>JAIRCJ010001058.1:0-4800000 GCA_020883675.1 Bruguiera gymnorhiza | reverse complement strand
AGTGCAGCCCTTTTTCTTTTGCTCTGATTTGAGACCAGCAAGGACAAACACCCAGGCAGAGTTTATAACTATATAACACTATATATAGTATCTAATTTCCCTGTGAGTATCATTTTGGCTCACCCTTTAAACTTCACACCCTTAATTAGTAATAGGGTTTTAGATATAAACATCCAATTGTTAGATTAAGTTAATTATTTTTTTTTTTTTTAATTTTCGAAAGTGGTTGGATCATAATCTTTGTTTTCAAAATCAATGATCCAAATTCAACTGACATGGTCAATTATCCCCGAATCGAATTGAATCCTAATTCTTTCAAGCCGACAACTAGCATGGTCCTGAGAAGCACAAGGCAACGTATTTTCCTTTTCCCTTTGAGCAAACAACAATGTTGATGAAATAATTTCAAGTTTAGGAACAATTATTAGTTAGAGTAATAGCTTCTAGAAATGATGCTTTCCATGGAACTACTACGTTAACATCCACCATACAATGTGCACATGCTTTTTATGGTAACGCACATCGATAACTTTCCCTTACTGTGCTTTGCTTTGCTAATCTTGTACCTTTCAGGTCTTGGCGAACAAATCAAAGATTTACATGGTGCTGGAATATGTAACTGGAGGGGAATTGTTTGACAGAATTGTAAGAAATGCCTTTTCTGTCTCCCTGTTTAATAGTTTCCTGCCCTCCCAAAACTCTCCAACAATATTGATAAATGTTTATTAGCTTGTGAAATTAGATTTGTTGCTTGCCGCATGCAGGCATCCAGGGGAAAGCTTCCAGAAGCAGAGGGCAGAAAGCTCTTCCAGCAGTTAATTGATGGTGTTAGTTACTGTCATAACAAAGGCGTTTTCCACAGGGATCTCAAGGTTAGTGTCAGCACTATGTCCTGGTATGGAGATTTTTCGTTACACGTCTTGCTTCTTTCAAATGCTAAATTTTTGTTAATCCGAGTTTGATGTGCAGCTAGAGAATGTTCTTGTCGATGCAAAAGGAAACATAAAGATCACTGATTTTGGACTCAGCGCGTTGCCTCAGCATTTTAAGGTATGCTTCCCCTGACTAAGCGGACGCCAGAAGACGTTGCATTGTTGATGACTGGTCCTTTGTTCAATGAATTAAATAATAGGACGATGGTTTGCTGCATACAACCTGCGGAAGTCCCAACTATGTTGCACCTGAAATTCTTTTAAATAGAGGGTACGATGGTGCCACATCAGATATATGGTCATGTGGAGTTATCTTATATGTAATTCTCACAGGATATCTCCCATTTGATGATAGAAATCTTGCAGTTCTTTACCAAAAGGTACTGAGACATGGTCTTTCCCCCTTTGGTCTATTAAATTATCCAATCTCCTTGTATGTTTAAGAAGAATTTGAGGGTTGATTAGTTTGATTCATCTCAGATCTTCAAGGGAGATTTTCAGATACCCAAATGGTTATCACCTGGTGCCAAAAACTTGATAAAGAGGATTCTTGACCCAAATCCTTCTACCAGAATAACAGTGGCAGGTATCAAAGCTGATGAATGGTTCAGGCCAGGGTATACTCCTGCGGACCCAACAGATGAAGATGAATTATATGTTGACGATGAAGCCTTCTCAATGGATGAAGAGGTATTAGATTGGAGCTTTTGAATCACCTTCACCCCTTTGTTGTTGACCTCTGGTGTTTTTGGTGCTCTAACTGGAAGACAAATCTTTCTGCCTTAGCTGTCTGAAGGAGAGAAAAGTCCGGGTTCACCTGTCCTTATCAATGCTTTTCAGTTAATTGGAATGTCCTCATGCCTAGACCTCTCTGGTTTCTTTGAGAAAGAGGTGAGCAAAAATGATAGAAGTAGCCATGTACATTTGTGTTTAGGATTCAAATTTTATCAATAGATACACACATTTACTGGGATATCCAATTGACATCAGAGTTTATGCATTTTACTTTCTAATTCAGGACGTTTCAGAGAGAAAGATCCGATTTACATCAAATCATTGCACGAAAGACTTGCTTGCAAAGATAGAGGATATAGTGACTGAGATGGGATTTCAAGTCATAAAGAAAAACGGAAAGGTTTGTATCTTTTCCAGTCACCTGAAAGATAATGTTTAAAGACATGTTATGATGAGATTTAGCATTTCAAGTCATAAAGAAAAATGGAAAGGTTTGTATCTTTTCCAGTTACCTGAAAGATAATGTTTAAAGACATGTTATGATGAGATTTAGCATTTTTATTTGTTGGGGACTTTGGATTTGATTACATGAGACTTCTTATCCTTATTTTTTGCAGTTGAAAGTGTTGCGAGAGAACAGGGGCCAGAGAAGTTTGGGTAGCCTTTCTGTTGCCGCAGAAGTAAGTTGCTCCAAGAAATTCGAGCTTGTAAATCTGTTGTTTATAGCAGTTCTACATCCATAAAAAGCTTTTAGAATTAAAGATCGTCTCCCAACTTGTGGCAGGTACTTGAGATAAGCCCATCACTCTATGTAGTTGAGTTACGAAAATCATATGGAGATCCTTCAGTGTATAGACAGGTAATCCTATTCTCTCTCCACCCTCTCTCCATCTCTCGTTCATTAACCATTATTCTGATTTCTGATTTGAATGTGTATAACATGTGCAGTTATGTGAAAAACTCTCAAATGATCTAGGTGTGCCTCCAAGTCATGGATTGTTGACTACAGGAGTGTGAATTCCAGATACTTGTTAGATTAGATAGCTCCAAGTGGAGCACTGTTCTATATATACCCTAGAGCCTCGGGAGAGCCTTTTTGTGTAGCTGAGTTAATAATTCCTACATTGTGGTTTGTGAGGCATCTATCTAGGATTACATTCTTTAAAGTCAAGGTTTTCAGTTTTCATGTATTAATCAACAAGTGGAAATCAAGATGTAAAGAATAAAGATGTTGCCTTATTTTCAAGGCTTCTCATTATTTGTCTTTGTGTGATACAACTTCTTTGTTATTACCTCTTTATCATTGTTTTTGTTGAGGCTCCCCACTTTCTTTCTTCTCACTTTCATGAACTGATGCCAAAGTCCAAATCCATCTTAAACACAGATTTTATAAGGGAGCACCAGGAAACAAAAATTAAGATGTACAATATCACAAATAAGAGAATCCAAATTGACTTCTTAAACCACACATGAATTTGATATCCTCCAAGGAGCTCTTCACGTGAAAAAAAAAAACATGGCGGCAAAATAACCTTATAAAAGAGAATGAAAGCATGGAGCAATGTGGAACACCCACATGATTTTCACAGAAATATTGGTCAGCTGATATAATTAGTGATTAAATCAGTCATACAGAATTTTATTGAAGTGAAAATGGGGCAACCTGAAAAATTCTTCCACCTAAATGCTTTTTGCTAGGAAAGAAGACAGATTAAAATAGTCCAAAGCGAGATTATGTAGTGGACAGGTACTGGATAAAGGGAGTGAGGTGGGACTGGTCGAAACTTGATCATATGCTTCCCCTGCAGATCCGGAAGTCATTAGCTGCCACTCAACTCCGTCAGAATGGCGACCGTGCAGATATTCTGTGCTTGGGTGCCTCCCCCAATGCGGTTTTTTTTTTTTTTTATTCCAATTGCAAGTGCATATAGGGTGGCAGCCCCTGCGATGGATAATTCAGCCTGGGATCCGGGGTTCGATTCTTTGTGGAAGCTTAAGGTTACCGAGAGGGTTCGCTGTTTTCTGCGGCAAGCGGCAAGAAGAAGACTTATGACTAACTGGGAACGGTGGTGCAGGGCATTATGTCCTTTGTTTGGTTCATATGACGAGTCTATCCTCCATTTGTTGAGAGATTGCAGTCAAGCGGCTCAATTTTGGGAGTCAATTGTCTCTTCTGTCAACAAGGTCCAGCTCTTTTCGTGCGATTTGGGGCCTTGGTTGCTGCAGAACATGAAAGAGCATTTGGGGCTGCCGAGACTAGAAAATTGGCCTGTTATATTCGCAATATCATGTTGGTGGCTGTGGAAGTGGAGAAACAAACGGGCAATAGCTGGGAATGGTTCGGTGGTTTATTCTTCAGGTTTCATACTCAGGCTGGCAGCTGAATTACGGAGGAATGAGTGTCTTGAAGCTCAAGGAAGTTTGCAGACTCACCAAAAGGTGTAACTCCAGCTCAACTGAGCTCATTGGTCGGTCGCCTCCTCGACAAGATTGGATTAAATTGAACTCAGATGGGACCTCGAAAGGTAATCCAGGCGATGCGTGTGCAGGAGGAGTGCTTCCTGATTTGAATGGGAGATGGGCGGTGTGATATGCGCAAAATATAGGTCGTTGAAATGCCCTTGCAGCAGAACTTTTGGGGCTTCTTGTGTGGAATAGAGAATACATGGCACTGTGATTTTAGGAAGGTCCTTTTGGAAGTGGACTCCGTGACCGCATTGAAGAGTTTTGTGTAATGGAGTTCCAACCACTCACCTATTGGCCAAATTGGCGCTGAGTTGTAGAGGTTTGCTAATACTCGACTGGCAAGTTAAAGTCAATCATATTTATAGAGAAGCAAATCGTGTGAAGGACTGGATGACAAACTTTGCCTAATCTCTGAAACGGGGTGTCCATATGTTTAATCAACCTCTATGTAGGTCCTTCAGCTGCTTAGCCACCACATACATTGTCGGGGTCCATAGTTTCAGAGAATAGCTTTGTAATTGTTTTCTTCCTTGTTGGCGCTATGCCTCCCTCTTTACCACCAAAAAGACAAAGAAAAAAAACAAAAAAAAGACACGACATTTAGGTCCCAGACGACTTAAGATAGCGTCGTTTTATTAACATCCTCGTAACTCTGCGTTTCCCTAAAACCCTACACCTAAACTCCTCCAAAAGGCAAACCCTCTTAATTCTGTCTTCCTCGCTCTGCTCTTGGCCTGTGTTTCAACAACGTTCAAACAATCAACATTGAGAATCTCAAAGCTTACGACTTTTGGATTTTCGACAGCATCTGCCTCTTCGTTAAGTAGTACTCAGAAGGAAACATTTTAAACCAAGAGCTTAAGCCAATGTCCTACCTTCACAGAGGACTCATTTCTCGCATCCACCGCCTCCTTTCCCTCGACTTCAAAGCCGCCATTTCATCACCGACGCCTTTTCCGCACGAGCACTTGCTCAGAAGCTGGTTCTGCACGGATGTGTCCCAGATCCAAAACCAACAGCAGACTCCTCGGATCATCGAAGCAAAGCCAGGTGTAATGAATCCTAATTCTAAGCGAACTGGACTCATCGCTCTCAAGTGTGGCATGACTGCTCTTTGGGACAAATGGGGTGCTAGGATTCCTGTTACTATCCTCTGGGTCGACGACAATATTGTCTGCCAGGTCAAGACTGTTGAGAAAGAAGGAATCTTTTCACTACAGGTACCAGTGTTTTTTCCGTCTTTGCCTCTACTTTACTTCTCTCTTCGGCCTTTTTAAGCCGGAGAATTTGATGTTTATGGGTATGTGTGGTGTTAGTCAGATTGGTTACGGGCAGAAGAAGGCAAAGCACTTGAGGAACCCCGAAGTGGGTCATTTTAGAGCTCAAGGTGTTCCCTTGAAGAGAAAACTAAAGGAGTTTCCTGTCACTGAAGATGCGCTCCTCCCCGTTGGTACTCCACTTGGCGTTCGCCATTTTCTTCCCGGACAATTTGTAGATATTACTGGAATCACCAAAGGAAAAGGTTTTCAGGTCTGTTATTCTCTTATTTTGGTTTCAATTGTCTTGCTTTTCTCCTTTGGCTGACCTGATTTAATTAGGAAATTGTAAAACCTTCGCATATTAATTCTTTCAATCTTAGCCAGTAAGTTGCCATGCTCAAGTCTCTTTCAATTCCTGTGATTTGCGTATCTTTCTGTTTAATACCTTGTTTTATTCATTTGTGACAGCATTTTTATTTAGATTTTTTGAGAATTTGCTTCTTTTTTTAAAAATTTTTATTTTTTATGGAAGATTGGTTAGCTAACAGATCAGAAGCGTGACCTACATGTTTTCTATTTGCTGTAAACATGGTGTCAGACTTGTTTTGATGTGGGAAATAAAACAATGCCATTCAACTTTAAGCTTTTCTTCGAAGGTTTTTTCACGAAGTTTAATCTGACTGATTTGTTCCCTCTTTTCTGTATAATTTGTTACCTATTTGTGTATGCATGGCATCTACACATCTTCCAATAATTTTAGGAGAAATGCTGTATTACCCTGTCTTTAAACTTTTTCCTGTCTTATATCCTCTGTCCAGGGCGTTATGAAAAGACATGGATTTAAAGGAGGACCAGCAAGTCACGGTGCTTCCTTATCACATAGAAGTCCTGGTTCCACGGGTCAGAGGGATGCTCCTGGGAAGGTGCTGTCTCACTCTCTCTCACACTCATATGATTGTTGAACAAGTATGAGATTTGCCCACTGGGAAAAAGAAACCATCTTCCCTGCTTTCAGCAGAGGAAGGCATGTTTGGATAAATAATGCTGATAGAAACATATGGATTGAGCACTTTTTCCTAAAGCTTCTGTCACATGTATCTTGAGTTGAATAGTTGGGGAAATTTTGACAGTTTATACATAAAGGTGTGATTGAATGTCTACATAGATGTCATGAGAGATCCTCTGTAAATTGACTTGACTTTCCAGATGAATGTTTGTCAAGTGTCATTATCTCTTATGCACTGTTAGGCAAATAATTATGCTGAAATAATTGAATCAGAAATGGAATATTGTATCATCTATTCTGTACTTTCAAATTTAGCTGGATACCTGCCTTTCTGTCTGAAAGAGGCATAACTTGGCAGTTTCCTTTGAAAGTTATATGGTCAATTTCCATAATGATAGTTCTTTGTCTCTCTATCATCGACACTTACACAATCCAATAACTAATCAAACATAGGATAGAACATGATATGCAAAAGACTATAGATGAACAATCTTACTCACCTCAGCTAAGCAGTAATCTGAACTAGTTAGTGTTGCTACATGGGTTTTAACCTTCTATCCATGTTGCCTAAAGCTATATTCTTTATGAGATGCCTGGTCAATCTTCCTTTACCTACCTTTTATGACAAACAATTGTAATATGTTCTTGGAAATTGCATTCTTGTGGGATGACTCAATAAATTACTGCATGTTATTTTGCTGCCTGCAACTGGTATTTGACATAACTATGTCATTTTTTCCTTTTCTCTTTTGATGGAAACAGGTATTCAAAGGCAAAAAGATGCCTGGGCACATGGGCGTGCAGCAGAGAACAGTTAAAAATGTGTGGGTGTACAAAATAGATCCATCACGGGATTTGATGTGGGTGAAAGGCCAAGTATGGTTCCCTTATTGATTTTGCTGTTAGTGGATATGTGATTAATATGAAAACAGGTGGATAAGGAATTATCCCTGGCCTTGGAACATGCTTGCATGTTAATGTTCTGAGTTTGATTTCCTTATAGCCCTTAGGTATCCGGTGAATGAAACCATGAAATTTATCCTGAATGTTACAACTGTTCCCAAAAAATTTCTGAAATTTTGAAAATGGGAAGTGCACAGCTCATGAAACAAGAATATGCATGTGTGGGATGAATGAGTAGTGTCAATTTCTAGGATTATCCCTTTGCTTTCCCTTTGCTGCATAAGCAATCTGGCTGAAATTGTTCTTGTTACTCATTTTAATGAGTATTTTATGTCTCTGTTGTAATAATGTTAATGGAAATTCTTACAGGTACCTGGTAATGAAGGGGACTTTGTTTTTATAAAGGATGCCGTTTACAAGAAGCCTGATGTTTCATTGCTTCCATTCCCAACATACTTTGCAGCGGAAGATGAGGATACAACTGAACCTCTAATTGCAGATCTTGGGGAAGTAGATCCATTTATGGCCGCAGACTAAGCGGACAGATTGGCTGGCTGGTTTTTTGGGTTTTGTCCAATTTAAATGCTTTATAATCAACCATTTACTTGGGTGAATGACAATAGCAAGGTGGGATTGTAGTCTGGGGAATGAGCTGATTTTTTTTTTTTTTTTCCTTTCTGAAAGAGAAAGTGACAGGTAATTTTATGATTGTTGAAACCATGCTTCAATAAAATAGGCTATCTTGATTTTGGAATGTGGCCAACTGGTTAGCTCAAGAACTGTAAACAGTTTTTGCCGAGTCAAATTTTCTTGCAGATGAATCATGTAGAATTGATTGCTGGATTCTGGGATACTTTTTGATGTTTGTTTGTTTGTTTGTTGAGTGTGATCATTCCATTTTCTGCTGTTTTAGGCAAGAAAAATGAAAGGGGTGTGAGAATTTTATGCACACGATGCATTGTGCTTTGCAGTGAGAAAGACCTATAAATACAATATACAATATACAAGAAAACTGAGCCAATCAACCATGTAGCCATGGGAAAAGGGTTATCTCCAATTGCAATCGCTGTTTCTGCGTTGGGGGAAGGCCTTTTCAATTGGCATATTATATTAAGTTAACAGCATCCAAATCTGGCTGCTTTTCTGAGTGATCTCGTGCAAACTTACACCTTTTACAACTAAGCATACGACATATCAGAAAATTACACTTTGCATGCTATAACTAAGGTATGTTAGTCAATTGAAATGGAATGCCCCCTGACATGCAATGTGGAAAACATAGAAGAGTTAAAACGCCTCTCTTGTTGATTGTGTCCAATTCACTAACATAAGAATATAGAAGGATGCATTGTTTTCCTTGTTGGGCATTAAGTCTGCAATGAGTTGCTCATGGAGATGAGTGAGAGACGTTTTAATCATCCGATAATTATATTATAAATGGGTAATCAACCATCTTAGAAGTATTTTATTGATGATTAATTTAAATACTTATCAAAAGTAAATTAATACTTAAAAAATTAAAATTAAAAAAAATGTATGAAAAATTGCTTTTATAGTATAACCTACTCATAAATTAAAGCAATAAACGGTGACTCTTCCATGTGGGTAGCAATTTCTTGTATCCATACGACAAAGCTCAACTGAAAAGCGAGGCCTGTTCGAGTGGACTACCTCGGCCGACCAAAATAGTAGAAAGAGATGAGCTTAGCAATGCATCTGCATCCACTTCCAGCCAGCCCCCAAGCGGGGGTTCTAAACTTGGGTGCCAGCCCTAGGCCTAGGACTCATTCTTCCCCATTTCAAGGCCTCAAAAGTTGCTCAACCATGGCCGACCTCAGGCAATTTCATTCCCAATTCATCCGACTTGGCTTCTCCGCCGACAACGATGCCATGGGCCGACTCATTAAGTTCTGTGCCCTCTCCCAAAACGGCGACCTATCTTATGCCGTCAAGCTCTTCGATACAATTCCTGACCCAGATTCTTTCATTTACAACACCATCATGAGAGGCTACCTGCAACGCCAGTTACCCACTAACTGCATTCTTTTATACTCTAAGATGCTCCAAGCGTCCGTTATGCCCAACAACTTCACTTTCCCTTGCATCTTGAGAGCTTGTTTGTCCGAAGATTACATCCGAGAAGGGAAACAAATTCATGCCCATGTTTTAAAGTTTGGTTTCGGAGCTGATGGGTTTGCTCTAAACAATTTGATTCACATGTATGTTAGTTTACACGCATTGAATGAGGCTAGGAGGGTCTTTGACAGCATGCCTGACCGCAATGTTGTCTCGTGGACTAGTATGATTTCTGGGTATTCTCAGTGGGGATTTGTCGATGCGGCTTTTGATGTTTTTGAGTTGATGCCTGAGAGAAATTCAAATCTTGCTGCTTGGAATGCTATGATTGCTGCTAAAGTCCAGAACAACCGGTTTCATGAAGCCTTTGCTTTGTTTGATAGGATGAGGGCAGAGAATGTGGCATTGGATAAATTTGTGGCAGCTAGCATGTTATCGGCTTGTACAGCATTAGGTGCTTTAGAGCAAGGGAAGTGGATACAAAAATATGTTGAGAAGAATGGAATTGAGATAGACTCAAAGCTTGCTACAGCAATCATTGACATGTACTGCAAATGTGGTTGCTTGGAGGAAGCTTTTGAATTTTTCAATGGGTTGCCTTTTAAGGGCATTTCATCTTGGAATAGCATGATTGGAGGACTAGCAATGCATGGTCGAGGAGAGGCTGCTATTGAGCTTTTTAAGGACATGGAGCAACAGATGATTGCTCCTGATGACATTACTTTTGTAAATCTCCTCACTGCATGCGCTTATTCGGGGCTAGTTGACGAGGGAAGGCATTACTTCCATTCCATGGCTGAATTTCACAAAATCAAGCCCTCAGCAGAGCACTTTGGGTGCATGGTTGACTTACTAGGAAGAGCTGGAATGCTGGAAGAAGCAGGAAAGGTTATTGATGAGATGCCAATGAGCCCTGATGCATCCGTGTTGGGTGCATTTCTTGGAGCCTGCAAACACCACAAAAACTTGAAGCTAGGAGAGGAAATGGGCAAAAGAGTTATTGAACTAGAACCCAAGAATAGTGGGCGCTATGTTTTGTTGGCCAACTTATATGCCGCTGCTGGTAAATGGGAAGATGTTGGGAGGGTGAGGAAACTGATGAATGAAAGGGGTGTGAAGAAGGCTCCAGGCTCTTCCATGATTGAGCTAGAAGGGGCTGTGAATGAGTTCATTGCTGGTGAAATCCAGGCTCTTCCTGATGTTAAACAAATGTATGACAAAATGGAGGAGTTGCTGGAATCTGTAAAAGTTGCTGATTCTGTTGGTTATGTGGCTGAAACAGCTGGAGTATTCCAAGAGGACCTTAATAAGTAGAGTAGGGGGGAGGCGATTTTTAAACTACCATAGTGAGAAACTTGCTATTGCCTTTAGGTGGGTTGGCTGATGCTCGAAAACAAATCTTGCACATTTTTCGTTGAGAAGTTATGCCAAAAGCTAAGCCATTGGTTTCGCAGCAATTGTGTGTGTTAATTGTACATATGATAGACCATGGCAGAGCCATTTGTATGGCAGGATACTGGTATGAGCTACAGCCTAGAAGGTCTGACGAAGCCAACACCGGTGCATGTATTTCTATGTCTAGCCGATGAAGAAGATTTTGGGGAAACACCGAAAACTTATTGTACAGAAATAGAACGGATTGAGAGTTGTTCGACTGTGATGGAAGGGAGTAATGGAGTCAATGCCAATCGAAACTCGCGAGCCAGAGAGGACTCATTGAGCCGGCTGACAAATTTTGTTCCCTTTTTTATTTGTTTAAAATTAATTCTAATTAACTTAATTAGTTTTCTAGTAACATATTCAAATATATAAAGTAACAAATAGAATTATATCACATCAAAAGTTAAGTCACAAAATTCATTCTTGCATGCATGACATTTAGAACGCATCATTTTAAGCAGAACAGATATGTACATCTTTTTCCCCAGGGAAAATTGAAGTAGATAGTGTTGCACTCTCCCCTTGGTGACTTAGATGCTGCAGGTAGTGTTGACGTATATATACTCACACTGACTTCACCAGCTGCATGGTGGTAACAACGTGGAATGATGGAATAAGTTGCTTAAAGCTTCAACGAATAGCCATACGGATAATGGTTCAGATCCCATGTCCACAGGCAGAATCGCTTAGCTCAGAAAAGATAAAAGAGGATTGTAGAACCAAAGAAAGACAGTTTGCTTGGAGGTACGGTATCTAAAAATACCACATTTCTTATCATCCTGCTAATGTTTTTGGTAGAAGCTGCAGTGATGACGATGGAGATCCTTTCTTTTTTTTTTTTTTTTTATGATGACCCGAGTGTTTAGTTTAAGATAAAGATGGTGCTAATTTTAAACTGAAAAGAGTTGAGGAAATTTCAGAGTATAACCTTTTTACAGTCAGTTACTCTGAGAGAAGGAAAAAACTGCTCGCTCTTCATTTCCTTAGCACACGCCTTTCACCACTAGTACATGGCTCTTAGACAAAGAGAGACACTTTAGGCTGAAATATAGGAAAATCAAGCCAGGGCATTCGAAACCCCATTTCCTATTCTGGCTACCGTGCAATTCCCTTGATGACCTCCTTTCAATCTGTCATTAATTTCCTTTTCTTTTCCATTTTTTCGAAAAAAGAAGAAGAAGAAGAAACGGAAAGAGCCATTCACATCAACTTTTACATGCCTGTAGACGGTAGCATTTATATGGGCCACAAGTTGAACAAATTGAGATGGGACAAATTGGAGTTCGTACACATATTATTACTTTAAGGAAAAGTTGGCGGCGATTGATGCGTGTTAATAGTTCATAATCAATGGATTATCACACGTTTCTTCAACTTTGCTCAGCTGCCAGACAGTCTATTTTCCATGCACGTCATTTGACTCTTTGAAAATATTTAGAGAGAATAGTTTAATAAAACATTTATTTTATATATATGTATTATTAAATAAATTATCTACTTATTACATATTTTTTATTATGTTATTATATAATTAAATCTATAATAAAAATGTATTAATTTGAGTTGTTCTCTTATTTGTTTTGACAAATTTCCTTCCCCATATGGGATCTCCGATTTTAAAGTTGGGTACAATGTATTCTTGTTACACAGAACAAAAACATTTTCTGTTTTTCTTAATCTTTTTAATTTGAAGGGCTAACAACAAATCATCTAGAATTGAGGTGCAGAAGCAAAATAAACTCAATCAAAAGATTATTAAAAAAAAAAAAAAGTAAACGAACAATGATGAGGTAGAGTGTGCTGAGTCAGTAACGCAGTGCAAAGCAGCTTTATTGTAAAACCGAAACGGCAAAAAAAAAAAAAAAATACAAAAAAAAAAAAACAAAAGGGGAAAGATAAAGACCGACAAAAGAAGAGCTCTTTAAATTGCGGTTAAGGTTAATACAAAGCTGTGGTCTTTCGAGGTTAAAAATCGCAACTTTATTATTTATGGTTGGGAAGCCTGTCGCTCCCTCTCTCCCCGCCTCCTTCTCTCGCTCTCTCCATCCCTATTCTCACACTGGGAGTGCGATTTAGGGAAAAGGAAAAAAGGGGTTCTCGATAACATCTATGTTAGTTGGGCATCGCATGATTCAGGGGTTGGGCATAGGTTTGCATGTTGTTGGTGGGGAGTTGGATTTTGATTGTTCTTCTTCACCATCACGAGCAGATTCGCCAACAAGACTGAAAATTTTGAAAATTGGAAACTGGGTTGCGGAGGCACAGCCATGGCGGCTAAGAAGGCGTGCGAGTGGCTGTCGAAGAGTATGACGGAGGAGGTGCAGAAATGGGGAAGCATGAAGCCGACTGGGGTCAGCTTGAGGTACATGATGGACTTCTTTGGCTCCAGACCCACCCAGAGGAATCTCTTGATTTCTGCTCAGTTTCTTCACAAGGAATTGCCCATTAGGATTGCTAGGAGAGTTCTGGACCTCGAGACCCTCCCTTATGGTTTGTCTGAGAAGCCCGCCGTTTTGAAAGTACCCTTCTCTTTCTTTCTTTCTTTCGTTCTTTCTTTTCCCATTTTTTCCTTTTTTCAGTATTACTGGATTTTCCGTAATCATTCATCTTCGTTTAAATTGTTGTATCTGTATTTGTGCGGTGTCTGGAATGTATAAGTCAATGACTTTCTAATTTAGTCATAATGTCTGCATCTCTCTCGCATTTGCCAAAATATGTTGTTTTGGTTAGCATTTCGGATAAGGGTGTTATGTTGCAACTGTTGCTTTTCAAGTGCAAAGTCCAATGCAAACCTTTTCGTTGCAGAAGCAATTGGCTGCCGTTCCTTATTCCTTGTGTTTAGTTTTGTAGTTTTGTTGGTTTCACATAAACTAGCAGCGTCAACTGTCAAGTTTACTATTGCTCTTCCATATGGACATTCAGAAATTAGTCAACAAGGCGTAAGGAAAAATTCACCACTTTTGCTGAGAAAATCTAGTCTAGAACATGAAAGATATGGTTGCTTTGGTAATTCATGGTCCGATTCACAAGTTTTCAATGTAAGTACTCATTCATGTTTTTTGTTTGCAAGGTGCGAGACTGGTATCTGGATTCTTTCCGAGATTTGAGGTCCTTTCCTGATATCAAAGATCCAAGTGATGCGAGCAAATTCACGCAGATGATTAAGGCAATTAAGGTCAGGCACAACAATGTGGTCCCCACAATGGCTTTAGGTGTTCAACAGTTGAAGAAAGGCATCGATCCAAGCATTTACAGGGACCTTGATGAAATCCATGAGTTTCTTGATCGCTTTTACATGTCAAGAATTGGAATTCGAATGCTTATTGGTTAGTTCTGACCTCTTTTTCTCTTATAAATATATCTTAGTGCTTTCTGATTTAGCTGTAGTTATATGGAATTGCTTTTGTGGTGGGAGCTAACTGGCTCACCAATTTTGGATGATGACCAGGGCAGCATGTTGAGTTGCACAATCCAAACCCCCCTCCTCATTGTGTGGGCTATATTAACACAAAAATGTCACCTGTTGAGGTAGCACGAGATGCTAGTGAGGATGCACGTTCTATTTGTTTAAGAGAGTATGGAAGTGCGCCTGATGTTAATATTTATGGGGATCCCAATTTCACATTCCCGTAAGTAATTTGTGTTTCGTCTCTTTTGGTCATGAATGCTTCCTTGCTGTATTCTCTCTCTCTCTCTCTCTCTCTCTCTCTCTCTCTCTCTCTCTCTCTCTCTCTCTCTCGGTTACACACACACACACATTTGCACTATTAGCTTTTTGGTTCATTTGATTTCTCTTTTGATAAAACTACTCTATTTCAATTTCATTAGTTGCCATTAGTGATTAAAAGCAATTAGGAAGTTTGCTTTCTTGACTGTTGTGTATCTTATCCTCTATGTTAAAATAACAGTTATGTGCCAGCACACTTGCATCTTATGGTATTTGAGTTAGTTAAGAATTCCTTGCGAGCTGTCCAAGAGCGTTACATGGATTTGGATAAAGTCGCACCTCCTGTTAGAATAATAGTTGCTGAAGGAATTGAGGACGTTACTATAAAGGTACCATTGTAGTCTAGTTTTACTGTCAGTGGAAGCTTTTACATCTATCCTCCATATTTGGTCCCTTTTACTATTAGAGAATACATCTGGCAACTGAAATGGAATGCTTACTTAACAACTTGGCATCTTGCTGTTACACTAGGTCTCGGATGAGGGGGGTGGTATACCTAGAAGTGGCCTTCCCAAAATTTTTACATATCTCTACAGTACTGCCAGAAATCCACTTGATGAGCATTCTGATCTGGGAACAGCAGATGCAGTAACAATGGCTGGATATGGGTATGGGCTTCCCATTAGCCGACTGTATGCTCGGTATTTTGGAGGCGATTTGCAAATTATTTCCATGGAAGGATATGGTGAGTTGGTTAAGTGATTCCATTGCATTCGGCATGTTGGATGTCAGTATGTCCTTTGGAGTTCTAACAAACTAGAGAACTCGACTTGTGAACTGAAAATTTGCCGATTGGTTTATGTCCGGTTATGCAGGCACCGATGCATATCTTCATTTGTCTCGGCTGGGAGATTCGCAAGAGCCCCTGCCATGAAAGCTCGCTTTCCTCGTAATCGACCCTCGGAAATAGTGAAGTTATCGCTCTTCTTTGTAGTTAGGTTTCTGCTTGTACATTGCATTATGCTCTGCTTTGCACTGTACAAGATATGGTGATGAGCACGATATTCCGTGCATTGCTCAGTTCTCCGGGTCGTTATTCATTGTTGACAATATTTCCAATTAGAGAGAGATTGGCGGTTGCCTCATTTCCTTGGCTATTATGGCTTTTGTCCAAAAGGTAAATGCCTGGGATAAGCATGGCTTGCGAACGAAACACTAAAGTATGCATATATTTATATATGAGGTGTAAGAGAATTTTATTTTTATAAGCAAGAGAATAAGAATGTGATTTTTTCTTACCAAGTACTAAGAATAGAAATTTCTTATTTTTATTTGCATTTTTTAGTAAAATTATCCTTAATTAAATATCCTAAGAAAATAATAAATAGTCCACAAAAAACACTTGCAAAAGGTTTTTTTTTATTCAATATAATTTTCTTAAAATCACTTAGCAAAATGCAGTTGTAACATAATAATTGCAAGGAGTAGCCTGAATAATAAAATTAGTTGAAATTTTATAGTAGGAGTACTCAATGTCTTGCGACCAGCTGAAAGTTATTGTTTCTAATTTTTCTTGGGTAATGTGTGGGAAGGCGTTGTGTGTGTTGTCAGGCAATACCAAAAATTTTTTACTTGTATCACGTACTTGTATTTGATGGGGCAATGGATTAGATTGTGCATACTTGAATCTTTGTTTACCTTTTTTGTGTGGTTGCATTCCCTGTTCTGTTCTTGGCATAGTCATGATCTGGCTTGGCCTTCCTTTACGACTTTGGGATGCCAACATAAACGTATCAGAACAAAAAGGAGCTCAGAAACCATAAATAACGTGGACTGATTTTATCATTTCAAGGCTCCCCAGCCGAGTTTTCACTAAACATAAACACATGCACCGTTTTATGGAAGAGGGTGAAAAAGGAGGAGAAGCCTGAGTGGAGAAAGTCTTTATAAATGTTACGATGTACAATCGCTAGAGATGATAAAGCCGTGAAAAGTACGTTACATGGGCAAGTGATTGGCTCTTCATCAGATAGATTGTTTTCAATGACAGACGAGAGAAATCATTAAATCACATCCGACTGCCATCAGCTTTCCCGAGATATTGCTGGTAGCCTTGGGATTTAATACAACTCACAATGGCTATCAACAAGAAAAACAAAATAAGTGTCTGAATCGATACCATCAACTATGTCAGCAAGCCTGTCATCACTGCAAAGGCCCAGCAATGGTTTACTAAGCCACACCACCAGGAAAATGGTGTGTGCAGATTCTACGAATGCAGTTACAATGAATTGCTCTTTGCTTTCGCAGGGTGAAGAACTACTCACTACTCGGTGGGAAGAAAATTAAATCAATCTCCCCCTTAAGTTATATGGTGCAACATGCAGTTGGCCTTACCTTCCTTTTGTCTCTCGTTTCCATTTTTGAAACATAAACTCACTTCACCTATGGCCGGAGACTCAAAAACTCACGCAGCATGGCTGCTAAGCTGCGAACGGCCAATGTGTGACAGCCTTGATGGGGGAATTAGAGGTGCCTCTTCATCAACACTCACATCAGCAATGTTACCCCCACCACCTCTGTTGATATCACTACTGTTGTTAGGGGTGAATACATCAGATGACTTCTTCTCCAACTTCCAATCCTGGACAACCAATGTTGCAGCCCATGAAATGAATTTACTGTTAGAGATGATAAAATGGTCCATTCAATCCCAATGCACCCAAAAAATAAAAAACAATTATGAATTGTCAATGGACACAGCACAATTCTCCCTGGACTGACAAACAAGGAACAAAATAAAAAAGCATTCAAGTGCACGAGGCTCTTATACTGTGGTGACAATGTGAAACATTTGAGAAGCAAAGAAAATTATAGCAAAAATTTGGTGTGTTTCCACAACTTCCCCACTAAAAATATTGCCATCAAGAAAGAGTGCAATCCACTGCTATTTACTGATAGATTGCATTGTCACTGACGGCAGAAAGGACTCCAATCAATATCTCACAGTCATTACCAACTAAAGTTTCAGACCTTCACCGACCAAACATGATCAGCACCCGTGATCAAAACAATGGAAATTTGACCTCAGTCCAGTTGGCAAACAAATTGATGAGCAAAGCAGAGTTATGTAAGCCAATACATTTAAATATTTGTGTTAGTCTGTATCACCACTCTTATCAAGACGTCTACCTACGTTGTAGGGTTAGTTTCCCAATTCCTTTGTAAACTGATACCGGCAGAGATTAAAACTAATGAAGAAGCAGCATGGAATAATCATGCATATGCATATACCTATTACTTTATTTAACAAGCCAAATAAAGTCTAGTTGTCATTTCAGCCATCCAATAACTGAAAATAAATATTTATGATCTGTTATACTAAAGCCAGTTTCAAAATTAAACAGAATAGATATAGATGCAATGATTAGTTTTAAGAAACGAATGAATCATCAAGAAAATTAACCTTTGTCATTCTCTCTGGAATGGTCTCAGGCAGCTGAGATGCACGAACATCCCTAACCTTTAAGTAGTTATACATGACGACACCACAAAGTGCTGGAAAAAAATAAAATAAGTAAAAATAAATTATCTCCAAGGAAAAATCTAAGTGCAGCCAAAAAGTGTTCAAATCATAATCATATGAAATTTGTGTAACGAGAAGTACCGATTGCATAACCAATTATGTTCAGCCCAGTTATTGTTGACTCCGGAAATATAATGGTCGACAGGGCTATCAGAATCCAGTCTTTTAGAACACCAGCAACCCTAATGGTGACAGCACCAGTTCTGCCAATTACTAAGAATATGGAGAAATTCAATGCTAAGGCACAAAGGGCATTGGAAAAGAAGATCCAGAAATTAAACTGAATCTGTGAGACCTCTATCCCATGCTTCTCCAGTAAAAACCAAGGCACAAATAGAAACACAGAGCTGCAAACAAGAAACTATACAAGAGTGAGCAGCTCAGAAATTAACACCTGTCAATCTAAATCGAGGTTAATCAAAAGATACCATTCATGGAAGAGTTCCATATACGTGAATGCTTAGTGCTAACTTACATTTTGTAGCAACAGTTAGCCAGACAATATTATTTACTTTCTCCAATAAATAGCATATCTCACAGAATATGACTTGCCTGAGTTGACAGACTTATTAGTGCAGGAGACAAAATTTGATTAATATATTTCAATCCATATTTAAACCAGATCTGATAACTTAAGGCTAAATGCAAATTGAAGATCAGCCTATATACCTTGCATAAATCATGCTAAGACAACCAATAAAAAAAAATTTCAAAAAACCCAGAGACGGCACCTGCATGGAGCTATATAATATAAGCTGGTGATAGGATTTAGAGTCAAGCCCTTCTTTTGTAGAAGGACTTGTGTTAAAACCAGCCTAAGCGCCTCAGCAAAGATGCCCATGACCTGGTAAACTGTGCCAACTACATTAAAATGAATTTCTCCATATGAAGAGATGACAACCCCAACACTGACCAACACCATGTTCAAGAAAACGTCACACCTTGCTTTGTCAGTTCCACATATAATAGCCATGATAAATGTTGCCACTGGCACTGTAATGCAAACCCATTACATATAATTAGAACTTGGGTAGGCTTAAAGACCATAACTATGAAACTCAAATACTGATTTTCCTGTTATATTTACATACTGAGGGCTTTGAGCATCTGGATAAAGGCCACTGAAATATATAAATAAGCAGTGTTACCAAACCTGTAGAGAAAAGGGGAAAAAAATATTAGACAAATGCTTTCACTTCAGAAATCCCAGCCTACACCACACATGTTGAAATATATGTAGTTGTGAACTCTTGGTGGTACCCATGATAGATCTACATTTTGAACTCGAAATATGGAAGAAAGCTGATAACAGAAAAGGCTAATCAAACTAAAGTTCATCAGCCAGTATAGTTTCAAGGCATGATGCCTATTGAAATACTAACACAAAAATGAGATAATAAAACCCAGCAGGATGGCACACATGCATGTAATAACCATAATCCAGTTGATGCATGAAAATCCAAGTCATTTTGAGATACTGAAAGACTGGCCTGCAGAATTTCAGTACAAGTTTTGCCATGGAATACTACAAAGGCAATAAGCTACAGTTCTGCATGGGGTCTTTGCAAAAGGATTACACTGTTAAAGGCTGGAGCTTCTGGGTTCTGACACATAAAGTCATAATTAGAATGAACCAATGTAATAGACTTCCTCAATTATGATAAAAACCAGAATCAAGCTATGCTTGGATAAGGTGACATGAGCAGGTATCCAGAGGATCCCAAGCTTGTCCAACCTTAGCTAATGCCAAACCTCGCAGTCCAACATTCTTTGCTGCAGTACATGACTTACACGCCCTCCCTGTGACTGAAATCAATAATGCAACCCAATCTTCTAGGCTTATCAAATCTTATTTGAACTGAACAATAATCAGCTGGCACCCACCTTGTTCATGTCTCAGAAGCCATTAGTGTAGAACAGATAAGGCATGATGAGACTGCTACAAGACCAGCTAGAGCATGTTCAAATGTAATTACTACCTGTTCCTTATGGCAATGATCGGCACAGAGCTGATAAATGATAATTAACATCTCCCACCAGTAAGTTGGCACTTCTAAGACATCTTGGTTTGACAAAGGGGGAAACTTTTTACAAACTCTAACCTCCAAAAGACCAACCTAGAGCAAGTCCTGAAATCAGGATTATTTTTATTCTGAGGTCATGTAAATATAGTCTTTTTACTTTTACAAATAAGAACTAGAGCCACACTTTACTATTTCTCTCATCATAAGTATAAAGAGATATCAAGATCTAGTTTTGCATTTGTTATCAACAGCAGCCAAAACATAAATACACCCAACCACAGACACTCAAGGATGAAACAAAATATCATATACTTGAGCAGAAGCTTAGTCCAGCAACACCTAAGTATTTACCAAAGACTCGCTGCAAAAAAGGCGCTAATTGGTATTACACAAGTTGCATATCTGCAAGACAATAACAAATGTTTTAGAACTTTGAGCAATAAAAATTTTGTGGAAGCAAAACATAATGTCTCAAAAATGGCAAAAAATTTATTAAAAAATAAAAAAGTAGCATATCACTTACATTTCAAAGGTCATTTTGACGGGAGATACCACCTGCACAACAGAATGAAAGGAAAAGAGCAAACAATAATAACCATCGGCACACAGAGACAAAAGGTAAAAAAGTGAAAAGATATAGAGTAAATACAAAGCTTTCAAATTTGTCTTTGGCTCATGTAGGTGGAAATATTTCGACATTTACAACATGCACAAAATCATACCTTGAGCACACGAACCAGAAAGAAAGCTACAACCCCTGAAAACCCCATGTGGATCATCGTAAGCGTTATGGGGAATGGGAAGTTGAAATATTTCGGCGAAAGAACCCACTGCAAAAGACTTCATAAGGTCAAATACTTACTCAAGAGAGCTAGACTAGAATCTGGAAATTGGCACTTACAAAAGAAAGTTTAAACTTCTAGTCCATCTAGACTAGAGAGTGGTTTCAATTGGAGAACTGGGAAACAAGATGATGGGCTTAAAATCCCCAAAAAAAAAAAAAAAAAAAAAAACAAAATGCAAAGAAGGGAGGAGGGGGATTTAACCTTATTGTACAAAATAACTCCAGAGGAAAGCGAAATGTAGACCAAAATGTACAGATAAGTCAACAAGAGTGGCTTGTTGATCATCATCATTTCGCCTGCGGCTCTTTGGTTCCAACGACCCCCTTCTTTACTTTGGTTCCAAACCAATGAACTTGAGACGCTAATATCCGAATCCCAAAGCGCCTTTAGCTCGCTTCGCTTCACCTCACTACAAGCAAACTAAATTAAGACAATATATATATATATATGTGCAAGCAATGCAGAGGGTCCTGATCCGATCCACGAGAAATTTATTACCTTCTTAGATTGAAATCGGGAAATCGAAAGTCATATGAATTGAAGGAAAAAGAGAGATTGAGAGATCGAGAGAGAGAGAGAGATCTCCCCACCTTTATTACCACCGAACAGGAAACAGAGCTAAGACATGTCCGAAACGGCAATAGATAATGAATACACAGTAGAAATTTTTGCAGTCTGCCCAACTTCCAGTGATGCTGCAGCTGCTCCGTCTGAAACGGCCGACGTGCCTCGCCACTGGTTGGCCTTCTGGGTGAGGCTGACTGAACACTCTCAACAGCCTCTCTCGTTCCAGTCGCCTGCCAGCCTGAAATGAAGCCCAGCACACCTTCAGTTAATTTATTCATTCTTATTTATTTATTTATTTATTTATTTATTTATTACATACTAATATTGATTGAACCTACAAATTAGAATATGTGGTGTGATATTTTCTCAATCAACAATCAACTGTTATGGTTAAAGATCTTAAATTTTAGTTTTTTTGAGTAAAAAGTGTGATTTTCGTAGAGATAAAAAGAGCTGCATTTATTATATAATTTTGAGACTAGTTTAATGGATTTTTTAGTTAAAAAAATAAAATTTAAAATTCTAAAAATTAATTACCCATACATGAAAATTTCAAATATCTCAAAATATAAAAGGTGAAATTTTTTTGAATATCTCTAAATATTTCTCAATTTTAAAATTTGAGATCTTTTGAAAATTTGACTTTAATTTTATTTTTGTTTTTTTTTTCAGTTTTTGAGTTGTTATTTATGAGTTTTTTAATTTTAAAACTTTTTGGAATTTTCAATTTTTTAAACATTTTAAAATTTTTCAAAATATTTTTAGATTTTTATGAATTTTCAGATTTTATTTTATTTGAGATTCAAAAAAAAAATGTTTTCTGATTCTTTTTTGAATTTTCAAAGCTTTGGATTCTTTTGGATTTTTTTTTTTACAATTTTTAAATTTTTTTAAATCTTTAGAAGTCGTTTTTAGAATCGCACTATAAAATAAAATAAAGGATGGCGTGGCATCTAAATAGTTAATGCGGCACGCTAATGTGGTATATTTAATAATAAATAAACAAAAAAATATTGATTAAGAAAATAAAAAAATTAAAATTGACCAAAAATGATGTTATGAATAAAAATTAAAAGATAGCGAAATGGGAAGGTTCGAATTAGACTTTTTGCCCAATAAAATAGGCAAGACGGGAAAATATGCTCTTGGATGAACGCATTACGTCATGGTTAATTTGTCATCTCTATTTTAAATTGTCATTTATCATTAATAGTTACATGATATAGTCATAAAATTATATAAATTTTTAATTTTAGATATAAAATTTAAATTATAATCCTCGTGACCACATGAATGCATCACTCAATTCTGAAATCAAAAGAGCCTGCAGAAGACATTTGGTTAAAGATAATCTTGGATTTAGTTCAAGGATATTAAAATTAAGAATTTTGAATTTAAATTCTAACCCTCGTCGATCAAAAAAGAAAAAGCCTTCAAGAGGAAACCAAAGTCATTATTGTACAAAAAGTCTCCTCGCTCACCATCGTGCATTTCTTTAAAATAAGACTCTTCTCCTTCACACGCCATTCCCAGGCAACTGTAGACAATATTTGATTATTAACTATGTGCGTTTAGTTAATTAAAATATTTATTTATTTGATCACAAGTTACATTACATAATAAAGATTAATACTTTCGCGTTGAATCAAAGCAATTGAGTATAAATAAAATTTAATATTATTTTTCTTAGACAACGTGGGACACGTTTATCATATATGTTATGGCTTCACGGCAGAAGTCTCGCAAAATATGATTCCCCCGTAGGGCGATTCAAGGGTTAAGGACTTTCAGACGAATAATTAAGTTCTTAGCTACTAAGTCTACCATATGTACGTATCATAGACGGACTCGACTACCACGTTGGATATAAAAAAAAAAAATTTTTAAATTATATAAAACTGCGTATCTTAGTAAGTGATATATGCATCACATCGCATCTGTTGGAGATCGGTAACTTCATGGCCGTGGGGGTGGGAGAAGAGAACTGGCCGACGCGATGAGAGTAAGATATAAAAAGTGGGATAATAATGGATTAGTCAGAGCTCAATTTACATGTGTGATACGAGCCTAATTAAGAAGTCAGAGACCCTTGGATTGGATATTATCCAAGGAATCCTACGGCCCTCGACTCAAACTCCTCCCTCCCTTTCTCTTCTTTGTCATTTTGAGAAGAATTTGAGGTTGTAGAATTGTTTGCCAGACTGTGATCCCAGACATTTTTCGTGTAATGTAAATCAAAAGGGCCACTCGATTCGCCCCCTCTAGCCGGTGCATGACAAAGAAGACACAGTCGTGAATGGTGTGCGGTTTCAACCACAAGTACCATGTAGTTTTTTGGCATTGGACAGGAGGAGAAGTACAGGCTGCACATAAAAATTTAATGTTGCACGCGGACCCTATTGATCAGAATTGTCGGACGCGGGGGGCCTACTAGCCAAAACATTATTTTTTGGATGGTTCACTAAAAACCAATCGTTCATGCACGGCAGGCACCGAGGCTTCTGAATAGAATGAGCTGTTCCATTAATGGATATTTACATTCCCTGGAAGTTTCCTTTGTCCGGAAGGTTGGCAGAGCAAGAACATTTTTTTTTTTTTTTTGCAATTTTTTTTGTATATGTTAATTGTTAGGTCCATACAAAATACGCGTGGAAGCAAATCTTTGCCGGCAGCCTGTCATTTCCAGCTCAAAGTTTCTATTATTTTCCATGTGCTACATTTTGAATGATATAGTCAATCCAATGAATATGCAAGGCATTCGACCTTGTTCTTGTATGGTAGCATAAAAACACTTGGATTCCATTTTCATGTCTGTCGTACTAGGGAGGACTCCCTTGCACTGGTCGTTGGTCAGTAGGTGCAGAAGATGGCAATCAAATGAACATAGCAATTTATTATTATTATTTTTTTTCTTTTCAATATGCTCCCTACAGCTCTATGTCCGTTCGCGAACACAGAGAATCAAGGCAATCAATAACACAGCAATAAAATGATTAAGAGAATTGAACTAAATAAAGGATACGTGTCTCTTGAGTCTTGAGTACGCATATGCAGATTAGAATACTTTCCACCAAGAGAGTTTACTTTCACTCTTTCCCCCCAAGAGGGTTTCTTTTTCCATCGGCAAACCGCAAAGAAATAAATAGCCATGCCACTGCCCGCGAAAGGGACACCAAAACAACAGTCTCGGAGTCACGAAACAGAATTGCTCTGGAGTAGGACCATGACGCAGGATTACCTTGCCTCCATTCCAAATTACAATGAGATAAACTCATAGCCATGGTGGGAAAAAAAAAAAACTGATTTGACTGCATTTGAAATAGTTGCTCTTATGTAACTGGAAACGTTGAAAAGAAATCTTGTAATATGATCGGATATTTTATAGGCTGAATTCTGTTGACAATTTGAAAAATGAAGTAAAACCCCAGGACAAGCCAACTTATTTTTAGTTGGTTGCCTTGCATTAATACAATAAAGTATACGCTCCTGCCAAAAATCCACAAAAGAGGCATTAAAGCATAATTTTAAAAACCAGATTAATCTGACAGTTAGACCATTACATCAATAATTTAAAATTTAAAATTGATTCAATTATTTTACTTAATTACATTAAAAAAAAGTGACCAAAAAAAATATTTGACTAATTAGTTCGAATAATCCGACTGATGAGCTCAACAGATTTTTGTTAAAAATTTTTATTTCTTGTTTTTTTTATAAAAAATATATATAATTATATTATTTTATTGAAAATGCTTATAAATATGTATTTAAAGTTTATTTTAATAATATTTTATTTATTTTTCTGTACTATAAAAATATTAATTATTTTTTACAGAAATTGACCCGTCGGACTATTAAATTAGTAATCGGACCCGATAATTTGCCGAATCAAAATCTAAATGGGGTCAAAGTCCTATTAGATTCGAGTTTAAAACTGTAAATTAAGGGGTTCTTACCTGTCTGCACGTACTTGGAGATACTGAGAATGGACAGATTCTTCGAAACAATATTCTTACAAAAGACTTTGGGTGTCGACTGATTAAAAAAGAGAGAAAGAAAAAAAAACGTAAAAAACATAGACTTTGGGTGTCTCTTCTCCACTCAAATGTTTTTGACCATCTTTAATTAACGATATATATTCATCCTGCCAGAGAATAGAAGTATGCATAGAAGTCGAGAAAAAAAAAAAAAGGTAATTGCGTGTCGGCAAGTGTAATATATGACGTTTTTTCTGATGTTCATTTCTACTTAATTAACACTCTTCACGTCTATGCATGAAACTTTGACACGTAATGAGTCCTCGTTTCCATTTTTCCTCTGGCTGATAGTTACAGTGATCGGTTAATATTGAAATTGTTAGCCAATTGCCACAAAGATGAGTCATCTGAACTATGTTAATTTAGATACCAAAATGTTACAAATATATATATATATATAAGAAATTATAACCCAAATTATAACTCAAAAAAAAATATATATATATATATATATATATATATATATATATATATATATATAATTTTGGGAGTTCATCTATGTCAAGTTTAGCCTTGAGGCGGGGAGAAGCGTAATGTATAAATGAGCTTAGACGAATTAAATTGGAGCTAATATGAGGCTCCTCCATCATACATTTTAATAAAATTCATGGGAAAACTAGTGAGCCTTTATCACCATTAAAAATTTAAAATCCAAATTCATGTTCACTTTTTCTTTGGCTCATTGGATTCTCCATCCATTTACAACTTGCTTGGCGATTAATCCAAACTTTAGATCACTTTTTAAAGTTGGTGTTTCATTAAGATGAGCTATTTACGCAAAGCTCTCTCCTTGTTCTATGTATGCTATTCTCTTTAATAGTGGGTCATATGGGTTTTTCTTTCTTTTTTTTTTCTTGTTGGTAAAATAACATTGCTTGGTGAAAAAAAAATGAAAAAAGAAAAAAATATATATGTATTTGACCTTAATTTTATAATTATTAATTTCAAGTAGTTATCTTGTTTTTGCAATGAAGTATCTTAAATTTGACCATTTTGATAAGATCTTGGATTTTTCGTTCCGCAAATCTAACCTTTCAAACCTTGTTGTCTCTGTCGTCGTTGGATTGAAGGCCTTGTTTATACTTTTTTGTTTTAGCAGTTTTTCTCAGTAGTTTTCAATCTTTGTTTAGTCCATTCTTAAAATTGAAGTTTATGATTTGGAATACAAAATGCATTGCTGTTTTTAAGGCTGTCACAGCCCAAAAGATGAAGAATTTAACAGAGGAAGGTGTTATGTCATTGAAAATTAAAAGCAACACCTCGTGGGTGATCAACCAAAAGATTATTAGCTTTGATCTAGCAATATGGCAATCTAACCGTCTTTAAGAGCTAAGCAAAATCACTGTCAATTAATCGGTGATAGGATCAAAGTAAATTTCTTTTTTCGTTTCACTGTATCTAAGGGTATTTCAAAAAATGATTCTTCATTGCAGATAACGTATGTTGTATTTACAAAAGATTTTTTTTTCTATAAACACGATTGAAAACAGCAAACTTATTTTGTAAATACACAAAAATACCCTAAGTTATAATGTGTATGTACATTATGCCATAAGCAATAAGTGTTTCATTTTCGCATGGTACGGCAACCTGTTCTGGACAATTAAGAGAAACACACAAGACAACCGAGCTTGTATACACGGATATTATTCAACGCTCTCTCTCTCTCTCTCTAGTTCCCTTTTTTTTTTTTTGTAGGTTTCCTTTTTGATAAGTCAAAGTTAGATAGATTCAGTAAAGAGAATGATGTTGCAAGAAGAACTCATTGAGCTAGATTCAATCAAAAGAGATAAATGCAAATTTTACAGGCTGTAGCTACACGAGATTCCCACATAAGCAGGACTCTACGTGTTTTCAGATGTGCTTCAACAGTAACTGTGGTAACAGTGTGCTGTAGATACTCGTCCATGCAACTTCGAGTAACAGTAAATTAAGAATGTTTATATATATATATATATATCGTGTCACGATGGGAATCACGTGTAGGGCAAGACTTACAACATATAATACGAATGTGAATAACAATTAATGACAGTGACAACAATCACCATTGTTGATGACCCAAATCCTTTGGCTGGTTGCAACTTGCAAATCCAAAGCAATTGGACGAGTAGACCTTCAATATTGTGCAGTTCAGTTCATTTCCATTTCTTTGCTTCCTTTATATATGACTTTCTTCATTCAAAACATTTTTGCCAAGTAAATGCTGCATAACTTGAGGGGAAGGGAAAGGGAGTTGGGGAGATTTGCGATTCAGACCATTAGCTTAATCAGTTTTAGAAGTTAAAATTATTATTATTATTTTTTTTTTTGGTATTTTTTTCTCTTTTTTTTTTTTTGATTCAACACGAATTTGATCGATTTTGAATCTCTCTGTTTTCTATGGTTGAATCAAATTGAAGGCATTGATTTTTATTTTTTTTTTCCATTTTTCAAAATAATGAAAGTGTGCACCCATGTGTGGGTTATCTCTTGTGGGCACTCTGGTCCATTGCTTTCCCTTTACCGGTCGCATTGCAATGGATAATGATGATAAAATTTAGATGATAAAAAAAATTAATATATATATATAAAAATCCTAGTAAAATTATTGTCTTACCGCCCATGAAAGACATTTAAGTGTATATAATTAATTTGTATATTATATTAATATTTTATATATAGTATAAAAAATACTTATATGTATTTAATAAGATGATCACCTTCAAATTTACTTGGTAAGACCAGAACAGAAACGAGGTCGGGGAGGTTAATGTTAGATTCTCAAATCATATCTGGGCTCGGTTTGGTTTTTTGTCTGGACAGTTCAATTCCGAGCACTTTTTCACTAAATTTACGCTCACCAAAAAAGTCAAGCACGCTAATTACTCGGAATCAATCCTCTCAGGATTTCATCTTTGTTTGACTTAATTAAAAGAAATAAAAAAAAAGACGCGGTTTTTAAATAATATCATAATTAAGTTTCTGTTCAATTGTCAGCCTCAGGACCCCATTTGATGTATTTAAATAATTCTTCAAAGAAATGGAAGCTTGAGAAAAAAAAACTGTGGAAGCTACAAAGAAAGCTTCCGACTTTAAAACGCTGGTTGATGCTTCTCTCTCACCAAATATATATTCACATCCAGAGGTTGCAGGTAATGTAAAGCTATGTCCTTCCTGCTTCCTCTTCCCAATCACCTACCACTGAAAACTACACATCTTCTTATCTCCAAAGTCGGGAGAAACCCAGAAAGGAAACAAATCTCTCCACCTTCTAGATCTTCTGGCAATGTGGGTGGCACCCTGGCAATGAGCTTGTTTCCGAGTGGGATTTGATATAAACATCTGGGTATTGATCTTCTTGTCTGTAAGGGACAATCAGGTTTCGATTTGATAAATTATACTATAAGTTTTCCTCTTTTTTGGGAATTTGGTCTTTGCACTTTTATAATGTTCCATTTCCTACTAAAATAACTTCTGTCTTCATAGATGGCTTTTTTGATTGCTGATATGAATGATGTAAACTATATCCTTATTTCCTTATCTTAGTTCTCTGAAGAGATACTGAGACGCCCGTTTCTATATGGATTATCTTGCCATGACGCTACAAGTCTACCAGTTTAAAGATGCCGGCTTTTCAATCTCATTTTTATGCATTCTTTTTTTTTTCCCCGAATTAATACAAGCCTTGTTTTTGAGTTTTGATGGTCCAAAATCCTTTGTTCTTCTCTCTGGGTGGTGGATTTTGTTTGAAAATTGTTAAGCAGTTTAATTCTATGTGGAAAGATTTTTTTTTTTTTTGTGGTTTGATAGTCAGATTATAACATCTGCAATATGATCGAGTAAATGACCCAACGTAGAGATCAAATTCCTGAATGCTCTAGATCTTCGAGTTATTTGCAACACGTGGAATATTTTGTTTCTTCAAAGAACCTGCTTTCTTTCTACTTTGCAGCGTCACCAGCAACAATCAACAAAGAATGGCATCTGATCTTAAAAATACGCTAACCCAGGAATACATTGGTATACAGTTGTGGGTAATAATTACTGCCTGTCTGGGAGTCGTTTGCCTGGTTATTCTGGTATTTTCACTGTGGCTTACTTTCAGAAGAAAAGCACCAAGGGAAAGTAACATGCTCCCTGTTAGCCGGGTGCCCATGGTTTCAGAGGAAATTAAGGAGATTGTGGTGGACAATAATTCAGCAAATCATGGTGCTTTCTACAGCTTTAATGATAAATTCAGCGACAGAGAGTCAGAAAAGGTCTTAATCCAGTCAGAAAATGGTGACAACAGCAGCCAATTTGGGTACTCTAATCCCATTGAGAGAGACGGAGTTCACTCTGAAGTAGGAGAAGATGAATCTGCTGGGAGGCCTTCTTTCTACAAGCCTTCCTCACATCCTTTAACTGCCGCTTCACCTCTGTCTGGCCTGCCTGAATTTTCCCACTTGGGCTGGGGCCATTGGTTTACCCTTAGAGATTTGCAAGTTGCAACAAACCAGTTTTCCAAGGATAATATAATTGGTGATGGTGGATATGGAATTGTTTATCGTGGCAATCTGATTAATAGGACTCCTGTGGCTGTTAAGAAGCTCCTCAATGGCCCGTAAGTTGCAAACAATTTGTCAACTATAAAACTTTATAACTTACTAAATTTTTAGTAAACTATAAAAGATTGCCTGAGTCTTCAAATTTTTCTTTGCAGGGGTCAAGCTGATAAGGATTTCAGAGTGGAGGTAGAGGCCATTGGTAATGTCCGGCATAAAAACTTAGTTCGCCTTTTGGGATATTGCATTGAAGGAACCCAAAGGTACTGTGCATTTTCATGCTTTCTATTAATTTGTGAACAAAAGTACATTGCCTTCGAGTTAGTTTTCTTTGTGCAAAGTTGAAGTTAACGGATGGAATGGTACAAGGACATTATTTTGCATTTTCCTAAGAGTGCCTTACTTATTCGGCAAGGGAGCAAATGCTGCAATGGCTTACTAATCTTTGCACAGATGCTTATAATAGCTAGCAACTGACAATGCAATATGCATCTGATTTTTAAAAGCTTGAAGAGGAACTTATGATTTAAAGCTTTTCATATGATCATTAGCTATTTTTCTTCAATAAATGTCAGGTTGTTGGTGTATGAGTATGTCAACAATGGCAATCTAGATCAATGGCTCCATGGGGGTATGCGTCAGTATGGCTATCTGACTTGGGAGGGTCGCATGAAAATTTTGCTTGGCACGGCAAAGGCGTAAGTTCGTTGCTCCTTGTTCTGAGTAGTTTACACCTTTGTTGGTTTTAGTTTAACAGAGCTCATGATTGTATGTTGCAGGCTAGCTTACTTGCATGAGGCTATTGAGCCAAAAGTGGTGCATCGGGACATAAAATCAAGCAACATATTAATTGATGACAATTTTGAAGCTAAGATATCTGATTTTGGTCTGGCCAAATTACTGGGTGCTGGAAAGAGTTACATTACAACTAGAGTTATGGGTACCTTTGGGTGAGTGACCATTTTCTTTCTGTCAAGTTACATTGAACCTAATTGCAAAGCTTTGTTCTTTTTGCTTTCTGTTGGCTTTTGTATCTACATCTTATTGTGTTATCAAAGCAGCTCTAGGTCTCTTCCATTGGTTGGTAGTTGGTAGAACCCTTGTTTCCCCCTATGTTACCTTTTTAACTTCTACATAGTAATATTTGCTTTATATTTATTTAGTATTTATTTTTATTATTATTTTGTGTAGCTATGTTGCTCCAGAGTATGCAAATTCTGGCCTTCTGAATGAGAAGAGTGATGTCTATAGCTTTGGAGTTGTACTCTTGGAAGCAATTACTGGAAGAGATCCAGTGGATTATGGCCGCCCTGAGACCGAGGTGCATATTAAGCATTTAATTCAGTATGAGGGATTAAAATTCTTGAACTGTACTTATTGCACATTGCTGCCAAGAAATATATATGGATTTTTCTTTTTAATTCTAATTTTGTTGTTATACTAGGTAGAGTTGATGTGAATTTTAGCATAGACATCTAATGTTAATGGTGAGCTGGTAGACTGAGATCCTTTGGGGTACATGGAAACCTTGTTTCACATTTTGCTTTCGTTAGTCTTTTAGAAAATTTGCTGCAAATCATACCACATTCCCTGCCACTCCTTATTTATATATCTTGTTCTCATTTTCATTGGATTATATAATCAGATACAAGATTGCTGTTATTCCTTTTTGATAAACATCTTGCCTTAATCCTCTGTGTGGTGTTTTTAGGTAAATCTAGTTGAATGGCTGAAGATGATGGTTGCGAGAAGGCGCTCAGAAGAGGTGATAGATCCAATGATTGAGACGAGACCATCAACAAGCACCCTAAAACGAGCTCTTCTAACTGCTTTAAGATGTGTGGATCCAGAAGCCGTAAAAAGACCAAAGATGAGTCAAGTGGTTCGCATGCTTGAATCAGATGAATATCCAATACCAAGAGAGGTGCGGTTTCAAAATCTTTCTCAGACCTTTCAACTAAGTTTGCTTAATTGTCCTTGGCTTTTGGATTCTGGACCATAGTTTCATGGTTTATTGTTTCCCAAATGTGGATTTTCTCCCATCTTAATTAGCAGTTTTCTGTAAATGGGAACTTGAGTTAGCTGGATAGCTGTTTAACGTGGCCTTGGATGGAAATCCTAGGATCGAAGACGCCAGAGGAGCCGGGCAGGAGCCAATGAGGCCAAGTCTTGTGGGGACAGTTCTGTTGCCAACAGGGGCAACAATCTTGATGGCAAATGGAACAACCAGATGTAGAGTGATGATCATCTTATAGAAGCTGAATTGACTATATACTCAGCGCACAAAGGGTAACTCAAAACATTCTTTCGAGCGCCCAAAGTCTGTTGATTTTGAGGGCAGGGGGAGCATTGGCGATTAATGATGGGTCAGATATTGCCTCTTTTTCTTCCTTACTATATATGCTTTTATAGATGGTGCAAACAAGATTATGAGCTTCCTCATAGGAAACCGATGGAGTGATGTATATGTACAAATTTTTTGGTGTTTCTTTTCGGAAGTTTCACCTTTTTATATTTCTTATAGTCCATTTTTGCTGTTTTTCTATTGGTTCAACGTATTGTCATCGTGGTTGGAAAGAATTATTACTCAGAATTTGCCTGATGGCATCAAGTAGAACAATGGGTCTGTTGTTGTACGCGTATGTGTATGCATCTTGTTCTTTCCTTCCCTCCTGCTGGAATGTGCGAAAGAAGCGACAAATGTTTATATTTTTGACTGGAGGTTGGAAATTTCTGTCTCTATTTTTATATAATAATTTTATATAAAAATAATTAAATAAATTGATATATTAACTATAATCATATTTATACATTCAGTTTAACTTATGAAGTTTTCTTGTATCTTCTCTCTGGAAAAATTGTTTTGTCTCGAGAAAAAAATAATTTTTGTTCATTTATTATTTTCATTGAGAAAATGGGACGGATATTCTCGATTCTTGTTAGAGACAAAGATAAGAGTCTAAACTCACTCAATAGGGACTAATTGTAAAATACAGACAGAAATTAGAAGGATGCTAGCTGCCTTTGTTTCGTTTCGTTCCGTTGTCATTCTTACTGTAAAATTCTATTAAGAAAACATGAAAAAATAGGACTAAATGAACACAAATTATAATTAACGCGTAAAGCTATGGGAACTAAGCTATTGCTATATGGCAGCAATGACTTGCGTACGAACTTACACGTGCAAATTAACTTTAAATCCTAAGCAAACATCCCTTAAAATTACGCTCTATTTTATAGATGTTTCTAAAATAATATTTGTTTTTGGGATGATTAAAAAAAAAAAAGCATGAACTTTTCGAATTTTTGTAAATCTAGCATGGGTTTTTTTTTTTTATTTATAACAAATATATAAAGGGATGTTTATGCAATTAGACCTAATTTTAATGCAATCTTTGTAATCACGATGCCATTAATTTCCATACCTCCTCCCGCTTCACTACTTCCCCGCAGTTATTACAGGCACATGCAACCGTACCATTACCAGGACGCTAGGCCCCATGTGAAATGGACACGACCTGATAGTCCAATGTCCGAAGGAATGAAAGGGGGAGACATTCCAGGAAGTCTATAGCCTGGCTTTGCGGGTGAGTGGAAGTGTGGCTGACGGTCGTTGAAGGCTTATGGATTAGAATCTAGTTGTCCAGGACTCGGGGACTCGGGAGTAAGTCCAAAGCACTATACTTAGCTTTCATCTGTTGGGCCTAATTGTCCTTTAGAAGTTGTGTCATCCCTTTTCTTTTCTTTCTCTTTTTCTTTTTCTTTTTTTTTTTAACATTTTCTTGATCATCGTTATACTCTTGTCTTGTGATATCAATATAATCAGACTTCTTTGTATCTTCTGATGTTGCAAAAAGAAAGAAAAAGAAAAAAAAAAAAAACAGAAGCTCCGAACGTGTTGTTTTCCTCTTATTGTGTGTATTGCTGGGTGCAATGACGGATTTTCATTTGGATTAAAGTCACTGCTGATTGAATGCATCGGCTTGAGGGGATTTCTGTTAAGGCTAGCTAGTACTAAAAACCTACAACAATTACCTAGCTAAAATGGCACTTTATTAAATCTCAATATAGTCATAAAATCAAGGTGGCTGGGGACTAAAGTAGTTGGGCTCTTCGGGCAGCTCATTTTCTTACTTTCTGTTTTGATTTTCCCTTACTTTCTACAAGTGAGCTTTTGATGCAGAAAACATCAGAATTTTCAGAAGGGTAGATAATTAATATGAGTGGATGCATACACGCCATTTCTCATGTGGAAGATGCTCGCTTTTCCTTTTTTCATTTCCTTGGTCAATTGGCGTTGTACACATATATTACTAACATGGCGTTGAGAGTCCCAAAAAAAATAATCAAGAAGAGAGAGACGTATATATTATTATAAGGTGCTCTCTCAATACTCATAGCTTTTGTTTTTTTATTTTTTGTTTTTTTTAAAGAAATAGATAGTAAGTGACATATGTCGTACGTGTATGTTCATCTCCTTGACACGGGAGTCCTTCATAAAATCCGGCGTGGTCTTGACGCCAGCCTCTGGATGCAACAAGTGAAATAATGCAAATTTTAGTAATTAAAAATTTAAACTTTACTTGACAATCATAGGTTTTAATTATATATATATGTATATATATATATATAATTTATTAAAATAAAAAGATATTTTATTGTATAGTTTGTAAATTAATAGATTTTTTAATAGTAAAAAAACAAAAAAAAAAAAAGTACAATTCAATTGGCCTTCGGAAAATCACGTCAGGACTAAAATGTCGTCATACCGAATACTTTTCTTCCACTAAGTCTAACGGAGGCTCCGCATGGAGTCGAATATTTAATCTTTACTGAAAAGTAAGCATCAATATTTTAAAAAATAACATGAAAATAATATTAAAAAATGTGAACGTATTGTATGTTATTAGATTGTATAAATAAATAAAGTTGAAAATAGTACAATTATTTTATTTTTTTTTATTTTTTGTGATTTTATTTCATGTTCGGAGGTAGTATTCGGGGCGGGTGTTGGCTGGGGAAAGAAACTAGTCATATTAATTGTAATTGGTGGAGGTTTTACTTTGTTTTGAGGACTAATTTTCTGATAATTAAATTGATATTTACACCATCATGAAACCTAATCAAGACTTCGAGGCTTTGGTTAGTGGGTCTCCAAGAAATAATCTTCTCTTTTGCATGAACTAATTCAACGAGCCTCCCAATTATTAATACACACACACACACACACACACACACAAACACACACACACATATATGAACAGAATGATCAAAACTTTAAGGTCACATGCCCTTGGTCCATGTCTTGCAAACAAGCTCCATTCTCCATGGAAATCACATGAAGGTGCCCTAGTGCCGACAATTTGGTCAAGGAACTCATATGAGACAATGGAGGATGACCAAACACAACACGGCAAAGAACATGATTAGTGGATAAAATGCACGAGGTCCATCGAAAAAAAAAAACAATCAAATGAAAAAGGAATATCTATATTGCTAATATGTCGTGCATGCGCGTTCCATTTTCAAAAAGAAATACTATTCAATGTGATATTATTCTTTTCTTCACAAAAATATGCCAACAAAAGATAAAAAAGAAAAGTTTCCACTAATGTTTCTTTAATTTAGCTATGCAGTTGTGGGATGACCACGGAGTCTTTTACCCGGCGCGTTTCTCCATCGTGTTGAAATCCAAGTTGTTGTTGGCATCTATTACTTGGAAAGAAAAAGTTAAAAGAGAAAAAAAAAACGAAATTTAAATAAAAAATATAAATTAATTATTATATATATATATAATATATTAACTGCAATTGATGAGTTTATCTACATTCCGTGTACAAGTTTCTTATCTTCCTAATCGAGCTACACTCGATATTGCTGTTGAAAAGTTAGCTTGGAAACTTGGAAGTGATAGGTAAACATTGGTCTCAATTGAACAGAACTTGGTTGGCTATCTACCAAGTTAAAATGAATCAAGTGCCATTCCTTGGCTCTACACTTGCTTAACCTTAACGCCATGGAGAAGCCAAAAAGTTTATCACTAACTACAATTCATTTCAAATGTTACCAAGTAAAATATACAATCGACCTTCTTAAATAAGTAAAAATATAAAATGTAAAACTTATCACTATATTTTATATTATTCGTTCAAATATTTCATTTATCTATTATACTAATTTATTCTTAAATTTAACACTTTATTATAATACTGTGAGGACATTACACTATCTTATTCTCACTCAGGCTAGAAGCTAAAAAACCAACAAAAAATAGAAGAACGAAACTGATCTTACTTTGTCCAAAAATAAAATAACTATAGAAACTTTTATTAATTTTGAGCAACCATATCCCGTACAATGGTACGAGTAATTAAAATTTAGGATACATTGCATAAAAACTCGTAACACATAGGATCAATTACAAAATGAATCCCGGACTTTAAAATGTTTGTATGTTACACATAAATTCAATCCTTGTCTATCTTTCAGTTGAAAATTTTATGAAAAAGTGCATAGCTCTTTAACATTCGAAATTCATATCTCACCCTAAAATTTTATATTTTGTGTAATGACCTTTTTGGGAAAATAAAACGATGACTTCCAGCATATACTTGTTAGTTTATTTTATTTATTTATTGGTCTAATGGGAGATGGACGGGAGGGTTGAATTTGTATCGTGAACCAAATATAGGATTTTTTTTTTTTTTTTGGGTGTAACATTTTAAAGGTTGAGGTTTATTTTGTAATGAATCGCAAACAAACACTGGGGAATTTTATTTAATTTACCAGTAAATTTAGAAGCATATATGGGTTGGTGGGTGCGTCATATATAATCTCATTGTGCTCAGCCAGAATCTCTGAGATCTTATAATCTGGATGAGCTGTTAAGCACTGGATCCAACTCCTTGGACTCTATACGTGTAATACAGGAGTTATTATTCTCTTAAACAAGTTTGACTCTAAGTATAATCATGTCCGTAGCTTGAAGCTACAAAACCAACAAAAAAGAACCAACGTCTAGTTCTCACTGGTTGATTGACATGAAAGTTTAATACGTGATTCATAATCTAAATAATTTTTTTTATATATATTTTTATTATACAACAATCATTATGGATAAAAGGACTTAAGTTTCAAATGCTCCACTCTTGTATTTAGTTGTTAGATATTAGATTATCGGCTTAGAACGAAGGCCGAGGAGGATAAGCACCCCTGGCAAAGAAAATGAAAAGATGTCCCTACCCAACGAAATGAGCAAAAGACGAGTCAGAAGAACGGAGGTCCCCCCCCCTTTCAACTGAATGGTCTCAGTCTCTTCGTCCGGATGCCGCCCTTTTCTCCCCCTCTCCCTGATTGCTGCATTGATTACTCGGAGTACTCATCTCAAATGGCAGGTTTGCTGAGGCATGTGGCCAAGCGCTCTTGCACTATGCACACGTTGCTGTGCACAGCGCCAAAGAGTTGAAAACCGAGCAATTTAACATTAACTCTAATTTTTTAGCATACCCATTTAAGAGTGAAAAAACAGAAAAGACAGTCAGTTAATTTACCTATGAATCCACCGAAACCGAATTGAGACATCATCAAGAAAAAGCTTAGTGGATGAGATGGGTTAGACCAAAACAAGAAGAGCCAAACCCAATTATTACTTTGCTCGTGGCATAATGCTTCCATTCACAGTACTGGGTTCTCATATGGGAAGTGAAATGCGAGAATTACGAGGATCTGATAAAGTTTTTTTTTTTTTTTATTTTATCGTGTATTTTAATTTTTAATATATAAGCTTTTTAATAAAAATATATAATTAAATCAAATTATATTAAATATTATTATTAAGTTGCATGTATATAAAAATATTTGCATTTTTAGTTATTATTACATCGAAAGCAAAAGACACGGGGCGTGTGGGGGCCGGGGAGCACCAAAAAGTGTACGATTTTTTCACAGGGAAAGACTTTTCTTCTGGTCCTTCCTTCCGAACTCATTCCTAATTCAGCTGCCCCCGTTCTCTTCTGCTGTTGACCCTCTGTAATCTTTTTTCTCTTTATTTCTGTGAAAGGCGACTTGGAGCTGCAGCCCCACCTCACCAATTTCATATCTGGGGAAGTCTTCTGTAGCCCCCTTTTTTTTCTCACTAATTTATTTGTGTGTGTGTGTGTGTCTGTGTGTTTTTTTTTTTGGGGGGGGGTTGTTAGCTGAAAATTGTTGTACTGGTTGGATTTAGTGGTACGGACCTGATTGAAGAATTGAATTCTGGTGGGAGTTGGGGTTGTTGCTTCTTTGATATTTTTGGAAGGGTGGTAATAGGGTAGATTCAGGACGGGCTTTGAGCATGTGGGCAACCCATGTTTGGATCCAATAATGTGTTGGCTCACTCTTTTTGGATTTCTGAGGTCACAGAGAGGATAATTTGAAGTACATTTGTAAGGGTTTTGAGTTCAATGAATGCTTGATTTGAGCTGCTGGTCTCGATGTGAACTTCAAAAGTTATGTGTTCTTGAACAAGTTTGTAACTTTATTTGATTCAATTGAAATTGCCGATACTTTGTTTTGTGGGGGTGAGGACTTTTTCAAATGGAGGCTAAAATTAGGGGAAAGTACAATAATCTCCGTAGCCCTCTGGTGTCAGATTTAAAGGGAGCAGGGAAAAAGAGTTTAGAATGGGATTTGAATGACTGGAGATGGGATGGCGATCTTTTCACAGCTAGTCCGTTAAACCCTGTACCATCAGATTGTAGGAGTAAGCAGTTGTTATTCCCTGTTGAACCTGAGATTCCAGTGAATGCGGTTTTATCCAACCTTTCTTCTTCTTGTTCTGATGACGTCAACCTTGGAATTGAGAAAAGGAAGAAAGAACTAGAAAAGCGGAGGAGGATTGTGGTTGTTGAAGGTGGGGAGCAGAATGATGAGGCTGGGTCGCTCAACTTGAAGCTTGGTGGCCAAATCTACCCTATCATAGAGGAAGATGCAAAGAGTGGTAAAAAAACAAAGATTGTAGGTACTGCCTCAAATCACGCTGTTTGTCAGGTGGAGGACTGTAGGGCTGATCTCAGCAACGCCAAGGACTATCATCGACGACATAAGGTTTGTGATGTGCATTCCAAGGCCAGTAAGGCATTGGTGGGCAATGTTCTCCAGCGGTTTTGCCAGCAATGTAGCAGGTCGGCTGAGTTATACTATCATATTTTGCTAGAAGAGGCATTTTGTCCTGTTGTTGAACTTTAATTGTGGCAGTCACGGTTGTTATTTAGTGATCATATTTTTATGAGAAGAAGTTTCACATTATAGAAATCGGTGCATCGAGTCTACTTCAGCCTTTTATTTTTAGATGGTGGTTTCAAACTTGTTACTTGTTGCATCTTTGGCACTAGCAAGCTTATGAATATTTGTGCAATTTCGTTATATTTATGGCCAGGTTTCATCTTTTGCAAGAGTTTGATGAGGGAAAGAGAAGTTGTCGTAGGCGTTTGGCTGGCCACAACAAGCGAAGGAGAAAGACACATCCTGAAAATATAGACAATGGGAGCTCATTGAATGATGAAAAGGGTAGTAGCTATCTATTGACAAGTCTACTCAGAATTTTATCTAATTTGCAATGTAAGCATGCTTCCAACTCACTGTTTTAAGTTTTCTTCTTTACTAAGGCACTATTATGGCTGTCATTTTTGCCCACAAGAGCTTCTGTGAGCAGCTGATATTATCTCAATGTTTGTTGTTTGACTCACAAAATGGGTGATAAAATTTATGGTCCTTTTCAAGTTTCTCGTAGTTTGAGTTCTTGAATTTGCTTTATTTCTATAGATAAATCTGTGATAATAGATTTTGATCCTTTCAAGGCTTTTTGTGTGAATGCTGGTTCTTGAAGAGTAGTAAGTTTTGGAAATGTTATGCATTAGGATTCACATTTAAAGTAGTCAGTTGACTGTTGTTTAAGTTTTCTTGTGTTTCATTTCCATATCAGTATTCTGGAAATTGTTTGACTCCATGGATTCTAACATCTAAATTTCAGCGAGTAGCTCTGATCAAACAAAGGACCAGGATTTGCTCTCACATCTGTTGAGGAGTCTGGCTAATGTAGCTGGTACAACTGATGGAAGCACCACATCTGGTTTAGTGCAAGGATCTCAAGCTTTGTTCAATGCTGGGACAACATCTCAGCCAGTTGGGAAAGCATCAGATGCAGTAGCAAATGAGCCAGGTGCTGTTATGCCTTTTAGTTCAGCTTCTAGGAAACAGAATTGCATTAATTCCCAAAACCTTCTGGGGCCTTTGGACCGATGTGGGACTGTCCCTGCTTCTGATTTGGCACAAAAAGGAAAGTTCAGTGATGATACTCAGGGCAGAACTCTGCAAACACTGCCAGGGACACATTCCGCAGAATTATATCCCACAAGGAGTGCAGCCAAAGAAAATGAAGTAGAGGATACTGATCAGAGGATCAAAATGAATAACATTGACCTCAATCATGTTTATGATGATTCACAAGGCCATGTGGAGAACCTAAATAGGTATCCTGCCCCATCAAATCCAGGAACAGGGTCTCTCAGTTGCCCTTTGTGGATGAAGCCAAATTCTCAGAAGACAAGCTCACCACATATGACTGGAAACTCAGATTCAAGTTCTACCCAGTCGCCATCTGGTTCCAATGGGGAGGATCAGGTGTGTATGTGCGTGTGTGCATGTGTGTGGGGCATGTGTTCTGTATCTTCACCTTTTGATTGCATGTCTTTTCCATTTAATCATGATGGATCTGTTGATTACATGAATAGCCATTGATGACTATGCATGTTTCCCATGGTCAACTACATGCAAATGGTCTACTGACTTGCCTTCTTCAATTTCCAGAGTCGCACAGGCAGAATTGTCTTGAAACTCTTTGGAAAAGCCCCAAATGATGTTCCAATTGCCCTGAGAAAGCAGGTATTTTCTCAACCATTATTTGGGTGTGAATTTCTGGTCGATAGCTATCCTAAACCATGGCCCATCTTCAGATCCTTGACTGGCTATCCTGCAGTCCCACTGACATTGAGAGCTATATAAGGCCTGGCTGTATTATATTAACAATATATCTTCGTTTGAGGGAATTGCTATGGGAAGAGGTATGCTTCCACCGCTAGTTCAAAGATGATAATTGGTGATCCTTTTCTTTGAGCAAGAATGATTAAATTTTTTAATCATCATTTCATCTGCAGATCTGCCATGATCTCGGTGCCAGTTTGAGTAACTTTCTCAATTCATCTAATGACTCCTTTTGGAGAACAGGATGGATTTATGCTAGGGTGCAGCATTGTGTCTCATTTATTTTTGATGGTTTGTTCTCCATCTCTTCTGCATGCTTGTGTTTGCTTGGTTCTTACATCAATATGAGCATGATAGAGCAGTGACATCTAAGATGGAGTACAATTATTTTGATTTTGCTCTATCCATGCTGCAGGACAAGTTGTTTTAAATGCACCATTGCCTCTGAAGAATCATGTAAATTGCAGAATCTCGAGTATCAAACCAATTGCAGTGTCTTTGTCTGGAAGAACTCAATTTACTGTCAAGGGTTTTAACTTGTTTCAGCCTACGACAAGGTGATTATTATCTTCTTTATATATATGAAGTTCTGTCCTTAACTTCTTTTTGTAGCATAGGAATCAAAATATTATTTTTAAGACTGAAAATCAGGCCAAAAAATGGTGTCCCATGATTTTTTTTTTTTTTTTCTGAATTTGTTTGAATATCACAGTACATGAGTCATACTACCTTTTAATTCCAGGTTGCTCTGTGCTTTAGAAGGAAAATATCTGGTCCAGGAAAGTTGTTATGACTTGCTGAATGGTGCTGATACAGTTGATGAGCATAGCAAGCTCCAGCACTTTATCTTTTCTTGTCCTATACCAAATTTTATTGGAAGAGGCTTCATTGAGGTATTACTCTCTCTTACTTCTGTCTTCTTGTGTTTTAGTGTCATTATTGTGCAATAAAAATTTATCTACCTTGTGATTTGACGCAATTTGACTATTCATGTGTCTCATGTAGTGCAACTGCAATTTATCTTCTTACCCTTTTCTACCCCCTCCCAATTCTGTCTTCGAAGGAACATGGCATAATTTAGCTATTATGGTGCAAGGATGTCCTTCCTTGCTCTGGATGCACTCTCCTTCTCCCTTCCTCCCCCACTCTGCGTCTCTCTGACTTTTGGTGCACTCAGATAAGGTTTTGTATGAAATATATTCATAGCTTTACCATCAGCGGGCGTCATCTGATACACAACCAATGACATAGGTTTCAACTACCAAAAACCATCAAGGGCTTACAATAGATGAGCCACCCGGATGTCCCACCCTTTTGGCATGTAGGCTATGTTTATTCTAAGAATTTTGGTTGCACATTTTTGCCAGGTTGAAGACCATGGTCTGAGCAGCAGCTTCTTTCCATTCATTGTTGCGGAGCAAGATGTATGTTCTGAAATCTGTATTCTGGAGGATGCAATCGAAATGGCTGAGAATAACATGAATAAAAATGCTGAAAAAATGGAAGCAAGGAATCAAGCACTGGAATTTGTACATGAGATGGGTTGGCTTCTGCACAGAGGTCGCTCAAAAGTTAGGCTAGGTGACAACGATCCCAGTTTGGGTCTCTTCCCTTTCAAACGGTTCAAGTGGCTTATAGAATTCTCAATGGACCATGATTGGTGTGCTGTTATAAAGAAGCTCTTGGCCATTCTGTTTGATGGAATAGTAGATGCAGGAGCACATTCTTCAATTGAGCTTGCATTGCTGGACATGAGTCTGCTCCACAGAGCTGTGCATAGAAATTGCAGACCTATGGTGGAACTACTGCTGAGATATACCCCAGAGAAACAACCGTATAGACCAGGATCTGGGCAAAATCAGGTCCATGGGAGCTATAACAAGTTCATATTTAAACCTGATCTAGTTGGGCCAGCTGGGATTACTCCACTTCACATGGCAGCTGGTAGGGATGGTAGTGAGAATGTATTGGATGCCTTAACCAATGATCCTGAATCGGTATTTCCTCATCTCTACAACAGATTTTGTCCATTTGTTTTTATCTAATCCACTTGACTATTGACCGTACAGGAGAAAACCCACGTGATCTTTTAACCTAATCTGTTTTTGTATTTGCTGTTTTTGCATTAGACATGATGTTTTAGATAGACATGATGTTTGCCTATAAATTCCCTGCACCACTTTAAGGTCACTGGATTTAGACTCCTCTCTCTCACTCTCTCTCTCTACCCCCGTCAAGTTCATGCATTTATAATTCATTTGATTGTATTTACACGCTGGAAATGAGTTCTGTTTCCCATAGCACAATTGAATCCGTTCCAAATTGTTAAGGCAATGTCATGTTTTGTCTTCTTCTACATCAAGTTCATGCATTAATAATTCATGTGCTTGTCTATACTCTTGAAACGAGTTCTATTTCCTACATCTCGAATGCTTAATTGAATTTGTTTTAAAATTAGTGAGGGGACACCATGTTTTGTTTCTCTTTGCATCCTGTTGATGAAGTTGCACATTTCTCCTGTTGAACTCATCGAATGGTGCTGTCTGTGTATATTTCCTTTAGGTGGGAATTGAGGCGTGGAAGCAAGCTCGTGACAGTACAGGTTTGACCCCTAATGATTATGCATGCCTGCGAGGCCACTACTCTTACATTAATTTAGTCCAGAGAAAAATCAAAATGAAAGCAGCAGAAAGTGCACATGTGGTGCTCGATATCCCCGGTAACCCCTCAAATATACAAAGCAAACTTAAAGATGGGCTTAAATCATCGAAAGTCACCACGCTGCAGATCGAGAAAGGCGAAACGAAACCAATGCAGCCGCAATGCAAGGTATGCAAGCGCAACATGGCTTGCGGTGTAGCAAGAAAGTCACTTGTGTACAGGCCGGCAATGCTGTCGATGGTGGTGATCGCCGCGGTCTGTGTGTGTGTGGCTTTGCTCTTCAAGAGCTCTCCTGAAGTTCTTCATGTGTTCAGGCCCTTCAGGTGGGAATTACTCAAGTATGGGTCGAGCTAAATGGCATATTCAAGGCATTAACATATACCCCATGGCATTAGTATTTGTCTTGGCACTGGACGACTCTTGTTTTCTTTCTCCTTCTTTTTTAATCTTCTATCTAAAAATTTTATTGCAAAACAAAAAAAAGGGATAAAAAAAGGAGCCCTGATGTTGTGTATGAATTTTTAGATTATCTTTAGTGGAGAGTATCATGTAAGCAGGGGGTATTAATAATATCAATTTTATTTCGACCATTAAATTATTGCACGAAGAATAATGATCAGGAAGGCAAAGATGTGGATGCAAGCTATTATTATTATTATTATTATTATTATTATTATTTATTCCCCCCCCCCCCCAACACATAGAAGTAGAATAGGTTGGAACATTGAATTTTATCTTAAATTTTAAAATTTAGTACCCAATGAGCTACATTGAAGAAATATCAAAGAAATAGCATGTAGGGAGGCGAAAAATGAATTGGAGCTTGCGTTGGGTGGACTTAATGGATAGGGAAACCAAAAAATTCCGAGCTTCTGTTCTTAATTGGAATTAGAAGAAAATAAATATATTTATATCTGTTGAAAAAAATTAAAAATATAAAATTATATATATATATATATTTAATTTTTTTTATAAAAAAAATTAAAAGTTCGGAATTTAAATTTTAAAATCAAATAAAAAAAAGACAGAAAAAGGAGAGGTGGTGGCAGAAAGATCAATTTCAGACGCGACACCAATAGTAAAAAGAAGATAGAAACAGCATAGAGAGACGACAGACATGGCAGTGGCAATGACAATGTTTCTGTCCTTATCGTCTTCTTCGCTTATTTCTAGCAATGGAACGACGGCGAGTAAGAAGAGGAGGAGGAAGAAGAAGAAGATGTGAATACCAACCAATATTCTAATACCATTCGATGCGCATTTCCTTCTTCTTCTTCTTCCATTGCAACAGCACCACCGCAAACTAAAAGGAGGCACTGGAAGCGAGGTGAATTCCCTGGAGTCACCGACTCTTCTTCTTCTGCACTCTCAAAGAGATCAGCCTCGCCCATCAAGAATCTCAAAAGGAAATTAGACCGTAAGGCCAGAGCCAAGGCCTGGGCCAACACCGTCACCGAAGCCTTGTCCGATCACATCCTCAAGAAACGGTGGCTCCAAGCTCTCCAGGTCTATTTCCTTCTACATTTGCATCGCGTTGGATCACTCTGTGTCCTTCTTCTTTATGTAATTTTTACGAGCGTATTGTGTCTGATGTAATTCTTGGATGGGTAGGTGTTTGAGATGCTAAAGGAGCCACCTTTCTATCACCCAAAAGCAGGGGGACCTACATGAGACTCTTGGTTCTGTTGGGTCATTGTGGGCAGCCCTATCGTGCCTGTCAACTGTTCGACGAGATGCTTGAAGAAGGTTTGGAACCCATTGCTGAACTTTACACTGCACTTATGGTGGCTTATTGTCGCAACAATCTTATTGATGTGGCCTTTTCCACCCTTAACCAAATGAAAAATCTCCCCCGTTGCCAGCCTGATGTTTTCACTTACGGTACTTTGCTCAAGGCTTGTGTCGATGCTGCGAGGTTTGACTTGGTTGAGGCTTTATTTCGAGAAATGGCTGATAGGTCCATATCTCCCAATACCGTTACTCAAATCGTGGTTTGAAGCGGGTATGGAAAGGCAGGCATGTATGACCAAATGGAGAGAGTGCTATCTAGGATGTTAGACAGCACTTTGTGTAAGCCTGATGTTTGGACAATGAATATCATCCTCAGTCTCTTTGGCAACAAGGGTCAGATTGATTCCATGGAAAGATGGTATGAGAGGTTCCGCAACTTTGGAATTGAGCCGGAAACCGTACTTTCAATATTGTAATTGGTGCTTATGGAAAGAAACGTACGCATGATAAGATGTCATCAGTGATGGAGTACATGCGCAAGCTTCAGTTTCTGTGGACTACCTCAACGTTCAATAATATTATTGAGGCTTTTGCAGATGTGGGGGATGCAAAACTCATGGAGCATATGTTTGATCAGATGCATGCAGAGGGTATGAAGGCAGACACCAAGACATTCTGTTACCTTATCAATGGATATGCGAATGCAGGTCTTTTCCATAAGGTGATTAGCCGTGTTCAATTGGCTGCAAAGAATGAGATACCTGAGAATACCTCATTTTATAATGCAGTTATATCTGCCTCTGCAAAGTTAGAAGATTTGTTGGAAATGGAGAGAGTTTTTAAGCGGATGAAAGATAAGCAATGCCAGCCAGATTCCAGAACCTATGGTATCATGGTAGAGGCATTTAGAAAGGAAGGGATGAACGACAAGGTCTATGATTTAGAGAAGGAGAGAGAGGAATTGATTGCCAATGGTTTTGCAAATCATTAGGTCACTAAGTGCATTGTGATTGATCACTGATGGGAAATTTCATAATCATGTTTTTCTCGTTTCAGTGATTTCAATTTTTCTTTTTAAATTATTTATTTATTTATCTTTGTTTTTTTTTTTTTTTTGGAGGGAATAGCTTTCATGTTGGCTGGCAACATTTTTATGCGTAGTTCCTCACATTGTCAAATCTTTTGTTCAGGTGATATCCTTTGTTGTGCAACTCTCCGCCTTTTTTTGAATTACCTTTTGTAAGCTCAAGAATGGATATGCAAATCTCATTGTACAGTATTGTCTTCGTCAATGTGATTGGTGATTCATTTCAGATGTTGTTGTCCTCCTTTAACTTTTCATTGGAAGGCTAATTGGATTTTGTTACAAAATGGAGATTACCTTCCTTGATTATATAAACTCACTCATTCTTGTCCCAGTTCCATTTCCCTTCTCACCTGCTATGTTATTGATCCCACGAAGGAAAGAATTCAACTGGGTTCTGTTTTATTCCAGCTTCTGCAAAGAAATATGTGTACATTTTTTCATTTTGTGCTTTGCAATTATTCATTTAGCATGAAATCCACCTGGTTTAGTTTTAGAGATATTAATTTGAGCACAATTTTGTTCACAATGTATATGTATCAAATGTTAAATGTTTGGATTGAATATAGTCAATGCCAGACAAGTTCTATAAGACATACAATAGAGATCAGATGCATCGACTATTCAAGATATTATCCATCCAACAAAAATAAAATAAAATAACACACAATGCCTTGCTACTGCAAACCAGATAAGCTTCAGGTGGTCGAGACCATGATGTAAACCTGGAGCTCGAACCAAGGATATTGTTTATTCCTTGCTACTGCAAACCAGATAAGCTTCGGATGTCTTATCTTTCCTCGCAATTGTATCGGCATTAGCATCTTACTGTATTAGCTTACTAATATACCAGTTGATTCTCCTTTGCGACTCGGGAGTTTCGTAGGATGGACTATTTAAACAGGAAAAAACTAGTCCCTGCATTTGTGGTACGTAAGGCATAGGTCTCTCAAGCTTCGAGCTAACATTACCGCCCTTAACTTGACTGGCCAATTGAAATAAAATGTGTAGATAGAATCATCTAACTTGACACCAAAATAACCTGAAAAGAGCATTAACCCGACTCCAAGTCCCGCGGTAAAGCTAAATGATGTATCAATGAGTACGCAGGCACCTCGATTATGCAGAGGCTTTGTCCCACTTGAGGGGCTTCACCGCCTCCCATGTGAAGTCCGGATCATCCCTGCCAAAGTGTCCGTATGCAGCTGTCTTCAAGAATCTGCCATTGCCACCCCTCTTGAGGTCAAGGTTTATGGCAATCATTCCTGGCCTGAAATCAAAGTTCTCTTTCACAATTTTAAGGATCTCTTTGTCAGGTATCTTTCCAGTACCATATGAGTCTATAAACACCGACAAAGGCTCTGGAACACCAATTGCATAAGAAACCTGGACAAGGCACCTCCTAGCCAACCCATTGGCAACAACACTCTTAGCAGCCTGTCTGACGATGTAGGCTCCACTCCTATCCACCTTGGTGGGGTCTTTTCCAGAGAAAGCACCACCACCATGAGCACCCCATCCTCCATAGGTGTCAATGATGATCTTACGACCAGTGAGACCAGCATCACCATGAGGACCACCAATAACAAAGCGGCCAGATGGGTTGAGATGGAGGATGGTCTTCTCATCCAAGTACTTCTCAGGGATGACGGGCTTGATGACATGCTTCTTAAGGTCAGCAGCAATTTCATCGTTTGTGACCGTCTCATCGTGTTGGGTAGAAATGAGGACAGTGTGGACACGGATAGGAACCGTGGCACCCTTGTCGTTGTAGTACTCAACAGTAACCTGAGTTTTACCATCAGGCCTCAGCCACGGGCAGGTACCATTCTTGCGGACCTCGGTGAGGCGGGCACCAAGCTTGGTAGCGAGAACATGGCTCAACGGCATGAGTTCAGGGGTCTCCTCAGTGGCATAACCAAACATGTGGCCCTGGTCACCAGCACCAATCTCCTCAGGCCGCTTGGTGAGATGGCCATGAACACCCTGAGCGATATCAGGACTCTGTTGCTCGATGTTGACGAGAACCTTACAATTGTCAGCGTCAAGACCCACATCATCTGATGTGAATCCAATAGCTCGACAGGTGTTGCGGACAATCTTCTCATAGTCTACACGGGCCTTGGTGGTGATCTCACCGAAGACCATGACCATATTGGTTTTGGTGCAAGTTTCGCAAGCCACCTTGCTGTCGGGATCCTGTTCCAAGCAAGCATCAAGCACAGCATCAGAGATTTGGTCGCAGAGCTTGTCGGGGTGCCCTTCGTTCACTGATTCGGAGGTGAACAGAAAAGTCTCCATTTCTTCCAAGCTGAAGACAACAGAAGAGGGTAAATATTGCAAGATTTAGTAGCAACAAGTCTTCATATATTTCTAAGCTGGACACTTTAAATAGAGCTCGTGTCCTGATTATGTACAAAGTTGCCACCAATAAAAGGGAAAATTCACTGCCTGTGAACAAAAAATCTAATGACAGTAGGAGGTCAGGTCGAAAGAGACAAAAGAAAAAGGACATAAGCAAAGAAACAAGCGTGCTCAGAATCCCAACATAAATCTCGTAACAAAACCATTGGCTACACGAAGTCTATCATATTGAAAACACAAATCCAATAACAAGAAGTGTCCCCAGATCCGAAGGGTGAGAACAATCCAAGAGAGGGTGAGAGAAAAGCACCTACCTTGCTGAAGATGAACACAGATAGGTTTGGCGCTAGATGGGAAATGGGGACTTTTCTCTTTGCCAATCGAAGGAGGTGTGCGAGTCCTCAAAGAGGGCGGGGGTGACAATTTATAGCAAAGGGTTGGTTGGTAAAGATTATTACAGGCCCCGAGGAGTAGAATAATGGGCTAGGTTGTTAAAAAGAGCATTAAAGTGAATTAGGAAGTGAAATTTCTAAAATAAAAACTTAGTACTATCTTAAAAATTAGAATATTTTTTAATGGTAAAATTCAAAATTTTTTCCAAAAAAAATATTTTTCCATTATGCAAAACCTTCGCACACGTTCATTTTTGACTCTTTTTCTAAATATTTTTTTCTACCCGCGAAGCCGCCCTCAGATGCATTCCGTCAATGGGCATGATGCGGCCCTGGTGGCTTTTGGGGTTTGGGTGTTGAATCTCGGCCGTTGGTGGGGACAATGGGCATCTTGCAAAATTTGTATTTTTAGACATTTTTTTTTTAAAGATTTTTCACACACCTAAAAATGTGACTCCAAACAAACGGAGCAGAGCGTTAGTTTTTATAATAATAATAATAATAAAAAAGATTTGTTGTTAGTTTAGTTTACCTAACGAGCAAGCCTAATTAAGTGAACAAGTTTTAACGAGTCATTATCTTTATCTAATTGCTGCTGCGAGTTTTTTTTTTTTTTTCTTTTAAATAATTTATTTAATAAAAATAATTACAATAATAAAAATGTGTTATGTTAAATAAATTTAAAATGACAAAATACGTTTATTTTAGTAAAATTAATTAATTAAAAAATAAAAACCTCTAATTTTAGAGTATAATTATAAGTATATAACATATTATTTTAAAACTAGGCTACTAAACGAGTTTTTAAACAAATTTTAAATAAATTGTTCATGTATCCTTAATTATTCTCAGTTTGTTTATTTAAATAAATTTCAAAATTGATATCGCATGTCATATTATATAAATAAGTTAATTTTATCTAACCAAGTTACTTAAATCTTCAATTATTATTGAATAGTATGATGTAATAATAAGATATTTATTTATTGTTAAATTAAAAATTAAAAATTTAATTTATTTATTAAAATATTTTTAAAAAATTAAATATACATATTTAAAATTTATTTAACTGATAAATACAATATTCTCTGCCGACACTATAAAATAATACCACTAACTTTTAACTAATTTTTTAAAAAAAAAAAATCACCAACCGTACATAAAAATAAGAAGAAAAATGAGAAGGGAGTTGGTGGGTCGCCTCCTCTGACTCTGTGAAAGACACGAAATGAGAGAGGCCAGAGGGACTTTAAATTATCAATTACTCACTCACCAACCATGGACCAAAGCTGCAGTCGTGGATTTTATTTGCCACAGTTGGGTAATGGTGACCTCATACTTATTTAGTGTCTAAACTAAGACATACCCTCGTTAATTATGGTTTCTTGGGGTTTTTCTTGAAACATAATACCCTCATTAATTTTGCTTTTTCAGATTTTCTAAGACCAAAAAAAAAAAAAAAACATGATATTTATTTGAAACATGATTTTCTTAGATCAATGTAATAACGTGATGACATGTTAATAAGCTTTCCTTTTGTTTTTCTTCTTTCTATTTTTATTTATCTTCTTCTTTTCTCTTTCGGGTCAACCAGAACCACCAACTCATGATCGAGATGGACAACCACAAAGAAATATCCAAGTTGGTTTATATGTCTATTCCCCGCTGACATTCGGAGAGAGAATTTGATGATACCCCCTTTGTGATTTTGATTTTTGAGTGGAAAAATTTTTTAAAAAGAGAGAGAGAGAGAGAGAGAGAGAGAGAGAAAAAGAAAGACAGATCCACAGAAGAAGAAGAAGAAGAAGAAGGGGGGCACAGGGCCGGGCTGTTGGGGGTTTGGCATTGCCCGCCAAGTTGCCAACCATTGTCGATTGATCTTAGGAAGGCCCAAATCCATGAAGGTCCATTCCCACCACTTTGAGGGAAGCAATCAGGCAAACGTGACAACGGAGATCCCTTCAATTCTATAGGCTTCGGCCTTCCAGTTTAACCCAAAAAAAAAAATGCACATGACAACGGAGATGGAAAGAGAGAGTTGGGCACTTTCGTTTTGACTTTCTGAGCTGTCATTTGTAATGAACGTATTAGTGTCAGTAACTTGCACAACAATTCACTCGTTGTCTGGCAAAGCTGTCCTAATTTAAAATCTTTCTACGACCCGTCTCTTTTCTCTCTTCCCAACGCCTCTTTGCCCGAATATAGAAAGACCCGCCACCGAGGCAAAAACAAGAAACCTCTTCGGTTCTTCTCTTCTTTCTTCATTTCCTTTCCTGAAAACTTCTGTTGTTGCTTTTCATCAACGGCAATTCATGGGCAAGGTTCAGTCTTTCAAGCAGGAATACACGTTTGGTTGGTTTAATTTGCTTCTCCAAGTTGATTGTTTTCTTCTTCTTCTTTTTTTTATTTATTTAATCTTTTTTGCTATCAAATTCTCTGACTAAGGGACATTAACGTTTGTGTGTGGTTATGGGTGTTATGGTGTAGATGAACGAATTCAAGATTCAACAAATATCGTTAAGAAATACCCCTCCCGAGTTCCTGTAAAATTCTATCACCTTTCTTCCTATTTGAGTGTTTTTCTTCTTCTTCTTCTTCTTCTTTTTTTCCTGATTTGGTTGGTTCAATTAAAGGTGAATACAACTGTTGCGTTTTCAATTAACAAGATAAGTTTTATGGAACTGTACTTCAGATGTGCACGTTTTTTTTTTTTTTTTTCGTATTGCAAAACGATAGTATGTGTTGAAAGATGCTTTCTTGATGGCCATTACGGGAAGGGCTTCGATGCCTAAAAATGGTTTCGTTTTTCCTCGTTGGAAACTAAATCGTATAATATTCTGACGGAGTGGGAATAGCATCGTCCAAAAAAATATTTCTCTGATCTCATTAGCAGAATCTAAGTTAACCCATGACCTGATTTTTAGGGCGCTGAATGCATAACCTTAAGACTAGGCCAACCTCGATCGTTCAGAAAGTAAGAAAAATTCGACCTCATCATTGTGATTGGTCGCAGTGATGACCTTGGTTTTGGGACTCTTGACTTTGTGTTTTTAATATATATATATATATATCCCTTTCTTTGCAGGTGATTATTGAAAGATTTGGAAAGGCAGACCTGCCTGAACTAGAAAAGAGAAAGTAGGTCGCTTTGGCTTTCAAAATGAGCACTTTGAAAGTCAATTTGCTGATGGTATAGTTCTTCCTTTTTATGGTTCCTGGTTGATAATCATCTGATTTCTTCCAGGTTTTTAGTTCCCCGAGACATGACCATGGGACAATTCATCCACATCTTGAGTGGTAGGCTGCAATTGGCTCCTGGAAAAGCTCTGTTTGTATTTGTCAAGAACACATTGCCCCAAACGGGTAAGATTTTTTACACTTCCACTTATCGCGATGAATCATGTTACGTATAATTTCCGTTGTACAAGGGAGATTCCTTAACGGGCAAACCTTTCACATTTGTCTACAGCAAGTCAAATGGATTCAATCTACGAATCTTACAAGGATGCTGATGGTTTTCTGTACATGTGCTACAGCACTGAGAAAACCTTTGGCTGAGATGTAGCATCCCTGCTTTCAATATGTGCTGCATATCGTTCTTCAAATGCATAGTTCTTCGGCCTGTTTGGCTCAACACAATAATCGTGTACATAGCTGTTCTACTGATGTTTATGTAAAATGTACAGACCCCTGTAAGTGATCCTTCCTTTTCTGAATTCCTTGCAGCCAAATAAAATAACTGGAGCAAGTTCTATTGTTGGTAGATCCGTAGCTCACATAAATTGGCTTAAAAGTTGCTCGAGTTTCATGATTAGGACACAAGTCAACACTTGTCTGTACAAAGAATGGGATTACCATCTCCTCTCTATGTACGTGGAACATGCAACCTTTGCCCTTCATGTGCTTTCCTTGCAGTATTCAGAAACAAATCAAATCCTTCGTTAACAATGACATGGACGAGCAATTCCAAGTACTGTGACCTCTGCTTCCACTGTGCGTATTTCCTTATTAACCAGAAGGCCATTGTAGGGATAATCAAAATCTTCGAGTGGAACGAATCTTGACCCACCCATATTCCCAACTCGAGGAACTGAACCAGAAATTAGCCGCGAGGGAAATTTAACAATAGACCACTGATGCAGTCTTGCCTTGCACCATCCATGATCGTGCTACAATTAGAGGGCGTATTACACATTACAGCATGAGCCCCACGAAGCTCAAACTTGAATGTAGGAGCCTCTATAAAGCTCTAAATTTAAAGGCATATGTCAAGGTTCAGATACGTAGAAATGGCATTCCTAGAACAAAAAATTGGATTGGGATATACTAAACAAAAACTAGCAATAAATCACTTACTTTCAGCAACTAGCTGTCGTTGACTAATATACAGCCCTGCATCGCATGTTCACGATGGAATCACTCCATAAAGTTAATAGTCTACGTGAGCTGTAAACAAATAATCGGGCAGAATCGAAATGAGATTGGAAAGAAGAGGACCAAATAAATTACATGAATTAAATCATGATTGCTCCCATCAGTAGCATCCAAACTCTCACACAAAGAACAAAGTGTAAGTGCTAACCTACCATCTCCATAACCCACCAGTGGTAACTAATTCCCACTCCTTTTGGATCATTGATCAGAGATTTAGCAAGTAGGGGAATATTCGATCATGAGGACGCTAGGATCTGCAGCATGCTTATCCTGTTAATGTATCAGCAAAAAGGAGTAGAGACTCACTAACTTCATCTATGTAATGCATTACATTTTATATGGTGCATCAACCTCCCTCTTCCCTGCTCCCTGCTACGAAATAACCTTTGGGATTTTGGCTGTGTGTACCCCAGATATAGTAACTTCTCCACCAATTTCTTCTCAGCATTTGCCTAAAAACAAATAAAAAGGAAAAACGAAAAGGAAAGCAAAGATGAACAAATAGAAACAACCTTATCTACACAATCTGTTGCATATAAACACTACAAAGAACTTACCAGCACATAGTCAAGAAACAAGCGGATATTTGCCCAAAAAGTGATGATGTGAAATCCTATTGAAGAAAACTTTTTTTTTTTTTTTAAGAAGAAAAAAAAAACAAAACAAGAAAAGAAACATTTAAATGCCACATGGTACTTCTTTTAAAACGGCCTATACTTCGAAACCCTAATTTTTTTTTATTTTTTATTTTTTACCAACATTTGTCAATCGAGTTATGAGTAGTTTCTCGAATCTCCAGATTACTTTCCATGGTAGTCCATTCCAATTTTTTAGTGATGTAAATCACATACGTAACACTTTGCATACTATGAACTCACCTTACCGAGACTCTGCATTTCCTTTCTCTGAACTTTGTGCATAAACAAGTCGTGTAGACCAGAAGGTAGTTTCCAGGCTCCCCAAGTCCAAGTATCCCAGAAAAGAAACATAACACAGAAATTAATCATCCCCAACGGAGAATGACAGTGAGAACAAACCACGAGCACAGGACTATTCTTAGGGATGTTACAGGCCACGATCACATTGAGACCTCTCTTCAATACTGCGAGAAATGCGATATTATCTCAGCAAACTAACGACCACTTTAAGTAATGGAGCACTTGCAGATCACAACCCTATCCATTACCTAGACGCCGAGCAGTGCTAATAGCACCTGTATTATCAGAAGCTCCTCCAAGTACGGAAGTGACACTCACATGATTGCTCTGCAAATATTGACAACCTTAAAAATATCGAATGTACCATGAAATAAAAAACATATGCGCTATGTCGAGAACAATAGAAAAATGTATCTAATATTGTAATGTAACGATTCGAAGGTTGGCCTTGTTTGTCTTGCTTACAGGGCCGGTGGGAGCAGCTGCGTACAAGCAACCAAGTTTAGCGGAGTTGCCACCTATCCATGCGTACACCTACCGAAAAATAAAAAAAATAAAAAATAAAAAATTGAGGAATCAAACAGTTGTGGTTGAGATCGCAGAAGCTCTAATTTGTGTTCTAATTGGTACAGAACCATCGCTGTACCTTTTTGGGAAGACGAATGATTAACGTCTCTAATTAAAAATATTCGATTACGAGTTTTCACTTGATAGATCGCACATTTTTCGGAGCATTACTGTTCTCGAGTGTCGGTTCGTTGATTCATGTTACGTCAGATGAGCGAGACGTTCCGAAGATGCAGGTGGGGGGGGGGTGTTGATCTTCTCGTTCCCTTTTACTTGTGATGCTCATGCGTAGCTCATCTCCGATTGAATTTGTTTCTTTTTTCGTATTGGGCTTTTTTTACAATGGCTTGCCATCTTCTCTGCAGATTAAAAAAAGAGAAGGTAAATAATGACGTCATTTTCATATTAACTATTTATTTTTCTTTTGATTTTTGTTTCAGTTATTCTCGCTAAAACGTTCTAGCTACATACTCAAGTAACAAACATTGGCAAAAATTAGAGAAGAATGGAAAATCAAGGCAGGTGGGCGAGACCCCCTAAGTCATAAAATCAAGAACAGCTAAAAGTTCCCTTCCTAAAGTTGTTCAAGCGCACAAATCACAGATTCATCAAGGGTGGTGCGGCCTCCCCCATCCAGGCATATCGCATTGGCAACTCCATCACCGAAAGCCTTTTTAATGCAAACAAACGGACCCTTAACGCTCGAAACACTCTGATTTACTCATTGTTATTGAACTTGTGCATTTGTATTTATTGCAATAGTTGCCTGCCGCACATTTAAGGATTCAGTGCTCCAACTTCAATCTGGCTTCTTCAAGTTCAGGCAATTATCTGTTGCTTGACTAAACAACTCCTGGACCTGCTTCAATTCTTTCTCTGGAGCCACCGAAAGGTTTTTTAACACAATCAATTTTAACAATAAAGATTCCTTTGATAATAAAAAGATTAGATGTATTGAACCGTAACAAAAAGTTACAGTGATATGAGCAAACAAGGCAAAAGCATTTATTTGTGACTTTGAATTCTGCCATACCCCTTTAAAATATTTTCTAGTGCATATCATACCATGACTGATTCAATTAAATGCCTTCCTGACACGTAACAAATGATGACTCAATCATCCTAAATTCCTGGGTTGATGGGCAAGTAACTTTAGAGGTCACAAATGGGGCCTAGAATTCATATCTAACTATTCAGAGAAATGGAATATTTCAAGTCAACATGATTCTTACAACTAGTTTTGAGGGGTTAAAGCTTTGTTAAGCCGTTGGGTCTTAATTCTCTTCCCGGGTGTGTCAGTGTGTGCACCTCAGCACCTGCCAACATTTGGCACGGTTGAATGTGTCATTTGTGCTAGTTGTTAAGAGTCTAGTTAGACACTCTCTCATCTATTTGTTTGAATTTCTAGTCGCTTGCCTCCAGAAGATAAGTTTTTCTCAGATCCACTTCCACGAGTTAAGGTAGACTAAAAGGCTGAGCTAATTGTAATGCAAAACTATCAACAATCCAAGGGTTGGAGATTTAACCTGCAGCTTCCAGTTGTCTCTGGAGTTCCTGGCCTACAACATCATTTTCGGCCTGAGGAATAAATGACAATAAAAACCACTAAAAAGCGACAACTAAATCTACAGGAACCTTGGGTCAAGTGAAGCAGCTGTCCACATACCTGTAGTTCTGCAATCCTTTTCAGCTGAGCTTCTTCACCTCCTTCATCCAATGGAAGTGCTGTCACCAGAGCATCAAACTGTATAGGAAACATGCGTCATTTTGTTGGTTGAAGTACTTGGATACTTGGGTTAAACAGTTAAAGTTAATAATAACAAAGCATTGGGGATCAAAATGAGAGTGGAGGCAAGAAAAATCCTCGCTGAGCCAATAGAAATATTTCATTGTTAGGGCATCTCCTTTAACAACAGCTTTGCTCGTTTTCAACAAACCAATTGATAAGTGACTTAATTCTCTTTCCAACAAATTTTTATTCCAGAACAGGTCACACAGCTAAAAATACTCTAGAGCCATTAAAAGCATTCATGTAAAATACCCTTGTGAAACTTGAAACTTAGTTCTTAGCCGGTATAGAAGTTGTCAAACCTCCCAATCATGACGATTGCATTGCAAAAAGAAAAAGTCTCAGAAGCCCCCTCCAGCCTAGATTCCCCAAAAAAATACTGCCAGAATGCGGTGCACAAAGTGTCCAATAACAAGTAATAAAATTTACATAAGAAAAATATTAATACACGTATCTTGATTAGTGTTCTCTAAATCAGACATAATATGCACCTGCTTAGCAGCCTTTACAAGAGCAGCACTCATTAACTTGGGTTGCTCTGCAAAATCCTCTGGAGGATTAGTCTGTGGTTCAGGGTAATTTGGAGAGAGTCGAACAGGAGGGGCATCCCTTTGAAGTGTCCCAATCATATTAAAGGCTAAAGAGGCGACTGTATCCACTTGTTCTTGCAATTGTGAGATTATATCCATTTTCATTTGCCTGCCACCAACACTTTAGAGACTAGCATGATTTATCTTTCAAAGCTATCATAGCAGGGAATTGAGCTACATGCCTTCCTGATTGTTTCTATCTTTTGGATCTTATAACGTACAGAAATCAATCAAAGACAGCACATGAATTTCATATAACTTTGTAAATTAAATCAAAAAGAGAAAAAGGATGTCAAAGATTGCCACGAGGGATAAAACGCAACTGGGAAAAGCACCACTTGCACTAGTCTGAACAATTTACAAGGTAAACAAGCAACCATATTTCCAAAAGGACGTCTCAATGCATGAGGCTTCCAATTTTCAAGTTGCACGAGCATCCATATTCCCAGAAGCAGAAAAAGGGAAAAAAGTTCTAATCGTCATAGTGGAACTACAAATTGTGTGGCATCCTCAGTCCTATCACTCTCTCTTTACTTATTAAAAGCAAAATCATATCACTCTCGTGGTCTCTTTGTAACGATGTGTCAAGCAATATTACAACAAAATCTAGCTTACGCCTGCAACATAGCATAGAGCCAATCAATGGCAAAGCAGAGTCATGGTGTAAATTATCACCTACCACACGATATACATTGTTTAGGGCATCTAGACAAAATTGCTCAAAGTAGAAAAGGCAGAAGGAAATGGGCATGTCACCATCAACCTAATCGAAAACAAAATTCAATGCGAAATAATGATAACAATAAAATTAACAACAACACCCACATGACAAACATATTTCAAATCAGATTTCTTGAGAAAACAAATCAAACTATCCACTTGTGCCTAAACTGTAACCGATGTTAGTCATCAAATATTTTACTCTTTAGCTCCGAAAAAATTTACATACAAAGAAAATTTAAAAAACAAAAAAAATGAATAAACCACCAAGATCTTATAACTTAGGTAGAGAACAGGATTAAAGGAAATTCAACACGGCGCAGCTGGATTGTAGCTTACCGAATGAGTTGACGATTGCCGGACGCCCGAGCTCAGGAAAGACGGCGATCCGGCGATGTAGGTTTCATCGGTTTTTTTTTTTTTCATTTCGTCGAGTCGGTGCGGCGGTTTTGGAGAGGCTGTAGGCCGCCGGGCGAGGAGATTGGGCTTCAGCAGAAGCCTTTTTGTTTGGGCTCGCCTCTTTTTCGCAGGCCCGAACTCCTTTCTCCCTCCTGAAAGGGAGTGTCCTCCTAGGGTAGGTGACGGTACCAATGAATATTTTAAACAGATTACAATTCCTTCGCATGTCCTGGACGGTGACAGATCCCATCAATTCGACGACGCCGTGTCAATCCGGTACCATTTCATTTTCGAATCTTGCAGTTTCTCGGGGGTGGTAGTCCCGATGTTTGTGCAATTACTCATGGGCAATCTCGGGATTTCAGAACGCCCAGAGAATCCGCCTTTGTGCGTCTCTTGGCTTTCTTAACGCAGACTGCAAAACGGGGCTTTCTAGTCCGCCTTTTCTTCTCTCTCTCTCTCTGTTTTTTTCTTTTTAATATTTTCTCTCTCTCTCACTCTCCTTCATAGATGTTTTCTTAAGCTCTCTGCTTTATTTATAGCGAGCTAGGGTTAGGGTTTCAGAAACATGTTTCCGAGTATTCCATCTTTAAAATCCCTAAATATTCACCTCGAGGGAACTTTCTAGGTTAAGCATGTCTGGATTGCGCTCTTCTTCGGTAATTATCCTCTTTTGTCAGTTTTTTTCTTTTTTTTTTGGCTTTCTTTATTGCTGTGGTTATTCGTTCAATCAGAGCATGGTTCTGTATGATTTGGTTTCTATTTCCTACGGTTTTGTTCGGTAATTTTCTGCCTTGATAATATGACCGTGCAGTTCAGTTTTATTGCCGTCGCTTCTTTTTTGTATTTTTTTTGGGTGATTGTGTTTTTTTTTTGGCTTGTTTGTTGATAAAGCTGTGTTGGAGGTAGCAGTATTGATTGATTGAAAAATTGAGGGACTGGGGGACTGGGTTTGAGAATTTTCCGTGAAAGATCAGGCTGAAAGCTCATATGTTAGAACTTTCATGCTTGTAATTGTTTTAAAAGATGGTTGTGTTTGCGTTGGCTTTAGATTTGTATTAAACTTCCTTCCATCTTTATTGATATGGGGTCATTTGATACTTTCATTATTTATAATTTCATCAGTCATTTGGGATTGATAAATGCTTGGTCTTTTTTTTCTTTTTTTGTGTTCTCAAGTTTAATCTATAGACTTACACAGGGTGGCAGTCCTGCAATTGAAATGTATAACGTTTCTGGACATGGAAATGCGGAATCATATATGGTATTTCTTTATATATATATATATATATATATATATATGTTGTATATGACTGGCCTTGTAACATTTTTCTTTTGGAGTGGATGTGATCAAATTATTATTCAATTAGTTGAGGTATGATTAATACTACATTTTTTACTTTGTTGAGCTATTGTTCATTGTCCTCTTTTGATTAATTGGTTTCTAGATTCAAGGTGCTGAGATAAACAACAACTCAACAAATCCACTTCTTGAACAAGTTGAAGCAATGTACACTGAAGCAACCCCTGAGTTTTTTGTGGATCAGGGTTTGTATTATCCTACTGCCACCAACTATGGTTACTACTGTACAGGTAATTTGAAGTGCTTATTGTATCAGAGCAAGTGGTGCTTTTTGTATAACAATTATCCACAAAAATAGAAAATTTTGTTGCATGCATCTTACATAGTCTTGACCGACTGCTGTTAGGATTTGAATCACCCGGAGAATGGGAGGACCACCAAAGAGTTTTTGGCATAGATGGTCCAGACATCCAGTATGCGGTGAGTGATCTTTCTTTTTGGATCCATCTTTAACTTCTAATTTTTGGTTGCTACCACTAATCATTTGACCTTTTTGCTTGCATTGTCTTTTTCAGGGTGCACAAACTGAAAGTTTACCTTATGTATATTATACACCTAGCTATGGATATGCACAATCTCCATATAACCCGTACAATCCTTACCTACCTGGTGCAATGATGGGAGCTGATGGGCCATATATAGGGGCACAACAATATTATACCATACCCCCATATCAGAACCCTGTATCTTCACCTGGCTATATCCCCATTGTTGTTCAATCGGATATCAATCCAAACAGTTTAGTGGATTCCTCAATAGAAACAGGCGTAGCGTTTGCTAGTAGGTCTGATGGCCAAAATTGGAAACAAGGTCTTGCTTCATCATCCACATCTTTTCCCAGAAACCTTGGAAAACCTGCTTCAAACCAGACTAATTCCTTTCCCAGGGTGTCGGAAGTGCCAAGGTCTAATGCTGGAACTGGAAAGCAATTTATGAGAACTGGAAATATTTCATCTGGTTTTCCAACTCCACCATCACGTGTTCTTCAGGTACAGTTCCTTGCTTCTTTACAATAAAATACTCTATCTTGCTTTTGTTTTTGTCTTTTTTCCAAACAGATGGACAAAGCAAAATTTATAAAATTTTTACTATCTATTAGTGGGGATAAATTCTTGTCTAGGATCAAGAAGCCACAGTGCAAAATGTGATTCTGCCTATTTGGTTTCTTGCTTTTGTTCTTTATGTTCTGGTTTCTGATGAATTTTTTTAAAACTTTTTTACTATACAGGGTAGAGGTGCGTCTGGCTCTATTCAAGCTATTCATAACATTTCAAGTGGGAAGGTTTTGCCTCATTCTAGTCAATTAAAAGCTTCTCTGCCTGTCAATAGTGGCTTTACTGATTTTGGACCAAGCTCTCATGGTAGGACTGGAGTTGATAAGATGCGAACCAAGTTTCAGGGTGTGAGAACTCTCAATGATGTGAATGGAAACTTGGATGGTCTGGGTGAGCAGAATCGTGGACCTAGAACAAACAAATTGAAAGATCAATTTGCTGTCAAAGCCTACACAACCAAAACAGGAAATACTAATTCACAAGGAAACATTTTAATATGTGCTGATCACTACAACAAGGATGATTTTCTAGTGGACTATGTTCATGCAAAATTCTTTGTTATAAAATCATATAGTGAAGATGATGTGCACAAGAGTATCAAATACAATGTTTGGTCTTCAACACCCCATGGAAACAAGAAGCTGCAGGGTGCCTATGAAGAGGCACAGAAGATAGCTGCAGGGAGACCAAGAGGCTGTCCCATATTTCTATTCTTTTCTGTGAGTTTTAATGCCAACTTTGTAATTTTATATCCTTTCTCCTTCACATTTGTTGGCCGGAGAAATTGATGAATCTTGAAATAAGATCAGCGTTCGTCCCTGAGCCATACTCTGATGTGGTGCTTTCTTGGTGTAGGTTAATGCTAGTGGTCAGTTCTGTGGAGTTGCAGAAATGATAGGACCAGTTGACTTTCATAAAGATATGGATTTTTGGCTGCAGGATAAATGGAGTGGTAGTTTCCCTGTCAAATGGCATATCATAAAAGATGTGCCAAATGCCAGTGTAAGACACATTATATTGGAGAACAATGAGAACAAGCCAGTAACTAATAGCAGAGACACTCAAGAGGTAAGCCAGGGTTTCTTCTGCATGTTGGCTTCCTGTTTTTCCTTTTCCATTTTATCTTTTTTTTTTTCTTTTTGCAATTAATGAATGCCATATCCCAGATTAATTACTTAAGTCCTCCTTTAAACCATGTGTTCTACCCATCCTTATCCCATTGGAGTGGTTACTTTGCTTACACTTTGTGGGAGAAATTCTCTTTTGTCTGGAATTGAAATTTTTTAGAGTTTTGACCTTGACATTTATTGTCTAATAAGTATTATTAACATCGTTTTAACCAAATGGATGTGTTAATTAATTATATGTGTGCTTTTTTGTGCAGATAATGTATAAGCAAGGGAAGGAGATGCTGAAAATATTTAAAAACCACACATTGAAGACCTCATTACTTGATGACTTCATGTACTATGAGAACCGTCGGAAAGTTATGCAGGAAGAGAAGGCCAGATTTATATTCAAAAGCTTTGAAGCTCCACTCTTAGTACCTGCATTAGATCCTAACCAGAAGATTAATCGTCTTGTGGAGCTTTCTCCAAGTAAAGATGAGAAAATTATGGAGCAGAACAACCCTAACTACTCGAAGGAAGCTGGGTTATCTGCCACTGACCAGGTTTATTCAAATTCTAGTGATCCCAGTCTTAGCATGGGTGAAAATCCTATAAAGATTGTTGTGAAGGCTGAGGATGATGTTGCACCTGCTACAGAGATCGGTTCTCTCAAGATAAACACAAACCAGGCTGAATCCAAGCCGCTGCCTGATGCTTCTACTTCTGTTGCTAATTGTGAACCAATTGACGTGGTCACAGTGGGATCAGCTCCTGTCAAGGTTAACGGGCTTGCAGAACCTTCTATTTTCCTTACTGTTGGCACTATCCCACTCGATCCTAGGGCATTACGAGTCGAAAAAACTGGGGCATTCCCTAGATGTGCATCTCAAAATAATTGATGTGGCGAAGGGTTATGGTTCCCTGGCTTTTACAATGCGTCTGAAATAATTTTGGCGTGGCAGATGTGTGTAAACCTGAGGGAGGGGTGTTCGGTCGTGGGCTATTGGTGAATTAAATTGAGTTGTTCCAGATCAGTCTTTATTTCCCTGCCTTTATGCAGTTATTTTGAGATAATACTGTTTATGCTGGGATCTTTTTTGGGGTGGCGAGGTGGTAGGGAGAGGGGATTTCTATTTCTGTCGCTTCCTTCTTAATGTGTTATTGTTCTTCACTATCGTAAAGTCAAAGAATTCCATTCTCTTCAATATAAACTTTTTTAAAGGGAAAATTTTCGAATATTGCTTATCCTAGGTTGCACCTTCATGTTTCGCAAATTGCTACAGGAAGTTCAACTGACCTCTTAAAATGAAGGGCTTCTTTCTGTGGCTCAATAGAAATATACATTTACCGATTGTCTTCTCTTTTTTATCTTGGGAAAATAAAAATTTCCAACGAAATCGATTTGGGTATAGAGCTCTAATTGTCCTCTTTGTAGATAATAGCGTTAACTAGAATGCTTAATCTCTCTCGGGTCAATCGGTTGTCTTTCAATCTTGTTGTCGTTCATGTGTGATTTTCACAAGTTCAGGCATCTATATCCGATGAGCCACCAGGAATCGGAATGGCCTTGGATGGGCCGGTTCAACCCTAGTCAAAATCAAATTACCTAAAGTTTCTAAACCAAACCACTCAAATAGCTAGGTTTAACCGGCACCCATATCGGTTTAGTTTGATTTGAATATAAGAGCAAACCACCCGATCGTTTCTGCTCCGTTTGCCTCGTACGGGTAGGGCTCAGGTGTGGATTTATAACTGGCCAGTTAAGAAACATCATCATTAAACCTTCCCTTCACGACGTAATCCTAATTCCTAAATCCCCCACTGTCACTGTGTTCTCACTTTTTTTTTTTTTTAAACCCTTGAGGTCCCGGAGAAATCTTCACTACTGGTGTGGCGTGGGCGGTGGCAGACACACCGCACCTCTCGCACGTGGCCGACGCCTCCGATCAGTTGATAAGGAATTTGAGATTGAAAATAAGAGAATTGCAAAAATAAAATATATAAGATATATTTTTTTAAGGGGAATTAACTTCTATGATTATTTTAAAATAATTAATTTCTAATCAATTAAAATTTTTGATATACTTGATTATATAAATTAAACATTTATATATATATATATATATATATATGCACATTTAAGAATTTGGCTTAACAATTAAAAAAAATTTACCCTTATAAAAATTTTCTTGAAATATAAAAATAATTGTACTTATTAATTTGAAAATAATAAAATATAATTATAAAATTTCATATATTAAAAAATTTTCATTGATAAATCAAATTATTGTCATTCAAAACAATCTTATTTTCAAAATTGATTAATAAAATTTTAAAAATTATTTTACAAAAAAATGGTATAACTTACGTGTAACATCTTTAACTAAAAAATTAATTCATAAAATAAGAATTTGCATGACAACTTAATTTCTATATCTAATGATATGTTGATCAATAATTACTTGTAGTTGAACATTAACATCTCCAATAAAAATAATATTAGGTAACTATCATTTTTTAATTTTCTTTTCAAATAAGATACATTAAAGACATGATATATTTTTTATCATACTAATAAGTCAAAATAATAAGTAATGAAATTAATATATTCAACAATTTTCTAACCAAAGAAGCAAAAGATAAATTCAATAATAAGTAAATAATAAGAGATAATTATCAATATAGTTGAATTTGAAATAAATTCAATCTCTTACTGTAAAGTCATGTTTAGTATGATACATATTAATATGCTAATATATACAAGTTTAAGTTACAACAAGATTATCTTGCAAAACAACTTTAAATTAGAACACTTTTATTAAGGAGTCATAAGTGTTATTATATCACCATTTAACTCAAATAAACCATTTCATCCTATCTTGTGATTTGTCACTTATAAAGCATAAGAGATAGTTTTTTAAGTAGTTGTTAACTACTTCACTTTATTAGTCTATTTGCGGGTAATAAGTAGTATTTATGTTTAATTGAGTTTCTTGTAAATAAAATAATTTTTTTCAAAAATTGTTAGTGAAAATTTTATCTTGATTATTGATAATAGATTTAAAAATACTATATAGTTTTATAATATTTTTGACAAAAACTTCATTAATAATTGTAATATATAAGGTGACTAATATTACAAAAATAAATATATTTAGTTAAATAATTTATGATAACAAAAATAATAATTTTATTTTGAGACAATGAAAGTCCTTCTATAAAATTTATAAAGATATTTGTATAAATTTTTTCTAAAATAGGCAAAGTATTTTTAAATTTTACTTTTTACACCATTCTAATAAAATTCTTATCAAATGTATTTGTAAGTATAAAAAAAGTTGAAGTATCTTATAATCCAAGATGCATGAAATTCCTATAATTTTTTTATAACAATAATTAGAGATAAACACCATTATATCTTTATAACACAAATATATAAAATTTCAAGTGTAATAAATAATCAAAATAAGATCTTCTTGTAATCTTTTAATGATTATTTAAGTTTTAGATTCATCCACCACTCATTTGTACAAAAATATTACAAGTAGACATAGAAATTGTCACTAACTTCGTATGTTTTGAAATGTGAGATAATACATCAAATACAAGATTTTTGCTTTGGTTGTTTTAAAACATCCTATCATTATATTTATCAATATCATTATATAATTAGTTTAAATTTGAAAAAACTTTTCAATCAAATAAAAATGTTATTTTGTAGTTACATGAATTACAACTTTTTTTTATTATAAACAAATATAGTGAAATGTTTTGAGGATAAATTTTTAAATAAAATATTTATTTTTCATGATAATGCCGTTAAATGCCCTATAATTCACTTATATTCTTTAATATTTACCTTTTATTATTATTATTATTATTATTATTAGTAGTAGTAGTAGTAGTAGTAGGAGAATAAAGGAGGAGTATAAATTAACGCTAACCTTCAGGATGTCAGCTTTCAATAGTAGTTTTTATTGGACGAAGAATGGACCAAAGTACTAAAAACAACAATGCTTTCGAATAAGCACGAGCAATCAAATGAAATAAACCGGCTCTCCTAAAAAAATTACAATCAATTATATTCACTAATAAAAAAAATAATTATGTATATTAATTTAAAAGCAATTAAAAATAATTATTAAATTACATAAATTAAAGAATTCCCGTTAAGGATTGCATCATCAGTTACGCAGCAGACCACCGCGTGTTGTCCAAATGCCAACCGTGCGGGAGCTCGTCCGTTGGTAAAGCTTAACGTGTCCGTGTCATTGCAGATTGAATTTGCATTTCTTTCTTTACGATTTTTGGGACTTTTGCTTTCAGTCTGTTTGATTGCTAAGAAAACGAAGTCGAAGGTTGTTTCAGCCGACGAATGGTTTTGCATTTGCATGGCCATTCTTGGCCATATTCGAGCGAATGATTTGATGATTTTCTTTTTTTTTTTCTTTTTTTTTGTTTTTTTTTTTTTTGGGTGGGTCTTGCAGAGTTAGGAGAAAGACTCGATTATTTTATGCTTCCTGGCCTGAAGCATTGTGTGGGTGTGGGGGTGTTTGATTGACTTGAAAAATGGTATGCAATGATTATCTTCCGTCATAGTTGCTCCAAGGGGTTCATCTGTTTCTAATACTCTTGTATGCTACAGGACGGTATCAAAAGGTACTTGGCAGCCGAGAGTTCTTCGTCAAACCCAAAGAGGAATACTCCAACAGTGCCAAAGCCCGAGTTGTTCGACTTCGAGTTGCCATCCGAGACCATGTACTCCACAAGGCAATCTGGGGTAATGCATCTGCCACTCTATGATCTGTTGGATTATTACATTCTCTGGCAATATCTGTACATTATCATCTGGGTGGTTCTGGAGAAGAAATATCCGTTAGTTGATTTGGACTTGCACATGCATGTTCACTAAAGCATCTCTGCTACACGTCTTGTTTGTGATTACATCAGGATAATAATGCAAGTTCATCTGCAAGTAATTTAAGATCATCTTTGATCGGGATGGGGTTTTCACCAACACTTGTCGACAGAGTCATTGGCAAAAATGGTATGTCATTGTGTGAATGTTAGCTTTCATATTAATTTATGTTTTTGTAAATGATGAATAATAAAGATGAGTAGCAATATACCCTGTAAATACCGGACGCAGAATTCCCCACCTTTTGCAGCCAAATGTTGTTCCTCAGAAATTAATTGCATCCCTTTATATCTTGTTTATACTAATATCTTTCTAATATTTCTTAAATTCTATTATTTTCATAATATATATTATATAATCTACCAAAATTCCTGTATCTTCTCTTAAATCTAGGTCAAGCCAATGCTGACGAGTTATTGGAGATTCTCATTGAATGTGCTGTAAGTAAGCAATCATTGTGTTGTATCCATTTCTTCTTTAATTTTTCTTTTCCAGTTTGCTTTTTGCTTCTCAAAGCCATCATATTACCATGTCATTAAGTCAATATGTGTACTGGCAACAAATGTCATATATATCTTGCTGAACAAGTCCGGTTTGTTGATTGCTGACCTGCTTTAAATGAAATAGGATCAGCAGAAGGCAAACTCTCCTTCATCTGATTCTTTGGATAGTTTGTTTGAGGACAGGGAAGCAAGCACTCCTCCAGAGTATTTCAGATTTGTTGAACCAAAAGAGGTAGCATGCTTCTCTCTCTCTGTCTCTGTGCAAAGTTACATGGAACCAGGTTTAAACTGAGACTGTGGGCTAGTTATTTTGGCCCAAATGTTCAGGCTCTGTTCCAATAGTCCTTTTGAAAAGCATCTGCCCAATCATTATTGTTCAGGTCTTCCACAACATACTATTTTCACTGCCGCATATAATAGACACACACTCACACATGCAGCCATCGCATTGTTGACCTGCAGTCTCTTTGTCTCAAAATGGTGCATCTGTTTCTTTGTGTCCAGGTTTCCAATTGATCAAATGTAGCAAGCACAGAATGAGTGTTTGGATGTTTTTGGGATGCTTAAAGCAATTATGTTTTGGATAATGGTTGACTTTAGTTCTAGAATGATTTCATCACTAATCTTGCTCAATAATCAGTTGACTTGCTTGCTATAAGATTCATATTTTTTACATGGTATCCAGCTTATTGTTCATGTAAGCCTCACTTTTATTGCCGTCAACTCCATTGGCATGGAGTGTGATCATCCTTAATAGAATTTTAAAGGATATATCTGCTGCTGGTTTAATCAACTCTTGAAGCTTTTCTAGGAGCTGATACTGAATGAAAGGAACAATAACAAAAGGCATTCCTTACTAAAGATGAATTTCTCTGCAAACGAAGTTGACTTTGCTATGACCAAGCTTGGTATGTAGAAGTTACTGAAAATTATCACGGATTTTCTTTTGCACTTTCCTCCTTCAGAGATATTGTTGTTGTTTTTCTCGGTATAAATTAAGAATCTTCTTCTTGACGCTACTTGATTTGCGTAAATTAGCTGTTTACCTCCAGTGCACCTAATATTTGCCTCCTTTTGCTTTGTAATACATCTCATGCTTGTTATGAGAAAAAGCATCTGTAATTCTAAAAGTCTTATCTACATTGTGATGTTATATATCAGGCAAGCATGCTCCAATTGGTGAAATAGTGGACTTTATTTTTGCTGCCCAAGTTGCTGAAAAATTGGAAAAACAAGTAGATGGTATGCCTGATGGTGATGCAGAAATATGTGAGGTCCGGATTAGTCAATGCCTTCAGATACTGTTAGAATCATCATTTTACTTGCATTATAGTGTATTATGAGCTTTTCTGTTAGTATACCTTGCGGCAGAAACAGCATATTTCTGAAAACAAAAGTAAGGTTGCGGTCATCTTACCCTTCCCTAGATCCCATGGTGTGAAAGCATCATGCGGTCCACCTTTTTTTATTTTTCTTTGGGTGTTAGTATGCCTCTTTGCAATCTTTCCATTAGTTTTAGCTTTTGAAGCAGCCCATTAGTCTTTTGTGTTTGTCTTTCTATGAGATGGATGCTATGGCTTTTGGGATGGAGCAACATTATCCAGTTTATGTTCTATTGCACATTAAGATGGACAATCACTTCATAAATCTTTGTTTCTTTCATTTATGTTAGTTGCTGGCTTTTAGAGTGTCTAGTTGTGTCTCATAACTCCTCTAGTAGTGTCTTCTGCATACATTCATCTGTCATAACACATGGGTTTGGAGTTGGGATGCTCCATTGGTGGTTAAATTCACATGGGTAGCATAGTGTCACGAGTTGTTTATGATGATCCTTGACATGGATTTGGTTTGGCAAGAAGAAAAATAAAAACCCATATGCTTATTAATGAATGTTTCATATATATATAGAGAGAGAGCCCTTTTCCATGGGGAATTTTATGTATGTTAATGAATGAACTTCCTTAAAAGGTCCCTTTTTATCCTTTTAGCCTGGAGAGTCTTAAAAATGTCTTAGACAATGAGAATCTCTTTAAGAAGATGCAATAGCATAATGGAGAGGCAGTTGAATCATTTGATTTTGTGCTTCTCTGTTATTAAGTGCTGTGATTTCTTCTTTTTCTCTTTTTGAGACTTCATGGTCCATGAGAAGTTATCTTGTCGGAAGGAAGCTTCTAGTGGACAAGAAGTGGACTTTTTCTATTGTATTAGCCAGCGATGCAGTTTATTTCTATAAGAGGGATGGTCAATGGTGGTGACAAGGCATTGAGAATATACTTTCTTTCAATCTGTGTTTAATTGAAATTCTCCACACTTATGTTTCAGTGGTCTCTTGGTTTTGTGGGAGCTTTCATGTGGCCTCCTTCGTCTCCAGCCCCTTAAGCTTTATAATATGTATTACGAATAAAAAGAAGAGAATGTAGAGAACTTAGTTATTTGCACACACTCATACACATACAAATTTATGGTTCAATGTTGAAATCAAATATTGTGGCATCTGCAGTGTGCATTTTCAATGTTACTTTGCTGCCACTTTTGTCTGAATATTTCATTAATATTTTAATTTACAGGACACTAATAATGAAACTCTGTTTGGGACTATGGAGAAAACACTTCGTTTACTCGAAATGGGTTTCTCTGAGAATGAAGTTTCACTTGCAATCGAAAGATTAGGTATGTAGTCATTGCCATTGACTTCACTGTCTATTGGTCCACTTCAACCGTGAAGGCAAAATGCACAAGATTAGCTTCTAGTTTCTTCATTTTTTGTTTATCTTAATCATAGAGTGTTGATTGGAGATGTCTTTGTAATAAATGTACTGTACAACACTGTTGTTATGTGATAATTGGATTTTGCTGTTGCTCCAACTGGCATCATCTCCAGGAATTCTCTGTAAGTAACCATTGAGAAGATCTTTTGCAATCCTGAAGGTTTCAGAATAATGTCTGAACCATACCCTGAAATTGGACAAAGTTTGAAAAAGCTGTGTATGTTGGCTAGAAGTTCTTAGGCTTGTATCTTTTGATTTTTTATTTTTTTTTAATTGTTTTTTTTTTTCTGTTCTTTGGTTCTATTGTTTCTAAAAGACTTTCACTGGTGTTTCTGAGATGCATAATAAATGTCTGTTTCTCACCTATAAGTACTCCATTTTTCCTGCTTTGGCATATTGCATAGGAGTTATTAGCCATTTTTGCTGTCTTTCAGGCTTAGAAGCTCCTGTTACAGACCTTGCTGAATCAATCTGTGCAGATCAACATGGTGAAATCTTCGTGCCGAAAGTGAAGGTTTTGTTTCTGATATTGATCATTGAAATTTATATTTTGCTATCTTATCATTTAGCTGTGTATTGGCTTTCAATCAAATTTTCATACGCACTCTTCGGGTTTCATCTTCACAATAATCGTGTAGTACTTCTGCACTAGTGGAAGTCATGTATTGTTAAGCGTACTTGTTGTGCTGTCAAAATGCCCTAAAATGGTAGGGGAGAAAAAGAAGTCCCATGGATCTGTTGTTGTTAATTAGTGGGTCTAATTCTTATGCTCATCAAATGCAAGCATGCTAGTTTTAATGACTTAAAAATAGGTGGATGGTACAACATGATATTTTTCCAATGCACTAGTGAGACATGGTCTTCTCATTCTCATTTTTTTTATCCTCTATTGGTAGTAAGGTTTTTTCCTGGTTTTCCTCAGTATCCATCAGAGCCTGAGAAGTTCAATATGAATCTGTCACCTGCCACCCAGGATTTTAGATATATGGGTATGGAGATAGAAAATAATCCAAGATATCCCTTGTATGGTTTGGGAAAAATAAAAACAGAGGATCTCAATCTAGATGCCATGTCCAGATCAAAAAATATGAACATGTCTGAAAAGCTTAAAGGAAAAGCGCTAAAAAAAGAAGAGGACATCTATAACTGTCCAGATGCAGAGTTTAGGCATTTTGATTCTGAGGACAACTACAGAGGAAAAAGGCCAAAATATGAATATAATGAAAATTTCAGTTTTGATTTTGAACATGTGTGGGCAGAAGAAAAAGTCAACCCCGAAATCCCCAGAGCTGGAATGCCTGGATTATTTAAACCTAATTCAAGCAGGAGTCTTGATGGAATGGTGGCAAAGCCTCCTTACTTTTTCTATGGCAATTTTGTGAGTGCGCCCATCAAGACCTGGCACAAAATATCCCAGTTTTTGTATTCAATCAGTCCTGAATTTGTGGAGGCTCAGTTCTTTTCAGCATTGAGTCGGGAAGAAGGCTACGTACACAATCTTCCCACTGAAAATAGGTTTCACTTGCTTCCGAAACCACCGATGACCATAAAAGATGCAGTACCGGGTTCAGACAACTGGTGGCCATCATGGGATACTAGGAAGAAGTTGAGCAGCAATAGTTTTGAAATTAACAGATTATCTTATCTCTGTGACAAGCTTGGAAGGATGCTAAGTTATTCTCAGGGTTCTCTGTCATTTGAACAGAAGAAAGACATCCTCCGCCATTGCCAGGCATTAAGTCTTATATGGGTTGGCCCAAACAAATTGGGCCCCATTGAAGCTGAATGCCTAGAGCTCATTCTAGGCTACCCAGTGAATCACACCGAAGATGTTGGGATTAGCTTGGTAGATAGGCTTCGGTTGCTAAGATATTGTTTCCAGACGGATACTTTGGGGTATCATCTTTCCGTCTTGAAGTCTATGTTCCCTAAAGGAATAACAATGCTGTCACTCTTCAGTGGCATTGGCGGGGCAGAAGTTGCATTACATCGACTTGGCATTCATTTGAAAGGTGTTGTCTCGGTGGAATCTTCCCAGACAAAGCAGAGGATCCTGAAGAGCTGGTGGCATAACAGTGGACAGACTGGCCAGTTGGAGCAGATAGAAGACATTCAGAAGCTAACTAGTAGCAAGATTGAGCGACTGTACGGCAAGTTTGGTGGCTTTGACTTTGTCATGTGTCAGAGCTCATGTACTCGCCGTTTACAGGGTCAAAATCGTGGTGAAACGCCCCCTGCTTTTGATTTTTCATTGTTCTGTGAGTTCGTTCGTGTTTTGCAATGTGTAAGGAGTACAGTGGAGAGAAAGAGGTGACTCTGTTTTCCTTTTATGCGTAGTCGTGTTCTTCTGTGCCTTTGCATAATCCGTGCTTTTTTAGCAATAAGTCTGTAGTTCCTCACATAAGAATGTTAATCTTTCTCTCAACGCAAGGAAATGCTTAACCAGATACTGCAAATTGAGAAATAGATGTGAACTAAAGCCGAAGAAACGTAGTTTTCTTAGGCCCGTTAATTTGACCGAGTTTGTGCTGTAGAAATCCATTAAAATGCATTTGTCCTAGAAGTGGTACTGTCTTTCGTTTGATTTATGCAAGTTGAGCTAGTGGGCTCGTTTCTTTTTTCTTTTCTTTTTTCTCTTTGGTCTTTAGGAGGGCGTAGAAGCCCGAGATAGGGGGATTTGGGGGGATGGGAGCTCAAACCCCATCTTTCAGCTGGTTACCAAGGCCAGTGACCATTGCTGAGGCAGCTGGTCGACGGGGTCGTTTCTGCTTTCTTTTAAGTTCCTGAAAATGGTGATGCCGCAGCCACAAAACAAAGCTCCAATGATATGGCCCTTAAGATTCAGTAACCTGGTCTAATCCTCGTAGCCTTCAAAACTTGCTTAAACTTGAGGTCAAAATTTTAAAGACGGGGTAGGATATAGAGAATCTACAATGAGAAGGGCAAGTTGACAAGCCAAACACAGGAAAACTTCTGCTCTTATAACGGACGGAGCACCAGCAAATGATGGGATTTGAAAGTCAAACAAAACGCTATTTAGTTCAGGAGACAAAATGCTTCAATGGAGACTTGCGTTACATGGATCATGTAGAAGAAATTTCAAACATCACGGAGTAATCCAGCATGAAACTTCCAGTCACGCATATTTCATTCAGCCTCCAATATGCTTCAAAACTTAAAAGGATAACAATCTCATAAGCAGACACTAACGTCAGTGACGCAATCTCTTCCTTTATTGGTGGCCAAAACATCATCTAATGCACCAACATCAACTTCAGACAAAAGGCAACGACATGGCGCTCACATCAAGTGCTCTTGCTGAATTTACGACTGGTCATCTTCTCAGACTCATAAAGTAAATGGTTTATAAGTCCTCTTGCCGCACTGCAAACATGGTCGAAGCAGATTCAATTTATGGCATAATATTAACATTACAAAAGTAAGAAAAATGAACAATAACCATGTCTGGGAAGACTCAAGGCATATCAAAGACATAACATCCTTTTCATTCAACTCTCTCGTCAAGCAATTCCCTGCTACAAAGCACTACTATAACAAAGGACACTAATAAGAGAAAGAAGCAATAGCAAGAGGATGGTGACTTACTCATCCTTGAGCTTTTGGATCTTTTCTGGATCCGTCTCGTGCATGTGCCTTTTGAACTGCTGCCTAACCATATCCACAACAAGCTCTGTGTTGTGTTGCTGCAGAGCAAGTTAACAAGAAAGGCCAAAAACATCAAATTTCCCAGAAGTCTAAAAAGTTGAAGATTGAAACTGAAGAGCGGTAATTGCTTACCCGATGGCCAATAAATTTAGCTCTTCGAAGGCATTCGCGATAAAGCTGCAAATAGAAAAACTTGAAAAGATTAGGAAAATGATTAACTGATGAGTTCTGCAGATTAAGGATAAAGATTAATTAATTAATTAATCAAAAATTAAATTGAAAAAAAAAAAAGAGTGAAGAAGTGCTGTAAAATATTGATGATATACTCAACTCTAATGACATTGTCGGCGAGTTCAGGAGGCAATCCGGTTTGTAAAGAAGGCATCTTTTCGCTTCCCTACAGCTCTCTTTCCAATTCCGAAATGTCAAGAAAACAGTTGCTATTTACAATTAACTGTCATCGAATGGAGTTCCTAAAAGCAAGGACAACATATAAGGAAACGAAGAATCAATCGAACAGCTCTTATTGAAGATGGGGTTTTTTTTTTGTTAATTAAAAAAAAAAACAATAGTAAACTGGTTAAAAAGAGAGCACTCGCAAGGAAAGAAGACGAAGATGAATCCAACTTGATGACGCCCAGCAATCGGCAAACTGGGCTAGTGAGAGCCAACGCGAGAGAGAACAGCGCGCTTCTGTTTTGTGCTGTACTTGTATGTGTCCACCGCAGAACAGAAGCACCGTCGCCTTCGGGGCATCCGAGATTTCCGAGTCAGACTGTTGTGGGAGGTGGGGAGGGGGGCAAAGGGGACGTCATCTTTTTATCGCCACGACAGGTCGTTTTTGCGCGGCAGCATTAGGAGATGACATTATACACTGCTGGTTAAGTTCAGTGGCAAGATTACTGTATTTTATTCTCTGATGATTCTCGTATTTTGGTTGGCCCGACACACAATTTTTTTGATTGCACCCACGCTACTGTGATTAGATTTATATTGTTATGGATCAATAATGTTTTTGTCGATACCAGTAATGGATGTATTGGTAAGTTGAAACTGATGGACAAATCCGATAAAAATATGTATTTGCTCGATGATTTCTGTTTGTTGGGCCAAATAAATGAGCCCAATGGGAGGACAATGTACCTTCTCCTTGGTGATTAAATAGCAAACTCTTTATTTTCGAGAGGTATTGTTCTTGGAGGGAGAAAAAAAAAAAAGAAACAGAACAAGACCTCTGGGCCTTCTATGTTTCGCAGTTTATCCAGTCTGGGTCACACCGTTGGCTGTGGTGGTATTCTGGGTCACACGATTGGATCATTAGAATGGAGCCCCTCCCCCCTATACCCCAGCAAGTTCCTTTCAAACAATGGAGCATCAACATTTTTATTTGGACAACACCATAGGCCCAATTTTGATGCCAGATATTACCAGCTAAATAGATGCATGCACAAATTCCCAAAGATGAACTCATATATATTATCTATTTCAAAAAAAAAAAAAAAAAAAGCTCATGGATAATTAGGGAAAAATTTGAGCCTTTTTTTTTATATGCTACTTGTCAAGCCAGATTCTTCAACTTAATTTAATTGCACGCATATAAATGTACTGATTTTCATTTATATAAGAAGAACCTGGGCCAGGAAAACAGACCCATGTTGCTCTACAACAATTCATCGCGCAATAAGGGAGAAACACCCGAATAGGGATGGAGGAGCATAATAAACAAACATTACTTATCATCAAGACCCATGTCAAATAATGGTTTTTGGGCTCTATTCCTACAGTATCCTATAAAAATCCATGGTATCTATGTGCCTCAAATAACCATTTTAATTAGAGCATCCACAAGAGTAGAGCTCTCCTTGGCTCTGGGGCTTCCCCTCTCTTAAGCAATCTATTGGAGGTATAGTCACGGTCTCTTGGGTGCCATAAGCATTCCAACAAAATGGTTCGTCCAACAATTCCCCTTCATGGGGAAGAAGCTCAACTTCTGATAGAAGTATGTTGGTGCAGGCTACCGTGTCACTGCAAGCAAAGTGGATTGGGGGGGTTCTCACGTCGTAAGTGCCCCTAATGTTCCTGTATGACACATCTGTGACATGGACGGCTGAGGTTTGGTTTCGGCAAGCTTTGGACAGGCAGTAGTATTGGTCTATGATCATGCAGTTCCTAACATTCTCCATTTGAATGTTCTCAAACGATATGGCTGAAACGCACCCCGTCCCGCCTTGCCACGTCTTGATCCTTAGCCCATTGTCTGATTCTCTTATGATGGCGTTACGGACGGTTATGTTGGAAACACATGCCTGAGAATTGTGCACCCCCAGGCTTCCAATGCTGCAGCATGAAGGCAGAAAATTAGCATGGCGAGTCAAATGGGCAGCACTGAAAAATCATATCAAACAAGATGAACAAATGGCCGAGGGGTCTTGCAGGAATTCACTAATCGCTGGCTTATGTGCCTTTTCTTGCTGGATATGGTGACGTGAATAACATAAGATTGGGCAATTATGATTGATGGGTAGCTTGATAAACACCCGCTTAGGTGCTGGTAGTTAAAAACAGCCAAATTTTCAATTGGCGTAAAAGGGGAGGATATGTACCTGATCCCGTGACTAGGCCCGCAAGTGACCCGCTCTATGTCAACATTTGAGCAACCGGTTCCAATTGATATGCAGTCATCACCTATTACGAAAAAGTGTCAGATCATTATAATTGAGAGATTATTGGCAGGCCTGTGCGGACGGTGAAAAGAGCAGCAGAGTTTACAAGACCAAAAGAATCTATGTATATTTTTCTCGCTTACCATTGCTAATCATAGAGTCGTAAATTCCAACGGAGTGGGTGTCCTCTATGTGAATTCCATCAGTATTGGGGCTAAGTTTAGGCGAAGATATGGATAGCTTGTCAATTAAAACTCCTTGACAACCATCGAATTTCATGTGGAATTGAGGGCTGTTTTGAATTTTTAGGCCGCTGACTACTAAATTGGAACTCATGAAGAACCGAATTAACTGAAAAAAAAATTAAAAAAAAAAGGAAGAAAAGAACAAGGTAAGCTCTTAAAATAGGAACAGAACAGGGCATCTAGTAGAACATTAATAGTTTGGGCATGTGTGATGTTCGCACTTACCGCGGGGCTGTCACACGGTCCTTTCGAGGTCGATGTGTCGGGACTCTAAAATGACAAGTTTGAAGCATTCAGTGGCATTTCATTTTTCATCAATGTGATAAAAAAAGAAACAGAAATTAATGAAGAGTCCAAATATGGTTAATCGTGTAAAAATTTACCCTGTGAGGCTTGCAGGGGAGATCCCACCACTTCTCCCCATTTCCTTCAATGGTTCCTTGACCAGTGAAAGTCATATCGTTGAGTCGGTAAAACACGAGCCATTGATTTTTGCTATCTGCTTTCGGCCAGGAATCCGGGCCATCCGGCGGCATGAGGCTTCCATCAACCTTTTTGCAAACAAGGACCAAGTTTTCATTCAGCCCCCATATGGGGCTATACAAGACAAGAACAGAACAATATTAGAACTTTTGCTTCAATGTCTACCTGAAACACGAGGCCTGGCTGGCATGGCCCTGAGAATATTGTTGAAGTGATCATGAAATTATAACCTGAAGGAGCCAGAATAATGGCTGATTTGACTGCACACGCAGCCTTCCATGCCGCCCGAAATGCAGCTGTGTCATCGGCGGAACCATCTCCAACTGCCCCATAGGATGTCACGTTGAACATGGCTTGTGCACCGGAAGTTCCAGGAGGATTAGCCGGAGAGGCAGGAGCGGGGTAAGTAGGGGATGGACCATCAGGGGACCTTTTGCCTTTAGGCTTGTGAAAGTGGTGTCTTCCTTCTACATTGTCTGAATTATGAAGGATAAGAATCGCTGCAATCCAAACTACTAAAATCCACCGAATTATCTCCATGAGAAACAAATAATTGGACTTGAAGGACTTTTTTTATAAGCAGTCAGTCTCCAACACTATCTGTAACCCAAAAGAAAAAATCAAGAAAACATAAGGCAGTGTTAGAGCAGGGACCATAAAGTATTTCTGAAGTTGCAATCTCAACAACTGTGCCTCCACTGATGTTGTCGTCAAATATAATGGAGGAAAGACAGCAGAGGTGAAAGAAGAAAGAAATTATTGGCAACCACTCTAACCTCACAAGTGAAGTTGCAAAAGGTTGAGGACCACTATGCTGCTTAGTCTGTAATTTATTTATACTAACATAAAAGTTTTCACGAAGAACTATTCTAATGCAAAATGTTGACACGTGTCGAGTCCAGCTGAGGCTTTTGGAGGGCATTAGGAGAATAGGAGGTTGGCCTCCCGTGGAAAATTCTGCACAAATTCCTTGTTTCTTCAGTGGAAAACTGTCCGATCCATATGTGATGTGTTGATCTCCAAAGTTTTATTTCCCCGGGATTCTTGAATTTTATTTGGTAGGTTTGCCGGTTGTTTTTTTTTGTCTTTTCAGGTATCCCTCTTGAGGCCTAATAAGGTGGAGCCGGGTGGGACGAGGAAGGAACTGCGTCCACACCAGCATTATCTGTCATCTCTTGAGATCCACGATGCATTTGCATCGTTGAATGCCTAGAACAACTCCTCCGTGACAATGGATTGAAGCCAAAAATGCGATCCACGGTGTGCATATGAGAAATGAAAACAAATGCTAATAATGATCGCTTACTGTTGGTTTAATTGGAGTTTGGCTCTGCCTTTAAATTAAATCAATAAAAGAGCAACCTTGGCCGTCTAACATACAGGCCAGAAAGTTTCGGTGGTTTCCTATTGTTCCTTTCTTTTTAATGGTATATTCTTGTGGTTAATCTTGAACTCTGTGACATCTGATTAATAGACCCCGTTCAGCATGTCGAGAAGTTAGCCTGATGTCAGTCGCTTCTAGGGTGCATTAAATGTTTCGGTCCATCTAACATTTTCATATGCATACATATATGTTCCCAAAAAAAAAAAAAAACGTGTTTAAAGCCCCCATTTAATCTTGCTCTCTGTAGCATTAATCACAGGGATTCTCCATCTCCTTTCGTTACCACGTCATCAAAGATCATTCCGTTTCTCTCTCTCTCTCTCTCTCTCTCTCTCTCTCTCTCTCTCTTTCGGAGGAAGGAATAACCACACGACCGTGACTGGGATGTTTGTTTGCGTCAAGGAATTCTAATTAAACTAACGGGTACGTAGATATCACATATATCACCAACTAACAAAGAGAAGGATTTCATGTGACACCAACTATGCCTGATTGTTCCTTTACATGTGCTAACTCATCATAAAGGGAGAAAAAGAGCGAAACTTCTTATGTATCTCACATAAGATATAGCAGCTGTAGTGGTCTGGTGATGGATATGGCTTGATGTAAAGGCAATACGTCTCGTGACTCTTCATTGTTGTTTAGCTCCCTGTGGCCATAGAAATAGCAAGCAATGCGGAGTAGATCCACGACAACAGTATTAAAACATTCACGGGTGAATCCAAAGCCTATGGCCCATGACGAAAAATATTGCAGTCTCTCATGAAATGCCGAGAAAAATAACGTAGCCAAACCTACTTTCACTTCTCACGTGCCCCCATTAGACAAACTTTAGCAAAGAACGGGGAGACTTTAAATCCAATTATAATAACTTCCGCGTATTAATTAATTTCCTGGATTCAGTCAGATGCAGAATTATTACAATTATTTATTATATATTTTAATTTTTTTAACATACAATTACAATTAATAAAACAAATTATAAATATGTATATTCATAGCTAGCTAGCAATGGTCTTAAATTTAAACCCATGTCTGGCACCCATCAAATCGACGAGTCTATGCAACGTCGCTATTGTCCTAATCTGTCCCGTCTACAGTCTCACCGGAGACGTAGGTTCTCACCCCTCTTAAGGTTCCTGTGAGTAGGGATTTGAGTGCACTTTTCACTTTTTGTGCCCAACACAAGCGCTCGCTCCAGTGGCGAGGCGCCTGTGTTGGTGGATTTGGATGCGCTCGGGTGGACGCGCTGCACCGTTGTTAGGTGGGTCTGTCGTGGAATACCCTGTGTGGGCCACGTGTCCTCGACGGATTGGCTAGAAGATGTTATCCCGTGGGCCCTCGGATTGCATGCCTCGTGTTGCCGTCCCTCGCTTTCGGAGTTCCAACGCGAAGGAATCACATGCAGGCTTGCAGCTTGGGCAGCCAGGCAGAAGCAGTATTGGCAACCCGATGGGTTTGATGAAATTCAAGATGAAATCGTCCTGGTGGGATGGTTTGAGGGAGACACGTGTAGCCGAGGATTCACGGGTTAGCTTTCATCTCTGTGTCACGGGTGCTGGCTTTTTATTTTTATTTTTTATATATAGGTTAATTACATTGATAATGACGGTTTTGGGTTTGCTTTGTTGGACTACCAGACGCTAGCTAAGATACCGTGGGTGTGTTGGAATTGGAAACGTACGTTTTCAAGTAAAATACAATTTTATTAATAAATTATGAAATCTATGTTTAATAAAAACACAACATAACTTAAATTTGTATTTAAAAAATATAATATTTTAATAGTAAAAAAAAATACTATAATTTAATAATTCTTGTTTTGTTATAAATTTTTTATTTTTTATTTTAAAATATTACAAATAATTATTAAATAATTAATTACGTAACTAAAACTCAACTGTAATCTAAAACAAACTTTATATGACACAGATCTTGGCAATTAACTTAAGCCTAGTTACTTTTTTAAAAAATGCATGACAGTGAAGCCGCAAAATTGGAACTAGTGCTTTGCCAATAATTAAAACTTCAGCTTTTCAAACTTCAGATACATTTCATGTGAGTATTTATATAATGTACTTGAAAATCTGTCGCCTGGGACAACATTATATCTACTTGTTTGAACTAATTATGCTGACGAGCCTGCTGTCCCCTGTAACTATAGGCTGTATTATAGGGACGACATGGGTCGTCCATCTCGCTCGTCTTTTGTGAAAGGTGATCAAAAGACTGCAGGGTGATATCCGCATACTACTCATGGTTTGTGATTGTGAATACCCTGTAGAGTGTAGACATAAATAAGAAAACAGCAAAAATCAACTACTGATCAATAAGCTCATAACTATTATGTCAAAAAATAAAAAGAGAAAAAAAAAAAGCTTAAGACTCAATCAGAAGGTTTAAAAAAGCAATATTGGGCATTGATTAAATTTTCTTTTGACTCTTTAGTATACAGTTAAAAGGTCTTTATGCATAAAAAAGGACACACGCTTGAGTTTTTTTTTTTTTAATTTTTTTATTAAGTAAGTGATGCTAATTAAGAGTTTTGATTTTTTGTTTTGGGTGAATTTCATATGCTTACCTATAGGGGGGTCATTCTTTGCATAATGCATATTTAATAATAAAATCATTCATCTTTCTGTACGAGTATAGAACAAAATTCCACGTAATATTATTGATTGAGTCTCACTTATTATTATGATTATTATTATTTTTCTCTTACAATTGATGTAGAATTACCTTGACTTCCTAAAATGGTTGTCAAGTTAGAAAATTTCTAAAATATCTCAGGGCATTTTGCTCAACATTTTAAGAAATGTTTTAGTATCATAACTTTTACTGTCTCTACACACGGGTGCAAGTTATCCTCTCAAGTTCTCTGTAATATTCCTTGGCACCACATCTTCTGATTTCTTAGGCCCAAGGTTTTTGACCGTCGTGACTGTGAAAGCTGTCGAGTAAAGAAATTCCCACGTGAAAAGAAAAAAGAAAAGGCAAACCATATATATCTATATATATATATATATATATGAATAAGATTTGAAATGAATAATAGCGTTAAAAGCCCAATGAATATTGTTTGTTCCTTTACTCCATAACGATTAGGGGTCCGCGTATTCCGCATCCTCTCTCAAATCCAACAAAGGCCCGTGAGTTGAAACGTCTTACAGTCGTTGATGGATGTTTGTCATGCCATAGAATAAACCAATTAAATAAATGGAAGAGGAAAAAGAGATTCAAAAAGGTGGAGAGAAAAAGGTGAAAAAAAATGAAGCAGAAAAACGTTGGGAGGATCCGCGGGAAAAAGTGGAAACAACAATGCTGCGGGCGGCTGTACTCTTTTGTCTTTCCGTCCAGCTATGAAAAAAATTTGTGGGGGCTGACCTTTCTGAAGGAGGGATATGGTCAAATTGCTCTTGGGATTTTGAATGTTGGATTTCTCTATCTTATTTTCTTCTTCTTCTTTTTTTTTAACCTCTTTGAGATTTTTGGAAAAACAAGATAAGTATTCCTTTTCTTATTAACGGAAACAAAATAAGTATGGTAATTAGGGTAAAGCCATAAATATTAACTTTTAGTAGTAAAATTATTGTTGCAATAGATTATTTATAATAATTTTGACCATAAAAATTGTTACTGCAAAAGTTGTGAAACACATTTTTTTTTTAATAATAAAAAAACTCAGTAACAAAAACAGCAAGGGCAATGAGGCAGTTACATAACATTCCCAAATCATGGCAATGTTAATTTTTTTGTTTACACCCTGCTGTTATCGAATTTATAAGATAGGGTTACTTCTCTCCCACAATTTAGTTTAGATTGGACTATATTGATTGTAAACAGTTACATTGAATTAGGTAATCAAGTCCCAAATGACTCGAAAGCCAATTGCACGTTGAATTTTTGAGACACATTGATGTGGAAGCAATAACTCATGGCAGCGTGAGCTTCACGCTGTTTAGTGCTGAAACTGAAGCGGTGGGCTGCAGGATTTATATTTATAATTATTATGGCTACAGCGTTTGTTAAACTTGAATATGTGATATCTACACTTCTTGCATTTTACAGTTTCGTTTGGGTAGCAGGAAAAGATTTAGAGCTGAAAAACTACCTCATCCCTCCTCCCCCTTCACCATCTTTTGTTTCCAGCTGTGCTCTCGCGCATGAGCTGCTGGTTTATTCAAGGTTTTGCTACTTTTAGTAGTCTTCCTGAACTTGCAAGTAGCATTTTCATATGCTTGAACCAGAAGTGAAAACACGTGTGATGTGTAATTAACATTGTAAAGGGAGAGAAATTTTTAGGTGTTCTAGTCCAACTCAAGGAACTGTAGGCAAAACCAATACGCAAATTGTCACAAAGTTTGTAACGTGGAGAGTTTGATGAACTCTTCTTTTCCGAGAATCATAAAAAGGATTTGGATGTGTAAGGCGGGTGAGAATATTTTCAAGGGTGTACTGATGGGCCAACCCAACTCCACCAAGTTTTAAGCCCAAAATCCCAAATCAAAGATTGGTAACCTGATCTTTTATAAGCCTAATGTATAGGAAGGACTTAGCGATCTACATGCGCCAAACAATTTTCGCAAGGAAGATACAAAAGGCCTTGTTTGTATGGGCTGAGATGCGTTTGCTGTTGTCGAGGTCTGATGCTTTACCAGGAACAGCTCAAGGGACTAAAGGAGCTTCCGTGGCCTGGAAGGATTTATTGTCCATGATTGGGGATTACAAAGCTGCCAAGTTCGGCGACATTCTCGAATTGGAGGACAAAAGTTTTCATTGCTCTGTAAGTGCCATTGCAGTGTCGACATCAACTAACAGGACCACTCTTTAGATGCCTTGTGGCTAGGGTTCTAATTGAAGATTCTTCCGTTAATGTAGTTGGTATTCCCGAGGGGCACGGTGGAAGCTTTAAATTGAATTCTTTTAGGCTTACAATTTTTGGAGGAGCCGAAGCTGACTATCATGTTGCATTACAATGCGAGTGTGCCCGGGTATATTATGCGACTGATGAACCTTTCGTGGTTCAAAAACAACCATGGTTAGGGCGAAGATGAAAGGTGCCCTTTCCATGGATCTCCCATCCCAAAAGGTATAAGCCATTACAATAGTCTTCTGCATCACTGCCGCAATTTTTGAAGCGCAGTACATGCATTTGTGTCTATGACCTTGTCATGGCATCAAAGTGTTACTATAAGGGTATTCCTTATCTGAAAAAAATTTCAGTTATCTAACTCGTTGATTAGTGCTACAGTTGTACTTGCCCCTTGCAATGAGCAAGTTTTCGGGAGTAGTGTGGAAGAGAACCTAATTGCTAGCCATCGTATTAGTGATTTATCAGCTAACGCTTCCCAGGAAAGTTGCCCATTCAACCGCTAATGTTCCCTGTGTTGAGAGGAACCCATTCACTGCTACATTTTGGGTTGGTTTGGAGGAATTCCATATAAATGTTAATGGAAGACATGAAACATCATTTCCATGTAGGGAGGTCAGGAATGAACTTATAGACCATTGCAAATTGATTAAGAAGTTTGTTAATACTTGAAGGGCACCAAAATTGCAACTCTGTTGTGCTGATATGCGGGGTGATGGGAAGGCAAAATTTCTGCTGCAAGTGATCATCATCTAGACACATCTACAGATAAGAAATTGGGCACCAAAATTATTTGCTGCCACTTCCTAATCTAACGTAAAAGCCAATAAACCAAAATTAATGACAAGGAAAGAGAGAGCTTGGCACTGATGCTGCACCCGCCTCACCCTCTATAACAGTGGCAGATCCATAAAGATTTTTCAAAAGGGGCAAATTATGAAGGTGGGAGATCATTTGAGATAGACTTTTTGAGATATTTGTATTTAAAGTAATACAATTTCACACTTTGAATTAATTTTAGGATTCATCAATCGAAAATTAAAATTTTAACTCTTATTAATTGATGAAATCATTTATTTTTATTGAGAGAAATTATTGAATAATAATAATAATAATAATAAAATTATATTGAATTATTAATTTTTATTTAAAAAAATACTTGCAATATTTTAAAAAATACGAGTCTCTCCTATTTTTATCTGACTCGTTGAAATGTAAATAGTAAAATGTGATGCAATGCGTTAGATGTTTGCTTTTGTTCGCGTTTGTGTGGAATTGTCAGCTTTGTTGCTTGTTCTTAATCGTTATTTTTCTGTCATGTACTAAAATAATTAATGGTGATAATGCATCAATATTCTATATATTATTTAATGCATGTAGTTCAAATAAATAGAACAACTAGAAAAGACCATCCAAAAGAGAAAGCAATGTGTCTGCGACGTTGCAAAGCAGCCTAGTAAGGAATAAATTTTGGGATAAATTTTAGTTATTACAGATTCAAATGACGTAAGAGAACGGTTTATTTTTTTTTAAAGAAAAAATATAACTCCGTTTTATATTTTATGAACGCTCTGACTTGAAAGATGTAATGACATTCCGGCATTGTCTGGTTATGGTAAATTATTATAGTTGACAAGGTTTGTCGTGCAAGGGACTCCCGTGGGCGACAGGATTTGGTGGCTCTACCTGTGAATTCACGCCCATTGTGACAGAGAGATGGGTCATTTTTTAACTTTGGCTTTGTATGAACGCTATCATTAACCAAATTATAGAGACCCAAGAAATAAAAAATCAAAAATCAAAAATGTAAATAAGCGGCTGTGGTAGCTCCAACTCGTACAAGCACAGTTTAACAAAACCTGTCTAGAAGTGCTACAACCATTTAAACCACTATTTTCTCCCAAAGGGTAAGCCTCACCTAACATCCAACTTTGAAAACCCACCAAGTTTGCAATTAAATCAATGCTTAACCACACCAGCTACCTTTATTTGGAGAACACCTAAACAAATGTTAGGACTCGAGTCTCTCCGCTTTTAGGATAAATTAATTTTATAAATAGTCACTGATTTTTTTTTTATTTTTTATTAATGTTTGAGACTTAACGATATCTCGACCTAACGTATGCAACTTTGTCTCTGACTAGGCATGCCACTGTCAAGGGTGCTCTTAGCTCTTACTATGTCCTTTTTAATTAATGAAAGGGATCCCATAATTAGAAGATTAGAGATTAACCCTCGTTCGTGGCAAGGGTACGATAAATGGAACAACTCTCACCTTAAATTCATTAAAAAAAAAAAAAGAAAAAGAAAAGAAGGTAAGAACAGTGTGTTGTATATGCTCTCTTTGGATTTTACCTTAACGTTCCATTGTGGGAGGCAATGCCGTCTACTGTTTTGTTTCCCATTTGCTGTTGAGAATCATTATTAAGTAACTGTAAATCCATCTATTTTGTAGTATTTAAACAGTTTTTCATTAGATATAATTATTGAGACGAATAAAAAGGTATGTAAAATATAGCTTGTAAAAAGGAAATATCAAAAAAGAAGAATCTCTTATTCTCTTCTGGATGATCACAATGTATAATTTTAGCAGCATTGCCTCTTTAAACAAAGGAATGTCTCTCTTATACATTATATCTTGTGGACCTTTTTCTCGTTAGTATTTCTTATATCTTGTGAACTTTTTGTTTTTGTTTTTGTTTTGTTTTCCTTTTTTGGGGAGAAGGCTTAACTTCTTGTAGACTATTATAGTGTAAAACATTGGTATTATATTGCGTAGAATAGAGAGTGCTTGAATTAGTGTGTAAAATTACAATTGTAAGAATACAAGGGAAAGCATCTTAATTATTGGTCTCTTGATAAAGATAAGCAGTTTCTTTCTTGTGACTTGTGGCCAATCATTTTTAGAAACTCCATTGATCCACTTTACCGTTATACATTGATGTCAAAAATGACAGTGGAATGGTTTTCGGAAAATGTAGGAAAAGAATTCCAATGTTTTTTCTTTTCCTGCTCCCAGTAATTATTTAAGGAAAAGTAATCGAAGATGGGACCATCAATAATACACCATGGACACATTATCTTAACGAAAAATGCTAGAAACGAGCACGTAGCATCATCCTGCTGCATAATGGTAGGCTTACTCCGTCATGTGGTTGCGAAATAATTGAGAAAAAAAAAAAAAACATGACATGTATCAATTTTGTCAAATGATTCACAACCATATAGCAATACACTGTTAGATATTTGATGTGATTTGCACGGCTGGAGTTCATAAATAAGCTTCCTCCATGGAAATGGACATCTATTTTTTCTCCTGTTGCTTTGAACCAAAATAGAAAACAAAAAAGAAAACGGTGACTGATAGTGACACGAAACTTGAAAAAACTAGCCAATGCCTCTGTTATGGATTAATGAATGATTGGGATTAAAAAAATTATTATTATTATAAAATAAAATAAGATAATTCATTAAAATTTTTATTTTAATTCAAAAAATAATAAAAATAAAAAAATCATCACGTGAATACTTCGAGCTTTCTCGTCTCCTCCGCGGCGGGCTCGATTGTTGACGATTACATGCTTCGTGCAAAAGCAAGAGGAGATTTTCGCCGATTAACAGAAAAAGACAGGAAAACGACACCGTAAAAGGGAAGGAAACCAACTGAAACTCGCCGACGCACGCGCGCAATGCCCCCAAGTTAGAAGGGCAGATCGGTAAAAGCAGCATAGATCGTTTTCGTGATCGCCTTGCCAACCAAAAATAAAAACGACACGCGGTGGTTTCCAAAACCTGATTAAATTAATTATATTTATAATTATTATGCAGCTATCTATATAAGGCAGGCAACTTCACGTTTTCCACACAAAAGCAACGATAAAGCTTAAAGAGAGAATTGGAAATTCAGTCGTCAATTCCCAAAGCAAAGTCACCCCCAAAAGCAATCAAAACAGTTAAAAAAAAAAAAACAAAAAAAAACCCTGAAAGCAATCAACGAGAATCATAACTCCTACGAAATCTTGCCAATTCTGAATTGTGCTTCGAGGGAAAGTCTTAATTCCTGTTTGGTTAAAGAGCTGACGAAGAGGGAAAAGGAAATTTTCTGAGTTAAGAGAAAAGAAAGAAAGAAAGGCTGATCGGAAGTCAAAAAAAGATGGTGGTGGAGACGGAGATAATCTGTCAACAGAGCATAACGGCGGTTATGGACGTGCAGTACCACCTGCGTGTTGCTAAAGAACAGAATTTGGAGGTCGATTTGACCTCTCCTTCATCTTCTTCGACCTTCGATTCGATTTCTACCCAAATCTCACACTTGGAATCGGTGAGCCTCTTTCTTCTCTCTCTCTCTCTCTCTCTCTATCTCTTTTTTAAAAAAAAAAAATTTTGTTGTGTTAAATTAATTTAGGGTTCTATATATAATATTCTTTATAAAAAAAGATTTGCTTATTAGATCGCACGCCGTAAATCCAAGATTTGACCCTTCTAGCGCTTTTTTTTTTCCCCTTGTTTTTGCTGCTTTGGCCAATTTTGTATATCGATTTGGGGTTGTTTGGAATTCTTAATTGATCTCGATGTTAGGCTGTTTTAGGAAAAAACAGGAAAAAACGTGTTTGGATAAGGTTTTTTCTCGGAGTTATCGCACAGGTTTTCTTGATTTTGCATCCGCCTGTGTGATTTGTGCTGATCCTTGTCCTTTTACTCAACGATGATTTGAAAAGTTAGATCCCTAAGTTGGGTGTCCGTAGCTGAAAACCTAATTAAAGATGTTTTCATTATTGCCGCTGTTACCGTTGCTATAATTATTGTAGGTTAGTTGCAAATTATGGTATTTATCTCTATAATTATTAATATGTCTCGACTAGTTCAGGAAATTAATGGCTTCTGCACATTAGTTTTTGGGGAAGAAAATAATCCTGTGTGGTATGGATAATCAGCTTAGAAAAAGGATGGTAACTAAGGAAGACCGAGAAAAGGCTGCTTTAATCAGTTAGCAGAGCTATACCATTGAAATTAGTGTAATAGTGGGGGTCTACAGCTTAGTTTAGTTCTGGCTTGTTGTAATTCTTCATCTCCTTCTCTGCCTGTACCTGCTCCTGTTTTTCTTCTCATGGTGTATTTTCGATTATGTTGTTACTTGAGTCCTTTCAGGATACTTTAGAACATGGACTTACCCACTTCCTGGTGCTCTGTAGGTTGTGAGCTGCTCAGAGACAATTAGAGAAACTGTTGTTGAGGCTTCTCCTATGAAGCCGTTTCCAAGCATTCGTTCTGCTAGCTATGCTGATGTTGGACCAAGGCCTTCCATGGATGATGAGCACATTCGAATCGATGACTTATCTGTTCATCTGGGTTCTTTCTTCAAGGGGCCAAGTGCATTTTATGCTGTGTTTGATGGTCATGGAGGACCTGAAGCAGCTGCCTATATCAAAAAGAACGCCATGAGATTGTTTTTTGAAGATGCTGATTTGCCGCAAACATCTGATATTGACAGGGTCTTCTTAGATGCATTGGTCAATTCGCATCGGAAGGCATTTTTGCTTGCAGATAGTGCCTTGGCCGATGAAAGTAGTGTTAGCAGTTCATGTGGAACGACAGCACTGACTGCCCTGGTACTTGGAAGGCATTTAATAGTTGCAAATGCTGGTGACTGCCGAGCTGTTTTGTGCAGGAAAGGGGTAGCTTTCGATATGTCTCATGATCACAGGCCTTCTTATTTGCCAGAGCGCCGGCGGGTTGAATTATTAGGTGGTTATATTGAAGATGAATATCTAAATGGATATCTCTCCATCACCCGTGCACTTGGCGACTGGGATTTTAAACTTCCACTTGGTTCTACTTCTCCTCTTATTGCAGAGCCAGATGTTCAACAGGTTGTATTAATGGAGGATGATGAATTCTTGATCATTGGATGCGATGGTATCTGGGATGTGATGTCAAGCCAGGAGGCTGTCAGTCTTGTCCGGCGTGGCCTTAGGCGCCATAATGACCCAGAGCTCTGTGCCAGAGACTTGGTCATGGAAGGATTACGGCTGCATTCAGCGGATAATCTCACTGTGGTTGTTATTTGCTTCTCTTCGCCTCAGTCTACTGAGTCTTGCCCTCCTCCAAGACGAAGGTTTAGGTGCTGCAGTGTTTCTGAGGAGGCACGGAATAGGTTGAAGAGCTTGTTAGAAGGAAATTGAATGTACATGCAAATTATTTGGCGTGAGGAAGAGGGATTTTTAATCTTTTCTGGCTGTTTCAGATGGTTTAGAAAAAGCAGCCAGCAGTTTTGTAGTGTAGAAAGAACTAAAATGCCATGTTTAATGAAAGTGCCTGATTATTTTTCATTTCTTTGTTTGGCTCATTCCTTTCTTCGACGGCTTCATTTACTCGTCCTTTCTTTCCTTGCTCCCCCTCATTTACCACTTTTATTCTTCGCGAAATAAGCAATTAACCTTTGCCCTATCCTGAATCCGCTAGTGCTTTCTTTGGAGCAACGTGGTGCCAGAGTCTCCACTCAACTATGGCGGTGTTTCTAGTGCGGATGCTCTAAGCCTTTCCTTTGGGGTTCTCTTAAACAATTTATTTTCTTTTAACAATTTGCTTAATATTTATACAAATCAGAATTGCCACAAGATTATAAGAGGTGATTGATTGTGTGAGTCGGCACGTCGCCGCCAAATGCAGACCTCATCTTTATTAGTAAGAGGGCCAATTGCCACCACCAGACGTGGGAAAACGATGATGGTAGGGTATCTGAGGCCACCATTTTCTCCAATTTTAGTTTTTTCACATGATCCGCAAATGAAATAGTCCAAATACACAAAACTCCAAGTAATACAACGATGGAATGATCCCGTGCCATTGAGTCCTTGCATGGATTTCTCAACCCACACTTACACTGTTCCACCACTCGAGGTTATTTAGTCTTTTTTGTTTTTTATTTTTTATTTTTTGTCACATCAATATCTAGTTTCCAATTGTACCTAGGTTAGTAAATAGCAAAAACCATTTCTTTTATAACCTTCTAAATGTGAACCTTCTTTTAAGTTTAATGGCAGCAACCCTACCCCATTTCTTGTTCTAGAATTTAATTAGGGAAGGAATTCAACGGAATCAAATCCAAAGAAAAACTTGACTTAAAAAAAAAAATCCAACGAAAACTTTCAATGTTTTTACATGAAAATGTTCCACACAAAAAAATAAAATTTTAGTTTAATTTATTTAAAAATAAGTTGAATTAATTTAATATTATATATAAAAAATAAAAAAATTAAGTAAAATAAAAAATATATAATTAAAATAATAAAGTTATTATATTTATAAAAAAAAGATAAATAAGGAAAATAAATATCTGTTATAAAAATATTCTTGAGGTAAGCTACTGACTTGTGAAAAGACCAAAAAGGATAATTATTTAGATTTTGATTGGAAAGGCAGGAGCAGCAGGAGAATCGAAGATGGCTATGGCAAGCTTCGCGAGAAGAAAGGCATACCTGCTCACTAGAAACTTGTCCAATAACTCTTGCTCAGATGCTCTCAGTTGCTCTTTTTGCCTCTCCAGCTTCTCTCGTGGCTTTGCCTCCGCCGGATCTGACGACAACGACGTAGTCGTCATCGGCGGAGGTCCGGGTGGCTACGTCGCCGCCATCAAGGCCGCCCAGCTTGGTCTTAAAACCACCTGCATCGAGAAACGCGGTGCTCTCGGTGGCACTTGCCTCAACGTTGGTTGTATCCCTTCCAAGGTATATTTTCCATTTCAATCCAATCATAATAATAATGATGATAATAATAATAATAATAATAATATGTTTGTATATCTCGAGGGTTTCTTTTTTTTTCCCCCTTTTTATTTTTCTCTATTTGATCTGTTTTGTGTGATTTTGTTGTAATTCCGGAATTTTGCTTTGCTGACTACGATTTAGTGTTTTCGTTTGTTTAGCTTTACATTTTCGTAAATTTGACTTTGATTATTAGTTTTTTGTTGGTCCAAGCTTTTGGGATTATTTTGGAAGATTTAACGATGGATATTTGTGATCAGTGTAGCTGCTTTTCTGGAGAAGTTTCTGTAATTCCATGTGTTTGTCTCTCCTTTTTCTTCTCTCTTTTTACTTTGTTTTTGTTTTCCCTCCAAATTATTCTATTTCATATGTCTGCTGGATTTTTCTTCTGCGGCTGAATATTTGGAGGAGGGCTTAGATTGCTTGGTGTCGCTTTTACCATTCACTTGCGTAGTTACTAGAGTTGCGATACTTCTATTGCGATGAAACAGCTTGTAGCTCTCTTCTTTCATTTTCCTACATTCATTTTCAGGGCATAGATTGTGAATTTGGTCGTATATGTGAATTTATTCAGTGCTCCTCCTTTGTTTGATTAGTTATTTAAATGTTTGGTATGTGTGCAGTGGAAAAGAACGAAAAAATCCTGGAATTTGTGCTTTGAGGCAACAAATAAATGAAATGAGCAGTCTTTGTGTGTTTATCATTTGCAGCTCTATATTTGTTTTACTCAACAACTTTGAGGAACTAGCGAATATTCAACCCAAAAGATGCAGTTATAGATGGTTGAAATGTGCTTATTACTGTGGCTTTTTTACGCTAGAACTTTCCACCTCCTGGATGGTCATATTGCTTTTCATCTATTCACAGACTGAGTTTTGCCTTCTTGTAATCAGTATGTTCAATGGGCATTATCGCATGGGAAAGTTTGTGCATAACCTAATAGGTGCCATGCTCAGATGTCTTGTGCTCTTATTTCAGGCACTTCTGCACTCATCCCATATGTTCCATGAAGCCAAACATTCATTTGCCAGCCATGGAGTGAAGTTTTCTTCTGTTGAGATTGATTTACCTGCCATGATGGCCCAAAAAGAAAAAGCTGTATCTACCCTAACAAAAGGGATTGAAGGATTATTCAAGAAGAACAAAGTCACCTACGTCAAAGGTTATGGAAAGTTTGTCTCTCCCTCTGAGGTGTCTGTGGACACTCTTGAAGGCGGGAATATTGTTGTGAAAGGCAAGAATATCATTATTGCCACTGGTTCTGATGTCAAATCTCTGCCCGGGATTACCATTGATGAGAAGAAAATTGTGTCTTCTACTGGTGCTTTAGCTTTGTCAGAAATCCCCAGGAAACTTGTGGTCATTGGGGCAGGCTACATTGGGCTTGAAATGGGCTCAGTGTGGGGCCGGCTTGGTTCAGAAGTTACTGTTGTCGAGTTTGCTCCTGATATTGTCCCAAGCATGGATGGGGAAATCCGCAAGCAATTCCAGCGTACCCTTGAGAAGCAGAAGATGAAATTCATCCTCAAGACGAAGGTTGTAGGAGTTGACACTTCTGGTGATGGTGTAAAGTTGACACTTGAGCCAGCATCTGGAGGCAATCAGACAACACTTGAAGCTGATGTAGTCCTTGCCTCTGCTGGTAGGATTCCCTTCACTGCTGGACTCGGGTTGGACAAGATAGGTGTGGAAACTGATAAGGTTGGAAGAGTTTTAGTAAATGATAGGTTTCAAACCAATGCTTCTGGTGTCTATGCCATTGGAGATGTAATTCCAGGGCCAATGTTAGCTCACAAGGCAGAAGAGGATGGAGTTGCTTGTGTGGAATTTATTGCTGGCACACACGGGCATGTGGACTATGATAAGGTTCCTGGAGTTGTCTATACACACCCAGAGGTCGCTTCTGTTGGTAAAACAGAGGAGCAGGTCAAGTCACTTGGAATTGATTACCGTGTTGGAAAGTTCCCATTCTTGGCAAATAGCCGTGCCAAGGCAATTGATGATGCTGAAGGGATAGTCAAGATATTGGCTGAAAAGGAGACAGACAAAGTTTTAGGAGTCCATATCATGTCGCCTAACGCAGGGGAGCTTATTCATGAGGCTGTACTGGCACTCACTTATGATGCTTCAAGTGAGGATATAGCACGTGTGTGCCATGCACATCCAACCATGAGTGAGGCGTTGAAGGAAGCCGCCATGGCCACTTATGACAAGCCCATTCACATCTGAAAAAAAAAAAAATGATAATCAATTTTTATTTTGTTTTTTTTTTCTTTTTTCATTTTTCCTTGACAACTTTAGCAATCACTTGCCCTTACCTTGTGCATCTCTGATTGCAGCAGATGGAACATCTGAATTGAAATTTGCTGTTTGTTTCCTTCTATATGAGAGAGGATAGCTTCACAGTTCAAGTGTTCTTGCATCAATAATGGGGTATTGGTTTATCAATGTATAAGGCCATGCATGCGGATAACCGTGGGCATTTAAACTAAGTGGAGCAGGAGATTCACTTGTGCTTCTAATGTACAAACTGCCAGTTCAGTCGCTGGTTTTGTCCAATTTTGTCAAGATTATTGATATGCTTGTGTCAATATGCTACATGTATCCCATTTGGCTACGGAGCCGTTGGCCTTATACTCCCCTTTGTTGCGGTTTCAACCAGGGTTTCTGCAAAGTCAGCCAATATTTTGGCCGAAAGCAATTGTAAATCCGCACCTCAACGCGGGACGATATAGGATGATGCCAAGAAGTACTGCTTTAAGCTTTCGGTGGATCACCACTAAGCCAAATACAAGAGGGAGACTCTGGTAGTCGGACAATTTACTGGGTGACGGAATAACATAGAAGGGGAATCAAATTTTGCTCACCTCAACTTTACCCCACAACTCATGCAGCAGCTGCGGCAATCTTTGATGTGAGATCAGCAGGCCGCAAGCTATCTGACCTCATCACTGATAATATTTCCGACAATCATTCATTCGCATGGCTTTCTGCAGTCTTTGTTGCCTTGCCCGTGTAAGTCAAATAGCAGGTACTTGGGTTGATGATGACATGTTAAAAATATATCTACAAAGAGTAGCCAAGTCAAGGTAAAAGGTGAGAGGAGAGAGAAGATCTGAATTTCACAACATGAGTTAATCCACGGCTCGCTAGACTTGTTCCGGAATGATCTGAATTTCTTATTACATAATTGATTATTCATTTGCTCCCACGCGGCAGCAATCCTTTCCTCCTCGTTCAGTTGGCTTATGGTCAGGTTCCCCTTCTGGACATCCTGTGCAGGAGATCCATTCTCTTTTGGTGCCAAACCCAAATGATTCATCCAATTCTATTGAATACAACGATGACAATGGAAAATGAACCAACTGTTTTTCAAATAATTCCACGAGTGCACCGTAAAAAGGAGATTTTTCCTTGCATCATTCTACTCTTGTGGGCTGGAATCCAAGGTCGAAATACCATGCTTGGTGGAATTCGATGTTTTTATTAGACACCCCATTATTCATTTGAGCCGCCCACAGAGCTGCCACACGAGCACATCCATTTCTAGAAAGAAAGAACCCTTTCTTTGTTCAATTATTGTTCATCACTAAATTTTAAAAAACGAAGAAATGCTTCCAAAGTACTCCATTTTCAACAGGTTTTGGCTCTAAATTTGGAACAAGATCAACTTCTTTAACAGGCTCCAATTGAGAATCCATCCTTCGCACTTACGTACCCCTGGAACATGAAATTCAACCGGCTCAACACACCAAGTTCAATCTACTTTTTTAATGACCTTTGTCACATGGACACTAAGTACAGCCCATTCAGCAAGTGAGCAAATAAGAATTGTGGGCCAAAATAAGCCTATGCGGGCTGCCAACATTATCTAGCCCCCTTTGCAGCCCAAATCTAGCACATGGAAGGTCCTAAAAGAGTGTGGAAATACCCTATCTAGAGACTTCCAGTAAAATCCAGCAAGGACACTCACTAGAACCTTCTTGAATAGACTTCTTATATGCTTTCTCTAGAATGTTCCTTGTACATATTCTAAATAGTCATTTGTAACCACACATTTAGGAGGTGGAACAGTTATAAATAGGTCACTCCTCTCACTTGTAAACACACGTTTGCATACTCAATATAAACTCACTTGCAAAACTCTCTCGTGCTCTCTCTTCATACAGCAATTGCAAGTCCTTACTTGCCGCCCGACGCTTTCCGCTGATTCTTTCAAACTCTCAAAGACTTACTTAGCTCATCTTCACACACAAGATTGACTAAATGCCGCGCGGGTTAGCACGTCCAAAACCTAACTCCGTGACACCTTACTCTTAATTAATAGTGCATTTTATTTACGTGATAAGGGGTGGACGATGGATCACGTTATGGTGTAGCCAATAAAATTAATAATATTTACTACAAATAAGTGATCAATATAAAAATACAATTATTTGATTGACAATAGGCTAAGTAGAATACCTCTCAAGAAATTGATGGTATTCGGTAAGAAAAAACATGTTATTCGATGAATACTTAAAGCCATTAATAGTATTTGTTTGGTATGTGCAGTTTAAAATTCATTGGAATTTCAGTGAATCCAAAAATTTCATGAAATTTGAAAGTAAAGTTTTCTTATCCAAATTATGGGAATTGAAGATTTTCATGTTTGGTTAGCACTTTCAATTTCCATTGATATTTCAAATGAATTCAAATATAACCCATAATATAATAACATTCATATTTAAAAGTTAAATGATAATATTGTAAAACAAAAATTGTTAAAATTCCAAGGGAATTGATTAAAAGCCACGTTCTCTGTGGGAATCCAAATATCAAATATCCCAATATTCTCATACAGAACACGATCTCTACAAAGTTTTTAACCCTGGAAGCCTTAATTACTTGTAGTTAGCAAAACATAATTAAGCATGGAATTCGGAGAGTATGAATACAGGTGTCAAATGGGGTCGGTCGGGTTTAGCTTCGATCACTTAGGCTTCGGATTATTTTGAGTCACCTTGTTTGCTGCCCATGTCATGTTTGGGTCGAATTTGGGTCACTCAGGTCTGAGTTGAGTTTGGCTGAGTCGAAAACATGTTAATTTTTAAAGAAAATTATTTTTTTTCTTTTTTTAACTAATTTATTTTATCACATATTAGAATAGGTTAATTGTATTAGTATTTATACACACACATTATATTATTATTAATAAATTTAGTATTATTATTATTATTATGATTTATAAGTGAAATTACATTATTATTTATTTTTAAAAATTTTTGTAATTAGTTTTAATCAAAAGTATACAACTATATTTTCACATAATATATATTAATTTATATTATTTATAATATATGCATATAGATATGTGTATATGTATATAATATATATTTTTACATATAATATAAATTTAGGTATTATATATATGGATAAAATTTTTAAAATATTACAAATATAAAAAATAAAAACAAATAAATAAATATATATGATAAATAAAAAATTATATAAACCAAATGTATCATCTATATGTTTGTATAATACATAAAAATAAAGTATTGTGTATATGTGATTTATATACTATTTTGGATAAATAAACTAACAAATAAAAATATAAGGCAATATAAACTTGTTTTATTTTTAGAAGAGAAATTGATATTTTTAGGGTCCAGTTAGTTGAATTTGGGTTTGAGTAATTTTAGTTTGAATTATTTACGAGTCATCTCCTATTCGAGTCAGAATTTTTTCGAGTGAATTTGAGTCGGATTGTGGGATAGAATGGAATTTTGACAACTCTAACTGTGAACTTAGGCTGGATACATAATGTAAGGTGGTGGGCTTTTGAGTGTTGGGTTGTGACCTTCGATAAATGGATTCACCGATCCCGTAATCAACTCCTTAATTGGTAGTCGGCTTAATAAGTGTAAAATCGTTCGGCAGGATTTCACTTTAATAGGGCATAGATTCGTAAGGAAAGACAATTTAAATATGTTAATATTAAACGGAAACGATATTCCGTTTGTTAAATTCCTTATAAAGACAGGGAATTGATTAGTTGAGGATATGGTATACACATATTTAGTAAGTTTTTTAATGTAGTTGACAATCGTTATATTCAATATTAAAAAAAAATAAAAATAAAAAACTTAAACATAATTGGACGAGTGACTGAGATGTCGAAAAGGCCCTAACAATAAATATATTTTTGAAAAAAATTTAGTGACAATAATACTATTGGAAAAAAAGAGAGAGAGATTAGAAAAATATATATAAGTTGTTGAATAGAAGACTATACATTTCTACATTAAAAATAAATAAAAAAAAAGATATAGTGGTTTACAAACAATAAATTTTTTGTCAGTTTAAGAGATGGAAGATTATTAACCATTTAAAAGAATAGATTAGGTTACAAAGACCAAAAAAGTTTCCGCTCTATATATATATATATATATATATATATATATATATATATATATATATATATATATATAAGGCTCCCCTCTACTTCAAAATATTAAAGGAGAAAAAGCACGAGAAAAGGCCGTGGAGAAAGACAGCAGCAAGGATCTAACATGGTCACTCCTGGTAGCCCCTCGTTTTCTCTAGCCGTTTCGCTGGCAGCAATACTATTGCTGTTAGCCGCTCCTTCGTTGGCGAGGCCAGCCTTCCATGTCAAAGTTTCAGAGGCAGACCTTCAGGCCATTTGCTCCAGCACCCAAAACGCTTCGTTTTGTTTAAATCTTTTGAAATCCAATCCCAAAGTAGGCTCTGCTGATCTTCCGGGCCTCGCGGGGATCGTTGCGGACATAGCAAGTGCCAGGGTCGCAGACACCTCCGCTTATATCCAGCAACTTCTCAAAACAGCTTCTTCCAAACCTCCACCCGGTGGTGGCCCGAGTTTTAGGGAACGCTACCTGACCTGCGCTGAGAATTACGATGACGCATCCGATGATATTAAAGCGGTGACAAATGCTCTCAGTTCCAAAGATTATCCTACCGCACGCATAACAGCATCAGCCCTGTTAGATCAATTTGACACCTGCAACGAGGACTTGCAGCCTGACCCATCCCAACTCGCTCAACGGAATCAGGATCTTGAATCTGTTGCTGGTATCATTTTGGCCATTACAGCGCGTCTAACGGGGCCAAACTGACTAGTATAATTTTTGTAGCTCTTCTTGGAGCATAGAAAATTTTCATATGCGAGCTAAAGAAAGATCCTTTCTTCTTTTAGAAATCAAAAGGGAATAAGCCACAGATTCAAGGTGGCCGCTAAACTATCAGTCTGATATGCATATTTTTATTCTTGAAATTTGCGGCAACAATATGGGATGAGCTAAATTAATATCCTTTTCGGTTCAGAAATGAAATGAAAATAAGACCGGAATATCCGGCCACTAACCTATTAGTCTTGATATGCATATTCTCAGTCTTCAATTTCGTAAAAACAATATGGAATGAGATTGTGTTCACACCTTATTAAAGGGAAGAGAAAACCACAACATAAAGCTCGGAATTTGCATGGATTTCTTGTATATATATGATTGAGGTTCTTTGAATTTTCTGCCTAAGAATTGTCCTCTTAACTTCAAAATATACCTATTTTGTTAAATTCACTTTCCATATATTATCGGGTCTTCCATATTAAGCATAAGCTTGTGTCATTTTACATATGTGCAAGGCTTCTTTTAGGTATAAACTTTTGCAAAATATAAAACAAATATAACAAAAACTCTCTTTTCGGATATAGAATGTAGACATTTTAAAATTTGTTTGTTTTTCAACACCAACAACTTAATGCAAATATAAAGACATGAGATTATATGTATTCCATATAAGTCTGCTTTAGAATTCTCCTGTGATTCTGCAATGTGCTTGCGTCTTACTGTACTGTCCTAAAGGCTTTGGATTGAGAAAATTTCGACGCTCTCGGGTGGTGAGATCAAGCTCTATTCCTCCAACGCAAGGTATTTTATTCATTATGAACAAGTTCTATATTCGTTGCACACAAGTTCTCTTCCTATACTGGTCAGCCAGTCGAGAATATAATTCTCGTAAATCGCCCCAAGTCTCAACAGTAAAAACAAGAGAAAGAAAGGGGTAGGCTATTCTTCCTGCGGTACATTCTGTTGACTAATTTCAATTTTCAACTTCCAGAATGTTGGAATTTCAGGATATATAGAGGGATGGTCACTGGTAGACTATTCTGTGTAATTTTCGTTGATCATTGCATAGGGACTGGAGCATCCATGTCTTCTTTTGGTAGGCTTGTAAATTGTGTAAACAAGTTAAAAATCAACAAGATCAATTCCGAATTATGTGTGCAGAACTGTGAAGTATCTCGTGATGTGCTGAAGGAATGGTAAATAACAAATTGAGGTCAACCTTTTCAAGTTTCTGAGATCCTGAATTGAGAAGGTTGATGGAGCAAAGTTGGGCCCCTAATGTCTCATTCAGACCTTCCTTTACAGAAATTGCCAATCGTTTGAGCATTATGTCAATAGCTGCTGGCCAATCCGAAGGGCACAGCAACGAGGCAGCGAACTAATGGTCTGCAAGTTCCTTTTAATTCCGCTTTTTCCACACGACAAATGACTGATTCCTTCAAGTGTGCACAGCAGAGACAGACTTGTATCATATTCTACAAGGGAGGAGAAGTCGACTTCCATTGGTCCTTTTTTTGATATAGAAGAGCTTCTCTTGTGAATAATTGGACTAAGAGGAGTTCTGTTGCCCTTTGCTATAGTTCAAATAAAGATTTCAATATTACCACATGAATGCTACCTTGATTAGCTGCGACACGTTCATGCTTGAATTTTCAGGCAGCTCTGCCACAAGGGATTGTCTATTTTGTCTTTGCAATGGAATATAATGTTCACGCTGACACATTGAGCACTAGGTTTGAACTCTAAAATGCAATATATGAGAGGAATATACACAGGAGAGACAGATAAAGAAGGGGGTAGAGAGAGTGGGGAAGAGAGGTTAAGGGAGGCAGAAAGAAAGAGAAGAGTGGTTTCACATTTCCTTATTGTCTACTTTTTAATAAAATTTCTAATAAGACTTTCTAAATCTTTTGTCATGTTTCAATTGAACTTACTAATATGATATCTGCCTAACAAATTATTTGTAAAGGATTAAGATAATTATGATACATAGATAATAAATATAACATTAGACAATTTTTTCCGTGTAAATAACAATTATTATATAATATTATGTCAAGTAATTCAAATATATGTAGACGAGTTGATAAAAAATAATATAAATAATAGTAACACTTATATTTATACTACTACTCTTTCCATTCTTGTCTCCATCATCTCTTTTTCTCACATTCTCTCCTTCTTTGTTTCTCTTCTACTCTTTTTGATTTTTTTTTTTTAAGTATATTCATATGTTAAACAGAAAATAAAATAAGTCAAACAAGCAGTTTTAATTTAAATAGTCACTCAAAATTGGGTACTCAACTACTTAAATTTTCAATATCAATTACAATACTTTAATATTGAGTACAAATAAACCTATTTGAGCAATTACTTAAATAGAAGAAATTGTGCTCAGATAAAAAAAAAATTATATTCAATTTTTGAATTTTTAGTGCTAGCTACTGAAATTTCCAAAATTAAGTTCAATATTTCCAATTTGGATAGCAAACAAGCTAACTTTGTTATGCAAGTCTTGTGGGGCTGCAGTTCTTGGCGTGATTGTCTAGCTGCCTCTTTGCCTTGCTGTTTGGTTGTTTATGTTGTGTGCTTCTCTTGATGCTGCATCATTCTCTGCAGAATTGGTGTCTTCTACAGAAGGTTTAAGAGCTCATTTTGAGGGATGTGTTTCGCCGATTGGGGGTGATGCGATATAAAGTCTATCACTTTGTGGCAATTGGTGTTCACTCTCGGCAGTATGGTTTCATTTTTATACTAATTGAGGTGTTCCCGCGATGCATTCACATGGCTATAGAATATTGAACCGAAAATAGTAGTATATTAGAAATAAAAGAATTGATTTAAGTAGAATATTTAATATTATTTTTTAAAATTAAAATACACTTAATTACAAATTATATTATTAAAATCAAATTTTCAAAAAATTTATATATTATTTAAAATTATTATATTTAAAAATAACATATTTTTATATATTTTTTATTTTTGATCACAAAAGATATCTTTGAATACTAATAGACACACTTATTCTAATGTATTTTTTTTGTAAAAAAAATATTTTTTATAATTATTAAATAAATTAAAAGATATGTCTAATTTTTATTTAAAAAATATTCTAATAATATTTTTTTATTTTTAAAATATTAAAAATATAATAAATTATCTGTAATTTTGAGAATTGAATTTACAAATGAGAGTATTTTACAAATTAAATTTTTATATAATAAAAAATATATTACAATAAATATAAATAATCTAACAAATAAATTTTAAACTAATTATTTTTATTGATAACAAGTAAAATACAATATTAATACAATTAATGGTATAATGTTATATTTTTTAATTAATTAATATATTCAAAATTATTGTGCCTGTATTTTTTATAAATATTTAAAATTAAATTTTTTAACAATTTAAACATTTTACATTTATATAAATAAATTAAAATCTTACTATACCCCATTATAAAGTACCTTTTTAAGTTTGGTAAGATTATTAGAAATTCATCTTTCTAATTTAACTATAGAAATAAAATACTATATAATTTAGGATAAAAATAATAAAATATAAAATTTCATTCACACTAATAATATATTTTGACTCATAAAACTTAAAATTTAACATTATATCAAATATTAAATTAAGATTTTATTATGTGTAATTTATAAGTATGAGTTTAACTCATCTTTATTGTATTTTCTTCATTAAAATTCTTGTTAACTCTTTAATTTCATTATTTAATTAATATATAATAATTATCATTATATGTGATTGATTCTCCAATTAACAACATCTTTTTATAAATTTTTGTATATAATATGGTGAATATTATAATTGACAAAAATCAGCTTTAATTATAAAATTATCACTTTTTAAAATTTTTATTTACCTTAAATTATAAGTTTAAAATTTAACAATTGTGACCTTTCATTTATCACATTTTAAACCCCTTTTATTAATTGCTCTTCTATATATGAAATTTGTATAAAAAACAATGCATTTGACTTGGTGCTTTTAATAGCGGGGAGTTTTGGATCCTATCAAAGGAAAGACACGAATTTCACGGCAAATGACAGCAATTTTGCAGCAAATGGCAACAATTTTAGTTTTACAGTTCCAAGGCTCGCATGCAGTTTGGTACTATTAACGGTTGATCAACATTCATTGTCAGCCAATCAACGAGGTGGGTCAGTTCAAACAATTCCTTGTCATCCTTTCCAAAAAGGACCCAAGATCATAACTTAACCTCTGTAACCCTTATTTACTTCAACAAGAATTTACAATTTGTAAGGAGCGGGGGGCACTGGTGTAAAAAGTGTCACGCGCGTCTAATGAATTTATTGCTTCTTATTCTTACGATTTTAAAAATACTTTCCAAATAACATTTTCAAATTTGACAAATAAAAATCCTTTTAGAGAAAATTTTAATAAATATATTTCCCTTATAAATTAGATATATTACAAATAAAAATAGAAAAAATCTTTTTTTTATATAAATGTTAGATAAATTGTAATTATTAAATTTCTTTTTAATTTAATTGTGAATATCACATTTTTTTAATTTTTTACCTATATATATTTATTATCATTTATTACATAACCGTATTACCTTTCTTTAGAATTTTCTAAATTTATAGTATTACCCTTCTGTGCAAGGCGTTTACATTCAAAATATTATTTATTTTATTTATATTTAACATAATGTGCATCGCTACTATCTGCAAAGAACGTGACAAAAGCCTCAAACTAAGGAATTGATGTTCCTTGACCGGCGCCGGCATCGCGCTCTTTCCTTTATGCGCCGTTACCAACCAAAACACAACGGCTTTTTGCAGCCAACACAACCCTTACTGTCTTTTAAGGAAGTTCCTTTCATAAATCTCGCATAATCTCAAGCGTCACATTATGTATTGTCGACGCATTTTAAATTTTTTTATTTTGAAAGCCACCGACGAAGCATCTATTTATTAAGAAAAATAGTAATTCATGAACTCTTTCTTTAGGATTTTTAGGAGACGCAATTAAGAATGCGCAAACTTCCATGCACCATGAATGCACACAAGGTGCCGTAGAAGGGTGTCCCTAGTATCACTGTGTACAAGATCCAACTTCTGCATAAGGAATTTACACTTACTTCGTGATTTATTGAGACCAAAGTGGTTACGATTTTACCACACGTGAAATACAATTTCAAATTATGCATGAACAATTTTTTGTTCTCAAATAATTCAAAAAAATATATCTTAAAGTAAGTTAAAACTTAACTCATTTTTCCCAAGTTTCATGAAGTTTGAAAACAATTATTTTAACATTTCAATTATAAAGAAATTTTGAGGTTTTATTAAAAATAAAAGAATTGTTTTAAATCATATATTTAATATTATTTTCTTCAAAATATAATTTATCATTACAATAGTATAATTAAATTACAATTATTTTTTTATAAGATAAAATAAAAAATACTCACCGTAAATTATATTATTAAAATTAAATTATTGAGAAATTTATATATTATTTAAAATTATTTTATTAAAAACATAATTTTATGAATTTTTTATTTTTAATTAAAAGAGAATTATTATATAAATAATAATTTAAAAGTTATTTAATAAAAAATATTTTTTTTATCAATAGACACGACTTGTTCAACGTATTTTTTCATTAAAATATATTTTTTTATAATTATTAAATAAATTAAAAAATATATTGAATTTTTATTTTACAACTATTCCAATATAGAAGCAAGACTATGTCATTCTGCAGCTTCAAGGATGCTCGATGCAGGTTAATAAAATAGGGAGTGTGGATGGGCTGCTGTGACTGACCTTTACTCAATTCAGAGAAATTGCACTAGATTTTTGAATTTTTAGTGCCCAATAACTTAAATTTTCACAATAAAGTACAATACTTTAAGCTTGAGTAAAAGTTTGATTAATTTAAGTGATCACTTAAATCAGAGAAATTGTGCTTATATCAAAAAATTTGTACACAATTTGAGTACTCACTAGTTAAATTGCAAATTGCTAAAATTAAGTACAATACTAAAAAACTGAGTACAAGTAAACCCGATTTAACTTGTTACTCAAATAGGAAAAATTATAGTCAATATTTAAATTTGCAAAATAAAGTGCAACACTTTAAATCTGTTTATATGAAGGCTTAATTTGAGCAATTACTCAAATATGACGAATTGTATTCAAATCAGACCAACTGTTTTCAATTTTCTTGAATATCTACTCAAATTTTCTCTTTTATTCACTAAATAGATTGCAGTTAAAAGACAGGATGTATACCATATATTCACCCAAAAAGCGAATATATTTAGTAAACGCCCAAAATTTCCACCTAACTTGTTACATAAGATTTTCCCTCTTAATTTCAATATATATATTAGGCGTATTTATTTTATTAAATTCCGTTTTAATATATTATTGAGCCATTACAAATTGAAAGAAGATTTAATAAACTACAATATCCCAAATTGTGTGCTGCATGTCATTGGCAAATAGTAACAGATTCAGTCAGTTTGCACGCCCAACCCAAGATTTAATAATTGGGAATTGCAGAGTCGGCTTTGATATTGAGAGGGAGTGGTTGATGGGGCTTTGAGATCTTATTTTCTTATTAGTTTAGTTTTCAGGTTCTAGCATTTTTAGGATGAGACTAAAGAAAGTATGTCTTCTTGATTTTTGGGTATATTGGTAAGTTTTTACTGTAGATGACAAATATAGCATTAATTATGAAAAGGATACAGTGGTTTACAAACAATAAATTTTTTGTCATTTTAAGAGATGGAAGATTATTAACCATTTAAAAGAATAGATTAGGTTACAAAGACCAACAAAATTTCCGCTCTATATATATATATAAGGCACCCCCTCTACTTCAAAATATTAAAGGATAAAAAGCACAAGAAAAGGCCGTAGAGAAAGATAGCAGCAAGGATCTAACATGGTCACTCCTGGTAGCCCCTCGTTTTCTCTAGCTGTTTCGCTGGCAGCAATACTATTGCTGTTAGCCGCTCCTTCGTTGGCGAGGCCAGCCTTCCATGTCAAAGTTTCAGAGGCAGACCTTCAGGCCATTTGCTCCAGCACCCAAAACCCTTCGTTTTGTTTAAATCTTTTGAAATCCAATCCCAAAGTAGGCTCTGCTGATCTTCCGGGCCTCGCGGGGATCGTTGCGGACATAGCAAGTGCCAGGGTCGCTGACACCTCCGCTTATATCCAGCAACTTCTCAAAACAGCTTCTTCCAAACCTCCACCCGGTGGTGGCCCGAGTTTTAGGGAACGCTACCTGACCTGCGCTGAGAATTACGGTGACGCATCCGATGATATTAAAGCGGTGACAAATGCTCTCAGTTCCAAAGATTATCCTACCGCACGCATAACAGCATCAGCCCTGTTAACTGAATTTGACACCTGCAACGAGGACTTACAGCCTGACCCATCCCAACTCGCTCAACGGAATCAGGATCTTGAATCTGTTGCTGGTATCATTTTGGCCATTACAGCGCGTCTAACGGGGCCAAACTGACTAGTAGAATTTTTGTAGCTCTCTTTGGAGCATGGAAAATTTTCATATGCGAGCTAAATAAAGATCCTTTCTTCTTTTAGAAATCAAAAGGGAATGAGCCACAGACTCAAGGTGACCGCTACACTATTAGTCTGATATGCATATTCTTATTCTTGAAATTTGCAGCAACAATATGGGATGAGATTGTGCTCAGAACTTCTTAAAAGGAAAGAGAACTAAAAAATAAATGTTTTAATTTTTGTGATTGGTTCTATATATGATTGCTGGGTTTGTCTTAATTTTCCACCCAACTTGCTACATAAAAATTGTCCTCTTAATTTCAATATTTATAGTGTGTCTATTTTATTAAATTCTATTAACATATATTATTTTATTTAAATAAAAAAATAAAAAAATTTAAATTCTGAATTTTTCAAATAATAAAAAATAAATTTAAGAGTATTTTTTTATTTAAAAAGAGGAAAAATTAAAATTATTTAAAAAAAATTATATTCATATTTTTTATTCTTTAATTATGAATATGTAAATAATTGTTAATATGAATTGTATAAATTATAATATATATTAAATTGATACATATTAAAATTTTATTTAAATTGTATAAATTTTTTATTCTTTATTTTATTATGATAAAATTTTAATTTTATTTAAATATTAAAAATTATTAATAAAATTTTAAAATTAAGTAAACGTACAAAAAATAATTAAATAATAAAAAATAATTAAATGACAATATATATTTATATTAAATTTGAATTCATTATACGGGTCTTAGATATTTGATTAAAAAAATTAAATTTAAACTAAATTGAATTTGTTTTTATAATTAATTTATATTTGAAAGTAATAATTAGTTAATTTAAATTAATTTTAAATTTTTTTTTCCTTTAAATATTTTTGAGCAAACTAAGAGGTAAATTTTTGTTTTCTTTTTTTAAAAAAAAATATTTGGAATAATTTTTTTCTTTTCTTTCTTTAAGAGAACTTTGGAGTATTTTTTTTTTCTTTTTAAGAAAGTATAAGTGAATTTGATTTTTTTTCCTTTTTAAAAAAAATTCAAGAGTAAATTTTTTTCTTTTTTTAACTTTTTTTTCTTTTGTTAAAAATTTTATAATTATAAAAATTTAATTATAATTAAAATAAAATTATATAAATCAATATAATCAATGTTTATTTATAATCAAATCTTCTTAATTATAATCTACTTTAATATTTTAAATTTATTAATTTATGAGATATCTTAGTTTTTTCTCTAATATATACTTACACATATAGATATGGATATCCTAGACTTTGTGTGTCTTTATAAATCGATAACATATATTAAAAAGTAACGATTTAAGCCTGAAAAATTGTTTTAGTCACAAATCTAGAATTTCCTTAGCAGATATTAGTTTCCACAAATGGTATGCCTACCAATAGTCAATTGACTCATTTTATCTCTTTTCTTGTACAAAACATAAAATCTAATACACACTTGCTGATGGTCTAGCTCGAACCCCTTTAGTCTCTCCGTGTACGTCGCCCAACCCAAGATTTGATAATTGGGTATTGCCGAAGTGGGTTTGATATTGGGGTTGTGGTTGGTGGTGCTTTGAGCTCTTCTTTTCTTGTAAGTTTAGTTTCGATGACTTAGTAATATTGGGATGAGAGAAGATAGAGACGGGATCTTGGGTTTGACGATGCAAGAGGTAGAAGAGGATGATTTTAAAGTTTTTAGAGAAGAATTGTGCAATTTTAGACTTTGACTAGGTGAAAAGGGGGAAAGAGGAGAAGAGGAGAAGGGAACGTGGGAGGCAGGGATGCAAGGGAGAGGGAGAGACAGACCCGGGGGTGGGGGGAGGATAATTTTTAAGGTTCTCTTTAATTATATTTTTCTGTTTAATTGTATTTTTAGTTTTTTTAAAATTTAATTTAAAAGTCACGTGGTATGTCATATAATTAGTGTATTAACAACATGCTAGATTATTGATTAATAAAATTAAATTTTAAATTATCATTTTTTTAAATCATAATATATTTATTAAAATACATAACTCTTAAACATGGGAAATAATTTTGGCATCATTTTTCCTACTCTCCTCGAACAGAGTCCTTTTCCCAAGTAACTCCGCAACTATCATTGCCATGATGACCCTTCATAATGTTAATGAGTTTGGCCTCAAAAAAAGACCAAAACAAAACGATAAATTTTTAATGTGTTTCTCAAGAAACTTTTTAAGAGATTGAACTTAGAATGTACAATATTTTAGCTAGTTTTAATCTTTGCTTGGATAACAAGGGGTGAGTAACACGGGAAGAAGAAAAAATAAGAAGAATAAAAAGTAAGAAGAAAAAATTTTCTGTTCTCTCTGTGCTTAAGAAAAGATTGTGCTACAAAATAAAATAAAATAAAATAATTGTTTAGAATGAAGTAATGTAGGAAATTAATAACTTTCTCCCTGAATTTGGTAGCTCATGAAAAGATTTTTGAAAGTTTTCTCTCCCTCGTGTAATTGTTCAAAAAATTTTCAAAAACAAAGTATAAATCAATTTCTCCTCATTTGCCTATTCCTTCCCTCGTTTTCCTTCTCCCAGACACCAAGTGACTTTGGTGACTTGAATGAATGAGAATATTTCATTTTCAATGTGAGCACTTAATGTTAAAAAAAAAAAAAACTATGAGAAAACCAAGTAAATGTTTTCATATCTTTTTTATTTTTGTTTTAATAAAAATCTTTAAGTTGCATTGCATGGTTACTCCACTTTCATGGAAAGAATATCTGTATGATATTTCATTATTTTTCCAGTGTTGGTCTTATAATTCTTTCTCTATTAAAAAGACAATATTAAGGAATAATTATTTTTGCTAGAAAAATAAACTATTAAATTAAAGTTGTAGTAAAAATGCAGATATTTGTCCAACAAGTGAATTTTCTAATTAAAAGAGAAAAGAAAAGAAAAAAATACAGGCATTTAAAGTCTTATATTTAAAAGATAAACTTCTCATTTTAAGTTACATATTTTTATCATTAATATATTACCTTACAAAGACCAACAAAGTTTCCACTCTATATATTAGCACAAAGTAAAGACCATAGAAAAAGAAAGCAGCAAGGATTCGACGTGTTTCCTTCTGGTAGTCCCTCCTCTTCTTTGGTTGTTTCCCTAGCAGCAATAGTAGTGTTATTAGCCACTCCTTCATTGGCAAGGCCAGCCTTCCATGTCGAGGTCTCTGGTGCAGACATTGAGGCCATTTGTTCCAGCACCCAAAAGCCTTCTTTTTGTTTAAAGCTTCTGAAATCCAATCCCAAAGTAGGCTCTGCTGATCTTCCAGGCCTTGCCGGGATTGTCGTGGACATAGCAGGAGCCGTGGTCGCCAACAACTTGGCTTGTATCCGGAAACTTGTCAAAACAGCTTCTTCCAAACCTCCACCTGGCGGTGGCCCTAGTTTGAAGGAACGCTCGCTGTCCTGCGCTGAGAATTATCAGGATGCCACGTATGATATTCAAGGGATCAAAAGGCTCTCGAAAGTAGAGATTATTTCACCGCACAAACTGCAGCGTGAGCTCTGTTAGACGAACCCGAGAGTTGTGACGAGGCCTCGCAGGATGACACACTCCCTCGACGCGGAAAAAGGCTTGAATATGTTGCTAGTGTCATTTTGGCCATCATTGCACGTTTGAGGGGAGCAAAATAGAGACCCTTTTGTGTTTAAAAAATGAGAAGGAAATGAGGCGCGACGATGGTATGAACATCACGGTTTTCATTCGGGTTGATTGGTTCCATGTATGATTGGATTTGTTTGAATTTTCTACCCATCTTGTTGCACATGAATTGACCTCCTAATTTCGATACACATAAATAGGAAGCTCTATTTTATTAAATTTGGTTTTCATATAATATTGAGTCAAACTTTGCGAGTAAATATGTTGAGCAATTACTCATTCAAATCCCATATAATTGAACATAATCGCTCATGTACCAGGTCTCCATAGATAGATAATGATGGATTCACGAAAATAGATGGGTTTGTGTTAGATACATAGATCAGGAGACACAGAATCTCCAAAAGCATCATTCTGGTGATTTTATGTAATATTACGGGATAAACTCTGGCTCTCTTGTCCACATTTTTGGCAAAGAAACCAAAACAATAGTCAGGACGGGACCATGTTCTCTTTAACATGGTACTTCATAGCTGCATTCATGATTAGGCACTATGTTAGCCTTGCAATGCAAGGACAATTCAAGCCAAATTTAGTAATATGCACATCTTGATCCTCAGAGTACTCGCTGTTGAACTATTTTCAAATAAGTAGATAAACACGCACCCTCACACGATGGCTTAGTAGGGATTCAAGTTGACACATTCCATAAAAGACAACCTAAACTTTTGCAATGTCTGAGCCACAATATTCAGGACCATTCAATAAGTATTACTAAGTTGCAGAGTTTAACTCGGGCACTAGATAGAATAAGTGAACACAGACCAAGATAATTGCTGCATCGTCTGACACAACCTGTAAATTCTAAACCCATATCTGGTGTGACTTCAAAATAACAATCAATGAGGCCGCGCAAATACAAACACGTTACCATTAATTAACATGTTCCAATCTTATTCCTTAAAACCTTCTGCTTTGCAAGTTCTCACTCAAGGATGACAACAGTATGGTGGTAAATGCCCGTTACCTCAACAGTTCAAAGGCAAACAGTAGTTGGTTTGTAGTCAATCACAATGACTTTCTCTAAGGCAGACAAGAACACATTGGCGAATTCAACATGAGCAGGATGAGCCAAATACTCCGCAATTCCCTCCGTGGTCTCGAAAGTGGATTCGAAGACATGAGTGAATCCTTGATGCAGGTTCTCAATGCTTACATCGGTTCCCCTGCCACATTGTATTAACATGGTGGAAAAATGTTATCTATCTACTTTTAATAATATTAGAGGTTTCTCGATCCAGCAAACATATAAATTTTGGATCTTACATTCCCCTGTCTGCACCCATTTATTTTATCTGCCCATTAAAAACCAATTTATTGACATTTTAAGAGACCAACTGAACTATGAACAACACAGCAATGTGATCCTATTCCACAAATCCCATCTACTCACTGTGCATTCAAACTTGAGATCTCCAAATCTTTTCCTAACCAGTTTGGCTCGGGAACCAGATGCACTCCCCCTTATATGAATACACAGAGCAAAAAGAACTAGTTACAAAGTCCCAGAATCTTCTACTGCACTCCATGATCCAATTATCCTTTTCTTTTTTCCTCTAGACACTTATTTGTGTTAGGATCCTAATAGCAAGGTATGGGACTTGAGTCCCATAGCTGGTAGCTTTTAAGGTATGGTTGTCTTAATGTTCGTCTCAATTGGTATCAGCGCCTTCCACTACTCTCATAGTTACCCACTTGACATGCGGGGCTGACATAGTGAGCCTGCGTGAACGCAGAAATAGCTCACTTTTGAGGTGTGGTTCTCCAAGTTGGAAAAGAAAATTCAGGAGATTCAAGCATTTCAGTTAAACTTTTCCCAATCCATGCTTTCCAATTTTCTAGCTTTTCTATTTGGGCTCATCTTAATCTACACCAAATAGATGTCAATATCAAATTCAACATAATAAAAATAAAAAAAGATAAAAAATGTGGGGGTGATAGAAACTGGATTACCAGTGGAAAGACTTCAAGGGTTCGACGAGATTGACGAGATTAGCATATCCCTTTATGAGTTTCTCGATCTGCGCGGCTTCCATTTCTTGCTTGAACTTCGCTAACAGTACGTGTTTCACCACTCCTTTTGCTTCCTCCATCTCCCTCCACTCGGATCTCTTCCTCCCCGCCTGCTGTGCTGTCCCAGATCTCCCTCTCCTTCGTCCCTTGCAGGTCGGAGCCGAGTGGTCGTCTTCCTCTCAACTACTTTCTTATGTTATTCTAATCCCATAATATTTTATTCAAGATGCACATGATGCAGTTCTATTAAATAATATTTTTTTTCTTATTTTTAAAATTTTAACCTCTTTTTTATTTTTATTTTTTTATTTTTATAAAAATAGCAGATGCACGATTGGACGTGCAACAAACGCAAGAGAATCAATGCATTGATTTTAACTTCTTCTTCTTTTTTATTTCTTTGTTATAATTTGTCGTAAAAATTATTTATTTATTTAATATTTTGATTTTATTATTATAAATTTATTGCTTTGGATAACAAATTAAAATTTTAAAAATAAACAAAATATTTTTTCATTTAATAAGACCTACATTTGAGATAATTTCTAATTAAATTTTTTGACAACAAAACCAAATTCATATTATTTAGACAAAAAAAAAATGGTACCTAAAAATCTTATTAAAAAATTACGTTTAATAGAAAAATTATTTCTATTGTTTAACTTTTAGTTTCATAAAATATTTTAGTAAAAAATTTAAATTATATTATTGAACATGATGACTAATGATTATCCTTTATTGAACAACAATATTGGTTGGTAACATGAATTTTCCAAACCTTCGATGAGCTGAAATTTTAGTCTTTTACCTGGCACATAAATCATTGCATTAATTAAGTTCAAGTTGAACTTGATTATTATTTTATATCTTCTGAAATTGCTTTGTAACTTGTTAAATTTTTAACATGTTGATATTAAATATAAATTATATTATTAAAAAACTAAATAAAATAAAATTTATTAAATTTTTTATTAATTAATTTATATCCATAAATTAATATTAGTGCCTAGCAACATGATTACTCAAATATTAAGAATATCAAAATAATGCAACAAACTTTTTCATATATGATCTATCAACTATCATTGTAATACAACTTTTTCATTTTAAGAATACTTTAATTAAATATAGATTATCTAAAAATTAATTTTTATTATATTTTTTATTTAATTATTTTAATTTTATAATTTTTAGACATTGATTATATGAATAAGATTTATAATTTCTTATAAATCTCTATTATTTCTTGTCCAAAAATTTCTTAAATCAATACTAACCAATAACAATTGGGTATTCTCCTAATTACCTAAAACTAATGAATTGTTTATCAATCACTATATTTCATGTTATGTCCAATATTCAATCCCATAAGTGAGGATGGCCTAAAAATGAAATCAAAATATAATAATTTATATATGAAATATTTTAATAATGCTAAATCTAAATAGTACTTACACAATTATAACATAAATAATTATATAAATATATAAATAATTTTTGATTTTAAAATTTTTATAATTGGTCAATTTAATAAATTAGTTCTTTAATAGGTATCCAATTGTTTGTTGGAGTTGTTGGAGTAGATTAGTTATGATCTTATTAATTAATTATATAAAAACTTTATGTTTTATTAATTTGAAAATATCACCTACAATAATTAAGAAATACATTAATACTATGAATATCAAGTCAAATTAATAATTTTAATATCATTTCTCAACTAATACACTCACTAGTCATACAATAAATGAGATAAAGAAGATCTTATAAATTATATTATATTTATTTTTGATTTAATACTAAAATTATAATAATAAGATATAATTATTTAATTTTTACTTCATAACAAATTTAAATTAATTTTAACATAAATATCTTAATTGGCTATTTTATTTATAATAAAAAATACATATGTCATTCTCACAATTTTATTAAAAAAATTTTAATTACATATTAACTGAAATATTTTAAGAATTAGAATGTTATGATTTAATAGATAATTTATAGTTACTATACTATCGTCATAATTATTTTTACTAAGGATAATTATTCAATAAAATTTTACTTTAAAGTGAAAAATAAAATATAAATAATAATCAATCGATTGACTGTGGGCAAGTTAGTCCGAACGATGCATTAATCTACTTGAGACTCTGCTTCAGGAAAAGAAACAAGTATTGGATACGGGCGGACCCAGAGAAAGGAAAAAGAAAATAAATTGGACACAATCACTAAAAAATTATGCAGCACGATTGATTTACCCAAACTCCACTTATTGTTAACTGTAACAGATGGGATAGCTTGTAAATTCCATAGATTTAATTTCATGGGTGACACAGAAATGCCTCAGCCCTCTATATAGATATTATCATTTATTAATCAGTTGGACTTTTTATTGAAGCCGAAGATGGGGCAATCCTCTGGTCAACCAGTCCATCCCGATCAGTTGACAAGGCGGAAACCGAGGGTCCACGGCCAAGTTTCCCTGGTTCAACTCCAGAAGGTGCAATGATATTCTTGTAATCCAGAGACTCATCCTCGTAAATATCCCACCATTCCTTCACGAACATCTTTATGTCCTCCCTATCCATGTTTTCTTCTTTCCCTTTATACCTCCACGGTTTTGAACCCCACAGCAATTTCAGCAAGAAAACAATTTAAACAAGTTAATTATGAAGGACCGAACACTACATCATTGTTCACTTTCCCTGCAACGAGATGACATGATTAAAATCAGTAGGTCTTATTGATATCATTGATTTGTGCGTGAATGAGAAATTATAATAAGGTGACTTACCGCAGCACAATAGTGGACGACCTTAACTTGGTCGATGTCTACGTTCTCGGGGTGGCGCCACAGCATAGCCAGAACCAGGCTTTACCCAAGAGGAAAGGGCTTGTAAATGTGCCTGAAGAACATGTTGAGAAACTCCTGCGAATAATATATTTTACATATATATCAATATCAATAACCAATAATAAGTTAGCTTTTGTTTCCTTTTTGTACATATTTTTCTTGCTCGAATTCTAGGTCAAGAAACTAGTAACTTTATGTACAAAATCTAATGGACAATTCGAAAAATTAAGTACAAGAGATGGGGAAATTGAAAATATTCCACAACCATTTTGGGACTATGCCTTTGCCAAAAGATATCTTTGAATTGTGAGGTCCAATAAGTTATATATAATAAACAAATCGATAAAATTTTAATTAATAGCTCTTATTCACACACTCTAATGTTATAATCATTAAGAAAAAGGCTTCCATTAAAGAAATATTGGTGGCTAGTTGCTCACCTGCTCGGCAAATGAAGTAGAAGGGGTGACCTTAAGGGTCTCCAAGAGATCAAAGAATGGCAAAAGCTTGGGCTCAAAGACAAACATGCCAGCATTGAAGTAGAGTGGAGGTGGGGCACCCAACTCCTTCGGCCATTGGACCTTTTCAGGGGACTGCTATCCAATCTGATACTGTGGAGAGCCACTCCATACCTTCTCGCAGAAACAGTCCATCACAGCATAGAAATACCCTTTTGGCGAATCGAAAAGGTGATCAATGTTGGCAAATACTTGAATGTCGCCATCTAAGTATATCATTTTATCGTATTCCACAAACTACACAAAACAACAAGCATCTGTTAGAAACCATGTAGCAACTACACAAATTAATAAGACTCCTATAGATAAGCACAGATAACCACAACATAAAAATCTAACCAGAAATTGGAAAAAAAACAAAACGGAGAAAATAAAGGACTAGAGAAAAGAATATATATATATATATATACGTGCTACATGCTATAGTGTCGAGATTTTTTTTTTCTTTTTTCTTTTTTTTGTGTAATCTCGGCGCATGCAAATACTGTTAGGTTAATTAATATGAGTGGCCCTTATTATTTTAAAGTATGGCCCAATATAAAAGGTCCAATATGATGGTCGGTTGGATATAATGGCAATTTGGGTCATTGGGTTTAAAATCCCTCCACTCTCCCTATTTAAAGATAATTGTTACGGGAAATAGATAACGATTACGGGTAGAATAATTGTTATCGGAAAAGAGGGATAATTTCTAATTAAATCGTAAACGTTGCGGAAGGAAAAGGTAACGTTTTAATTAGGATATTAATTCCCTAATTAATGATTTAATTAGGGTATTAATTCCTAATTAATGATAACGATTTAATTATAGTATTAATTCCTAATTAATGATAACCATTATGGAAGGGATATAAACGTTATCATTAAGTTTTCCCGTAACTCTCTCAGCCATTAGAGAAATCAGAAAAGGAAAGGGAGGAGTCGGAGAAAATTGAGAGAGAGAGAGACGGAAAAGGCAGGAAGACGCGAAAGGAAAGAATCCGAAAAGGAAAGGCGAAATCTTCTCAGACACGGATCGGTAAAGAGATCTTCATCTCCGACGAAGGAACCGACATGGACGGTACGTCGATTCCTTACAGTTCATTTGCTAGTATTCGCTTAAAGATCCTGTATTGTGGTAATTGAATTTTCACAAATGAAAATTCAGAAAAGTATCGTTTTATTATAGTTTAAATTTTATTCAACAATTGGTATCAGAGCATGTTTTTGCGAATACTGCGTTGTTGTTTTCGTTTTCCCTGTTATGCTAGACGGGACGGCGCATGAAAGAAAAAGTTGGTGCCGCCGGGATCCAAATCGATCCGGGTACGGCGAAAGGAACCCCGGTGAGCGCTGTGTTTCTGCGCGTCACAGGGGTAGCCAAACCTGGGTAGCCAGATCGGGGTAGTCAGATTGGCCCAGCCGGAACGACCCGATCAGGGGCTGAAAGGGGCACCGGCCGAAACCCCAAGCGGCCGGGGCCGAAAGGGCCACCGGCGGCGCGACCCGATCGAGGCCGAAAGGGCCACCGGCGGCGCGACCCGATCGAGGGCCGAAAGGGCCACCGGCGGCGCGACCCGATCGAGGGCCGAAAGGGCCACCGGCGGCGCGACCCGATCGAGGCCGAAAGGGCCACCGGCGGCGCGACCCGATTGAGAGCCGAGGGGCACCGGCCGAAGCGAGTGCGATCCGACCGGGGCCAAAGGGGCCACCGGCGAGCGCGATCCGATCGAGGCCGAACGGGCCACCGACGAGCGCGAGGCGACCGGGGCCGAAAGGGCCACCGGCGAATGCGATCCGACCGAGGCCGAAGGGGTCACCGGCGAGCGCGAGGCGACTGGGGCCGAGGGGCCACCGGAGAAGCGCGACTCGACCGGGGCCGAGGGGCCACCGGCGAGCGCACGTGGCCGGGACCCGATCGGCCTGCTGGCCGTGACAGAGGCCCGGCTGAGGGATCCGGGCGGTGCCGGCAGGGTTGGCCGGCGTGGGAGGAGTTCCGGCCGGAATCTGCGTTGCCGGAGACTGTTGGCCGGAATAGTGCGCCGGCCACCGGATCCTGTGTCGCTCGCAGTTGTCGTTTGAATCGCAGGTGGGTATCGGCGTAAGACATAAGCCGACTATGGGCAAAATGCGTTGCTAGTATTGACCTGTGTCAACTCCCACAGAATGGAACATTAAAATTTTGAAAACTTGTTAGTCACCAAAGTGGCCTGGTTTGAAAAATTTAAATGATCATGAATTTCAAATTGTTCATTTTGATGCTAATAAAAGGTTGTACATGAACAATTGGAGTTATTAATTATAAAGCTAGGAGATCATCCAAAGATGGATCATTGCCTATAATTAATAACACTAAAGGGGATTGATTGATATACTGAGTAAACATGGTTGTATATCCAAAGATAACATTCATGTTTCACTCTAGTATGATTGATTGATCTATTAAAGTATATATAATTAGCATCATTATTGATTAAAGTTATGTGTTTGAGGATCACCCAAAGGTGGACTTAAATACATAATCAAAGTTTGTAATGTATGTATCTGAATCCATCAAAGTTTGCTCAAAGTATTAATGTGTAAATTTGGATCATGTTTGCAGCCTACAACAACGTTTTCGCCCTAGGCAATGCAATGATCAAATTCAATGGGCTGAACTATGCAGAATGGTCTGAGCATATTCAGTTTCATTTGGGCGTTTTGGGCTTAGACCTAGCGGTCATCACGGATAAAAGGCCTGCAGCCATTACAAAGACCAGTACAGAATCCGATAAGTCCTTTCATGAGGCTTGGGTACGGTCCAATAGGCTGAGTCTGAATTTGATGCGAATGACGATGGCTGAAAATGTCAAGCCATCGATGCCTAAGACCGAAAATGCAAGGGAATTTATGGTGAGAATCAAAGAATATTCTCAGTCAGACATAGCTGACAAATCCATCGTAGGAACCCTAATGAGTGAGCTGACGACCAAGAAATTTGATTGGTCACAGCCCATTCATGATCATGTGACAAGTATGGCTAACCTAGCAACAAAGTTAAGAACGATGGGAATGGATGTGAGTGAATCCTTTTTGGTTCAATTCATCATCAACTCACTGCCTCCTGAATTTGGCCAGTTCCAAGTGAATTATAACACTATTAAAGAGAAATGGAACTTTCAAGAAATTAAGGCCATGCTGGTTTAGGAAGAAGGGAGATTAAAGAAGATGAGGGATCACTCCATTCATCTCACTGTTCGCAATGAGGCTAGCAGTAGTAAGTCTAAACCATACCGGAAGGGTAAGAAGAAGGACAAGACCTCTATAAAAGTCACTGGAGGTCAGATCCAAAAGGATCAGAAATGCTTCTTCTGTAAAAGGATGGGTCACTTCAAGAAGGATTGCCCAAAAAGGAAAGCTTGGTTTGAAAAGAAAGGTATGTACTGTATATCAGTATGTTTTGAATCAAACGTAATTGAAGTACCCAACAATACTTGGTGGTTAGACTCTGGAGCTACTACTCATGTGTCACATATTATGCAGGGATTCCTTTCAATCCAGCCCATAACAGGAACTGAGAAGTTCCTTTACATGGGAAACAGAATGAAAGCGCGAATAGCGGGAATTAGGACGTACAGATTGATCTTGGACACTAAGTGTCACCTGGATCTAGAAAAGTGTCTCTATGTTCCTGAATGTGCTAGAAATTTGATTTCTGTTACAAAGTTGGATAAAGAAGGATTTAATTTCAAGATTGGAAACGGTGCATTTTCATTGTATAGACATTCGTACTATTATGGATCTGGTACTTTGGTTGATGATTTGTATCGTCTTAATCTTGATGCTATGTATGCTGATTCTCTATTTCTTGTTGAGCATAGTATAGGTAACAAACGTAATATGCATAATGATAGTTCTGCTTTCTTATGGCATCAAAGATTGGGTCACATATCCAAAGAAAGGTTATTGAGGTTGGTGAAAAGTGATATCCTACCTCAATTGGATTTTGCTGATTGGGAAGTGTGTGTTGATTGTATAAAAGGAAAACAAACAAGACACATATCAAAGAACCCAGCCATGAGAAGTAGTGAGCCTTTAGAATTAATACACACCGATATATGTGGCCCTTTTGATATTCCCACATGGGGTGGTGAGAAATATTTCATCACATTTATAGATGACTACTCACGGTACTGTTACTTATATCTACTGCATGAAAAGTCCCAGTCAGTAAACACCCTGGAGGTGTTTATTAACGAAGTGGAGAGGCAGTTAGATAGAAAAGTAAAAGTGATTAAGTCAGACAGGGGTGGTGAATATTATGAAAAATTCAATGAAAGTGGACAATGTCCTGGTCCATTTGCAAAGTTTCTTGAAAGTCGAGGCATATGTGCACAGTACACAATGCCTGGTACACCACAACAGAATGGTGTAGCGGAAAGGCGGAATCGCACACTTATGGATATGGTTAGGAGTATGTTGAGTTACAGTACTGTACCTTTATCCTTGTGGATGCATGCATTAAGGACTGCAGCATATCTGCTGAACAGGGTTCCTAGTAAGGCTGTCCCTAAGACTCCCTACGAGTTATGGACAGGTAGGAAACCCAGTTTAAGACACCTTCACGTTTGGGGTTGTTCAGCAGAAATAAGGATTTATAATCCACATGAAGGAAAGCTTGATGCAAGAACCATTAGTGGTCACTTCATTGGCTATCCTGAAAAGTCTAAAGGATACAGATTCTACTGCCCTAACCATAACACTAGAATAGTTGAGTCTGGTAATGCTCGGTTCATTGAAAATGGTCAATTCAGTGGGAGTGGGGAATCACGAAAAGTGGATATTACAGAATTGCAAAATGAAAGATCCACAATGAGTACCCCTACTCAAGTTAGTATCCCCACACCCAGTGTTTCTACTCAAGTTGTTGTTCCTTTTGTTGCATCACAGTCACGTGACATGCAAGGACAACAAATTGATATACGAAACACGCAAAGTGAGCACATAAGAGATGAACCAAGTGACAATGTACAAATTTCGAATGAACAAGCGATGCCACCAGATATAGCATTACGGAGGTCTACAAAACAGAAAAGGTCAGCTGTATCGAATGATTATGTGGTTTACTCGCTTGAGCATGAATCGGAATTAAGCATTGATAAAGATCCAGTCTCATTTAATCAAGCCATGGATTGTAATGATTCTGAAAAGTGGTTGAATGCCATGAAGGAAGAGTTGAAATCGATGGATGTAAATCAAGTCTGGGAACTAGTAGAGTTGCCTGAAGGATCAAAACGAGTTGGCTGTAAATGGGTCTTTAAGACCAAACGAAACTCAAAAGGCAACATCGAAAGGTACAAAGCCAGACTTGTTGCCAAAGGTTACACTCAAAAGGATGACATTGACTATAAGGAGACTTTCTCTCCAGTATCTAAGAAAGACTCCTTAAGAATCATTATGGCTTTGGTGGCTCAATATGACCTGGAGCTCCACCAAATGGATGTAAAGACCGCCTTTCTGAATGGAGACTTAGAAGAGGAAGTGTATATGGACCAACCTGAAGGTTTCATAACCACAGGGCAGGAAAATTTGGTGTGTAAATTAAAGAAATCGATATATGGACTGAAACAAGCTTCCCGACAATGGTATATTAAGTTTAATGATACCATTACGTCGTATGGTTTTGTAGAGAACACCGTTGATCGGTGTATCTATATGAAGGTCAGTGGGAGCAAGTTCATTATATTAGTCCTATATGTCGATGACATTCTATTGGCTGCTAATGACATGAGTTTGTTACATGACGTTAAGAAATTTCTCTCTGAAACTTTTGAAATGAAAGATATGAATGAGGCATCCTATGTGATAGGAATAGAGATATTTCGGGATAGATCACAAGGATTGTTGGGATTGTCTCAGAAAGGCTATATCAATAAAGTATTAGAGAGATTTAGAATGGAAAATTGCTCTACAGGAATAGTTCCAATTCAGAAAGGGGACAAGTTCAGTGAACTGCAATGTCCAAAGAATGATTTGGAACGAAAATCAATGGAATCCATTCCCTATGCATCATTGGTTGGAAGTTTGATGTATGCTCAAACATGCACTCGGCCAGATATTAGTTTCGCTGTTGGAATGCTTGGCCGATATCAAAGTAATCCTGGAATAGATCATTGGAAAGCTGGAAAGAAAGTACTTAGGTACTTGCAAGGCACCAAGAATCATATGCTTACTTATAAAAGATCAAGTCATCTTGAAATAGTAGGCTACTCGGATTCAGATTATGCTGGATGTGTAGACTCGAGGAAATCTACATTTGGTTACGTGTTCCTCCTGGCTGGAGGAGCAGTTTCCTGGAAAAGTGGGAAGCAGTCTGTCATTGCTACTTCCACTATGGAAGCTGAATTTGTAGCATGCTTTGAGGCTACTATTCATGCATTATGGTTGCGGAATTTTATCTTAAGGCTTGGTTTGGTCGACAGTATAGAAAAGCCGTTAAGAATTTATTGTGATAATTCCGCAGCTGTTTTCTTCTCTAAGATTGATAGGTATTCTAAAGGTGCGAAACATATGGATTTGAAATATCTATCTGTTAAGGAAGAAGTGCAAAACCGTAGAGTGTCTATTGAGCACATTGGTACTGAACTGATGATAGCGGACCCATTAACTAAAGGTTTGCCACCAAAAACATTTATTGGGCATATTGATGGGATGGGCATTTTGGATAGGTCCGCATTCTCATGAAAGCCAATATTGTGTACTGCTCGTATTATTGTAACACTCTTGAATTCAATTAAAGTCATGGTTTTGTTTACGCTCTGTTATCTCTATTTAGTTGTATACAATTACAGTTGTGAGATAACTAGTGGCATATTCGAAAATGACAATTAAAGTTTCAACGTTCCTCAGTTAGGTTATTATGAATTATAATGATCATGTGATACATGGAAGGAATCATGTCGCCAAAGGACATGTGACCGCCATGATCCAATCATTTTAATTCAATTAAGTATTGTGGTTTGATGATCTTTAAGGATTGTGCACACTTATTTGTTGTTGATTCATCAAATCATAACAAGAGCCAAGTGGGAGATTGTTAGGTTAATTAACATGAGTGGCCCTTATTATTTTAAAGTATGGCCCAATATAAAAGGTCCAATATGATGGTCGGTTGGATATAATGGCAATTTGGGTCATTGGGTTTAAAATCCCTCCACTCTCCCTATTTAAAGATAATTGTTACGGGAAATAGATAACGATTACGGGTAGAATAATTGTTATCGGAAAAGAGGGATAATTTCTAATTAAATCGTAAACGTTGCGGAAGGAAAAGGTAACGTTTTAATTAGGATATTAATTCCCTAATTAATGATTTAATTAGGGTATTAATTCCTAATTAATGATAACGATTTAATTATGGTATTAATTCCTAATTAATGATAACCATTATGGAAGGGATATAAACGTTATCATTAAGTTTTCCCGTAACTCTCTCAGCCATTAGAGAAATCATAAAAGGAAAGGGAGGAGTCGGAGAAAATTGAGAGAGAGAGAGAGACGGAAAAGGCAGGAAGACGCGAAAGGAAAGAATCCGAAAAGGAAAGGCGAAATCTTCTCAGACACGGATCGGTAAAGAGATCTTCATCTCCGACGAAGGAACCGACATGGACGGTACGTCGATTCCTTACAGTTCATTTGCTAGTATTCGCTTAAAGATCCTGTATTGTGGTAATTGAATTTTCACAAATGAAAATTCAGAAAAGTATCGTTTTATTATAGTTTAAATTTTATTCAACAAATACTATCACTACAAGAAACTACAGAACTAGCAACAAAAATTGTATTTGAAAATGAAATATTGCTGCCAAAAAGTTACTGTTGTCATACTGGTAAGTTCAAATTTTGAATTTAATAAAATATTGCAGGACAAAAAATTTATTGCTAAAAAATATATCAAAATTTCTTACCACCACAGATAGCAGCAACTCGTAAGTTACTGCTAAAAATTTAAGGTTACAAATTTTCCACAATAAGATTAAGCAACCCGATTATTGGTCTCATAAAATTATAGCAATAATTTTTTTTTTGTTTTTTTTTTAATTTTTAAGTTTTGGCAATAAAAAATCCAACTGCTAAATGTCTAGTTCTTGCAGTTAATACAATTATTTTTGAACAAAGTGCTTTGTCACTCATGGAGATTAGAGACAAACCTATACTGTGAGTAGCCCACTTGCAATAGTTAGTAATTGCATTGCTAATGGCAATGAAACAATATGGAGCAGTTTGTGACAAGGGCTGCGAATTAAAATTACCTCCCAAATGCGCAGCTTTGAGTAGTTGATAACATGATAAGCCACGGCAAATTGGGTCTGGTTCTCCGGTGGGTGCACCGGCTCAGTCTCACGGATGACACATCCCTGAGATTCAAGAACCTGGCGGTGGTCCTCAGGGACATCAGGCAGAACAGCAACTACAAGAGGATACACGGAATTTGTTTTCCTTGGGCCCTTGGCCAAACCCACCACACCCTTCACAATTATCTAAGAGGAAAGAAAAATATTATGTACTTGGGGGTCTGGGGGTCTAGCGGCTCCTCTATATATAATGCATTAAAATGCGGTAGTAAAAATGGATAAGCGTAAAGTTTGGGCAAATGAACATACGTCCATATCCAATTTCCACTACATCATTGATTAAGAATCTCAACGCGTGGATGCCGACCGCCAGGAGTAACTTTATTTTTATGGGGGAGACATGGAAGGCAATTGAGATTGGTCAATTACGATTCGTGACCGTGATTGACACGGTTGTTTAATTGAGCATAACCAAATAGAAAAAGCTACAAGCACAAACCCCAAAAACTAACATATTTGAATCTTGATATCTTTAGTATTTGAATAATTTTGTGAAGACAATACTTAAAAGAGTTTAGACCCTCTAGCCTATAAACATATCGTTCTCTATTCTAACAATCAAACGCAGTTTACAATTTTTTTTAGCTCATTGGAATGGTCCCATCGAATAAATCAAATACTTTTTTATCTCTACTTTTATAATTCCTCATCTTTAATCCTTGGATTCCAGTCAGGCATTTTATTGGGATGACCACAATCAGGGATTGCCCTCCAACAGTGTTTGCTCAACAAGGTTTTTTTATTTTATTTTATTTTAATTTTTTCCCTTTTATAAGGGTGGCTATAAGCCTTATAAAACAAAAAGCATTTTAAGTTATTGCACCTTATACATATCCTGATTTAAAGTCAGTTGAATTTTTGTTGGTGGGCGCTAGAGGGTATGAACGCTCAGTGACAATGAGAAAGCAAAATTAGTCTTCTAGCCATCTCTTTCTTCAGGGCTCCTCCGGCCCGGCCAACAACATCTAGGCCGAAACACAACCCGACCTGACTCAAAGCCTAAATTCCTAAAACTGAAATAATCAAACGCTACGAAGAAATAAAGGCGAGTTTCCGTGTCTGGGAAAGCCCCCTAATGAAAATCGAATGGGCCTGGCCTGCCAAAATTGAAAAATTTTACTCATCTTTAATAACGATGAATCCATTACTTGTTACTGTTAACCATTCGGGCTGCATTGACCTCTGTCTAATTTGTTAAGGCCTCAGTATGCCCACTACTACCAAGACGGTCCGGTAGCCTTTATCGGGTTGGACTTCGTGTGTCGAGAAGCCACTTGGGGGGGTGGGGTAAAACATTTGGGCCTTATCGTCACACCCTTGTTCACAATGGACATGAATATTATGTCTGACCTAAGCCCAAAGTATCACAAATCACTCGGAAGGCTTGACAAATAGCCACATGGATATCTAAACTTAAACGTTCATCATTTAGGCTCAGTCACTAGCCGCTGATGATGTTCGTTTCTTTTGTGTGGGATTGATCCCAGTCTCGTCACGACAGACAATACAAAAGCAATGGGAGCTTGTACAACTTGTCTTGGGCATTTGTTAAATTTCTTGTCCTGACAATTTGAGAGTCCAAAAAAGGGTAACATCGTACCATTTTTCTCACACAGAGACTTCGACCCATCCATCGATTAAATCAAAGGTGGACAAGGCCCAAACTTCAACGTCAAAGCAAATTAGGTGTTATAGCAAAGTCACAGGAGCAAAGTTTGTTATCGAGAGTGCTTGATTATTCTATTTCGGACAATGAGACTGGTAATTATTACAACTGTGATAAATGCTTCTTGAGCTGACCCTTGCCTTCCTCACTAAAGGGTTTGCTCAAATTTAATTTGAGCAGAACTTGGTAGTTGACCTTGATCTCTGACCTCAATTATTTTCAAATATTTATTTTCCCTTTTTCTTCAACGGGCAAACCTTCGAGTCTGACTTGCCAACTCAAAGTTGTTCACGTTGGAGAATCTCTGCCAAGTTGACACGTGGGTCAATCGCAGTATATTCCCAACCTCCCCCCCCCTCTTTTCCTTGACAGGATGGTAAGCACTACTCGATTGTCGCACTTTCTGATAAGAAAACAAAGTCATTGCATGTTCTAGTTGTCCATGGAATTGAAATGAAACCGTTTCGTTTTGTTATCGAGTCTCAAATCTATCTTAGATTACACCCTCTTTCTTTGACTCATACTGTTTTTTTTTTTTTTTTATGGTCCTCATCATCTCTTTAATGTTGCATCTAGACGATGTTTGGTAACATATGATTACTATGATGTAATAAGAAAATTTATATATAAGATGATGAATTAGAAAATATTGGTTATACAATTCATATATCTGATCAAACAATTCATGCAATAGTCATTATAATTTTTTTTCTTTAATAATTGTACTATCATAATTCATAAAACTGAATTTTTTTTTCTTGATAAGTTCACCAAACTTGAAATTTTATCATCAATATGTAGTTATATTATTCGTGCATTATGCAATTATAAATTTTTGCAGTCAGAATTTTTGTAGCACATTATAAAAATGATATTTATCAAAAATATTATTGTTATTAAACTCATAGTTCAACAAACAGTAACCAGTGTCCCTATTTGTTCACTCAAATCACAAGTGGAGTAAGATTGAATAAGTTCAACCACAAAGAAAATTGAAATTAAATAGATTGATAACTGTAATAGCACGACGGGATGCGATGGTATCACATAAATTTATAAAATTTAGTTTCCCAGAGTATCATAGCATCATCCTACGGCGCTTAGACTCTCTGTCACGTATGAGCGTGACAACTGATATTTGACAAGTCATCCTACTATTACAATGTCCGTAGCTATGTTTGTATCTTTATAAAACTTGAAAAATTGAAATTGCCTTTTCGTTAAAAATCTAATTTTTTTATTTTAGAATTGAGATGATACCATTTGGTAACGTACTTGTTGTGAAAATAGTACTTGAATTTTTAATAACAAGCATCCGTTTGTTGACGCGCGGAACCAGCTAGGCATAAACCCAAGAATGGGATGTCGACCATGGCTTTATAGACCAAACATAGGGGTTGAAATTTTAGGCCAGGACTATTAAAAAACGCATTATAGCTTAGGCTGCTTAATTAATTTATTTATACAAAATATTATATTACTTAAAATATTATCTAAACCTTTAACATGCAGAGCTCCATTGACTTGTAGCCTTGGCATCATGATTGATTGTCTGGCTAAACATTTCAATATATAACAACGTAAGGCTGTAATGACAAAAGTAGACAGCATAATAGTTGCAGTCTTGTTAACTTGATGCATTATTCTGTTGCGCTTTAACCAACCAGATGTCTCCATAATCGGAGCGATAAAGGGAAATTAAGCATGTTTCAAATGCTATGCTTTCTAGTTTTGGGAGCAGTTGCTGAGTTCAAACACTTCATACTGTATTCTAACTTTCCTGCCTTTCTGCTAGCCAGGACACAGACCTCTAGTCTGATCGATGATGATGATGCATGCCTGGTGCACAACTTGGCAAGAGAATCACAATCTCTGTGTCTGATCAAAAAGCTGAGTTACCATGCGAACAAAATGGACATAATTTTTTTACATATGCTATGCTTAATGTCCGGTACACATTGAACAGTAAGTATATTTGCACACATTTTTATTTCTAAAATATGGTTCTTCGTATGATGGCTGGTGCGCAAATTCCAAACAGACGAAGCCACAAGGCTGTTCGCTGGCTCAGACTAGGGTTGCAAACGAGTTGAACAGAGTTGAATTTTACCGTGTTTAAACTTGATTCTTCTAATAAATAAGTCTCAAAATGAAGTTTGGTATCGATGTTGTTTAATAACAAGATAAATTTGAGCCGAATATACTGTTATTAAGTCAAACTTTCTAAATTTTAATGATTATGTTGTTTTAACAAAATAATTAAAATAAAAAAATCATTATTATATATATAATTAAAATGATAACAAATATTTATTTTAATACATTTAACTAATAAAAAATAAATATTTAATTTTAACATATCTATATATGTGTGTGTGTGTGTACATATATATAAAATTTTGAAAATAAATTAAATAAATATTACTTTTATAATATAATAAACAAATTTTTTAATAATTCTATTTGAGTACTCAAATTCAGTTTATTTATTAAATGAGATTTTAAATAAAGCTTGAGTGTGACTTTTATTTAATTAAATAAACGAATTAAAATAAGTCCTTATCAAATCGAATTATAAAATTTTTAATGAATATATTTGTTCATTGACAGTCCTTGTTCGAACAAAAGCTGAGTTCATAGTTTTGTCGAATACGCGGAGAAACACACTCACACTTGTACAAATGTAATGGTCGCAATTAAACAAAAAGAAGGCGGCCACACGTGATTTTTCTTTCAGGAGAAAGGCATTTATAAAAATCTATTCCTCTCTTCATTGTTACGTAAATCTTTACAGTTCATTGAAATTACGTAGGAAGTCCAAGAACAAAGGATGTTGTTGATTTAAGGCATGAGTTTCATAGTTTGTTTTTAAGCAAACTACAAGTAGATTTAGTCGGGAGAGGATGGGTTGGAACCGAAATGTGCGTGGCTTGTCAATGATGTCCTTAGCTGACTTTGAAATACGTCTTTGTAGCCTGACACAATTAAAACATCTTAATTTTCGATCATGGAAAGATCGTCATTATTTTTGTTTGTCGAATAATGCCTTGAACCTCGTATACGATGAAACTGATTATATGAAAACAATTAAAAAACCCAGTAACAAATATAGAAGACAGAATAAATCAAAATTTAATATTACATCATGTTATATAATTATATTTTAAATGACGTGAAATTTTATATTTTTTACAACTCTCAACATGTGTTTTTGAAGCATCCTCGATTAACCTTTCACTTTCTCGGCTGACACTGGAAAAGTTTCAAACCCTTGTAGGAAATGCGCTTAGTGGGTTTTAGTTAAATTGAACAAGTGCCAGACTTAACAATTATCTGACAAATGGCACGACTCAAAAGAATGGAGGGAAGAAAAAAAGAACAGAAGTTACCCCGTCTCTTACTCTTGATAATTATCCATTACAAAACTGTGCATCTAGATGATAAAAGAAAAAAAAATAAAAACACAGAAAGAGAGGTAGTTAATCATGGAATGATCCAGGATTATTAGCATGGTTAGGATGTAACAAAAGGTGCTTAATAACTCCAAAAGTAGAAACAAAAAATTCCAAAAAACTGTCTTTTACAACGTGGACTTAAGGTGACAGGTTCCATTGAATCTAGACTGGCGAAGTTAACTCATGAGCAATTTCTTTCTCTCTTCCAATTTCCCACTACAATTCCATGCCCTAAACGGACTTATCACCATCTTAAGGTATTGAGTTATTTTCGTTGCAGTTGTAGTTATGTAGCTCGCAGTCGGTTACCAATTTTGTCTCATTTTCCTTGTCGTCATCTTCTCCTTGTTATCTTCATCGTCATCTTCGTGATCACTGTTGACATCCTACCACAAAAATCCATTGGCGCTCCGAAATAAGTATTTAAAATATGGTAGATGAATGAACGTGCCAAAAATAGATCTTGAATCTTAGGCATAATTTAACAAGAAGATAATCCGGCTGCCATGGTGAGTTAGCTGTTTTCATTTGAATCCTGGAAATGAACTGCTTCTAGCCTATAGGACATATTGATTCCCCCCCCCCCCACACCCCTAAAGAAAATGAAAGGAAGAAGAAAGTAAATAAAAAAAAAGAGTCCCCTTCCTCCAAAATGCAATTGTCATCATTCTTGTCACATTGCCCGATTGCGCATGACTATTAGATTTTACCATTGGTCAATTTGCTACTTTTACACGTAATTAGGGACGTTTAACTAATACAATTGTGTCCCAGTAGTATTAACCTAAAAAATTCTATGAAACATCACATTTTCATATGAGATACGTCAATCCTTGATTAGACGTCTTAATTAGTGTATTTAATTTTTCCTGCAAAGAATTCTTTTCTTAGAACCTATGGCACTTTACTTGCATGCGTCTTGACGACAAAAAAAAAAAAAAAAAAATCGTAGGTAAATAGGATCTTCAATTCTACAGATGATATATATATATATATATATATATATTTTCTTAGCTGGTTTCCAAGAAAGAAGCTAACCGAAAAAGTTGTACATGGTGAAGCTCTTCTAGCAAGCTAGAGAAGATACAACAAAAAAGAAATATATATACCCAACAACCAATACCCTTCAAATACAAATGCTTAGTAATAATTTATATCCATATTCAGAGTGGTGGATTTTTTTTAATACTTAATTTTGTCAAAAAATCTATAAAATTAATGACTTTTTTGGTTCTAAAGACAAACTAAAGCTCATCAATCAATAGCTCGTCCATCTCTTTAAGAAAGTTCACATGCTTTCAGGATCGCTTACAAGGGTTTGTTCTGAAAAAGAAAAAAAAAGTTCCTTAATGACTAATTAATTGAGAGTTTAAAAGGAACCAACTGCGAGGGGGATTGAACAGTGATTGGTGGCGGGAGTGGAAACGTATACAGTGAAACATCAACTTCAACGATATCTTAAACAAAAGGACATTAGCTCCCCACCTTGGGAGGTCGCCGTCCGCCCTTAATCCGTGCCTTTCATTAACAGTACGGCCTAAATGATTGGTCCCCGCCCATGACCGTCAACGCGTTCTCGATGGATAACGCTGGTAACCCCAACACGTGTTTTTGCCACTTCATCCACCTCCATATCAGATCTCCTTCTACGGCTACCGTGAACTCTGACTAGGAAGAATGGTGAGACTGAAGGGTCTAGATAGACAGTCCTCCACTCAACAATCAATTAGAGAAAAAAAAATAATTAAAACTCTAATTTACCTTTCTATTTTTTTTATTTGAAGGGAAAATCAGTTAATTCATATATATATATATATATATATAAACAGAGGAATATAAACAAAACATAATTTGAACTTTTGTTTTTTTAATATAAAATTTATAAAATAACTATTTTATATAGACGATAATTAGACAAAACTATCAAGGCATTGAGGAGTCAGAGGCCAACATGGTTACGCATACTTTAACATAAATCGCTAAAGACTAGAGGGAACAAAGAACGCAATTTCATATTAAATTTTAACGTTTAAAGTTTAAACTAATGCATGCGCCTCAGAGATGAGACAATGGTGCTAGTCGTTTTCGCGGTTGCTTTGGCCGTTTTCTTCATCCTCAGCAAAACGTGTCTATATGATGTTGGAATTAATTTAATGTAGTTCGTTAGACGCTAACTTATATGTTTAATTTATGAAGTTTTAGCACGACAATTCCACAATTTCTGCCAGAAATCAACTCTTTCAATGTTTGGAACATGAACCTCGAACTTAAAAGGACTCAAGTTTCAAACTATTCGCCGAGGGTGATGGTGAGATGTATGAAATAGGAAATTGCTTTCTAGTATGTAGTTTACAATTCAAATGAAACCTTTAATGGATCATTAAAAGAACAACTTAACTTACAATATTAGGTTAAACTAAAGAGTAAATGAATGAAATTAATCACACTTTACGGAAAAACATCTAACATCTCATTTTAAAACTAATGGTAAGGATCAATACTGTCAGCATGGCCGCTGAAATGGCCGCCGATTCAATGCTGTCATCTGAACGTGCGACATAGTAGAAGTGGGGGGGGGGGAAGGGGCAAGCTAATCTACTTGCTAGATTACTCCTTAGGTAGCCTTTGACAGCAGCCTTCTTGTGAAGTAGGAATCTCGAACTTAAAACATACAATTAAAAAATAAGCAAAATTGTTGAATGTTCTATGTTACAATTTCTATGTATATCCTGCAAGAAAGTCTTTTTTTTTTTTTCTTTTCTTTGATTTTAGAGTTCAAATTTTTGACTTCTTATAATATCGAAATACAAGTATCCGATTAAATTTATTGGATACTTTATTGCACAAAAACCATCCTGTCATAGAGTGAGTGCTACCCATCACATTGCGATATATATTCAAAGTGTTTCAATTTTAATAAGCTTATTATGGTACATACTGTAATTAATTAATTTTTTCCATTTGAAAAATCTTTTTACTGCCTTTTCTTTTTTACCTTTTTTTTTTCCTTATGGGTTCAAGTACAATGGATTGCATTATTCCCATTGCACGCCTTGTCATCTTTTGATAGAAGAGTACGTTATTTTTCCAAAAAAGAAATACGCCCGTCAACCATAAAGTTTGGGTCAAAGACGCTTAGGAGTTGGGGAAAAGAATGTCTATGTCTTTATAATAAAATATAACCGTACAGATAATAATAATAATAAGAAAAAGAAGAATAAAACTATTTAAAATAACAGAGGGAGTTGCCGTATGCGTGTATGAACACCGTCCAAGTCGGAAAGTCAACCCCATTATGCCTTAAAATCCGCTTTGCTTTTGACGAAGGACCAGAAAAGACAATGAATTAGTTGTTAACAGTGTCTGGCAACAAACTTTGTTCAAGCTGATAGTTAATATCGGAGCATGGACATCTTTATTTGTTGTGTTGTCTACTTAAAGTTGGACTTTAACAGGATGGCAACAATTAATAAACCCCTTAAACCCGATAGTTTCAACTATTAGCTACTTGGGAGCTGGCCGAAGTTGTAGCAAAATGTCAAAATGGCACATAAAAAGAAGATTGACAAAGCCAAGCTCATGCATGAATTGGTTTGGTGGTATGTCCATGAACTTACCTCAATCATTGCGTTTGATGATGATATTCTAAGAATCCTATCATGTCAGACTTCACGACAATACCGGAGAAACAACACAACATGAGAAACCGGAATTTTATTTGTGATGAGCTAGATTAGTTCATTAAGCATCAAGATACGAGGTTGTTGAATGTTGCAGAGTCAGGAAGCCATTTTAGTTCTAGATTCTGTACCGAACCCTTGTGCGGCAGTTTGGCAAACTTGTTCTGGTTTGTTATAGTAACTGCAGTCAAAGGAATATTAGGTGCCTTAGATGCTGTTAATTGAATAATCAGATGATCTTTCTAGCGCTGGAAGGAGAAAAAAAAAAAAGGAGGTGGGGGACCGAGTATAGAATGTGGGTGGTGGGCCACATGTCAAAAGGATTAGAGTTGATTCTGCGCTGTTTTTCCCCTCCAGCTTCCTTTTGGGGAGTATAAGAAAAAAAAAAAGAGTCCTTTGAGAATCCATCTAGAACCTCCACTTGATTAGCATCAAACTCTGATCACTTTGTTAAGCATTTAAGTTGCAATCAAAAGTTTTAGTTATTAGGAGAGACACCTTCTCAAACACAAGATTTGTTGAGTAAAAATTATATTAAAAAAAATTACTTAATAAGTCCTATGCGTTTTTTTTTTTTTTTGGCCAAAACCAGCGCTATTAACAACATCAATTGGCCCTTCATGCCATAGGTCTATCAAGGCTTGACGCCCAACAAAAGCCCTTTTCACAACTCACCAACCATTCCATTTTTCTTTGCAAACTTGAAAATAACAGCAAGCTGGAATTTAAAGACCATAGACCCGAAGTAGAAAGACGCAAGTTTATGCGATTAGTATTTGAATGTTCAAATTCTTGATTGATATGTTTTAATATCCCACAAAAGGTGGCTAAGACCCTGATGTCTTCGTTGGAAAAAAGTGAATGGGGCAGGAATAAACAAACTATTCCCCAAGAATCAAAGTCATAAACAGTACTTAAAATACTTAAGATTCCAATTTAGAAAGTTGTAACTTTGAATTTCGCAAGATGTGTGAGACTTTATTTTCTTAATTTCATTAAATGAAATAAGTGTACTCTCAGTTTTGTTGATCAAGATTCAAACACTCAGTATGTCATACAGCAAATGATTTGTCAATTTCTTAACCCTTTCGTGATAATTTATCATGTACGTATTGCACGATCGAGACTTGCATTGAAATTAAAAACAAAGGGAGAGTACAAGGTCGCACAAAATAAAGTGTATCTGCGTTTTTCCCATTCAGAACTCAGGCTGCTGCAGAATACAGAAGTAGCCAGCCAAGAATCATCAACGAGAAGTTTAGCATTTTCAGAACAGCATGCCCATCAAAATAAACAACATATCATTCGGCCATCACTGCAGCACTTGCACTTTCAGAAACATCCAAGTGGCATTAATGTTCTTTAACTAACCCTGAAGTTTATGTCTAAACGGTTAGGTGAGTAGTGTCAGACTAGCAACTTGGATTGAACCTTAAAATCAGCGTCTTAAAGGTCAACTTGGGGAGGAGTTTTGTTTTTTCTTTGATTAGGTTGGCATCTGTATATATCTGATTTTTTGTGTGCTTGGTCCCACAGGATGCTTTGAATAAAATGCTCTAAAGGCTGTTCACAAAAAAACATCTTAAAGGTCAAACTCTTGGATGTACAGGCAGTGTGTAAAGAATATTGTTCTTTTCTTTTCGTTTCATATCAAATGAATAGGAAACATGACATGAACCTAGCAATATCATTTTTTGGTTAAAGTGAATTTTCTTCTTCTTACTTTCTTTTTCATCCAAAGAAGAGATGGGGTTGGACCCCGATCTCTCTCCCAAGCTCCTTTAGGGCTTGAGGTATCTAGATCTCTTGCTAAACCTCTTTTCAAAAGATTCAAAATTCCTTAAAAACATGCTCGTAATTAAGCATCATTAACAGGAAAGTTCTTGTAGGTTTTAGCAAATTGTTTCCTTATGATGTAAAGCATTTTTCGCCGCATCAAGTTTCCGTAAGGAATTTTAGTTCACTCGTGTATAGTTGGCATCTAAGTAATAGTTGTATGCATTAGTTCCACTACCTAGTTAAAGTGCACATAATGCATTGAGGTATGTGATCATCACACGAGTCCCCTTCCTTTTATTTAGTTATTTACTATATGTGATGAGTGGTTCCATTTGTTATTTTGGGCACAATGGTTATTCCCTTTATTTTAATTTGCAGATTTTAGCAACTATCGTGGCACTTGAAACTCATTGGATTCAAGTAAGATCAGAAAAATAAAGAGAAAGGAATAAAAAAGTGAACTCCGGCCAAAAAGAACAAGTAAAGATCTTTAGAACTCAAAGATATCTCCAATTATGAGAGACAAACATGTTATGGTAGGGCAATGGCTTAAAGTGGCAAAGGCAATTGCATAATAAGAAAGGATTATATTCCTTTTCCCATAACACGTGACCATTATGTCATGTAATATGAAACTCTTTGCCCATTATTTGGATGATCTAATCAGCTTATCCTCAAGAAATTGTCTAGTTGTTTTAATAATCCACCCAAGTGCACGCCACGACAAATAAATGCTAAATTATTAATTATATTTATTAGTTTATGATTGTTTATTATTTGGCATCTAGCGGGTTTTTCCTTCGTGCCCTTTTCTTTTTCCAAAAAGTATTTCCATTTCCTTTTCCAACTCATTGTTTCCAGGTTCCTTCAACCAGTGTCCTAGTTGGAGGATCGTTAAACATTTTCACAGATCTATCACATATCAACTGCCCCACGGTGACCCAAAATTTTAAAAATTGTTATTTTGCTGCCAGCCAAGCATGTATGGAAACGGAAAGAATGTGTAAGTAATTAACTAAACCTAAAGCTAAAGCCTTCCAATTTTTCATTCTTTCGAAACAATCAAGGTTTGATTATGCTTGGACGTAGAAAGAAAGGGATGATCAGAGGTAGATAGGATTAATAATTAGTATTAAACAGTGTCGGTAGGTACTGGTTGGGTAACCTTCTTTTGTCTATGTTTCCTCCGATTTTATGCGCCACAAATCCTGTAATTTTGTCTCGCCGGCCAAGAAAAGTGATCATGAAATGAGAAAAGGGCTCCGATACTCGGACGGTTATTGCTATCAATTTGAAATTAAACTTGGCGTAGGCAGGGATTAAAACCTGTAACTTGTTCTCGAAAATTAACCCGTAAGCAGTAAAAAGGAGATAAAGACAGTTAACAATAGGTCACATATTAAATTTTAATAATTAGATACTAATATATTTCGGATGGGTCGGTTCAATATTCAGATGAATCCGAAGTTGGATCTTGTTTGTCAAAAAAGAAAAAAAAAAGAAAAAGAAAAAAGAGACACAAAGTGGACTGAGTTCGAGTAAAGACTCTTGATTTATGAGCTTGAGTTCACAATCATGATGAGTTAACTATTTCAACCCGACCTGATAAATAACACAAATAAGTAGACAGACTACTAGGTAAAAGTTACATAAAGAAATAAGTTAAAAAGTTCTAAACTACTCTTATACAAAGAATTATTTATCAGACTTTGATTAATATATATATATATAAATGACAGAACAATAAAAAAAACTTATATTATCTTTATATTTAAAAAAAAAAATCGTTAAGATATTTACATTTTTATATTTAATTCTCAGCAAGGGACGTCCTGTCCATTGAACAGCACAAACTCTAGAGTCCCAGCGGACCCCTGCCCTCCCCCGCCTTCTCCAAAGCATTTTTATAAACCAGAAAGCCCCAATCACAGAGCGCATGGGAGCCCACCATTTATAACCAGACACTCCCCTCTCTTTTCCGTAGCATTTTATCCAACGCATCTACCAGCCACGAGAAAGTGCCCACGATAAAAGTATAAAAATATACGTGATTACGACAAAATGAACCCCATTCACTAACTTTGTCGGCATGTTTAGAAGCCCATTGGAAGGGATCAAAACGGCTCAATCATCTGTCAAATCTTTGATTTGATCTGGACAAGACCTTATTCTGTTTATAATTTTGATGGCAGCCAAGAGATTAATAAGCGTGGTCCATCGTTAAAATGCGCCGAAGGGACTTAGTTGAGATGCAGATACATAATTACAATTGATCATAATCATTAGAGGGAACCATCGGAGCTGTGGCGGTGATGTAGTGGCAGAGAGATTCCAAATTTTGCTTCCTCGCTAAGGTATTCGATGAGATTAAATGTGCTTTTTTAGATACGTATGGTTGTGAAACTGATTAATTTATTTTAGATTCATAGAATATACTCCTTATTGTATGTTACTAGAAGGCGATCCTGGCTTGAGAATGTAGAGGCATTACCAGCACTTGCCCATATATACCAAAAGAAGACGAAACATAAAAAAAAAAAAAGAAGAAAAATAAGAAAGATAAAAACAGAATTTTGCATAGCAGTAAATGTTGTCCTTCCGTGGAGGGTGGTCCGTGCATCTGGTTGGTCCACCCTCTTTTGATATTACAAGTCCAGTAGTAATAGTTAAATTGAACTCCATGCCGATTAAATGCAACAACTGACTGATATTTACCTTTTTTTTATTTTTTTTCCTCGTCGTAAGAGTAGCACTCTATAGACCCGTGAAGGGATGGATTCGATGGACTACACAGTAAATTGAGTCATTATACTTAATTTATAAAAGAGTAAAATTTATAATATTTAATAAAAATTATTCATTATTTTTATAATGATATAAAATTAACTATATATTTAATTTTATTAAATATATTGATAAAAATTTAAATTTACGATATTTGTACAAAATAATTAATCATCTAATTATTAGATCATAAAATATTTATCTCTAACTAGGCAATAAAAGCATTGAATTAATCCCCACATCAATGCAGCATATTGCCCACTAATGGCAACTATACATTCATAAATACAAAAGGCTATAGGACTAAACCTATATTTGCTTTTGGTAAATCTAATCTGTATATGAATTTTGGAGTAGCAACAAACAATTGCAAAATCCAGGGGAGAATAAATGATGTAAATTGTTCTTACATCTTCAAAATAGCTAGGTACATATAAAACCTGCTTTTGTTTTCCATTTTTTATAATTTTTTATCAAACGATGAGGCATGTTTACAATTAACTAGTATATATTGTTCCACACCACATGTCATGTCAATTAGTATTTAATGCTTAAATTAACTCAAAAGGTTCAATCACCATGGACTTGCTCATCGAGGGGGATACTTCTAGTGGACTTGTCCTTCCCGTGGCCTCCTATTTGCAAAGCCCTCCCAATTTGCAGGTGGAACATGAGAGAGACCAAGTCTTAATAAATTCTGTTATTTACGGGTATTCTTTTGTCATTTTTAATCTATATATATCAAAGTTGTTGCGGAGAAAATAAAACCATTGCATAAAGGTTTTATGCAGTGATTCTTACAATCAATAACGGTGATTTTACGAAATTTTAAGCAATGGCCTTTAGATAAGACAACAATTTTGAAACAAAAATGCAGGGATTTTGAGTTTAAAAAGTAACAATTTTGAAATATATATAAACATTATTTTAAAAAAAAAAACTAAAAGGCCGTAATTTTAAAATGTAAAGACAAGATGAAACGGAAGTAATTTTGAGACGAAATGACAACAATTTTGAAATTAAAAAGTAACAATTTTTATATTAAAAAATATTGTTTTTAGATAAGAACTCAGTAGTTTTGAAATTAAAAGTGAAGAGAGATGCAATTTTTTTATTGTTAAAAGAAAAATCTATATAAATCAACTCTGACTTTTGGAATAAAAATGTAATGGGTAACTCCTATAAAATGCAGCCACAAAGGAGATAACTTTTTTTTTTTTATCCAACACAAAGGGAATAACTTATTATTAACTATTTTCTGCTGCACGCGTGAAGACCAAAAAGGTAATAATATCGTCTATCAATCTAATACCAGCGTTGACTTGCTAAAGATGAAGGTAAGAACAATTATTAATTAAGAAATTAAAATTTTATTGGGAGCATTCATATTTGAAATTCTACATTGGAATCTCAAATAAGCTTTGAGTAAGGGTATTATTTATGAGAAACTAATTTGGTAAATCTAGTCTATAGGTCTAATTTATGAGATTGTACCATATCGGCCAAAATAGTGGCATGATAAAAATTTCGTGAGATCCAAATTACATTTTCTCACAATTTCATTTATTGAATCCACAATTATATAATAGACTAGAGAATAATTGTTGCATGAGACAGTACCACAATGTCAGCATACTAACTTGTTACGCTTATATTTTATAGATTCGTTCTCCTTGGCATTATCCTTATGATAAGAAGAAAATAAAATAAGATGTTGGCAGCGGGACTGCATAAATTACACTCTGGAAAATTTAAGATAATTCCAAAACTGAAATGAAGTTGCAAGGTTTTTCTCGAAGGCTATATTCTATTCCAGAGTGGATTGTGTTGTAAACACCTAGCACTAAACACAGTTATGTGTGAATGCCATACAGAGTATGGGGAAAAAAAAACAAATTTCTCCCTTTTACCATCCCCTCCCCCGCCCGAAAAAAAAGGGGTGGATGGAAATTGTGACAAAATTCAATAAGCAACTTGCCATAAAGGCGCAGAAAACCATTTCGTCGGATCGTGCAGGTACACGCACACGCAGAGAAGAGAAGGTCAAAGGGTCAAAATTCAAAGCCGTATAGCTCCTTTTACTTCCTATCCTCTCTCTCTCTCTCTCTCTCTCTCTCTCTCCCCCTCTGCCTGCTGGGATTTGAAAGTAATGCGCCTCTTGGATTTTATTAAGCGTAATAACTTAGCAATCTCAAGCTGTGTTAAATTATATTAAATAGTAATTGGAAAAAAAAAAAAAAACCTATTGCGGCTAGCTCTCCTCCCACATGCCACTTTTACATTTTGAACCCATCTATTCCATCTATAAAATGCCCACCCTCTGTATCTCCATGTACAAATCCATCCCTCTTTATCTCTCTCTATTTCCTCTCTCTCTCTCTCTCTCTCTCTCTCTAAAAGAAAATACTCTCCGTAACAAAGCCTTTCGTCCTTCAATCAATCAGTCACTCCACTTAAGGGAATGATGATGGACGTCGAAGTGAGAAACAGGAAAAGCAGCTCCTCCACCACAGAAAGCGAAGAGGAGATGGGTGACCTGAGGAGGGGCCCCTGGACTTTTGAAGAAGACTTCAAGCTCATCAATTACATTGCTGCTCATGGGGAGGGCCGCTGGAACTCGCTCGCCCACAGCGCAGGTAACTGCTACTGTAATAATTATGTCTCTCACCCACGAGAAGAATAGTTGCTCTACGAGAAAAATAGTTGTGGCTAGTAGGCAAAGAACAACTCGCACGACATGTCTCAACTTGTTTTGGTCATCATTTTGGTTCCTATTCCCATGTCTTCTTTTCTCCATCGGTTTTCCATATCCTTGTGCAACTAAAAATTGGCCTCAGACTTAGGACCCCAGGACATGGCAAACTCCAGAGTTCTCGTCTTTCGTTTGATAATTCTACACCGTCAATTTCATCTTTTTTGTTTTTGGCCTGAGCCGTCAATTTTATCTTCTTGTCCACTAGTTCGATAAAAGAAGTTTTGGCCTTCAGATTTAACTTATTAGTGGTAGCTAGCGCAGGATCTGTTGCGGTTTTGTCACAATACGAAAGATGAAAAGGAAAGAGCTTGTTGTTTCAGAGAAAAGGAAAAGCACTTGTATAGAAAATAACACTTCAACCATAAAATATATTTGCAAAAGCTCCTCAACCTGAAAAAAGTATCGGCCAGAGTGCTTTATTTCCTCTTCCATTTTTTTAACTTATATTTTGTTCTCGAACTAACTTTACCAAAACATAATTTGCTGAATCTAAACATCGTATATTAATGAAACAGGTCTCAAAAGAACCGGAAAGAGCTGCAGATTAAGATGGCTCAACTATCTCCGACCCGATGTTCGACGTGGAAATATCACCCTCGAGGAACAACTCATGATCCTTGAGCTTCATTCTCAATGGGGCAATCGGTAAGCTTACAATATATTTTCTTTATTATTATTATTATTTCATTTTTATTTTCCTGATTAGCAATAATTAATTATCCGGCCTAGCAACTAATACAACTTGGATATATAATGTAGATGGTCCAAGATTGCTCAATATTTGCCGGGAAGAACCGACAATGAAATCAAGAACTACTGGAGAACCCGCGTCCAAAAGCATGCAAAGCAGCTTAAATGCGACGTGAACAGCAAGCAATTCAAGGACACTATGAGATACCTATGGATGCCTAGGTTGATGGAAAGAATTCAAGCTTCTGCCGCTGCCAATGCCCCCAACGCTGCCACTACTGCCACCGGTGCTGCCATCAATTCCACACCTGATGTCCCGCTGACCACAGTCAACGCTGATCGTCTCATGGTCCACAACGTTGACATAGCTACCTCTGGGCATCTGGCCACGAACCCCGGGGCCATTGGCAACGACTTTGGGGTTGCACATGTTGCTTCTAGTTACACACCAGAGATTTCTAGCACCGCAGGCTCGTCGGACTCGATTGGGACTCAGGTTTCGCCTGTTTCGGATTTGACTAATGATTATTATATCCCAGTTAGTCACAACTCCAATCCGGATTATTTCCAAGCTGAGCAAATTGGATTCTCGGAGTGCATCACCAGTCCCTGTGGTTATTTTCAACAAGGATTAGATTTTCAGGCTACAGAGATGAATAATCCATGGCTGGACGCAGGAGACACATCTGACAATTTGTGGAATGTTGAGGACATGTGGTTCCTAGAGCAGCAGTTCAACAACAACAGCATCATGTGAAATGCATACATAAGTGGTTCGGATCGGACATTAATTAATCGTAGAGAAGACACAAAATACTATTGGAGTAGCAATGAAGAGTAACCTATAGAATAATAATTCAGAAATACTGGTTCAGAAGTACAAATGGAATTTGGGACAAAAGAGACATAGTTGTGGGCTATTTGCATAATCTGCGTTTATTTGACTTGTTTGTTCATCATCTCTTTGTTGTTTCCTTTCTTTTTCTTAACGGGGAGAATTTGTAATATGTGGTATTCTTAATCTCATTCTTTCATCGATATTGACTCTGTAGCTTTTTTTCTTTTTTTTTAACTTCTTTTTAATTTCCATTGATTGCATTACAAAAGCATGCCCTGGAATAGTAATTTTATAATATTAAATGGGAGAATAATTGGTTCCACCACCTAAACTTGGATATCATTATTTTATCAGTTTAACCAGCATTATGTTATGGACTGATGAAACCAACTTTTGAAACATTGTCCTCGGGGCCTGAACCAGATAAAAAGTACCAAGTTAATTTCTAGATCACAGAGAAAGAAACAAAAAAAAAGTTAAATTAGATTAATTAACAATAATTTGTGACACGTGGCCTTACAAGATTAATCTACGTTGTCCTGGATTGAGGTTGGCCACTAAGAGCAATTGTATATTCACAAAATAGCGAAAAGTATCTTTTTAGTGGTCATCAATTGACTAGCTTCAATTTCTTATTTCGATTGTTGTTGTGCGGGCAATATGCTTTATATTGAATCCATTACTCGAACATGATCTGCTTTGATTCCACATAACCAATTTAACTAGACAAAGTGAAACTTTGATTCCACAGTCTTTCTTTATTCGGTCTTTGTTTATTATTGCGTTGTTGTACGATCATTCAACTACATTATTATATTGTAAATCTCTTGATCTGACGTTCGTGAATGCGTTCACACGGTACAGCCATTTAGCATCAATTCTCTCTCTTTCTTTTTCCCGTGTCTTAGGATCACTTTTGTTTTTATTAATTTGCCGAAACAAAAAAAGTTACAAAAATAACTATGTAAGATAAATACAAGACAAATATCAATGCATTATAATTATTAATTATAATTAATTATTTTATATATATATATTTTTTTTAAGAAAAAAGGTATTAAACAGAATAGAGCTCCTTGCAAAAACTGAGGTTTTGAGTTCTGATTTAAAATGGAGGTCGGCACGTGTGAGGAACAAAGGATGGGCCCAAACACGTGACAAAATAAGGCGTGAAGAACGGGAGAGAAGAGAGGGTATGGCGGCGGGGAATCCTTGTAGGCCACGTGCCTATAAGAGAAACCAGCAAACTGGTCCGAGTCACCGAGGTCTTGCGAATTTGCCGCGTGTTCTATGTGGAAGGAAAGAAACAAAAAAAAAAAAAAAAAACGCTCAGTTTTCTTAATATTTAGGCCAGTGGTCATTGGCTTGGGCTGCCCGGACCAAAGCACTAGCAGCCGCAATCCTTGAAACCGCCGCCCATTCCAAGAATTCCACATGAGAGTAGGACTTATTTCAAGTGCCTTGAAATATATTTTATGTATGTCTGTGCCTCACGACGTATACGCACACGTAGGAGAAGAATGCACAACTGGAATCCACAACAATTTACCGACAGTTATCCTGTTGATTTCTGATCTTCCGCATGTTTCCCTCTTCATGGAGTCCAAAGTAATCTCTCGGTTGAGCCTAACTGGCGTGGACTTTGTCTCGAAGACTGCTGGGTCTCCATGTGGGGTTTCGGATTTATCCCACGTGGGCCTCCGATTCCACTCATAGTTTGTGTATCCTGTGGGCAACCTCCATGGAATCCGGCGGTTCGCTAGACATTTCGAGTCTCACTCACCGTACACTCCCGTGGGCATCTGACCTTGGTTCTAATTTTAGTTGGGAGTCGTGGGTTCCGGTCATAAAGTTCAAAGGAAGCACAGCAGAATTAGTAGTTCGATTTAAAATTGTCAGTCTCGATTCTAATTTTAATTTTATTTGATTCGATTCAAAATATCATTTAGTTTGATTTAATTATAACTAATTTAATTATATTCAATTAACCAATTTAATCATATTCGATCAATCATTCTTTTAAATATAAAATATTTTAACCTTTTTGACAAACAAAATGAATGAAAATCATTATATCAAAAAGTCATCTTAACCATTAATTTCCTTTTTTTATTGTTTTATTTTTCTTAAAATAACTAACAGTCTAATTGGTAATTCTAATTTTAGATTGTAATTATTGGTTAAATCTTTGGTTCGTAATTTCTTAAAGGACAGAACTTTAACTAAACTATCCTTCCCTATGGTTCCAATTTGTAATTTAATTCTAGTTTCAAATTGGTTTGATTCTAATTCAAATCAGAATCTTGATTATATCTACGATTAGCGGTTCTCTTCTATAATAATAATTAAAAAAAAGTAATAAAATGCATTTAGACACTTGTTTATTTCTTCGGTATTTTATTTCCATGTAATTTTAATTTACACAATAAAATCTCCGCGGCTTCTAATTGTGGTTTATTTCTTTTGTTTTATAGTGTAAATTGAAAGCTTGTGGCAATAAAACACAAAAGCAGTAAACCACAGGAAAGATTGGATGTATTTAACCAACAAAAAAGAAAAGTCCAAAAAGAAAGAAAATCAAATCAAGATTGTACTTGATATAGTCAAAGATAAAGTTATCAAAGAATGTATCTTTCTTATATTGGCATGTCCATATTATAACATTTTTTGACTATGACATTAGTTGTGATCTTAATCTAATGGTTGAATTTTGAGTGTTAAAACCAAGACATATAAAGTTTCAAGTCTTATTTTTCACATCGTAAAAGAAAAGGGATGTCCATATTAAATGCATGCATCTAAGTTATTATTTGAGTAATAGAATAAGTTAATTTTTCGGACACAAATGTTTGGACTTTTTTTTTTTTTTAAGTAGATGAAATAGTCTCAAACTTTTATTTTTAAGATCAATGGTGTATTTTTAGGTCATGGTGCATTTAACATGGAAAGAGTCGAAACAATTGTCCTTTTTCTTTGGTAAGTCAGAGATCTATTTAGATTGATTTTTTTTTCACGTGTATCTAGATGATTAAGATTGGATACAGTCGCTGGAAAATAATAATAATAATAATAAAAATAATATCTTTTGTTGTAGTGTATCACGAAGAAAGAGAGGGTATCGACATATTTCTCTCGATGATGTTGAAAAAGGTAGTCTCTCCAGGCCGCTTACAATGAATTTGAACTCGAGTGTCGCTGCTGTATCACTGTGTATAGGCTTGGAATTCTTCTGGTTGTGCACTGTGGTATCATTGATGTGTCTTATTTATTTTGACCTTTCATGGCTGCATTTTGGACAGCTCCTTCTTTCCGTTATATGTAATGACAGCTTTGTGCATAAAGATGCGCATAACAAGTCAACCAAAGGGTGTGCCTTAGAAATGCCTGTTTCGTTACCGTACTAATAACACGCCACATAGTATAAATATCATCAAACGGTCGACAACCAGAGTACCAAACTGCGGTCGAATGTAGAGGTTCATGCTACATTGGCTTGCCATTTGAAGAATAAAAGACGTTGTTCGCAATCATTTGTAGCTAAAAGCCATCCCCATACCATACAATTTAAAACATCAAGCAAGTATTCATCGATATTCCAACGACGTTAACAAGAAAGAAGTATCCAATTATAGCCTAACTACGCTCTTTTTTAGCATAAAAGACAGTTACCCTTCAAGACGTCTAATGTTTATGTCTTCCACTTTGCCTCCGTTAGAGAAGAATTGGAACCACATATGCTCGGTGCACCAGGAAGGCTTTCCTGGCCAATATACAGCTACACACTAGTCTAACCCCCAATTGGGATGTGTCACATAACAATCGCTATTTAGTGCAATTTAACTTCTCTTTCGAAAGCCATTTTTAGCCGGCAAACCTCCCCATCATGCACTATTTCCTTTTCATTCTTATCGATCGATTGCGTGAAGCTTTCTAATTAATGAAAGTGAGATCACTATGTGCAGGGTGCAGCTTAAATCAGGGATTTTCAAAAAAGTGGCACAACCATTGGCTCCTCAGGTGGGTGGAAAAGTTTTTGGTCGTCTCTTTCAATTTATATAGGTCACGTACAAAAATGTCAAGAAGGTCTTTCCAATCCGTAACAGATAAAGTAAATGCTCGTGCTGGCCTTCCACTATAAGTAAGAACGTGTGTTGTATTGTTCATGCTGATCCGCATCTGCTGAAAAATTAAGGAATTTTTTTTGTCGATTAAATAATATGGTGTTATGTATATATGCGTACGTGGCTTCTTGGATAACCCCAAATTAATAGACCACAGCAATTAATCTAATTACCATTTTTATTAATTTACCTTGCTGACATGCTCTAATTACTGTAACAGCCACTATAAATAGGGACAATATACGAGGTCTTCCAGTTTTTGATACAAAAACAAGTGCGCCCAAAAAAGAAAAAAGAAAAAAAAAGACAGAACCAATTAACCTTTATATATATATATATATATATATATATATTGTGTCTTTAATTTCAGCTGCCGTCTGCAAGAAAATTAACTAATATTGTACAAATGAGATTGCAATAACGCCGCATCGAATTGAATTAATTCGGAGATGCACATTGGGTATGGGCATCACCCAGCAGTCATTTCACGCGTGCATATGCACATCTTCATGCGTATGTCAACGAGTGAATTGACAAGGCAACCTCAACAATAGATAACCAATCATTAAGATCGTACTTGGCCAAGTTAATGTGGCACGAGCCCTTTGGCTCACATTGTTTGTGGCTATTATACATATCCAGTATACGTAAGCAAGTTTGCCTCGCTGCTTGGATGAGGCAATACGGAAGTTGTACCAGGCAAGCGATTGTCATCCACAATCCGAAATATCGATTTCCGAATCATCCATTATATTGGATGATAGGACACGTTTGGCTGATGTTTCTGATAACTAATTTTCGTCGGAGGTTAAATAGGCAAAAGAAGTCGGAGGATTCATTCGACCAAATCATTCAACTCCTTGTTTTGTTAATTGCGTGTGCAAGAAGGAGAAAGTTATCGTTTACATCTAAAGTCTAAGAAGTACTTATAGATTGCATTTCAAATTTTTAAAAATTATTATTATTAATTTACTATATATATCAATAATTGAGAATTATAATAAAAATATTTTTTATTAATTTACTATTAATAAATTTTATTTTTAATTAAAAATATTATCAAAAATAACTTAAAAGAATCAAAATATCTTAATAATCACTCTTTACTCATCTCTTATTTCTTGAATTTTACTATCTTATCTATTAACTATCACTACAATTCTTACATTTTCTTTTTAAAATTTTATTTCTTTTAATTTTACCTCATCACTTTATTCTTTTAATTTTTTATCTATTATTACCTTCACCAACTCACCATCATCCTTATCTCAATTCCTCTTTAAAGTTTTTATCTATTCTAATTTTACTTTACAACTCATACTCTTCTTCTTTTTTCACCACCACTTTCATCCACCGGCCATAATCCTTATCTCATTCTCTTTAAAAGTCAAAGGAGAAGAGAGAAATTTGAAAAAAATAAGAAAAATAATATCAAAAAAAAGAAAAAAAAATTAGAAAATTTGAATGAAATGGTGGTTTCTAAAATTTAAATAGAGATGATACTTTCATTTGCTGGCTAAAATCAATGAGAGAGAGATTTGTAAAAAGAGATTATTAAGTTAATAAATAAATGTGAAAGGTATTGAAATTTTAAGTGTGAATTATGTATTTAAAAAAATTTATATTAAAAATAAAAAATATGAGTAAATAACATATAAATAAAAATAATTTATAAAATTAATATTTTAAAATTTTAAGTTAAAATATAAGATTAAATTTATTACTTATTTTTAGACCTACTTAAATTTGTTTTCTTAATTTTAAGATATTCCGTCTCCCAATATGAGGAGAAAAGGCCATAAGCTTGTTAAAGGCGTCTAATTCTTGGTTGGACACTGGAAACTTGTTAAAAACGTTTAGTTCTTCGTTGGTCGCAGGAAAGGATTGGGGTATGAAACATGAAAGAAAGCTAAAAATACACAGAAATTTATAATTAACCAAGAAAAAGAAAACACCGAAAATGCTGTTTATGATGGCTCGTAATGGGGGTAGTTGAAACCTCTCATAACTTTAAAAGGTACAGGGTTGATAATTGATTGAGTCTGTAATTTTCTTTTCTTCTTTTTCGTTTGAAGTGTGAGAATGCAAGAACAGAAACCTATAAAAAAGACTGGGTGGGAGAGAGACGGAGTGGTCAGCGCAGCACACACCATTGGAAATGGAGTCAAACGGCCAATCACAGTCACTGAATTAATTTCTCTGCTTGGCGGTTGATCAAGGTCAACGACTCTTCATTTTTTATTGTAAGAGCGAAGGTGGTGGAGATTATTTAAAACTCAGAAGCCACGAGAATTGAAGATGGATCACTAATCTTGTCACCAAACAATGCATTTTTCATTAGTAAATAGTAGCTCCAGTTGCCTAGTTCTTTGACCACGGCATTTTTCTTTTTATTTTTTTGGGTTTACGTATTAGAACACAAGTCAATTGGCCTAATTAAGTAAATTTTATCATAAACTACGCGGTTGAAAAGGGTTTTCAAACGTGAAATTTCTGACTCCATAAGCTTTATAAAACGTATATCATGATTAGTTGCGTTAGGCTATGGAGTAGTGGTCTTGCCAATAAAGGCCGTAAACTCGTAGTTGGACTGATGGTTTTTCTTTTTCTTTTTTTTTTTTTTTTTTGTTTTCGAACCGACATCTAAAAAGAGTACTGGAAGTACTAAGACTTTCTTTTTAATTTTTGTTATGTTAAATAGTTTTTTTTTAGTACAAAAGCAATCTTTTGGTTCCGTATTTAGTCAAAATTTTTCATTTTATTCTTCCAATTGAAATTTGACAAGATTGTACTCATTTACTTCAAAGTAACAAAAAAAAATAATAATAAAATTGATCACGTGACTCTCGTCTTGTCAAAAAATTTGTTGAAGGCATTAGGAAAATATTTGTGTTTCCAAAAAATATAGGTAGTGAGTTTTCTATAGTTCATTTTTTTTTATCCATTTTTTAAGTGCTTTTTAAGGATCTATTTCAAAGGCGTGAGATATTGCAAAATGGTTAATTGGAATGAATTCACCTAAACTTCTTAAGTTAAGAGATGAAATTGAACATAATTTAAATAAAATTTCATACTTAAAATGATGGGTTCAGCTTTTTTTCTTTTTCTTTTTTTTTTTTTTTTGGTCATATTTTCAGATCTAAGAATTACAAATGGCCCACATTGGGCGAAGATGAGACGGGTGGCCAGCTTTATATTAACGTATACATTAGCCCATATTAAGTGTGTTGCCCTTATAACTTTAACAAGGTGCATGTTCTCAATGTGGACACGAGCCCAGTGAAGCTATCACAGTTTCAGACATACAGACTTCTCGTTTTGGTTAACGAGTCCATTAATTTGGACTAATCAGCGGTACGATGTAATAGGGTTGTTGAGAGAGTTCATCGCTCCGAACAGCCTATTCTCACTGTACATGCCCAATTTTTCTTTCGTGATTAGTTGGGCACCTTCGACGGATCGGCCCATTTTTAAAGTCCGGCTTGAAACTGCGTCCGTCTGACATTGGATTTCGAAATAGAACTCAATTTGGCATAAGAACGGAGTACTGAAAGGGTGCACCGATTCTCATCCAATTCAACCTAGGTTAACGATTGATTGACTGCTAGAAAAGTGATTGGTTATAGAGTGCTCAAATAGAAAAGAAATATGGGAAATATTTGTTGAGGTTACTATACCCAATTAATAAAATTTATTAAAAAACCGACGATAATATTTGATTGAAAAAAAAACACATTTTTAGTTTCTTTTTTAAGGGGAGTTAGGGTCTCTTGTTTTGTTAAACATGTATAGTGTATTCATGAAATCATGAGTTGATATATTCTCTCTCAAAAAAGATATAAAAAATAAAAAGGAAAGTAATTGTTGAACATATTTTTTTTACTGGACATATTATACATAATTAATAAAATATTTTTTATTAATAAATAATAACACATATTCAAATATATAACAATAAAATATCTTTTACTTTAATTACAAAATATTGATTTGTATTTTTTCACTAATTGTGTATAGTGTATCTAACAAAAGTATATCAATGTAATTGCTCTCAAAAGAAGAATACTTGTTGGTGAAAGTAATAAATCTAATTAGACATAATTCATAAAAGTAATTACCATGTAGCCTCAATTTTGATGGACAAAGTGTACACATTAAATAAAATAATTTTGAAAAATAGTACATATCACAATGTATAATATAAAATATTATTTTATAACCATTTTTGTTTTTATTCTTTTTATCTTTGTTTTTGAATGTGTATACTTTGACTACCTAAAAGTGAATTACCTAATGAAATTTATTAATAAAATAATAAAAGTAATATTATGATAATTAAAAAAAAAGAGTTAATTTGGAGAAAAAAATTAAAAAAGTATATTATTGTATTAATTATATGTAGTTATAGTCACTATATATGTACATATATATCTTCATGTAGTTACTTTTATATGTAAAAAGTGATAAGTAGTAAGAAGAAAGTTCAAAATTATGAAACAAAAATATATGAAGAAAATGAAGCAAAAAAAAAAGACATAAATCTTATTTAATTTATCTGTTATTGATAATTGTAATTGTTATTAATTATTAATTATTAATTATTTTCAATGATGTTTAAAATAAAATTATAATATTTAGTTAAATTTAAATATTTATTATTGTTGTTTAAATAATAAAACAATTATTTAAATTATTTTATTTTATTTTATTATTATAGATATTTTTTTGTCTATTTTTTTTTGTACATTTTTGTATGCCACAAAAAAAACAAATGAATAGCTTGTGTGTTGCATGTTTAATCAAATGAATGAATTTGAGCTACGTTATATTATGTCAAATTATCAAACTTTTAATTAATGTATTATTCATCTATAATCCTAATCATATGTTTATTATTATTTTTTAAATTATTAGGTATAAATAATTATAAGATCCAAATTAGAACAACTTAAATATAAATTTTTTATTGTTAGAATTAGTTTTAAAATGTAGGTAGAAGCTTAATGCGACGTAAATATTCCAATGGGGTGAATTTCCCTACTTTAAACTTTTGTTAGAAAAAAAATATATTAACAGATTGCAACAAGCAATATATATATTATTTTTATGATTAACGAGGAGGACTCATCACCCATTGATGTGTTCCAAAATCTCCTTTTTATTTTCAATTTATTTATTTAAAGAGGCTTACTAGAATCAAGCAGCAAAATCTAGAAAAATTAAAATACAGTGTTGCGATCCTTTTTGGCCGCTGGTGGAGAAATTGCATGAAACAGAGTAGGGAAATAAAAGAAGGACGTGAATAAAGGACCCTGTTTTTGGACGATGATATAAAATTAAGAACATTTGAGTTAACAGTTTTGCAATCATGCGAGTGCTTCCATGGCAAGTATGTAATTAAGTTACAAAATAATAATAATAATAATAATAATAATAATAATAAGCAACTATATTTGAAGAGTAAAATTTAATAAAAAATTATTATAATTTTTTTTATATTACTCTTTATATATTATATTGTTATGTAACAATGCATTTAAGTTATTTTGTATTAGTCTTTTTAAGTAGCGAAATTATAGTTACCCGGAATATGTTTATCACGCATGAAATTGCCTGTTAGAGCGAATTTACATGATTGAATTTCGTAATGCTCTTGAACGAAGGTCCAATGGTGGGAAAGAAAAAAAAAAACACACATTATTTAAAAGCCCATTGATCAGCAGCCCGATAGCCCCATAGTCCAAAACCTGTCAGCGAAATAACAAAATGCCAAGTGGCTTAAAGAAGAAAAGAAAAGAAAAAAAAAAACATTGCGACTAAAGTCCAACGTGAGAAAAAGACAAAACGTGGGGAGAGATAAAAGTCCAACGTGGGGAAAAGATAAAACGTGCAGGGAGTCGTGTTTCTATTGGTTACTATGACGAGGACGAGAATCGAACGGAAATTGAATTTGTAAATTTGAAATCAGATATGTTTTGCGTAGGAAAATTTAAAATAAGATATTTATTTTAATTTTTGCTGTTTACGCGAATGACAGCAGCGAGTCATGATTTAAAGAATGAATTAAGTTGATGGTTGAACCGATCAATCAATGATTTTTTCAATAAGATGATTAAATCATCTAATCAAATTAGTTTATCGAGTGAGTTTTTAGTTTTTGTTATAACAAAATATATATTTCTTAATTTTTTTTAAAAAAAATTTGTATATAATTATATTAATTTATAAAAGGTAATTACAAACATATAATTAAATTTTATTTTGATAATATTTTATTTAATTATATATGATAAAAAATGTTAATTATTTTTTAAACAAAAATTGATTTACCTGTTTGATTGTTGGGTCAACGGTCAAACAAATAATCCATTGAACATAACTTCGAATTAAATCAGGCTCAGTCTGGGTTTAAAATCAATGAATCTCACGCTCTTTATTTGTTTTTTCTTTTCTTTTCTACGCGTGAATCTGAGCCTTCTTGGGTTTCGTACAATTTATATTGTGGATCAGAGCCGACACTCTGGCAGTGTCTAGTCCCCCCGTCAAAGCAAAACCCCTAAGACAATTTTACCCTTTATCCACACCTTCACGCTCGATTAATCGCTCCTCAACACGCCTTTATTTTCCCACGCCACCTATCTTGCCCTTCTCCACGAATGTGAAATTACCGTTTTAATTTTATAAAATTTATTCTTTTGAATTCAGAAGTTCAAGATGAACAAAAAAATTATGAGATAAATTTTTAACTCACCTTTTCAACTGAATTGGAGAAAAGTTAACTTAAAATAAGGGATAAGAACGCTAACAATTAGACTAAATTTTAAGTTGTTTAAATTATAACATATATAACCATGATTACAAAAAGAGGGGTTTGAGGAGAAAAAAATATAAAAAATTTATCTCAATAAATATTATTTTAAATTAAAAATTAAAAATATAACTATTAAGTTAAATTATAAGTTACTTAAATTATTATAATATTAATGAGAATAAGTTTGGGTGCTAGGAAAGCAATTATCTCTTCATATGTGCTAAGATTTACTTTTAATTAATCTTAATTTTTTTCAAATAAAAATAATATAATGAAACAAATTTTTAGATAATTATAATTTATTTTTAAAATTAATTCGAATTTTAGGATAATTTAAGATTTTAGGTTGTTGCAAGATTTGAACCTCCACCATACATTGCACAAGAATCTTAGAGTTTCATTAAATTGTCCAATAACTTATACCCCTAAAATTCTAAGGCCTTATAAATTCCGAGGTTTTTCTTTCTTTTTTTTTTTTGGGGTAATTTCGCAATTTCTGTTTTGGCGACTTGAAATTTTCCCACGTGCAGGGTTAGTATTGTAATCACATCACTCTGGGACCACATTTGAAAAAGGTTCGATCCAAGACCTTTCCTCGTTTTCTGTTGCAATCCACGAACTTTCCCTTTTGATCCCCCTCTTCTATAAAAGCCCGCGTAGAGCGCTCCTTAAAGAGGCTTAATTTCAGACACGCTTTTCCCTTTTGTCTTTGTCCAAATGCTCTGTTCATCAACGTCTCTTAAACTGTAAGTAACCACCAACCATTTCAATTTTACAAGCTTCTAGCTTCTCTTTCATTCCTCGTCCTTCCAGTTTTCAACTTGTTCTTGCTCTCTATATGGTTGTCTCTGATTGAACTCAGTTTTACCGATTTTTCAAGTCTAACAGAGTTACTTGTATATCTGATTTCAATCTTTACCTTATAAAAAGGGTTGTTCCCTTTTGTACTGGTGGGTCTGATCCTTGTGTACATAGAGGAATAGGACATACCCAGTTTGGAGAATGAACACTAGCAGTTGTATTGGAATCTCCACTATGAAACCCTGTTGTAGAATTTTGATTGGCTCTAAAAGCTCTTCCCTTTTTGGGTTTTCTCTTCGAAAGCTGAATAATCCAATCATTACAAATAATTCGTCAAAATCACAATTAAGTTCCATCCATAGTCGTAGGTTATACTGCTTCAATTGTTATAACGGTTCCCAAATTATGGTTAAGCAATGTGTTCTTAATCCGAATCGTAGAGCTTTTAATGTTAACGATTCGAATTGGGGTCAATCTAGGGTGTTTATGTCTAGTTTCCGTGTGGATAGAGCAAGAATAAGGGGTGTCTTAGTAATTCCCCAAGTTGCGTCAGACATTAGGAACCATTCCACATCGGTGGATTCTCATGTCAATGATAAAGGGTTTGAGAGGATTTCAATTCAAGGTGGCTTCAATGTGAAGCCTTTGGTGATTGAGAAAATTGAAACAGGCAATGATGTAATTGGAAAAGAAGAAGAGAAGTCTAGTAGGGTAGAGATTAATGGATCGAGTGTAGATATAGAGTATTTGAAAGGTTTGAATGAGACCACTCCAAAGGTTGAGAGAGAGGTCTCTGAGATTGAAAAAGATGCGTGGAAGTTGCTCCGAGATGCCATTGTAACTTACTGTGGAAATCCTGTGGGAACTGTTGCTGCTAATGATCCTGCTGACAAGCAACCATTGAACTATGATCAAGTCTTCATTCGTGACTTTGTACCTTCTGCCCTTGCTTTTTTACTCAATGGAGAAGCAGAGATCACGAAGAATTTTCTTCTTCACACACTGCAGTTGCAGGTATTTATGAGTGATCCACTAAACACCGCCCTTTTCTTTTTCTTTTGTTTTTTTTTTTTGGTGGTCTAAGAGACTATACAAGTGCTAGTTTCTGCAATTGACTTGCTCTCATCAAGTGATTACTTGTCCTTCAAATGTTCACAAGCCTGCATGTATTACATTATGTGACCATTGGAAGAACGTGGAAAAAAAAATTACTAGTTGATCAGGTAACAAGTTTCGGTAAAAACCATATAAAATGTTGATCTAATCTTTCTGCTGACCATGTTCTAAAGGTTATTGGCTGTGGTTTGATCATATTGGTTAAACAACATTTACCCTGAGCAAATAAATATAAAAATTGTTTATTATGTATGCTTTGACACTTTGATTGCTTTGGGTAAAATCATTGTTCTCAAATTGCAACAAAATACTTTTGTTTCAACTAGGGAAAGTAGTACCATAAAATGTTGTTGTAAAGTATAATACCTATCAGTCTAATCTGATGTTTATTAATATGAAGTGGAGCTATTTAAATGTTCCACGTTGACACTAGTATACTGAAAGCTGTATCACATCAGTCAAACTTAAAATAAGTCTGTCATGGTTTTCAGAGTTGGGAGAAGACTGTGGACTGTTACAGTCCTGGGCAAGGGTTGATGCCAGCAAGTTTCAAAGTTAAAACTGTGCCTCTTGAGGGAAGCAACGGAGCATTTGAGGAAGTTTTGGACCCTGATTTTGGTGAATCAGCCATTGGGCGTGTAGCTCCTGTAGATTCAGGTAAACCGATGTTATCCTTAATTATCTTCTTTGCTCGAAGTTACCATCATTGACTTCCTGTCCTTCATATCTTGGATGTTTCTCTGGTTGCTTTGGCAATTTGAACTATTATGCTCCTAAAACTTTTGGCACTGAAAGTGTGTTCATCACACTCACAGGACTCTGGTGGATAATATTGTTAAGAGCTTATGGAAAGATCACGGGTGACTATGCATTGCAAGAGAGGGTTGATGTCCAGACAGGCATAAGGCTCATCCTTAGTTTGTGTCTAACCGATGGCTTTGACATGTTTCCCACTCTGTTAGTCACTGATGGTTCCTGCATGATTGATAGACGGATGGGTATTCATGGACACCCTCTTGAAATTGAAGTAAGTTATATAAAATTGCATGCAGCTTTAGGTTTTCTTTCGTTGGTCACATATTGTAGATATGAGCAATGATTAGAACACTAATGTTAGTGTGAATTAATGAACCAATGATTAGAACCTAAACACCAGTCTGGATTTATGAGGACTTGTTGAATGCAACATTCTGCAATATTTGAGTTGCTGTTGCTTTTTTTTTACATGTGTCTGACCAAAGATCCCCTGCCTCCCGAAATTTCTTAAGCAGATTGCAAATATCATTATTTCTTTCTTGATTAATTGGCTCTGATTGGGATTCAAACTTGAGACCTTCAACCCTAGGAACGACTCTAGTATATCATTATTTTGTTTTCCTTTCCTCTTGTTTTGTTTTTGGATGCCATGGTTTCCATTGGATCATCATTTTCTTGACTAATCTGATGTTCTAGGCCTTATTCTATTCGGCTTTACGTTGTGCCCGTGAGATGCTCACAGTCAATGATGCAACCAAAAACTTGGTGGCTGCCATCAATAACAGACTCAGTGCTCTCTCATTTCATATTAGAGAGTATTATTGGGTGGACATGAAGAAGATCAACGAGATCTATCGTTACAATACTGAAGAATACTCTACAGATGCAATCAACAAGTTCAACATATATCCAGAGCAAATTCCTACCTGGCTAGTGGATTGGATTCCTGAGAAAGGTGGCTACCTCATAGGCAATCTACAACCTGCTCATATGGATTTTAGATTATTTACTCTTGGGAATCTTTGGGCCATTGTTTCCTCCTTAGGAACTTCAAAACAGAATGACAGTATTCTGGACTTGATTGAGGCTAAATGGGATGATCTTGTGGCTCATATGCCTCTTAAGATTTGTTACCCTGCTTTGGAGTCCGAAGAATGGCGTATAATCACTGGCAGTGACCCAAAAAATACGTGAGCCTCTTTTTACTTCTTACACACTTTGTATGGATCTTCGCATTAGATCAGGGATTGGGTTAGCTAATTATTCTTTTCCATCTTATACAGTCCATGGTCGTATCATAATGGTGGATCCTGGCCAACACTATTATGGCAGGTAATTCTGATGCTCTTATTCAAACTTGTGATTCTGTTGGATTGAATTTTTTGGGTATTGGCTAAACTTCATTATGATGACTTCTCTGGCATAACTACATCTGTCTGCTGCACCTTCCAGTTTACATTAGCATGTATCAAGATGGGGAGACCAGAATTAGCAGAAAAGGCAGTCACATTGGCTGAGAAGAGGTTGGCAGTGGATCAGTGGCCTGAATACTACGACACGCGCAGTGGAAGATTTGTAGGAAAGCAGTCCAGGCTGTATCAGACATGGACAATTGCTGGTTTCCTAACATCCAAGATGATTTTGGAGAATCCAGACAAGGCATCATTATTGTTCTGGGAGGAGGACTATGAGCTTCTTGAGAATTGCGTCTGTGGGCTTAGCAAGACTGGCCGAAAGAGATGTTTGCGATTTGCTGCTAGATCTCAGAATGCATAGGACCCTGACTGACTTCATGGTACTTTCTTCCAGGAAAGCATCGTTGGTGTAGCTGGTGAAGTACAATTTGTCAACACAATTGATGAATGAACGTAGGCAATACGTGCATAGCACTACTCTCAGATTATGTTCTAACTGAAATAAAAGAAAAAAATCAGGTAAAATTGATGGACATACTAGCTAGGGGATGCATTCATTGAATTAGATGGCTCTGATTTTGGTGGGCCTCTAGTAAATAAATTTGTATGGCTACATGTTAAATTGTTTGAATAAATATCTCCCAACTAATTAACTATGGTCTTTGTGGGACAAGGACAACGTTGTTCTTCATTTCTTTTAGAATTGGATTCTCTCTCTATCTGTTCTTTTTTTAATGTTTTTTGAAAAGGAGATGGACTTTTATTAATCAACTGAGATTACGTACGTTAGTATTCATGAGAGAATAAACAGAGGCAAGGGTGTCCCTGTGCCGACAAACCTCTTCCATATGTGACAAAGCTAGTTGAGCTAGAGCATCAGTAACCCCATTGGAGTTTCTGTGTACATGTGCAACGGTAAAATGAGCAAAATGGGAGGAAAGGGTCTTAATATCAGCTACCATCTGGCCAGCCATTGACGACTCTACTTGGGAAGATTGTATGGCACGAACAGCAAGTAAGCAATCAGATTCCAGGACGATGGAAGACCAGGACATCTCGAACGCCTTCTAATGAGCAAGACGAATAGCCAAGAGTTCCAAGTGTCTCGAGAGAATAAGCACACCTGGCTCCCTTATGGCTCCTAAAGACCACACCTAAACCGCCCGCATTCCCACTCCTGGCCGCATCTGTATTCACCTTGATTTGATTTTCATGGGGTGGCCTCCATTTGTATTCACTTCTCGAATTGGATTCTCTATTCATGGGAAACGTGTTAGCACTGTTATCTTCCATGTGTGTAATGCATGCGCAATTTGGGCCATTGATTTAGGCCATTAACGGGGCTTGAAGTACTTTTCATTGATAAGGACTGAGCCCAGCAACCTCATAAGCCCGCTTTCCAGCTAGTACTCAACGGTAACAAGGCTTCTCTTTTGCAATTTTTCGCTACTCATGCTCTGCCCTCTGCGACGAGAGGCTAATAAAATTCCAGCATGCTAATGGGCTGCGAAATGGTGACAATGAACTGTTTCTGCTCAATTGGCCTCTCTTTTTTTTTTTTTTATTAAAAAACTTATATTAAGCTGTGAGTTATAAAACAGAGATAACTCTTTATATATTTATAAATTTTATATTTATTTTTTAAAATTAGAATTCAAAATTTTGAGAGTAAAAATCTATACTTAATCCTTCTCTTGTCCTAGTGTATAATATATATATATTTAATTACACAATCTTTTGTTTGGTACAAATTATATTTTTTTTCTTTTGTTTTTGAGTGCTATTATATAGTCTAAGAAATCAACTGTATTTCTTCCTTATTCTAGGTCCCAATCAATAAAAAAAAAAGTATATTTTCAATTTTCTTGCAAAAATTTCAAGTTTTTTGTTAAAAATTAATAAATGTACAATAATTATAAAAATATCTAATAACATCTAATTACATAATTTTTTATTTTTAATTATACATTTTACTTTATTAATTACACATTTAATAATTTTGAATAGACACACACACACACACACAAAATTTTTTATAAACTACATACATTATAAATGAAATAAAACTGGTTTATGGTGCTATAAAATTTTACTATTTTTTTAATGAATTGTGTGGTCCAAGTTGGATGGCCCTTATCACATTAGAAAATGAAAAACCTAGGTATCAATCAGATATTCTCATTTTTCTTTTTTCGATGTTCGTCTCAATTTTGGCGTGCCAATTCATCTACCGACAAATAGAGAAGAAACGCGGGATCTCATGCTGACCTACCCACCCAAATGGATCCTCAAACTACCAAGTCCAACTATTAATCGATTTCCATTATCTAAAGCAGGAATTACAGAGAAATAAATTACAGCGAAATTCCCCTCCAGTAATCATAAGTAAACTCCCCTCCAACCCAAAAAAAAAAAAAAAAGGAAAAAAAAAAAGAATTGACGTGGAAGTGGAGAGACCTTTCAATGCCAATATACCCCCATCATCGAGCAACTTGCTCTTCCCCTGTTGTGGGCATCGCCATCCTGAACAGGTTGAGGCGGTTGTCTGCTAGCCGAAGAGAATAGACAGTTTTCTTGTATTCGCCCCATGTGAAAGGCCTGTACACGGCCGGCATGATGGTTGTGACCATCTCCGCTGGGGGGGCGATCCTTGCCTGGAGGGGCGGCGCCCCGAAGTAGGCCATTGACATTCTTGTCCTGGACGAGTTCGTTAGTGCTCTATGCCTCACGCTCACAAATCTCCCATTTGTCATCGCCTGATAAAAATTACATTATGCGAATATGTATGATTGATGTAGTAACATTTAACAATGCTTTTTGTTGAAAAAGAGCTAGATCCTGAATTACTATGCAGCACCTATGTGAATACCTACACTAATGGCACAATGGACTGGCAATCTTCAGGAAGTAAGAAAAGAAAAAAAACGATATTTAATTTATGTCGAGAAATGAATGCACATCTTAATCTTATGATGGCATCTCAAGATGGAAAAGAATTAAATGCTTTTGCCCATATCATTTTCAAAGCACAGACGTCGAAAACTTAGGGACCATTTTAATATTTCAACGTTCTGTCGAATCTATTATAATCACAATTATTTCCGATATATATATTTGACAAAATTAAAAAAAAAAAAAAAAGTCTCCTCTTCCATTATTATTTTGGGGTCGGCTTCTAAACCAGCCACACGCAACCATAAATAGCAAGACATCACAGCCAACCAGCTAGTTTTCAGTTCCTTTTGTTGTCAAACCAGCTAGTCATTGAACTACCTACATTCCAATTGGACAGAAATTGGCGTAGGGTCCCACCGACACTCAAAAACCCAACCCGATGCTACAGCGGTGCTTTTCCGAGTTTGGATCAGTTTCCATCAATCCAATTCATCTTTTTTCCTCACTGAGATTGTTATGATTACGACGAGGGACCAAAGCAACAACTTTAGATAGAGATGGAGATATGGAGACCGGAGAGAGATGGACTAACCTGTAACACGTCGCCTACATTAACGCAAAAGGCCGTGGGGTCTGGCGGAACAGGGACCCACACACCCTCTCCCAAAGATATCTGAAGGCCACCCACGTCGTTGGATCTCAAGAGGGTCAAGATCTGAGGGTCGGAATGCTCTCCGAATCCTTCCTTGTTGCCGTCGTATGAAGGTGACGTGTCCCTATCCTTGCTGTCTGTAATAGGGATAGGTGGGTAGTGATTCAGCCTCAGGAGCGAGTCATTGTCGACGTCCCTGATCAGCCTGCTGAACACTGATGTGTCTGGGATCCACAACCCCGCTGCCATCAGATCTAATATCTCACATGCCAAATCTCTAACTGCTTCTATGTAACAACTCACAGCAGAGCTGCCCCCAAAAACACAGATCAGAACTCACAGAAGAGAGCACACGTCACGCATCATCACATTATATATAATAACTTCCTACACTGTACACAAGACCAAACTTCTGCTTGTTTTCCTGATCACTTGCTAAGTCAATTCCTATCATCGATTTCCTGCTGATTTGACTGGACATTCCTGTTGAATCTGTCTGTCTCGTCAGTCTGTTTATTCACCCATTTGTTTTGTGTGTTCTTCATGGTCTAAATTGAAATTAGATTCATTCTTACCTGATTTGCTGCTTTGATTTTTTTTTTTTATTACTAGTTGACAATTAACTTATTTATTATAAAATTATATATAATAATAAGTGGATGCCAATTCTTTTCCACGGTAATTAGAAAACGGTGATAAGGACAACACAACTATTTTATGTGACACACTAAGGAAGCGTCTGACAAGTTATCCCACCTTCTAGGAGAATTGCAATCCAATAGTCCCATGTGATCCAGAGGGCTTTTGAATGGAATAAGGCTCGAAGGCCACGGGTTTACTTGATTTTTCATATCGAATCATTTTGCAAGCGAAACTTACCCATTACAACCTTGGACCCTTTTAGTAGCTCATGGTTTTACAAAATCTAGCTACTGTTGCACATAGTATCGTTCCACAATCATGCCATAGAATATGTCCCAGTGTCTTCTATGGAAACCCCGGCAACCCATATGCTATTTACATCCCAAAGCATCCGAAAATATGCTTCTTATGTGAGAGTGAACGAAAAACATACGCATTCACTCGGCGCCAAAGTTGTTTAGGTACTAAAAAGCTAACAAAAAAATGCTACCTTTTTTAAGCATAGACATTAGACATGGTGCGATAGAATGCTATAGGTTCGAAAAATTGGACCAGTTAAAATTCCAAGACAGTTCCAACAAACACCACGTTTATGTATCCAACAGACTAAACAAGGAGCTTTTGCCAGCGTAGTGTAGCTTGATTAGGCCATAACATGCAAGAAGGAGCCCACCATTTCATAAGTAAGAAAATAATTAAGATGAAAAATAATGATGAAACAGAACTTTGTGCAGTAAAAAGTTTTAAGTTGAAAGTGAGGTATAGACAGCCAGAACCTGAGAACTTAATTTGTACCTGAAATTCATTGGGTCAGCACTGGAGATGGCTTTGGACCTTTGTGCGACTGAGTTAGGATTGGTGTTGAGGAGAAGATATTCAACCTCTCCAGTGTCACCGTTGAAGCCAATATTCTTGCGGCCATAACCAAAGGGATTGGCCGGTCCAGCTTGCTGCTTCTCACCAAGTGGTTTGGCAAAGAACCTGAGACTTTTCTGTTCCAGTCTGGCAATTATGTCCTCAGGAACGCCGTGATTGACCACCCTGAAAAAACCATAATCTTCGCAGGCTTTGACGATGAGACTTGACACTTGTGATCTCTCTGCCGAAAGGTCTATTGTGGGTAGCTCAACGGCCTGGATTTTTTCAGTGCGGACTGGAGTTGGAGATGCCACAACCATTATTTCTACTTACTAAGATTGTGAAAATAAACGACTAGAAATTGCAAATTGCAAGCTTAACTTGCAAATTGCAATAGCAGAGAGAGAGAGAGAGAGAGAGAGAACAAGGACTAGAAATGAGGTCTTGGAACCCGTGTTGGGTATGATATATATGGGCGTTGCTGGAGGGGGGAGAGAGAGAGAGTCTGTGGGAAGTAGCAGGCTTGTGAGAAGGATTCACTTAAAACCCGAGCGGATGAAGTACAACTAGCAAATTCATGTCGATATGAGAAGGTTGACCATCTTTTCCTGATTGTTTACTTTTTTTTTTTTTTAAATGCTTTTATATTAAAATTTTATTTTTTTCCTAACAAATTCTTTCCACTCCAAATCCAATCAAGCCATAAACCTTGGTTCGTTATCTGTACGATCAACCTTGTTGACATGGACTCTTCTTAATCGCTACGGTCCCATATAACTCCTACCCCCACGCCATCCTCCCCTTGCCTGGTTGCCCAGTCTTCTCCCTCCCCCCCCCCCACCGCTACGTTTACCTTTTCCTTGTTTAGTGTAACAAAAACTCAATTTTATGTCCATAAATCGGAAATTTATTATAATTTTTAAACGAAATTTAATTTAATTTTTTTTATCTTGATTTCCTTATGAGAAAAAATTCAAATTAAAAAAATCTTCATACACACACATATAACTTCTTTCACGGGTAAGCATAAATTTTTGGGGCTCCATAGCTAAATATAAACAACAGCTTTGACATCAGTGTTGACATCATGCCTTAATTTTGGTTGGTGCACTCTATGTTTCTAGACTCGTATTACATTCCACGTTTTGTGTCTTTTTTTTCCTGCCTTTTGTTTTCTTCACGAGGAAAAAGCGATTAGATAGATGAAAAAGAAAAATCGTATTCTATTAGTAAACTTGACTAGAAATGTTGTTTTCAGAATTACCGAAATAAGCAAAAAAGAAATTATAAAAATTAATATTTTAGACATTTAGTTGTTCAATTTAAATCTGCATGATAAATTTTATTTACCTAATTTTAGCATATCATTTTTCTAATTTAACCCATTATTAATTACTTGCATATACCTTTCTTGTCGTTGTTATTCTTAATTTACTTTCTTTGGATTTGAGATGAAGTGTGAAAGAAAATTGTGACTAAAGAAAATAATTTTTTTGTTATTTGTTTAGATGAATTAGAAATAAGAAATAAAAAAATGAATGGAAAGTAAAATTTTTTATTTGAATGTTGCGTGAACATGTAGAGAAAAAAAAAATGATACTTATAAATAACACTTATACCCTTAATAAGAATTTGCATATAATTTTATATTTTTTGATATTTCAAAAATACAAAGGTAAGTTTTATAAGTTAAATATAACAATTTCCAACTTTAAGTACAATAAGTAGTGTTTGTTGCCAAGAAAGTAAAAATCTATACTTATGAATGCTACTTGCCAAGATAAAGATTCTGCATTTATAAGTAATTTAATTTATTAGGCAAATGGTATAGCTTAGTGGTCATGGTGTGTCTGAATTTAAGGCAAGGTATGAAATAAAGTTGTAAGAAAAAATTATGAGAAAAAATGAAAGAAAAATAATTTTATGGTTAGAAATGAGTGAAAAAAAAATAAAAAAATATATAATTTTTTATTTAGATGTAACAAGAAAATAAAGAGATTGAAAATGATGTTTATAAAAAGACAATTATGCCCTTTATGTATAATATATAAATCTGGCAAAGATTTTTTAAAATATAGTTATCTAATTCAAATAAATAACATTTTATATAATAGTACGTTATTAGTAATAACTTTTCAATATATTTTTCTTTTTATCATTTCTTTTGAATCAATAAAATAAATGAATAAAACACGAATGATGAAAAAAAAAAAGAATAAAAAGAGTACATTATTGTAATTTCAAAGTGGGAATCGAAAACCCACTTTCAACCTTTTCGTACTAAAACGGTGACATTTAAAAATGATGGGTCTCACAACAACTTTTCTAAGCATTTTCTCTTTTTTTTTTTTTTTTTCTTCACATGCAGAAACTTAACGTTGGAAAATTCTCTCATCTCACCCTTTTCTTTTCTTACCATTTTTTTTTTATCCTTTTCTCAAAAACCAAACAAGCTCTTTAGATTGAATTAGCTTCTGCTAATCGAAGGAAATTTAGCTATGCAATTTAATCAAAGATAGATTATCAATATTGTGCTTGCAAATTTGCAGAATTATTGGAACTAATAAAGTCTCGAGTCATCTCTGAATAAAAATCTATCCCAAACTGCATTATGGTTATATTACCTTGAGAATTGAATCTTAACTAATCAATAGCATAACAAACATTGATTTATAAACAGATGCAACCTTGAAACTGGATTATTAGAATTTGGGAGTACAAATTATCATGACTTCAGGAAACGACGTAAATAATTAATTGAATGCCAATAAAAAAAGGCATGGATCGATGAACAATGCTCATGGTTGGTTCATGATACTTAAATGTTAATTAATATTAATTCTCTAATGGATAAGGATGAACCCTAATAAGCCTAGGTACGGAAACGATAATGCTTGTCAAATGAAAAAACACATGAAGCAATAATGGACTAACATTGTAAATGTCTAACAATGGGCATACTGTACTAAAGTAGCAATCAATACAATAATGGAGGCGCTTGAATTAAATTATATAAGATTGAAGCGATTAAGGGCACCCTATCTTCGGGTAGAGAGATGTGCCTGTTCTAGGAAATTGAAATAGTTGTTGACCCTTTAAAGAGGGCAGCTAGGTTCTGCGTTCCCATGCACTTGCAGTTGCAGTCTCCAGTCCCACGCTTGTTTCTGTGAAAGGGAAAGTCCCGTCCCTTCTTTTCTTCCCAACTCAGCCTTGTACGTCTGGACAGTGGTCTCTGGCACGTCCAGGTCATCCCTCCTATTTACCCAGTGGAGCCATTGCACTCTCTCTCTCTCCTTGGCTCACAGGGTGTCACTTCAATAATGTTTATTTCCGCCTGTGTTTAGGGGTGGACCTCCTGTTCTACTGTTAGAGTTTTTTTTATTAAACTTTGTTGATTTATTTAATCTTAAAAATATTAACACATGCATATGACTGTTGGTCAATAACTGATGGCAGGTTAATGACCATTATTAGCCATCGACTCCATCGGCTAAATCAATCATCCTAACATTCCAATTCATCGGTCATTTTTTTTTTAGGTTTGAGTGAAATAAAAGAAATCCACACTTAATATTAATTCATTAACAGGAACGCACCCTTAATACTAAATTAAATTAATTTGAATTAACGTAAAATTGGTTATATGTTACACGGGACAAAGCCATCAATCGATAATTTAACATTTTGGAGAACGAGAGCAATGAAATCCAGCTATTGTAGCTGTTTACGGTTTCCGGCTAAACACTCACGGGTCGGACCTATCAATTATAGGCTGGGTTGGTCAGAGATGGGGGCAATTTATTGTGCAAGGCATCAATAACCGGGACATGCATATATATTTTGCAAATAGAATCACCTGCCGGACGCCAAATGTAAAGCAATCATAGTAGCCACGCAGCCGGCGGCCCCGTTGATTTCAATAAAATATTAAGTTAGGTTGTTTTTCTTTTTCCACTATATTATATGCAACAGTTTGAAATGAAACTTTGTGTCCTATGGGAATTGAACAACGACTGGAGCATATTATTGTGATGATAGCTTTGACCATATAATCTCCACTTTTTTTTTTTATGGCTTGAGGGGAGGTGGAGGAGAGAATAGAGAACCGAATTCCTGTTTTGCTTGACCTTACCAACACTAACGAGTAGCTATAACAAGGTAGGATATCTCAATTTAAACCATGAATATATATTTGTATGAATAATATTTATGCTGCGGTAGCCCATATCATCAATGAGATTGTTGCCCCTTTTTACATTTTAATATATAATATATTCTTTACTCTCATCAGACAATTTAATTATTTCTGTTGAATAATTTTTTTAATATAATAACAAAATTTCATAACTAAAAAATCTTATATTTAAATTATTTTGAGTTTCACTCAACAATAAAGTAATAAAAACAAAAAAAAAAACTTGAAATTCAAAAGAAATTCTATTTTGGACCTAGCTATGCGAATATATTGTTTAGTAAATGTAAGTAATGTAATGTGATTATATCAAATAGGATAATATTTAATATTATATAAAATTTTATTTTATTTTTATACAACTATATTAATAGTACCAAACATTATTCATATAATATTAAATATTATCTATGTGATATAATAATACTATATTTGATTGTATTTATCAGATATGTTTGTTTAATATTTTCTTTGTATTATATATGTAGAATTGACTGGGGTAGAATTTGAAATAGAGGCATGCATAACCCAATTAAACAGATATGACAACACAATATTTAATTGTATTTATTTAATTTTTTTTTTTTTTTGTATTATATTCGTAGAATTGACTGGCGTGGGATTTGGAGTGGAGACATGCGTAAGCCAATAAATTAAGGTTGTCAGCCAAGAACATGCACATCGGTTTATATCCTTTGTTTTTCTCTGGGTTCTAGATCTGTTGATAGTTAAAACTGTGAGAACGGGCCACAGTCCAGAAAGGGAGCCCTTTGATTAAGCATATGCCCAGGCGAGCTAGGCCCTAACTGCTGCCAACTTATCTTCAGTTGCCCCTCAGCTGATCACAATCATACGTACATTTATTATCTATTACTAATTAATGTCCGTAATAACCTGCGAGCATAGCTTCTATGTTTGACTCCTTTACGATCCAAAATCGAACCGGAAACGTCATCCGCGAAGTTTGTGGAATTTAATGGGTGTATAGGGATTTTGCCCACCACTGTAGATCGAGGAGGAGGAAAGGGACGGTTTTGCAATTATATCAAACTTTTATAAGGAAGCTTAACAGAATTAACGTGTTAGTGGACTTTGATTCGGCACATCATTTGATGTTACAACAACCTAATTAATTGACGACTGACTTTTAAGACGTGCATAAGTCAATCCAATTCATAGCAAATGGGATTTTTGTTGATGAGTTACCCACAGATTCAGTAAATGACTAAATTAAGAGAGTTTGAATCAGTGATCTCTCAAACTTTTACTCCACGTCATTGAACCTTAGGGTTGAATAAAAATATTGTGTTATTTACTTTTTTTTTTTTTTTTGGTTTTTGGGTCAGTCGATTGAAATTTGAACTTATGCTATCTTATTTTATCCTTTGCTGAATATTATAGTAATTAGAAAGAGGCATCTAAAAATCCTTCCTGTCTAAAACAAATATTCCTTGTTTGGTGGCCTGATGAGATCAAGTAACGTTCGTGCATTAATTAGCATATAGTTTGTTGGATGGCGATTTAAATAGTCTGCGTACATTCAGTCACCTGAAGGGTAACCTAATTCAGCAAGTTTTGGTATTTATCAAACACGGAAGTGAGGAAAGGTGACAGCTTGCATTATAAACGCTTCAGAAAAAGCTCAGATCGACCCTTCTTATTTGGAAATGTTGTGTGCGTGTCTACATTACATAGCACTTTGGAACCCCCATGGCAGGGTTCAGACTTTTCTCGAATTGCTAACAGAACAAGAACAATTACTTATTGCTCTTAATTGTGAAATTGTTCACAAGTATTCATGTCATTATCTCTTTGGTGAGTTTTGGCCGAATATGAGATTGTTTAGTTGAAGAGATATTTAACTTATAAGGCAATACACGCTGCATGAGAAGAAATGTTTTCACACGCTAGCTAGCTGCTTCTAAAAATACTAGCCTAGACGTACATTGCACTAGAAAATCTTTGGGTTCTATTAGGCAAGCTCATTTTTTATGGCCTAATTATACACGTAGAAAAAAAAAATAATTAAAAAATAACAACGTATCACAATAAATAAATACAAATAACTATTTTTTAAATCTTTTTTTTATTACTCATCGTCATTTTTTGAAAGAATTTATTCAATATATACAATTTGTCAATCAAATCACGAGTACCTCTAAAATTTTCTTAAATCTCTTTTTATTTATCAGAAAGTAAAAGAATAATAAATATAATAACTATCAAGAGAAATAGATCGGGCACTAGAGATCTTATCGAATGTCACAACTTTGTCAAATTAGTTTTCTAAAACAATATTTCTACTGACAATCTTAGATTCGTTGAAAAAGAATATGACAATCCAAAATGAGTGCAACGTAAGACGTAAGAATTCATATTCAAATTGGTCTTTAATATCACCTTCCAAATGCCCCAAGATCCACCTCAATGAAAGACCTTCCCTCATTGCAAACACGTCCGAACTGTTTAAACTGTTTCAGAAGGGTCGCGTAGATCTCTCTTAAATGGATTTACTGTAAGCTGCGTTAATAGACCGAACTGTTGTGATTTTGACAGGAAGTTGTGGCTAATAAAGGAGTGGGCGAGAAGCAATGGCCAACAAATATCAGTTTTAATTCCATTTTGCTAGTAGCCACTAGGACATACTTTTCTGTAGTAGAATATAATGGAGCACTGTTTTGAACAGCTATCCACACCATCAATAGCATTCGGACTAAAATGCATGCCTTAATCTGAAAATTATCAACCGAGCAAGAAAATATAAAATTGCATATGGGTAGTTACAACTACCCTATCGGATCCTTTTCATAGTAAGAGTCTAATACCTCCGAAAATACAGAATAGATTCAATGTTTATCTTCAAATTAATCGGCCGGTCGTTGACCCTAGAAAGAAAATAATTTCCAAATTCTGTTGTATCCAATATCTCAACATCATACTAAATTAATGGGCCTCCCTAATTTCCCATCAAATGACCAAATCCAAGAAGAAGAAGAAAAAAAAAAGTTAAATGGACATATGCTTAGATGGATATTTGAAAAGTACAAAAAAATAGGAACTAATCATATGTTTTTTTTATAACACAAATATACAAAATTAAAAATAAAAAAATTACCTTAATACTCTCTTATAATTATCGGATGCATATTCAAAAAGAAAACAGATGATGAAGTGCGTTAACTTGTAAGTGGATTATTATCAAATGAATTAACACCATATGACAAGTTTCGTGACATTTCTGCATTCAAATTACGTGTACGGTTGCATTAGTGGGTTTGCCTCTTTTATCACATGGACTTTGCCTAGCTGCTGAAGTCATCAAGACAAAAAAAGTATCTTGTTTATCCTTACAAGTTAATGATATTAACAGGGATAAACATTGTTGACAAACACTACAGGGTATAATTTGATATGCGCGTTGTAAGTTATTTTGTTCTGTTTTTCTTTTTAACCGTGGGAGGGCGTCAAGATAACCTTTTATTTCTTTCTTTTTTTTTTGTTTTTGGGTCCCACATTTTTTAGTAATTTGAAATATATTAATTATGAATTGTTGAGTACTATTGAGCGATAGGCCCAATAACCCCATTTGAAATCTTATTGAAATTGAGTCCATTAGTATCTGAACCAAAATTGTTCCACTACTAAAACCCCATTCTAACCGGAGTGGGTTTGAGAAGAAGATAATAATAACGCCTGACAGTAATAAATACAAGACTCGTTACAGGTCCCAGCTGCCCATGAGACGTCCAATGGCACGAGGATGTGGACTTTTCGTGCTCTCCCAATTTGTGCAAGAGAGGAAACGTTAGCATACAAAGCTGATAGGATTCTTGGACCGAGAATCGTTTTGGGCCAGGGGGTACAGGCATCGTGGAAACAGACTTCCCAAGATTGGCATTCGAGCAGACATGAGTTGGTACACGTTTTATTAGAGTTTAGCATGTTTTCCATTTTTTGCCCTTTATTCAATAGCAAGTTTAAATTTTTAAATTAAAATTTTTTTAATATAATATCAGCGTTCTTATGATTGAGACGACAACTCCAAATTGGCCATTTGGTTGGCTCTTGGTTTTTCAGGCTCAAGCAAATTGGGATGCCGAACTGAAACTATTATGGTGGTTCAAAATTATGGTCTAGAGGGTGGTGTTTACTTATCAAAATGTTCAGGAAAACTCGTAAGTTAAATTAAATATTGTAATTTGATTATATACAACAGCATTCTCCACTGATTAAAGTGTCAGATTAGAGACTTCCAGACAAAAAGTCTTATGCCAAACGTCAAAACAAGCGGGCTGGCTGATCCAAATTAATCGAAGCATATTTTAGGTGCCGCCACAGTTTCGTTCAACAATGGCGGCTGATGCTGGCCGCGTGTCGTATGCTCTGGAAATTCACTTGTCAATCTTCTTATTTATTTATTTATTTTTTTTTTTTTTTGTTTTTGGAGAAAGCACTCGTCAATTGTCATAATTGCATAGATTTTCGTTGATTGTTGTCCTAAAATAATATCATTTGAACAAAAGAAAAACGGTGGTTTGCAAGGAAGACAAATAGGTATAGCTTCTTATAACCATGTCATTTTTGTTTTAAGGCTTGCTTTCATATGTTTTGTCCGTAATTTAAGGTAGAGGCAAGCTCATCATACCAATTTCGGTTAACAGAATTAGCGCAGCATCTTGATTTTGATTCGGATCTTGTGAGAGTAGCGACGGGCCGACACTCTTCTCCTCTCCTGATGATAAAAAAAAAAAAAACAAAAAAAGAAAAAAGGGCGGAGGCAAGTTCACCACTACTAAGGGACTAGCATACCCGGACATTATAAACACAGCATGTGATGAGGATTATACCAGAGGCGGGCTTTGTGTGCTGCAGAAAATCGGCGAAAAGTGAGGAACCCATGTGAAAACGCTTTCATTCGGTCAAATAGAAAGAGGCAGCTTTTCCTATTATAAATTAGATGAAACATGGATCAACAGGTGAAAATGACAACTAGTCTTTGCTTTCTTTCGCAGAAAGTTTGTCGATCTCATTCCAATAACGAAATATGCGCAAAGTTAGCAGCCTCTTTGCAGGCGCTCGTAGCTCCTCTGCCCACATCTTATGGGTGATAATTGTTGAAATTCTAAACCAAGGTAGATTAGTTAGCTAATTTTCTAGTTATAATAGATTTAGCTATACTAAGCAGGATTTGGATTTAACTAGTTGTCTACAAGTAGGGGTGAGTGTGTGTTTTGTTGCTTAAATGAAAGATACCAAATTGTTAATAACATAAAATCTATGTCAATAAAGTACAAATAACTAATCTAACTTATGATCTCTACGAGAATTTTCAGTACTTGTTATTTTGTGGTTTGACCCTTTTCTCATATTAGATTTAATCCGTTTAACTTAATGTTAGTGGAAGTTAATGCTTAGATTTAATTCGTTTAGTTTAAATTCATTGAATCATATGTTAATCAGACTTAATACCTGTCCAAAAACGAAAAAAAATTTAACTGATGTGTGGCTTTCACTCCTAATTTTTAAGCAAGACATCACAACCCTTCTTAAATCCTGCAAATGGAAAGGATAGTGCGTGTGCAAGGATTGGAGCCGTTGCCACACAACCAATTGGCCACCTGGCCAACATCCGACGGTTAAATATCCTAACATAAACACTTCAACATTTTTGCCTTGGTTTTATATTTGCATTATTAACGCCAGTCTCGGGGCTGGACATCAAAACCGTAGGGGGCAAACGTAGGGCGAAAAATGAGAGGGAAATTTTCAAAAAAAAAAAAAAAAAAAGATTAAGTTCGCTTTCACGAGTATGAGTGAGCGTGGACTTGGTAACAACCAAAGGCAATGAGAAAAACAATCTTTAAGGCACGAAAGGAAAAACTACAATAAAGTAGTCCAAAATTTGAGATATGAAGATATAGAGATAAGAATTTGAGTCACATTCAACATAATTTTAAGCCGATTATACGTCAAACATCATAGAGCTCTGATCTTGTAGCGACATTCTCGTTTGTCTTGACATAAGCGTAGTTCATTAAAGATGTATTTGATTAATTGCGTTTGCTGTTGTAAGTTACCTGGCGGTTGATATTTACTAGCCCCGGTTCCCATCAATTTGTAATTTAATACCATCTTCGCTGGATATTATTGGTAATATATTAACCTAACGGAAACAGTGAAAAAGGAAAACTCATATAAAGGCCCAGTCTCCTTTCTCTTCAGGTCGGGAGCTTTCTGAGTTACAAAATTATGGGGAAAATGACGCTCTTCATTTAGTTTTAATCGGAATTGAAGTCCACCGACTCTGAAATGTTGTCCTTGAATGTAATAATCCGTAGGAAAACTTTTATAAAAAAAAAAAGCATGGCTGTAATTTTTTCATCATTGCATTATTGAGTGGCAATTGAAAGACGTCAAATGCTCTCCTTTTCAAACGTTCTTTTTCCCTGGTCGTGCCTTTTCAAGGCTCAATGAAAGGGAAGATTTGAGCAAAAGTAAGAAAACTCATGAGTGAGCCATGTTAGCATGTTACCCAAAGACAGTAAAAGGATCGTACAAAAATGGGCCCATTGTTAGTGATGGCTGCACAAACAGAGGTCTACCAAATACAAGTGAAATCATTTCGGGTGCTTCAATTCCAGGTTAGCTTTTATTTGGTCACATTCCCCATATTATCAACAGCCAAAGATGAGCGGAGAGGTAAAACAAGTCCAAGTCATGGACAAGGTAAAGGCATTTATCTTTTCAATGTCCACTTGCCAACATCATCATTGTGTGTTAGAAGCCATCCCTCCTTTGTGGTACTCAAAATTCTGAAATCAGTTCGAGCAGATAATCACTAATGGCAAAATTTTATCTTGTATTACAAAATTTTTGACTAACCAATGAATCTAATTATTATATATTCTCTCACAAAATTATTGAACCCCAAATTGAATTTGGGGGCCTCCAGTGATGTTGATCTAAAAACTTGGGACAAGTCGCTACTTGGCATTGAGACACTATTCTGAACAAATACGTTTTGGGTGACTATCCCTCAAGGTAATTAGTCTTTTTCTGTTCGAGCTTTTATTTTCTTGTTGTCATTTATTCGTCATTAAGAAAAAAATAAAAAAAAGGGTGTCAGGCATTAAGCACAAGACCATTGTCTTACTTTTCAAAGCAACGACTTAGTTATGCCCACATCTTCAGTTAACCTCTGTTAATTTCAATTGCACTGCCAAATCACATCCACCTTAAAAGTTACATTATAACATCATTGTCAAGACACAGGTCAAGCCTAGAAATTTGACAGGTTGGACTATCCTTTTTCTTCGTGAATAATTGAACTGATAAGATAAACATGGCTAAGAGATTAATTCCTCCCCAGGGTCCCCTATAAACATTTATTCGTCATTAAGAAAAAAAAAAAAAAAAGGGGTGTCAGGCATTAAGCACAAGACCATTGTCTTACTTTTCAAAGCAACGACTTAGTTATGCCCACGTCTTCAGTTAAACTCTGTTAATTTCAATTGCACTGCAAATCACATTCACCTTAAAAGTTACATTATAACATCATTGTCAAGACACAGGTCAAGCCTAGAAATTTGGCAGGTTGGACTATCCTTTTTCTTCGTGAATAATTGAACTGATAAGATAAACATGGCTAAGAGATTAATTCCTCCCAGGGTCCCCTATAAAAATTGTAGTTTCATGATGTTGACAATTTCCAAATGTCACATACGAGTTCGGAATAATCACTGCGTGAATGTTAAGTTAAATTGGGCACGAAAGTGAGACATAATCTTTGAAAAATTATATTCACCATGTCACTTTTTAGACGGTAGGTCACTATACATTGTCCACGAAAGCTTTCGGTGATATATAACAAAGATTGGCTGTGTTCAATTGTTAACAATTTTCTTGAAACAACAGTGAATTAGACAGCTGTGTATCCTCATGATTCATAGTTGCAGTCTCCAAAGTTACGCTATTCGGCACTAATTGTCTGATTAGCATTGTCAAAGATGCAAAACAGGTCATTTGTCACCAGCATAGTGGAAACCGCCATGATTTCTCTCATTCAAGGTCAAGAGCTGAATCGTTTAACTTACAGAATGGCGCTCAAACATTGCTGTGAGTTATTGCATATGCTTCTTCCAAATGAAAACCATTATAATTGGTAGAGTTAGTAACTAGTTATTTCCTTCCATTCCTTGATTGAGGGGAAGGGAAAGGCGGTCGAAATTAAGGTTTAATTTTTTGGTACTGTATTTTGAAAGTTGAAAGCATATTAGCATTGTCACTCAAACTATCATATTCAAGACAAGAAAAAAAAGAACGATCTTAAAGTCCAAATCCGCAAGCCACTGTTTGTTGGGGCATATCGAACCGTGCCAATTTATGCTCACAAGTGGAAAATTTAAAAATAAAATTAAGACATCAACGTCTTTCTTTCTGTCTATCCTTTCTGGTGGGTCATCCTTACATCTGTGTTCATTACGGGCCTTCATTAGGCGTGGAAAAAACATTTCTCACGGTAAGGATCAGCTTTCAAACGGACAACTTTCTCGGTACAAAAAAGTCTTTTAGCAGAGAGAGAGAGAGAGAGAGAGAGCTACAATAATGCAGTGGACACAAATTTGTACATAGCAGCAGTCACGAGGAGACATCTTACACAGATCTGAGAGAATATTTATTCTCTTACTTTGTCAGCCAACAACGTATAAAAACAACGAAACGGATGCCTGCAACAGCATATATCTGGACGCATAAGAACGATCTAGATTGATGTGGCCTTAACAGAACCAGAAAGATATGGCTTTTTACTGTGGATAAAGGACAAGAGAGTATACTAGTGGGCCTAAAGCTCAAGCACTCTTTAATTTACATCTCAGAATTTGTATTGTAGAGAATAAAAGCAGAACGCAGACTCGCAACGCAGGAGCAACCAGGGCAGACTCCGTTGCTTGCTTGCATGAACTATGGAAAGGGATCGTAATTGAGAGATTCCAATTTTGAGGGTCTCTCACAGTCTAATTTAAACAGCTCAGGAGGGATAGACAAGGAAGAAGAAGATGGGCTCAGCGGAAACAGAAAAAGAAAGTACTCGAACTTTATATCGCAAGATTCTGATATAAAGTTCCTGAAAGCACACGAAATAAAAGGTAAGAAGACAGAACGGGGTCTTACAAGGTCAAGAAAAGGTCTTACAAGGTCAAGAAAAACATGAAAATGTAATCAGAAGAGAAAAAAAGAATGTTGAGAGAAGAGGGTAGCAATATAAAAAGCTCAGGTAGGATAGCACCCATTTTACATTAACAAGCCACCATCAGTAAGGAACTTGTGGCTCCGGCACGAAAGCCATTAAACAACCCATCTACTGAGGTTTCTTCCTCTCTTGGAGTGTTGTGCATGTCGCTGTTCTTCTTTTTCATGCTCACAGGCTTATACGAGAATTTAGCTTCAAGATAACCTGAGAAGAATCAAAAACCTAGGAATAAGCATCATATATGGTAGCTGGTAAGAAAGAACCAAAGAAGGAAGCACGACTCTTGTACAAAATGAAACCTAACATAAACAGATTTAGAAATCTGAAAGCACCTCTCATTTGCTTTTTTTTTGGTTAAAAACAAAAGAGAGAGAGAGTGTGGTTAATTAACTGGACAAGTTGAACAATGGCAAAAAAAATACAAGAAAAGAAAGCATGTGTTGGGCCAACCAAACATCAGCTGGGTGTGTCAGCTTGACACCAAAAACCATACATAAGCCTTTTGACATTCCCATATAAAGTAAGTTTCCATACCTTGCAGAAACTTATGCCTCGATTTCACCTGTTGAAGCTTTTCTCTCTCCTCCATTTTTAATGTGTGACAGAGAGAGAGAGAGAGAGAGAGAGCAAGAAGAAGAAAGTGCAGTAAATGCAATGGAAAGAGAAGTGGGAGAAATGGGAAAGGTTTATATGTGGAACTCAGAAGGGAGACCAGTGGGCTGCCCTGGTGGATCTGACAGCGAAACGTCCACGGCCCAGAAAGAATAAAACCGACTCCATGTGACGTCACCATAGGAAAAGCTGCCCAGCCGCACTGACCGCGCTGCCCGGTCCACCGTTTCATGTATTTATCATTTTTACTGATATTTTTATTTTACTTCAATTAAATTTTACTTACTTTTTTTTTAATTTATATTTTAAGTGGGTAAAATTATAAATCTTCGCGTCTCTTTTGTCTGCCCGTGCTTCCACTGAGACCCTGGGGAGGCGGGCGATTTCGGTTGACCAAGTGGCAGCTTTTGGGCCGTTGATTGAAAATTGGCAAGCTGGACGCTACGGTCGAGTGGTTTGCATGAGTGCACAGTCGGGTGACTTACTAACCCGCCATTGGTTGCTTTTTGCAACTTTCCAAAACCCCATGCTCAATTGGCCACAAATATCCCATAGAAAAATCAAAAGGACAATCAAAAGTATATATATAAGATGAATTGAATGTGCCCAACACGCGCAGGCTTATGCAATAAATTATTATAATTCTCAGTTGTATATTTTTATTTTTTTAACATATGATGACGATTGATTGATGATCGAATTACAAATATATGTTAAAAATTATGGTTGTACTAATAAGTTCATATTTAAAATACATCAAGTTATGACCCCATATATTTTTTTAAAAAAAAAAAATCGAATTCATTTTTTAACCCAGAACTTCTATCATACATCGTAAAACTTCAAAATGTTACCATCAAAAGATGTTTTTCTTTGGTCAAACGAACTTTTCTTTTCTTTATTTTGTGGATGTAGAGAACACTGCACGCCAACCGAAAGTGGATAATTTGCTTAGGAAATCTTCCCAGATCTTTTTTTTTTCTTTTCTTTTTGGAAATCTTTCAAGTCTCATGATTTTGATTTTTTTTTTTTTTTTTTTGGTTTGATTCATTCATGAACTTGTAATTCAGCTAGCATAATCTTGAAATTCAAGAAGCCAATGTCGATTGAATTTTACCAGCAATTAGAACAAAATTGACCATATATTAAAAAAGAAGTCGTCTCCGCGTGCGTTCACCATATCCTCCAACTTTCGTGAGAAAGGAGGTAAATGGTTTACTTATGTGGCTCACCTTATTTGCCTTTTGCTGAATTAATTTCATCAATTTGATGCAAATTGATATCATACGTTTTGAGGTTTTTGATGTTTTGTCAAAATCATAATAATTTGAATTGCAGTCCATCAATAACATGGATCCGATATCAATTTGTTTCACAGTGGATTAAATTTATTCAATTGACTAAAATAAAGTTGGACAAATAAGCTGACGATGTATCAACCCTTCAAATTTAAATAATTTGTTACTAACTGCCCACTTTTTCCTTTTTTTCTCAGCAATTTATTTTTATGGTCTCTGTTGAGGACTCTTCTTTTTTTTTTTGGCAAAGTTTAGGAAGTTAAGTTTTCATAAATGATCAATTTAAACTTTGGGTAAATCTCTACCTGGAGTCAAAACTCAGGCTCTCAAGTCTCAGCCAAATTCAAATTTCAATGAACTTGGACGCCTCGCACACCTATTAGTTCGTTAAAAAATAAAAATTAAAAAATTATACAAAAATGACTCAAGTACATTAAAGAATGCAGAAGAGTTTGGCAAATGGATGGGGAATTGGGAATCTAGGTACTTGAAATACGGTGCAAAGACCTTCAAGTACATACAATTTAACGAAGAATTGCGCCCATTGGCAGAAAAAAAAAAAAAAACAAAACAAAACAAAAAAGGCATGTGACACTAGTGTATGGCGTCCGTTCAATGCTATAGCATGTGTTTATGTGCGTGCAATCATCAAGTACCTAGTTTGTTTTGCTTTGTGTTTTAAAGCCTAGTTCAAAATAAACTACTGAGCCCTTGTGGGGGAGGAACGGAACCTCAAGAAGGACCTGCAGGGATGGGGATGCATAACAAATTAACAATCACAGTCTCCCAAGATACGGTCAATGCCATGCAATGTCGCCTTCTTCAATTCCTTGGCCTGCGTTTCCTTTTACATAATGTACGCATAATGTCACATACTTTGACTCCTCCACCCTGGTTTTCTTTCTTCTTTTTTATACCCTTCTGTTTTCATCACTACCCTTTGTTGTTCCTTCAAGGACCAAATTGCAAATCCTTTTTACGCCAGTAGAATAACCTGATCAAAAGCATCGTGCTAGCCCATTCCCACGTACCAAATGGAAATCATGCTATCAACTGATTAATATATTTGTTGCGTGGAGGAGATAATATGTTAATGAGATGTTGAAGTCGACATTACGGAGACACCCACTTCAAGTTCAAACACTTTTGCAAAACATATATATTACATTATAGAAAGCAAGTCGTATAACAACAATTGGATTCCAACAACACGACGTGGATTCCTACAAGTCAAATGTGCTCTACTTATTTGTCAAACTAGGCCGATTGTTTAGATTAAGAAATTGAAGTAGTAAATCTCACATTTGTAAAGTCCAAATATGGTGCTCCGACTACAAATTAATAGTTGAATTGGGATTGCGCCTGATTATAAAAACTTAGGTCTGAATTGAAGTAAATTTAAATCCTTGTTATTTGAGCTTGTTAGAGGATTGACTCAAAATATAAATAAGTTAGAATAAAATTGATTTGCAATCCATTGAGATTGCCTATATAGAACTTAAGAAGGCCGACGACTATATTTTAAAGTAAACCATGTAACTAAAGTATTGATGGTATAAAATATATTATATGATAATTTTTTATTTTATTAATTTGATAAAATATTATGCATTAATAAGAAAAAAAACAATGTGTATATATATACAGATATTTAAATTAATTTAAATAATAAAATTTAAATAAAACTTAATTAAATTATTTTTTATTATAATTTTAATAATTTCTTAATATAAATTAATATCAAAATCTCTCTTAATTCTAATTATTGATATTCTTAATTGTAATATTTACTCTAACTTGGCAAATACTTAGTGTTTTAACAGTTTTGTAAAAATATTTATTACTTGATCTTCATACTTATAGTATATTAATTCAATTTTCTTTTTATTATCATGATCTCTCAGAAAATGAAATTGAATATTAATATGTACACTTCTTTCATGTGTTATTGAATTTTTGGTCAAATTGATTGTAGAAAGATTATTAACAAATATCTTTATAAGACCTTTAACTAAAATATAAATATTACTTAGCAAATTATGCTATTAAATAACTAAACAAACACTTGAAGTAGCAGATATAGACTCTCGTGTTGAAAATGCTATAATACACTATTTCTTAGATGACTACGAACAAATAGTAATTTTAAAATTGAAATAGCAGCTAAAAGTATTTCTACAATAATTAACACCTCCAACCAATCAGTGTTAAAATAGTTTACAAGAGTACAATTTAGATGAAAAATAAAGTAGGTCATGATTATAAATCTCTTTTATATACTACATAATCCTTGTAGCAGTTTGTATATTAGGTTAGTGGTGAGACTATAGAAATTTACTAATCAAACCAACTTCATAAGATATATTAGATCTTGTGTATGTTAGATATCTCAATCTCCCAATAGTCTACTTAAAACGTATAAAATCAACAAATACTTCATTGTCTTTCTTAAACAATTTAGTGTTAACTTCTATTAAAGTTCTCACAAAATTACAATTATGCATCTGAAACTTTTTTTAAAAGTACAACAACATATCTCTTCTGATAGATAAAGATTTCATTATTACTTTAAATTACTTGAATGTCAAAAAAATAAAATATTATGCCTAAATTTGTTATCTCAAATATATACATTATAAATTAGTTAAAATTTTCAATCATTATAAAATTATTACTTATAAAAATTAAGTTATTAACATTTAAACACATCAATAAAATATCACTAGAATTATTAACTTTCACATATAAGACACTCTTAGAAGGACACTTTTAGAAGTTAGTCATATGGAAGAAAGAATCAATGCACTTATTTTATACTTTAAGTGCTTATTTCATGCTATATAATACTTTCTTTAGCTTATACAACTTCTTTTCACCTCATTTTTTCAAAAACTTGATGACTACTAGACAAATACTTTCTCTTCAAAAGGATTATTAAGGAAAATTGATTTCATATTCATTTAATAGAGTTTTCAATGATTTTTTTTGCAATTAAAGTAATAATAAATTTGACAGTCTTTATTTAAGTAACAGGAAAGAATACCTTATAATATTTATGACTAGGTCATTGCTTAAATTTTTTTGTGACTAATCTTGCTCTATATTTCTCTACTTCTTCATTTGATTTCTTCTTAGTTTTAAAAACCCATTTCACATTAATCATTTTTTTACCTTATGAAATATTAGTAAGCTATCATGTTTTATCGTCCTCAATGGTCTTGATTTCTTCATTTATAACATTCACTCACTTTGTATTAAATCGCCTCATCAAATGACACAGATTCATAATTTGCAAACATGACAAAATGCATTAAATCTCTATTGTTATGAATGACATTATCATAAATTACCTCATAATCTTATAATTTAATTGATTATTGACAATTTCTTCTTGGCCTTTTATTATTTGGAACTTGTAATGTAGGATTTTGTATAGCAACTAATGAAACTTCTCTATTGGCATTAAGGACTACAACTTGAGTTTCTTCTTCTCCTAGAATAGTAACTGGACGTCTTTAAGAGTTATTTTACTCCTTAACTTCAAAATTCTAAACTTAATTTTTAGAAAAAGTCATATCTTTACTCATAATTTGTCACATGACTAAATAACTTATATCTTTTTTTTTTATGTAACCAAAAAAAATAATTTTCAATTCACAATCATCTAATTTTGTCATTGTCTTTGCTAGAATATAAGCATAAATAATAGAATCAAAAACTTTGAGTTGTCTTACATTAAACTTGAAACCGCTTAATGTTTCTTTAAAAATGACATTTTAATATTTATTGGAGATCTATTCAACAAGTATTTAGAACACAAAATAGTTTCTACCTAAAAAGGATTAAGTACTTCTTTAACCTTTAACAAGTTTCTCGTCATTATTGTGATTGATTTGTTCTTCTTTTTATTAACTTCATTATGTCATAGAGTGTAAAAATTGTGACTTCATTCTTAATTCCTTGTACTTCACAATACTCTTTAAATTCATTATAAATATACTTATAACCTCCACTAGTTCATAAAATTTTAATATAATATTCACTTTATCTTTTAGTATAAATTTTAAATTTTTTAAAACAATCAAATGCCTCATATTTTCTTTACATGCAGTGAAACCATGTCTTTTTTGCAAAATCATCAATTAAGGTAAAAAAATACTTATTATTGTCATTTGATGGAATATTTATTGGGCTACAAATATTAGAGGGGATTAATTGGAGTGATTACTTTGCACGTTAATTTCTTGTCACCAAAAACTATCTACTTTATTTTGCAATAATACAAATTTCATAAAGTTAATTAGAATGATGTATCTTTGACAAATTTGTCATCATATTTTCTTATGTAGGCAATTTCAAATTGCAAAAATTTTGATGATCAAAATGAATATCCTATAACTAAGACTTATCTTTTCCAACAATATTAAGATAAGTGTAAATATAAATAACAATATTAATTCAAATATCCAATTATTTGTTAAAATAAATTTGATAATGATTGTACCTCTTTCATCAATAATGGCAAAACAATTATTACGTAATTATATATTATATTTCATTTCAAACAATTGACCTAATTTAAGTAGGTTGTTTTTCATATTTGACAAATAAAAATCATCTATGATGTAATTATGATCTTCATTTTTTAACTTATACGGTTATATGATACTTTTTTATTTTATCAATTCAATAAAACATCACATACTAATAAGAGAAATAATTAAATTAAATATATTCATTAATATTCAAATCAAAATTTAAAATTATAATTCTTAATATCACAATAATATATAAATTATTTTTTATTAATTAAATCACATTATTATTAATTATTTAATAAAAATATCATTAAAAAATATTATCACACAATTAATTAAAAATATACTAATAGTTTGTTTAGTTGTAACTAAATAAGTTAAGTAATGCCATTGTCCAACCCCTTGTGTTGATATCAAAATTTTCAAAAGGTCATGGACCATGAAGGAATGGGGAAAACGGAGATGGGATTAGCATGCGGGGACCAATGTTGTAGCAGTAGCACACATGCCCATAGCTGGGGGCAAGTAGGCAAGCAACTGATGGTTGAATGGATGCGACTATATATTTTCACAGAAAATATATATCCTCACCCTTCTTGAATATAGTATGCAACAAGTCAAAAACTGGCCAATTAGATGTAAGCAGATAACTGAAATTCAATGCATCGTAGTAGGCCTGTGCACGCTCGTGTGTTGGATGGAGTAACAATTAACTATTATTTATTTGTGAAAGAAAAATGCCGACAGCAGAAAATTGGTAGAGGTTCAGTCTTTATTTATTGATTTATTTTTGAAAAAAAAAAAAAGGGTCTTTTGATGACTATGTGCAATTATGATTGAACTTTACCACCGGCAAATGCGGTACCCAAGTTTACGCGAGACCAATGGGCTTGAAAATGTGCCCCTAGAGTCTCTAGACCCCAGCGCAAATCGTATTGGTTTTGCGTTGCGTAAACTAGGGACTTGGAATGACTCCTGAGGCCAACAGGGATAAGAACACTGTTTGGACAAGGAATCACGCTGAAATACTAGGAGACATGCACTAGTTGAATACATGACAAGGTACCATCATTTTAAGTACAGATGTGCAAAGGCTTGAAACAATTATCTTTTTGTTCTATGCATGAGAGGATTGATGATAACATGGCGTACCCAAATCAGGAAGCCAATAATGTTCAAGTTACTGATAAAGGGAGGGTTGAAAGATGCATGCCATCCTTATATTTCATTTCAGTCTGCATGTGGGCCCAAGGTTGAGGACTGTTTTGGTTTACCTTGATCAAAAAAGAAAACGAAAAAAGTTGAGTACCGTATGGTGTTTCGAAGAGGGCCATTTGGGTTCGGAAAGGAAACAAAACCTGCAGAGATTCTTGCAGAGTTTGGGGTTTGAAATTTTTGTTCGGTGGTCCAACTACAGTTGTCTAGTAAATCGGTGAGAGCCCATTTTCAAATCGCATTCTTCTTACAAATAAATTATAAATGCAACTTTCATGTGAAGATAGATTACTCCTGTTAAATTGCTATTGGACCCCATTTTGTCAACAATTATTATGAGGCCTATCGACCGAGTGCTAGAAAGTGGGTGTAATTTTTATTTAAATATGTTAGCTCTCTCTCTCACACACACACACACACACATATATATATTCAGTTTTTACTCAAATATTTGGGTTTATAGTTGAGTACCTAGATACAGATAATAGACATAGCCAGGGACACAAACAATAAAATATTTAAGTGAACTCTCAATCCAATTATGTTGAATGATTTTAATATGTTAATGTGGGGATGGCACTAAAGTCTAAGGTAACGATTAAGAAAAAGGTCCATCCAAGTGGCACGAAAAGCTTCACTAGCTACATTGCATCGATCAAACGAGTTCTCAAAATTGCAATTACGCTGCAATTTTGGGTCAGCGTTAGACGTTGCGTCGAAACTATAGTCTTATTCTAAGTCCATCAGGCCCCCATGTCCCTTTGTCTTTTAGATTATATTCGGTTCTGAGAGCAAGCCTCATTTGATGGCGTTAAACCACAGCTGCTAATATGCGTAGGCCCAATCTCCCATCTGGCCCGCCCACAGGTTACATTTTCAAATTACAACGGCAATCCACGGGCGGCCCCCGCGAAAGCTACGATGTGGCTGGCCGGTATGCAAGGGAAGTGAGAAGTTGCGAGTGTCAAAGTAAGAAAATAGGTGCATTTGCCTAAAAAGGATATATATATATATATATCGCCGCATGGAGTTTGTGTAGTAGTGGAGGAACTTCAGACATATTCTGCAAGAAAATTCGAAAATTGATAAAACCTATATTCCATTGGATGAACTAATGAAAGGACACCGACTGTCCGCAGAAGTTGGAATACAACAATAAATCCAAGTGGATGGAAATAAAAAGAAAAAAGGAGCAAATATTTTAAGTTGATTTAATGATTTCTAGTTAAAAGATATTTAAAATTCCTAAATCTCAAATTAAATTCAGTTCATAATACAACGGTGATAAAAGTTTCGTGTGCATATCTTATAAATATAAATGTGCAAGATTAAAACTTTATGTTATTGTAGATACACTTCCAAAAATAACCAACAAGACATCTTTTTGGGGCATTGCTAGCTAGTTATGGGGTTAGTTAACCTGTTCTAGGCTCTGACTAATAAGTAACAAGTTACCACAATGCTTCGAATTTCTTGGGGATTCTTCGAGTGATTATTGTTTTCAGAATAAAATGTGACTTCAGCTCTAGAGAATTTCAACTGCATCCCCGTCCACAATTAGTGATTTCGTGTTGATTCTTCTAACTGTAGTGCGTTTAGTTTTATTGATCGGCCCAACATCCCAACAATTTTTATTGCGGGCTTGCGTCCCCCACCACGAAATGAAAACAAAGGGGAGGAGCCGGCCTAGCTGTATTGGTGGAGGCAGCGCCTCTTCTTGGGAGGTGGGTTTTCGAATTTCAGTCTCTTCCTTAACTAACCTCTTATTCCCATGATGACTTGTCATCTCTTTTAAATATAATTTAAAAAAGAAAAAAAAGAAAAAAGAAAAGAAAAGTGCAAACTTGGGGTCTATTACGGTTAATAAGAAGAATTCGCAAGTCCATCTCTGGCGCTATATATGGATCACGGGTTAGCATCATTATCCACGGCTATGCAGCGCCCAAGCGATTACGTGAACGATTGGGAAAAGTAAAGGGCACAAGAAATATCGAGGAATGGCATATTCTGATAAGAAACGTACACATAAGTGAGCATATTCTTCAGTTTTCTCCCCATTGTTACGTAAACCGAACAAATTAAGAAACTTCCTGAAAGAGCACATTTTTAGTCACTGTGCATCATTCTGATTAAACTTACGCATCGAGATAAAAATTCATTATGATTATATCGACATTAAGGAAATTTATCATCTAATAACCCCCCCCGGCTTTTTTTCTGTTAACTGGACTGGCTTAAGCTCGAATTGGAGATTTAAATCACAACTTCAATACCATTTAATTAATTCATCTAATCAAAGTGATGCAGACAATAATATCAAGGATCAAATCCCGCTCATCTGAGAAAGTTTAAAGGAGGAAGGATACCTCAAATGTGTATCTTCCGTGAATAAGTTGAATAAGTTTACAATTAAATATTAATGATGTATCAGAGTTTGAACTGAAATATATTAAACAGAGCAATAAGTTAACATCAATAATTATTTGACATTATTCACAACTTCACCTTCTTTGATCTATTTTCCTTGATTTGCTCCGTCGACATCCTTCACCTCCTTGTCGGTCACAATAGCTTCAAATTGGAACAAAGATAATGGAAAAGACTTGGACAATCCGGCTGGAGTCTTGAACGTTATCGTCGAGGATGATGTAGCACGATGATTATTATTTACATAAATTTCACTCAAAGTGATCCAAATCAAGAACTCCCTGGCCTTAACACCGGTGAGGTTCTTGATCTTGTTGTGCTCAATATATGCTGTGACTTCTGTTTCATAGCTAATGAGTATATTCTCAAACCTGTAGTAGTCCCTCTCCTTCTTGTGCTTGAGCCAGACAAAGCCTGTGTCCCTCACGTACCCGCATTCCTCTATCTCCTCTAACGTTAACAGGCCATTTGGCAGGCCTATTTCTGTTAATAATAACATGAACTTTTCTCTACATTTCTCGTCTCCATAACAAATCTCAGCTCTGGCCCTCAAGTCTCCGGTCAACATGGACATGTCCCTTCCTCTGTGAAGATTTGGGAACAGAAGGCTTGGTGCTAGTGTTGGTGTTGGGGTTGGTTTTGCTAAGGCTGGAGGATGCATGGTTATGTGGGTTTTTTATTTTTTTTTTCCCAAGGAAATTGGCCTGGAATTGGGGGTATGTATTTGGTGCTCGCGCAGTTGCAAAGAGCAGGAAATTTAGGTGTGAGAGATATCAGGAGGGATCGTACTTCTTGATACCTCTACTTATTCGACGACCTTGGAATAATAATTAGTATATATTATATTTATTAAAATTTTAAATGTAAATTATGTATTCAAAATATTTCATATTAAAAATGCAAAGAAGAGTAACAAGACGAATTAAATAACCTACCACTTTCTGAATTTGGATTCTTTAAAGTCCAAATTTGTGTCTTTTTTCGTGCCCTCCGATATTTCATGAGCACGGCAGCAAGCATGTTTGGTCGAGGTAAAGTCCACTGTTCTCCACAAACTTCATGCGTTAACTTTCAGATCGATATAACCGATATGAGAGGGCAGGCTACATATTAATTAATAATCACAAGAGAAACGTGCTACACTTCAATTCAACTTTGGAGAATTTGCATTACCATTGACCAATATCAAGGTAACTTCTTCATTATGCGAAGCTTATATGAGCTTAAGGTTACAAATGGATTATATTTTGGATATAGATGGATTAAATATAAGGTTACAAATGGATTATATTTTGGATATAGATGGATTAAATATAATTCGACTCTTATATTTCACATTAGATAGAAAAAGAAGGATTCTGAGTCATATAAACGTGGATATTATATACCCCCAATAAACTGTTTTTTGAGGAGAAAATAATAATTTCGTAACAAGTAATATTAGAGCCGATCCGACCATAATTCTTATGTTTTCTCGCCAAACACTTCACCTAAAAGTAAGTAGGAGAGCCCCCGATTTCCAACGAAGACGTCGATGGATTTAATGGGAGAGAATGTTACGAATGAGTTATATCTCGGATACGGATAGATTAAGTAGAACTCAACTCTCATATCTAATATTGGATAGGAAAAGTAGAATCTTAAGATTCGGTGAGTGAAAATATTATAAATGGATTATATTTCAGATATGGGCGAGTTAGGTATAACCCGACTCAGAGGGATCTGAGTCATATAAGCGTAAGTACTGCATAAAGTAATAACCTTACCATGTTAAGCTTCTTAAACTTTGCAATCTAGCCCTAAGATTAGCGTCTTGATCCATAAAATAAGGAAGGCACAACCCCTGGTTTAATGGTCAAGGCGACCTTTCTATACGTGATTAGAATACCCCATAATTTTATTTTTGGTACATCGAAATAGAGAATGCCCCATAGTTCAAAAGTACAATTATGCACTGCAATGTGACAAGCGTTATTTCTCTGCTAAAAGATAACTTGCCACTGTGAAATTGACCGCGTCATGTAAAATAAACCTTTTCTTTAACATCATGTGAAAAAACCCAAGACTTCGAGGGATGCTATACGAATAATCTATTATTCCATTGATCGTGTGGTTTAAGTAATAGAAATTAATTGTTGTTGAATTACAAATTTGAGGTTCGAATATCTGTTTAGACTATCGCACGAAATTTGCTGCTCCCCATTGAACGCTATTCCGTCAACGGATATCCAAATTTATTTTCTAACCAGTCCTCTCACTGAGTAAAGTCCAGTGGTCTCTTTTCGATGAAGGAAAAAGAACATCAATCTTTATGCTCAATTCTTTCTCCTCCAGTCCTCAGCGTATATGTCAAGGAATGATTGCATAGGACTTTATGGAGCCCATCCTCTTGTTCTCCCTGCCTTTCACTCAAATGCTTGTCGCTGGACCCAAAACCAAATCCCCATTAGATACAGATCCAAAAAGTTAACATTCTTATGACTCCCGTGTGGAGATTTCCCTCTGGTGTGCAAAGCTTATTCCTTTGTTTGGTTTCACAATTGGATAACGACTTCTTCTTCATTAGTTATACGTTTGGATTATGAATTCAGGTTCCGGGTTTTCTCTGATGAAATTACTCTCCAAATTCTTGCTAGATCTCCGGTTAAGTCCATGTTTAGAGCCAAAAACCGTGCGAAAACTTTGGTACGGATTATCATCGGATAATTGTTTCGTTCAACTCTACAAAGAAGTAGCTGCTAAGAATCCAGTTGTACTGCTTGAGGTTTCAGATTCATCGGAGTCAAAATTTAGCTTATGTTCGGTTGATAATTTGAGGGGTGCATCTGAATTTTCGTTAGTTTTCTTGAAAGAAAGAGTGAAAGTCAGGGCCTCACGTAATGGCTTGATGTGTTGTTCTAATATCTCTGACAAGGGTGCCTATCATGTTTGCAATTGAATGACTAGAGAGCGTAATGCTACCGACCAGTAGGTACGACTCAATTTTTATGTCCAATTAGCGGAGAATTTTGAAAGATATAAATTTAGATATTATAAATTTTGACAAATTATTTTTTAGTGAGAAAATAATAATTTTTAATTAATATTATCAAAATTAATGTAATTTTAATTTTGATATTTTTTATTAAATATTTCACATAAAAAGAGTAATTTTGATATTTTTATTAAATATTTTGTGAGAAAAGAATAAGTAGAAGAGATTTTAATTTTTGATATAAATATCGATAGATTCAATGATAAAATATCCTAAACAGATACGTTAAATAGCTCGTATAAGCGTCGGGAGAGAGTAATGGCGGGACATCTTCGGTTTTGTGGGGGAGAAAGTAATGCCCCGTGAGAGTAGGCTGCTTCCCAATCAGAGTAGAGAAATGTCACCTGGGACTCCGTTTTATCTTGACGGTGATGCCACTCTAGTTGGTTTGGCTTGTCCTTTCATCAATCCAGAACTTTCAAGTAGTGTTAGACGGTTACCACCGTACTTTTGGTCACAGACCAAATGCTTGGTATTTGATTTGTGCTTGAATAGATGGAAGTAGTCTCTTTCCTTTCTAGATGATCATTTTATGCCATTTGGATAGGAACCAGGTTGTTTTTGTTAATGGTTTACTCCATTGGTTAACTAGTAGCCGTTGGTTCGTGCTAGTACTAGATTTGGATTGTGATATTTGGAGGAAGATTTCGTCACCAAATGGAGTTATGGAGTTGGGAATAGAGTATACTTGTTGGAATCAGATAGATGATTGTCTGTAATTCAGATCTCCGATACGTGGATGACAGTTTGGCTGGTTGATGGGGGACTATCAGGGGGTATGTGTAGGCACTCGGTGCAAGTGTGGTCGTTCTCAAAAACAAGTTGGAATTGCCCTCGTTTCGTTTCTACATCTGTGTGCAAGTGCTACCGCAACACAATCATTTCCTTTAGTATTCAAATACGGTTAGAGACACATTGGAACAAATCAAGTGGGGGAAAGGCCATTGTGGTGATTGGTGTTCGCCGGCGATAGTTACAGATCCAGCGTTTGTTTACTGGGATAAATAAAAGTACTTATAAATTGAATTGCAATAATAAGTTATTTGGTTATACTTTTCTAAAATTGAGCTTTTTCAACTCATTTTTTTTCAAAACGCAGGCTTTGAAAACAGCAATGAGATGTTGTTAGAGATCATAGAAAAGAGGAAAGACTTGAGTCCATGACAGGAAAACGCATAGGTTTCACCATTTTATTTGGATGGTTAGTTAAAAGTCTTTTATAAACACCCCCCCCACCTTTTTTAATCTTTTTAAGATTTTATGATGACAATTGTGCATAAATCCTTGAGTATTTATGAGACATGCCTTAAAGTCTACTACGCGTCAGCCATTTATAACATTTCTGCCTTCATAAGTAACATGTGTTGTCTTTGTAGATTTTACCTTCTAAAGAGGTTTTGCTCCAAAAACATTTCAACCGATTTACATAGCGAAGCTTTAGACAAAGTTGGCTTATGGGCATGCAAATCTTATTATTCCATACTCAGTTGTCCCTTATTGTCAGGATAAAAAAAAAAAGAAAAACATAAAAAAGTCTACCATTTACAATTCTTTCTTGAGTAATAAGAATGCACGCAAATAAATACAAATACTACAATTTAAATTATTTAACTATGATTATTATTTATTATATATTAAAAAATATATTAATGATAATTATGTATTTATAATCCGATATTCACCTAAATTCATTTAGTTGTATTTCTTTTGACTTTTTAGTATCGTAAGATTTTCCATTTTGTACGAAGATTTCACATTCTCATATTCGCCGTCTACTAAGAATTTACCCGGGGCAGGATCATAACTCTGACATGTGCAGAATAAATTAAACGAAAAAAAAAAGGGAAAAAAGACAGCGACTCTCTCTCTCTCTCTCTCTCTCTCTCTCTCTCTCTCTCTCGCTTTAATCTTCTTCTCTGGTCTTTCTGTCGTTTCAGTTTTTGAGTTCCCACATTGTTTTGTACACACGGACACACACACACACAGAGGTAGCTTTATTTCCATAATATCGGACACTGTGTTTTGGTTTTTGGGTTTTGTTTCTTGAGGTTGCTGTGTTTATAGATGCGCAATTCCAATTGGAACTCAAGTCAAGAAAATTGAGGGATAAAAAATACACAGGTTCATCACTCTTCATGTGCTCCTTATTTTAGGGCTTTGTTTTTACTGGTATCCCTCTTCTGGCTATTGGGTCGCTCCCCCTCTCTCTCTCTCTGGGTGTGTGTGTGTGGAAGCTGAACAGCTGCAGCTTAAGGTATGTCCATTGGGCTGTAGTTTCCTTTTCTAAAATTTTCAAGAGATAATTTTTTAATACTTGTTAATATATTCCCTTTTTGGATATTTGTGTGAATTCGGACCTTTATTGAATTTTTTGAGATAGTATGTAAGTGGGTTTTCTCTCTTTTTTGTTCCACAATTTGCTTCTTTTGGGATTTGTGATTTGGGGTACCGTTGTGGGGTTTTCTTCAAAGCAAAACTTCATTTAGTTGATTCCCTCTGGGCTCTAGCATGTTGTGGTGATGTTATTGCAAGGGAATGATGACCTCAACAATACCTACCCAATTGCATTCCTTTTCTTGGATTTTGATGATGGATTCCTTGGGTCGGGTCTTCTGTTGGTTTTCCACCGGAGGGACACCTTCTGCTTAGCGGGGTTTCTTTTCCTTTAAATTGCTATTTGGTGAATCTTCTCTTCAGTTGTACGTATTCGTGATACAGTTACAGCTCAATTGTTTGGCAATAGCTTACAAAGATGGGGTTTGATTTTTGTTTATTTTCTGTTCAAGGCAAAATTTGCCCAGCTTTTGTACCGTAAAATTTGAAGCATGGGAGTTTACTTTCTGTGATAGTTCATATAAATAGATGCTTTGCAAGAACAGGCAATGCTATTGTTTTCCAAGACCAGACTGCTTAGGAAAGGATGTGAATGTGCATTTCATTCATGCCTCATATTGTTGTCAAATGACATAATTTGGTTTGACACAAACTAATCTTTTTTTCATTTGTGAATAGATTTCTTGGGGTTTTTGCTTTTTCTTGTTTTTGAATGCCTAAAAGCTGGAGAGCAATATTAACTTAACTGTCAACACTCTCTATAGCAGGTTTGTTTCCTTGCATGGAATCAATTGGGCATGCTGTGTCTCTGATGAAATAGTAAGAATCGGAAGGATTCACACTCTTTGCTCAAGTTTCTTGCATATTCAGTATCATGGCAAGAAAAGGCAATCAACAGAAGAATGGGGTGAACCGTTTTGCATCAAACTACAAGAAAAGGGTTTCAGATTCAGGGTCTGCATTTCCAGATGCAAAAGGACAAGGCAAATCAAGTGAAGCAAAGGTTTTTCCTGGAGAACAACTCCCAGATTATAACTTACCAACCAGTCCATCTGCGAATAGTGCAAGGAAAGCCAATCATGTAGGAGATGAAAACAAACTTAAGCAAAATTCTGGAAAATTTCATAGAAAAGAGAAGCCGGAGTTAGATTCGGATGTGAAAAGATCAGTTTCTTCTCAGAACAATTCAACTGATTGTAGTATTCCTTTGATGGAATCTAATGGTTTAGAAGAAGAAAATGGAACATTCCTTGGGTATGAGGGTGACAAGAAACATACAAAAGGCAGATTCAGGTGCTTGCTTCGTGGATTGCATATGAAAAATATGATGGAAAATGTAGAGCTTTCTGGCAATGTGGTAATTGCAAGCTTGAGGCTATCAGCTTTGTCTATGTTTAAGGTGGCTGGTGAGTGGCTAGAGAGACAGAGACCATTGCTTGTTACTTTATCAGACAAGTTATTTACAGCTCGTGATTATGCTAAAATGAAGATTGAGCAAGCGTATCCTGTTGTGTTGAAGTGGCTCACAAATTTTGGGAAAATAATACTTCTTTTGTCAATGGTTTGGTTGGACTGTACACTTAGAGGCATCGATTCCTTTCTGCGTTTAGGCACAACATCCTTTTTTTCAGTTATCTGGTGTAGCATTCTGTCAGTACTTGCTATGGCTGGGATGTCCAAGTTTCTTATTGCCATGGTAAGTGCTGATTGTGATTCGTCTAGTTGCTTGTGGGAAATCTTCTATTGTATCTTTGTATTCTTGCAATATTGCAATTCTATAACATGCTATGGATTTGTTATATTAACATTACCTATCAAACATAATGTGCTTGATGTACGGTTATGGAATACTCGAAGTATCCAATCTTGCATTGTGTGAACTTTTATGAATGTTGTTGCCTTCAGGCCCTGGCTGCATTTGTGGGAGTTTTCATAGGTTTCACCCTTGGACTTTTGGTAGTTGGCTTTTCTGGAGTTGCTTTTGTGTGGTTGTATGGAAGCTTCTGGATGACATTATTTGTCATTGTCATGGGAGGTAATTCCTTTACTCTATCCCTTTCTCTTTTCCTAGCATGTTGTATTTGTTTGTGGGTAATTTCTTTAACCTATGCAAATTTTTTTTTATTCAATATTATCCAGGGTTGGCATTCATCTTGAGTTGTGAACGTCTTGCACTATTCATAACAACGGTGTATTCAGTATATAGTGCATGGACATATGTTGGATTGCTTGGGTTAATTTTGGCACTGAATTTGTCGTTTATCTCAAGTGACATTCTGATGCACTTGCTAAAGAATAACATCAACAAGCAAAGAAGATCCAATAGCTCCTCTGAACAATCTGGGGGAATGGAAGGTCAGCGAGGCTTCTCTGATGGTGTGTCTTTTCAAGCTGCCTTCTGTGAAACTGGCCCGGGGCTGTCAGCAGATCATGGCCCTGGAGCTCCTTCAAGCAGTGGGGATGACTCCGAATTAAATTCTGAAGATGAAATTATTCGGTTGTTGAACTGTACTGATCACTATTCAGTGATTGGTTTGTCTCGTTATGGTAATGTGGATAATTCTCTACTGAAAAGGGAGTACAGGAAAAAGGTACTTGTCTGGTTACTGCTCAGATGCTTTTTATTGTTTGTTTGGGGCAACATGTTTTGTAGGCCTTTGGGGATTGGTTTACATTGGTTCTCTATGTGTTGAGTCTTTAGATAGGGAGGAGGATGCATTTCTATGAAGTGAAAGATGTGCCTTTCAGATGTCCAGCCACTACTTTCTTGTAAATTTGTTAAAACTTCCCATTGTCAGAAAGAAAATGTTGCTTCTATGCATCAAGCAAGCCTTTTTATTTGTTTAGGCAATGCTGGTTCATCCTGATAAAAACATGGGCAATGAGAAGGCTGCAGAAGCTTTCAAGAAACTTCAAAATGCATATGAGGTAAATTTATCCGTATCTAACAATTGCTTGAACTAAAACCATTGTGTGCACCTGACTCTTACTCTTGCAACAATAATATTGTTGCCGTGGTAAATGTCAGGTTTTACTTGATTCCTTGAAGCGAAAAGCATATGATGATGAACTGAGAAGGGAAGAGCTGCTTAATTACTTTAGTAGGTTTCAAAGAAATCCTTGGAAGGTTGAGACCCAAATCTTCCCTGTTTATTTTTTCTCTATTTTTTGTAGGTGATGTTGGATTCCTTTTGGTGTATTCTGTGTATTACGCTTTCTCAGTTTTCAAAGCAAGCATGCAAAACCATTTGCTAGTTTTTAATTTTCACCAATGACAGTTTCTTAGTGTGATTAGTCTGCTGTAGAATCAGTTCACATATCTAGTATGCTTGAATGAACTTGATGATGTGAGAATATGGAAAAGTTCTTATTTATTTGCCTCATCTTTGTTCTCAGTTTGCTTTCACAAGCTTGTTGAGCTGATTGTGTCAGAATGCTAGGAGGCTGACCCTGGCACCTTCGTTAATTGGTCTTGTTTTTCAGTTTGGTCTGTCTTGGTAGTTAAAATTACCAGAATGCTGTCACCCATATGTTGAGACGGAAAGGTTTTCACACAATCTCATATGCTCATGTAACTTTGTTAATTGTTTTTGAACAAGAAATAGATGGGTAATGTCTTCTTTATTCAGAGATTGTGAATAAGATAGGAGCAGTTTTCCTGGTTTTGGAATATAAAGCTGCTCAGCCATTTAGTCTGTTGGAGTACCTAATGATCTCTGTTTCTGAGTTTGTATGCCAGTCCGTATTGCTTATGTTTTCCAATGACATTGATTGTCCAGAATGGAGAGTGTGGCTTCTTTGCCTCTGGTTTTGCACATCCAGAGGATGATGGTGAGGAACCTTTGGGAGATTCAAGGCAAATAGCTTGCAAAAGGTGCAACAACTTTCATGTCTGGATGCATACAAAGAGATCAAAATCTCGAGCAAGATGGTGCCAGGTTAGTTTCCCTCTTTAGATGTCCATTTGTAGTGCCTTTTCATTTGCAAAAGTTGACATTGAGCGCATTAGTAAGTGCTTAATATGGGGTTTGGTCCTCCTTAATACGGTATACATACACACACATGCTCCTGCACACACACACACACACACACACATTAACATGGTGCTTAAATTGTTTTTAACACTCTGCTTTTGTTGTCAAAGGATTGCAAAGACTTTCATCAAGCAAAAGATGGAGATGGATGGGTAGAGCAATCTTCACAACCTTTCTTTTTTGGATTACTTCAGAAGGTATGCACACCAATACTTCATCTTCTTCATTTGCAGTTAGGCTGCTTAATGTTTGTGGAGAACTGAAGTGTTCTTATAAGTTTCTTATTGGAGGCAGGCTATGGAGAAGTTGAAACTGATTATTTGCACAATATGCTGAAGTGTGATTCTGTGTCTTGACATAAACTATTGTTCTGCAGGTTGATGCTCCTGCTGCATATATTTGTGCAGATAGCAAAATATATGATGCCACCGCATGGTATACTTGTCAGGTAAAGTAGTTTCTTCTTAACATCTTAATCGCATTGTTCAAGGAGATCTCTTGCTTCTGTCACGAATGTGCTCAGAATGAGACTAGGTCTTTTTTAGAAACAGCAGAACGCTTGTTTATTCTTGATAACAATGTTAGATTTAAGTTTTTAGTATCTCTAGGTTTATCTACTAGGTGGCTACCATGGAACACATCAACTGTTGGATTCCCTCTCCTGAGTAGTCTCCTCCCTGTCCCACCCTCTTCCCATTCTCCACTGTTGCTGTCTTCAATGATAAAGGACAAAGAAAAATGAGCTTCCAATCTAGCAAGCAACTACAATTTAAGCAGAGCAAGGCATTTGAGTTGAAGTTTAACATGTTTTATCCAGTTGCATTTCAGCTTGATAGCATTATTGCAACTGTAAACTTTGGGATATGGTGCAGGGAATGAGATGTCCAGCCAACACTCACAAGCCAAGTTTCCATGTGAACACTGGCATTGCCTCCAAGCACAATAACAGCAAGGGATCAAGCTCAGGACAAAGGAGTGGCCGGATGCCGGAGGAGACCATGACGGAGGAAGAATTCTTCGAGTGGTTACAGAATGCGGTGCAAGCTGGTGTCTTTGACAATTTTAGTGGCAGTACCTCTGCTGAAAGCCCGTCTACTAGGGCTGGAAACGGTCCCAAGGGCAGTGGAGGTGGTGGTGGTGGTGGGAGTACTGGTGGGAGCAAGAGAAAGAAAAGGGGGAAGAAGCAATGGTAAAAGTTGACACATAATTTTCCATCCTTAATATCCTTAATATTCACTTAAAGCGCTAATCTTTTTAAGTTTTTTCGTTACGACTTGAAGAGGCTCCAGCCTCAAAGAGAGGCCTTTTATTATTTTCCCCAGAAGGATTTAAGGCCCAGGGATGAAAAAAGGTGGGAGAAGATGGATTCCACTGACCTCAATCAACAAGAAAAAGAATAGATTCGGATTACTTGAGAATGGCATCAGCCATCGTAACTTGATGTATAAATTTCTTTTTATCCAACTTTAGAGACAACCGTGCAAAGTTGATAGGATTTTGGTGATTGAAAATCTTAGAAGGACAAGGAAGGGAGGGCAGCCTTCCCTTCTGGTTGGATTATGCAAATATATCAAAGTCCTATTGAGCACCAACTTAAAGAGAAGTTCCACCTATTTTGTAAGTGATTATGATTGAGGGACCAAAAACAAAGAACAAAGTCTGAACTTTTGTAAGTTCCCCTGGCCTTAGTACTGTTAAATGCTTGAATACCAAATTATCAGTCGGAACATAGAACCGCATTTATGGAGAATTCTCAAGTATTTTATTATTTGAGAATTCGTTTTTTTTTTTTTTTTTGGGGGGGCATAGAAAGACTGGGGGAGCCAAGGGGGAGAGTATTGGCAACATAAAAAAACTTAAACAAGGACTGGGCAATGGATTTAATGGGATTAAAACATATTGATTATGAAGATATCATAAAATGTCAACTTCATTTCTGAAATTTAAAATATTTATATATATAGTAGTATATAAAGTTAAAGCTCTTAAATGAGGAATGGGGGCATATTTTCAACCGGAAAAACACTTGTTGGAAACTCCCAAGCTTTTTACTGCTCTATTCTGGGGGATTGGGCACGTGCGTTATAGACATAACATGTCTAAGAATCACTGTGAGCATAGCTTCGATTTGTGAGCTCTTGTCTTTGTGGGGAGTATGGAGATGCTTCTTCACAGCCCTGCAACCTATCCGTCTCCCAAACAGGTCATCAGCAATGGATTTAATGGGAGGAAGTTTCCACCCTCGATTCTCTCCAATGGGTATTCTTCTTCTTCTTCTTTGGTGCCATTCGCCTCTCAAAAATTGCCGCTTGGACTGAGAAAATCAGTGATTGTTGGGGCAAAGAAGACCAAGAACAATGACAGGGACGATTCTCACGGCTTCATGCTCAGGCCAGATGAGACTACTGGGCCTTTTCCTGAAGCCGTCCTGCTTAAAGAGGTCATTTTTCACATAACCCACTATTTTTTTTTTTCGGAATTTTTGAGAAATTTATTTTACGCACGTTCCGTGTGTGTGTGTGTGTGTGTGTGTGTGTGTGTGTGTGTGTGTGTGTGTGTGTGTGTGTGTGTGTGTGTGTGAGGTGTGTGAGGTTTCAAAGCTTGATTCTTTTCGCTTATAAACCATTTTGGAATTTTAGGATTTCAAGAGGTCTTCAAGTGAAAAGACTTTGATGAAACCAATTTATTGTTCTGTTTCATGTCTCAGAAATAGGATTAGATTTCAGTTTGCACCAGTTTCTTATGGTATAATCGCTTCTGTATCAATATATGATATTCGCATTTGATTTTGGGCCTTTTTATTTTGGGTTACAGAAGAAAGTGCATGAAGACGGCAGACTTCTTCCTGACTTTGCTGATGCAGAAGAAGGTGGGAATTCTAATTCCCATTGGATTTGTGTGTTTGCTTCTCTATTCTTTTTTTTTTTTTTAATTATTGTGATTTTTAGAGTTTGAAGCAATGTAACTGTTTTGTCTGCTTGCAGGAAAGTTATATGAATCTCTTAATCTTCAGCTGCAAAGTCAATTGAAGGTGAAGCAAAGTATGTATACTTGTTCCCATTTCTTCTTTGTCTGTCTAATTGTCTTTTTAAGAGAGCAGAAAAAACATTTTTTCATCAATGGATTAAAAAAAAAAAGAAAAAAAAATTTGCAGCCTGTATTTCTAATGCTGCTCACAAATTATTTTTCGTAGCACACCGTTTAAAGTTCAATTTGCTGTGCATGTTTTGAAACCATCATTTCTTGTCACGTTCTTCCTGTTTTGGTCAGCAAGGTACAAGAAGGTTAAAGCAGTGTGTCTTATGGTTTTGTAGTGATGAAAATCTATGTGGACATGGAATCATAATTTACATTCGTATTTGGAATTGACTTGTTTGTTGATATAAATGCATTGTCTTGTTGTGCAGTGCGCCATTATGAAGTGGTCTATTTAATCCATGAGAAGCATGCGGAAGAGGTTGGCAATGTTAATGAGAAAGTTCAAGGTGAAGTCTTATGCCAACATTTCCTCTGCAACCCAGTCAGTATCCTCACTGTAGTTTGTCCCACGAAACATAAAGCCCTTTAACTTGCCACATGAAACAAGGAGCTGTTAAGGGTGCACTCTGATTCAACCAATTGTCAGGATCTTCGATGTGCACCCACTTTAATTTTGTGGATTTCCTCTGGATATCAGCTTATTCTTGCTACATTTCAAAAGAAATTGATTCTAAGGATTTGAGCTTCACTGGGTTCCAACTAGCTGTATTTCTTGGCCTTCTTGAGGTTCTGACAACTTAAGTAGAACTTGCACCAATTCCATGGACACTTCTATAGGACATGACATCCAACTTGTCCTCTGGAAATGAATGATATAGACCTAGAATTGTCAACAATCATGAGCATGTTTTAGGTTTTGGTTAGGATTATTATGGTTTCCTGAAGTGATGGCTTAAAAAAATTTTTGGATTCATATTGCCATTTACACTTTATAGCTCCAATTAGTTGTAGAGTTGCCTTGACTTTCTTTTTATCATTTTCTCTGTTGTTCCTTCCACACTGTTGGTTCAGTTCTCTTTCCTTTGACTGGTCATCCCCTGTGTGAATCCTTTGTAACAATATGTTATTGTCATGTGGAATAGACTTTGGATGCTTCAGAAGCATCTATGTTTCTTTTCCCAGGTTTTTGTAAAATTGAATGTGTAGTGCACTTGGTGAAAGCCACCATTTGATGTAAAGAATAATTATCGTGTATTTTCTGATGTTATTAGAAACATATGACCTTAATAAGGATTGCCCTTATTAGAAACATATGACCTTATGAAGGATTGCCTGTATACTTTCTGTTGTATGGTAGGTTTGCTCCTTCCTCTCATTACTGTGGAATTTACTTCACATCTTTAAAGGAGTATGCTCCTTGTATGCAGATTTTCTAAGGGAGAAGAAAGGCAAGGTTTGGAGATTCAGTGACTGGGGTATGCGAAGGCTAGCATACAAAATACAGAAAGCGAAAAAGGCCCACTACATCCTGATGAATTTTGAGCTAGAAGCTAAATGGATTAATGACTTCAAGAGCATTCTAGACCAAGATGAAAGAGTCATACGTCACCTTGTGATAAAGATGAAGGAAGCCGTCACAGAGGATTGCCCGCCTCCTCCTGAGTTCCACACTTTGCGCGCAGGGATGGACTATGATGATGGAGAGGATGAATTTGATTACGATGATGGTGACTACAATGATGAAGCATACGATGAGGGTGGAGTTGATGAGGATGAGGTGGAGGGCTATGAAGAGAACACAGAAGAGGGAATTATCGTGGTAGACAGTTACGACAATGAAGATGATGGCGAAGTTAAAAACAAAAAATCTGCTGGTGTAATTACCATGAGAAGGTGAAGAAACAGTTTCTATCAACCTTTGAATTCGGGACTGATAGTCATTTAGACTGTTTAAACTAGCCTGTTTCTGTTGATATTGTCGATTGGTTCCCATGGCAGTTGCCCGAGGGATGCCAAAATGTTTAAGGCTGACTGTGCAGACTATGCATAGCGTACGCTTCTCTATACACTATCGAATGGATTACTCGGTTGTCTAGCATTTTCCATTATCTAGATGATTTATAGAACCAGTTCATTTTACTCCCATTTCTTGTTTCCCCCTTCTGCTCCACAAATGATCTCTCTGCCTCTTCCTGTTTATCCCTTTAAACATAAACAAACGAAGAAGAAGAAGAAGAGCAAGGAAAGAAGAAGAACGTTTCTAACTCATTGCCAGCGAGACAACATCAGACATTGTAAAAAACTGACCCAAAAAATAAAATAAAATCCGGAAAAAAAAGAAAAAGCCAGCGACTTCGTGTTATAATAATACACGTTAGGGCGCGGAGCTATAAATTCGATTTAATATAGGGATGTTTTCCTAAAATATGGACATTTAATGCCAACCGATGGCGGCTTCTTTTATTTATTAATAAAATCCAGGCAATTGAGACGAAATGAACAGAGTTTCAGTAGAGCTAGAACGGAGCAAAGGGTAGATCTGGGGGCTCTTGCTTATGGTGAAATCGGTTCGAATTTCTTTTTGTCCCGACTGCAATTGTTTCGTTTGTTTAAATTTCTGCAGATTCTATTTGTGTTGTTTGACTTTTGTAGTAAAGAACTGAATTAGAGGTATACCCAATTTGCAATTTTCATGGTGGTCCCGCTCATTGAATGCCCAAGTTGCAAAAAGTTTTTTTTAGTGTTTTTTTTTTTTCTTTTTTGGGTGATTTAAAGTTTGAATTTTTGGGCTTCGTACATGAATTTGAGTATGCAATGTTAGTGCAAAGCTAATGGACAGTTTGTTTCTTGTTGTTTTAGCGGAAGGTATGGCTGGCCACGGCGACTCGGGTGCTTCCGAGAAGAATTCACGTGATGCTGCTGATGACTTGCAAACATTCAGTGCCGAAAATGTTCAGAGCAACCTGAAAGTTATACATTGCAGGTTCCTTCAACAGCTTAAGGACAAGGGGATATTTGGATTTTTTTTTTTTTTTTTGGCATAGAGTATTCATATGTTATTAGGTCCAGTCCAGAGGTTAAGTTTCTCAAACAATTCGTGCCACGAAATGGGTTTTAACTGTTCGATCAATTCTTTGTGTAAATTGTGTTTCGCGGTGTAATTTCAATGTTTATGTATGATGGCATCGGTCAGCTCGATATTTCATTTTTGAAGGTTTCAAATGTTAAAAACATTGTGCACCTAAGTTCGAGTGTGAATGATAAACAATGCCAGTTGTTGTTGATTCGGTCGTGAAGCATGTGCAGAGTGTTTAAAACACTTTGGGAAGATGCCGTGCACTATTTCAGAAACTGTAGTTGAGAGTTTAGTTATGTAATTGCAGTGGTCACTGAGTGCTTATATTTTCTACGCAGCCGGGCATTTTTGTCTATAATTGGCGGAGTAATTGCTGGAATTTTGGGACTCACGGGCTTGACCGGATTTATCTTGTATTTCCTTATCATGGCAATCACTTCAACTGGAGTCATAGCCAAGGCAAGGTTTTCCAGCCAGTCATACTTTGACTCGTGGAACCAAGTTGCACTCGATGGATTTTTGGGCGGGCTCATGGCGTGGATTATTTCCCTCTGTACAAATTTCTCTTCTTCCAGGGTTTTTCTCCTTTCGTCGTTGGCTATCTATCGTACCCTCAGAAGTAAAATTTTTCTGCTTTGCTCTGTTGTCATTTTTTTACTGTACATCGTTATCATCAATTATACTGTACATAGCTTAAAAACGGGGTCAGATACACAGGATTATCCTCGGGATAGTATCACTGTTGTTTGCAAAGATCTCTAATTAACAGCATGGACCATGTGAAATCCCTCCATATGGATGGATCTCGGAAATGTGTAGTATTTTCTTGAAGAATACTTTCTTGCTGTCTTAAGCGGATTCCACGCATATGTGGCTGGCTACGGATAAGCTATATATCTAATTCAATTTCTAAATTTAGATCAATGAAATTACTGTTATGCTTTTTATATCCAATTGCATTAGTAAGCATAATTTGCATAATTCTTCGATACACTGACCATGCGTTTATGCTTATGCAGTCTTTCGTGCTGTTCTGGACGTATCCTTTTTGGTGATTGAGATACTTTATATAATATATGCTGAAACTGTGACTGCAGTAATCATTAATGTTACAGTCATGTCAACCCAATTATACAGGCTTTTCTTTGTCTCCATTATAATTGATATAGACAACCTAATTAAGCTTTGCAGGGCAATGGGAGAATCTTTGAAAAAAATGGGTGGAAATCCAAGGGTTCAACTATCAGTTATGCCACGCCCTGAATCTTCCCTTTCATTCTCTTTTAATAATGATATGCATAATTCTTTTTCCTTGTGTTTATTGAACTGACAGAGGCGTGCTGCTTCCGGGCTATTGATATTTCCGTCATAGATAATTGATCCTATTTCTGAAAGATCTGCAAATTATTTCAGTTCACGTATTTTGCTGTCCATTTCCTTGATGCAAATAGATTTGCCTACGACATTGTCCATATATTTTGATGAGGTATGTGGTACTCTAGCAATTAAAGGAGATCTGCTGCTGCTGCAACATAGCATTGCTAAATTATGATCATGTGGGAGTTTAAGGCCAATGCTTTATGCATCGAAAGACTTTATTAGCTCTATCATTGTCCTCCTCCTACTTGGGAAGTTTTTTCCTATGACAATAGGTGGGAAACAGATGATTGTTCTTTTTCTTTTCTTTTTTTTTTTGTTGGGTAAAAACTTCTTTACATCCTATTAGTTCATAGTTTCTTGAGTTGAATCTCGAGACTTTGGTGTATAGAGTTCAGCTTGTTAGAATTTGGCTTTGAATAGTTTTGTGAAAATTCAATTCCAGACTCTGTGATCCGAGGAGGAAGTCGACCACTTGTCATCCGACTTTTTTAGGTACGAGATAAGCTCTCGTGTGCGTGGAAACCACGAGCCCAATGTTCATGAAATTTTTTGGATCTTCCAATCTTATGATGAGAACGTGTATGGTATGAGCACGAGAATGTATGCAACTAAGTCTGTTATTTACCCTGCCATTTTGGTAATTACGGAGGGTCAATTTATTAAGTAAAAATATTCCTTTTATTCAACCGGTAATGATTTGGACCATCAGGTCCAGGACCTGCTTTGACTGTGGATGACCCAACTCAGATCAAATTTTCAAAATTTTCCTTTTGGTTGCAGGTCGAAGTATGCCCGTCTCTTCCATAATTTTTTTTTTTTTTTTTAAAACATTGTTTTGGTTATCTTCGACAATAAGAGCCATTAAACATCTATAGGACTACACCTTATAAATGCATGCGTTAGGTTGCGAATAATTGTTTTTATTTTTTATTTTTTATTGTAAAATAATAAGCTTCTCTATTTATTAAGCATCATTTTTATTGAGAGATAGCATCATATTTCTCGAGAAATTGCACATATATTGTACAGATCATTTAAATGTAACAACTGGGTCAACTTGACGCATTCAATAAAAGAACTTTTATTGCGCTATCCTGGATTTTAAATGCACATTTGTAGACTATAATTGGCAATAATTATACATGAAGAATAAACTGAAAAATTCAATCAAGAGTTAAAACAATGTCATAAATATAATTGTTGCGTTGTTATTGTTTTTACATATAAATATAATTGTCGTTTACTCTCTCTCTCTCTCTGTTTTTTTTTTTCTTTTTTTTTGGGTGGCTTGACTTGGCTTGATAATAGAGATCGGTAAACGGAGAGAAAGAGGGCGCTGAGGTGGAGGCCAGACGATTCATTCATGATATGAGGGCCCACCACATCACGGTCGCCATCTTGGGCGTATCGAAGCTGGTCGTGGCCATCCTCCAATAGTCCGATACAAGAGACGAGAAGCACGAGGCAAACGCGACAATGTTTTTCAATTTGACACCTAATCCTCCCCCTTCCCCCTCGTCGTTTTCCTTTCATTTTGGGACCTCAGCTCGAGTCGAATCCAGGCCGCTATCTCGTTTCATTTTCTCGGCGAGAAAAATAAACGGTATCACCTCTGCATTCAAACCAACAAACATTTTAATTAGGTCAACTTGGCTGCAAATAATGCACCCAAAAAAAAAAAACATAAAAATTCCAAAAAGAAAAAAAAAAACCTCTCGTTGGGAATGATAAATCGTAGCATTTACTCCTATTTCATTGGACAAACGAAATTGGCACTGAAATGACTAGATAAACCCCCCCCCCACCATTTTGTTTCCATCTTGGTGGACTTTTTCTATTGAACTTACCGAGTCGGTTTTTTTGGTATTTAACCACTCCCACGCCCGCGATAGGATACTTTACTATATTCTCCCATTATGCCACTTCTCGTTGCTTCCTTCTCAAACCATATGATACATTTTCCTATTTTTAAAGCAGCCCAAAACATTATTTTCCTTCTTCCTCGTGCTGGTATCAGAAAATTGTCACTTCACCTCCCACCCACGTCACATTCTGGTTGCTAGAGATAAGAACATTCATCTACCAACAAAATTGGGCACCCCGTTTACCGGGGCACATAACCGACCCATATCCGGGGTACCCAAACTCCGCGGGTACGAGAGCAGGAGAATGCCAACCACCATCTGATCATGATAGCATCTTCATCTAATCCAAACCCGATATCCAACGGCCAATAATAACGGTCAAACTCAATCTTAGAAGATCATCAACCATAATACAAAGAGGAGGAGGAGGATGACAAAGATCATATAATAACTAGTAGCCAGAAAACGAACCATATAAAAATGGAGTTTCCGGAATCCTAATGAGATTTTTTTTTTCTTTTTATATGTTGTACAAAAGAAAAAGGAAATTCTTTTATAGAAAAAAAAATGAAAAAGAAAAGAGCAACCAATATTACCAGGCCTGAAAAAAAAAGACAGTAACGAGCCTGTCTAAAAATCAAAACTTATACAAAAGTCTGAACCGGCAGTTTTAGATGGTTATTTCCAACCCCAACATAACTATGCATACTACCAAATACACCATATAAAATCCTAAAAAGTACCATAAAAGATGAGAGAGGATCCTTGTTTCTACACAGACGAGAGAGAGAGAGAGAGAGAGAGAGAGAGGGGTTAAAAGAGAGAGAGAGAAAGAGATTGACCTCCACAAATCAAGAAGGGGTCCCCTGCCCTATCGTTTGGAGGGTCTCTCATCGTCAACTCCTCCAGCATCATCGTCATCGTCATCACTACCGTCATCGGAGTCATCTCTATCGGATCTCTTCCTCTTCGCTGGAGCCTCCACTTTGCCAGCAACCTCACCTTCATTATCATCATCCTCCTCATCGATATCTTCTTCATCCTCAACATTCTCTCCCGGTTCGAAATCGCTGGCTTCTTCCTCATCTTCAGGACGCCCTACTGGTCGTACAAGATATTCGGTTCCCACGTCCTCCTATGTGGACAAAGCACGACAAAATCAAAATAAAAATAGAAAATGTCTCGAAACCCCCCAATAAAATAAAATAAAATAACAATTGAGATATCAGATGTCAACACCAACGATACAACTGGAGAAAAAGAATCGACGGCTGTTATGATGCCCCCCCAAAGAAGTTCTGGGAGTGCACGAAGTAAACTTACATCCCCTACTGTAAATTTTCCCTTCACAAAACCAAGGGGACCCTTTTTCAAGCCACACGAGCTTTGATTGGACAACAAATCGCAAGCCTTCAAATAAAAACAGATCTAAACATGAAGCCTTTGTCTGGATCTTATCGTCTACCGACTCAAAAAACCTAATAGCTACGCACGACAACATAAGCCAGATCTTCCTCTGATAACCGTTAATTTTTTCCAACTTTTTTTTTTCCTTAAATATGTTTGTTTCTTTCAAAAGAATGCAAACGAAGAGCTCTACCCTTTTTAAAAAACTGATCTTTTCAAAATTTCAAAGCAGAACCAATAGCAAATATTGTAGATCTGTAGAGCCTACGAGGAAGAAACAAATCTAGAGGTCATAATTCCATTAGAAGCGGCTAGGCAAGCCCTTCAAACCAAAGGATTTGAATTCTAAGCTCACAAAATCCGCTAAATCCGAGGCCAAAACTGCCTAATCGCAGTTTCTTCTGCCCCGAAATTGCAAAAATAAGCGTAAAACCACCAGATCTGAAGAATTTAATGACCAAAACTTAAAGATAATACTAAAAATTGGGCAGATTTAAACTGGTTTTACCTCTTCCTCGGCATCTTCTTCATCCTCGCCGTCTTCATCTTCACCGGCCTCATCGTCTTCTTCGTCGCCCGCCAATTGAACAGGAGGCCCGCCAGTGGAGTGCAGGACCTGCACCTCGTCGTCGTCGTCGTCTTCTTCTTCGTCATCAACTCCTTCATCATCTTCGTCATCGTCATCACCCAACGACTGAACAGGTGGCCCACCAGAGGAGTGTAAGACCTGCACCTCGTCTTCATCATCGTCGTCTACTCCCTCGTCGTCGTCGTCGTCGTCGTCATCGTCGTCGTCGTCGTCTCCACCATCACCATCTACTTCTTCGTTGTCTTCGTCATCCTCGTCATCACCGGCAGAGTGAACAGGTGGCCCGCCAGAGGAGTGCAAGACCTGCACCTCGTCGTCTTCTTCATCGTCCACTCCCTCTTCGTCATCGTCGTCGTCGTCGTCGCCGTCATCGTCCCCTTCAACGTCGTCATCGTCGTCTCCGTCGCTGTCATCATCGTCCTCTTCAACGTCTATGTCTTCCTCGGCTTCACTTCCTTCCTCCTTTTCTTCTGTTTTTCCATTCAAATCCCCAATTTTCTCCTCCTCTTCGAAAATTTCCCCTTCTTGCTCCATGATTTTCATGTTCTATAACCAAAAGATTGTGGAGATCAAAAGAAATTTTAATGAAAAAATTTAATTTTCTTTCGCTAAAAAAATTGAAATCGGAAATTGAAAAGGAGAGAGAAAGAGAAAGAGCGAGAGAGGGGGGGAGCCAGAAGGAGAGAAGCAAGGAGCTTCATCGTTCGTTGTACCAGTAGCTCTGCAACTGCGATCTCAGCCGTTGAAAGGCGGGTTCACGCGGATTGATGACGTGGTACGATATCGAACGCTAGATATGACACAATACGTTTTCCTCGAGGAGATGGCCATTGCGGCGCGCCTGAATGCTTTATTTCCATAGTCACCTGCTTGTCACGTGAACCGAAGCGTTGCGGGGGGCGGGGGGGTGTATCTAGGTCAGGATATATTTTCTTTTCTTTTTTAATTGGTTTTTATTGTTTTCCCTTTCGGTACGAGCACTGGAGTGAACATTTAGTGGCCCAAGCTTGGACGGCCCAATTTGGTCCGGTGTAAATGTAGGCTACGGGGGTTGTGAACTTTTGATTTAGGCCTTTTAATGAAAATAAATTTATTAATTTTAACTCAATGATATTAGAATTATCTTCAAAACTTGAGACTTCGAGTTGAAATCTTAATCCCTGTAAATTAAACTAAAAAAGGGAAAAAAAAACAAGTGACTAGGCAGGCATTTCTCTCAAAATGAAATCTTAGAATCGACTTAGTCGGTGGAAATATTTCACCTAGTGCAATTACTCAATGTTGTGATATGATTTCTTTTTTTTGGGCTACAGCGGGGAGTTACAATATGATTTCGTCATCGAGACATCGTTGATAAACCCGTGACCAATTTTGCTGTTACCGACAAGTGTTGTGATTAATATTGTTGCGTTAGGTTTAGTCAAAACCGATAAAATTCCAATTCTTCTGCTCGGCTGCTGATAGGCATCGGGCCCAATAAGTCATCGGGACTAGCGGGTCTTCGAGCCGACTCGCAGGAAGTTCGCATATCAGAGCTCGCGACTCAGCTCGTTGCAAATTCCACGCTCGCCACGAGCTACGTACCAGACAATAACAGGTTCTCCTCCAATCGGCTGGCTCGAACTTGCAGATTCCCTCATTAAACCCTGAATGTTTGTCTGTCAGGTCGTCTAATCCTTCCTTTTAGGGTCCAAATTATGTCACCCGCCGCGCCGTCGCTTAAACCTTCTCACAAGAGGTATCTTTTTGGACCTGTAAGTAGCCTGAATACTCCAACAAGGATTTCAGCCCCCTAACCCCAATCTTTCCCTTCAAACACGCTTCCCTTCCCTTGCTTCTTTAACTGACTTGAGCGTCGGATAGCGAATCCCGAAAATCTCCTCTCACACTTAACCATTTATTCATCTTGCAGAATTTCAGCCCAACTTGGAGTCCACCGTCCAATCATGTGACCAACTATTCATAAGGTTTTAATTCGGGATTTGAATTGGAATTCCAATTCTATTGTTTGACACCGAATAACAGAAATATAATTCCAACTTGTAATCCAATTCTAAACGTGCAACCCCAATTTTCAATATCAATAAATTGGATTTATACTTGTTTTACATAATTTTCAAATTTTTTAGTTAATGGCCAAGAATAACAATTTAATATAGCACCACATGTATCAAATTCAATTGATACCATCGTCTGCCTCTACCGAAAACAATCAAGGACGACTATGAGCTATCACGGCCAGCCACCGGTGACCACCGCCGGGGGTGAATGGCCGCCAATGATTGTCAATGGCAAATGCCAAATTCTAATTTAAATCTTAATATCATTGTCCTTATTCATCTCATTGACGGTGGTTGTCGGGGGTCAACTACGTCATCTGCGTGGTCGTTGACATCCATTCATGTCATCATCAGTATAATTGTGCCCAGCCATGTCGTCGGTGGTTTGCCACGTTGCCGACGTGGTTGTTGGTGGTCGCCAAGTTACTAACGGTGCTGATCGATAGTCACCACGTTGCCGTCATCGGCAGCGCGAACGTTGTCCGTTGGTTGCAGGTTGTAATCGGAATCATACCTGGAATTGAATTGGAATTAGTCAATCCTAAGGCTAATCAAATGGGTTGTAAAAAAATCACCAAATTCAGGCAATGGGCTGCAATGAGTCCATTCTAACCAAATGGAAATTATTAATAAATGTTTGGGTTCCCGTAACATTGTTTTTGGCTCACAGAGGGTATTAATATTTAGTGATCATGTCGTAGGAGGTAGAATAATAATTATTTTCCCCACGGACTGGCAATTAGCAATGCAATTTGACGTAGCCTATGGGCATTGGACCCGGAATTTGCTGCTTACTATACCCGAAAAAGATTAATGGCCTTAGGAGTTGTTCTGATAAGACGTTTAGTTTACACAAGGGGCGGCCATTTTTTTTTCCCCTCCAGATCTGCCCATTTAGAATTAAAAAAAAAAAACAAGATTTGTACTTAAACCTAATTATCATTGCTATGAGTTGTTTTTTTTGAGCAGATATGCCAGCATTAGGAGATTTTCATAAGGGTGTTGGCGATCCATAACTGTTTTTTTTTTTTTTTCGGTTGAGGAAGGGGTTTTATAATTATTCTTGTAATCGTGCTCCTTAAAAATGCCAAATCTCTAGTCCAAGCCATAGTTTTTACGTAATACACAAAACAGTCAGTAACTTCATCCAGATTTAAAGAAAGACAGACGAAAAAGTTGCCCTGTTTGCGTTTGAACATTTTATTAAATTTAATCTGGAATTTGACCTCATTACTTTGAAAGAAAGGCATTTTTTGTTTTTTTTTTTTTTTCATTTTTTCCTCGGCGGCGCTAGACTTGCAAGCCACTTGCATTTCACTTGGTAAAAACAGGATCTTTCGTAGTAGGATGAGAAATTCTTATGTGCAACTGATTCACTGTACAGGATTTGTACAGCCAGCCAGTGATACTTTGACGATACATTTGCAAAATTTGCTAATATTGTCGACGAGAAAATTTGTCATTTGTTTGGTGTATAATTTTAAGCGGTGGATTAACTGTAGTTATAGTATACACCCAACTAATGAAAACTCGATCGAAATTACAACATATCATTGACTTGTCGAAGTGTTACTAATTTGATACACAATAATACGCGTACAAGTGCACTATTAACAGGTAGGAAATGCTCTAGAGAAACTTGTGCATGTTGAACATGATGCATGGTTTTGGCACTGTTGCCCTTTGCAGAAGTTTTCTTCTTTGTTTATTTTATCAATGTGTCCTCCTCACATGCATCCTTTTACCCGTTTCTTCTCTTTTATTTAAAAACCATTTTCTTTGACGAAACTTCATTCCAGAAGTGTAATATTGGTTGATTAATTTGTAGCGGAAAATGGAGGTCTTGCAGCTGGGGTGTCCCAAGATCAGCTGGCATTGTTCATCCGCCAAAATAGAAGGCAGCTGGCATTGTTCATCCGCCAAAATAGAAGTCAGCTGGCATGGCTCAATCCTGAAGTCACGCTTAACAATTTGGTTTAACTTGTACACCTTTTTTAGGCAACATTTGGGTATAGCTCACAAGTGATTCCAAAAATCTTTTTCTTCTTCTTTGATGAAAAGTTAAATTAACAATCAATTCAGCTGATTTTACAATTGAATTAGTTCACATTAAAAATAAAAAAAAAAAATTTTAAAAAAAACCCAAATGGCCACGTGTTCAGATCCTTACAGTTCACACACTTCCCTAGTCACTACCTATTAAATGTCCAAGTTGCATATAAAGAAGACATAAATCTCACGTTGTCCACGTGTTTTGCGGCGAACGGAACGCATCTGTCTCGATCATCATTCTGTTCTCTTTGTTGCTTAATAAACATTTCATTTCATGCCTGCACATGCTTCCCTCTGTACCGCTCAATGGACCAAATATATCTAGTTAAAACTTAAAATAGTTTTCACAATCTATTTTATATTTGTTAACAATTTACACCTTATTTTTTAATATAAAAAACACCTTAATATTTGTATTCAGTAATATTTCACATATTTCATTAAACATTCATTAAAAATTTTCAATTAATTATACAAATTTTATTATAAATGTCTTAAAGAGACTAAGAGGGAAAAAAAAACTATTTTGGAACTTAATTATTTGTGGCATTGATTTTTTCAACAATAGCATTGTTATTGAAATTTTTAATTGGATAAATTTTATATATGTATTTCTTTTTTGTACTTTATTAATTATTAGAGCTGTTTTTTGGAGTGTTTTTGAGTTTTTTATTATTAAATTAATTTATTAATAATATATCTACTTTAGATCATAAATATTTTTATAATTTTTTTTACAAAAATATGATATAATTTTATGGATTAGATTTAGTAGAAGTACGCTCATCAAAGTAAATTTTTTCTTGTAAAATAATTTTTAGGCAATATAACAATATTTAGGCAAACGTAACAATTTGGGAAAAAAAAAAAAACCCTGGACATACCCCAAGCCCAAGCCCAAAGTATCCCATAAATAATTGTGCTCGGACCCCACCTTCGCAGCACAATGCTAGAAAATTACGAAGACCATCCTACACGACGCAGACACTTCCTGGTAGAAAACAGAAAAGGATTTTCCTCAGAAGACCAAAAAAAAAAAGGAATAGAAGGAAAAGATAGCAGGGGCCATGTGTTCCAGGTGGTACTCCGCCGTCTTCCAATGGCCGATATTCGGGTTCTCTTTGCCAACGTTCATTTTCCGGTGGCCGGAATTTGGGTTCTCTTTACCATCATCAGTATTCCGGTGGCCGGATTTCAATTTTTCGTATTTAAGAAGTGGGTGGACTCAAGAGAGCTTCCGGTGGCTGGAATTTTCGATCGATGAGGTGTTGTGGACCTTTGTAACGGTGTTGGAGTCAGTGGCTTTAGCTTCCATGCTTTGTTATTTCTTTGTTTTCTGTGGTTGTACTCTCTGATCAATTTATATTTGCCAATTCTTGTTGACTCAGCTCAGCTTTCCGGAGCTTTCTCTGTACATGGACAGTAAGTGTATCGTTAGTCTGAAAGAGAAGAACAGGTGATTATCTTGAATTCACAGAATGTTACGGTGGAAATGTCTGCTTGCTGTTGTTTATGGATGGAAATTTAGTTGTTTTCTGTTTGTCTCCCTCTGTGCCCCCTTGCTTTTTGGTTGATCCTTTTGAGTAAAAAAAATTGTTTGTTTCAGTCCTCTGGACTACTGTGGGAGAGGAGCAATAACGTCAAAGGAACTTACATTAATTGGGGTTTTGATTTTTTCAGAAAAGTTTAAATCTTCATGGTGGTTCCTGCCTTAATTTGGATTTTGTGTGACTTCTCAGGGATCTGTCTGTCTCTCTTTTTTTTCTCGTACATGCAATCCTGTAGGTTTGAACTTGAAAAAGAGTTGGTTGTTGGTACAAGTTTTGCTTAGTGGTTCGCAATGAGTTGTTAAAATTTTTGCGCTTTCTTCTGTACAACCACATTTCTGCGATTTGGAAGCCTAAGAGAAGAGAGTGCTAATCAAGTTTGATTCTAAAATGGAAAAGGAAAGTAGTGTTGCCACTCGCCACCTCCCTGCGATGGCCCTTGATCTTGGTAGGTTTAATGTCGATTCTTAACACTCAATTTGGAAAGAAAGTAGAAATCAAAGATAATTGGAAATTAAGTTTAATGGGAAGTTTTCTTCTCCTTATTGCTTGGGTGCAATGAGTGCGGGAAGAACAAAAAGGAAACATTTTCGCCTCTATAAGACATTAAGAATTAAAGAAGAGAGCAAATAGAACAGCCTTTTGCTTTCTTCATTTGGGAAAGCTTCTTTTGGGTGTGCATTTATCAGCCAATGGCAGTCGCTGTTTTTGCTTCCCACAAATGTTCTTTTCATTAACAAGTAATATTACCAATTTACATAAATGTTTTTCGTATTTAATAAAAAGCCATTTACTTCGTTATATTTCCCGCAACCATTTTACTTCCAGAAATGTTTATAGAACTTGTTTGTAAGGTTTGTTTATATTCAAGGCATTGTCCTTTTATTCCTTATCCAGTATTCAATGCTGCAGGCTAATGATGTAGTGATAACATGCTAAACCATCTGTAATCAGTCATACATTCTTGCGCACTAGACAGTAGAAAAAATTGTTAGGTGGGATAGGCATTAAGCAATGAACTCTTCCTCGCTCAACTAACACTTTCCACCCATGATTCTATTTCTTGTCTTAGTATCTTTTAGCTTGACGGCTGATTTGGTCATTACACTAATCTTTAAAATGCAACAAAAATAGAGCCTCGAAGTTGGCATCAATCGAATTGTTTGATTTCACAGACTGCCATTTAGAAACAGAAAAGGTTGTGAATTGGAAAGGCCAAAAAAAAAAAAAAAACAGAATAAAAGGAGACAAAAGTCAAAGCTCTCAAGTCTCGACCTTTCGACAGCGAAGGCCCATGGCTTTTATTTTGCTTTTTAAATTCTGGCCCACATACTTTTTAAGCAAACGGTTCAAAACGACTGTGTCCTCTTAATTCAAAAGGAAAAGGTTTACAAACATAATAATTGAAATGGAAAATATTAAACATAATAAAATTAATATTCTAATTTGATTTGTGAATTTTACAATTAAATGGTAATCTTGAGGTCCTTTTCCTGCCCAACTGCCATTCAAGCTTATTGCTGTGGAGGTTAGTAAGCTTGATTAGTACGTTTGCAGGATTGTGGCAATTGTCTATGTCAAACCTTTGAAGAAGCATGCTGAAATCTATGCCTCTGGCGCTGGTAGAGAGTAGTTTAGTCCTTATATAATTTCCCAAAGGGACATTGTTCCTAGTCACTTTAGGCCTTTTATTGATTAAGTTTTCAGATTTCGCGTAATTTTTGTCCCCATGTAATCCAGAATTTCCAATCAGTGCCGCAAGTGTTAAACTATGGAGTAAAAGACGGGGTTTATGGTAATGAAAATGCAACACGTTCGTTAATGGATTTCAACATGTTCCCAGTCACCCTATGTCTCAAACTCTGTTAAGCTTTATAAGAACATGGTTTTCTGACCGACAATGAAGCCAAGTCCTTTGCACTTGTTTGTAGCTAAATGGATTTCTTGGAGGAGTGCATTTGGCAATTCTATGTGCTTGTATTTGTCAGAATCAACCAAATTCTGGCATAGGTTGTCCGGGCTCAAATTTCTTCAATACCTTTGCTATTTTCACCACGGCCTAAACCAGTAGCGCTGCAAGATGGATATGTCGCCAACTACAGGGGATGCCATCGAGACAGGGTCTTTCATGCCTATTCGTTTGCCCTGTAGCCCACGTAAGGATTGCCATTCCCATTCGCTTATCACTAGAAGCACATCCTACAAAATCGGGGTCGAGCTTCTCGAAAGGGTGTGCACTGACTTAAGTATTAGGTTAATGGGCCAGTCCAAGCAACAGCACATAACGGACTGGGTTGTGGGTCGCTTAGCCCGTTTTACATATTTTAGGATGATTGATTTCTAAAGGAAATTTATAGGGTTCGTGTGTCTCCGGGACACAATTTCAGATCGATTCCCAGTCTTCAAAACAGATTGAGCTGGAATGCTCAACATTGGTTTCTAGTGTAGGAATAACCAAACTATCCTGACCGACCTTACTCATTTAAAATTCTCGTCAATACCGTAGGCCTCAAGGGGGCAAGTTTGACGTCTCCTACGTAGGTTTATACGTACAGACATAAAACTTGACCAGCTTAAACGAAATCGTGCACGAAACCCAAATTACAGCTGCAGCCATTTGCCAAGCAATTGCTTGATTTGGTCCAGCACTTTCATTGAAGCAACGAAGAAGACACCTTTATCTTCGGCTCGCGATAAACCCATACAGTATGTATGTGTGGATCAAATTCAAAGCTGAGAATTTGAATTGATGCTAACCACTAGTTTTCTATGTTTTTTTCAGGGTTACTCACCGATTAAAAGGAAAAAAAAAAGCATAAACTTTATGATTTTTTTAAAAAATATCATAAACTTTATTTCTTTTTTCTTCTTTTTTTTCAGTTATAACCTGAACTTTACATTTAGCGTCAAATTTATTATGCTGTTGGTAAACCCATTAACACGTTTACATGCACGTCAATGTGGTAGTAGAGGTCATGGGACACATCATATGGACACATAAAAATCAAAGTTGTCTGTCATTTATTAATTTTTTAATTTTTGATACATTATGTGACATCTAATATTATTCTAAAGTGTATCACATTAGTTAGTAATTGTCATTATGCCTCTATTAAAGGTCTTATAGAATTGATTAAACATAAAATTTGTAATATAATTTTAAAAAATAAAATTAATGATAAATTTATAAAAATTAGCATGAAATCCAACATAGCATGAAGTCACCGTAAATCCAACTTGAAATCGAGAGGTTTCTATGAATTTTACGATCTTAGATTATGTGATATGGAATAATTAATTTTCTTTTTCCTAAACTACATACTTTTTCCTAGTCTCAAACTTTACGGCATGATTTTTTTAAATTAAAGTAAGTATTTTAATAATTTATTTGTAAGAATCATTAATAAAGATAATACGTTCCATAAAATAGCATTAGGATGGGATCACATGGACTGTAGAATCACATGATCGTACAACGTAATAGGTGAAATTAAGAAGACCCGCATACAACCATAATCTTTCCCTATATTTCTTAGCCCCTGAAGTCATAAACGCAAAACAAATACGATCAACATCAGATCATTCTAGCAGTCACAAAACCAGGGGCTCCTGGAGGTTGCCCGTCCGTCCGTCTCTCGCTCTGCTGTTTATGTTTGTTTTTCTCGATTTCTTTTGGGTCACTTCTTTTAACGCAACGGAATATTTCCCCTCATATACATAAAACAGTAAAAAGCTGAAGACCCCACCAAGTTTGCACTTCAGAAGGCCACATACTGAGCCCCTTCGGATCATTCTAGAAGTTCACGAGCTGCACGGGAGACAAAAAAAAAAAAAAAAAGAGAAAAAGGGCTTTTGCTACCCAACCTAAAAACTTTTTTAAGCACTAGAGACAATCAATGACCATTCGGCCAGCGGAGGAAAAGGCAAACGGAAGAAAACCACAGCTTGTTGGGCGTAGACCACATAGCAAATACCATTCAACATTAGGTCCAGTTTAGATCCCTCAAATATTCAATAATTGGCATAACGACAACTACAAAATGGACAATGCAGTGAAAACCCGCCATTCTTCTCGAGCATGTGAAAGACAGAAAATTCGATGCTTTTCAACCAGCCACTATCCAACGGCCTTAATATGTTGGCAGCTTCTTGCTGTACCGTGACCTTTTTGGCCTTTCACAATGTGGTACGCATAAAGGTGACAAAAAAAAAAAACTCATAGTTGAGCAATGATAAATGATGTGGAGGCCGCTCCCATTTGAATCTAGAAACATCAACTTGGGTCTTGCCAAAATTTTCAGTTGTGGGTTTGCAGGCACTACCATGAGATTAATCCAAGAACAACATAACTTACGACTAATGCAGTCACAATTACGCTAATGTGACGTCGTTGTAGCCCAACGGTATGCAATACTGTAGGCGCAATTGATTGCTATCCAATTATAGTTGAGAACCTTGGGTCCTGCGTTTGATGGCAACATCTCCATTATTCCCACGTGATTGCAAAAGCAAACCAACCGAACTTGCATTTTGTTTATGGTACCAAAACCAATTTTCCTTCTCCGTACGCTATATATATATATAATGCCAGAGAATCAAAACGCACTTCATCAATGACCTCCCTGCCATATCCCTCAAAGATGAAATCTTTATTCTCTTCATGGCCTTCTACAATCCTCATTTATGTTCTTATGCTGTCTACTTCCTTAGCATCATCATCCACCACAAGCCATGATCTCATAGAACAAATATGCAAAAAGACACCCTTTTATGACCTCTGTGTGACTGCTCTGCATTCCAGCTCTGAAAGCTCTGGGGCCGACATTAAAGGCCTGGCCTCCATAGTGGCTAATCTCATTCTATCGGACGCGACGGACACTCTGAATTACATTGAGGGGCTAATCAAACAGGCCAAGGACCCAAAGCTGCAGCGGCAATTGGCAGATTGCGCTGAATTGTACATCCCACTTGTCAAGTACAATCTTCCTCAGTCCATCGATGCCTTCAACAGAGGTCAGTATGGATTCGCCACTTATGTGCTGTCCGATGCTGCCAAGCAAGCCGATGAATGCGAAAAGAATTTCTCGGGCTCAAAAGTATCGCCGGTGTCTGACAGAAACAAGCTTGTGAGCAATCTGTGTGATGTAGCTGTAGCCATTATCAAGATGTTGGTCAAGCGTTGATTGTAGTATACCATGTTTTCTCTGTTTTCAGTCATGATTGTATCAACATCTACACTTTTTTCTAGTTTCTTTAAATTACAATTTACTTGTAGTTCTTCTTCATTCGTACTTCAAGCAGTTTAAACCGTACGGTAGACATAAATCTTCATGATTTAATTTAAGTGTTCGAAATTCAAATTAAATTTGCATGAGAAATTATCTCGAATCCTTAAATTTAAGTCGTTTTTGAAAATTTTCAAAATTCTGCCTCGTGGGCAGTGCGCTTGATGACTGGTGCAATGTGCGGTCGGTTCGGGAGACCTCGTAGAGGGCAATGTCCAAGGTTCCAAACTAGATTGTTAGAACTAGGCTTGGGTTGGGTTGTTAAATTTATGCGGGCTATGCTTCTGCACAATTGGGCCATTTTCATTTCGATTAGAGAAGAGCCGAATTCAAATTTGTCCTTCAGCGTACGTGCTCTGTTGAAAGAAGAAAAGACTTAATTATAATATAATTTAATTAATAAAAAATTATATATTATTGAGTTAATTAAAATTATAATCTCACAAATAAAATTTTAATGTAAGAGATGCTATCAGATTATTGATAATATTATTTATGTAAAAATATTTAATTTTAAGATTCAAAATTAATATTTTATGATAATATATTTATTTAAAAATCTAACAAATGGTATCAAAATTAACATTTTTTTGAAAATTAAATAATTTTTTTTTGTGTATGATAAATAAAATATGAACTTAGATTATGATTGATTAGAAAAGAGAAAGATCAAGTACCTTTTATTTTATCCTTGTTTATGCCGCAAAGGACATTAAGAATTGCTTATTCCATGTTAACGGGCACGTAATCTGCAGAAAAAAAAAAAAAAAAAAAAGAAAAGAACCTGCTATAATCTGTTAAAGAATGGCTAAGGAGTTCTTAATTATTTATTTTCAATTTCCAAGACCGAGAATGGGTTATTTGGCTTTTTTTGCGGAAACTCGAAAAAAAGGAAGATTGCTGCAGGTTGTCGGTTTGGCACAAAGAATTATTGAATTCTTGGGTAAAGAGGCGGTGTGCTTCTGCCCCTAAAGTAAAAGAATTCAGAAAAGGTGATTAAATGGGGGAAGCAGCTTAAAGGAAAAGAATTCAGGCAAAGGGCCATAAAGGTGGGTTCACGGGCATCGAGTCATGGCTGTTGCTTTCAAGAAGAATGACAACAGACCACCAAGCCGAACCTTGCTGATTTAGAAAACGACAAAAGATGTCCCATGAGCATCGAATCCGTGTTTCCTTGCTAGAAAAGGACTGTCAGCAATGGTTGGCTTGCACCAAACAAACCGTAGATTATGGTATACACTATTAATAAATAATAAATCTAAATCTTGTGAATTTTTTACTGTTCATGAACTGTTTATTCATATGTAGATAATATGATTATAATTTAATAATTACCAAAATGATTAAACAAATCAATTTTATACATATAATATGTTATAATTTGATTATCGTTAAAATAATTAAAACAAAATATTTAAATGATGTACATATATTATTGTTATTATTATTATTATTAAAATAATAAATTATTATTTTTAATAATATGTACAAATAATTATTTATTCATAATTTAATAAAATATTTTATAAATAAAAAATAATTTAATAAATTAATATTATAACTTTATCATTTGCTTAGAATTAAATTATTATTTTATACTTAATAATATAAAATACATAATAAATATTATTTGTTATCATATTATAAATTACATTATAATTTTGATTTTATGATTTATTTATTTATTTTATATTATTTTAGTTTATTTAAAAATTTTAATTAAATTATTTAAAAAATAATGAAATATTTAAAATTTTTTAAGTATTTTTATATTTTATTATATTTTTTTAGTTAATCATTAAAATTTTTTTATTTAAATTAGAGTATCTTTTAATTAATTAAATAATTTTAATTATATATATATATATATATATATGTAAATTTAAGGATAAACGATCTAAAAATTTATTAGTAAAATTTATTCAAATAAATTATCAATGAAAATATTTTTTTTGAATTTTTTTTCTTCTAAAGAGTTTTTTTAAATTTAGTCATATATTAATTTTTAGTGCTTCTCACATTAAATAATATCAAAATTTAGATTTACCATGTCTAATATCATTCTAATATTCTTACACCTTTATATTGTGTTGAGTGTTATCAAAGGAAGTTTAACTTGTAATAATGTTATCTTATAGAATTTAAAATAATCTCTTTAACAACAAAAATTACATAAGGAAGATTTTGTCTAAAATAATTTTATATGATTATATTTTTTTGTGTATTAAGTGGTATTATCACAAATTTGACTTTTAGTAATATTATTTTATAGAATCTGAAACAATTTATTTAACGACAAAAATTGTCAAAAGAATATTTCATCTAAAGTAATTTTACAAGATTATAAATATAACAAATCTTATATTGAATATATTACTATAAATCAATTTGTTTATAAATACTCCCCTAATTTCTTTTTTTTTTATAAAAATCTTTTTGTTAAAATTTTGGTAAAATAATTAATAAAAATGAATATCTATTTTAAATATAATGATATTTATAAAAAAAATAATTCTTATTTTGAAATAGTGTAACTAATTGATAAATTGATATTTAATATTATTAATTTAAGTTTTTTGATAATTAGACTTAAAGATTTTTTACTTTATAAAAAAAATTCACAAATAATATGACTTAAATTTATGACCTCTAAGTAATAAACAACACTATGGTGACTTTAAATTTGATAAAAAGTTAGGTATCCGTACTTGCATTTTTCAAAAGAGCTCGTTGTTTTGTTCCAATTTGTTTAACCATAACGTGCTAAAATTGAAGAAGTCTCTTGAACAAAATTTCAATAAGATTAGAAAAAAAAAAAACTGTAGAAATTAAATTTTGAAAATAATTGGGCTTTTCAAGTTCGTAACAATCTCTTTTTATTAAAGAGTACATGACTTTTCTCTTCAATATGTAAACAAGCTTCTCATATTGTAGAATAAATGTTAGAATTTTTTTAATAAAATTGTGAAATATTATTCTTATTTTTTTATTTTCGATTAAAAAAAAAAAAAAAGGAAGAATCTTTATCTGCAGGTTGGAGCGAATAAGTTCGCGCGCCAGGAGATTGGGATATGGTTAACTGAAATTGGGCCTTACAGTATGTATGGGCATTCTGTTGAAATGTCATCATCCCAAAGGCTTGGACCACAGATTCCTGAAATACTTTCACCAAAAACCACAAAAAAAAAAAAAGGAATTTCCAAAATACAATTTCTAACGTATAAGATCGCCATTGACATCACTCAGAAGAAAAAAATTTGATGATTATTCAATATATTTTTTTAATTAATTCAAATTTAATTTTTTTTTATTAATTTTAACCTTCTAATCTCACATTTTAATAAACAAAAAATTATATTAAAAGTATAATAATAAATTCTCAATTTATTAATATTAAAATTAAATAAATTTTTATATTAAACAGCACTTAAATTAAATTCTTTTTATAGAAACTTAAATAAAAATATCAATAAATAATTTAATTTTAATCTATAGATACAATAACTAATATTCTATAATTCTATAATGTATCTTTTTTATTAAGAAAATAATAATAACAAATGCATCTTTTTTTCTTTAAAAAAAATAATAATAACAGATAGCCATTGATACATTGCCAGATGGTTGACATCCTCATTCCGAAATCTTCATATGATAGGGGTTCTTTTTTGACCTCCAGGAGATGCAATTTTTTTTTCCCCCTGATTCAAGCAGTTGCGCAGGAGAAATTTTAGCTCTCTTTTTCTTGATTATTACTTGAGCAAAATTGAGATCCACGTTTCTGAATACAAAATAAGATATCTTGATTGGTTCTCCAAGCACATCAGGATTTATAAATCAGCGAGAACTAGAGAAATAAAGACAAGTATCTTGTTTGCTTAGTCCAAGCAAACCAATGGAACCCCATTTCAATGCGGTTTCACTTTTTATCACTCTATTCACCGTAGCAGTCTCAGACTAACAAAATTACTATTACATGGGCAGATAAAGGCCGGGCAGATATCCCGGGCTAGTGTTTGTATGCCACTTTGATCTCAAGATTCGAATGTTAGTCCACAAGTGAAGAGCACAACTACTTTACCAACTAGGCCGCCAATCACTGGGGTCAAAGGTTAATGCCGGATGTGAAAACCCCAATAGCACCGTACTCCACAATCAGGTTGGCCCTCAAGCGCACAAAGATTTTAAGATCCTCAAACAGTACCTTTTGAACCATTTGGTTCACCAAAAATGAAGGAATAAAATATGGACAAATTAGATGTAATTCAGTTAGGCTCACCAAATCAGTCACAAAGACACCAAGGGTTTCCATTTTTCTGCGAGTACTCCCATATAAGGGTAGTAACTAACCTTTGAAAGCTGCAAAACGGGCTGGATTTGTTGCTGAGGAAGCAACTTATCTGGCATAACCTATAAAAATGTAGCAGGAACCTTTTTGTCTGTCCAATAACAGGAGTAAACCCGACAGCAAATTTAACCCACTCCCAATTCTACCACCGCTTATGTACAGAGGACACATTAGTATTACCCAACTTCGACTGTAGAGTGCTGCTGTTTGTACATAAAAGCAACTCCACTGGCTTCCATGGGAACTGCATAGACAACTGAATTTAAGTATGAGCTTCAGTACAACTGTCTCATTTTCTCTGCTTTGTCCTAACAGTTTTTCTGAGTTTTACGGATGAATCTGAACCAGCAACTGGCTCTCCTGAACTGCAAAATAACATAGTCCGGAGATTAATCTTGCTAGTCTCAGCCCCACATTATCACTCATCACCAGAACAATAACATATTAAAAATCCCAAAATGGGACTCTTAAGATATAACAAAAATTATAAGACAATTTAAACAAGTGACTTACTTAGATGATCCAGAGTCACCTCCATTTGGATTACTTGCAGATGGATTCCCAATAAACTGAACCGAAATCAAACTATCCCCTGCCATTCCTGGTGACAGAGGAGATTCCTGAATTACAGATGTGCCTTTGGATGACATTGCTGCCAAATGAAATGTGCCAATGTGAGAAATTTAGCAAAACAAAATTCAAGAAAATGTAAAAATGATGTAGAAAAACAACAAGAACTAGAATGTTTCACATCAAGTTGGGATCCGTATTGCAGAAATTTTGACTAAGGAACAGTAGACTAAGAAAGATACGACAGGCAGAGAGGCATGGAGTGCAAGCATGTTTTTACAAAAAGAACCAAAGAAACTAGTAAAGTCCAAATATCAGCAACACCAAGAGATTGATTGACAAGGATAGCCATGAAAAATTGTCATATTTGACTAGAACTAAACACCATTTGCTTACAATTAGTCTCTAATAATCCAAATCCAAAACCCCACCTGCCCACCGACACACTTAAAATAGATTGCTAGTGGAAATCTCATATCTTGAACCGAGAAATAAGTGACAACTTCAGGAAATTATTAAATTGAAAGATAATTGCCACTAAATGCAAGCTTAAAATGATTTAAATGTCACCTTGAAGCAAAATCACTAGACAAAACAGAATAGTGAACACCATGGCGAATAGATTGCTACTGGATGATGAGGCCTTGGCAGCTTTCATTTTCTTCAAGGCTTTCAGACGCTCAATCCTTGCTCGTTTCAAAATGGCAAGTTCAGAAACCTCCTTAAGAAGCTTCTGGTCAGCAGAGTCCAATGATGGAGCTCTTGGAGGCCTGGGCGGTTTAGGAGGTTTTTTATTACTTGTCTTTTTGCGCTTCTCCTTTACCATTTTCTTCTGTGCGTGATCAGCAGTCTTTTCTCCGTCTAACTTTGCCTGCTCTGCAGGAACCCCATTATGTTTTGGCACATTGCTGCACAAATTTAGCTCCTCATCACCCTTGGTCTTCCCATCAAGAAGCGCACCACAAACCTTAGAAAGCAAGGGTTTTACTGGTACTTTCGCCACCAAAATTGGTTCCTTTGCTGGATCTTCAACATTGACTCCCAACCCACTTTCAAGATCAACCCCAAAATCTCCATCTCTTGGAGCCACATGTCCCATTTCCAGTTAGCAAGCCAAATCTACCTCTCAACTTCCCAGGCAAACTCTAAATAAATAAAGCTCCAATGAATCCCCAAATTGCAAAGAGAATTGAGAATCCTCAAAAATCAACCCATTCTAAGCGATTCCCTTCTTACAACAACAAATTACAAGATGCAGCAGGCGGTGGCAACAGCAATATCCAATCTCGTCAAACAAATGACTCTTTCCAGTTTTGTCTCACATTCCAGACTTCTGTATCTTCGGTAATTGGAAAATTAACTTGTCTTTCACGCCTGTGTTACTTTGCTAACACAGTTATTAGCAGCAAACTCCCACACTCCTTAGCTTCTCTTTTCAAAAGTCCATCACCCCAATTTCCTCAATAAAGCGCCTTCCAATAAACAAAGCCCTGCATTTAATTAACACACAATGAAAAAATCAATTACAACAACTGTAGCAGGACCAGAGTGTTCTTAATTGAAGGCCGAAAATAAATAAAAAGCAACCTTGACATTTAGTTGACTTGAAGGGCTTATGAAACATTATACAGAAAAAAGAAACTTAAAAACCAAGCAAGTAACAAAGTCTGAGGCAGATCAAAGAAACAGAGAGCAACGGCTCAAAATGAGACACGGAATATAACACGAATGCAACCCACAAGAACCACACAATGCCTAGTATCACATGAACAGTAAGCTAAAACAGAGAGTAAGCAAAAACAGAGCACACTAAAGGCTCTTTTTATAAATTTAAAAAAAAAACAGAGAAAAAATCAAAAACCAGGCGAAAATAATTCACCCAAAAAAGAAAACAAGAACCATTCACCAGACACCAGAAAAAAAAAAAAAAGGAAATAAGTACCTTCAGGAGAAAGCGAACAACCCCAGATCCGAGAAAGGTGCAAAGAAATAAGACTCCGTGTATAGCGTTAATAAAAATGTAAAATAAAAGATATATATATATATATATATATATATATAGAGAGAGAGAGAGAGAGAGAGAGAGGGAAAGGGCCGGAGGAGGAAGGAAGACTGAGAAAGAAGAGAAGAGGAAGTGTCCAGATAGAATGGCGAGATTTATACGGAAAGAAAAAGAAGAGAATAAAGAAGGGCATTGGCTTTTCTGGCTAACAGCAAATAATGGCTTCAAAAGTCCAGCTTTGAGCCTGCGCTTCCTGTTTCTTTCCGCGTCTGTCTTTTCTGGTAATAATAATTATAATAGCTGGACCTCACAATTGGGTCCGAGTATGTACTAAAAGCAAAAATCGGTTTCACATAATAAATTTATAATTAATATATTTAAATAAATATACTTACTTGTTTATATTGTTAATTATATTTATTTAAATTTAATGATTATAACCTCTTCATAATTATAATAATGATAGTTTTTTTTTAATCTATAAATAATGCAAGTACAGCCGAAATGAAGCATGTGACGTTGTCACACGATGATTCGAAACCTCACCGACACTTTTGGCACTTTACACCTGCGTCGATGGCCTCCCCCTTCCCCTGTCCACACATAACTCCTTTTTTTTTTACTTTTTTTTTTGGGGGGGGTAAGACAGGGGACACTTGCAGGAACACAAGGCTCAACAGTGGCAATACGGTTTGGCCATACTTTCTCCGGGAGTACTCATCGGGTGGAATATCAGCCATCTAGTTGCTTATTGCAGGCACCTTGACTACTCTTTTCGTTCTTGTTTTCCTGCTGAATTCAATCAACACAATTGAGCTCAAGTCACAAAAAATAAAAAAATCACTTTGAAGAAATTTTCGAGCTTGACCAAACCCAAAAGCAAAAATTCGATCAATTAGACATTTAAATGCCAACCTTTTACGGGAGCAATGGCAGCGACCAGAAGAAGAGCCGCACTTGAGAGCATCATCATCCATGGAATTTCACTTTCTTTTGAGCGAAGAAAAGAGAGGGGGTCTTCCAGAACACGAGATTGGTGTTAAATCTTAATTCGAATAAATGATTTCTTAGTGAACGGCTAAACCATTTTTTTATGGGAAAATAATGAGCAATATGTAAACAATTTTTATGCATTAATTGCATGATTATATACGGTGACGGAGTTATATCAATAATATATTAACACGTATGAGTTATTTTGGTCCCTTTGCTCTACAGTGTTATGTTTAAACTTCTGTAAAAAAAAAAAAAAAAATGAACGCCTAAAGAATTATCGAGCTCCCCAAAATCGTAGGACAAAGGTTACTACAGAGTGAATATTCTATCTTTATTTTTATTTTTAGCAAATTCTCCAATTTGTGAATATTCTAAATGGAGTCGTGGTGAATCAGTGAATCCTTTTGTCATTCAAAATTAGGGTAATGTTCAATCTTCCTCGCTTCACTTACAGGCTAGAGTTCGGTAACGATGCTGGATCATGTACCCTTCTAGTGAAAGTGAACTTAGCCATGAATTAAGAGCCAGTATCCATATGATTATTCGTACAAAATGCATTTTAAACTATTTAAATTTTTAATGTAAATTATTGGTGGCTAAACATCAAAAGATAAACAATTCTAATAAGATTTAATAGAAAAAAATATTTGGAAATTAAATTTTAATTTTTATATTTAATTATACTAAAATTAAAAGTGAATAAGAGAAGTGTAATGCCTATTTTAGTAAAATTAGTAAAAATATTAATATAATATAACATATTTTTATATAATATAAAATTATTTAAATTGGTTACAGTTGATCATTTTTTCTGTCCATTCAAATTTTTTCATAATATAAGTGAATGCATTAAATAACAATTATCTATATTTGTGAATATAATATGCTGGACTTCTATGTCACATGCAATTACGAGATTCTTCATCGTCATTCGTGCTTTGGATTCTTTTGCCAGAAAAAAAAAAGTCGTGAATTAAAATCCAAAATTGCCAAGTGTCAACTTCTTCCAGAAATGTCACGGACAGATTTTTATTAGGAAAAATAAATTTATATGTACAAATATAACGACAAATAAATATATTAAAAATTAAAATATAATAATGTGTCTTTTTTATAGGTAATTATATATTTATTTAGTCATTTGTCTGGCGTATAATTGTCTAATCAATGTACTGATTTAGTCACGTAATTTGGTTATACAAATTTGCTTCAATTATCGTTAACTTTTTACCTAGAAGGTCACGGTGGTAGGTTAGATAAATTAAATGACGTAATTAATGAGTAAATAAAATTATATAAACCTAATTTAAATTTAAATTATTAATTTATTCACAACGTGACTTTTATGAGAAATTTAATTTATTTTTTAATTTATTTATAGCCTTAAATTTTTTTATATTTTATTGATTTTCTATTTATAAATAAAAGTTAATTTTTTTTATTAAGTGTGGACGTCTTCCAGAATTTTGCGAGGGGGACGGAAAGGAGACCGAAAATGCAGTCCGATTTCGACCTTGGGGCTCACTGCAAGTATTTTGAGGTTAAAATTCGGATCCGTTTCGTAACAGGGAGAGGGGCCTCAAACTAATGTCTGCACAAGATTCATTTCGAACTTTGATTTCAATTTGAGGCCCATAAATACAAATGCAGATGCGAAGCTTAACCCAAAACATTCCGCTTGAACCAGACAAGTTGATCTCAAGTTTGAGATATAGTCGGAATTAATTCAAAAAAAAAAAATCAAATTTTTATATATGCACTGTAAAAAGAATATTATTGTGTAATAATATATAAAAAATATTATAAATATAGTACAATAATAATTCTATATTCATTTTTATTTATTTGTGAAATTAAATCAGATATAATTGATTTAAATTTTTTATTGCTATCGTGATATTACCTAATTTTTCTCTTGTTAAAAGCGTTTTATGATTGAGATAGACGAAAACGAATTTCAGATTGTAACTAAAGTACAAACCATGACATATTCAAATTGTAAACGAATTTAAATACTTTTGTGGCGTTAATAAATTCAGTTATCCCATTTTCAATTTTGACTCAACCTACACACACACACACACACACACACATTAGGAAATCCTTAAACTCGAAAATAAAAAGTAAGAAAAATGAATCCCACCTTTTCTTTCACCCAAAAATCACCATTAATTCAGTAAGAACAATTCACGTGTAGAAGAGAGAGTGGTCCACGCCTCATTAGGGAAATGAAAAAAAGTAGTCACATGAAAGTTTTAAATTGTTTATTAAATATTTTAACGCGGTTTACAATTACCTGTCAGTTGCGAGACATTAAATTCCATCACGTATACATCCTCCAAATGTCACAGAGTTTGAATCGAATTTGAATTCCAATGCAACAGAAACTTCTTGGCCACCATCCGATGCGAAAAAAAAAAAAAAGTAAAAAAATTGTAAACCCATGTCTAGCCTTTGATTGAATTGACTGTAGTCGTCCGAATGATAAATGGCTGTGTGAGACGTGCCCTGCTATAAATGCTTCCTAACACATAGAACCTCACTAGAAAAAAAGGGGGAGTAGAGGTGTTTCCGATTTTCTAGCATAATTAAGTGCAAAGTAAAGAATATGGCAGTGGAGGAGGACGCCGATGGCGAGACTGGAAGCATGCATGAAGAGAAAGAAGCAATAGAAGTTGAGGGTGATGGGATCGCGGGACGACGCCGTTTTCTGAGTAAGAATAATTTATTCGATTTGGAGGCCTATGATTCCGGTGGCGGCGCCGCCGCTCAGGTATATTTTCATTTTGTATCCTTTACCACGTCGCTCCCTGTCCTATTTGTTTATATTCATTGACGTATAATATCAATACGTGAGTGTTTGTATCCATTCCTGCCGGTCCCTGTTCTATTTGTCTCTGAATTTTTATATATGCACCAAATTGAAAGACTTAATTGTTGTCTTTTTCTTCTTTTTTTTTTTTTGTATCCAAAAATGGCTAATTATTCTTTTTTCTTGAGACCAAGAAACTAGTTCAATTCCAATGAATTCCATCACTCTAGTCGTTTTTTTTTTTATTTATAAATTTTTAAAGTGAACCCATTGGAGTTGCTGAATTTATGAATTTTAAAACCAATAATAGTTCAAGCTTTAAAATTCAAATGCTAATCCCACCCAAGAAGAAAAAAATCTATGCCCATCATTCTGTCGACCTTTTACTTTGACTCTCCCCTCGTGTCATGTTCTTCTCTCTTGCATCCCGCCAGCAATTTGTGTGAATGATAGTAGCACCCCACAATAACTAAACTCACTCGAAATCAGATTCTTGGACTAATAATCCCCTTCGTTTTTATTTTCATTTAATGATCCTAGTAATCTAAGTTCCACGAAAAAAAAAAGATAATTAACGTGGAAATCACTTATTTGTGTTAGGCAAGTCCTCTGCGATGCTATGGTTGGATGTAGGAAGCATGCTTGTTTTTTCTTCCATATTGTATCACAGGATTGGGTATTTGTTGAGGCAAACAAATGTGAAACTCATCGATTGCTTCATTAAATGGCAGAAAGCAGATTGGGAAACTATTGCGAAACTTGCTTTTCAATGCGTTGGGGTTGTATTTGGTGATCTCGGGACATCTCCGTTGTATACAATTGCTGGAATTTTCCCCAACGGAATCAAAGAAAATGATGATATCCTTGGAGCATTGTCTTTAATTTTCTATTCGATCATCTTCGTCACTCTGATAAAGTATATTTGCATAGTTCTAACCGCCAATGATAACGGAGAAGGTAATTTTTTTTTTCTTGGAAAAAATTTCATGGTCTGAAAAAACAGCACGGGGACATCTCGATTGTGAATCGTATTTAATAAAAAATATATATTTTGAATTTATTTTTATTTTAATATAATTTTTTTCAGATATATAATTAAAATGAAAAATATACAACTAGAATAAAAAAAATATGTAATAAACTATTATTGAGCATTTTCATAATTTATTATATATTTTATTTCAGATTTTGTTATCTTAATTACACATTTAGTAATTTTGGACCAAAAAAAATTGAAATTTAAAGAAAGGAAAAGAATTAAAAAAAAAAAATTATTAAATGCAGTCCACGATCGAGGTGTCCTCGTGCTGTCTTTTTAGGCCATGTAACGGTACCTTTTCTTTTTTTTATTCTAAGCTGAAAAATTCATGTGAAACAACTCCAGGCATTGTTTAAATCTGCAAACGTAGAATATTCATCTATAGGTAACATAAATAATGCTTTCCTCATTAAACCGAGGTAATATCTTGCATTCGAAAGCTTTTGACTCTTGGATAAAAAACGCACAAACCGAACCAGTTAGTATTACTGAAAGATAAATGGTTTGGATAGAATTGAACACTTGATCGGCAAGGCTCCCGTTACATTTTGTATCTGCTAGTAATTAGAGATTCTTTGATTTGTCATTGCAGGAGGAACTTTTGCTCTGTATTCTCTCATATGCCGCAATGCAAAAGTCAACTTGCTGCCAAACCAGCAGGCTGAAGATAGACAACTATCTAATTACAAACTAGATGTGCCAAATCGCGGGCTTAAATTGGCGTCGGCTCTTAAATCCAAGCTTGAGAAGAGCAATTTATTGAAGCACTTATTATTACTCATGTCCGTGACTGGGGTATCAATGCTCATTGGAGATAGCATTTTCACACCATGCATTTCAGGTGAAACAATTGCCGTTCGTTGCATCTTCTTAATGATTCCCTTCACTTCAATATTGTATATACCTCCACAAGTAAATGTTGTTGCTGATCATTTGTTTGTTCACAGTTGTTTATACCTTTCATCAGTTTCTTGTCCTTTTTATCCTCTTTTGTGTAGGAAATAATACAATATTTCGTTTATTCACGTTGGTGCAGTGTTATCAGCAGTTGGAGGCATCAAGCAGGCTGAAACTTCCCTTAATGATAATACAGTTATGTGGATTTCAGTGGCCATCCTGATCCTCTTGTTCCAAATTCAGAGGTTTGGAACGGATAAGGTTGGGTATTCTTTTGCTCCAATTATTCTCTTATGGTTTGCTTTTATTGCTGGTATTGGGCTCTACAACTTTCTGCACCATGACCCTGGTGTAATCAAGGCTCTGAATCCATGGTACATTGTACAATATTTTGAGAGAAACAAAAAGGATGCTTGGATTTCGCTTGGAGGCGTGATTTTATGCTTAACAGGTACGTGCACACGCATTTTCCTCTTATGATTCTACATGTCATTGCCGGAAAAAATATACGGTCATAGTGTGCTTTAAAGTATGGTTTCTGAGAGTCACAGATATGAAATTGCAACTTCTCACCCAGTTTCAGCTTCACTTTTAAGATTCTTCTTGAGCATGGAACTTCAATCAGTTACTTATGTTTTAAAGCTGATTCATTTTTGGAGATTAATGGTGGTCTGAAACTTCAGACTCTGTAAGAGGGACATGTTCCTAATAATTGTTTTCCTGCATCTGCTTTCTTACTGAGCATGGTTTGGCGAATGTGCTAGCCCCTTATCTTGCCTTTCACGGCCCCACCCTTTTATATATTTTTTGTTGTGCTCTTATGAAAAGGTACATTAGTTTGACATCGCTGCATACAATCAGGTTCTGAGGCTTTATTTGCTGATTTGGGCCACTTTCACATCCGCTCAATTCAGATAAGCACATGCTCTGTGCTTATCCCCTCAGTCTTGCTTTCTTATTTTGGCCAAGGAGCTTATCTACGGAAACATAGCGGGGACGTTCTCAATTCCTTTTATAGTGCAGTCCCAAGTAACTCGCTCGTTTGTGGACTTTTCTTGATCATCATTATCTTCTTCCTTGTTAATGTTGTTGACTTTTGATCATCTGAGCTTCTTTACTGCAGAAACATTTTATTGGCCACAGTTTGTTGTAGCAGTATTGGCGGCCATAATTGCTAGTCAGGCAGCAATCTCGGCTTCCTTCTCCGTAATCCGCCAAGCCGTAGCACTTGGGTGTTTCCCACGAGTTAAGGTGGTGCACACCTCTTCAAAGTATGAGGGTCAGGTTTATGTGCCTGAGATCAACACCATTCTTATGTTGGTTTGTGCTGCAGTCACCCTTGGCTTCCGGGACACTCTGAAAATGGGCAATGCATATGGTAACGTAACAAGCTATTTCTTTGCATTTTATATGCTTGTTGTGCCAGAATTTACCATTGATCTCTCATCTGATGTCAAAATTTTAATTTAGACACTGTAATCTAATGAAGAATTGTTTCCTCCCGTGTTTCTCTTCCTCTCTTTCTCTTCCTCCTCTCTCCTTGCTCTTCTTTTTCGTTCTTTTTTTTCTATATCACCTTTATCAAACTCCATACCGGCAATTAAAATTGGCTTATTTTTTCACGTAGCAATCATTTGGTGGCACTTATTTATCTCTCTTTTACGTGGACCGTATTATCGTTCATATTTTTAGTATGCTCTTACAAGTATAGAGATTGTTGTGTTCCTGCAGGAATGGCTGTGATGTGTGTGTTTGTTATCACATCTTTATTTATTATCCTTGTGATGGTCATGATATGGAAGACACACCCCATCTTCATCATCCTTTATGGTCTAACCATTGGGGTAATCGAGCTAGCATTTTTGAGCTCAGTATTCTACAAGTTTGTCGATGGAGGATACGTTCCTTTGCTCATTGCCCTGATTCTCGGAGGAATCATGTTTACATGGAATTATGGCTATCGAAAAAAGTACATGTATGAGCTAGAAAACAAAGTCTCTGTAGAAAAGCTCACTGATATAGTCTCTGATCAGAGAATACAACAGATGCAAGGCCTTGGTCTCTTCTATACACGCCTTGTGCAAGGCGTATCTCCTATATTCTCCCATTACGTGTCAAATGTCCCTGCTCTGCATTCTGTTCTTGTATTTGTTTCAATTAAATCGATCCCCATCAGCAGAGTCCTTCCCGAAGAGCGTTTCTTGTTTCGAAGGGTCGAGCCTCACGAGCTAATATTCAGATGCATTGTGAGGTATGGATACAACGATTCAAGGAAGGAGCAGGGTTCCCTGGAAGAAATATTGGTTAATCAGTTGAAGCAATTTTTACTAGAGGATGGTGAAGAAGTTGCTCAAACGAAGTTGGCATTTGTTGATAATGCACTCAGGGTTGGCGGTGTTGTCTATCTAATGGGTGAAGGTGAGATTGTGGCTTCAAAAAACTCCAACTTGTTGAAGAGGTTAACTATAGATTATTGTTACAAGTGGTTGAGCACGTGCGTGAGGGAGCCTGATGAAGTTTTTCTCATTCCTCGCAAGCGTCTTCTCAAAGTGGGAATGACTTACGAGGTTTGAAAAATCTAAAATCTAGTAGTCCCATGACAGGACTGAAGTTTGTAGTAATTAGTTTGTTTAAAATGCTCGAGTTTAGAACTTTAGATTTGTTGTAATTAAATGGTCTATTATCTCGGAATGGTTCGCTAGTCCGATGTGGCATAACCTGCAATAATTTATGGATGTTTACTTTTCGCAAATCTAATTTTCGTGCATTGCATTCCAAACAATTTATGGATTTGCCTTACGATCAACGAATTTGGAGAGTGTCCTATCAAATCAGTAATAGATCAAACCAATTCTAATACCGTGTATTGGCACAAATTACATGTTATGCCGACAGCCAACGTAAACCGAATCACAGGACCACCTAATTGATGGGAGAAAGGAGGGCGCAGCGAAGTATAAATAGCCCCAGAAAAAAACTTCTCCCACTTTTCCTTGAATTTACGAGAAAATAATTGAATAATAAAAATTAGTAATACAAATGAACAATACAAAATAACATATTAATTTTACCTAGAAAATCTTTTTAAATCAAAAGAGAAAAAAATTATAAATATTCTGAATTAGATGTTAACTTCACTATAATCAAGTAAGTATAATAGAAATAAATAATTTCAATTATATCAAACAAATTGAACAAAATTCAATTTAAATTAAACGAGAGACTTGTGAGTTAATTAAGACAAACTAATTATATTCTGTCAACTACAACTTAACAAGTAGATCTCAAAGTAGTAATCCAACAGTTCAAGATTAACCTGTTCAGCTCAATCAGACCACAGATCAATAATTATTCACATGGTTTACCAATTCTGCCACATATGAGAGAGCAGAGAGTTACTAGAATTGAGAGATTTTGGTTCGAATTAAAAACCTGTCCTTACAGTTCACATAAACCCAATCTAACTGTCTACAAATAAGATCTATGTGTCCTCTAACTACTGACTAAAAATCAGTTCGATTGGACCACAAACAGTCTTTCAATTATATAGTTGATTAAAACTGCTATACATGAGAGAATATAGAGTTAATAGAATTGAGAGACTTTGGTTTTAATGAAAAATCTGTCCTTATAGTTCACAGAAATCAAATTCAACTATTCACAAACAAAATCTATGTATCCTCTAACTACTGACCAAAAATCAGCTCAATTGAATTACAAACAATCTTTCAATTATACGGTTAATCAAAACTACACACAAAAAATTACCTAGAGTATAGACCTACGAAAACTGAAGAGAAATAGGACTTACAGTATTCAAAATCCAATCTCCACCATTCAAAAATAAAAATCAAACGTCCTTTATCAATCAGATAAGTTTGAAACGGATCGGATACTGATATCTCTTCCAAATGCAAAATCAAAGAATCTACCTCTTTCTTTTTTTTTATTTTCTTCTTTTCTTTCTCTTTGCCGACGGCTCTCTCCCTATTATTTTTCTCTCGAGCGACAGCTGTCTCACCTATTAAATTTTTTTTTTTCTCAACCAAAAGATATTTATACCATTTTAATATTTTTTTAAGTTATAATTTCAAAATATTTGAATTATTAATCTACCTAAAAATACCAATAAACCCGAGAACAATACGTTTGGGAAGGCTGTCATAACTCATGGAAGCCATTCCAATGTTCTTTCAGCAATTCTTGTAAGAAGGGAAAAAAATAAACTAAAAAAAATATTATTCAGAAAAGAAAACTATTTTAAAGGTTCGTGTAGCATCGTAACAGAAAAACACAAATTATAAGAAATACATCGAGACAACTGAGTACAAATTAGTCTCTTCCGATGTGCTTTTTGCATTTGAATGTCAGCTGCGCAGGTTCTGTCTGTTGCGTAGATAAAAACCTGGAATTTAGCGAGTACAATATTTTAGAATATTATATTTTTTTATTAATTTTACGTATATTTTAATTTAATTTATTTACCTATTTTGTTAGTATTTATATACATCGTGCTTTTTTTTTTTTTTGCTAAAAAAATTTTAACGTTCATAATATATATATATTTATTGTGATTGACATCACGTGAGCCCTCTAGCATTTTTCTGTGTACGGCTATCATTTCCCCAAATTATTGTTGGGATCAACATTAAATGAGCATTACAGGTGATCCCATTTTTGCTAATCAAAAACCCAAAACTTTAAGGGACCGGGAAATGATATTTTTACACGCAAAAAATGACTTAGATTAACGCACAAACAGCAAAGGAAAAGAGGAGTCAACGAGGGTGCGAAGATCACTCTCCGGCAGAACCCACGGTTAAGAAAACAAATACGAATGAGACCAATCCGTGAAGACAGATGCAACAAATCGGCTATGGTCTAAGAAGAAGCCCAGCCCACCTAGTAACGCATAACTCAGCCCAGATGGGCCAAGCCTATTTATGAGCCCAACTTGCATCAGTAGCCCACTCAGAAATCGTTTAGATTCTTTTTCTTTATTATTATTATTATTTATTTATTTATTTTATTTTATTTTTGGTTTTTGGGGTTTGCATTTTTCTTTTGGAGTATTTCATGAACAGCTTTGCATTGCGTCCGCCTTCACTTCTCCCGTCCTCTTCTTCTGCGGTGCAAGAATGTTTTAGGGTTCTAGTAACCCTCTAGGGTTTCCTTAATATTATATGGATAGGCACAGAGGAGGCCGCTACGGCGGCAGCAATAACTACAACGATAACAACGGCGAAGTCGACGGCGACTATAGCCAAGATTCCCACCACAGTCGTCGCTCCTCTCGCTTCTCCGATGTCCCTACCAGGGGCTACTCCGACGACGGAGCCAATCTTAGTAGCAATTACAACCGCCGTAGCCCCAAAAACTATCGTGGCGGAGGCCCCCGTTCCTTTGAAAGTCCTCCGCCTGGCCCCCGTGGTGGTGGATTTCGGCCAACAGACGGCGGAGGTTTTAGGCCTAATTATCGGGAGCCGCTGCCACCGTTGCCACATCATTCCTCTCTCTCGGGTCACAAACGGGGGTTCGGCCGAGGAAGTACTGGTGAGCATATACGAAATTTACGTCTTCCAGTTGGTTTATTGATCGATCGATATCGTGAATAACTCACAACTTCAGTAATTTGATAATTGGCCGCAAGCAGAGCATTAGCTCGATTTCCTCTTGGTAACATTATTTAATTTATAAAAGTTTGTTTCAAATGGATTGCCGTGTTAGCTGTCTAGAATTGTTCTAGTTCCGTAGTTTGAGCATTCGGTCAACGGCCCTGCACAGTCCTTATGGAATGCTGCTTGTGAATTTTAGGGGAACTAATAGATTATTGGAGTAAGCTTGAAATTCATGATCAGTAAACTTCTTCTTGGAATGTTTTGACTTTCTCTGCAAAAAAAACCTTTTTAAATGGTGTAACGTAGTAGTTTGATATTTAGTTAAATGGGGATAAGCTTTGGGATAGTTCAGAAAATAATTGATTTTTTTTTTTGGTGTTAAATTGAACTATTGTTGAGAGCCCCAGCGTGTGAAGAAATGGTAAATTTACGAATTAAAATTTGTTGTATGGTTTCTGTTTTCTGATATTTGTGGTTCTTCATTGTCAAGATTCCAATGCTAGCACTTTTTTGTATCACTTCCCAAGAGTTGGAATATTTTCCAGATGGTGAGAGAAGAAGAGAGACGATGGTGTAAGTTGACATAGGAATCTTTAGTTGGAAGAATTTAGAATCATTAGACCTCACATCAAACTCAGCTCATAATAGAATGTAATGGTGAGGAAAGATTCATATAGTGGACTCTAATTAAAGTTGGGATTAAGTTTTTGTTATTGTTGTTTTACTTGTCTTTGGTCTTCAGCCCATCCTTAGTGACTTTGACGTTTTTGTGCTTCCATCATGATTGTCATTGTATTTTAGGGTTATATGCTTTAGAATATGTGTTCCTTTACGAAATTGCATTTATGGATTGCAATTTGGGTTGGTGGTTTATTTTCCTTTGTCATAATTGACTCATGATTGATAGTCTTGTTTGATCTCATGCATAACATTTTAGTTTCAATTTGAATATCGTTGTAATTTATACATTTTGTCCATTCTTGTAGTCAAAATTTTCACAGGTTTTTCTCATAGCATGTTGATGATTTTATTATGCTCAGATCGTTTTGACACGGGAGGTTTTGCCAAACTCTTTGTGGGATCCATTCCAAGGGCAGCAACTGAGGCTGATGTAAGTCATATTTTGAATTACAATGACCATGAGTCATTGTGGAAATTTTAAATCCACATGTAAAAACATGTGCACACTTGTCCATTTGGACAGATGCACAGTTTTTAGTGTCTAACTGGATTGGAAATTCCTTAATACAACCACATTGACCATCCCTTCAGTTAGATTCTTTCTCATTGGCAAAGGTTTTGCATTCTTTTCCAGTGCAACACTGATTTTTTATTTTTTCCTCTTTTTCTTCAAAATTCTTCTTTTTCATTTGAATTCATCCTTTGGCACAGTTATGCACCTTGAATTGAGGCTGGCTGTATTGCTTAATTGTCCTTTCTTTTTGGCATCTGAAATCTCATGCCCTTCACTTTTGTCTTATAATGCTGCTGGGACTGTTCTACTCATTGTTTGTTCGTTCTCTTTTGTCCTTTACATTTATGCAATCTTTCTTTTGATTTTTCTTTTTTTTCTCCTTTTTTTTTTGGAAAATCGTAATTTTGTGTCAGATTCGCCCCTTGTTTGAAGAATGTGGAAATGTGATAGAGGTTGCATTGATCAAAGACAAGGGGACAGGGCAACAACAAGGTACATTCAAGTGCTAGTTTATATGCTAATTGTGATTCATACCTCTCTTGTTTCAGGTCGTCTAAGAGGCTGAGTGGGAGCAAAGTATGCTCATCTTCTCGTCTCAGGTTGTTTTTGCAACAAGTTCTTGTTGATTTGCATGATACCCTATTTGTAAGTACATCCTGTCAAAACAAGAAGACAACTCATGTAAACCTACTGAAACCAGTTCATGTATAGCGGTTGGGAATTGGAAGATGATTAGATCCACCTTTTTTTCATAGTGGCTGCAGCGGTGGCGACATACCTTACAGGTCATTTGCCATGGGAGTGTCTACTGCCATACTGTATCTGTTTTCTGTTGGGAAGCTTAGATAGCAGAAGTTGTACATACAGTGACACAAAAAGTTGTTTTCATTATTTTTGTTAATGAATTTTAAATACGATGTAAAATGAGAGAATTTCTTGGATTGTTCTTATGTTGGTGAGAATGGTGGAGTGTTCAATTTTGAATTGCTTGGAACGTCTATATGGGATTGTTAATTGCCAGATGAGATGGATCTAGAAGTTGGAGTTGTTCTTAGATTTGGTTGAATGTCTATTCTTGTTGTTACATTCCCTTAAAGGCAGCCATTGGCAATCAAGGAGCCATTGCCATATGATGGGTATTTCATTTGTTGAGCTATCGATTGCATTCTTTCCTATATTTGAGAAGCCAGTTTAGCTAGTATTAAGACTTGAATGCGATGGAAACTTTTTTTTTTCATTTATTTTTGGTTTTCATGCCTGGTACGAGGATGCCTGTGACTTGGAGCTCATGGTTTGTGCCCTTTTGTTTGATTGTGGGTTTGAAAGTTAATTGTGAATGCAAGCTGATGCGTTAGTTCTTCTTCATCAGATTATAACATGAAGATAGCGGGATAAATATAGCTTATGATTTAGTTCCTTTCATGATGAATGCAAATGTGGCAGATATGTGGGATATTATGCTAAGAAATGTGATCTGCTTAAAGAATTGTGCAGCTGATGTGTGTGGCATGTGTTCATAGGTAGTATTAATGTTTAGCAACAATTGTATGCCACATGGGCTATATTAGTGTTTACAACAACTGGGTGTCAGATGGATTGTGTTAATGTTTAGCAACAACAAGTGCGGGGTGCTCTTACTTATGTTTTAAGTTCTTGGAACATGTGTGCTTTAGTCCATCTATTGGAAGCCATTACCATTACTTTTGGAACAAGCTGTCCATCTTGGCAATTGAATGGGTAAACTTGTGGAACACTTTCCATTGTTGTGTATATATTTAAGTTTTTGTGCATAGAATATGATCTTATTAATAGGATTTACTTGTCAGTGTCATGCATTTCTTCTCGTGGTCTCCCTACCATTTAAATTTTTGTGGTTATCTCGGTAGTGTGCTTGGTTGATGATTAGGCATGTCAAAATGCTATTGCTTTCTCAACGGTTTAGAGAAGTGCTCTCTTTTTCATCAGTTGCTTGTTACATTTCTTTTCATTTGGATTTAAGGTTGCAGTTGGTCAAAGCCTATCTGTTATGTGCTGGAATGTGAATGATGGCAAGATTTTAAGGATAAATAGCATTTGTGGATGATAACTATGTGGCCACTTGGACTATTATTTGGATTCCAAATAATTATCTTCTATTTTTTCTCCTATATAAGAGCCAAGGTTCTACGTGTAGCTCTTCAGTCTGAGTCATTTAGTGGCATTGATTCCACTTTCATATTATGAATGAAATCATTTCATTGTACTCTTGTGTTATTGAATTATAAGGTATCAAATTATACCTCGATGGCTATCAGTGGCCATGTGAATAGTGTGCTTAAGAGCATTCTTGTTAATGTTTATAAGCTCTGTTAGTGATCATGACTCGCTGACTGTGGATGTCTATAATGTTTGCAATGACGTGGTGAATTGTCGATGGTATATGTGCCTGATATAGAAAGGTTTTCAGGCATATTGTTGAGTAGTTCCATAATTTATGTTGTTTGCAGCCAAAATATCATGTTTGTTTTATTTATTTATTTGTTTTTACTTGAGTTGGTTGTTAGTCAGGTTGTTTTGTGTTTGATTTCTTGTGGTGGGAGGTAAATGTTGGCGATTTTGGCTCCACAACTGCAATGAATGATCGGCCACCTTTTGACATCGGTTAAATGATGTGAAGTGGCCTTCAATGGTGGTAAATAAACAGGCTGCATGACAGGATTGTTGATTTGAATGTGTCAAGCATCAACATACAAGAATCTTCTTGTACCAGTCTCCATGAATCTCCATGATCAATGGATGCCCGATGCCCCATGAATCTTCCCATTGGGGAGGTTTGAAATAATTGTTGAAGCAGAATAACTTAAGCTTTTTTTCTCCATGGAAGTGGGTAACCTCTTCCTCTTTAAATGGGAAACTCTATAGTTTGCACTCCCATTTGTCATCAACTGTCAGCCATGGTCAGATTTGTGGATGCTCAACCATTTCTACTTATTCGTTTAGTTATTTCCTGCAATAGAGTATGTGCTTGTGTTCATCCAAGGCTTGAAATTTGAACTTGGTTCTCGTTGACCTGGATGACATTTTAGAGTGATGGTCCTGCAATCAGCAATTTGCGAACTTCACATGTATGCTTTGTTTTTCTCTTAGCTCTTTGCAACTCTAGGTTTGTCTGTATCTGTCCAATGCAAGCTATAAAGGATTTACAGTTGATGCCCCAGTTTTCTAGAGAACTTGCCAATGTTTTTAGTAGGTTTTCCTTCCTTATCTGGTGAGCTTGGTTCTGCACGATGACCTCTGTGGTTGTCTAAACATATCTTGTAGGGTGTTTCTTTGTATATAATTTATTGGTGTGATTGTGCATGGAAACATGAAATCTTGTCTTCCAGAGTGTGGATCGATACAATATGTGAGATGCTAGTGGGCAAGCTGGTTAGAGCATGTAATTGTGGTATGCTTAGCTCCAGTGCCTTTTGGATTCCCCATCTGTGGTATGCTAGTTCTTCTCCATTGGAAAGGGATGGACAGAAGAACTTATTTAATGGGATTGCTTATTATATGTTACTGTGTTGTTGGGGGTACTATACGTCATGGTTACTCACAAATATGTTCAGTTGCTTGAAATTAAAACCTTGCCTTTGGTGGTGGTTCTCCATGTTTAGAGTGGTGGATTGGTAGACAGCAGACAACTGTGGACTATTCTTGTGGATTTGTTAAAATTTGGTGCTTTGTTAATGTTTCTGTTTCTTCCTTCCATTGAGAGGGTGAGGATGTTAATTTTCTAATCATCCCTTAGATTTTTTGTGAATGACGAACATGGTTTTGAATTGACATTTGACAACATTGTGATAATGGAGAATTATTGACTACAAATGCCTATATATTGCAATGACTCAGTTCTTACTCCTTTCTTTTGAATTCAACTTCTAGATATGTTTGGCATTCTTGAGAGAAGTGGATTAATGGAATCACCTCTATAGGTTTTATATTCCAAGAAGAACATTCTATTTATAATGTTTTAGGCGAGAAACTGGATGCTCATTTTCCTTTCCCTCTTAACAGTGGTGTGCATGCGTCTACACCACAGGAACCTAATACAATTGTTCACATTGTATTTTCTTGTTTATACCATTGTTAGGGGTTAAGCTAGATCCAATGAAACCAGGTAAGAAAAAAAAACCTCTTACTTATGCAGGATGCTGTTTTGTTAAATATGCAACCTCAGAAGAAGCTGATAGAGCCATCAAAGCTTTGCATAATCAGCATACTCTGCCCGGGGTAAGAGCCCATGCTTGGCTTTAATTTTGTGTGTCATTCTAGTGGTTTCCCATGTTAAATATCCTTTTTTCCCCAGGGAATGGGACCTATCGAAGTGAGGTATGCTGATGGTGGGAGGGAACGTCTTGGTAATGGGTCATGCCTAGTTCAAGGACTTCCTTTTTGGTTGTATCTATAAGTTTGTAACTACTATGTTTTGGTTTCTTTATTGTTAAACTATATGTCAAATTTGCACTGGTATACCTTCTTAGGCCTAGGGAAGTTAAAAATTTAAACAATGGGCAATGGGCTTTACTTTATGTGTCACTTTTCCTCTTCATGCCTAAATTGGTTATTTTCCTTTGGCAATTGCATGAACCGGGTGCAATTTGCCAGTTAAACTTGGATTTAATTTTTCATTTTGAGACCTTCCCATCCTGATTATTTGTGTATCCTCTTTCATTGTAGGGGCAATTGAGTATAAATTGTTTGTGAGTTCATTGAACAAACAAGCCACTGAAAAGGAAGTTGAGGAAGTATGTGACATATGCCAATTTGTTTATCATATTCTGCTGCCTGTTTAAAAACCATCATTCTTCTGTAAACTCTTCCTACCTGCCCCCTCCCCCCAGTGGTTGCCCCCAGCCCCACGCATGGCATTTTTTATCCTCAAATGCCAAATTACATTCAGCATGGAGACTATTCTATTGTACTCTCCTTGTGGGGACGTAAGATTTTGTGACTTTCACTCTACGATTTTGTGTATTTTAAGACCATTAGTCATTGATATTCATTTAGTTTCTCTTTTTGCATCAAAGACATGATTATCATAAAGCCAGTAACCAATGTTTCCTTTTTCAGATTTTTGCTCCATATGGCCATGTAGAGGATGTGTACCTCATGCGTGATGATATGAAGCAGAGTCGTGGTGTGTCCTTATACTCCTATTTAAACTTCTAATAAACACAGCAACACAGCTCTCCTTGCCATGATGTAATATGACATATTTATAAGATGGACAAATCTGATGCATTTTTTTGAAACTAATCTGGTCTTTTTGTCTTGTATGGCATGGATGACATTATCTTTCTATATTACCAACATTGTAAATTTGGTGCTGGTCAGCATTCTTTGCAATAGCATTTATGATTGTTGCTGCAACTTGGTGTCCAAATCTTGGATATTTCTTTTGCAATGTACAATGTTTAATTGAAACTAATGTCACTATGTTTTTGTGTTTGTATTGCTGATGCTGTTGTAAATTTCTTCTGAAGGATGTGGATTTGTCAAATATTCTCATAGAGATATGGCATTGTCGGCTATAAATGCCCTCAACGGAAAATATACAATGCGAGTAAGCATTTACTGTTGCTTCCATAATGTTGATGCAGTGAATATATTATGTTTTGTGACTACTAATTATATTTCTTTAACCTCCATCTTTAGGGCTGTGATCAACCATTAACTGTTCGGTTTGCTGACCCTAAGAGACCCAGGCCTGGAGAGTCAAGGTTATATTTTTTCCCATAACTTTCTATCCCTGTGTGCCCACCTTTTTGTTTTTTTTTTTTGTTGTTGGGGGGGGGTGTTGCGCGGTGGACAGGCAACTTTTTGATTTTTGACTCATTTTATCCTCTCCATATTTTCTCAGGGGTGGTCCTTCCTTTGATGGACCTGGTTTTGGCGCTCAATTTCAGGCTCCATGGCCTAGGCAATTTTTCCCTCAAATTTCTGTTCAAACTGTTTTTCTTGAGAGGGTTATTCCTCCCATCTTTTGTACGTTTCTAAGATAATTTTTCTCATGTTCTCAGACACCCACCCAGCTTTGGTGACAATGTCAGCAATCGAATTCCACCTACTGCTCAACATTTAATGAGTTCACAGAACTTAGGTCCTCCTCCCAATACTGATGTTCGTAGTTTTGGTAGGTCTGGTGACCTAGCCATGCCTGTGAATCAGGTAGAACTATTGGTGTTCTACTCTCTCCACCCCCCCTCTCTCTCTCTCACATGCACAAATACACACACACTTGCACACATGTAGATGCCTAGAAACTCTCACATTATGTCAGCCCATAAGTTCTATTTGCTGAAAACTGTTGCTTGCTATGCTTCCAAAACTTTAGGGTGGTCCCTTGGGTGGCCCCTCTGATGGTTCTTTACCAGGACTCATGGGTTCAACTGCAAAAGAGGTATGTGAATGTTTTGTCTTTGACATGCTGAAATTTTGTTACCATAATCTTCCTAGAATGGTTTTAAATTGGTGAATAATTGTTTCCCCTTACTAGAGTTTCAGCCAGCCTTTACATGAAGCACCACCTGTGAGTCAGCAAATATCACCACTACAGAAGCCCCTTCTATCACCTCAGCATTTTTCACCATCTGTTCAGCCATACCCTCAACTTGCAACTTACTCACAGGAGCAGACTTCTTATTTCAATCAGCTACAAGCTCCTTTGGCTACTGGTCAGACACCATTCAGTCAAGCACTGACATCACAGCATTCGCTGGGCTTGAGTGGACATTTACTCACTTCTCAGCCCCCACTCCAGCAGGGTCTCTCATCTACTGCAGCACTACAGGCACCTTTGAACATAAACTTCCAGTCCCAATCCCAATCCCATTCTCTGACTTCTGTCACAAATCTCCAGCAGTTACCTGCCCCTGTCCAGCACCAACTGCTTCAGCCCCATCAGCAGTCTCCTTGGCAGCTGGCTCAGATGCTGTCTCAACAGACACAAACACTGCAAGCTAGCTTTCAGTCATCTCAGCAGGCTTTCTCTCAGCTGCAACAACAAGTGCAGATGATGCAATCATCAAATCAAAACTCATCATTGCAGCAGAGTACCCAGACTACTAAACAGCAGGTGTGAGTTAATTAGAGAATGACAGAACTTGTAATTTAGCTTCTGTTTTGAAATAAAAACAAAGAAGCCACTCTTGTTTGTTGCATTGTCTATTGCTTGCAGATAATTCATAATGTTTCCTGCATTTTTGTTCTCAGTGGCCTGGGATGACCCCACAAACCGTTGCCAGTACTGCCATTACTACATTTCCATCAGATGTGTCCCATTATTCTGTTCCAACTGCAGCTGGAGTAACCTTGCCGGTTCCAGTAAAATGTAATTGGACAGAACATATGTCTCCTGATGGATTCAAGTACTATTACAACAGTTTAACTCGTGAAAGTCAGGTGGGAAAATGATCTCTGCCTTTTTGTAATTTTGGCAACATAACTTAAACTGTGTAATAAATTTTTTGCCGTGGACAGTGGGAGAAGCCAGAGGAGTTAGCATTGGTTGAGCAACAGAAATCACAACCACAACCACAGCAATTGCAACCAAAACAAGCTCAGCAGCCTCAGAATCAGTCCAGCACTCAAGTTCTACCTACTCAGAAGGTGCCACAAGCACAATCAGTGCAGTTTCAAGCACAGTATCACCACCACCGGCAGCTGCAACAGCCTTCTTTTTCTTCATTGGTCAGTGGCTACATGATTCTTAAAACAGTGAAGGGTTATTATTGTTCTTGTTTTTTCTGATTATTGATTAATCTGCTTATAATGTTTGGAACTGGCATTAAACGGGGTTGTCAATTAACAAGTGGAGAATCTCATAAGTGCTCATTGGGTGCTTTCTTGGTTTTATCATCCCAGTCTGAATTGTGGGACACGTTTAGCATCTCTTGCTTACCTTAGACTGTGCCAACAATAGTGCTCCTGTAATTGCTTGAGCTTCTGCCTTGTGCTTTTTTTTTTTTTTTTTCATATTTTTCTGTTTGGAGTGTGTTATACCTGTGATTTTCAATTGGATATTTTGTTCATCCAGGAACATGGTTATAACCAATTACCTGCATCAGTGAATTCAGCCAATGATCCAGCACGCTTACAGGTCTTTGGTTTTTTCACCGAGTGATTAAATTATTTGTAGCTATCATATGTAGCTAAAGTTTTTAATTGCTCTGATGGCTTCAGACTGCTCAGGAGTGGATGTGGAAGAATAAGCCTGCAGGTTCTGACCCTTTTTCTTGATTTCTAAAATTTTGGTTACATTTGATAATGGGAAATAACAGATAATAGGCATATTTTTGTATGAATTTATGGTGATCTTGTTTTAGCGACTATTTCTTTGAAGTGTTTTACACTGTTGAATCAAGCTGAAAAAAGACTTCATGAAATTGGACTTATATGCTGAATTCATTTCTCATGCATCTAGGCATAATACGGTGGCAATAACTGACTTAAGATCTTCATCTTCATGAAAGGAGTTGCTTTGCAAGGGCTTACTTTGGGACGCATAGAATTGCTCTGATGTTTTCTTCTGGTACTTTCTGTCCCCTCGTCTTAACATGCGTTCATCTCCAGGAACTTGACGTGCAAAGAATGGCATGAAAAATGAGCTGCTGGTACTCCAGTGCCAAATGAAAGAATGGGGGCTTACGCACAGAGCATGGACAAGCAACCGCAACTGCTTGGCTTTAAATATTTAAAACGCATCTGTAAAGCTGGATCGGTTCCTTAAGCTTCAGTTTCTTTAGTAACAGAGGGGCTTTTACTGTCCCAAGTTTCTTGCTCAGTAAATCGCCCCTGTACCTTTTAAAGTCGCCGGTCCACTCCTTCATTTCCCCGTTAGGTTTTTTGTAACGTATGTTGCAATTTCTACATATTTATTCCCACCCAACCGGACCTAAACCCATATGTAGTATCTAGATGGAAACAAATAATTTCTAAATATTTAGTTGGGTTCTATTACATGAAAGTGCAATTAAAATAGTTTGTTGCACAAATATAAGATCATAAATGTGCAACATAATTATTATTATTGCACTTTTTGGTAGTCCGTATTGCTCTAGTGTCAAAAATTTGCATTCACTCGATATTTCTCCATTTGGTTTCGGCCAATAAATGATTTCTCCTGATTTTCTCTAGCTTTTAGTCCATCTGTTTTCCTCCAAATACGCGGGGTTTAATGATTCAATATCTAATCAATTCGGACTCCCAGTTTCAGAGGGTTCTTCAGCGTCAGGTCGGGTATGTACATCTTCAGAATGTGCCAATCTTGATGGATATCATACTGCAATATAGCCTTTTTTTATTGGGGTTTTCACGACTTTTTTTCTTCTCTTTATGCACGCAATACCTCGTTGTGTTCGTTGTGAGGGACAGCGGGATTGAGAAATTTTGGTTCACTCTTATAGTTGCGAGCTTGAAATGTTCTAATGCACGAATTATTTGTAGTTAATATGCTGCGATATGCTTCCCAATACAAATGCATAATCAGCAAGCGACTGCCATTAGCTTATTTAATTATACGGAGGGGTTTTAATTAGCAATCCTACAGTTCCTGCGTATCTCACCATCGTTCCCAGTCAGGGGCTGTATGCTTCCCATTCTCAACATGGAATTCTTGAAGTCCTCGAAGAACTGGAAAGGGTCCTCCACATACGACTCAACCACGCTCCGTGTTTGGTCGTCTTCAGTCACAAGAACCTGATCAGAAGGAAGCAAACCCTCTCCTGAAAGAAGATTGACGTAGTATTGATTATCGAAAGTTGCAGGGGTCACCAGGTCGAGATGTGCCAGTGTTTCGGTACTGGCAGATTGTGCACATAGCTGCTGCAGCGATTGAATGTACTCCACATTAACATCTGGACCATTGGAGTCGCCATTTCCCTGCAGCCGAGAGCTGAAAGTTGAGCATCTAGCTTTACCTATTGTGTGTGCTCCTGCCAGATTTGCAAAATATCAAATTTCCTGACGACCAAATAGTCTGGTTTAAGTGCACCCCTCCAGTGGAAAGGTTAGGGGGGAATGGGAGAGCAAAGGTAAGTTTACCAGAGAGAGCGACCATATCATTTAGTGTAAGACCAACATTCTCAAATTTAGCCACCAGTATTGCCACTGTGGAATTTGGAGCTGGAATGTTGTTAGTGGCTGCATCTCTGCTAGCCCTCAAGCTGTCTCTCCTACCCATTTGCGCTTCCCAACTCGGTCCACCTGACTGCAAAATGACACATTCTAGCTTAGCTCAAACGATAGAAACTAATTAGAAGATTAAATATAAAATGAGATCTCTCAACTTGAATGTACATGCGAGTGTAGGAAAAGCAATTAATATTTTTGAGCAGATGATAAAAATATAAATTACAATAACGACAGAGTCTCTGGCAACAATTGCTAGAATATCAGCGCAAGAAACTGTCTCCGGGCAAATAGATTCTAGTTGAGTTTTAATATTGTCAATCACTTCGAATCCTCTCAACGAATTCAGGTTTGGTGGTGCAGTTTTTTCACCCACAAAGTTGTTAGTATCATCTAGCAATACCGAAGCATCGCAGCCCTGCAACATTTGTTGTGGTCCAGATGTTATTATAAAACTCATTAGATATGTAATACAATAACAAGAGAAAATTCGGAGCATAACAAAATGTGACTTGCATTAACAAAGCAGTCGTGGAAGTGAAGACGAAGCAGCGAAGCTGCCATTCTTGGGTCCTCAGCAATTGCATTTTCAACCAAAGAGAAGATAATAGGTTCTGCTTCTGGGCAGCTTTGATGGTAAATGCCAAACTGCAATAAGACACCAATATCATCCACGCATGTTTCATTAAATTCATTGGTTGGCGGCCTTGCAACAGCAATTAGAACCCGAAGCATCACAAAGCAGAAAGCTATGCGCATGGCCATTTTGGCTTGGTTGTGATTAACTGGTAAAAATAGCCCAAGTTACGTACAAGAGGCTTCGCTAGTAAAACTCTTGAGCAGCTTTGCTGGTAGTAACTTCAATTATATAGAAGTTGCACGGGGAAATAGTGGGGGAGGAAGAAGTCTCATGTACCGGAAGGTGGTTAAGGGACAGCATGTTACCACCTAGAAGGGGTCAAGCTTTAGTTGCAGAATGAGCTTCGCAAATACCTAATGCCATGTGCTTCCTTGGCTGATTTTGTGAGTGAGGTAGAAAGACGCACTGAGGGACCAACGTTTTCCCAACGAAGATTGAGGGACCTTACCTTCGTTTGCACAAAGAGGGTGTTTACATAACTCAAACCCGTGACCATGGAGTTACAATAGAATAATTTTTCTGTTACACTAACTTGTACTTCAATCGATTGATTTCCTCTCAAATTTGATCCGGACACCGTAATATGCTTTCCAGTTTGAGATTGGAGAATCATGACCTACACAAGGTTGCACTTGTTTGTACGTAGCTCTGTCCCATCCGCTCCTTTCTGCCTCTATATGTTTCGAGCTTTCTCAATCATTGTTAGTTAATTAGGAGGATTACCTTTGCCAGCAACTAGCAGGGTGATTTAGCGTTTGTATAGTGTTGGATAGTATATATATTATATGAAGTCCTTTTAGCCCACCAAAATTATTAAAATTTTGCAGGTGTCTCTCAAAAATTTCAAACAGCCCCTCAAAGCCTTTTGGTAATTTTCATCAGAAACTTATAACTTTCTTATAATTTTATTAGAGGTGTTAAATATGTTGAATCAAGTTCAAATTGAGCCACCGCAATATTGAGTTATTTCAAGTCAAATTATTTTTAAGTCATATTATATTAAAACACTTTAGATTTGTGTTGACCTGCAAGTTAATTTGTGAATTTTTAAGAAAATAATTTTACTCTTTTTCACTAATTTTTTATTTTATTATATATTATAATATGTAAAAATATCTTATTATTAATTTATTTTTTATATATTAACTTATATCAAAATTATATAAATATATTATACACATTATATATATATATATATATTATCATATTATAAATATAAAAAATAAAAATAGATAATTATATAAAATAAATAACTAAATGCCAATGTAAAATAATTAAAAATATATAATAAATCAAAAAAGTATATAAATTAATGTATTATATATGTTTGTATAATATATAAAAATAAAATAGTGATATATAATTGTATTTACATAAATAAAGTAACAAGTAAAATTATAAAAAAAAAATTAAATAATAGATTTTTATTTTTTAAAAAATATTCAACCTCAAAGAAGAAAATGATAGGTATAGGCTATATAAATCCATTTATTTTCAAGTCACATCACATATTAGGTCAAATTCATATCACCTCATTTTCAACATATTTTGATTATGTTGAGTTTTAACACCTCTACTTTTTATTAAAAATTTGAAACAAAATTTAAACCTTAAACATATACCTCACATAATTAAATTCTCCTCTCAAAAAATCAATTTTATGTGCCCTCCCCTTTAGCAAATTTTGAAGTTGAACATTTCCCTTTTAAATTTTTAAAAATTTCAATATTATATTTTTGTACAATAAATATATACTTTTTTATCGTACATAATCATATTATTATTTATAATCTAAAATATAATGCAATCTTTACTTATAATTTATGATATCTTTTTTTAAAAAAATTAAGTAACCAATTTTTTTACAACTAAATCTTATAACTAATAATTCTATACTATTATTATTAGTAGTTTAATTATGACATCAATAAATAATTCTCTATTTTAGTTGGCAGGACAATAAATAATATCTCTAAAATACTTTTATTTTTTTATTCAAAGAAAATTATTAACGATTTAATCAAATAATATAAGTTTACTTTATAATTTATAATGCTAATTATGCTAGGAAAAATTAATTTTTTTAATCTTTTATTTTGTATGTTGACATGTGGCCATCTTAAAGCTAAAGCTCTCGGGCTCTCAAACTGCGAATTCAAACCTAGAACCAACATAATTTCACTTATTTTAATGTATCAAAGTTAAATTTTGTGAAAATTAGAACCACTTTTTTTTTTTTTTCCTTTCTCTATTTTATATCGAGAATTAGAACCTTGGGTTTTCATTTTTTTTTTAGCAATCGAGCCCATTAGGGCTACCATCTATTTTCATTGGGCCCATTATTATGCTACAATCAGGCCTGAATTGATCCGGACTGCCTGATATCAATTTCTCCAAAATTCATACTACTCCACCTCATCGCCCCACTATAGATAGATATTAGATGGACAACATTCGCCAGTGCAGGGCATATATTTCTCTTGTCGGTTTGATTTTATTGCACACACATAGTAGTATATTTTTTCCTAATGTGTTTTTTTATTTTTTTTTTAACACTTCGTTTCTCAAAGTAAAATCCGAACCATGTACCCATAAAAGTAAAAACTAAATCCAAAAATTTAACTTATTGGTGACTTTCGTTGTCTTAGGATTGGTTCATATATTAATCCCTAGTTACCATTGATGTCTCCCCTTGCTTAATGAATTTAATCATTCTCCTTCAATTCTATCAAGGCAACTAAGAACGAGTGGACAACCATATATGTCTTTAACACGATACTGCAATGTGGGAGTATGTTCAAAGTGGCTCCTCGCTTCCCACTAAAATGCTTCCGGGCAAGTGTCAAATAACAAGATCATGCGTTTTAGAAAATTCAAAGTGTTTCCCAAGACTTTTGAAGTTGGACCAAATAAAAAATTTGCATTCAAAATCATTTCTGTGACTTCGTATAATCAAAATCAATTAACTTTTTGCGATGTGATGAAATTTTTGATTGAACTATAAGGGATTGATTGAAATCTTTTTAAGAGTGCCGGTGAGTTCCATTCTGAACTCAGATAATAATTGGTTAAATTGGAAATTGAGTGGGGTGCAAATTCTTGGAATTAGTTGATTTTCTGATTGGAAAGAAAAAGTTAATTACGTGTGTATAGGGGCTAGCTAGAAAGCTTGGAACATGAGATAATCATGATTTAAGAAAATTTCAACAAAATAGCAGCCATTCATGAGAAAAGTACGGTTTGCATTCTTCCACTTTTCAAATGATGCTTAATGGAAAAGAATTGAAAAAAAAAAAAAGACAAAAGGAGAGAGGGAACCAAACACTCATCTCCATTATTGGAGAATATCTACTTGTAATATGGAGGGAAATTACAACAATAGTCTTTTTCATGTTTCTGTTTTATGTCGGCCTAGTCTTGGTGACCCGCTTATGTTCTGATGTCCGTACTATAAATTGATGAAAATGAATAATAGGTCTGCTCAAATTTCTGGGTGACGCCCAATTCTTCCAAGCAGACTTTGGGACAGATATACATTAGCTTCCACCTTCACGTCATTTGAACTTTAGGCCATGCCGATATTTCCAAAATTCTAGAATAAAGATACACAAAGTATGCCCATATATTAGATTAATTCAAGGTATTATTCAATAGAAAATCCTGCCCGCCATCAACCTTACGCAGGACAGCTTACTAGGAAAAGGAATCCATCAGAGACGTTTTGGAAGAAAATTGGAAAAAAAAAATCCTTCAAGATCATGTTATCTACACTTTTGGCCAGTTGTCAACCCACACTGGTCAATCCCAAGAAAGTCCGCTTTCGACTTCTTGAATCTTTTCCCACTGCCGTAGCTTTGCGGTAGACCGACAACTGAAAAATGTGCTTAATCGACAAGATTTTTGAATCGCATTCAACCAAAAGGAAAAAAAATATAAAATGTAGTAGTTTTTGAATCGCACACCTTACAGATAAGCATGTGCGGGTCTAGCTAGCTTGCAGGTTTGTGCTGCGCAATGCATAGTTTCAAATAAATGGGGAACGTTCCCAAGTAATATACCATGTTCTAAATCAACTTTTGGTATGAATATTATCGCATTTGGCTAGATGAAGTCAATTTTAATCCAAGAGAATTAGAATTGTGATTCAAAATGAGCTCAACGTTATTAGTTTCTATCCCAGACAGCACAATGTGAACATTGGACAAGGAGTCATGAAAAGCCGAGAATGTCCTCAACAAGTAAACCATATCCCACCAAAGCCTTTCACCCTCCTTTCAATAAAGAACCACGCACATACTATTTCCTTGCTAAGAAAATCTTCACATCATCATCAAAAACCTCAAGTTCCATTTGTTTGTATGTATAGCTTGAAGTGGAAGGAAGAAACATGGTTCACGAGGTTACTATTTAATGATCACATAATTAATGTATGCGTGCTACAAGATATTGTAGCAGTCAACTCTATACATAATCTTCACAACTGTCCTCTATTACTATGCCATTAGGGCTTCTTACCTTTGCAGAAGGCAATTGAGTACTGAAGATCTCTGTTCATGCCTAGACTTCTCATTCCCGACAAATAGTAATAACAAAAAAAGAAGTTAAAATCAAGGTTTTTACTTACTATGTTAAATGGGGAAAAACCTAACCCTAAGAATGCTGACAAATATACCCCTTGCTAGCTAATGTAGATGCGCATGGATATATACATATAGATATTTGAATGCCAAGGGAAAGAAGAAAAAAGGAATAAGAACCAAGATGCTAGACAAATGTTTGAGGAAAATAAGAAGATTAAAAAAGGGATACAAGGATGCATGATATAAAATCCAATAGAGAAGGATACAATAATGAGTAACACAAATGAATCCAACAACGAAGCTAAGTCGCTCCCTCCATAGGCTAAAATGCTAGCGACCATTGTCCAACAATCGGGTTCGCTAGCATGAAAAGGCAAAGTGCAGAATTGGGATGTTTTTCAAAGGCAAAAACCCCAATCGCAAGTCAGTTAGAAAATTACATACCAGAAGCTAATCTAAGACATATCCATGATCTAATCTTCCTTAGGCTCCTTTCTCATCTGGGATGGCACAATGTCTTCAAGAAGTCCATGGTCTCTAATTAAAGAAGCCGGTGAAGTATTCAAACCCAGTTGTCTCTCTTGAGTAAAACTTGGAGAAAATGACGATGGATTAAAACTAGTACTACCGGTAGTGCCAATGCTCAAAGAAGGTGGTGAGCTATACTTATAGGCATGCTGCTGTTGCTCTAGTTGGTACTGCGGTTGCGGAACCACAAAAGAAGAAGTCACAGCACCAAAAACACCAGAGTTAGAACCAGACAAACTTCCAATACATCCTCTAGCCGTTATTGGACACGGATGCATGTGTTGTCCTTCATAGGTTGTAACAACGATTGTTGAGTCGTCACATGATCTCTCTACTCTCTTCTTCACACCACATCCTGCACTAGTGCAACGATAGTAGCTCCTGCACAGGCGATAGATTAACAAAACAAGCCCTTTAAAACCCACCCAAAAAGTGGCGTTGCGTATCTTGCAACACAAGTTACCAGAGTCGCGCATGTATATGTCATGAATCATATCAATGGCAGAGCAAACTAGGGGACCATTTATATATGGCGGATTTTAATGATACCTTGGGAAAGGGCTATTCTTCACAGCTTTTTGGCCGTACTTCCTCCACCTGTACCCATCGTCTAGGTGATCGATTTCTTCGCTTCTGGTCATGAAAGCAAATCTTGGTCCTCTTTGCCTCTTTTGGTTCTTCTTTTTGGGTTTCAACCTAAAAGTACAAGGATGATTACACTTTCAGTCCTTGAAAGAAAATAATCAGAAAGTGATACGGCCGAAAAGAAACTACACAAAGCTCCTCACTTAAACATTTGAATAAGGTAGAAAGAAAGGACCAATCTTTCAATTAAATTAGGAACGGCAGACAAAGATCACAAAAAAGTAAATTTTTGTTATATGAAAAAAAAAAGGACTTAATGACATGTTATATTATATTAGAACTCACATTTTCTTGGTCTTATCTTGATCCTTCTCTTCCTCATCACGATCTTTCCCTTTACTGTTACCTTGCACATCATTTCCTGCTTCGTTAGCAGAAGAAGAGATAGAAGATGAGTTAGGGGTGGCTGGGTTGTTCAAAACCTCAGAAGATTCCGGTAGAGTCGATGACGCCGGCGACGGCAATGGTTGCTGCGAGAAAAGCGGATTCTGAGTCGGATGGTACCAGTCGAATATGGAGGAGCCAAAATCCTGGTCGATGTCAAGCAAGTCCATGGAGGCAAGCGACCCCTTTTCATCACATGGGATTGAGATCACGTCAAAGATGCTCGATGTTGCTGCTGTTGATGTTACTGCCGGCGACAAAGAAAAGCTGCAGCTCGGCATCTCCTCGGTAATGAACGTGGAATTTGCCATGTTAGAATTCGAATTCTCACTCTTTATTGCAATCTCCTGCTCTGTGTTTCTCCTCCCTTCCATATAGAATATATGTCAAGAGCACATATTCTTCTCTTTCCTCATCTGTGGGTTGTTCTCCCTCTTTCTATTTGACAAAAAAAATAGAGTGGTGAAACAAAGAAAGATCGGTGTGTGTGTGTGTGTGTGTGTGCGTGTGTGTGTGCGCGTGTTTGTGCATCGGAGTGTGAACATACATGGTTTGGGAATTTGGAAAACAGCTTGGCTTGGGAAGTTTTCCCATTGTGGTGCGACCGGCGTTTACCAGTTAACAATTCGTACCGCAGTTGAGGGATGGGCCAGTTGCACTCAGAGAAAAAATATTAAAGAAAAGACAAAGGATGGGGCCGGTGCTGCCTTAAATGCTAGAGAACCGTCTCTGGGGCCCACTATCTCTTACGCGTATGTTTTGACTGGTTCAACCGGTTGAATGTAAGCTGGCTCCTTTTGGGTACACGTGGGTTGGGGGAAAAAGGACGGCAGTTTTACTAGACTGCTGCCTCCGCCTCCGTCTCTCCGCCCTCGTTCTTCCCTTCTCGAGTTTCTCTTGGACTTGCGGCTCCCTCTCCTCCGTGCCTTTTTTTTTCACCTTTTGACGGCTGATTGCTTTTTTCTTACGTGATCGCAACGCCAATTCACTCCTTGAAAATTGCTCAAATGCGCCATTTTTTTTTTTTTACCTTTTTTAATTTCTTAGAGAGATTTACATTTTACTTAGTCGAGTGTCCGGTAAAAATACGACCGTGTGAAAATATTATTATAAGGTACACGACCGAGCTAAAGTGACCCCTAACGTATTCCACACGTCATGTTACATTCATATTTATAAGTTGGATAAATTTTAGAATGACTCGAATAAAAGTTACGTACCTTTTTATTTTATTGAATAATCGATGCATGCTATATACGACAAAAGTAAATTAATCTTATCAATTTTTGTGATTTAACAATAAAAAAATTAGTTAATTATCATACTAAAAATTATAAAATTCAAATCTCTTTAAAATTAAACGCTCATTTTTAACAACTTCGTCTTTCTTATTTTCCCATTTTCTTCGAAAAGAAAGCAAATCGATAAACCGATATTGGACTAATAGAAATGAAATTAACCGTTGGAGGAGATCCGCACGACACGCATCAAAAAGTACCTATTTCAAAATGGATGCTGCTGGGAATCGTCCAAATAAAAAGGCTTTGACTTGACAACAAGCTTTGATGGCAGCTTGACAATCATTTTCATTAGCATTTCATGGGTTATGTGGTTAGTTAGTAAAAACTGAAAAAAAAAAAAGAAAAAAGAAAAAAAGAGAGACTAATAAACAGGGGAAATTTTCTTCTTTCTCAAAAAAAAAAAGTGGGGGGGGGCGGGGGTGGGGGGAATTCTTAAGCCAACTCGATCTAGCTACTTACAATAATCATCTATAAAGTTGTGTTAGATCTATTAAAAATTAATATAAAAATATTATGGGCATAAAAGCAACTTATCATCCTTTCATTTGTTAAGCTCCGAGCCATATGATCAATCAAATTACCTAAAAATCTCAACGAAAGTCTTATGACCACTGGGATAATCTAGAAAAGCGCATTTATGTGGATGAAGTAGAATGGATGGGGTCAGATGAGACAGGTGGGCCTTCCGAAAAAAAATATTTTTTGAATTTAATAAAAAATATATATAATATAAAAATACATAAAATAAAATATAAAAATAATTATCATAAAATGTATGCCTAATTATTAAAAAATGTCTGTTACATATCATATAATTATTGTTTATATATTCTTTCTTATTAATTAATACGTGTTATATCCACATGTCCCGTCTGTCTATGTATCATTTACATCTTATTATGCCCTCGAATGAAGAAATTCGGTTTCAACATCCTCTTTTTTATGAGCCGGAAAAAAGGAATCGCGCACAAAAAAAAAAAAAAAGGATTAAAATAGTTTATCATAAAAAGAAGTGCAAAAGTGCGTTGTGTTTTTTTATGAAAGACCAAAAGTATATACAGGCTGACGGAAAATAACCGCGTTGCGAGCGTGCGAGGAAAGCCTCTGGCACGTGTGGTCCAGCTTTCTGACATGATGTGCGGATGCTGACAGAATCTCCGCGTCACCAACTTAGCCCCAGTTCTCTCCCTTCTTCTGCTTCTTCGCCGACAAGACAGCACCGACTGTTGACCTCAATCCACACCGTTTTGATTCAGGTCCATAAATTTCATTCTTATAGCAATGTGCCTGACAATTCCACGGGCAAGAATATTATATTTGATTCTTCATTTTTCCTTCCGGTTGTTGCACCCCTAATAAATGACCACTCTCAAATTCAATAACATTGTCAAAGAAGTAGCCTTTTTTATTATTATTAATAAAGAAGAAGCTTATAAACCAACCTGAAGCAGCTTTCTTAAATATATAAATACCACAAGTGGTACAAGATTATCAGTGTAACTCAGTGGAGAATTAATCACATTAAAAAAATCAAATTAAAAGCAAAAAAAGAGAAGAAGGAGAAAGAGTATCAATTATTATACATTAAAATTGGTAATTACTTTATTATGTCACAAATTTAATCAATTATTAAAATATAATAACCACATTAAAAAAGTCTCATCCAACCGAAAAAATAGTAAATGGTAAATTAGATTCCAAATGGAAGCACTACAAACCAAACCAATGTTGACGATGGAGCAAAGTTTGCCATAAATATCTGTGTATGCCATGTTTGCACGCAAAAGACCTATCACGATGAGTTCAAGGGTACGACCAGGATTTTATGGAATAAAATTCCGAAACCTTCTTTGTCAATTCCATACAAGAGAGAAGATTTTAGGGAATAGGAGGATCAAAGTCCTGAGAGAAAATTGTTGCATTACTTTTCTTATAATCGTCAACTCAACTTTGCCACGGTACGCGGTCCCCGCTCTGTGCCCAGAGCTCGATGTGGTGCATGGGAAAAGGCGGACCTGGACTCGTTTTGTTCCTTCTCGTTTCTTGGTGATTATGTACATTTTTTTGATCGAGGTTCCTATGTACCATCAAACACGCTGGCTTTTCTTCAAAAGGTTTTTCTTTCCAAGCACAATTAATGCACTTCCAACGCGGTTTCTCTACAAGTATAATTGAGTCTTATTTACACTTTTGCTTCCAAGAGATTTGATTTGCGACGTTGCATTAGATTTGGCATTCTCTCTGTTATTTTCATATGCAATTGGTTCGTTGTTACATAAGACAAGGATATAAGACTAGTGCATCAGGGATTTTAATATCGATTTACCTCTTTGGGGGTCCTACAGACTACATTTTCTTTCCATTTTGTTTTTGACAACATTAACTTTTATTAAGAGCAATTGGATCGCAGACCATTCTAGCAGTCTTTTATTTCCTGATAAATGTATGGGTACCTTCATCATATGACAACAGTTATTGGTGTGGAAAAAAGAAAAAACATATACATACGCATAACTTGTACAGAAAAAAAATAATAATAAAAGGCAAATCTTCAATAGTAAAAGTAAAGCATGTAAAACAATAACTTTTTTTTTTTTTTTTAGATTTTGGATGGTGACACATACACTTACTTACTCTATATTATCATTTTAGTAAATATATGTAACAATTCTCGTATGGCCTTTTTAAGATCCTATGATAAGAGAGTTTTATCCACTAGAAACTCTATTACTACTCGTAGGCTTGTGGTAGAGTTTTTTTAAATTATTGATTTTAAGTTTAAAATTTAAATTTTAATTTATAGGAATTAAAAAAAAAAATCAATTTCTCATCCCTTTTTCATTCCATTGTTATTTTTCACCGCTGCTCAGTGATGTCCAAGTCCCCTGTTTGCACGACGAGTTGTCATCTCATTGCTTCGAGGTCAAGTCTGGGATCAAACAGAAAGAGAAAACTACATCCACTTACTCGACAAAAGGGAATATGGAAATTTTTTATGGACGTACAATTTTAAAGACGTAAATAGATATAATATATATACATATATCTATAAAATTGTGTGTTTATGTAATAATTTTGGAAAAGAAAAACTGTCTTATTCCTTTCACATGCCATTCTCAGATGACGGATCGGATGGTTAATTATAACTGTGAGATCTAGGCACTCGGCGTAAGAATCCCGCGCCGATTGCTTCTTGGCCATTTTCACTCCTTGTCTTGATTTTGTTTGACAATAACGACAAAGCGTAGCGCGTTGCCGGGAGGGGGGGGGTGTGGGGTGGCGTCATATCGCAGTAATCGAAACCACCGACTGATATTTTAGCTGTTGGTTCCCCTATATTATAACGTTTGTAAGTTGAAACTGTACCGGTCGTTCTGTCTTCTTGTTTGGGGTCTAGGAATCTAAACGCACCGGTCAAAAGGCCCAAAAGGTCAAACGTTTGAATATTTGTTTCTTAGAAGCACTTAAAATATGTAAAAGTTAACGAGTGGGTAACGTGCATCCAAATAGGCGAAGCATTTGTTCTACTGTGTTGTAGGCTTTGCAATTTGTAGGCCATGTTGTTTGGTCCTCTAGCTAGTTTCCTTCTCTCACGGTCTCATTTTTTTTTTTTTTTGTTTCGTTCACATGGGAAATGAATTATTTCACATGCTAGCTAGAGAGAATTCTAGCTATCTATTTTTCCCATTTCTAATTATGTCATTATCTTCTCTTTTTTGGATTGTATATAAAAGAGCATTAATCCTTGCATGCATATTTATATAGTCAGAGGGGAAACAAATTCTTTCTTTTTAGTATACCGAGAAAATATTTATTGTTTTTTCGTCCTTAATATTTCTGCCTTTTGCAGTCATTGGATGATTTGGTAGTTGCTGTATATCTAAAACAGAATGCACCCTATGCATATGAACCAGAAACGTTAAAATTCTTTTTCTTCTTGTTCTTTTCTTCTTCTTCTTCTTTTTTTTTGATAACTAGAACTGTTAAGGTTCTCTCTTCTACGTTTTAAAACAAGATTAACAAAATTAAAGAGAATCAAATATAGCCCACTACGCGGCTACAACTTGTTACACAACAAGTGCTTCTTCTAGGCGGCCTCGAATAATGGATATTAAACCCCAGCCACTGCAGAATAATTGTGCTTTTCCATTACGAATATGCATGCCATTATTCTATCACCGACTTCGATCAATTCAAATCAACTGTGGATACACTTGTTTGTTGGTAGTATGGGAATTTATGGAAACCATAGGCGAAAAGCATCATTATGTATAATAGTCAGGCAAGATTAGTATTATTTAACTTCCTTGACATAGCAACAGACCATCCAATACATATGGCGATGTATAATCAAACTAACCCGTTGCGGAATAATTGTTTGTTATGTGCTTGTGTGAAACATAGAATCATAGGACTTTAATTCATTAATATTATTCTATTGTTTGCGCCGTGGTTCATTATTATACTTGCTCAACATATTGGTCGCAGCGCAGCAGCAGGAAATGGTTGAAGTGTGAAATAGTTTTCTAGTCTCCATTACATTATCTATAGCTAACCCTCTGTTATATAATTTGTTGGAATATTTTCTTATCGAGTGTGTCACGGTTTACGATTCTGTTTCTAGATTAGTGTTGACATCATCCACTAATGGCTGTTGTAAACTATACTTTTTTGCTTCTTTATTTCGTGTTAGATTCTAGAGAACAACCACTTATTCCTTTCCCCACTTTTTTTTTTTTCATTTCTTGGGCAGTATCCTGGCTAAAGTTTCCCTTTTGTTTATGGGACTAATTACCTAATCGAATTATTTTTGTTTTTTTAATGTGCTGGTGAAGCTTATCCTATAGTTGCAAGGCTAATATATCTTATTGGCGCTCCTCATTTCTCTCTCCTCTAGAATCTATATAGTATCGATCGTCAATAACATCATCATCAGCCGTTTGGGCTCAGACCCAGTCAATGAGTCAATTTATTATTTTCCCTTTTTTTTTTTTTTGCGCAATTCACATGCATAGATAATTAGAAGTTAGCTGGAAAGGCTAAGGAGAGATGCGCGCTTCCAGGATCCTTGAGACATAATGGGGCGTTATTCGCACATGAGATTACCAAGTCCCTGAAGGTTTAAGCACACCGCTTAAATTGCTGAGGTTAATTCTATTCACCACGACAGGGACATAGACATATACTTGAATACTTAGTAATTAAGTTTTATTTTTTTATTTTTATTTTTTCAAATATGAATCGAAAACTGGTTCACGCCATGCTCGGATTGACCTACTACTCGTCTACCTGATATTACTTATCGAAAAAGAAAATCATCAACCTGTCCTTGTTGGTCATTTTCAAGTGATAGTATAGAACAATTTAACAAAAATAAATTCACAAATACACAAACTATAGCAGAAGCGGATATGTTTAAGAACTTCTCAGTCGATCGAGCGTGCGAATAATTATTTAATTTTGACCATATAAAAGTATAATATTTATATTATTATAAGTATTTTTTAATTAATAGATAATATTTTATCAGATTAATAAAATAAAAATATCTAATATTCATGAGACAGGAAAAATTATCCTCACCACTTTCAACAGCACAAGAAGAAATGAAAAAGAAAAATAGTGAGGAGCCATACTCAAAACAATTAATCGTGGAACCATTTTTCTCTGGATATTTTTCAAGCAAGAAAAAATCGAAAGACCCGGCGATGATTGCGTGTGATATTCTCGGACGAGTTTTCTTTTCTTTTTCTCTTTTTTGTTTTTGGTAATCAATATTTCTGGGACCTGTAATGGTAATTTCCATTTGTTAATTCCTATATTTAGATTTTATATTGCATTTTAGACTGGGTTAGGCTACTGGGCGCACATGACTCGTCAAAGTCAACAGTTCTTGTTATTATTCTATCGCTATTTTAGATGGGGTAAAAGCTTGTATAACGCGCAAGAAACGACGGTAGAAGACAAAAAGACTTTAATGGCAACGCTGCTAGAAGCACGCCTGAATAGTATAAATATTCTCCTGATCATCCGTCTTCCATCATTTCGAGTAGACACACTGGTATTGACCATTTGTCGTGACGAAACATTTGTTGTTTAAATATCTTACGCCGCTTCTTACACTAAGAATGTAATATATAGGTTTGAAGTGGTCCATAGGAAAGTTCGTTTAAAATCCATTTTCACTTGATCATTACATTTATCTGTAAGAATTGTTTTTAAGCCAAAATATTAATTAGTGCAAGTTGAATGGTAAAGTTCACCCGAGATGTGCCCAGATTAAAAAAAGAGAAACACCTTATCGCAAGATGACATAAAGTCGTCAAAAACAAAAATAGAAGAACAGGGATTAGAAGACGAAAATCTGACCCCGTGAGACTAATGCGGATTTTTGGGGCTGAATTTTGCAAGTTGGATTAGATTAATGAAACATCCAACTTAAATTAATTTATAAATTGATATAGAGTAAAAGCAAAAAACCTTTCGAAAAGAGAAAGCGAGGGAGGCATGGGCTGGTGCCTCGCGCTGCTGTTGCTGACTTTTGGAGAGGTGTCAAACCCACATGCCCCTGGCTTTTCATACGCTGGAAAACAGGCTCATTCAAAATCATAACGTATCTGGGGCCCCTTGTATTTAGGTAAAAAGTCAACTGAGTGTGCAATTGGACTTTCTCCTGCTAAGGCGTTGCGTCTGTTCTTGACCGCCATGCCATTGCCATTCAAGGTTATGCTTCTTTTTGGGTCCAATTTCAGTTCTAAACGCAAGACCTAGCCTTGGGAAAGTATGGGTTGAAGCAACAGCTGGGTGGGGGGGTTGAAATTTGGTCATCCCACTTCACAACATTAGTTATGATTTCTTCGAAATACAATTATCTCACAAAAACAATAAACGTTCATGAAATAAGTGGGCTTTTTTTTTATGGTAAAATGGACAGGTTACAAATTCTTCCTTGTAATTGCAACCCTGCCGTTTAATAAATTAAACCGACAATTAGACTAGGATATGCCGACATACGATGAGGCCGGGTTTAGCCGACATATAAAATGAGACCCAGATAACATTATGCGTTGATGATTTAAAAAAGAAGAAATTTTCAAATGGCTAGCTAGTTTAGGATGAATTGGCGGTTTACCTGCGCCTTGGACGGCATAGAACAATCACTCCCAAAGAAGGGATAAGAATATTTTTTATCCAAAACTTTCCCTTTTTTTTTTTAATTTAATCTTAAACATTTGAGCGATTATAATTATGTTTTAAATAATTTTTTATTCTTTTTTGATTGAGTATAATTAATAATAAACAACGGCTAAACTATTAATATAGTATACAAATAATGAAATAATCAAAATATCAGAAGCCTATTTTCCATCCAAACCCAATCCCCAATAACTCAAGGTTATGATAGAAACATTATTTTGTCTCCAATTGTCATTCTCTCACCCCCCCCTTTTTTTGAACTAGGTCCATTTTGAATAAAAAATAAGCTTCTAATGACATATTTTGATTATTTATTTATTTTCAATTTGATCAACGCACGAAATTAATAATTTAATTATCTCTTATTATTGATTATACTCAATTAAAAATGAATCGAAACATTTAAAATTTAATTGAAACTGTTTAAATATTTAAGATTATAATAAATAAATAAATAAAACCGAAAGAATTAAGACCAAAATATGCTTACGCCTTTTTCTACAAAATGATGCCTTTCCGATGCATTTCCCAAGTCCGCCTCCGAAATCTCAACACAATGAAGGTATGAAAAAGGCTCCACCTCTGGTCCTGCCATGGGACCAACGTGATCCTGATAGGCGATGCAATGGGTTTTTGGCAGTTGGCGGCCTACCGTCACAAATATTCATCAATACTCCTGAGTCTCAAGCCTGAACTAAGTTGCCGATGTTTGGGTTTGAGTGTGAAAGGCAATTCGACTCTCCCATTTAGATCTAGGTCCGTACAGTAAGACACTTTAATATGATAACCAGCGCGAGATTTTCAAGGAAAGATCCGAAATTACGCCCGCGTTCCCATATTGTATAGCTCATTAATTCAACGAGTCTTTTAATAGGCAAATCAAAAGAAAAGAAAAAAAAAAAAAACAGAAGTTTGCTTTTGCCATCAAAACTCGAAATGCATTATGTGAAAACGATGGCTGTCAGGAGAACAAAGGCTGCAAGCTAACCTGCCACTGCCAGACCATTACAAGATTCCGCTTAATGTGAACCAACTGAAACAAGACTTGACTTCAGAAGAGAGAGTACAATGCCCCTAACCCTAGTAATAACTTCACATACTTGTATACCAATTTGGCCTGCAAAAAGTTCGGACAATCGATGCAAGCAAGAAAGTTCACACCGAATCAGTAACAATTTAAATTGCTGAAGAGCCCCAGAAATTATAAAATAAAAAAGGGCTAAGAGTAGACTGCTTCAAGAATTTTCCCTCTTTCCATGGGAGTCAGCAACTTCTTCCAAAGAATCATTTCATTGACCATCAAACATCAGGGTTATCATCAGTCATTTGTAGACCAAGTATTCCAGCTTTTGTAGGCTAGATATTGCAACTTAGTAACAGAAGACATCTAGAAAAGGAAGGATAATATCCAGCGTCATCAGAGACCCAATTGGCATCTATTCCACCATAGTTTTTCTATTTTAACCCTCCCAGAGGGCCGCATTAATACCACCTTTAACCCCAATTTTCTGAATTTTAAACTGAAGTGTGCTACGAAATAATTATAAAAATGCAAATGAAACTTAAACAGGCATGTTATTGAATATCAATGTTTTGCACGAACCAAAACACGCCAGGTAGCCAAAAAGTTGTAGTCAATACAAAATGTTGCGGCTCCAGGAAGAAATCATCCACAACTGACCCAAATAACATAACGATCCCACCACAATAGATGTACCATCATGAATTGGCCACGTAACTAGATAAGCAATGAGGGAATTGGCCATACTCTCAATGTGAAAGCATATATTCCACTTCTGAATCTGGGCAAGATTGGAGCATTGTTTCATGAGTCTTTGGCGGCAGTAGCAGCTTGCTGCATTCTGCGCTGGTGAACATCCCAATTGTACACACGAGCCATAGTGACCTGCCAAATAGTTCTTTAACTATTAAAAAGAAAAAAATTGCTCATGGGTTTTTTGTGAGTAATTTAGACTCAAGTAGTGCATCTAGAGCCTTAGGGGGTTATCTTCTTTATACTCTATGTGGTTTAAGTTCTCTAGCACGGCAAAACCTTTTATTTATGCTGGCTAATCTAGTTAACAATTCAACTGACACTGTATGTGCGTATAGATGAAAGGAGAGAAGCAGCAAAAGAAGAAGACCAACTTGGGGAAAGGGAGATGTGAACTAGAAACCTCCACTTTAGTGAAGGGGCAATCACCAATTGGGCTATGCATCAACCATAAGGCACAGAACTCTTACACCAGCCCTACCTGTGTTATTGTGACTTGATCCCTTAAAAATTGTAAATCAGTGATAAGAACTTCTAGACTAGCTTTAGCATTATCCAAGTTCTTCTGTAGGAGAGAAGTGGCCTGCACCATAAAATTATAGGTATTAATTTATGTACTTGACAAGAAAGAAGTTCCATTATGGCACTTAGAAGATAAAGTAGAAACCTCTTCATAAGAATAATCCAACATGACATTTGCTCCCAGCCATAAGCACACTGACTCAGCCTCTTCAATCCTTGCCTGTGAATATATGCCTTCTGAGACTTCAAAATCAGCAATGAGTGGCTGCATCCAGAGTGCAAGCCAATGCAAAACTTCTTAGCATCCATTACAGAGAATATAGAACCTGGAACTATTACATCAAGTTCTTTCAAGCAACAAAATGATCACAATCAAATCTAGAAAGAATCCTAAATCACAGTAATCAACATCGTGTTCATAGAGGCAGTCTGCAAATACACCTGTAGTTTAATTTTTTTGGGCAGAAATAACACCTAAAATTTCATCAAGCATGGCAGAACATACATGAGACTATGACAACATTTGCTGAGACAAGGGTTGTAGGTGCTTCAAAATATTATGCACTTGAGCTGCTGAACTTAGGAGACTGTGCAAGTCTACAAGCATGCAAATCATGTAGTAAAAGTTCTCTTTGTTGAATTGGAATGAAGGTTGCCCGCAATAAGGATCAAAATATGGTGCTTGCAACAGGACTGGGGATGAGAGATGCACTGGATTAAGAACTGAGTATGCATTGAGACTAATAGAGATAAAAACTTTCTTTCATCCCAGCTGAGCCTCTCAACTAATTCAGGATGTAGGCTTATTTGGCTATGAGAGTGCCAAAGCAGTTCATGCAGGCAACAATTATGAGCTTTACTCTCAAATTAGCTACCATGTTTTTAGCTAGGAATATAAAGTTTCACATTGATAATGTGTGATATCAAAAAACATATAAAGGAGAATCAGAGTACATAAACCCAACAGGAATGTATTCTAAACTCAGCTGCAAGCAGATAATATGAAATGGAATTAAAAAAAAACAAACCTCACCACTACCCTTCTTAGCCTGCAAAGTAGCTATCACGTCTAAGCACTTCTCAATATCAGGGATCTTCGCCTAACACCAACAACAATCAAAGCATATATATCAAAGTCGAATAACTTGAGAGAATTGTGAACAATGAAACATCGTGAGGATTCAGTTCAATTTTGTGACACGCTGCTAAAGGATGGCACAAAAAATTTACTCCAACAAACTTGGGACTAAATCAAAAACAGTTACCAGGTTCAGAATTGGATAAACATTCAACAGATAGGTAAATAGAGAAGAAACCAACTTCAGCTAATGCTGCTTGAGAAAACAATTTTGAAATCTACTTTTTCCAACAAAAAGTTGTTCAAGATTTGTTGTGTAACCTAGTTCAGCTTAGTTACAACAACAATATCATGTTGTCCAAACTAGTATGAAAATGATCCTATTTTATAAAAAACTGCTTAGGATTTTTTTTTTTTTCCTTTGGTTAATTGGCTCCTATTGGAACCTCAAACTCAAGAACTACAACCCTAGAAACAACTCTAGTATCAATGAGCTAGAGCTCACTGGGTACTTAGAAAGTTATTAGGCAAACAAATATCATGCCCCAAATTTGAAGAGTTATAGCAACCCTTAAGAAGCATCAATGCCCATCAAAATATCAGTTAACTGACTCAAAACCATAGAATCTAAGCAGGCCAACTTTTTCAAATCAAAATTCCCAACGCTTTAACTTGCTCAATTAACTTCAAAAAAGAAAAGTAGACAAACTCAGACCAGTTCCAAAAAAGAGAAACAGACAAATTCAAGCAGTCGAGAGTGACCTGAAGATCTCTCTGCTGGGCAAGAAGTTTCATCTCTACCAATTTGTATTGCTGTAGCCTGACAAAGAACAAAACACGGAAAACCCATAAGAAACATAACAATTGGGACGCTCTCGTTTCTTTTCTTTTCTTCTCCTTTCCTTCCATTCTAAATTCTGCTCTAATTTTGAACCCTTTTTTTTCTTTTTTCTTTTCTTTTTTTTTATTGAGTTGTACAAGTGACAATAAGCAATCAATCGTGGGAATCTGTAATAATAATGTTCTCTTTTCTCATATGTAGTTGATGACTAAGCAAGTAGTAGTCAACTGAAAACGCAGCTTGATAATAGATAGATCCAACAAGCTTACCATTGTTCCATAGAATCGATTGGAATCAAAAAACAAAAAGAATGATGAAAATGGTAACAGAACAGTGAAAGAGCAGCATCTGATAAAAGGAGGCGGAGAAGCAAATGAGAAAAAAGAGAAAGGAAGAACCTTTCTTGAAGAAAAGAAAGTGCAGAGTTGACATCGAGGCCAGATTGGGTGAGATATGTTTCTACGTCTTCCACGAACTGAGCTCCCGGTATTCCTCTTCTCCCCGTCGTTGATGTTGTTGTTGACGATGATGGCGATGATGATGATGCCATTCTCTTCTCAATCAGAGATTTTCCATACACACACAGACCGGCTTTCGGTGCTTCAAATTTCTACTTCCTACTCCCCACCACAGTACGTCTGTAGTTTGCAGCAGTGTTCTCTAAGCCCTCGCAAGTCTCAACACAGCACAGACAGTCGTTTTCAGATCGAGTTAACGCCGTACTCTCCGCTCTCTCTGCCTCTCTTTCTCTCTCACTCTCTCTCTCTCTCTCTGCTTTGGTCAAATGGTGTCTCTTTTTTTAAGGTTTAGAATTTTGAGTAAAAAACTTTGTCTGATGCCCAGACGTTGCCACTGGCTAGAAACGTTGTTGGACCTCAGAATGGGTTTCGGTTTCCTTTTAGGGGCTTGAATTTTAGCTGAAGCAAGCTTGATTTCAACGACCCAGACGTAGCCCACTTAAAGATTATAGGTTGTTATGGGCTCACAATATATATTGTTGCACTTGGATTTAATCTGGACATACTCGATCTTCTTGGACTTCGTAATGGGTTTTCCGATAAGAGATCTCGAGCCCAAAAACTTCCGTATAAGTAAGTATATCTGGGTGGGAAGAAAGATGATAGACGGGCCATGGGGTTGCGTCGGATGGACTAAAGATCGGGTGGGTTTCGTACATTCATGTCATCCAAGTTCGGGTCACTGGATTTGGTAGGTTAAAAACTCGGGTCATTCAAGTTCTCAAGTCTCTTTAAATTTGACTCTTTCATGTTCACATTACTTGCATTTCTAGTTATTGGAGCCGGTTGAGGTCAACCCATGCATTATTCTGTGTCCCCTGACACAAGTCAATTAAAATTGGAGTCAACAACTTGGGTTATATTATTAAATTGAGTTTGCGTCATTTAAATATTAGTTATTTAAGGCATTGATCATTTCTAGTTCAGTGAGTCGGATTCAAGTTTTATTTTACAATTGTTTTCGATTTCTGACCAGTCTGGCTTGGTCAGTCTCGTCACTTGGTTGAGATTCACAGTGTAGGCCATGACTTCCTTTTTTGGTTAATTATCATTAATGTCGAGGCATTCAAGACTAAAAGGTGACTTCAATATATAATGTAAGTTATATATATTATACTTGTGGTTTACGGCTCTAGGGAATAATACCAATGATATACCATCATCAAGAAATGCTCTTTTTATTGGTTTATATTAGCCAAATAGGATCTTAGGTCGTTTTGTGCATACTGTGACTAAGTCTAAATAGGCATATGTTTTTTAGTTATATTGAAATCGCTTGCACACTTCTTCTTCTTATATATATATATATATAAAATAAAGGTGGTTCGTACATTTATTAATAATAAAGATGCATATAGTCATCACAATAATAAATAGGAATGTAGCCCATTAGAAGTTTAGAGATATGATTGTTATGGATCGGGTTGGAAAAGCTTGATCTCCTGATAGCGTGGCTATGGGCGGGCACGCCTTATCATTTGGAAAGAGTGGTCGTTGGAGGATCTTCGACACAATACAAATATTATGCAACTATGTATACGAGATATGAGATATGGACACAACATAATACAAATATATAAACACATCAACTCTTCTAAGTTGAGATATGAGTAGTCATGAACATGAATGTAAAATGTTATAATATTTTTAATTAGTAGTGTTAGAATATTTTTAAATAATATTTTTATTAAGAATTTGTTTATAATATGATTCAATTTAAAAAGAATAATATTATATATTATTATACTATTAAAAATAATAATTATGAATATAATTTAAGTATTTGTGTATATATTTAATTTAAATTATAAAATTTTGTATATATATTATTAATTATCTTTTTATTAATATATATAAAAATTTTATTTAAAAGTGTGTGATTATAATAAAAGTTAGGATAAAAATTAGTTATTAAGTTAAAAAAAATTCTTTAGAAGTATTATTTATATAAAATGATTTAATTTTAAGATCTAAAATTAATATTTAACAAATATATTCTTATTAAGAAATCTAACATTATATACACACACACATAACTATATGTGTACAATTTAATTTTTTTCAATAAATTTAGTATTTTTAACATTTAATTTAGAAAACTTACTATATTATTTTATACAACAATCAGTAGTTTGTTAAAAACTTTAAAAGAATAAAACATGATATCTATAAATTATAAACTAAAGTATTGAATATAATTATAATTATAGAGTAAAAATACTTATTAATTATATTATTTATTCACTAATAAATTATTGATTTCTATGTTCAAAAAAATTATTAATTTTTATGAATATTCAAATTGACTTTATATATATCTGACACATTAATTAAAAATATAAAATACTATGCGGTCGATTTTTTTTTAGTTTTTTATTTTTTGAAAAACGCTCGGATTTGTTTGATAAATGTCCAAGACCTGTCTAATTAGTATTCAACCCGTGACAAACAAGTGTTCCAACAGAGAGAGAGAGACAGAGTCTTTTAGAAGTAGGTGCTTCATAACTGACCTCCGTGTTATTACAACAGAAACAAACACCAGGTAAGAAAGACAATATCCGAAAAACAAGAAAAAAGTGGCCTCGGAGTGCCGACTGAACCACACACTAAAAGACTAAATTGGAAGAGGGGCCATAGAAGTTTGGGAACATAATCAATTGCCCTACCTTGCATTTTGTTCAATCTAAAGTCCTTGAGATATCGCTGTCAGAAAAGAAAGGGTCCTAAAATGACTGTTAAACTAACTATTTAGCCAACAAATCACGCGACATATCTATCTAACATGGCACTGGCAAATTTTCTTTCCCCCCCGTCTCTCTCAAGCTCTCGATCAATGTACCCATGCCACAAGTTCTACAAATGCAATTATTCATTCTGGCTTGGCAGTTTGTTCCAAAACTCAATTGAACGGAGCAGCCGCCCACATGCCTGGCTGTGACAACCGCAACAATTGAAAATCGCAACAAAACCGACGATTTTTCTGCTGTTCAAAGTTGGATACGAGTCATACAATACAAGATTGATTTCCCATTAATGCATCATCCGCTTGAATTATCGAAGGAAGTACTGCTATTTCCACGATATAGTAAAGTGGTCTGCGTTCTTTGGCACGCGTTTGCCACGACATAGACCCCTCAGCCTCTTTAAATGAAAAAGACACGGCTTGCTATAGGACACTTTAACAGTTGAATACATTGCATCGGACTTTGGAAGGAAAAATAGGGCTTTTCATAGTAGCCGTCCTTAATTATATTGATGTGATCCACGTTATTTTTATTAAATTTATTTTAATTTATCTTTAAACTCTAATTACAAATTAAGAAGTTAAAAGAATTTTTAAAAATTTAGTGGTTCTTTTATATTAAGAAATTTATTAAATTGTGAATTATGCTTTTTGAAATTTTAAACATAGAATTTAAATTTTTAATTGTTAAATTATTTCTTAAAATGCAATTTTACTAGTTCTACTGTTATGGGAATATTGCAAAAATAATGCCCAACGTTCCCCACTGGTCATCGCACTCAACATGTTTTTTTTTTGGTTTTAATTCCTATAAAGTTTTCCAAAAAAATTGACACGTCTTCCCACGCTTGAGCAGCAATAGGGAAAAACAGGGAGTGCAGGCAGCGATTGAAAATTTCCAATCAGAGTAGGCTCCCAATAGGCTGACATATACTTGCCACTTTCGCCCTCCACATGTTGTCACCGCTTGTCTCTCGCTTTCAACTACGTGTATTTAATTGACCAAGGTCATAATCACAAGTAGTTAAAGAGATGCTCCCTCGTAAAAGAATAAATAAATAAAGCAAAATAAAGAGATGCTTGCTTGAAGCTGCTTTGGGGTGGTATGCTTAGATCAATTAAGTTTATTACTAGGTTAAGAGGCCTAGAATAAATATAGCAAAGATCTCATCAATCACCATGCATGTTACATCTTTAGGGATGTGGGTTCATTTTAGGTTAGGAACTCATATTTGCTCATATTGGTTGATTGGATCGACAGGCTTGACAATGAAATTGGCAATTAAGTTAAACCTGTCTTGAATGTCAAGTTCCGTAAAATGAACCTTACCCAAATTGATCGAGGATGCAAGGATATAGACGGGATGAACTCATTTAATGTTATGTTTAAGCATATGACCCATCATGTTTGTTTCATCTAGATTAAAGCTATACTTTAAATTAATGGTGGGTACTAGTATGATAGTCACTTGTCGCTACATAGTAATTGGAGCAAAAGAGCTGATCACCTATTTGCTTCCAAATGTCTTTCATAAAAGTGGTCCAAACCAAGGTTCCCTATCAGGGCAGGTGACAAGTTGATCACTCAAATTAAAAAGATTAAAAAAAAAAAATGATACCATATGATTCAAATAGCACATATATCCGATTCCGACTGAAAACGGAAGCAAACCCAGAATTATGAAAGTCTTCTAATAATATCTGTAGTAGCTAGTGGTGCCCATATGGGATACCCCATGTCACCACAACCTTTACCTCTCTTTTTTCCCCCCTTCCTTTTACTTTTTCGTTTTCTTTGAGTTTAAAGGACAAAAGCCATGACCCCTCCATGTGAAGTATAGTACTTTAAGTGAAACTATGCAATTCTTTAAATTCATGTCATTTTCTTTTCTTGGTTTTCGTTGAATCCAACACATGGTGCACCTTGCCCATTATATATTAAAAGGCCATAGGAAGAGAGGGAGATAGCTTTTTAGATAACGGCTATAGCTAGGGAGGCCCCTTGCCGGAGAAATAATGTCCTTTTGCCACGGCGTTGGAGGATATATATGTCGGGACATGTCGCATGTGACTGATAATTTTTCCTTGTATTTATCTCAATGACCTAGCACAGCATTACCCTGTTTATTATCTGTTTTCTTCCCCCCCCTTTTTCCAGTTTTTCTTTGGACAATGCAATGGAAGGGAATTTGATGCCTGATATTATCAGTTGTGTAAGAAGGATTTGAATATATATATATATACGTACAAGCCATTTTGGAGACTGAAAGAATATCTAACGAGCAAGGTGGAAGAAGGATTCGGGTTTTATTCACTAAAATAGTAATTCACAAGCTTTTTCTTTTTCTATTATTCCGGTGAGGCAAAATCACCTTCAGTTTATGTAAAATATATATTTAACTTACTTTCGTAATTCAAATAAATATAGATTACCTAAACGGAGATTCATAAATAATTAATCACCTTCACCTCGTTTCACTCCAACAATGAAACCTTGAATAGCAAAAATTGAAAGTATCCTCAACTTGCAAATCAACCTTGGGGCTAACTTTATTGAAAATTAAGTATATTTTAAAAAAATTATATTTTATATTGAAAATAGGATTTTTTTTATATTTATTTGTAAGATAATATTTCAAAATTTTTTGAGAATTTTTAAATTATATTGATCAAATTAATTATTTTTAATTGTTAACAAATTAATTATTATCTTGATCTTTAATATTTATTTTTATGAAAAATTAAATTAAAATTAATAAAAAAGAGTCTTTTTTTTCTTTATTTAGATAAACATCTGAAAAAACATTTTTATTTGCTCTCTCTATTTTTCTTACTGAAAATTTTTGTATTAATCAAATTATTATTACATTCATTACCTCACATATTAGTAAAAAGTTTATTATCTTTTGTGAGAATAACTATTATAATTTATTGTATTGAAATATTATTTATAGAAATAAAAATTAGCTTTAAAAATAATATTAAATATACTTTATATATTCTATTCTTTATTTAATTTAATTTTTTTCATCTATAATTTGTTTTTTTTTATTATTATTTTATTTTACAACCAACTTCAGATTGGAAAGGAACTAACCAAGATAACTTACTTGGTAATCAGAGAAAAGTTTTTAGGGAAGGTCGAGAGTTTAAATCTCAACTTCTTTATATTCCAACAAAATGTGAGTTTTAATTTTGATAACAGAAAATGTTGGGAAGGTGAAAAAATGGTCGAGATATCTGTCCTTCAAATGCCGTAGATTTCGATCCTCCTCGTGGCTTCAGCATATTGGTTTTGATTAGTGTCATCAAATTATAAATTTAGTCATGAAGATACAATGACGAAGAAGGACAGAAATGTCGTGTATACATGATATCTATAGTTTAAATCTTAAAAAGAGAATTAAGCAGATCATTACACAAGAAAACAAGGATTCCCCACTTCACCGCATAGAGCGTAGTCTAATTCCTTCCTATAAAAAGAGAGGTTTATCAGTCTTACTTTTTCGGTTAGCGTGAGCCACGCTTAGCTGATAATTAATTGAATCAAATAATGTCCTTGAAGCTAAGTTCCTATATTCGTGTATATTAAATGTTATCAACAAAGAACTTATCTTGTTGCTAATGTCAATTAGTGGAAACAAAAATGCAGAAAAACTACAATTGATGCCACAAATGCAAGTCGGTCAAGATTCGAACCTGATTATATTCCACCACCAGATTATTCTTTAAGAGTTTTTTAGGACACCTTTTACGGAGTGCATTAGAATATAATCTGGTGTTATCTGTTTATCAAGTTAATGGGTTTAGGTGAGTTATCCCCGATTAGATGTAGGGTTTTTTTTATAATAGTGTGTTCATTTCGTTGGTTTTGGGATAGATTTTATAAAATGTCGGAATTAGATTGTGTCACCCCCATGTGTATGGCAAAGGGTGTGTCTGGTTCCTCCTTAAGTTACTAAAAATGTTCTCTTAAAACATTAGATTGACTAATAAGTAGCATTAATTTGAGATCTAAAATCGAAGTCATAGTGCCTTTATTCTAAAGAAAACAATTGGCTTACAAGACGAAATAAACAAGTTAATGGCTGGAAACCTGCGGAGTGCCGGTGGTTGTTCTAATGATAAAAGCTTGCATCCCACACTATATATACTCTCAGCCATATAATAGGCAACAGGATAAATGATACCATTCAAGGAACACTCAACGAACGAGGTCGGTACTTAATTGCTGTGCGGTTGATTGGACTAACATTTCTACTTTCCAAAATCTTTATTTTTTTATTTATATACTCGGCCATCTCGGCTAGATCGAGATGTCTTACTTCCCAAGATCTTAAGAGCTTATTACAACTTATGGTTTTCAGGAACTAGATATATGGTGTGGTTTTCAGGAAATATATACATATATAAACTTTTTGTGAGGACCAAAGTTAGAATACATCAAAGTAAATGCATATTATCATTGATTTCATGTTGTCCTCATATATACGAGATCTAGTCTTATGCTTAACCTTTTTCATAATAAATGCTGTAGGCCTCTAAGAAGCAAAGAAAGTCACCATTAATATCTACTTCGATTATCCATTAGAGTGGGAAAACCTTCAAGCAGATATGCCTAAAATTGCCATCTAATTACTCCCTTCCCAAGTGTTTTAAGCACGCAAAACATTGCACTTGATTTCACTTGACAAGGAGAAAACAGGGCATAATAGTTTTACCTTTGAATTTATAAAATCCCCTATTTTTTTCACATGCCAGTGTCATGGTTCTAATTGCAACTAGGAGTTTGATGATTTTATTATCAGACAACATGCTTGTGGTGTCATTTCATTGCCTTCTTTTTTTCATCAAAGCCAAAGTTTAAATTTTAATCGTTAAGACTAATAATAATTCCATCCTATTACCAAAGAGCATGGTTAGTGACATCTATTCCCTCTCTTCTCTCTCCACATTGGCTGGCCTTCACGTTTTACTTTTGGGTCAGTGTCGACACCCGTAGTGGTAGCTGAAAAGCTCCCCTCCCCCCTCCCTCCTTTTATTTATTTATTTTTTTCGGGCCTCTCCATATAAATCCCACCCCACTAGATCAGTCCATCACTCACTGTCAAATAGAGATCATATTCAAGGCAGCTATTCTCAGTCAAAACTTGTTTTTTTTTTTTGCTTAAAATTCCTAAATGGGGCTTTTTTTGTCTTTTCCTCCCTCGACCGTGAATACCGTAGAAAAAAGTGGGAGAAACTTGAAATCAGGCACATGGGTGCATGCATACTCTGATTGTTTTTATGCCTGAACAAAATGAATGCAAACCATGTGCTTTTCACAAAATAGTCACCCTATATGCGAGCAAACAGTGGCCTTGGAGGATTTTAATCATCCAAGGTCTCTTCACTCTCAGTCGCCCGCCCCAAGTCCATCCTATAGCTGGCTGACAGTGATCCAACACAGCACCCGTGTGCCTCTTATTGATCCCCGCCAACCGATAAGGATAGGTGGCTCTTCTCCGGATTGAGACGGGAGACAGCTGGACTCGCCACCTTCTTTATTAAGCCTCCATTGATTGACCTCTACTATAAGAGGAATTTGTCATGGCAATACCAACTAATTGCAGGGCAAGTCGGCATCTCATTAGAGTGCACCAATGCCAAAGAATTCAGTTGTGGTGAGCCGTGGGGACAATAAGTCAATAACCCCACATGATGTGTACCACTGTCCTCATAATTAAATGTTTTGGCGCTTTCGCTACCTTTTTCTCAGGGGCGGTGCATCTGGATAATCCAAAGACAATACTCCTCCGGCCTACGTTGCTGGGCGGCGCATCCGGGGTTGATTCAATTACCAAAATCAACCCATACCCATTATGCTCGTTCCAGTATTATTTTCTCTTTAACATGTATGTATTAAAAATAAAAAAAGAAGGCAATGAAATACCAAAAGAGCCCATTTACATAGCCGAAGCCTCGTACTTTTTAGCACAAAATGAAATGAGATCTAAGAGGCTGCACAATGACGCCCAAGGACCGCGGCAGTCCCTCTCTCTAATGTCTTGTACCAACTGACAAGAAAAAGACTAATGACATTTTTTATGGTAACAAAAACACATTAATAAAAAAAAAATTAATTATTAGAATACTATTAAATTGCGAAACTTACACCTCCTTTAATAAAGCAATAAGTTATTCTGTTCAGGTCTATGGGTGTGCCTAAATTTTGAGTTTATAGGCTTCTTTTTTGTTTGAATAAAATAAAATTTGATCATATAGTCTTAAAATTCAAAAATTTCAAGTATTCGAATATTTTTTTTCTGGTAGCTCTGAAGTATCAAATTCCAGAACTCACACCCTGGCTGGTTCAACTCACGAATAAAAACATTAAGACCTGAAATGAATACACGAATAATAAAATATAATCATATCATTGTCAGAAAACACCAGCTACGCAATAATTATCCAGGGAACACAGCATTAAACAAGTGAATAAATGCCCGTCGGCCCCCGACTTCCACTGATAGTCGCGATATCATCCGCACATTCAATTACGGACAAAAAAATATTCAGCCACACCCGAAAGCATATCATCTTTTCCTTCCTTCCTCTCTTGCTTGCGAATACGAAACAATGCCGATTTTTTTAGACTCAGGAACCTAGCGGGTCAATTATTGTCTCGGAGGATTCTGTAAGAAAATATAAAAGTATTGAAAGTACGATGTGTGTAATTACTCGAGAACCTGGGATTGTAAAAAAAATAAAATAAAATAAAAATCGACAACAATAATAATAATAACCGCTTGGGAAGGGGAAGGTTAAAAATGAAGTAAGAGAGAGTAAAAATAATAAAACTAAAAAGAGGAAATATATTTAACATGAGAGATTTAATGAAAGCGGGAGAGAGATGAAATTGCGAAAAATATTAAGGGAAAAAAAAACAAGAAGAAGAAAATGACATGTGGCAATAAGCCAACGGAGTCATCAACCGGCCGGTGCGGAACTGGAGCCGGTGCCAGAATTAGAGCTTGAGCTCGAGCCAGAGAGCAGCTCGGCGAGAGCACTCATGGCTCCGACTTGCATCTCCAAAGCTGCTATATAATCGGTAGCTTCTTCTAGAATCACCGGCAAAGGTTGTTTCCGGCAACCGGGAACCAGGCGGCCAAGAGTACGAACCTTCCTCTGAACGGCAGGTAGGCTCTTCCCTCTCAACCTCAAAACGCTCACCCTCGGCTTCCTCCAGCGGCTAGTAGTGGTCCCAGCCGCGGGGGCCGCAACTCTCTGCCGCTTGTGCTGCTTCTTGAACTTGAGCTTGATCCTGCTCGTCAGAATCGCTCGGCTCCACCTGGTCCTCCCCTTGGCCGCGACTGCGAGGGCTTTATCAGCGGCTTCTCTGACGGCTCGGCTTCGGCGAGGAGCGGAAGGGGAAGGAGGACTGAGTCGGACCTGGCTCAAGGCCTGGATGAGCTTAGACGAGTAGCTCCGCTGCTGAGCTTCGGTTTTCCACTTGGCGTGGCATCCTTGGCTCTGGTTCTCTTTGTGCTGAGCCGAAGATTTCTTCTTCTTTTTTCTTCTAGCGCGATCGGCGCTAGAGCCCGTAACAGGATTCTGAATCAGAGTTGATGCCATCACAAGATCGATTCGATTCTCTTTCAGAAAATATCTTATCGCATATGCGATATTAAGACTAATTAAAGCAAAAATCCCAATCCCGATGATTCTACTTGCAGTTCGGCGTCGTTTGGGTCTTGATTGGAGAGAGAGAATGGAAGCGATCAAATCGAATTTCTTTCCCAACTTGCCAAGCTTCCTCTTTCGTGTCTGTCCGTCTTTCAAGTTTCAAGGACCTGAGCAAAAAGGAGAAATTCAGATTCACATGCAATCGAAAAACCAAAAAAAAAAAAAAAAATCAGCCCGGATTCGAAAAAATAAAATAAGCATCCAAAGTATCGATATATCTGGAGATCAAAATCGAGGTCATAAATCCGGTAAACCCATTAAAAAAAAAAAAGGATTACGATCGCCGTACAGTGTAAGATATGATTGTTACCTGAATTTTTTTTTTTTACAAAAAAAAGAAAAAAAAAAAGGAGGAATCCGTAAGAACCGGCCGTGGGATGGAGTTCCGGGCTTGTTTACGAAACTGAGAAATGAAAATTTTGCACAGAGCGTGAGAGAGACGGAACTGAGTTGGTGAGATGTCGATTCCTTCTCGGATGGTGAAGGGCGGGGCCGGGGGAGAGGGGGCGCGCTGCTCAGAGAGAAGCGGAAGAGGAGTATGGACGATGCTTAGAATGAAATTAAGAAAGAGCACGCGTTATTTCCTTTAAATACTCACATTTATCGCTCCTATTGTTAATTTTTATTTTAAAAATTAAATTTATTTTTTATAAGAAAATATATTAATTTTATGAATTAAATTTAATTTATTTTTAAAGTTGTTATTATTATATAAAAATTATATATATATATATAATATTTTATGACAAATAAATTTTTATCTTATTATTATATTATTACAATTATTAATATGTTATTAATTTTAATTTTTTAAAAATTTTAAAAATAAAAAATTAAAATATTATAAGTATATTTTTTCTTAAATAAAATTCTTTGAGTATAATATTTTTTAAAAATATTATTAATTATAATATAAATAAAAAATTAATAATTTATAAAAATAAATACAATTTTTTATGCATTAATACAAATAAATAAAAAAAATTACGAATCTTATTAAAAGGTATTATATAATTTATTAAAATTATATTTTTAAAAAAATATTAAATATTTTAAAAAATAATTATAATATTTTAGTTTTAAATTTTTAAAATGAATATCATGATTAATAATTTTAATAATATAACAATAATATTAAATTATATTTATATAATAATATTTAATAAAAAAGTTTAATATAAATAAAATTTAATTACAAATTAATGCACTGAATAAATTTTTAAAAGAATAAATATAATTATAAAAATTTTTAAATATAATAAATAAAATTATTCTTTTTACCTTAATTTTTTAAACCCCTTCTTTTTCTCGCGGTGCAGTGCTTTCTTCTCCCTCCTCGCAAGAGCGCACTCGGCTTTTTAACCTTGTGACTCACAAACGAGAGGCCTCTAATGGCAAAGGAAGCTCGGGAATTGGTATATGACAAAATCGCCCTTCTTCTTTTTTTTTTATTTTTATTTTTATATATAATATGGTCATTCATTATTGTTGCAAAAGGTTATCAAAGCCTTCGATGGTATACTGGCAACAAATATCTAACCAGCTTTTGTGGTGTCTCAGACCACGTATCCCATCCCGTGTCAATTTGTCCACTACATGTCACACCCCTCCACTCAGCCGTTAAAAAAGTTCACCATGTGCCGCAATTGATAAAGCGCTGCAAGAGCAAATCCGAAAAAGATGAGGAAGGAAACCACCACCACCACCCCCCGGCTCTTCTATGGAAATTTGACTTTATTTTGTTTCTGTAGCGTAAAATTCATTTAGCTTATGTTTTTAGTGAATTCATTTGCTACAGGAAAGGGTGTGTGACCAGATTCATCCCCCCCAAACCAAATGCATTTGTTAGTTCACCCTCATGTTGACATTTCACCAGAATTAATTAATTACTTACAATCACCTTTTGAACCCCCCGAGTCGGTTTCTTTTCATTATTATTATTATTCTGGACATTTTTTCGTATATAGCAGGTGCTGCCTTGTTGCGACACGTAGTTTTGTATCTGAAGTATCACTTTCCTGCTCTAAATCTCTCTACCTACTTCACATGCAAACATATGTTTTTCCATTTTTGTCGCATTTTCCCTTTCTCTTAAGAAGTCGCAAGGTGCGGAGATCTTTGAATTCCCACACCCCAAAAAAGGGGAAGAACGTGTAGTAAAAAAAAAAGAAAAAAGAAAAACATCGTCATAGTCCCAACAAAAGACACAGTTTAAGTTCTCGCTAAAAGATAGACTTGAAGTTGACTATATGAACATTTCAACTGCACAATTGGCAATCGGGTATGGCTGCGAATCGAGACAATCGGCTTCGGCTGCAAAACAAATGAACTTCATTAACAAAAAAACACACACATGACAAAATTGACGTAGGATAGATGTGGATGTAGTGCATCGTATAATTGTAAAAGTACAATATGTGATTAATAATTAAAAATATCGAATTAATACCAGGGCGACCGTCCGTGTTCCGCGTCAGTTATGCAATACGTGTAATTGTATAATTTGTGGATCACCGTCCGTTCCGCGTCAATTTACTCACTCTGTTCACGTAACATTTTCTGAAACAAGTAGAGCTGGGTTACAAACAAATAAGGCCCCCTAAAATATTTGAGAAGAGAATGGGTTGATGTGTGTGGAAGATACTGGATGGATATGTGGTGTTGGCTTCCACTAAATGGTCCATTATTTTATTTGTTTTCATTCCGTGCAATGATTAACGAAGGTCTTGATCAAGAAAAGAAATGATAAACAAGGGAAATGCATGTGCAATGTGGGTTGCCCCTCTGGCATCTTCCTATCTTCGGCTTTGTTTTGTAATTGCTTTTAAGAGGTCCCGGAATTTTGCGTCCTTTTGTGGGGTGTGAACAGTTATGCTCCACATTTCCTCCGGTGGGTCCCCAAACTTTAGCAAAGATAATGGATTTTCGTTAAGAGGGTAATCAATGATGATGGATCATGTGTACTCATCAAGCTAGCCACTGCTAAGCATAAGAAACTAAGAATAGTTTACCCACCTCGACACTTCTGTCTGATAGAAGCGAGTAGAAAGCTTCAAGCTTTTATTTCGACGGACCACGCATTGTTCCGGCTCAACTTTGTGGCAATAATCGATGGCAACATGTTTTCCTGTTGCGCTTGCATTGGTTCGTCCTCTTTAAACTAAAAGACAATTTTCTCATTAATGAAAAAGAAAGGTCCGGTTTCTTATGGTTAACAGAATGACAATCGCGAGATATTTTTCCTGTTGTTGCGGAGAAAGCAGCGTGAATATCTCAAGCCAAAAATTCTTCTTGTTCTTTTTTTTTTTTCCTTTTTTCATTTCTTTTTCTGTTTGCTTTTCGAGAATTTTCTTTCATTTGGAGATCGAGATGACAAGATCCTTACATACGATTAGTTTGTTCATAAAATTCGCTGAATGCTTAGAAGTTAATTCCAAGCTAATTTTCTCGCCAGCTAAAAACGACTAATTATCGAATACTGTTGGTGGAAACCATATCCTCAATGAAAAGGAACTCAATTTGATTGCTAAAGTAGATTGAGACAAAAACTTGAAAATAGATTTAGACACCGGACCTGGGGAAAAAGAAATATTGTCTAGATTCCCATGCCAACAGTGGTTGTTTAATTTATCTAATAGGGTTGCCATAATCATTGACCTAATCCCCGTTCTCACCTAAATCATGGTACCATGTGTTTCTCAATACACTTTGGGGACATGATACCGGGAAACATTAGAATAGTACTCTATGAAAATCTGAAGGACTGGATAGCCATCATGGTGTAGTAGAGAAACTGCCTCCCCTGTATGAGACATAATGAAACAATGAGCATCAAAAAGGATGAGAGCAATGAACAGCAACAGAAAGTGAGGTAATTATGCGATGTAGATAGAGAAGAGTGATAAGGGCTCAATCCCTAGCACTGGAGTAGAGATGATTGTGAAGGCCCTCAGATCTGAAGGCTGAGTAAGAGAATCACACAAATGCAGTTGATATTATCATGTGATTAACTCCAGCGAGAGGTTGTGCGGTAACTAGCCATTATACTCGTGTACAACCCATTCATGAAAAATTTTGGAGAAGAAATAGAAATAGATGTTAATAGCAATTTCCAGTGTACACAAAATTTTTTACATGTCAAGGGCTCAAAGTTCTGGCCAGAACGGATATGCAGACTGCATCAAATGTGCAAGGATCTTGAAATGATCTTGAGGCTTATGGCTTGTTTCTGCTTTAGGCTGCTCCAGATAAAGCCCGTCAGAATAAGTCGATTTCCGAGCTCATCAGGTTTGAGCACAAAACATACCAAGTAATGGGAAATTTTGTGAAAGACCCAAGGTGCAAATAACATCATTTCCTATGGCTATGAGGATGGAGGAAACAAAAAAAAAAAAAAAGTCTTCCAATAAGCAAAGAATGCATGCTTCTTAGTTGGCAATGTAGCGGTAAAACGCTTAATTAATACTGTATTGACTGCTGCATAGTCTTTGCAGCCTGCTCACAGTGTAAATAAACACAGGATCCTTTTGCTTAAAATATTACTGTGTTATAAAAATAATTTAGTGAAAACAATGGTGCACAAAATCATAATCAATTTGACTCTTGACAAATGCTTTATGGTTAGTCGAGCCCGTGTAGCTGTGCATACATTGACATGAAGATGTATATATATTAAGTGTCGTGGGTAACTATCGTAAAAGCACCAAAAGTCCAAAGTGCTTCTAAAATCAGTATGCCATGCTGTGTTTAGCATCTGATTAACGATGTCCGACAATTAAGAAGCAATCCAAGCCCTAAAATGATTAATACAAACCTCAACCGGACTGCAAAAAGATTAAAAAACGAGGTACTCCCAAAATTGAAAGATTGAGAATGGAAAGTTTTGAAAATCTCAAGTCCTGATATTATTTATCGAGGTACAGAAGTGGGCAACAAATCATATCTATTTTGAAGGCTAAAGTCGCAGCCTTCAAATTCAACCACAAATAAAACCGGATTACTTCAGTATGAAAAATTTCCCGTGTTGTAAGTGATCCAAATTCTAGGATAAGATGCTGTCTATTGATGAAAGGGACATATAATGATAGTCACAAATCTACATCAATAGCTCTAGTTTTCCTTTTGTTTAGAAGGAAACAATTGTTCAAAGCACAACTTGTTCTCTCATTCTCTCTCTCCTCCCCCCAAACATATGGTCTTTATCCTCAACGAAATTAAAAAATTAGTGGTGGATGACACCAAATCATTTTCTTTAAGTACAGCCAATCACAAAAGTTTCACCCTATCATTGACAAGATTATGGAATAGAGTCCATAATGTGATCAAGCAGTGACAATCACCTTGCATCCCCTACCGCAGTCCGGCTTCCACAAGAAGAAGGCACTCATCATCCCTTGGATCCAGGAAAAGAGGATGCTTGCATTCAAATCATTACTCAAGAAAAATTAGAGATTTACTTTGAAGTGAACGCATGGCTGCATTTGAAAGTCCACTTATAGCTAATAATGTCAGACCTCTGTAATTGACATTTTTTGGTCAGTTCAAGTGTCAGATGTTCTATTGTCGCTTCAGAAAGAAATTTTATAGTACCTTTAGAATTGTAGAATTGTGTACCTAGCACGATGCTACCCACCAGAAAGTCTTGATTAACAAGTCATTCTCATGTTTTGTTCCCCAATATTGGATTTTAAAATCATGACTCGCTGATTTAATTGGCTTCACTTCTATAATTTCTATTTATAAAGAGGTACTGAAATTTTCTCGCCATAGATAAAAATTCAAAAACCTGACCTGACCTCCTGGTCATTTACTCCTAGCCTTTAAATTGCACAGCTCAACAGTTTGTTTGAAATCAGCCCCTTCTTTGAGCTGAATGTCAAAATCATTTTTAACTGCTCTTCAAAAGGTAATTAAATAATAGCGATGGCGATAAATAATTCCTCAGCGTGGCTAATTTCAAAATCTAACTCCAGATTGGCACACGTCATTATCACTATGAATGGGAAGCCCATCTACTGGGGATACACCTGAATCATAAGTAATTCTCTGATTGTAAAACAACCCCATAATCTAATGAAACGGTTCTTCCCCTATTCTGTGTGCAAATTGTTAAACATTAGTCAGTAAATTGGAGTGGGAGAAAAGAAAAGGCTCCCATGCTTTGGTTGGCATTCAGTGAATGGAGCCTTTTCAGGAGAAATGCTCTCAAGTCACTTAGATGTCTTCTCAGACAAATCAATGTCCGTCAACAAGATACTGATATCTGACAGTTAATCAGTGCCGATTATTTCACTAAGTTTTCTACTATCTTCGAGTGAGGCAGACCACTTAGATGACAAGTAAGAAGAAAGGCGGAACCAGATGCTCACAATCGAGCAGTTTTAGCTGCAGACCTACAGTAAAGTATCAATTTCTAAGATGACAGACCAGCAAGAGGACTGGATTGCGATGCCCATCACGTATTAACTGCCTAAATGCCATTGCTTTAAGCAAACATCCGGCCAATGAATCAGGCCCAATTTACTTACACATTTTCTCGGGGCCAGAAAATATTTATATTTTTCTGAATTATTTGACGATGTTTAGACCAATTAAACCACGAGGCAGGCATAAGTTAGATAGCTTTTAGATATTTGCAAGATTGACATGGGATGAAAAATAGAGGACAAAATATTATGAAAACTACAGGTCAAACACCGGCAAGCCATTCTTTGTACAGAACAATTTTCTGCGCACAATATATGCAGGAAGCTTACGAGAAACACGGTGTTGAATTCAACGCATCATTAGAGCATCAAAAAAGCACGGACAATACCTGAAAAATGCATATCTAAGAACAACAGAGTTAGATAAGAAAATTGCAACTGAGCATTAAGTAACAAAGATCCTAATTATTGCATAATATCAGAGCAAAATTATCCTATAGAGTTCAAAATCTGCTCAAATTCCACCACAACATGAATATCGTGGAAATGTAAAATCACAGCATCGCATAAATGAACATAACTAGATCGGTGAAGGCAAGAAAGAAATGGAAAATCTTACCTCCTCCATGCTTTAATAGCTCAAGTGGGCAAGGGCCCACCATAGGAGCGTTTCGGTTCCAAGTTGAAGAAGAATATGAGAGCAATCACGATGCTCCACAGCAAGAAACTCAGAAACACGATACGGCATTTCATGCGAGCAAGTTCAGTCAGCTGGCCTCTCTCTTCAGGCAGAGCGGAGTACTCATCCATCAGGACCTTAAGCAATCCATCTAGAAGCTTCTTGTGCCTAAATGCTGCATTAGGCGAGTTCAAGGCCTGAGCTCGAACTTGCTTCAAAAGATTTGCCATCAGAATATCTGCCTCTGCCAGACCGGTCTTTGGAATTGCCAATTTGTTGACTCCGAGACGGTTCACGCTGAAATCGGCCAACTCATCATCATCAACGATGGTGATCTTTGAACTTGGAGTCAGATCGCAGAGAGGCAATGTTTCTGAAGAAGACGAATGAGCTGGATTCAAGGCGAACGCTAAACTCTGTAAAAGAAACGGCAAGTCATCAAAATGCTTGGCCAAATAACAAATGTGGAGTTGAAAAAATGTATTCCAAATTATTTTCAAATTCGATTATAATTATTGCATAGAACAGAGAGCAAAACGAACAGAATCGATTCTGAATACACGTCGGTCGGCACAAATTCATGGCTAATAACTCAATTTCCAGCTAAATCCAAACTTAAAACTACCGTATTGAAGGACATTTGCGAAGGCATGTCATTCTATAATTTAAAAAACAAAAAAACCGATCGCCAATGCGAACCAGAAATGAATCCAAAAGAGACGTAAAATGGAAAGATAAAGAGACCATCAAGAAAGCCTCAATCGCAATAGTGCGAAAGCGAAACTAGCGAATGAAAACCAAACAGAATCATACTTGGGCCGTTTGGTGGTCTTGATTAGCATCTGAGATCGCCGAGAAATCGCTCGATTCCTTGGTGATTTCCGGCGAAAAACCATCCGCAACGGAGGTGAAAACGCCGTTCAAGTTTTTCTTCGCGATCTGTGAGTGGAGATAACCAAAATGAGAAACTGAATGGCTCGGAAATTCGAATGCGAAAAACAAAGCTAAGATTATGCGCACATAGAAAGAGAAAAAGAGAAGACAGATTAAGATTTGAAATCGAACCTTTTGAGGCTTCTTCGGTTGAGACTCCTTGGATCTCCGATTCCCGAGATCCGAAGGTAGCGAATGTCCGTTTTGCTGAGTTTGGTGATTGTCTCTGTCTTTCATTTTCCTTTTGGGCGGGAGAGACGTTCTTATTCTGAGTCCAAAACGAGAGACGAGCGGGGATTTTTATTATGGTGTTGCTTAGACCCAGAGGCGATGAATAAAAATTGCTCAAACCGCCACAAACATCAATCACGGCGCAGGCATTAACTAACATGCAACGGGCCATTTCATGGGCTATTTAATGATAGGCCTAGCGAACATGGGCTGTGCCATCTCGGCCTGCCATTGGAGCAACCCAAACTCAACCAATCACTTTTAAGGTCGGACGAACAAAATCAAACGACAGCTTGATGCCTCCTTAGATGGTAATTTGGTGCGTTCCTTCCTATATTGATTCGAATTTGCGTCTGAGTCTCCCCTCGCGCGTCTCGTCCCCGAATAAATAGAATTTACGACTTATGTCTCAAAATTTCTTTAGGATGGTAAGATTTTAAATCTATTAATATTATTATTAAATATAAACAAATTTATTTGTAGTTAATAATATTTAAATAATAATTTTTTTTTATGAAATTGATTGGACGAGGATGTAAATAAAAAAATAATAATTCAATTTCGGTTTATATATGAGATGACTAAGATAAACTTTTTTTGAGTGCCAAAAAAAAAAAAAAAAAACAAAAACGGCAGCTTGATACAAAGCACATGTCCACGTTTGCTAGGGTAATGTTTAGATGCAACTCTTTTACTATCCACGAATCTGTTGAAAAAGAGAATTAAGGAAAGTTCAATAATTCTATAATTTTTGGTCACAGAAGTAATGAAAAAGAAAAACATGTAGAAAAATCAAATGTTAAAAAAAAAGAAGAAAATAGTAACCAAAAGAGGAGGCCTTTTAAAACTTTTATTTGGGGTATTGCATATGATTTTTTTTTCTAGTTAAATTCATCTCTTAAAAATAAGTTATCTAAGTTCTAAATTATTAAATTCATAAAAAAATGTAAGGGTGACCTAACTTCATGAATAGAAACCTTGACCACTAACATAGAACCCATGCCTGACTAGTTAATGGGTTCCAAGAAGATTTAAGTTTACTTGTGGCTCATTAATTTTTTTGAATTTGCTAATTAGATCAATAATTTTTAGGTTGTCAACTAATGCCAATAACATTTATAAAATCTTTAAAAGTAAGATTTCCGTTAATTTACCCCATTAGATGCTGACGTAGGACTTCTGTGGAGACTGAGATAAGTTCGTCAATAGGTCACTAATTATTTTATTTTGCCAAGATATGTTAGTACTTTTCAACTTGATCAAAAAGATCAGCTCTACTTGTAAAAGTGTCAATGTGGGATAATGGTTATTTTATCCATTAGATATTGACATGTCACTTCTGTGAGATTTACTCATAAAACACCTTGACAAGACTCGTTTTAATTTTCTCGATCATTCTCTGTCCCCTCCTCCACACGTTTGCTTTTTTCTCCTCTCACTCCCACTGCTGGCAATGCTTCCCCGCTCCTCCTCCATAATCCTTCCTTCCAAGTTTTATTATTACCATGTTCATCACCACTTCCCTTTTAAAATTTAAAATATAAGTGATGTGATTAAAAATTTTATATTAGAATAAAAAATAAATAATATATAAATAAAAATTTATAAATTTAATATTTTAAATTAAAATATAATATTAAATTTATAAATTTATTATTTATTTTTAATCTCATGAAATTTAAAGAAAAAAAATAAATTATTATAATTAAAAGTAAACTCAAGTTACTTCTTGGATGGACTTACTTTCACCAAAATTAAGTTTAGTTAAAGTAGATGATCAGTTAAACTAATAAAATATAATAAATGAAATAAAAATAAAAATTTTAAATTGAAATATAATAAATTAAATTATTAAATTTAATTAAAATAAATCATTAATCCAACTAATGAAATATGATGGATTTAGACTTTTTCACTTCCTTAATACTCCACAAGAGTTGAGTTGTTGGGTTTGATTCAAGGAGATCATCAATCTAATTAATGAAATTTTATATTGACATTTTTTTTAAAAGTTATTTCATTTAAACAAATTAATAAATACTAACTCATTTTAACACGAATTGAGTCTAATTAAAATAAATTATTAGTTCTACTAATAAGATGTAATAAATTTAAACTCTCACATTTTTTTAATAATTTATAAAAATTGAATTTTGTTAAGGTAGACAATTAGTTGAACTAATAAAATGACATTTTAAAAGAAGTTTTATTTGAATAAATTAATAAATACTGATTCCTTTTAACACGATGGAATGCTAATGCTTCACTGGTGAACTTATATTTTCAGTCATTCAGGATTGATTTATCCAAATTTAATATTGATAAGTTTGTGTGTGACTATTTAGCAGCTAAGATTGTCTGTGTGGTACAAACATTTACTGTCAACTGCCTGAGCACCGCATTCGGGAGCGAGTAATTATCTAAAGATCGTAAAGTCATATTCAAGTGTTCCTGCTATTGGAGAAAGATGTCATTCCATTAGTGTAATGACATCAATCGTGCAGATAAAATTATTGATCTTATAGTCAATAACAACCGCGCAATTTAGCGTGATACTATCCAACAGCGCTATCTTTACTCTGAGATGATCGACGTGCCATGGTTCGCCGTTGAAATCACTTGTCAATTTTGTACCTACAACCTTTATATATGGAAATTAAAACTTAAGATTTAAGAAGGCCGCTACTTGTTTATGGCTCTTCATTAATTGATAGTCATGTCCATGGTGACTGAGACATGGGATCGTACTTACAGGTTGGAAAAAGTTTTTCACTTCGCTTTTTCTCTCCATAATTTAACCCCAAAAAGGCAGCATAGTATAAAGAGTAATTATTGGGGAATTGAATTGGTGTAAGGGAAATGCCCTGATTATGATCTTGGTGATAATTAATTTCTTCGTGGCCACTGCCTCTTCCATTTGCGCCATGACATTGTAATGCCACCATTGCATTCATTCTTTCCTAGTGCTCACTTTTTAATCCCACATACTACCAAACAGTTGTCAAAACTTGGCTATATAATGCAAACCTAAGAACCCAATTCCTGAACTCATCTTTTAACAGAAAATCTGATGCTCGGTATCTTTCATAACCAAGCTAATTTAGTAGGAAAGTTGGTTTTTCATATTCCTATATAACGACATTGATTATTTATTTACAGGTTAATAGCAGACAAATCGACTATGAAGATATTTCCTGTGCTTTGTGCTGTCTTGGTGTTGATCATCGTCTTGCCGACCCTGCAAGCTGAAGCTGTCGAGCCTAAGCTGATGACTAAGCGTCATCTTTTGAGCAAACCTGCATCATCTCTTGGTCGAAAAGCTGGCGTTGGAGCTATTGATGCAAAGGATGCTAACTCAAATCAGGGCGAGAGCGGTGTAGAATCCAAAACTGGCAGCAACGCCGATAATGGCGATTCTGATGATGAACAGAACCCCAGTTATGGCAGCTATGGAAAAGCCTCCGGATCATCTCCGGAGACGCATCACTATTTTCCAGATGATCACAGACACAGAAACTTCTAATTTTACGCTAATCATCTTCAAGCTTATTATGTGAATATATATGATATGCCTCAAGAAAAGAACCAAAAAAATAAATAAATAAAGTGTGCCCTGCAATAAAGTGGAAACACATTTCACAAAGTTGAAATAATCAGTTTCTACATATATACTGGAACTGTGTTTCTGTATGTGTCTTGTGTTAATATTTAGTGCAAGTCTGGCTAGTGAGCCGATAATACTGTAATTTTGCACAAGTAAATGCCACTTGCCATATGCTGGCTTGCTGATATTATTATGCCTGCCAGCAGGAACCATCTTGCTGGTGAATAAGACAAGAATTAAAACTTCGAGGTGGTTAATAAAAATCCGTTCTTTGATGTCCAGATTCCATAGAGATCATTTATGCGTTCATCTTTCAAGTTTCAATAGCCGAATGATCCTATCAACAATATAAATAAAGAATTTCTAAATCCTTGAGAGGAAACAAACGTGACCTTCCTATAATCCTATCAAATGAAAAACGGAAATATGTCTTTCAAGTCTAAGGTTTCTTGTTATTTGAGATTTATTGTTAATACAAAGGCTTAGTCTTCCAGTTTTGATAAATGATTCATTCATCAAAAAACAAGACGGCAAAACCCCGAAAAATGTAAACACTCACAGTAACGTATTAGTATGCAGATTTTAGAACAATTTTATGGGGCTATATGGACAAAAGTAACCCTCTAAGTTCCGTGCTTGAACGTAGCATCGGAAAATGCAGGTTATGTGAATTTTCCATGGAAAATGAGCATGATCGTAGGAGATGAACCTATGGTTAGTTACAGTAAACTGGGTGATCCTACAGCAGAAAGTCATCTCGGCATAGGTACATTGTGATCCATAATGCTGTGCTGCTGGTCCGAAAATCCAACTTACAGGAAAAAGGCAGGCAAGTTTCTAAGGCCCTAGTCAGAATTCTACCGCCATGACCCAACCAATTTTTCTACCGAAGAGCCCACAGCTGCTAAGGCCCATTTCTGCATTTTGGGCTTCTTTGTGTGCATGGGTTGAGTTTTGGGTTTTCCAACTCTTGTAGTAGGATGCTTGAAAGTTGAAAGTCCTAGTCCTACAGCTAGGTTGTAGCCTTGATTCAAATTTCAAACAAGAATTAAGGTTGCCTGTTCATCGGCTCTTAATTCTTTCGGCTCCATTTTAGCTGTCATTGATTGACTGCCAACTCGGTGCTTAGCGTCAATCATGACTCCATTGACCTCCCAAGACTGACTCCACTCGGGGCGCCCTTCTTTGCCAGATGACGCAAAAACAACAATGCCTGCTAATAACTTGTAATGTGCCATCACGGTGTGAATATTTCAAAATTTTAGAAAATTTAATAAGGTAAAGTTAACAGACAATTACCAAACATATGGTTGGGCAGAAATAAAATTGTCCCCTATTAAAATGCATGGTAGGAAATGGTGATGAGTCACAGAGGCAGCCTTACACGCATAACGCAATTTACTGGGAATTTGACAAGTTCAATGGTTACGTCGGGACTGGAGTTGAAGCTTCATCCTCCGAGCCCCATGTTTCTCTCTCCCCCGCTCTCTCGCTACAAAAAGGCAACATAGCCGATCCATCCACAAAACACAACGCTTTTCGGTACAGGACGCTGTACGGCATCCCTAACCCCTCCGCTTTTTATGGAAAAATATAGGTGGGACATATTCCAGTTTGTGCTTGAATCAAACGCCATCACGGCCGTTCATCATAAGGCCGTTCATTTAGTAGCGTTAGATTCACGCACAAACTCCTGATCTGTCTCCTCTAAACCACCGGCTCCCCTCCTTCCCCCCCCACCCCGGCAGCACGGTCACGCCTGCTTTTGGCGCCAATTCTAATTTTCTATTTTCCATTTATGAAATTTCCCTCCCAGGTAAACTTATGCCATCTCTTTTTGGCGAAATCTGAGGGCAACAAAGAAGAGAGAACGGGGAAATCAGGGAGATTCGGAAGATTGGTAATCAGATCTGATGGCATCGGGCTCGGGAGAGGGGTCAACGAGCGTGATGGACGATTACGAGACGTTGATTTCGACGACCGACGTGGAGCTCCTGAAGAGGGCTTGGCGCAACGAGAAGGCAGCCCCCGAGATTCTCCAGTATGAAGCTGCTTTGGTTCACAGAATCAAAGAACAGATCGAACTGGCGGTATTTAATTCATTTCGAAACCCTTGCCTCTTGTTTGTTTCCTGAGAAAGTTTGAAGAGAGAGATCAATCTCAGCTTGCAATTTGACTTTACAATCCCTTAAAACTATACTTTCTCCTCATTGTTCCCTCTGAAGAAACGCCTAGCAGAACCATAGAATCTAATTCCGATGCCTATTGCTGTCTACATTGTAGTACAATTATTAGAAAATTGGATGAGCGATATACAAACTTCTCAGGGCAACTACAACACTCAATAATTAGATTAATGGGATTTAAATTATTGTGCAATTGTGGCGGGAGACCACATGATTTGTTGTGTATTTCCAAGTATTCTGAGAAATTGCTTGTTTTTGGGTGGATTGTTTACAGGAACAAAATGTGGAGGTATTTGAAGGGGATGGTGTGGATCCTCTCACAGTTTCACTCTACCAGATTGATTTAGATAGGACCCAGTTCTTGTTGAGGTCTTATCTTCGGATTCGCCTTCAAAAGGTTTGCTAGTTCTTCCCATTTCTTTGGTTGTGTTTGAAACCCACAGATGCTTATAGTGAATATTCGGGTTCTTCCAAAGAGCAATGTGTATATGTATCACGTAACAAGCTGTTGCAAGCAATTCTTTTTTTTTTTTTTTCTCATTGGAATTAAATTTGAGGAAATTTTATGCTGCAGATTGAAAAATATTTGTTCCACATCTTAAAAACATACGATCAGCTAAACCGGCTGTCCAAGCAGGAGCAGATGTTTGCAAGAAGGTCAAGACTCTAACTTTTCTCATTTGTTTACAGATATATTGTGTATGATTATCTCACTGATCTATACTAGCGTTCGCTGTGTGATTACAGGTGCACTGATGATCTTGGAAATCATCTTGATGAGACTGTTCTGTCAAAGTTGCCTGAAAATTACCAGTCCATACTTAAACAATCCATAACAAGTGAAGAGGATGACATGGGTACCAAGATTCTAAAAATCATATACTATGTTTAATTAATGTTCTGAAATTAATGCACTCTGCTTCTGTCTCTGGAATGCTGCAGACAATGCTGTCGATTACTATCTACATGCTGTGCGAGGCAAATAGCTTTTATTTAACCATGGTTACCAATGTTATGTGTTTAGGATTTTTTTGTGTAGCAATATCTTCTTGAAGGGATTTGCGTGCTATTATGCTTTGGTTAAGAAAAATGACCATTTTTTCTTCTGAACTTGCTTTTACTTAAGTGCATACTCTCTCTCTCTCTCTCTCTCGCACGCAAAAACACACACACACACACACACACAAGAATTATTATATTCCCTAAATATAAATGTGTTTGGTAATTACTCTAGTCTGTCTTCTCTGCAGTACCAGCACCTCGGCTGGACACGTTTGTCGTCTGCAAAGCCAGGCAATATCTTTCCAGCATTGACTTTGAGCCCGAGTACAGGTAATTTAGTGCCATCTTGGTATGGACGTTTACAGTTTTATTGTTAGATGAGATTTATTTTCTAAGATAGATATGGATTTGCTCGCTGTATAACACATCCATTTTTACAGTATGGAAATTACAGAGATGGAGCGCGAGTTAATCACCTTTGCATGTTACAAGTTCATAAAGAAGCCTTTGGAAAAAGGGTTGATAGACTTGGTCTAACAATTCGGCAGCATTAGGATGCCAATGTGTGCAATGGATAGCAAGACATGGAAGTTGATAATGAGTAGGAATCTCAATGAAGTGATTTCATTTATTCACAGTTGTACATTGGAAATTTGGAATTATCTAGCAGTTCATGTTTCTGATGCATGGTCTTGTTTTATGCCCAAGATTTGTGACTTAGGACAAACAAGAAAACTATAACATAACTGGAAAATCCACTGGAAATTAAAAACAAATATAAAAATTCACTTAACACAAATTTTAATATTCATAACAAATTATTGTTTGATAATAATAATAAGAAGTTATTTTTAGAGAGATAGTTAAAAATTAAATAAAAAATAATAAGATTAAATAAAAATGAGATAATATTTTTATTTAAAAAATATGTTAAATGTTATAATATTTGATTTAATAAAATATTTTAATAGAGTAAATGTTAATATTAATACAAGATATTATAAAAATTTTAAATAATAAGAATATTTTTATTTATTCTTCGTCAAACTCTTCAAATTGAAAAAAATTCAACCTTGAATTCTGTCTTCAACTTAGAAAATGAGGAACATTAGGCATTATGCGAGAGAAAATTTGTCTTCAGTGATCAATTTTGTTGGAAACAGAGTAAATGCAATCAACTCCATTGGAAAAATGGAGAACTAAATCTTCAGAGAAACGGCAAAATCAATGTCTTTTGTAATTTGTGCAACATCGTTGCTTACAATTATCCTGGTAGATTTGTCGTTGATCAAATCAATTAGTTTATCCAAAGGCATTTTTGTTGATGTCTCCTCACAAGCTTGATTAACTTCAACAGATGGAACAACTTCAGCTAATAATGGTGTGACTATAATGTTTCTGGCACGTTTTTAGTGGGACGAGAAAGATTAGCGTACATCGACTCCAAATTATCAGTATAGAGGGACTCATTTGTACGTTAAATTAACTCACTAAATTGACTTACTTAATTAACATATTCTCATTTACTTCATTTTTATCTGTATAAACATCATTATGTTCTTCAATATCGAACATATTTTTGTACAATATAAAAATCACATCACTGTAAGAATCGTATGAAAGGTGACATCGAGGCAAGGTCCTTGCCTGTTAGTGGCCGAGACAGGTGGATTGGAGGCCAATGGTCCTCTTGGTATCGATTTTCGGTTAGTAGCGTTAAGCAGCGGCACAAAAAGGTAATGCAGCAGCTATAGAACATATACTGACGGGCCTCTTTTTGAGATACATAAAAAATTGATTTTAAAAATTTATAATTTATAATTTTTTATATTTTCATTTAATTTATATATTTTTAAATTTTAATTTAATTTGTTATTTAATTAATATATAAATTTTAATTATTTTTTATTAAAAGTTAATTTAAAATAAAATTTAAAAATGTAAAATTTAAATAAAAATATAAAAATTTAGATTTTAATTATAAAAAATTATGCAAAATTTAAGATATTTTTTATATATTCTTTTCTTTTTTCTTTTTTTTTGGCGTGTGTGATTTTGGAGATTTTTTATTTTTGTGTGATTTTGGATCGTGATATCTCCAACGGTGGAAACCGGATATAGAGGTTTTTGTGTGTGATTTTCAGGCTGTTTGTGATGTTTTTGGATTAAGATTAGGTTTTGGTACCAACATTGATATTGGTCAAATAAAAAAATAATGTAAAATTCTAGCTAAGACTAAGAATAAATGCAAGAATTTAATGAAAAATAATTTTAATAATCATAACAAGCCTTTGTCTGATAATAATAACATTAACTCATACTTAAAAAATAATAAGATTAAATACAAAATAAGATAATATTTTTACTTGAAAAAATATCTTTAAAATATAATATTTAATATAATTAAATTTTTTTAATAAGATAACTATTAACATTAATATAAGATATCATAAAAATTTTAATAAAAATATTTCTTTTTAGTCCTCATCAATTTGATAGTCAGCAATATAGGATGCTCCTTGTTTTCTAGCTGTATGAATGGATATTAAAGCATAATTATTGCCCTCAGGAGGCTTCAGTTATGATAGAAACTGGTATGGATACAAGTAGCAGACAATTCTTGTGGGGATATAACTTTTCTATGGTTTCTATTATACGAATTTGCCTTCAACCCTGGTGTTTTCTTGAGAATTCTACACAAAGGTGCTTTTCTAATCTCAGGAAGCAAATGGCGAAAAAGAACAACTGTAAAGCGATTTCAAGAGACACGCAGTACCCAGCTAGAAAACGATTTATCCTAGTTACTAACTTATATTCCAACAAAAAAGTAGAGAGATAAAACTCCAACAAGTTATGGAGTTTACACAAAGAAGTGGCCTTGTCAGCCGATGACATGATCAAAATTCAAGAGCCAGAATCTTGATCAAATCATCGTAAGAAACACCATCTTTATTGTTATCGCCCCCTGTCAATCTGATCATAGCTCTAATATCCTCATCGCTGGCTTCAAACCCAGCCCATTGCATGTAACTCCTCAAATCCTCGTAGCTCAATTTGCCATCCCCATCCTTGTCCATGACCTTAAAAACATCCTTCATGAGGCCACTGGGCCCAATCTTCTTGCAACCGCCAGCTTCGCTCAAAACGCGCTCGAACTCCTCATACTGCACGAACCCATCTTTATTAAAGTCGGCGACAGACATCATTGTCCCTATCATTTCATCATCGCCGGCAGCCCCGCCAGGCAACCCGGCGTAAAACTTGCGGAGATCGTCCCTGCTAATCTTCCCGTCGCGGTCGGCGTCGAGAACATCGAACGCCGTCCTATAATCTGACAAGGCCTCCGACGCTTGGTTTCTTCCGGACGGGCACATGGTATATGTCGGTGACTTTTATGTGTTTTGCTTTGAAAATTGAAGAGGAAGACGAAAGAACTAGGGGGGGGGGGAGGGAGGGGCAGTGCAAGGACCGTATAAAATGGGAAGCGTGCGACTGCTTTTGACAAGCTTGAGGATCTTGATATTTGAACACGTGGCACGTTTGCCGTGGCGAATACGCAAGAGGTGACGTCATGAAGTCTCAACCGTCGGTCATTTCGATTCTGGTGCCTTTTGTTTGGCTGCTTAGGGTCGTATCGTATCGTATGAAGGGAACGGGACTCGTTTCTGGCTGTATAGTCGTAGTCGTCTGTAGGCCTAGCACCGACTCAGTACTGGCTAAGATTCTTATGTATGGCACGTGATGGCAACGGGGCTTTTAACCGTTAATAATTAATGAACAGAAATCAACAGCTGACTTCAGGAGGGGTCGCGCTCATCCCCCGCTGTTTGATTCGTTTGCTTAACCGACAGGAACAACGAGGCTAACTTTAAAACAAAAAACGATTAGGTCAAAACAAAAACATGCTGATTGACATTTTTTTTATTTTTTTATTTTTTTGCCCCTTCTTTTTTATTTGTTCCAAAAAATGGCTAAACATAAATCCAAACCCATAACAGACAATCCAAACTCACTTCTCACAGCCAACGGCACGTTTATTGGCTTGGGTGTTTAGAATTCATTGCTCCTTGATCAAGCTGCAAAACATGATAATTTTTTCTATTTTTATAAACAAAAAATAAATACGAAATTAAATATAAAATAATTATCATATAAAAATAAAAATAACTAATAATTATAATAAATTCGTATTTAACTATATATTCATTTAAAGTGAATATGCAATAAAACTCTTATATAAATCCATTGCCGCAAGAGAGATTAAGACACCCCTTTTTTTTTTTTTATCATTTAAGAATTGAAATGAGATCGTACGTGGCTGTGATCAGATTAAAAGAGAACGAGTCTTTTGTGCTGAGACTCAATAGCCAGCAGATTTTCATACGAGCATTTTCCATCATATGATGGTGAATATGCAAATGAAACAGTGGCAAATGTCATTTTCAATCTTACGAAAATTTTGGCATGCAACGTAATTTGATTGACTTATGGGCAAGTTGATACATAAACAAATAGCCAATTTCAGGACAGATACATTTAAAGCGAAGCATCAAAGGCATCATTACTGATCCCCACCATCTGGACTCAGTTCCATAAATTTGATACTTTGAGCGGCATCTAAATTCTAGCCTAATAATATCATTTCTGTCCATCGCAAAGTTCCAACTCTCGAAGGCGAAGTAGACACGAGGCCGAGTACATTCAGAGGGTTTAACCTTTCGTACTCGTTATCGTCGTTCTTTTTTTCAACAGCAAGTATAACGGTATTTGTTTTTTTTTTTTTTAAGGTTATTATTTGTTGATAAATCTCACCAAAAATAGCTGATTAAAAAAGTAATTTTGAGCTTCCTTTTTTTTTTTTTTATCTAACAGCACTGATTAATATATTATAAATTAAAATGTCCCTAATATTATTATCCTATTCTCAAATAATAATAATAATAATAATAATAAAAAGGACGGGCAAGTTCTGGAACGGTGATTACGGCACTACCACGTGCATAACAAAAGCAAGAAAGAAAACACTTTCTGCAACAAAGTGAAGTGACTATCGATTTTTTTACTGCCAGAGAAAAAAACAAAAAAAAAAATCACTTCTAAGCTAATTTTCTCTCTGATGAGCGATGCCAATCATTTTCTTTTTTATTGCAACTTTCATTAGTTAAAAGCTTTCTTTCTTTTTTTTTTTCTTCTTGAATATGCACTTTCAGAATCGATCTATCTACAAAATAAAAAGATCCTTGTTTCTACAATCCCCCAAATGGACAGAAGATGATGTGGACTTGGCCCCAATTTGATTAATTAGCTGCAAAACAATTTTTTTTTTACGTAAGTAGACTATTTTAATGATAAAGTTGAAAATTATTGATTTGTAAAATTTAATTTATTTATGTGATGTACTCGTTCCAAACGATATATTTATTTTGTTACTACATGATAAATGCAGACAAAATCACTCAATCTTATATTTTTAAGAAACAAAATGTTCGAAACAGTCAATTTTTGTTATTAACAGTACCGAAAATTATCATTGTAATCAAACACTGGAGTCCTATTTTATCTATCAATCTTATCAATTAATAATAATAATAATAATTAACAATCAATAATAACAAATAATGACTAAATAGGTCCTACGACCAGTGAATGGCCTTCGTTTTCACGAACTGCGCCGCTTCGGGCCGAACGCAAACTCTACTCGGCATGGCCCATAAGGTTTTTCCTCATATGCGAAGGCGTTTTTGGTAATTTGGTCACCCAAGACACAAAACCCTAGTAATTTTGTTAAAAGCACGGTATAAAAAGTCATAGACCTCATCCCTGCTTTTGGGTCTTCCCATCCATTTCAGCAACTCACGCTGTTTCCCTGCCGGCGTCTCGATGTTCTTCTTGTCCGTGTTCTCTTTATTTTTCTGATCAAGTGTTCATCGTGGGTTTTAGTTGGGTTCATAAAGCAAAGTAATTTCATGTTTTTCAATGTAGAAGATGCCTCTGAGCAGGAACCCCAACTCAAGTTTTCAAAAGAAATCGTTTTTGGGGTTTCTTCTGATATCTGTTTGTTTTAACAAGTTAGAGAGGCTGAGATTTTGTGCAGGAGAGTTGAGTCACTTCGCCTTTGTATCAATTCACAGGCATAGTGAATAATAGCCTGCCAAATTCAATTCTGGATCCTAAATTTTACTCTTCTTATTTAAGGTTGTTGGCTTGTGAATTATTTGTTTTTTCTTTTTTTTTTTGGACAATGGGGTTTCCTATGATGGCATGGAATCTTTGAGACCTGATCGTGTTATTTGATGAAAGTTATGAGCATAACCACTGAGGGCCCCTTTATTATCTTTATTTTTGATTCTGAGAAGCTCTAATGCTAGTTTAGATGTGGTATTTTTTTATACAATACAATGGACTGCCTAAAAGGTGGATGTGAATTAAATTTTGTCTTACTGTGTTCATAAAGATTGTTCTCAACGTGGCAATTGTAGATGATGACCACGCACTGGGCTCTGAGCAGGCTTTTGTAAGCATTGCAAGATGCATATTTGCAGCCTAGAAAGCTATGTCTGATCTTCTTTTCTCTTTTGTACTTTTCTTTCTGTAGATTCTGCTTCTTCTGTGTGTTTGATTCTTTGAAGAGAAAGTCTAGGCCCCAAAGGATGAGTAAAGTTGTATTTTTCCTCAGTTGCCAAGATTTGTAGTTCTCACAACTGGACCAGTATTAAATTCTGGAACAATGAAGTCACAAATTCAATAGAGGCACTCTCTCTTAGTGAAAACCAAATATAGTGATTTGGTGAATTGGAATGATTCATCTGCTCCTCAAAAGGCTACATGGTTTTCCTCAAATCCTTGAGAGACGAGGATTAGCGAGTCTATGCTCTGGGGCGACGTCAGTTTGCAAATGTATGGGCGGTTTACTGATCAGAGATAAATTGTTTTTAATGGTTCTTAGGAGCGAAGTATGATTAAAGAGAAATGGCCGGACTCCTTAGGAAATTGCCCTTCCTAGTGTACTCTTTTTAGTTTGTTCATCGTAGCCCTGGATGGATATGTGCAAACAACTTTTCCACTCTTCAACTACAGGTGATTGGTGTTTATTCTGATTGCCTGAGCACTTATAGACTGCATATTCCACGAGAGAATAGAAAAGAACTGGGATGCCAGAGTTACAATAAAACCGGCGGTCGTTTAAAACTGCCAATTATTTAGGGATCAAGTGTCCAACATTGCTGGAGTTTACTCACGATTCACCAAAATGTAAGTGCATCAAGACTTTCTCAACATACCAATCTGTCACCTGTCAACTATAAGGAGCACACAACGAGCTAATCTCTTAGGGGTCGGATGAAAAAAAATGAAGAAGAAATAAAAAATTGCTCACACTGCAGCTAAACTCCTTTATTCTCTACCTTTTCATCTTTTGTAACACATAAAAAGTATTTCGAAAACAGAGTGTAAAGGAAGACCACAATGCATTAAAATAATATCTGGGTATACAAGGACTATATGGGAGCTAAAGTGACGAAGAATAACGAATCCTACGCCTTTAAAATTATTCTCTGTTCGGAAAAGCAAATTACTTTTGGGGACCATAATAAAATAAGGAGTCAGGGTATGTACGACTCGGGGTTCCGAAACAATCAGTCATCCAGGGCACTTCTGATGGAGAGCAGAGGGCGGTCATGCTCTAAGCCTCTGGATACAAGATCATGGTTGTTGAAGAATAAAACAATAACAGTTATGTCGTCGTGGAAGTGGCGACGGACCTTCCTATCAATGTTTCGCAGATCTGAATATCTCATTTCTCGTTTTCTTGCTGCCTCTTGGAGGGCAGCCTTGACAAGCCTTTGAGCACTTCCCTGAATTAGCATTTAACAGAAGCTCCATAATCCCAGAGATGAATATATGTCCAGATCCTTTAATTTCACGGTAACAATTAAGAAAAAGAAGCCAAAAAAATGAAAGAGCACAAAGCACAACAATATTAGAAACTGTACTATTCGCAAGCTGCCTAAAGCCACCTATACCGGGATACCTCTTGAAGCGACTCACTGGATCTAATACGTATTAAAATCAGAAGATTGTTCTAAGTCAATGGGGGCCCTTTTAGGGAAGGAGAGGAGGGTGAAGAGGGGAGATTCCAGCACTCGGGTCAGCTTCACAATAGTTTTTGTGTACTCAGTAGAAGATAACGGCTTAGGAAGTATAGTCCAGCACTTCAACCATGCACAAGCATTGAATGCTAAACGGCCGTCCGACAGTACTATGCAATCTAATCAAGTCCTACCTTTCCCTCTGCAAGTGACTAAATTGACAATGATGCAATGTTATTTCCTGCAAAATATTTGAACTAGGACATCGTAGAACTAGAATTGTTAACAAATCTAGAATTATCTGCTTTTATATAATTAATAGACAGGTAAAACAATCTCATACATTATGATCATGTTATATCCAGCAGAAGCTGGTATTTGACTCCAACAGTTCATTATTGCATGGTTGAAGAAGAAGGAGAGCAAACCTTATTCCTACCTCACCACGAATGCAAAAGACCATCATGAACATCCTGGAACCAAACACAACCCTAAAGTGCATGAACAGTTAGTGGATTAGTAATCTTACTTTGCGTGGACTGCTGTGGACAATATCCACAGCCTTCTCATTGCTTAAGTGTTCCCACAGACCATCGGATGCAAAAATAAGGAAGGAATCATTTGAATGGAGAGGATGAGAAACAATGGTTGGGTTGGCGCTCAAGATTGGCATGTTCATTGGTTCGGGAAGCCTGAATTTTCCACTAAGTGGTTCCGTGTTATACTGTGCATGTTTCAGATATACATCACCAATAGATTTAGAAACCTGCATTAGATACAGTCATGAAATTAAATAGTGGAACTATGGGGATGAAAATTTTTGAAATAGAAGTTGAAATTCAAATGAAAACTCCAAAATTTTCCATGAAGACTCTTTATCTCTTAAATGACATAACTGTATCCAGAAAACCAGGGGAAGGGGGCATGGGGGATGTCCCAGCTCTCTTTATACACAATATGCCTAACTGCTTTGTGGTATACAATTTTTTTTTTTTTTTTTAAAAAGTAACATTTAATTGAATATCCTTTATGGGCTACTGATATTTTAGACTAACTGAACAAGAGAGTAAATCTTTCCAAACAGCTTCTTTTCCTCGATATATTGATTTATGCCTAATGCCGCCCTTGCAAAGCTATACTATCAAACTAATTTCTGGTAGATTTGTTATAGATTTGTTAAGTAAATGTTCAGCATAGGTTTTTTGTTCAAATGGGGGTCTCTCCATCTAGTTGCTATGCATAAGTTTGCTGATCTGACAACTTTACTGCAAAAGAACAAAACTTGAACCTTAGAGCTGCCTCAACTCCCATCCGGACTGTAAATCTGCAGCTACTTCTTAATCTTATGAATATGAGATTTAATTCAGTAAAACTGACAGGCAACAAGGTAAAGTTGGTATTTTGTATTTGTGATTACAAGAAAACAACCATAAATAACTGACAACCAATCTTTCATATTCTCAAGTGCTTATCAATGCAATTTTTCGGTAAGGTTCACACTTAAGAAAAGTATCCATATCAACTACTTTTATCATTTGTGGCTCTACCAAAAGCATGTAACTACATTTTACTATGAAGGAGTTTTGAGAATACAAGAAAAAACAATTAAAATTCAAAAGAATTATGTGATGTAATTTTGAAAGGAATATTCTGAAGGTTAATTAGGTATGCGAAGTAACCTGAATAATCCCTTTTACTCTCCAAACTCCATGCTTAAGGACAACAATCTTAGGATCATCTGGATGCAATTCCCTGAGTTCCTGCCTCACAGCCTCAATGTTTGCATTATGTTCAGTTGATAATTGTATAGCAGCAATCCCTCCAGTGTTGCCTACTTTCTTACCCAACACAACGCGAGAATCCCCCAGGTTTGCCACAAAGAGGGTCTGCTGGTATATCACTCCAACTAGGCAGCATGTCCCAACAGTTGCTATTTGGGGACGAGTACTCCATAACTCGGACACAAGGGCAGCAAAACCTTCCTCTGTTGCATGAAAGGCTCTTCCAATAGTCTCAATTGTCACAACTCCATGTGATTCTGCTGCTATTGCTGCATCAAGGCAAAGCCTAAGAATTGCAATATAAGATCGGCTCCTTCTATAATGTTAAACATGGAAAAGAAAAAAAAAATCGTGTCGTTCCACATTTTGGGTGTAGAGAACGCTCTGAGTTCCACACACAAAACACACAATCTCAACCGAAAGCAGCAAACTCTTAAAAGCTTGTAGGAAAAGCAAGATTCACACGAAAAATCACGCCTAACCAATAACCATCATCCATGAAACGACAACAGTTAAGCTGCAAACGTGGATACTTCAAAAACTGGATTTTTCTTTCCAAGCCGTTTAAAAACAGAAAGCAACTAATTACAGTTCCCGATCCATTGAATACAGAAACATTCAAAAGTACAATTTTACTTTTCTAATTCTCAAAATCTCAAATTTTACATTTATCTTAATCTAATATAAGATATTTTCCCATCCAAACTCATAAAAATAAAACCATAATCACGAGGTTTCCGATTAATGAACCGCCAAGGAGGTCCACTGAAAAACGTGGCTGATTTAAAACCGTAAAAAGTACCCAGGCGGAAGAAGAGAAGGCTCCTCAGAGTCATATTTAAAGAGGATTCACCAACAAGTTTTGGGAAAACAAGCAGACCTTGAAAGTGTCTGAACAAGTGATCACAGACATAGCGAGCAGCTTCTGGGCCATTATGACCATCATATACGCCTACAAAAGTCCCAAATGGTCCAGACTCGATCTGGCCCTGGTCCTCCAATGCTTGATTAGCTTGGACAACAGCCATTGATATAACTGCAGACCCATGCCCCTCAATGTCCTTATACCAAAGCAGCCCCACTTCCCCTTCTCTGCGAGCAGACTCAAACTTACTGTTACGCCTGTTCTGCCCAAATGGCCTAAAACATAAAGGAAGCAGATTCATCCACGCCTGAAGCATCCCGCATCTCTCAATTTCACAGTCCCCAATGTCCACCTCTTCCAATGTTTCACAATCCAATTTATTTATTCTTCTTCTTTTTGGAATAAACGATGCGTAGGATTAAAAGGGGGTTGCCTAGTTTAAAGGAGGAGGACGTGTGCTCGGTGGTAAGAGGAACAACAGGGAGAAAGTTCAATCCTTTGTTGGAGAGGAGAGGTGGGGGACTGCGTTCTTCTTGCGTTTTTTTAACTCCTGGGGAGCTCTAAATATTTCTCCTCGGATCAACTATGTCTATTTGGGTAACAGGTAACACAAATCTTGCGCCGCAAACAACAGATCTCTCTCTCTCTCTCTCTCTCTGTTTTTTTGGGTACTGATGATACCTTCGTATTTTAGCGGAATGGCTACGAAAGAGAGAGAGAGAGAGAGCGAGAGAGTCTTTTTTTCTCATTCGTTGTTTTTTTTAAAAAAAAAATTTTTTTGGCTTCATTGGTTACAGTCTCACAGAAGTCATTCATTTTATTTAAAGGTATTTGTATCCTGTACTGTACGTTTCGAATCCAACCCATGTCCGTGTCCTTTAATGGGTGCCTTGGTGTTTATCTTCCCACGTGTATCTGTTTAAGAATCCGCGTACCGTTGACCCTGTTCACTCGGTTCTCTATCCGATTGTGTAGTCCAGCTAGACAAGGAAGAAATTGAGTATTAAACTATAAACTCGGCAAACAGTCCGTTGTTGAAGGCACCTTCGGATTTGAAATGGCAGCGACAGATCGGTTGTTCTTCGCCATGGTTACCCAAGTAGGGTCCTCAAAAGCACAGTTAAAAGTGCCAAACTTCACCGAAAATTCCCTACATTTCTCGGTCCGTGAAGTAAAAAAATAACAAGAATAAAAAACTGTGGCCCCTTCAAAGTCCAAAGTGCCATTCAAAGCTCTCCACCTAGTCTAGCGCCTGGTGGTTTTGCTCCGCGAAAACAGTCAAAACGTGAGAAGGGGCCTCACTAGTGGCAATTTGCCCAGCAACGCGCAGCAGGAACTGGTTGCTGGATTAGTTGATCAATGACCTCACCTTCTTTAGTAAACCGAAGCTTGTGGATCAGACCTGCCTTCGCATGGCTTGGGCCCCTGTGGATTTGACTAAGGGGCCCAACACGTATGTATCTTGCTTCAGGTTCCAATCCGGGATGAATGTCTGGGCTCACCTAATTATCAAATTGGAAAATTAAAAAAAAAAAAGGAAACTAAATTTCTAATTGCCAAACTCTGGCGAATTAAAACTAGAAAGAAGATTCAAGATCACTTAGAATTGCTGAGATTCTCTCTTGTTCCCTTTTCCGTGTTTACTGACCGGTTTGAGCATGAATTTAGCAAAGATTGAGCTAAACAATGGAAAAAAGAGTCAGAGATGTTAATGTAATTGTAGACTTAATTATTAATGTACGAGACTTCTTAAGAATGATAAAATGCACGCAATTTTTGTTTTGTAGTTGATCACAAGTTTTCCTTCCTTACCACATAGCAAAATTATGGAGATCTTAGTGGTGGGGTGGAGGGGGGGGAACCAAATTATCTTGCAAAAGAAAATGGGTTAGTATATAGACCACCACATGGCTGATGTGACGAAAGATTAGGAATATTATGTTAATCCACTTAACTCACTTAAAAATAAATAAACAAATTTAATTTAATATTATATGAAAAATAAAAAATTTAAATGTCATCAACTAAATTAGACTACAAATTTGAATTGTACAAATTTTAAATATTTACATATATATAATTATTAATATAAATTAAATAAATTATAATATATATTAAATGATAATTAAGTAAAAAGTATAAATTTATTATTAAATTAATATCAATATATTATAAATAAAATTTAAATTTAAATTAAATGCTTAAATATTTTTAAAATTAAATATTTAATTTTGACAATATATATACGTATATAAATATAAATTATTGTAGCCTATGATTCCGTGCATCCATATTTTTTGCAACACAAATCCCAAATCCCAATTCCCTCCAAAGGTTCTGACGTTTTCTGGGATAGACTGTATAAGGCAAAACAAACATCTAATTTAGTCCGTTTTATTTTTTTAAGTTTTTATTTATAATATTTTTTTTTGTCAAATTTAATTTCATCTGTCAATTATTTTAATCATTTTTCATTAATTTATCATTAATTTTTCCATGCTAGCATATTACATCAACTTCTTGCTACTGATTTTTAATTTATACTTTTTTGAATTTTTAGAAATTTGTATAATTTTTTTAAATTTTCAAATTTTTTAAAAATATTACATCATAAAAAAATAATAACATGACATCTAAATTAATATTGAAAATTTGATGTGACATATAAACGTACAAGAAATAATTAAAAACAACTGACAGAAAGAAAGTTGAAAAACTAAATTTGACAAAAAAAATTATTGCAAATAAAAATTAAAAAATAACAAAATGTAGAAGACTAAAGGCCAGTTTACTTGGTTCTTTACAAGCTCGTGACCACGACTTGAGAGTCACTTTCAAGCTGCAGTTTTCAAAACTCTCCTGGATAGGAATCACACCGATCCCTTCCCTGTAGGGATCCGCTCAACCCTTCTCAACGGAGATAGGGTCAAAAAATATTAATTAGAGATTAGAGATTCTTGATCACTAAATATTTAAATGAAGACACAGATGAGATGATGTTCATAGTGGGTGTTTTATTTTTGTCTTTGATTTCGACCTAATTAATAATTTACTATTTTTTTAGAATATTACTACATGGATGTAAGTTAGAGAGACATAAATATTAAACAAAAAAAAAAAAACAACAATTTCAATTAATTACTTCAAATAATATAAAAAACAAAAAAAAAATCTAACTTTTTACTTTAATTTTGTGATTCTTTGTATCTTCTCAAAGAAAAGTCAAATCCTTTTTCTTTTTTTTTTCTTATAAATATATATATATATATATATATATATATTTTTTTTTTTTTTGAAAAATAATTTAGGCAATTACTCGACTAATCGATTGCAATCCTAAGTGGCTAAATCCTTAACCCGGCCCAACACCCACCGGCCACCGGCTGCTTCTTCATTCGGCATCCAACCTGCAGACAGCGGCTTCTTTTTCATCAAGTACACAGCCCGCAGGCCGCAGCGTCTTCCATCTTTTCGAGGGTACAAGCATTGTGTTTTTGATTTCGATGTTTTTTTCTCGTCATAATTTCAAGAATCTGGATTATACTGAATCTTTTCTTCTTTTTAATTCAAGAAACTCATGTTCTTCCCAACTAATAGAATTTTTTTTTTTTTTTTTGTCTGCTTTCTCCTCCGACGGAATGAAAATTTCCGTTCCAAGATTTTTCCACGAGGCTTGCGGATTTAGCATTTTCTTGCCGTTGATTTTAGTTACTAAAGCTTGCTGTATTGTTGTCAAACTGGTTGTATACACCTATATATATTTGAAAAGTCTACAGTGTCACGAGTGTTCAAGAGATTCCTTGTTGCAGGCTCAGTTATCATGGCATAGAATCGCATGATAATTTGCTTTTCTACGCTATACTTCTAAGATACAATGTGTACAATGCTTGGACTGTTTGGCCTTCTACATAATTGCTTCTATTTTGATTGAGGGCTGACAACAACGGTATGGTTCTCTAAAGTCCATCTTCATCGGGAATTGGAGATAAGGACGGGACGAGGATGGGGATCTATTCTAATTCGGAGACTTTCAGTCATACTCTTGAAAAATTCCCACTTTTTGCTTCCCATTGTGATTCCTTTCGAGACCACATTGAGGATCAATCCTTTAAGACCAATTATGATATTAATTATTAATTCTCATTCGTACGGTATAATCTGTTACTAGTACAATTTTTTCTCCCTTACCATTGCTAAATCAGTAAGTCAACCTATATTTCAACTTGAATCAGTAACTCCCTAGAGTCATAATTTCTGAAAGAGAAAAAAAAAAAAAAACAAAGAAAAACAAACAGAACAATTGCTTCAAATGCACAAAATTGTCTCATCTGGATCTAATGAATCGATCGGAATCCAAATATTTGCATAAATTTTTGATAAGTCGGTTGTATATGTCAGCCGAAATTTCAACTAAAATTAGTAATTAGCTAGATTAAAAAATATATATATATTCCCATGGCTGCCAATTCCAGAAATTTGTCCCATCTGGATCTTGTCAAACGATCAGAATCCAAATATTCGCATAAACTTTTAATAATAAAGCAAGCAAAAGTTTGCCCCATCTGCACTTATTCTCTCAGCGGTTTGATCCAACGCCAGACAAGCTCAATTTAACGAAAAATTTCAACCACCAGTGTGTAGTAGTCAATTTTCTGTTTCAGTCTGTGCTTGAGCCTTCGTAGGCGAGAACATAGGAATCGCATGCGGACGTTATTCTTGCCCTGTAAAATTAAAGAGTTGACATTGTTTTACCTTACAGAATGCATTTAGGTAAAAGGCGTCGTGCAGAACTAAGATGATTTTTTTTTTACACAAAGTTAGCAACGAGCAAATCTACAATTTGGAAGGTTTCTTCGAGCTCCGAGCTGCAATAAACTCTTGCATTTTCTTGAACTGCTCCTTTGACATCCCACTGTAATAGTCATGAGCCCTCTCCTGAAACACCATTAATATTCACCGAATAAACCACAATGTACTGCACTAAGGCCCAAAAAAGAAGAATGTACTGGTATTAACAACAAACAAGGGAATCCATACGCACAACTCCACAATAAGTGAAAATTTGTAATTCAACCACATCACATATGTCAAGGGAGGTTTAGGGTTTAGGGTACTTGTGTTTGAGTAGAGAAAATTTTTTCACGGGGTCTGGTTTTTTTTGATGAATTAATCTATGGCGATAATGAGCCAACAAAATGCTCTAAAGGTGTCGCAGCAAGACATGACCTTAAAAAAGACATAAGATGAGAGATTGGATAAACAAAAGCAAGATAAAGAGATAGATAGTTAACCCACCTTTTCCAGAGAAAGAGCACGGCCAAGATCCAGCTTCAACCCATCATTGATGATAGATTTATATCTCAAAACCATATCTTGATTATTTTTCATTATGTTACCTGCTACTTCATGGGCTTTATTAAGCAATTCACCTTGTTCAACAACATGGGTAACGAGGCCCCACCTCTCAGCCTGCTCTGCAGTAATTGGCATGGCCGTCAGAGATACTTCCCGAGCCCTGTTGGGTCCTACAATACGTGAAAGCTTCTGAGATAGGCCCCATGACGGAAAAACTGAAAACCTGGCAAAACAATTCCCATAAAGTCAATCAGGAATACTGAGAACCCGGCAAAACAATTCCCATAAAGTCAATCATATCCCTGTCCTTGAAGAAGAGTACAAGACATTATGCAGTTCAAAGTTGCACAATTCAGCAATCATTAAGAAAACAATGTTGGAGCATAATTTCGAATCCTGATGCATTGTGGGCTTGAGTGCTAAAAGGGTTTGACTATCCTCCCAGGAATTTACTAACTGCAAATCAAGCTTCACAGGGGTGGCAGAGTCTGTTCCAAGGCTGAAATCTTCTCCTCAAAGGGCTGAGATGGAGTATTGGAGACAGTAAGGACATTAGTATATGGACAGCTCCACTTATGGCTGACCTGCCTAGATTTCAAATACAGTCTAGGCAGCCTACACAAACGAGAGAATTTCTGGTGGCTGATCTATGTTGCCAGGGCAGCAAACAGTGGAAAAGGGGGGAAACTTCAAGCTTTCTTCACTCCTTGGGAAGCTGAGGCAATTGAAGGGCTACAGCTAAGCCACCTAGACCCACCCGATCAGCTCATGTGGCACCATGAAAGGACTGGCCACTACACTGTCAAAATCCACATACCATTTCTTGGTGAAAGAAAGGAATCAACAAGGAACTACAGCTGAAGGCTTGTGGACACCAAGCAGCAAGGCATGGGCAAGAGTTTGGGGCTTGAATGTGCAGTCAAAAATAAAACTTTTCCAGTGCAAAGACATGAGAGGATCACTTCCAACACAAGAAAATTTGAGAAGGAGACTGGCACAAAGAGGCACCTGTCCAATCTGTGAAAGAGAAGTGGAGACTGTGGCATTATTCTTTTGTGAACATGCGAAATTAACTTGGTTTGCAGGGTCTTTGGGTTATCAGCTGTCCCAAGCAGGCAGTGGTGGGAGCATACAGTGGAATCTATTGGCCCACTAGGTTCCTTGTCACTCTAAGAGATTGCAATTACATTTTGAAATGTTTGAAAAATGAGGAATGAAGTGAGCATTGAGCAGGGCCAAGCAGAACCTCAACTGACATTAAGGCAGATTATGTACAGCAAAACAGAGCTGCAGGCCCTGTTGAGTGCCAATTCTACTGAGGAATCAAGTTTACATCCAAGAGGCAGATTAAATTATATCTTTTAACTCGTATATAACTAGTTAATACTTAATATTACATATACATGTCTTTCTGCCATAACGTAAACCAACTGTTCGTATCTTAGATTCATTCAGATTCAAAAATTCAAATTATTTTTCGAAACATCCACAAAGGAAAGTAGTCTCATATCCATTATATATATATATATATATTACATATGCCTAGTTTGATCCCACTCTCCTGAATAACCCCTTTTTTTCTGAATCTCATTTTTTGTAAACTCTTCTCTTCCTTTTATTTATCGTTTTCCTACACGGATATAATCAATTTAAATGGACAAATTCATTAGTCTGAATTATTGCATAGAAATAAAAATCTTTATCTGATATAAGTTCATATAATTTATTATTTATTAATATTTCTTTTTTTTTGGTCAATCGTTGAATTGAATAAAAAAACGATTGAAATTAAATGGGCATTACTCTATAAAACCTTTGTTTTTTAATTTCTGGCAAACAAATATTTATTTATCGTTTACTAGAATCAAAGGAAAAATCTATTCCTTGGATTTTTTTGGTGACATAAGAGTTAATTGTAGAAAGAATCATATAAATAATTTTTTTTGTCGATAGTTCTGATTACTAATTAGGAACCCTCTATCAACAAGATAAAAGAGCAAATTCTTTCTTCTGCGGAATTCAATTGGACAAGATAAATAAAAAAAAAAGAAAATTATAGATCTTGAGTTTTAGTAAAAATTAAATTTGATAGACGGTTTTTCCGCACACTTGACAATAAGAAATAACTTTTCATATTTTCTTATACTGACTAGCCAAGCAAAGAAGAACAAGATCTTGTCCCCCACACTGGCTAACCCACCCCCTATAATGTTACCTCGTTTGCTTTGTAATGACTCAAGGTAGTGATAGAAATAAGCTTTTAACGTTCAAAGAAAAAAAAAAGAAAGAAGAACAAAAGGAATCATTGATAAAGCATTGCCCACACTAGGGATGATCACTTTCAAGCAATTATCGACATTAAAGCTCATTAACACGGTATAATCTATTATGGCCCAAAAATTGTGTTCCTTGCTATTTCTAACTTGGTTGTAACTCAACCTCAATTCCAACTAAAATGAGTCATAATTTTATTTTTTTCAAGGAAAAAAAGTCCCATCGCTTCAAATGCCCAAAAATTGTGCCATCCGGATCTTATGATTCAATCAGAATCCGAATATTCGCAGGGAGTCACCCAATTTGTCAAAAAATAAGCAAGAAAATATTACACTTGTACATAAGCAATAGGCACAGAAACGCATACCTAGTATGGGTGTCCATAAATTTGGCACCTTTAGCGGCAACCAGAATATCACAAGCAAGCGCGATTTCGAAGCCGGCCGTGGCTGCGAACCCATTAATCGCTCCGATTATAGGCTGCTTGCACAGCTCCATCTGGACAATCGGGTCGGCCTCCGCGTCCTTGACGTCCCCTTTAAACACCTCCTCGGCAGCCGTCAGATCGACACCGGAGCAGAAGGCCCGACCCGACCCGGTTAGAATTATGACCTTGACGGAGTTGTCCTGGCCCAGGGCCTTGAAATCCTGAGCCAGGCGGTTCATCATGGCCTTGGACAGTGAATTGAGGGATTTGGGACGGTTGATCGTGATGGTCGCGACACCATTTTCCTCCCGCGTTACGACGATAAGGTTTTCAGCTTTGCTTTGATTCATTTCTCTTTTGTTTTCCTTCCTTTCCCCGGCTGGCGATCTTCGTCCTTCTTTTGGAGGCATTTTGCAAGGATATTCTTGTAAAACTAATTCCTGCTTTGCGTGAAGAAGATGTGAAGGCATGAGTTTCCGCTTACCTTTCCCACTTCCCATTTTGCCATCCACCGTAGAGATACAAATTCGATACTATTAGTAAAATATTATTAAAGACAAAATAATAGATATAATTTAATATAATTAATAAAATAATAAATATTAAAAATATTTAATGATAAAAAGTTATTTAATTTTACTAATTATATCCTAACTCCATTCATAATTTTAACTTATTTTATAAATTCTTTTATTTTTTTACTTCAAGAATATACTTGTTACAATATAATTGATATTTTATTATATTTATTAAAAAATAATTACTTAATAATTTTGAAAAATAAAATATATTATCAATATATTTATATATTAAAATTAAAAATTATTATTATTATTTTTATTTAATAAAAAAATTCACCATTTAATTTTGAATCGATTTTTTCTTTTATTTAATTTTAATATTAATAAGTTGATAATTTTTATTTATTAAAAAATAAAAAATGAATTTAAATTAATATAAAAATTATAAAATTATTAACTATACTATTATTTTAAATAATAATAACTTAATAATTTAATTGTCTTACTTGATGTTATATGTATACCCATTTTACGCTAAATGGGTTCTTACTAGGACCTAGCTGCCAATATATTGGCTTTATTAATGCACCTGTTTTACGTTAAGGATTTTGTTATTTCTTATACAACGATATCGATGCTAATTGAGAAGGCACGAGCAAGAGATCCCATAAAGGTTCATTACCAAGCAATCAGCAGCTACTCTATAAGAGAGCTTTATTTTGTGTATAACAATATATATACTAGAAGTACAATTGCTCGACAGTAAATTTCACAGCCATTTTCTGCTTTAAACATTCCTTGGTTGCTCCCTTGAGGTTAATATTGAACCGTAACAAGTTGACGAATGTTCATTGGTGTAACATCATTAGAGTCCCCATCCAAGAGACGTTTTGCGATGATCACATTAGCAGCATCAGAAGGATGGAATGGATCCCAGAAGACATATTTGGATCTGTCATGGCAAACTTTTGATGGGGGGCCGCAAGGTATTAGCCCTCCGAATTTCCCCGCCAAATGGCAGCATGATGCATCTGCATTCTCAAAACCTGTTACAAAATGGAAAGCATCTGTTTTAAGCTGCAGGTTACAATTACACGAACATAAACAACTACCAATCACATTAGAGGTGAAAGTTCTTCTCTTTACAGCAGTCAGACCAAATAATCTATAATTTTGCAGTATGTCATCTACAATGCCGTAGGCATCCGCATAAACCAACTTTGACCCCTCCAGGTTTGTTCTAAGTTCTGCTACGAGGCTTGCCAGCTCTTCATTGTATAACTGGGCTAATTGATTTGGAAGACTAACACAATTGTCTCCTGCACCCGGATTTGTATCTCTCTCGTATGGTATGCAGCCAATTGGACCCACATTTGCCACGACTATCTTTCTGGCACCCAAATTGTATAGTCTCTACAGTAATGAAGGTAAGCTCGTTTTAGGATTCCAATTTAAGCAATGCAAGAGGAAAGAAAGAGTGGCAAAAGCTTTTTTTTTAGTTGTTTTTTTTTTTTATACCGTAAGTTGTTGTCGAAATCTTGCAATCATGGTACCCACAAACACTTCTGGAGGTACCAGCTTTTGCTCGGCAGTTGAGATTACTGGTGTCAAATAGTTATTGATAAAATCATTCGAGCCAATTGTTACCAAGAAAAGAGCACTTTGAAGCAAATTCAGAGCTGCTGAGGTTCCAATGCTCACAATTATGTCTTGTCTGGTGTTTGCAAAGTTACCAATCTGTGCATCCAAGTTTATTCTACCGCCCTGTGGATTTATATACGGACATTATTGAATAATATCATGTTCAAATTTAATTGCTAACCAAATCTAAGAATTTGACAGATTATGGGGAATAGGAGAATTGATATTCTACTCAACGAAATATAGAGCTTACAAAAATTTTTCCAGTGTGATTAAGAATCCCCCCTCCACCAGAAGCATAATTGACACCTCGCAGGACTACAGATCCCGCTGTTGTGGGAGCCAAGTAAGGAGGCGTAAAATCCCCTGAGCCCAATTCTTGACCTGGAAAGACAATATTCTAATGTTGGAAAGCAACACAACATTTCTAATCGCATCAACATTGACCCTTCCACGGGTCAGTGCCAACTCAAATGTAAGTATATTACTAGTTCCTAGGGAGGAGTGACAGAAACTAAAACTTGCCTATAATGTCTGCAATTGTTCTGCCATTGGTGTATCTTCCAGTTGGCTTTCCAAAATCAATTCCATTGGGTATAAAATTGGCCTTTGCTAGTGAAGCTATGTAGTTGTTATTTCCAGCATCAACCAGAGAATCACCGAACACAAAGCTAGCAGGAAGATTTTTCGCTATTCCAATTCCCGATAATGCCAGCATCATTAGTACTTCAACTACGACCCCACAAGTTCCTCTTCGGCTCCAGAGGATACCCATTATAGAAGAAAAGAGAGTAGATTTATGCAGTACTACTGATCAACTATTGAGGGGCCTTTCTCATATAAAAAGAGTTATACTGATTACAAAAGGAAGGCCAGACTGGAAGATTATAAGGGAGCCCGAGAATCCGAGCGAATTTATGGTTCCTGAATATCTGACAAGAGATTAAACGGAGAGTCCTTTTATAGACAGATTCCTTCTGTGCACCTACGTATTTGAGACTGAGGAGGGTTACTTCGCGCTAGCAACCGCGTGTGAAGCCAGTTGCCCTTTTGCAAGTAGGCGTCTCTATGACGCCATAATTAGAATCCAAAATTCAGTCTAGCATTGAGAAAGTGTTAAAAAAGTTCAATCCAACAGGACAACAAACAACCTACAAGACGTCATTCCGACAACCGCTAACAACCTTTATTAAACGTTATGTTCGTGATGAAAAACTACCCTTGTGCAAATTGCAATCCAAAGAGCCAACATTGACTACCAACCTATTAGAAACCGTTTGCTTTCATCCACAAAGAAATATTTCTAACACTCTTATAGTCTGCTTCAGGAAATGATGGAAATGACAGAATCGCGGGGCAAGAAGCTTTTATTTCTGTCTGACAAACATTAACGTGGGCATGAGCTCTGGATATTGTTGAAATACGTGGTTATCAATTCAATTTCTTATATATGACGCCCGTTTCTACAAAAACCACTTGTTCTTGAAGATAGCGTGTGCTAAAATGATTGCCCCAAAAACAAAAACCAGCGGCAAACCCGTGAGAGTAAAAGCTTATAGTTCCGATGCAAAAAAAAAAAAAAATAATAATAACAGGACCTTTCGGAAAAAACATGGCAAGGACAGTGAGAGAAAATCAAAGAGTATTAATTTGCGCAACTGCCCTCTGCTGTTTTAAAATTTTGGAAATGTTGGGAATTAATGTAATTGCTTAAAATGGCAAGAGCTCCTTCTATTTACTCGTGTTCAAAAAGAAAGTTCTGTTACTACTTCAAAAGTTCGTTTTCCTTGATACAAATGCAATTTATTTCAATCTTAACAGCTAATGAGTTGTGGAAAGGATGACTTGAGGGGAACAACAGGGATGACTTGACTCTGTACTACGCACAAGCTGCATTTATACGCGTGCCTAGTTATTACAGCTGTCCACCCTCCATGACGCTTCGATGGGCAACCAGTCAGTCTGTTGAGAGGTGATGTCGCCTTGGGTGCACTTCCTATCATATTCCTCGCTGCATTTCGTTCAAATGCCAGTTTTATGTTCTGTTCCTTGATTCCTTGAAATCTTGATTGGTCTTCTAAAATATTCCTTTGCACTGTGGTCTCTGAGTTCATCCGTTACTCCCTACGTCCATACAAGTAGAAGGAAGTGAAAAAAATTTTAAAAATTAAAAAGAAAAGAAAAGAAAAGAAAACCCTGCTCCATGTATAGGTGCAGAGAACGTAGACAGGTCGCTGAACCCCACACTCCTTATCTAAACAAAACAAATAAGTAAATAAATAATTCTTTTACTCATTTTCTTTCTTTCCTTTCTTAATTTATCCAAGCACATGTGAGAAAAAACTCTTTGTTTTAATTTTCTCTTCCATAATTCTTTTCGCTACGATTTTCTTTTTCAACATCAATTTATATCCAAACATAACGTAAGTTTAACCATGAGAAATGCCAACTCATCTAGATGTTGACGGTGGAACCAACTTGACCACGCTAATCCATTCGGAACACGTCTCAAAGACGGGGCATTCTCAGAGAGACCTGGGCAAAGCCAGTCGAAGGAATAATTATTTTTTTACATTTTAAATTTATGATATATTTATATTTTATATTATAAATTTTAAAAAATTATAAAAAATATGCTAATAATTTTAAATAATAACAAAAAATTCTCTTTATTAACTTATCATTAATAAAAATTACTTTTAATTATAAAATTATTATTAAAAATAACTTAAAAAATTAAAATTTCCTTACGGTTATCTTCATTCATCTCTTACTTCACAACTCTACTCTTCCTTTTTCTTAACAGCTACCTTTCCCCACCCACCACTCTAACCTTTCTTTTATTTTTTCTTTTAACTCTTCATCTATTTTAAATATGCCTCACTATTTTCTTCTCTTTTCTCTTCCATAACCACTTCCACCTATTTATTATTATTTCTTTCTCATTACCTCTTTAAAATTTCATATATCTTTATTTTATTTTATCACCCTATTCTCTTCTTTCTTTTACCACTACTTTCTTCCTCCAACTATTATCCTTCTCTCAATCTCTCTTTAAAATTTTATCTATTTTAATTTTATCTCACCATTCATACTCTTCTTCCTCTTTTATCGTAACTATTCATTTACTACTATCTTTCTCTCAATCTTTCCTTAAAACTCCCCTTTTGTTTCTTATTTTTTTTTAGCTATCATCCCCTTTTGATCACAATCATCGAATCGAAATCTTCCGCCAACATTTTTACTTTATTATCATTTATAATGAGGGATGTGTCAACTAAAAAAAAAAAAAGTCATTCAATAATTCTTCAAAGTTTCTAATTTTTTAGATTATATAAGAAAATAAATTCTTCATGTAAAAATTTTCGTTAAATTTTTTTTTCAATAAATTATCATCATATAAGAAAAGTAATTTACCTGTAGTTCCAAACTCTTCTTGTTAATTGATATTTGATTGTGAGCATTAAGTCATATGCCAGGGACCTTTCCACATGTTGATGAACATGTTATATGCTTAAAGCTTAAAGATTTTTTTATTTCTATTTTAGAAATTACAGGTTTAAATTCTATGAGCTGAGGGATTTATAGAAATTAAAAAATGAGCAAGATAGTCATGTTGTGTAGTGCACTCCTTATATATAAAAAAATAAAAATAAAAATGTTGATGAACATGTAACTTATGTTTTAAATTTTGTGTGGCAGAGAAAAGGTACACAATCCAAAAATAAGCCTTACATTTTCATGAGAAAGAATGGAAAAGGAAGAACATCCATGGTCTGGTCTCAGAGCTCTGCCGACAATGTGGAATCTGCCCAATCAAGGTAATATGATTTTCCCTTTCTGCCAATCAAGGTAATATGATTTTCCCTTTCTGCCGTAATTGTTTTCTAATATCTAGATGAGCTCAAAAATCAAATGTGTCACTCGTAGCTTCAAGCTTCAATTATTATTGAGTGTAACTCACTAAACACAAAGCAATATCAATTTTTTGAGCACACGTTCTATTTTGTGACTGTTCCTGAAGAGAGACCAATGTATCTATGCCCAATTTTTATTTTTTTTATTTCATTCCATTTAAATTAAATTAAAAATGGTATTCAGAAAGTTGCCAACATTGCTGTGAAATGTTTATTATTTTCAATGAAATGGCGTGTTCAAGTGCTTCCTTTATTTTCGTTACATTCTATTACAACTGACTGGACATAGAGTAAGACCATATAGCCATCGAACGAACAAAAATTTCCAAGACACTTGATAACCTTAGGCAATGTTTCTTTTTTATTTTTTTTTTGTGTGTGTGTGTGTATAATTTTCTGGAAAATAAAAGGCTTAGTCTGGAAAATTGAGTCATGTTGTGTCCAAAATTTATATAGCTAGAATGCATTGAAGTGAATCAATGGAATTCTTATGTTTCACATGCCTTACTCTCTTTTTGGGGTTCATTGCAGAATGAGGCTCCCAATGGAGTTGCTTTTACATCACAGAACCAATCTGTCGCGGCATTCGTTGGTGCAGACAAGGCTGCTTTCAACCACTGTGCATTCTACAGCACCCATAATTCTCTATTTGATTACAAGGGCAGGCATTACTACGATCATTGCTACATAAAGGGTTCAGCTCTTTGGCCGTGCAAGTTCTATTTTCCAAGTAAGTGGTAAACTGGCTTCATTTTTGAGTTGGATCATGATTGAAGTTAAACAACGGGGAAATAAGAATGCTGTTTCAAATGCTGATGCAGAGCTGTGAGATCTTTGTGATTGATGACATGAGGGTGGAGTTCTCTGGAACCATCACAGCACATAATAGGGAAAATGAAGACGACAGCGGGTTTGTTTTTGTCAAAGGGAAGGTTTATGGGGTTGGTGGTGTTGATCTAAGAAGAGCTAAGGTGCCTATTCCAGAGTGGCCTTTGCAAATCTTTCCAAGACCATTGTTTCCGCAGACTGCTGGACTAACTGGGGTCACGAAGGCAGTACAGAGTAAGAAATCTTAATTTGCCTTGGCTATTTATGTGCATTTACTAAATCAACAATCGTTGTAGAATACTTTCCAGTGTTTATTCATACCTAAGGGCCCTTTTTTTTTTTTCCCTTGGATTGGAACAGCAATCTTTTCCGAGCGGAGTACGACTGCCATGGACCAGGAGCAGATACAGGAAACCAGGCTACTTTGCCCAAACAACTTACTGAAAGAGAAGCTGAACCATTCATGTCCATCGATTTCATCCACGGCAGGGAATGGTTACCAGTTTGGCTATGAACTTATTAATTTCAAGTGGTGAACGCCACTAGACCTATTAGTATGTCCGGCTCAGTACTGTTTTGCCTGTCCTGAGAATGTAAAGAAATATTGAATGCAAAGACTCTCAAGCCTCTTTGCTTTCCTTGGTTTATAATCTTCAATTGTTTTCCAATTCTCGGATATTTCTTGCAGATGATAACTCTTTATTCTCTTCTTACTTTTTTTTTTTTAATTTAATTTTTTGAAGATTCCCTCCTTATTGCGATTAACAGCGTCTGTCAAACCGTTCCGGTATCAAAAGCATATTCAAAAGAAAGAGAGATACTTGATTTACGCATGAATGTAAAACAGTAAGGCAATACTGCCTGTGGCTTTATTCTCGTAATCTTTAAGGAGCTCGAAAGCTACATTAGTCAACTCTAGCTTTCTGTAATTAACTTTTGAATTAAGGATGACCGCCAAATCCTCCTCCTCCAGCAGAGCCACCACCAACGCCCCCTCCTCCCCCAATTCCCCCTCCAGAACCACCACCAATTCCTACTCCACCACCTTTACCACCTCCAAATCCACTACCTGCACCGCCTCCACCTCCTACACCACCACCAGCTCCCCCACCTCCACCTACTCCTCCCCAAGCGCCGCCTCCAATTCCCTTACCACTGCCTCCTCCAATGCCGCCACCCGCACCACCAATTCCTCCACCAGAACCACCGCCAACTCCTACTCCACCACCTTTACCACCTCCACCTCCGACACCACCACCAGCTCCCCCACCCTTGCCTCCTCCAATGCCACTACCAGCCCCTCCACCTACTCCTCCCCCAGCACCGCCACCAATTCCCCCACCCTTGCCTCCTCCAACGCCTCCACCCGCACCGCCACCAGCACCACCTCCGCCACCAATACCTCCTTCAGAACCACCGCCAACTCCTATTCCACCACCTTTACCACCACCAATTCCACCTCCAGCACCGCCACCATGTCCTCCCCCGGCACCACCACCTCCTCCGCCACCAATTCCTCCTCCAGAACCACCGCCAACTCCTACTCCACCACCTTTACCACCTCCGAATCCACCACCTGCACCGCCTCCACCACCAATTCCACCTCCATCGCCGCCACCAATTCCTCCTCCAGAACCACCGCCAACTCCTACTCCACCACCTTTACCACCTCCCAATCCACCACCTGCACCGCCTCCACCACCAATTCCACCTCCAGCACCGCCACCAATTCCTCCTCCAGAACCACCACCCACTCCCACTCCACCACCTTTACCACCTCCAAACCCCCCGCCTGAATCGCCACCAAGACCCCCTCCAGCTCCACCACCGATTCCAGCTCCTACACCAGCACCAACACCAATGCCTCCACCTCCTCCAGCACCACCGCCACCACCTAAACCAACCAGTCCAACTTCAGAAAGCTCATCTTCCCGCATTATCCTACATTCTGCGAGACCTAGCACTAGCGCAACCATCACAGCTAGGACTGCAACATACTTTCGAAATTTCTCCATCTTTTTTGTTTTTTTTCGTTTGAGAGAATAAGGAATGCTTGCTTACTTTGCGCCGAGAATGCCATCGGTAGGGGACCTTATATATAGTGTCGGTTACCGAGAAAGCATTAAATGACATAGTTAGAGTCAAATCTTTTTTATCTTTCAGTCTTTTGTGAAGTATGCATGGCTGTGGCAATGTCCACTTGCAACAATCTTCGCTTAATGAAATCCCAAAATTCAACTTACTTCTGCAGGGCACATTACTTTGCCGGTGAATTCATTAAGATGCTGTCCCCTACGTCTCAACTAACCAAACGTACCTCGCACCGTCTCTGTTTCCAGTTAATTTATCATTTGCTTTGCGCCGGAGACTTGTATATATTTCTAAGTGCGAGCTGTCTAATCATAATCACAGATACGCATAGTTAAGAGTCCAAATGAATTTATTATGTGACTGCTTGCTGTATGGGACCATTTGCTCAGCTATTGTGTAAGAAATGTCATGAAATCAGCGGACGAAAATATAGCAAGTACTTAGCACAACGTGGGTCGTCAGGAGTTTAAATTCCTAGATTTCTCTTTTGATCTTTGGCTCTTTTCTCTCCCAACCCTATAACATCCAAAGAACAAATACAGAAAATTTTAGTAGGGAGGGTGAAAGAATTAATGCTTGTCGACTGTGGGTTTTAACTTGCACTCACAATCGTTGTCACAGATTAAATATGTTTTGCATAGGATTGTGGCAGGCCGGACTGTGGCGGGCCAATAGGCTGGTAGAAGTCGCATTGTTGCCTTGTTTGGCCAGGTGAAAGTAGGTTTTAGGACTTCAAATAACTTAATGATGGCACTGCAAATCCAGCTGGACTGCATCCCTTTTTCATCCTCTTTGGCTATCCAGGCGTCTTTGGCTGGCAGAAAGTTTGTCAACAACTGGGAACTGGTATTCATTCAAATAGAAACCATTATAATTCTTTTCATTTGTCAACAAAGATGCAGTGCTTTGCAGTGAATGCACTAACGTTCTCAACAACCCAGATTGACATCATATCTCGACTATCAATGCCGAATGCAAATCTATCCAGCAAAATGTCCTTCTATGTTTCGTTTTCCGGGATTTTTTTTTTTCGTCGTGAAGGGAGCACTAAGGCTGAAAATAAACAAAACCCCAATACTCATCTTCCTCCGCAAGGCCATGCAACCCCAAGATCTTGTTGTAGAAGTTGACTGACCTTTGCAAAAGTCCTGGTGAACATATATAACTCTTTGCTCAGACTGAAGGTAAAATTGACCATCCAATCTGCGGTGCAGTTTCTTCTCGTAAGATTCGGCCATGAATTGAAACGACTGTTTAAAATATGATCCAGTTGCTTCACGTTCGACAAATCTATGGGCTACGAGGTGGGACAGTCAGAAAGACACAAGTGTTTATTCGTAACGACAGGCCCATTCAATATCAGAATGCGAGCTCGATCTCACCCGCATTCAAGAGTTTCTTCCCTTTCTCGTTAAGTGTTAGTTGGATTAATAAAATTTTTCTGAAATTACTTCTAAAAATTAAATTTAAAAATAACTTATATTGGAAAAGATTATGAAAGGACATTGTTACTTGATAGGAGTATGGATAATTGGTTTAAATTATGAATCAAATCAAACTAAATTGTATTTGACAATCTAATTTAGTTTAATGATTTACAAATGTTGATAATTACGATAATCACTTAGACTTTTTTTTGAGATGTGCTTGTCAAAAATAAAACTTGATAATTTAGTTTAATTTAATGGTTTAAATTATAATTATATTTAAAAAAATTACAAATAATGATAATTACTAAAATTTTATTTGTGATATAAAATTTATTTTTATTTATATTTTATTTAAATAAAAAATAAAAAATTAAATTATAAGTATTTTTTAAAAATAAAAAAAATTAAATCTAAAAGTAAAATATTTTTTTCTTTTTCCTTTTTTTAAAAAAGGATTAACTTTTTCTTTTAGGAAAAAGAGTAAATTTAAAAATATTTTTTTACTCTTTATATTTTATAAAGAGAAATTTAAGATTTTTTTTAATATGAGTATTTGCATTGTGAGGATATTAAATATATGTAAAAATTATTATTATAAATTAAATAAATTATAATACATATTAAATTATAATTAAATAAATTAAGTAAATAAGATTTATATTAAAATTTTAATTATATAAAAATAATAAAAAATTAATAAACTAATTATTAAGTTCAAATATTATAAATTAAAAAAATTTACATAAAAAATTAAACTTAAATTAATTTTAAAATATTTTCAAAATTAAATAAATACAATCACATAAATACTAATATATATAATAAATTTAATTCATTGTATCATCTATAAATCTAGTCTATCATGCTTTAGTTCATTACAATTCTTTATGTATGTACATATATTTAATTTCTAAATAATTTTATTATTTGGTTCAAGTGGGCGAAAAATTTATCATAAATAATATTCATTCAAATAAGAGTACTGCGAATTTGGTGAGGAGGTAAAAGACCCTGCAGTTAACGCATTGACTAACAGTCAAACTAACCCTCAGCAGCTTGAAAATCTTCCGGTTATTAATTCCCAATAAAAGTCTTTTTTACCTTTTATTTTGAAATGTTTTTGCTCCAAAAATGTCAATTTTCCGTACTAACGACGTCGTTGAATCGGACACGATCGAATTGGCACCGAGCAACCCTTTAAGTTGTGGATTAAAATTGCTCAGAAAGTAAATAAAAGAAAGAGATGGATTAAATAAAAAAAAACACGAAAACAGTCGTGGAAGTGAAGGATCGTTATCAATGAGCTAGGGTTTCGGTTGTGTCAATTAGATTGCAAATTGAGAATCAATCAGAGAGTGGAAACGAAAAATGGAGGACGGAGATGGAGCAGGAGGAGGAGGAGGAGGAGGAGGAGGAGTGGAGAGAGTGGTGGACTCAAAGGACCTACAGCAACAAAGCAAAGCACTGGATAAGCTCACCGACCGTGTCGAAGATCGCCAGCTCGACTCCACCCGCGTTCAAGAGGTTTTCCTCTCTTCCTTTTCGCTTTGTAGATTAATTGCTATTCCTTATTTTTCTTCTTCTTCTTATTCTTATTATTATTTACCATTTCAGAGAAATCCTATCGTCGTTAAAGAATTTTAATTTTTTTTTTTTGATGCGTGTATGTGTTGTTTAATGTGGACAGGCCATGGCTTCGATTGCCGCATCTGCCGAGGCGGACTGGAATGCTATGAGAATGAGGTGCCAATGCCATTTCTTCTTCTTCTTCTTGTTTTCTTTTCTTTCATTTTTTGATTTCTGTTAATAATTATGTTTTGATGTTTTGAGAATGTGTATTAACCTCATTGAGAAAAGTATGTTTTACTTTAACTTCTGAGTCTGTTAATGTGATAATTTTCAGTTGGTACATTCTGCTATTCTACATCATTTTATTTTTTTCCTTTCTATTTCTGTTGCAGCTAATGAAGTTTATTGTTTGTAATGTGACCAATGAATTTCATGTTGCTGATAAACTTAATTTAGTCTAAGTGATATTTATGAAGTTGCATCTGTTGTATGTCTCCCCACTGCAACAAGTCTGAGTCTTGCGAGTTGAGGATAGGAGTTCATATTACATGGTTCCTTCCAAAGAATTTGAACTTGTTAGTTATTCTATTTGCAGAAGAATTCATTGCATGTTCTGCATTTAGTCTTGTAAAAAAAAATTTCCGTGAAAGAGGTATGAATTTCTTGTTGTTACAAGTTGGAATTTACTCTTATTGTTCAAGTGGAGTTTGCTCTATACGGTGTAAGAGTTAAATCTATCTTCAGGAGATTTAAGCCAAACAAAAATAAACTGCTAGATAAATTTATTGATACATTTCAATTTTCAAGTACACATTTTGCGTTCTTGTTTTTAGACTGTGTGTTTGGCAGCAGTTATTTGATAAATTGCATAAACACTATGATTCAAAAATGGCTAAATAATGTGCATTCAAGCACTGAGGGTTACCAACTTACCATGGAGCAAACTTGAATATTCCAAAGGACCTTTGTTGAGCTGTTGTATGTCTTGACTCTCTTGATATGCATCTTGAAATACCTTCGTAGAATTGTAGGCCTTGATACAAATACAAAACCGTGTACTTGTACTTGAAGTCGATGAAAGATATTTTCTGCAGCACAAGTACATCAATGCCTTATTCCCCTCTTGTGGATTATCTCTGTATTTCTTAGAATTTGGTTTTGGATTCTGTGATGCTTAGATTTCTCAAGCAATGCATGCTTATTGTTCCTTTCAGGGAGAAAGAATTGGCTGCTGTTAAGATCAATGCAGCTGATGTTGATATAATTGCAAATGAATTAGAGGTAACTTTCCCAGTCCTCTTGAACCTATGTCTATGATGCATCTGCCAATGGCTTATAAAAATTGTATGTGATGTTGATATCAGTTGGACAAGAAAGTGGCAGAGAGAACCTTGCGTGAGCACAAAGGTGATGCAGTTGCCGCAATTCGATATCTTCTTCGTTAGAAAACAAGTGGATGAAACTTTTATAGCGGTTTCGAATTTTGCTGAGAATGAGAAGGTGAATTCTTCTGGGCAATGCATGCGGAAGCTCAGCCATAATACCATCCACAACCTTTTTGGAACTAGTCTATTTACTCAACTTGCTTGTGTGCTTCCAAAAAACTTTTTTGCACCATACACATGCTGTGTTGGTTATCATCTGTAGAAGTGATATGATTGATAGTTCATCCGGATTGGTTCCTGCGTTGCACTTTTTTTTTTGTGGGACCGTGTATGCTTCAAAGAAAGACGTAGCTATGATATGCAAATAGCGTTTGTCATTAATTCGCGGATGAAAGGATTTCGCTTTCTGATAACTGAATGCAGGTCCGAGATCATTAGTGTTTCTTTATTAGTTGCTGCACCTGAGACCTGCGCCAATCGTACGCGAAATTGCAAGGGATGCTATATGGCGTTTCATGAGTAACATATGGTTGGAGCACAGAAATGTGTGACATCACTTGACATCACGTATAATTGAAGGTCTAATGCGCAAGAGAGCGCTGTGGGAGCTTCCAGGTCGGCTCGGAACTACCGATGCCACCAACATCCCATGTGACAACCTCAACTAGGATGATAGTCTCGAAAGGATGTCCACACTAAAACACGCTATAAAAATTTTACAGGACAACACATAACTATAATTTACCTACAACAAATGAAATATAAATCATAATTTGCATGTTTTATGGGAGACTATTCAAAGTTGTGGCATGAACATGTCTGCTAAATACAGTGAGCAAATGGGCACTAAAATCTCTAATGTTAAATAAAGCAGGATTTTTTTTCCTCCCTGTCTATCAATTTGAACATTTGTGATCACTGTACAGCTCCATCTAGTGGTCCTAAAACCTCTCATGTGTAATGACCAATGGGTTCCACTAACCCAACAGAATATATCTAATTAACACAGCACTACCGATGGCCTTTGAAGATTTTCATGATGTAACCAAATAAACAAGCGTCAAAAAACAACAAATCAACATCAAACTTGGGCAGCTCACATGGACGCCAACCACTCCAATTTCTTTTTGCACATTTCCTTGTCTGCTTGCTAAGAGCTTTTCTCTGTCTACCAATACCACATCTTTTGGTGCCAATCTTACCGCAATTACAGTAACCATTGGCACTTGACAGCAAAATTTATGCAAAAATAAAAGTGATGGCTTTCTGTGCACTTTGACATATCAAACAGCACAAACGAATTTGGTTTACAAATCCCTTTGCCCGCCCTCTCCAGCTGCAGAACGTGATGCCTGGAATTGAATGTTGTATTGTCTTTGCAGGTCTCTCAGCTTTTCCAGCAATTCCTGGAAGCTTGGACGGCACTGTGGATCACTGGTTTGAACAAAAATTCAAAGATTCATAAGTTAGCCAGTATAATCAGAAATTAAAAAACAGGGCATACATATAATCACAAAAGGACTTGACAGAACTCTCAAGTACTTTCATGTCTTAGTCAAACTTATGCACTTGGAATCACTAGATAAGCCTATGATATCTCTGAATGATCATGAACTTATCTCCTTGGCAAAAGTCAACCTAAGCTAGTGACCTCAGCTTTATAATTATTATATATGCAGGCCATGTAAGACATCCACAACTCGCACCATAGGATCATAATTTAACTCCTGTGCATTGGTTAGATGACTCATCTCTATGGATCCATCTGAGGCCATAAACCTATTTTATTTGCGTAGACATTTATAATGATTTATACCCCAGCAGGCCATTGTCAGCTGTAAGGTTCAAGAATGAGACAGAACAAGAATAGGAATATCCTATAATATCACTACCCAACAATTTGATGACATGTCCAAATATGACCGCAGAACTTGTTAGAATAAGTAGAATTACCAATTTCACAATAGTGGATGTCTAATAAGGAACCTATTCAACTAATTAAGCACATTTTGACATGGGTCAGTTTCTTAGAACCAAAGAGACCTTTAAATTTGTAGCTCTTGAAGATGAAACTAGAAGCATGCAGCTATTTTGAAGAAAATAAGCACCTGTGCCAGCAACTCTCAATTATAGAGGCCCACTGTGGATCCAAATCCTCTGGTATATCCAATCTTTGGTTCATGAACCCCACAGCTCCAATCACCTGCAAGTTCGCCAGAAAAGTTGTTATTTATTACCCATGGCCATGCAATGTAAAATGCTGTGTCTCTTATGGTTCAGATGGAAGTTCAATTTCAGGCATCCATTATAGTTCGTGACAGCATTACAATGCACTTTTAGGAACTGATGACATCTTATGACTATTTCTTGGTTTTTCCTAGTACATTAAAAATTATAATAAAATTGTCAAATGAGATGCCAATTTTTTTTTCCTCTACAAATCTGTCAATTAAAATCCCTACCTGCATTGAGTTTAGACTATCCCAAGGGATTTTCTCAGTAGCAATCTCCCACAGGATCACTCCAAAGCTGTATATGTCAGATCTAAATGAACCCAAACATTCAGAATAGAAATGTAGTCTTACTCCAATGCCAGGAAGAAACTTGAAACACAGATACAAAGTTCAATAATTTCCTAACAAAAAGAGTAGAACATACTTCTCATCTGATTGTTCATTACGGAGAACTTCCGGTGCCATCCATTGAGGCTACAAAACAGGAATGGAACACACTAAGAACTTGACCTTCAGTTGTTACACATACTTCTATGAAAATATTTACATAAAAGGAGTGGTAAAATTTATTTGTACTGAATTAACATACTGTCCCCTTTCCAGTCTTGGTTGTCAGATACGTTTCATGCTTCAAACGTGACAGACCAAAATCGCAAACCTGTTCAGACATAATTCCAACAAATTTTATGCCCAACCAGAAAATTAAGCATAACTCCCAGAGCAAAGAAGTCAAAAATGGACTACAAAACAGAAACTGATGGAAATAAAATACTAATGTTGCATGACAGACCTTTACTGTCCAGTTTTTATCAACTAGAAGGTTTGAAGACTTCAAATCACGATGAATGATTGGTGGATTGCAATGATGAAGATAATTCATTCCTCGTACCTGTAAAGTGGGGGAAAACAAATGCAGGGTCACACAAAAACTTCAAATCCACATGCAAAACCTGTTCACCGTAGTACAAGACAACACTTCTCCAAAATTCAAGTGATACTCACTACATCCAGTGCCATATGGACACGCCGCCTCCAATCTAGTTTGGTTGCATTCCTCTGTAGCAAGCGAAACAGACTTCCACTGCATCAATAAAGAAAAATGATACACATCAGCCTAATAGGTAGACTACAACATTTTTTGAATTCCATGCTAAATCAACCATTGTGCCCTACAAAGGATTGACTATTGTTTTGTATGTAGGAAAAAGTATAATAAGAATGATAATAATAACAAAGACAATAACAATAACAACAAGAAGGAAATATAGACAGACTTCCAAAAGGGAGATCAAATTACCGTGGGAGGAACTCTGTAACAATGCAGAGATGCTGAGGAGAAGTAACAGCACCCATGAAGAGCAAAACATTTGGATGTCGGAGTCTTTTCATAAGAGAAACCTTTAATAAACAATAATGTGATATCAGCATCCAAATGGAATTTTGAGAGATACCCTGACCTAGTTTTCAGATGGTCTGAATATCAATATGAAAGGGTATGACAAGGACAAGTCTCTAAAATGTGAACCTATATGTGACCATTGATCGGATTCAATCCAAGAATTATTTAAAGTCAATCTAGTTCATAGGATACGGCATCCCATCCACTGGCAAAAGCTGGCTCACACTTCAGTTCTTAATGTCTAAATTCACCATATGAAGGCTATCAGCTTAAAACAGCATCACTCATGTCAATAGCATTGGCATTGATTGCACACTAGAAGAAATGAAGCTACCTATCACACAATATTACCAATTGCATCAAGGGAGTAGAAAACAACAGGATTTAAATGCATATGCCTGTGGTTGGTTTGGTTGTGGGTAAACAAAAAGAACAAAAGGAGAATGAGATAACAAGCACACCTCTTGTCTGAATGAAATTATTGCATCATCAGAATATTCTTGCTTGGGGAATACCTTGACAGCAACATCCTGAAATGGAATCAATGTCAACCAACCACCATGTAATGTCCTGAATTCATGATGATCATATCTGTGAGCTTCTTTCCTAGCCTAGCCTAGTTGGCAAAACATTTGAAGATTCATAAAAATCCCAGCTGACTGAGCAGCATCATTTTTCATCAAAGGAGAAAAACAAAAAAAAAATCTATATACCATGCATGCACAAGATAAGGATATGCGTAATTTTTCTGATACATCATCAATGATTCAACGTTATGAGAATGTCAACCCAGATTTAGATTACTAGTTGGAGCCTTGTATTCTGGCAATCAACTTGCATCCTTTTGCCGTGATCCACAGGCTACATACATGAAATTCTTAGGTTGAATCAGATACAACCAAATGCCACACCTTGTCTCAAGTTACTTGATTGATAACAACATAAACATAACAACTTAAACACAATTTATGCATTTTTCAGGCGCTAAAGCTGTTAAAAAGAAGAGCACAAGAACATACTGATCCATACCACAGAGCATGATAAACAGTCCCACAAGAACCTGCAGGATCCAAGTGCAAAACAAGTCAAACGAAAAGTAGAACATACATAATCAAGCAAAGCATCAGAATGCTTACAGACAAGAAATCCACGAACAGAGTCAGTATGAGATAAATGTAATATGCAGAAATGATGCCCAAAAGTAGATGCATAGGAAAGTTGAATGCAGATAATTCAATATGCATGGGACAATGTAAAGATTAATAACCCTGAGAAGAAGCAAAATCAAGGCCTTGTGTGCATTTTTCAACAAAAAGATAGTCACCTTGCCCAATTTGTTCTCCAAACGTCAAATCCTCCCACAGTATTTCATAATCCAAGCAGTCTGTCTCCATGTCCACCTTATTAATAGCACTGCTGCTAGTACTTCCACAGCTGCTGGGGCTGCTTGTGCTGTTAACATTAATAGATGACCAGGACCCAGAAGCCTCAGTAGTAGTATGTCGATTACCGTCACTTGCCTGAGCTTCAGTTTTTAAACTTGCGGGAAGACTTCTTATTTCGCTTTCCTGGTCATTCTGCATCCAGGTCCGCCCAAGACAGGTGTTCCTTGCCTCCAAGCCTTCCTTTTCATTGCCTTTCCATGGCCATGCCAACCCTTTCTTACCAATCAATGCTTCTGCTTTTGAAGCAATAAGCTTGTGAATTGCAGGTTTGCCTTCACTCTCATCACCAGAGTCTCTGGAAGGTTTTGTCGGGGAATTTTCATTAATGTGAGAGAACGCACCAACAGGAGATGAACGTACATCCCCTCTGGGTGTGCTCGCCCCGCTGGAATTTGCATCCTCCCTATGGTCAGAAACCATTGCGTCTGAGAAGCCATAATCAGAATAATGACTACCTCCACTGCCACCTTCACGTTCGATGCTGTTCTCTCCTGTCCGAATTTTCGACTTGACTTTGTTGCTCACCTTGGATGCCTGTTTTGAAGCCTTTTACAATCAAGATACGACACACCATATAGATTCATTAATATAAATGCAAGAAACCAACAGGCTCACCAAATTTGATATTTTGGATGCAATTGCTGCTTGCAAAGGCTGTTGAGAATCAAGACCAAGTTTAGTCGTGATACTGGTTCCGGGCCTACTAGAGTTTGAATTTGCTTCTGAACTCCTTGAAGCTGGTGATGCAACCCTCGTTTCTTGAAAGGTCTTTGAATCACTTGACACACAGATAATTCCAACCAAAGTACCATCATCATCATAGAATGGAGTATTGGTTGCAACAACAACAAAACTCTCTCCCATCTTATTCTTAACAGGAAACTGCCCCGTCCAGCTGTCCCCCATGGTGACACGATGGACTATATTATTTGCCACCACATAATCCTGGGGATCTACAACCAACTCAATAGCATCCTTGCCAAGAGCATCTGCAGCAGAATAGCCGTAAAGATGTTCAGCACTTCGGTTCCTGCAGAATTGGACCATACCAAATTCACTAAACTTCAGATACATCAACTAAAGACATTTATATCCATCAATAAATTGCAGTAAAAAAGAAAGAAACACTCTCCAACACGAAACAAATTAGAACAGTAACTCATAAGAGGAAACAAATTCAAAATCACAATCTCATAGTCAACCACTAGAAACTGAAATTCAATGAACAATAAAATCAAGCAATCATAGGAAAAAATGTTCCAGATATGCCAACAAAGAACCAATCAAAATGATCCCAAGAAGACAAAAGAGAAACAAAAAGAAAATGAAACTAATTTATGACCCGCTCGACCCTCTCACCAATAAATGATGCGACCACTGAGATTAAAGATGTGTACAGACTGTCCCATAGACTGCAATATATTCAAGTACTGCCGGTCCGTGAAGTTGACGGCCGACGGTCCGATATTTGCTCCTCCTCGTTTGGCGGCGGAACTACCGGCGTTATTACTGTCATTTGAACTGTCCCGGCTCTCTCTCTGCAACGGCGAAGCATGCCTAAACGACGCAGAGCCTGTCTTCCAAAGACCAGCCGCACCAGACTCGTGACAGCCGCCGCCCCTTCTCCTGGGAGCAGTCCTCTGAGGAGATATCGAATGGGAGCGTTGCTGGCGCGGCCGCTCCGGTCCTGGGCCAGCAGAAAGCTTAAGCTTGGACATCTCTTCCCTGAGCTGCGCATGCCCTGCTTCCAGCTCTTGGATCTTCCTCAGCAGCTCCTCCGCCGGCGGCGTTTCCATTACTCTCACCCCCCCTCCGCAATCAACAGCTGAAGTTGGGAAACAAGGTTGGGAGAGAAGAAGAGTTGTGGATTTTGAGGGGTCTCATTCTCATCTCCAGAAACACCTCTCTCTCTCTCTCTCTCCCTCTACTATGCTTTCACTTTACCGGCTCGGCTCTCCCCTCCCCCTCTGCTTTTATCTGTTTTGGGTTAAAAGAGAGTAGCTTACAAAAAGGGAGGAAAAACAAAAAAGAAAAAAGAAAAAAAGACCGCAGCTTTTTTCCCTGCCTCAAACTACAAAGTCAAAGGTTCGCAGAAACCCGTGCCTACGAATGAAGCTGGTTCAACCCATTAACCCAGATTTGCTGCTCCCTACAACCCGAGTCATCGGGGTGATTGTTTCCGAAATTTCGAATTATAATATCTCGTTAACATTTTCATCCGAGACTCCATTGTATCTGACATCACCCCTTCCTTTTTGTTTTTGTGAAAAAGGAAAAACGGGACAGGGAGTTGAAGCCGACCAATATTTGATTATGCACACAATATCTCGATTTTAATTGTACCGCCCATTTCCACGAAACACGTGTCAGATTATCTTAATTGTACGGTAAAAACATAGACTCAAGCCACGCTTGTTCCAATGAAAAAAGACCACACCCCCCCCCTCCCCCTCCCCCCTCTTGCTCGCTCCCTCCCTCCTTTCTCTGCCCTTCTTCTTTTAAAATTCACTTTTACCTTTAGCTTTTCTGCTTTAGTTGGGTGTTTGGTTCATGTTCTCTTCTAGCTCTCCTTTGGACCGTTCCTCCGCGTTCTCTTCTCGGTGTTTTTTGGCCTCTGCTCTTTCCAGCTCACCACTCGTTTATCCGAAGCGGACCGCAAGTTTGGAAGCTAAGCAGTTTTTGCCTTCTTCCACGCACTCCCTTGGCGCGTGGATACACATGGTCCCTCGTCCACTCATAGTGCTGGATTTTTATTCTCCTGGTCCAACCGACGAGGCGCGTTCTTTACGCGCTTGTCAGGACGTGGGTTTCGCGCGCGCTTCCCCCTCCCCACCCCCACCCCCCCAATAGGAGAAGACTACGGCACTCCGCTTTCACGCGCTGCCACTCTAATACCCTCGTGGCTTCTTTTTGTTTTTTTTTTTTTTTTTTTTTGTGTTTACCTGGAGGGACCCCTCGTGGCTTTCTTACAGTAATATTCTCTGCAAACAGTAGTTCTTTTTTTTTTTTTTCTCGTTAACCGAGTAAATAAGGTTGGCCGAACTTCAGGCGAGACAATTTTTTAGCTTTGTTTTTTTTTTTTTTTTTTTTGCCCTTTTTGTAGGTAGTTGGGAAAGGGATAGGATTACTCGAATTGACAATATGCACACAACCTATCAAGAATTGAAAAGTGTCAACTGGGCATTGGCAGGTTAGTTTCTTTTATTTACTTATGTTAGTTATAATATATGGGGAAGTGTTTGAGGTCGGTCAACAGTTGCCCATCTCTTGCTGCATATTTGTTCATGATTTAAAATGGGAGGGCATCGAGACACGTGAAAGTCCGAAGTCAAAACGCGAGAGCATCTCATTCTTCCTTTTTTTTGTTTTCTTTTTGAAAAAAAAAAAAAAAAATCGGATGGCTTTATTCACAAAACGCAATTATTGTGGCTGAACATGTCTTAATCTTAAACCAGTATTTGCCTACCAAAATTGTCTAGAAGAGGTAAGAATGCTTTCCTACCATATCAGGACAAGAATTTTTTGCTTCCCCTGGCTGTCTCTGTAGCCCATCTCATATGCTTCCATCCACGATCCACCAGTTTCGCTTAATGAGGAAGCCAACAAGGCTTTTCCCATGTTTTTTGTTTTGTTTTTATTTTTTATTTTTTTTTGCCTTCTTCTGTCCTCACTTAAGAGCCCATTAACTCTCAATTTTGGAAGCAAGAGGCAAATTGCCTCTCTCTCTCTCTCTCTCTCGCTTGAGTGCTCAAGCACGCACACTTTCAGCCTTAAAAAGACAAAAAAGCAAAGCATCAGACCCTTCTTGTTCTCTGTCTGATTGGAGGACCATATAGATCACTATTATAAGGGAAACAATTGACCATTCGGTTGCAACTTGCAACTAATTAAACTTCAGGAAATAGGACGCCCATACCTCTTAAGATTACTTGCAAATTTGCATACTTGTCTGTCTTGTCTCCTTCCATGTGGTGCCCGCTGGCACATTTTTTAAAATCCATTATTGGGAAAAACCCCCCTTTCAGGGCTCTTTGTATTGACCTTTCGATTGGGCTTGGGAACTTCATCCCAAGCTAATGGTCACTTGGAACTTATTAGGCAGATTAAATGAAAAGAGATCACAGCCAAATGCACCGTTAGGGGTTCGCCTGGTTCTTAGCAAGAAAACAACTGGCAGCTCCCAGGGCCAAACTAAAGCAGTGTAAAATGCTTAAAAATAAAGTAGAAAAAGCACATATAAACAAGGTTGTTGGAACTTGTATTACATGGCAGACAAGGAATTATAATTTTATTACACACAAGAAAAAGAAATGCTAAAGGACTAGAACTAGAGGGACTAGGCTCATAGTACAGGTAGACATATGTCACAGGTAACTCAGCAAGGTATAATACATTCGAATATATACTTACAGCAGAAGAAAGATACAATTCCATCAAATTGCAACAGTTTCTTGCCAGGGAACTACCCACAACAACCTCATAACACGATACCTCTGTCGCTTCTTGATTCGTGCAGTCATGTCGGCACATCCAAGGAATTAGGATCTAGCAAGGCTACGTCAATGAGATATTTGGACTAGGAGTTAGAATTTCACAATTACCTAATGATGATGGGCTGATCTTTTCCTCTGGTGTCTGCTTGGAAGCATAAACCACGTTCAAAGTGGACAGAGTCCAATGCAGCCTGCCAAATGCTTGGGATGAATTACCCCCTGCTACAGGGAGTTCACCTTGGTACTGGCTTAAAAATCACCAGCAGGATCAGGGACGCCCCAGAGGAAGTATCAGGTTCCAATTGGGGAAGGCCCTTTATGTAACTCTTTCAAGGACCAGCCATATTCATCAACACTTCTTGCACCTCTCTCTGGGCCATTGGGAGTTCCAGGATAACTATGAAAAAACATCTCTCAGACTCTCTAATGTACTGGACTTCACCATTCATGAGCTTTAAAATCTTCCGGCACATGCTGAGTCCTAGGCCTTCCTGAGTTATCCATCGACCACTGTGGAACATATCTTGTACTAACTCAGGAGGAAGACCTTCGCCAGGGCAAACAATCCTTCACAGACAAATCAATCAACAATCATTAGTTTACTGCCAAGACATAGGGTAGGTGTATGATAGCAATAGAGATGAGTGAATATTGCAAGATGTCTTCAAGCTTTGCAACCAACCACCTTTATGCTGTGTGCCATACTTAATAAAATTAACTGCCCTGAATGTCGAGATTATCAGATGGTTCCATATGCATAGATATTGATTAGCATAGTTTGGCCTGACCGACAAGTCAGATGGAAGCCCATTCTACCCCTGTTGACCAATCCAAACATACCTTCTTATTGAGATTAACAACGTGAAGGACCAGTTGGGCCACATACTGGATAATTAGAATGATTGACAAACAAAGAAAAATGTTCCTTGTAGTCATCATATCTTGCCAAGAAAAAAAAAAAAAAAAGTGATGCAGCCAGTGCCATAGGATAGAACCACGGGAGGCAGTAAACATTAGAATGGCAAATGAGAGTCACGGTCTTTTCCCCCCTAACATTCATCAGATTGTCATACTCAACAAAATTAAAAAAAAAAGTAACCAAAGACTCCAATGGTACCATACCTGAATTCTGTATGCACGATACTGAGATCATCACAAATTTGCTTCAGTGACGGATGAACATGAATCTCTACCCAACCTTCTGAAGATGGTGTATAACGCACCATATTCAACAAGAAATCAGCCAGTACCTGTTGAATTCTGGCCTGATCACCATGCACAACGAGAGTTTTTATTTCCTCCGGAATGTCACGGATCAGCTGTAGATTTCTTTCTGTTAACAGTAACATTATTTGGCTAACAACAGCATTTATGACACTCCCAAGTAAGAATTCATCCTTCTCAAGCTCCAGTGAACTAATTAAAAGAAAAATGGACAATTTCCTTGTGTTAGTGATAACTATGCTCAAAGTTCAGAACTTCAGATGTGACTCAAACACACAAGTGCACTAGAATCCACAAGAACGAAGTTAAGGAAAAATACACGTATTCTCAATTAAAAAAAGGGCACAAATAAGTAATCAACAAATATATTCAAGTTTTTAAAATAAAGAAATCAGCTTGTCTATTGTCTTGGCATTTACAAAAGGGAAATTCACAGCATAGAAATACTTGAGCTCAACGAAAGTATGCATTTATGGCACAAATATCTTTGTTTATTTACAGATTGAAGTTGCTGAAACAACATGATGCTTTAAAACACCAACCAGAAGTTAGGAGTCCTACTAAAGGTTTTTTTGGGAACAATCTGGAAGAAACCTAAAATATGCCAATGAACTTGAGCGTTGAGGTAAGGGACACATGTCATATTGACAATCGCTTAGTGTTAATGCAGATATGTAAATCAGTCTGGTGTAGGTCTCCACAACAAACATATATTTCTAAAAGATTAGCAACAGCTGGAGCTGAAACTTCATGTCATGCAATGCCCTCTTACAGGAAAACAAAAGAGGGAGAAAACATAAATTGCATAAAGATTTATTTGCAGGAAACATACCCATCTTCAATTCTCTCCAAATCAGTATCTTGTATGATCTTTATCATCTGCTTTTCACAAGCAGCACTAGTTTCAAGAAATTGCTTTTGTTCTTCAGTCAAGTCTGTGGCCTCCAAAAGTGAATTAGTAAAGCGTATACCACTTAGAGGATTTTTAATTTCCTGGCAAATATATGCCAACTCTTTCATCCTTGCAAAGCATTTCTTCTCCTGTTGCCTCTGGACATTAAGAGCTTGCTGCAACTCAGGACTTGCAATCTGCAAGATGCCGAAGGCTCCAATAATCTGGCCGTCCATGTTTACCCTCTTGTTTGCTGTCAAGAGGGCCTGCACATACTTTCCATTCCGGTCAAAGAAGGAAAATGGAAACTTGTCCGTTTCCTGCCCTCCAATTGCACTGTGTAACACAATCATGAATTTTGTCAATGCATCCTGACCCTTGAGCCGACAGCAACTTCCAAAAACCTCCCCAACTAACATTTTCCCAATAATTTCCCCTTGAGTCCATCCTGTAAGCTTTTCCATGGCAGTATTCCACTCCAAACAACATGTATTTTCATCTGAAGCAAATATTGGAGGGATCAGTGGATTGGGACTATGGACGATAGCTTTATAATCACCTTGTATGCGGATAAATTTGTCCATTACCACTTTCTGACCAGTCACATCCTGACCAACGAAGCAAACTCCAACAATATTACTCATGTAGTCCCTGCTAGAACAAGCATTGACCACAACAAAAACTGCCTTCTTTTGATGTTCAGAGCCAAATGTTCTCAATTTTATCTCTACATTTTTATCCTCTTCACCTGTATGATTTAAATACAAGTAACACAACAGTGTATCAGAAGCTGATAAACCATCAAAACCATGCTAAGTTCTCTTGTAAATGTGGTTTGGTCCTGATTCTCCTAACCCATATCAGAGCTAACCTACAATGTTAGACTTTGACAGTGTCATTGGCGACTGTACAATAAGAATTTTTAATGTTTAGCTTGAAATTGCATCATTTCTTAGTGGGGTTTCATTGACTGAGTAATCTGCTAGTTAAATGCAAGTATAAAAGGCAATTTTTCATTGCCATCACAAGACAAGGAAACATATGCTAAGCTCCTTAACAGGCCAGCGAGAAAAATCAGTACCTATTAAAGCGTGACATAGAAGCTTGTCAACAGTTTCTTCATATTCCTTGTAAACAAGGTCATGAACCAAAGACTTTCCCATGGCTTCCTCAACTGAGACTCCAGTCAACTCAGCAACCTTTGCATTCCATCCATTTATGCGGCCATCAACATCTACTGCAAAAATTGGCACAGTTGCTGTCTCTATTAACCTCACCATTTCTCTTGCAACTGAGCTCAGCTCATCCATCCCTTGCAGCTCTAAATCCCCAACTTGGGAATGTATAACAGCCTTAGAATTGGTTGCTTCTGCATCTTTAAATGAGTCTCGCAGAATAAGCTGCAAAGAGTGAATGGCATCCATTTCTGCATTCTCCCAATGTAAACTCCGGCTCTTTACCACTTCCAAAAAAGCCTTGAATGAGGAACGTGGATGCATCCTCTGCCCATCATCCTTGTCCTCTGGGTGATGCTTTGCACCACCCCATTTGATCTCCTTTGCAGTGTGGGATCGAAACCAGAAAAGAAAATCCTTCCTAGTGATATAAGCAACAGCCATCCCACAGACTGAATCACCAAGTGTGGATGCCCCAGGGTAACCAGCATCAGCCAGACTGTCGGTGCTTAGTCCTGTAGAGTCTCCATGACAAGTCAACAACCACTCTACAATATCTTTTATTTGGGCCTCACTAGGTGTCACGCCTATAGGATAGTATTTCCCTTGGTAATAAAGCGCTGCCCCATTACACTTCACAAGATCCATAATACTTGGGCTTTGAGTAACAATGCCAACAGGAGAGTCCCGAAGAAGCATATCGCACAAGAGCGTTTGAGTTCTCAAAACACGTTTCTCTGACAACTGAGATGCCAATTGTAACTCCATGTTCAATTGAAGTCCAAAAGCCTGCATCAAGAACTCACAGGCATAACGGAGAGGGAATGGAATGCACCGAGCAGATGTGTGATGACAAACAACCAGGCCCCAGAGTCTCATTGAATTTCTCCCACCAATTGCTTCCTCATCATTTCCATTAATAATCACAGCCATGGCCAATGAGGCAATAGAACCCATATTTTCCATATACTGAGCATGACAACCATGAGGGGCACGAAGAGTTGATCCAACCAAGCACAGGGGCTGCATAAGCCCTTCATCCTGAATAACACAGACGGGTGAAGCATGACAATCCACAATCATTCTGACCCTATTCTGCTTAAATAGAAACCTTGAAGCCTGAGGTATATCAGTGGCAGGATAATGCAAACCAATATATGGCTCCAAGTCAGCCCTTTTATTCTCAGCCACAACCTCACCATGCTCATCCTCGTGAAACTTGTAAACCATTACTCTATCATACCCAGTAAGCTCCCTCACACATTCTACCACGGTATCACACAACAGCTTGATGTCCCCACCCGGGAGTGACTGTAACTGTGAAATCGCGCGAACTGCTAACTTCTGGGACTGCACCGCCCCTGCTATGGACAAAGAAGGGTCGTCTGTCCTGACAGGCTCCAAATCAATAACGATCCCGACATCAACCCTGTGCAAAATTGCGTAAAAGGCTTTACCGGAGTTCCTCGAATGAATCCAAAGAGGGTTTAACAACGTGATTTCCCTAGCCCCAAACGCCTTTTCGAGCAGAACTGCACTGGACGGCGTGAAAAGCGTGCACACATCAGTCCCAATATAAAGGATTTCAGGTTTCTCCAGTGAAGGGACAGATTGCGGGGTTAAACCCAGCATTTCACGCGCGTTTTCACTGTAAGCAATGACTCTAAAGGAGCCTTCATCGACGGCGATCATGCAGCCAAAGGGCTGGATATGGCCGCCCCGCTGGATTCTTGAAAGGTAAGCAGTGATTTGCTGCTCGGGAACTGATTGGTTAGTGGTCCTGATTGATTGAGAGTAATCGAACGACTTACCGCACTCTCCGGATTGCTCGAAAACCGCGTGAAGCTGAGCATCCACAGTGTACTGAGCAATCGCTTTACTTACAGACTCATTCTTATTGGCGTTGTTGTTGTTGTTGTTGTTGGTGGTGGTGGTGGTGGTGTTGTAGTAAGGTCTCAGCTTGCTGGTCCCTGTCTCCGAGGACTCAGCTTGGTTGTGGCTCTGCTGCCGTTGCTGTTGCCACTGAGACGCCCCTCCCCCTCTGCCACCAGATGCCATTACACTTGGTCTTTTGGTGTTTGGATGTTGAGCGATTTGTTTACTGAATTGAATATCTAGAGGCAGAGAAGAACAAAAACCCACGTGTGCTATGAAGATTGGTGACGATTCTCTGTTACTTCCAGTTCCTAGTGGAGGACCCAAAAAAAAAGAAAAAAAACAATTTTTTTCTTTTCTCAATTTCCTTATTTTTCAGTTTCTCCTTTTCTTTTGTTTGGGTCTTTGGGGGACCTCGAAGAGGCCAGCTGTCTTACAGAAGCAGGACAAGGGGGAAAAATCCCAGAAAGAAGCTTCAGGTGCTTCTTTGATTGATTTGGTCTTTTGTTTTTTTTTTTTTTTTTAATTGGAGGCAGAGAAGAGATTGTCTTTCTCTTTTTCTTTTCTTTTCTTTTTTTTTTTACATAAATATCTACAGTACACGTGAAATATGCAAATTACGTGATTTATTATATTATAATATTCCATGTGATATAACTCTATAAGATTAATGATAGTATAAATATTTTAAAATTTTAATTGCTATAGTTTTGTAGGTTCACGTAATCTATAAACCTCGTTAATTATAGGTCTGTCTCCGATCTAATTCTTACAAACAAAAGAAAAAAAAAAAAGAAGTCGAATTTTGTTTTTAATGGTAGTAAATTCTCGTTTATAACATGTGCAGAAGGGAAGGCCACGAGCGTGAGTATTTACACTTCGAAAACGACTGCACGTGTAACCCGAACGTGATGGGATAAGTTTTTTTTTAACTTCCGAAGATTACATCTTGGGTCATATCCATCGCAATTATTGCAATTCATGCTATTTACCGTTCGCTTGGCTTTGGCTATTATGGGATTCGGGGCAGACAAGCAGATTTCTTGCCCTGCCCACCTGATTCCTTCCCACCTCAAGCTTTCATTGCCACACGACAGCATGCTGAGTTCTCTTTGCCCTTCGCCCTCCCTGTCATTGTTGTGGTCTTCCCCATCGGCTGGCAAGCGGGGGCCATACCTCTCGATTCACAGCGACCATTATTAAAGTTGGAATCTTTACTTCTTAGATATCTGATCTACAGTGACCATTATTAAAGATAGAATCTTCACTTTTGGGTTTTGGGAACTGGAGTAATAATTTAGTATATTTTTAATTAATTTATTTTAAAATTTTAAAAATAATATTATGATGTAAAATAAGTAAAAATTAGTAAATTAATACCCAAATAAATCTCAGATTCTATACAACTACCGTACCCCTTTTGTTAACTTCTTGTCACGGGGCAACATGCTTAGTTTTGGTTCTTTTTTATTTACAAAATAAAAGAGTAAAAATAATATTTTATAGTTTCATTAAGAAAAATACAGCTACAACGCCTTTCTTTTACACGTTGCCATGGCATCACGCCTGATTTTGGTTCTGTTTAACTCCCAAAATAGGAAAATAAATATAGTATTCTTTCGTGTTATCAGGAAGAATTGCATTCACATTCCTATAACAAAGAAAAATCTCTTTACCATTTGGTGGTCCCTTGGTTTTGGTTCCATGTTATAGGTTCGGTGCACCTACAAACTAGACCTGCAGCTGCCGTAACCACTACCGAAAGAGCTTACCTTTGTTTGCGTCATCGTCACGACGTCCCACCGCAGTAGACTCCAAGGATCGTGCCTCGAAGAACCTCAATATAAATCGATTCTCAAAGGATAGGATAAACGATAATATTCGTATGCCAAAAAAATCTGGACAATGCGTTGTAGTTTTTCGTTACACCAAAGGCTGAAACCGACATTTTGTAGCAGCATTTCTTCAAAAATTATTGAAATGACTTCTTATAAAGCATCTGATGCAACTTACAAAAGAAGGCACAGGCGCTTAGCCTGTTTATCACTACTACAACAGTAACCAAACAATTGGACAACATTCGAGCCAATTAAAGACTACTGAAAATTTCGACGATGAAAAGCAAGGGAGTTGAAAGCAGTTCTGCATTGCACCTGCTACCTTTGGTTCTCTCACTTGGTGTAGAGGACATCCTCCCATGGGTGACGGTATAGCGGTTGTTTCAATCTCTTTTGGTCGAATGTATGCCTGAATTTGCATTAAGAGATGTTATCAAGATGACAGTACTGATCAATTCCGTTTGTCTAACAATCAAAGGGCCCAAAAACGAATTTGTTTTTAAGAAAAAATTTAAGAAATATTGATCCTTCTAAGTAATTCTATTTAGTACCGGCAAATTCAACCTTAAAAGCATTGCAAATTTGTAATTCTAGGGGCTATTTAGTGCCAATGATTTTGGGATGACCCGAGATAATCAGATAAACAAAAGTTTAAAGAGCAATCCAACTCACCCGATCAGACCAACAGAACGTGCCAAAACAAAGAGACCATTCAAATAGCCAATCTCGACAATCTCATCAATCTCTTGTTTGCTGAACATTCCACTGCCAGCAAGAAGATCCAAAAAGAGAGATCCAATTGCACCATCAACATTAAGGACCAAGTTGTTGGCCTTGGAGAGAGTGTAGGTTTCAACTTGAACAGCATACTCCATGTATTTCACAGAAGGGAAATGGGTGCGAGCAAAGTGCTGTAGCAGCTCTACTCTTTTGTCTCTGTTGTCACCCCTCTTGATCCTTTATCAAAGGAAATGATTTTTCAAAATTCAGAACTCATGAACTCAAATTTCACTTGTTAACAGAGTTGTATAGCTCATGAACATGCTGACAGGGTAACAATTCCACCTACCTGTGTCCAATCCCGGGGACACGAATTCCCTTCTTTTTCATTCCTTCAACAAACTCATAGGGTGTCAGACTCTGGCAAGGCAGACAAAACACCAGAGCTTAGAATGTGCTGGAGTAGACGGGAATGAAAGACTAAGGTACCTCAAGTTTGACCAAAGAAAGGTTCATTAAAGCTTACCCTGTCATAAGCATCCTTGAAGAATCGAGCAGCATCATCAATGGCACCACCAAATCGAGGACCAATTGTCAGCAAACCTGTTTGAAAGACAATAATTCATATTTTTCTCATATAACATGCTCTAGGAAACAAACTTCATTTGGCAAGTTACACTTACAAAGAATTTGGAAATTGATCTGAATGCTGATGTCTTATTGTTACCTGAGACAAGACTGGAAACCAGGTCCTTTCCAGCCCTTGCTGTCACTATAGTGTTGTGGGCACCGGAGACACATGGACCATGGTCGGCACATAGCATTATGCATATCTGAATTAAGAGCAGAACCATTAAAAAGCAGCTAAAATACACCTTTTTCCTCAAAATATAACTCAGATCCTAAACCAGAAACAAAGAGGGCGGTACAATCAACTACAATGCTTAGTCAATATCATGCTGCAAACAGAAATACTCCTATGCCAAGTTTCAGTCATGGGGAAATTCACCTCAATGAATTGGGTGCAGTAGCGTGGAAGGCTGCGTTTGAACCATAAAAGAGAGATCACGTCACCCACACCATAACCCTGTTCAACAATGGATGACATGGGTACACCAGCATAGCAAGGTTCTTCACCTGTAAATGGATTACAAGAAGAGTTCAGTGCACTGAAATTTAAGCCAGCAAAAACCTTTAAAAGAATGCAAGCATGAGTGTACCTCTGTCATCCGAGATGGTAGAAATAATATGAGTTGGAGCCCGAACTTTGCCACTCCTAATTGCAGTGTTAAGATCCTCAGGGATTTGTGGAGGAATCACTTCCTTCACAGCCGTAATCTTCCCTTCTTCAACCTTAGAGAAAAAAATGATAATTTCAAATGCTGATCATAAAGATTCAGGAAACTTGAATGGGCCTGAGGAAACACAGGAAGATAAGCAGTCACAGTATGTATGTACTAACCAGTTTGTTGAATGTTTCCTTAATTGCAGCTTCAAGAGCTTCGTATGAGGTGGGAACAACAGCTCCGGCATCCTTTAGAGCTTGATTTTTAGCCTGTGCAGACTCCATCTCACCACCACTTTTAGCACCCTAAGTTGGAGTCAATCAGGAAGGATTAGGCATACTCCATCTTCCAAGGAATTCAGGCTTGCTCCTTTCTAAACAAATAGGTATAAGATATTTAAGTAACAAACTTACAGCGTGACCAAATTGTACTTCTGACTTAAAGAGTCGAGCACATGTTCCACTGACCCAAGCAACAACTGGTTTGGTCACCTTCCCCTGTTTAAGGGCCTCAACTAGGGAATATTCATCTCGTCCACCAAGCTCTCCAAGTACAACCATCATCTTAACCTATAGTAGACAAGAAAATCAAATTGGAGAATGCAAATGATGTGGGAGGGATTATCAATCACAAAATCCTGATCTGCACCTATTAGAAGCGTCTACTGTAGAGTTGGCAACCAGACAGCACACAGTTACAACTACGAAAAACTAGGCCACCATTTTCAAATTAGGCTTTGCAAAGAGCTACAGTTTTTTTTTTGGGTGTTTATTAATCAGCATATGTGTATGTGATACAAGATTATCGTTGACTTTGTCAATAACCAAAAAAACAAAAAAAAAATGCATAAAGACTCCTGTACATGCACATGGTTACAACTACAAAAAACTAGGCCACCATTTTCAAATTAGGCTTTGCAAAGAGCTACAGTTTTTTTTGGGTGTTAATTAATCAGCATATGTGTATGTGATACGAGATTATCGTTGACTTTGTCAATAACCAAAAAAACAAAAAAAAATGCATAAAGACTCCTATACATGCACCTAGCAGCCATGATATACCTGTGGGATGTTGTTAAACCTCAAAACATGGTCAGAAAGAGTGGAGCCAGGGAACACATCTCCTCCAATTGCAATACCTATCAGATTTGCACACAGAACACCCCTTTATGCTGTTTCAGATCTGAATGCATGTAAAGAAACCAATGAAATAGAACCTAGACAAAATTTTCAGCATGAAGAATTACCTTCATAAATTCCATCAGTTACACGAGCAATAGTATTGTACATCTCATTAGACATGCCACCCTGCAATTAGAAACAAAGATTATATTCAGAAGCATCAACAGATAGGATTATTGAGCAACAGGGGATTAAAAGGAAAAGAAACCACAAAACTTGTTAAGTATACCTTAAAAAGGATTACAACTTTTTAACTCTCAATTGTGTGAATAAAAACGCTTCATAATTGATGCCTTTCAAGATGATGCATGTGCAACAGGCATATGCAATTGCTTCTTATGAATCAATCAATAGATGTATGCAGTAATAATTAATTGGAAGAAACTAACATAAGAACTTTGGCCACTTTTCACAAATGGGTAACAGTAATTTCAAAGTTGATCCAAGTGGATCTAGATGTGGAGCAGCAATTCTACACAAACACAAATGCAAATGAAAGATTATGCCACCCATTTTTCCCCTGCACCTGCTATGCACTTTAAAAACCACATCTGTCTTAGTCTGATAACAAGATATATTGACAATGCAAACTATCTTAGTGATAGTAAAAAAGGACTAAAATACTATAACTACCTCACCGAGAAGCTTTATATTAGTTTTTAAGTTCTTCATTTAGTACGACTTACTTGTCATATTTACAATACATATTCAAGTAAAACCTTAGTTAAACAAAGAATATGTTAGGCAGTATCAGGACCAGAGTTTGAAATACAGCTCATGAGAACAATCGAAAACAACAATTCCTTTGAGTTGTGTGCAAACACTGGCCTGAGATCATATGTTCATGTGTGCCAAGAAGAAAGAGGACTGCTAGAATGAATACGTACAGACTTGGAGACAAATCCAACAGATCCAGGCCTATATAACTTGCAAGCAATTATGTTGTCAATAGTTCCGGCAGTGTCTCCTATCTTAAATGCTCCAGCTTGAATACCTCCAACTGTAGCTGGGCCAATGACAACCTACAACATCATCAGCACTAAAATCAGGATGAAAGACTAAACTAGATCAAGCAAACAAATCTACTGGAAATATTTTAATCATCACCATAAGGTCCAAGTACAAATGCAATGCCTGAATATTTGTTTCAACAAGTATAGCTTAGTCTCATTGATCTAACACCAGAAGTTAGACCTTGTTGTTGGATCGTGCATATGCAATTAACTGCTTGGTGTCCGACTCAGGGACACCCTCAGCTATTATAGCCACTACTCGAATGGTTGGCTGTTTCAGGGCAGCAAATGACGAAGCAGTGGCACTGCAAGCAAATTCATATACAATGAATACAAATAGAAATAATCATCTATGCAATCCAGCATATTATGAGTATAAAAAATATGAACCTTCTGAATGATGCAAAATTTATGAATACATCAGCAGTTGGATGTGCAGCACAAGCTGCCTCAATGCTGCAAATAAATCAAAACAACTGTCAGAATCTTAGATCTAAGATGCTCTTTATGATTAAAATCCCCAAGAAAAAAAAAATCACAAAATCTTAAGACTAAGATTCCCTTTTATGATTAGAGGATCTATATGGGGAAGATTTGCATCTGTTTGCTGAATTACTGCCATAAGGGAACAGTAAGAATTTTGTATTGAATGGATCAGTTAATACGATAATATCTTGCCAAGACAGCCAACAGAAGTGATTAGGATTTAGCAACATCGATTTTTAACATAGATATACAACAAAAGTTGCTCCCAAACCAAATGTAAATACTGGCTGATCACATCTAGGAAACTGAGTGAGTGCACCTGAATTGTCATTGACAAGAAGCAGATATTGCTAGCAAACCAGAATACGTGGGAATAACAGGTCCTACAAAGGGAATGCAGTCTCAAACCAGATAGCAACACCCTCACAAGCATCACACACGAACTAAACTAAATCAATTTAGCCCTCTCAAACCCAAAGGGGGAGCATACAATAGTCAGTAGGGAGAAGACAAGACTAGGGAAACATAGCTTACGTTGAATGCACCGGGATTGCAATTTCCTCTTGACCAAAAAATAACTTCTGAAATCCCTCAGCACCAGGGTTAATGATTCCAGCAACAGACGGTGTTTCCCTCCCTAGACATGTAAGAAAATACAAATTGGATCAAAACATGCTTTACACACAAAAAGGACAGTGCAGACACCCAATCTAAGCAAAAATTCAGACACACATGGAAGTAAAACACACCGCAAAGGAAGTCAAAATCAAGCATGCGTTGGATGGGAAGCTGCTTGTAGTTGTAGAACAACGCCTGTGTAGTGCGTGAGAAGAGCTGTCCTGTTGCCATAACTCAGTCTTGAGAGACCTGACAAAAACAGACATGATAAGTATCAATACTGCTGCCCGATAGTTCCCAGCAACTTGTCAAACGAAATTGGAAATGAAAGCAGGCAGTCTTCGAAAGTTCAGACAAAAATTATCGTGTGTTCAGAAAAACTGTCTTCAGAAACAGTCGACCGACCAAACTCTTGATTAGAGGAAACAGTTTTCTGCTTTTCAGATTCCTTTTTTTTTTTCTCAGAAAATAAACAATATTCTAAACACGGAGTAACCAAACATGCCCAGAGCACGACCTTTCGGTACTAGATCCTCCAACTCATAATATCCTATTTGAAGGCCAATGAGCATTCCCATTCTCATGTTTCCACGGAAAAAACCAAAAAAAAAAAATACATGTTTTTATTTTTATTTTTTTTAAAGAGAGACAAAAGGCTAACGCAGATCTTCCTGACCACCAAACCCAGTCCGTTAACAACAACCAAACCACTCCAAACTAGAAACAAACCTCGTAGCAGATCTTAAGAAAAGCGGGAAAAATATTTCAAATAAAAAAACACAATGTCGTGAAAAAACATCACACTTGCAGTTAAATAGCCGATTCATAGCAAAGTTAAAATAAAAAATAAAAAAATAAAACAGCAACAAAAAAATGGATCTGCAGTTCATTTCGTAAATATTCGATTGATATAACCTAAAAGTAGTATGCGCGATCGCCAGGAAACTCAACAAGGTATCGGAAACCGAAGCCTGCCTAGAGGACATCGAATGACGTCACTGTTTACAGGAGGCAAACAAATAGAGACAAGCAGACGGATTGGAATGGAGAAATGGATCTGAGAAAGGGGAGAAAGTGGAGTAGCCAAAGTGGAATAAAAAAATTTAAAAAAAAAAAAGAAGAAGAAGAAGAAATGAAATAAACTCACTTCCAATGAAAAGCCTCGTTTAACCCGCCAATTCAACTGAGAGACAGCGAGGTAAGAATCATGAAAAACGAAAATGCCGAGAGGAGGCCAGAGGGAAGGACGCTATATAGGAAGAGAGATGACGATGACAGTATTGGTTAGGGCGGAAATTGGAGCTACCCACTGGAGAGAGATGGCTCGTCACGTGGCACATGTTAGTTAGCTCACAGAGTTCTTTTTTTTTCTTTTCTTCTTTTTTTTTTTTTTGGTAACTTTGGACTTGCGATTGGATTTTAATTTGTTCGTTGAACGTTGGGGGGCATTTTAATTTGTTCGTTGAACGTTGGGCGATGAGAGCGGGACAACCCCACTGCTCTAGGTGCGGGTTCGGGATTAGATTTAATGATTACATTAAGCACACTTAAACGTAATATAAAATTTAATTAGAATTACTTGAATTTATTATTAATAAATTTATTTAAAGTTTTTCTGAATTTTAAAGCAAATGAGGGCAATGGGCTTGCTTCGACCGAAAAACCAGTACAAGTTTGTTCTTATTTATTTTATTTTCGGTTTCTTTTTCATTTTTGCGATGATGTCGTGTTCCAATTTCACCAGAACAGCACATTAACTACCATGCTGCCATGGCAACCCCGACGGTTTGGTGATCTTTTGTCCGTTTTAATTAGACAAGTAGGTACGAAAGTTACAGGTAACAATTCCCAAGTACCCTGCATGAAATAGCTTGTGTTTTTGGTTTGGTTTTTTGTTTTTTTTTTTTTTTTGCCTTTCCAACGGAGACCAGGGGAAATGGCTTGCATTTTTTGAACTGAACGGGGAATTTTCTTGTTTATTTTTGTCCAGTCGGTTCACGGCCTGCCCAACTATATTTTTCCGGGAGGAAAGAAGAACAATGTTTGGTTTGAGTTTGACCATCGATCTGTGAGTTCGATAATTAATTTTCAAACAGCTTCTGAAATTTTCCATCTTATTAATTTCTTTCCCGCACATTTAATGATTTAGAATTAAAGACCTTTGATGCATAAAGTCAAAATTTTAATTTTTTATGTTAAACAGAAAAAAAAAAAAGGAAAAGAAAAAAAAGGTGGGGGAGCAAAATTTGATTTCTGTAATTATATTGATGTTTGGATGTTTTGGCTTTGGATAAGCAACAGACCAGTGAATGTGCAACCATAAACAAAAACAAAAGATTAAAGAAAACTGACCAACGCTATGGTATGCGCAATCTTAGTGCATGCTTTAGGTAGAATACATAAATTTAATCAATTTGCAACTAAAATCAAAAATTAAAAATAATTTCTATTTTGATGATATTAATAACAGTGCTAAAAAGAAAATTTAGAACTGATTTTGTTAAAGAAAACAAAAGAAAAATCAAATAATGAGTATTGGCTAAATCATATATAAAACACATCTTTTTTTTGCCCATACCAAAGTTTCCAGTCTTCTTGAGAGGTAATCCAGCATGTTTGAGCAATTTACCAAGACAATCGCTCAACTGAAAATGCCAAATAAGCCATCCATTAGAAGCTCACATAGCCAAGAAAGGAAACCCAAGAAACATGGTTAAACAAGTGGAGTATTAAGGATTGATCTCTAAACACCAATCAACATTCATTTGTATATAAATAAGTAAATTGTGTTTGAAAATTGGTCAAGAAACAAGTTTGAGTATCTAAGTAAGAAGAATAAATGATTAAAATTACCTTGATGTGTACAAAAACGCTCATGTAATCAGTATTCAAATCTACAGAGTATCAACCGATTTGGCAAAGAAAATGGAGGAATTGTAATGTAGAAGATTGTAAAGGACAGCATAGACTTGGTCAAGGAATAGAAGCAATACAATTTTTTTTTTTTTTTATGAACAAGAAAAAGAGAAGTGGTGGAGCAGGGAGACAGGACAGAAGATTTGGAAAGAGGAATAGACTATCTCAGAGAAATTAGAGATAAAAAGGTATCTAAGTTATTTTGTATACCAACAATTACAGTAATGCTCCATTCCTTCTAAATTTATTAAATAATATTATGAATGTCCTTAAACGTGTTATTTTAAAGCTAGAAGGTTAAAGATGGTAAAAGATTATTAATAAGCATTTGCCCTTACAATTGTAGTTACCTTCTTTTAAAGCAATTAACCGTTTCTCCGCATTTGATGTAATTTTTGATAAAACTTGTGCTTTCGCCTTTCTTGTTTGTTTTGTATACCCATAAAATCTACATTATTCTCATTCCCATTTTAATTAACGACATATACCAGCTTCCGATAACATTATTTGGTAAAAAAAAAAAGAAAAGAAAATGATAGCTTTTAAGTTCTAAGCCCACAAGTTGTGACCATCTGGCAACTAAAACAAAAGGCCCCAAAAGCATTTATTTTCTACTATTTGTCGTGGCGCTGGCATACTCTCTCTCTTCTTCTTTTTCATTAGAAGGAAAACGATTTCTTCGTTGTCTATCCTAGCACGAGCAGTCTAGCACTGAGGCTTTAATCTCCTTTGTCACGGTGCACGCTACCTAATTCCCGCGTCTTCGAAAAAAAAAAAGAAAATTTTAGAATATATACTTTAATAAGTTATTTTTTAAATAAAAAATAATAATTTAATAACAGTTGATATTAAAACTTGCTCATTTCTCATTGTGTGACCCTTCACTTTGGCGCACTAAGGGTGTATTGATGAGAACGTCGATGAATCAAATATGTGACGGGTGCACACTATTCAACTCCCATATCGTCGAGAAAATGTCATCCCGAGTGCACATTATCTAACGCACTAAGGGTGTATCGAAAAAATGCGTCGACAATTACGCCAATAAATTAGGCGTGAGAGATGTCATAGGTGCACATTATCCAACTCCCACGTAGTCGAAAAAATGCTGTCCCGGTGCACACTACTCGGCGCACCAAGGATGCTGTCCCGGTGCACACTACTCGGCGCACCAAGGATGCGTCGACGAGGAACGTCGATGAATCTCATTTTTTACTCCTTAGGTGTTGTTATATGGTAGAGTGTTTTTTTTTTTTTTTCAATTTTTGTGTCGGCCTTCCTCGCCCAATTTGATTTACCGAACTTTTCTATGATACTGACTGCAAGGACAAAACTAAAAACACAAAGGACTAATTCCCATTTTCTTTACTTTGTCTGAAGTCTCCCTTAACTGGTTAGTACGAGAAAATATTAATCTAGGCTCACAGAGGTGTATGGAAACAACATTTGACTTGGGTACTCCAATCTCTTGAGAGATAACAGCAATGAGTGCCACATCTCACTCGAGTTTTAACTGTACTGATCGCGGCAAAGCGTCTAATAAATTTATTAACCTTCTCATCTGATTCAAACCAACTCACGGAAGAAACTAAAATAAGGAATTATTTGCTTCTCCAAGCTTTTCGTCGGAACACTGCCATAAGCAGAAAATATTGTGTCCACATCAAGCTTCGAAGCCCCATTGGAGTAGAAAAACTCCAGTTTTGGCAAGATGGTTTTTCTCTTGACCATTTTACAAATTTGATGACTCTATGGTTAGTAATGTCTAACAGTTATATTGAGCTTGATAATTGCTCTGAGGTTTGGAATGTCCATAAACTCAGTTTGCATGGTTCCATATCCTTTAACAAATCTAAAATAACCAGTCCCCGATACAACCCCAAATTCCCTTTCCTTGTGCGAAAGGATATCAGAACCTTGGATTTCCAATGTGCTTCCCTTGAACTCCCCATCCGTGAAAATGAGAGAGAACGCCAAATACAGGCCCTTACCATCCAACTGGGAGTTTATGTAGACCCCTTGGGCCCTACCAATCTCCTTGGACTCCACAGTTGGCCCTTCAGTTACTGGGTCGTCGACGACTGCAAGAGTTCCAAATTGCAGGATGTTAAAATTAGGCCCAGTTTTTCCGGCGACGGTGATTGCTGATGCGTCTGGGCCGGTGAAGCGGTCGTGCACGTAGACTACAAGGTTGGTTTGCCTTGGTTCACGCTTAGGGATGGTGTAGGCCGCGTAGAGAAGGGCTATGCCGCTGATGAAGAGTATGAAATTACAGGACATGACTGATTTTTGAGCTTTGTTTCTGGGAATGTAGATGATTGGCGTGATATTATAATGAAGACCTCCTTATGTATAAAGATGGGAATATGCTTTCAGAAGAGGATGGATTTGCTAATGAAGGAAAATGACAAAAGTGATTTCCACGTCTTTCGAAGCTATTATGCTGACAAACAATGTGGTCAGCACAAAAACTAAGCCTTCTGACAATTGTTTAACTTTTTTTTTTTTTTCTTTCTATTGCTTTCTCATTAAACTGAGCATACATTTTCTTTATTCTCCAGGATCAGATCATCCTGAATGGAAACGAATAACAGTGGATCTTGTGAGGCCAGGAAGCAAATAGATGACAATGGTTCATTTATTTATTTATGCCGTCAAAGGAAAAAAGGTTTCACTTTCCGAGAAAGAAGACAAACAAATGCAAAATTTTGCTCTATCACACAAAAATAAATAAAATTAACTCGCACAAAAAAAAAAAGCCATCAAAGGCAAAAAGTTTTATTTTTTCGAGAAAGAAGACAAAGGAATACAAAATTTTGCTCTATCAAACAAAAATAAATAAAATTAACTCGCAAAAAAAAAAAAAAAGGCCTCGGCGAATAATCCATATATTAAGGAGTTTGTTGATAATAATAATAAAAATAAAAATAACAAATTCAGGGTTTTACGTCTCTGCTCCCCTAAGCACACACCTCGACTTCAGTTGCCAAAACCCAACTCTCTTCCATTGCTTCTGTATTTGTGAACAATCGAGCCGTATAACCATGGAGCCTCTCTAACGGAAACTCTCAATAAATATCCACACAGTCAGTTTCTCCATTTCTAGCATTGCCCCGTGAAAATGGATGACTTGATCGATGACGATTTTGGCGATTTGTACGCCGATGTCGAAGTCCAAGCGACTTCAGCCATTAATTCCGCGGAGAACTTCGTTAAACACTCACAAGCGGATGGAGATGTAGGCAACAATACCAAGGAATCAAAAAAGGAGAATCCCGTGTTGGAGTCCGAGCTTTTGGATTCAATCGAGGAGACATTGGGCGATTATTCGGATGCGGATGGGAGCGATAGCGAGGATGACTTGAACATAGTCTTGAATGACGAGGATTGCCAGCGGTTTTCTGTTGTCCCCAGAAGGAATGGTCATGTGGGTGGCTATGGGGAGGGGAAGGCAGAGGCGATGGCGGAGGAGGAAGAGAAGGATACCGGCGGCGGTGGCGCTTTTTGTACGGGCCCCAGTGATCCGAATGGCTACTACACGCAGTACCCGCGAAACAAGGTATTGAATTTCTGAAATTGATCGCGGCATTGTACTTGTTGTTGTACATGCCGAGTGCAAATTCTTATTCTCGCGATATTATGTAGATGGTAAGACATCACGGATCGTCATTTCCAAGTGGTATTAAAGGCATTGAATCCGTGGTCGCGGCTTCCTCTTATTGGAGGTCATCTGGAGGTGATATGGAAGATAACAGCCGCAGGAAACTTAAGGTGTCAAACTCAGGTCAGGTTGGTGATAGGTCAGCAGCGTCTCGTGGCAGATATGGTTTCTCGCTTCCATGGGATAGGTCAGTATCTTAGAGATGGCTACTCTCGTTCTCATTTTATGAAGAATATATTTCTTTGGAGTTTTTAGAGTTATAAACGTATGGCTTGCACAGGACAAAATTAACATCTTTTATGCAACGGGAATTGAAGGACCTTGAGGAAATGATATTGATTTAGGTTTGTCCTCTTATTTCTTTCAGGACTATATTGGATGTAGATATTGATGCTTTTGAAGATAAAGGATGGAGATATCCTGGAGTGGATCTAACTGATTTCTTCAATTTTGGCTTCAATGAGGACAGTTGGAGACAATACTGCATCTCCCTGGTAAATTTTAGTACTGGTATACTGATTTCAAGGGAACTTGCACCTTATAGTTTTGGTTCATTGCATTGTCCCATGTTGGTCTCCTGGCATCAAATAAAAAAGTTAGAGGGGAGTGGATGTGTTTCCTGATTTTTGTCTCTTGTCATGAGGTTACAGCTAATTATCTGAAAATTGACAGTGTACATATGCTTGAAGAGCTCTAGAGACCTTGTTGAAAACAAAATATTGTCTAAACGAGATTTATGTTCAGCTGCTTTTGATTAAATATTATCATCATTCTCTTCTTTACAAATAAAAATCTCGTTATGATATGAATTACAGGAGCAATTCAGGCAGCAGTCTTCTTACAAGAATAGCAGGATCCAAACTTGCGAGTCTTCGAAACTTTTTCAGGTCAGCTAATTGTGTTTTGTTGGAGATCTCTTGATGGCAAATTCGAATTTATATTCAGTGTGTTGGAACCTTATTTTGATTGCTTTAAGAATAGGCTAATGGAATTGGATCAGAACATGAGAGATCAGCTCAAGATTCTGAAGCTGACAATATCACACAAGCTGAGTCTTCATCAAATTCTGCTGATAGGGGGGAGGTGCTATTGAAATTGGTATTTCTAAATTAAGGACTCACTTTCTATGCTTCATGTTTCTTATGCATTTTGGAATAATTTATTGACTTTATATCTTTACTGTGTTTATTGGATCTCTTCCATGGCTTTCTTCTATTGCTTCAGCTAAAAGGCAGAGCAATTCAGGTTGAAGATGGCACTGGGGAACATCAACCTAGCATGGATTCAAGGTGTCCAAGTTATTGGGATTCTGATGTTGTGATGCAGGTGTTATCTCAGCTTGGATATACTGTGCTTATTTTATGATTTTGACCCCATCCTTAGATTACTCTCATCAATTTCTTTTTGGAGGAGTGAGCAGATCAATGTGATTGATTCTGTAGAGAATGGCTCTTGCTCTGTCAAGGATAAATTGGGCTACACAGAAAGCAGTGGACTTGAAGCATCAAAAAGAAGAGATATCACTGGGGATGATTCCTCTTGCTCTGTTAAGGATGAGCTGGGCCATACAGAAAGCATCCGCCTTGAAGTATCAAAAGGCAGAGATATAACTGTGGATGACCTGAAAGATATCTGCTATTCTGAGCATGCCAGTGAAGATGAAGTGTCCATACATTCTGTGGAAGGAAATATCAGGTGTTGCAGCTTGACATTGATGGCTTGCTTTTGCATCAAAAGCTATAGTTATACCTTTAAATTTCTGAGCCATATTCTCTCTACTTCCTGAATTCATTTGGTGTGCATGTATTTCTCCCATTCAAATTGTTGGCTCTATGGTTTCGTAAGCCTGATTTGGTGCGGAATGTATGTGAACATTACAGCATAATGTGGTTCTGGAATTCTGTGGAAGTACTCTGTCTTGAAAATATTCACTCTATTTTTCCCCATCCCCAACTGAAAAAATAGAAAGAAGACCGAAGAAGAAAAAAACGACATAGGAGTATTTCTCCTAATCAGGAAAGTATTGGATGTGGTTAATTACATGACCTAATCAGAGGTTCAAGAGTTGCAGCATTAATTGTTTTTGATGTGCTTAGTAAAAACGGAGTTTATAAATCAGATGTTGCTTGTCTAATCATGAAATGCTTAATGACTAGTGATTAAGAGCTTAAATTTTGTGCTACTTTCATTTGCATGTTATAGTGAAGAAGAATGATGATTGGAGTTCCTTTTGTGTGGCATTCCATATCCTTTTTTCTTTTTCTTTTTCCTTGAAGACACTGATGAATTAACTGTTTGATTTTGAGTGGTTTAGTTGTTCTCAGCCAGTGCTGGAGTCTAATAAAGTACATCTGGATCCTGAAAAAGTTGGGGATGAGAATGATGCCAATCAGCATTGTCATCAAAAGGTTCATGCTCAAGCTTCAGATAATGTTTCTGGGGCTGTGGAAACTGCAGATAAGGCAGAGGAAAAAATTGTTGGTGATATGTGCAAGTCAGATCCATGTCTTGTGGAGACAGAATTAGCACATGGTGACAGAATTCATTTTGGCCTGAGTCTGTCTCGTTCTGAAAGTTATTCTGATGCCTCCACAGACAGTGTCTATGGCAGCCCCATAGTGTATCCCAGTCTTATAAGAAGGCCATCTTCATACATGGAATTGCAGGATTCATTGGCAACTGACCACAAGAGCCCAGAAAAAATTTGTGCCAGAAGGAACCAAGGTCATAGAAACAATCAAGGAAATAAAGTCCCCGTTGGGGAGGGCCAGAAGCATCAACCTGGGAGACACCATAGAACTGCTGAATGGAGGATTGACCGACATGATGATGAAGTATTCCCCGTGCCAAGGGATAAGTCACCCTTTAGTTGTAACAGACAGATAGGAAGAATGCACGATTATCATGAGGGAGAACATTTCTCATATTCTGATCAGAGAGATCGATTTTGTGGTCACCATGATTATCATCAGAGCTTTATAGATGGGATTAAACTACCTAACAGAAGGGAATGTAGTGAGGAGTATTTCCACAAAACAAGTTTTAGAGATGATACCCAGGGTGTTGTAGATAGAGATTGGCATAAAAGGGGAAGAGAACTCCCTCCTGAGCACATGATTCCATACACTTACAGGGAGTTCAGGCAATTGGTTTCTCCGTCTCACAGTTTCAAAGTAAGGGACATGCAATGGAGAAGTAAAACCAGCAATTCCCAATTTCAAAAGAGAACCAACTTTGATAACTGTTTGTGTGATCCTAAAAATAGAAAATATCTAACAATTCAGGAAAAATGTGGAAGATCCAGTCCATTTACCAAGCAGAGAACAGACTATGTGGATAAGAGAGGTGAACACCCAAGTTCTTTCACTGGGAGAGAACTGAATCCCTGTGGAAGAAGATTGAGATGCAATGATGGTTTCCCCATGAATTTGGAAAATTCAAGGCATGTGGAACTTGAGGATGATTATTGGAACTTGGATCATCAACATTTGCCTGCTCAGTATTGCGGAGTATCTGACATACCTGATGAAGAAAGGTGGCATGGTGTGAAACCTCCAAAAAGTGAGATGTTTGAATCCAGATTTACCGAAAGAAATGGGAGGTATATAAGACAAATATATCATGAGGAATGCAAGGGAAGTGGTTGTGTTCATGGTTACAGTGATGATGCTTATGCTGAAGCTGATATAATGCATCTTGGTGAGGTTCATTTTGGAAGAAAATACAGTTGCCGATTGAGAGTAGCACATCCTAGTGATGATATTTGTGCAGAAAGGAATTCATATTCCCATGGAAAAAGTTCAAGACATACAAGGGCTCGTGCTAAATATAGATCTACTGCTGGATGGATTGGTCTTAATGGTTTGCAGTTGGAGGAGTGCCAGTGTAACATGATTGGAGAAGAAAGTAGGACCAATTTCACTCATAATAATTCTAACATTATGGGTGGAGGTGACCGTGAGCTGATCCGGAGATGCAGTGATCCAAAGAAGTTGGTTGTTAGGGAAGCGAAGGTAAATTTGGGGAAACCACTGTCAAGAATTTGTATGGTTGTACTTGTATGTATGGGTGCTCCACTTTTGAGCAAGTTTTCTTCATTAGTACTATCCTGTTGCATGTTTGTGGTAAATCCTTTTCTATATTACATTTTCAATGTAATTCACTTCCTTCAGCTCTTGACTCGTCTATATCTTATCTCTACATGTTGAGGGTCCACATGGCCCTTCAGGCTGATGAAACTGGCATGTTTTGCAATGATATGTAGTTTTGCAACCAGAAGTTGATATTTTCCAGCCATGTTGGTAGGTATACATTTTTAATGTGTTGTGTATCCATTGCAAGGGCAATGGCACTGTTGAGGTAAGAGATTTTCCAAGCTGTTATTGTTGAATCTTTGAAAGGTTGTGAAAACTGGCCTGACATACATGTTCTTGAAATTATTTGTTTCATGGGGGAAAGTTTTGACAAGCATAAGTTGGTGTAGAGATGCTTAATGGTTCAAAATCTTTACCTTCTTTCTGTAATGTTTGTTTAGATGTGTATGGCATCTTTCTGTCAACGGTCTGCTACAGACTTCCAAGACAACCTCTGGTTGTCTCTTTTTTTGTGGCTTAACCAAACAAGGAACTCTGGCTGTAGTACAAGACTGTGCACGTATGTTGAGATTTTGATGGTGGGGGTGCATTAGGCAAATGAATTAGAAGGCCATTACTCTTGTTGCTTCCATGGTGGAAGAAGGTTGGTGCATCCTTTTCATAGTTGACAATTTCTCAGTTTTTGTCCTGTTCTTCATTTACAGATTTATGCCCCCCACCAGAAAAATGGAAAAAATATTTAGATAAGCAATAAGCTTTGTGAAATTGGCTTTAAACTGGGATTTCTCCTTCTTTTGTTTGCTGTACTTTGGCCAAATATTATGCTTTGATCATGGATTTACTGCTCACTAGTGCCAGTTTCCTCATTATTGTTTGTTATTTTGATGTCCATCTTCAAAGTAAGGGGCATGTTCCAAATAGCTGTGATATTGTATTGCTGTACTATGTATAGCTTTAAATAGCGAATGATTTTGATGTGTCAAGATTTTGCTTGTCAAGAGTTTATATCGTAACACATGTATTTTGCAAGAGGGCTAACCTTGGTATAATGGCAAGATTCATTATGGCCTGAAGGTCATAGGTTTGCATTAGGAAAGAGCCTCTTCGTGAAAACAAGGGTGAGGCTATATACATTTAACTCTTCCTTCGACCCCACAGTGAGGAATTCTCGTGCACCAGGATGCCTTCTTTTCTATGCATTTTGCAAAGAAATTTCTCTCATATGTTCAAATAGTCTGAGGTCTTTCAATTGTCCTGGTTTCTTGATGCGTTTGGTTAGCATGGATTGGGAAAGTATTTACGTGGGATACAAGCAATTTGACACTCACATACTGTTGGTTAGCATATAGAAATAGAATATGGATGTGTATTGAGAGGAATGGTTTGTTCCTTGTTGTGGAAGTCATTGCTCAATGAAATTGTTTTTAATTATTATTTGTTACAAGTACTGCTTAATGAACTGTTTACTTGGAACATATACATGCATAATTAACTAACCCTGCATGTTGTAGTGATGCTTTGGAAAGAAATGATATGACATGGAAGCCAGTGATTTTCTATTTTCTTTTTTTGGCGTCTTTTCAAGATGCATGCGTAGATGACTGGATATTCAGCTTCTGGACATGTTAGAGATTCCTTTGCAATTTGGCTCTCTTGATAGTTTGCTTTGGAGGATAATTTTTTTTTTATTATCATGCATTCCAATGCATTGTGTTCGAATATGTGTACTCATTTATTGATGTTTTTTAATCTTTTGAGTTCTCTCTGGTACGTTATTTATATCTTGGCTAAAATGTGTGGTAGGCTATAGGTGCATAACATTTCTTATGGCAATAAATTCTGCAGTTCTGTGAAAGATCAACCAATGACAGAAGTTTCGTATGCAATGGTAAACTAAAACTGAAGGATCTGAAGCCTGTTGAGGAGCAGAAGGTTTCGAAGATTTTTAATGAATCTCGAAGAGTATTGAAAACTGACTTTGCAGAACTTGCAGGCAACCGAGACGATAAGAAAGGGGTTTCATTTGCAGAGCACAATGAAGATTTAGACATAGAGGAGGGTCAAATAGTAACTGAAGAGCCAAACATGAAAGACGGTTTGGAATCTGAAAATATGGCCTCAGTGCACAATGCAAAGAAGAGAAATTTTTGTCCTGAAAATGCTCCCATTAGAAGTACACATAAAAAAGTGTATGACAACAAAAGAATACTGGAAACACTGGCAAAGATGGAGAAACGGAGGGAGCGTTTCAAGGATCCCATTGCCCTCAAAAGAGAACCAGATAAGTCTGCCAAGTCTCTGGCTGATCTAATAGTTGTTACAGATGAAGCTAAGCAAGATAGGCCAGCACGAAAGAGACGGTGGAATGGAAGTTAGGGTTTTGTAATAGCCGAGATATCTCTCACTTTGGGTTCTTAATTGGAGCTTATAGAGTATTTAAAGAGAAGAATGGCCGGCCATGATGGACAAATAAAAAAGGATCTCTTAGTACACAAGACTTCCACATTGTGGAGTACTTGGATTAGGGGGAGTTTTTTTTTCATTCAAAAGAGTCCAGGTGGAGCAACCGATCTTTACACCATATTTTCCTGAATTTTATGAAGTTTAATGCTTTTCTATGGGTTGGAAATCTTTGGTGCTCATGACAGTGTTTAATTTCATCTTTGGTTGGCAGGTATGAAAAATGGCAGTTGTATGATACTCATGGCTTGATTTATGTTGAATTCCATTGTAAAGTATTTTTTGGTGACTGTAAACTGATGATAGCTGCAAATGATCAAGAACGAAGGCCAATGCCTCATTTCCATCTTAATTTTACTCATTTTGCGTTCCTCTTCGTTTGAATCTGCTTCTTTCTTCACTCGAAAGTCAAAAACTCGGTTTTTACTGGGGCGTTTGTTTCAGTCAAACTTCTGGTCAGAAGTGATTGGTCGCTGGTGTGTTCTGCTTCCCATTCTGGCTATTATTAGTAGTCTATAGTCTATATGTAGCTGATTCATTTCCTTAATCTTTTATTCTCTGAATACTTTTTGGGGTTTTACTCTTTACATTTTTTGACAAAATGTTTCCAATTTCGGTTATTTATTTTCCCTCAGAGTCAAACGCTTTGGCATTACTTCAAATTTTCAGTGTTGTAATTACAAGAATCAATATAGTCTTTATTTGATTATAATTAAATTTACATTAATTAATTTATACAATTTTATTTTAATTATAATTAATTTTTTAATTATAAAATATTTTATTATTTTTAATTTATAAATTTATAAAAAGTCGTTTGAATATATATTCGCATATATATATAACTATAAATATAGATATGGGTATAAAGTTTTGCTCCCCATACAAATGTTATGAATTAGTAATTACATTTCATTTCATTATTTCAGTATGTTTATAATTATTTACATGAAGTAATTATTCTAAAAAAATTATTACTAACTCAAAATTATTTTTGAAAATTTTTAAAATTAAAAATTCATTAATTCAAAATAAATAAATAAATAAACAACACTACAACCTTAAAATTAAAAAGTGAGAGAGAGAGAGAGAGAGAGAGAGAGAGAGAGAAAAGTTTTAAACAATTCATGTAATTTAAAGGGCATACAGGCCATTGTGGAATGGCTCTCCTTCATGGCAAAATATAACCTTACCTTTACCTTACCATCCATGCAAATCAAAACAGTTTTATCCGTTATTACAAACAACAAACAGAAATAAAAAATAAACAAAAATAAAATGCAACTGTTATCTCCCTCTTCCTCAGCTTCTTCATGTTCCTCTTCAACAACAAAAGCAAGCTTCCTGATTTTCTCTCCCTCTCAAAACCTTAACAACAAGAAGAGAAACAACAGAAGATTTTGCTTTAGGTTAGTTCCGACAACAGGAACCTTAGCAATCCCATGTTCCTCTAAGCAACAGTCTCCACTATCCTCGGAGTTCTCAAGACCCGGCCAACGGGACAAAGAGAAGGACAACTTTATCCAAGCGGAGGAAGGCTCTTTGGAGACAGTGCTCGTGGTTCGCCGGCCAGCGGTGGATAATTCCGGCGACGGCGATAGTGACAGTATTGGTGATGAGGAAAAGTCGTCATCATCGGCTGTCATCGATGCGGATCTGGAAGAGTTTGCCAAGAAGACGCCGATTTTTGAGCCGGCGAGAGCCGACACCACCGGTTCTTCTCAAGAGAAGCAGCAGTCTTTTCTCCTGGTTAATTTGGACTTGGCCCTGTACAAGGCCAAGGTTTTAGCCAGGAGCTACCGGCATCGAGAAGCTGAGGAGATACTAGAAAAGGTATAAAACTAAACATCAATAATGGGATAATTGAGTATGTGTTATCTGGGTTTTAATTCTGCTCCCTGGGGAATTGGTAATGATATTAACGAGATGTGTTCTGTGATTTTGTTCTAAAGTGTACGAGTTACTGGCCCGAAGATGGGAGGCCATATGTGGCATTGGGTAAGATATTGAGCAAGCAATCAAAAGTAGTAGAAGCTAGAGCTGTGTACGAGAAAGGGTGCCAGGCGACTCAAGGAGGAAATCCCTACATTTGGCAGGTCTGTGATTTGTCAAGCGGCCCATTTCTTTCCAGATATGAAATGTGGGTTTGTTTGCAGAACTGATTGAACAAATTTGTTCCTTGTTTTTTGAGCATCGAGTTATTAGATTACTGTTAATTGCTTTGAATCAATGGTAATTGCATTCATCTTCGACCTTAATGCAAGTGGATTTTACATGTGTTGTGCTGTCGAAGCAGTGCTGGGCTGTTTTGGAAAGTAAGATGGGTAATGTAAGGAGAGCGAGAGAATTGTTTGGTGCTGCCATAGTTGCTGATAAAAGACATACTGGTGCCTGGCATGGCTGGGCGGTTCTAGAGCTCAAACAGGGCAATGTCAATAGGGCGAGGCAACTGCTTGTCGAGGGCCTGAAATTTCGTGGTGGAAATGAGTACATATACCAAACACTAGCATTGTTGGAAATTAGGGTGAAATGTTATGATCGGGCCCGTCAGTTGTTCAGGCAAGCTGCCAAATATAATCCAAAAAGCTGTGCTAGTTGGCTTGTAAGTTATTGTTGCCCATGCATTCTTCTTTGTAATGCAGTGAACTGAATGAATCATTTCTTCAGTCCATTGAACTTTTCCAATGCAGGCATGGGCACAGTTGGAGGTGCAGCAGGAAAACAACATGGCTGCTATGCAACTGTTTGAGGTGCTCCTTTATATTATTTAAGTTCTTTTCACTTCATTGATCATGTTGACACTCTTTCCATCACCTACTTGTACTTATCATAGTGATTGTAATTTTGCCTTCTTTTTTGATTTGTAGAAAGCAGTACAGGCAAGCCCTAAAAATAGATATGCGTGGAATGTGTGGGGAATTTTTGAAGCTAATACTGGCGATATTGAGAAGGCAAGGAAACTTCTGAAGATTGGCCATGCACTCAATCCGAGAGATCCAGCACTGCTTCAGTCTCTTGCGTTATTGGAATATAAGCATTCTACTGCAAATCTTGCGCGAGCACTCTTCAGAAAAGCATCAACATTGGACCCAAGGCACCAACCAGTATGGATTGTAAGACATTGCTTCCTCCATTCCCAGTGTCTTTGAATCAAACTTGTTCCAGTTTCTTGTCATTTCTTCATCCTTTCACAGTTAATATTGCAAATATTGCCTTCATCTGTCTGTTTCTCCTCTCAATCACCATTTTAAATGTCAATATGCTTACACAACTAGATTGGAGTCTAGGATCTTATTTTCTAGATTTGTTTTCCTAGATGTTACCCTTCTGTAAAGTATTATCTGTTGGTCTTTGTACCACTGATGTTTAATTCACACTAGCTGAGATTTCATTGAGAGTCTGCTTAAAAATTTTCTGTTTTATCTGCATACTAGAATCAAATTCAGAGGGTTTGTTCCGTGTGTGGATTAACTTCAAAATTGGTTTTGACTGATTGGGGTTGCAAACTGTCTAGGCTTGGGGATGGGTGGAATGGAAGGAAGGAAACATATCTACTGCACGGGAGTTATACCAAAAAGCTCTTTCAATCGACTCGACTACCAAGAGTGCTGCTCAATGTCTGCAGGTAATGCCCCATTGTTCTGATTCATATGGAGCTTCACACTAATGTGACTGCAATCCAATTTTAGTAAAATCTTGAGCATTTGTTTTATCATGTGCTGCAGTCCTGGGGTGTACTAGAACAGAAAGTTGGTAATCTCTCAGCAGCTAGAAGATTGTTTACATCATCACTGAATGTGAATGCTAAGAGATATGTGACATGGATGGCGTGGGCACAATTAGAAGAGGATGAAGGCAATTCTGTGCGTGCTGAGGAGATTCGTAATCTTTATTTCCAGCAGGTCAGTCTCCCATTATTATTGTTTAATTTTAAAACATAATGTGATATCTGCAATTTGAAAGTTCAAATCTTTCGCTTAAAAAAAAAATTTATGCCGCAGTGTACAGAAGTTGACGATGCTTCATGGTTGACCGGATTATGGGATATCATTGATCCAGCACTGGACAGCGTAAAAAGACTCCTAAATTTGGAACATGACCCATGTATCAAAGCACAGGAATCTGTAAGAAACAAGTCAGGAGCCAAGGAAAGTAACATAGATGACAAATTAGTTGGCCCTTCTTTTAGTGACTACGATGGCAATGTCACAGAAGGCAGAAGGGAGTTGGATGTGGATTCATTTGTCAAGGAAAGATTGTCTCTGGATCCCACCAAGATAGACGTTCAGCTGGAATTATCAGGAAGTCCAGCACTGCGGAGAGCTAGATTGCCAACAAGAAGGATATGGAGGTCAGAGAAAAGAAACGCTAAAACATTTCCCAAGTCCAGCATTTAATGGTTTCAGTCTGGGAGACTCTTCCTTTTACCCGTCTGCATTGTTTACGTAAACTTACGAAAAACAAAAAAAAACAGAAGAAAACGAAAACTAGAAAAAAAGAAGAAAAAAATCACGATAGCAGGATGGTGCTGCTGTTCACAAACCGAACAACAATCAGCAGGCTTGAAATGTTAAACCAAACACCCTCATAACTACCCCTTTGTTTCGGCGCTAGACAGCACTAGCCAGCCAGGCAACAAAAACATTTCCCAATGCACAATGCGAAGAGGGCAAATTTCTGTGGTGACAATGTTCCCATTAGAGGTACACTTGAAAGGGGAGTACACGACAACGAGTGAATACTGGAAACGCTAGCGAAAATGGAGAAAAGGAGGGAGCGTTCTAAGGATCCCATTTCCCTGAAACAAGAAACAGGTAAGTCTGCGGAGCCTCAAGCCGATCTAATAGTTGTTACAAATGAAGCTAAGCAAGATAGGCCAGCGCGAAAGAGACGGTGTGATGGAAGCTGTGGGTTTTGTAATCACAGACACATCTCATTGCTTGTGTCTTACGAAATAATCCATCGCTTTGGGTTTTCATTGGAGCCTACTAGAGTATTTTAAAGCGAAGCAAGCCGGCCATCACGGACAATTGAAAAATGACGTCCGTGCTCCTCCCACACTGTGGGGTATAAATTTCAGTTGCGGATCAGGTGGACTCTTTTTTTCATTCAACAGAACTTAGGTGGAGCAAGTGATCTTTACATCATTTTCCCTGAATTTGATGAAGTTTAATGCCTTTATGTGGGCTGGAAATCTGTGGCGCTTATGACTCTATAATTTCTTCTTTGGAAATCTGCCTTGATCTCCATTGTCAAAAATAGTTGGTGTACATATAGACCAATAAATGTACAAACAATTATAATGTGTATACAGATAACAACAATTTATAAATAACATATTTTTATTAGCTAGATGTACATTTTTAATCTTCCTGCATCTTTTATTTAATTTTATGTTTATTTTTTTTTAAAAAAAAAAAGACTAAAGTACGCAATATTGGCACTTGCGCCGACCCCTTTGTCCCCTGTGCCCACTCCATCATCGACGTATCTTTTTCCTATCATTAGTCTATATAAGGGAGGATAATTTCTTGTTTTCGTTATTTTTTCTGATTAGCTCTTAATGGGGTTTTACTTTTTACATTTTTTGACACAATATTTTCAGGTTCTTCTGTCACTCACTTATTTTCCCTCAGATATCTCCTTTTGTCCTTCCTTAATTCGTCCGTCCTCTTTTTGTTTTCCAAAGGCAAAAAGAAATGAAAGATCGCTGTGTGAGCTGAGAAACGTTGGGGGCGGGAAACTCAGGTAACAAAAATATAGTTGCTTTGGTGGGTCGAAGTCAACTATTTGGGCATTGTTTCATTTTTTCCAGCGTTGTTTTTGAGATGGTTGATTGCTGTCAACGGATTCCAAAGAGTCCACGGATAGGTCATGATTCTCCACCAACAAAATTCTTCCACGTGGCCAAAAAATCTACCTGCTTGATCAGAGAGCTAAGCCAGTTGAAATAGTGACCAACGTGGCCGGTTTTGAGCCAGTGACATCTTAGCCGTGCAGTTACTCAGACGCCCGAGTATTTAGTCTATTTTAATTCTTGCTCCTAGTGCAATTACTATGATTTAGTAATCCCAGTAAAAATAAAATAAAAAAATAATAATAATTCCTAATAAATGGATAAGTAAATCAACACTACAACCATGAGAAAAAGTTACAAGTAATTCAACTAGTTTAAAGTGCATATGGGGCATTGATGAATGGCTCTCCTTCCTTGCAAAATGCTCCCTTTCATGCAAACCGAGACACTTGTATTCGTTGTTACAAGCAAACAGACAGAAACACAAATAAAATGCAGGTTTTCTCCGCCTCTTCCCCCGCTTCTTCGTGTACGTCTTCAACAACAAAAGCACGCTTCCCCATTTTCTCCCCCTCTCAAAACCTTAACAACAAGAAGAAAAACAACCACATATTGTACTTTAAGTTAGTTCCCACGACGGGAACCTTAACAATCCCATGTTCCTCTAGGCAACCGTCATCGATCCTAGACCGGAGACCACTGTCCTCGGAGACCTCGGGACCCAGCCAGCTGGACGAAGAGAATGACCAAAATATCCAAGCAGAGGAAGGCTCTTTGGAGGCAGTGCTCGTGGTTCGCCGGCCAGCGGTGGATGCTTCCGGCGACGCTGACAGTGACAGTATTGGTGACGAGGAAAAGTCGTCGTCGTCGTCATCATCATCATCGGCTATCGTCGATGCGAGTCTGGAAGAGTTTGCCAAGAAGATGCCAATTTTTGAGCCACGGAGGGTCGACCCTGCCGGTTCTTCTCAAGAAAAGCAGCAGTCTCTTCTCCTGGTTAATCTGGATTTGGCCCTTTACAAGGCCAAGGTTTTGGCCAGGAGCTACAGGTATCAAGAAGCTGAGGAGATACTAGAAAAGGTACAACGTTCAAACACCAATGATGATTACTTTGGTTTAGATTTGGTTCTTTGGGGATTGGTAATGGTGTTAACAAAATGTGTTCTGTGATATTGTTCCAAGTGTATAATTTATTGGCCGGAAGATGGGAGGCCATATGTGGCATTGGGTAAGATATTGAGCAAGCAATCAAAAGTAGTAGAGGCTAGAGCTGTGTACGAGAAAGGGTGCCAGGCGACTCAAGGAGAAAATCCCTACATTTGGCAGGTGGGTGATTTGTCAGGTGGCTCCTTTTCTTTCCTGAGACGAGAAGTGGGTTACTTTGTGCCACTGATTGAACAAATTGGCACCATGTTTTCAAACATCAAATTATTAGATTACTGTAATTGCTTTGAATCAATGAAAATTGCTTTCATTTTCGACCTTAATGCAAGTGGATTTTACGTGTGCTATTGAAACAGTGCTGGGCTGTTTTGGAAAATAAGATGGGTAATGTAAGGAGAGCAAGAGAATTGTTTGATGCTGCCACAGTTGCTGATAAAAGACATATTGCTGCCTGGCATGGTTGGGCAGTTCTGGAGCTCAAACAGGGCAATGTCAATAAGGCAAGGCAATTGCTTGCTAAGGGCCTGAAATTTTGTGGTGGAAACGAGTACGTATACCAAACACTAGCATTATTGGAAACGAGGGCAAAACGTTTTGATCAGGCCCGTCAGTTGTTCAGGCAAGCTGCCAAATGTAATCCGAAAAGCTGCGCTAGTTGGCTTGTAAGTACTTGTTGCCCATGCATCGTTCTTTGTGATGCAGTGAACCAAATGAATCATTTCTTCAGTCCGTTGAACTTTTCTGATGCAGGCATGGGCACAGTTGGAGGTGCAGCAGGAAAACAACATGACTGCTAGGCAACTGTTTGAGGTGCTCCTTTATATGACTAAAGTTCTTTTTACTTGAATGATCATGCTGACCCTCTTTTCATCACCTAGTTATGTTTTTCATAATGATTTTAGTTTTGTTTGCCTCTTGATTTTTAGAAAGCAGTACAGGCGAGCCCCAAAAATAGATTTGCCTGGCATGTGTGGGGAATTTTTGAAGCTAATCTTGGCAATGTCCAGAAGGCAAGGAAACTTCTGAAGATTGGTCATGCACTCAATCCACAGGATCCGGTACTGCTTCAGTCTCTTGCGTTATTGGAATATAAGCATTCTACGGCAAATCTTGCGCGAGCACTCTTCAGAAAGGCATCAACATTGGACCCAAGGCACCAACCAGTATGGATTGTAAGATCTTGCTTCCTGCATTGCCAATGTCTTTGAATCAAACTTGTCACAGTTTCTTGTCATTTCTTCATCCTTTAGGAATTAATACTGCAAATATTGCCTTCATCTTTCTCTTTCCCTTCCAAGTATGACTCGAAATTTCAATATGGTCACACAACTTAGGATCTTATTTTCCAGATTATTTTTTTCTTGTTCTAGATGTTATCCTTCTGTAGAGTATACCTGTGGATCTTTTTACCACTCATATTTAATTCACCACTGACATTTAATTCAGACTACCTGATATTTCAATGAGAGTTTACTTAGGAATTTGTTGTTTTATCTATGCATCAAGAGTTGAAATTCAGAAGGTTTTTTCTATGCGTAGATTAACTTAAAAATTTGGTTTTGACTGATTGGGGTAGCAAACTGTCTAGGCTTGGGGATGGATGGAATGGAAGGAAGGAAACATATCTACTGCACGGGAGTTATACCAAAAGGCCCTTTCAATTGACTCAGCTACCGAAAGTGCTGCTCGATGTCTGCAGGTAATGCCCCATTGTCCTGATCCACATGGAGCTTCACACTAATGTTACTTCAATCCAGTTTTTGGTAGAATCTAGTGCATTTGTTTTATCGCTTTCTACAGGCCTGGGGTGTTTTAGAACAGAGAGTTGGTAATCTGTCAGCAGCTAGAAGATTATTTAGATCATCACTGAATGTGAATTCTCAGAGTTATGTAACATGGATGACATGGGCACAATTAGAAGAAGATCAAGGCAACTCCATCCGTGCTGAGGAAATTCGTAATATTTATTTCCAGCAAGTCAGTCTCTTCTTGTTATTATTTTTTAATTTTAAAAAATAATGTGAGATCTCCAATCTGAAAGCTCATATCTTTAACGATCTTCTTTTCTATTAAAAAAAAAAAATTTATGTTGCAGCGTACAGAAGTTGTTGATGATGCTTCATGGGTTACCGGATTCTTAGACATCATTGACCCAGCACTTGACAGCATAAAGAGACTTCTGAATTTGGAACAGTATCCTTATATCAAAGCACAGGAATTTATAAAAAACAAGTCAGGAACTAGTGAAAGCAACGTAGATGACAAGTTGGTTGGTCCATCTTCAAGTGATTATGATGGCAATGCCATGGAAGGCAGAAGCGAGTTCGATGTGGATTCCTTTGTCAAGGAAAGATTGTCTCTGAATGCAAACAAGATAGACGTTCAGCTGGAAATATCTGGGAGTCCAGCGCCGTGGAGAGCTAGATTGCCAAGAAATATATGGATGTCAGAGAGAAGAAGAGCCACAACATTTCCAAAGCCCGGCAATTAATCATCTCAGTTTGGGAGACTTTACTTTTACCCTTCTTGCATTGTTTACGAAAACATGTGGCAAAAAGAAAATAATAATAATAATAACCAAATCAAAAATGCATGATAGCAGGATGAAATTGTGTATACTTACTGTGAATAATGGGAAAAAAAAGAGGAAAAGAAATGCAACAGTACCTCAACGGCAGAAGTGGTTGAAAGACAAAGACAACGAAGTAAAGAGGAATATGTCACTGGGATCTTCTAAAAAAATGTGAATTTGTCATCTGGCTGAAAACTAGTTTGCCGATTAATAAATATGTTCACAGAAATTGATAGTTCTACAATTCACTTTTCTTTTCTTTTCTTTGGGTTGAATTGTCCTATGTTCTTATACTGGCATACTATGCATTAGGACAACAAAAATTTCAACCAAGTAACCAGAAGAGGCTCCGTACGACCACTCTCAAACAAAAGCCATAGCTTTTGCGACAGCTGGCAAGTGCAACTCTTTGATTGAAGCAATACTTTCCAAATACGAAAAACATAGGTGGATGGGAAAATATGGACACGGTGACCCGTATAGATACGGTGTCGACGGGATACGAGGGTTTCGCGTGTAATTTTTATTTTTATTTTTATTTAAATATAAAATATATAATAAATAATGTAAAAGATATAATAATTATGATTTAATGTAAATTGTACAATGACTATCATATAATTTATAACCATATTTATGCATAATTGTTTTATGTTTTATTTAATTTTATTGTACATAGTATATTTGTATAAAAAAATTAATTTTTCAAATACGAAACTGATAGTTCTCACCCTACTCATGTAATTGGGTCCTTTCAAATACACAAGGGTTTCTCCTAGAGAACACAGACTTTCTCTCGCGGTCTCTTCTTTGTAGGCACAAACGCAAGTCACACACACACACACAACAGTATGTATGCGTAGAAAGTAAAATCCTAACTAACGAACTCGGATCCTGATTTGAGAGATAGCTGATCGCTAATGCTTTTTCTTTTTTCTTTTTTCCTTTTAATCATTTATTTTCTCAATCATTGTCCGAGTAATACTTGCTCCCATGTATCCGAAGTCCCAAGTGATACCATATGAAAGCTTTTCCATCGAACCACATGTGCGTACATGGACTGCTAACAACCAGAAAGTCTTCAAATCAAGAAGAGTTAAAAAAAAAAAAAAGAAGCGAAGTCTAATCCGAAAGCATCGCGCAACCATCCAATCAAAACTCCCATCTGTATGTATCAACAAACAAAGGCGAATCGGACTGAGATCCACAGGCACCACCATCCACAGCGGCGCAACAGCCATCGTCGTTTACCGAAGCAGTCGGGGTGTGGTCAGTGCCTGCAACATCAACAAGTTTCGCGATGCTCTCCGTCGTTATCCTCTTCGATTTCGATCTTCGTCGTTTGCGGGCAATAGTGAACGACGACGACGACACCACCTCTGCAAGATCCTCGGCGACGAGTTCACCGCCGCTGGATTCCGGCCGATCGTTTTCGAGGCTCGCACCTATGGTCTCCATTGATCGGACGTGACACTCCTGCCATTTCAGAGCTTCCAGGTCCTGCTTCACCTGATCCAGCGAGAGCAATGGAGTATCGTACGGACGGAAAATTTCTTTGAGCATCGACCGCTGCGGCCTTATAAGATCGATGGTGCTCAAAGCATCATAGAGTTCTTGCAGTGCAAAAATCGATTTGAGCATTCAAAAAAAAAGGGAACAAGAAAGTACGAAACGAGACAAGGAAACGTGGCTGCAGGGAATGAAAAATAAATACCTTATTAGGGCGGTTGTGTATTTTATTGAATCCTTGCATAAAAATAATCTCCAATAATTCAAAGAAAGAAAAGAGAAATGTGAGTTATTATTAGAAATTTAATCAATAATGCTGTTCTGTTTTGGGTTGCTGAGAACGGTACCGTAGAGTTAAGACTTTACAAGCTTACTCATCCTTTTTTTTATAGTTTTTTTCCTTCCGTTTTCTCAGCAACCAAACAAACATTGAGCACACCAAAACATGGAAGGAAAGTTGGAGACCTGGTTAAGTTGATCCACACTCAGACCGTTTTCGTACGGCTCATCAAGGAAATGCTCGTAGTCTTCAAGTGTAAGCGTTGTTCTCTTCTTCCCGGTCATTTTTTCCCTCGCTTCCTGTTTGGGGCCGCCGTGCTATCTCCTCTGCACCGTGTACGCGGGTGCGTCCGGCCGTGTAACACGACTTTTTCCCAGTGGGCAACGGATTTTGTCAATGACGAAATTACCCCCCAGTTTATCGTCATCATATATATGTGCACGAATCCATTCAATTAGTTCGCTTAATTAAAAATGAGATTTGGTATACCGAGTCTAGCATTCTTTGGTTAGGATTCCTTGAGCACAAAATAATAATATAAAGAGAAGCTTTTCTAATAATAATAATACTAATAATATAAGTAAATAAGTAAAATTAATTAGTATAATATACATTGTAATTAGAGAAAACTGAGGATAATTGTAAGAGAACGAGAGTTTGGGAAGAAGAAATGGAAATTGGGTTAATAAAAATAAAACGAGAAAGTTTATTTATAGAATTAAAATTTAAAAAAATAAAAAAAGAAATGAGCCTTGGAGGGCATTTGAATAATCAGAATAAATCATTCTAATTTGATTTGATTGATGGTACTATTTTTATTTATTTATTTATTTATTTAAATTTATTATTTTAAATTATATATTATTTATATATAATATTAAATTGAAAATTTCTCTACGTAGAGTTAGTTTGAAACAGTACGAAACATGAATGAAAAATTATTATAAAAATAATCAAAAATTAACATTTACACATATATGAAATTAAGTATTAATTTTAGTTTATATTTATTTTACTTTTTTCTTTGCTTCCGCCGAATTCCTGTTTTGTGAAATTTTTTTTTTTTTCATTTTTCGGATACTTTTATAGTTTTATTTGAATAGTAGGTCCCTGTGGAAGTGGAACCATTATTCGAAGTTCGAACCTCGATGGGTGCAAACTTCAATGGTCCGAACCAATCCGCAGAAAGGGTTTCGAAAATTATATCCCCTAATCTACCGTTATACAATTTCAACGAAGCCTGTATATCGCGGTTATCTTCTTCCCAGGTAAAAGGATAACAAAGTCACCGGCCCAGGCACAAAAGGAGACGGGAATTCTATCAATCCGAGGCATAGTTTCACCATAATTGACCACCATACAGTCTGAGGTGCAGTTTGACAAACGCTTAATTTTCACTTTCTTGGTTTTGATGTTTCCTTGATTGTTCGTGTGATCTGTGTAGACGAGATCCGGGATCTGGATGGAAAATTTTTGAACAAGTTTTTGTAGAAATCGCCGATTTGACTTGTTTTTTTTCTGGAAAATGAGTGGATGCAAAAGGAAGTTAAACATGTTTGATGGGGAATTGGTAATTAGAAGAAACGGAGAGCAATGGTACTTAAAAATTTTCAAATTAAGGGGAATTAGTTTTTATGTCCTTACCGCTCCTCTGAGAGTACTTTGAATTTTGCTGCAGCCTTCTCGGGACCAAGAGAGTCTGGAATTAGATACATAGTCAAAGTTCCACTCCATGGCAAGGATAAAGCCTCAGGCTCTACTTGTTCAAAGCAAAAAGAAGAAGGGGCCTACGCGTATCAGTGCCGCTACAATAATTCTGTGCAATCTAGTTGTTGTGTTGATTGTATTGTCCCTAGTCGCCACGTGCAGGCATTGGTCCAAAAGGTTAGCTGTTATCTCCTTATTTATTTATCTGTACCTGCTGCTTTTTTTCCATTTGTTTTTTTTTTTTTTGGTGAATATTATTTATCTTCTGCCTATTTCCTCAACTAGAATCTACTTATGGGTCTTGTCCTGGAATGATTCTTTTGTTTTGAATTTACAACGTTGCAGATCAAGGCAGCAAACCGGAAGTGGCTCGTCAACTATTGAGGTATGTTTCAGATATTTCCAAAAAAGAGTTAAGTGCTTCTTCAGTCATTTATCCTAGTCTCTTAATGATGCTATGGCTGGTGGCATATCATGGGTCTTCTCTTCGTTAAAGTCATCCTCATTTCTAAGCTGTTTCTAATTTTATGGTTCAGGACACAACTGATGGTTTCACAGATTCAAAGAAGTACGATCTCCCTGGTTATGCCGTAAGTGGGCATGACCCTAATTCTGTTATGTATTTTGCGAAAGTTAATTATAGCAGTTGTTCATTGAGGTGGTGTTGGCAGCCCATTTATTTGATGAGTGAGGTTACATGTCTGTTCACACAGTTGCTTGAGTTGAGAATGAAATTGGAGGAGAAAGAGATAGGTACCATAATCAGTTGTTTTAGAAAGAGATTGTGCATGGTGGGAAAAAGCCCTATTTCTTCATTAGATAAGTATGTATAACTTGTTTCAAGTAAATAACTTCAGGTAGTAAATTATGTAGTTTTCAGATGCCCATCAGCATCTAGGATCAGCACTTGGGATTGATTTAACCTAGTTGTTAGCACTTGAGTCAAGTCATTCTCCTATTGAGCTATTAACAAGGATTTTCTACTTTTTTCCTTTAGTGGTATTTGTCTCTTTGGTGCCAACAAAAGTCCGGTATTATGTCTTTGGTATCAACAAAAGTCTATCTGCTTTCCTGTAATGCTATTAATGTTCTTTGTATCTGCTTCGTCTTGGTCTCTTGTTTCCCTATAGATTCTAAATACCTCAAAGGGTTATATAACAGTGGAGCTACACAAGGATGGGTCTCCTGGCATTGTGGACAAATTTCTTGATTTGCAGTAAGTGCCTACATAACAGCATCCTCCTAGCTGCATCCGCTGTACCTAATAATGGAAATATGGTTCATGGAATAGAAGTTGTTTGATAAATAAAAGACACAAATGTGTTGCTTTATGTTAAATTCTAGAGTAGCTTGAAGCCCAAATCTATTCTTTTTGGAAATTCTTACTCTGTTCTGGGTTTTTTTTTTTTTGGAATTATTTTTTATGATTTTGGCTAAGAATAGAAGATCAAAGTATTTACTTACTCAATATTTTGTCAATTTACTGTACCTTAGTAAGGCTACTCTATTGTGACCTAGAGGTTACAAGGTTGTGTACATCTGGCCCTTCCTGGACCTCACAGTGTGGGAGTCTTATGTATTGGATTTTTTTTTTTTAAATTATTTAATTTAGTTGGTTTCATATTTTTTGAAGCTTACTCTTATCACGATTTGCTTTTGTAGCCAGAAGGGATACTTCAATGGGATGCCTTTTCATCATGTGATCAAACACTATGTTATCCAAGGAGGATATTCTCAATGGCTTGGAGCTGCTGAAGATTGGACAGCGAAAGGGAAGCTTCGTGGTCGGCTTGCTACAAGGTTATCTAACTGTGTATTTCCTTTTTTTGGTACCATTTGCTGGCATTCTACTCTCTTTTTAGTTGTGAATCCTAATGTGTGGATAATCAGCCCAAAGAACGAGGCATTTATGGTTGGAACTTCAAAAGCTAAAGGCAGAAAAGAATTTGACCTATTCATTACAACTGCACCAATTCCAGATTTAAATGATAAGCTAATGGTGTTTGGAAGGGTTGTCAAAGGAGAGGATGTGGTACAGGTAGGAAATATGTGCTTCATGAGCAACTTGATCTTTATAGCTAGATCAAATCTGAAGCACCTGCTATGTCTTGTCAGGAAATCGAGGAGGTCGACACTGATGAACATTTCCGGCCCATGTCTCATGTAGGGATAATCAACGTGACACTGAAAACTGTGCTTTGACTGCTGTTACTCAGCTGCTGTAAATTTTTCCTGTGCGTGTGGTAGTCCTCCAAGATAATACTTACAGGAGATTGTCTCCAAGCTTGTTGTGGTATATCCCATTTCTTTATGCTTTCATTTCCATCTCTCCTATTATAGGTCTTTTTGGGGGTGTGGGACAGGCATATTTCAGAAGTTAAAAGGCTGATGTTGGAGAGTGGAGAATCTGCAACATTCTGTAAATTCCTTGTACAACACTTCTTATCCTTTGTGTCTAATCTTTCTGTTTTAATGCTTGTATTTCTCCCCAGTATTTGATGAGGATTCTTTTATCCAGTTTGACATTTCAAACATTGGGCTCTAGGCTACGCATTGAAATGTGCGATTGAGTACTGACCATGATGAAAGTTCCGCTGGATGAAAATCCACATTTATGTTACTTGTGTCATTCTTAAAAAATTGCTGTAGGAACTCCTAAACCTAGGTACAACCGTATGACTGTCCAAATTTTTATCCTATAACGACTGTAAAATGTGTTGGACATTTTCCTTTGAACTATCAATTCAAGCCAAATTAAGAATTACTTTTAAAAGACGGAGAATCCCTGGCAGTTGCCCTAGATTCATAATTGTTTTAGAGTCTAAATTCTCACAAGATAAGGTTCTCGTATTATCAATTATCTTTTTGATAGATTTACTGTAGAATCTGTACATATCACCCGGAAATGCCTTTGATTGGGCTGGGCCAGGCACGGGTTGACCATTCAATTGCTAGGCCAACCCAAATGGAAGCTTGAGAGACAGGCGAAATTCCAGCTCCAAATTGAAAAAAAAAAAAAGAAAAGAAAAAAAATGGAAAACTCGGCGCCAAAATGCCTTGCAACAATGACATTTCCCTCCAAAAATTACCGAGTTCGCTAACGTTACAAACTAGAGAAACAAAGAGTCGCTGACTCGCGAGACTCCCCATTTCACAAAAGCGCAAACCCAGACCCGGGCCCGAGGGTTTCCGCCGCAGCTTGTCGACTCAACAGATGAGTCGTCGCCTGAGAGCCAATCTGATCAACACTCGCGGTTCAAACGGACAGTCGCTCATGGATATAGACGAGGAACAACGACGACGACGACGAGAACCCGAAGATCCGTTTCTCGCGTTCGTGGATTACGCCAGGTCGGTGCTTTTTCCGGAGGAGGATAAAGAGGAAGGCGGAGGAGCAGGAGGTTATGGTCCGGATGGATTTGGATCTGAGACCAGTGGACCTGGTTGGAGTTGGATCGTCTCTCGGATCCTCAAGACTTGTATTGCTTATTCCAGCGGAGTCACTGCTGCAATTCTGCTCTCGGAGCTCTCTCAGGTATTATTTCCTCCCTGTTTTAGGTCACGTTCCGCTTGGTTGCCGAGAAAATGCAAGATATGATAGACACAAATAAAAACCTGAATGTGCGGATAAAATGCGAGAAATGGCCATTAACAAAGGAAAATCTGAGTCCTTGTGTTTACTCTGCGCTGGATCGTCTTTAGTTTTGAAAAGGAAAGCGTGAATATCTTTGTCCATACTTCTAAAATAAATGGAGTGATACACAGGGCGATGCTTACTGTGATTTTATAACTGTAATTTCTTGTCAGTTCACGCTCCATTGGTTGCAGAGCCGATGCGGGAAATGTGAAAATTCGGAATCTATACAATCATCTCATTCTTTGGATTTTCTTTGAATAATTACTTAAAGTGATTGAATTCTTCATTTTCCTTTTCATGATAAATGAAAAATTGGAGACATGCCTTTAGATTTGCATAAGCTCTGCATTTTGGCAATTCTCTCTCTTTAAGTTCATAAATCTGCATCTCTGTAACTCTGTCTAGTAATATTTAGAAGCTTCTCTGCTCCTAATTGTTTTCTTTGATGAGTTGAGTGCTTATTTATTTTCTTCAAAGGCATGGAGCGACCAACAAAGGAGTGGGAGACCAAAGAAGATGCTGGAAACTATCAATCAATTGAAGAACAAGCACAGGAGAAGTAAGCTGCCAAACACTGTCACAATTGACTCTATATATGAGAAGAATTTCATATCATTAAGTAGCATTTTGGAGGCTGTCATTGTTGATGCGTTTGTCCTCCCGGGTATTGTCATAAACTCAAAACCTTGGGCAAGTGGTTAGTTGGTGATATGGTAGTACTGTTTTATGGGACTAATGCACAATTCTTTTTTTTTTGGTTCAGGTACCAACATCTACATGCTTACTTTAGGGGATATTTGGAGCTCCAATACAATCGAACTTTATCTCCACAGGAGGTTAGTCACTGCCTACCATTTTTCTCCTGATTCAGTTTCATATGTTATTCTCTTGTTTCTTTTTCATTTGTCAACTTTTTATTATTTATACATATTTAATTTAATTTAGATGTGTGGAAAACAAGGGGAAAATGTTGGTTTGGATTTATGGTGGCTCTGATTTATGGCTAAAATAGACTAGGTGCTATCATGTCTTAAATGTCCATCTACTGGATGCAGTGTAATATGGGAATGTGCATTTCAAGCTGTAACAACTAATACAGGAAAAATAATGACAGGTTTATTTATTTCACAATATTCATCATCTGCACTTTTCTTCCATCCTCATCGTGGTCTGCATATGGGTCCTATGTAAAACTTTGCATTCCTTGTCCAGGGTATAGCTAAGTTGTTTGTTCCACTTTAATGTGACAGATACTACAACTTGGTGGATACTCATAATGGGATTTTGAAGAAAGGGAGGGAAGTTTTTGTAACAGGTTGTCATCTTCGAACAGCCAGAGAAGGATGTGTTTGTCCCAGGCTTTTGCCAACTGAGCACCTTGTGATATTGTTGGATGATGTAACTGTCAAAAACTCATTTGCAAGCTCTCCACTTTAGTTCCTGTTGTGAGCAATAACCAATCTTCCAATCAAGGACCAGCTTTTGTACTTAATCCAAGTTTCTAGAATTGCATTATGTGTTGCCTTGAATTAGGCATGTCCTGTACACTTAGCAGTTGCTTTATATTTTGCAGGATCAGGATGATGATGCAATGCTGATAGCTGCTCAGTTTTGTTCAGATTCTTTCTCTTCCATTTCTCTCAGTGCAGTGAACAGCGGAGTTTCTTACTCATTATATGCAAGGTAAATTCTTTTGTAACTGAAAAAAAGAAAAAAAAAAGTCAATCTGATGCATGCTAGTACTTAGATACTTTATCCAAGAGATGTTGGTTAAATCTATCAAGTTTTGACCAATCTGCTGTTCTTTTTGTAGGATTGAATCTATTGTACCGGTGGAAGTTCAAGGTGTATTTGGTAGTGTACAGCAGAAACAAATCACTCTTGTTGACAATGATGGTTCCAAGATGAAATTTCTGTTGTGGGGTGAGCAGGTTCTCCTGGCCAATCTTTTCAGGTAATCTCAGGAACTAGGCTGTATATACTGTTTTCTTTTGTGTATTCATGCATATGGAGTTTGACATTATTTTTTTGCAGTGTAGGAAGCATGATTGGACTTGATAGACCATATATCTCAACTTCAGTGGATGGTGCTGCTGAGGCAAATAATGAGCTTTGCCTTGAATATGGCAGTGCAACACAACTTTATTTGGTGCCTTTCATTCAGCATGAGGAACAAGTAAGTTATACATTGTTGTATTTCTGACATTGTCGTTATTTAGGTTGCAAACTGACTGTCTTATTTTGTTTTCTAGATATGTGTACACCTAACACAAAATCAATATCAAGGATCAAAGCTGATGAATGCAGAAGATCCCAGTCAGGGTCCCAAGGTCTCGCAGGTGACATTGTTTTGTGATTCTCAAGGATCTATTGACTTCAGTAATTATCCTTTTCAAGTGAGTGACTATGATCCTATCACTTTTAATTGGATGCTATTACATGATCTGCAGTTCTGTATTTCCCTTAGGAGTGACTAGCATGTTTTCTTTGAAGGATGCGACATGGCCTTATTTAACTTGTGAAGTCCTAGATCACTAAAGTGTAAGTTAGTTGGCAAAGTTATGTTAACTACATGCGTCTTTTATTGTTATGATGACCTGTCGTCATATTTTTTATTAAACAGGAGCAAATGTATTCCTTACACATCGTTTTTCCATTTTCATCCTGGACTCCTTTTCAGTGTATGCTATTTAGACAGTCAAGTATCCATTTGAATAAGGTGTTCATGCTTCATGCACTTAACTTTTAGGTCTCACTTTTTCACTTTATGCAACTCATAGTTCATGCATGTCTTTTAAAGCTAAATTGATGTTGACCATAACATTAATAACTTGTCTCACTTGGTCAAAGTTTTGCAGTCACTTATAGTTGACCTTTGTGACAAGATGACTGGCTTCAGCCTCTATGGTGTGGTCATAGACATGTTTTGTGAAAGAGAAAAGGAAATTATTTTCTCTTTGAAAATTGAGGATTCAACGGGAGCAGTTTGGGCAAAACTACATTTTGCAAGATCTTGGTATTTACAGGAAGTTTGATTGATATCTAAAATCATGACACAATCATCTTAAGTTTTCGCCCTCACATGTTTCACTGCTTCTCAGGTCACTGGGAAGATTGGGCCTTGGTCACACAGTTTATATATCTGGCTTGTCATGCCACGTAGTGAAAAACAGCAGGTAACTACATTCACTCGATGATGAATGGATCAATTTCATTTGGTTCTGACTTTGCATGTTTCCAGATGTTTTTCTGTTTATCTTTTCACCTAGCTATTGTTTTTTATCATGTAATTGTGATATCTGCCCATCATCTTGTTTCTTTTACTTTGGCAGCCTCGAGGTATTCTGGTTTGAGAATAACAATGGAGCCTCCTTTGTGAACATCAGTTGCTTGGCAGCATTGCTCAACTCTTCCTGTCTTCATAAGCTATCATGCCTTGCTGATCTATCCAGTGAGAGTAGCTGTACATATGTATGAATCCTACAATTCCTGACTACCTAAATCATCTTTATATATTTATTCTGATTTGTCTCGTAAATCTCATTAGTGTTCATATTAATGGCTCATCATAGCTGGTGTGGGTTAAATGTCTGGGTATATTCCAAGTGGTTTTACACCTATTTCTTTTTCTTTTTCTTTTTCTTTTTTTCTGTGGCAAGCAGCAAGCCTAAGATTCTCATTCATGAAAAGCATGATCAAAGCTATCTGTGATTGTGGTAGAAGCAAGGCATAAATTCTAGCAACAGTCCCTTGATGTTGTTCAGATATATGTAGTCATAAATTACTCTATTGTCATGATTTCAGTTTTATGTCACTAGTATCTGACTTGCTATCCTTAGTTTCGGCCTTTTTCATGTTAGTTGGAAGGACCTGTCTTCAAAGCTGGTTTATTACATAAATAGTCCACAAATTGCAATCCTGAACAATGCTATTCTTGTTTATAAGTATTTTGTCCTTACATCTGAAATTTATTTGCACAGATATGTCGAGTTCGGCTTGACCAAGTTGATCAATGTCATGTAAATACACGATTTTCGCACACTCTCTGTGGCCATGTTGTTAATAAGAATACGAATGGGATTGCTGAATGCAGCTTCTGTCATTGTAACTGTGATACTGCAGTTACATGCACTTTCCAGCTGAAAATAACTCTTGCAGATGACAGTGGAAAGATTTTTGCATGGAGCACGGGTCAAACTGCAACAGAGTTGCTGCAAATATCTCCTGATGAATTCCATGACCTACCTGAGGTAATAGTTCTTGAGCTCAATGCCCATTTTACCAATCAGGAATAGTTCTTGGATTGCATCTAAAAGCATATGATGCTCATACATTTGAATGTTACGTTACAAATGATCCTGAGAATGCTTCACCTCTTTTGGTTTGAATTTGTGGCAATTCCAATTCTTGCTATTCCTATTATGTTTGTGGTTTGAATACCCAGTTAGCAATTAAATTTCCATTTCTTCAAGAAATGGTTCCAATTCCAATTCTTGCTATTCCTATTACAAAAGACCCTTCCATGGTTCCAAATTGCACGCATACCATCTTATTCTGTGTTCCGAAATTTACCATGTACTAGCACAAAGACCCTTCTGCTGATACTAATTTCTCCTATTCAGGGAGAGAATTCTTCACTCATTTCAATTTTCTTTTCTACATTACAGGAAGAGCAATTTATGTACCCTTCTTCATTAGAAAACGAAAGCTTCATAGTTGCATTAGTCAACTGCAAAAGGCAAGGTTATGGACTCGGTCAGAGTCTATCTTCAGACGCTGGCGTTGTCTTGTGGGAGATCACTTGTGCACTAAGGTGCGAATAGCGTTGAGCAGAGCACAGAACAACTCACGAAGCAGCACTGCCCAGAATAGAAGAGATTCAAATTGCAAAATCCGGTGATTTGCATTTATCGTAATTTCTTGAATAGTACCAAGCAAAAAGAGAAATTAAGATTGACCACAGGACGTGCAATTTCAATTTGCGCGTGATTACCGAAGAATACGCGTCATCATTGTCTGCGGGGAGGGGTTGAAATCAGCAGTGCAATGCAGGGGGGAGAAAAAAAGCGACACACAAAAACGCATCCATTATAACGCTGAGCGTTGTTGCTTCCCGAAGTTGCCCTTTTCTTTTACGAGAAATAAAACTCATGAGAATTTGAATGAGTTGAGACTCGAACCATAACCGGCGTTGGTTGTATTCCTAGTTGGCTTTGCTCTGCCATCAAAATTGTAGAATTCTTAATTATGTGCCTAAAATAGCTTTCTTAATCACAGCGGTGCACTGTTAATTGTAAATGTTCAATGTTTTCATGCGTCCTTCACTGTAGAGGTTTTGAACCATAAGTTCCGAGATGCATATTACGTGTCTGCTGTGTTACAACATTTTTGGGTTATTCGCCATTTTTCCCTCTTTTTTTTCCACATATCCTGGGCGAGCCAACGCCAACTTTGTCCTGCTGTAAAATACTGGCACCCCTGGAGGAACTTGCGCAATCATGTGGAAACCCCAAGATTGCCAACTGGCCCACGTTGCCATCCAATCCGCATCTATATTGCCTTCTCTGAAGACATGTACTACCGTAACATTCCAGCACCTCCGAAGTGGATATCTGAAATTCTGAATGAGATTGAATTGATGATGCGACGGACGAACCCCCTGCTGAATACAATGCAAACCTGCATGGGAATCGGCTTCAAGATATACCCTGCAAAAACCACACTCCCATGCCAACTCTAAACCACTAAAGATCCCCCAAAAGCAACTGCAGGCACTGAGGAATGGGAGTGTCAGCGAGAAGGAATTATGCAAAGCAAAATTGAAAGAGAAGAGAGTGCTCTCAGACTAAGGACCGCTCATAGCGGTGGAAATGGGAATGCGAATTCATAAATTGCAAAAAGTCCTGAAAATATCTGCGAACAAATTGCCAACTGTAAGTTTTCACCCTCAGTCATTTCTTCTCTTGATGCCACCCGAGTTTTGCTCTGATATGATCTTCACAACATTGACCAAAGCTCGCAATCGGTCCCATATGCTCAAGCCGTACAGTGCTTCTACAAGTGACTCTTGAAAGGTAAAGCCATTCTCCGCAACAGGGTACTGTAAACAACATTTTGTCAAGATGGTCAGTCAGTGTGGTATGTCAAGATTAAACAAAAGCAAAGTACATTTTTCCCATCATAAACGCTAACCCGAAGAGGCTTTGGAATTATGGTTTTTATGTATGGCCACCACCTATCCTCAACGACTGATTTCACGAGACAGCAAGCTCGCAATCCTTCCACACCACCAAATCTTCCAAATCCACTGTCCTTTACACCACCAAAGGGTAAGGACTGAAAAATTAAGAGCCAATGTTAGAAGGGATCACTGGTCCAATGAGATACAGTTAAGTGGAGGAGGATAGATGTGTCTCAGATCATCATCTCAGACACCTGGAACAAACCTATCAGAAAATGCCCATATTTTGATATTAGAAATAGAGTACCTGGCACATGTAAGATGATCCAAAGTCATTAATTGCAGCCAGTCCACAGTGTATCTGGGACGCAATCTCTTTAGCACGCCGCTGACTGCCCGAAAAAACATTACAACCGAGTCCAAATCTTGAGTCATTTGCAAGCTTGATAACCTCCTCATCAGTGCTAAATTTCATTATTGGCATTATTGGTCCAAAAGTCTGCATACATCAAGTTTTGGATGGATTTTAGCAATAACTTAGCCCTAATAAGAGGCAATTTATAGTAAATGCATATAAGAATATTATTCACATTAACTGTCAGTTAACTAATGTACATGCTATTTTCACACCATATGAGGTACTTCTTTTAGATAGCAGAATCAAGGCTGAAAACCATTGATCAACATAGTAGAAAATTAACAGAATCACCTTTTTTTTTTTTTTTTCAGATAATCTCGAAAAAATCACCAAAATTGACATAAATACTCTCAAACAAAGTCAGATGCAGCATTCAAAAAGCTAAAATGATTCACAGTACCTCTTCTTGCATCAATTTCATTGTATGGTTCACATTTACAATCACAGTGGGAGGGAAAAACTGGTCAACTGCACCTTCAGCTAAATGGCCAAAACTTCCACGTGCAATAATTTCTGCACCCTTTTCCTGGGCATCATTGACGACGTTTTGCAGCTTGTCGGAATGATCTTGCAAGCATATTGCTCCCATATCATACCTTCCAGCAAGGGGCGGCCCCTGCAAGAATTACCAGGTATAATTGACTTAATCCAAGAAAAAGAGGTTGACTCAGAAAACATAGAGTGCACAAGGTAAAGCACTATCACAGCAGAAGAATCACCAAGTATAAGTATATCAAGCCAGAAAAAGTATCAAATGAATGTAGCACAAAAATATAGAAGAAGTTGAAATGTCAAAATGGGTGTACTTACAGCTGAAACAGATTTCACAATTTTACTGACTTCAGTAACAAATGAAGAATATACATCCTTATGAACATAAAATCTCTCTGCCCCAGCACAATTCTGCCCGCTTGATTGAAGAGTAGCCCTTACAGCAACTTGTGCAACCTACAGTGAATAACAGATTGGCTAGGATCCAAATAGTTGTTCAAGCTCTCTGCATGAAAACAAGTGCAAAGGCTCTTACATGCTGCACGTCTACATCCTCACAAACTATAAAAACATCTTTTCCACCAAGCTCAAGTGTAACTGGTACAAGTGTGTCAGATGCATTTCTCATTATCTGCAATAAAATGTATATCCCAAAATTTGACCAATAGTTAAAGGCATGAAATATACAGAAAACAATTTAATCTTTCAATCTGCCTACCATGCCCCTTCCCCCCCAAAGAACAAAATCACACACACAAAACCCCAAGAAAGGGGAACAAAAATAAAATGCAACATAGATAACTTGTTAAACAAATTCATACCATCTTACCCACACCAGGTGATCCAACAAATATAATTTTATCGACTGCAGACACCAGCACTTCTCCTGTTTCAGCAAACCTATTGAGGAAAACTTTGATTATGACTATATAAACACAGAAAGTTTAAATGCAAGCATTTTAGACAAAATGATTACCCTGTGATCACATCAACCAGATTTTCAGGAGCCCCAACAGCAGCTAGAGCTGCTTGGATTATTCGGAAGTAGAAACATCCAGACCAACTTGCATTTTCAGAAATCTGCGCTTACAAGCAGAGACTTCTCATCAACTTGGTGATTATGACTTGTCCATGAAATCATATGAGCACAATAACCAGAGATACATAATGCCGGGTGATATTACATGCCTTAATCACAATGCCATTTCCTGAAAAAACTGCTGCTAGCATTGGATTGAAGATGTTATGAAAAGGATAGTTCCATGAAACAATGGCACCGATGACACCTAGGGGGTAGAACTCAACTTTGGCTTTCTTGTGAAGCATTGATCTTCCCGAAGATCTGAAAAGATCCCCAAAGATTCAGCACTTACACATGGCATAACATGACAGCAGCCAAGCTAAATTGGAACATGAAGCATTTTTCAGTAGACACAAACCAAAATAATAAAATATTGCTGAAGAGAGAAGACATATAATTTCTCAGAAGATTTTCAATAACCACATAATGTGCAAAAGAATGAATGATGTCATTGAAGAAATGGTATGCCAAAGTTATGGCTGAAGAACTGGGTAAATGGGATGGGAGAAGGTACCTGTATTCAGGCTTCAGCCAGCGTTCACCCTCCGAAAGAAGCCAGGTGATCTTCTCACATGTTGTCATTATTTCTCCCAGAGAAGCATCTACCATTGTCTTTCCAGTATCGCGTGAAGAGATTCTGATCAAAACAGAACATCCATCAGAACACACACAAATCCTTAACTACAAGTGCAGCAATAGATGACATAAAAAGTTTCAGATGATAATTCCATGCCTAACTCAACACAACGTTCAGTGTCAGCAATAATAAAGCATTGAAAAAATTAATATACCAGAGAGAACTCATCATGATGATAACAAAAAAAGATACTTTCTAAGGATCCCTCCTCCATCCTTACTCGCATATAAGTTCTTGGTGTTCAATAATATACTTGAGAAGTATCCTCAAGAATTGGCGTCTTTGCTTGAAACTACTTTTTGCCCATATTTTTTGAGCCTTCCTTGCTTGTGCAACACGGTCATTAACCTACCACGTACAACATAGAACAGCATTGGCAAAGATTTCACTTTTGCGTATGTGGCACTTTTCCTTGACAGTTGTGCATCTCTCTTATGTGATCAATATCATTTCTAACCTCAGATCGGGACAAGGCAGGAAAGTATCCCAAGTATTTCATGGTTGCAGGTTCATAGCACTGAACTTTCTTGTCTGCCTGCGGTGTCCGTCCTCCTCTTGGAGGTATCTGCACATTAGCCAAAAACCAGAGTTGAAGTCGAAACCAAATCCCACAGTGCAAGAGCACATGGTTGATCCTCAAAGCATCACTTCTTAGCATTTCTAGAGAATGCTTGACTCGAGAGGAAAAGAGTAAAATCATTTTTCCAAACTCGTAATTTCGTAGCCAAACAACAGAATCAAGGACATATGTGGTAATCAAATCGAGCGTAATTCACTTGAACTCCTTGCATTCTTGTTCAAATAATTTTGTAAACTTTCTCCCACACGATTTTAAAGATAAAATTTAACTAAAAAAATACCTAATCGCCAAAATATATCACAAAATCGCAAATGAAATAGTAAAAAAAAAAAATTCAAATTAAAAATCAAAGTAAAGAAAATGAGAACAACTTACATAAATAAAGCTGTTCTCTTGCGCTTGATTCCCTTCCAACACTGTAATTACAAGTTAAAAACTCCAACGCATCAGAAATCAGTTACCAATACTTACTACATCACTCTACAAACACGCGCACACGCACACACACACGCACACACACACACACACAGAGTCGCATGTTATGTACGCATTGGTGTAAAGAATGTTGTAAAATAAAGACAAAAGATACCATCGGAGGCGTCTACGTCAATGGAAGGCACATTGAGAGGGATGAGCATGAGGAGGAAACGACAGATCGCGTAAGCGAGAGCGAGAACGATCAGCGGCCACCAAAACGGCATGTCGTCGTTCTCTGCGACTCCGGAGAAAATATAGATCAAGATTGAACCAACGGCCACCGAAACCCAGGGAATGAACCAACGGACTCCGAGAGCGAGCGAAATTAAATGCTTGGGGGGCCACCGGAATCGTGCACTCTCTATTCCAATTTCAAACTCTCCCCCTTTTTTCTTTTTTTCTTTTTTTTTTCTTTTTGTCTTTTTCTTCCCTCGATTTGCGGCGATTCTTAGAAAACAACGAAAGCAAAGCCACAAATAAAATATTTATAAAATTAAACTAAATTAAATAAATTAAAAAAAAAAAAAAACAATGTGCTGATCTGTCTCGGATTCTCAAACTTTTTTCTCCTCCAGTTCGCTGTATACTCGTAGCCGTTCCTTTTATGATAACCTACTGCAGAGCCATTTTTTACCGCTAATAAAAATCCCAAATTCGGCACGGTACAGTCAAAAAGTATAAACTACGAATTTTCCTTTTCCTGGCTTTGCACATCTATGCTAATAAGTACGTTTAGTTCAGTATACGGCTGTTTGGTTACATTTTTATGTTTTTATTTTATTTTATTTTATTTATTTAGAGCTTTAGAAAGAAAAAAGAAATTGAACCAATCACAAAAAATTAATAATCGCTGCTCTAAGGCAGCAGATGATGCTTTATTTATTATTATTATTTTTTTACTTGGTTCTATTTTCAATAATTACATTTTTTTTCATGGCATTTTTATATAGTTACCTGTTATTTTATTATATACTCTCTTTATGCTTTTCTTTCATCACACACCACCTTTGATATTTCTATATTCAAGCTTATTTTATTATACTCTCTTTATACTTTTCTTTCATTACACACCACCTTTAATATTTCTATATTCGAGCTAACCAGTTACTTTGGTCTTGAATATTTTCTTCTTCTTCTTCTTCTTCTTCTTCTTTTTTTTTTTAACTTTCCTGAGCTAAAAGAGTATCACCAAGTTAAAGGCGTCTTGCCGGGCCGACATTTTCTTGTGTGATGGACATCGGTGCCCCTGCTGCAAACCTGGAAATTTGTTTGGGAAGCCTTTCTGAGTTTCTTAAATTCTTTTCTTTCATGGGTCAATTTCCCAGAGAGTTACTTTTACAGCTAGATTCTAGTTTTTTTTTTATTATTCCCATTTTTTTTAACGCAACTAGTTTATCCCTGCTTTGAACGAAGCCGTGCATTCTGTTGGAGCTTCCTGTACAAAGTTACGAGAGCTTATCATATTTCTCTTCTATTTCTCCAAGTTATCCTTGATTCTTGTTGGAGTATAAATAGCCTCTTGGCTCTTCTTTCGGACTTGACAAGGGTTGAGATCAACACATAAGAAGTCAGCTTCTTGTTTTCTTTTGGGTAATTTAGGAGGCTAAGAGGCTACGTTGCTGAGGTACACGGGTCTTGAATCATATTTCTTGGTTTCCTTCCACGCTACCGCTTTAATTCTATCTAGTTACTTGTTTTCATGCCTCTCAGATTATTGGTTAATGAACTTTAGATTATTCAGGGATATACATATTCGAAACTCACAGTCCCCATCTTAACTCACTTTGGAGTACATTCCTGGTTCATTTTCTTCGCTTTCAAATACATTTCCAATGATGCCCAGAAGGTTCTGCTTCTTTGGCCAGAAAGGAATATATATATATATATATAGATATAGCCACAAACACACACACGCACACACACACACACACACACACATATTCATGTACAATTATGGAACCCAAAAACTTGAGTTTGTAGTGGCAAAGCTACTGGACATTATAAGTGAGGTTAGATTATTATAGTTTTCTTTTGATTTAGAGGTTAGATCCTTATACTTCAGTGATATTGAGATTTTATACTATTAACAGTGACCTCCTTTTTCCAAACCCCAAGGGAAACACGATTGCATGCTTAAGCAAGATAGCTTAAAACACTTCCTCGTCCGTTCCCTATCTTTCCAATAACTGCAAACTTATGCTCATTGTGGAGGGCTGAGGAAAAAGGGCCAACGTTAGAACTAGACAATCAGATTTTGTCTACTAAAGTCAGGAAAAGGCAATGGTTTGATCAAAGAAACATTTTTCAAGTTTACATTTATATGCATAGATGAATGTTATTGCAGGCTGGTTTGAACCATTTAGCCATGGAGAAAGCTGATTCAACGGAAGTACAGGCGCAAAATACGGACCATATTACAATTGACATCAGATACCCAGATGAGAATTTTGTGAATTCTATCAGAAGAAAAATGGAAAGCATTTCTTCTTCCCTTTCTATCTGCATGATAAAGGAGAGTCTTCGAAATGCAAACAAGAAGGCATATATCCCAGAAAAGGTTTCAGTTGGCCCTTATCACCATGGAAACGAGAATTTGAAAGACATGGAAGATCAAAAGTGGCGCTACGTTTACGCACTCCTCAGCCGAAAGCCAAACATAGAAGCGATATTGAATGACTGTGTCGTTGCCCTGAAAGAGTTGGAACAAAGAGCACAGACGTGCTATGCAGAAAGGCTTAATTTCAAGGACAATGATTTCCTGCAAATATTGTTGGTTGATGGCTGTTTCATTATTGAACTTTTCCTTAATTACTCCATAAAGAGTCTAAGGCGCCGAAACGATCCTATATTCAGCACACCAGGAATGCTATATGATTTGAGGTGTGACATGATACTGCTAGAAAACCAGCTTCCCTTATTTGTTCTACAGAGGTTGTTTCAATTGGTGCCAATTCCTAAACAATCCACTTATTCCTTCGCCGAACTTGCCTTTCGTTTCTTCAGAAATATGATACCAGGAGACCACCAAGTCCATCGTGAGAAGTTTAACCAAGAAGGGCACCATTTACTTGACCTGATCTGTCATTGTCTCCTTCCAACATATCAGAGAATGCAGCCGAAGCAACCCAAGTCAGAGAAAAATCTACATTGCGCAACAGAGCTCCAGCGTGCAGGAATCAGGACTAAGAAAGCCAGAAGAGAAAACTTACTGGACATAAGCTTCTCCAATGGGGTTCTAGAAATCCCACCTATAAGAGTGCATCAGTATACAGAAAGTCTCCTGAGGAACCTCATTGCGCTAGAGCAATGTTCCAGTGACAATGTGCAGGTGCAGCACATCACCTCTTATGCTGTTCTCATGAAGAGCCTAATTTGCAGCGTCAAAGACTTGGAACTGCTCCAACATAAGGGCATTGTCAACAACTATAATGCCAGTGAGAAAGAAGTAGCTGAACTGTTTGACAGGCTTTGCCAGGAGGTGGACCTTAAGGAATCCTACTACGGTGGGCTCTGTGAGGAGGTGAAAGGGTACAAAGGCACCAGGTTGCATGCCTTGTCTAAGAGATTGAAGAACCGTTATCGGGAAAATCCCATGTTGCGTTCGGTGCTTCTTGTTACTATTTTGGTCCTTTTTCTCACCCTTATTGGGACTTCATTTTCTGTCCTCTCGTTTTCTCTCCGCCGCCATCAGTGATACGACATTCTTCCCCTCTTCTTCGGCTGGCTTTGGCGGAGATTGATGACTTTTCTAAGCTTAAAAAGATTCGTTACTTGCTAGAACTGCCATTAGAGTTTGCTTTTGAGTTGCACTAAATATAGAGTTTATTCTCTTAATTAGATGCAATTCTCTTTATAGGTATCACTCGTACATATATATATATATATATAGATTTTTTTTTAAAAAAAAGGCTGTCAGAGAATAAAGAATAATAAACATATATATATTAAAATATGAGGTGCTGCTGAAAATTAAAAAAAAAAAAACAAAAACTCTATAAAAAACTATTAAAACTACAAAAAAAATTGCAAAAAAAAAATTAAAATAAAAAATAAAAAATTAGATACAAGTGTATTATAATTATTAAATATAAAAATATATTAATAAAATTTATAATTAATTTTGTTAATCTATTTCTATAATAAAATTTAACTTTTTTATTAGATACCCGTCCCATCCTGAGCGGTACGTCCATAGTATACATATTTTGGATAACCGCCCCGACTTATATTTAATGACCTATACGTAAGATGCTCAAGTTTGCCACCTAATTGATTTTATCTCATCTATTTTTTTATTTATTTCTTGATAACAACATTTTATTTTGTATATAATCAAAGTGAAGTCAAATTCATTAAACCGCAAAGTCAGTACACATCATGTCTTGTTTGACAACATCATTTCTGACTTTTATTTTTCTCTGTTGTTTACATAACCCGCCGAGACAGGCAATAACGTGGTTCAAAGCCCACCCCCGACAAGGTAATCCGAAGCACAGTAGACGACTATATTTTCCTGGTCTTCTTTTGTGCTCGTGAAAGGATGCAAAGAAAAAGAAGAATATATATATATAAATAACAAACCCAATGATTTTATCAAAATTCGTCCTCAAATGTTGATAAAAAGGAAATTAACACTTTAAGAGATAATCAAGATGAGACAAGTTATATTTTTTTTTTTATTGTAGCTTTTAAATTATTAAGAATAAAATATTATTTTGTGTGATTTTAACAAATTGCAAGATTTATAATTGTTATTTATTTATAAAATGATCATGAGAATTCATCAACTAGAAATTAAACAGTAACAATTTTATAGACGTTTGTAGTTATAGTCATTTATTATAAAAAAATTAAAATATGATATTTAAACATATTATCTATATTTCATTCATATTTTTTGTAAAATCATTATTTTTATAGCTTTATTTTTTTAAAAAGATACATATTTTATTTTTTTAATTAATTTAAACTAGATATGTCTCAAAATAATATTTTTTTCATGTTTTTTAATTTACAACTCTGTTAGCACTTCTTGTAATTTTAATTACTTATTTGCATACAATACAAGATGAAGACGATGTAAACTGCGAAATTAGATTTTTAGATTCCAAATCTTGAATTTTCTGACGATAATCATTTTTTAGTTATATATATCTTGTGTCAGACAAAAGATAAGATTTGAATTTTATTTTATATATGTATATGCATAAATTATGTGATTTTTTCTTCAGACAGAAAAGTAAGACTCATAAACTTCTTATTCCGCGAAGACACGCAATCGAATGTTCAGATTCACGGCTGGTCTGGAGCTAACACCAACGATTAGTAAGCCTATATCGCACGGTCGAACCAACCCCATTATACGTGTCACTGATTTCTCTCTCTCTTACATTCTCTCTCCTGCGGCCATTGAGGAAGTTACGGTTCTCTAACGGTGCGAAGACCATTAACTCTTGGACCGAGTGACACGCACGCGGAGAGATAGAGAGAGAGAGAGAGAGAGAGAGAGAGGGAGGGAGGGAGAGAGAGAGAGAGGGAAAGAGCGATGGAAGGAGATAGGAGGGTGGGTGTGGCGGTGGATTTCTCAAAGTGCAGCAGAAAAGCGCTGAAATGGGCGGTCGACAACATCGTCCGCGACGGAGATCACCTTATCCTCGTTACCATACGCCCCGAAGGCTACTATGAGGAAGGCGAGGTTCAGCTCTGGGAAGTCACCGGTTCCCGTACATCATCTCTCAACTTTCTATTCTCTTTCTCCTCCTTCAATACGCCATATTTTCATTCCTTCTCTCTCTCTCTCTCTCTGTTTTTTTTTCTGGGCGTTCATCATTTTGGTAATTCGGGTACACCCCCTGTTTTATTTTCCTGTTGTTAACTGTGTAAAATGAAGTAGATCATGAAATGGACGTCTGCTGAATTGACGAAATTTTCATATTTCTTTTAAGAGTGTTTTCCTCTCTCTCTTTTTTTTTGACTTATGACTTTTGACTGTATGGCAGCTTTGATCCCGCTACCTCAGTTATGTGAACCTGCAATCATGAAGAAGTATGGAGTGAATCCTGATCCTGAAACCCTGGATATTGTCAGCACTGCTGCTGGGCAAAAAGAGGTCTGTACAAAAGCAATGCATGAGTGGCTCAAATTCAGTTTTATGATTTATATTATTATTACACGGCTAAAACAGAGCAATCCCCTTTTATTTTGTTTAATTCTTTCTCTGTGGCAGATTGTGGTGGTCATGAAGATTTACTGGGGAGATCCCCGGGAGAAGATTTGTGAAGCAATCGATAAGATCCCTCTGGACTGCCTCGTCATCGGCAACAGAGGGCTTGGAAAGATAAAGAGGTAGAAATTTCCATTAATTGTTTGCTATGGAATTATAATTCGTTAATTTTAATTATCTTTGCTTCGATATTTTGGAATTTTGTAATGATGGTTGTGTTTGTCCGCTATGTTTTTATTCACATAAGACATGTCTTGTGAGCTCACATGCTTTGAATTGGATCAAGCTTTGGACTTTTCAATGATGCTAATCGACTTTGTCCCTTGGAACTGCCAAACTTACTTCTTGAATCTAATTTATATTTCTATTTCAGAAAATTGTTCTTCACCATGTTAATTAATTTCCTCTTTCAAATTAATTATGATAATTTTTTGTCAGTTTCTATAATTTTTTGTCAGTTTCTTCACGGGACTGATCAACATTTGTACAAAAGGTGGAAAGATATGGATTAAAATGAACTTGTGCTGTTGTGATTCAATGGAAGAGTAATTTAAATTCACCTTTATGGATGGACTTGGTTTCAGTGGTCATTGCTTGTTTATACTTTTGCAGGGCTATACTAGGCAGTGTGAGCAACTATGTTGTAAACAATGGGTCCTGCCCTGTGACAGTTGTGAAGAGTACAGAGCATGGTGCCTAAGAACACTTGTACCTTAAGGAATAATTGCAATGCTGTCTCCGGTTGAGCTGAATTTCGTTTGACAGCCACAGTCCTAATTTGCTTGGGGTCTGAAACTGTGTTGTATCAAATAATCCTTTGTTTTTATCTTCTCTTGTTGAAATCTGCTCTGGTTTCTATATAGCCGGAGTTTGAACTAGCAATTACTATGTTGTTCAAGCCAACTTGCCTGTCAATGAGTGATTCAAAACTTGTCTTTTATTAATAATGATGTGTAATTCAGCATTTTTCCGAGCTTTGTTGTTGCTTAAAAAACAAAAAAAAAAAAAAAAAACAACGGTTGATATTACTTTCTTTGGTAATCACGTGCTGTATGTGTTTGGCAATATAAAGTTGTGCTGGAAGATGGTGATTAGGACCTGGCTTTAAAATCATTTTGATTCAATCTCGCCTGGAAACAAATTAGTTGTTTCATGCTTGAACATAGTGCCTGCACAACAGATTAGGACACGGGATGCTGATTATGGTTCCCAAATATGAGAAGAAATTAGCACCGCTGACAAGCTCCGAAAAAAATGCCAAAACAGAGAAAAAAGAGACAATGGCTGGTGGTGTTTGTCTTTAGAATTTTTGCATGCAAAAGCCGTACATGTGTCATGGTTATCCTACTTTCTAGGGTTATCTTCTTAGTCGAAGGAATGTTGATGCAACTCAGCATATTTCTCCCAAATAATATATCTTCTCGCCTGCCTTTTCTTGAATTTCTCCTTCCTGTTCTTTCATTTTACCGTGTAAAAAAACCAGCAAGATATGGGACCTACCAATAATCAAAAGAATCTGATGATCTGGTTAACCTTCATCCTCGTGCTGCTCAATCCCGCAGCCATTTGCGTGGCACAAAGCTCGACGTACTTGGGTCAACCCTCTCCATCTCCAGGTTCTGTGCCAGAACCTACTTCTCCTCTGGAACCTGAAAGCGATGCTCCATCACCGGAAGATCAAGCTTTTGCACCAGTCTTCTCCCCTGGAGCACAACCAGACTCAATTGATGATCTTTCACCCGCAAATGCAGACCCTCCAGCTAGCCTTATCTCGGCCCCAATCCTATCCCCGGAAACACAATCAAATCCATATGATCTATCTCCTTCAGATGTAGAGCCCCCAGATAGCCTCACAGCTCCAATCCCATCCCCTGAATCAAGTCTGATTAATCTTTCCCCTTCAATTGCAGGTCCTCCAGCTATTCTTAACTCAGCTCCAATGTCATCTCCCGAAACACAACCAAATCAAATTGATTTTTCACCTTCAATTGCAGATACTCCAGCTGGTCTTATCTCGGCCCCAACACCGTCTCCTGAAACAAATTCAAATCCAGCCTTTTCACCTTCAATTGCAGATCCTCCAAGCGGCTATAGCTCGGCCCCAGCTCCATCTCCAGAAAATCCCTTTCCTAGTAGTCCAGAGGCTGATCAGTCACCGTCTTCTGATGATGCACCCTCTGCCTCACCATTTGGGATCAACCTCGACTTCAAGAAACTATGCGATTCAACCGATTATCCTGAACTTTGCCAATCATTCAGCCCTTCCTTCAATGGCAAAACAGATGTTGCTTCCTTTCTTGAGGTGACAATAAATGGCATTACTGAACAGACAAAATTGGCCATCACAGCAGCCACCAAATTGGCAACAGCTATGGATACACCATCGCGGAAGGTCTCCATCCTGGAAGATTGCCGTGATATTTATGAGGACGCTTTGGGCAGTCTCCAGGGTGCAGTGGAGGCCATTCGAGCCCATGATATTGACACTATTAAAATTATGCTTAGTGCGGCGATGACAGATTACGGGACATGTGATGATGGGTTCAGAGGACAGAGTCCAATGGCCAGCTATGGCGAGAAGCTTCGTCAAATGACTAGCAATTGCCTGGCCATTGCTTCCTTGATCCAGTGATTCAGTTTTGTAAAATCTAAAGCTCCCCACCGCCGAACGGAAGAGATTTTATAAGATAATTAGACGAGCATCTAGCTAGCAAAATTGGCCAGATTAATGCATTTACGTGAGGGGGAGCAGCCTTGACAGCAAGCTTGCGGAAATGCACGAAGAAAGCCGTGAGCGATAGAAATTAAACTTGTTACTTTCCTTTACCTCCAGAAGCGAAAATTTAGTAATCATTCTGTAAAATTTTTATACATTTGACCTATGTTAGACTGTCTTGGTTGCCCCCCCCTTCGTTCAATAAACGGGGAGTCGCGTAGGGGTGGGTCCTACCCTTAGGTTTGAATCCTACAATTACTATAGCTAGATGTACCAAAAAAAAAAAAAACCCACTAAAAAAGGGCGAAAGATCTTCTTCACCAAGAAGTCAAATAGTGATTTCAATTTAAATTTATAAAAATAATTATTAATATTTTTAAAACATCCAAAAAAAAATATTATGTTAAAAAGTTGAATTATTGCTTTAGGTCAACGTTTGTCCGCTCAACATTATCAAAATGAGTCAGCACTGCTTCTTCGGGCTACTTCAGCCGCCTTTTTTCTCTGAGCTTCCTTGCTCCGCCAATAATATCGTAGAATGCCTCTAACGTTACATTGCTGCCCCACGATACCCGCCTTCATTATCCGTGTCTTAATCAACTTAACAGGAGAAGTGTGAAATTCATCACTTTAAGATAATTTAGTAATAGTTTAATATATTTTTATATCAATTTAAAATTAAAATTTTAAAATATTATTTTTTAAAAATAAATAAATATTTCTAAATTTAATATCACACAACTAAATATAAAAACAATTAATCAAAATTATCACTATTTAAATTATAAATCCTCTTTTTTTTTTTTCTAAATTTTATAAAAAGAAATTGAATCGCACACTTCTTAGGCCGTCCCAGTCCGCCGGAACCACTAACGGCGAAAAACCACTGTTTGTCTCTGACGCTAACCCCACTTTCGTGGGCAATCAAACGACACCGTTCCAAAAAATTCTTACGAGATAAACGAGGGAGAACCTCCCCTCCTTCTCTCTCGGACGACCTTTTAGCTCCGAACTCCAACGCATTCTCTGCTCTAGGGTTTTAGCTGCCATCTGTCCTGTGTAAGCACCTACATTTTGCTTGTTCTTGTTGGGTTTTCTTCTTTCCGGTTTTGATACTGCGTTTTGAAATCTTTGACGGAAGAGGGCTGTCTCTCTCTCTTTTTTTTATTCTTTCTTTTTTCTGTTTTTAAATTCTATGAAAAAAACAGGCCAGAAAAAAGGTTACCTTTTTTCGAAATATTTGCTTTGAGATTCAAGGAAGAGCAAGCAGCGAGATTCTTGTATCAATTTGAAATTGGGTTATTTGGGTGCGATGGTTCTGCTGGAGTACTTGTTTTTCCCGTCTGGTTACCGAGAAAATGCGGGAAATTTTAAGCTTTTCATGAATTTTAATGCTTGATATCGTGGTTATTGGTTAGGAAATTCTTCTTGTGGTAAATGTGTTTATTTCAACCATTTAAAGTCTTTCTTCCCATTTTTTTTGGATGTCGGAACTGTCCTTTTGCTATTTAGTACATATTTGGAAGACTACAATGTCCAGTCAAGCGTGCTTTTTTTCTGGTAATTCAACTCGAATTGTTTGGTTCATGTTAGTCCATTTAGTCAGAATGACATCAGAGTATGAGACTCTGTAATCGTATCTTTTTATTCACCACTCCTTGCTCACCAATCAGGTAAAGAAATGATTCTTTTAAAATTTCCAGGTAGAACTTGAATTAAGCACCCTCCCGTTGGCTTCATTATTGTAGAAATGTGTTCGCATAAGCATGCAAAATTTCTTGTTACTTTACGCTCTCCTAAACGTGGGATTTTATTTGAGTTTTGGTTTGTCTTGCGCACATCTTCTTGTGGAATGAGCTTGGTTTGTTGCATATTCAGTTTCTGGTCACTGTTCACTTACAGGGATATTACTTCTGTTGTAATGTAATCTCAGGTCTGCTGAGGTATTTCCACCGGATTTTATTAGTTTTCTTTCCCCTGCTTCTGTTTTTAGGAGGCAGCATTTTACCTCAAAACTAAGAAGGTTTGGCATAAATGGATTATTTTGGGGTGGCTGATTTTGCTAGTCTCAGCTTTGCTGTGAAGAAGAAGAGGAGTACTGCATCTCGTCAGCCTTGTTCTGATTCTCAGAAACTTTTACAGACTTGTGCTTTCTTGCCACTGTGTTCACTACCCTTAGGCACTGGCAATAATGAGGAAGGTTGTTATTTTGGGGAACGAGCAGCTAATTCTGATGGAGTGAGAAGTGAGAACAAGCTCAGGAAGCTTAAGCTCAAGCTTGGTGGTGTTACACATACAATACACACTAATTCTGCAACAGAATATGCTGTCAGTGGTGGGTCTTACCTCCCCAGTTCTTTTCAATATTTTGATGCTTCTTACCAACGAGAGGAGTTTCTTCTTCAGGTAAATCTCATGCTAAAAAGTGCTCCCGCTGATAGTTTTCTTCTGACCTTTTAAAGGGATTGAGATATTATGCAACCAATCTGATTTCAACCATTATTTTCTTTAATTGAAGATGTGGCCTAATTTCTCTGCAATGGCAAGGAACAATTCAAGGATTTTTGTCCTTAGTATTTGGTTCAGGATCATACTAAATGTTCCTGTCCTATTGCCAATCACTGGCTTTTGTAAGAGCAGTGATTTTGACTTGGTCTCAATGACGCTTTTCACTCATTTCTACTCTTTGAATAGACTTCACTAGCTTCCAATTCTGTTTGACAATTGTGCATTCTCTTATTCTCATGTTTTTTTTTTTTTTGACATGATTTCTAGGATTCTAGTTTAGGAAAGATGCCCAGTGAAACTGCATTTGTGAATGAAACTTACAGATATGAGCCAGTTCGTAAGAGTAAGCGGATTCCTAAGAAACGTGTAATAGATATGGAGTTTAATGACAACAATAATGAAGTAGATGATGAAATCCGTTACCTTGGGAGACATAAGGCTTCTAGGTTTTATAATGAGAAAGATGAAAGAAACAATAGAAAACAGGCAAGAGACAAGGTTTCCAATGGTAGGCAAATGGATGAATGGTTTTATGCTGATATGGGAAGTTATGGATCATCAAAGTCCAGCAAAAATGGTAGAAAGATGTTTAAATCTGAAAAATTTACTGATTATAAAGACTATGTTGAGCAAGAAGAACCAACATCAGGTGATGAACCTGCACATAAAAGCAGGAAGCTGGGATTTATTGTAGGACGAAAGGAATCAAGTATTGCGCATGGTCGGCCTCTTCAGTCTCCTAATCATGTTACTCTTGGGTCTGGTGCTAGTCTTATTGAGTTCCCAAATGGTTTACCTCCTGCCCCTTCTAAAAGTGAGCATTTCTCCCTCTCTTTTATAAGATAAAAAAAAAGAAAAAAAAAAAACTTGGTTTGGGAGTGAAAACATGAATCACACTGCAGTTTGGCTGTTAACTGCATTTCAAAATTGACAACAGAAGAAAAGGTGAAACTGTCTGATGTGGAACAGCACCTGAAGAAAGCCGAGGCCGCACAGAGGCGCAGAATGCAATCGGAGAAGGCAGCTAGGGAGGCTGAGGTCTAATCATTCCATGTCCCCTCTATAACTGCTTGGCAATAAATGGACTTTAGTTTAACTTTCTATCTTTTAGGCTGAGGCAATCAGGAAGATACTTGGTCAAGATTCTGGAAGAAAGAAGAAGGAAGAAAAGATCAAGAAACAGCGTGAAGAATTGGCGCAGGTGCTGGGAAAATTACGACCTTCTTTCCTCTATGCCACCTTTATTAGCAGAATTCTAATCAAGAATAAATGTCGCTTAATGCAGGAAAAGGCTGCCAAAACAAATGCGCTTGAATCAAATACTGTTAGATGGGTTATTGGACCCACTGGAACTGTTGTTATTTTCTCCAATGATATTGGTCTGCCGAATATATTCAATTCCGGACTTTGCAGGTACAAGATCACCTTGTGCTTTCCCATCCAATCATCTTTTAATTAGATATATCTGTATGTAAAGGCCTCTTGCTGGTTGTAGCTTTATCTATTTGATGAACTTATGGCGTTTTCTTTTGATTTCCAGTTACCCTGCTCCACGGGAAAAATGTGCGGGTCCAAACTGTACAAATGCATACAAATATCGTGATTCCAAGTCAAAACTTCCCTTGTGCAGTCTGCAATGTTACCGGGCAATACATGGAGAGATGCAATCTCTAATTACCTGCTGATATCAATCCCCCTTTTCCGGGGAAAGTAACTGATCTTTAAGGGTATTTTTTGTAAACTCAGATTGATGTCAACTTATTAATCAGGGTGACGTTGGCTTACCCATCTAATCTAAGTGTGGTTATCTCGGGTGCTCTGTTGTTTCTAAGTTACAAATTGCTTGAGCTCCTACATTAGATTTATACTGATTATGCTGTGATTAATGTTTTCGAGTATTTAGTGATTTAACTCTTGCAGATCCACTTCGAGCTCCACTGTAGAGTTTTGCCGTTTTCTGATAATCCCTTTCGCTCCTGGGGTTGTACATCCATTTTATTTCTAAAGATGCGAACTGGGATTAGATTATCAAGTTGGTCAATATCGTAAATAACGAATCTTTATCAATATTGATAGGTAAAAAGAAATCAAGCGAACCAAATGAAGACATTACAACACTTGAGAAAATAATAAAACCATGGTTATGAAATTGACAAACCAGGTTGCTTAATCCATTGTATTAATTACAATCATTGAGCATATTGAAATGGCAGATATATTACAAATTGTCTCGTTGGAAAAATCTTGGTATAGATTTCTCTCATTCTTCCTATAAAATCTGTGACACAAATACCAGACATCTATGACCCATCCATGAACACAGCGCCATACCCGCTAGCCTTCATAAACTTCTTCAGAAGAAGAACCATAATTGCTATGGTGAGTCCAACAGCAGCCCATGTGAATATTCGATCATCAGCTTGTTTTTGAGCTCCTCTCTCTGTCTTTTGCACCAGATGATCACCAAAGCCTCTAACAGGAGTCTCTCCCGATGCCTCAACTGCTGAAGGACCAGAATTCACGTTAACAGGAGCCTCTTGTACTTCTTCAATAATCCTTTCACCTTCCGCCAAAATTTCACTGACTGCAAGATTTGGAACCTCTTGCCCAGTGGCTACAGTCCCAGCATCTTGCGCAACTGGCTGGGCTTCACTCTCCTTATTGCTAACATTTTCTTTGGAACCCTGTGAGGGGCTTAGTAGAGGAATAGGAGGTGCCTTGCTAAGCATATACTCATGAATCTGTGCTACCAAGAAATTTATTAGCACTAGGTTAACATAAAGTAAAGAAGATTCCACGGAGAAGTACAAACCTCATCAATCAGCTTTTGACGTTCAGAAGTTCCAAATTTCGGTGCAGCCTCACGAGATTTGATAGCCAAAGCATGCCTCTCTTCCTTTTTGTAGTCTAGAGAGCCCAATGCACCATTTGGGTTAGTGGGCATGAATGCAATAAGTGCTACCAGGGCGGTCCGAACTGCCAACATGAATGTGGAAACATGTGACATTAGTCCTGCAGCATATCTCTAGTTCTAGAAACTATTAGATACCAATATGTGAGTCCATGTAGAATTTCTACTGTCAAAAAATTTTTCAAAGAAAAAAAATGCATTTCACAGAAATTCCAGGAACTGATTTCCATTCCAACAAACCCAATCTCCATCATTTCCCAATCAAGGTATGCCCACATCAACATGAACTCACCAAGTGAGGAAATGTGCCTTGGGTTCCTCAAGAATATTTGACAAAAATGCATATGTTCATGCATTCGGCATAAGTTCTAGCATAAGCGGAAAAATAAATGTTTGACATGTAAAAAAAAAAAGAAAAAGAAACTAAAAGTTAAAATTAAGATTGATGAAAAAGCAGAAGCTTTACAGAAATCAAAGTGCTAAAACCAAGCAGGTTGCTCAACAAATTATTTCATAATGCATAGACTAATTCAGAGGTGTGCCCCACTTTTTCAGTTGCTGTCACCGCACTTCATAGCTAATCTCCAACAAAGTAAAGGACATGAAAATGTAAGCAACCTGATCAATACATAACATATGCTGGGAGAACACCTGCATCAATCCAACTACCAGCGGTGCAAAGATAAAAGCTTACCGCTCCATGATGGCTGCCAGTGCTCAGGATGGTGATTTGATATGCTTAAACATATCTTTGTCTGGGTTTCAAAACGGCCATTTGGCTGAAAACGGCAGATAACTAGTTATGGCATTGCATAATATGAAACATAAGATAACATTTTTACGCTAAAGGAAAGTCTTACAGTCAACAGCATAAACGAAGGAGGCTTGAATGGATATTCGGCAGGTAACTGAATCCTTCCATGATAAATACCACCCTCAAATTCAGTATCACAGGGGCCCCTAATGGCAAATTGCCATTCAAATATATTTTCCTACAAGCAACAGATCAAAGACTCTAAACATGTGGAGTGTGGAGATGAAACATGGTGCATAAAAAAAAATACTCCTTTTATTTTTGAGAAGTCATCCAACCCCAGATCTTACTCAAGTTTTAAACTTGGTGTCCACTGAGCTATTCCTAGTGGTTAATAAATACCTAAACTCAAAGCAATATAAGATGAGCAATATTAAGACTCCAGTAGTAGACACCACACCATTCATCATAATACAGAAGGCCTCCAGGCGCCTTGCACTATCCTAATACCGAATTAAGAGTAGAAAATAATTTTTAAAAAATAAAAATAACAAAAGATATATCAGCATGGAATATTTCACGAATTTCACATCTCAATTCAGAATCTCACATCCCAACTCCTTAACTCTCCACCAAATTCAAACAATTCGATCTTAAAACCACATAAATCTTCCAAACAGAAAATCAAACAACTCAATCCCTAACAACACATCATATGCAACTTAAAAAAAAAAAAAACTTAAAAGGATATAACAATAGGAAAAAATACATCAGAAAAAAAAGAGCGAAAATTGGGCTTTCAGAATCGAGGAACGCGAACCTCGAGAGGCAGGCTCATGAAATCATCGGACGGATTCGATTGCATCTCCTTCACCTCCTGCAAAATCCTCTTGACCGCCGGATTCTTCCGATTGTACTTGTCCTCCGCCATTAGATCACAACCGCAACCGTCCGACCAGCTGACCCGTCGACACCGTATTTGTACACACACTTAGCTATCACAATTCGCCGATTATTCTACCGAATAAGATGGATCGAGAGACGGAGAAAAAAAAAATTAAAAAAAGGGATATATAATTTTAGTTGGTTTCAGCCTATGGTGAACGAGATATTACTGTTCGTCTTTTTTTACTTTTTTTTTTTAGGAGCAGTTGGCTGAAGACGATGAAGACTTTGACACGTCAATTGACACAACACGGCCCACGTGGCTGAACTCTAGTGGCTAAGGCAGCGTGGCCTTCTGCTGGCCTGGTGAGTCTAAAATGGTCTCTCTCTTTTCGGCTTTCTTGTCGGTTTCCAGTACGGTCATAGTTAGAAGTGGCACAGGTCGGTTCGATTTCTTCAAATAACTTTTGTTCGAATTATTTAAAATTTGAATATATTATATTCAACCTATTGATTTTTTAATTAATAATAATTAAATCGAATCATATTTTAAATAGTAAGTCAAATGATTACAGCAATTCTAGTTTGAGCTGAATGTACTTAGCTTAAGGAAGACCTTTGTCACAGTGACCCTTGAGCTAACAACAAAAGTAATATTTATTATTTATAGAGGCTTAAGAGGGTCGGATCAGTTAGATTTTATTAGGATCATTTTAGTCGTAAAAATTAAACTCTAAATAATGTTCGGTCCATCATTGTTAACTCTTTTACATTTTTTACATTTTTTTGTTTTATTATATATTAGAATATGTAAAAAGTTATTTTATTACTTATTATTTTTATATTTCATATAATAGATTTAATCAAAAATGTAAAATAAATAAAAATATATAAAATAAATATAATAAACACATACTCATATAATGTACAAACATAACGTGGCTTGTATGTATAATATGTGTATGCTTTGATACAGAATGTAGATATAAATAAAGTGATAAGCCAAAATAAAAAGCAATACTTAATAATAAATTTATGTTTGAAATGGTAAAACTATACTTTTATACATAAGATATTAGTTCAAATAATATATATATTATTTATTTATTTATTTTGTTCTTTAAAGAAAATAATGTCGAGTGTTTACTGTTTTTTAGTTGTTTAAGTTTGGGTCATTTTAAATTTAAGTTGAGAATACAAGACCTTAATTCTAATGTTTTCATACAAGCTTGGGGTTAAGTTAATTTGGTATGACACCTCTACTTACTTTAAGGTTTTTTTCAATAGTATAGTTACTTTTAATGTTCTTTTTTTTTTTTTTTTATGAATGGTAAAGGATTCTGGTAAAAGATCACGTTTGAAATGTCAGCAAAGAAATTAGAATTTAATTATATGCAAAATAATTGGAAACGAGGGCTTGATGTTACTCTGGTTCAAGCCCTTCTTAAAAATTCAACTCCTAGACGAATTTTTTTGTAAACATGTCGTAATCCACATAATAAGTGAATATGAGTCTATCTTAAATCTTGCAAAACTTGTTCACAAAAAAATAAAAAATAAAAAATAAAATTGCAAAACAGTTTTATCGTTGTTGGCTTTCCACTTGTTGCCCACTTTTTATTTTTCAAAACGGTGCATATTTGGAGTTCTCTCAGGTATACATGATCTTTATTTTCTTTTGCATCACCATCTCTGCCTTGATGTTATCCCTTAATGTTAAAAATAAGTGGAGACGGGGAGACGGAATGAGAGTTATTTTATTGTATAACTCAATATTTAATAACCCTTTTAATGAGAAAAAAAAAAAAAGAAGAAGAAGGAACAAGGTAAAGAACAAGCAAAATAAATGAAATGACATCTTCATATATATATATATATATATAGATGCATTATAGTGACCCACACAATTTTCTTTCTCTTTTGTTTTTGTTAATTGAGGATTTATTGTGATTTAAAAAAAAATTAATTTTAAAAATAATTTTATTATAATTGAGTTATAATTTAGTGATTAGTTAATATAATTTTTTTTATTTCTATTAATTATAACTTTTCTTTAAATTATGTTAATCGCGTTGGATGAGTATAACATAAGTAAACAATTAAAAGTTGATGTAAAAATTATTAATGTTGGGAGCAAGACTATAAATAATTTATAAATCAAGATATAAAATAAAAAATTTTTTTTAAGTAAATGGAGGGTCAACTGTCAGTCTAGTTACTATGAAGGGTTGATTGAAGAAAAACTCATACCGTAATTGGACCAGTACCCCCTTCATTTGCGGTTCAAACCATATCATGATATGCGGGCCAGTCCACGGTTTCGATTTCGACCGATCCATTCTCCGGGTCAATGGCATGCGAATTGACAACACGGGGGATCATCCGTCTTTTCTTGTCTCTCTTTCCGAATACCATTTCTCATAAGAAGTTATCATCTCAAACAGCAAAGAAGGAAAAAAAGCGTCGTGAGAAGTTCAGAATTCAAAGCAGCGTACTGTCCATTACAACATGGAGTCGATCTCCATGAGGGCATTTTATGCGTTTCAATAGTCGCTGTTATGGACTTGGTTTTGGCACTTACCAGGGAATTTAACGGGCAATCTGTCAAGGATTTGCAGAAATTTTTGATCAGCAAAAATTCAAGCCTTTGAATTCATGACAACAAACCTTGGTAAACTACTGGAGGGAGAGAAGACAATGGGTTGGACAATTATCCGGATCCTTCAAGTTCTCAACCCAGGCAGATATACAAAAAGTGTAACGCTACACTAATCATTAATTAGAAATAATAATAAAAATTATAAATGTGTAATTAACGATGAAAAGACTCATTGCAAAAGTTCCCCAAGTTGCCTCTACAATTCAGCAAAACTTCTGTTTGGATTTAGAGCAAGTGAGGTGCCACTAATTTTTGTTCTGATAATGTTCGAACAGGCTTGGTTTATTATCGGCTTGTCCGCTTCTGAGATCTAAGAGGCTTGATAATTTTATTCCTTTAACCCATTGGATTATTCGATAAACAACAGCGTTATTACTTATTATTTTAATCTCCTTGCGGATACAATCAAAGTTCAACGAACGGCCACATCTATTTTTTTTTTTTTTCATATATATAGTTTTTGCTGACATGAATTGTCTGCTGCACGCTGGCAACTTTTTTGTCTCTTCGGAAAGAAAGCTTCCCATTTGTGACTGGAATCTTTTGCAATGCGGTTCTGTTACCTAACCTCGTTTGTTTTAATTTCTTTGATTGCAGTCTTTTTAATATACAATGCCGGATTCAACGATATTGATTTTATTCTCAATTCCAGCAATCCAAACGATTCTTTTTCTAGTATTGTCCAGAGTCTCGTGTTTCCATTTAGCTTCAGAATCTTGTTGCAGTCATCAAAATTCAAGCCAACCATTAAGCCAAAAACATTCCGTTTCTCGTACCATTGTCCCATCGCAACATTTTAGTAACTTCAATGATTGAGCATTTTTTTGTGTTCCGTATATTTAGACCATATACCGAGATATTAGGGACAATGGGACATAGCAGAAACATCATCATAGTGAAGCTTGATGTGTAATCTCTGGTTCTTCGCAATAATTGAGATCAAGCTGAGGCCTGAAAAATTTTGTGGAAGGAGTCATTCAGATTCGGCCCTTTGTTTTGATTTAGGTTGAGAAGTCCGCTTTACAAATCAAAATTACTGGAAAAAGATTTGAGTTAGTCTCCACTCTCCAGGCTCCATTAATTTGAGAGGCATTGAATTTAAAATTAATTTGAAAGAAACATCCCACCTCACCCTCCTTAAGCCTCAGTTACATCTAAATTTATTAGGCCACATGTCTTTGGCCTTCTTCTCTTCGTCCTTTTGGCTCAATCCCGATTCACATTAAGTGAGCAAATTGGCTCTTCACCAAATCAATTTATTCTCCGGATTGAAAGTTTTCGTGGGGGCAGATGGCAGAAATTTGAGAAATTGATCCCAACACTTCCTATCGGTGTCACTATGCACATCTGAGTCTTCTTTTTTAATTTTCCAACGTACTCTATATGCGTATGCGCTCTAGTAGCCGTTTGAATTTTTCTCAAGTGCTACTTCCTGTTCCGTGTGCTACAAGATTACGAGGACTCCTCGTTCATTACCGAAAAATTCAAAGAACTTCCGAAATAGAATACAAGGTTCGACTGCCAAAAACAGCTTCAAGAAAGAAAGGATGAATTCAGCTAGCAAGAAAATGCTAGTTGTAACGTATTCATGTGATGAGCACACCCATTTAGCCTACCCAATTGAATAGAAGACACATGCTTTCCTAATCGAAGTCGATAACATTATGAGACAAAACCCTTCATCACCTTCTTATTCTCCACTCGCATTCTGGTTCATATAGTTGAATTGCAAATTTGTTGACGTTCCACTTTTTCACAAATAGATACGGCTTATGTGAGTTAGTTCTGCGCCTTAAAGAGAGAATATATTGAAATGTTTATAACTTGTAGGAAAAAAGTGATCAAAATCATAGTGGGGTCGCGACAGACGTAAGGATTTTCTGCCTTTCCCATTTGGTTCCATCTGCAACTCTGTTATTTCATTCATTTATTTTTTGGTCCTTTTTTCCCCGGCCCTGGAGACATTTACCTTGCAAACTCCTTCGCTGTCCTTGTGTGCGGATTAGTTGTTGATGGAAATAAGAAAAAAGATACTTCTAATTTGGCAGCATCATGGACAATTTGGACAAAAGCATAAAATTCAAAGTTACTTGCTTTCTTCGCCCATTAAGTAAAGGACCGCATTAACCTAAAATAATAATAATAAAAATAAAGGACCACTTACAAGGTTTTTTGTTCGCTTATTCATTGACCTTTTCTCATGCCGTTTTAGTTCTTACGCGTGTTCTTCGAGGAAGAAATCTTCCTCTCAGAGATAACTCGTGATTGGAGCATGATTTTCTTGTATGGCATCCTTGTGGCTTTCTATTTTCAAAATGTGAATTTGTTTCAAGTATGTATGTTATTGTCGGCCCTTTTTACCAAGATTTCCAATGTCTTATGCCTTGCCATATACTTGAATACAAAGATTGCAGGCTGATTAGATGACTGCAAGGTTTCAGCTTCTTCGATTGAGCGTTGGACTGCCTCCAAGCAGAGGAATTGAGACACGGGAGAAAGATAGAGGTAGAGGAAGCGTTGATATTAGAATAAGACAATCTGCCGTGAGGAGGACAGGAAAATATTTTATTGAGAAAAATTATCCTCAGAAATTAGTTCATCTTGCTGACGATATATAACGGAAGAGCATCATGTTTACTCATATAGGTTCTTCATTTAAAGTGCTGCCCAAGGTGACTTTCAGCTTCTTTCTACGGGCATCAACTTTGTACTAGTCATAGTCTCAGAATTGATGTTAATTCTTGAAGGTCTTCGGCAGTTATAAACCGTTCTTCTGTCTTAGAAAACCGTACATCCATAGAGTTGCCTTCTGGAGAGAACAAATACGCTCTTTAGTGAACCAAGTTCAGGTTGTATTAAGGAAGTCGTAGTATAGCTAAGTGAGCTTTGTTATACTTGAACCATGGCTGCTTCCCATAGAATATCAACTAAAGAAGTCATGGAGGTCGCAATAGCAAGGTTCAGCCAACTCTCTTCCCAGAAGAGAATTTATGTCTACATGATTGAACATTTCTTCGATGCTGCTCAGAGCGGTTTCTCCGGTGAGGAGATCAAAGATGTGGAACTGGCACTTCTTCTCTTAGCCTCTGCTCATAATTCTAGCAACCAACATTTTGATGATGCATGTAGGTTCCTGAACTTGTGTGATTTCCTGGCTTCCAATGTGGGAAATTCAGTTCAAAGAGTTGTCTACTACTTTACAAAAGCGCTACGGGAGAGGATTGGTAGAGAAGCCGGGACCAACCCATTCAGGGGATTGCAAAATGGAAAACAACCATTTTGCCCAGAAGAGATGGCAGTGAGTTTGAATCTGTCTCTCGTGAAGTGTGTTGTACAAATTCCCTGTGTTCAAGTCGCTCACTTCGCGGGAATCCAAGCAGTCATAGAAAGTTTGGGATCTGCGAAGAAGGTTCATTTCATTGACCTCGCAATCAGGAGTAGCGGAAATTGCATGCTGCTGATGCAAGCTCTTGCTGCCAGACATGAACAGCCGGTCGAGCTTCTGAAGGTAACAGCCGTGGGAACAAGATCAAAAAGGGACATTCAAGAGACAGGTGAAAGGCTGAAAGCTTTTGCCGAGACTTTTAACATTCCCTTTCTATTCAGAAGTGCTGTGGTTGAAAACATCAAAGACGTCAAAGAAGATATCTTTGATTAGAATGACGGTGAAGTTATTGTCGTCTACTTCTGGGCTATAATAAGGAACTTAAAAGCAGAACCTGGTGGCTTGGAATCCCTATTAATGGTGCTTAGAAATCTAAAGCCACGCGTGATGGTGATCATCGAACTTGAGGCAAATCATATATCAGCGATATTCATGGACCGCTTCCTTGAGGCGCTGCTTTACTACAGTGCTTGTTTTGATTGCTTTCAAGTATGCACAGACCGATATGATCCATGGAGGGCAAAATTGGAAGAATACTTGGGGCAGGAGATCCGGGACATTGTCGCTCTTAAGGATGAAGAAAGGGTGTTCCAGCACATGAAGATTAATGATTGGAGAGAGTATTTCTCAAGGTTTCACATGGTGGAAAGAGGGCTTGGTACGTCAGCTTTCTACCAATCGGAGATGCTGCTCAAGAAGTTTGCTTCCGGGAGTTCATGTACAGTTGGCAGAAATGACAAGTGCCTTATCAGCAGTTGGAAGGGGTCTCCACTGCTCTCGGTTTCTGCTTGGAAGTTCCGTCGACAAAAACGCTCACGGAGGGAACAGTAAGGAAGCCTTGCATGTCTTCGGAGTTGCCATACAGAGGGTTCGTTAATGGGAATTCAGCCGATCCTGGGAAGGCTTAGGAATGGAAAAACTTGGGGCAAGAGAAAGTATTTGACGTCTGCGAACGACTTGGCGAGCAAATGATTGCTTGGAAACTTCGCATCTCTTCTTTCAGATTTTGAAACATCATCTATTGTTTGAAAAGAAACCCGACGGATATCCTCGTAAAATGTAATAATTGAATAAATGTGTCTTTCAGCCAGTCAAGTCCTCGCTTTAAAAAAAAAAAAAAAAACCATAAAAACCCCAAAAACCATTAGCGTTAATTAAAAATTTACACTGACATCTTGCAAACATGAGCACGTCTCCCTCTCCCTGCCTCTTACCATTAACAAACAAAAGCACTGTCATCTCCCAACAAAAACCTCAACCAAAGAAGCCTGATACTGCCATTTCATTACTGCGATTATGTAAAACTGCGCAAGAGCTACCACAAGTACATGCCCTTCTCGTCAAGACATCTCTTATTAAGGAAAAACGTGCCTTTGGCCGTCTTCTCTTGTCTTTTTCTTCGTCCGGTGGTCCGGATGCTCTCGACTACGCGCGAAAACTTTTCGATAATGTAGATTTTCCAAGAAACTCTTTCGTGTACAATACTATGATGAGAGCTTATTCTAGTTTCGGTAACCCAAGAGAGGCGTTTGTAGTTTATTCAAGAATGTTGTGTGAAGGCACCGTGTGTCCTGATGATTTCACATTCACTTTTGTGTTTTCTGCTTGCTCCAAGTTTAATGCTGTTTTTGAAGGCAAGCAGGCTCATGCCCAGATGATAAAATGTCCTGTTAAGTTTGGGACTCATTCTTTGAATTCGTTGATGGATTTCTATGTAAAGATTGGAGAAGCGGGAGTCGCGGTCCATCGCCTGTTCAGTGGAATTGAGAATCCTGATATCGTTTCTTGGAATTGTTTGGTTGATGGGTGGGTGAAGTCGGGGAATTTGGACGAGGCACGGAGGCTGTTTGATGAAATGCCGCAAAGAGACGTCGTGTCTTGGACTACAATGCTTGTGGGGTATGTTAATGCCGGTTTGTTAAGTGAGGCTTGCTGTTTGTTCAATGAGATGCCGAAAAAGAACTTGGTTTCTTGGAGTGCGCTTATTAATGGATACATGCACATGGGTTGTTATAGTGAAGCTTTGGATCTTTTCAAAGAGATGCAAGTTGCCAAAGTTGAAATGGATGAGATCACCATCACAACCTTGCTCTCCGCTTGTGCCAGATTGGGGGCCTTGGATCAAGGTCAATGGCTCCACACCTACATTGATAAACATGGGATTAAAGTTGATGCCCATCTATCAACAGCTTTGATTGATATGTACAGTAAATGTGGCAGAATAGAGATGGCTCGGAAGGTGTTTAAGGAAATAGCAGATAAGGAGGTGTTTGTGTGGAATGCTATGTTAGGGGGACTAGCAATGCACTCATTTGGGGAAGAAGCTGTGGAACTAATTGCCGGGATGATAGAGTCGGGAATAGAACCAAACGAGATTACATACATCAGCATTTTAGCAGCATGCAGTCATTCGGGCCTCATTGATTCTGGATTGCAAATATTTAATAGAATGGTGGGGGATCAGAAACTAAAACCTACAATTGCACACTATGGTTGCCTTGTAGACCTTCTTGGTCGTGCAGGTTTGTTACACGTTGCATTCCATGTTGTTCAAACCATGCCCATAAAAGCCGATGGAAATGTATGGAGATCCCTACTTGGTGCTTGTAAACTGCATGGGGATGTTGAGTTGGGAGAGCAGGTAGGGAGAATTCTTATTGAGATGGAACCGTTAAATGACACGAACTATGTGCTTTTGTCAAATGTCTGTGCAATGGCTAATAGATGGGACATTGTTGGAAAGTTGAGGAGAGAGATGAAATTGAGAGGTTTGACAAAGATACCTGGATGCAGTTCAATTGAGCTCAATGGCACAGTCCATGAGTTTTTAGCTCAAGATCATTCTCATCCTAGTAGCAGGGAGATTTCTGAATTATTAGACCTAATGACCAAATATATAATCCAAAATAACGATGAATGGTTGTGATGACCTTTAGACATAATGTGAAAACAGCCTGATAACTACAGCAATGTATTCATTCTTAATTCCTGCTCCAATACATATTAAGTTTCCAGGAGAATCTCGATTTAGAAACATGTGTGGCTGAGTGAATATATGCCTCGTGGATAACTTGTACACTATCATAAAGAAACTTTTGCATCATTTGTAGAAATTCAAAAAACCATCTTGCCATTTATTAGATGAACTAAAATTAGAGGAACTTATTATCATGGCAGTGCATAAAAATAGTTAAATGATGTTGATTTGAGTTCCTTCTGATTTTTCTAGTTGCAGATCCAGAAGACAGAATGCAAAACTAGAGCTGCTTAATGCCTAGGCGTGGAAGGGGTAAAATGTGATTGGTAGAATTTGCATCTCTATATCACAACTGCTGACGCACCATACACGGTGCTGCACCTCATCATATGTTTTTACTCCAATGTACTGTTCCATTTGTATTATGTCAAATATAAATGCGTCTATACCATAGACGGTCCTTTGTGTGTAAAGTGAAAGAAGGTCTTTGATTCCATGCATGCGTTGCTTTATAAACGTCAAGCTGTTTTTCTCCGGCGATGAAAAAAAGTTGAAAAAAAGGAAGAATCTTTATCAAGTAGTCAAAAACAGAGCAAGGACATAAATAAAGGCATGGATACATTATCATGCAAGAGAAAGAACATGAACAGGGAAGGGATACTGTGAAATGGAAACTTTAGGACTGCTGCTCATCGACGGCTAGTTCTTCAAACCTGTTTTCATGGCTTAAAGGGTCGAAGCCACGGATATCAGATCATTTGCTAGAGAATATGGTGGAATCAAGCTCTTGATTGCACGGATGGAACAGCCTCGGAGATTTACGTGCGACAAAGACTGAATTTATGACCTCATCAGTAGGATGAAAGGCTGAAAGAACTTCAGAGCCATGAAGATCGTGGCGATCAATCACAAGATATAGAAATGCGCGAGCACCATGTGCGCCCTTGGCAATAGAAAAGCTCCGGGAGCAATGTGATCAGCTAAGTGGCAAATGACCTGAACCTTCTTTTCCTTGTCCATGCCCACCAGAGCTGTCAGGAAGACAACTTCATGTTCTTTTAAGCTGCCTGACACCTTCATAATTTCTGTAGTGTGGAAAAACATTCGTATGGATAGACCAGGACCCTGTGAAGCCGAATGCCGAGCTTTGAAATCCGCTGCTGACGGATCGATATCATAGTTATGAAAAGTGGTACTCCTTAAGAGATTAATGGCCACCATACCCAACACGATCATTCTTGGTCAATGGCCTGTCCCGTCCAAACTTTAATAGTCCTTTTATGGGTCAAAAGATGGCCCAAATTAACTCGGAAGTTTTGTCTAAAGGAGTCCTCGGCCTTGGCCCGAGGAACTCATTTCTAATTTTCCATCAATTAATTGGTTTGGATAGGAAAGACATGTAAGCAGACCTGCTCTACTGCTATAAATTCAATACAGAATATCTTGTGATTGTTCCTCGAGAGATAACTAATAGTTAAAAATTTAGATTTTTATTTTCAAAATTTTAAGTTTTAATCTTAGAAAGAGAAGCGCCCGATTTATATAATTATTATATATTTTATAGTTTAATAAAAATTTTAACAGACACAAGAAAAAAAAAATCATATCTTGAGATTTATGAGCCTTTTTCTTCACAGCTTTCTAGTACAGCAGACTGTGTCTACCCAAGGATTTCTAAGTAGGATAAGCATTCCCGCCACCTATTTAGTTCAGAGAGGATTAATCATAAACATAATTAGTCTGAATCGGGTATACACATAATTTTAAATTGCTCACTGGTTTGGCAAAATTCATGATTGGGGGTGAAGGTCTGATCGCATAAATGGCAATTAGGTAAGAATGAAAATTGAATGTTCCTCAAGTACATGACAAGTTCCTAAGGTGGGCAGGGCCGAGAGGTTTGGCTAATTAAGCAGTCAACATTAATTAATTCATTGGTAATTGGTTAACAATTAATCAATTGGTTAGTTAATTAACAATTAATTAATTAGTATTTCATACATTGAAACTTGTAAAGTGCTTTAATGGCATTTGAGGTTTCGAAAATTGTGTACTCTCCTATTTAAATATTGATTTATCACCATATTGTAGAAAATAAAGGCACAAACAAGATTTCATTATTATGGATAAGAATTAGGTGTATCTAGAGGATGGTGATTGTTTGCATTAGAAAGTGGCACTGCATGAACCTTATAACAAATACGCAAAAGTGTTTGGTGCATATTAGAATGACAAAGTCAGCTCAGTTATGCTGCTAGGCTGACAAGAAAAGAGGCTTTTCGACCATCCTCATGTTATTTCAGGAATATATCGCTGCTCTTATCATCAAAGTTTGAATCTTATATTCCGTAATCCTCTATCTTTTAATTTGGTCCCCGTCTCTCTCTCTCTCTCTCTCTCTCTTTCTCAACAAGGGAAACTGAAAGCTAAGGAAAAGAGATCAGAGTTACAAACAATAGCATGGAACCAAGAAGTTTCAATAAGTGTGTCTTAACCAATTATGTTAGAAGCACGGGACAATAATGAATAAAGGGTTAGGGACCAATAGACTCTGACAATAATATGATAATGGAAACACCATCATCACTAAAACTTCAAATGAGAGAAACAGGAGTAAAGCAACTAAATCTTCAACATGCCACAGGCTACAATAGGCTGTCCTGGACCATGAACTTGCCAGGAGTTCAAGTATGGCTCTGAAACATAGAGATAATCCTTGTAATTCACAAGAAAATGGCTCAAGTGCTTCAAATATGAATCTAATCTATTCTTCTCAGCCTCCAAGACTTCGTTCTCCGACTCCATAACAACGTGGCTTTTCCAAGTTTCAATGTATCTCTGATTGTCTTGGGATAACTTCTTCTCCAACGAAGCTTTCTCTCTAAGCAGGTCCTCCATGTGCTTTTGCCTCTTCATTCGCGATCGCCTTGCAGATTCTCTATTTGATATCATCCTTTTCCTTTTCTTCTCGTCTATAACATGTTCTGTTGCATCAGTCTCAGAACTCAATAAGTTCACTTTTAAAAAGGATGATGACATCTTCTATAAGGGACCCAATTAACCTTTACTACCTGAAGAGGGCAATAGCCTTATTGGAATGCTACGAGAAGTTGCTATAACTGGGAGGACTCCAGGAAATCAAGTAGAAAAAATGCAGGACAACTGATATTGAATGGGAAAAGTGTGTTTCACAGAATAGCCTGAGATGGTTCATGTGACTCTGCAGAAATGATAGGCTACAATGACAAAAGCATGGCTAAGACAAAGAAAAACGGTAGAAAAGAACAGGGCGGTTGTTGATGTGATGAAACAATGGAAGGGAAAGCCAAGAAACACAAGTAGATTGAGGAGAAAAGGAAGGTAGAGGCTAGCTTTGAATAGTCTGTTTAAAGAAGAAAGGGGTACTTATAGTCTCATGCAAACATATGTAGGAGTTTCTTTATTGTTTTGTTTATCAGTTTGTTTTATCTTTATTTTTGTCTGTTCTTCAAAACTTTATATTTGCGGGAATCTTCCAGCAGGATAGGGAAAATTAAGCATGTGGCTGTAATTAGATTTTTTTTTTTAATTATTTTCTTGCATGTTCGAGAATTTCATTGGTAGGCTGCCAATTCCAACCTAACTCTTGGAAAACTGTGAGCTAAAATCTCCTTAATTTGTTAGTGGATAAGATTTGACCCCTGAAGAATTAATTAAGAAACAACTAAAGGATGCCAAGTTAATACTAGGATGGCAAGATAGCCAGCTTCCTTTCTTTGTCTTCGTGAAGAGATTGGCCATCATTCAAATCTCAAGAACGCCTCTAGAGATGGTATCAGTGAATACTGAGAGCCTTCTTTTGGGGGCCCTAAAACTTCGTTGGGGGATAGAATAGGAAAGCTCTTGGAGGGAGTGTACTTTCCTCTTGTTGTCTTTGTGGCATGGCATTTTGCTCTCTCAATTGATCAAATCATATTATAATTTAAAAAATTTTTAATGTAACGTACTTAAAAAATATATTAATTTAACTTAATGTTGTATATAAGAGAAAATAAAAAAAATATGTAAGTGAGATCTAATTAAAATAAAAAAATAAAATTGTTATTAAAAAAAATGTAAATCAGCGTAGCAAGTACCAACAATTTAGTTATGAAAAAATCAATTAAACCCTTATGCTTCCTATCTCTTTAGTGAGAGGCACCCAGTGCCGTCGTGCTCTCTTGTGCTAGTGGAAGGTTGCACCGTAAAAATGATTATATATGATTAATGTCCTAATTTGTATGTCGTGGCTGTAGTTTAGTGGTAAGAATTCCACGTTGTGGCCGTGGAGACCTGGGCTCGAATCCCAGCAGCCACATTCTTTTGGTGCTTGCTTCTCCATTCTCTTACAGAACATAAATAAATGGTGTTGTTTATTGTTGTTTTTTTTTTTTTTTTTTTGCACACAAAAAACGAGACTTGATTTCTCTCAACCTGTTAACAGACTGTAATCATATCCATCGCTTCGCTCTCAAATGGGCTGGCGAACAGCACATAGCGATGTTCTGTGGGCCTATTTTGGGCTAATATCGGCCTCTGGTATGGTAGCATATACCCGGGTCCATTTGTATAGGCATGTGAAGGCAGCAGTGTCCGTGGATTGCATTAGCTAACGATTTGTCTAAAATTTAAAGCGCAACCAATCCATCAGCCACTCTAAATCATCCATGATTGCAAGCGATTTAAAGTGTTTTGGGGCATATAGAGAGACTCACACACACACACATTACATACTAGCATTTAATACTTTGAGATTAAATTGTTTGCATGATACTGATCTCTATATTGATTTTCATTCGGTGACTTGCACTGTCGCGTTGACGAGGAACCTTATTGTTAACTTGCTTTGCCTCTCTCTCTCTCTCTCTCTCTCTCTCTCTCTCTCTCATAAAAGTTATCCTGACGTATCTAATAAATAGTAAAATCTCCAATTTGTCTCCAAATAGTCTGCAGCAGTTTTCAAAAATTAATAACTACTAATTAAATAATTAATTATTTATTTACTTATTTTCAGTTTGGTGAGTGCGGGTCTGGACAGTTTGAATTGAACGATTTTTTGCAGGTTGAACAGGAAGAAGCGACAGAGGTCAAAACTTGAGTTGCATGTGGGGCCTCTCATCCCAAAGCTGGGCATTTTGTGCTGCTGCGACTAGTACTGTAAACGTACCAGCATTTTGCCAGAAGCTGAAGAGCAGCTACGCGAGGACGTCACCCGACACTTTCAAGTCTAGACCGACTCAGGGGCTAGCCCGTCCCAGTACGGCGACGTCTTGTTGTCCAAGAAATTCGAGAGATTCCACGGGGGGCACGTGCGCGGTCCTCCCTGCTTGGTAGATAATCATACTCCTAAATAAATATTAAATCCAATTTAATAATAATTATTATTCTCCCGGAGAGTCTCTCTACAGGAGGAGTAGCCGCAAAGATATAAAACGTCCTCGTTTCGAGATCTCTCTCTCTCTCTCTCTCCCCTCTTCTCTTCCTTTCAAACTCTCTCTCACTCTCTCTCCTTTGTTCGCTCTGCCTCTGTCCTCAAATCGCTTCGTGTAGAAGAAGAACCAGCCAACAAGAATCCCAGACAAGAACCGCAGAGCTCCCTCCAAAGAATCTAAACGGCTGTTCTTGCGCGTGCCTTGCACTCGCCAATCCCATCCCAATTCAAAAATTTTGTTTCGTCAATCCCGCAACCTCGATCCCCATTTAGTGGCAGTGCCTCACAATCCAAGAACACACGCACTCCCTTAAGCCTCCAAAACGCGTCGTTTTGCATCAAGATTCGACTCCTTCAGGGTACTCGTCAAAAACGACAGTCGTTTTTTTAACGCTTCCGTTCTCTTTTATGTATTATTTGTTCTGGACGAACCGGTTAGAGATTGTGCAATGCTCTGAATTAGATCCAAGAAAGGTGTTATTTTATTAATCTTCTGCGGATATGCTTGTCTTATGGTGGAAGTACCTTCCAAGAATTTAAACTTAGGGTTTCTTGGATGTCAGAGAGGAATGCATTTGGATTCGTGCTGCTCCGGCTTTCAAAATTTTAAGAGACTCCTTCGAGTTTCGCGAGATTAATCCTCTGGTTAATCTGTTTGGTACATTAAAAAAGGTCGTGTTTCTTTCTTCCATTTATTTGAGTTTCTTTTACTGTAATCTGGGTGTTTAGATGTTTCTTTAGATTCTTGGAGTGCATTTCTTAGCAGGATCCTTCATGCAGTGTGGTGGTTTCGAAGCTGTTGTTTTCTGTTATTGCATTATTCTTTGTATAAGATTTCAAACAAAGAGATTTAAGACACTCTTTCAGTAGTGGCAGGAGATCTTATATTTTCATTGTGCTTGTGATATTTGCTTAGATGCTGAAAGTCCGACCAATGTCTAAAAGGATGGTTTGGTTAGAGGGAGAGCACAAGGGTTTTGAGTTTTGCAATAATTGAGAGAAAACTGTTCTACTTATTTCGTTGGGCCTCACAGAAGCTAAGGTTGGTGATGCAATTTATGTACTGGTAACTATGTGAGAAATGGGTCATAATATGGGATTTGGAATTGTCTTGATCTCGCATTTTTGCCATTTTGTACGGAGTACTACAAAGGCAGTTGGTATAGCTTATTTTGATAGGGCTGTCTTAGTTGGGGACATTTTTAGAAGTGCATTTTTCAAAGTGAAAAGAAGGAACAGAAAAAGAAAGCAGGTGGGTTTTCCTGCTAAAGTCTCGGCCAATTAATTTTTATTTCAGATGATTTTTGGCACCGTATGGCTAAGGGCAGGATTATGCTCTAAATTCTATTTCAGTGACCATACATCAACAAGGTAGAGGTGTCAAGATATAGTGGGTTTCTTCACGTTGTGGAGAGGAGGGGACTTAGTGGTTGGCCATCTATTGAGAATTGCCATAGGCTTTGAACTCTATTTCATTTAGTTGATGTCTTCCCCATGCAATACTTAAATTCTTTAGGCTTCTATTATTGCAGAAAAAATGGCCCTCCGGAAGTATGTTCCTTTGGGCAATACACCTTCTGTAGGCATGAAGCCCTTGAATTTTTCAGGCAAGGCACATGAGAATCCTCCATTTGTAGATGCAGAGACAAGCCAGATAATGGAGCCTGATGTGGATATTGACCTCAGAGAAGTTTACTTTTTAATTATGCATTTCCTTTCTGCTGGGCCATGTCACAAAACTTGTGGGCAGTTTTGGAATGAACTTCTTGAACACCAACTTTTGCCTAGAAGGTATCATGCCTGGTATTCAAGAAGTGGAGTACATAGTGGAGATGAAGATGATGATGGCATATCGTTGCCATTAAATTACAACAACTTGGCCGAAAGGTATGCAATGTGCTTGTAATGGGATGCGTTACATATGCAATTTTATGATATCTATTAATTACTTATGGCATTAACTTGTGGTAGCCCTTGAATTAAAGAACTGCAAGCTTCTATGCCAGTTAAGGAGCTATTAATCATTTGGTGAATTCCATGTTACAAGTTTTTCCACATGCTGCATTTTTCTCCTGACAATATCTTTGACATAGTTGTTGCTGATGTTAATTTTATCTTTCTAGGTATCATCACATCGAGAACAATCACTTGGTTAAGCTTTTGAAGCAGTTGTTACTCAATTCAGCATCTCCTTTTTTTGGCATGAATGGTGGAAATGCTCTAAATGCAGCTGCAGGCCCTACCCTTCTGGGAACACGATCGTTCTCACTTCTAAGCCGTAGGTGACATTTATTTGGACTTTTTATGCCAAATATCTTTGATTTTATTTTTAGATAAGGTTACAGTTTTCGTCTGTATGAATGCTTTTTATGTATAAATTTGGAACCTTTCTCTTCTACAGACGATGCAGATAAGGAAAAAAATCAAGTCAAGCGCCCCCCTTCTCACATGCGATGGCCTCATATGCATGCTGATCAGGTTCGTGGGCTGACCTTGAGGGAAATTGGTGGTGGTTTTACAAGGCACCATCGTGCACCATCTAGTCGCGTGACATGCTATACCATTGCTAAGCCATCAACAATGGTACAGAAAATGCAAAACATCAAGAGGCTGCGAGGACACCGAAATGCTGTCTATTGTGGTACGGGATCTAAACTCTCAAGCAAAATTCTTTGCAGTTGGTTAATTTGAATGTTAACTGTGAATACTTGCCCGAAGCTTTGTCTTGATTTGCATCCTGCAGCAATCTTTGACTGCTCGGGAAGATATGTTGTTACTGGCTCGGATGACCGCCTTGTAAAGATCTGGTCTATGGAAACTGCATTTTGTCTGGCCAGCTGTCGTGGGCATGAAGTAATTTCTCGTGTTCAAAACAATTCAAACATCAGGATTCATTGCTTTCATATATTTATTTATTGATATGTTTGTGCGTAAAAGGGTGACATCACTGACTTGGCTGTGAGTTCCAACAATACTTTGGTGGCTTCTGCTTCAAATGATTGTGTTATACGAGTTGTAAGCTTCCATTATCATCCTGTAACTCATTAAAGTTTTGGATGTTCTGCATTATTTTTTCTTTTTATGCTTGACCTTTGAGTGACTTTCTGGATTTTGACAGTGGCGTTTGCCCGATGGGCTGCCAATATCCATTTTGCGTGGACACACTGCAGCTGTTACTGCTATTGCATTCAGTCCTAGGCCTGGTTCTGCTTACCAGCTTTTATCGTAAGGCCGATTTCTTGTCCTCTGTTGTTTATTCAACATTTGTACATCCTAGTGTCTACTGTGAACATTTTATGTACTGGAGATCACCAACTCTCATGTTTTATAAGTCTGTTCTTTCTGGATATCTGACTTTTCTATGGGTATGCACATTTCATATTTTGGTTTCTATGACCAAAAAATTTCTACTGCTAGCAAACTTCCATGCAACTTATAGGCTTCCTTTGTCTTGGTCAAGGTTTAACCAGCCTATTCCTACTTATTCCCTTGCAATGTCTAGGTTTATTGATTGGATTAATTGATCTTGTTTCATAAGATTTTTATTGTGAGGAGCTGTTTTACATCTATTCAAATCTAATCAAAGCTTATGTTAGCTGTTTGAGTTAACTTGAGCCTTGAGTTGGGGCCTAAATGCAATGGTTTCTTCATTAATTCAGGGGAATATTAGGTTTCATATTGATTTTCAGTAACCATTTGGCTTAATTCCATTTTCCCTTTTTCACTCATGTGATTCTAGGTGCTGGTACTTGAATGTGATGGTTTGACTTATCTGGTTTTCAGACCCTAATTTTCCTCAAAACATATGAAAAACTTTTTCTTACTGACATTACAAATTAAGTTAACCTTGTTGGCATTATAACATGAATTTTTGCTGTCATTTTTATAACTTTTGCTTATCCTTTACAGGTCGTCTGATGACGGTACATGTAGGATATGGGATGCAAGGAATTCAAACTTCATTCCACGGGTATATGTTCCAAGGCCTTCAGATTCACTAGCTGGTCAGTTGCATTTTACAAATTTATGATTCATGGGCCAATTTAGTTGTCAATAGAACTTAAAGGAACATTGGAACTGCTGCAGGAAGGAACAATGGCCCATCCACAAGTAGTAGTGCCCAAAGCCATCAAATCTTTTGTTGCACATTCAATGCTAGTGGAAGTGTATTTGTCACCGGCAGCTCTGACAATTTGGCAAGGGTAAACCTGAATTCCATGACTATCTTTATCCTGCTTTTATTTTCTCAAGGGCATGTTATTGACCTGTGCATCTAGTTATAAAGCAGGAATTTCTTTTGGTAATATCTCCTTGCAGGTATGGAATGCGTCTAAACCCAATCCAGAGGATTCAGACCAACCAAATCATGAAATAGATGTGTTATCTGGTCATGAGAATGATGTCAATTATGTTCAGTTTAGGTAAGTGTTTGCTCCTGGGGAAGAGATGTTCCTGTTGGAATTTGAATGCTGATGTTTTTTACTGTCTTGTTTTGCAGTGGTTGTGCTGTTACATCTAGGTTTTCTGTGACAGATAGCCCAAAGGAAGAGAATATTCCAAAATTTAGAAATTCATGGTATGTGGAACCTTTTCTCTTTCTTGGCCTTTCTGCTGCTTATTAACATAAGTGGTTTAGTACATGAGGACTATTAAATGGCTTTTGGTGCAACCCAGAATGAAGATAAGATGTAATTACTTTGATATGCCTCCAGGTTTTCGCATGACAACATAGTGACATGTTCTCGAGATGGCAGTGCAATCATTTGGATTCCAAAATCACGTAGATCACATGTAAGTTACCTTTTGCACAGTGGAAGTCAGTTGCCTTTGAGATCTAATTTGGGTATAATTGACTTGACTTTCACAAATTTTCTTATTCAAAAAACAAATGTATATTTGTCTCTCAGGGGAAAGTTGGCCGTTGGACACGAGCGTATCATCTGAAAGTTCCTCCTCCACCGATGCCTTCTCAGCCTCCACGTGGAGGTCCACGCCAAAGAATCCTGCCAACTCCTCGTGGTGTAAATATGATAGTGTGGAGCCTAGATAATCGTTTTGTTCTTGCTGCTATCATGGGTAATGTTGCCTATCAAAGCCTACTCTGTGCTTCTGTGTGTGGACATGAGAACCTATTTGGGTTGAATGGTTTCTTGACATGCCATGTTTGTTATCTATTCACCCAACTACTTTTCCAAGTTCAGCCCAAGTTCAGCTTTGATGTGGTGGTATTAATGCAGTAGTCATCCTTTATTTTGTAATAAAAATTGAAATCTGGTGAATGTAGATACTAGATGATTTTTGTGGTTATACTCAGATGGAAAAAGGAACATGATCTTGTTAGTTTGGACTTCAGGCATTTTGTGTTGTAGGTTGTGTAACTAATGGTTATTTTTCAATGTCCCTGGTGTTGTTTAACAAAAATCTTGTAGAAATGTCTATAATGTTGAAGTAATTGGTTAAAGGAAAGCCATAGGATTAAGCTGAACTTTTAGAAGGCTTGTTCTTTGCATAGAACATTTAGAACTGATAAAGGGATTTTATGGCATTCCAATTGCACCATCTTATGATTCACAGGGAGTAGAATGTGAGATAATTTTTCTGTTGAACTTCCATTGGTAGATTTATCATCTGCTCTTGTAAATTGTTAGCCTTTGAATGGCATGATACTTTTCTATTCTTGTGCAAGTTCATGTTCTGAAGGAAGGGGAGAGCTGATGTCCTCTTAGACTTAGTGTGAAAATTGCAAGACATATATCCATGTTTTTTCAATATGATTAAATGATACATTTGCCTCCTTTGTTACTAGTTTGCTTTCTACTTTGTTGGAATAATGGGTCTTCTCTTGCTTTTACTTTTTCATACAATGAAAAATCTCTTGCAAACATTTTGTTCTTAATTTTTTCAGTGCACGTCAATTTCTCATATCTACTGTTTTTCAAAATTGATGTTGGAGAACTTAAGCTGCATTTTGTTTGGGGTTTTTCTCACCGAGTAGCTGCAAGACTACATGCTGTGGTTGCATATCCTTAGAGAAGTATGCTGCCTAAGATTAGCCCTAATTACATGTATCATGATGCAGACTGCAGAATATGTGTTTGGAATGCTGCTGATGGTAGCTTGGTGCATTCTTTGACTGGTCATACTGAATCTGTAAGTAGTCTTCTTTTCTTAGTTCAATTGTGGAAGTGTATTCAACGTGCATAAGTAATATTAGTGTAGTTTAACATGTTTATGAAGTTCACCCTTCTTCTCCATATAGTCACAAGTAAAGATGGAACAATGAACCTGTATTCTGTATTACACCAGTGCCTTTGTTCTAGGCCACAATATTTTCATTGGATGCATTTTATCTGCAATATAGGTTGCTCTGTCAAATGTAGAATTGACAAAATTCTTGTTGTTTGCATTAAGTAAAATCAATTTTACTACTGCTATTACTTCCAACTTATCTGGGAAATAACAAAATAGTTGATATATTAATTGCTGCAAAAGTCCCATCCATTGGTGCAGAAAATTGACATTTTTGTCTTTCTTTCTCGCCAATATCCCCATTTTGCGTTATAGAAGCCCTACAAAAACTATGGATCCACTTTATCCCGTCTTTGTAGTAACAGTCTTCTGTGAAGCAGTGCCAGATTGGTTTCTACAACACAAAGCCTTAATCCCAAATTCAATTGGGGTCAGCTAAGATTGGTTTTTGTTTCACAAAAAAATAAAAATAAAAGAAAAATTAAGCACTGTTTCTCAAGCAATGTTTAAATTCAATGCTTGTCATTTTGGGCTAGGATCTTCTGGATCCTGCAGATCTTTACACTTGTGTTATGTGCTTAACAAGTTAGATGTTTCTTACCATACTCTTGTTATTGACAGACATATGTTGCAGTGTTTAAATTCAATGCTTGTCATTTCGGCCTAGGATCTCCTGGATCCTGCAGATCTTTATAATTGTGTTATGTGCTTAACAAACTAGATGTTTCTTACCATACTTGTGTTATTGACAGACATATGTTTTGGATGTTCATCCTTTTAACCCCCGAATTGCTATGAGTGCTGGCTATGATGGAAGGACTATAGTCTGGGATGTGAGTTGAATCTTTTTAAGCCCATTCCAGTTTCTCCTCTTTTCCACTTGGTTATTGAATGTTTCCATATTCTCCTCCTCCAGATATGGGAGGGTGTACCAATTCGAGTGTATGAAATTTCTCGCTTCAAGTTGGTTGATGGGAAGTTTTCATCGTAAGTATATGATACTCTCCTTGTGAAGCATGGTATAGAGATTGACATCTGTATATTTTACCCTCTCCTAAGATCACCCATTAGTGATTGTAGATCAGTCAGGCTTTAACATTTTAGATCTCATTGCTTGAATCCACTTTAGCTTTATCAACTGCCATTGAGATGCAAATTTATGTCAGATTTTCTCATACGGTTTTGTTTATATCAGCATGATGGATGTAGTACCCTTAGTGTTTTATGTTCGAAAAATTAAGACTTGTGCAATCCTGTAGCTGTTGTAAACTGCTGTGTACTTGCTTTTGTAATAGGGATGGGACATCCATTATACTTTCAGATGATGTTGGTCAATTATATATATTAAACACAGGCCAAGGCGAGTCCCAGAAGGATGCTAAGTACGATCAGGTATTTTGAGTGTTACAGATAAGCTGGATTACGATTTACAACATGCCACTCATAATTCAGTTCTGTGCTTTCTTCCTTTATTCTTTTTTGACAGTTCTTTCTTGGTGATTATCGCCCCTTGATACAAGATACCCATGGAAATGTACTTGACCAGGTTAACTCATCAACTTTAAACTGCTTATTGAGGTTAAGCTTTACTTCATATGCACAATCATGAGAACCATGCACTTTCAAGGATCTGAACACTTTTGGCAATGATTTGTTCTTTTAGAGTGAAAATTTTGATTGTGGATGCTATGGTACAAGAGCTTTCCCTGGAATGTGCCATTTGGAGTTTTATATTTTAGTTTTCCACATCACTGGAAATCCGAGTCCTAGTGTCTGTGGCTCCTCTCTCTTTGTCTCTGTGTGTGTGTGTGCACATGCGCACATGCACAAGAAATGTGTGTTGAGATAGTTGTTTCCTTTGCAGTTTTGACTGTGGCTAAGTACTTGAGTTCTTGTAATGGTCTAGCTTTTGTAACTTTCTGACTGACTATACTTTGAAAAGGGTTGTCAATGAAGCTCATTTTTCTTCGTCAGATTCATTTATTTCCTGCTTTATTTACGTCCTGATTTCAATCAAATTTCTAATTCAGGAAACTCAGATGATACCATACCGACGAAATATGCAAGATCTCCTCTGTGACTCAGGTTAATTTCATCTCCTTGGAAACTTTATCACTATGGTATCTTATTGTGTCTGTTTTTCCTGGTAAGATCAAATCTCTGAAGCCTTTATTGTTTTGTGGAAAACCAGGAATGATTCCATACTCAGAGGATTATCAGATTATGTATCAGAAGAGACGGTTAGGAGCTCTGGGTATGGAGTGGAAGCCACCTTCTATGAGACTTGCTGTAGGGCCTGACTTCAATCTTGACTCTGACTACCAAATGTTGCCATTGGCAGACCTGGATGTATTGGTTGAGCCACTCCCTGAATTTATAGATGCCATGGATTGGGAACCAGAAATTTTAGTGCAAAGTGATGACAATGATTCAGAATACAATGTCACTGAAGAGGATTCTAGTCGAGGTGAGCAAGGAAGCTCAAATTCTAGTTCCTCTGGTGATCCAAACTGTAGTGCGGAAGACAGTGAGGTCGAAGGCAATGATGGGTTTCGTAGATCTAAAAGGAAAAAACAGAAGGCTGAAGTAAGTGTCTTTTTTTTTCCTTTAAAGGTTTTAGTTGTGGCACAATCTTGAGTTGATATTCCCCCACCTTTTTCCAGGTTGAATTCTTGACTTCTTCTGGGAGGCGTGTCAAGAAGAGGAATTTGGATGAGTGTGATGGCAATCCATTAAGAAGTAACCGAGTTAGAAAATCCAGGATGGGCAGAAAAGCGTCAAAGAAGATGTCTTCCACATTGAAGGCTTTGAGACCTCAAAGAGCTGCTGCCCGCAATGCTCTTACTCTGTTTACAAAAATAACAGGATCAGCAACAGATGGAGAAGATGATGATGATTCAGAAGGTGATTTGTCAGAAAGTGAAGCCACAATGCAAGACTCAAATATTGAGAGCGCTGAATCAGATAGATCGTTGCAAAATGAGCTAAACACACATTCCAAAGGGAAAGAAGTTTTCCGGGAAGAGTCTGAAGGCTTTGTTGGTTCTCACGAACTTCCAGGTGCCCATGTGAATGTCGAGAACAGGAGGAGATTGGTGCTTAAACTGCCAGTCCGTAATTCTAACAAAATTTCATTCTCAGAGAGTACAAAGAATCAATTCGAAGAAAAGGTCAGCTTGGATGACTCATCTTTTAATTCTCCTAAAGATGCAGCTGAGTTAAACGGGGTAAATATAAACCCTTTTGATCCAGAATTTTATTCTGGTGATGCAAACTGCCGGGCAACGGAAGGATACAATAATGGGGACATCAGATGGGGTGGTGTCAAGGCTCGCACTTCTAAGCACCAGAGGGTGAGGGAACTCATGTCATCAGGTGCACACTCTAGACATGGTGAATGTTTTGCTGGTCATGGTGAAGAGAACAATCTAAACAGATATTTGAAAGCTTCTAATGACCATTCCGTTTCCCATGGTTCAGAATTTGAAAACTCTGCAAACAAGATGGGTGAAGATGCACAATTTAATAGCAAAAACATTGGAGCTGATAACTCTGAAGTTGTAGTTGATGCGGGCAATGGTATGGAGCAACCAGCCTTTGATGTGTGCATGGGTGCTGATGGAACACCAAAGGAGGCTTATGTGGCTGATGGAAAGGACAACCCTCCTGAACTTGAAGAGAACCTTCCACCGATCTCAACAAAGTTAAAAATAAGGTCTAAAATGATTCTGAGGGATTCAGTAGATAATTTAGGAAATGATACATGTGATCTCCCATCTGACTGTCCTGCTGACATGAAACTGAATCCAGTTTCTGGAGAGGATGAGAACGATAGAACTAATTATGTTAGCCCTAATAGTATAGGCAAGGGATTACACAAATCAGAATCTCAGATGAATGGGATTTCCAGGCCTGCTTTGGATGAATTGATGGAATCACATCCGAAAAAGATGTACAATGTTGTTTATAGAAGGTCAAAGCCTTGTAAAAATAGAGCTGGCTCAGAATGTGATGGCAGCGTGAGAGAAAGCACATCATATTCCAACAACTATGATCTCAATGCCAGAGCAAACTTCCATAAAAACACCATGGATGGATTTGATAGAACATCTTCTGGGGCCTTGCCAACTGTAAATGAACCAAATATCTTGAGCAGTGATGTAAAGTTGGGGCAGGGGCATGAATCAGAGGATATGCACGACAATGCTCATAATGATTCTGTAAACCTGCGTCAACTTTCATATGAAGAACGGGGATCAAGCTCAAGGATGATAGTTGGACTGAGATCTACTAGAAATAGGAGAACCAGTTATCATTTTCTTGAAACAAGTCCAGAAGATTGGAGGAGATTGCATCAATTACCCAAAAGAGGATGGTTAATGCTGTCAAGGCATGAGGGCTCACGTTATATCCCCCAGCTAGGGGACAAAGTTGTATATTTGAGACAGGTTCATTCTTGACTGTTTATTGTTGACTTGTGTGAAACTCTTCCATGTACATATTTTGTTGGGTGTTGTAATTGCAATGATTTACCTGGGCTACATTCTTTTCTTCAGGGGCATGAGGAATACATAGACCAAAGTTCCTCAAGGGATGTTGGTCCTTGGAAGGTATATAAGGGAAGCATAAGGGCAGTGGAATTTTGTGAGGTTGTCGATCTTGAGTATTCTTCGCTAGCAGGATCTGGGGACAGTTGCTGTAAAATGACTCTTAAATTTATTGATCCTGATTCTAGCCTGTTCAAGAAATCGTTCAGACTAACTCTGCCTGAGATGACTGGATTCCCAGATTTTCTTGTTGAAAAGACTCGATATGATGCTGCTATACAGAGAAATTGGACAAACAGGGATAAATGTAGGGTGTGGTGGAAAAATGATGGTGAGGAAGATGGTAGTTGGTGGGATGGTCGGGTTATCTCTGTGCAGCCTAAATCCTCTGAATTTCCTAATAGTCCATGGGACACTTGTAGCATTAGGTACAAAAGTGATCCCACAAAGACACACCTACACAGTCCTTGGGAGCTTTTTGATGCGGATACTCAGTGGGAGCAGCCTCGCATTGATGATGAGACCAGAGATAAGCTGCTGTCTGCCATTGCCAAGTTAGATCAATCAGCTAGAAAAGCTCAGGTAGTTGGCGAGACAAATCTTTTATGAGCATAGATTCTGTAAACAAAGGGCGAGCCTTATTGTAACATTTAAGTTACTAAGTCAAAAGTCACAGGCCCGAATTACGGAAATAGCCTCCTTGTAAAAAAATAAGGGTAAGGCTGCATAGATGACCTTTCCCCAAACCTTATGATGTGGAAGTCTCGTGTAGCTTTTGTAGATACTAAGTGGGACTAGTTGAACTATTTGGATATATTTCATGGGCCTTTCTGAATTTTGTTTTCTCATTTTCAGGATTACCACGGTGTTCAAAAATTGAGACAAGTTTCACAAAAGTCTAGTTATACAAACAGGTAAATTTTGTTCATCACCTTGTTCACCATTCTTTTGTTCCCACTCGCATCAATTTCTTGATGCTGAACACCTGAGTCTTGCAATCTGAATTTGACTTGCAAAATGTTGGAAGCTTATATTGATGTCTGGATCCTATAAAAATTTTCAGGTTCCCAGTTCCATTGTCTCTCGAAGTGATCCAGTTGAGATTGGAGAACCATTACTATCGAAGCTTGAATGCAGTGAAGCATGACTTTAAAGTAATGCTGTCAAACGCAGAGTCATACTTCGCGAAGAATGCAGAGCTATCGACGAAATTGAGGCGCTTATCAAACTGGTTAACGCTGACATTATCATCATTGTAGCCCAAATGCAGTTTTCTCCCCGTTTTTTTCAAAAGAAAAAAAAGTGTAAATACATATTTTATTTTTACTTACTAGAGGGTTATTTAGTTCTCTCTCTCTCTCTCTCTTTTTTAGGTAATTAATTGATACCCCAGTTTTCCTATTTTCTCCCTTTTTACTTTGCCTCTCGTGGAGATATAGGTCTCAGCAAAGTCTGGCTGGTTGTGGTGGAAAATTTTCCGCCCAAAGATTCATTCTTGTATAGACATGCCTGATCTGCATTTATTAAATAACAGAGAAATATACGAGTACTCGGCGTCTACAATTTTTAAGACCACTACCCAATTATAGAATACAAACGTAATTGTCAGGCCCTGCCCACTGTACGCTTGTTTGGCCGTTGGATGCCAGGTGTGGCTATATATGGACATCCAGTAAAATAAAGAGTGCAAATAAAAAAAAAAAAAAAGAACAGAGAAATCAAAGCCGAGAGAAGCACATCTGCACAGATTTTAGGATAGCTCAATACCATTCTCTGGACTGGTGGTGAAAGCGAGCTCTCATTGGCAATGGATTGGACAAGGTAAATAAAAAATTGAGAAGTGCAATTGTACGACACAGGCTCCAGGTTGGGCAAGAACCAGGTGCAGTTCCATACCTAATTTGCTTTCAAGACATGCCCCTCTATATGCACCGAAAGAAAAAGATGCGCTCCTCTATTAAATTGATGAAAGCTTCCCGCGCATTGGATTTTAGAGAGAAGCTCCTACTGGGTGAACGTTATTTTAAGATGCAGAGACCTGGCACGATCTAGTCATTGCTGTGCAAAAACAGGTTTTCTTGCAGTTTTTTTCATAAATTTTGCTTTTGAGGCACAATATCACGACCTTCAGACGTTGAATAATGAGAGAAATTTGACTTCAAAGTCGATTCATTGCCAACTAAGATATGAAGACATGTCTAAATTGATACACATTTTGAGCTTTGATTGATGTCCTGATAAATCTCAATCTCTCCATCGATAACCGCAGTTTGGGTTGCAACAGACAAAGAACAGTGTCATACCCTCCTCTCCTCTAGCAGTTGCCTGCACGTTTACACACAAGACTCTGTCATGGTAAGCCAAAATATGTCTTGCAGCCTGCAACAAGCTTATCAATTTATCGTTCTGCAGATTAGGTTTTGGCAGTTTGCACAGGTTTATCAAATTTATACTCCTGCAAGGCATCCTTATACAGGTTAATTAACTTTGAGAAAGGAAACCTTTCAATACCAACAACCAAAGCTTAGCTTACATATCAATTATCTTAGACAGCAAGCTTGAAATCAATCAAACTAGATAACCATGGGCATGGGGTAAACACGGGTTGGTGTAGTCCACCAGGGAAGCTCATGTAAAGATCATGATTTGCACATTAATCCACATAATCAAGCCATCCATCCATTCAGTCGTCCAAACACACAGGGAGAAATAGAAGGATATCAAATCTAACAAACAGTGAGTGAGCATTCTTTAGGCTACAAAACAGCAAAACAAAAAAAACCCTTATTTGTGTAATTGACATTGTGCACCAGTAAATTTCTAGCCATGGCTGAATATTCCAAAAATCAATGTCAAGGGTTCTTTTTCCTTAGAGATCAAGCAGTAAAGAATAGTAAAATGGTGTAAAGAGACTAACCTGGAAGAAGACAGCTTCTGGATGCCCACATGCCATACATGTGACAGCTTTAGTTCGAGGAAGGGTTGGATCTGCAGCAACATCCTGTAATACTTGGGTGCGCTCGGCAACAGAGTGATGAACCTCATTTCTATAGACACAGTTACTATCGGCAACCTCCTGCAGGTATTCAAACACGATAGCCACTGAGAACAATCCCAAATTATGGGCTAATCCACCACTTGTCGCTGAAAGTTTCACCATTCATTAGCTAAGCACCAGCCGTTGTATCACCCAAAAGTCAAAATAGGTTCAGTGGCCGACAATGCATAGACATATGGAGGACACAGAATATGGTTTTTAAGTGAAAAGGGATATACTTTCGAGGAAATGAACCATTAAATCGCAATGACCAATTCGATTCGATGAACACTCCCTTTCCATGGGAAGCTGCTAGGCAGAATAGTCATTACTTAAAACCAAGTGTCATTGTTATGGGATGTTTACATTCTGAATTTAGCCAAAACCCCAGAGGCCATCCAAAACCATCGATCATTTTCCTGTGAGTCCCTCACAATCAACGGTAAAATGATCAATGGTTGGGATGTCATGCCAGAATTTCTTCTGAAATAAGGGAAATAGCAACAACCCCAGAAGAAGATATTAGGGTTTATAACAGGTAACAGATCCTAATCCAACAAACTGCATAAAATAAACCGTAATAAACAATAATCCAGCCCCCAGGAAAAGAACACAGAGAGAGAGAGAGACTTGGTGGTCGCAGTTGCGGCAAGCGTAGAGGAGAATCTTCTGGGACTTGTCTTCCTTAGGATAGAGAATGTTGTTGCTGCAAAAATCAAGCAGAAATCTTTTTTAAAAAATGCACACAAAAATATATATATATATAAAAGAGAGAGAGAGAGACGCGTGAAAAAGTTAATTCTTTCTAAAAGACACAAAAAGAGAGGATTTTTCATAATCAATGAAACGTGAATGGTGAGTGCAGTAATTTCTACAGTGATGTTCTATCTATATTGCTTCGATTGATTAAAGCATCTTTTACCATTCGCGGCAAAACTTCATGGTACTCATCTTTTCCAACTTTCGTGAGAGACAGACACACAGACAGGGAGATAGAGCGTGTGCGTGCGCGTCCGTATGTTCTATGTATGCTTTTTGAGGTCTCTTCTGCGCCTATCCCCGGAGGGTGAATTTCCCTCCCCCGCCTCTCCGCTCTCCAGTCTCCGGTGCGGTCGACTGATAGTTTCGCGGTTGCATTTCACATTTTCCAATGGAGGAAATGGGCCCGGCCTTTTACTAGTTGGGCTTCCTTTTCAATGCTCTTTTCTTAAAAAAAAAAAAATATATATATATATATATATATATATATATATATATATATTAGCCTATTTTCCAAATCCTTTTAAGAATGATTTTTTGTTTTTTCAACTAAAAAATAGTCGGTGATTTGTTGTTATTTATTAGCAACAAGGGAGATTTTTCTCAATCCTTTGACTGGAGACAGTTGATGTGAGAGTCGTAGAAAAAAAAAATTTAATCATAAATCTTTTTTTAATTTAAAATTCAGTAATTATTTAATTTAATTTAAAAAAATTAGAAGAAACTTAGTAAATTTATTTTTTAAAATTTAATTAGAGTATTATCACAAGATTGTTTATTATAATTTTAGGAGTACAAGTGATTCAATTTTTTAAATGGTATTTTTAAAATTAAATTCTAAATTTTTTAAGAATTTCAATGGTGTAGGAAATTTCATGATTTTTTTTTTTTGTTAAATTGAAAAAGGTGAGCATATAGAATAGTTATCGGAGACAAAATCAATTTATTTTGTCCAAAAAGAAAAGTTACCATAAAATCTCTCCTAAAATTGTACTGCACAAAGACTCTATATAGCTTAGACCCAGCTCTTGAGTCTATTGAAAACCTGTCAAAACTTTTCTGCCCGCACGGAATTTTGGGAGTTTGGGCAAAGCAGGAGGCAAAGAAGTTCGGTTCGCCCTGCCCGCTCCTGACTCGACAGTTGCAATCCGAGTTAGATCTTCGATCATTTCAATTATTGTTATGGTGGTCAAATCAGAAACGTGAATCCAGGCACATTCTGATAAACAGTATTTCTCAACATATTTGTTACAGGCTAGCTAAAAATGCAAATCCCCTCCTCCTCTCTTGAAGCTTACCGCAAGACTTCAATCTCTCCAACGATTCCCACAGTTTGGGTTGCAGCAGGCATAAAACAGCCTCGTACCCTCCTCTCTAGAAGTTGCCTGCATGTTCAAGCCAAAAAAAGATGTTTATTTCATTGCAAGAAGCACAAACAGCCATATCTTTTTATGAACCAGGAATATTTATAGTAACAATACTAAATTGCAGTTACACACACACACACACACACACACACACACACACCATTTGGATTATTCTCCTGATGCTTGAGCATAAACCACATATAGGAGTATCCAATTACACTTGCAAAATGGCAAAAAATGCCTGGGTGGATGGGAGTAAGTTTACCTGCGAATAGACAGCTTCACTATCAGCAACTCCTGCAAAATGTTTTAGGAATATTCTCAACAAATATGGACAATTTATAAAATACTTATCCTGGATTGGCAGATAAATGGATGTTGCAATCAGTATATTTTCCTACACGCCAAAGATTTTCAATGCACTTCACAGGTGGTTCAAGGACGTAAAGTCACCAGACTCCAGAGCATTATCAGAATATTTAACCCAAAAAAAAAAAAGATAAATTGGTTAGTTGGCAAGCCATCTCTCGTTTGAAAGCTTAATTTGAAGAGAAAAAAGGAAAGCGGCGGGGGGGGGGGGGAATAGACTGATGAACATGAAACTCGAGTAACGTAGAACTGCATCCATGATATGCAAAGACTGATCGAATAACACACCCACACGTGCGCGCAAAATGCCTTGGGGGTGTGCAAGGGAGGAAGACCTGATAATCGCCGCTCCCGCATGCCTAGAGGAGGATACTTCTCTTCATGCCCTCCTTACGGTAGAGAATATTGTGACTGAAAGTCAAGAAGATGCATAATGTTTCAATTTGATATTGGATAGCAACTTTGCTGATTAAATATGTAAATTTGTTAATCGGAGGCGTTCAAGCACACATAACCAGGACGTGTAGGTGCTGCCAAGGAGCTAAGATGATGGGAAAACAGAGTAAGAAAGATAGCGGAATGGCGCAAAGTCCAAAGATCATTTTATTCAGGTGAATAACGACTTCTGTCGAAGTTGAACTGGACTCCGGCAGGTTTCAGAACACTGCGAAGGCAAGTATTACTTGACGTGTATTGTGTCCAACTCGGCAGCAACTGAACCTCAATACACTGTGTGGCACTTGGATTTCTAAAACAGGAAAAATTGGACTAGGACTCTGAAAAGGTTCCAAAACCATCCTGCAACAACTACAGAATATCAGACATGTAAACAGATGTAGTTAATATGCGCAATCTTATTGGTATTATTTTTAATATTAATTAATTGATTATTATTATTATTTAAATTTTAGAGGAAGACTAATTTTAAAAAAAAAATTTATAAAGCTATAACAGAGGAGGACGAAAGATTAAAAAAAGAAAAACAGAATAAGATTACTAACACCTTACACGAAAACAAGAGGTTATAAATATATATATAAATATATATCTCTAACTAATTGTGAGGGAGAAGACCACCTCACGGATTAGCAGAAACAAAACAAAACCCCTCCTGATATTTGATGGGCCTAGGCTCATGCTTTGAACCGTACCAGATGGCTGAAGCCTATATGGTATAGAGACCCAATCCGTAAAGTGGGAAAGAGGGACTGAGGGCCACCGAAAATCTCAACTCAAAGCAGAAGAAGGGAAACAGAGAGAGAGAGAGAGAGAGAGGAGATGATGACCGAGCAATAGCATCCATTTCCAATCCAATCTCTGGGATTCAGAGGAACAGGAAGAAGAAGCAGAAGCTTTCTGCCCTGAAATTGGAAGACAGATGCCAAGTGAACAACAGTTACAACAGCAACAACAAGAACAACAACAAGAACTGGAAGAACGAGATGAAAAGGAAGAAGAAGAAATTGTGTTGCGGTTTCTTGATTCCACAGACAGTTACTTAACGCTTTTGGATTCTTTATCTTCTTCACTTCGCCAGGTTACAGATTCTTTCCGTCTGAAATTGAAATTGTATGCCTTTTCACTGTATTGGTTGAATTTAATTTTGTGCCATTCTTTCGTTGATTTTGTCACTAATGTTCAATGTGCTTCTATTGTTCCCAGTTTATGCTAAATAATTTTTCTTTTTTCTTTTTTTTTCTTTTTCTGGGTTAAGAAAGAAGCCCTCTTTCTCATTTTAATTATGATTTGCAGGGATGGCTGGAACTGGCGAGTGCTCGACATTCAATGGGCACCTCACGCGTCAACACTGCTTTGTTGGACCTCACTTCCCACCCTGCTTCTACTTGGCTGAAAGTCACAGCCCTAGATCACCAAGGTTACTTCTTTTTCTTTTCTGTCTCAGCTCTCTCTCTCTCTCTCTCTCTCTCTCTCTCTCTCTCTCTCTCTCTGGTGGGCTTGACATAAACTATGCATATGAATGCTTCTCTGGGGTTCAATCTGATATATATGCGTATACACACACATATAATTGCATTTTCCCGTTTGCTTTACTTTATTCATACATACACACTGAAGGAATCCATACGATCTACTGTTCCAGCGGAGCAACCGCACTTCGCATTGCGTAAATGGGGCTTCTTGGAGAATGATCATTGCTGCAACGAAGAGCGTGTGTCAAAAGAGGCCGTGTTGCCTGAGAAACCTGGCAATTCGCAGCTAAGACGTCGGGCCAATTCTCTCCCTTCTGGTATCTGTGTTTTTCCATATCACATCAATGAAAATCTCTTTTAGTTGTCTATTAGTAACAAATGTTGTTTCTCACTGCACGTCTGTTCAGAAAATCATCTTCTAAATTATTCCTCGCATCTTTCACATTCCTTGGCCTTTTTAAAAAATAAATTCTTAGTGGTATTAGCATAATTTGCTAACGGGCATCTCTCCCTTTGTGTGAAGAAGAGAGAGACTATGTGGATGGAGACACGCTGAAGGTTGATGATCAGGTAAATGTCTTGTAACTGTCATCCTTTTAGAAATTTGTTTCTGACTTTTATTATGTTTGTGCATACAATGTGATGTCCACTTTAGCAATTTGCCTGTCACTGCCATTTTCAGATTGTTTCTTTTGAGTGCTAATGCCTCTATAGCATTGGAGATTGCTTGAATCGATCCTGAATATTCACCGACTGCATGTATTTGGATGGATTTTCAGTGTTGCACTTAGGAATATTATTCACAAATTTACATGGTTAATCATGGATTTAGTTTCCTCACTCTTAGGTTCAGAAAGAGCGTGCGAAATCGCTTTCTGTTTTTGGAACTCTGGTTTCCCCAAAGCTTCGAGCTGCCCAACTTTCATTTGAGACAGGTGTTTTTGTCAACACCAAAACCTACTTGTGGAAATTGTTAGTGTGTACCTTGAGACGTTCTAAACTTTTGTTATTGTGCAGCATTGGAGATGCTTGTAGAAATAGCCAACATGCGATCAGCAATTCTATCTACTTATGATCAAATCCACAAGTAACTGGAGGTCCATGAAAGTAAGTACTGATTCATTCCCTCAGTTGTATCACCTACCTGATTTCTTTTCCTTTGAACAGTTATCTTTGCTGTTCTGATGACCTGGGACTGTATTCCTCAAACTTTTTAATACAACACAATATGTTCACTAGCTATTCTCAAGATTTTTGAAAGTTAAATCTGTTATCTTATGATCTGTTATCTTATGAACCATCAGTAATTTAGTCTGATGGTCACTTCACCCCATAACTTGAGCTTTCTAGTTGAATGATTTCTTGATAAGGTGTAAGTGAGGATTCAGTTTGAACTCCACGTTTTGCATCCAAACTTTTAACAACTCAATATGTTAAACCAGTATTCCTTTCGACAATGCTAATATTCTTGAGTACAAATATGAATACACAAGCAATTTCAGTCAAAAGACACCCGAATTGTTTCATTATTTATCTAGATATTGGCTTTGCATATTTTTTGATTATTACATTTTGGTTTTTATAAAATGAATATACGTTTGAAGAAATTAATATGGTGAAAAATAGTGTAATGCCATTTTTTTGTTGTTGCTTAATCTCTATTTTCTGCTATTTACAAAATGTAGTTCCAATCAATTTGTCTTGTGACTCCACTCTCCCTCCACTTTTCTTGTTAGCTTTTAAATGTTGGCTGTGTGACCCCATTTTATGTTCGTATGCATTTATGCACTTAATGCAGATAAATTAGATATGTGATATACCTAATAAGTACATATTTCCACATCCTGCCACTAGTTGAGATCTCTCTCTCTCTCTCTCTCTCTCTCTCTCTCTCTCTATATATATATATATATATATATATCTTGTTTAATGTCCAAACAACTTACAGCTGCGTGGTACAAGCACACACACGTAGAGAACAAACTAATTCCACTTACATAAAGTTAGTAACTGAAAGACTTGCTTCTGCTTCTGCTGGAGAAGAGACACGCTGCTGCTGCTAGTTGCAGGCTTGTAGCTGGAATAGACTTCGAGACCTCCAACCTTGAACTTCTTTTCAACCAATAACCTCTGGCATCCAATTTCCCAAATTTTCATCAACTCCTTGCATTCCGATACAAAAACTTTCTATCAAAGTTTACATTATTAAGGAGAGCTTTTTCGGCCCCTTTTATTATGTCCCCCTTTGCCTTTAAGTTTTTTCCCTCCCCTTCGCGGCTGGTTCAGGCAACTTGGAGGCTGGATGCTGCCATATGTTGTTCCATAAGAACTGTTACAGGATGAATAAGCCATGCGATTCCTGAAAGTAAGCTTTATGTTCAACAACTGTATCCCTGTGCATGGTTTTGCTTTGCTACAGAACAACTTCACTGCAGTTTTGGTTGCTGATGTCCCATAAATGTTGTGGTACCTCACGTTGCTTATTTTTATTCCAGAGTCCTGTTACACACGCAAACAAAATATACTAGATGTATACACCCAAGTGCACACCGAAGTAATGAACATTTCCGTAAATTAGGATCGAGCAACATAAATGATGTACGACTTCAGGATCTGATGTGACCTTACTTCATGAGGGCATTGGTTGTGAGGGCAGTAATATTGATCGATGATGATGGGATTCTGGACATTGTTCATTTTCACATCCTGGTAAAGAATGTTTTTAACAAAGCCCTTACTGGGTCTCCCCCAACTCTTTATTCTCAGCCCATTTTGAGTGCCAGTGAGCTTCACATTCTTAATTGTCACATCTTGTACTCCAGGCTCATGAAGTTGCTGTCCCAGACTCCCAATGCTGCATTAAATAATGCCTGTTTTTTAGCAAACTGTGTATCTCTCGTGCATATGCTGTGCACAGTGCAAAAATGTCCCTAGTCTGCTCCCTAGATTATAAAGGAAAGCATGCGCTGCAGTACTTGTTTAATTTCTTGAATAACCAAAACGTTTTGTAAAATTAATTGTTGGATCTAACACTATAATGACTATATGTACCTATACATAAAAATATTGTAAATTAGTCACTTGAGGTCATCACAGTGCTAGATCCAATAATTAATTTTGCAAAAAGTGGACATGAATTACTATGAACATCGAATGCCAGGATGACATCTTGGTGATTAAGAAAGCCTTCTAGCGGGATGTACAAGGTTTCGTTTCACTGGTTGGGGTTCGGCAAAGCTACATTCAAGAGAATGGGCTCCACTAAATGTCGAAATGAGCAATGCTATGGGGACGAGGGATTGGTGGACGGTGCAGAAATATAAACTGTTACATATAAATATGAAAACTAGGAAATCAAATAATCAACTACAACCCACAGTTTAAGTCTCATTCTGTCCTCTAATTTTCGTCTTCCTATCATTTCTGACTTGATAATTGATTTCTTATTTTTATTTTATTTCCACTAAAATTTCTTCGGCCTTCGCATCTTTTGGTTTGCTCTGCCGCTAAAAGATTTTTGGTCCACTGATTGGGAGCAGAACAGTCTAACTATCCAATTAATCCAACGTTTGGCTGCAAAAGTTAAACGTGAGCTCAAGGGGATCTTTAAGGAACCGAACGGTATGTTGGATAAGAGCAAGCGTTGTCGAACAAACATATAGAAATGCAATATGGTCGAACCGAAAAATTAAAAAAAAAAAAAAAAAAAGAAAGAAAGAAAGAGAAATTCAATATAATATCTCAACTGCTGTACCTGATTCCATGCCCAGGTCCACATCTAATGTTTTCAATCAGCACCCGTCGGACACCGGGACCAATCGATATGCAATCATCACCAGTTTTAATATCAGAGTTCACAATGCTGACACCTCGGGACATATCCACATGAATGCCGTCTGTGTTTTGGCTTCCACCGGAAGCAAAAATTTTCACCCCTTTTAGCTTTGTGTGCCGGCTTTTGTGGATCTCAATGTGGAATAGCTGGCTGTCTACCGAAGTCAACCCCTTGATCACCGTATATTTTGAGTTGGTGACAACAAGGGACTGATCAATTAATTAACAAACGATGTAGAAAAATATCGGTTATTGATTGATCTCACTAATAAAAGGAAAATTACATCTTTAATTAAAGTTAGTAGTTTAATTACCGTGGCTCCCCTGGGGCAATTCTGGTGTGCAGCCTTACAATTCCACAAGGCAGTGCCTCGTGCATCGATGGTGCCACCAATGACTGAAACCCCAACAACGTTTTCAAAGCCCAGCCAGAGATCTGAATTTCCGACGACCCAATAATCCTGCGGAGCCACCAGTGTGCCGTCTATCCGCATTTTAATAGCCTTGTTGTTGCAGGGGCCAATGAAAACGATTTTGCGTAGCACGTACCTGCCCTTAGGCACGTATATTGTGGAAGGCAATCTTGATCCACAGGCCAGCTTCCATGCTGCTAGAAAGCCTTTAGTCGAGTCGCTTCTGCCATCAGGCTTCGCTCCACTACGTATCACATTGTACGTTGCCCCCCTGTAGGCAGCAGCCGATGAGGAAACAAAGGCAAGGGCTAAGTAAGTGATGAAAATACGTGCTACGGCCAATGGTTTCATGTTCAAACGTACACTTTCATGTTCTTGATTATCTTTGCCAGATAAACAATAAAAGTACACGAAACATTTGCTGGGATTGATGACGATTAATGAACTTATAATAGGGTCTGCATTGGATCAGAAATTGTCTGCATGCATATCTCGAGTCCAAATCAAAGTGTGTGGGCAGGCTGAGGGTATCTTGCTTTGCGAGAACTCTGAGGTTTTTCTCTTTTGGATTCTTTTGTTTTCTCTTGACAATCACAACATTATATTCGTGTAATTGCAGTCCATTAATTGTATCTTTGGAAGCTGGAATGCTCGTACGTGTCGTTTTTGCTTCGTAGACTTCTAACTTCAAGTAATATTTTTGCTTCGTATCTATCGTTTATCCTAGGTCGATTCCGGCTGCCTCCGAGTGCAAGAATATTACCGTTTGTCATCTCTATTTATTTTTATTTTAATTTTTTTTCCTATTTTTCTGTTTGGGGACTTGACCAGACGTGAACTACATGACTGATAACGCCATATACTTCTTTCTTTCTAAAACGATCGTCCGAATATACAAGGTTGATGTGCGAATGTCATATATAGCCTTAATTATCCTCATTTTCCTACACAGACTATTTCTATAACCTGAATTTGTGATTTTTAAGCCATGGTGGAATATCTTTACTCGACGTTTATAGTCATTTTTTTTTTAAGCTCTCCAATCATACACAAGATTTGACACTTAAGTATATACCTTTTGATATACACCCCAAAAAAAAAAGTTATGTATTTGGAAACAACATTAAGAAATTTTAATAGCTAACTTGGTTGCGGTCTAAATTACGTTTTTTTTTTTTCTAATAGAAATATACGTTCCGTTTACAATCATGAATTATATGGAACCAACCAAAAAAAAAAAAAAGTCATGTTAACATATGATTGCCATATATAAATGCATCCTGACGTCACTATATCTACCAAAAGAAATAATTGAATCAAAAAATAAGGATAATAATAACTGACTCGCCAAGTTATCGCATCTTGAAGATTAATTAGCACAACAACCAATCTCAGGGAATATTTTTCGAATTCATTAGCTTCACTCTGTACCAAACAAAAATTAGGGTTCACAAGACTGACTCAAATCAAGGTATCTTTACGGTACAGATGAGAGTCTCGGGAACCCTTTTGTAAATTTTGCTTTTGATAGGTGTACCGTATACCCTTTTATACCATATACATACTTCTTTCTTTTTCTTATTTTATTTTTCTTTGTTCTTTTTCGGGATTCGAACGTCTCGTTGTTGAGTGGATTTGTTTCATTATAACGTGAAGATACGCATATTGCCATCTTCTTTTGGCAATATTTGTTTGGATGTAATCTATGGGTAAATCCAATGCGTGATATCATCTGTTTCTGGGTTGTCTGCTCTTCTCCAAGGAAACGATTATTAGATGGTTAGAATTTGCCCTTTCATCTCATTGCAAACGAAGGAGGCAAAAACATCCTGGTAAGCTAGAACTTCTGCACCAATTTACAGATGCAGGCATGCAGTGTTCGGAAAAGGCTAAATAAATAAATAAATAAAAAGAAAAAGAAAAAGAAAAAATAACTAAATAAGAGGAAAATGTGTCATGTTTGGTGTGCTATAACTAATTCACCATCAAAAAGCCTCGTATCATTGTCCCCTACTAAGTATTGCATTCCACTCTTAGGTTCAGTCCAGCTATAACCCGGATTTTTATCAATATGTTTATCACTCATCAGTTCTCTGATGGCCCTTGCATCATCCCATCTTCCTAAAGATGAATAAACATGGGCTAAAAGCACATAAGGAGCAGAGTTTTGAGGGTCCACGCGAATGAGTTCTGTGGCTGCCCTTTCAGCTAAGCTCACATTAGCATGAACCCTACAAGAACTAAGCAGAACCCCCCACACAATTGGATCATTTTTACATGGCATCTTATCTAGTAACAACTCTGCTTCATGAAATCGACCAGCTCGGCCCAAAACATCAATGACACAGGTGTAGTGATCCAAAATTGGTTCCACATTATGGTCTCGAAGCATAGAGTCAAATATCTCAACTCCTTTATCAGCTAGTCCTGAATGGCTACATGCAGTTAAAACAGCAACAAAGGTTATCCCATCAGGCTTCACACCAGATCCTATCATGTTTTCATACAGATGAACGGCTTCTTCTCCCTGTCCATTTTGTGCATACCCGTGGATCATTTCGTTCCATGTCACAGTATTTTTATTAGGCATCATATCAAAGAACTGCCAAGCTTCATCTATATTCCCGCATTTGCAATACATGTCAATGAGGGCACTGCCTACAAAGAGGTCATTTATGTACCCTTGTTTTGCTATATGAGTGTGAAGCTGTCTTCCTTGAAATGATGACGATAATTTTGCACAACAGTTCAGAATAGTAGCATAAGAGAACTGGGTAGGAGCTACTCCCTCTTTCAGCATTTGTCCAAAGAAAGTTAATGCTTCATAGTTTAGAGAATTGAGTGAAAACCCTGCAATCATAGAGTTCCAACAAACAATATCCAAATATACCATTCTCCCAAATATACATCGTGCAATGTCCATCATCCCACATTTTGAATACATGGTAATGAGTCCGCTAGTAACATATATATCATTATGGAAGTCTGCCTTTAGTGAGAAAGCATGCACCTGTTTTCCAGCCTTCAGAAGACTCAGTGATGCACACGTGCTAAGTATAAGAGCCAAAGTAGTCCGGTCAGGTTGTAAAATGCGGAATTGCATATCCCTGAATAATTTAACTGCTTCCTTGTCATCCCCAATCTGGATATACCCAGAAAGTATCGCATTCCAGGAACTCACACTTGGGTGAGCCAAGCAATCAAACATCTGACGCCCAGTTTCTATATCCTGGGACTTGAAACATGCTGTTAACGTATTGATATAAGTAACCTCATCTGGTTGAAACCCTTCAGACTGCATTCTCTGAAGACACTCTATAGCTTTCTTGTAATGGTACTTTCCATAGCCAGCAATCATGACGTTCCAGGAAATAACACTAACTTTGGGCAAATTAGCAAAAACATTTTCAGCACTATCCATGTCCCCATTCTTTGCATACATATCAAGTAGCGAATTACTCAAATGAAGATCATTTTCAAAACCAAGTTTGACTGCAAGTCCATGTACTTGCTCTCCATGCAGTTTACTCAGAGGCCCGCCATTCTCCTTACAAGCACTGGACTCCTCAAATCTTCCTTTAGCAAAAACGCCTAAAACACTTGACAATGAGACACTATCAATACGAATCCCTCTCTGAAACATCAACCTAAACATTGCCAAAGCATCCGCAACTCTATCCATTTGTGCTAGCCCACCCATTACAACAGTAAAAGTCACCTCATTAGGCTCCGGAATTTCCACAAGGAGACGTGCGGCATCGCCAACCAACCCACATTTAGCATACACAGATAGCAAAGCATTACTGACAAAGATATTGTGCTGAAGCCCAAGCTTAACAGCTTGACCATGACATCTCCTACCATACTCCGCATCTGCCAGGGAACTACACGCGCTCAAGACACTAGCAAACGTGAAACGGTTGGGCAGAAAACATTGGCAAATCATCTCATCATATAAACCCAGCGCCTGGCGCTCCAAACCGCCGCGAACCATTGCGCTGATCAAGTTGTTCCAAGAAGCAACGTTTCTCTCAGGCATTCGGGCGAACAAGTCACGCGCGTTCTCCACATCACCGACTCTGCAACACTCGCTCAAGATGCCGTTCCACGAGTAAACGTTCCTGTGAGGCATATGATCGAACAAGTTCCGCGCGTAAAATGTGTTATTGCCTTTGGAGTAGAGCTCAATGAGGCGGTTGCAAAGGAAAGTGTCAGTGAAGAGGCCGATGCGGAATACGTAGGCATGGACAAGCTTCCCTGCCAAATGCGCTCTCTTTCCAATGCAAGATTGCAACAAATTTGCCACATAATGGGCATCTCTCCTTTCCATTCATCAATTGCATTGCGGATTCATCTCTAACTGCTTAATTACACTACGCTCTATTGCTTAAAAACTTAGATCTCTGTATGAAAAATTCTGAACTTTAATTTTAAGAAGCAAGTAGTTTATAATTATAGTGAAAACTATGAACTTCCCAATAGATGGATTCAATCTGAAAAGTATGAGGGGTTAATTGAATAGAATAAAAAGTCGAAAGTTCAAGTTTTAATTATTAGTTTTATGTTGGACACGTACGCGCCTGAAAAGTCCGCTGCGCTGGCCTTCCTCCAGGTAAAATCAAAATTTCAAGATGCGATGGATTTTTTATGTTGCATCAATAGACTTAAGAAACACATCTTCAAGAACTTTGCAAGTAATATGAAAATAAAAATTCCTGCCGACACTTTCATGCAGTGCGGTCGTAGTTAGTGTGGAGATGTGTTCCTGTTAGAGATTTTTAATTTTATTCATTTAAAAAATAAATTAATTTAATTTAATGTTATATGTAAAAAAAATAAAAGTTTTAAGTGAAATTTGATAGAAAATAAGAAAATAATTTGCTATACCAAAAAAAAAAAAGTGTAATAAGTACATTTTCTTTTATAAAAATTCAACGAGAAGAACCCAAATTCTTGGCACGATAACAGAAAGGCCGGGCTCCAAGCCACACTATTACAATACGTGCAAGGATCGCCTCAGGCTCAAATTGATGTTATATTTTAGTATTTTATCCATCAATAATTCAGCTACTTACGCTACAACTACCATGAAATCGTCCCTTTTTTTTTATTTTTTTTCGGAATTCAGAAAAGACAACGTGTAATTTATGGCCTATTTCAGTGTTTCGGTACGCCCCAACGCAGGACACTCTGCAACTATGAACTCTTGCCCCTGCTACGGGCAGCTAGTGGGTCGAATAACCCCATAAACAGTTCCACCCGCATTGCTACATGATGCTTGAGCTGGTTGATTCTCGTAAGTGAGGTTTACATCCTCCAATCGAATCCCGGTGCATGGGTGACTCTTACTGCAATCCAATTTCACTGCAACTTCTGTTGTTGATGTTCCATGGACGTCTTGATATGTAACATCACTAATTATAACACCAGAAACCTGACCAGGGCAATTTAAGTTGTTGGGGCAATAATTTTGGTCGATGATTATTGGGTTTTGTACTCCATTCATGGTGGCATGCTGGAAAAGAATGTCCTTGGCAAAGCTATTGCTAGGTCTTCCCCAAGTTTTGATTCTCAACCCATTTTCAGTACCAATAAATGTAGTGGTTTTGACTGTAACATTTTGCACACCAGCCTCCTGAAGGTCCTTCCCCAGGCTTCCAATGCTGAACCAAAACAAAAAACAACCACACACATCACTTTCCTAGGTCAACAAATGTATGTATTACCAGCATCTTAATAAGATTATGTGCATTATGTCTAGTTTCTTTACCTGATTCCGTGGCCAGGTCCGCATATGATGTTCTCGATCCACAAGTCAGACGTACCGGGGCCGATGGATATGCAGTCATCACCAGTCCCAATCTTGGAGTTCAGAATTGTGACACCCGTGGATAGCTGAACGTGAATGCCGTCCGTATTGGGGCTATTCCCAGAGGCAGATACCTTCACTCCTAGCACTCTGACGTTTTGGCAGGCGTTGATGACTATGTGGAACAATTGGCTGTTTAGTGAAGATAATCCTCTGATCACAACGTTCTGGGAATTGGAAAACAGCAGCGACTGCAACAACGCAGCACACATAGAGATTAGGAAAGTTAAAATATGAATTTCAGTTGTACAGACCCAAGGTGCTAATGTACTATAGGCCAACAGCTGCACATGCAAGTAAAGAAAAAAGAAATCGCTGCAAACTAATCATTCACAAGGCCTCTGCACGTTCTTCCTTGACATTCTAAATTCTTTTACCTAAATGTTCCAAGCACATGCTAGGCCTGCACTGCAGTTGTACGTGGGTAGTTAATTAATTAATACTATATTTACCGTGTTAATGTGTCTTTTGATACATCGGAAAAAAGTCCATGTTAACGTGTCATCTTCAGCCACAAACAGAACTAATATACTGTCAAACAATCGCAAAGTCTTAAGGTTAAATTAAACCTACCGTAGCACCGGCTGGACAATTGTTTCCAGAGGCCTTGCAGGACCACAAGTTACGGCCTTGCCCGTCCAGAATTCCACCAGAAACCGTAACCCCATCAACGTGCTCAAAAACTAGCCAATTCCCAACACTGCCAATGGCCCGATAATCAGATGGAGCCACAAGTGTTCCATCTATACGCAAAAGAATAGCACTGTTTTTGCAAGGACCCTGGAATGCCACATTGCGTAGCGTGAAGCTCCCTTGAGGAACATAAATGGTGGCTGGACTCGAAGACGCACAGGCTTGAGTCCAGGCGGCAAGAAAGGCCTTGCTTGAGTCAGTTTTCCCATCGGGCTTGGCACCATAATTGAGGACATCGTACTGTGCAGCCAAGGCCAGAGATGAGGTCAAGGAAATGATCAAGACAACAAGTGCAGATAAAAATCGTCTAATTGCTGGCTGTGCCATCCTTTTTCAGTGAAATGCAAGTGATGAGAGAAAGAAATCAAAGCGACAGAAACAGAAAGGACACAGACAATTGGGTCTATAGAAGAGTAGTGGGGATGTGGGGAGTTAAAGCAGTTGAGATGGGTATTTATAGGGGCTCCTAATCAATCAGGTTTGAAAACAGACGCAAGTATAGCGCCTGAATTTTGGGTGAATTTTTGCCTTTTTACATTATTATCTAAAAATTGGTCAAAACCCTTTTGCACCCCCAAGTATCATCTATTGAAGTTATGCTATTGAAACGTGCAACTCATTTATGCTTAATGTCACAAGATTGATGGGCCATTGTCTCTGCAAGCATGTTCTCGTTGTTATTAAAAGAATTTTAAGGGTCTTCTACAAGTAAGATTCTCAAAGGCTATAATTGTTGCCCAATCAAGACCTCAACGTAGGATCTCAAGATTCAGGTGTTGCCAAGATAATGGCAATCGAGATTATATATTTGCAACATGCTTACAAAGGTTGTCGTCTTACAGTGGAGTCAGAACTCGGTTAATGTTACATCTTGGATGGTTAATAAAAACTCTAGGCCATGAAGACTACGAGCCATTTTTCTTAAGATTAAAAAGCTTTCTTTCTTATTGTTTAATAAAATTTTACTACTGAATTTTCACAAAAGAAGGGTTTTCTAGAGTAATTGTTCTTTTTTTTTTTTTTTTGATACATTTCTAAAGCTAATTGGTTAAATGTACCCAAAAAAAGAAAAGGCAAATTGGTTCAACAGAACAAAGGCTTCAACGGTCAACGTGGCACCGAAATCATTCATCACTGTCTCCCCTTGATTGGTTGCTTGATTTCTGTTTCCTTGTCATTGGAGGTCCTTTTGTTTGCTTTAACCGCAAGAAGAATGTTTCCCCTAAGTTTCGTTTATATTCGATCGGGTTTCCTTATATTCTTATTATCATATATTTTCCGTGTTCCATAATTAGTCGATTTAGGAGAACAACATGGCTGCCGTATATAAATTTACATTATAGAAATTTAATGCTTTAAATGGAAACAAATAATTTTTATTTTTATTTTTCATAATCATGAACAAACTAATGCATTTAACACTAGATTTCATTATCGTAGTAGTTACTTGTAAAATGAAAATAATTTGGGGTCAATGTTTTAATAATGTTTCTCATGTATCACCATTAACTTAATATTTAATGAACATTTAAAAGAAGCGTTACAGAATTTCAAAAGTTGTAAGAAAATCAGAGTGATTAAAGGAGATCATGTGGGAAAGAAGTGCCCATTAAAAAAAAAAAAGGACTTTTTCGTTGAACAATTAAGCCATATCCAACTTTAATTAAATAAGTCAAACAAGTTTTCCTCAATTTTAGGCTAAAAATATTCTAACATGTACTAAAATTTGATTGAATTTATTAGAGAATTAATATAAAAATATAATTAAAATAGAATATAATTAATAAATATATAAACACATCTAAAATAGAAATTAAAGAGACTATGATATTGTTATTAGTTATAAAATTTAGTAATAAAATTACATAAATACTTATTTTTAATTGTAAAATAAGAGTCTAACTGTTGGACATAATAATTGAGCTTTAGCTTATTTGAAGAGATATGAGGTTCCTTAGTTTTAATTGCCTTAATATTTTTTTAATGCGTGGTTGCAATAATTCTTTTCATCATCCACGTGGCAACTTGATACTGTATTAGATTATCTCGAATATCACACCAAAGTTCCACTTGCAATATCTCAAGTTATCACCACCGGTCTAACCTAAATCGTGTTATATGCTGCATCACATGATCGACGGTCTAGTTATCAAATATCAAACTCAATTGATGATTAGTTTGATATATGGTGGCTGCATAACCTATCGAACTCTATTTTAAATTTCACTATTATAGTTTAAAGTACTTGAAATTAAGGGGACATTTAGTTGAGAATAGTTTTATCAGGGAATGTGAATAAAAATTAGTGATTTTTATTTTTTTTTAATGTTTAATAAAGAAAATTTTCATTTTTATTTTTCTATATGAGAATGAAATACAGGAAAATCATCGTTTTCCTATTTCTCTTAGTTAATTCCTTTCTCATTCTCTCAATTAATTCCTTTCTTATTCCTTCTTTGGTTTTATCTCTACCAGATAGATAACGTATATACAAAATAAATAAATCTTATAAATTAAATATTAATAAAAATTAATAATATAACTATTTTAGTATTATAATGAAATTAAATATTATTATTATTAGAAAAATTCTTTAATATAAATTATATTTATATTTTTATAGTAATCAAATATATTTTAATTATATTTTTTTCTTATCATAATCTTTTATTATGATCCTGATCTTAAATTTAATCAAAAGACTATAAAAAAATTAATTTTGATTTCAAAATAAATTAAATACATTATAAATTTTATTATTTTATTTCTAATTTTTTTAATTTCGATTTTAATTCCTATTCAACCGGCGTCCGGAGGGAACCTTGGGCAGGGGATACGTATCCATTTTGGCTGCCACGTGGGCTACAACGTGACATGGGGAATAGAAAGTCAACGAGAAAACGGCAGTTTTCTTTGTATTGTTACTCAGAAGAATATGCATGCATATGTACCGCTTGTGCCTTTGCGGCTCCCCAAATCCTAACGGGTAACCCCCCTTTTTATATCATCGTTATCTTTTCCCGTTGCTTTCCCAAATGAAATGCACGATAATGATCTTCCTAATTACCTTACTGACATAAACCGAATTGAAGAAACCTTTTAAAAAAGGTTTTGGGAATGAAGCGACAAAAAAGTAGAAAAATTGAAAAAGTAGAGGACTGATTAGAGGACCAAATTGTTATCATGTATTATTTTTTGAAAAAAAAAAAAAAACTTCGTAGATGGTCTTATATTGTCATCATGTCAACACAAATAGAAGGGGGAATTCAAACAGTTAATATAATGGGGGAAGAGTTTAGGAGAAGTGTAGGACTGTGTCTATTGTGTAATTAACGGCGGTTAAGACTTCTAATAGATTTAAAAAAAAAAAAGGTGTTAGGAAATTAGACTTGATTAAAATATTTTAAAAAGTTGGAGGACCAGAAAACGAAAAATGAATTTAGAGGACTCAATTAGAAGAAAGTTGGGAGGACTCTTAGTTCCTTTACATTTACTCCTTTTTATTCGTACTGGTCTCATGGTGTAGAATGTGCAAATACAGTTGTAACTAGTGGGGTGTGCAAGATTGCGCCCAGAGCGACTGTACAATCGCTCGATATTCTATAGTAATTTTTTTTTAATAATTTTAAAAATAATTTCAGTATAAAGGAGTTAAAATTTATCAGCAGTTGATTGTCAGGAGGAGTCGTTACTTTCTCTTCAAATGTCAGCATATTAGGGTGTACAATTTATATAATTTAAATTTTTTTTTTATCTAATGTAGGATGTGAGAGTAACGTGAGAGTCAGGTTGTACTTAACTTAATATATCCGTGATATTTTTCCCTATCAAATTTATTGACATCCTCGACGTGAATGTTCTCGTCAGAAATTGGGATTCTCAAGGTTACTTATAGGTGAAACGTTTGACGAGAGATATCGGAGTCGGAGTCGGAGTCAGATTGGCTCTAATACCACTTGTCATGGGTTATTATTTTTTTTTTCTAAAAAGCAGTTTATTGGGATGTACCAAATCTACATTTATATGATTTAGAATCTTCATTTTTCTATTTGATATGAGATGTGAGAGTGATGTGGAAATTATGTTGTACCTAATTCGTCCGTATTCGAGATATAACCCGTCCTGACATAATGCATGTTTGTAAATGCAGAGTGACTAATTAAACTGGAAGCACTCTAGCTTGATAATTTGAGAATATTTTAGGAGGATTTCGCAAGCATTCGATTTTATGTTCCTATAAAGGAGCATCATCAAGCAGGCATCTAACCACTTTGGGGAAAAGAAAATATATTATTTTGGCAATGTAGGGCTGCGGCTTAGTCGGGCATTTTGATTGATTAATGTTATCGTAATACTGAACTTTACTCAATTATATGTGATTATCATGAAATGAAATCATAAAAAATGGCACGATTCATCACTGGAGGAAATATATAGGCTCAATTGCATCGACCCAAACCTCATAGCTACACGATCAAAAAGCTCGCTAATGTAAGAAAAAAGAGAGGCGAGTTGACCTTTACTAATGTCATTATAAGACAAGTTATAAAAGAAATTAAATATTTTTACAACTCAAACAATTTGTTAATATTAATCATACCACATCGATGTGATAGAAATTAATATATCATGCCAAAAATTAAGGTTTTATATTATATTATTCACTTCTAATATCTTATAGAAAATATTTAATTATGAATGAAATTAAATAATTTTTTAACATTGACCATATTATAACTACAAAAAAATAAAAATTTGGATTGGTTTTTGTAAATTTTTATTCTTAATTACAAATGAGTGCCTGAGAATTAAGTAAAAGAAGAATTTTTCACGGTATCGTCTAAAGAAAATTACAAAAAATTAATGTTATCTAATAAAAATATATAATTTTCAAGTGGTGCTGCGACAAATAATATAAATAAAAGACAACAACTTATCAAACAAAATATTTATAAAAGAAAACAAATATTTTGACTAATTAATGCAGTTTAAGCAATTCTTTTTAGGCTATCACATGCCAGGTAATAATGTGTTTAACATATTATATACTGTTGACAAAACCGAGAAGGAGAAGTCCTGTGACGAGTTTCCTAAGTTCAACATTATAAGCACTTGTATATTTGCGTGATAAGGCAATTGAATATTGCATCCACATGCTCATTATCATCTCACTATCTTTCTGACTTTATTATTAGTGCCAATAAGTTGACATATTATCTTTAGAAGGCATAATTATGCCATGTATATTTTCATTAGTATTAAATTATTAATGTGCACTTTTTTTTTTTTTTTGCTTTTTATTCTTTTCCAATAAACCGTTTGTTTTAAGATAAATTAAAAGGTTATTATGTTTTTTAATGTATAATAATTAATAATTATAATTAAATAATAAAAATTTTATTTATTTATATTTATTTATCGGTATTCTGATAGTGGGGTTCGGCCATTATGTGTCTGCGAAGTGTTTCGGAATCTTTAAGAACAGAGAAGAAATTAAAGTGAAATTATAGGGGTACCAAAGGCAGAGACGGGAAGAGGATATGAGATTGTTTCTTTTTAAACCTTTAATTGAAACTAAATAACTTTTTTCAGTTAAATATCAAAATTATTGTATTATTAAATATAAAAACTCTTTTTTCTTCAACGTTCCCTGAAATCTCGTGCCCCCAAGAGTGCCGTTTCGGTCGTTTTGTATCGTATCCGTACGCCTGCCCAACGAAAAGCCGAGGGGATATAACTGACTTGGAGGGTGGAACACGTGGATAAGAACGCAATCGTATCAAGTCAATTGCTTTTCGGTTATTAATAAGCCTTTAGGTAAAAGTGATGTGATAAAAATATTTTTATGACACATTTAATTATAATTGTTTTATTTTTTAGTAAATAATAGACTAATTATCCGTGCATATAATAGAACTCAAGACTATAACTAGACAGTACATTGCATGTGCATACATTCATGTATTCTGCGAGAATATGTCATGTAATTCCCTCTGGCGAGAGATCAGCCTAAGTTTACCATGTGGAGATTTCTTGATGAACCATCCAATTGAAAAGGTACCCGAAAAAGTAATCCCTCGATAGTCTAGTATTTTATCCAAGAGATTCAGTTGAAATTTCAAGTTAAGTCACGAGGGATAAATATTTGCATTGCTACCTAACGTTCAATGTCAATGTATGCTGTGCACCTGCTTTTGTGTGGAAGATGCAAGCCAGTCTCATGGGTTATCCTCTTGCGACCACAAAAGTCATGATTTGATGTATGCCGAAAATACCTAGAGCATATAAACATTGATGTAAAATGCTAATGGAATACATTAATGGTTAAAAATTTAAATATTCATCTTAAGATTATAAATTAAATCAAAGGAGATGTTGTAGAATTTATAAAAAAAAAAAAAGAGGAAAGTTGTTATGTTATGTATGTAATTTACTGCTCAACAGATCTTATGATGGAACAAAAGGAATTTTCGAAGCAAAATAATCGCCTACATGTATTTTTCGTTCTTTCTAAAAAAGAAAAAAAGCAGAAAAAAAAGAAAAAATTTATGAAATTGTTAATCAACGGTGAACATGTTGCACTGCAGCAAAGCAAGTGCACGTAATAAAGTGATAATGCTACCAAATTATGTCCTACAGTTATTATGGAATTGATTATAATGCAGATTATATCTCATTTGTCCTCCTGACTCATGAAGACAAATGATTCAAATCTCCTCACTCTCTTCTTGTAAGGAAAAGAAAAAAAAAAGTACGGTCTGTCAATAGCTTATCTTATTTTTGCCTACCCTTGACAGGTAAACAAAATCAGGCAACCAAGAGTTGTTGGGATTTTCCTTGTATTCTCATCAAGATGTTTCATATTCCTCAATTAATAAAAGTTAACTCTTGATTCATCAAAAAAAAAAAAGGGGGGGGGGAGGGCAAACAAAAACTAGTTGCACCCCAACTTCTCTCTACTTGCACCGACCTTCGCTGTGAGCAATAAACAAAATAAGGACGTGTTCATTTTTCCAAATGGGACTGTAATTATCCGGAAGGCATGCAAGATTGCATGGATTCTTTGGCCTTAGTGAATCCAAATAAGGTCATCCATCAAAGAAGAAGAAAAAAGAAAATGGAAAAACAATGTGCCTGCAAATTAAGTTGTCCATATTTCCTTTGGATCATACTTACGATCAAAGTCAGCCTAATTAACCAAGCTTGTGGCCTTTTAGTGGTGTACGTATACAACATTTGCTACTCTTTATTTATGGCGTTCAAATAGTAATTAAGGTAATAATAATGTTAAAATAATGGCAGCCAAGCATGTACGGCCTAAGAGGTTAGATGGTGGAACTGTTCATATTCGGCCCATTAGTTGTAGAAAGTGGAAATATTCGGTTAGTTTTCATTACTTATTAGATAGTTTTAGAAGAAATATCCACCTGCGGGTGACCTATAAGTTCACGACCCTCATCAACTGAGGTCTTATACTTTGCATCTAGTTAACACGGTTTGTACTATCTTAATCCTTGAGGGTTGAGGCCTACCTTCTATATGTATGTATGTATGTATCTATTTATATATTGTTTGAAGAGGAAGGAAAATTAAACGATACCATGCAGAAAATCAAAAAGCAAATTAAACTTACCGTACAATTGATCTTAACATGTTGATTTATATTTGATGTCCATCGGCAGAAAAGGAACTTCCTCGGCCCACAAGTCAAAAGTTCGGCCATTTCAAGAGGCATTCCTAAATGTGACTGCCGACTACGCTGGTTTCCTTTCAGAAGAGAGTTGTGTTGTATGTGGATATAATACCTAACAAATTAATCTGGCCTGCCAGCGTAAATGTCAACCAGCATCACATGGGGCGGGCGCAGCTATATGGGAACAAAACCTGCCTAAATCAGCCATGAAAACTCTATTTGAACACCATGTTGAATGTTTCTCACAAGAGATCAAAAATCAATATGTTGATAACATACGCGAATGATCATCAACCGAAATTGGCATCGGCTGTAATTTTTAATTTATTGTCCCATACAGAAATATATTTCTAATAAATAATAAGAAACCATCAATTTATTTTTTATGTACATTTATACATTATTCGTCGGTTAATTTCATATAAGAAAGTGATACTTTTTAATAATAAATAAACTTTATTGCTAATATATATAAGTGTGTTTACAAAGAAAAAAAAGACAATCAATAGCAGAATTTCATTTTTCATTTTATGAAATTTGATCTGATCTATAAACACAAAAAAAAAAAAGTTCAAAAATTTAGCATGGGAGCTTGACTTAGCTCTTATAGTTTTGGTCAGTCAGCACGACCAAGGCCACTTTAAGCACGTGTAGCTTATTAGTTTGCTTTCCCATTGATTGGTAGCGTACGTAGGCACATCATGTTTGTTATTATTATTATTATTATTATTATTATTATTATTTTCTTTTCCAAATAAAAGCGTATGCAGTTTCTGTCTCGTATCTAATCTGGTTTTGCATTGATACAGTGTGTTCGAGATTTGTTGTTAGCATTCGAACTCAATTAACCATGCCAATGTCAACATGCATATGCAATCACGGGTAGAATGGACTAAAATGACATCGCAGCTTATCTCAAGTAAACACCAACTCTAACATTTTATGTACATGCATCCCAACGCATGAATGTTACCTCATTTGTCCGCTACAGAAACAGTAATTTGTCCCTGTTGGAGAATGTTACTGTCATGCGTAGATCGCCACGTGAAGCACAGAAAAAGAGCACAGTAGAAACAGCAAGTGCAAGGCACCCGGTAATTTCAAGCATGGGGCGCCCATTTTCTGTGAAGGAAAAAACAGAGCATGGAAATTGGAAAGTAAAGAAAGCCTTCTCAAATTTCGGCGCATCTTTGCTTTTGATTTATTCAATTCGAATCAATTAAATCCATGTCAAAAATCCCTATAAATACCTCCGAATTCCTCCACGCTCCACCATATCATTCTCCAACTTCCCAGCATATCTCCAGCCCTCTATACTCCACATCCAAGACAACTAAATGGCAATTTCGAGGAGTTCTGTTTTGCTTCTGGATCTTCTCGTCGTCTTTCTGATCTCATCTTTGGCAACTGCAACACAATATAATGTGCTAAATTATGGGGCCAAACCTGACGGCACCACAGATTCCACCAAAGCCTTTCTTGCTGCTTGGACGAAAGCCTGTAGCTCCACTAATCCCGCTACCATTTATGTACCGCCCGGCCAATTCTTTCTGCGAAACGTGGCATTTCAGGGTCCTTGCAAGAACAACGCAATCCTAGTCAGTATAGATGCTACTCTAGTAGCTCCGTCAGATTATAAGGTTATCGGCAATGCAGGAAACTGGCTTTCCTTTGAAAATGTTGATGGGGTTACCATTTCTGGCGGTATACTTGACGGAAAAGGTGCTGGTTTATGGGCATGCAAGGCTTCTGGCAAGAGTTGTCCTGGTGGTGCCACGGTATACTTGTTAATTAACTTACTTTACTAAACCTTGAAGATCAAATTCATGCTTAGGTCGTAATAACAAATGAGCTAAATAACATTGTGATTGAACTTGTTCTTGTGTTGCTTACCTGTGTACAGTCACTAGGCTTTTCGAATTCAAACAACATAGTGATCGACGGATTAACATCCCTAGACAGTCAGATGTTCCACATCGTTATCAATGGCTGCCACAATGTCAAATTGCAGGGGGTTAAGGTCTCTGCCTCTGGAAATAGCCCCAACACTGATGGTATTCATGTGCAATCGTCAACAAGCGTCACGATCACGCACTCCAAAATTGGAACAGGCGATGATTGTGTCTCAATTGGTCCCGGAACTACAAACTTATGGATTGAAAATATTGCATGCGGCCCTGGGCACGGTATAAGGTATAGAGAATTAGTCCGTGCCATTACTAGCAGATAGTAAAGATTACAATAGATCTACCATAAATATCATACAAATGGCGAGTAATTAGTTATATTTATCTCTCGTTGGTAAATATGCAGCATTGGGAGCTTAGGCAAGGAACTCAAGGAGCCTGGTGTGCAAAATGTGACGGTTAAGACCGTTACATTTACAGGTACTCAGAACGGAGTCAGAATCAAATCTTGGGGAAAACCTAACATTGGTTTTGCAAAGGATATATTTTTTCAACATGCCATCATGAACAATGTCCAAAACCCCATTATTATTGACCAAAATTACTGCCCTGACAATGAAAATTGCCCTGATCAGGTAAGCACATTAGACATCAAACTCTTTATTTTTTGGTATGAATTTTATATAATTCACTTTTCTTTCTTTTTTTTTTGACAATTCAATTAATGCTCAAACCAAGCATCCAAGTTGATTAAGTAATTGTGTCACGTCACGCATGCATTTGACATGATTAAAGGGTTAACTTAGCTAACCCACTTACTTTGCAATCCACATTGAACTACAGGATTCAGGTGTTAAGATCAGCGATGTGACATATCAAGATATTCATGGAACATCCACAACAGAAGTAGCAGTGAAGTTTAATTGTAGCAAGAAATATCCTTGTACTGGAATTCATTTGGAAGATGTAAAACTCACTTACAAGAATCAAGCAGCTGACGCGTCTTGTCAAAATGCAGATGGAACAGTTACAGGTTTCGTTCAGCCTAATGGCTGCTTGTAAGCTATGATGAAGGAGCGAGCAGGGGAAATCTACAAACAGTGGATAATTATATTCATATTTGTTCGGATATTGATACTAAAGTCCTCGAAGATTTAGCAAGGCATACAAAACCTAAAGAATATAAAGAAAAAAAAAAAAGATACTATGTTGGTCTATAATGCATATAAAGATGGGAGCTGTTACTTGAGTGAAGTTTACTTCGTGGATCAAGCCTGTGGTTTTCTGGCACATTGGAGTTGCTCGGAGTCCGGCCTCAGCTTTTCTACGACCAATTCTTTTATGTATCATGGAAAATATATATTGGTTATTCTAAGAGAATACGTTGGTATTGATTTATTTGATAATGGATGCTTATAAGTACCATAACCAATCATATCAGCTTGCATTGTCACACACAACCCCAATAAGTTTAAAACCATGGATTTTCTACGGGGAGTGAAGTTTTTTTAATAACAAATGTGAGGAAGAAAAAAAAAAAGATATCGGATCCGGAAAAAAAAAAACTAAGTGAAATTAAGTTTTGTGAGATATAAAAGTGGTTATTTGATATACTCATAAAATAATTAACATAACAAACAGCAATTAGACAAACGAACAAAAAAAAAAAGACCAATGTTCCGTTAATGTCATAATAATGTTAATAATATTTAAAGAATTTTATTTTTTTGTTTAGCACCGCTGGCAGGACAGGCGTAACAAGCTTTGAGTAAATGAGCTTTCGGACATTAATTATTGCAATAACGTTGCATACTACTGCACAGTTCTAATGGTTCAGTAGGCGTACACCCCCCCCCCTCTTTGGTCATGACGAAGACAAAGGACGCGCTAAACAGTGACTTATTTCCCACTTCTACAAACATCTCGTGGGCTGAACCGGACCGAAAGCCTTCCCATCTGCATTGTTGCAGGACGCATAAGCTTCTGGGTTTCCGTACGTCAGCTTTACGTCATTCAACTTGATCTGGGTGCAAGGCTGCTTTGTGCTACATTCAAGTCTCACTGCAACTTCAGTTGCATATGTTCCATGGATGTCTATGTACAAAGGCCTGTCAGCGGGGTAGAAAACAATATCAAGATTTGAAAAAAAAAAAGAACTGAAGAAAATAGATTATAAAGATAACAATACATTTCTGAGATTTAGCGTCATTGATGGATGGTAAGAATTCATAAATTTCTTGGAATGGATAAATTTCCTTCTTTGCCTTGTCCCGCAAAGAAAAGAGAAGGAAATTTGACTATTATAGAAAAAATTGAATTACTTTGATTTGAGCGAAATTGAAAATCTACTATGAGGGTGAATTTAAGTTCGATTAATTAGCCTATTCTCATAATACTCTTTTGTTTAATCTTATTTATTTCATTTTAAGAGTATATTTGTAACTTTATCCACAAAGATTAGCTCAAACAAACAAGGAAATTTCCCAATTCCCATGATTTGGACAAGGAAATTTTCATTCCAAAGAAACTATGAATTCCAAATCTATAAAATTGTACAAATTATTAAAGTTCCCTTTATACAATTGAGTGTGTCATAGGCACCTACTCGAAGAGGGCAATCGTTATTTGTGGGACAGTACTGCTGATCAATTACTATATTCAATTTTGGACATTGTTCATAACGGCGTGCCCATGATGCATCATGCTCTTAACAGAAGCGTTGCTGGCCTTCCCCGTGTCTTTATTCTCAATCCGTTCTGAATATCAGTGAAGGTAACGCTTTTTACGGTCACATTCTGTACTCCAGGCTCCACCCTAGACTCCCAACGGTGTACCAGCAGCCACATAAACTGCCCTTTATAATTTCTAGTTAAAAGTATAACTATGACTACGACACACTGTACATAAATAAAGTGTGTAACTACATTTAAATCAAGATTTATTTTATAATATTTATAGTAAATATAATATAATTTATTTTATATGAGTTAATATTTAATACAACAGAAATAATACTTAACACCACATAAATTTCAAATAAAAATTTACTCTATTTTTATTTAATTTTATTTTATAATATCAAATATTCTTTATATGATATAATTATACTATGTCCACCACACACTATATTTACATAATATTTTCCTTTAAACTATATCATGTCATACTGGAAGATTGTATACAATTAATTTTAAAAAAAATTATCTCACATGCTCTTTATTTAAAGTGTAATAATAAATCATATTTCTAATTTTTAAATATAATAAGTCACATATAATGTTCAATTTTGATAACGAATAATACTTTTTATTAAATTTTCATTGAAATAACTACAAAAGATATTATTATAAATGATATAAAGAGATTTAAATGCCCTTTAATACTGAAAAAAAAAACAAAAATATGAATGTTGAAACATAAAAAATAAAAATAATGAATGCTGAAACATATATCTACTCTCTTATTTATATAAAATGAAGTTTATCGTTTTTATTAAATATAATTTAATAAATAATATATTTATTTTAAATTATTTATGTAATTTTAATAAAACATATATATTTTTATTAAATTTAATATATATCAAACAAAATATTTATATTTATATTTGCAACTTTATTCAAAAATATTGGTTAAAATTAAAATAATTATATACAACTTCTAATATTGTATATTTTTTCAAATAATCTAATTTAAAAAATTCAATTATTAAAAAATCTATTCAAATATTAATATTCAATCTTATCACTATAATTAAATATCTCTTTTAAAATTTGAATAGAAATAAGTTAGTATTTATGTGTCATTAATACTATATAAATTCAAGAAAAAAATATTTTAAAATTGTATTGTATAATATCATATAATTAAAATTATATAACATAAGCTTCCCAAGGTGTCAATATATGTTAAGCAAAATAATCCTACACATTATATATATATATATATATATATATATATATATATAAGTGTTTTACAATTTATAAATGTGAACCCTTATGAAAATTTGACCAATAGAGTCATTTGTTATCTATATCAAATGTTAGAGTATGACTTATTAAGTATAAAAAATGAAGGGCATGGCTTATTATCACATAATAATACAAATTTCTTAAATTTTAAATAAGGTATAAAAAGGGAATATAAAGGAATAAAAAAGTCTTTTTTTTATTTTTCTCTATGTTGAAAAGCTCTTATTAATCAAACGGTATAAAATGTTACAAGTAAAAAATGAGGTCTAACTTGTTACTGAACATTATATCTAGAGTGCAGGAAGTAAGTTTCTCTTAAATTAAACATGACCCTGTAAAATTTACTATATAATGAATACCAAGTGACTGAGTATTAATTTTTAACGTAATTCCATGGCCAGAACCACAAGTGACATGGTCCACCAACGTGCTGGAGGTACCAGGAACAACTGATATGCAGTCAGCTCCTATTCCGATTGTTGAGTTCAAGATGGTTACACTTCTTGATGTTTGCAAGCGGATGTCGTCCGTGTTTTGCAGGAGGCGGAGATTGTCACCCCTTTCATTTTAACATTATAGCAGTCCTTAATGAGAATGTGGAACAACTAGTTGTCTGATGAAGCCAAGTCGTTGATAATGATATTGCTTGAACCGACAAAGCTCAACCACTGTAAAACTCGAATCATTGTAAAAATCAATACTGTAAGTGTGTGTGTATTATATTTCTTGAAAAGTATATTTTAGTTATAATTTATTTAAGTAAGAAATTTAAATTATGAGTATTTTAGAAAAATTTAAAAAAAATTGAGAGAAGTTGTTTCTTTTAAAAACAAAAGGGAAAAAAATACTTAAATTATGAAATTTTTTTATTTTTAAGAAAAAGAAATAAATTTTAAAATAATTATTTCTCTAAAAATTTTAGAAAATAAAATTTAAGATTTTTTTCTAAAAATTATTTTTTTATTTTTCTTAATTATGAGTATTTGTATTGTATAAATTTTAAACAAATATAAAATATTGCTAATATGCATTGTACAGATTATCATATATATTAAATCAGAATGGAATAAATTAAAAATATATTCAAATTTTAATTTTATTAAAATACTAATAAAAACTACAAACTAATTATTAAATTAATATTAAATATTACCAATTGAAAATTTTATTAAAAATTAAAATTAAAATTAAATATTTAAATATTTCTAAAATTAGATAGATGTCATCATATTAACATTTCACTACCTTTATCTCAATTTTAATAATATATACTTCACTAATATTAGATCTATATCATATGCAAATTTATTATATTTATCAAAAAAATGCATTTTTACACATATTTTATTGAAATAAAAAATAAAAAAATTTAAATTATGAGTATTTAAAAAATTAAGAATAATTATTTTTTTTCATTTTTAAGGAAAAAAAAAGAGAAAAAAATTATGAGTACCTTTTAATAAAAAAAGATAAATTTGAAAATAGTTTTTTCAAAATAAAAAAATGATTATTTTTCTTAATTATAAGTATTTATATTGTATAAATTTTAGACAAATGAGAAAATTATTAATATAAATTAAATAAATTATAAATTAATTAAAAAAATTAGAATTGAAATTAAATATTTAAATATCCTTAAAATTGAAATTCATAATTCGAGGACTTATTATAATCATCATTATCATGCTTTAGTTAATTGGAATTCCTAATTCGAGGACTTATTATATAACTCTGTCCGAGTAGTTGTAATTACAAGCAGCTAGTGGGGAAAACGACTCCAGAAGCAGTTCCGCCAGCATTTTTGCAAGACGCTGCTGCAGGTCCATTGTCGTAAGTGAGCAACACATCATTCAATCTCAACCCTGTACAAGGATAACTTTTGCTGCAATCGAATTTTACTGCAACTTGTGTTGCCGATGTTCCATGGATGCCACTGTACGTCACGCCACTAATCTTAACACCAGAGTCCTGTTTTAAACACACCCACAAAAAAAATAAAAATAATAAATAATAAAAAAACAGGGAGAGAGAGAGTGTGTGTGTGTGTTTTAGATTTCATATTAGGAATAAAACATTGTGAAAGCAATCATCTTAATACAAAAGAGTAAATTATCGATGATATTGATTTTATGCTGTTGACTAATTTCGTGAAATTGGAGACAGATGGTACCTGGCCAGGGCAATTTTTTTGTTCGGGGCAGTAGTTTTGATCAATTATAATGGGATTTTGGACATTAATCATCATAATATTTTGAAAAAGGATGTTTCTGGCAAATCCATTGCTAAGTCTCCCCCAACTCTTAATTCGAGCACCGTTCAAGGTATTTGCGAAAATAATCATGTTGATTGTCACATTTTGCACACCAGCCTCTCGGAAAGTCTTGGCCAGACTTCCAATACTGCACTCACAAGCTTTTATAATTAGTACCATACATAATCGATTCAGATATGTTAACTCACAGCTACTACAATTAATTGACTTTTCACCTGATACCGTGTCCAGGACCACATGCAACGTTTTCAATCCATAAATTGGCAGTGCCGGGGCCGATTGAGACGCAGTCATCACCTGTTCCAATCCATGAGTTAAAGATTGTGATGCCCGTAGACGACTGCACGTGGATGCCGTCTGTGTTGGGGCTATCGCCAGCGGCGGAGATCCTAACCCCATGCAATTTGACATTCCGGCAGCCGATGATGGCTACGTGACCCAGTTGGCTATTCAGAGAGGTCAGTCCACTCACCTCAATGTTGACCGATTCGACAAAGCTTAGTGACTGCTCGTGCATGCAAACATGGGGAAAGGTGGAACGAATGCTTAATTCAAACATCCATGACTTGGACTCCGAGTGCAAAATTCAATGAACATCCAACGCACAATTAATTATGGTTGCACATCGATCTCTCTCTCTCTCTCTATATATATATATATATTATTTCCATGACAGAGGCATGTCACGTGGCACGTCTTTGCTCCCATTTTAAGTAATTTTGAATACTTCTAATAACATATTTGTTTTTATTATAGGTAATTTTGAAAATTCTAACCATAACCATCTCAATTATTGCTTATTATGATTATTTTTCAATTAGTTTTTTCTTTTCTTGTGTAACGTTACCTCTCTTTCTGTTCTTTTGTTTTTATTTTAGATAACTATCGCTCACTAGTAATCACTCTCTCATAAGAAAGCCTTGATGAAAAACTGATTTTTGTGAGTAGCTAGAAAGGCTTATTATTCGCACAGGCATAGTTAAGTTAGCGTCTTTCTAATTTCTTTTTGAATCTTTCATTACAAAATCGTGATCGTGACCCTCATCAGCATTGCAGTCGTCTGTCGATTTTTTTAGTGTTTCAAGCCAAAGAGAGGAAAATTGGGCTGTTTTTCCATTTGGATTGGAACATCTTCTCTCATTTTCTTAGCCCACGTCCTTTTTCCTCTTCTCTCTGCGATCTCTCCTAGCTACACTTCTAGTCTTTTTTCAATGTCCTATTCCTCCGAGCAATGTCTTTCTAACGTTTGTCACCGTGTTCCCCCCCCCACCCTTTTCTCTTTTGTGCCCATTTAGTTGTAGGATATATGAGCTTTTAAGTAATATAATTTTGTGATTGAAATTTTAAATCGAGAACAAATGACGATCTTTTTTTTTTTGGGTAGGGTGATTAATGATTGGTATATTTATGGGAATTTTGATGAACGTTTTTGCTTATAACTTTTGAATTTTTAGGTATAGTCATGTTATGATAAAAGAAATTATTATTATTTTTAACAAAAATTGCGTTTTTACTACTTCAAACTCGTAGATTGATCTCATTTATTCAAATAGGCAAATTCTCATTCTTTTACAACTATGAATGGGTTTAAGACACTTATATTACTAATTTATGTGCATTTATTTCTTCTTTTCATCTTAAATTTTAGAATTATAAAATATATATTTTTATTATTTTAATTATAATTTAATTTCTTCTAATATTTGAATAAATTTAGAATAGAACGGAAGTGTCCTAAACAGTAGCGCGTGAAGCGCAAGAGCAGGCGAGTAAACTAATTTTTATATTAATTAAAAGGAACTTTATTAATTACTAAATTATTTCTTCTTGTTTTTCTTTTGGAGGGGTTATTATTGGGAGGCCCGTGGCCCCATTGGATTCCGTCGTGATAATCTTTTGAATGAACCCTTCATGTTTCAGGATGACGCCTAATAAGCTTTTGTTTGGGCTTCATAAGATGCACGCTGACTGTTCCGAAAGGTAGCACAACTAGCGTTGGAACTCGGAGACGAAGTCCCCTCGTTTCCTCCGTCCCAACATCACTTCCCATTAGACCACTAAAGACCCATCAAATGCAAAGTAAAACTGGCTTATGAAGTACTGAATCAAATCATAACACTACTGCGAAAAATGACATATATGTATAGTGATGATTGTAAAGAAAACACTTGTGTGTGTATGTGTGTGTCTAAATTAATATTGAGATTAATGAATGATCTGTTGAATTAACTTGAATTCGGTTATGACATATATACATAAGGATTGGAAAAGAAAGTAGAGTTGATGAGCTGACGTACCGTTGCGCCGGTTGGGCAATTCCATCCAGCTGATGCCTTGCAAGACCACAAGCTAGTGCCCTGGCCGTCGAGTGTGCCACCAGACAACGTAACCCCATTAACACTGCGGAACACGATCCAGTTTTGAGGGCCATCAAGATTCCAGTAATCGGAGGGAGCCACAAATGCTCCATCTATGCGTACCAAGATTGCATTGCTGTTGCATGGGCCCTCAAACGCCACCCTTCCGAGAAAGAACCTCCCTGGAGGCACGTAGATCGTAGAAGGACTTGTTGAGGCACACGATTGTGACCATGCTGCAAGAAAGGCCTCGGTTGAGTCTGTTTCACCATCTGCTTCTGCTCCATACCTAAGGACATTGTATATCGCTGCATTTGCTTTTGAAGATAACGGGCTGAAGACAATGGAGAGAAATGCGAGAACAAATGGGCTCAAACTCAATGGATGATTGGCCATTTTGTGTTGCTTCAAAAGAGCTGATATCAGTGAGAGAGAGAGAGAGCCGGAAAGGGAGATCAGGGATCGATGAAACGGGTCGAGCTTCAGGGGGTATTTATAAGGGTATTCCATCTTTGATGAATGCAGTTTGAAAATGCAACAAACGCATCAGAAGCAAGCAGCTGCGGCCTGACCTTTTTCAGTTTGCCCTTTAACAAGGGCGAGATTTACGCACCAAAAAGTCCTTTGCAGTCATGCCGTTTGACACCAATTTAAGACTTCTCAAATGAAATAAACACACCACAACATTTGTTGATGCCCATTTAACACTTTGCAGTCGTTGTTAAGGGGAAAAAAACAAACACAAAGCGACAACATTGACAGCCACAAAGTTCAAAGAGCTGGACTCTTCTTACCAAGTAGTAGAATAGGATTCATATTGGCAACACTGTGAGAGTAAAATCTTGAACAATAAAATTATGGTAGTTGTTATGTTTTTTTTTTTTTGTTTAAATATAAGTTTATTTATAATTTTACACTTTATTATTTTTCATTTTAAATAAATTCTACTCAGTGTAATATTATAAGTAAATTATATCCATAAAAAGAAGAATTAAATTAAAAATCACCTAAAATTAGATAGACGGAGAGTCAGTGACGGCGGATGGACGAAGTGAGGTGGCAGTGCGGAGGCTCGATGCTTTTTTTTGTTTTTTTCTCATTCAAGTTTCCCACCAAAAAAATGGCTAGATGTTATAAGAAAACTGATTAAATATACAATAAAAACGTTGAAATGTAAACTAATCTATTAAAAAAATGCAATTGATAGTTTGTTACACATCTTACCATTTTGTTGCACATTTAATTGGTCTTGTTAGGTGTGCAATGTTTTTTTTTTTTTTTTCATAAAACTTGACGGTGTGTTTGAATTTAAAATGAAGTATGGAAAAAAGTTGTGAAAAAAGAATTGAGAAAAAGAAAATAATTTTCTCGTTAAGTGTTTGGATAAGTTAGAAATAAAAGAGAAACAAATGAATTGAAAGTAAATTTTTTTGTTTGGATGTGATAAAAATATAAAAGGATTAAAATTTTATATGTATAAAATGATAATTATGTACTTTTTATAAAAAAAAAAAATTTGAGACTATGATTATAAGATTTTTTTAAAGGAAAAGAAAAGAGGGTATAAACAAAAAAAAAAAGATAAAAAAATTCCTAACCTCTATTACATAGAATTGAGAGAAAATATATATATATTTTTTATTTGAGAATAAAATTGTCCGATTATGGCACATGGGATAAAAGCATCAAGTTTCTCATTGGCTCGCGGTGGGTGCTTCCTGCTCGACCATGCATTAGGCCTGGCTGGATAGCTCTGAAGTGGGTATACAATCTTTATTTTTTTGCTCAATTTGAGGGGATAAGGTTATTTTGATAAATTAATTGGGGAGAAAGTAAAATAATGGTCCCATATCCTTTTTGTGTTTTTTATTCTAACATTTTTCTTTCTCACTTATCTATCAAACATAAGAAAGTTGTTTTTCTCACACATTTTCATTCCAATAGTTTTCTTTTCACCATGTTTCTCACTGACCAAACATACTGTAATTGTCTTATCTGGGTGATGGGTCGATTGGTCGTTCCACAATTTCCAAGACAAGTTACAAGAGCTCTTTCTCTTTTATTATTATTTTTTTTTTTTGGGACACCATATGGTTACGTAGTTCGATTTTAATTTTAAAAAATATATAATTTATGATACTAAAAAATTATTTTTATTATATAATTTATTATTTAACAAACTTTTTAATGAATAATTATTTTTTTTGTCTCTTTCCCTTTAACGCTCTTAGTATATATAATTGTATATTACATAAATTTATTTTTTAAATTTAATTAGATAAAAAAAATTTCAGTTATATTTCAAATTAATTTGATTTATTCAAAAGGTGTGTCAAATTAAAAAAATTTCAAAGAAATTAATATAAGCTGATCAAAGAAGATCGTGCAACGTAATTGTTAAAGCAATCACAAAATAAAACCGAAAAGATAAGGTACAAAATGAAAAAAGAAAATACTATATTAATTAGACAAACAATTTGAATTGATAAACGTGAAAGTATTTATAATGGATCATTTCCCTCGTGCATAAAAAAAAATATGACCAATTATTAAAAAAAAATCCTTAAATCATAGATTAGTTTTTATATAAAAGGCATAATTATCTTTTTATAAATATTAATTTTTAATCTTTTTTATTTTTTTCATCATATCTAAATAGAAAATTTTACTTTTCATTCTTCTTTTTTTTAACCTATTTCTAATATATCCCCCCCATAACTTATTAAAAAATTATTTTCTTTCACTTTATTATTATTATTATTATTTTCATAATTTTCACACTCTACTTTAAATCCAAAGACAACTTTAGAGTTACAAATTGCAATCAGTTGACTAAGGTCAAAATCATTGTGTATACATATAATCAATGATGAAAAAGAGAACGTTATTCCTCACGTTAACGCACAAAAATATATATATAAATGTATATTTTAAAATATTTCAAATATCTGATTCTCACGAACAAAGATAGCTCAGTTGTTTATTTTGCCCCCAAATTGCTGATCTCGGTTTTCGGCTCTCCCAAACATTACTTAAAATGTGCCAAAAACCATCTTTCTCTGTGATATTTCTTCTTGTCGCCTTCTATTGTAAACAATGGCGGTGTAGTTTCGTCCCTCTTGGAACAACTGTTTCTCTTACCCAAATTGTCAGAAACACCCAAGCGTTGTGAAAACAGATGAAAAAGATTGGAGCAATGTTGTGCTAACGTAAAGAAGGAAGTAGCGATGCGAACATCACGGACTGATTTAAACCCCGTGAAGAAGATTTATTTTCTGTGGACGATTTAAGGTAACGTTTAAGATTTTTTTTTGCTTAATTTATCAGCAAGATTGATTTATTTATTCATTCATTATCTAAAATCATCAGACGAAGGAACATAGTCGGGCTTGTTCGTTTTGGGTTTGGAATGGAAAAGAAAAGGGTTGGGATGGCCGTTGTTGGATTGTTGCAGGGAGAGGCGGTCCAACTCGGTCCCACTGTAGGAAGTCCATTCTGTGGATCAGAATTGAGTAGCCTAGGGACCCACCCTCGTAGTAGATTCCATTAGATTAATCCTCCCGTGTACGTGAGAGATCGATACAAATTATTCTTAGATTGCCAAGAAATCTGAGCATAATAGAGAAGGAAAAGGGTGTAATGTAACAGTAGAGGAAATTGAAGTTCTCGCGGAGTGTTGTTGCTTTTAAATAGTTTGCAGTTAGGGATATAGAAAAATGGGGACTTCCTATATTCTAAAAACCCTACTTAAAAACAATAAAAAGATAATTACACTATGTATTTTCGTTATTCGTTGACCGCGAAAAATAAAGTCTAATTTTCTTTTCATCCTCAAGAAATTAATAATATTTGGAATTGAAATTAAAAAATTAAAAAACGTGAAATTATATATATATATTTATATATATATATATTTTTTTAAAAAAAGAGGGATATTTTTGGGGCTTAACCCCACAGAGTGGCTATATATGGAAGAGCAAAATGAAATGAGTGGCTAAAAAAGTAGAAGATAAGAGAAGAGAGGAAAGAGACTGAGGTTGGAGATGGCGACAAGGGAAGGAGAAAATGTGAGGAACAAGCAGGTGATATTCAAGGACTACGTGACGGGTTTTCCTAAAGAATCAGACTTGCCCATTACAACTAGTGTCGTGCAACAACTAAGAGTTCCTGAAGGTGATAATGGCAACGCAGCAGCAGCAGCAGCTGCTGCTATTCTGATCAAGAATCTGTACTTGTCTTGTGATCCGTACATGCGTAGTCGTATGACAAATCAACCGTCCGATGATCCGGCATTTGTTCCCTTTGTCCCTGGCTCTGTAACCTCCCGCTGCTCTCCTTCTCTCTCAATTTTTTTTATATTTATCATTTTATGGTTTCTCTTTTGCATGAAACAAAATCTAAAAAAAAAACAAAAAGAAAAAAGAAAGAAGATTCATCGATTATTGCCTGTAACAAATGCAAATTGTAGGTTAAGTTGGGTCTGATAGCCAGCCCCGCTTGGCTTAACACCAACGTTTCTTCTTATATTGATTAATTGTTTGGATTTAAAAAATAACAGGTTCCTTGTTAGATGTTTTTGGCTTCTGGGTAAGCAAAATGGGTTGCTCAATTGTTAATTCATGTCATTTGATTAATAAATTTGTCTGTCTTAATGACTTCATAATAGAGTATTACTTAGGGACCTGCAAAAAAAATTATCTTGAATTTTTATAATTATATCTTCAATCTTTTAGTGTTTTCATGTGAATCTCTGCTTTCTCCTAAAAAGACCGATTTGGAAAAGGTGTAGGATTCAAAGAAAAATGCAAAGGGGTTTAGGACTTAATTGTAGAAATCTATAAAAATTTGAGACTAATTTTTTGTATATCCCGTATTTCTTAAAACTGAAGAAATATTTATCTAAAGGTGATGATAAATGAGTTAATTGTCTGAATCAGGAGTTGTTTTCAATTAACTATGGTAAGAACTTGGCTGGAACAACTTTGTAGCGTGCAGGAACGCAAGTTTGGGATGGCTATGGGGGCAATTACTAGAGTAACTGGATAATCAACCATTGAACTAATGCTTCTTTCTGACATCAGTCCTGATTTTTCCTTCTTGGTCAAATTGAGCAGCCAATATTTGGATTTGGGGTGGCAAAAGTTGTTGATTCCACCCATCCTGACTTCAAGAAAGGTGACCTGGTTTGGGGGATAACTAAATGGGAAGAGTACACTCTTGTGACAAAACCTGAGAACTTCTTTAAGATCCAGCATACTGATATACCCCTTTCATACTATACTGGACTTCTTGGTAACTTCTCCATTCTTCAGCTAATTGTGTTTTTAACTTGTGCAAAAATTCTCCATAAGAATTTGTGCATTTCATTTTTTTACCTATTTTTTCATCATGCTTCAAATTGGCGTGGCATTGCTTAAAACCTGATGCTGAATCCATCTCAATGAACAAAAAGGAATATTTTTGATAGGATAGGTGTATTATCTAGGTTTCAGCATTACAATTTATGATAATTGAAATGCAAATTTTACATCTTTTCCTTAAAACCATTTTTTTTTTTATTTTGTAGGCATGCCTGGTATCACTGCATATTTTGGTTTCCATGACGTTTGTTCTCCAAAGCAAGGAGAGCGCATATTCATTTCAGCAGCATCTGGTGCTGTTGGTCAACTTGTTGGGCAGTTTGCCAAGCTGGCTGGTTGCTATGTTGTTGGAAGTGCTGGAAGTAAAGAAAAGGTGAGCCTTGCTTCATACAAATGCATGCACGGTGCACACATGCCCTCACAAACCACTTATAAAGAATGGTCAGCCAGCTATGTTGCATGCTTTATTTCCTTGGATTTAGTTTCAGTCTCATCCACATGGTTCTTATGCAACAATTGATTCTAGACTATTTGAAATATGTCGATCAAAGCATCTTAAAATTCATGTGGTTTACTATTGGAATTGACAAACTTCCTACATCATCATGTGGTGTCGGTGTCTGGTATTTATTGAAATACAGAGATATCATCTAAATCCATAAGAGTGAAATATCTTATCCTGCTAAAATGTCTATTACTCATGGAATGCATGCTTCAGCCATCTCAGATGAAATTGATATATTGAAACCTGAGAGAGTATTCTGTCTGCAGGGTGATCAGTTCTTTCACAATTCTTCCCCCCTGCCTCTTCAATTTTAGCATGAGGATGCTGATTGCATGAGCTAATTGTAATTGTGCAAACTCTAAAACTATTCTGGTTTGCTGCATATCAGGTTGAACTACTGAAGAAGCGGTTTGGGTTTGATGATGCTTTCAATTATAAAGAAGAGCATGACTTGGATGCAGCATTGAAAAGGTTAGTGAATGTAATGAAGGCACTTTAAGACACTAATCTAAAATTTTCATCTTTTCTTTAGATTTTTTTTTCTTTAGTTGGTGTTGTTTTGGGGGTTGGGGTGGGGGGAAGAGGGGCTGCTTTCAATTATAAAGAGGTGCATGACTTGGATGCAGCATTGAAAAGGTTAGTGAATGTAATGAAGGCACTTTAATATGCCAATCTTTCTTTAGAATTCTTTAGTTAAATTTCCACCTTTTCTTTAGACTCTTTTCTTGTTTTTTTTTTTTTTTTTGGGGGGGGGGGGAGAATAGGGGCCGTCTTCTTTGTGTTTTGTTGCACCCTCTCTTTCCATTTCCCTATGTCTGCAAAAATCTACTAGCATAAATGGATCTTCTACATTTGCTTTCGTATTGAACAGAAAATGCAAAGCTGAGATATACATTTATTCCACTAGTGGTATACCTAGTCTGATGTTTATTGATGAGAATGTGCCTTAAACTCAACAAAGCCTTAATAAAAAAAGTGTCAGCTACATATATCAATTTCGTCTACTGTTTTATCTTTAGTTAACTCATGAATAATGTGCCTTCTAGTGCCATATTTTCTTCCTGTAGCATTTTTGTGGCTATTGGTAAGTAGACGTGTTTAAACTTGACAGCTTTGAGTGTCCATTGCTGTAGTCTCCAAAAATTGACTTGGCTTTTCATCTATGGCGGCAATTTTATTAGTGCCTGGCCCTAAATAGAGTTCTTGAGAACAATGAAAAGAAATTGCAGTGAAATTGACACAGTTTAAGCACCAGTCCTCCAAAACATTTTACAGGCGAAGCTTTTTCATTTTACAGTGGAAGCTTTTCCGATAATTTTTCCATATTTTAAAGTCATCAAAAACAGTCTGCTTTGCTTGTTATAAACATTTTGGACATAAGTATCCTCCGATAATTATTCACCATTTCTCTAGCTTCTGAGAGGAAGTCTGCATCACACTTCACAACTAAAATCCACTGAATGAAGTGTATTGATTATCTTGTCATAAACAAGGCATCGGTGTTGCGTAATTGGCAACTGTAGCATTTTTGAGGAGTAAAAACAGTTTTCAGAGAATTAAAACTCGTGAGTTTTTTCTATTTCCAGGTATTTTCCGGAAGGCATTGACATTTACTTTGAGAACGTTGGTGGCAAAATGCTTGATGCAGTACTTATAAACATGAGAGTTCATGGACGCATTGCTGTTTGTGGAATGATCTCACAATACAATGTTGAGAAGCCCGAAGGCGTGCACAATTTGATAACTATGGTTTATAAGCGGGTCCGCCTGCAAGGATTTGTATCGTTTGATTATTTCCACCAGTACTCCAAGTATTTGGACTTTGTGCTGCCTTGCATAAGAGAAGGAAAGATTGTTTACGTGGAAGACGTAGCTGAAGGCCTTGAAAGTGGTCCTGCTGCTTTGGTTGGCCTTTTCAGCGGCCGCAACGTCGGGAAACAAGTGGTGGCAATTGCTCGTGAGTGATTTAACCCACTTTCGTTGTGTCTTCTCATCCCTGTGTCCGGCATAAAAATTATTACTGCTGTTTGCCTGTGTGTTTTTAAGCTTTTAAGATTGATAGAGAGCATCGGTAATTGGATCAGGTCGAGCTGCAAGTCATATCACTTGATCTGTCAACTTCCGTGGGTTATTTTTACCGTGTGTTTGAGATAGCTTTGCTGCCTTTCTGTTCAAATCTGATGTATGCCTAGTGGGGTATGCGGATATATTTCTACTGTTATAATCTAATAAATTATAAGTGGTAAAAAACCTAGTGCACCAAACTTGACGTTGTGGGGTCTAGGAAAGAATGATTTTATAATTTTCCAAGTAGTATATCTAATTTGTCCATAATGTACATTGGGCAAATTATCTTCTTGTGCTCTGAAATGTTAGAATCTTAACTTACAACTCTTTTCAGAACAATATTAACAGGTTCTAATAAACTACCTGAAGTGCACTGAAAATAAATAAATAAATAAATAAAATGAAAAAGAATAAATAAAGTTTGCAAAAGTGAAAATGCAGAAGAAGACGTTGAAACAGAGTTGAAAAAGTGAAGAGTCCTAAGGTTTTTTCATTTTCCTAGCAAGGCAACAATTCACACAGGTTAAAACAAAACAATTAAGGTTATTAAAAGGCGATTAAGGCAGTAGATGATGAGTGGAATTGAAAAACAAATTGGAAAGAGAAATAAGGAAAATCATTGAATGTGAATTTTAGACAATACTCAAAATGGGCTTAGAGGGGAAGAGAAACATGTCACTTAGCACTCCTATGTCACGGGATTAATATATATCCTTAATCTTTAACTCATTATGTAGGTAAAGTCCCGTAAATGAGAGTGTATGTAAATTCCTTTCTCACAGGCAAGTGAAAACGAGTATATTCCAAAAATTTCAATGCAACAGGATTCCTATTCGGGGGTGTATACCTATCCCGCAGCCTCAAAAATCAGAAATAACTCACACTTTCCTTTCCAGAGGTTTGAAGAAGATCTGGTTTTGGATGGCTTGTGCTCGGGGATGTCTCCCACTTTGTTATAACAAAGATTGGCGTGAGCTTGTTTGTCACGTTTGATGCTTGGTTCAGGGAGTATTCAACTTGGGAAAAAAGGATCATGTCTTGGCAACTTTTGCATTTATGTATCAATGCAATTAATTTATTTTGTTTTTGCGAATCACTGAAGGATTCAACCACATATCAACGACAGGGTTACCGAAAAAGGATGTTTTACATGCCAAATCCATTACTTTCATGCCAATAATATATAGACATTGGGTAAAACTATCAATTGAAACTTCACTGATTTTCCCTTTTGTAAAATAAAGCGGTGGCAAACTGTTCCTCGAGTTGATATTTATAGATTGCATATGCCCCTAATGAGCATTACAAAAATTATTTTTATTATTTTACAAATTATATTATAATTTTTATTTTATTATTTATTTATTTTATAATATTTCAATCTAATTAAAAATTTTAATAAAATTATTTAAAAAGTAAAAAATTATTCAGTAATCTTCCAATATCTCGGTGTTTCAGTATCTAACAAATTATCAACGAGTTTTCCGAAGCTTTCTTAACCTCAACTGCACCCTTTAAATTTAAGGGTCATAATGGCAAAACAAGGGTCATAATGGCAAAACAATGAGATAGTTCACTCATAGACTATTACTTTTATTATAATTAAATTTATATAATTAAAAAATTTTAATAAAAAATAAAATAAATGTCAAATCTTCCTTTTCAAAAAAACAAAGAAAAAAAATCTCTTAAATTCATCTATTTTTTCTTAAAAAAAATTATCCTTAAGTTTCTTCAAAAAAAAAAAAGAAAAAAAAATTCTTTTAAATCTTCTTTTTTTTTGTTTAAAAAAACAAAAATTTCTTTTTTGTGTCTTTCTAAAAATAAAAAAATTTCTCTAAAAATTAATTTAATTTAATTAATTATTTTTTAAAAATCTAATTACCTAGAGAAATAAGTTCAACTCAAATTAAATTTAAAGAAAAAAAATTATTTTAAATTTTTTTAAAAGAAATAATACTCAATATTTAATTTTTTTAATTTTGTATTTTTAAAATAAAAATAAATTTATCAACAAATATAATTAAACTCATTTCACGAATTTAATACTATTATACATATAGATTTGAAGATTACACGCGTTCTGTGATTTGATTCCTACCAATCCGTCACTATTCTGGCAAATTTATCTGGCCACTTAACGTTTTCAATTTTTATACAAACGTAACAGCTAGTCGTCCTCTAGCCGCAATACGCCGGAGCAAAACCAACCTCACAGCGTGGGCAAATTCATGCGGTTACAGAGATTATCATCTAAATCCATAAAAAAAAAAAAGAAGTGAAATATCTTATCCTGCTAAAATGCTTATTTATTACTCATGGAATGCACGTACTTCAGCCATCTCATATGAAATTGATGTATCGAAGCCTGAGAGAGTATTCTGCGTGCAGGGGCGATGAGGTCTTTCAGTTTCAGCGTGAGGATGCCGATTGCACGAGTTAATTGTAATAGTGCAAGCAGCTCTGAAACTATTCTGGTTTGCTCAATTTGTGAATTCATGCCTCGATATTTGTTGACGTTTATAGCGAATTAATTAAGTATGGAATCGGTAGAAAAAAAAAAAAAAATATATATATATATATATATATATATATATATATATATATATATGTCTTCTTGTGCGTAAACTGTGCTTTTCTTTATTTCTTCATTTCTCGGAACCAGACTTCTTTACATGTTGTCTTTTTCGTGTTTTTTGTCTATTTATTTTCTATTTTTGTTCTTCTACTTAATCCTTTTGTCATAAAAAATTACAAAAAAAAAGAGCTTAAAAATATTATTTTAATGGGTATGGATATTAAATTCCTTTTCTTAAAATCACTAAAATTTTCTTACTAAGGTAAGATAATGCCATGTTCCTTTGTTGAAAATTTAAAAAAAAATGAGAGCATTGTGAGAGAAAAAGCCAAGCATCATTTCAAAAATAATTCGATATCTTAATCAATTGAATCCAATTTAAAGGAGAGCATTGCAGACGGGTTTGTGTGCGTGTAAGTAGTGTATGGGAAAATGGAGGGCATTGCGAAGCAGCTGAAGCGGGGGATCTCGGGGCGGTTCTCGACGGGCTCGCTGCGTCAGAGCTTCGGGAGGCAGCCGTCACGGCAGATCTCCCTGGATCTCAGGCGGAACAACTTGCGCTTCAGCTTTGGCCGGCAGTCCTCGCTCGATCCCATCCGGCGGAGCCCCCAGAACGAGCAGCTCGCCGTTCCCGAGAATCTCGACTCCACCATGCAGCTCCTCTTCATGGCCTGCCGTGGGGATGTTAGGGGCGTCGAGGACTTGCTCGACGGCGGCGTTGACGTCAACAGCATCGATTTGGACGGACGGACCGCCTTGCACATCGCCGCCTGTGAGGGTCACGTCCAGGTAGTCAAGCTCTTGTTAAGCAGAAAGGCCAATATCGATGCTCGCGATCGCTGGGGCAGCACGGTAATTTGGCCCACCCTTGTTATCACATCACCCTCCTCTATTCTCTAGTCCTCCTCCTATCTTAATTTCTCATTTGTTTTAAAAAATAAACACACATTATTACAATAACGACGATCTTTGTGCATGTATTTTAGAATAATACAGAATTTAAGAGTGGCTCTTGGAAATTGGATTCTGTGTACATGGGCAGGCATGTGCTGATTCTAAGTACTATGGAAATGTAGAAGTTCATGCTATCTTGACAGCCCGAGGAGCTAAAGCCCCGGTACGATTCCCTTCCTTTTGATTTTATGGTCTTTGAAGAAGAATGTGTATGTTTATGCTGGCTGTATATGTATTTAAAAAAAAAGAAAAAGTACGCTTTTGCCATTACTTTAGAAAACGAGGAAGACACCAATGGCTGTTGCTAATCCTAGAGAAGTTCCAGAGTATGAGCTGGATCCACTAGAGCTTCAGGTTCGCAAGTCTGATGGTATCACAGAGGCATGTTCTATCCCCTCTCCCCTAATTTTAGAAATTTGTGCATTTTCTGAAAATTCATGTGTGGTGGTCAATTGTGAAATGTTGATAGTGACTTGTGGGTTGAACTCATGAAACTTGTTCTTTGGCCTTTTATACTAAACTAGTTATTATCGTCTTCTCTTGTATTTACTTTTCTTCTTTTGTTGACACCCCTTTTGTTTTATATAACAGAAGTTAGACATCACTATGTGCTGTTGCCATAGTTTTGGGCAAAAATTATGCTGTCTCTGGAAAATTTAAATACATTGTAGCTTCTTGGTGGTTAACGTGCCAACAATTGTATCATTATAATAGACACATGGAAATTTTTTCTAAGGTGCTTTCTTTTGTGACAGTTGAATTTAGAACTTTCTATATTTCTAGATTGGAACAATTTTTCCTTCATACATCTTTCAAAGTTATGTAAACCCATTGGATTACATTGCATGTGGACTGTGCAGTGTGTTCTTACCACAACTAAGCATTCAGTGAAAAATTAATCTTTCTATGCAAACTATTTTTTAGGGGAGCAAGAGTGCAAGAATAAAAACCACTTAAACTGCTGTTCTTCAGACAATTTTTTTTTTTCCATGCTAACTCTTTTTCTTTGATAATTTTTGTTTTTGTCTGTAACATTTTTCTTCTCCTTCAATTTGGTTATCAAAATGGGGGCTTTATTGTTATTGTGGTGATGTAACAGTCTTTGGGAATGAAATCATCTTAGTATTCTTCATGGATATTTGTAGCTGAAATCATTTTATTAATTCTTCCTTGATGTCTGGCCAGAATTACTAATGGCTATTTACCGTAACAGGGAATGTATCAAGTGGCTAGATGGAATGGTACCAAGGTCTCTGTAAAGATACTTGATAAGGACAGCTATTCAGACCCAGAGAGCATGTGCGTTATTTTCCCTTTCTTCCTTTTCTCTTTGCAATTCATACTTGTATTTCCAAATTCAAGTTTTGGATTCCAGGGACCACAAAAGTGTGATGTTGTTTCTGATATCAGTTATTAAGACTGCTTATTCATTTTATGTGCTATTTAGATGTCATCATGTGCATATTTTTGCTTTGTAGTGCCACTTAACTGAACAACTAAGTTTGTGATGAAAGCTTATGATCTATAATTTGACATTACTAGTCAATCCTGTTAAAAAAAACAGAGAGGGAAAGGATGATAATGATAAGTGTTTTTGACAGCTAAGTTCAGAGTTTCAGATGCTATCTCATTCATTTAGGAAGACAACAATTTTCATGTGGATTCTTTTCTGATTTGACTAGAGGATTCTATCTCCTTTCTTCTCTGGACACAGCACTAAGAACATTTCTTTCTTATTCGATCACTGAAATCTATTCTATCACCTTTATAAGGTTCTCAAGGTTTCTTTCACATGTTTCATTTATAATTGTTGCCTTGAAATGACATAATTATCTTTAAGTCCTATATATTCTTTTTTTTTTTCTATTTTTTAGTTTCTATTATTGTGACTTAGTGTTTACAGCTTTGAGTCATGTAGCGGTAAAGGTTACTCCATTGTGATGTAATGGTCATGGGTTTGAATTGTGGAAATAGCTTGTTTGTGAAAATGAGGATAAAGTTGTGTATGTCTGACTCTTCTGTAGACCCCACAAATGTGGGAGCCTTGAGCAGTGAGACATCCTTTTTATTTTCAATTGTTGGTTGGCTTGCCTTTCATTGACAACTGAGACTGACATATGTGCAATTGGTGGCCAACCATGTTAAATATTGCTAGAGCCTAGAGGAGAATAAACAGTTTTTTATTTTTTTTTATTATTATTATTTCTTACTGCTTTTGATTTACTTTTGCCATTAATTCAAATAATTCCCTTGCTTGAGTTGCTCTGCAAACAGTGATATGGGCATTGTGTTCAAAACCTGGTGGACTTGTTCATATAGTCAATGTAGAATCCTAATATCATCTATTGTTTCTTTTGGGGATAAATTTTATGACAGAAATGCTTTCAAGCATGAGCTGACCTTATTAGAAAAGGTTCGACATCCTAATGTGATTCAGTTTGTTGGAGCTGTCACCCAGAATATACCGATGATGATTGTTGTAGAGTATCATCCAAAAGTAAGCATTTTTCTGTCCCCTTCCTTCTCTCTTGCATGTGCATTGAATGCTATATTACAATCAATGGCATATGATACATGACCATCTCTTGCTTATGAAGGTAATGGACTCTCATTGCATGATGGAGGTGGCCTTGTTTTAAGATGGGCAACAAGTGCTTTGGGGGAAAAATAGAGAATTGAAAAAAAAAAAAAAAAAAGGAAAGAGTAGGGTGTGGCATTGTAATACAGTATGAAAGTAGAAATTGAATATCAATGAAGGAATGATGAGAAGTTTCCCTAACATGATCTGGTGTTTTTAGTCTATGAACTGCAACAACTTTCCATTATAAGAGTTATCTCCATGGGCTATTGAATTATTTCTATCTGGGGAAATCATGGAATGGAGATGTCCCATCTTGTCAATTGAATACCTTAATTTTCACTCTAAAAATTTTTGTTTTAGGGTGACTTAGAAAGCTATCTTCAAAAGAAAGGGCGCCTTTCACCTACCAAATCTTTGAGATTTGCCCTTGATATAGCAAGGCAAGTGCAATTTTTAAATTCCTTTGCTTGCTAACTCCCTAAACTGAGATTTTCTTTTAGACACGGCCACACAAGCACATACCACAGGCAGTTTTTTTGTGCTGTTTTTCAAAAATTTATTCTCTAGCTTGTTTAATTTTAAGATGCCTTGGTTGATCTCTTTTTACCAGGGGCATGAATTACCTTCATGAATGTAAACCAGATCCTATCATCCATTGCGATTTAAAGCCAAAGTAAGGTGGCCTAAAGAAGAAGCTGATTGACGTGTTATTGCAAATTAAGCTTTCATTTGTTCTCATTAATATGTACTCGTCTTTAATGTTTAAATTTTGGTAAGGTGCCAGAAATATTTTGCTGGATGGTGGTGGTCAGTTGAAGGTATCTGAGTTTGGTTTAATAAGGTCGATAAAAATTTCAGCAGACAAAGCTAAACTTGTACCAGGGACTTCTGTTGACCCTTCAAGTAAGTTCTGCAAATTTTTAGCCCTCGAACTGGTCATAAAGTTTATTATAGTTGGCATCTAACTTGTGATTTGCACTATCTAAGATATTTTTCACTGGCTTTTGTGGTTTTTTTTGGTACCTAATCTAATAAAATTCCATTAATTAGTGTATCACTAAATTGAAAACTGGTTTCCAGCTATCGCTATAAGTACTTGATGGCATTTTCCAATTGATGGCATTGCTTTGTCAATTTGTAGATATATATGTGGCACCTGAAATTTTCAAAGATGAAATATTTGATAGGAGTGTGGATGCATACTCATTCGGCATCATATTATATGAGGTACTCTTCCTCTCTCAAAGATATGAAACTATCATGATTAAGATGTTCCAGTCTAAACTGGTTTCATGTTTCCCTAATTTTCATAATACATAAAACTTTAATAGGCAGTTTTATATGGATGGCAAATGCACAAATTTAATGATTGAGTTTATTGTCATTGTATTTTTCTTTTATTTTTTTTAAGTGGATATAAGAAGGGAGCTTTTATTTGATAGGAAGAACTCGATTCATTGATAGTATGTAAATGATTTTTCTTTTTTCATCTTAACACTTCTTAATTGTAGGAAATAAGCATGGGGAAACTTTTGTTGTGTTTGTTTTCGGTTTGATCCTAGATGATTGAGGGAATACGGCCTTTCCATCCCAGGGCTCTTGAAGAGACCACGAGATTGATGTGCTTAGGGAAAAAGAGACCACAATTTAAAATTAAGTTAAGAAGCAGTTATCCTCTGGAACTAAAGGAGTAAGTTATTTTTTCCAAATTGGATGATGCAGAGATACGGTGTTTTCTTTTTCTGTAACTTGCACCATGTTTCTTTTTGTCATTGGGATATTTCTCTAATTGGCTGAGGACTAGGAGTGGGGAAATGGCAACGGAAATATTCGGTTATTATCTGCTAGTCACTATCATGTCATTTGCCATTTGAGAGACTTCTTAGCATCCCCAACTATTCTTTTAATAGAAAAAGGCTCATAAAAATTCAGAGTCTATGCAATTTTCTTTCAACTAGGCTTTTACAGTAGAATATAGGGTACCACGTAAACTTTGCACAAAATGGCAAGAAAGTAGTGGATCAAGTGGGGATGTGGCCTAACCATTCAGGAAGGTTGAGGGTGACCTACTACAGATAACATAGGGCTAATGAGATTACTGGTTCATTTTACTCTGAATGATTATGCATCTTGAGGTGTGTGGAAAAAGTTCAAGAAATGTCATGAATTAAAGGTTTCAAATTCTGAGGTTGTAGAAATCCATTTACTTGTAAATATATCTAATGTATCTCACAGCTGTCATGTAATTCTTTCTGCACTGGACATTCCTATACATGTACCAGCAAAAATAGTTGTATCTTTGGGTACAATGCCAAGACATTTGCAAGGGGTAACACGCACAACACAAATAAAATAAAATAAAATAAAAATTCCAGTACAGAAACTATCAAGGTGTAAAAATTGTTCTCTACTCTCTAATTTTTGTGTTACAAGAATGGCCTTTTTGCACGGCATGAACACCAGTTCTGAATTATTGTCTGGACAACATGTAGTAGCGCTCTGTGTATAAGGATCTGATACCTTGGGATACTGTCGTTGATATGGATGCAGGTTGATTGATGAATGCTGGCATCCAGAAGCTGTTGCTAGACCAACTTTTTCTGAGATCATCGTGCGATTGGACAGAATAGTTGCCAACTGCTCAAAACAGGGATGGTGGAAAGATAACTTCAAGCTTCCTTGGTAGGCTTTCCCTACCAAATTTCTTATAAACCAAATCATTGAATTGGGAAATCACAGAACTCTGATTACCAGTCTCTTTTCTCGTGGCCGAGAAATCCTCCATGGTCGTTGATAATAATGTACTATATGCTGCAGGTTCTAAGAGGGATTCAAGATGACGAAGGTGTACAATTTTTGGAGCTCAATGGTACAATCTGATCTGATGGTTATAAGTACGACGAGAATGGATCCTGAGGACAAATAATTGTGATCTGAGTCCAAACAATGAGTTTTTTTTTTTTTTTTTCGGTTCCTTTGTTCTCCCAAGGGGCTGGAGTAGTTGCTTCGCCTGTATGCTAAATGTGTTGTGGAAATGCTCTCGTTCACTTTTAAGATCCGTTTTTACAGAGGACCGAATAAAAGATCTATACTGTACTGCTATTACGTTGGCGACCCTTTCGCTGAGCGTAGGTTTAAATATTTGTTAGATTTTTCTTGCTTATTTTGCGCATTTACGAAATTGATTTTTACCTGTTTTTGTGTCGGCTTCATGTGACGTGGCACTACTACAGGTAGAGATTTGGACATGATCTAGTCCTATTTTGACCAGATTATGATGAAGGATAATGAGAATCTTCGTGGATCGAGTGTTGTGGCGTGGTAAGATTATTCTTCCAAAACAAAAATTGAATATAAAAAAAAAGAAAAAAATAAAAACGAGGCAAGAAAAGTAGCCGTTTGTCTTGCTTGTCAACCAAGATTTATAAGTTAAAAAAAAAATAAAAGAAAATTGCGAAAAAGCAAAACGCAATACGAATCCGATTCCGGGTTACCTATCTGCGGCCCAGTCCCACAACCTTCTATCTAGACGGACCCCACCAATCGCGCAATAAACAAGCAGGGAACATCGTAAAACCTTGCACCTGCGTAGCAGGGAAACTTTACCACCGCCATCCCGGTCCCTCCCTAAAGCCCCTTCTCCGTCGGCTCTCCTCTTCCCATATATATCCGCCTACCTCCTTTATTTCTCTCTCTCTCTCTCCCCCGCTCCCTCCTCGGCTCGCTGCGAAAGTCTTGCGTTTCCGTCTCTGGAGTACTGCGTAGCAGTTACTGTAATTAAACCAAAGGACTGGGCTGTAAGTATCTCACACTTTCCAGTTTTGTGTTAGGGACGGCGCGCGCTTTCCTATTGAATAGTTAACCAGTTCTTCGAACGAACTAATTCCTTTTCTGGTTTCTTGTTTGAAATAATGGTTTTTTTTTCTTTTTTTTTAAAATTATTTTGAGGTTTTATTTCGTGGAATTATGTGTTCAGAAATTTTCTGTTTGGTGGGAACTGCGGAAAAATTAAAGAAATAGTTGCCCGAGTAGAAACAGTTCAACTGCCTTTCTTCGTCTTCTTATTCTGTATTTCTTTTTCTTTTTTTAAATGCGTTTTTTTTTTTTTTGTTTACTTATTTTCTAAATAAATTCGGCCATTTTACGAGCCATTACATTTTGATATGAAAGTGGTCCTTTTGTTTTATGAAAATATTTCGATTTTCCTTTTTTTTTTTTTTTAACTTCTTCTCTCTTGTTTTTTTTTTCTTTATTTTTTAACCTTTAGTGTTTCTTTCTTCTCTTTTGTTTTTCCTTTTCTCTTTCTATTGACCAGAGGTGCTCTCGTTTTGCACTGTCTGCAAATGAAATAATTTCCTTCTTTTTTTTTTTTTTTTTTGGTTTTTGGGAGGCTGATTTATCTTTTAGGTTTTGCATTTTAGGTTATTTTTGAATTTTCAGTTTTGGTCTCTTTATTTGATTTGTGAAATTTTTGTTGTTTTCTTTGTCGAAATTTTTAATTCGAGTTTTGCTCTGTTTGGTTGCTGTGAAAGTATGGGAAATAAGAATTGGTGAACCCAATTCCTTTTTCGGGGTTTCTTTTTCTTGCTCTAAACCAATTGCAACTTTTATTAATAATTCCGGAATTGTTTTTCTTTATTCTCTTTCTTACAGCGTGATACTTCCAGTTACCTTGTCAAGTTGTTTCTTTCTTTCTGTTTCTTATGTCATTTTTAACTTTCTTTTATTTTAATATATTTTTTCTAAAGAAAAGAGACTTTTTATAACTTACTGTCTGCTTCCCTCTTTTCTGTAAATTTATTTCTACGAATTTCCAAGTAATTTTGATGGGAAAAAAAAAAAAAAAAACAGAAAACATAAACATTAGGTTGATAATATTTGATATCCAATCAATCAGGAGGCTTTACATTTCTTATCCTTAGCATACTTGTTTCCATAATGCTGCCTATGTATATTGTCTTCTGTTGTTTGTTTCTGAATCTGGTGTTTTGGCAGCATCACGGATCTCTTTATTGAGAAATGCGAACGTGATTCTCTCTGGGTGAAGAGGGGAATATTTGCTAATGGCTTCTAGAGCAATTTTTAGAAGGAAAAGGTTGATCTCTGATTACCTGAATGCCTCCACTTGCTCAGTTCAGAGCTTCCAATGTTTCAGACATGCAAATTGGCATTTGGATTCACGAGGCTATTACTTTGTTACCGGCCAACCTTCTACTGAGTCTAAGCATGCAAAGGAACCAGATGGAATTCTTGTGCGGAAAGCAGAGTTACTCGGTCTATCAGGTTTAGAGAACTTTAGGCATGGATTTAACATTAGCCCTCTGGGTCTTTACCATTTAAGCTCGGAGCTGAAATCTCCTTTGAGGTTGGTGTTACTTTCTGCTCGTAATTCATCCACTGTGACAGCTAAACAACCTGATATGGACAGCGATGATGAGCAAAATGAAAAAATGAATGTTAAAATGAGAAAGGAGGCATCTCCAGAAGAATGTGACCAAGCTGTTGAAGGGTTGAGTACTGCCAAGGCCAAAGCCAAGGCCAAAAGATTGCAGGAAGAATCGCAACAGGTTGTTAAATCCATTTTACAGAGAACATGGGCTGTGCTTTTAGGAATTGGTCCAGCTTTCAGAGCCATAGCTTCTATGAGCAGGTTAAGAGCATTACTTTTTGGATGTTCTTGTTTTGGTTTGGTCTAACTGGCTGTCATTAACATGTATCTAATGTGTTGCTTATCCTTATGCTATTCTTTCACAGGGAGGACTGGGCTAAGAAACTTATTCACTGGAAACATGAATTTGTCTCAACCTTGCAACACTACTGGTTGGGTTTCAAGCTTTTGTGGGCTGATGTGAGGATCAGTTCAAGACTGTTGTTAAAACTTGCTGGTGGGAAGAGTTTGTCAAGAAGGGAGAGACAACAATTAACTCGAACTACTGCTGACATTTTCAGACTTGTGCCATTTGCGGTTTTCATCATTGTTCCATTTATGGAGTTTCTTCTTCCAGTGTTTTTGAAATTGTTTCCCAACATGTTGCCATCAACCTTTCAAGACAAGATGAAAGAGCAGGTATACTTTGTTGTTGCTGGTCCACCATCATTTGCTGGCAGCATTGCAGTTGGCCCAAATGAAAGTAAATTTGCCTTTCTTATGTGCTTGAAGTTTTTGTTTATTAAGTATGCTGGCTCTGTTTTGTTTAATTCTTGGCAGAATTAAATGAAATCAAAATACAAGCATGAGTTAGAGCTCAAAGTATTTTAACCTTTCTGAAGCTCAAGTTCACTTCAAAGTGCTGGAGTTGATCAGTTCATGTCTTAATATTTGAGCTTGAAAATTTTTTACTAATCAAGCCCATGCATAGTGAAGCTTGGCTTATCTTGACTTGTTTGCCATCCTGTTCTTCAAGCCATAGTACAGGTTTGCACATGTATGGGGTTGTTTTTTTTATCCATAATAACCAGATTTGCTACTGCCTTGCCAATTGGCTAATAAATAGGAGGCATTGAAAAGGAAGCTAAAAGCAAGGATAGAATATGCCAAGTTTCTTCAAGATACAGTAACAGAAATGGCAAAAGAAGTTCAAAATTCACGGAGTGGAGAAATCAAGCAGACTGCTGAAGATCTTGATGAATTTTTAAACAGGGTAAGAATCAAGTTTCAGCAGTCAATCTTACCTTGCACTTATTTTTTTGTTAATTCCTTTTACTTTGTTATGTAAGCGTAACAAGTATAACAATCATGTAGGTTAGAAGGGGTGGCAGTGTTTCCAATGATGAGATTTTGAGCTTTGCCAAGCTGTTCAATGACGAATTGACTTTAGATAATATCAGCAGGTTGATTTTTGTAGCCAATGCTTTTATATTTTGATTTGTGTAACTGTTTTACTTAATGTTTATAATTAGGTTTACGTAAAGAGTTTTGATTATTAGTATTTTTTTATCTATCTCCTGGATCAGTTACCCTTTTGTCACTTTTTTTTGCTTTTATCAGGCCCCGGCTGGTAAACATGTGCAAATACATGGGAATTAGTCCATTTGGAACAGATGCGTATCTGCGGTTTATGCTGCGGAAAAGGCTCCGAAGGTGGGATTCATCTTTTTAACGTTTTATTACCTAGTGACTTTTTGGTAGTCTGTTTGAGGAGATCAGATGGATTGGGTGGTGGACCTGAAAGGGGCTGCATTGAGCATAGAATGTGGTGAAGCCAAGCTTCTTCTAAAACAGCTGTTCTCACACTCTAACAACCTCTATTTGTATTTTGGAGAAAGTATTGATGATTTTCCTTTATGATGTCATGCAGTTGACATGCTTATGTTTCTTTTTTAATTAAATGCTTTGAACATGAGGAAAAAAATTATACATTGTCTTGTTTACACATTGCTTTTTGGAATTGCAGAATCTTCCCAATGCTTTATAATCCCTTTTATTTATGCTTGGATAATTAGCTTTTGAATTCATGTGACGTATTTTCCATCTTGTCATTGATGCAAGTGTTTTGGAATCAAGGTCTAGTTGTATGAGAAATGCTTGAATCAAGGTCTAGTTGTATGAGAAATGCTTTACTGATCGGAGATTATATAAATCAGAAAAGTGTGGTTTGATTGTTATTTATTGATCTTCTTGTGATGTAGCATTAAGAATGATGACAAGTTGATTCATGCGGAGGGTGTGGAGTCTCTTTCAGAGGATGAACTTCGTGAAGATTGTAGGGAACGAGGCATGCTTGGGTTGCTCTCAGTGGAGGAAATGCGGCAACAGGTTTTTGGTTTTATGCATTGTACATATTTCATTTCTTCACCTGTGTCTACGATTTGAGTGTATGTCAAAGAGTTCAATAATGCACTGTTGCTTATACTGAAGTAGCATATATGAACTCCACATTGGTGTATGCATTTTTAGCTGTCAACTTCCTTTCACAGCTCAACAACATTTTGTTTTTCCAACTTTTTTTGTAACTGAAAAGGGCTGGGTGTGGTCTTCAATGGGTGGAATTGGAGGATAAGGATCTGTTGTTGTATGTAACTGATCTACATAATAGTCTAATAATCTTTGTCTATTCCAGATAGCATATGTGAGCTTCATACTGGTATTTGATCATGTCATGCTGCCAATTCCCCTTTGACACTTCATTTTTCATATACCTTTCTTCTTAAAGGTTTGGTGTGAGTTGGAATAGGTTGAATCAGAGGTCTCTCTTTAGAGAATTATCTGAAACACTAAATACAATTTTGCAAAACATTGGTGATATAAAGAAACTACCATCTCTTTGTTATCTAAGTGAAATATTTTCCCTGTCACTGGCACTTGGATGTTTAAAATCACAGCTTTCAATGCTGTTTTTTAAATTCTTCATTTTTCTCTGCAGCTTCGTGATTGGTTGGACTTATCTCTAAATCATTCTGTGCCATCATCACTCTTGATCCTCTCAAGGTGATTTGAAGCATTCCCAGCTGATTCTGGTCTTGCTCAATCTTTTCTATTTGCATTGAAACTTCATCTGTGCATACATGTTCAGCTTTTAATTTTAATTTTATTGTCAAATATCATTTGCAGGGCCTTCACTGTTTCAGGAAAATTAAAACCAGAGGATGCTGTTAGAGCAACACTGTCTTCCCTGCCAGATGAGGTTGTGGATACTGTTGGTGTTACAGCTTTGCCATCGGAAGACACTGTTTCAGAAAGGAGAAGGAAACTGGAGTACCTTGAGATGCAGGAAGAACTGATCAAGGTTGAAATTTCAAGATGCTCAGTTTATGGCTATATCTTCTGTGAAATTTCAAAAAATCAAATAAAGCCATTTTGGTGTTTTCCTAGCAGGATTGGCTTTTCCTTGCACTCTTAGATCTCCCATTTTTTATGCAATTAATTCTGATTAATATTGTGTGAACCAAAGAGGGTAAAAGAGGAATAGTCTATATATTATTAAAAGCTCTCAATCTGTTTAAAACCTCAGATTGATAAGTAATTTGCATGCATCTTTTTTTATGATGACATCAAAGCTTGTTTTAACATTGAGCATAGTTCATAGTTACCTGAGCTTCTTCTCAATTGATAACATATAGGAGGAGGAAGAAAAGGAGGAAGAAAAGCTTGCCAAGATGAAAGAATCTACAGTTAGTGAGGATGATGTGGCATTGAAAGAGATGACTATACCAACAGCAAGAGAAGCACAAGAACAAGCCATAGCAAGAACATTGGAGAAACAAGAGCAGTTCTGTGAACTCAGTCATGCCTTGGCTGTTTTAGCTTCAGCATCTGTAAGAATTGACATTAAAGCTTTCAGTGGTCAACATACCTCCTGTTGTCTTATAATTTGATTCTTTTTCGGGAGGCAACATTATGACCTGTTTTCATTCTCAATTGTGTCTGCTGTTTATATACTGCAGTCAGTGAGTAGAGAGCGGGAAGAATTCCTGAGCCTTGTCAATAAGGAGGTAGTGGATACTTTATAAGCTATGTGATTTTGATTCTACTAAACTACTGTTGAACACTACTTTTTCTCATGCTCAATTGCTCTGGTCTTTCAGATAGAACTTTATAATAGCTTGGTTGGGAAGGAGGGTACAGAGGGTGAAAAGGAGGCCATTAAGGCATATAGGGCTGCTCGAGAGGAAAACAATCATTCTTCTGAGGCTGATGAAGCTGATGAGGTTTCTTCAGCTCTCATTGAGAAGGTACACATACTTGTGCCCGTTGCTGAGTAGCCTCTATTTGCACAATTTAACTACTAGTTACTAGCGGTTTCTGCTACTGCAGGTTGATGCCATGCTCCAAAATCTTGAAAAAGAAATTGATGATGTTGATGCCAAAATTGGTGATCGCTGGCGCCTACTTGACAGGTGCATCATTATCTCTGGTCATGCAACTTTTTCATTATACTGTGCTAGTTTGCGACTTGTGACTGTCGTATGAGTGTATGCTCTGTGGTTGCATCTTCTCTTTGGATAAAGGATCTACAAATTCTCATGGTACCTTTTGTTTGCCACCAGTTTACTCATTTAAGAAAATATCTTGGTCTCATCCTTGAAAGCTTTTGATTATTTTTCATTTCAATATTAATCGGGCCCATATTGCTGTGTCAGATGTTAATGGAAACAATTTGATAGATTATTCTGAAACAACACATGTTTGAAAAGGTTGATATTTGTTGCTGTAAGCAAAGTGACTCTAAAAAGGAAAGGATAAATTTAAGCCTTAGAAGCATGTATGTTTTACAGGCATGTTTGAAGGCACAGTACTTGTTTCCTATTAGTTCCAATCAGTAATTGGCTCAAATCTTCCTTTTCATTTTTAATTACAATTTTTGACTCTTGTGATGAGTATGCATGATTATCCATGGGAATGCTTGTAGTGATATTCTGTAATTTCGGATGTCTGCAGGGATTTTGATGGAAAAGTCACTCCTGAAGAGGTGGCAGCTGCTGCTATGTACTTGAAGACTACATTGGGCAAAGAAGGTATCCAAGAGCTCATTAGCAATCTTTCAAAAGATGGAGGTGAGCCAGTCTGTCATTTTGTTGGTCTGTTTTTTTTCCCTTGTGTGCATTTTGCTTTTCCTTTTCTCAGCTTTTGTTTTTGTTGAAATTCTTTTGTCTAGTTTTTGGTCATGTTGTGCTATTAGATGAGTAGTACAACAGCAAAAGGCCTTAATCTCAAATTTAATTGGGGTTGGCTACATGAACACTTCTTGACATTCCATTCTATTATAAATAAAGTTTGGTGTGAGATCTAATTTTCTAAATTCTTCCTAACCAAAAATTCCTAAGCTAACTTAGGTCATCCTCTCTCTTTCTTGTCATCCACCTATATTTGGTTACTCCTCTTAATTGGAGCATTTTAAGTCTACATTGGATGAGTGTGTCTGAAATATGGCTTGTGCACTATGTTTGATCAAGTCTGGTAGAAAGACTTTGTTTTTTATGTTAGTTTTCATGTGGGTCATGGGGTCCGGTTTTTTGGTGGCATGACATTGGGTGTTGTTTTCACTCTAGGTGGGCAATTTCTAAAGCTTTTGGGTGTATATCTAAGAACAAAAATTTGCTAATCAGTCTAGCTTGTTTACTTCAGGAGGCATTTTCAGTAATAAACTGATTTTGGAATGCCGAATTCTGGATATAAAGAGCCTTATAAAAGTCTTTTGCTTTGTTCTGAACTCATGTACAACATGGCATTTGTAAAGAGGATTAAGCAAGGCGGATGGATTTTGGAAATTATCTGTTTCTTTATTAATTAGAATATTGTCTTAAGGTGTTTTCCAAAACAGGGCTCCTTCATTCATATAACATGAATATATGAAAGCTGATCTCCCCCTCAGTAAACTGTCAAGAATATAGAACAGGTTTACATGGTTTTCTGATGCCCAAAAAACCCATTTTCACTTTCTAGACAGAATTTCAAAAGCATTATAGCACTCACCAATCAAAGCGTTTTTTTTGTTTCTTCCTTCATACCATCCTGTTAATAGATGTTTTCTTACACTCTGTAGTTAAATTGGTTGTTTTCTTTATTATATGCTGTGAATGGACGGACTTGTTGGAATATGCATAATTTCTGGTGGGGATTTGATGGCTAGTAATGGAATTGGAGAAAGAGTTGTGATCTTGGAGATATACTTCATGTTGTATGGATGGTAAGAAATTTCTAGCTTAGGTTCCTTTTTTTCTTGGAGTGAAAGGGGATTCTGCACATAGGCTTTTGAGAAGATTATACTTCCTCTGATGGACTCTTCTATGATGTCCATTTCTCTTTTGAGGTTTTGTTGATTCGCTGTCTTGTAATCAATGACTTGCTTTTTGCTGCTTGTGTGCACTCCTATTTATTGCTTGGACGTCTTTTTGAGAGTTTTTTTTTTTTTATTGCAATAAGCACAACTAGATGTGTACAGACACTTTTTGAGAGTTATAGTTTGCGTGGGAGTTTTTAGAGTTTTTTCGGCCAATTTTAGTTTTCACAATGTCACACTCTAGTTATTGTTCACCAAAATTACACTCAATTTATGGGACACCAAAGTCATCATATGGGGTTGATTATGGACAGAATTGTGTGAACACTTACCTTTTGTTCTTTGTCCCAAGTATCTTAAGATTGGCATATAAGAAGGCACACATCATTAATTTGCTTATATTTGTGTTCTCCTGCTTTTATTAATTGACATGAAAATTTTCTTTACCATCATATCCAATCAATGGTTCCTTATGTTGTGGACTTTGTGGGAAATTTTTGGTTAATTGCAATGGATGATAAAATTTACTTAGTGTAGGGAAAAAGTGGAAACATTCTACAGGACAGAATAATAATACACGCTTCCGTGTTTTGATGGTTATGTTTCTCTGCATTTTGTCTTACCAATGCTCATTTTGTGATCATTGTGCAAAGGCTTTTTGGAAGTTAGAACTTCATCGTTTTTCAAACCTAATTGCTACTTTGACCTTGCTTGAACTGAAACAGATGGGAAGATTCTTGTTGAAGACATTGTCAAATTGGGCAGTGGGATGGATGATGCTAATACAGCTGGAGAGAGAACCTAGATTTCATGTTCTAATCTGTTTTCTATCCCACCATATTAGTGGTTTAGTTGGCTGGTATACGGCATGCAAGTTGATGCCACCATTTTTTTTGTAGACTGGTTCCGCACTCAAATTTTAAATACTCGAAAGTTCCAGTCGATTATCTTTCCGACAGTGGGCTGACATACATATAGTCCTTGTAAAAAAAAAAAAAAAGAAAAGAAAGAAAAAAAATCAAGAAATCAGACAACTTTCAGTGAAATAAAAAGTAAGGGTTTCTCCCTCGATTCTTTTAAGAACTAAAGAACTTATCAAGAGGTTATCCTTCTTGTGGCGTTCAAATCGACTTATCACTCTCAATCCCTTTCTTTTCTGGAGTGTGGCGTCCATATCCTTCTTGAATACCCTAAGTTTGTGTTTCTTCGAATATTGGGTCTAGAATTTGTGTTATTAACTCTGATTTAACTTTCCTGATTGTTCTTTGATTTATTGTGTGCGTTGGGTCCCTAAACTACGTCTTTTTGGGGTTTTCTGTATCAGTTGGTATCAGAGCCTTCACTCTTCAATTTTCTACCTTGTGATTTATTTATTTTGATTCTGATTCAATTTGTCTATCATGTGTGTTACAATTTAAATGCACAAATCTGTTTGCTTGCAATCCTTCTCAACGTGTTAATTTCAATTTCAATTGCTATATCTAAGTGTTTTACTGTTGTTTTGTGTTAAAAAAAAGAAAAAGGAAAAAAAAAAAAAAAGAAAGAAGGATCAACGAAAAAAAAAAAAAGAAAAGAAAGAAAAAGAATCAAAAAATTAGACAACTTTCAGTGAAATAGAAAATAAGAGTTTCTCTCTCGGTTCTTTTAAGAACTAAAGAACTTATCAAGAGGTTATCCTTCTTGTGGCGTTTAAATTGACTTATCATTCTCAATTTCTTTCTTTTCTGGAGTGTAGCGTCCATATCCTTCTTGAATACCCTAAATTTGTGTTCCTTCGAATATTGGGTTTAGAGTTTGTGTTATTAATTCTGATTTAGTTTTCCTGGTTGTTATTTGATTCATTGTGTACGTTGGGTATAAGCCACGTCTTTTTTAGGTTTTCCGCATCAGTTGACTCCGACGAAACTGCAAGAGTTTGGAGCTGTAAAGGTAACTGGCAGTGGAGCGAAGGGTGTTCACGCACTCGTTAATGTCATTGACCTTCAAGTCTACATAAGGCTCCCTCCTCGTTGGCTCCCTCGTTGTCTACTGTAGAGCGTATATCGAGTGAGTCTCGGGCCAAGCAAGTTTTAAGCATTTTGGAGTCCAATTTTACCTGTTTGAAACTGGTAATAAATCTAGCTGATCTTACTGGAAGTAATCAAGCTTTTATTTCTGGAAAAAGTAAACGAGTGGCGAACAAGAGTTTGCTATAAATTTCCCGACAAATCTTTTGGAGGCGTATATTGATTGGAAGTTGGAAGCGTGTTTTATTCTTCCGGATTTGCCTGGTTTATGGTTGGGCACTCACCTCTTTGGTGATACTTGGTTTCCGCGCAAGATACGATATAAATTCCTCAATATTCGTGTCCGTACTGCCACCTTCCTCGACTGCCTTACAGGCCAGTTTCTTCCATTTCTCTGCGTTCCTCCTAATTTCGTTTCCTCGGTCTCCTTCCATGACTCTTCTTATACAACTCTCTATGTTTTCTTCGGTGACCTTTCCGTCTTCGTCTAGCTTCGCTCTGACGCCTACCCGCCAAACGTCGGCGATGAACTTTGCGTTAGTTGGCTGATCCGTCAACTGTGGCATCGCCACCATTGGAACCCCCAAGCTCAAAGCCTCGAGGGTCGAGTTCCACCCACAGTGGGTAATGAAGCAACCCACGGACTTGTGAGCAAGAACTTCCAGCTGAGGACTCCAAGTTACGACTAGGCCCTTGTCCGCTGTCTGCTCCAAAAAGTCGCTAGGAAGTTTTTCCAGCTCTGATTCTCTTACAACCCACAGGAAGTAGCGGCTGCTCCTGTGCAGGCCCCGTGCGATTTCTGCCATTTGGTCTTTTCCCACAGCAGCCAAGCTCCCAAATGATGCATAAACAACCGATCCGTGTTCCTTGGAGTCTAGCCACTTCATACATGCATCGGAATTGGGCTCGAAGAAGCTTCCGCCATATTCTTTATCATCCTCCTCCGAGCGCTTGTCCAAGTACATTGATGGGATCGTCGGTCCTATTGGCTTGATGGGCCACTTGCTTGTCATCCACTTCGCCGCCTAATTGCAAAAGTCAAAGGAATGTCTCATGTCTAGCAGCTTCAAATTAAGAATTCAATAGAAGAGTGCTTGCAACTACTTGCCAAATAAAAGTGGAAAGGGATAGGCCAACATGAATGCCGTCAAGATGACACATAGAAGGCGTTCACAATGCATGAGAACCCTCAGACGATGGGATCTGGGGCATGCGAGCCTAAGAATATGACGCATACATTTTTGCATGTGGTTAGAAGGGAAATATGAGCTTCAATACCTCATGTTCAAGCTCATCAAATGTGTTGCATAAAACCCAATTGGCTTCATGCATAATTGAATATTCGCCGAAAATGTAGTCCCAAACAGCAGGATAGGTGCTACTGTCATAAACAAAGGACGGTAGATCCTTGAACTCTAGGGGCGGCAATGAAGGCAAGGAGACCACAGGGTGCTCCAGAGGAACTTTCAGGGATCCTTGAACGGCATGGTAATACGCAAGAGTAACTGCACAGGATTGAGTGAAAAATGGGCAGGCTTCTACTCCTAAACCTCGTACGACCCCCGCAATGCATGCCAATGCAGAGTCGTATATGACACATGTAATTGGGTTTTGTGTGCCGCTGTACTTTCCTATGAGCTCAGCTATTGTTTGAGGGATTGTGGCCTTGAAACGTTCAAGGAACTCATTATTGACACCCCCAGCTTGGTGGCCCTTTAGAAGCTCATCAAGAACGGGTTCCACTCCCACTTTGAAGGAACTCGTTGGGCCTTGCCGCAGGGACTTGGAGGTGGTGGCTACGGTGACCTTGAGACCTTTTGAGGCTAGACGTTTGGAGAATTGGAGCATTGGGTTTATGTGGCCTTGTATGACGAATGGCAGCACAAGGACATGACATTCGCTAGGCCCTGCACCCGCAGGTTCGCCTCCCATTTCTGATTGCTTTGTCATTCCTACTTGGATTCCCTCTCTCCCCCAGTCTTTGAAGCTCACCCAGCAAGATGGATGGGTTTATATGGTTAGCCGGCGAAAGTGTCATTTATGGCCAATTATTGCAAATTAGTCACGGGAAATCTGCAAACAAAGAATAACGCAAAGACGAGTTCAAAAAAATAAAAAGACACGTTTAACTTTGACGCACGCTTTAGGTTAAATAATAATAACAAATATCCAACAAAACGTCGTTTCCATAAAATAAAAAAAAAAAAAATTCATTTTCCATTTATTTAACCACCAGCAATAAATTTTTCCATTCCCTTTTAGTCCAAGTAATAGAGGTGTTTAGGCAAAAATGTTAGGTAGCTTGCGAATCCGGCGAATTTAGCCACGGTTCTTTCTTTTTGTCAAACAATTCTACTTATGCTTTATTGCAGGACCGCCAAAGCTGCAAGAAGCCCTAAATGTTTCATTTTTATTTTGATATTATAATTATTGACTGATAAAAAAAAAGGTAATTGAGTCAATTGCGCAAAATAAAGTTAATTAGAAAATTTTAAATAAATCATTTTCATATTTACCAATCATTTTTTATAATTGCACAAAATGGTTCGCAATTTGCAGACACAAAAAACAAAAATTATTGAAGTTAATAAGGAGTTGTCAGGCCGTAGTTGGGATGGTTGGCTGTTGCCTGTTCAGGGTCCTAATTTCTATATTTAACGAATGACCCATTACGTGTCGTTGATACTTAAAATTGATTTTTTAAAGACTCAAAATAAATAAATAAATAAATAAATACTCTGTTTTATTTTATATCTTATTGAGTTACGACTTTTATTCATATTATATCTCTTTCTTAATATTTAAATTTAAAACTTTTAATATTTATATTTTTTTAAATTCAGATTGGGCCTGACTTGTTTTAAAGTTAATTCAACGTATTAACATTTTGAACGTTAATTCGACAGTTTAACTGAAAAATTAAATTTTTATCTAAAAAATAATTAATATTTTTATATTATATAAGAATAAATAAAATATTATCAAAATAATATTTAAATATATATATTTATAAATATTATTAATAAAATATTTAATTATATACAATTCTCTTAAAAAAATCAAAAATCAAATTTTTTTTATACAGTCTGATTGAATTAATTTAACTATCCACCGAAATAAATAAATTTTTTTTTCAAATTATTTTTATTTAATTAAATAAAACATTGAATTGATTTAAATTTTAGATTACTATTTCAGCAATTCTATTTTCAAAACTATATTTTTAACAATTGGGATATATTTTCAAGGAGATAACTAAGCATAGATAAGCCAAGTAATATTAAAAAATACTTGCTTTTTACCAAAGATTTGAGAACAACTTTTTCCCAGTTTGTCAAACGTGGAGTATGCTACTGTTTCTATATATGAAAATTGGCCTCGTGATGCCCCATAAACGGTACGCAGTATGCATGAACTGGCTCCAAAAAATTTATAAAGTTTCTAGAATAACTATAATTTTTAAAATTTTGTTCATTTGGTATCAAATTGCATTCTATTATGGAAAGCATTCTGTAATTTATATGTTACCTTTTCTAGTTATTAAAATAAGATTGCAGAGAGAAGTAATAAACATAATATACTTTAAAAAAAAAAAAAGTATCATGGTGTACTATTATTATTATTAGTTACAAATTTACAATGATTTGGTACATAACATCAACTAACGATGACAACCAAAAATTGTAATAACGATTTTAATGTCAATTCAATTATGTCTGTCATCTATCTCACATGAAAATAGCCTTCATCCATATAATAAAGTCGTAGCATACAATGACCAGACATTAAGGATAACCCTAACCCAAGTCAGCTCCCATTAACTATTGTTTCATGTTCTAATTAGGTTCCAATTTTAGTTGGATGTGATTTGACCTAGTTTGGTTAGGTTCAATTATTCAAAAAATAATAATAATAATATATAACATTTGAGAATTTTCATTTTAAAAAATTAATATGAAAAATTTCTAATCTTTATAGGAAGACTATAAAAAATGAATAAGCAAAGATATAAAATGAGGAACTCAAATAAATAAAGGGTGTGAACTAAATTCATAATCGGTTAACCTATCTCTGTATCTTCTTAAAACTGTTTTTCAATAACAACAAAATTTTCATTCCGTTTAACACAAGTAAATTAGCAAGAATGATCTCACATAAATTAAGTAGATCCCTCTGGCATGTAAATATAATTCATGTATGATATTCCACTGTCAGCAATTGCAGGGGCCAGAGACATCCTTTTTATTCCGACGAGTTTGGTCCGGTTTCCAAATGAAAAAACAAGAGGGAATGCAGAGCGAAACATTTTAAGAGTGAGAGTTTAGTAACCTGGAAACAAACTCGCTAATGCTCCCGTCGGATGTCCCACCTTGGCTACAAGCTTCAATAGCCAACTCCCTCCATTTCTTGGAATTCTCGCGCATTTCTCTCCCTCTCTTCTCATCCTCCATCACTTCTCTCACGCAAAATTCAATCTCTCCCCTATTCACAATTCCAGTCTCGTCAGCCTTAGCCCTAATCCCCACCTTCCACAAGTCCTCAACCAGTTTAGCGTTCGTGGGCTGGTCGCTCCACAGTGGCATTGCCACCATTGGCACACCCAAGCTCAGTGCCTCGATCGTTGAGTTCCACCCACAATGCGTAAGAAAGCAGCCCACCGCCGTACTTGCCAGCACTCTGACTTGAGGAACCCAGCTCACTACCAAACCCTTAGCGGCCACCACCTCTTCCACGAAGGCTCGTGGGAGTTTTGGTTCCTCATCATCAGCAGCAGCCTTTACCACCCACAAGAAATAGAAGTTGCTCCTCTTTAAGCCCCAGGAAATTTCCTCAAGCTGCTTCTTGCTTGGACTGCCTAAGCTGCCAAAGGAGACATAGACAACAGACCCGGCCGGCTTAGTGCCAAGCCAATTGAGTGAAATGGATGCTGCATCTCCTGTAACGAGATCTAGACCATACTCGTCAGCGTTTTCAACACCATTGTCTAAGTAGATGGATGGAACGGTTGGCCCTATTGTCAATAATGGACAACATTTTGACATTGCCTCCACAGCCTGTTGCCAAAAAAAATAAATAAATAATAATAATAATAAATAATAACATCATGTCTAAATTAACATTCCACGATGGACCCGTACATGCGGTTATGTGAAGTGATGCATCCAACATTTAGTTCTTGGGAGGGTACTAAGAAATACGTAAATTTTGTCATTCGATAATAACAAAATTAATAAAATCTTAATTTCAGATTTAATTGAACTAAATATTGTAAAAAACAAAATTTTATGCATAATTTAAAGTTGTAATATTAACAAAAAGAGAAATATTAATAAACATTATACTCTAATTCTCTATCCCGCGACGGCTTACTTCTATCAATCATTATTTTGGGCACATAATTGATGAACTTGTGATTATATTAATTGAGCTTTAAAAAAAAAAAAATCAAATCAATTTTTGTGGGGGACCAATTGACATACACAGTCCGTCCGTGCCTGGCCCAACGTTTTTGTAGGCCTCAACCAGTTCGGGGGGAGGTTCATTTTATGGAGTACATCTGCATGATAATTTCCAAGCTGTTGAAAATGGTTGTCTCACGTCGACTGCCTCATAAAGGCTACCGACACTTTATGGTACGGGAAGAAAGCTAGCTAGATACAAACGCTTCTAATAACTCAAGCTAAAAAGGGTAGCTTTTCTTTCCAAAAACGGCATTGATGACACATCGTTGACGGCCTGTTCACGTTGTGCAATTGACCGAAAAAAACGCTTCCTGTCCTCACCAGGGCGCAAGCCCACACTTCTATGTAAACCCCACGTTTCCTCTTAGGCAAGAAATTAAATCATTTTTGTCACATGCAACATCAACAAAATTCTTGTCAAGTATGTTCTAGTATCAAATATTACTATACAAACCAACCACGCGTGTATGTATATTTCACACCAGGAATTATAGGGGGAAAAAGATCGATGATGACCTACCTTTATTTCGTGCATCATGTTATTAATCAAATGCATATTGGTATCGATCAGTTACAAATATCTATAATTATGGTCAAATGACTGATAACAAAAATATGCTTCCAATAAGTAAAGAGCATACTATACTCCCAATTGATAAAAGTCTCTGGCGGCTCAAATAAAGTAGTATGAATGCACAAACGCCCTTTAATTATCAGCTTGAAAATTTTCTACTGACCAAATCAACTAATAACGCTTGTGAGTGTGTGACCTGGGGTAACGTTATGTGGCTATATGGCATCCAAGAGCAAATAATATCCAAAAAGAAAAAAAGAAAAAGAAAAAGAAGAAGATGTTCATACCTCATTTTCTAGCTTATAGAATGTATTGATAAGGATAAAATCAGCCTTGTCCATGTTGGAGAATTGACTCATCGTCATGTTAAAATTAGCAGGATAGGCTCCTGGCACTGCAATGAATGATGGCAGGTCCTGAAGCTCAAGCAATATGGGCAATCCAGTGATTGACAACGGCGTCGAGGTCACCGGCAACGTCAACAATTTTCTATGGAAGCTGTAGAAAATATAATCAACGGCACACGCGTGCGTGAAAAAGGCTGCAGCAAGTAAGCCGAAGTGCTTGGCTATGTCCAGAGCCCACGCCAAGAAAGGCTCATATATTATACAATCAAGGGGGTCGGGCGAGCTTTGATATTTCTCGATGAGCTTGAGCAAGCTCTTGGGGCCTACATCGTGTAGCCGTGAAAGATAGGCTTCCATGGTTGCGCCGGTGGGAGGCCCATCGTCGTAGCCGTCCGATATGGTGTCGAGTTGTACGGATCCAATGGATGAGCCTAGCTGCTTGGAGGTGGAAATGAAGTTGGTTGTGACAAAGGTTACCTTTAGCCCTTTGGAGACTAAGCATCTGGAGAATTGGAGCATTGGGTTTATGTGGCCTTGTCCTGAGAGTGGAACTACCAGGACATGGGCTCCACCACTCTTCACCTTCTCTTCCATTTTTTCTTTCCTCTTCTGAGTCCCAAATGAAAATGTACCGATGCGTGGTGTGACGGAGTCCTGCGTCGGAAAGGAGAAGGAGATATTTGGGCCTTATAAGCGTAGGTGTGGTACTCCCGAATTAGTTAATCTTTTTGGGGAGAGGGTAATGTTCCCATGACAAGTGGTATCAGAGTCGACCCGTCCCGAATCTGATGTCCACCGCTGAGCACTCTAGGCCTAAGAGTAGGGGGAGTAGGCAGGGGGTCCCGGTTTACGACGAAGATGTCGATAGTATCGGTGAGAGAGAATGTAACGGAGTCCCACCTCGAAAAGGAGAAAAGGATTTTTGTGTCTTATAAGCGTGCGCACTTTACACTCTTTTTGGGAAGTGGGTAATGGACCCGTGACAGCGTGTTCTTGGAGTGTGTGAGTGTGTGTTTCAATAAGACAAAAAAAAGAAATTATTTATTTAATTTGAGTCTTAAAAAATTCATTTTTAAGTGGGATCCATATGCACGGTCCAATCAACGTTAGGTATTGGGTCATTGTTATTAGCAGTACCATTAATGGGCAACAGCCACCCACTTCAACATCAGCACGACAACTCCTTATCAGCTTCAGCATGGCAACTACTTTTCAATGATTTTTTGTTTGCAAATTGCAATCCATTGGCCATTTTATCTTTTTCAATCCAAAAAACGTTGGCCATTATCTTATACCCTTTAAAAGGTGTACTTATCGTATCAAAAAGAATGATGTGCGGGTGAGTGCACTGCTCTCCAACTTGTTAAGATTATTTGAAGAATTGAACTCATAGCCAATCCACCGGTTTGAAGCACATCTGCACTGCGTTTTCGTTCGTTCCATTGTTAATTCTCTTTCAGGACATGTAGTCGGCGTCCAAGCGTACGTGCATGAACGTTACCAGCAAAGATTGATTCAAGCATGCTTCCAAGTTGGAAGATGACATCCAAGTCCAACCAATAGAATTAGCTTTTTTTTTTTTTTTGGTTTCCATTTTTTTTTAAATGTGCTAGTAATATTCACTCAATGCTGAAAGAAGTGCAATTATAGAGGGGCAATAAAAGTTAGATTGGATTTGAATAATTTGATTTAATGTGTCATAAATGAACTTGATTAAATTTTTAAAAAATTAATAATTTGTATCCTAATACAACTAAATCTAAAATAATCAAATTCAAATTTAATATATCCGTAGCAAGATGAATCTCAAATTCCAAAAATTCAAAATTCAATGTAACCAAAAAATCATATATTTAAAATATAAAATATCTACAACCAAAATAACTTTAAATTCCAAAATAACCCCACCTGACTTAGCCGTTTTGCCACCTCTAAGAGCAGCAATGACCCTAAAGGGGGGCATTAAACAAACCCCAACAGGGACCTCAGGCCTTTCCCACTGGAACAACTTTAATTTATGTTTTTCTTTTATTATTTTTATTGAGAAAACATGACTCGTGACCCTTTTCTTTTGTCAAATAGGGAACTCCACTTTTGGTGACGTATAAATCTTCAAATTTCAATTCGTGAGTATAAATTGAGAGAATCTAGGGTTAGTGACCCATGTGAAATTATTTCGAGTCCAAGGGAAATCAAATGTTTAAATTTTTAGACATTAATAATAAGAAAAAAAAAACAAATAGAGAAAACAAAGAAAAAGCCCATAATAAACTAAAGAGGATACAAAAAAGTTATATTATCACGTCAACAAAACAGGAAACCTGCTTTCTCTTCTTTTTGGTTTTTTTTCTTTTTTTCAACTTCATTTCCTATTAATTAGAAATAATTTTCAAAGATTATTGATTTTTTTTTTTTTTGGCCGTTTTATGTGCAGTCATTAGTCAATGGCAGTGAATCCAGTTTGACTAAAAGATGTGACCTTTTGGGAGAAATTAGCCTTTCACCTGCAATAATATTATCAGCTTTAATAAAAGGCTGCGCAGTTCTTGTGGTTTGGGAGAGTTAAGAGGACACCAAAGTTTTTCTAGAAAAGCTTTGAAAGGAGAGAGGAAGTAGAATCACACTGTGGTTTGGGAGAAAGAGAGCATCATGTTTGAACTTTTAAGCAACACGGACTAATTGACAATAGGCTTGCATGAAATAAGCTTTTACTTGAAGAGATGAATTGTCAGACAGCCGCACAAACAAATTAAAGAAACATTTGAAGAGGTCCACCAGTGTGCCGACCCACCTGGGATAGCTAGCACATGCTCTATTGGCGCAGCTTACAGCTACTTCATAGTCTGGATGTTATACAGCTTCGCAGAGTAACACTGCCAATTGAGGAAGAATTGGACAATGAATCAACGGAGTTGTATTGGAGATCCTCCAGGAAATCGAAAGCTAATAGTGAAAATGATGCCAGTAAAAAGCCTGCAATGGGAAATTTTCAGATTAACTGAGTTAGGAGAAAATGGGTTGGACACGGGGACAGTATGGCTAGCTTGGATACTCACAAGAAGCTATAACGGAAAGAGATGATACTTATCAACTGATATCACGATGAAGATGGTATTAATGTAGTCAATAAGCCATGCTTCGCTCGTCTAGAATTGTAGACTCCATGTTTAACGTCAATTCAAGGATAATGGAGAACGTACAAACTTTCTCCTTTGAACCAATTTTCTTATCTCAATAATCCAATGCAAAGACCCAACTTGTACCATATGATGCTAGAACTGGGAATCCTGTTTATTGAAACATTTACTTGTACTCAAATGGGAAGAAATTTTTAACAAATTTTATCACCATAATGGATTGTTTCTGGTTTAGATTGATACGTGGCTGTCTACTGTTCTCTCAGGCAAATAAAGACTGTTTGCTCTAGCTCAACTTCCAGGTGGAAGAACCTAATATAATGAACAAAATATGGATAAAGAGTCATTAGTTTAGCTTATTATGTGAATAATAGAGGATTGGCTGTATTGTGAACGTGGCATCACAAAAAATGGAAGAAACATGGTAGGAGTCAATGGCAGCAAAAACATGCTGATGATACTAATCGACCAGTGTTCTTATCCGTTGGCAGTCTTGCAGGAATCACAGCACAAGCTAAAGATGTGACTCAACGCCCTTTTTTTGCACATAATTGACAGATAGCCATCCTAAGAATTCATTGAATCAATGCCAAACAAAATGTGAAGAGAGATATTTAGAAAAGGAAAAGAAACTAATAACGACCTGAAGTTCAAGCACAATATATTCACCTTTGATAGTGCACAAACTTATGGAGCCGCCTGCAGTTAGTCAGTCAAGATTTTTGGGATATGGGATATCTTGGACCAATCAGCGCCATCCTCCCTCGTGCACCTTTGCATAAGAAGGGGACAAGAATAAAGATACAAGCTTCTCAATTTGGAGAGGAACTGTATGGCTGTAGGTAAACATGTTAGATTATCCAATCTTTCAAGTACAAGCTCTTGAAGAGATGAAAGGTTGCCCAGCCACTCTGGCAAAACATCCACTCCGTTGAAGTTCTGTAACTTCAATGATTTGAGGACAGTGAGGTATTGAAGTTGATCTGGGAGGGACTCAAGATTATCCCACCCATTTATCCATACCTCCTGAAGGGACGCCTGGAGGCTTTGAATGGAATCCATTCCAGGGAAAGCTTTTAATTCCTCAGAGAAAGGACCAAGTCTCAATTGCTCCAGTCTTGTGAGGCAGCCCAAGCAACCTTTAGGAATAAAGGTCAAACTTGGACATCGAGTTATTTCTAGATAAACAAGAGAATGCAGCTCCTTTAAATCCTCAGGAATAGATTCCAGTTTTGTGCATCCAGACACAGATAAACGCTCTAGAGATGTGCAGAATTTCAGTCCCCGTGGAAGAGTTGTCATTCTATCACACCATCCAATTCTTAGCCTTTTAAGAGAAGTGAGACAACTTGCACTAGGAATGCATGCCAGGTTACAGCAATACTCTATCCTCAAATCTTCGAGAAATGCAAAGGCTTGGAATTCATCAGATAACCAACTCAACTCATCACAAAAACGAATTTCCAGTTGTATAAGTGATGATAGATGACATATTGGTATGCTTGTTAACCGGCGACAATGAAGAACAGACAATTTATTGAGGCAAGGAAATACAAGTGGCCTGTCTCCTCCATTCACTGCTGGTGCAATCCAATTTTCAAGATGGTCCATATCACGCAGTGAGAATACCTTTAATGCTGGAAATAGCACAATTTCTCTGCTCCATCCGCTGCTTCCACCATCTCCCCTGCCACCGTAAAAATCCATTCCTATAGTTCGCACTTTATCCATTCCACGTATCTCCAGAACTTCAAGGCGGGGCAGACGTCCAAGACTTGGAATTTGTTCACACTTCAAGCAACTGTCAAATTTCAACTTGACCAAGTGAAGGAGAGGACCATAATCAGGAATTCCGATCAAAAGCCATGATGGGAACCTTTCTCCCATGTAATTCTTAAACTCTAAGCTTTCTACCATTGGCTGAGGCTGGAGGTTTTCTAGCACATCCTCATCATTGTCAGAAGCTAGTCTTCCAATACCCCACGAAAATTTCAATGCAATAATTTTTGTCTTGTTGCACAGTTTTGCTTTCTCAGCTTCCTTTTTATCTGTCACATTCTCAAGATTGTGCAGTGACAATCTCATCCTCAGTTCATTCAACCATTCCAATTCCCCAATTTTACTACCCTTTTGGTCCACATAAAACTCTGACAATGTTTGAAGATTGGTCAAGCACCCCACCTCAGCCGGCATCTGCCAGCAATAACTAAAATAAACATGTCTCAAGCTGACCAAATTTCTGAAATTTTGGGGAAGCCTTCGAAGGGATGGACACCTTAGCAGTATAAATGTTTGCAAATTGTAAAGCTTTGTAATGGAGTCAGGCAATGCCTCAATTTCAGTTGCTGAGATATCAAGGTATCTTAAATGTTTCAACGAGCCTATTGAACACGACAACTTTTTGATATCAGCAGAATGCAGGTTCAGTGTCCGCAAACTTTTGAAACTCCGTGAATTGTTAAGGACATCAACTCTCGAGAATAAAGAATGCAGTCTTCTGGCAGCGCCTGTTGGCAATGTTTGTGCAGATTTCTCATCACAGATGAGATTAAGATGACGAACATGAGAGATGTCATCTGCGGCTGAACAGGAAGTCAAATGCAGTGTTTCAAATTTTGAAATGGACAAAGCAAGATCATGCACAAGATCATGCATTTTACAACTCATAATATTTTCATATTCATTTCTTTGCACATCCTGGAAGAGGGAGCTCGCGTGCAAGTAATGAAAATATTCATTGCCTACATCTTCCATCACCTTATTACTTACATTCGGTGACCCAAGAAAACCTTCGGCCATCCAAAGTAGAATTAACTGTTCCTTTTGAATGACAGAATCTTTAGGAAAAATAGCGCAGAATGCAAAACATGGCTTCAAACATGACGGCAACCGATCAAAACTTAGTTTTAGTACATTCAAAATTCTGTCTTTATATGCAGCTGCATTCCAAACATTACTGTTTGCAATTGAAATCCACTCTTCTTTTTCCCTTTTAAAATGCATCATTCCACCTAAAACCTTTGCAACCAGTGGCACACCTCTGCATTGATCTGCAATATCTTTTCCAACAGCCTGCAAATCTAGAGGTACCGGTGCTCCTCTATTTCCAAACACTTGTTCCTTGATAATGGACCAACATTCATCATTCGATAGTCCTTCTAGATTGTGCCTCCACTGAGGAGAAGTCTCTGTTATGGATGCTACTTCCTTACTACGAGTTGTAACAATAACAGCATTCCCATTATTCCAGCTAATTTTTTCCAAACGACCCTTTAAATTATCCCATTTCTCAACATTCCACACATCATCAAGTACAAGAAGAAATTTTTTCTTCTCCAATTTTTTCTTCAAATGTTTAAGTATTGCATCCGTGTTGCTTATCCCACCTGCACTTATATCAAGAGTTTCCAACATTCCTCCTAAAATCCTCTGTTCATCAAAACTATTAGAAACACAAATCCATATAGTCACATCAAAGAGCTTTCTCCTTTTCACTGCTTCACACACCAATCTAGCCAAAGTTGTCTTTCCAAGACCTGCCATACCCACTATAGGAATCACAGAGAGAAGTTGTTGATTGCTTGAGCTTCTCAGGAAGTCAACAACTCTTGAGACATCGAGCCCCCTTCCAACAACTTCTGAGTTGTCAATAAAGGAGTCAGTAGGGCAAATCTCAGGAACTCTATCAACAGACATAACAGTAAGTCCAAAACCAGCCGCCTCATTTTTAATTTCCCCCAACAATATATTGATCTTCTTAACTTTGCGAGCCGTATTCCAACGGAAGGCAACTGGGTTGGAATGGGAAAAGAAATTGCGTACCTTCCCGCCGAGTTGGTCCCCAATCTCCACCTTTTTCCGAAGAAGCTCATAAGAAAACTCGTCCAAGACATCTTCAGCGGCATAAGCAACATCCCTGAGCTTCTTCAACCAAAGGCTCACTGACTCGTCCCTCACTTGCCTTTCCTCGGCATCCCGCAACACCTCTTGGATCATGGTGCATGAATTTTCGAGCCTTTTAAGCTCTTTCTTCAATCCCCACGCAAGACTTATCTGTTGAACAGCAAGTGAGCCCACCTTCTTCAGCACCTCCTGTACAGCAAAAGTTAGAATCTCTGCCATTTCTTTTTCCTTTTTCTTCCTTCTTCTGGCTCTTCTTTTCCCCTGTAATGGATCGTCAACGCAGGGGAGGGAGAGTGATCGGTCTTGCAAATAAGACGAGAGAACACCACTATTTTCTTTGGATTTCTTAATTATCAGAAGAGACTAGGAAACTACGCTGTGAAAGTGATCGCCTTTCACTATTATGTATGAAAAAGTCCAACTCTCTCCATTACTTTTTTTATCCTGTTTCCTTGTTTCGTAAATCTTGCTTAAACTTTTTTTTGGCAGAGAATGGGATTAATTCCGAGTCTTAGTAAAGAATTTAAATTATAATTTTTAATATAATAATAAATAATTATTTTATTAATTATTAATAAATCACAATATTCAATAATCTTTTGATTAAACTCTTATTATACCTTCCTTTCGATAAACCTTTTTGTTTTTTGGTTTTTCACCAACAATTTTGACAAAATTTTATATTTACATTTCAAAACATGACTTCTTATTTCAAATATATAATATATTTATAAGGATTTAAACTTAAAATAAAATGATCAATTGGCATAATCCAAATTCGCCCTCACCTACTATCCTACATTCTTTGTCCCCTCTTCCTTAAAAAACCAAACAACAGAAAAAAAACCATTAATCATGCCAAACAAACGATGATACAATCGTAATAAATGATGATCAACATGATCACTCGTGGTCTTTCGGGAACAGGGAGATTTGTCAGGTCTGTTTCTTCAACTTCCTTAAAAGCAGCTCGCAATGTAAATCCAGGGTCTATATCCGCTTTAGTTCAAAAATGAAAGAACAAAAGGACTTTCTTCCGGGGTCTATCAGCAAGCCCCTAATCAGTCACGTCAAATCAAGCTAAACCGTGGTGTAGCTTTTGTTGAGAAAGGAAACTGGACAGGGGGTAGCTGGCTGGTTTAGGCCGCAATAGTCAGGGAAAGATTGTGGATGTGGCAACAATGTGCAGGAGAACACACCTCTTCAGCCTTGGTGGGGGAGGCCTTGGCGTTGAGACTTGCTACTCAGATTGCGCAGAAGAGAGGGTGTGAAGTTGTTTTGGAAACAGACTGTGAATTTCTGTTTCAGGCTTGTAAAACACCAGGGCGCTGGGGGGTGTCCCTGGGAAATAGCTCCCATTGTGTTGGACACTAGAGTTTGGTTATCAAGAGTTTTAAGGATGCAAAGCTACGTCTCATTAGTCGGAAAGCGAATTGCCCTGCGGATTGGTTGGCAAAGGCATCCAAAGAGAGACTGTGTCCAAGCGATTGGATGACTAATCCACCTTGTAATTTTTCTGCTTAGTTAAATATGGACTCTGGCTTTAACTAGTATTTCCAATGAATTAAAAAGTTTCTGTTAGTTCAGAGAGGACAAAAAAAAAAAAAATGATCACTAGTGATGAAGAAATTTCCGGTTCAGGCAACCAATCGCAAAAGGGCATTGGTATCCAGGTTGACAACACATGCCAAAAAAGCTGCTTTTTTTTTTTCTTAAACTATTTCGCCCTCACCCCGAGAGTGAATCATGAACCCTCTCAGAAAATTCCCTACCCGCAGCCTCCTTAATCCCAGTCTCAAATCCTCTTCCCTCCAAGCCCTTGCCTTACGGTTTGGTTTCATTCTTGATCCGACCTCCATTAAAACAGCACCACATTGTCCATATCCCCGCACCGACAAAACCCGATTCCTCGACCTTTCTAAACGACAGAACCCCACATCCAACGCTGCAACCGGCGAACCAGTTTCATCAGAATTCGTCTGTAATCCCAATCAACTGTCGAAACATCGCCTGAATGATGAATTCTTTGATACCCTTTTGCTTAATTCATCAAAACAACTGAAACCCACCTTAAGTTCGTCGATTTCCGTTCCAACCTCACAGAATTTCGTTCAAGAAAGATCCTTTTCTCGTTCAAGTTCAGTTTTTTCATTATCAAATGCTTCTCTTCTCAATGAGCCCCTTGTCTCTACCCACTTGTCCAAACTGTCAAGGCGACGAAGACCCAGGTTTGGAGCCTCCTTGGATTCAATCCAAAGCCGACACGTTCAAAGAAGAGAACATTCAAGCGACAATTCAAACCCACCAGATGGGATACCAATTTTTCCCACCGTGAGCTCACCGCTCCAGAGCTCAGCACCAATAGATGCAGGCTCCTCCATCCGCAAACCGATCAGCTTGTGGCCTGGAATGTACCATTCACCAGTAACAAATGCCTTGTGGGAAGCCAGATCAAGAATATATGAGAAATCTGCTGATTCCCATATTGATGGCGCTCTGGAAGGTGAATTGGTAGCAAAACCACCGTCAAAGAGCAGGACTAGTGTTCTTTATAAGTTTTCTTCAGATTTCATACTGCGAGAGCAGTATAGGAATCCCTGGAATGAGATTAGGACGGGGAAGTTGGTTGAAGATCTTGATGCTCTAGCCGGTACCATTTCTTATAAGGTCCGAACGACTTTTAACATTTAAGAGCTTTTCGATGTCTTTGGTTCTCTATTTCAATTGTTCTGTGCGTATGTGTATGTAGAGGTTTGCTTGGTGGGTCTTTAGATGGTAACTGTGTTATTTTAGTATTCATGAATTTTGCAAAGACATGACTTTTACGGCGACCTCTTCTTATAGTATTCCTTTTTTCAATGGTATTGTTCTCTTTACTGTCCTGGTATGAGGGGAAATGGGTGTCCCAGAATCTGGTAGAGGATCAGACACATGACAATACTAGCACAAACTGGGTTCATGTTGGATATGGTGTTCATTCTTTGCTTAAATTGATGATGCAGTTTACTGAACCTATATCGAGCTGGTTAATCTTGATTTGAATAATAACTGATTTGTATGACTTACAGTCGGAGTGGTTTAAGATTTTCAAACTAGAGGTTGCTGCCATTGTTTACTAATAAGGGGATTAGTTATATGCTTAACTTTCTGCATTGTAGAAGTAATGATTTATTTGCCATTGTATGTTTTATTAGTCAATTTTCTTTCTACTAATGGTCACTTATCAACCACGTAGCAATAATTGTGTTTATTGACTTTTTCACACCGTAATTCTTTATTTTGATTTCCTCTTAACTAATAGCTATGATATATCCCTATTATTATAACCAATTTGTTCCTTTGTCATCAGCACTGTTGCAATGATGATGGGACCACAATACCTCTGTTATTGGTCACTGCTGCTGTTGATAGGATGGTTCTGGCAAAACCAATCAGGGTTGATGCTGATGTGAACATAGTCGGTGCCGTCACTTGGGTTGGGCGGTCATCCATGGAAATACAATTGGAAGTGACTCAATGGACTGAAGGTAGTCCACTCTAGCTGATACTGGGATGCAGAGATGTCATTAAGCTTTTTTTTTTTTTTCTCCATAAAATATCTCTGCATCTTGCTATTTATTTCGTTTTTGTTGACGCATTAGTGTCGCTCAGCCTTAATGGAAGGTGGATACTGCAAAGAAGAAATAAGTGCAAATTATTTAGAATATCCAGATTAGGTGGTAGAGGCAGTTAATAGTAGGAACTGAGCAGGTCATTTAGCAGAGAAAGGGCTATTTAGTTCAAATTTCTGTGCATGATATTCTGCTTATTAAGTGTACTCGTAGACGAGTTTAATGCTGGATAGCTGTAAGCTGACCCATATCACATTTTTTAGCTGTAAATGCAAATTGTCCATACGGTAGTCCTTGATTGTGTGATCTGCATTGAGAATTAGTGAGCGTGTACAGAATTAAAAATTTGTTGTAAAAGCCACTCAGCTTTTATAAAGGAGAATATAAAATCAGGCCAGTTCTTTTCACTAGAAAAAGCATTGAGATCCAAGGCTTTTTTTGTCATTGAAAATTGTCATAGTTTGTTTGCTAATAAACCAGGATGAAGCTCATGCAAAGGTGCTTTTATATGTTATGTGGTTTATATTATTATCCCATTGTGCCAGTGATGGCCTTCTAATTTTGCATTTGGTTGCAAATACAGCTTTAAGGTAGCTTTGATTAATTATTCTGCTTGATCTAGCTGTACCAGTGATGGCCTTTGTATCTTGCTTTAATTGAAACCAGAGGCTTGATTTTGATTGGAATCTTTGTGTCGGTTTATGGGAACTTCTGTTTTTATATAATAACAGTTTATTCCCAATTTCTTTTATGCTTCAAAAGCAGCTTGCCGTGTATTTGTTGCTTTAGTTATTTTCTTTTTTTCCTATAGAGCAGCTTAGTGGCATTTGTGTTACTGTCGATATTCTGCTCCTTTCCAGGAAGAAAATAACTGTAAGAAACAGTAAACTTTGAAAGCGTGACAGTTGCTCCCATTTCTATCAAAATTTCTGCTCACTGCTACGAAATTTTCCCATGTCCAAGTTTTATGACCTGTTTCTATCCAAGTTTTATTTTGTTTTCCTTTTGTACTCCACATAACTCTTGAAAAGGTTTTATGCATGGATGAGATAATCACAAGTTACTTTCCCTACTGTTAGATGCAGAATATTTCAAGCTGGTGCAATTTTTTTCCTTTTTTAACATGGAAAAAAAAAAAAAAAAACCTTTTCTATCGACAATATTTTAACATGGAAGCTTGTTTACAGGGACATCCAATCCATCAGACTCCCTTGCTCTTGTCGCCAATTTCACATTCGTGGCTCGTGACTCAAGGACTGGAAAATCAACTCCTATTAACCAGGTATCTCCTGAAACCGAACGAGAAAAATTATTGTGGAAAGAAGCTGATGAGAGGAACAAGATGAGGAAAAAGAAGAAAGCAGAAAGCAAAAGTGACCCTGAGAACAAAGACATGGAAAGGCTCAATGCATTGTTGGCGGAGGGGCGGGTGTTCTGTGACATGCCAGCATTGGCAGACAGAGATAGTATTCTTATTGAGGATACTTGCCATGAGAACTCTTTGATTTGTCAGCCGCAGCAGAGGAACATACATGGTCGCATATTTGGAGGGTTTTTGATGCGTAAGGCATTTGAGCTGGCCTTCTCAAATGCTTATGCTTTTGCTGGTGCAGCACCACGCTTTGTTGAAGTTGATCATGTTGACTTCTTTAAGCCTGTAAGTAGCAACCCTGCAGCTTATCGGCCTTCTCAAATGCTCATCTATCACACTGTTTGTAGCCACTACTTTTAACAGCTGCATTTCATAACTTTAAATTTGAACCTTTCTTGGTATTTCCAAGGCATCTTATTTTTTCTCTCCTGGATCTTCTGGCCAGAAATAGATATTATGCTAATAAAAATAGTGATTTGCATAAGTCATTGAAGTGAAGATAGATGTGAGAACCCCATAGTTGGATAAAGTTCTTGGCAGATGGCAATCGTGATCTATAATCTTTCAGCTTCTTTTGTTCATGCAGATACACCAGAAAAGGGGACCATTATGCAAATAGTTGATTATGGGATCCAGGCAATGTGTATAATCCATTTTAAGTTGAAACCTGCTAGAAACTCACTTGATATATTAAATTGAATACAATCATTAGTGGGACTTGATGCATAATTTTGATCTAAAATTGGCAAATGAATGAGATTTAGATATGTGTTTTACTGTTGCAGGTGGATGTTGGAAATTTTCTTAGATTCAAATCTTGTGTGTTGTACACAGAACTAGAGAACCCAGCTAAACCACTTATAAACGTTGAAGTTCTAGCTCATGTTACGAGGCCTGAGAAGAGGTCCAGTGAGGTGAGTACCTGCACTCAAGTGGACAAGAACAAGGTGTAAAAAATATACCATGTTACCAGTTTGACTCAAAACAGTTTTTGCCGGTGAAACAAGACTGCAACTACTTTTGTGGTTCAAATATGGATAAAGCAACGAAGTAACTCTAGAACGCATTATTGAAATACTCAAATTTGGTGCAAGAACTAAGTTCATCAAAATCTCTCTAATGCTATCAAGGAAATACCAGATTAATTACAATTCTCTAGAAAAGGAAATATGATGGTTTTTCATGCTTTATTAGATTATCAATATGTGGTTCCTTGCATGCTTACATGATATGCAATGTGAACAGGTATCTAACAAATTCTACTTAACATTCACTGTCCGAACTGAGGCCATTACAGATGGATTCAAAATTCGAAATGTTGTTCCCGCTACAGAAGAAGAAGCTCGCCGGGTGATTGAACGTATGGATGCTGAAAGCTGCCAGATGACAAAATCTTGAAAATATCCTCTCCCTCTCTCCCTTCCCCCGCCCCCTGAAATGCAAGCAAGCAATTTAAAAAACAAACAATTCCACCGGTAATTACAAATCCCAAATAAGGCGAGCCAAGGAATTATCTTGTAAGCTTCCTTGACATCCTTTCTTTTCTTGCACTTCTTATTTTTATCCATTAAGTAATTTGGCTTAAGTTGCTTAACACATTAACGGCTGGGCATTATGCATTAGCTGTAGTTAATCCTTGCCAGAAGATTTGAAGTTACCCATAGCTCCTGGTATGCATATATTAAACTACTCTGAAGATGTAAAAAATCTACACATTTCTGGGAAAATTTTCCCTGTCAAAGAAGAAATGGCCAAAAAGAGTTTATTCCAGGCCAGTTATTGTCAGGGCTTGAAGAGCAACCACATGCTTATGCCTTGAGGTCTAGGTTGACGCAGCCGACAAGCCTTTACCACTTTTTTAACGTAGATCTTTCTATTTATATTACATAAACAATAAACAAATACCAAAAACCTTCCAAGTGAATTTAGATAGGGTACAAAAATGGAAGCTCATCATCAGTTAAGGGCATTCCTAAAGAAGCTTTGCCAGGATCATGCACCTCGAATTTATAAAGGGCATTCCTGTGAGATTTTAACAGCAGCAATCAACTCGCACGTATGTAAGCAGTCTCAACACTAAGACCAGCCTTCTGTTAAGCCTGGGAAAGATGGACAGGAGGGTTGGATTCATTGGCACAAGACGAACTGAACTGTAGATGGTTCTCATTGATTTTCCCAACTTCTCTGCATACATGATCGAGAACGGAAAGAAAATCCCTCACAGCCATAAAGATCCGGAACGGATGAGCTTCTTCCAGAAACTGAGTTCCCATGGAAAATGTTGTTTTTTACTTCACCAGGGAAAGAGTAACCTTCTCTTGGGCTTGAATTCTTCCAATTTCTTCCCCCGCCTTCTTCAGAAATCCATTCGTAGACTCTATGAACTGCCAGCTACTTTCCCTCAATGCAATTTCTTCATTTAGTTTCAGAACTTCCTAATTTTTGTCACTCCTGAGGAAAGTTTGTTGATTTCATTGCTAAGCACATCAGAATCCATTGCAACCACTTTCTTTGCATTGGTGAGCTCTCCACTCAAACCTGAAACGACTTGCAGGCTAAGATTCCTAAATTCATCTTCATCCTGGAAATCAGATACTACTGTATGATTCTGATTTGTACCAGAAAGACAGGAACCTTAAGATCTGATGATTTGCCGCACAACAAAATGCAATAGTGTGGTTTTCCCATCAGTTCTCTTAACACCAACAGGTTTAAGGAGTGTATACAGCTTGAAGGCACGAGCATCGCCACGATTAGTGCTAACATTCAAGCGGTCCCTGGTCTTGAGCACTGCTTCTAGAAGCTTTAAGAACATCCTGCTGTTGCTCAATTCTTCATAAGCTGCCTGAGAAAGAGGAAAATACGTGAGCAGCAATAGAAAAGCATCGTGCAGAAAAGATTATAAACTTCAAAATCGGAGGGTACAAGAAATTACTGCTCAAAGCCTTTACTTGCGCATAAATCAACAAACATTGTGGTCAACAAGGATTGAAACATTCAACTCAAAGCCTGCCGTCCTTCAAATGGAGGTTAGCTAATCATTGCTAACATATTTACAAAAATACCTGATGGCAGCGTGCCTAGCTAGAATGTTTAAATTAACTTCCAACTTGAACTTTGAGATGCAATGGTTGTACTATGAACCGAAGGTAAACAACTTCCTCTTCCCCACCTCCAAAGTCCTCAAGAAATATCATAGCAATCCCAATTCCCAATCACAATCAAAATAGCCTTCTTCCGGTAAACCATGCAACACCTTCACCACTCTGATACCTGGTATGTTAACTTGAGTTGTGGATAGTTGGTTGCTATATAAGCACAATTCCATTCCCTAACCTAATAAGTTGTAACCAATTTTTTCGAGTTATGGTGCAGAAGTTCAGCTAGGTTCATGCTAAGAAACTTTTCCATCGTTGTAAGCAAACTTCAGAATCCCTCTGTTAATAAGGGTATGAAATATCAAGAGCTTCACACACTTCATCAACGGTGATAACGAGTGTTCTTAGCATTCAAATGATTAGAAATTTATATCTTTATAGAAGGTCTTAGTTTTAATTATATATATATATATATATATATATATATGAACATAACTAAAACTATCATCACTATATAATTTTTGGCCTAATATACCTCCCAATTAAAAAAAAAAAAAAACAATGATTCGAATCACGTTCTAAAAGAGCTTCACAAAATTCATCAACAATGACATTAAGTGGCCTTAACAAATTTGCAATGTTTTGAGACTTTGGATCAAGCATCTCCTGGTTTAGCAAAGGAAAAGACCGACGCCTACCATTGTTGTCTTTCACATTCAAATTTGTATTATTTAGTATGAACAGTGTCTCGATTCCTCATATAGCCTGTAATTAAACCAAAACGCTACAAATTTAAGAATAGCACAAATTCAATAGAAATTCGGGGGCAACTTTAAAAAGCGCCGAAGAAAAGCAAAGAACAACTACATTCCACGTCGAGAAACTATCAAAGATTTAAATCATTTCACACAGAAAGTGCGAATGGGACACTAGTATCTCACTGAAAAGTGCTGGATTTAAGCTGATCCCACACCATACCCCGATCCGAGCTGCCTACAACTTTATCCCAATGCAAAGGCTTCAGTTTTGGCTTTGGGGCCTCCTCACTCCTCTCAACACTGCTATTTGGGTGCAATTGGTCACAGGTCAAACTTGATTCTCCATTATGAACCAGAACTCGTTTTGATGGCCTGACAAGCATCGGCTGCCCTGAACTCATCCAATTCAAATCTCGAGCTACCCCGCTCGAAATGTCCCAAAACCGTGGCAGCGGAGGAGGTCGGGGAGGTGGTGGACACAGCCCCATTTGCACAAACAGGTTGGTAACACCAACAACACTCTCAAATCTCGTCGGAGTCTGCTCATTCTGTCCTAAAATCCCCGCGATAAACTGGGTCGAATTCTGGGATTTTGATTTCGGGCTTATACGGCTCGAACTTGATACCGCAGAGGGGCTTGTAGATACAGAATTTGCACGGGAAACAGAATTCGAATATGGGTAAGATGCGGTTCTGGAATTAAAACTTGTAGACCCAAAATTCTCCCCCTGTAGACCTTGAAGCTCTCTCCTTGAACTTGATCCGATAGGCAATTGACTTTCTTGAAGACATTCTTTTTGCCCAGATGACCCTCTCGGCGAAAAGAACTGCTCTCCTTCATCATCATCTGTTTCGGTGTCCGCTTCACCTTCTTTGGACGAACCAAGCAATGCTTCGCCGCTTCTATAACTGGGTGTGTAGTTGTGCCTGGGTAACGGCGGCAATGGTTTTAGCTCCGGAGATCCTAGCTTTTGATAAGCCGGAGAGGACACTCCGATGGTGATTCCGGCATTGCTTGAGTTCGTGGCCTTCTGATGATCCTCAAGACCATTTCTTGAGTTCGCGAGCGTGCCCAAGTAGAGAAACTCGGAGCTGGTGTTGGAGACGCCCGGGTGGTGTGGAAGTTTAGGAGGTTTTGGAGAGCCGTCGGACGAAATAGCGTTTGGCGGGAAAAGGCGGAGGCTGTCCGATCGCGATGATGTCTTCTCGGAGATAGTGGCGGTGTGATGGTGGTGACCACGGCGGCGGCGGGAGTAGACAAAGAAGCCGGAGAGAGCTGCCAGGATGGTGGCGAAGAGAATGGAGAGAGAGATGAAGACGGTGGTGATGAGGTAGTGGTGGCGGCGAGAGATGGACGAGGGCGGTAGGTGAGGGAAGAGGAGGGAGGATATGTTGGCAGGGAAAGTGGCGAGGGAGGAAACGGAAGGAGGCGGAGGCGGAGGCGTAGGCGGAGGAAGGGATGGAAAGTAAGGGAAGAATGGTTTTTGTTGGGCCTTTGGAGTGGTGGAGAATCGGTACTTCGGTTGGGTTTGCGGTTGCGGAGGGAGGGACGGAGGGTGGTGGGTTGGAGGGGCTGCAGTTGATAGAGGAAAGAATGGTTGATGAAGAAGGCGGCGGTTGCGAACAGCGGAGGAGGAGCTGCTGCTGCTGCTGCTGCTGGTAGCGGCTGTGATGACAAAAGAGAAAAGGAGAAGACTTTTGGTAGTAGTGCTGACCATCATCTTGACTCTTCAACACAGGCGTGTGAGTAGCATAGCTGAGTGAAACCGAAAGACTTGCGAGAAAAGCCTGTTACGAGTTGGTACTTTTATGACGGAGACAGAAAATAAGACTCAACAAGGCGTAGAGGTAAGAAGCCTTGGATTGAGATTTATATATGTAAGACCGATGATTGACAATAGATGGGACTGCTGCGGCCAAAAACAACAACCAAAAAAAAAGAGGAAGAACCGAAAGCTGGTGGTGGCAGGGGAAAGACAGAAGGGTAGTTCAGACTAAACAGCACCAAAAAAATATATATATATATACTAATGGAGTGAACGGCAGCAGCCCTATCAGGCCGTTACAGTTCAGTCCATGACTTCTTAACTTTTCACCTCATGGAGAACTGAAACCAAATGAGCACCGCCCAAGTACGGAAATAAGGAGGTGGTGTGATCACAGCCCCTCTTCCTATCATGGGGATGAACAGTTGAATGCCAGAAAAGGGTTAAAAAGAAAAGTAGATCTTTCAAACAGAGACAAACACGGGAGAGTAAAAAAAATATCCGACACAAAAATGACACTGTGGATTTGCATCATTTCTCCCTTTATTATGCTAGGACGTGAGGAATGGCATTCCCCCGCAAGGGAATTATCACTCTGTGAGACCGTTTAAAGGATGAGCTGTTTAGTATCATTTCTTGCACTCTCGACCGTGGAGTGTGGTGGTGGTGGAACAAAAAGGAATTAGCAGAAATAAAGCATTGAGCTTCCCTTCTCTCTCTCTCTCACTCACACACACACACACTGTCTCTCTCTCTCTCTCTCTCTCTCTCTCATGGCTTTTAGAATTGGAAAGTTAACAATTTTTGGAGTGACTCCAAGGGGTATGCATGGCACGGTCAGAAGGCCTTGAAAAACTATAAATTTTTTTGGTTAGCGCACGCCCCTTTGCTGCGCGTCGAGATTGTGAGCAGATGTGCCTTGCCGTGAGGTTGTGCGGCAGCTCAGCTCTTTTCTCCGTTACTTTTAGAGTGTAATCTCTGTGATCCACATCGAGACTAGAGAGTAAACCCCCCACCCCCACCCCCACCCCCACCCCACCACCTTTCTTTTTTTCAACTTTAACCTCAACAACGGCGGAGGCTCGTCCGGGCAACATTTCCTGCTCAAATGATCAGAAAAAAATGCAGAAGACGCAATGGAAAATTATCTGAAAAAGGACTCAAAAAAAAAAAAAGAAAAAAGTTGATGACCAACTCCTCCACCCAAAAAAAGTTGTCACACCGATGTAATTTTCTTAAGAATTTTATTTGCCCGATAAAAAAGATTGTAATTAATTATATATTTGTTGACTTCTGTCTGTTTATATATCTCTTTATTTTTTTCTCGAACATTTTGGTTTTTGTAAAATATTTCTCTTGGGCTGATTTCTCGGCCCATTCTTTATGCGTATGCAGCTCGGATCCAAAATCCCTTAGCTCATTTGTGATCCTATGATTAGTTGTGATAGTATTATAATAAAAAAAAAAAGAAAAAATTATAAATATGAAAATTATAAATGTAACTTTTTTTAAACAGTAAAACTATTTTTCAGTTTTGAAACTTGGATGCAAAGAGCGATATGTTAATAATAGACAAGACATATGTCCTCTGATTTTTTTATTTTTTTTTAAGGGTGTGTTTAGTTACACCATGAGACCGAACTCAACTTTAGCTTTTACCCAACCTACCTGCTTCGACTCCTCCAATGATCATGAACCATATGCAAACACGCGATGGTCACTTTCATCCGGTGGACTTCGAACAGCGTTTCAATCACTGTCCGATTAATGACAAGCCATAAAGCAGCAGTCACAAGTTCGTTGAGGTTGTTGCGAAAGAGTCTAGTGTTCACGCGTACCTTTTCTCTTTACAGACGATGAAATTGGAAAAATCAATAGGAATTAGTCCTCCAATTCGAGAGATCCCAAAAATGGATTATCTTCAACACAGTTGTCCACTGATTAACTGATATTGTAAAAAAAAAAAAAAACTAAACTATTTTACATCATAGAATATTGCTACTTTGGGTAGACATGATATAATTTTGAAATTAAACTTAATAAATTATTATTCAGTAAAATAATATATTTTTTTTCACATGCTGTCCATGTTGTGTTATTTCTTTCACGTATTATATCTTTTAGTTCATAAAATTTTATTTATGTTGGCGTTTTAGTTTCGTAATAACGAAAACATTCAACATCAAAGTTTAGTAAGATCAGAGAATTCCTCGGGAAAAACCTCGGAGGAATTTTTTTTTTTAATAATTAAATAATTATATATTTTTTTTTCTTTTTGGGAAAATTGTCTTGTTCCCGAGTTCTGAACGACGCAGTTTCATAGAGCAGTGGAAAAGTCAAGGAAAAAGAAAGGTTAGAACTACAGCCAGATAAATCAATTATAGAGCGGCAGTACCGGCAGGAAGGGGACAAAATAGTAAACCCGTGAATCAGTCAAAAACAAACGGGGAGACGATGGGACTCGTGCAACTCTGCGACACCGTCTGATCTCTGTCAGTGACCGGCAAACGTAGAGAAGACTAATCCGATTTCCCAATTCCACGTAATTTCCCTTTTCATTTACCGATTTGCCCCCAACACATCAATTATTGTTCTGTCTGAAACAAAAACAAAAAAAAAAAAAAGAACTCTCAGAAATCATTAGAGAAAGAGAAGGTAAAAAGGGAAATGCCCCAGAACGAAAAAAAAAAAAAAAGGAACTAAGGAATATTCAGTACGTGAAAATGCCAATTTGTGGAGTAAAAGACGATGGAATTATGTTTTGAACTCTTTGTTTCTTCGTTTTTAAAGTGGATCGATCCTTTTAACAAAAAAAAAAAAAAAAAGATTAGAGAGGCAGAGCATTTTTGTAGTCCTTCTTGTTTTCTTTTGTCGTTTTCGGTTTCGGTTTAGAAATGTGTAAGAATCTTGTAAGCGAGTGGAACAATGCCCAGGAAGCATAGATGGATTCAACCTCTTAATTTAAAATTTGGTGAGTTATCTGCGGATCCTATCCTGTTCCACAAACATAGACTCATAAACGGCATCCACAAATCCAGCGGCCACAGCAAATTTAAACATGCTCGAATTCAGACAATATTCTGATGAGTTAGTCGAGTGAGGATGATCAACCTTCTACATTGTAAGCTTGTAGGTCGGATCAAGGCAAGCGGGAACCCATCGTTCATCTGGGTGATTGGGGGTGATTGGCGCAGGAGCGCTGCTATTGCACAAAAACTTGACCGCGTGGGCACAGTAAGTTACAACGGTCCAACTGTGACATCATCCATCTTTCCAGGTTTTTGACAAATAAGCCACACATGGTCGCACAAGTTGCCTTATTCACCATGCTCATTAAGTACTATATCTGTAAGATAGTAAATTATATCTACAAATAGAGATGTTTATTACCACAATAGGGGCTCACTTCAATATAAAAACAGCAAGAAGTATGCAGCCGCTACCAATACAATTATAGTTGTAGCTAAATTCTGTTCATAATCAATTATTTCAACTGTCTTAGAGTCATACAATTTTGGATCGAGCCATATATACACGAAGAAATAAGTCACCGAAAAATTGTAAACCCGGGGAAACCACACTGATCAAAGCCACAATGAATAGACAGCACAGACATAACCATCTCACTGATTCTCATACTCGGGGTTGAATGCCAGAGCCTCTCTATAGATCAGCTCCCTCATTTGTTCTTCGCTTAGTGCATGTTGCTCAAAGTCGAAGCCGAATGGGGTCATGCAGACTGGCTCATCACTTATGTCGTGCAGTGATGTTAGATATGGATGGGCGAGGGCATCCTCGACTGCAACAAATAAAAATGAAAGGAATTCATAGTGTTCTAATTGCAGTATAATAAATCAATTAGAGAAGATTATCACCAAGCAGTCTCATAAATCCTTTTGCAGTAAATTGATTCCAAGCTTCAACCTCTCACAGGGTGAAAAAGAAAAGTTGCAAAACAAGAAAACAACGACAACCCCTACTCTTGCCACAGATTACTGACTTGCCCTAAAACAGCAAGGGTTTGCAGTTGCGTGCAATCCAGAGACATAAGTTGATACACAATTTCAACCATCAGGACACCGATCACTCTTTCCTTTTCCCAGACCAGAATTTGTAAAAGAATGCGATGCTTTGTGAGAAATGCATACAAATCTAGGAGAATAATATCGTTTGAAATACTTCTTGTTAGGAAGAAATTCTTAGCATACTCCACCCACTAAAGTCAGAGAGGGGAAGGAATTGACACATGGCAGTACAACCAGTGTAGGTTTTGTTTACATCAGTGTGAGTAAAGCTTATTGACCCTAGGTCCAACAAATAAAGCTACATTCACTGAAACATTTAAAATGCATAAAGGGCTGTAATTCTTAATACCATGAACCCTAAAGTATATGGTCCTCAAAGTCACACAAGAAGACTTAATGGAGAAACAAATAATTCAGTATAGCATTTTAATGCAAGCACCAGATGCTTTGTTTCCAATCCGCAAGTGAAAACATATTTGACTTGAGCCACACCAAAAGCCATGCAAAGCCCATTATTATGAAAGAAAGATGCAACTTTAGCAATTTAAATGGTGCTACAAATTGACAGAAGAGGGTTGGAAGTGTTTCACCTGTGATCCTTAGTCTGGGATCAAATGTTAACATCCTCTCAACAAGATCAATAGCTGCTGGGTGGACGTTAGGAAACTTCTCAGTGAATGATTGACGTCGATAAAGGGGAAGCTGTCGGATGTATCTCTTGGCATTTTCGTTCAAAAACCCTAACTCAGCTTCAGAAGGGGTGCCAATCAGCTGCAAGGTTCAGCACCAGGTAGTTATAGATGCACATATACCCTTCAGTTCCAAATCTTGTTTGCATGGGACGACAATTCAAATCCTATTAAAATTCCTTTTTATTTGCTTAATGACAAGAAAATAGGTGATGCAAACTCTTTGCTAGGCAATCTACCCAACATTAGAGAAGCATTTACGAGACAATTAAAAAAGTTAACAGAATGCGCTAGGGAATCCTACTTGAGAAATGCAGTTTGAGAAACTCTGTTTTTTCTTTTACCCCCCCCCCAAAAAAAAGGAAGAAATCTTATACTAATAATCATCCAAATGAGATTCCATACACTTCCAGAGAATAACAACATATGTGATTGACTACCAATTACCTCCATAAGCAAACGTAGCTGATGAACGTGATCTCTGCCAGGAAATAGTGGCTTCCGATCCATCAACTCCATGAAAATACAACCCACTGACCATACATCAATAGCTGCAGTGTAATCAGATGAGTTCAAGAGCAGCTCCGGTGCACGGTACCATCTTGTAACAACATATTCTGTCATGAAATCAGTTTCTGAAGTGACTCTAGCTAGACCAAAATCACATATTTTTAAATCACAATTGGCATTGAGGAGGAGATTGGAAGGTTTTAAATCTCTGTGCAGAACATTTGCAGAATGTATATACTTTAGTCCCCGGAGGATCTGATAAAGGAAGTACTGCAAAAAACATAAAAGAATTAGTCTAGTTGTGAAGTTGTTTGTCATGGTAGAATAGGAAAAAAGACTGACAAGCAAAATACAGAGATAAAGGATGTTGTTAAATGCTAACTGAGCATTAGAATATTCTTTAAGTTGAATTTCATAAAAGTATGTTCCACTAAAACTGCACTAAGTGAAAAACCCACTAGTCAAATACTGAGAAACTGGTGCCTTGCTCAAAGCTCCTCAATCAAATAAGGTCTTGACTATCAGGATGATGAAGCTAGATGGCAGAGTAATATACCCTTAACTTTTCTATTGTAAGAGCCGATACTCTATAAATGAGGAAGCTTTATTAATGCAGTAAATAGTTAAAAAAAAAAAAAACAAATTAATGCATTAATATGGTATGCAGCATCTGGCTCTTCAAACTACAAGCACACTGGATTATCAACTAACTTGTATAAGACACAGAAGTTCATATTTCAGAGTCATTCTATAATCAGTTTAGGCAGGTCACTGATTTAAAATTATGGTTTTAAAGTTAAGAAAGTAGGTTTTGGACACAAGGATTGAAAAAGGTTTAATTTGGGGCCGAGACTGGACCAACTTGCCAATCAACATGTCTATAGCAACTGAAGCTTGTGTGATGAGTAAGAGGGAAAAAAAGTCCAAGAAGATGAAACAAGCTTCTGCAGATACAACAGCTAATGACTATATTCTTCTTTCAAAAATTACTTCCCCAGTAAATTCTAATGAAGAAATGGGATACAGCCACAGGGGTATGTTTCACAACCATTTGACTTTGTTTGAACCATCTAACAAAATGCTTTCTGAGGGGAAAGGCTCTAGTCAGACTAAAGACTCCATGGTAAACAAAATAGGTAATGACAAAAATTCCAACCTTAAATACCATAATGGATTGACCAGTTAGAACAAAATGTTTCCTCCTATCATTCCACCTTGTTAGACTATTTCCTCACTCCCATTTCCCACCTTACTGAAAGCATCCTATTTCCATAAATTAAGAAAGTGAACTCTTTCCCCTACATTTTCCTATCTATGCAAACTGGTCTCTCTTAAGTGATCAACCTACCCTCTATATTTCAATGACGGCACTTGTCCAAAGGCTACTCTGTTCAATCTCAGCTGTCAAAACTACTTTGAATTAATGCCAAAATATAAAAATAATCAGGTCATCCCCTCATTTGTAGATCAAATCAGAGGAGAGCAAAAGGTACAATATTTTTGCATTCTTTAGGTTAAAAACCAATAGTGCAAGTACTAAATGTCAACCTGGCAGTGCTCTTCCGATAATGCTTGATTAGAACGAATGATCTGATGCAGGTCCGTGTCCATTAGCTCATATGCAATGTAAACATCATTAAATAACTCCCTTTGGGGCGGAGGAATAATATCCCTGACTGCAACAACCTGCACAAACAGTACAAGTGGCATCGGCACACAGACAAAATAAACAGGTCTGCAGCATTAGCCTGCTTTGGCTACCAGTTTACTCCAAGATCCCACTCCTAATGCAGGAATTGGTGAAGATAACTAGACAGAAATGAAAAGAAGATAGCTGAGCAAAAGATTTCCAGGTTGAACTAATGTCCCAAAAGATAGAAGAGACAAAACCTTTTGAAACTGTTGTGCTGGCTGTGCCAAACTGCCAGTTCACTATAACTCACCCATTCCTAACAGTCTTGTTCAACTGACAGGTTTACAACCTTCCTTGTCTCTCAAACAACAATTAAATCATGTAAAATTTAAAGTTCAAGAGAAATAAAATGGATGCAAGTGTCTTCACATAATAGGTAACCAGATTCAACAAATTTGCAGCATCAATTCATTCAAAACCGTGAAATCTAAGATTGTATAACATGAAATTTCAAAAACATCAGAAACTAATCACTCACTGACGTTTTCATGATCCATGTGCCGAAGCAACTTGATCTCACGAAGAGTCCTCTTAGCATCAATTTTGTTGTCAAATGCATTTGCAATCTTCTTCAGTGCCACGTGCTCACCAGTCTCTGAGTTCAATGCCGAGCTGACCACAACATACTGAAAAAATCAACAATTTGTCCAGTTCTGACCTAGAACTTCCAATTTGGTATGTAATAAATAAATAATTTATATATGATGATTCAAAAAATTTATCTTTCAGAAAGAGGGGAACAAAAACAGAGACAAATTGCAAATAAAAACCCTTAAAGTACTTTTCTAAATACTGGAACAACGTGCAAGACACGTTCATACATTGAATCCCCCCAAAAATGATTAAAAAGATTGTGGTAAGCATCTAACATTTACCAAAAATACCTAAAAATTCCAAAAGAGAGAAAACCAAAAATCCGAATTTCCTTGGAAATGATACAGAACCTAAAAGCATTGCATATTTATTCACACACACTTTAGATATCTTTCTGTATCCAAGTTTAGAGAGAGAGCGGGGGGGGGGGAGGGCTAGAGTACCAAACGATGCCGTAAGCGCCCTTGCCGATGGGCATGATGGGAGGCTTATACTTAGCGGTGACCTCAAATATGTTGCCGAATATGTTGTACTGTATGAACCTCCCCCCGTGGCTCAGCGTCGCCGGTATGTTCTCGATACCTCCCGGCATCGCCACCTGCTGCGGCGGCGGCTGCGGCTGCCCGGCCTCGGCCATCTCGGCGTCCGCCGGCTGCCCCGCCCCACCTCCGTCCATTCCGTTACTTGCTGGCTAGCTGCTCTGAGTGTTTGCTCTCCGATTTGCTTCTTTTTGCGTTTTGGTCGACAGATCTGCGCACGCTCTTCTTATGCGTCAAACCCTCCGCATCTGTGTGCGCTGTTCTTTGTCCTCTCTTAAAAAATCATATTTTCTTTTTGTTGTCTATATATGCACTGGCTTTTTCACGAATAGGGCACGGTGAAATTCAACACGTGGGAACCTTAGACTGCATACTCTTTTCACTCTCTCTCTCTCTCTCTCTCTCTCTCTTTTTTCTGTTTTTCAGGTTGGTTTCGTTTGGGTAGTTGACTTGGACGAGCGACATTTCGAATAAAAGATCGTTTTTTTTTGGGGGGGGGAGGCTTCGTTTTAGTATCTGTTTTGGATGCCTGATCAACCCGGCGTCTTTATCGAAAGCAACTTAATGGAATAATAATATAAGACGAATAGACGGGCTTGGGTAGTTGCGAAGTGAGAAAATGCAGTTGGTTCTAAAATATACGGTAAAGCCGAATGTACCAGCTATTCACGGAAGGTGAGAAGGCGATGAATAATCAATCATCTGCTTCCGGAAGAAATCGAAGAATTTCTTGGGAATCCTACAAGATCCATTCGTTCTTTTTTCTCTAACAGAGGGTAGGAATTTCATCTGGGTTCGAATCCCTCTGAAAGGATGCAGAAGTCAGGGAAGGGGCGAATGCTCAGAATGATACACAAATAGGAGCATCTAATTTGATCCGTTCTCGGCAAATGAGGTTAGCAGGAAAAATTGCTAAAATCATGGGACATGTTCTCCGACAAAATCTCTCGAGAGCAAAGACCTGTATTAGGCAGTTGTCGAGTAGCCCTATCAATTTTTCTTAGAAGAGAAAGTGAGAACATAAGGGTACCCCCTCCAGAAGATTTGCTGGGGTTTGTTCCTAGAGACACGTAGAGCTAGGTACAATTTTTTCCTTGATGTTTTAATTGCTTAAGATTATACTGCATGGAAGCATTCGTCATTTGAGTAATTTCACACGGCTCTATCGAATAGAGCCAGAGGACCTCCCAGAAAGAAACTGATCTGACGACTTTGTTTGAGCAATCACCAACTCAAGGAATTATTCGAGACCCGATGTTTCAGACTATAGGCACTCTCCATCTCCTCCTGCAGCAATATGTTAAAAACACCTGTGTCAGTGCTGCTGGAATTGAAAACGGTCAGAAAAAAGAGAATCTTATTTGAGAAGCAGTGGCATGTGAAGTTGATGATGAACAGATGGCTTTTCACTAGCTAGACATATGAATGGTAAATAAGTAGAGATATGCGACCCCACATACCTTGCAAGATTTTAGAAGAGGTTGCAAGAATGATGATCTGAAAAATGTGACTGACTTTCCCAGTGAGGTTCTATCCCATTCTGCAATGAAGAAATAAGCCATCAGTATTCAGTATACCTACCAAAGAAATTCCGAAACTGGCATTTCAGTGAAAGTTCACGTGTATTAGACCATGGCTTTCCAGCTGCATTTCCTAAACCAAAAATTAAGCTATTCTCATTAATCATTTTCAAACTTCCAGAAGTTTTCCCAGGTCAAGTTTCAATCCTGCACTTTCATCAGCCAGTGCATTCAGACAATATGGTTGTTCCCAAAAGAGGAAAGCAAAACACAAATGCAGCCTCAGCATAATGCCAAACATACCATTATCACCATCTGCTGTTGGTGCTCCCATGTTTAGTTCTTCTATAAGCTGAAAATCCAATAAAGTTGAATGAAAATCAAGACAAACGGGAGAGAAATTTGAAACAGGTACTTCAACTTGGTATCATTTTGCGAGGCAAATGATCAGACTAGGAAATACAGGGGAAGTAGAGTTTCATGAGAAGAAATCAAACACCAATAAGTGATGGGCTATATCTTGCCAAAAGCAAACCAAGCTCTATACAAAATTAGTACAAAAGTAAATTGGGACAGGGGAATCACACCTGGGAAAGTGTTGGAACTGTGGTAGGATCAAATTCATCACAATGGTTTGGATCTATCGGCACACAAATATGACCTAAAGCAAAGACATTAAATTGGTACAATAGGGTCTCCAAATTTTGGCATCATGTACATTAGAGCAAGTTGAATACCACAAGCATGAACTTCATAATGAACAACCCCAAGCACCAACCTGTTTTTGGATGCACACAAAATGGTGCTTTCAGCAAATGGTTCATGTGCTTTGAGACCTAACAGTCCAAACAAGGTACAACATAAAATGCTGGAGTGTGTAATTTGCATTTATACATAGTAAAAAATTGCTGAGACTATAAAATCCTTTATGTACGTGATGGACAAACCCAGGGAGTTTGTCATTTTGCAAAGATTGAGGAACAGATGAGAATACAAACCTCCATATCAAGTCTAGGATATGAAAATGAGAACACAATCTCTTCAACACACCTACGTAGCCCTTGGGCCTGCCATGAGGAACAAAATTAGAAAATCAAGTTAGGGTTATAAGAATATAAATTATCCATGCCAAGTAAATAAGAATTCTACCACTAGAGTCAGATGAAAAGTCCTCAAGCTTTCATCTGTCCAAAATGGAGGGCAGGGATAAACATCATATATTTTGTGAAGGCATTGGTTATGAGAACCAGGAAGAAACTAAAGAGTAAAGGGCCTAAAGGCTTCAGCATCTTTGGTAATTGCTACTGCTGTCTGCTGACCGCCTACCAAAGAAGATTTTAAAGGCTAAATAAATGTTGCTGATGCAGGAAATGAAAATAAGTCATGTCCCATCAGAAAAGTAGCTTTCATTGAAGAAAGTTTAGAACATCTATAATTATCCAATCATTTGGCACCTCTGTTTACTATCTTCTAAGGTGCAGAATGCCAAACCATTTCATATGATTACAGGAAGCAGTCTTCAGTATTCAAGTTTATTGACCACAGCCTCTACACTTTAACTAGCTGCACTCTAATTGTCCAAAAGAATTAAGAATCTCTATAGTAGTCAACCAATGAATTCCATTAGCTTCCCATAATGTTTTCATCAACCAAGGTAACTACTTTCCCTTCTTTTTCCTCAATCTTCCCAATCAATCTGTTACCCCTTTGCCTCAGTTATAGACTTCTTATATGCTTGTTTCTTCCTATTATCAATTTCTAAAATTTTCTATTGTTGCCTAAGTACTACTAAATGAACAGATGTCTATAAAGGAAATAAATTTTCTCTTTCAGAAAGACAAGTTAGTTATTCAGATTCTTTCGAGCAATTTTGTGCAGTTATTTATAGCTCACAGGAGTGTGAGGCTCAACATGAGGAAGAGACTCTCCAAGCAATAGAGACAAAAACTTTATGCCAACAACCATTAACTCAAGATTTTAGGTGAAGCAATTATGCAGCATTTTACCTCTTGGTATTGGGTTCTCACAACCCTAAAAAGCACATTGAATGTGATTGCAGCTAGTGCCTTCAGATAGTGCTAAAAGAAAGATCATTTATTTCATGGAAAATAGTGGTAAGAACTCGATTCTTTACCTTGTGTCTTCCAGATTGCAACGTACGCTTTAGCTGCTCCCAACGGACCAGATTAATGTCTTCCTTTGAAATGGAGGACTGCTTCATACTTTGCCACTTTCCACGAAGCTCAGAAGTGACAGCTGCAATTATACCATGCCATGATTAATTTTCAGGAGAAATATTGCCTGAATTCATATACTGAGAAGAAACGAAATCTTCATACATTCGTCTGGTATCATATCCAGTATCTTCTCATATCTCTCTTCAGAATTAAATAATCGCTGAATAAACAGCAATTTTGCCTCAAAGAAATTCCTAAGGACTTCAGTGTATGATCTCCTGGAAAGAAATAAAATCTTAGTAGAAGAAAGGACAGCTTCAGAGAGGAAACCATAGTTTCAGGCTAAAATGTGGAATTCTAGAGGGAAAAAAATAAAAAAAGAAAAACAGAATATAACACAACTTACGCAAGGAAAGGATGAAGAACAGAACCAGTCAAAGAAACCTTTTTATCATTATTTTCATTTGCCTGAACAGATAAAAATAGTCAACAAATTTTGTAAAGATTCTTATTCCAAAGAAAAAAACTACTGATAATTCTAGTTATGCACTCTACAATATATGTCTCGATGTTTTACGTCTCTAGTCTATATCATAGTACCCACCTTATATACTCTGAAATAATCAGCAATTGCTCCCCTCTGTTCATTGGTCAACCTAAAGGAGAACCAGCAGTGCAATTGAAACTGGTGCCACAACACAAGGGTGAAACTAAACTAAAATGGATTACCTTCTCGCTTTTCCATCACAAACCCAGCAATGGACACCACGTCGTCCACTATAAACCCAGAGAATGTGATTGAAACCAAAGTCATCTGCGCTATAGGAAGTAGTTAAATTTGACAAAAATTAATTCTTGTGATTTTTGTAGGGTGGAGTGTTGACTCATCATCATGAGAGTAAAGTTGACGAGAATGTTGAAAATCAGCAGTAAAAGGAAAGGAATATTAAAATATAGCATCATAGACATAGCTAAAGTCTTAATGGAGGAGAGAAGTCATATTGAGCCCCCAAAAACAATGAAGCAAAGGTTTTAGGAGCTAATCCTTCATCATATGCAGCACTCCTCCACAGCTTCTAAGATAATTTTGATTCAAGAACTATTTAAAAGCTAATATTAAGCGAATTTTGAATGCCGGCAGGACAATACATATACCTACCTCTGAGTGCAGTATCAATCACTTTGATGGCAACTGTCATTAGAGGCCAGCAGTCCAAGCAAACATCAGCTCCAGAGCAGCAATATCGAACATCATCATAATCTGTGATATCCTGGTTGGAACTTAAACATGTCAATAACAAATTAGACAACATCAGGTGCCAGGTCAGGCTATTACAAATAACTACAGCTGAAGTCCAATAACTTACAATATCAAAAATCAATTCCCTCTCTACAGGAGTGAAAACATTGTCACCGTTCTGGGCATAAGCATGTCTTTTGGCAGGCTGCAGCACACATTGTAAACTAGAAAGCATAGGTATGAAGACAAGCGTTATTGAATTAACTTGCCCCCAAACAGGGGCAATAACTAAAATAACATGTTGGAAATTTAAAAGTGCAATGACTGAGAAGTGATTATGAGATTGCACTTGATTTGATAGGGTTGAGCCACCACAAAATGCTTAAAATAAATGTTGCATTAAATCTTTGTGGGTTGATTGTATTGGAAATTTAAAAGTGCAATGACTGAGAAGTGATTATGAGATTGCACTTGATTTGATAGGGTCGAGCCACCACAAAATGCTTAAAATAAATGTTGCATTAAATCTTTGTGGGTTGATTGTACCCTGGCCTACCTTGAAAAAATAAATATAAGGACATCAACAAAACCCAGAGGAATGAAGGCAAGAAAAACTTACATCTACACTGTAAACAGGACCAATATCTATTTTGAATGGACACTTCTCTTTGATAGAATTTTCCAGTTCGGAGACATTGTTGAAAGACTGGAACCGGAGATACACATCATTATCCAGGGTAAAAGAAAATTCTCTCCGGGAAAAGTAGGACTTGTCACAGGCAGGATGCTTCCCATCTAAAAGCCATCACAAAGGAACAGTTACAGAGGAAACCCATGTCATTGAAAGCATGGAGAAGGACCGAGAAGTATGCATGAATAGCCCCTGTAAAATGCAACACTCAGAGGGCTTTGTGAACTACCATTTCCATAGCACATCCATTTGAAAATATCAGCATAAGGGAAAAGCTTTCCTGCCACAAAACAGACTCATAGTGTGAGCAAAATATAAACCAATTATCCTACACCAACTTGTGTAACAAACACTAGATAATGCCTTTTTGGTTAGAGTGTGCATATTATAGGTAAGAGTTAACATTCAAGGCAAGGCAGCACTTAATATGAAGAGTTATGACATAAAAACAACCATTTTATCCTCTAAAACAAAATAGTTTTATCACATGTTTTGTGAATGTCTACAAAACACAACATTATTGACCAGAGTATGCAGACAAAGAAGTAACGTAACGCACAGAAAACAAACAAACCAAAAAGAAACATGAAAAGCACAATTTACCATAGTACAATTTAAGATAATTGGCATTAAAACTGTTGGTGACTGCATTGCCTTGACTCTGCCCATCAATTACCATAGCATCCCTTCTTTCCTCAACTTCATCTGTCGTCATAATTAATCAGAAAACCTGTTTGGAAAATTTGTACATCAGTAAACAATGATTATTTGACTCCAATCAAAAACCCAAAAGGAAAAAGGTGAATTAAAAAAAAAAACAGTTAGAGCACAAAGAGGTGAGATTGAATAAATGTTTACATTGAGATAACACAACTTCTAGGTTTTAGCATCATATGCAAGTTGGTCAAGAGAGAAAGAGAAAGAAGACAGAGAAGGCAAAGTAATCAAGATCCATGTATAGGCTACAAATATCAGAATCCAGCAATTGAAAATTCCATTTAATTTCACATGGATTCACCTTCTCAAACAATGGCAACTCCAAGCAAAGACTGGAGAAATGGCAAAACTACGAAGACATTTGGTAGCCTACGTCTTTTTAATTCCAGACAGAGATAATCATAATTTTTATGAAAAAAAGACAAGGAACCACTTTTTCAATTGGCACCAAAATAATTAACTTTCCCACACTTAAATATCAATGGATACCTAACACATGCTGCAGACAAGGAAGACAACTCACAAATCAAAACAACACACAATATCAGAAACCAAACAATACCATAATTCTAAGAAAATCTTTTTCTAGCAACAGAGAAGAACAAAAAAAAGAAAAAGATAAAAGAGTCACGATGAGAAGCACGCCAGTGTCTTTTCCAGTAGAAAATAGAGCCAAAAGAAGTTATTTCTCAAATAAAAACTGAAAAATATTTCCACCTTTCCTTCTATTTCTCTTTCACTTAAATATTTCCATGCAATTTCTATGGAACCAAACAGAAAGCACCATATAATAGAACAGCATGACATGCACGCACACACAAGTACATACATACATACATACATACATACATATATATATCTATAAAACAATAGCATGAGAAATGTGAAAAAGAATACTGTAGAGAACTGGGGCCTCATCATTGTTAAAGCTTCAATCTGCAAAATCAGGGAGGGAAAGGAGACAAAGTGAAGTGGAGAAATAGCTCTTAATAATATCTATGCATCATATGTACTACCCCGAAACCTAATTGTGACTTTTGATATATGCCCAAAATACCAGGAATGGCACTGGGGCGGGGTAGGGCAGGGACGGCCATCCCAATCCCATCCCCAATTCTAAACCCTATCTCCATCCTGTCTACAATGGGATGGGGTTTGAAATCCCAACCCCTGAGATCAGTGATCCCTGTGCCGACCCATCCCCAACAGATTTTTTCTTTTTCTTTTTCTTTCTTCCTTTTTTTTTTTTTTAGAGAGAAGGAATCACTGCTGCCTACCACTTAAAATTAAAGTTTAACACAATGACCCTTCAAGAAAAAAGTTTAAAGGAAAAAAAATTGCCAGACAATGCCATTTGAAATATTGTGAAGAACCTTAACCTGAACAAATATATTACCCTAAATTAACCTGAAAGAAAGGGTAAAGGCGAAAAGGGTTTCCATTTGAAGCAAAAGCAAAGTTATCTATGCCTTCAATAACACCAAACTGTAGTCTATGCACCGAGACAATGGCCATATATATATATGGTTTTTCCAATTGAATCGCGCATTTCCACTTCATTCGATTCAACGCAATTCAATCAAAAAATCCCTAACTTAAACAAAAAAAAAGCACACTTTAAAGATAAATAGAAGCTGACCTCGTTTGCGATCGCTTTCGAGACAAGTGGGGCAAGTAGGAACGGACGGAACCACTCTCTACAACTTCCACAGTAATCTCAATGGAACTCACAAACCCCCCAACCCCAACCCACCCCACCTTCTAGCAGCTGCACTCCCTCTTTCCCTTTCCCCAACCCCACTCTGTTAGTAAAACACAGGCGAGGTCAGGGAGTCACCGAGTCAGGACGGAGGAGTTCGTCGTTTCTGGTTCTGTTCTTGCCCTAAATCGTTGGACTCGGGTTTCTTTGTTTCTGTTTTGGGTGGGTTCTGTTGTTGGGCTGAATGCCTTTTGTTGGGTCAAAGCCCACACGCATTGAGTCTAGATTCTACAACGATCCTACCCATTTGCGGCTTTCCCCCGTTCTGGATCATGGGCTATATATAAAAGTAAAGTCGTAGAATTGTACGACTTTGACTGCGGTACTATAATCATATTTATTGCATATCTCACTGTTCAATAGACCTTTTAATAATTATAAAAAAAAAAGAAAAATTCTTACTAAACAAACCAAAATCCAAAACTACTTATCACTGTATCCAAGTGTTATTAATTCTGTGTCTACTATGTATGTGTGTGTGTGAATGTAACTAAAAGATTTTTAAAAAACAAACCCAAAAGAAAAGGATTTTGTAAAATATTATTTTAATAATAAATTTAAAATGTGTAACTAAATCCAAGAAAAATAGATTAAATTTTGGACCCGCATTACATTTATTTAGTATAAGGTTGGCCCAAAAGGACGGGCCCTAACCCAAGCCCAGAGAAGATGGAAGCAAAAGGCAGAACCGGTGGCGGACTGAGAAGAGCAGAGAGAGAGAGAGAGAGAGAGAGAGAGAGAGAGACATAGCATAAAAACGACGTAGGTTTGTTTTGTGATAAACGACGTCTGAGGGTATTTTGGGCATATACAGAAAAGCCGCAACTAGGTCTCGGGATGGTACATAAGATGCATAGATATTAACAGAGCCGTTTCTGCACTTCACTTCGTCCTCTCTCTCTCTCTCTCTCTCTCTCTGTGTTTCTCTGTTTGATTTTGCAGATCCAAGCTTCGAAAATGGTGAGTGCCCAGTCTTCTACAGTCTTCTTTTTTTTTTTCTTTTTTTTCTCCTTTTAGCATTTCTCGCGCTATTGTTCTATGTATGTATGCACGTACTCGTGTGTGCGTGCGTCGCGTTGCTCTATAATATGGTGCTTTCTGTTTGGTTCGCTAGAAATTGCATGAGAATTTTTGAAGCGAAAGAGAAACAAAAGGAAACGTGGAAATAATTTTCAGTTTTTGGTTCAGAGTTAACTTCATTTGGCTCTGTTTTCTACTGGAAAAAACGCTGCCTTGGTTCTCTTTGCGATTCTTTTTTTTTCTTTAGTTTGTTTTTTTTTTTCTCTGTTGCTAGCAAAAGATTTTCTTGGAATTATGGTATGGTTTGGTTTCTGATCTTGTGCTTGTGTTTCTATATGCGAGTTGGCTTCTTTGACTTCAGCATGTGTTAGGTGTCCATTTATATTTAAGCGTGGGAAAGTTGATTATTTTGTTGCCAATTGAAAAGGAGGTTCCTTGTTTTTTCTCATAAAAATTATGATTATCTCTGTTTGGAAGTTGAGGAGGAAATGGAATCAACGAAATTGCCTCACTGTTTTGTGGAACATTGTAAAATAGATGGTTTTGAGTGCCCAAATTTGGTTGATTGTTTTCTTATGGAAGCTGATTGTTTGTTTGTGTGATGAGTATGTTGTTGATCAGAGTTGGTGTTTTCATTTTTGGATGGCAGGCCTTTGTCAAGGCTCAGAAAACAAAGGCCTACTTCAAGCGGTTTCAAGTCAAGTTTAAGAGAAGGAGAGGTATTGTGATGGTTTCACATGCTTATGAACATATCTTCTCCCTTTTCATTCTTTGCTTATTCAAATTGACCCTTTTTTTTTTTGGAATTTTCTTTAGAGGGTAAGACTGACTACAGGGCCAGGATTCGCCTGATTAATCAGGACAAGAACAAGTACAATACTCCAAAATATCGCTTTGTTGTGCGATTTGTATCCTTGTGTTCAGTCTGTTAATGTGTTGATTTTAATTTTGATGTACTTCTGAGTTGAAAGCTAATGAAGCTCTGTTTATACCAAGATCATCTTTTTTTTCTCCCATATGCAAATCTTGCCTAAAATTTTGTCTTTTTGTCCCATTCACATGTTGTGAATTAAATGTATATTATTTTATAGTAGTCTAAGTGAGCACCAACTGTTTTTGCTTTTGAAGTTGTAATATAATAGTGCTGAATGTTGACAGTTTTGGATGCAGCTGTTAGAAGATCATTTGATGTCCTGTTTTGCTGTCTGGTTATTGATATGTACACATTCATATTTCCCATTTTGAAGTCCATTCGATAAGGAATTACATGGATTATTGAGTCTCTGGGACAATAGTCATACAATTTATGCTGTTTAAAACCTTAACCTTTTGTCTAGACCAACAAAGACATCGTTGCACAAATCATTTCTGCTAGTATTGCGGGTGATATGGTTCTTGCTGCTGCTTACTCACATGAGCTTCCTCAATATGGACTTGAAGTAGGTCTTACAAACTATGCAGCAGGTATGTTAATATCCATTTCTTGTACCATGTCTCATCGGAAAACAAAGGAAATTTGCCATCTGTCTGATATGCATCTGTATATCCTCTGAAAACCTGGGCAGCTTACTGCACTGGACTTCTCTTGGCCCGACGTGTGTTGAAAAAGCTTGAAATGGATGATGAGTACCAGGGCAATGTTGAGGTATATTCTGCAGAAGCCCAGAATCCCATACACTCGTTCTCTATTTACCAAGCTATTAGATTAAATGAAATCGGAACCAGATGTTGTATTTTATGAAGCTAGTGATTTTTTTTTATTCAAAATCTTTAAATGATTAATGGATGGATGTAATTTAACTTTAGGCCACTGGGGAGGATTATTTGGTTGAGCCAACAGAGAGGAGGCCGTTCCGTGCTTTACTTGATGTAGGACTGGTTAAGACCACAACAGGAAACCGTGTGTTTGGGGCCCTGAAGGTATCTTTCTAAATGGCTTCCCTTTTTCTGATTTCTTAAAGGAATATTTCCATAATGGAAAACTTTTTTGTATAAATGCTTAATGGAAAATGTTTTATTGTTATATGTTTTCTTCTGTGTGGTGGGTTTTCTTCTATGTTTTATGACATAATAAGAATTGTGTTGCATGTTCTCCTTCAAAGTATATATCTCAATTCAAACAGTGTTATGTTTTGTTTGTGGAGTTACCTTGTACATATCATCTCTTTTAGAATGCTTTAGGAGAGTGGCTGGATTAAGTGGGCAAAATCCACTTTTGAATGAAAAAAAAAAAAAAGTGTGTAAAATCCATGGGTTAAGTGGGCAGTTCTTGCTTTCATTTTGGTGAGAAAACTCACTTTGTTTGTAGATTAGTAACTCTTCATTGCTGTGAAGTGCATATGCAGTGTTCAGTCACGATAAATTTATTGGGTTCTGGTGTTAATTTTTCTCTGTTTTTGATTGGTGGGTTGGGAATGTCACTGATTTCAGGGAGCTCTGGATGGAGGATTGGACATACCACACAGTGACAAGAGGTTTGCTGGCTTTTCAAAGGATGCCAAGCAGCTTGATGCTGAAGTTCACCACAAGTATATCTATGGTGGTCATGTTGCAGCTTACATGAGGGTAATATTGGCTGGTCGAAGTTATTTTCAAATTATTGGATGTTGGTGTTTTATGCCCATTGCTGTGTCACTTTGAAAATTTAACATATATAAGTTTGATATTTATGTAAATTTTTATGTAATGTTTTTGTTACTAGACTTTAATGGAGGATGAGCCGGAGAAGTACCAGTCCCACTTCAGTGAGTATATCAAAAGAGGAATTGAACCTGATGGCATAGAGGGGTTGTACAAGAAAGTTCATGCTGCTATTCGTACGGATCCCACTGCAAAGAGATCTGAGAAACAGCCACCGAAGGAACACAAGAGGTCTGTTACTATTGACTTATGTGACACATATTAGTACAAGCACGTGAGACTACCTGTTGATCTCTGGAGAAATGTTCTGGTTTCTAGCAATTTAGTAATGATATAATGTTAGATTAACTGCTTATAAAACAAAACAGAAAAATGTGTCATGTTGGATTAGAGTAAATGATAGAAAACGTCGGCACTAACCATAAAAAAAACAGAGATATCAAATAGTTTGATTTCTACTTTGAGGAGTTGTTAGTTCAGTTTGCTCTTGTTTCTTCCTGTTACTCTTAAAGATGTGTTTAGCTTGAATGCAAGAGAGAGAGAGAGAGGGGGGGGGGAAGGACCTAGGTACCAAGAAACAAGTAGGGACATGGACCTAAATGAGGATTATAATTTGCCCGGAAGGACCTTTCTTGAGACAGTTAAACAGAATAGCTTTTTCTAACAATCTGCTGTGCTATACTCTTTTTTCTGTTTTTTGTGTGTACATTCTGTATTTTTGGGCTCCAGCATAATGTTTATTTTCCTGCTTACTGCATTAATTTGTGGATCTCCTTTTCTTTGTGAGTTGCACAAATTTAAGCTTCTTTTTATTTCTGCCTCGTTTTCTGTTTGTGCCACAGGTTCAACCTAAAGAAGCTGACTTATGAAGAAAGGAAAGCCAAGTTGATTGAGCGATTACAGGCACTTAACTCAGCAGCTGGTGACGACGACGATGAAGATGATGATGAGTGAAAATGGAAGGCGTGGGCAGGAATTTGAGCTCAAACATTGTCAAATTTTCTAAGTAGGCATGCTGACTAAGATTAAGATATATTTGGATCTAAGTTTCTTTTGAAACTGTTTTTGTTAATTCGTGCAATTTTTCCTGCTTGGAGTAATATATTTATATATCAAGGTTTTGGTTTTTTGTTTTTTTTTTGGCTCGTTATGAATAGATATTTGAGGTTTGACTCATTGCATTCGGCTCCGCAGGACACAAGTTTCTAGGTTTTTGCAAGTCTCGGTTAGATGCATATTTATTATTGTCATCTTCATTTATAATTGTGCGTCAAAATATGAAAGATGCGCAAATAATGGTTATGGTGTTGCAATGACAGACCTTAAGGATCTAACTTTACTGTTAATAATAGCCCCATGCGCATGCCTTGAGTCAGCCGCAAGCTCATGCTCGTTAGTTATCAAACGGGTAGCTAAATATGAAGAGAAGCATCCACCAAAATGGGTCCCCATAGACCATCGTACAAAAACCTTATCTAATGCCGAGCAATAGGTATCCGTATTCCCCCTCTACATCTTAAGCTCAAAGAACTGCCCGTCACTACACTTGCATTCCACATCACATTTGACCTGATAAAGGTGCCATCCACTTTCCGGGGAATTCAAACAATCCCTCCAATCAGAGAGATGCACATGCATTCATTCATGGCTCATTCGCTAACAATAACACCAGCTGCTGCAACACCCATCTCAACCAATTCTAAGACATCAGGCGACGCAACATCTCCAAGGCATCAAGCATGTGTTGGTTTGCCACGGGGATTTTAATCCAGTCTCTGCAAACAAACTTTGCCATCGCAGGTCGGTATCTCTTTGCACGCTTTATTGAAATCAAAGCCTCAGTAAAATGCAAATGCCCTCTTTTTTTTTTTTTTTTAGGTATTTGAGGGCATGACAATAGGAATCAAACGCGTTCCCAAATGCTCTGAGAAAAGACTATCAATACCATTCGACCAAAGTTTAATTGGTATAATGCAAATGCCTTGTTCGGCAGGATTGCCACATGTTGCCGAGCATATAGCTCTTACGGTGGGTTTCTAATGGCAGGACTCTAGCCCTGGGCTTGCGTGGTGTAGTACTGGGCCTGAACAATGGTGGCTTGAGTGCCATTGCTGCTAGGAGGCCACCACCTCCTCCGCCAGAGGACAAAAGAGACCCAAATGTAAGTGGTGTACAATCTGAAGTACTTGCCAGCAAGAAGAGGAAGGAAGCCATGAAGAAGAAGCTGTCGCCAAGCTAAGAGAAACAGGGAAGGCAGCAAGTAAAGCAACTCAGTAGCAATAAAAAGGCATACCCACCGGTTTATTTTTCACATGCTGCCTTTGCATCTTGAATTTTTTTTTCCCTATATGGAGGGCGGATGTGTTGTGTACCATAACAAACTAAAGAGCAACTTTCCTCTTTCCCTTTTTTTTTCCTTTCCTTCCTTTTTCTTTTACCCCTCTTTTGTGAAGGGGTGGTAGTATGGTGGGAAAAGGGGTAGAATTCTGATCAAAATTGGATCCAGTATATCAAAAAGAAGAATATGGGATCGAACTTGAGATAGTTTCTGATTTCAATCTGCACAATTCAGCACTTCCACAACATATCATTTAGCAAGACGCCAAAAACGGAAGTCTATAGGGTTGCTTCAAAGACCAAAGGAAGAGCCCCAGAATGCCGGTTGTATCAATTCCCGTTGAAACAAGGTAGTGCAAAACAGATCTATGAAATACTCATCCAGTATACATCTCTTTCAAATCTCCAGAAGAATGGTCCAGTTCATTTATTTCATCATGTTTCCTTGTATTTCTCCCTTTTATTGTCTTCATTTATTTATTTATTATTTTGGGTGGGGGCAGGGGCACCAGCGAAAGAGAGAGGCGATGTAAAGAAAGACGTGCAAATGATGCATCAGCTTTATATAGCTCACAGATAACTGGACTAAATGTTAAAAGCTCAAAGCCGAGAACGGCAATGGTGGTTAAAATTCTTATATAAAAGGGAAGTGAATTCTCATTCCCCGACACCAATTGCTGTGTTATATCAATGAATTTAACACTATATTTGCGTAATATACAACAAAACAATACTCTACACATGGCAACCACAACAAATCATAATCAATGTTCATACTATTTTGACCATGGATGAATGAGATTCAAATTGCTGAAAGGCTAGCCCATTTTCCTAGTTCATAGGGGTCAGCGTAGTAGTATAACTTGATTCGGTTCGACAAAGATAACCCAGCTGCCAAAACTGGAGATCTTAAACCAGAATCATCTTGTTCTGCAGGGTCATCTATAAATGCCCCAACATCCCCCAGGAGCTTGAATGCAACTCTGCTAGTTTGTATTTGCCTTGGGAAATCAAAGTACATAGCCGTTCCAGCCTTAGCTTCTGGCAGCCGATATTCGCCAATGGTCACCATTTTGTAGGGTTCCTGCAAAATTATCATCTTAGATGACTCAAAAGAACAGAACATGCTTTAAGGATAAACTTTGGTCATGTTCATTAACGTAGAGAAAACTAGACCTCAGTCCAAGAAGAAGAAGGAAAGAACACATACAAGTAAAATGTTTCCTTAAGCCAGGCCTAATCTTTTTGTCAATCATTAGTAAAACCATTGGCAATGCAACACCCCCCCCCCCCAAAACAACCCCAGAAAAAGAGGGTTGGCTGCAGCTATCATCCTGCAACCTACGAATGGATCTAAAAAAAAACGATCACACAAATGCCTATTTTTTTGGCAGTGTATTTAGTACTGTTATGGCACTCATTAACCAACCTACAATAAAGCAGGCCACATAGATGATACCTGTAGTGCAGATACTTGAATGTATAACACAGCTGGAGAAATGTATCTGTCTTCTAAAAATGTTAATGATGTATCCCATATGTCAGCATCTGAATAAGGAGAATGGGCAACTCTGGGCTTTATTGCACTGAAAGCATCAAGGCGAAATCCATCAAGTAAAGGAGAAGCAGGAGGCAAGTATTGTTCCAAGACAAGATCATTGTCCATTAGCCGCTCAGCCTCCATTGGAACCTGAAAGAGACAGTAAATTGGCAATATAACTCACATTATGGATTTTAAAATCAAATTGGAGACACTAATTGACTAGTTATACTTGCATACCTTGAATCTGTTCAATCGTGGAGCTCTGTCAAGATAACTGTTGAAATTCATTTGGTCAGGGCCTTGTGATCCAGCCATCTCCTCTTTCACAAGATTTCCAACTATCAGAAGTCTTCTTGCATGAAGACATGGATTATTTCCAACTGCTCCACCAAAAGAAGCCCGTCGATCTACTTGTGCAAAGGGGTTTTCATCAAGTGATAAAAGATTGAAATCTTTCTCAAAACTAATAGAATTTGATCCGGGTCGCTGAAGACGAAGTGTTATCCAAATTATCCGACATCTAACAGGATTCCTAAAGGTAAACTTGACATGCCTCGGTATTTCATCTTTCCTATTAGACTTTTCTGGCCCATATATTTCAGAGGAAGATGTGACCAGGGATTGCAGATCCCATTTTCCCATGCATGACCTTCCTTCTTTCTGTATTTTATTGCTGGCCCAGATTTGGACCTGTCAAAATCACAGGGAACTCACTAAATATGCAACCATTGAATGTGGATCAAATAACTGCAACAAAAACATAAATGCAATGATAGATTCAATTGCCATCAGGTGGAACATAGTAACAACACAAATATAACAAAGATGAGCACAGTGAGGATACAACACAGACTAATTGTTAGTCATTTACAATTCTCATCGAAGCACTGATTCTCTTTTACAAAAAACATGTTGGTCCACTTAAAGAAGATTGAAGCAGCCATTGGAGGAAGGGCGCTGCAAAATAATCCCGGAGGCAAAAGATTTACCTCATTTGGGTTTTTGGATCAGTGGAACTAAATATTGAGTGAGATTTTCAAAGGAGAAATTGCTCCAACATCCTACTTGGAAGAATCCTACCTTTGGGCTTGAGTTTAACAAAATGTTGCCACAAAATATGTTGTCATGGCAACTTAATGGATCATATTTGCTGTAAGAACTTTTTGCAATTTCTCCTTTTTATGCTCCTATAGTACAACAGTTGGTGGTATACATTTCATTTACGAACAAGTGTTTTCATTAATGATCAGAAATTAAAAAATAAAAATGGAAGCAACTGATTGAGAATTCCAGATCCAAGAAGGCTGTCTGGGTGCTTACATATTCTGCTGGTACAAGGAAAAAACAGTGATAGGAGAAAAATCCACAAAAAGGAAAACAACAGCTAAGTGATGATCTTCAAATTTGACTAAGACATATTTTAATTCAAACTTGTCATTATGGGTTATTTATTTTGTTATGGGCATACATGTATCTCTATGTTGCAATTGCATCAATATTGTGAACAAAGGCAGGGCTTTGATATAGAAAAGTACTTAGCAAGGAGAAATGGAAATAAACTGAAAGAATGATCACACATACCGTGGGAACATCGGATGCAGAGTAGCCACATGGACTGACAAGCAATATAACTCCAGTAACATCAGAGAGTGTGCCAAGGACGATAACAAGTTCAACAGAAGTAGTAGTTGAAGGAGCTTTCCAGTATGCATGCTGGGATCCAAAATCACAAGGAGCTAGTAATGACAGAAAGGGTGCTGAATCTATTGCTGTTTCAACCTACAATGACATGATACATTGTGAAACACCAGTAAAAGAGAAAGGCCTAACCAATGCCAAAAGAATATTCTGAAAAACTCTTCAAGAAATATTACTAATTAGCAAAATTAATATAATTATGTGCCACACAATTTTGAAGCACTATAAAATACATCAGCCACAGGATTAAAAATTTTTAGCCAAAAGTAGATGATGACCTATGCTGATTACCTTCCTCCATCCCTCCTTCCTTCACTGCAGAATAAGAGAGATGGGAAGAGATGATATGCCGATTCTGTATACAATCAAGACACTAATAAAGTAATGGGCAAGAAAGAGTGGCATATCTCTGGCTCAAAAGGTCATGAATCTCAGTTTACTAACTAGTTCTTTCAGTTAGGTCCAAAAATAACCTCAGCCAAGTACTGCAACATATAGTGTATTTATAGTACATCTCCTCCAACAAGAATACATGCATGGTTGAGTCTCTTGCAATCCAATATAGATGAATAAAAAGGGGGAATTAAAGTGATGAGATTGTTAATATGCAATGCATGAAAAAGATAGATTGTATCATATATCATCATGTAATGTCAACAAAATGTCATTAGCATGACACATTTTCTTATGCCGATTATCTAATACCATATCTAAAATTACAGATCTTTGGACCACTTAATCTTCTTTAATCCCAAAATTCACACTGCACTAGGTGGCCAAAACTATTTAGGATCTCAGTATGAAAAGCAAAATAACCAAAAGTATATACATTTCCCATTCTGTCTCTGCTGATAGCATGCATTTCATCTTGATCAGAACAAAGCACTTAGCATATTTATATGCAACCAAGATAGTAAGACATCTGTCCAATTAAGTCAATAAAAGCATATAACAACAACAAAACAGTAAATTGCATATTGCTAGAAGTCACAGCAGAGGTGAGCAGTGAGGGTTCTGAAAAAGATGTGATCAGGGGAAAGGAGAGAAGCCCTATCACATGCAATTAATCCTTCCAGGGAGAGGGTATAAGTAGATGACTAAGAGGAGGAATGGGCAATCTTAGAGGACTCAAATATGTGGCAGGTGGGCAGTGATGTAAATGAACAAAGAGCATCTGAGAATGAGTTAAAGGTCCACTGAACGAATTTGCTAGAGGGTGCAAAGTGTTTCCATGTGTCCAGGTCACATGGGTCATACTTCAGTCCAGTAGAAAAGCTTAAGGGCTGATCTTTCCCTTAACCAGCCCATTCTGAGCCCACCAAGCCAGAAAACCCAAGATCATCCCATTGAATTTGGCCTTGCTTTAGAATCATGACACCAATCCTAAGATTAAGTACAAAACTTCCATAGATGACTAAATTTATGATTATGATTAAGTACAAAACTTCCATAGATGACAAAATTAATGATCTACAGAAGTCAAGAGAAAAGATTTACGCAGCCAACCCCAATTATATTTATGATTAAGGCTTTGTCATTGTTGTACATAAGTCAAGAGAACTGGACAGACTTTTGGTGATGAAATATCTAAAGAAGGATTTACACAAGCTTCATAAACTAGCAATATCTGGCTAACTGATTTTGACTGATCTACCTACTATTTGGAGATTTAGTAAGAAGAAATAGTATGATAAAGGCTAAACATGAAGTTTATAAAAGGTGAGGGTCAAAGGCTATACCGGATGCAAAAAGCTTGCAGATGGGAATTCAGCAAGTGATTCCTCATGGGAAAGTAATTTTTGTAGAACCTTAGCACCTGACAGGTTATCAGAAACATGCTTTTCAGGAGGAAAACCCCCCAAGGAATATCCTATAACCTGATCCAGGGCTTCGTGCGCAGCACAATCTGCACGGTTACGTCTTCTCAAGCTTACCAAGGCCCTCAAATGGTCCAACATCAAAGCATCAAGCACAATCTCTTGACAGCAGTGTTTACAAATAACACTATCGAGTGCAATTAAATTATTTGCAGAACTGTCGACTTGACTGCCATGGCTTGACCCACCCTGACTGGTTAGACCATTGTAACTTGTCACATCCCTTGAGTTATAGTTAGCAAGCAAAAGAGCTCCTTTCCCAGCACAACAAAATTTGCAAACCTTTTTCTCGCATTCAGAACACAACAAGATAGACTGTGATGTTCCTACAGAAGATGAAGGGGTCGTTGTTGACTTAGATTCAGCACGCACCTGGCACATGCCACCAGAACAGCTCTCCCCAATGCCATTAATATTCCAGAAATCTACCACATTACCCTCAGTGGTCCCAAGACCTATGGCACCATTAATTTTATCTTCAAGCAAAGCTTGCCCACGCAAAGCAAGGGTGTTAGCAACTCTGCACAGTCTTCCCATGTATAAGTCATCAACCAAATAATTTGGATTTATAGTAGCAGGATCAATTCCAACTGACAGCAAAGCTCTATCCCTTTCAGCAGCAGAGAGATCTAGCCGAAGTCGTTCAATTTCTAGTCTCATAGCATCTAAAAATTCTAACTTCCCACCCTGCAAAATCAAACTGAATTAATAGCACAAAGTTTTCACTCCATCAGGTTACAACATAGAAACATGTTTGCTATTTTATCCTGAACACCACATCAACCTCTTAATAATCAAGATTAACATATTCCATTCATTACATAAACAACTATGAAAAACAATTATTAGTTTCTGCACAAGTTAAATGCATTGTGGTTGATCAAACAACTTTGTGCACAATAGCAATGAAATACTGCACCCAACAAAGTAGAGAAAGCAGGCTTTGTGAATTGACAATGAGGCATATTTTCCATGAGAAATCTAAAGAAAAAGAACAAAAAATACAAAGGAGAAGAAGAAGGAGAAGCCTATGAAGATGAATATCATGGTCAAAATGCATGGTTAAATTCTGCATAACTGCTCACACTGCCACTTTGACTATTGCAATTTCATCTAAGAAGCATACCCTTCTCAGCTACTTCTTTCCATATCAATTAGCAGTAACATGAAGAAATTATTAAAAGGGCAGCGTATTTTGATGCTCACAATCACAACTGCTATATATTTGCAAGGACCAGTACTTGGCATCGCATCACACAGAGATCCTAGCAAACTCATCACATCACATTCAAGCACCAAAAGTTTTCATGTTTTGGTGTCCTATCATTGTAAGGGTAATCACATCTCACATGCTATTAGATCACAACTAGCTCTCATTTATGAATTTCTAAAACAGATCCGCATTCCGAAACAAATTTGATGGAGTTATGGCCTTCTCCGAGTAAAGCTCTCAAGTTTCTGACTATTTCCCTAGAAATATAATCACATGCATCCATTTCTTACTCCCACTTCATAGTTTAATTTCTTCTTTTATTACACTAGCAAGGGCCGCCGCTCTATGGCTAGCATTAGAGAGGAAGCGAAAGAACAGCACATTCATTGGTTTAAGGTCATGATTATCATTCCACTGACAATTTTCTTGAACTGCCTTTGCTTTCATCACATTTTTGAAAATATATGACTTATTACGAGGAGTGTTATTGACACAAGTTTTTGGGAAAACAACTGATACAGAACCACATGAATTTAACCTTCCAAGAGACATAAAGCAAGCAAAAGCATAGCAACTCAAAGATAAAAAAAGAAAAGAAAACCTTTTGCAACCCCATAAGGAATCTTAAGCAATTTATGTACTTCTGGGCACTACTGTCAGGAGGCCTCAAATCTTGAGATCCGGAGAACTTATGGTCACTCTTAGCATCATCATATTCAATGTCAGCTTCGTCCAAAAAATCAAGCATGTCAGTTCCCTCATGTGCAGATTGTTGCATCACTGGAAGAGAAAAAGGTTCAGAAAATGCATCCTCTCCTGTCAAAAGATCAAGCAAATTTGTGGAAGCACTTTGCTGTCCTGATCGTGAGTCAATTTCATTGAACAAAGGGGTGCCAGAAAATGACTTGGTGTCTGAACCAGGAAAATACAGGCTGTTTGCCTTCTCATACTTGTTGGCAAGTTCAGTTATTCTTGCACCAGGACCTTGGTTAAGAAATACACCCTTCCACGGCAGAGAAACTCCGAGGATCTCAACCTATGACAGAATGCACTAGAAAATTATTAATCCAGAAGTAGCTAAAGAAAATTTAGCTTGTCAGAACTTGCTTAAAATAAGGGTCCCTGACCCAGAAAAATGTGCATGAACTTTGCAAATTTGTTTGTATTGAGAAACAATTACAATTTCAATCAATTTAGCACTCACTAATTTTTATTTCAATTTTAGCACATAGCATATTGTCACATAATCAATCTGAGTTTTGCCTGAGATCAAATGACCATAAAGAATTATACAAAGTACAAGCCAACACTTGTCAATATATATAAGCACAATCAACTTGAGAATAAATCATTGAACTTGACCAGGCAATTGATGTTGACTTGAAATGAGTGTGTATATATTTAAAATATCTGATACAGAGCTTACCTCACCAAGAGTCATAGGGCCTTTTCCAGAAATAGCAGGATAAAATGTAATTGCAACTATACGAGTTAAAAAATCCAAGTCCCCCTCTACTTCTTCAAACTCATACATCAATGGAAGGGAGTGGGTATCTTGGGCCTGAAGGCATGCACCAGCTCCAGTGATAGCCATATCCTCTGCACTAATAGGTCCCGGCAAGGGTATCAAAATGTTTGTCCCCTTTATGCACTGAGGTATAGAAGCAGCCTGTAGACAAGTCTAAAGTAAGACAGTGAAGTGAAGATGATTGTGTTCATGCTGCAAGTGCCTGTTGCTTCTCCATATTACCATTGCATGTATTTGTAGATAAACACACATACAAACAAACAAAAATTATTACTTTGCCTTTGGCTATGTAGCAGCTAACAGTATTTTAGTAAAAGATAGTGTCCCTTAAGAAATTTATCAGTTCCCAAGTAATTACACCAGATAGCAGCAGCGCCATCATGCATCAAGATCTCCCAGAATTACAAGGCCACATACTAGCAAAGTTTATTACGTAAACTCCATTCTACTCCTCTTCCCTCAAAACCTAACCAGACATAAGACACATCATATTGAGACAAATAAATGCCAAGTGAACCATACAAGCTAATGCTTTGTTGCCAGATTTTTCAGAATTGGACAACTCCATATGGATTTTGGTATTCTGGCTACTTCTAAGTCCCAAGCAATAGTTTTTCAAAGCAGCCGCATTAATCCCAGTATTTGGACTTTCTTTCTGCAAATTTCCATTTCATTTGCCTATACACTTCATTAAATGATCATATAAAAACTAATCCACATCAGCACCCTTTTTTTTTTTTTTGTAACTTTTTCAAGAATGGAAACTCCATGTTGATCTTACAGCTCTAGGCAAACTTGGAGGTCACTAAGCAACAGCTCTTGAAAGCAGCAGTCTTAATTCTAGTATTGAAATTGTCTCTGCCACATTTTTAGTTTACTTTGCCTTTTTTTTAATGCTTGTTGCATGTATGCTCCATAAAGCAACACAAAATAAGAGGCAACAAAAAGTTCTTAACACATGCTACATTTTTTTTCTCCTGCTTTTGAGATGATAGTTCATGCCACTTAAAAACTCTCAACAGGCATTTAAAGAAAAGGGAAAGAAAATTCCCATAAATGACCGCTGAAACTACCATCAAATTCAAAGCCAAACAAACATAGAGAAAAAAGAAAAGGGAACAACATCCATGCTATTTGAAGACTAACACTATTATCTCTGCCAGTGCAAGGTTGATGTGTAGAGATTATCTTTAAGCAAAATGTATAAACGAAACAAAATCAGACCTCCACAACTAACTTAAGCCCATCAAGGTAGCGCCCAGTCCTGACATCAACTGCTGATGGAAAGGTAGAATCATCTGCCCCATGAGATACTGTTAGGAGAAGCTGACAAACATGGCAAGGTTCACTGAGATAGACAAAAAGTTCAACAACATCTGCTTGCGGGCAAACCTGTTGGACAAACAATCAAGAAGTTGAACCAAGAAGAGAATTTAGTGATCCTAACTTGCACTATCACTTCCCCAACAATGAAAGATAAAGGAAAAGGAAAGACTGATCAAAAGGTACCCATGTTAGGTCTTTTCTTTTGAAACTCAGAAGACTAGAACCACCATTGGAACTTGGAAACATGTTGTTAACTGGCTTAAGCAAGAAACCAGATGGCCGAGAAGGTACCTGCAACAAAAAATGTGTATAACCAAAAATCAAATAACCTAAAGAGCTAAAGTGGTAATGACTTAGTCCCTATAAATCTGTCCTCTACATCAAGCTATTTTTACAGAGCCATGGATTTTAAAATAGAGGTTGTCAACTTGTAACAAAGACTCCTATGTGCTACCTAAGTCATCATGTAGGCAAAAAGTATAATGTTATCCGATTCATAATCCATGTGTACCATCCATCTCTGAAAATTATCTTCATGAATAAAGGAGCTTGCAACAGAGTGACAAGTTCAGTGCGAGGCATTCTCTACCCTAATCTATAACTGCTAGTTCATCTTTATAATGACTTCTCTCTCTCTCTCTCCCCTTCTCCCCCCCCCTCTCTCTCTATCCATCTATCTATCTACATATCTATCTATAAATGGAATGATTTCTCACTTCCCTTTATTGGGTAAGGATGTCTCTGTGCCCTTAAATTCCAAAATTTCCTACAAAGAAAAAGTCAACTTTCTAGCTTTATCTTTGCTCATGTCCTCTTTTCTGTTAAGCCTGTATGAAGTTAATGTGCTGTTATAAAAGTTCAAAACTGTTTCATAAATAGTGCTACACATCAATTTATGATTGGCAATTTGTACTCCATTTCCTATAGACTAACAGTTTTCAGTCTTCTAAGCTAATTTTGTTAATTTAAAATAATTGTCTCTAACCAACTTGGTGGTGAACCAGTGGTCTCCTCTAGACCTTAAATTAATAGTTCAGATTGTGTGAGTGTCTATGCAGGAGTGAATGAGAAAATCCAGTACAGTAAACTTTTAGAACAATCACCAATGGGAAGGGGTAACCACCACCATACAACAGGTCTGGTAGGATCAATATGCAGCACATAGGGTAGGGTTGCTGATATTGATTGTGTCGTGGGCACAATACCATATATTTGAATTTCAAATTCCAGAAAACTTTCCGCACATTTTAAGGTCAAAAACAAATGATCTGTAAAGCTTGCCTAACTATGCAGATGCAGAACCTTCTGATGATCAAAGAACGAGATGCAATATAACTTCAAAAACCAAGTTGACAAGGCTAAAGAGTGTGAACTTAATATTAGATGCCAATGGATATTATATGGGAGAGAGAACAGGACACAAAATAATGAAAAGTGATTTCGAAGTAAATTGATAGCTGGTGCCAAAGAATATGGAAATCATTCAAAGAGATGAATGAAAAAACTTCAACCTGAGGAAACAATGGAACAGCTAACTATAGATGTAAAATTAGATGTAAAATATGGAACAGATGCCAAATAAATTGCTAAAAGAAAAGAACCAATTACAATCATGAAGCCATGGGGAAAGCCAGATTACTCTAGCTAGCACAGACAAATCACAGAAATGGCGTACATTTAATGGCTGCACGGGAACCGACGGAAGATGCTTGAATAGTCTCATTCCAAGAAACATTTCCAACTGCTTCTGACGAGAGCTATCCACAATTACATTTTTGTACCTCCTCTGTAGGGTGATTTTCATATTCTGTGCCACAGAAAACTGCTTGAATTTTCCTGCTTCTTCAGTAAATATGCTGAGGATTTGGCTATGCATAGCTTTAGAACCAGTGTAGAGTGTTGCGTGGATATCCCCAGCAAGAAGAAATAGATCAGCTAGTTGAGACACAGGAGATAAAATTGTGGAGTTCTTGAACTCTTCAAATGTCATATCAAATCTCTTCCAAGGCTTATCTGGACAAGGATGGCTCCATGTTGTCGTCCGAGTATTGTGATCAATGTAGTATGTTTTCCCTGTTACAGCATCAGAACGTTTCTCCCAGCCTGGTGGCAATGGAGCAGTGTATCCACCATAGCTATTAACTGACTGATAAGCATATGCCAAATTACTATCAAGAGATATGGCCAACCTCCTGCACTGTTCCACAAAAACCTGGAGGGAGCCAAAGTAGCTCGCAGCATTGGTTCTATCCAAAGAATCTGCACAGTTAAAACGTATGACTCCACTTTGATGTGATCTTAAGCAGAATGCACCTGAGAAATCATCATTATAGATGATTTCACCTCTGCAATCTTTGAGTCGCTGTCGTGAAGGAAGACAATCCCCTTCAGAAATTCCTATAGCAACAGTAGGTGCTTTTAAAAGTTTCCACAGTCCCTCAATTGTTTGCTGTTCACCTTTTAGTTTTATACTGGCATGCCAATCATAATTTATAAGATGTATCCTAGTGTAAGGAAGCTTCCCAGTTGATCTTATATAGTTCAACGATTCCTCAAAATGCTGAACCAGAAGAGATTCTGACTTCCCTTCTTCATTCCTAAGCAAGTTGACACATAGAATTGGAACAAAAGCTTTTTTCTTCCGAGCTTCCCCAACAGTTGCATCCACAGTTTGGGCATCATATCGTTGACTCAATCTGCAATAGTATTGTGAGCTCCCCTTATAAGGATCTTGATCTGAAACATAGATTTCCGCTTCTTTAGCAGTTATCTTTAATTCTGCACCCCACCAGATTGGAATTGTGCCCCGTCGCCAAACATATGTGTTGAAAGGAACACTCTGACCAGTTCCCTTGGGTACCCACACAAGTTGCTCACACTCAACTTCATTTCCTGTTTAGATTGTCCATTACAAGTTCAGTGTAATTCTACAAAGCGGAGATGAAGGAGATGAATTGTTCATCCAAACAAACACAATTACAATAACAAGTTACATATATAAACCTGTTACATGGACAACTTGCAGCTTTAGAGAAGCACAATAAAACAATTTACTGTCTTTGAATTGTGGTCTACATTTGAGATAAAAGTCTAATGTATACAGCTTAGTTACATACTGGTTCAATGTACCTACAATACTAGGAGGAAAGTTCTTAATTTTTATAAGTGCTGGAAAGGGGCAGCAATTTAGCCTGTCCACTGTTAGGTATCTAACTAAATAGCGCATTGGAGGGGTTCCAAAAACAAATGGGATAATACCAACAGTTATCCAGCTCATTGGTGTGATGTTGAAATTTCTCTTTCATTTTCACAGTTGTTATTTTCCACATTAGATCCAAGATTGGTGCTACTTCTAACCTAGTTGCTCAAGTTCTCAAACTTTGCTAAACCCTAAACCTAAAATCAATCAACCTAGAATCTCTTCAAATCCTCATTCTACTTCAAATAGAAGTCAGAATCCTGGTTCATAGTACAAAGGAATGATAGGAGCTCCAATAAAAGAAAAATGTCCTACCAACGTGTAAGATATGCCTAAAGTAATATGTCACCCTGAAATTAATTCATCTCCATTCATGACACTTTGTTTTAAAAGCCAAAATCCAATCACCTGCCATATGATATGCCCGTGGTGTGAATACTAAAAAATGACAGCAAATAAATTTGAACATCATAGGCTAAGCAGAAGCAAATGGCAAACATACTGCCAGAGAGAAGAAGGAAAAACAAAAACCAATTCAATCAATATTAATAACTAATGATACCTGTGCTAAAACATGAATTTAAACCCCTTGCCAAGTATCGAGTACCAGGATGCAACCGACTACGACGAGCTGTGAGAGCAACTATCCCCTCTAACTGACCCGAGCTTCCAAAACTTCGACATTCTGCAAAGCCCTATACATTAATATCAAGCAAACAGTATCAAAATATAAAGGGTAAACCTTACAAACAATGTGTTTATTCTCTTTTTAAGATTGGAAAAATAGCTGAGAACAAGCAGAAAGAAAAATGCAACTAAACAAAAGCACACAATTGAACAACAAAGCAAGATAACTGGAACAAATTTTGCAGCAAATTCCAACCGGAACAAATTCATCAAATCACAGGTAAAAGAAATTATGGCAAGTTGTGCTCATGGCCATTTCAAGCTAAGAAGAAACAAATAAAGAAAATGGCCCCACCAGCCATTTGTACACTTCTTAACCAAGATCACAACTGGCAACCAAAATTATGGAAACCCAAATAATCATAATCAAATTATAGATTAAAATAGATTGTAGTTCTAGTAACCTCAAAAAATGTAAAAAGTAATAGCAGTTAAATCAGAACTAGAGTTTTAACAATACGAAAATCCTATAAGAGGCTACACTCCAAAATCCAAGATGATTACACCTAGTCAGATTAGGGAAATTAACTTTTAAGGCCAGCAAAAAGCCAACAATACAGTTAGCATATGCTCAGCAGATTGGCATCTAAAATGCCTGTCCAAGGACAAGCTCCTTAGTACTATGAATCCCTATTAAGTACATATTAGTTCAGTCCATACTGTTACAAAATTGTGTGCTGAAGGATATAGTTATGGTGCAAATTGGGCTGGGTCAACCAGAGAAACTTTCTTCTCTTGTTTGTCTTAGTTGATGCTGCATTCAACCACCGTACTCCCACTAGGTACATAAAGGGGATGCTCCTACATATTGAGCCCTAAAGCCTATTCATTTCAATGCTCCTCTAGATGGGTTGACTTTTTCTTCTTGGGCACTTCTATTTGTTGAGGCGAATGGATGAACAAAGCCAATAAATAAATAGAATTACAAAGTACAACATGCAAAAGACTAACTCCACAAATATCTTTGTGAAGCAGCTGCAAGACACTCTAAAGGAAAGAATAACAATCCTTATCAGAGAAGGTCAGTGAGTAGATTCAATAACCACACTCCCATCCTGGCCCAGAAGGTAACCAGTTAACACTTATAAGAACTCCACAAGAAGAGAAACACTGCTCTATGTGAAAAGGGGTTTGTCAAAACCCAGATTTCAAAAAAAAAAAGAAGAAAGAAAAAAAAAAGTTTGAAAAACAAAATGCAGATCTAATTTGCCTCCTTGTAATCATGGTGGTAGAAGAGAAGCCATCTCTTAGATAAAATCATATTCCCAGCAACAGATAACGTCACAAATGGGTGAGCCTAAGGCCAGATCAGCACAACAGCCAAAAACCAATTAATTATTTCAGATCTTAAGTTAGAACCAATACCAGTTCATAACATTTGATATGAAGTAGCTCCTAGGTCCTGGGTTAGGGTCATAAAATTAGAATTTCAAGTAGATCTGTATGCATTTTTATGAGGGAAAATGGCTATGAACCAAACAAATCCATGTGTACTAGATCCTACATATATGACAGATTACTCATAGTGTTATCAACAAGAAATATCATGAACAGAAAAAAATTTCCAGGCACACCAAGCTCTGAGACAGTGTCATGATTAGACTTTGATTCCAATATGCCATAGGCATGTTGGCAGACGAACAACTGAATAGTTCAAAGCAGTCCACTTGAATAAGATGCTTGAATGGAATGGGATATCATGCAACGACATTGAATTGGCAGCAAACTAGCAGACGAGAAACAAAGAAGATATTGGGTTAAAAGCATTGATGATCAAATAAGCATCAACATGAAAATATTGAGAAGGCAAACCTGCAGAAGCATAACACAGTGCAGTGGTAGCCCAATGTTTTTAAAAGACATTGAAAACCATCCATTCCAAACAAACTCGTCATCAGGCTTTTCCAAGGGCATATGGCTTGGAAAAGGCCTAGTAATATCTCTTGTCTCACAAAAGTAGTGCTTCCCATCAATATCAAGATCAGTTAACTCTTGAATGTTCTTTACTTCTCCTTTACCCTGCAGCTGAGGGATTTGAAGTGGTATCTTGATCCATTGGGTCTCTGTCACTGTATATACACATCCTCCACCAGGCAAGTTTGGAATGCTGGCAGTTAACTTTGTAGCCACAAGAAGCAGCCCAAAACTTCCTAGGGCAGCGTAACCTAATATCGCCCTTGCATAAGTTGTACTCCTGCAAAGCCACTGTGATCCATTTGTAATATAATCTAAAGCTTCAGCTTCAGATTTGAAAACATCAACACTCCATTTCCCACTGTAGCGAAGTGCACCAGTTGTTGGATCAATACATATCAGCTGAGTGTCAGTCCTGGAAGACAGGCTGGCAATTATGTATACTTCACCAGTATCCAATGTTGCAACCACGATAGATGTCTTTCTTGGACCACCAACTGCTACAAAACCCAAAGCATTAAAAAATATACAAGCAGGATAGAATATAAAAAAGGAATCAAAGACTCAAATCCTCCCCACCCCCCCCATCCCCAAAAAAAAGAAGCAAAGACATGCTACTTTTTTCTTATAGCCCTGGATAAAGAAAAATACAACATGTTTGATATAAAAATTTTCCTTGTGGTAGAGAACCTTTAAGGTCTGCTTATACAAACAATAAAAGCAAAGGCAAACAAACAGATTCAAAATAACGGCTTTAAAATGTTTGCTCAATACACAACTTGAAAAACAAGAAGCTTGGGAACCATTCATAACCAACTTCAGTGGATATCTGGCTGCATTTCAGTAGATTTGCATCGTGATCAATGTTCCAATAAGCTAACACAATTAGCATTAGCAAGGACATAATAGAGTTTTACAGGCAATGCACAAAAGTAAAGCAGACAAGTGGTTAAACCAAATGATTGCCTTCCATTCATCAATGTGGAGCAACCGATTCTACACAATTTTATCCTGTCAACCAATGATATTATCCTTTATAGTAAATCCTTCCGCCTTCGTCCGCTGCATCGGTTCACCATTTCCATACAGACAGGATCTGATATAAATTTCAACTTGTACATGGACCCTTCATCAACAAAATGATGACACATCGACCATAGGTAAAAACTAATAGCATCCAGTGCATCAAACTGCATGTCAAGATGAGGCATGCAAAATTGTCTCTCGTGCACCACAGGGACTTGAGATAACATATAAAACACGGGTACTCACCAGGTGATTCCATGCGCACCAAACAAAGCTGATGGTTTCCAAAAGCCGCAGATTTCAGAACCCCCCGATGGAGAGAACAATGAATAACCTAAATCTGCCAGAACATAACGAAGGTAAAAGGCCAGGAAGAAATTGAAAAGCCTTAGTCATCTATGGCAAACTTTCTTCCGCTTTTATCAGACTGCTTTCGCTTGTTTGCACTATAACACACAGACAACACTAACATATTCCATGTAAAAGCCTATGCAATGTTTAAATGCGAAGGAAAAAAGAAAAATCTTGAAAAAGAGGAAAAAGAAATGATGGACCCATTCCCCCCTCCCCCCCAAAATAAAATAAAACAAAAACAAAACAAAACAAAAGGAGCAAGATTCAACAAAATCTCGTTCTTGATCAGATGTGAATCTTTCTATACATTCTTCATAGGATCCGATTAGGGCGGCGGCGATCCGAGAATCCAAGAAACTACTGCTTCCTCTCAAAGATCCCAAATAACTCGACAACGAGACTCCAAACAAAAATAAAAAGAAAAGAAAAGAAATGCGTAGAAACGGAATGAAAATTCTTTCTATGCAAATCGCTTCCAAGAACAATTAGTAGTTGATAGATACAAGAAGGCACGCGAGAGATTCAAGACTGCGATTCAATTTGCCGATAGTGTTGTTTCGTCTTGCACGTATACTTTTCTAGAGAGAGAAACAATAACTGACCTGAAAGGAGTGATGCAAACAGAGACGAGAGAGAGAGAGAGAGAGAGAGAGAGAGAGAGCGGTTCTCCTGTTTAAGAAGGGGAAAGAATTAAAGAAATGGCCAGAGGCGAGAGGAGAGAAGTCAAGATCGTGTACGGTACGGTCCACGAAACACAAAGTGTACAAGGCTATTTAGCTGATCACATGTGGCGGCTAATGTGATGTTTGCCAAAACGCAGCTTTCAGCAGTCAATTAAAGCAAATTAGATGAGTTAAGATTAGGATTAAAGATAATAAATGACATTTTGTCGTGAAGTAAAATCATTCAACCACGGTCTTTCTTTTCTTTTTTTTTTGGACTTTTTTTTGTCCCTTTTCGATCATTTGATTTTTTTTTTGGCACATTGGAAAATTTTTTTATCACTTTCTTGCATTATAATACTATTATTACTTATTCTTATTTTTATTATTAAATTAATTTTTAATTATAATATTACGATTTTATTTTTATAATAATTTTAATAATTTAAATTTTGATATTATATTATAATATTATTTTGTATTTCATAATTTTTAATTTATATTACACATTTTTTTAATTTCAATAATATTTTTGACATAGATATTATTATAATATATTTAATATTAATTCTGATTTTAAATTAAAATAAAGAATTAAAAAAATTCTGATTCAAATTTTTTATAAAAAATAATAATAATAAACATATTTTAAAATTAAGTATTTGATTTTTAATTTTACTTGGTTATAAATTTTTATTCTGGCGGGGAACCAAAGGGAAAGCCAAAAAAAGAAAGAGATGAGGCCACGAATGAGTGACAAGCCACGATGCCCACAGGATTATCCAACCCCGTATCTTCTGCAGATTCTTCCATTGGACACGTAGCCGCACAATATCCAAAACCCCATTTTACATTGCTTTAATAGATAAATCAATTATCATGTTTCTCAGCTCTCAAGTAAGCACCCACAGTTGTTGGCTTTTCCAAGTTCTTGCCTTCTTCAGTTGTCACGAGTAATACTTTGAGTTTCAAGAAATCTAACTGAAACATCCGCTTTCTATGGTGGGTCTGCTTCAGTTGGGCTTTACCTTGTTCCAAATTCCATAGATGCACATAATGAAGTATGCATGTGGTCCTAAAAGTTGCGCTGTCTGTTTTGTTTTGTTAGAATAATGCAGTTGAATCAGATTTTACTTCTCAGTGACTGCATTTGAAGAAACCCCAGTTGGGTAATTGGTCTTATGTTAGTTCGCCCGGGCTTTCTTGAATAGGCTTTTTGGTTGTTTTCTTTGTAAGAGTGCTATCCTGCTCATAATTATGATTGACACCTGATGCTGATGCAAGAACTCGAAGTTCTGGCAACCAACTGTAATGAGTTGGTCTTTTTGTAACGTGTTCAAACCAATTTGGTATATTTTAAGCCTTGTTTTATTTTCATTTTTATTTTTATTTTTCCTCCCATCTGGAGCAGCGTTATTGTTATTTGTCATTTAAAAGTTAAAAATTTAAAAAAAAAAAAAATGTAAAGCAGGGAGAAGATGAGACTGTCTTTCTCTATTCTGTTTCACCGTTTACTTTTTACGCTAGAAAGTGGATTCTATTGTCATTTGAGATCCTTCCTGTTTCACTTACCTTATTTGGGCGATGGGTCAAATTGTTGGAACTTGTATTAATTTATCCAGTTTGTCAATAGAAGATGATAGCTTGGTGATTTTTCATCCAGAGGTCCATTGAATTGGGAAACAAAATGTTGCCTGTTTGCACTGCTACCCCAAGTCTCTCTTCTTATCCTCAGGTGAGATTTCAGTTTCAATCTGGCTTAATCTGCAACATAAATGTTGTCGATTTGTTACCTGTATCTTGCATTGACTTAATATCGTCTTTTTTGCTTCAGTTGTGTTCTTTCATGCATTTGCATGGAAAGGCCTCAAAGCTTGAACTTCAAGCAGTTTTGCTGAAACATGTTAGGATCTGCCATTGTATTGGTTGTTGTCCACTTGCCATTTAGTTGAAGCCTGTGCATGAAAGGGCTCTTGACTTCTCCCATGTTATTTAAATTTGAGCTTTTGGCAGGGTCTTATGTGTAAAAGTGACAACAGCATTTTCTTTCTTGGGTGACGATGAAATTTTCTACACATTTAACACAATTCAGTCAAATAGAAATGAAAGATATGAGAATTTGAAAAGGTTCTCCAATTCCTTGGGACCTCTTTTTCCAAGTGAAGATCTCAAAGGAATCAACTTCCAGGAATTTAGATGCTAATTTCCTGTGCCATGAACTCTTGTTTTGTAACTTTTTCCCACACAGATGTGCCAATTCAAATTTTTGAAATTGTTACATCTGCAGATTTTATTTTATGGAGGTTTGCGACCCTTTTCAAAAGATTTTGAGGCCAGGTGCATCCTGGAAGACAGGGTGGTTAATAGCTTGTTGAATGGAACACATCTCCAAGGAACAACCTTTAAGACTCAAGCTGCAAAGTCCTTCTATTCCTGTGTTTCTGAAAACAAGCCACAATCAGTGCCCATATCTTTCATTGATGATGCTTTCTGCCCAAGTGAATTGCATGGTACTAGAAGCAGGTTTTATAATAACTGGGGTTATTCAGCCAGAAAATTGAATGAACACAGCCCCATGGGAACAGAAGGAGCAGAAACACTAAGACATGCTGAAGGTTACAGCATATCCTCTGTGGAAGGAGTTGTGGACCCCGTCGACCGATTGACTGTAAGTGCAGATAATTTGGTAGGATCTGTCGAACCTGAAACCGTGTCTGCTACACAAGTAGTAACAGAGACTCCCAGTTTGGTATCTAACTCCCTGAATGTTACTGACAATTCATTATCCAGCGCAAGGGCAAGCTTTGATGATATTTTAGCTGGAGTTAAGGACTCCATCAGCGATTTGGTAAATACAAGAGAAAATACCATGAAGAGCTCACTAGATACAATCACTTCATCAATAACATCCATTGCCACAAATGCTTCTAAAGCGATGGATGATGCCCTGAGTGCAGTATCTTCAACTGTTGATCAATCAGGAGCATCAGCTGGCAATAGATTGACTAGCTTTTCAAATGTCTTGAAGGAAAGCACAAGTAAAGCAGCTACTATTTCTGTTGATGTGTTGAGAGGCACTATTGTTGCAGTGGAGGATTCTATTGTAAAAGGGGCTTCTTTTCTTGTTTCTTCTTATGGAACTGTGAAGGAGTTGCTTCCTCCAGAGATCAGGGACACCCTAAATGTGTCTGAAGAAAGGGCAGCACAAATATTGGAGCCAGTAGGCTCTGCTTTTCAATGGGTATAAATATCTTGTATGAATTGCTTTCACAGCTTAATGGTCTAGAAATTATAGAGCAGTCTTCATGATGAGAATATTGTGGATACAGAGTGAAATTAAAAATTGAATTCATCTTTCTGCTACTTTTGGTTCTTGATGGAACCTGAACCTAGGATACCCTACCTGAATTAACTTTTTCTGTATTGGAATTCATTTTGGGGTCTTCTGTCATTTTCACTTTGCAGAAAATCTATATGAAAAATCATCATAGGATTATAATATTAATGCTTTTGATTCAGTATTTTCTAAGTTATGAGTATGCTTTTTCTATTTTTTTTTCTTCCACTAGCAATGCTGAATCCTATAAACAATAAACAGGTTTACACTGCTGTTGAGGGGTTGGAAGAAAGTCTTGGCTTGAATCCAAATGATCCAATTGTTTCCTTCATTCTGTTCCTTGGGACTTCAGCCACGTTGTGGTATAGGTGTCATTTTGCACATGAAATGTTAATTTATCTGGTATATTTTGTGTGAGAAATTGAATTTCTTTTCAGATTTGTACAGGGGTTTTTATTGGGCTTGGAACTATAGTGGTTATTCTGGAGATTTATCTCCTCAGTCAACTTTAGAGCTCCTGAAGGGGAAGGAGAATGCTGTGCTCATTGACATCCGGCCTGAGGCAAGAGACTTTAAATTTTTCTGGCCTTTTAGTTCAATGATTGACCTTCATAGGCTTTCATATACCTACATGAGAATGTTTGGATGACAGAAACTCCTACTACTTTGATTTTGGTTGTCCTCAAGGATTTCTGCTTTTTGAAAATCTTGTTTTTTTCTCTTTTTCAGATTTTTGCATTAAATGTTAAAACTGCTTTTGTCACTGATTGATCTGTGTTAAACTTTGTTGTGGGGTATCATCTTGGTCAAGACTGTGAGAGAAATGAATGGCATTCCTGACCTTCGAAGAACAGCCCGTTTCCGTTATGCGAGTGTAACTTTACCAGAGGTTGGTTTTTATTTAGGTTTTACCTTAAATCTGTGAATGGGGGAATGCTTCTGTTAATTGATAGAATGATGATATACTTTTAGAACAGTTTCACTACAGCTAAATTTCAAATAATGCATTGGATCACTGAGATGCAATAAAGTGTGCAATTGAAGCTTGGATATATCATTGTTCTGGAATTTTTGATTACATACTTTTCCTCATTCTCTAGATTGATAGCTCAGTCAAGAAGATGTTAAGGGGGGGAAGAGACATTGACGATGCCTTAGTTGCAGCAGTCATTTGCAACTTGAAGGCAGTTAAGGTATGTAACTAAATGTTTGATATGCCTTTCTATCTTCTGCATGGCTTTACTGTTTTGAAGCTCTCTGAATATTGAACCTTTGAAATGCTGAAAATAGGTCTCACTGTGCTCTGTGTCCTAGCACTAGGGATCAAGAAAATGTTCTTGCCATGCCATGCTCTCATTTCAAAGGATCCTAGAATAATTTATTCTGTTGATGACATTCTATGATAAAGTGAGTTATATGTCTCTTAGAATTTGCAGGTAGGTGCCCAGATTTACCCAGTAATATGTGAGTGGTTGATGATAGCATTTTTTAGGGAAATTAAATCTGATAGCACAATGCCTTGTTATAATTTTTATGATCCCAACATCAAGCCCTTATCATCTTTCCTCATCTCATATTGGCTTGAAGGATGCCATCTCTCATTTTTGTTTTCTACTGCTTGTAGGACAGATCTAAGGTCATAGTTATGGATGCTGATGGTACTCGGTCAAAAGGACTTGCAAGACACTTGAGAAAACTTGGGGTCAAGGCAAGTATTTCCTATTCTCTGAGATTCTTCTTTACTCACAGAAAGAGATTATTCTTTGTCTGCATAGTTGAATAGTTTACCAGAAAGAGGTACAGAGAATTCCATATAGTCCAGAGGATACTGCCATTCAAGTAACATGTGTCTTTCTCCTCTTCATGTCATGGGTTAAGAACTGGAGCAGGTAGTGAACTTCCGATACCCAGTTGGAATGATCAATACCGTATGCTTGTAAGGCTTACAACTCAAATCACTGAAACAGATATGGTTGTTCTTTTTGCTTTTTCAACAATATAGAATGCTTGATTAGAGTAACATATCCAACAGGGATGTACACAAGGGCTACTGGAAACAATTACATAAAAAATGAGAGAGAGAGAGAGAGAGAGAGAGAGAGAGAGAGAGAGAGAGAGAGAGGAAGACATAGAAGGTGAATCCAACAACAACAATAACAGAGCCTTAATCTCAAATTTTATTAGGGTTGGCTTCTGTTTTATTTGAACTAAGTTTGATGTGAAATCCAATTGTTCTAAATCCTTCCTAATCAAAGATTCTCAAGTCAACTCAGGTTGTCCTCTCCATTAAATAAAATGTACAATGCAGAGTGGCACTAAAGCTGTTATACTTTATATATCAGAGTGCTTACTTGGTCCAAGGTGGCTTCCTGTCTTGGGCAAAACAAGGTCTTAGAGTCAAGGAGCTCAAGCCTGAAACAACATTAACCATTCTCAATGAGGTACTTACTGTTACTGCTGCAGTGTAAAAAGTAGATATGCACATTTATATCTGCTGATTTTTCATCATTTCAACAGGGTAAAGTTCTGTACATATTGTACTTGTACTCTTTTATAACATTCATTACATTAGCATTTCTATCATATCATGGCTGCATTCCTCAAATGGTCAATCAAGTGTGCATCCGTGGAAGTTGCTACCTTATTTTAATTAAAGGTAGAAATCTACGACCCAACTGCACTGAATCTGTTTAGCAAAGTCCAACTGGAAAGAAGGATATTATATGGATAAAAAGCAATAAAAGTAATGCATGACCTAACTTCATTGAATCAGTTGTTGTGCAGAAAGTTCATGCATGATTTCTCATTGGAAGTGAATTCATGAATCTAACTTTTGTGGATTGAAATGAAATGAAAAACAATATATATATATATTATGAATAATTCACTATTCATATATCTTTTTACATATTGATTTACTCTTTGGAGGTGTTTGCTTTATCTAGTAACCATATTTGAGTTTTGGCCAAGTATCATGGGACTTCGTGGCAATTTCAGGAAGCGGAGGCAATCCTTGAGGATATCAGTCCTTCTCCAGTTCAAGTCCTTGGTTATGGAGTGGTATGATTAGGGTTACTTTTAATCACACTATGGAATTCTGATTTAGGTACCAGGTGTTTGTTGCCCTTCTAACTTTTTTCCCTGGCTATATCATCGAAATGATTTCTTGTATCTGTCAGACACTGGTGTGGATGGTCACACAGATGCAAATCCTAGATATCTGATTGCATCAAGCCTAGACTGTTTCACTATAAAAGATCTGATATTATTAACTAAGTTAATTTCCTTATAACGAAAATTTGCATTGCATCTTTAACTGATTAAGGTTCTTACTTCATTGACAGGTATTTGCCGGAACATTTTATGCATTACTAGGTGTGTAAAATGAACTTTGATTTCATTTTGTTTTTCTCTTTGTTTTTTCCCTTGTGATTCCAATGACAACCAATGTGCAATATGCTTAACAAAACAAATAAATACTGGGAGCAGATATTATTCTTTGTCAGGGCCATCCTTATTCAGAAATTGAAGAAAAATGTTTGCAAAACTATGTAATGTAGCAGTTTCTTGTCAACTAAGGATGCATATGGGAATGATTTTCTTCTTCCTCTTTTACTTTTGGCTCACTTTATGTTTTTCTCTTTTTTGGGGACGGGGCAAGTGTTGTTCCAAAGGTAGTAAATTATGCTATCGTTGAAGTCACAGAGAATGCTCATGGACACAATCTCAAATCAGCCAAAATTGGCAGATGTTTGTGGTGTATAATGTCTTTTTGGCGCATATAAACACCCCCACTGCTTAATAGCAATAGAAAATCTTGGAGGATTGAGTTGAGTTCCACCTCTATTTGTTCATGCTCTCTTGATGGAATCTCAGCATTGACTGAATATCAGGCTAAGCTGATTCATTGTTCCATGGATCTGTATGATGATGAGCTTATTAGTTGGCATCACAATCTTGATCGAGAGAATTTACATATGTGCATCTGACAGATTCTTATTGTAATTTTCTTCTGTTGAAGTTTCTTATTGTTTCCATGGATTGATTTTTTCTTAATTCTGGATGATATTGCAATTCTTTGTTTGATGTTGTGTCCTTCTTGCCAACTAAACATGAATTTTCATTTCAGAATGGGAGACGACATTACAACTTATTGGCATTTTTGGACTTGGTCAGGTATCTAGGCTTTCCATGGATGTAGTTCTCTATTCCAATTTTCCTTCTGTGTATGTTGTTGGCTGCTGATCCTGGTTAAAATAGACTGTCAAACATCCTATTGGAATTCTGTCTCTGTGCTGACCTGACTCTGTCATATCTCCCTATTTCTAAATTCCTAAGTTCTTACATGCATAGCATATTCTATAATAATAATAATTATTATTATTACAATTGAATTTCGAGCAAACAACTATGTGCCTAGAATGTGGAAAAGGGCTATTACTTGTCCATGAAGTCTGTTCTTTACTAAAACAGCCGTGGCTATATCCGACCCTTTGTTGAAATAAGTCTTTTTTATAATTATTTTTTAATCTTTTTGTTATGCTGTAGTAAATTTTAAATTGTTATCATCTCCATTGTGTTTGCACTCTCACATGGCAGCGATCTTCTGTGTCACTTTTCTTTTAGTTATCATACCATCTAAGAAGAAACTCTAGTGGTGCTTTCATAATCTAGATTGAAATAATACACCAAGTGCAGTGCACGGTAAGCAAATAAGAGAGGAAAGTGGGGTTGGGGGCAAAAAAGATCATAGATCATTTTAACTTATTGTTTTTTTTCCCCACAGCTAACATTTTAACCATCCGTCAGTTGGATTCTTCTTTCTGTTAGAGGTTCCCTGTGCTAGCTTCCCTTTGTCTAATTTCCACTATATGTTTCACTCTTCTGTTATGCTTTCTAATTATTGGTTCCTTGTACTTAACCAGACGATATATAGGCGGGCTGCTTCGTATGAAGGCCCTGAAGATTTTAAGAGAGACGTGAGGTAAAACTTACACCCTGAATCCCTGTGTACTCGATAATTTAAGTCATTTACTCACTTGGGGTTGGATTACTTTTGTAATTTAAAAATTGGGTCCATAGATCCATTTTTGTAGTTTTAAAAACTGAGGTTGACTCTTTGATTAATTGGAAATTTTAATTCACATTTTCAGGCTGTTGCTTGCTCCTATTAGAGTTGGCGCCCAGGCAGTTTCATGGGCTGCTGGAAAATTAGAAACCAACCGCATTGGACTACCCACATCACCATCATCTTCAGATGTTCAAAACCGGGTGCTGCAAGCTGCTGCAAAGCATGAATCTCAGCCATCGGACACTGAAGGAATTCAAAGTTTGCCGCCAGCAGAGTCGGTGTCTCCAACGAAAGAAAGCGTAGATCTGTCAGAAGCATAGGCATCAAGCTTTTTGCTTGAACTATTACACTAAAATTTGATGACTTTCTGGGCTCTACAATGTACAGAGAGAGAACATATCGCGCAGACTGACCTTGGAAAACGAATTCTGTACATCTCATTATATCACCGAAACAAGTTTTGTACCCTTTCCTGAAGTTAAGAATCTGTTTTAAGAAGCCATAGATACGTCGTCCAAAACTCGGGAGCATGCAATTTTGAGTGTCATCAAAAAATATGAGAGGTACTTTCCGTGCTGGTCAAATTTTCAGCTTGGGAGGAAGAGCGTAAAAGGCCATTGATTTGATGCTTGCAACAATTAGAAAACATTCAGCCAACACCAAAGTGGCACATGGGAAAGGGATCATCTAAAAGGAGAAGAGAGTGAAGTTGCCTCAGTTATTGGAGAGGAAAGACGTGATATTTGCACCGCACCTATATATTATAATTGACTAACAGTGCCGGCTTAGGAGCTGGACTGTTGGTGAAACAGGAGGATTGAATTGGGGCGCTGACAATGAATTTCAAAAATTTTCTATACAAGTCATTTCCTAGACTCCACAAGTGTGAGAGTGGGACACTCTCTCTCTTTGTTTTTTTTTATTTATTTTTTATTCCAGCTGAGCTGCTTGCAAATTTTTCCTCCATGCGAACCTTTCAAGCCTTCATTTCATGGATAAAATTATTGACAAAGTAACTAAGAGCAAATAAATTATGGTTATCAGTTGATAGTGCCAACCAAGTGTTTCCCAGAAGATAAGTAAAAATCAGTGCTAAGTTCTTAGGAATGAGCATAACCAGAAATTTCGTTAATGCTAAAATGGAAAAGAGCAAAATAAATCCTAAGTTAATTGTTAATTCAACAACCTCAATGTGTCACAAATACACGAAACAAGTTCTAGAACCCCAAATATCCGAACAGGGGAAAATTGCCCAAGAGCCATGTTTTACAGGGTAATCGACTTGTCATCTAGATCTGCATTAGGATCAACAGGAAGTGAGGCAGTCGGTCCACTTTTGTCTCCCATTACCACTGTTGGTGGTGGGGATAGCAAACCTGCTTTGAAAAGAATCCGTCACACAGTAGGGCAAAAGTAAGTAAAGAACAAAGCACATGGATGTTGCACAAACCCTGAAACGAGGGATACCTGACCCTAATACCCGCCAATGTGACTTATGTTGTGGGCAAAGAAGAAACAAGTGGCTTGCATGCACATAGTTTGCAGGTTACTACAAGCATGGAACTCAAGGCGATGGTCTAAATGAATCATTTCATCATGAAGACATCTTCTCCACATATGGATGCTGAAAACGGCATGCAGCGTGACACGGCATTTCAGTAATTAAGAAATTGCTTGTTTTGCAAGAGTGACTACCAACCAATGCCTTTTCCACCTTCTGCAACCTCCAATTCCTAGTATTATTGCTTTCTTCTTAAGCTTTAAGCCTTTGGAGAATAAGCAGCCCCAGTAAACCAGGACAAATGCTACCACATAGTACGGCAGCTGATGCTAAAGCAATCATCTTTATACGTCCTTAAAGGCAAACGGGCACAACACCAGGAAAAGAAACAATCCAAGTATATGCTTCAATCAATAGAATTACACAAGCCATTGCCATTCGGCACTGAAAACGAGGTTTCTAAATAGACTTTTATCACCATTAATCAAATTCCAAAACACCCCCGTCAAGTCAAGTCAAGCACAATTTGCCCAGAAAGGGGTTGAAAAGGAAAGAAGCAATAAAATGGCTTGCTTGACAGCGTCGTGCTCCATACCTATGTACTGCTCGTTACCCCCATCTTTACCAATAAACAGAAAGCAACCATCTTTATCTTGGAAAGACAGTTTCATGTCAGCAGGCAGCAACTTTTTTGTACTTCCATTTTCTGTCCCATCGTTGCCTGCAGGGAAGACAACCGATACAGCCGATAGGATTAGATAAAGATTTTTTATTGGACCTCGTTCTTCCACTACAAAACTACGCCGTTTTATCGGAATACACTGACAACTGTTTCGCTTTGTCTCGTGTAAAAAGTACGTATTTGATTGTCAAATAGCATAACTCGAGTCGGGTCGAGCCTACGGTCGGTTTTTGACCGGTTTAAACCAGCCAAACCCGAACTAAATCGAGCTTGGGCTTTAGCGTGGGTGGTTTTTGCCATTTCAGAGAGATCAATGCGATAGAACCCCCTTTAGGGTTTAGCAGGGATATCTCCAATCCATCCACCAGGTAGGTACTCCTCCTCTTCCTCGTTATCTTTGCTCTTCTTAACAAAAGCAAAATTAAAAAGGGTTGGTTAAATGGAATGTTGACTTTGTGGAATTGTGCAGTTCACTCTCTGAAGTTAATTTAGAGAATAAATTTAGGCTTACTGAGAATAAATGCGATCTGGGTATTCCTTTTTTTCTTTGAATTTGATGAAAACGATTGTGAAATTAATTCTTTGTTTAGTTTTGCCTTGTCGTAATAAGAGGAGTACGTGGACGATGAACTCGAAAAAAATTTTTCTTGATTTTCAAGTTAGTCACCGAGGATGGTTTCTGTTTCAGCTTAAAAAAAAAAAAAAAACTTTCAAGTGGCTTGTTTGTTTTTCTCTTGATTTGATTTTGAGCACGCAATTTTTTTAGAAGAAAAAAAGAGGACTAAAAGAGCGCCCAGTACAACCTTCTACCATTTGATGTTCTTGGTGGGAAGATACACTTATTTACTGCTTCTTGTTTTTGGTGTTCAAATTTCATTGCGGTTTGTGTTTCCTGTTTTTGGTGTCAGGTTTGACTTCGGTGTTGGTCTTGTCTTGTTTTGTTTTAGCTTTTATTCGGTATAATTTTCAGCTTTCCCCTTTGTCCTCTTGTTCTCTGCATGATTATTTGTCTTGTGAACAAGAAGGGAATAACTATAATTTTACTGGGCTATAATCTGAAGTAGTTATGGCTCTTCATAGATAATGCCATGTAACTTAATCCTTGGGCCTTGCTAGTCTGTAACTGCAGTACAAGTTTTTCCCTATATTATCCTAGTAATTTTGCTTGACCATTGCTAAATGTAGTTCATGACTCAATCTTGCTGGAATAATATAGCCCAAGATGCAAATTGTTCCTAGAGAGCATGACAGTGCTTTGTCTGTCCCTGGTCCAAGGCCAATGGAATGGTCTACTGTTCCATATACTGGGCCCCATGCACCTGGGACAAATGGAAAGCAGCGGACGTCGAGTTTAGAGTCGCCTATCATGTTATTGGCCGGTCATCAAAGTGCCATATATACAATGAAGTTCAATCCAACTGGAAATGTGGTTGCATCCGGATCTCACGACAGAGAAATTTTTCTGTGGTATATCCATGGGGAATGCAAAAACTTCATGGTTTTGAAAGGGCATAAGAATGCAGTTCTGGATCTTCACTGGACTACCGATGGGTCCCAGATTATATCGGCCAGTCCTGACAAAACTGTTAGGGCATGGGATGTTGAGACAGGGAAACAGATAAAGAAGATGGTCGAACACTCATCCTTTGTGAATTCATGCTGTCCTTCGCGGAGGGGTCCGCCACTTGTTGTTAGTGGATCTGATGATGGAACTGCAAAGCTATGGGATATGCGCCAGAGGGGTGCCATTCAAACATTTCCAGATAAGTACCAAATCACAGCTGTCAGTTTCTCTGATGCATCGGATAAGATCTTCACTGGTGGTATAGATGATGTTATCAAGGTTTGGGACCTGCGGAAGGGTGAAGTAACTATGAAGCTGGAAGGCCATCAAGACATGATAACTGGTATGGCATTGAGTCCTGATGGTTCATATCTTCTCACCAATGGTATGGACTGCAAGCTCTGTATTTGGGATATGCGCCCCTATGCACCACAAAACCGCTGTGTCAAAATCTTGGAAGGGCATCAACACAACTTTGAGAAAAACTTGTTGAAATGCAGTTGGTCACCCGATGGAAGCAAAGTTACTGCGGGTAGCTCAGATCGGATGGTTTATGTCTGGGATACAACTTCTAGACGCATATTGTACAAGCTACCTGGCCACGCCGGTTCTGTCAATGAGTGTGTTTTCCACCCAACTGAACCTATTATTGGATCTTGCAGTAGTGATAAGCAGATCTACCTCGGGGAGATCTGATTGCTTTTATTTGTCGATTTGCTGAAAACAAATTGTTTCTAGTGTCGAGATTTGTTTGAGGGCCTGTGTAACTTTTTTCCTTAATCTGAATTTGGCTTAATGGTAATGTAATAGATTTTATTCTTCTGCTCTTGGTTTCTGCCTTGATCCTGTTTGCCATCGTTCCTGGGAATATTCCAATTCTGAGTTATAGAACCCCTGTTGCTAAGCTTGTTCTATATTTATTGGTGTGTGCCTGCTTGCTCGTCCGTCTGCGTGTGGAATTTTAGTCACACAAATTTTATGCATTAATCCTTGAGCATTTTCCCCATCTAAACATCTTCTGGTTCAAGGAGCAATTTTTTCACAGGACGGACTGGAAACTGGAGAGGGAAGTACTTTTCTCCGTGTCCTGCGACTTGTTAGAAGAAACAGGCCTGAGAGCCTTGTTGGTTTTTATGTTTGCCTTGGGCTATAAGGAAAATTGAAGGATTAGGTACCCTGTGTTTGATAGGAAATCTATGGACGAGCAGAACAATCACACTCCTTCTGCCATTCAAATGAGAGTTTCTCTGACACAGGAATGCCTCTACCTTGATGTGCAACACAATTAAAAATGCCTTCCGAGTTCAAAGTTTGCATTTGGTTGGTTCGTTGCAAGTCGTGAATCAACAACCAATCTTGGCACGTGACTCAGTCTCAGCCCCCACATGTGCGGGTTCTTCCTCGTATCCGGCTAATACATTCCTTTGAGCCCAGCTACAAGGTGTCTCTAGCTTTCTCCCCTCCCCCCCCTCGTTCCCATCTCTGTAAGGTCTCTTCTTCATTCTTCCCCACGTCTTTGCCGGGCATCTGCGGAACAAATGTTTAGTTGTTTCATTAAATGTCGTGTTACATAAAATTCTTATTGACTCTTTTTTTCATTTGTAATAATATTAATGTAAATTAGATTTATACAATATGTTTTATTATATTTATTGCATTTTATTATATTTATTAAAAAAGTATATTTTTGTGTGTGTTTTAAATGAAAAAATAAAATAAAAAAAACTTAAATTATAAATATTTTTTATTTATAAAAAAATATAAATTCCAAAAAAATTTTTATTTAAAAAATAAAAAGAAGAATTTATAATTATTATCTTTTAAAAATATGTTTCTTTTTTATTATTTAATTATGAATATTTAAATTAAATGAAATTTAAACATATATAAAAAACTATTAATATAAATTAAATAAATTATAATATATATTAAATTATAATAACAATAAATTCATTAAATATATAGTAAAATTTTTATTTTATTAAAATATAATTAAAAAATTACAAGCTTAAATTATTCTTAAAATTTAACAAAATTACTACATAAATATTTTTACGATTTTTTTGTCGCATATATTTATATAGATATAGATAAGTTGAGAATTGGGACCATTTTAATAAGAGAAAAAAAGAAACTATAAAAAAAAAAAAAAAAAGGGTGGAGGTTGAGCCATTTGTTTCCTTAAAGATCTTCATATCGTAGGCGCAAGTCAAAGGAGTCCCCTCCGAAAGGAATCTTAAACCTCTTGTACTCAGTGGTGCACTAGCGTCTCTCTGGAGTGAGTCCCAGGAGAGAGAGAGAGAGAGAGAGAGAGAGAGATGGGGTCATCATCTTCTCTGACGATGAAAGCGTTGACTCCCCCGTTATCCAAATTCTCCTTGAGGCCAGAATCACAGTTTCTCTTCCCCCGGTGCTTGGTGGGTCCCGCCACATCAGCACCAGCACCGCCACCAACAGCCGGCCTGGGACTGAAGCTGAAGCCCAGTTGTGGAAACAAGGCGTCGGTGGCGTGCAAGGCCGTGTCTGTCAAGCCGCAGACTGAGGTTGAAGGCCTCAACGTTGCTGAGGATGTCACTCAGGTTTGGTTTCTTGGATTGGTTCCTTTGTTTGTTAAAGGGGCTTTTGGCATTTGCTATGCCCATCTTGGTTTCTTGCATATTCTGGTGGAAAAAGTTTGGATTTTTCCGTTCTGGGTAGGCGGGGTAGTAATTTTAAGGAATTTTGATGTGGGCTCTGTTTTATGGTCTTATATCTTGAGAATTCGAACTTATTCCCCTTCTTTGATTTTAAGTGGAACCAAAAAAAAAAAAATTTAAAAACAGAGAGACAACGAAAGGAAAACACCTATGGTTTTTATGCTTTGGTTCTGCTTTTCACTAGCTTACATAAGTTTGCCTATGTGCCATTTGCTTTATGACGCAGCTTATTGGGAAAACACCTATGGTTTACCTAAATAATGTTGTCAAGGGGTCTCTTGCGAACATTGCTGCCAAGCTTGAGATTATGGAACCATGTTGCAGTGTCAAGGACAGGTGATTGATAAGTACTAATTTTAACAAACATTTATTCTTTTCATTTGCTGTTGATAGGTGAAGATTAGAACTTGAAATTGTGACCTTTTGGTCTCAAGATCCAACTTTAACCATTAGGTTTAATTTTGTCCCAGGGAAAAAAAAATGCCCTCTAGGTCAAATCTAAACCTTTAATGAGTATGTGATATCTTCTATACTTAAACAAGAAGCTCAGTGATGGGATTAAAAGTTGACAGATACCCCTTTTATTTTTCCTTAGTGAAAAAGACTGTCAGATTGATGTGCTTATACTGCATAAGCACATATTACTACGTCATACAGCAGGAGTTGTGCAAAATGTTCGCCAAAAATGGTTGAATCTAAGAAGTTGGCCCAAGCTAATATTTGTGGATAATTAATTCCATTGAGGAAAATACTGTGCATTTGTAGATTCTGATTTCTGTTTTGAGATCTTGTGGAACTATAAAATTTTAATTAATGATTCTGTGCTCAGTGTTTTTGGTATTTTATTTCAGGATAGGTTATAGCATGATTGCTGATGCTGAGCAAAGGGGACTTATATCACCAGGAAAGGTAGTGAAATCCAATGCAACTATTTCGGACTCTAATAATGAATCAATTCAAGTCTTGCTCATATTGTAGAAGACTGCCCTTTTCACTTGATGTGCTTGTATCAGTTCTTGATCATTTGCTCTTTCTTGTCTTATATTTATTGAAAATGTGGAGATGTTTGAACAAGTTGTGATTGACAGATAACATGGTATTATATAGGAAAGGCTCTACGTTTCATCGATTTACTGCTCTGTTTTATCACTGATATGAAACCTTGTATGAGAATTTGTTCAGTGAAAATTGATTTGTTCATTTTTATCTATCATATATCTAGTTTTTCTCTTTAGAAGTTTTTGTACTTTTTGTTTTATCATTATGTGTATGTCTTGCATTAAAGTGTCTATTTCAATTTCCTTGTTCTTGTTAAAGTGGGTAGTCATGGCAAATGCAACTCTCTCAATAGTTTTTTCAGAGTTTTTCTGGTCTTTCTAATGGAGCCATCTGTTTTTTCAGAGTACCCTTGTGGAACCTACAAGTGGAAACACGGGCATTGGCCTTGCATTTATAGCTGCTTCAAAAGGATATAGACTCATCTTGACAATGCCAGCATCAATGAGTTTGGAAAGAAGAGTCCTTTTGAAAGCATTTGGAGCTGAGCTGGTTTTGACTGAATCAGCAAGGGGAATGAAAGGAGCAGTTGAGAAAGCAGAAGAAATTTTTAAAAGCACACCCAATGCCTATATGCTTCAACAGTTTGATAATCCTGCAAATCCTAAGGTTAATAATTACCCTTGTGGCCTTTTCACTACTTTTTGACTGTAGTAGTCTTTCTTGAGCTAAATGCTGTTTCCTTCCAAAGTCAAGCTGGCATGTTTGCACACTATGTGCCTACCTAGAAAATAAGCAAGATACCATTGGGATGCTCATGCCTTATGTTCGCATCAATGGCAGAAATGTGGCATACATCTTTATTATTGAAGGCTTTTTAGGATCTAAATTTTCTTGGTCAGTAGATCTGATAGGACTGCAATTACCATTTCAGTGATCTTGGGGGGTAATCTGTTTCTTGTTAACTTCTCGCATGTTCTAACCAGTTATTCTAGTTGATATCTGTTAGGCCATGTTTCCGCACTGATCGGGAAATCCATGATTTGCAATGCATGTTCCATTACAGATACATTACGAGACAACTGGGCCAGAGATCTGGGAAGATACAAGAGGCAAGGTAGATATCTTTATTGGAGGTATTGGAACAGGAGGGACGATTTCTGGAGCTGGTCGATTCCTTAAGGAGAAGAATCCCAAAATTAAGGTGCTTATTTTTCTCATAGTTTTGTCAAAACTTGTAGCCAACATTTTAGCTTGCTGATCAACCAAAATTGGGATGGATCTTCTGAAAATGTATGTAGAGAAAGCAAATTCTATTTGCACACACTAGAATTTGATTGTCCTGGCAGCAAAAATTCAAACTTGAAATCAGGATTCACTCTCTTTTTCAGTTATCTCAAGCATTCCAATTTCATTGTATCAGGTCATAGGCTTGGAACCTTCAGAAAGCAACATTCTTTCAGGAGGGAAACCTGGTAAAATTAAGTTATTTTTTCCTGTAGTCAGTTATGAAGTAACATGATATGAGGTCCTCTATTATAAACAAAAGAAATCCCACATTACTTAGAGAATCCCATGATTGCATACAGAGTACATCCTTAAGGTTGTGTGGGGAGTTGCCACCACATGTGTGGCCTTCCTTCTTGGCAATTATTCATGTTGTAGTCTATCTCTGATAAGAGCGAGAGTGAGAGAGAGAGAGAGTTGGGGGGAGGGTTGCCTCTATTGCTTTGGGCAATTTCTGGATCTTGTTTTTAACTTGAAAATACAGGTCCTCACAAGATTCAAGGGATTGGAGCTGGGTTTGTGCCCAGGAATTTGGATCAAGATGTGGTTGATGAAATTATGGAGGTTCAAATCTTGATTTTGCTTAGCTATTACTCTATCTCTGTTCCTTGCTTTTCTCTACTCTTTAGATTAGTATTCAGGTCATGCTATTCTGCTTATGTAGAGATAGCCCAAGTCATTGGCATATGATAACTTTTTTGGTTCATCATTCATATTCTTCTGAAATCACTTTGCTCCTAGGTTCTTCATTTCTGATTGTGATGTAATGTAGTCTTCTGTGGACATCGTGTATTTTTGGGCAAGCTGTTTTACTGGATTAAAATTCATAGGACAACGCATTGGCATCTACTGCTGCTGTCACCACCTCAGATTTTCTGTGATTTTTGTTTAGCTAAATTTCTGCTGAAGAAAATCCATGGAAACACCTTTTTTTTTTTTTTTGTGATTAGGAGCATAAAACATAGCTTACGTATGATTATGGATTGCTTGGTTGTTCTACACAGTGCTTAGCATAAAATGGCCTAGACAAATAATGCATGTTGCCAAGTTGGCATGATTGTGATGTATAAGGCCTGCATGTATATTTAATGGGACCAAATGCACATGCTTAATGTTTATTACATACATCAATAGATTATAGCATATGTTTTCCTTCATTTTGCATTTCTTTGCAATTTCCATTTCAATATGTGCTGTGCCTATCCTTATTATTTGTATGCTCGCAGATATCCAGTGATGAAGCAGTCGAAACAGCCAAGCAATTAGCACTCCAGGAAGGCTTATTTGTACGTGCTTTAAATCTATCTTGCAGAAGTTCTAGACAAAACCCAAAACTGAATGCCCCCAGTCCAGGCAATTGATTATGAATTCATTGCTAGACTCATACTACATCTTTTCTGTTCTCTAGCATTGAGTAATAAATTTTCCTATGATTTAAAAGAATGCAGCTTTTCTTTTTTTTGTTTCTTCTCTATTTATTTCAAGTCCAATCCAAGATCTAATTTATTGACAAATTGCTGGATATATGTCGGATTAAAAAGGGTGCATTTTCTGATGGATGCTGTTGCAAGGGACACTTTTCCTTCCTCTTTATTGAGAAGATAAACCATCACTTATGTTCTGTAACTTTTTAAACCTTTTTACTTCAATGATGCTCAAGCCCCTTCCTTTTACATGCATGCCCCCAGATAGAAAAATAAAGAAAACTGATTTCTGCCTCCCGATTTATGTTTCTTGCCCTCTTCTTTTCCCTTTTAACTGTTTTTTTTTTTTTTTCAAATTAAACCAATGTCAGGTTGGCATTTCTTCTGGAGCGGCGGCTGCTGCTGCACTGAAGGTTGGAAAGAGGCCAGAGAATGCAGGGAAGTTGATTGTGGTAAGTAGTTTATGTAATATTGGTGCAAGTGTGGGGTTATTCTCTGAGTTTGGCCACAGCTTTGAAATTTCTGAGTTTTTGCACTATCTTTAACTGTTTGCTGGATACATCTTGATTCTGGTTTTGTGAAGCAAAAGGCTAGGCAGGCCAAGTGGTGGTTAGTCACACTTGGTTTCATTTTATTAGATGCTGTCAAGCAAAAGAGCATAAGTTGCCAGCTGCTAATGTTCCTACGGCTTGTCATGGGTTGCACAAAATTGCTTTTCTTGTGTTTTTTGAGGTTGGGACGGGGAGGGTATAAAGCATTGTAGATTGTTAGCATGGGGACCACTGTTGAAACATTATTTTTTGGTTATACAAAAGCCTCGAGGTATACTATCTTTAACTTTCTTACTCCAATGGGTAAAAGCGGAGTAATTGGATCGCCTTTGACAATTTATGGGCTGTGAGGCTGCAATATAGACAGGCATATCTGGGACTGTTCTATTCTTATTTTCTAGTTGGCACATCAAGAAGTATGGAGTTGCATTTCTATATAATAGCATTACTGATTTTCAACTTTCCTTCTTTCCTCACTATGTCAACTTTTATGTGGATGTGGTCCCTCAGGTCGTGTTTCCAAGCTTTGGAGAAAGATATCTATCTTCTGTTCTATTCCAGTCAATCAGAGAAGAATGTGAGAAAATGCAGGTCGAGCCATAGTTTGCTTCTCGGGAGTTATTTAAGAAAGCAGCTTTTGTTCTTGGGTTTTTGGCTCCATGGTTACTTGCATTGCCCTCAGCACAAAATATTGCAGATCGGTCTAAAGATACAGGTTTAAGCTCTTGTCCGATCTCTCTCGGAGGAGACATGATGAACATTTATACGGAGCTATTGATCACTGATCTGCTCGGAATCAATGTATAATAAAGCTCCATTATTTTCCCAGAACTTAAATAAAGTACTTATACTCTGCCATAGATACTAGGAGTGATGTTGCAACTCCAATTGCAGTGAAAAAACTGAAATTCACAGTTTGACTGAATATTGGTTATGGGAGCTTTACTCCGATTCAAGGCCATAGAGAATTTTTAAATGATTTGACAACCACGGATGCAAAATGTGACATGGTTTGATGTTATGTTGGTTATCTCTCCCGGAGAATAGCTGCCTCAAACTTGTCTTACCAGACCATCAATGACCTAGGCAACCTTTCCTTCGTTAATAAGACTTACTCATTCAGTCAAAACAATGTCGCCGAGAGATGCACCGTTTCGACACAGCACTTTCTAACATGTCACAATGTGTTCAGAAATGTATATAAGACTCCCAGGTACTCGCGAGCTACAGCTCATTGATTCAGAATTTTATCAGCTGGTAAGGTGGATCGAATTATTTCTTAAAACGAAGTTTAACGAGATTTGTGAGCCCCTCCTGCTTATGTGATTATGATATTAGGTACAACTGCATGTGTACGAGCGACCCACAATATGCTGCTACGTTCCTCATCTTATTAAGGAGTATTGAGTGAACAAGTAACGGTGCAGTTAGTTTTGAGGTGTAGACGGCTGACAAGTATATCGAGTTACAGTTGTTAGTAAATGCAGGTCAGGGCCTGTACTCTGGGGCCTAACTTGCATTATACTTTGAAATTTTATTGATATAAACAAAACGAAACCATCCAGTTTTGCACCCTGTAGATTGGAGGCTAGGCTACCGAAAAAGGTCATGACTCGTGATGTTGGACTTATGGAACGCATCGCCCCCATCAAAATTGCCAGGATTGTTTATCTGCTTACACAATACACACACAAAAATCTGTAAACTAGTACAAAGAGAGACCATTTAAAAAGGTACACACAACAACAAAACTACAGCTGCCCCTGTGGGCATAACCAAGGGGAACAAACACACAAGCAACAACTGCATCTACAAACCTAGTAGATTAACTCAATTGAATCCCCCGCTCATAGACATCAAACTACTTTAAACTGAACATTGCACCCAGAAATTTCTCGAACAATTTTTGGGGGATGGCCATGGAAGAGAGTAAAGCTTACCATTTCTCTTCCCTTTGGTGTCTAAAGTCTCACTTGTCGGTCAAAAATCCAGCTGAAAGGAATGGTGGTTGCTTGCTTGGCCCGATCGTGAGCTCTCTCTTCCAGCCTTCTTATTCTCGGAGGCAACCCACAAACGTAATCCTGTGCTTTCCGTCCCTCGGCAGAAAGTCCAGTTAGCTCCTCCACTTTCCATCTGGTCACCAAGAACTCCAATATATCTGCATAGTCTTTTGCAGTGTAGACTCCAAGACGCTGGGCAACAGCTGAAAAATGCTCAAAAAGGTCATCATCATGGCCGTCATACATCAAGTGAGCAGGCATAGAGATTTTCTTCCTCATCATGTCAGCAAAAGCCATGACTGTTCCATCAGGATCAATCTCAAAGAGTTTTTCCACTATCTTTGTATAGGCAGTCTCATGGCGCTTCTCATCTGAGGCAATCGTACCACAAATTTGAGCCAGCTTTATGTCCCCATGCTCCTTGGCAAGTCTGGCGGTGTTCCCATGGGAAATAAAGGTTGCCCTTTCTTGAAATGAAGTGTAGATGAACCCCAGGTAAGGGCTGTTTTCTGTCCGTGGATCCTATAAAAAGACATTGGGAAGTCAAACAGGCATCTATTACTAACCTGTTGGAAGACACCTAGAACCAGAACATCTACTTTCACAGCTTGGAACAGGGCAATGTGATGTCAGCAAGCACTCATGCTTGTGTGACCCCCATGGCCTTCCATGCCAAGGACTTGTGATTTACATGCTTGTTTTGCTAAAATGAACACCTGGTAAACAAAGACAAAACTGCAATCCAAACTGCAGCATTACTTCTAGGTAGCAAACCAAACCACTGCCAACAACATATATTCACTTGTATGCTAGAATATGGATGCCAGTAACTTCAGCAGCTTTTATGTGTGTGATGATTTAACACTAAACATGCATCATTTTTTAATGCATCCATTGCAATCATCCCACTTTCATAGAACTAAATGCCATGGGAATCCTGCGATTAAGATTTGCGTATATTATAGGATTCGTTTTGTCTTTGTGCAAGCGCAAACATGTGCACCTTCACTTCAAACTGCCAATTCTAAAATGTAAGCAATTTGTGTGACAAGGATCTCACCATTCCTGAACCAATCAAATATTGAATTGTCTTTTCAATTTGCCTCATGTCCACTCGCCCACTTAGGTAGAGATATTTGTTGAGAAGGTCACCATGCCTGTTTTCCTCAGCAGTCCAGGCCCTTGTCCAAATTGCCCAAGAACTAAGGCTTGCACCTGTTTCATCCCGAACACCATCTAAGGTATTCAACATTGTCTGATAAGTTGGAAGTGCTTCTTCAGTTATCATGTCTCCAACCAAAACAACAAAGTAGTCATCTGGAATCTCCTTGGCTCTATCTCTAAGTTCCTTGACTTGTTCATCAAATCCATTGGAGGCAGGATCTGGCAGAAAATCTTGTGGCTGCCAACACTTCTCAACTGGCTTAAGATGAACCAGGATGTTCTGTTCAGCCCAATCCTCCATCGACTTAAAGATCTCAATCTTTTGAGGCGGCATAGTGTGGGTAACTTGAACATGCACCTCTCGAGGAGGCATAAAGGGCTTCTTGAGACTCTCAACCTCCCTGCATTACTTAAGAAACAGATTAGGATTCCATAGTTAAGCACTCAAAATGTTAACCAGAAGATTGAGAGGTGCATGTCATACACTTTTTCCTCCATATTTGTCAACTGACATGCAAGCCTACCAGGGACAAGAATAGGATTGCACCGTCAAATATAGGTTAGGACTATCTCCTAAGTTATCTTCCAAAGGCCATCTACATTGGGAACATAACTGGGCAATGGCTATTACCATAATATGCTGACAAAAATTGATAGATAAATAGACAGATAGAGAGCAAGAGCAAGAGCAAGAGAGAGAGAGAGAGAGAGAGAGAGAGACAGAGAGAGAGAGAGAGAGGATTATTAGGTGCACACTTGGAAATGCTTCACATGATTCACAAAAATTAGATTACCATCAGAATCTTATACAAAAATGAAAATGGAAAATACACAACTAAGACATAAAAACAAAGTACTTGACTGATAATTACTAGAACAAAGGCAAGGGGAAAATATGGCAACTAACTGTTAACACAAGACTTCTGTGGCTCTTTCAAACTAAAAACTGCAGTGGCAAGTTAATATTAGTCGAGGATTTCTACCTAAAAGGTCAATAGGGAAACTATGGACTACCACCAAACCTATATACACTGATTACAATATTCCCCTGGAGTGGGGTGTGGAGGTGGGTGAGGAGGGCTCCAATCAGCTGAATAAAAGATTCCCACGAAGGGAAGCAAACTTGTTTAGTCCACTAAGCAGAAATGACAAAGTAGAAGATAGATAGAATGCAACCCATGCAAAGATCATGATATGGAAAAGAGAACCCACCTAAGCTAGTAACAAATACAACAATGGCAATTGAGTTCACAGAACTTGCTCGTTAAAATAGAATTTCTTCACTAGCTACAAATATGAATATGGAATCATATTCCTATGTTACATGTCAGATAGCGGCAACTAGAAGGAAGAGTTAAAAATTCACCACCTATCAACAATGCAGGAAAAGGATTAAATATGCTAAAGCCCCCAAACTACTTTCACCAACTTGAATACCTTATTTCAACATGTAGATACAATCAAATTCAATGAAAATAAATTGAATGAGACCAAATATTTAAAAAAAAAAAACAAAAATGCATGAACTCAGCAAATTGGTTACCAATCAAAATGAATCCATCTTTGTTTGAATTAAACTAGCACATTTGAAATTGGTCTCCATGGTTCATTTATCAACTGAATTGAGGAATCATGGGGAAAAGAACAGAGAAGAGGAAAGAGAAAATGGCACATAGATATTATTCAAATTCTTAGACACACTTCACGTCAATCAAACTGCAATTATTACTAAATAACAAAAGAACCCCAAACCAAACCAGAGAATGACCCGTCACAACAAAATAAAAAGCACCCATCATGCACGAAACTTCCACGTATAAACAAATTGGTGCAGCAGAACCAACATCAGCAGACATCAGGTGGACAACCACGCAACCATCAAATGCCAAACATAACATTATGGAAAAATCCACCCAAAACAAACCTTCTCAAAAATTTCAACTGCATAATTAACATTACCATTTGGGAAAACTCTATATTTTGCTCCCCAAACAGATGCATGCATTTACATACACACATTGTAAATTAAATGCCAAATTTTAGAAAAATTGCATCCAAAATTCTCAAAGGAGAAGAAAAGTACAAGAGAAAGAAAGAAAAGAAAAAACTCAAATCTCAAACCTTTACTTTGGAAATGAAGAAAACAGCATTCCTCAAAAAGAGATAATAAATAACCCAACCACCTGTCGCCCTCTACCTAAAGACAAACATAAAGCTAAGCTTACCATAAGCACGACCTACAACCACTACAGTAACTATTGCAAGCAATTAGAATCAACCGGCCTCTGCGAAAAAAAAACCTTTTAAGTGTTTGGACTCCCACGATAATTGATGTTTCCAGGGAGACGGCCAAAATGTTTTTCATGCCAAATTCTTTCTGTTTTAGTTTAAGGGTCGTTCAAAGCCATGCTAAACACTCCTTAATCAAAAACAAGCCGTGTCAGACAGAAATATCACGGTGAAAATAAATTTTGCACTTCAATAAACGACTTCAAGGCATGAATAAAAGACAAGATTTGAAGCCGTAAAACAAGTAAACAACATTTACAAGCACCTACCTAAAACTGAACATTCAGAATGAATTTAGATGCTAGAATCTTTTCCTTCTCAGCAAATACATAAAATTGAGAAACACAATTGTGAAGGACCCAACGAGATATTCCAAATACCCATCAAAGAGAAATCAAAAATGGCATCCTAATTAATTACAAGGATAAAAAATGAAGATAGAACTTGCATGCAAAGGCCCAATTTGAAGATGAAACGACGTGGGGTTTGAATTTGAAAAAAAAAAAAAATCAACAACAATAAGCAAATGCATTTGAAGAAATCAAAAGGATTCGAATTGAACATCCCACGAGAGAAAACCACGTTTCCAAGACATAAAATTTCAAAAAGATCACAAAAGTTAATGAAGCTAAAAAAAAGGGAGGGGGGGAACCCAGTTCCCAAATGGGCTCAAAAAGCAAGCAAACAAGCAAAGATCCATTCTTTGATGTAGAAAATGAACAAGAAGGACAAAAAAAGAGAGAAGAGAGGGTTTGGAACCATACTTAAGGGTGGAGGACATGGACAACTTGGGAGATCTGAGGCCGGCGGCCGTTGGTGGAATTGCAAAGGACTGAAACTTTTGGGACTGAACAGAAAAAGGATTGAGCTTTAGAGCCATTGCCTTTGTGTTCTGGTTTTCCTGTTTTTTGGTTTTTGCGCCGAGTTTTGTTTCCTCCGCGGAACCAGAGAAAAATGTACAAACGCGGGAGAGAGAGAGAGAGAGAGAGAGAGAGGAGAGACTTTATTCGCAAATTTGTTACACTTTGTTCTTGCTAGTGTTGTTCAAATATTGGACGAAAGAAAAAAGCTATCAAAATTAACTAATAAAACCAACTGTTCATTTATTGGATAGGTGGAGCAGTTGCTTGAGAAGAGGGAGACTTTTACAATGCTTACATATGTTTGATGGGTACAGAGGAGATAACGTGTACAAGCTACACATGCAAACAATAATTATGAGGAAGGACATTGCGGTGGGGAAAGGTGGCGTCTTTAACACTGCTACTCCTTCAGTATATAACCAAAGATGATATTTCTTTGCTTCTTTCTCTTCTTCTTCTTCTTCTTCTTTGAGCAAGATTAGCATGTACCCTTCCTGCTTGGAGGAACTCACGATAAAAATAAAAGCGGCCCAAAATAAAGGAACCTTTAGACCCTCTTGGGGAGAAAAGATGGTAATCGAGATAAATGGTAAAAAACCAACTATTTTTCCAACCTGGATAAACATATGACAACACTCTTTCATCATACGCCAAAGGAAAGGATTCCCCATAAAAGGGAAGAAATAAATAAAGTGGTGTCTCCAATTACATTTTTGTTTCCTCTTATAGCTTTATATGTGCCCCATAAATAACCCCAAAGGAGAAAAGGAGAAAATGAAAGCTATGAAAATTCTTGAGAAAATGATAGCGTCCCCCTCCCCCGGGGGTGGTGGTGGTGGGGGGGGTGTTGAGGTGTAGATTTAAGGGTCTAATAAGAACAAAAAAAAATAAATAAGAGAGAAAAGGGACAACAATAGAGAGGACACCATATGATGAAAGCAATCAGAAAAAAAAAAAAAAATTGTCATGATATGTTTCACCCCTGTTACATTCAAACCATCATTTCCTATTTGTTCCTCTTCTTCATTATTTTACATCAATATTAAAATATCACCGTGCACTCCATCAAATGAAACCAACGTAACAAAAACAAAAAAAAGAAAAAGTAAAAGACAGTGAAACAATAAAAAAAAAAATCACACAAATCGGTTAAATGGCTTTCTTCCAACTGCAGCAGGCATAGAGACAGTTGAATCCACACTCAAATTTCCTATGGATTGAAGCGACTGTTGCTTATCTAAAACCTTTTGAGAACTTGAATCTTTCGGAAAGGAGCCTTTGTTCCACTTCAAAGACCCGATGCCTTGTGTTAGAGGGAACGAGAGTCTCCTCTTTTCGCTGCTTGGGGTCCCCGGAAACCTTTCCTTAGGATTGCTACTAGTTCTGGCTTTGGCCTTGGCTGAAACCGTCGGAACCATGTAGTTTGGCACGGAAAAGGGTGGGCAGCTGGTTAGACTATCATCATCCTTCAATGGCAAGTTAAAAGGGGACTCAGCTCCACTAGCACTTGCTCTGGAATACTTAAACAAGCTTGGGATGTTTGCCTGGGGAGTTCTGTGTACAGGAGTTTGTGCCAGCCTTGAGGACATAAATGCTGCTGACTTTGAGGAACGGGGTGTTGGTGTATCCATGATATCAAACCCAAAACTCTGTTGCTTGTGATTACTTGACGTAGGCCTTACGCTAGGCTTCAGCTCTGAATATGGCCTTGGTGGTGTAAGTTGGAAACTCTTCGAGACTTGGCTTTCGGGAGTATTTGTTGAAGGTAGTTGGCGTTCTAACCAGTTCCACCACCATGGAAATCCGTTTGCTCGGATATCCATTAGACCTGACGGTGTGGATTTTGGGGTGTTTTTCCACAACTAACAATGAAAAGAAACCACAATATCATACTGTGTTCTAGTTTTACAAAGCAACAGCAGACTTCATGCTAATATCTGTGGTAAATGACTAAAGGTCAACTAAGTTAACTCTATTCTCTGTGTACTAGTGTTGTGCATGGATGCCATCAAGGTTCTGAAGTTCACATATTGTGAATCATTGCACCTGCAGACCATTTGTCTTGGAACATGAATTTTCAAGGAATGTTTTGGCCTCACCCTCACTAAAACATATGTTAAGGAAGCTTATTAGCTTGAAACTATTCCCATCTTTTTGTCTAATTTTCATCACACAGATTTTCAACTCTAAATTACTCTACACAGCAAGTTAGAAGCCTTATGTCCAAAGGTCTCTAAATGCCAAAAACCCATTTCACACAGGAAATATAGGAATATGATGGGTTCAAAAGACGAAAGATTGAATATAAAAACAATATGGGACAGTAAATAAAAGCCAAAAATTGGTAATGAAATAATCACAGTGGATCTGGAAAGTTATGGTCTGTGACTTGTTTACTACAGGTACCTGATGGGAATAAGCATAGGCCATGGCTCTTTCTCTCTTGATCATTGCTTCCACCTTTCTTTGCATCCTTGCCTCTATTTCCTCTTTTGTTAGCATGCTATAATCCCAGTCTTCATTGTTACCTGCTTCAGACTACACCAATGCTCTCAATTAATTTAGATACTCATTTTACCAGGAATATGTGCATGCATGACCGCAAGTGTGTGTCTATATACTAAAAATGCTTTGCCAACACACTTAAACAAAATTATATTGCAAACATACAGAAAAAGTTTATGACCAGAATTTTTGCAGACAATAATCTAATTGCCGAGTCTCTTTTGGTATTACTGAATATCATGCCACTGATGCGCCTACAAAGTTAAAAGCTATGCACTATGATTCTAGATTAACAACTTTGTTAGGGGACACATATGAATCTCAACATGTTCCATTGAATACCAAGTTCTACATTGGCCAAACAGAGACATACCAGCTTACCAGTTCATGCAGACAAGGCAGAGACCTAAAATCATGCAAGTGGAAAAAAAAAAAAGGAACCTACAGAAAAAAATTTGTAGATATGATGCAAATTTTTGAAAATCAGACCATATTAAACTGCTGAAGAGATTGATCAAAGCTTAAAAAATGAACAGATAAATAACATCAAATGGGAAGGCTATAGGTGCATAGCATTGCAGCTGCTTGCAAGACAGGAACTACCTACAAATCAAACAGGGGACTTACTGCCTGACTCCATTTGCGTAAGGTGACTTCCACTTCTTTATCATCCTTGAACTGAGCTGGAGGTCGCACTTGGTTTTCTAACATCTGGATCCGCCGTGATTGAATCTGAGATTGGACCCGTACTAAGAGCTGCATATATTTCATTGCATTCATTGTTTGTCGCTTCACATTCTGTCCTCTTATCACTCCTTGAAGTCTGACAAGACCCTTCAGAGCTCTGAAGCTCCTCCTTCCCTGCATGTTTAGTTACACATAATGTCAGAATTGTAATGGTCCAAAATTTGTAAAAAGCAAGAAAGGAGTCTATCCAAATCCATAATATTAGTCTCTTTTCCACGGGCTGCCTGTAATGTTCAAATTTGCAACTCTGAACAGCAAGTTCATCTAAATTATCAAATTTACCAGGCAGAAAGTGGCAAAAATATATGACCTTGTTAGAATGTCTTTATATATGTGGGAAGTTTGGTAATTTTGTATTACTGTTAACATACATATGTTATAATACCAAGGAGACCACCAATTCAAATTGGTATGTTCTCAACCTTCTCAAAACACTTCCTTGACAGAGCCAAATGCAATAATGATTGATATTTAAGGAATTAGGATAGAACATTTTTCTAGTGGCTGCAATATTTGTCATATCAACTCCTCGTCAGAATGCTTGAAATGTGAAATCTCATCATTGGGCATATTTCACTACCAGAGTGAATTCATTTTGCAGATAGTATTGTTATGAGCTCTTAAACTTCCAAGTTATGCCTGTAGAATTTCCTTATGAAGCAAATGATGAAGGTAAAAGAGAAGCTTACAGCATAGCCTCTGTAGGCTGCTTGAATCTTAGTAGCTGAAGCATGGTGGTTCCTCAGAGTTGGTTCAGGTCTATGGTATGTCTCTTTACGACGGTTAACATTCTTAGGAGAAGCTGCTCTAGGGGAAGCAACCCTTGGAGATATAGGTCTGGGGGAAGCAGCTCTTGGTGACACAGCTCTTGGGGACACAACCCTTGGAGAAGCAACCCTAGGGGACAAAAGTCTTTGAGAAGGAACCCTTGGAGAAGCAACTCTTGCAGGCACAATAAGAGGCGCTTCCTGTTGCTCAGGAGGCGAGGGAGGCCGGAATATTAATTTATGTTCTCTTTCAGCATCATCCAAGATTTTCTCAATACTGCTTGGCCCTCTGAAGATGGGAATGAATGAATTGGTCTCTCCACGTTTCAGCCTTGCTATTCCCTTCTTCTTCTTTTCTTTTGTGCTTTTTTTATCAGATTCCTGTAATGTGGTCAATAGATTGTAAAGAAGCCAAGTTATATTACTGTTACTATTCTGGAAGTACAGATTATTCTCCTAGAAGCATAAAATACTTATAATATCCAAACAAAAATAATGAAAATGACATGATAAATCATCAGAAAACAAAAATTAGGTGGCAAGTACAAAACTTGAACAGTTGATCACAGGCTCCAACCCTTAACATTCTTCCCCAGCACACAAGACACCAAGAAGCCTACCAGTATTAAAGGAAGCAGCCTAATGAATATCAGATTCTTTAACCCTAACTGATTTTGGTTTAGTAATATGTTCAAGCAGACAACTTTGTCAATTGTTTCTTGACAATGTCTTCTGATAATTTTGGTAACTGCATTCATGTTGCAACACCGAGGACATCCAGTATAGCTGGAACCACCAGTCATTTAGGAAGACAGAACATTAGTAAATTCCAGTTACATCTAATCCCATGCTAATGGCATTAATCAAATTGTTTCCCATCAAAGTAATAGAACATTAATAACCATTAATCAAAGAAAGATTCTTGAAAGAAACCGAAAATTTTCTGAAGGTATGAGAAAAGACAATTTCAGAAGAGGCTTCCAAATGCACAAGTAAAATATACACTTACATTGGCTAGTTTGTCCTTGGTGTGGGGTAAAAAGACCCTCTTAATGGCAGAAAACCAGCTCCCTCTCTTTCCCATGTTCCTAGCATTACTGCCTCCACCTGGATAACGAAATAGATTCTACAATTAATTGTCTGCAGATCCAAGCATGCATTAGTCTGTTATGTACATGCCAGGAAATAGCTTTCACCGATAAAAGAAAAGTATGCAAGGAATGATTCAAACTACCAAATAAACACATGATTGATAGTCATCTTCTCTAGTTCCTTCTTTTGAAGCTCCCATATGATATACACAGTCCAGTCAACCAGGGATATAGGGAAACAAATTCGATTTGGGACAGGAAAAGGAAAAGCAAAATAGTACACAAATGAAATGAGCTTGACGATATGTTGGGGTGCGAGGACCAAGTCAAACATGGAGACTAAGAAGAAATCAGGAAGGTTCTTAAATCGGTTTCTAGTCATTTTGTCTTGAGGCAAAAGAAATTCCCATATGCTTAATCCAATAAAATTAAAAATAAAAAAAAGTGGGGTTAAAGTCCAACTTTCCAATTAAGGTTTAAACTTAGAGGCCATGGTTAGTCGAAGAATACCAAAAAGATATAGAAACAAATAGTGCTGCCAAAGCACAGAGAGAAAGAGAGAGCGAAAGAGAGAGAGAGACGAGAGACAATCCTTAGTAAAGAATAAGTTTGCAGGCTAAACAGCTTAGAGACAATTGCAAATCTCCAAAGCGAGAGAATTGTTTATAGTCTTAAAGACAATTATACCTGTTCAAGACACCAAAATCTGAGACAAAAAGGGTTTCGAAAACAGGAGGAATTTGCGGGAAAATCCGTTGGAAAATGTTTCAGACAGCATCAAACTCTACGAAAAAGTGGGGAAAGAAATCACCTTTTTAACATCCAAAACATTCTTTTACATCTGCATATAACTGCAAATTAACACACCCCAAAAAGGATCACAAGGTCAACTATAATTCCATAATTGCGCAAACAGAGAACATATACAGGTACCTTAAGTGAGACCCAGTTTAGCGAAGCCCTTCCAAAAGCTGTTTACAAGACAAGAGGAAGATGAGCAGCAGCCAGAGGAGACTCACCGTCCCTCTTTCTTTCTTTCTTTCTTTCTCTCTCTCTCTCTAGCCTCCTCCTTTCCTATACAACATGCTGCTGCTTTCTTATGAAAAATCTTTCTACCTGGGTTTTCTTTTTTCTTGATTATATTCCTTCCTTCTTTCTTTACGAACTCAAATTCCCTCTTTCTCCTTTGTCACCCTCTCCCTCTCCCTCTCTCTCTCTCTCTCTCTCTCTCTCACACACACACACGCACGCACGCACACTCACTTTGAACCAGGTTCTTGGTCGTATGGAATTACTTTTATTTTCCTTTGCCACTTTCATCTCTCGGTGGATTTATAATTTTTTTATTTTTTTAAGTCGACGATCATGACTTGGACACATTATTTTCCTTGCTTTTTGCCTTGTTGATCATGATTACGAGGGAAAGAGAGAGAAAGAGAGATGGCCACTTTCTCACTCAATGTGCCCAACTCCAACCAACTTTACTTGAATGGGAAGACAATTTGGACAGGCAACAACTATTCCTCACTCTGATTAAACCGTTGTGTTCGGTAATTGGTACACATGTTCTTGTGTCTTTTATTATTCTCTATTTCCCTTATCATTACATTATTCCATTATTTATTGCGCAAGTATGAATGTGATCTAATAATGAAATCTTTATAGATTTTTATTTTTTTTCAATTAAAGATGTTTTTGGCAAGAATTTCTTGTTGGGGTTTTTTTTTTTTTTTTTACAAAAAGAAGGAACTTTCATGGCGGGTAAAGTGGATTCTTATTCCATGCACCCCACACCCTCCAAATGCCAGAGTCTCAGTTGATCAAGTTTTCCTAATCAACAAACAACTTGCATGTCATTATTGGGGTTGGGCTTTTTCAGCATTTAAAAACTTGCTTAAGTTCCATACCAGTTTTTTTTTTTTTTTCTCTCTCGATAATTTGTCATGTAATTGAAGATGGGAAAACACAAAATATTCCCGCATATGCAGCCAATTGGTCAAAACTTGTTCCAGCTTGCATTGTATAATATAAATACTTACAATTAAAAAGAATAAAAAAATAATAATCGTAAAATTTTTCTATTTATTTTTTATGAGGGAAAAAATTTTTAAAATTTATTTTTTTAAAACAAAAAAATCGTATTTTAAATTTTTTCTCTCTTTTGTTTTCCTAAAAAAAAAACAACTATCTAATTTATTTTGTATTTTTTTAAAGATACTTTTAATTTAAATTTTTTTACTTTTATTATTAAAATAAAATAAAAATAAAAATATATTTTAAAAATAAATATAATAAATTCACACATTTTAAAAATCTAATACTAATTCTTTAACAAAATAAAAATAAAAAACACTCATTTTTCCCTCCTTCCCTGGGTCTTGTCAAGTGCAACGGCGGTTTGGTGCTGCCAGCCGACCAAGTTCTTGCAGCTGTTTAGTTTCTTGTTTTGGATTAACTAACAAGCCCGCCAAATTTGTAATTACTGGCTGCAAATGCGCAGAACTGACTCTCTTTATGAACATGCCATTAGAATAAAATTGCGCTTGCCCTCCTCTCGAGTAAAATCCAGAAACGTTACATCCTTTTCCGCGGAACAATTCCACGTGGCGACAACCCAATTGCTTTTGTTTGTTCTTGAATCTCCGTCACAGTCCAGCCGATTGTTACACTGTTGGAAACGAGACCTCGTCCACTTGCGCAAATTCTGAATTCCTGGTGAAAGATCTAAAAGCCGATTTCCTGCGGAACAAAATGATAGGCAACATGCGAATAAGAAAAAGAATAATGACATAAATAATCATTCAAAATAATAATTTAGTCTCTGTAATATTGAATTTTACTATTGTTTGTTCCTAATCACGAATTTTATTATTGTGTTACGCAATGTTGAATTCAAAAAAAATTAAATATAAGAAAAGTTTACTTAATTCTAATAATATTTAAATAATAAATTATTTTAAGAAATTAAATAATAATAAATAATTTTTATATTAAATTTATAAATATAATAATTAATATATTATGAAGTAATTATTTTTAAAAATTATATATAGTATAATAAAAAAAAAAGATGAAATGGGAATGATGTAATCTTCTAGGAACTTGATAACTCAGAGTAAAATTCAGTAATGCAAAAGGTTGATTTTATGGCTAATAGAGTGATCCCGTACCTCCAAACCACCACTCTTTTCATTTTTCTTTTTTCTTTTTTCTTTTTTCTTTTTTTTTTGGGTGATTTTAGGGGTATTAGTTTCCTGGGTCTCTCCCTCAGAGTTTGAGGGTGGGACTGGCTGTCACCGATTGGCCAACACACCACAACGCGGCAAGGACTGCATCCGATGTCGCTTGGGGCCGGAATGACGACGATCGTGGGCCCAGTTTGAAATCAAATACGTGGGTCCATATGATATCAGCCATCGGCAGGTAAATGTCCGAGCGGCCATGATTGCGCCGTGCGAAACGTGGGTCTCGGTATGTATACACGGGATGCTTTTTACTGTACCATAATCACACTCTGTCTAACGCACGTGATAGTTCGATCGCCATTGGACCTCGTGTACTGTTTAACGTTTTGTCTGGACTTGGCTCAAAATCCCAAAAGACCAAAAAAAAAAAAGGAAAAAAGAAAGTTGTTGGGGGCAAAGGGCCAAATTGACCAGTGTTCTCCAAAATTAATTTGTGAATATAAATCAACATAAACTCGAAGACATCCTCTACTGTTGTTATTATTTTTTTAAAAAAAATAAAAAATGTTACAAGAGAATCGTACTAAATATGTAATATAAAGCAGTCTAATTTGTTACACTAAAATATAAAAAATAAATAAATTTTAAAATAAACAAAAATTATTGATCATTTTAATATTTTATCAAATTAAATATATATTTAATAATGTTAAATAGTTTGACAGATTAGGTAGCCATTATTGTTGTTAGTCCTAGTCTCTCTTTGCATGATTAGGTAGCCATAGCAGCAGATTATGGTTACTGATTTTTAGAAAGCGAAGAGTCTTTTATCTCTGGATACATAAAGAAGGCCGAAAAATTAGAAAAGAAAAATATAGCCCACTAAAACTAAAATATAAAACTAAGAGATTCTAATAAAGTGGATTTATGCATTGTACAATCCACTCACTCCTTCCTTTTCTATTGTTCATTAAAATAGGATCAAGTGATTTTTTACCGACTAAACTAAATGAAAAGCAGATAAGTAGAGCTGGGATCAAATAAGTTGCGAAATTTTCAGATTAAGAAAGAGAGATCGATTTATTTATTTATTTATTTATTTTTCTAAATTAACTAAGTTGCTGATGCTGTGGGTGTAATATATCTTTAAGTTGTGCTTGGTATTCTTGGCTTAGCAATGAAAGTTGAAACAGCCGAGCCACCTAGTAGCCACATCCGGTTTTAAGAATTCTATATGGCTTGGAATCTTTAATTAATTAGCACAGGTCAAAGTTTGATTTTGTTCATATAAGATGAGGAATAATGCTCCCGATGGAAAGGGGAAATGGATTTGAAACATATTCAACAAGATATTAATGGGAATTCAACAAGGTAGACTTAAGGCCACTAACAAAGGATGGGTTGCAAGTGCTAGGTCGTCAGGAACAATCATGATTTTGAGGGAAATTGGTTTCTTTCCTACTTTTCTCCTACAAACCCAAATGAGAATTTGAGGGAGAGTCAAAAGGAATTTGAGGGAATCAAGCTTTGAAGTCGGGAATAATCGGGGTCGAAATTTGGAAATTTCATGGTGATTTGAACTCATCAATTTTGTGTTGTAATTAGATATAATTTAATTTCTAATTAAAAATTATCGTGACTTAATAAAAATACGTGAACTTTTTTATTTATATAATAAAATAAACGTTTAGTGAGTAAATTAAGATGTATCCCGTCGGAATTTGTGAGCACATGACGTCAAGCCAGCTAGAGTAGAAATTAAGATTGCCCATCAAGGCAAGAAAACTAGATTTTGCAATGTGAGGTGACTTGGAACCACTTCGGGTAGTGGCATAGAACCTAAAAGCAAATGATTGAAGGGGAAATGAGGTTGAAGCAGATAGAAGGTGGTTGACAAACAAAAAGAAGAAAAGGGGCATTTAATGTGTCGGCGTGGAAGGCACACAAATTGCCACAAAATAAGCTCAATTTGTAAGGTGTGATATGGATTAAACAACCACTACCCTTTCTCCTAAAGTTCCTCGTTGCTCAACTGATTTAAAGGTGGCGTATAAGCAAAACAAATGAGACAAGAATTTAAAAATTAGGTCGCTAGCCTATGCTTTCATGGCTTTTTATTCGACGTTTGATTGCAAATTGCAAAAGGAAATAAAAAAGAAGGGCCCAGAAGCCGAAGCAAGAATAGGAAATTCCCCGAAAGCCTAGACAAGACAAGAATGCAGCAAATTGTTTGGAATTACAAGACTTGCATGCTGTGTTTCTCTGACTTACACATCTCTGTCTTCAAGATCTAAGGCTTTCATTTTTTATATATATATATATATATATATATATATATATATATATATATATATGTATATATAAAAGACTTGGATGTTCTTAATGACTGCCCCTGATCACGTCTCACATTGAACGCTATTCTTTTCCGGGGTCTCACAAAAAAGCCTTTTTCAGTTTCCATTGCCCAAGCCAATCTAATATGGATAGCAAAAATATGTGACAGAATTACCAATCCAATTGGGTTATTAATACCCATTAGAAAAAAATGAAGGGGGGCTTTCAAAATTTGTTTGAACACAAGCAATCTCTAAGGAAAATTTCACAATTAATGAGTTTCTTCGTTCTGTTCACCAGCCGTTACCATTCTACTGAGAGGGCTCGGCCCTAGCTTTTTCCTTCTCATCATTTGCCTTTTCCTAATTGCTTCCACTTGATTTCTTCTTCTAACTTGCATCATTGCTTCTTCTTCCAACACAAATCTCCTCATCAAAACATCGTCTGTTAAAGATTTTCCACGAAAAACCCTTCTTGCTTCCACGCTAAGCCTTGCACTACTAGTTCTTTCTTGTGTTGCAAGGAACGGCTTTGATCTCGGGTAACTGTTGCTTCTTCTAGGCGGAACATCAGCCCGAAAGACCCCATTATTGTAAGAAGAGATGGGAGCACAGAGACAAACCCTTGTAAACGAAGAGGCAACCCTAAGAGAAGTGCATTTCCTTAGCTTCTCCCTGTTGGGGTTGGAGTTTGGAGTAGGAATATTAGCTGTGGATTTGGAAATAGTCTTACATAATGTTGCATTTGTAGACTTGGGAACAGTTTTCCATAAAGTCCCATCATTATTTAGGCCGCGGATTTCTGCTGACTTGGTAACGGATTTCCATTGTGTAGCCATCTCCATCGCTCTTTGAAACCAACGCTTCCTAGGGAACAAAAATTGCAGGTCATGCATGACTTCTCTCTATACAATCTAATATGGAATGTAAAGAACAGGCTTTGGTGAGAAAAACTAAAATTGATTAAGAAAAATGCTATTGGCATTGTGGCACTTGATGTGCGGTTTAGTTGTTGAAAGTTCATAAACTATTCAAGTGCTTTAGATACTTTCACCAAATTATGCCAATAGCATATCTCTCTTTGGTAGATAACACCTTTTTGTTTTTTTTTTCAACATAACACCCTAATCTTTGGGTGTTGTGATATGTGCTTGATAGATCCTAATAGTTAAGTGTCTCATTAGAGAGTGCCAATTCAAATAGTGAGCTGACAAGGTCAACCCCTGAAAGTTGTTATGAGTTGTTTTGGTTGAAACACATGTCGATGGAGTTGCTTAAAAACAAAAAGTTACCTGTAACCATATCGCAGATTGGGTCTATTAACTAGCAAATTGAAGTGCTCGGAATGTTGTCTAGAGTACAATACTTGCTTTTGCTAAGTAGGGACATGCCAATGTGTGGCAGGTTTGTTTATTTTAATGAACAAGAGGCCCATTTTTATTAGGTAAATCTCGGGCTCACGAGCCCTCAAGTTATGGCTATGGACCACGTATCATGTGGGCTGATATCCAGATGACTCCAAACACCAACCATGCCTAGATCCGAACCCTAAACCATCTGCTATCTGGTGCTTTCCGCTTTGGTGCTTTCATTTTTCTTATAATGTGCCCTGCATTCATCTTGGTCGGATACACTAGAACCAAATATACATCCTAATGTTGAACACCACGTTGCACGTTTTAATTCTCCTAACTATTTACATTTTCGATGCGTTTGGTACATGAGATAATAGTATCGAATTTTATCCCAGTATATATACAATAGAAACAAACTAATCTATTCTATATTATCTTATTGTGTTCTATGCAACAAACGCACATCATGGACCTGATCAGTTGAGTCACATCTGAGGATTAATTATGTATAGTTCAACCTTATAATTCTTATTCTTATTGTAGTCAGCTGGATAGTTTTCTACTCTTGCAGTAATCCCTATGATTCCCACATTTGTGTCCTCTCCCCCTCCAAGGCCAAGGGCTTAGAGAGGCGGCTAGCTATAAAGCTTAGTCCCAGAACTAGGAAAGAGGTAATAAATATTTGGTCAAATCCAGCTGTGAAGTTAGAAATGCTGCATGTTTTGCTTAGTCGTGAAGAGAAGTTTAAGTCCATGATCACGATTCATAATAGGAATGGATGAGAGCAGTGACTGGCTGTGTGTGTGTGTGTGTGTCTTTGGGGTGGGGGGGAGGGGGTATAAGAGAGGAGGAGAGAGATTGTGGGCTTACCTTGTGTGTGAATTCTTTGGATCCTGCATGAAAGATGCCAACTGAAGTATGCCAGAGAGCAAGAGAACAGAGGAGGAGGAAGTTTCATTTGGGTGGTGAAGAGAAGGAAGAGCCTTCTTTTTGGCCTTCAATTTTGTGACTGCAATGTGGGCTGGCAATGAGCTTCTTTTCTTTATCTCTCTATTCTTTATAGCGACACTCTCTCTTTTGCTTTGGCAGCATGATTCCCATTGATTGAGAGAGAGAGAGAGAGAGAATTTTAAAATTTGAAAGGCAAAGTAAATTGTTGCTTTTAATGCAATAACTGGAGCACCCCCTTGGGGTCCCTTTAAAAAGGATGTCCTCATCCAATTGATTGCTCTCTGTAAAACAGAAAGCAAACCCGTGGTCACTGACTAACTGCAATTATCATGGTTGAGTCTAATTATGCATTTAAGGGAAAGCATTTGGGCCACTCCACTAATTCATCCAGGACATACCTGGCCAGCCTTTCTTTGTTTCAAGAAACATAGAGTGTAAAGTAAACACACCTCTCTTGGTTTCTGCTTATTGTTCTAAACCTCACGCACATACACAAACACACTTGTGAGGATTCTGATAAGCAAAGTTGATCTCATGATCCTGCTGTGTCTTTTAAGTTAGGATTAGACTATAGAACCACTTGAAAGGGCTACAGGTAATGGGTTGATGCACCAGGTTTGCTTTTACTTAATTATATCACTTTGCAGTTGCCATTTTAAGAAAAGAAAACTAAAGAACCAGCTGGACACAAAGGTGGATTGCCTAAGGTGTAGTTTCTTTCTGAAAGCTCACTCCAATGCCATCTGAATTCTGAATTGGATTGTTATGCATCCTTTGAAAAGCTGAAAACTGGGTTAATTGGATAAATGAAATTCGTATAGCTCTACGAGGTTGTAATGCACCCAAATGAAACATGATAGAATAAATTTTCTTATGACCGCCCACAGAAGAAATTGAACGCCATTACATCCATAATAAAAAATGACCAAAAACTGTGTACCTCAGCTATAATCATCAGAAACTGTTCTCTGTATGTTTCCTTATGACAGTCGCTAGGGTCACATGCTGAAAGTCCTTTCATGGACAAATCTGAAGCCATTTTAATTTTACGCCTGTGCCTTTCCTAATCTACATCTGTCCTCGTGTACATATTTTATGAGAAGATAAGCTAAGAAATGGGCAAATGGGCATGCCTAAATCCATTCCATTTATTAAAATAATTTGTCACTGGATGGCATCATGATTCGTACGTGTTGTGGCGTGGCTCAAATGTCCAGAACCCCAAAAGCCGCTACAAAGAGGAAAAGACGCGATGATTGGTTTTTCTGGATTCGATATTTCTTTCTCCTAAGACCCCAGTGCCTGTCCAAACTTTCTTCGGTTATATATACCAATAGATAAAGCAATAAGATTGTATGTCATTGCCTGTGTAGCATACCGATCAATCCGGGCTCTAAAATTAATTAGACTTACCTCATGTTTTGTAGATCGTAATACGAATCTAGAACAACTTTTAAGGGAGTTAAATTTTTTAAGCTGAGTACAAAAAAAAAAAAAAAAGAAAGAAAGGTTTTAAATCTAAAGACCTAAGAGAGACAAAAAAGAGTATGCATATTATCATTACGGATCATTACTACTTAACCTTCGTGACATAACCCATCACCTAAAGAGTCGGTATTCGCCTTTCTACTTTTTTTGGGCACTAGGTGAAAAATATTTAAATTAAAATTGAGTTAATTTTGATATTATTTATTACGAAATTATTTTTTTAATAACATATTAAAGTATATAATATTTATATTTATATTATTTAAAATTTTTTTTCTATTTAACGTAGAAGTCAAATTTTATTTAATTTGTTAATTATATAATTCGTTTATTATATAATTCTTTACCATTCGTAATATAATTTTACTGGAAAATATGGTAGCTTTTGTATATTATAGCATGCTGATTGATTTTTTTTTTTTTTGTCATTCTAAATTTTGGCCCGTTCATCTATCCTGCATCTCCCCATCATTTTTCATTTGCTTTTTTTTGGTCTTTGATTCCATAACATTCTATTACATCCTCTCAAACGCCAAATTAAAAGCTCAAACCGGTACACACACGCCCCTTGTATACCAGTTGTAATTGGTTGATTAACTCTCCTTTGCTAGTCTTCTAGAAAAGACAGTTTGGAGTTTGGACTCGGAACATACTTCGACTGAAAATGAGCATCTTAGAAGGAGGTGACTGGCGAGTTGTTCCCATTGTGCAATCAAGGAAGTAAAACCTCTGAACAAGAAAGCGAAACAATTTTGCCTTGAAACCTTAGGGCCACCAAAAATAGTGCTTACTTGTTTTGAGGAGCGCTGTGACTCGTACCATAAACAGTATCATTTCAGTTTGAATGAAATTTAGCTAAAATTTCTGATAAATAAATATTTGACATATAGTGAAAATTTTTTAAATAAAAAAAAAACTTGTTTCAAATTGTGTATTTGATGTCATTGTTTTTAGGATAAAATTTAACCTGATTAATTTATAATAAAAATTTATGTCAATTCTCTCATAAAATAAAATTAATTTGCAACAAAAAATTTTATAAATTCTCTTATATAATAAAATAAAATATATTTAATTGCATATTTTATTATTAAAATTAAATTTTTAAAAAATTAGTATATTTTTAAAATCATTTTTTAAAATATCTATAATATTTTTATAATAATATTGTATATAAAAAGTTTTTAATATAATAATAGACATACCAAAAAGAGAAGAAAAAATTGATATGTTGAATAAATGCCAAAATTTTAGTATTTATAAAAGTGATACTGATTTTTATCAATAAATATTTTATTTTGACAATTATAAATGAATGGTCATGGGTTTAAATATTAGAAGTGTAATTTTTTTGTTATTTATTTTAAAAGAAAATATAAAATAATTAATTGTTAATTACTTATATATAACTGCTCTTTATTCCGCACAACCTTTTATATATATTTATCATTCTTTTTATATTGAAAAACCCAAACAGCAATCCCATAATGAGCAACAAAATTCTGCTGCTATGCCTATGTTCACAGAAAAGGGTAACGGGGACCATTGGCATTGAAAAATAAACAAATTAGCCTAATGACTAGTATTTACCCGATGACCCTTTTTTATTTTTTCAGGGCGAGAGGCATCAGAGATTGCAGTCATCTTCTGCTTTTGTACGTTGTAGACCATAGACGTCATTGGGTTCTCTTTGGATTGGAAATGAAATCTACCCCACCAACAACACGAAGGTAAAAGCTACCAATAACATCATGAGGTTTGGAACTTGACTAAACTAGTTTCGTGGATCCTATAACCTGATATAATTTGGGTGGTAAATTACAAATAAAAATTGATATTTATACGCAAATTTTGATCTTATAAATGCAAAAATTGGCTACCTTCAGTAGTTATTTCAATAGTTTTTGGGGTGCATGATGCCAAACTCGTCGGAACTTACATGTAAACGACAATTTTCATTGCAAGTTTATGTACATGTGAGGCAACTTGTGAAAGAGAAGTAAGCAATAATGCAATTGTTGTAAATTGTTGTATTTTTTAAAAATAATTATTTTATTTTTAAATTTAATGAATTCATTATTTTATAATAATTAATTAATTATTATATAACTATTAATTTAATTATTATGTATTCGTTATAAATTATTATATTAAAATTTATATTTAATATTATAAATTATTAAGTTATAATTAATATAAATTATTTTTTTATAAAAAAAATTTAGGGTGAAAAGACATAAAAATATATATATTAATTTTTGATAATTTATAATTTATTATTGAATTAATTAATAAATTAAATTATTTTTATTATCTTTTTATTTAAAATATATATTGATAATTTTTTTATTTTAAAAAAATAATTGTCATAATTTATTATATTAAAATAATTTATTAAAAATAAATATTATTTTTTAAAAATAATATTTTTATATATTTTAAATATAATAGTTTTTATTAACGTATTTTTATTATAATATTATATTATTTTATTAATTTTTTTTAACAGCAATTACAGTCCATTCCAAGTATTCACACGTGTAACTTCTGACACTAGTCAAGTGTTAAGTAGGCACCTGAACCCACGCAAAGCGCTGCACCGATGACACACACACAGTTTTCGAGCTCCAACTTTAGCTTGGACCACAATCCTAAAACAGAGCCTGACAATTCAGACCCATGCCCAATGTCCATGTCCTTATGCAGAACATTATCTGTCAGGCAGATGCAGGCAATCAGTGGGGTTGGTGAAAGGAAAAAAAATCAGAACATTCATGACCAAAAAAAAAAAAAAATTCAGAACATTTATTAAAACTAGAGTCTTTCCAACGAGATGCCAAGTCATTGCGAAACTAAATTCTTGAAGAATAAATGTACAAAGCAACAAAGCAAATATATATTGCTTTGAAAAATTAATTGAACTTAATTACATAATAATAATAATAATACAGTAAGAGATTTGTAATTTATTTAAAAATTTATATATTATTTTGTTTTTTAAATTTGATAATTTTTTATTAAATTATGTTATACGACTATATGCTAACTACATTACTGTCGCTGGTTTGCCACCAGTCATTCTGAAACTAAATTTTAAGGAATACTAGAATACTAGTGGGATTCAATTTCCATCGACTTGCAGAGAAGATCGGCCTGTTAGATGTAACATAAACTAACATCAGGCTGCATAACAAATTAACATAAACTGGGCGATCGAATAGTTTATAGGCTTCGAAACCTGACCCTTGCGTGATAGTGGATCGATTGGCACGTATCATCAACTGGGGGGGAGAAAAATAAGGTAAATTTAACTTAAGGTAACTTGATCTACAAGAAAAAAGGTAATTTAACATAAAGAGCCATGAAGAACTGCTTTGTCAGCATATAAGAAACGTTCATGCATTGCAAACTTGCTGAGCCGCAAATCACTGGCTACCAAGGCAACCTGGGAATTTCTTGCTCCAACGACTCGAACCGGCTGTCCACTCCCTTCCCTTTCTCTTATTTCTTGGGAATCGGAAATCTGAGGCTGAACATGGTTTTAGAGTTGAGTTGATTACTCTTGAGGCCCCATGGTTTTTGCCATTGGTTCAGGTTCTGATGCTGGGATTGTACAAGGGTCAGAGGCATCTTCTTCTTCAGCTTTATCTAGTTCGAAGTGCTTCTCTATGAGATGATTATTCATCCCCATGAAGGTCTCTCTCCATCAGCTGCTTCATTATGTATCAAGACATTGTCCATAATCTGTAAATTTCAGTGTTTAACGAGGCTTTTAACAAGGGTCATGTATACAGAATCATATATATATATATATATATATTTTTTTTTTTACACAAAGGTCATTTCCACATCTCGAACTTGTAACTCACATTTCACAATGGAAAAACCTTAAAAGTACACTATCGCCTTTCAGTTTAAAGGCAACTCATCAAGGAGATTACCGATTGAAATTAGGATATCTCAACAGGAACACAAGGAAAGTATCCTCCAGCATCATAGTGTTTTTAAAGAGAATATTATGAGTTTGGGAATCAGAATTGAGTTCACATGAGAGGAATTTGTAGGGCAAAGCAAGACATGGAAGAAAGAAGAAGCTTATAGATGCTGAATGAGTTACTTCTTCAACTCTCTCTCTCTCTCTCTCTCTCTCTCTTCCTTCTCCTCATAATGTGTTCTTATGTTGCCAGTTCTGTGGCATATTTTAATTATTGACTATGATTTTCAATTGTCCATTTGTAACGCCACATCGGTGTGTATAAAACTCGTGTGATTCATTATCAGTGCTAGTGTCGCCAGGTGAGCTCAAATATCCAATTGCATCTGGATCTTCAGTCTTAGCCGATCCATTGTTGTTAGTATTTTTGTTTGTGAACATCTCTACTTTCACATCTGTTAGTATTTTTGTTTGTGAACATCTGCAGGGTTCACCGAGGTCTTAAATTGTTCAGGCAACATGGTATAACAGTGTACCTAGAATTCATCCCATCTGATACCAACATTGCATTCTCTCTGTTTTTATTTTTTAATTTATTTTTTACTTGGGTCAAAAACAATGCAATCCTGTTCTATGTATTATTTGCAATTTCTGTGGAATGATGGGGTTCGCATTCTGGATCAGCGTCCATTGCATGCCATGCACAGGCCACGGCACAAATAGTGTATAAAAATTTCAAACTTTGGAATTGACAAATTAATTAGAATTAGATCAATGATACGAGAACAAAAGCTAACTTCTAAATTATAATGCAAAAATATCGGCAAAAGTACCAATTTCCAGTAATCTCCTCATTGGGAAGAAAGAAAAAAGAAAAAAAAAAAACAAAATTTTATCATACATGTGAGCAAATTTTTGATTAAGTACAACGATGACCTTACATGATTTAAAGCAATTGCTATTTCGAAACTATTGTATGATTCGCTTTTGTTTCATTATTTGTGTCACAACGTGTTTATTATTAAACAAAACAGATGAAACCTCGGCATGCATCCCAATATAATCTTGAAGAATTGAATGGTTGACAGCTTGTTTGTCTGGCTTTGATATTTATTCGTTTGCGTCTCGTACAGGCTATGTATTTAAAAAGTTTTTTCTTTGGCGTGTCAGACACACACATTCTTGGATTTGAGAGTTATGTTCAATCCACTCCATTGTACACGCTATATGTGGGTTGACTTCTTCAGATCTGGTGTGTACTTGAACTTGGTATGATACTGAATTGTTTCTGATACCTTGGATGATATTCGAAGCATAAACTCTTTATATGCCTACAAAAAAGAAAGAAGAAGAAGAAGAAGAAAAAAAAAAGAAAAGCATGTCAGAAGCAAATTACAAGAATGTATTTTCATCTGAGCCGAAGGGCCTACGGCAGACTTTGGTTTTGGACTTCAGCATGATAATCTTAACGATGCACGTAAAACGTCACCATCAATTGTCAATTGTGTAGTTATAATTTTGTAGAAGTTGTCGCAATCCCTTAATGTTGTACTCATCAACTTTGTCAGCAATTCTACCAGCTCCTTCGGACTTGTCTTCTCACTTGACATTTTCAAATATAATTTCTTCAATGGCAGCAAAACGGGATTTCAATTTATATATATATATATATATGAATTTCTGTAAATAAAAAGGGTAGTGGACATTTTTGGAAAAAAGAGAGAGAGAGAGAGGGGAAAAAAGAAAAAAAAACAATGGAAAGGGCAATTTAGTCTTAAAAAAAGGGTCCTTTAACAATGATAATCGAAAGGAGTGGGAACTTTACAATAATTAATGTCGTATAATTATTGATAATTATAATATTCTTTTCACCAGCTGGGCATCATTGAATATTATTTCTCTCCCCGGGCGGTTACGACTTTGCAAACTCCACCGAAATACCCTCCGGAATCACCAAAACTACGACATCATTAGCGGAATCTCGGCGTTGTTACTTGCACGCGTTGAGGGTATTCCGGTCATTGAAGGAAAAAAACTGTTTGTTTAGTCTCCATCGCCGCTGCGCGTTAATTCCCACTGTGTCCACGTTCAACGTTTTCCCAACGGTCCACAACGTTGGTGTGGTTGTTGTCGTTGTTTTTTTTTTCAAGTTTTCAATTTTCTTCTCTTTCTATCTCTAGAAAATTCTCGTAGCTTTCTCTCTCTAGAAATGCTCCCTCCTTGTTTTACTCTTCAACTCTTCCTTTCTTCGATTAATAAAACCCTAAAAGCTGTCGATTATTGAGGAGTATGGAGGCGGCGGTGATGGACAAGGCGGTGGAGGTGCTGTTGCCGTCGTGGTGGGAGATCAAGGTGTCGGTGGCCGCCACCGTGTTTGTGATCGCTGCCATTTGGTTTTTTGCGTATAGCGGAGGAGGGGGAGGAGGTGTCGACGGTGATCGGGAGAATTCCGGTAATTCAGCCGACGGCATTGATGATAAAGACAAGGTCAGTTCGGCTATTTTTGTGAATTTCTTTTTTTTTTTGTTTTTTTTATAGTAATTGTCAAAGTTGGGAAATTTCCATGTTTTCTCGATAAATTTTTGTATTTGAGGTTTATGAATCGTTATTGTCGTCGTTAATTTTGTGAAGAAATTTTCTTTTCTTTTCTATAATAAAAAGACATAGTTTCTTTTAGGCGTGGAAGCTGAATTCATGCAACACTTTTCCGGTTTATGCTCGTTTATGTTTCTTGGATTTTTTTTTTCTTTGGTTTTATTTTCTCCATTTTCAATTGATATTCCATAGCGTTTGTTATTGATTGGCGGTTATATGACACTTTTTGTCGTATTGAAAGATGAGAAGTCCGATGGCCTGCTCGTGATTATGGGAATTCATCTGACTTCAAATAATTATCTTTTAACTAGACTATTAATTGGGGCCAAAAAGGGACGTTGTTAACTTTAAGTGAGCTTGTATTTATTATTAATTTCTTGCTTATATTGAGGGATGCCAATTAAAGTATGTTTTCTTTCTCTCTATCATTAAATTTGTTGCATTTAAAACATAACCAACTGCATTTTTTTTCGTCTTTGATGCATGATCTCTTGCATGAAGATTGAGTCATGATACTTGAAGTTAACAACGTTGACAAGGTTGCTGAAGTCATTAGTCTCATTCTTTCTTCATGCTTGGAGAAATATTGTGACAATTAAATGATCCTGGGTGCTGCTTGTTTCATGGAGTAATTTTCCACTTTTTTGACATGCAGTTCTGCACTTATTTTGTAGATGGGCCAGTTGAAAGGAGATCCACAGGCCAATTCTGCATATATAGTCAAGGTATCTTGGATCTTGGGGATATTCCGTTCTGGAATGTATATGTGTATTTTATATCCGAATATGTTGGAATCAGAGATATACATATGTATCTCTTTACTATTTGAGGATTACCGTAGCAATTACTTTTACCCTTTAAAAAAAGGGATATCTTGGCTTCAGATCAGTTGTCTGTTTTTTTTTTTTCATATATCAGATTTCCCATTTTATCTGACAATAAAATGATGTTTTGTTTTTCAGTTGGAATTATTGGCAGCTAAGAATCTCATTGCTGCGAATTTAAATGGCACCTCAGATCCTTATGCTATGATTACTTGTGGTTCAGAAAAGCGGTTCAGGTTATTTTATCTGCCTTTTAATGTATACTCTTATGACCAGCTGGGGCTTACTAGTAATATACCCAAATTTTTAACTTTTCATTCTGACTAATTATCATTGATGCCTAGAAGAATGGCATTGTTGGGGCTTGGTAGGGTCATTTTTCAAACAACGTCAGAATTTTGTCTAAATATGGAAACTGACTTCTTAATTTAAATGAGAGTATTATGATATATATGCCTCACCTGTATGCTGGTTTAATCTCCTTGCTACTCTTGGCTTATTATTAGTTTGGTGCAACCCTTGAAATTCATGGGTTATGTTTCAGAGTAGTGGTTACTGTTTAGAATTTCCAGGGTATCTGGCAGGTTAGTGAGTTTGGTTTCAGGCTTTTTGATATGTGGTCATGCGATGGACAGTAATGGTTGCAGGCAGTCCGCTGAAATACACAAAAGTAACAGAAGGGCCCCTTTCTGGGTCCCAAGCACTATGCTTTCCATTGATGTAATATACCCACAGTTTGAAAGCTTCCCATGTGCAAGGATTGACCTTCTCCTTAATATGTCTCCTTAACCAACCATTATAAATCCTAGTTCTAAACTTTGTCTTAAGGAGGTATACAGGAGCCAAATTAAACTGAAGAAGTAGCCGAGCAAGATATTTTTGCATTTTGATAAATCGGTGGTCTTACTTCACTGTTAGGTTGTTGATAATTTCATGCCCTTTATTAGTCCTTGTAGCCTCTTACTTGGTCACAAAGCATGGGTTTCTTACTTTTTAAAACTGGGATGGTTTGTTATGCCTGTACTGTGTCACTTTGTTATTTTTGCTGCTGCAGTTCAATGGTCCCTGGTTCTAGAAATCCCATGTGGGGTGAAGAGTTCAATTTTTCTGTAGATGAACTTCCTGTTCAGGTAACTATCATGATTTATCTTAGTGATAGACCAGTAATTTTAAGAGTTATTATAATCATACATTGGAAATTATTGTGGATGGCCAGCATGTGGCTTGATTGAGAATTTTTTATTTCCCAGACCATTCCTTAACATACTTTAGAACATAATTGTTTCATATTGTTCAATCCTTCGTTGTCTTTCCTTTGGCAGTTGTTTTTAGTTGCTACCCTGTGCTGGATAAGAAGAGTGTCCTTAGCTTCTGGTTTAAATTGAGTGTGCATATGGGTGTCTTTAATGCTAATCTTATGTTCTTAAAGTTACTCTTCTACATTCTTTGAAAGTTTGGAATTCTTACCCATACATATTACGTGTATGAACAACCTTTTATTTTTGTTCCTTCTGATGGTATTTCAAGGATATGTTACCTATGCCTGGTCACACACCTTTTCCTTTTCTCTTAGGCTTTGTTTGAAGTGATCATATTACATATGCATTGTTATTAAACTTTGAAACAATGTTTTCTTCAGCTTCCTCTTGGAATTGATAATTGTTTTGAGGTCATGAATGAAATATGGTATATCAGTTATATTGAAGAACAGAGTTACCAACCAAGGGTTCCTAAGCAAACATACAATGGCATGTACCTTGTTTGATGGGCCCAGAAGTGGTTATGTTTGTGATTGTGGAGGTGAATGTAGAGAATTTTCTGTATGCTCATTTACAAGGTTTATATATTTGGATAGTTGACTGCTTTTTCTAAAGATACACTTTAGTGGGGATGAACAACTATAATTTAATTTATATTTTCAGAATGACCACATAAGGAAAGTAGTAGTAATCTGAACCATCAAAATGACTCAAGAAATCAGGGATACTCATTTTTGGATCTCATATGTTTAAAGCATTTGTCCACAGGTTCCAAATAGTGTTTTTGTGGTTGTACTCATGTATAGATATAAACTTGCTAAATTTATTCCTAGAAAATGATTGCTCTTTCTGAAATATATATACATGTGTGTTTGTGTGTCTTTTTTTTTTTTTCCTAGAGATACTGCTATTATTAAGATGATATTGTCTGAATGGGAGCATTTGATTGAGTGTCTGTATATCTCTTTACATTTTTTGAACTGTAGTTTTCCATTTAGTTTTGCTTCCTCAAAGTAATATCATTCTTAACTTGGTGGCAGATAAATGTAACAATATATGACTGGGATATAATTTGGAAGAGTGCTATTCTTGGTTCTGTCACTGTGCCAGTGGAAAGTGAAGGTCAGTCAGGTGCAGTATGGTACACACTAGATAGCCCATCAGGGCAGGTAACTCTTCTTCTTGAATTCATTCTCCATATTTATTCCTATCTTTGTGTCTTGTTTCGCATCATGAACTTGCTTTAAGAGGACATAACTCTTTTGCTCTGTCAGGTTTGTCTCAATATAAAGGCGGTAAAACTCCCTGTGAATTCAACCAGGTGATCCTTTCGATTTATTAATATTTTGCTAGTTTTCTCCATTTGGGTCACCAATTTGTGCTGTTTATTGTCTACCAAGTTAGAAAATTTACTCTTTTAACTTCCTCATTGCTCAAAGCTCTTTTGTCTTTTATGAGATTTTTCAGGAATTTTCCATGATATTTACATTAGAGAAAACTGGCATTTTGCTTCAAAGTCAACTCAAACACTGGATTTAAAATCACTGCTATGTGACACCGTAACATGACAAAACAATTCCCCTGTTGATTTTTTTTTATCACTGGACTAAGATGATTGATATTACATTTATTCTGCTAGTGACTTAATCAAACACCTCTTGTTTCTTCTTTCCCTCCCCCCCCTCCCAAGAAAAAAATTATTTTCTTGTCTTGTAACCATTAACAATTTTGATCGCTAAAGCTCCATGTTTCCCTAAGTTCCTTTCTTCAATTCCCTCTTACCATGTCAACTTGCTTTCTGTGGATCCTTAGAGCAAAACAAAGAATATCACCTAGCAAGATGTCGCCATAGTGATTTTAAGCTTGCAAACCAGTGGACATGATCACCTTTCATCATTAAATATCTTTTTCAGTGGACAGCTGTCTTCAAAATTCAACCTTTTTAAGTAATGGAAAGATACCTCACCATCTTATAACATGAGACTGTTTGAGGTTTAGGACGAAGTCATGGATAAGATATTGCTTGACATCTGAAGAAGAAATCTCAAGCACAAGTTCCTTTTGTTGGGTTGAAATATTATGTCATTTCCTCCCCCCAAATGTTTCTTTATTATACGTTACAGATGTAGGCTGGAGCACAAGCATTTCCCACTGAGAATCTAAATAATTCATTATTTTAGAATGAATTTTGCTTTATATATTGGTGGAATAACAATTCTGCTTTTTTCAACTTATCTATACAATCTCAAATGCCCCTCCCCCTTTTCTGTACTCAGAATTTTAGCCATGCAAGGTAGGGTAGTTCTTAACCATTGGATCATTCCTCAAATCTTGGTGGAATAATGTTATTCATATGGAATTTGTTTGAAATATGGTTGGTAGGGTTATGAATGGATATGCTGGAGCTAATGCTCGAAGAAGGATTTGTTCGGACAAACAAGAGCTTACTGTGGTCCATCAAAAGCCTGGGCCTTTGCAAACTATGTTTAAACTTCTTCCAGATGAGGCAAGTTGTAAAAATTTCATTCATTGTATGGTTGTCAGTCCACCAGTCTATAGAAGTTTTTAAATTTGGGAAATTATCCTTTTTTATTCCTTTCCGGTGTATACAATTTTGGTCTAACAAACAACTGGTCTCTCAGGTTGTTGAACATAGTTATTCATGTGCACTTGAAAGGTCATTCTTGTACCATGGCCGTATGTATGTCTCTGCATGGCACATATGCTTCCATTCTAATGTGTTCTCCAAGCAAATGAAGGTTAGCCTGTCTGTCACCATACATCAATGTTAAGCATAAACTATGCTGCATTATTTCTTGACAAAGATAAGCTGAGTCAAATTTTAAAATTAATCTGTAAGGCCTCTTTGTTTTTCTGGAATTTTATGATTTTCCCCTGTTTCCTCCCTCCTTCTGCTGCTGCTTAAAAAAAAAACAAAAAACCCAGCATTTAGTGAAGCACATTGTTAGATATCAGGTCATTATATCATTCTACAGTTTGGGGAGAAGAAATGCTGTAAATATTGGTCAATGTGTTGCCTCATCATTCTCCCTCTTATCACATAAGCACTATGATCTCTTTTATGAAACCTTGAAGTCCAAGCTAAAAGCTTAATTGAATTTAGCTGGATATTTGGGAGTTTTACTGGAGCTATATTTTTTGTCAATTAGAAGATTGGATGATGCTCAACTCATCTTATTTTATTAACAATTGACTAGTTAACTTAGTTCAATGAATCATTGTTACTAGTTCTTGACACTTTACAGTTGAAAGCAGACTGCTTAAGCTTGGACTGGAATCAGCCTTTCTGTTGCGAAAATGTGCCTCAAGTTCCAACATGAAAATCAAGCTGGCTTGGCTTGTCCTACATTGCAACCAAGCATTGTGCTTGGATTGCCACCCATACTATTGTCTCTGGATATTTGAAACTCCCAGATTATTATGTGATGCAATATATTTAATCACCTATTGAGATACTATCTGCCAGATGTTTTGTTGTTTGAGTTATCATAGGGGCCTTTTGTACACACTGGTCACTGGAATTGCTTTTTTTCCTTTATTTGACAGGTGGTTATACCATTTGGAGATATATATCAGGTATGCCAGTCCTTTGTGTTTGTAGTCTGCTAATATTTTGTTGGTCAAAATATCTTTTCTTCATGAAATGCTCACATGCAACTATCTTTTCTTCACTCTCAATTTGTTCAGATACGTAGGAGTCAGCACGCATTCATTAATCCTGCTATAACAATTATTCTTCATATGGGCGCTGGTGGACATGGTGTTCCTCCTTTAGGAAGTCCAGATGGTTAGCAAGTGAAGTTTTTGGATCTTTATATATAACTGTTCTTTTCTATCTTGAGAAGAGAAGTACCCCTTGTTTGTTGTCTCATTTGTTACCATGTCTCTATTGATTGTCCACATGCAAGAGGCTTCTGTATTACTTTTAATTCCATGAGATAAGCTGTTATTGTGGCTAATTGGGTCCTCAAACTTATTTTACATCTATTCTGGTCTTAATGTAAAAAATTTTGCACATAATCAATCCTTCCCTTTATTTATTTATTTATTTTTCAGTTACCATTAAGTTTGATAGAAGAGTGAGTCTTGATATAATGATAAGATTGCTTGATTGTGACTTAGGAGGTCATAAATTTGAGTTGCAGAAAGTCTCTTGGTGAAAATAAGGGTAAGGTTACGTTGATCTGAGCCTTTCCCAGACCCTAAAGTGTGGAAGCCTCATGCACTAGCACGGCCTTTTTTACGATCAAGTTTGACAGCCAAAGTTATTTTTTGAGTCAAAGAATTATTGCAAAAATAGAATTATCAAGAGATTCCAAAAATATTGATTGAAAATATTCATGTTTGTTTCTTCAATGGTAAAGATAATTGTTGTTTTTGTAGTCGGAAAAAGATTTCATGGTTGTTTCTTCAATGATAAATTATAATTGCTCTCTGTTCTTTTCTGGTGAGATTTTTTATAAAAATAAAGGTTTTTTGATTGAAGAAATGATCTTCACCATCGAACCTAATGGTAATTGCATAAAAAAAGAGGAGGATTGATTGTATGCAAAATTTTGTTTTTTGGACCAAAATAGAGTTAAAATAGAGTTTGAAGACCCAATTAGCAGTAACAAAAGTGGACCAATATTTGAACCATAATTGGGGGACCAGGTTATGGTTTTCCATACTTTTAAGTTTCCCTCATCTACTTTCTGTGTCATGCACCCCAAGAGGCAATTCTTGTACCATAACATTGGCTTGCATATAAGAAAGAACAGGAGGTGTGTTTTAAAGTAAGGAATTGTACTATAATATATTCTGTAGATATTTAACCATGTGTTGAGTGATCACTATATGAAAGCATTCACATCTAGGATTATCCATTTACCATGGATTTGAAAGTCGTTTATATATTTTTTTCATCTTTTCTGTTTTTTTCAGGTAGAGTCAGATATAAATTTGCCTCATTTTGGAACAGGAATCATACATTAAAAGCTTTGCAACGCGCAGAAAAGAATTATCACACTATGTTGGAAGCTGAGAAGAAGGTTTTTCTATGCTCAATTCCTTACGTGTTACTTTTGTGCTAGTTTTACTTGATCATCAACAATTGGAATGAGATGGTAATAATTTGAACCTTATAAGGGATTTCATGGACTAGTCTTTCATTCAATGCTGAAAACAAAGGGGAGCACTTATTTACCATAAACAATTGTTTGTTGTACCTCGGTGGTTTTTGTTTGGGATACCCTGGAAATAGGCTCATTTATGCTGATGCTTTCATTCACCTCCAGTTGTCTCTTCACTGGATCCCTGTGAGCCCTTGTTCTTTTTGCTTGTTGATGTGAATTTTCCTTCAAAGGGTGCAAAAAACACCATCAGTTCCTGCTTTCAAGACTTAAATTTGTTCTGACCAGGACATGTGGTCAATAGAAAAGGCTATGTAACAACTGACTGGCAATTGAAAGGTTACTATCAGCAATTAAGAATTTTTGTCTGCAGAAGCTCAATGTATATTACTCAACTGTTGAAACTCAGCATCTTTTTGTCAAGCAAGAAACAATTTTAGCCACGTGGTTTACTAGATGTGAGAATAAAGGTACATAAAAATAAGTATAGCAGCATTTGAACCTGTTGGATGGTCCAAGAGTGATAATGCTAGATAAATAAAATCATAAATGGTGCAGACAACTTGAGTGATTTTATGTGAAAATGGGGGTTTTAAAATTTGAGGTTATTGATAGGTTTTGTTGATAGGTTGCAACAGACAGCTTTTATGCTTTATTTTATGTTTTTGGAGGACACATCATTTTCAATTTGCTTGTGGACTCTTTAAATACCTATTGATATTTATTGCTCCTTTTGTCTTATTTCCATGAAATTTGTGTTTGTGCTGAGGATCTGTTTTTCTGTTTCAAATAGGACTGGTAATTCCTTGTTTCATGGTCTTCCTTCTCCAACAATTAGGAGAGATCCTCTACAACTGTCAGGAGTTTGGAAAATGATTTCAATTATTTCTTAGCATGCTAAGCAATGCCTAACAAGTACTTTCTTCAGTGAAACTTTTAGTAATTGGCTAGTGTGGGATAAGGTTATTGTAGTTGCAAGGGTATTTGAGTAGACCAGAAACAAACCTTTTGCTTTCCAATGAAGTGTATAGTCAACTCTGCTTCAAGTCCTCTAACCCAGCTCTTCCTTTTATTATCCCCACCAAACTTTGCTCTTTGCATTGCCATTATAAGTATCTTCTGCTAAACATCATCATTTGTTATATACTGCTGTGTAGGAGCGGGCAGAATCAGCACTTCGTGCACATAGTAGTTCTGTGAGAAGTGGTAAAAAGGATGTTAAGACTCCTGAAGATACTGTGCCCAAAAGTGAAAAACTTCAACCTTTTATCAAAGAAGAGGTTCTCGTTGGTATATATAATGTAGGAAACTACATTTCTCTTGATCTCACTTATAAGAGATTTAATTCATTAGATTGTTTCATTTCGCATAGTCGATGATTTTCTTGCAGGACCTATTTCCTTGCACAGCTGAGCAGTACTTCACCTTATTGTTAAGTGATGACTCTAAGTTTACAACCGAGTATCGCTCAATGAGGAATGACACAAATCTCAGTGTGAGTTAAAGTTGTACTCTTGTTCATTTTGTAAACACCCTCTATGGTTGGTGGACCAAAATCTATCTTATTGTTAGGACTTGATTGCTGAGCTTACGTTTATTTCTCGGGGCATTGGCTCTTTTTCTTTTTCTCTTTCTTTTTTTGGATCTATGGATATCTAGATTACTTACGGGTTAACTGGTTAAGGAAGATCCTTTAATACCTATGATATTATCATTGGATTGCTAGATGCACTTTTTAGGAATTATTGGTAAATGGTTTTGATTTGTACGGTCCTTACTATTTTATAATATTTCCAGATTGGGCAATGGCATCCTGCTGATGAATATGATGGTCAAGTGAGAGAGTTAACATTCCGATCCAAATGTAATAGTCCAATGTGCCCGCCATATACAGCCATGACAGAATATCAGCATGCTGTTCTATCACCTGATAAGAGAATTCTTGTGCGATCTTTTCTCCTTATGATTTTTTTTCAATCCTAATGAAAATTCTTGAGGATGTTGTGCTGCTGTTGTTTCTAGTAGTCATATTTGGTCTCTCTCTCTTCCCCAGCCCCCCTCACCCTGCGAAGTAGGGTTATATGACTTATCATAGCCTGTGACAAAGCATTTCCCATTTTTCTTCTTCTATCATTCATAGCAAGTAATTTTGTATATCTGCTCCTCCTGTAGGTATTTGAAACAGTGCAACAGGCACATGATGTCCCTTTTGGATCTTACTTTGAGGTATGTACCATTAAACATCTTCTGGGTGAAGCTTAACAAGTGACATATGACATATGTGAAGAGAAACAAAAAACCTGGCAAAGAGCAATGGAGATCCTGAGGCAATTGTAATAATCTCAAATTTCTTTGGATCCTTGCCAAGTAACCTGCACAAAAAGTACAAAGTAGAATAGGTGTTGTTTATTGACTTTACCTTGTGGATGGGAAAGTGAGTAATATTGAGGGTTTAATCTGAAGAAATCTTTTAGTTATAATTATTCATTTATCTTTTAGCTTAGCTGGGCCATAAGCTTAAGATTACCTATTTAGTGATATATTTGCTTTATCCTATTAATTATGTTACTGGTCTGCATCAGATTCACTGCCGCTGGAAATTGGAGACCAATGATGAAAATTCATCTGCAATTGACATAAAAGTGGGTAGGTTTTCAGTTTCCCTCATCTCCTTTGACTTGGCAAGCATGATGAGATTTGCGTTGCTCAAAATTTGCTTCCAGCCGATTTAACATGCGTGGCAATTCCTCTCCCTCCATAAAACCAAACTTAGCTGGGATCGTAAAATTTTGAGACCATGTCTACAAGGCCTGGTCTTTTTCTAAGATCGGGCAGCTGCCTCCTTGGCTTCTCCTCTTTTACCTAGCAGATGGCAGCAGTGAATATGGTGTGCTTGTGTGGAGTGTGCCATGTATTGTCAGTGATGTTGTATAGAAAAATGCAGATCTACAGTTGGCTTTTATGGGTCCATGAGTCATAGATCATTGGCTCTTTAACTTTCTATTTTACGCATCTAAGGGTTGTGTTCATTGTAGGAATCCAACAATCGCATGGATTCCAACCTGTTGTGCATTACTATTTATTCATTCGACCTTGATACTCAGGCATTTAAAACCTAGAAATTTAGATATTGGTCCATGCCAGTGGGTATGATGTTCTGACCTGTTAAGGAAATCCAACAAGAAGATATAGCTCTATGTTAGGCAACATGAGATCTTTTGGATAATTCGTACTTTGAACCTATATCTGAATGAATGTGTTCTTCTTGCATACAAACTGCACATTTTTTTTTCAAATATTTTTCTATTCTAGAGTTTTATTGTTTGGAGAAATGACAGGACATTTTATTTTGCTATTTCGGCAGGTGCACATTTCAAAAAATGGTGTGTGATGCAAGGTAAAATTAAGGCAGGCGCCATTGACGAGGTTGGTTCGACTGTGGTTAACTTTGATTCTACTGCCTTTTCCTTTTTCTTTGTTCACATTTAGAAAAAGCTCCCCCTCTTCATCAGGTTCTTGTCATTGTCTATTGAGCGTTGTCGTGATTCCTAAGATCGTTGCATCAAGTTGTAACTTTCAATTTGCTGAACCTGGAAACTTAATATTTTCCTTTACTCCGTGCAGTACAAGAAAGAAGTGGAGTTGATGTTAGAAGCAGCACGCGAGCTCATCAAATCACATACTTCCAGTGGAGAAACGGACGTTCCCGTTTCCTCTCCCTCTGTAACACAAGATAGCAGTTGAATCAACACCCCGCTCCCTCTCTGAATGTTCTGTGTTTGTTTGTTTTTTTTAACATCAATGATAGAGCCATCGACCACGATGGCAATAGTTGTTTTTGTACTCTATGCATCACCCTGTCTCATTGTAAGAGAACACGCGGTGTGCTTTGTAATCTTTATTGGTGCAATGGCAATATCAGGTTCTCAGATTATATTTAGTACTGATGGTTTAATGTCAAACTTTACTGATGCAGCTTATCAAATTGGGGCGAGTCTTTCCCGCTGGTTTTCTTGGCAGCTTCCGAACTATATACCAAGGAATGTTTTCAAGGGTGTGGCTAGTACATTCAATGACCTTATGTACCATAAAAAAAAATAATATATATATATATATATATATATATATATTTCGTGACAGATGTGAATGAATAACTGACTACACAAACCCACTAACTATTGCACTGGTCGATGTAGTTTGGTTGTTTGAGGTATTTTGTTTGCATTATGGAGTTACAGATTCAAATTCTCGCGAAAACATTCAGTGGAGTTGATTTTGCTCCTTTAGATTTCGGTGTTGTGGCTACTTTACAGTGCATATTCGATATTTTTTTTTTTTTTTTTGTGTGGATAGGATGGTTAGATACCACCCTTGTTATTCCATTTAACAGGAAAAAAAAAAAAAAAAAACTATTGCAAACCATAACAACTATCTGGTCCTCCGGCTCTAATGTTAACTTTGCAGGTTTGTTCCCAGAAAAGTTTGGAATCAGCCTGAAATTAATCAATTGAAAGGGAAAAAAAAAAAAAAACTGTCTACCCTACCTGATTGCTAATTTTTAAAATTTTATAATTAATCAATATGTTTTTTAGGAGACTTAAATTTTTTTTAAAAATTATAGTTAAATTTTTAAAATTTTTAAATTAATAAATTAATACGCCCTAAAAAAATAAATTTACATGCACATTTGTTAAAATTTTTTATATAAATTATAAGAAAATAAATATATATATATATATATATAAAAGATAAAATTTTTTATTTTGTCACATAAATTATAAGAAAATAAAAAAATTAAGATTAAAAAAATAAAAGAGAAAATTTTGCGAAAAATATACTGTTAAGTCAAACTACGTATTAGAGTGGTAACGATATTTTCTTTTTGTCTTTTCCTAAACGCATTCCATTCGGTCAACGAACCCGAGACATCCTAATTTGAGGTTCTGTTCCATGGTAATAGACCGAGAGAGAGAGAGAGAGAGAGAGAGAGAGAGAGGTGTGTTTAATTTGAGGTTGTTGTATAAAGTGGGGGCGGCGAAGGTGGTAGGGTGTGTTTGCTGTTGGCTGCTCCGGTGGTTGGTGTTTTATTGCCAATACAAAATGTAAATTCAAAAGAGCAGCCGAGCGCCAGAGAATGTGAGGATCTGGGCTTTACTGCCCTTGCCCTCTGCTCTTATTGCCACACTTCAGCCGAATATGTCAAGAACCATGGTCATAATTCACCCTCCTCCTCCTCCCTCTCTCTGTCTCTCTCTCTGGCAGCTTTCCTTTACTCAAAGGAGGTGGCTTTGTTTTTCATTCGTCATTGCTGGCGTGTTCTCTGAATTGCCCTTCTGAGAGGTTTGTGATTTCTTTCATATTTGTTTGTTTGTTTCTATTCCGGGTTCTGAATAAATGGGGTGTCCGTAGGTTAGATATCTCGACTTGATATACGACCCATTTTATCTGTTTTTGATGTTCCTAAATGAATTATGATATGAATATTAGGATCATGGTTGGTTGATTCCTAAGTAAGTTTCTTTGTTTAAGTTGGCGGTTTTATAAGAATCCTGAAGGAGAGGCGACATTAGGATCATGATACAATTGAGGTTTATAAAATATACATTCCGCCCATCCAGGAAAAAGGATGGCTACATTCCATCACTGGTGAGGGACTAGCTACCACGCGCATGATACATCGATTTCATGCGCGCAGCAAAATTTTTGTTACAGAGCTGCATCGGCCTAACAAGCATCTGCCAGCCATTCAACAACAAGTAGGTTGCCCCCTTTACACCACCGCTTCTAGAAACCTGTGAATTCTATCGCCGGGTTGCTAGATAGTGTTTTCAAATTTAGAAGTGGTTTTGATGGGGGCCCAGATATCTGCACCATTGCTGCGGGCAACACCTGCAGTGCAAGAGATTGGAACGAGGCATAGCCCTCTGCTTCTGAGACTGTACTGCTCAAGTTCCTGCATAAGCAAAGAAAGCCTGTAATTTTGATCCACCAAATTTAACGAACAATGTAATTCACAGTGGCACAGTGGTGCAATCTACGGAGCACACGTTTAACTTCCTAGGAAAATCAAATGACACACCATTCTGTTTGAATGTATAATAAAGAGGCCTTCAGAAGATGAAAGAAACAGATTGCCATTTAACGATTGACTAAAGCAGTTTTGTTTTTTTTTGGGAAAAAAAAAAAAGACAACTAAACTAATTGTGTTTCTAAGCCAACATCATCATCCTTACTTGCATCTGATCTGCTGGCGTGCATTGCAGGTATGGAGCGCTCAGCACCTGCAACCACCGCAAAAAGGTGATGGATTAATTGATGAGATCTAAACCCACGATAAAAAGATGGGCCATCAGTATTGCTCGACTGCAAATGTTAATACAACAGAGTAATTATATGGGAACATTAGAACAGTAATGTGGTCCTTGGAAAATTTTTAAGACAAGTAGCAATGAAAATGCTTTGTAAACAACATGATTCATGAAAGATTACAGTGCAGCTACGTAAGCCATATATGTTATTCCCACGTATAAACTAAACTAAGATGGATGCGCGGTATGCTCCAGTCACCAGCTTGACATCATAATTTGCAACTAGACGTCTACAAACCCAGCCAGGAAAGGTATTAAGCAGATAGATTACTGATAATGCAAGTGAAATAAGAAAAGGAACCAAACCTGTACTTGTTCATGAAGAAATTGTATGTATTCCATTGCCTGCAGAAGGACAGATGCAGTGTCTGTCTGCATGAAATCAAAGCAGTTTAAGAATGATAGCTTTAATGAACGAGCTATTAAGTGAATTGTGTCAGCAACATAAACCCGGAAGAGTGTTATCAATGATCATAGATCAGATTAAATAGAACAAAATATTTCCCAACTCAAACTGCAAATCCTATCATTTCAAAAAAAGATTTTTAGTGACTATCTGCTAAAGGGAAGTTCAAGTGCCTATGGACTGTTTACTCTCATTCCATGGTTTCCCGTCACACTAAAGAGAAAGAGTTACCATTGGTACCTTTCCATATGGTGAGACAAGCTGCTGCAGAGCCGTAATGCGTTCACCAAGCTTCACTTTGTTCTCCTATTCCCAAAACACACTCACAAGGAAAATATTAGAAACCTACTTTTGAGATGACAAACAAAAGTGCCAAGCAAACTAGTTACTGTAGAATAACACTGAAGAGTTAGCAGCAAGAAGATGATTAGAGATCTAGGTTAATAGGAATCAAACAGCCGCCAACTGAAGCTCAGTTGCTTTGAAGAACTTCCTTTGGTTAAACATCATAACAAGGCCATTGGAGAAGGTAGCATAAAATTGAAAGCAAACTGTCTACTGCCAGTTTTAAGATGTACAAAAAAGCTGTCCACTGTCATATAGGCTTCAACATAAAATTTTATTACACCTTACAAATGATCTGCTAAATATGGTGGATTTCTTCACAATAACCACATCTCTATTTTCCTAGATTAGGGGGCGAAAAGCTTTTGGTAAGAGAGGGGGCCAGCAACCCATGCCCAAATGGCCACAGGGTAGATTAAGCTGAGTGTGCCCATGGTTATAGATTGCTTAAACACAGACGGAAAAATTCAAGTGATTTTTCACCCCACCAGAGAAGGTTGGTAAAATTCAAGCAGAAGAAAAGTGTAAGAAGAAAGAGATTTAGCAGACATTTTGCTCCAAATACAGTGAGAAGATGTAAAAGATCTTTAAAACTGACGGCATGATTTTGTCTCTCCCGCACACTCAATAACAGTGAAAAGGAAATGAGAAAAAATTACTATCCCCAGCAGGGGCTGTATAAACGGGAAAGAGGAAGCTACGAGGAAAACCTTTGGGGAGATGGAAAGATCAGCCTTGTGTCGTTTAGTTGCAAGACAAATAAGAGTTCCTTGGTCGAAAGAACAAGGGCTTCTTTTGTTTTCAATCATGTTTTGAACCTTTATCCTCTGCTCTTCCTGCAAAGAAATAGCGAAGAGATGACATGAGTAATCGAATCCGAAAGAAAGGTGATCTGAGTTCAGGCAGCAAATCCACGAGTGCCCCTGGAAATGAAAAAAGGCCATCTAATCACATCCAAAGACCTCCAGAGTGAGATTATGCTTTCAACATGCTCACGGCAAGAGGCGATCACTTTCAATAGAATCAATATCTAATTCTATAGGATTGATTCAGGTATCAATCCTAAGTGATGATAAAATTATAAAAAAAAAAAAAGATGCAAAATCCTAAGACAACAAGAATATCTGACAACAAAATCTTTTTGTAGATAAACCAATGTCAATAGCTAATACAGACCAAAAGACTTGAAAGTCTAGGTAGGTCTGGAAACTGAAATTCCAAAAGCAGGAGAACACTTGCAACCTCATTATGCTGAATGAAATACAGAAGATTTACTCCCAAAAAAATTAAAAATGAGTTTCGGTGTTTAAAGTCTAAACCAACTTTGGGAGCATAACATTATTCACCTATGAAGGACACTGACGCAGAACACCAACCGTCCGAGTGGGCGATGCCTAAAGAACTAAATAATTATGGTTGACCATCCAATCTGATAGATTATAATTAAAGGAAGCATCCAATGTAGAATGCAACAATTACGAAAACTTCTCTAGAGCTTGACGACAGTCTCTCTCTCTCCTGAAACATATCCATATCTAACAAAAAAAAAAAAAAGGTACACCAAGAACATATTCATAGAAATTATGGATGCTCCTCACGTCACAATCATAAACAAATCAAAAACATGCACTGCTCTGCTCAGAGTTCAACCCTTCACTCCAAGGCTGAAGCCCAAGACGTAATGACATAACCATATAATACTAAACTATCTAGGCAAAACAAAGTCCTAAGAAGGACATCACCATAGTTAAATAATAAGATACCCACAAACAGCCGATAGTTTCATGCGATAATAAGACACAAAATCACCTAACTCCGTTGGCCAAAAATTAAACAACAAATTGACTACTAAACGTATAATGGATTAACTTTAAAAATAAAAAAATAAAAAAAAACCCCACAATCCACTGAAATCGATAAATGATATAGAAAAAAACCTATCATTTGAAGAGGGACACAAATCACGTAAGAGGCTCGTCCAACTGGTTGAGAATAGAAAATTAACGCGGAAAAGAATTAACAAAGTTTTGTAATGACTTTGTTCGTGTGTGAGAGGATAGGGAACATAATCAAATTCTAATAACAAGTTTATTGTGGGGCCAGATTGCAAACGTATACCATGCAAGAACAAAACGTCAATCTGTCTAATTTGATTATGCAATCTAACCACCCATTTCATTTCTTCCATAAAGAAAACATAAAAAGATACCATATTCCTTAGATACGTCCAAGATAACCTTCATACAAATAGACCAAGAAAAAGACACGTTAAAAAAATCATAATAATAATAAAAGAAAGAAAGCAAGAGAGAGAGAGAGAGAGAAACAGTAGAATTGTTAACAATTGATTCAAAAGAAATATCATATAGTTGCTCGGCTCACTAGCAATCAAAAAACTTTCAATAATAATAGAAAATAAACTGAAGGAGGAAATAACATAAAAGAGTTCAGAGAAGTCACCCAGAACTCAGAGACTTGCATTGCCGGAGAAGCTCAAAACTAAAGCTCTAACCTTTATAGCTGACGTCCTTGAAAACCCACCTCCAAAATCACCAGATTTCAACCGAAGATACGAGTAAAAGCCAAAAGCAGTGGCTTTAGTTGCGGTTTTAGTCCAAAAAAAAAAAAGAAAAGAAAAAGAAAACAAGGAATCCAAAAGCTCCTCTCTATCTGTCTGACTCTCTCCACCTCCCTCTATAAATGCGAGTGTGTAAAGACCGAAACTTTCTGCCAAAACTTTTGTCAGTTTCTGTTGTTTAAAAGTTGGAAACTCAACAACTCTCAGTAAGCGAACTCTTTTTCCTTCTATTGCTCATTACAAGCAAGCAACAGAAATGAACAAAGACCCCCGCTTTTTAATCAGCAAAAGAAACGGATTGTCTGATCTCAGAACATTTCAGCGGTAGCCCTGGCGGAGGAGTAGGCCGAAGGAGCTCGAGCGAAGCAAGAGGGGCGGCAGAGAGAGCAGGGAAATGCGAAATTGGAAGTTTTTTTGAGACACGGGGACAGGGAGTGTCTGAACGCAGTTTTATAGTACTTTCCAGGAAAACAACATTCCGATGCTATACGGAAAGTATTTTATTGGTCCATTTATCTGCCCTGATGTAAATTGCCAGCTAATATCCAACCATACGACAGTGACTGGGTGTTCGATTTAACGCTCCAGATGAGTCCCACCGATTGCGGTCTATTATTTCATAATTCACTTATTATATAATATAAAAATAAAATTCTTCTTAATAAAATTGTAGATAACTATGCATATTCTTCAAATTCTTGTGCTCACTTTTTAAAAATATCTTTTATACTTAAGCAAAATAATAATAATAATAATAATAATAATTAGATTTATTTGGACAGGAGTCAAAGTAATAATATGGTTTATAATGCTACATTAGAGGGTATGGTAAGCAAAATCATAAAAAAAGAAAACAAACTAAATGAATCCACAAGAACCAACTGTTTTCTTCTATAACTATTATTTTGAGAATTTCTTTTACTTCTAACTATAATATGAAATGTAAAAATTTTCAATCAAGCACCTCTCTCAGTATGCTTTACATATTTAGGAATTTTAGTTTTGTTATAAATGTATAGCTTATGTTGGTATTGTTTGGATATGTCCTGTAAGGTGTAAATGTTCATGCTTTTATTTTTCCTTGTACTCATTCTCTAACAGTTGTATTGTAAGAATATTAATCATCTATCTATGAGTTAAAATTATAAGTTATTTATTTTGTTTATTAAAAAAAATTATTAAATTTAAATTAATTTTTTATTTAATTTTAATATTAATAAATTTAATAGTTAATATTATTTTTTAATAAAAAATATTTATTTACTAAAAATAAATATTTATGAAACAATTCAAATTTAAATTAATATAATTAAAAACACACGCGCACACACACCGAACAATTATCAGACTCTTAATTCGGATAGCACTCATTCTTTAGCCATATAGATGCAATTAATGAATTGAATGGGCATCAGACTTAAAGTCAAAATACATTATTTTTTAAAATTATATTATTTTAACGGTTGATTTTTATTTCGTTTATTTTTACTGTAAATTAAAAATTATATAAAGGAGGACGACGTCATTAGCTTGGCGGGGAATCGCCGTGAGGTTCTGCATTCAGGCAGCGGGTTTTGTTTCCGCGGGGCCCCACCGCGTTGCGTCAGATCCTGCCCCACTAATTAAATCGAGTGGTCCCGGGTAGCTCAGAGAAAGTCAGCCTGGGCGTGTCCACGCGGCATTCATCTGGCATCTCGTGCGAGACACCCGCAGTACGCGGAAGCACGGAAGAAGGCGTTAAAATTGCGTGTCGAGTTGAGTGACTGAGCTAGTAACGTGGGCCCTTCCACAGGAAATCATTTGCGCGAAAGTGCAGATTTGCAAAAACAGATGGGACCCACGCGGTTTCGATATCTGTCAGGTAGTGCCGGAGTAGGTAGTCCTAAGTTCCAGTACACATGTACTCAGTCTAAAAAATCTGCAGAAACCCCCCCCCCAACAAAAAAAAAAGAAAAGAATAAAAAAAGGAATATAATAATAATAATAATAAACAGTTGTTAATTTAATTAGATGGGAAAAGAAAGAAAAGGTACAAATTTTGAAAACAATGCAGAAGGGGGTGTTTGACATCCCTAATACTGTTAAGAGTTTCGAGGAGGGGTAGGAGTTCTGATTTCTTGTAATTACACAGAATCTCTGTATCATCCAGGCTCATCTGGGTGGGTAAGCTGCCTTTGTTGTTACTTATTTATTCCATTAGAATTTTCTCAGAGAAAATGTGATGTGAATGCTTACATGATTATATTTACTGAACCAATCTGCATGTTAATCCAGAGCGCACACAAAGTCATTTGTAAACATCGTTACCTACCAATTCAAAATGACTTCGTGGTTAATTTCAGTTGAGTAGAGGAAATGTACAGCCTAATATGTTCCTTTTTTTTATTATACAATTAAAAAGTTATTGAATTATGAGTTGTTTAACACAATCAATTTTTTTTAATTTTATACATTTTATACTCTATTTTTAATGTCATAATTTAAAATTTTAAATATAAATTTTTAATTACTTAAATACCTCTCAAAAGTTTTTTTTCTTTGTTCATTTTGTAAAATTTTTGTGTATAATAATAATAATAATAATAATAATAATAAAATAAACAAAATTTTTCTTTGATTTTTTCTTAATTACAATAGTTAAAAATTAACCTCGTATTTTATTTCTATTCATTGAAAAAAATTTTCTTTAAAATTATTAAATAAATTAATCTAAATAAATTTAAATTGAATTATTTTAAATTTATGTTATTTCAAATCAGAATTGTTTTTAAATTATGTTGAAATCACGTGAGTTCAAATGACATGCTGGTTCGGGTGGATCCATTGATTGTTTTGAAATTAATTTTATAGTTTTATTAATTTATATCTTATTATCTAGTAGAATATGTGAAAACATATTATTGTATTTTTATTTTTATATTAATTTGTATTAAAAAATATGTGAATATTTTATATACATGATATAAATTTTTACTATTTATGACATATATGTAGATAAAATTTTAAAAATATATAAAATAAAAATAATTAATTATATAAAATAAATTAATCTAATAAAATAATTAAATATATATAATAAATATATATATATATATATAAATTTTACATAATATATATTTTTGCGTAATATATAAAAATAAATTGAATTGTATATATATGTGTGATGTATATATATAAATATAAAGTAATAGTTAAAAATATAAATAAATATTAATTAATAAATTTATTTTATTTTTTTAAGAAAAATTTAATATGAAAAAATAAAACAATATTTTTTTTCAATCAAATTAGACAGATTTGAGTTAATTTATATCAAATCATTTTTGAATTACGTTGCATTTCGATCAGATGTTTTGAACAAATTTCAATTGCGTTAAATTTTGAGGATTTTAATTTTCTTAATTAATATCATCTCTCAAAAGTACGTGCAATTAGGTCCTAATGCCTTGCCCCTACAAGAGCCACATAGGTCTACTATAGTTGCCGATAACAGATGAGATGGAATTTTCACCTATATCGCGCCGTTGTATTTTCCTAGCTAGAATTAGAATCTTTATTTTTTTTTTGGGAGGGTGGGGGGGGGGCTACGCCTCTGTGTTTCCATTTTTCACAGAGCCTTGGTCTTTTTGGGAACCCCAGCTGTGTTGCTTTGGTGTGCAAGAACTGATGATGGAAATGTGAATGCAGTCGTGTTCGTCGTGCCTGGGAATTGGGGATTTTTTTGTTGGGTGCTGCATTCTGAATTAATGTTCATAAACCTTTTTGTTCCTTTTATTTTTTATTTTTTTTATTTGGGGTTAATAGGTTCATATTTTTCTTTTTGAGAGTAAAAGGAGGGAGCATTAGTCAGTCATCATTAATTGGCTCTGAGGGGGGCCATGGCTGACAAGAAATGCGGTCCGCGGAAATCATGGCACGAAACATGGGCTCTGTACGCCTAAATTCCAATGGTGCGGAATCATGAAAACGACACCCAGGGGGCTCGAAACTTGCACGGCTTAAGCTCCATTGATAAAAGGAACTTATAAAAAAAAATAATCATACTCAAGCCATTGACGAACCCAATTATTAGCATTATGGTTGGTCCTTCATCGACGTTCTTTTTAAATCGGAGCTTAATTCAATGTGAATCAGTGGCCCTCTTCACATTACCCTCGAATTACAGTTTCTGTACCCACAAAGGTACTGTGAATTAATTTCCATATTCCGTATTGCATCTAAGCACACGAAAGAGAAAGAAAAAAAAAAAAAAAAGGATTATTATTGTTTTCGCGTTACTTCGCTTGTTACAAAAGAGTCAGATGACCCCTCGAGAGCATATGCAACTAACTTTAATTCGCATCACCGACTAAATCGTTGTAGTTCACACAAATTTGTTAAGTGGCGGAGACTCGAACCTAAAATTTGAAGTCTAATAACAACGGACAATTTCTACTACTTAAACCGGACGGACTCGCAGTGGGGTCTAAAACATAAGGGGGCAGGAGGGGGAACGAGTCATGATGCGAAACAACAACAACGTTTTGACAAAAGTTGGTTTCATTTTCTTGCTTTCTCCCGACAAGATTAGCAGCAAGATTACAATGTTGCCTTCACGTTTTGTCGCCACCTTTTTCCTGAGACGCTCTGAAAAAATGTTTTGCTCTCCTCGCGGACCGCAAGCCTTTTCCAGGCCCATTCTTTTCCCCATTTTCCTCTCGATCCGGACAAAGATATCGCCATCTCATCAACTGTCTTGACTCTGGAGTTTACGATGGAATGGGTCAAGATGGGACATGCCCGTGTCTTTCTATTCTAGAAATTTTGGCTTAGGGCTGAATTATTATGTAAAACAACACGTTTTGACAAAAGTTCCTTTCTCTTTTTTAGCGGCAACATTGCCACGTCGCCTTTTCCCTGTTGTCGCTACTCTTTTGGGAATCTTTGAATTTGTGTTTTGTTTTCCCGGTGCATCATACACGTAACCGTGGCCTCTCAATTTAAATCCAGTTGTGCATCGTTCCATTTTGGTCTGAATTCGAACTCGAAAAAATAAAATAAGATTTATAATTAAACACCATATTAAATTTTAAATTCCATACATTTCGATTAATCCTAACAAAAATTTCACTCAAAATTATTATTATTATTATTCTAATAAAAAAATATTAAATTAAGACATCAATGTATTGTGTTTTTTTTATTATATATATATATATGAATTTATAAAAATAATAATTAATATATTTAAAATACTCCTTTCTTTATTGTTAATAATAATGATGATGATAAAGTTATATAGGAAAATTCCATTTAGTCCTTTGCTTGTCCGTTTACGAAATCGTGAAGTCCTATCACGGGTTATTTAATATACTCTACCTACACTATTCATTCACGGAAAAGTTAACGCGGTGAATTAACTGTGTTTGTTGCTGCATGTTTTTAAATTTTTGATATATGGTGAATAATTGTAATTAATAATAATGACTAAAAAAAATGTACGGAACAGTTATTATGCAATTAAATCAAGTTGACCGCATTTATGTATTATCAAGTTCGTTCGTTAATGTGATTTGGGTCGAGTGTGCTTATTAATTTTTATTGACAAAATGTACTGCAAATTAGCACAATCCTAAGTGCCCGAGGGTGATTAGCTTATTATTATAGGGGCTCGCGTCATTTTCTGATCCCGCAAATTTCTGAATATCCTCAATATAATTAATTGAAGTATGAGAAAATAATGGTTTTTAAATGACCAATAATGATAATAATAATAATAATCATCTTCATAATAATGGGTTTTACGTCGGAAGTTCAGCGTGCATTTTCAGGGCTAAAAGGTCTTTCAATGCAATTTAAAGCGTGAGAATTATTGAGTTTTGAATTTGAAGTATGTTTTTCTAATCATAATTTGATTTTTTCTTTCTTTTTTTTTTCTCTTTGCTGTATTGCTGTGCCAATACAGAAGAGGGCCATGATATCTGCTAGCAATTTGAAGGATAGTCGAAAGGCCTTTTTTTTTGTTTTCAATTTTTTTTTTTTTCTGATCTATAAGGACTACAAATGAAACTTTAGATCTAAAACAAAAGGTTTAGCCATCTTTACCGCCAAAAGACTTACCTAACACACAGAGTAGGACATGCTGAATTGTGGAAAAGTTGGAGTGGAAATTGTGTTAATCGGGCCGGGTTAAAATGGTGCCATTTTTAGTTCAGGTGAGTTTTGGGCTTATGCAGTTTGATTGTCAGGGGACGGGCCTGCAAAACACCATCAAGCACCCTGGTGGGACTCAACCCAAATCTTTTGTGCTTGTTGATCATGTTAAGGCCAGGACTCGGGATAGAAATTCTGACCAATTAAATCATTGTTTCAGGGAAATTCGTTGTAAAATTTTCTGATTAGAACGAAAAAAAGAAAAGAACTTGCAAAACCAGAGAGATAAAGTAGAGAGTGTCTGAACTGGATATGCATAAATTTGTGCAAGCAGACAGCTTAGTGCCGCAAGGGATTGGATCTGAAGATGCCAATTATCTTGATAAGCCAAACCGGCACAATGGATGCTCTAGACTCTGTTGTAAGCCTGCTAAAGGGAAGCTGGTTGTGAGTTTGTATAGTAGCGTTGGCCACTTTATTCTGTCCTGTTAATTGCCAGGTTTTTCTTCCATGGAGCTTCTGTAATTTCTAGGATACATTTGTTGAAGAATGCTTTGGCACAGTAATTGGTTGTACTTTGCATATTTAAAACCAACTGCTAATTACATGCTTCACTTCATGGATGTGACAGTGGCACTCAAAATTGAGGAAAAAAAAAAGGCGGGGGAATAAAGCAAAGGAAAATGGAAGAAGTTAATCTGTTATTGATTACATCATCTCACCAGCAATAAAAAAGGAAACACACAAACCCTTCTCAAGAAAGCAACCAGCCAAATCTAATCTCACGAGACTTGCTTCGTATGATGTAGATCGATGTTACAAGTGATATATGCTTGAAAATTTTACTGAGACGAATTGTCCCTGCCTGAGGCATAAAGGTTTGCCACTTCCACTACCTGGAAGTGAGAATTGCAGCGTCATTTTGGCCCGAGATGAGACGAAGCGACCTGAAGAAGATGGCGCACACAACAACACTTAGAGCCAGCACCAGGAAAGCCACAGCAGAAAGCCTGGAAAATTTCTCGTATTTTGCGTACTTGGGACTGTCTTGGGTTAACAGGGAACTGAAGGCACCAATAAAAGCGAAGCAGATGAAGATTACAAAAGCATGAAACAAAGATGGCAGGCCTGTGAAGATTATTTTAGGAACTCTAGTGCCCCCGATGTGTTCGCTGGGAAGGAGATGCAGCCAGATACCAGTTATTCCTGAAACATACAAAACCAGCCAGGAGACGCGGGCCTTGGCTTCCTTCGGTGTCGAAACCGTTGCAGGAAAAGGATGCACGGAAAACTCTTTGCCTGAAACTCTTCGAAAACATAGAACAGAAAAAACCAGTAACACCAGAATTTGGGTTCTCAGCATCTCTCTTTGGCAAGCTATGTGGGTGGAGATGTTTTTCTGAATGCTGATCAAGAACCCAAAGGGAGGAAGGGTACGAGGTTAATCGGGTATGGAAGAGAGAAACGGTGTAAAAAAGTTTGCAATAAAGAAAAGCAAAGACTTTTGATAATGAAATTGCAGGACCGACTTGGTCTTTGTTAGAAGGTTTCGCTGATAAGAAGAAGCAAGAAAATGACAGCTTGAAGAGGGGTGGACAAGCCAGGGAGAAATTTCCAACGAGAATCTAAAAACAAAGATTTTATTTGCAATCAATGCTTGGAAAAAACTAAAAGTACGCAACTTTATTCAAAGTGTAGATGAAAGAAGGGAAGCTTCGTGGAAAAAAGGGAAGCAATTGGGAGGCTTCGTCTGTGGAAAATGGAAGAGCTTGGTAATTGACCACAAAAGTCTACTTTGCCTTAATTTATTTTATTGTTAATTTTTCAAGCCTATTTTTCTTTGGCTCCTTCGTTTTTTCTTCTTTTGGGGTTTTTCTTTTTTAACCTGGTGTTAACAAGAGACTTCCTGCGTTTTCTTCCGCCCCGCGTCTTCTGTTTTCAATTGTCCAGGTTCTTAAGGAGGCCACTGTTCGTTTTTATGCAATATGCGAACCGATGTGCTGACTGGTACTTCTGGAGGGCTATGCCCTCGACCATTGAATGATGATCAGGTCCAAGAACAAAGCCATGGTGGAAGTCCAGACGCCCAGAATACTCGTCCTGAAAATGCCCCGCCAGGCACAAGATCTGAATCTCCTGCAATTGGGGGTACAGACGCGGAGGTTCCCGACAACTATCAGAACACGGAGGTTCACCGCAACTATCAGAAACTGAACCAGTTATTCTTTCCTGCCGCCATCCAATTTGCTCTCACTATGCTGACTGTTCTGTTCAGCGCTCAAGAGCACCCCCTCTCGGTGAGTGCGTGGATTTTGCTTGAGTTTGCTGCTGGATGCAATATCGTCTGCTATATTTGTTCCTTCAGCAGTATATTCTTGTGCAGAGATAGCACAAGACTTGCCCCAAGAATCTTGAATTTTACTGTATATGCTTCGTCTGCTTTTTCTTACGTATCGATCATGGGGCTGCTCTTGCCTGATAAGCTTAATCTGGGATTCACCTTCCTTGGTTGTGTGGCATGCCTGCCTGCCCTGGTTGCGGCATTCAGGGAACAGATAAATTCCCCATAGTTCTTCATGAAGAGGTTAAATAACGTGTAAATGTAGGATAGATTTAGATTTCTTGGTTTTGAGCTTGCAGATGATTATAGAGCAAAGAGGCGGCAGAAAGTTGCAAGATTCCTTTCATGTGAGGTGCGTTGGTTGCCATATCACTGGCTCTGGATGACGTTGACTCTTGTGTCTCTCGGTTGTGTGCTCTTCCAGGCAACATGATCCTGCCGATCGGATCTTGTGCTGAGTTAATGAGCTTCACTGATTAGATGCTTCACGAGCCAACTGAATTCCACGTGCTGGCCAATTGCCAAACCAGATTGCAGACCGCTAAACGTGTGAATTCCTGAGCTTCCCTCCGAAGTTCTCTACCTCTACACGCGGAATCAGTCTAATTGTTTTTAGATCTTGACGCATGCAAGAGTCAGAGCTCTTTTTGAGTGAGTGCTCCACGTGATTATTGGGATTCTGTTGTTCTGTTTGGTCAGTTTATGTAAGCATCCGGCCGTGTGCCCCTTGATAGAATAATGACACAACAATGGCAGGAGTGAAGCTTTTGTGCCTTTCAAAGAGTATAGATTTCTTGGTTCTGTGCTTGTAGATGACCATAGAGCAAAGAGGTTGGCACGGGTAAGCTAATCAAAGATGCGAGTTGTGATACTCTCCCGAGCTGTGCTGGTTGCATTATCGACTAACCGGACGATATTGATTCTTGTGTGTTAAGCTCCTCTTGGCTGTGTGCTCTTCTCTGCAAACTCGATCTCATTAGTCAGATCTTGTTGTAAGAGTCAATGAGCTCCGCTGATTAGGTGCTCCAGGAGTCAAGTGGATTCCATTTGGTTGGTCACCTCCCAAATTAGATTGATGACAGTTCTATTGCTGATCATGTGTATCCTGAGCTTCCCTCGAGAGTCATGCTCAGACTTGGACTCTTATCTGTGCATTCATCAATCTAGATGTTTGCAGACGTTTGAGAATGTAACAAGTCTGAGCACCCTTCGAGTACTTGCTCCACATGCATGATGAGATTTTGTTGGTCTGTTTGGTTGGGTTGTATGAGCCTCTGGCAATGTGTTCCACGGTGCAAGATTAACACGACAATAATCGAAAAGCTCTGTGGTCCCTAATTTCCAGATTTCTTGTCTTTGCACTATCTGCTGTCTCTACTCGATACATTATACAATTGCGAGTTAATTAACAAATAACCAATATTATTTGAACAAATATGTTAGATTCAGACAATGTTTTCTTAGTTAATCATCACATTAATACTAATTTAAACAAATGAGAAAACCACAGAGCAAACGCAAGAAAATGAAAAAGAACAAGCAAATTGACAAGAAGCTGATGCTAAGGTTCCTTTAAAGTCTCTAGTTTCATGAGGACTTGCGAGATTCACATACCACAATTGGATACCTGCCCTACTTCTTGCTCTAGGTGTTACTGTGATCAATCTGGTAATTGTCCCGCAGATCCAAGGATTGTGGATGTGGCATCTGCTTCTGCAAAATGACAGTGAAGACGTATTCTCTTGGAAAAAGTGCATGCCCCCGAACTCTTTCCTAAACCAAGTTATAGGATGCTCAAAAGGCCCTTCAGAAAGAACTTGTACCCCAGCTTTGGTAGTATGCGCATATAAGAAAGTTCCTAATAGATGCAGGTGAGATTTTCTTCATATGTTTTCATCATTAAGACATGGCTGGCATAATAATCATGAGGCCAACTCAAATTTACTTGTATAATTGGATATAAAACGCTTCACTACATCAAAAGTAAAATGAGCAGGAAGGATAGATCCAAATCTTTGGAAAGTTTTAACTTCAAACAATGACAGAGTTTCATGCTAAATGAAGCCATGACAAAGCATTTTGACCAGATTCTGAAGATAATTTGCCACATTTAAGTCATCACAAAAACTTAATGAAACTGCAAATGAATGCCTGAGGCATACTTCTCATTCCTCAAAAGCTGACTTCAGTCGTCCATGTACCCTGCACACTTGGATGCTTGGTAACATGTCTTGTCTTTAGTTTGATCACTTTTCTTCCTAATGCATTTCTTAGCCTGGTGGCATGCAGAAGTATGTCTTCTGGAGCCATATTCTTCACACAGACCACCCGCTGGTTTTTATTCTCTGTACACACAGCAAAAGTAAAGGCTTGAGTAGACTCTCAGAATTTGGGGTGGTGGCGTGGGGGGAGGGAGAACACAAATGAGTGAGACTTACTGTAAAAGGCCTTCAAATGTGGATGCTGGCCACGAATGAGTTCAGTCATCACTTCCAGTTGAGGATTCTGCTCCTTAAAAGCTGGCATGTGAGACTGCATAAATGCCCTGTCCATTTGACACTCAACCCTTAAATCATTACCATTACAAGTGCCAAGTACCTACAATGCACAATTAATCATAAAGTCCATTTTTATAATTATTTCTCCAGAAGCAACTATAGATAAATTTAACATTTGCACCAGGGACTGCCACAATTATATGAACATCATATATAACCTTCACTGAATACAATCACTATAATCCAAAAAATTTCTTTTTACCACAAATTCTACAATTGACAATGATATACTGTTGCCAATCCCTAAAATATGGAAAAATAAGGGTTCAGCTTTTGGATAAAGATGGTACCATTTAAAAAGAAATAAGCATCTTATGAAATGAATAATCAGACAGGTGCGACAGACACCACCAAATCAAGCCTAAGAAAATACAGTGTCATCTTATGAATCCAAAATACATGTTATTGCAACTACGCAATTGCAATGCACAATTTTCTGAATATGAACCAGTAACAAGATATTTCTCTTGCAATGGCTGACAGAATGACCTTAGGACAAGGCAATAAGATCTAAATGTCAGCACGTTTCTAACATAAAATGCACAAGCTATCAGAAAACATCAGCAACTCTGCCAAATACAAAATCTCAAATGATACGATACGAAACAACCTTTTTGTTCAATGTTTAGGGGAAAACAAAACACATCTGTTATAACAAGGCAACACAAAGTATAATCCTATCACATGATGGAGACGATTTGCATCAGACGAAAGCCACAACATGCATAATCCTTAAACAACTCCTCAATTTCTCATAAAGAAGCCTAGACCATAACCGTTTGAAATGCAAACAGGCAGACACACACACACAAGCACGCACGCACGCACGAGATTTCGAATGAGTTGAAAATTACACCTGATACCCCTGCTGCTTCCTCCCCAATCACTGTAACTCACAATCAACTTTTGCAGTTGCCACACGCCTCTCAGTGCCATCTGAGACTTAAAAACAGCTAGTTATGAGAACACTTGGTAGAATTAGAAATCAATCTCAAAAAATGTAAAGTATCTCTAAGTGAGAACTCATGGGAACGGCAAAGCACATAGCTTCCCCAAATGCAAGATTGCATTTAGCAAAATGAATAAGAGATACAGAAAATTTTAAAAAAATTAAAAAGAAAAGAAAACGACACACTTTTTACAAACCAAAATGTCTCAAAAATTAAAAGAAAAGCAAAAATTAAAAGGCTCATCAGACGTTACCTGGACGAGTAAGAGAAGGATGATTGAATCGGCCCTTATAAAGTCTCAAAGGTCTCTATAAAGAAATTGTAGACGGAGACGGTGGAGGCGCGGCGGCGGGGAAGAGGAGGCGATGCTGTTGGCGGACGGGCAGCGGAGCAGAGAGACGCAGCGGAAGAGAGAGGCTGAGGATCACGGACAAACCAGAAGGTAGGGCTTTTTTTTTATCTTTTTTTTTTTTGTTAGAATAAAATTAATAAAAGAATATGTATTGTTATAATAATATAAAAAATAAATTAATGAATTGAAATAATAATAATAATAATACTAATAATAAATATATATTTTAATAATTCTGTTATCATTTCTTTCCCTTATCCCAAAAAAAAAAAGAGATAACAACTAAATCTAAAAGATTTTTAGAAAATTAATTGAACAGAAAACAGTAGCTTGAGGTAGCATTCTGAATATTTGGTCAAAGAAAACGTTGGCAGCCTTGGAATTTGTGGTCGATGTTATGCTGAAATAGAGACACGTGGAGAAGGAAAAAGCCATACGAAGTGCGAACACAGTTGAAAAAAAAAAATCAGAGATACACATTCAAAAAAAATATATATATATATATTTTTTTATTTTTAAAATTTTTATTAAAAAATATACGATTTTTAAAAAATTAATAATTTTTTTTATTCTACAAGATCTATATACTAATTCAACTCTTTCTGATTCATTTCTCTCTCTGAATATCAACTTTTTAGAAGGAAAAAAAAGAAAAGGGAGGGACGGCAAAAAGGACCAACCCAACTGCAAAAATCAAAAAGGTGTCGATTTTTACAAACAAGCAAAAAACAGTAGAGGTTGGAATCTGTATTTTGTTTTAACGATAGCTATGAAGGCAGTAGGAGATTAGAATAATGTAGTGCGTGTGGTCTTAATCTTCTCTGCCACTTATCTCACTTATCTCTTTTGAGGCGCACAAGCACACAGACAGACAGACTGAGAGAGTATGATAATGGAGAATCATGGGCCAAAGCCTCATGCTGTCATGATACCTGCCGCCGGCCTACAAGGACACATAATACCCTTTGCCCATCTTGCCATAAAGCTAGCATCTAAAGGCTTCATCGTCACCTTTGTCAACACACAATCAGTCCACCAAACGATAAGCAAAGCTCGTCGTTCCAAAACCACAACCGCTGCCGACCAAGAAGAAGAAGAAGAAGAAGAAGAAGAATATCTTGATATATTCACCGAAGCACGCAGTAATAACTCCTGCTTCCAGCTTGACATCCGGTACGTGACCATCAGCGACGGTTTCCCTTTGGGATTTGATAGATCCCTGAACCACGACCAATTTCTTGAAGGCTACATCCATGTATTTTCAGCTCACGTTGACGACCTCGTCGGAAAACTAGTCCAAACAGCTCATCCACCCACTTGTTTGATTGCCGACACCTTCAACGCGTGGCCGTCGATGATCGCCAACAAGCATAACCTTGTTAACATTTCCTTTTGGACTGAGCCAGCTGTGGTTTTCTCTCTCTACTATCACCTGGACCTCCTAAAAATCAATGGTCATTTTGCTTGCCAAGGTACGTTCGTCCCCCATCTTTTTAACCTAGCACCATATTAAATTCTATTTATAATGTTACGGTAGAATTATTATATAGAAGTGATGAAATTTATGCATTTTTAGATATAAATTTATATAATATACTATGTCATAATTATGTAAAGTAACATGGACTAATGTCTTGAACGCGTGAAGTAATCACGTTCATGTAACGAGACTCTTGAGAGCAGTGATCTTTGACTTGAATCTTATTTTTTCTTTTCTGGTCTGTACAATGGCCACGATGCAATTGCAGAGTAATGCAAGAAGCATAACGAGGAATTGAAGATGGATTTTATAATATTATTATTGTTTGGATATTGCTAGATAAACGTGAGGACACCATAGATTATGTGCCGGGTGTGGAGGCCATTGAGCCGAAGGACTTGATGTCATATCTCCAAGATGCCAACATATCAACACCGCTTCATCGGCTGATATATGGAGCATTCGACGACGTGAAACGGGCAGATTTCGTCATCTGCAACACATTGCAAGAGCTGGAGTCCAAAGCAATCTCAGCCTTACAACAGAAGCAACCCTTTTACCCCATTGGGCCAACCTTCCTCAGTGGCTTCACCAACACCAGGAGCCTTGTTTCCACCAGCCTTTGGTCTGAGTCAGACTGCACCCAATGGCTCGACAATAAGCCGAATGGGTCGGTTTTGTACATTTCATTCGGTAGCCTCGCTCACTGTAGCAAAAGGGACATATCGGAGATAGCCCATGGGCTCTCGCACAGTGAAGTGAGTTTTCTTTGGGTACTTCGCCCTGGTATTGTGGGCCCCAAGGAGACTGATGATATCCTGCCCGTCGGATTTGAAGACCGGATCAGAGACCAAGGGTTGATCGTGCCGTGGTGCAATCAGATTGCAGCGATTTCGCATCAAGCGGTCGGTGGGTTTCTGACGCATTGCGGATGGAACTCAATTATGGAGAGCGTATGGTACGGGGTCCCATTTTTGTGCTTTCCTCTGTTGACCGATCAATACACGAACAGGAAACTCGTGGTTGATGATTGGAGACTCGGGCTTAATCTCTGTGACAGCAAGCCACTCACACGGTGCGAGGTTTCAAGAAAGACGGGCCGTCTGATGGGCGGACAATCGGGCGATGAATGGAGGAAGAATGTAAGAACGGCGCGGGAGAAATTACACCACGCTGCGTCAAAAGTTGGATCGTCGCACAAGAATTTCGAGCAGCTCCTCGACGATGTAAAGACCAAAATTCAAGAGAAGCACTTGGGGACAGCAGGATGACTCTTCGGGTTGGATAATAAAAATGATTGACATGAAAAACAATTTATGTAATTTAATTTCTCAATACTAATCCTCTTATTTTATTTTATTTTATTGTTTGACGATCGTTTATGGTTCAGTGATTAAATAATTTCATTCGTATAAATTATTATAAAAATATTAAGTATTGCTAGACGTATTTCTGATAGAGGAGTGCCAGAGAGTTTAGATTCGCAAAAAGTTTCTATTTATATTTATTTTGTAATTATAATTTGACTCGCAAAAGAACTTTCTACACTTGCTGGGGCAATTATTACAGTTGAAACGACCAAAATACAATTCGACAACAAAAGAGAGCCCTGTCTTCCCCCTTGCCCTCTCCCTTTGTCTCTCTCTCTCTCTCTCTCTCTCTGCCTGTTTCTCGCCGTGTAGTTCCTTCTCGCCGTGCCGTTCTCATCTTCCCTAAACATCCGGCGATCGCGTCGCCTTTCTTCTCCGGAGAAATATCCGGCGTCCCTTTTGCGGTCCATATAGCTCGAGCCCCTCCTGTTCCTTGTATAATTAATTGAGATTTGGGATTGGAGATTATAGGGTACGATTCGATCCTCCCCACAATACTCTTCAAGGTTAATTTTAATAGTTTGATCTCATTTTTTTATTATTATTTTTTTAATTTTTGGCCTTGCCGGAGAAAATTTTGTTTGGGTTTTCTGTTCAAGAATAGGGCAAGAAAAAGGGGATTCGATTTCAAGGTCACTACCATCTTTTTCCTTTCTCTGTATTTATTTGTTTTCTTGTTTGTTTATGGACTAAGCTAAGCTATCTGATTCAAGGTCTACTGAAAAACTATATATTTGTATATATCAAATTGCCAACAAATGAGTCAGTGTTTCACAATTTAGCTTCTGAAGGCCTTCTCTTCAACCTAGATATGGGCATGGAATTGCCACGTATCTGCAGTGAAGAAGCAAAGCGATGGCAGATTTATTTATTTATTTATTATTATCTTTTTTTGGAGGGGTGGCAATTAGAAACAGTGAATTAGATGGGTCTTCACTTGGATTTCTGTTAGAAATAGTGGAACAAGCAAGAGGAACTTCATTGTTTGTAGCTAACATGTGTCGGTTGTGATTTTTTAGTGTGGGTGGATGTTGGACTGCTTTTGAATCTGCTCTTGATCTGATTATTTCTGCGTCTTTCAAACTTTTTTCCTCTTTTGTAAGTTTTTCTTTTTTTTGTATTTTCAGGAATCCAACTCCTGTCTAGTTCTAGTGTCCATTGATCTTGTCCAATAAGCTGACCTGCAATGCGGGGATATGATAGAGATGTAAGACATTCTACATTTATGCCTGATAGATAGAGTTATTCACTAGAACTATACAGTTATTCACTACCAAGTTAAATGGTTTTACGAACTAATTAGCATGTGTTATGTAGGAAATTGAAGATTATGATGAATATGAGGACTATGGGGAAGAGCAAGAGGAAGAAGGAGAGGAGGAGTATGAACATGAAGGCGAAGAAGAACGAAAGCCAAGTGCAGAGGAGCTTGAATATCTTCGATTGAGAGAAAGGATCAAAGAACGAATTAGACAGAAGCATCATAAGCAAAGTGATTCTTCTCGTAACAAATCTCAGGATCAAAAGACAAAACTTCCTTCGAATAAGTAATTGACATGACACTTAACACAAATTGTTTATTATGAATGTTTTTCATCCATGCTTTTTACATATTTATTCACTAATTTGTTTTTGTAGGGCTAAGTGATTTTAACTTATAAATGATTAATATGATAATGTTTTCTGGAGAGAGGTCCTTTCTGTAATCCAAGCCATAGAATCAGACTTTGATGGAAAAATACATAGTGGCATAGCTTGTATATTGCAATTTACTATCACTATCCACCGTTATCTTATCTCTTACCATGGACACATCTGACTATTGACTCTGGATATGGAGAATATTTATAGGCCTGAAATCCCCCTATGAAGATTGTATGCATCCCAAAATTTTGTCGATGTGTATAAATAGACTAATTTCTCGCATCTTTAATTTTCTGTGGTTCAAGAATCACAGAGTTAATTCCATAATTCTAAATAGCATATTCTTGCAGCTATGGTTCATTTTTTGGCCCTTCCCAGCCAGTTATTGCTCAAAGAGTAATTGAAGAAAGCAAGTCCTTACTTGAGAACCAGCACTTGGCGTTCCAAGTTTCAAATTCTCATGATGCTGTATGTATCATAAATTCTTTATTTTGGTGCTTTTCCCGGGCTATCGTTTACATGCTTAGAGCTTCATGGCTTGTTATTTGGGAATCAGAGACTGCCTAATTTTGCCTCTTTTTTTTTATCCTGCTTGCTTTTATTAACTTATATATATATATATATATATTCACCTTTTCCTGGAACATAATGTCTAAGCTTGTTGAAGAAAGTCATCTATATATATATATTTTAGCAAAACAGATAGGTTGACAACTGGATTCTATTGATCTTTTGTCCTGGTAAAAGCTAAACAAAACTACTATCAAGTAATTAAAAAAAAAAAAAAAACCCTGAGCTCTGAAGAGGATACCACGGGGACATCTTCTTGAATTATACTTCATTTGCTTAGATTGGTGGTTGTGTATGGTTGGTGACATGGTGTTGGATTATGCAAGATTCTGCAGCTTTAGTTCTGTCTCTGTGGTGGTTGTGTATCTGAGTTGCTGTAGTTGGTGCTTTTTTCAGGTTTGCCATTGATTCTGTAGTTATTATGTTCATAGTATCTATTTGATGTGACGTTCTTGAAATTGTCTTCTTTGGTCTTTCTCTAGCTCTTTCGTTGATCCGTGATCCTTTCATATCATGATCTGTTTGTGCTCTTATTTATTTGTTATACGCACAAGGGGATACCAGAGAGCGTGCTTTAGCTGTGTTTATTAGAGAACAATCCTTTGATTATGTTTTCTGATGATAAGCTGTATCTGATAGGGGTGTTTTTGTAAGTTCCAGGAAAGTGCATATGCAGGATTGTGTTATTTAGATCTTACATCTTTTTATGGTCTCCTTGCCTATACTTTTCCTTAATGTTGGTTTTGGCAGTTGAGTTCTTTTGAGGATTGAGTATAAATAGTTTTACACACCTTTGTGATATTGTCTTTTTTAGAAATGCCAGTTACATGAACTGTGCAAGTTTTAGACTCTTTGTGAAAATTGGGGTAAGGCTGCATACATTTGATACTTCCCCATATTCCATAACGTGGAAGCCTCATGCATTGGCACACCTTTTCTTGTTTAGCTTCCATAGGAATGAGATTCAATGTCGCCCAAGGTAGATGTGATCCTAGGGAACTTAGGTGTGGTGCCTTCAATATTATAGGTGTGAAATCCATAAGTTTCCGCTATTTCTCAAATGTTTCTCAAGTAACTTAAACTCTTTGCATAATCTATTTACTGAAATACCTTATGAAAATGCTTAAACACTATTTGTGAAATGTTTGTAGACCATTATTCATTGTAATGCAATGGAATGGAATCTTAAAGAATTATTTTCAATATTCTTTCAATTACCTTCAATTATGGTCTGCCAAACATATTTTTGCAGGATGCTATACATGGCACTGTTCATTATTTCTGTTCATGACAACATAAGGCTTCCTATAACTTCAATCCAAGCTGTCCTATGCTAGCATCTGCTGAATGAGGATATTATAAATAGCTTTCTTTTGTCTAAGCTTTTATGCTGATTATTTTGCATTCCTGCCATGGCAGAGAAAAAAGACTTCTTCAACTGTCTCAGGGTCAAAGACCGGAGTATCTCAGAAGCTACCAAAAATTAAAAATGAGGTATACTTCTGCATAGCATCCAACTTTATTTCTCTATTTTTGAATTCTTTTGGTGGGTTCTGACTTATCAGCTGTAAGAATGAATATCATGGACTTCCATGTATGTGCAGCTGCAATCAAAAGTCCAGAAACTAAAAGATACAAGAGATTACTCCTTCCTGTTATCTGACGATGCAGAGCCCCCAGCACCTACGAAAGATCCTGCATCTCAAAATGTCTTTACTCCAAGAACAGGTTCGTTGCTTCTTTTTGTTACATAAAGTCATTAAACTTCTTGCCTTCTACTTTTATTGAGAAAACTTATACAGGTTTTTTGCTGATGTTCAAGACGCGCGATCAGCTCCAGGGCTTCATAAGAGTGAACAGCCATCAATCAGCACTGGCAGAAGTATTCATGGAAGTGGTGAAGATAGGAAATCTCATCCTACAAAAGGGCAAATGCATTCTAAAACAGAGTCCCACAAGTCAACTTCTATCAGCAAACCCAATATAGACTCCAGAAGACAGATTGGTACCCAAAATGGGGTTGGGTCTGGTCGGCCTGTTGTGCCAAGAGGCTTGCCTTTAAAGCCACATGTTGCCACAATGGAGAAGAAGGCTTCTGCACCAGTTGCAAAGGGTGTCCTGCCCACCATGCGCAAACCTCCATCTTCTAACTTACAGCCTTCTGTTCCCAAGCAACATTTGGAACAGAAAAGGATACTGAAAGAACCACATAAGGTTAAAGTGCCGCCAAAACAGACAGCGGCATCTTCAAAACCTCAGGTTTAAGCTTGTTTTGTGCAATGCACGCTACTGAAATTTGTAATTTTATTAAGAGATTTTAACTTCAAGTAAAATCTTATTGATATAAGCTTGAAGGTTTCCTGAATGATTTCCCTATCATTTGAGTCCCTTTCTATGTGTCGGCAGATGAATAAGCCAGTGAAGCACATACCATCACACGCACCATCACAGGACAGCCGCCTCAAGAAAAGACCTGCCAGGCGATTCTCTGATGACGAAGATGAGGATGAGAAGGCTCTTAGTATGATCAGAAGAATGTTCAAGTAAGGGTTCTTTTATCCTGGATCTTTCATATTCTTCATTCTCCTTATATGGACAATAATTGAAGGAATTTTCCAGTGAAGAAAGACCAATACGAATTGTGAATAACTAGTTTGTGGTGAACAGGCAATAAGACAAATCATGACCGTATCTTCCTGTGTTAGACATAGGACTTATATTCAACTTTTAAGTATTTTGTTTTGTTGCATTTGTGGTTTTTGGTGCTTCGTTCATCATTAATTACACTATGAGTTAATTTGAATTGTTTCGTTGCATGGTGCTGGATGGGGTAGGCCACTGTAGCCAGTTTTCATTCCTAGTAGATTTATAAGAGCACGCTGGTGTTTGTCCTAGATGGAGTAAGTACTTGTATTGAATATATATTAGTCTAACAGTATTGTTTATGTGGAGATGATGTCCTTTATATAAGTGCTGGTGCTCTGAAATGTTTATTTTGGTGGCTTGACTTTTTGCTATTGTTTTGTTGATGTGGGCATATGCCAGATTAGAAACTGGTGCTTCGATTGTCTAATTTTTAGGCAGTGCCAGTTAATTTCTTGGCTAATAAGAGATTACTGTTTCTTTGCAGCACTCAAAGGTTTGCACGTTGTGATGGTGATGATAATGATAGCGACATGGAGGCAAACTTTGAAGATATAATGAAGGAAGAGAGAAGAAGGTTAGTACTGTTGGCTGATTGGGATATGGATTTAGATTTGTCATTCCTTCTAAACGAACTTGCTATATATACCTGGGAGAAAGAAGGGGGGTTGAATGTCAGATTGTTCATTCATGTCCTCGGAGCTACAATGCCACAAAAACACAAATTCAAACTCTGGCAGACGGAGATAGAGACCCCAGCACTGGGGGTGGGGAATGAAAGATGGTCCAGCATTAGTATTGCACTGCTCATCTTTCATGTGCTAACCTATGTAATATCCACAAATTTATGGTTTGTTAGCCTGTTTTGCCTTGAGTATTGCATTCACATCGTCTCTCTCTCTCTCTCTCTCTCTCTTTCTCTCTTTTATTCTTTTTGAGCCCTTTTATTTACTTTGGTTGGGTGATCTAACAATTTTTGTTTATTCACATTTTTGTGATCCTATGACCTCGATGCTTAGAAATTTGGTCTGGCTTGAGAAAAGATGAGAGAATTGATGAATGATGATATAGTGCAAATATGAATTTGCTCCAGGAAAGCAAAATATTTTTTTCCCTGTATTTGTAAAAACAAAATTTTCCCTTAAAATGGAATGTATATTTCTCAACTTTTTATGTGCTGCTCATGTGGCCACTAGTAAATATCGGTGTTTAAAATTTTGTGTCATTATTCTTTGATTCCTTCCATTCACCTAACTTTGCTGGATCATGGTTTAATTTTGGGGATACAGTGCAAAGATTGCAAGGAAGGAGGACGAAGAGCAACTTCGCCTGATAGAAGAGGAGGAGAGGCGGGAACGGATGAGAAAGTTATCCAAGAAGCGTAAGCTGAGCCACCAGTGACTATACAGTGGAATTTTTCAGTCAGAATTTGATTAATTCTCAAGAACTTGTGAATCATTTCTTTTTGTTGTACTTTCGAGTACTAGTTTTAAGATGTGTATTCTTTCCGTCCCAATTATGGTCTGGTCATTTTTTGTCAGTTCGGACTATTGCGTTTTGCGGGTCATGGTGGAGCGTGTTAACCAGTTTCAAGAGTGCACGCAAAAAAAATAGACATGCTTATTGACAGCAGAACGAAGTAGTATTAAATAATATAAAATAAAGTAAATATTAATATAAAAATCTTAACTAAATTATTCTATATTAATTATTTATATTTTGACTTTGTTTTTATTATTCAGTGCGGTGTACTAGAACTCTTTTGGATGATTAAAACTCATCCCTCAAAAATAGCTCCAGCTAGTATGCTGTTACCGGATTATGATGGTCCTGCATGCGCCAATGGTAGAATATTATTTTTAGGTATGTGGCCAGCACGGCTCTAACTGGCCTTCAGGGATGCTTTCCTCTTTTGGGGTCAACTGGAGCTGCAGTGCAGCGCCAGGAGTGGGGACGATGAGGACCCCAGGTCGGGAGTTCGAACTCCCAACCCGACTCTGGGTAGTATAAGCTGTTACCATCCAGACAAGCCTAGCTCCATGCTTCAAGGATGCTTTCGATAGAGTTTCTTCCTTAATAGCTGCCGACTTCCACCTCACCTAGGGACCTGACTCAGACCCTCGCCAAGGGAAAAAATCGGGCTATTGGAGATGGTATCCGCCGCTTTCGATTCCTATTTGCGCTCTGAAACCTGACTTTTAATGCCATTGCGTACGTGCGTGGAGCAAGGGGAATCGTACCAAAATTTTGTAATGACCTTCTGTATCTAATGGGGAGTTTGTATTATAGGAAGTGAGGAACTTCACAAGTAGATGAATTCGAGAGATTATTCTGAGGACGGTTCAAGATTGTTATTTTGTTCTATTTTTCCCCACTTTCACCAGGTGTGCTCAGCTACAGCCTCCAATTTGGGAATTTTTTATTTATATGTTGAAGTTGCTCTTGTTTGGTGCATAGCCCTCAAAAAGAGGGATTGGTTTTCTCCAGCCTCCAAATGACTTCGGCTCGTTTATGTCAAAGGTTCCAACTTTCTACTATATGCTCTATGAACCTGTAAATTTGATAAGGCTCGTTGCCCATTTCGTACTCACTATGATAGGATTGAGGCATGGAAGTTTTAGAACACACGGTATCTTTCTTCTCAGAGTTTTTATTATAAACTGAAATAGTCGATGATGTTACAAGTGCAACTAATCGACTTTACTGGGCAAGATGCGTCCTCACATGTTATCACACCGGAAGGAACATGGCCATCATGAAAAAGAAGGCCACGGCTGCCACAACCGATCCGATTGCTTCCATGATTTTGGCGACCACAGGCTTTCTGTTCTGAAGCAAGAAGCTAATGAAGCAAAGGACGAAAGCTATGGCATTCGTGGCCACAAGTATGTACAGTCGGGCATTTGGAGGAGGAGGAGGAGAAGAAGAGGAAGACGTAGACGCCTCCATTGGCTGCGCGTAGGCCATAAGAGATATGGCTGCCTGACCAGTGAGAGCCAGGAATATCTCTCGCAGCTTCAGAAATTTCCGGGAGTCCTCTTGAATAATAGCGCTTTTCTTCTGGTCCAAGTTCAACACTTGGAGGATGTGGTTTATGTCTATAGCGACGTCACCAGCTGGATATATATTAGGATCATCGATTGCTTGGGCATCGCTGAGCATTTCATTGGGTGGTTCGCTCCAAAGTTGTATTTCTGATGAATTATTCAGAATGAAGCTTTCAGTCTCAGGCCTGGGAGTTGGACCAGCTGTCCGAGGGAAGGCAGTAGTGGAGGCATTATTAAGATTGGAGGATAAGGAGGAGAAGGAGGAGGAGGAGGAGCTTGAATAACTTCCTCCACGAACCAATCCAGTCCTCCACCAACCAGTCTTCCTGTTGACATTCCCAATCGAGTCCTCGAGGGGGGTTCGGAACTGCAGCGGGGAGGAGGAGGAGGAGGAGGAGCTTGAATGACTTCCTCCAAGACCCAATCCAGTCCTCCACCAATCAGGATTCCTGTTGACATGCACAATCGAGTCCCCGCGGGGGGTTCGGAACTCCGGCGACCGCAGTGATGATAATATCTGTTGCTTGATAATCGCGTGGATAATATCTGCATCGATCGTCCAGATATCAGTGCTTGGCTCAGGATTTGAATCCTCCACGGTCGATTTCATTTTCTTGTCCATTGCTGTGGAGGGATAATTACCTTAACCTGATGTTTCGTAGTCTGTTTTTTAACTGGGTTGGCACTTTTATGAAAGGCTTGCAGGGGCCGGTGAGGTTTTGATCTGATACATTATTTTCCGAAGATATTTTTTAGAAGTTTTTTTTTTTTTTTAAAGCAAAACGCGTAATTAATAGTAAAATTCATATAAATGATATGATATTTCATGTATATTATTTTTTAAGATATTTACTGGAAATTTCTTTTTGGGAAGCAAAATGCATCTGCGAAGTAAAGCTGGTATAGCAGCAAAACTCATATAATGATATGATATTTTCTGTATACCACATTTTAGGATATTTCAAAGCAAAACGCGTCTGTCAAGTAAAGTTTATATAATAGCAAAACTCCTATAATAATATGGATATTTTCTGTATACCACTTTTTAAAGATATTTCCTGGAAGCTTCCTTTTGGAGAGCAAAACGCGTTACTCAACTCATATAATGATATGATATTTCCTGGAAGCTTCGTGTGATTTGGGGGCAGCAAATAAAACCGTCCGCCACTTCCCAAGATCGCTGTGTCCAGTCTATCTCCCGATGGAGTTTCATCAACAAAAGAAAGCGGCGTCTCCTTTTCTGCCAGTCCACCCTTCTAAAATACCATCTTCTTCAATCCCCAAAAGCCAACAGAATATCACCAAGTCTATTCTTTGCATTTCTTTCATGGCTGCCAACATTCTGTTACTCCTTCCCTGTGAATACACGGATGGAAGTCTAGTTCCAATCCCCATCTTCAAGGGAATCCCATCCGCCTTCCGAGCTTTAGTGATTTCCCTTGTTTTCGCATTCTCGGCTTCTCTTTTGGCCTTGACGACCGGCACTCAGTTATCAAGACTCTGCTACCCAATTTCTGTAATTTCCATGACGCTGGCCTTGTCAATTCTTGCATGTGCAACGTCTTTAGCCGGCTTCAAATGGGTTAATCCTCATCAAGCTCTGCAGGAATCAAGATGAATAGGGCCCCAAGAAGATGTACTTAATTTCCTCATACTGGTACTCCTTGTCCTCCTGCTTACTGTGTGTATTATTATATAGGCTGAGGCTACTCTCCGTCTCCCTCTCCCCCCCCCCCCGGGGAAACTGCAATAGTAGAAAGTATTTCTTCCTGCACTTGGGTATATCGATAGATATATGGGCCACCTCTGCCGTATGGCGTTTCATATGTCGTTCTGGCCTATTTAGAAAAAAGAAAATAAAAATAAAAAATAAAGGACTGTTATTCTAAGTTATTGTAAAATCAGCTATTGTAAGTAGCTGGAGTTTAATTGGTCAGATTTGAGAATATAAAATGATAATTTAAAAGAGAATTTAGATAAATAAATCGAAAGGTTAAAGAGATATTACACAAAAAATAAGCTAAAATGGCATTATTACATTACAAAAAACTTTTTGATAACGACAGGTACAGTGGAAAACATCACGCTGTTGCATTTCCATTTCAAGATGCAAGGATTTGCTAAAAACAGTAACATAAGAACCGTGGCGCAGACAATGTACTTATTAAATAAACCCCTGAACTCTATAAGCCAGGCTGTGACAGCATACAAGGTAACGGTTGGAATATGACCGTACAATTCTCTTTCCATATTGTCACATAGATTTGTCTCAAAAGAGAAAAAAGGAACTATTGTCACATGGATTACCTGGGGTGTGAAACACCTGCGTTTGTTTTTTCGGTCATTGGAGGAAAAACTTAGGAAAAGGTGAAGATGGAGGTCATGGAAGATTTGTAACTTTTTGATATTATCATATTCATCTCCAAGAACCAAAAGCCAAAGACAAATATTTACCAGCATGTTCACCGAATATGGAGCAACCCTAGCCGTTGAATTTTAAAAGTTTGACATACACCATCACCCTTCAAGACAAGTCAAACAGGCTGCAATATCCGAAAGTCGAAACAACCACGAGTCTTTTGAACTTTTATGCTTCTCACACCTTTTCTCTTCATTTTATAGTTTTGAATCTTTAGCATAGAACCGGGGAGCATTCGACGATAGAAGAGGGCAATCCAGGACCCCATCCATGAATATTTTAACGGTGGGGTAACTTTCAGCACAGTGCTGGTTGTTTAACGCAATCCCATACACTCAGAAGATCAATCTTCTGTGAGAAGAGGAATTACGCCCGAAGGTTGTCAAAAAATGAACGCATCTTAAACAAAAATGGTATTTTTAAGCTCTACAAAAGAGGAAAGTGATTAACTTGACGTGGCAGCTTCACTTTTGTCAAGCTCCAGAACAGCATTAAACCCAAACTCATTTCCTGGTGCAAACAGTTTCCTGAGTTCTTCTGCTTTCTGCATTGTGGTAACTGTATTGCCTTTCACTTTTAGATTTTCCTGTTTTCAAAGTCGGAAAATAACATTTTTCAATTTCATCGTGAAATGCAGGACGAGGTGGAACAAATGTGTTACCTTCTTTGCATAACCTGCAAGGGTTGAGCTAACTATTTCTTGTATCACAAAATTTGTGACACGCTCTTCACCAAGAATCTGCAGTAAGAAATCCTGCGGGACCTGTTGAAATCAGGACTTATAGATTGTAACATCACATAACCATCCATAACAAAATGCAAACAAATAGAGCAGTAACTCTGCACAGAACTTGTTTAGATAGAACAAAGGATGTGAACCAAAAATGAAATTCAAGATGCTTCAGGATATGGCCTAGCCAGAAGGCCCAGAGCCAACACTTATGAGAGTTTTCAGTTTCACACTGACATCGAAATAGTACAGTTTCCCTCCAATTTTTCCATGCTAAAAAAGTTGTACAAGAATATTTTTGTGGTGAAAATGGACCCCATAGAACAGGTGGAGCATGCTATGAAACTGTTGTGATTATGAAACCGGTGCAATTGCATATATCTGAATGCATGCACGGAATCTTAGTGGCAAGTATACAAAAGCTAGTTTCCCTTTAAACTGTGAAAGCAATTGATATTTTAAACATAGTTTCTTTCCTTGGTATTGTAGTGATGGATGCTAAAATCAAATACAATCTTTATGCAAACTTAAATTTCTTTTAGAGGTAAGTGATATAATTTAGAATTTAGTAAATTGATATTCTATTATGTCTAGTAAACAAATACTATTCTAATTCAAAGTCAAATTGGAATTATAAGTCTCCACCAGAGCAGGAATTGAAGCCATCAAACAATATAAGCCTGCAAAAGTTCATAATGGAAGTCACTTGCCTTTGTTGTCTTTCCTGGATTAGCCCCAAAGAACATGCAAAAAAATGACAAGGTTAGAACTATCTAATAGAAATTCACAAGTTGAACGTGACAAGAAATAAATCCAAGGACAATTGCTTGAGACTACCAAATTTATAGTGCAGAGTTCTCACACACTAAAACTCAGTGGGTTCAAAGCATTGATGTAACATTGGAAAAACATGCTAGTTTGGTGATGCCTAACATATCAGATATCTAGCTTGAAAATACCGACTTATATGAAATTCTGAATAATTTTGACAGATAATGCAGTCTGCAAACTCACATAGATGGACCTGCTTCGTCATGTCATAGTGAGATGAACAACAAGTTTCGACATCAACTTGGGCCACCACAGCCCAAAAAGGAATATCTAACTACCCAACCTATAAAATATCTCCTCTCCCTCTCCTTTCCGATGTCAGAGGGGTGTCACAGATTAGTAAAGTTTCTGCTCTTTGTCTCATCCCATAATGACTCTCATCTCGGATGAAAGAGTATGTGATAAACTTTGGAATTATCAGATATTTCAATGTTTCTACAACTTATCCAACATTAAGAGCCAAAGACTTCATATAAAAGTTGTTATCATGGCAACAAATAGCTACTTAAGCATGGAAACCAGAGAAAGAAATCTTCTTATATGTTGAAAATGAATGAAACACGCGCGCGTGCGCACGCGCACGCGCACACACACACACACAGACACACAGATTACCTCCTTTTTCTCTCCGAAATCCTGGAATAGGTGGTGCTGTCCGAGCCAAATTTGTCAAGACCTTACTGAATATCCTTTGTGTCTCATCACCAGACAAGTCCACCCTAAGCTGAAATGTTGAATTTCATGAGAATTTTGCAGCATAAATTCCCTTGAGAGCACAAGACCTACTAAAATGGGTAAAATCAGCCCTTTGAATACTATCAACCCATCAAACCCATAATTTCTACTTCATCTAAAGAAGTTAACCACCATTGACATCAGCATTAAGCAGAAGAACTACATATGCAAAATCACCTGGATCCTAAATTTGCAATATGCATCTATCAGAAAAATGAAATTTCAACCCAAACTTAAAAGTGGTGGGAGCCAAAACCTGAATCTTATCTTCATCTCGAGACTCTTCAACAATCTTAGCATTTCCCACGGTTATTGCAGTGTCCGTAATCGATGCCTCAAAACCTAGTAAGTAAATAATCTCAAAATTAATACTCAAAAGAAAAAAAACAAACATATTATAGCATGATTCGAAGCTGAGAGTTGACCTGAGCCTACTGCATATATCTGCTTCGCTGTGTGCTTAATCACGTGAGACATCAGCGATAACCTAAAATTAGTACCAAATTAGCATTCCAAAGTCTGGCTAATCCTTTTTTTTTTCTTTACAAGAATTAGAATATTTGTTGAGCTCTTTTTAAATAAATTAAAAAAAAAAAAAAACTAACCTATTGCACAAGGGTTGTTGAATCCCGAGCGCATCGAAGATTCTTGCGCCGTTTCTTGCGTGTACGGAAAAACTCCTTACTGGAAGCCGCTGCAATTTGGAATTTTCACGAGAGATTATATACGCGTGCTTTTCTTGTTCATCTTTAATTTTATTTTGGTCTGTTTGGTTCCCGAGAATCGGACGGAAAATATAAATATTAAAAGAGCTAGCTAAGACGGAAAAGGAAATAGCTTACTGACCTTGGGATTCGGAAAATGGCAAAGCAGCTGCAAAGACGTTATAGTCGTTGGCGCCATCTTCGTCATCTCAGAAACCTTCTCTCTACTACTTCAGTCTCTGCAGGCCCCGTTCGTGTTCTGTAACAGAAATAAAGAGACACCACCTCGCAGTTGGTGCCAAATCTTTTATTAAACGATGCCGTTTCAAGACAATTTTCCATTTTTCTTTTTCTCTCTGTTTTTTTTTGTTGAGCTATTTGTCCAACCGAAAAATTGTACGAATTTCTTGACATTCATCTGAAAATCCACTTTCGACTAATTTAATCAAACAATTTTCTCGAACTGAATAGTTTTTTTTTTAATTTAATTTTACTAAAAATATATTATGAATACATTAATTATTATATATATAAATTAACGTTAATTGATTTTTATTTAACTAATATTTATAAAAAAAATACTCCAAATAAATCTTTCTATATTCATTTACTTAATAATTTATCACCCACACTACTGTAAATTCGTTGAATAGTTGAAAGGTGTATGATTTTTTGAAAAGTAATAAAAACTATAATTTAAGAGGAAAAAAAAGAAACATTTTTTTAATACATTCGACTTTGGGAATACATGAATCCGGGCCTTTCATTTCCGGTGGGACCCACAAAGTAAACGGTCTCCGTAGTCTTCGTCTTCGGGAAAGTCAATTTCGTCAAATCAATACGAATCCACATAGTGTGAGAAGGGAGCAGTGGGAAAACGGGAAGAAGAAGAGGGCAATGGAAATAGCCGTTAAAACCCTCTTCTTGGGCTTAAACCCCAGCACCAAGGTACGCCAAATTTGCAATTTTCCATGGGAAAATCCTTCCGAACACTGCAAAAGGACATTTTTATCATTCGTCTATCTGTAGCTGCGAGGGCTTTTTGTGCTTCTCGCTTTGTTGGGGGGTCTTTGTAATTTAATTTATTATTATTATTTTTTTATTTTGTGCACGAGTTAAAGAAATCACCAAGAACTCACTTGATAATCTTGAGGATGCTCATTTTGTTTTTTCTTTTTTTTTTCTGCCAGTTATATGCATAATTCTCATTTTCATGCGGAAAGCAAAGAAGCATATATTGTATTTATGCTTTGCTCATACTGTACTAGAATATCTAGTCTTCAGCCTTGTTAATTGGGCTTACCTACCATCAAATTGGATATTGTTGGGGGAGTGTAAATTCGATTTTTTGGTTTTTGTTTTTCGTTTCTTTTTTTTTTGTGGTTATTTGTTTTCTTTGTCTCATTCTTTTGCTTTCGGTTTCCTCATTTGCAGTTAGTAAATCACAAGTGGATGCGGGAAGCCTTCATTCCAAATCTTTCTTGCAGGTTAGCGTCTCCTTCCTGTCCCATGAGATACAGAAGTCAAGAACATTGGAGAAGGTAATGTTATACTGCCTGGTCGATGGAATCACCTGATCTTGAGCTATTGAGCACAATAGTTGATTTAGTTCTAAGTCCTTCACTGAGAACATAAGCCAAGGTGCTGCATTTCTCTCGCTTTTTTTTTTGGTTTATTTATTTGTTTATTCTCAACTTTTTTTTTAAAATTTTTTTGCAGGGGAAACATTATATGCTTTGGTCCTGTTTGTGCCGTTGGAACTGGTGTAGATTCAATTTATTCACATTTGGCAAAGTAGCATTTTTAATCTTCTTACTTTATTTTTTTAATATCTTCGACAACTTAAGCTATTTGCTTCAATTTGGTGCAGAAAGAGTGTCATCGTCTCAGTTTCAGGACTTCTCAATTGTGAGTATCACCAACGAGGCTGGAGAACTTAAGGTAGACTGTTATAGTCTTTCTTAGTTGATAGACAAGGTTGATAATTTTGGTCATGCATTACCTTCAAAATTTTGGTTAGCAGATAAGCATAGAAGTTTCTGGTGCCAAAACTAGAGCCATTTTTGATGATGTTTTCAACAAAATGGTTGCTGCAGCTCAGCCAATTCCTGGATTCCGAAGAGTAAAAGGAGGCAAGTTTTCAAATTCACTAACACAAGTACTATATCCAATAGCTTTAATATCATGCACAATTATAATTATCTTCAAAAAATTGTTGTTCATCATTCTTTCATCAAGCTTTAGGATTGGCCTAGGCTATACTGGCATGTATGAATATGCATTTAGTGCCTTCTTGCAGCCAATTGAGGAACATTCACCTATGTGCTTCTTAGCTTTGGGTTTTGTGAACATGGCACTCATCTCCCCAAAAGATGATGTTGGACCATTTTGAATTCCATTTCCATTATTAGATAATTTTTGTGATGGTTGTTGTTTAATTTTTCATGGTTGGTTCTTATAATAAGAGTTTCTTGAATTTTTGAGTTTGAAGGTTTGGGAGTACACTAATGCTTATAGGGTTTTAAAACTAGTGGAGGAGTATCCTGATTTTTGTTAATTAAGATAACAACATATTGCTTTTTGTGTCTCTTGCATTTGAGATTCAACCATGCAATTCATATAAACTTACTAATAGAAATACAAGTTGTATTCAAATTTAGCAACTACCTGACCAGCTTCAAATTTTAAATAAGTTGTATATTATTGAGGTCTGAAGGAAAGTAATGTTGCTGAAACGTTGACTCCCAAATTTTTATGTTGTGTGATGCATCTTCTTTCGTTTAGATCTTTATTCTCTCTAGGTTTCCTTTTTCTGCATTAAAGCTAATCTCTAATATTTTTCTAATGAATTCCATTGGATGGATAATTTCGGTTGGGCTTTTTGGAAATTGCCAGGAAAGACACCAGATGTAAGTTTCTTCATCCTCTTATGCTATTGATGATGATCCATTTGTGACTGGTTTTGTAACATAAATATTGAATAGTCTTTTTAACCTGGTTAAATCTGGGGATGTGTCCATTCTTGGCTTGCTGAATTGTTAACCTCAACAAGATTTTATGGCCATTTAAAAGAAATTTATAATTAATGCATTGCTTTATTCATGTAACTCTTGAAGAGCCGGAACAGTTTAATATGTGCCAATGATGGTGAACAGAAAAGTTGGGTATATATTGGGCCTTAGGACAAGAACCTATGGTGTTAAACTTCATGTGGTGCTAAACAAGCATGCATTCATGCAGTGCTCATGCATTTGGATGTGTCTTAATACGCCTTTAAACAAGCAACATTATGAAACAAGCGACATGCGCATTCACACCATCTAGACACAGTTACTGATGGACGCCTTTTTCTCTGAATTTAACTTATTTGCTACTGCAATTCTGCTTCACCGTGAGTTTTGCACCTAAGGGCCTCTGCTGAGACAAAATTTTTTTCATTAAGGGTTGCCTGATATTCATCAATTAATCTGTTCAACCTGGCATATGTAGATGCTATTTGTAATAGAGTGCAAAATTCTGACCATGATCTGAGATATAGCTCAACTGCAATTGTTAGAGGTACACATTTTTAACCATGGAGCTCCTGCAAATTTGTGACTACTGTTTTGAACAGATACCCAGAGATGTTTTATTGGAGATTCTGGGGCCTGCAAAAGTGTTCAAGCAAGTGATCAAGAAAGTAATAAACTCTACTGTTGCTGAATATGTTCAAAAGGTAAATCTTACCAGATTACATTCGTGGCATTCCACTTGAACCAGATTTGCCAGTCTTAACTATGTTGTATTCTAAATATTTCTCCAGGAAGGTTTAAAAGTCAACAAAGAATTGAGAATTGAGCAAAGCTTTGAAGATCTGGAAGAGGCATTTGAACCAGGCAACATATTCTGCTTTAATGCAGTCGTTCGGATTCAAGAATCACCTTGAACGGCATCTTTTTTACAGGTTCTACTGGACCATGTCTTGCCCTTTTATAATTAGCCCGATTGATGTTGTATTTGAATTGACTGTTCAAGTAGAATAGATATGCATACACTATGGAAAGTCACATTAAGACAATTTGATCATATCGTGTTAAAACATTTAACATTTGAAGCATATGGACATCCAATCAAGTTCTGCTCTCAATTAATTTGTCATCATTTTGTTATTTTCATATAAAAAAGAAGACGTGTATACACACCACACTCCTTATACGCCTTCATATTAAATACACACCCTCGCATACTGTATGTCAATGCCAGAGCCGTGTGCTTTGGGACGAATACATCTTGTTCTTCTTCGGTGACTAAATGGGGGCAACCTCTGGACATCAAGTGGTGATAATGGAGGTGATGGTCAAGCGTTTTGATGCAAGCTTCACTGCCAGATGGGCAGATGGTATACTACAATGAAGGGAATCAAGATAGCATGGCGCTTTTCTTGACCATTTTCTTCCGTCTATCACTAGCTCTAGCTGCCTAGAAGGGCAAGGAGCGAGCTCGAGCCAAGGGATTGAATTGGCAAAATACTAAATTAGACATATTTTATTCGACTAATTATACACAATTAATTCAACAATTCTTTATTAATAAATAATGTCATGTACTACTTTCTCTGAAAAAATAAACGAAAGACCACAGCGACTTTCTTAATTTGACAATCATGGGAGGAGTCAAGTTTAATTCATGTGATTCAGATTGAAAAAAAGAGTGAGGAAACATAATACCAAAAAAAAAAAAATATATATATATATATATATATATATATATATATATATATAGATGAAAGTTAAAAATTAAAAGTCCCACGTTTCAAGGACATGTCCGCGTCAGGGAGGAGCCAAGTAAAGAAACCTGCGTTTGTTTCTTCACTGTATCTCTGAGATGAGTACGCCAACAACATATCCCAAAGCTCTCCGACAGTCCATCCATGTGACAGAATCCACTGACTCACCTGCCTCACAACAAAAAATGTACTGCTGTTGCTATCACAATGTCCATGAGTTCAATCATGTGCTCCTTGCAATTGCATTCTCTCAAATAGGAAAATATTGCACTTTGCAAGCATACAATCCTTGAGGTTAGAAGCATACCAATTCTATTGCAAACATATTACAAGGACTTGTAATGATAATCCATCAAGAAATTTTAGCAGTGCCAAGAATAATTACCTGATCCAAGTTTTGTAATGCTTCAATGCCAAATGTGTAGTACAAAATGTAAGGTCTTAATGCCTGAAAGAAACGCAGTCCAGTTGACATAGCTATCAGCATAAACAGCAATTGGGTACGCAGTTTCACCAATTTAAACCATTATTACAAATTTAATTTTATGTATGCAACAGAATACTTGAGTCTCAATTAATCTGTGTTCCTCTGCAAAATGGCAAACACAGCAGATATACCCCTGTCCTTCCATAAAACGTCAAGCACTTTATCACCCAACAACATTCATATATTAGCCTCAGTGCATGTTAACGGTAGAAAAAAGATACCTGAGAAGCTGCAAGCCACTGAATTATGGTCTTCAGTTCTGGATCCCCTCCAAAAGCACCACAGCCCCAATTCCCCGTTACAACCCCAATTCTCTCTTCATAGTCCTGCCTTATAGATTCCCCTTCGGTTAGTTCAATCTCCACAGAAGTTGAGGGAACTTCGTCCAACTGTTATCCATGCAGAAAAGATAAAGAAATCCATATAATAACAGAAGGAGCAAATGAATGACAATGCATAGGCAAGTTCTTTTAATTCTCGAAGAACATCATATGATAGCTAGCCTAAAATAAAATAACAGAAAATAAATACACCACAGTAAGGAACTCACACTAGAAGGTAGTCTGGATTCTTTATGATCTTTTTCATTCTGAGCTTCTTTATGTCCATTGTCTTGAAAAAGAGTTTGGTAACAATCAAATTTAGATTGATCAAAAAAGCCACAGAATGCCTTATTGGTCTCCCTGCCAAAACCAAACAAGTTGCTGTGAAAAGACAACAAAAACAATTAAATGACTAAAATCTGCATGCGGGTTTTCAAGATTGCAAATAAATTCTCATTGTCAAATGGGATTGAGGAATGGTTTACTAGCAATTTAAATAAGTCCTTCCACAGGCAATGAAATTTTCAAAAGGGATAGTGAAATAACAAATGGAACTTAGTTTCTTAAAACACTTCAGTTACAAAATTGGCAGTCCAAGACAACCACCTAATGCAATGTTCATGACAATTTGGTGAATAGGCCATTTCACTCTGTTCTTGAACAAAAAATACTAATTTCCCAGAAGTTATTTCATAATTTTTTATAATTCATAAACTCCGTACATACCAAATGAATAAGATAAACACCAAAAGGCTTATTTTGCAGCTACATTAGCCTAATTTGAATACAATTACCCAAGAATTATACAAATCTTTCCCCATAGGAGCCAAGATCCTCAAGTATTGCCCCAAAATCAGCTCAACTCCCAAAGCAAAAGATCACTTATTGCATAAAACAGAAATTGCACCAGGACCCAGTTAGGCTAGCAACCTCAAATAGTTGAAGTTTGAAAAAGGAACTCGTTTCCTGAAGCTTCACAGGCATCTAGCACCTGTGAAAACTTTCAATCAGCAATGAGCAAAGTTGCCCATAAAGATTGAAAAGAAAAGCCCAAAGCGATTTATTTATGTATTTGGAGTATATGGAGCACGGACATAATGTTGTAAAGCAACAACCACTTGGGTTATCAGTAACTCACATATGAAGCTACCTCATATTTCCCCTAAGAAGTTGGCCTTGAAAAGATCAACCACAAATTCACCACGAAGAGTGTCCAACAATGAAAATAAATATGGGCATACCGAAGAAGGCATTTGAGTTCATACTGTCTCATCCTTGGGTTGGATAATGCATCTATTGCAATGATCCTGGTTTTGCGTCTTCTCAAACTGTCAAAATCCCTGTTGTCCATATGATTGCCAGAGAAACGGAAAGAAGAGGCATACCTACACCACTTAAAAGAGAAAAGATGATAAAGAAATGCTTATAACATAAAAGTCAACAAAACATAATATCATAATGAATGATTGACATAGCAAAAGCAAGAAGCTTGAGCATTGTTTCTAGGCACTAACTAGCTCTTAATTTGCTGTGCTGTTGGGTATCAGATTGATATGGATGCTTGATATTGAAACTACCATGTTTATGACAGGATTGGCAGAACCTAGTCCTGAGCCACATGAGAACAAAGAAAGATGGGCACCAATCTAGCCATCAGAACTGCCAAACCTAATGATTTCAGGAGATTAATCATAGGATGCCACTGCAAAATCAGTAGATTCACATTTTCCAGAAGCTTGGTTGTGCCACATATAGAACGTGATGTGTTAACCATGACAGGCCAGATGGCTTCAATACTCAATACTGTTTCCTTTACTTGCCCCAGAACATCAAGACTACCTCAATGCTGTTGAGTTTGCACGTAATTGATAATATTAACCAACACAACACCCTTAGAAACTGAGTCATTCCCAAACAACCATGTGCATACTTTACAAATTCAATTGCTATCTATAAGAAACATGTAAAAAGGATATACTCATTGAAGATATATCTTGAGTCAAGTATTGGATTCAATCTACTCAAGGGTACTCACCCTGTGTAATTTGAGAATCTTTCTGCACCAACAATTTCTATGGCCTCATTGTCCTCCATGCAAGGCAAAAAAAGCATGCCTGCAATTAATTCAGGATTGATCATAAAACGGATTTCTTCCTGCACTAGAGGATGAAAAATAAAAAATATATTAAAACAACATCTTAAAGAGTTGAACAAAACTTCACAAAGATAATGGCATATGCAATATAAAATAAAAGCAAAACCTGCAAGAAACTTGACCCAAGCTTGATCAACAGAAGAAGGATAGATTATTTAACCCTGACAAAATATACCAAGAGCTATCCACAAAAAAACATTATACCTGTACACAACCCCTCTTAAGAGCTCCACCTCCAAGATATCTGTTAGCAAAATCCACTTCAAGAGCTTCATCAGATTGATCTTCAATGAAGCCTGAACTGCAAACCTACAAAAGGTAGAAGGACAACCTATTGCTTAATCATCCACAAACAAAAATACACAAAAATTTAAGTAGATCAATGAATAAGCCTGTCCATTTGTCAACTTGCCTTGAGTGGGCAGAGAGGGATCTCAGATTTGCTCCAAGAATCAGCCTTGAGATAAGAAACACGTAAAGGATGTTGTTCAAGAGGAAGAACCTTCCTCTCAAATGAGACAAAGCCTCCAGGCATACACGAACATATTCTGCCAAAATAGTGTATAATGCACCTTATTTTGTTTTCCTGATCTGCTCTGTAACTGTCAGAGAGACTCCTGAAGAATCACAGAGCCTCGGGTTCATTTTCCAGCTGATCAAAGAAAGATCTTTGAAGCTAAAACTATATAAGAAATCTGAGTGCTTTCTGAAGAAGTAGTTTTGGGATGCTACATGGTCTATGGTCAACATTTTTTTGGGGAAATTTCAGAACTCAGACCCACAGAGATCATGAGAAATGGACAGTATCTTCAAGATTTTATAAACTTCCTGCTATAATTTCTAGTAAGATGCAGTAATAGAATTTGATAATGAATACGCATGTCATAACTAGCAAAGTAGGTCATGTCTACACATTCAACCTTACAATATTTACTATTGGGAAGGCCTATGCAGTGCATTGCAACCATCAAAGGAAAAGTAGAACCACCAAGTCAACATTGAATCATATTTGATATTCCATATCCCAAGGTCCTGCTTCATTGGAACAACTGGGTATTTGCTTGCTGCCATTTTTTTTATCATAGTGCTAGCAATTAACATAGTCATATTAACTGTGAGATGCATATGACTGTTAAAGAAGTTATTCTGATGGCAAAGTGAAGGCCACGTACTCAAATAGATAATTAAAATTGATCATTGGAAGATGTTTTGCATGTCGAACAGTGACTGGAAACAAACAAAAGAAAGCGCATGCCAGAATGGCACCAATCAATTCCTGAAAAGCATTGTCAAAAACCAAGTTATTATTAACAAATATGCTCTTAACAGAGTACAGAAACAACAAGGAATGGACCTTTGGAAAGGACAAGTTTGTAATATCGTACAAAATCCTAACCATTTCTTCTTTCACCACATGGATACAAATCCGTCCAGTGTATGATATATTTACAAGAATGGGCCAATTGTTTATGGAAGTCTAGTCATTGTTGCAATGAGGTCAATACAAAATTTAGATCTTAGCTTACAAATGTATTGGAATAAATCCAAATGTAAAAACAACAGGAAAAAAAAATGCCATTTATGTAATAAGAACCATCTGATGTCTAAGGGCGGCAGTGATAGTCAAAACCCCTAAGATTCTTAATATTATTTCATAATGATGACAATGAAAGACTATGCATAAATGGCCTTCTCTAACTTCAGATGTATACATCCTAACTCAACCATCAAAAGATTAGAATGTGTAGTTTGTGATTATTGACTTCTCTAACTTCAGTGGTAGACTTAGGAGAATATGAGTTGCAAACAGGACTACTTGGACTCCACATTTTAAGGCAATAGTTCTAAAAGTATAACCACCAACATGCTACTCTCAGTGCCAGTTACGTCTATATTATCATCATACATTGGTGTTGTTTCACTTCTTCAGCCACAAATGCAGTTTTACAACCCGCAAAATGGCACTCACTAAAATCAAGTTCTTCAATTGCAAGTGCCGAATAAAATATTGCCAAATATGGAACAACTGAATTTGAGGAAAATTAAAATACCTGGCTGAGGAAAACTATGCCATCTTGTTGTGGACCCAGCAAGCGGAGACCAGTTTTGCGGCCACTTGTAAGTAGGCTATCTGAATTTTGATAGTGAGACTCCAACAGGGACGGCAACCGCAAAAGCAAATTGGCCAGTGCTGGCACAACCTCTCCAAACCATTTTGTGCACTCTGCGCGAGACATCAGCTGTATGTATATATATATAAGAGTGATCTTTATCTAGTTTCAAATGACCATAAAATCACAATAAAATCAATTAATCAGGAGTGAGAGTCAGTCATTACGTCGTCGAAGAAGAGGGCGTAACCTAGGCGGGCAGAAAGGGGCAGTTGCGAGATGGAAAATGAGAGAGAGTTTCTGATATCGGCGATTGCGACGAATAGGGAGTCTCCGGAGTTGACATTGCTGACAAGAGGTCCTTGCGAGAGGGCTTTGAGCGCTTCCACCGCTTGCGGTGGCCAAAACAGATTGAGATTCGATCGGCTTATCGATGGCAAGAACGGTAGTATCGACTTCAAGTCTTCTCTCTCCTCCTCCATCCCCTGCCTCTCCCCCTCTATACGGCGTCGCTTTTGCAATCAGAAACGGGATGCATTGGATTGCCGTCGAGCCGTTTATGGATTCCCAGAACCCGCCCGACCCGATCACTCGGACCTGAAATACGGCAGTCGGGAGGAGTACTGAGGCCCTGGGAGATGTTCGCCCTTTTAAGGCAAAGAAAGAATGACACGGTTGGCAAATAAACCCAAAAAAAAAAAAATTAAAAAAAAAAATATATATATATATATATATATATTAGTAATTAAAAATAAAAAAATAATAATTACATATAACATATTTTAATTAAAAATTATTTTTAATAATAAAACTTAAAGAGTTTTGACGAAAAGAACCAATCAAAACACTTTATTATATATTAAAATTTTTTGCTTTGGTGCAAATTTAGATAAAATTTATGTGTTAATTATAATTGTGAATAAAATTTAAAAATTAATTATATTTCAAAATAAAGTTTAGAGGTCAAAGTCTTCGCGAACAAAAAGGCAAAGTGCCATTATTCTACGTAATCTACTTAATAATCAATTAATGGAGAGATTTTTTTTACTTAATTAAAATAATACATGGGTATTTCTTGAAAATGGAGTTTTTTGGGGACAAAGGCTTCGGCCATGGCCATGGCCCAACTTTGATTAAAGAAACAAAAAAAAAGCCCATATAATAGACAAGGAAGGAAGAAACACAGTAATTTGCAGCCCACGCAGATATATATATATAAATTAATTGACTGTCTTACGATAGGATTATTGTTATTATATTATAAATATACATGTATATGTTTTGCTGTTGATTTTTGAGCCGAGTATGCAATAGCTCTTTCGTTCCAATGGTAATTCTGTGTTTTTTTTTGTTTTTTTGTGGGTTGCAATCAGTTTCGTTTGGGGTTTCAATTTTTTCTTTTTCTGTTACTTTCTTGGTGTTAATCTCAAGCCGGATAAACATGGGGTTTTTCCTAATTTTTTAAATTTAATTTCTTTTTTGTTTAATTTTTGGGTGTGATTTTGTTAGGGTTATCTGCAGCCGGATCCCTTTCTTAATGAACTGACAAGCATGTTTGAGAACAGCACCGAGACAGGCTCCGTTTGGGTCACTCTGAAGCGATGTAAACTATCTCTTACAAGCATGATCATCCTTTTTCTTTCTTATTTATTTTTTTTTTTTTTGTTTATCCCTCAAGATTGGATTTTGTTAATTTTTTGGATTTTTTTTTTTTGTTTTCCTTAAAAGCATCATTGAAGTCTAAAGTGCAGAGGAATAAGATGAAAACTGCTGGTGAATCCATCGACTATAGGTGCCTAATCCGTGCTACCAATGGCAAGAAGACTATATCTACTTCGGTATATTGTAATTTATGAGCTTTGTTGTTTCTTTGGCTGACTTCAATTTTGATTCAAAATAGAATCATTTGCTTGTCTTCGCACTGTTTAACCAGTTAGTCGACAAAGCTTTTGGATAAATTGATTTTTAACATCTGTTGTCAGCTCTAAAAAGCCCATATGAAAGCCAGATTTTGATGTTCCCTGTTAATTTGATGGGTCCCTGTAAATTGCTCCAAGTGTTTTATCTCATTATAAGCCTAGCTGTGCCCAGATATGGTGGAATTTTAGAGAAAACCAAGTCTGACATTCTGAATGCTTCTTTTTTTGTTTTTCCTGAAATTCTTTTTGGTATTGTTGTAATCTTACGTTGAAACCTGACTTCAACCTTCTTCCATTTATAACTATCATTTGAGTTGATGTTATTTACACATATGTTAAAGTTTTGATGCGGGGGAGTTTGGGGCTTGTAGACAAGTTCAACAAAATTGAGTCAATGGCAAAAGCTGCAATAGGGGTGATGTTATGTTTAATTTGGCTACCTATGTAGAGTTGATAGAGCTAATTCATCAATTGTGTTGCCCATAATTTTTTGCTCTACTGGTAGGGCATTGTTTGGCAATGTAGGCAACTTCTTCTTCTCAAAACTTGGAGTTTACTGGGCTAGCCACGCAATAACTAGAATATTACTAAGTAATTAAAAGTTGAGGCCTCTGGTGATAACCATCTCAAAATATTCCAAAACTTCATTCAAGTATTCTCAGTTGTCCTTTTCTCTTGGGAATTGTTGCAGACTTCCATCTGGATATCTTTAAGCTTATGTTATTATCCAATAGAAACACAGTCAGTGGTGGGAAGAGGTTTGCTCTGAATGTGTGTCTTGGCAATTTTGCTGACAGGCCAGCAGGAGCAGTTTAAACCTTTCACCTCTTTGTTATCCTTTTATGTGAAAGGTCTTCAAGTCATACCCTATCAAAATTTGCTTGTAATAAATAACAGAAAGAAGTTCCAATGTTAGGTCACATTGCGACATTGCAAAATTTGGGCCTTGATATGATGGGTTGAGTCAAAGGTGAGTTTTGGTAGCAAGTCATAGCTTGACGGATGGTCTGATATTTGAGGTAGCTAGTTGGTAGGAATATGTTGGGACGTATGACAAGGCTATATCAGGAGATTTGATGCTTTGTGGAACTTTCCCACCAGTGTCATTGACAATGAATCATATTTTCTTAGGCTAAAGAAATCGGCAGTAATAATGTGCTGTGTTTCGTGATTTTACATACTCTGTCAGGATATGAGTTACCGAGCTGATTTCTGGATGCAAGCAAAATCTAGAAGCCCTGGCCCTTGTCCTCCCCATTCCTCTGTTTATCTATTAAATATGATTGAATGTGTGCTTATATTTGTTTAGCCTGCCAATAGTTTATTTTTGGCCTTTTTGTATGAAGGTTGGAGCAAAAGATCATCAACGCTTCCAGGCTTCTTACGCAACAATCTTGAAGGCGCACATGACAGCTTTGAAGAAGAGGGAAAGGAAGGAAAAGAAGAAGGCTGCAGGGGCGGATAAGAAGGATGGGACCTCGAAGAAGCCCAAGAGGGCCTGAATGATAAAGCCTCTCCAGTTGACTGCAAACCGGCTGAGTCGAGCGAAGATTATGTTTAGGAAAAAAGATGAGACTCGGTATTTGATGCAGCCAAGCTTGAGACTAGCCTTCTTCTATTGATGATGTTAATTTAGTAAAACTAATTTTAATGAGTTGAGCTTTTATCCAGTCAAACTTGTGAACTCTTCATAAATGGTTGGTTTGGCTTTATAATATTAACCAAAAAAAAAAAGAAATTATAAACATTTATTATTGTAAGTAGAATTAAAATGACAAAAAAAGACTAATTTAATAGAAATAAATAACTAAAAGGTCAAAAATATTAATTTTAGTGCATAATTATAAAAATATAGTATATAATTGAAAAATGAGATTACCAAGATTACTTTAATGATACTTTAGGAAGCTTTTAAACGGGTTTTTGAACAAAATGTTTGCTAGCCTTAACGATAAGCTTTCATGTACGTGTGTGTGTGTGTTTTTGTTATTTTCTGTTTTTGGGTTTTTGTTTTTGGGGTTCCTTGATAGATGAGCATTATAGTTTTCAATTATAAGGAATCATGTCAGTCATCCTCTGGCGAGTCTTTACCATTACAGGAAGTGACGTAAAATAGTAATCCAAGAGTTCAGTTCACGGAGTAAAGAGAGAACCAAGAGACCAGAAAGAAAATTCTACAAAAGTTGGTCTCCAAGGATATACTGTAAGAAAATCTCAGAACACCTTGAGCCCCAAGTGTTATCTATTTGGTCAGCTATCAAGTAAAGTGATATATAGTTTTCTTTTTAAGTTTTAACTTTGCTCATTAGATGTTTTCTTTACCAGTCAGAGGTTTCACTGTGAAGACGCCTGTAGTAGTTATAGGAGATAAATCGGTTGCATTATACTCTTATTTCCTCTGTGGGAAATTGTCTCTTCAAATTATAACTCTTTCTTGTGGATATATGTGCTCGACTAAATTAATAAATAATATAAAAATCCGCTTCTTATTTATAGTCCACTACAATTCTGCCCCAGAAATTGGGCTGCATATTTTTTCTAAACCAATAAATCTCAATCTTTTTTTTTTCAATAATTTTCCGTACCTTTTTATAATAAATCCCCCTAGCATAAAATCAAATTAATTATCTCATTAATTTGATTCATGATAATTAAAGCATTTTCGGATGTCCCCTTGTCCATAAAAATTAGGATAAGGGTGTTTACCCTCTACTCATCGGAAATTCTCCACTTCTTCAAAATTTTATCAAAAGAAAATATAGTCAACCGAGCTATGCCTTTTTTCCCCACGCCTTGCAAGTTTCGATTGGTATTCCATCTCGTCCACACACTCAACTGCAGCCTCTCGTTTGATCAAAATAGTTCAAATTTAAATAACACAGATTTAAATTCAATTAACTCAAAAACTTAATCAAATTGAAACTCAAGGTACCAGAGTCCGGAAAAAATCCAACTAAAATCCCGCCCGATCCACCCATTTGCCACTTCTATACAAAATTGTTTTCAGCCTCAAAACCAACACTGTGGCACGCAAGCCTGGGCTATATGAATGCTACCATCAGTTTGCTTGTAATTCACACCTTTTTTTTTGGCTCAAATCATCTCTTGGAGAACAAACAGTGCGAAGTAAGAACAGCAAATATGATTATTGCAATCGTTGAGATTACTGGTTGGCATTTGATGCTAAATAGGACCTTAGGATGCGCTTGTATTTTTCGGGACTGTCAAACCAAGTTGGAGTATTGATAATTGCCCTTTCCAACCACCACTTGTCAACCTCCTTCTTCTCGGTCAGCTTCTGACAAAATCTTTTCCATGCAAGCATGGCTCTCTTTAGACGTACACTCTGAGTTCCTCCAAAGAGATATTTGATGTAGTCCTTCCCTAGACGAGTCAGCTCCTCCCCATTGATGATGTAAATATACTGCAATAAACAGCAGACTCAAAAATGTTAATAAACATGGCAATGCATACTATTCCCAGATACTTAAAATTTTGAAGCAAATGTAAGCCTCCTAAATCATTTTTCACTAATTGCTCATTTTAACAGAGCACACCATACATGTCAAGAGGTGCAAACTATAGTCCAGGAGATTCGTTTCAGCGGTGGGAGACAATGCCAAACATAACTAAACACAAATCACATGCCTTTCTAAATAGAATAATGCTAAACATCATGAAAATATTTTCCTGACTAAATAAAACCAATAGCTACGACACCAATAAAATAGCCATTTTGCTCTTTCTTCTGAGGAGAAAGTGTTTTTGTGACAGACCAGGAAAATATTTTCACGATGTTTAGCATTATTTTTCTAAATAAACACCAATCTGATCATCTATGCATGCAAGTGTGCGTGAGAAACAGAAAAAAAGCATGCAATTTTGACGTGGGGAGGAATTTTAATGCCCATTCAATTTTTAGCAATCACCAATGAAGGTTGATCAAATCCAAGTAAAAAGAGAACAACAGGGGAATGAAGGTCTGAAACGTCATGGAATGTGATGTTATATCTAGCTTACTCCAATTGACTTGGAATTAAAGCAAAGTCATGTTGCAGAAGACGTTATTACCATAAAGATGAAGCCAAGGGTAGCCAAGACCACTTGCACGGTCTCATCAACAATTCCAGCAAAGCCTTCATCCTCAGATCCCCCAGAACCATCTCTGCCACCACCACCACCACGTGGTGGAATTTTGCCTTTTCCTCCATCAGAAAATTCTTGCTTTGCAATCTGTTGCCTTAAGACATCTTCTATTGACTGCCCTTTGAAACCTCCCGTTGCTTTCTGAAAAGATTTCCATGGAGATCCCTGTGAACAAATGGAAAGTTCAGTCAAACACCTTTAACATATCTGACCAAGATCAAAAGAAGCCATCCTCCCTCAACTTAAGCAGACAAAAAATCCAAATAATCACAAGCCCAACACATAATACTGAATTTATTTGTAAACCTTCCACATACAGTTCAGGTACAAATTCAGAAACTAATCAAAACATTAAAAATTCTAAGTCTGCCAAAATATCTCAGAAATGGAACGAGAAGGAGGAAAAATAAGAAACCTTTTTGATGGAAAAAATATTTTATCTAATCAATTGATTAGCTAAGGAAGATAACAAAAGGATATATATATTATCATACAGATCAAACCAAGCCAGGTAATGACTAAAGTACATAGCACTAGAAATGATTTTAGGTTAATAATTATAGCAGCAGTGATCCAATAGGCCTGGTTCTTTAATTATCTTACCCTATTGTACTTTAAGTGCAAACTCTTTCAAAGCTGCTTTTATGAACAAAGACAGCCAATGCATAACTTGTTCATGAGCAGGGGTAATCACATATCAGTTCTGTTGTACTTGGAAAGAGCTAAAAAAATTGAAACCAATCCATTCGAGAGTTTAAAATAAAACCAACCAATCCAAAATTCGTTTGAAACAAAACTGAAACAAAATAAAAATCCTTCAGCATAGTTAAGCTTGTTGATTGGTTTCCTAAAAAAAAAACAATTTTCCAATTATCAAAGACATATCTTTTACAGGCCAGTTTAAGTCCCCTTCTTTGTCCTTTCAGAATGTCAAACCAAGCTGATCCAAATGAGATGGCATTGTTTATCCAATTTCTAGATCAAGTTGAACATGTCCAACCAGGTATCATTTAGAATTAGGCTGGCTGGAAGAATGCCACCTTCCTTAACCAGAAGATACACTCAAGTCTCTCTATACCTTACATATATGTATGTTGGGTTAAATGCGCCAGGCCCCTTTATTGTTATTTCTTTGGCAAATACACCCCTGTGATTTTAGTTTTAGCACAGACACTCCTCTGGTTTCAATATTTGGCAATCAGATCCAACCGTTAGTTTTTCATTAGTATCATTAGCAGAGATAGTAAAATGAAATAGTTCCAATAAAGGATAAGAAAATCTTCTGGATAACAAAACAGCACTAAAAATAAAAAAAATCTCTTTAAACCTATGTCTTCACCATTCTTTTATCTCCTTCTCCACCTTTCCTAACCCACTACGCCGACAGGAACAATTGTCGCAAGACTAACACCATCATTACAATCAGCCATCAAAGGAAAAGCCAGCAATATTGCATGGCAACTCAATTCCTTGCGAAAGCCACCAAACAGGCCACATAATCCCAAATTAATTATAGCCCAACCACAACCTGTGGCATCAGGGAATAAGAAGGCTTTTGTGAATTGGTTCTCTAGCTTTTAGGTTAAACACAGGTAAGCGACTGATATCGCTGCAGTAGCTGTTATTGGCAGCAGCGAGTGAGTGGGATCAATGGATGGAGCAGGCAGTGGTGGCTGTTGGGGCATTGGTTTGTTACAATTAAAAGAAAATTTAATCAGGCATTTTAACAAAATGCTTTTCTTTGTAATTAAAAGAAAATATATCAACTCATTTTACCTACTCCGTTAATCATTCTAACGGAAAGCTAACAACTGGAACTGATTGCTAAATGTTGAAACCACAGGGGTGTTTATGCCAAAATTAAGACCAAAGGGGGTGTATTTGCCAAAGAGGCAAATCATAAGGGGGTCTGGTGCATTTATTTAACCCACGTATGTTATATATTTGTGCACGTTTTTGCTCAAAATAGGAAAGAGACGTTACCTCATCGTCTCTTTCGGACTTGTCTTTACCGCCAAGTAAGCAAACAGCTGTCATTCGCTGGCATTTTTTCGAAGTTTTATGCCTTTGGCACTTCATTTCAGAGCCGCACTGCTTGAGCATTGAAGCACTAGTAGCAAGCTTCAAAGTTTTTGTTGGAACACGATTATGAAAAGTAGGCAAAACACATGGTGTGAGAGATTGATGGCGCAATTGGGATATATCTGAGGCAAGAAGAAAAGACTGGCAGGGATTTCTTTGAATGCAATTTGCCATCTGCAACCAAATCTGATGTGTCAAAAGCCACACAAAAACCCTCCAAAATCCTAAGTATTCACAGATAGGAGGAGTGAGAAACAATAACATAACTCGACAACAGTATTTAGAAACCTCAGCAATTTTGTTAAACACGCGGCACCTTCATCAGATTGTAACAAACTATATAAATAAAATTACAGCCGATAATAATAATACTAAAAAGACCTTTGGGTTATGAAATCAGTGTTCAGCAACAAAAAGAAGGAAAATTCAAAAGTTTACTAGAAAAAGCAATTTCGTCTACTTAAAGCAGTTCTTTCAAAAGAACGAACAGAGAACTAAAAAGAAAGAACCGAAACACAGAAAACGCTTTGTCACCCACATTTTAATTTCATCTCTTTTTTATAACTCAAGAGAAACTCAAAGGCAGAAACGGCTTTTCACCCACTTTTAAATTCCACCCAATGACTTACTTTCTCCTACGTTTCCCACAATAAAAATCTGCAATCAATAGTGATATTCGCGTAGAAATGTTATCTTTCGAATCCCTTTCCCCAAATTCAAGGATTAACAGCAAATTTTAACACATTCAAACCGGAAAATATGAGAGAGAGAGAGAGAGGAGCGAGAGGTAGGAAAAATAATTGAAAATATAAAGACAAACCAAAAAATATCCAATGGTGAAAATTGCACCCGGAGGGAACGTCGAAAAGGGGAAAAATGAACTCACCGGCGGTAACCCTACGGCGTCGGATTTCCCGATTTCCGGCGGTTACACCTCCTCTTTCCTCTTCGGCGATTGCGCGGACGAGGCAGCAGAGACGCAGAGAGAGAGAGTGAGGAAACAGGGAGAGGGATGACTTATATCAGCAAAGGAAAGACGAAGATCGGTAGGTACGCAAGGTACTTACTTACGATGGGCCTGGATTGGGCTCGGATGGACACATCGGCCCATCTTCTGTGGCGGTTTATGTTCCAGTGACGGGCCTATTCGTTTAGTTAATGGGCCTATTTAGCCCATATGAACATTTGCGATGTATCGCATCGAATAATGGATTAGAGTGTGCTTAAACGTTAATGAAACCGATTTAGTGTTTCGTCAAGAATACCCGCGACCACAATTGTGCTAACTCAAAAGGCCTAAACCTTGTTCAATTTCGGGTTTGCAAATAAATTCTAGGCGTCCGATGGATACGGCAATATAAGCAGTACCAGGAAATTGGGCTAGCTCAAGGCCCAATTTGCAGATTGCTGGAATTACTAGAATTATGCGAGAAAGGTGGTTATTTTTCTCCATCAATGGACTAGTGTAATACGGTAATATTCCTCACTTTCCTTGCCCCCATCCGGCGGCAACTGGAGAATTTTCTGGGAAAAAAACAATCTTGTGGACAGTAGTGGTGTCCGGGTAGGACTGAAAATGAAGAAAAATGCGAAGAATTTGGCAAGGAAGTTTGTCCGCTCATGAATGGGGATTTGCCAAATTCAATGGCCAATCCATATGTAGTCTCCTGAAAAGACTTTATGAATCAAAGGAAGGTGGTGGTGGTGGTGGTGGGGGGGGTGTTGAGGTGTAGAAAGCGATGAAGCCGCAAACAAAGAGCCACAGAACATCTGGCGTTGAATGTTACTAGTGTTTTAGTTATCATTCGATAATGTTAGGTCCGAAATAGCACGTGGAGGGATGTGAGATGTAGCCCATGTGCACGAGGATAAGCTTAATACGTCATACGCACGTTATCTGGAAGAAGTAAAGAAAATAATAAAAAACTCTTTAGCAGCCCTTTTGTTTTTTGTTGGAGGGCGGCCCACCAAATAGGAAGATCCAATGGTTTAATGCATCCGATGGATAAGGCGCGAAAGACGGGAGCAAACGGGGCCATCACGGCTCCCAAAAAAAAAAAAATAAATAAATAAATATATATATATAGATATATATATATATATATACATGAACAAGAAATATGATATAATATACAATCAACATTCTTTTATAGTTGGTTCCGCATTATAACTATAAATTACTTTTTTTTGTCAAATTACATTATAAAATATATTTTTATGTATTTTATTTGATTTATTTGTCAATTATATATTTTTTTAAAATATTAATTTTTTTACTACGAATTCTATATATCACCTGAACTCATTTCATTAATTTAAAATTATATATAACTGACATAAAAATTAAGAGATTGAGTTAAAATTAGAATTAATTAATTACAAATTGACCATCAAAAAACATAGTTCACATAATATATATATATAATTCTTTTTTAATATGAATTTTACATATAATTTTACTCCATTTTATTTTTGTGATTTTATTTTATAATTTTTTTAATTTAAAATTATATATGAGCCACACAAAAATGTAGAGAATAATTTAATATTAAAATTAATTAATTAAAAAGTAAATATTTAAACTTGATTAATATATAATATATTTTTAAATTTCTTTTAGTGTGAATTTTATATATCACTGCACTTGATCTCGTTGATTTCATCACATAGTTTTTTACTATCTCAAAATTATATGTGATCGACAAAAAAATTAAGAAAATGGGTCAAAATTAAGGTTAATTAACTAAAAAATAAATAACAAAAATCGTTTAATACATAATATATTTTTTAAAAAAACAATTTCTTTTTAGTGTAAGTTTCATGTGTCACCTCACAATGTCTCGTCCTTATGACTTCATTTCGTTTTTTTTTTAATTTAAAATAATGTGTGATCAATACAAAAATTAACAAAAAAAGGGTCAAAATTAAGATTAATTAACTAGAAATTGAACATCAAAACTCAATTAGTACAATTTTTTTAAAAAAAAATTCTTTCCTAGTGCGGGTCACTTCACTTTATTTTATCCTTATGTCCTCATCCCCTAGCTTTTTTCTTAATTTAAAATTATACGCGATCAACACAAAAATCAAGAAACTAGGGGCAAAGTTAAGACTAATTAGTTAGAAATTCAACATTCAAAACCCATTTAGCACGTAACCTGCTATTACGATGATTGTCCAACTTTGAAGCTCAACATGAATTTAATATAAATTTCCCTGATAAACTGTATGTTATTACTTTCATTGTTTCATTATTTAAAAAAAAAAAAAAAGAACAACAAAGACAAATCCTACGAAGCCTACCGACATCCCAAAAAAAAAAAAAGAAAAGAATAATAATAATAATAATAATAATAATAATAATAAATGATGAAAATGACTTGTGCCCAAATAAGTATGGTCTTTAATTTCACTTGCCGTCCATCGCCAAACACTCAAAAATCAACTATGCGACGCGTTCAAGTTGAATTTTCAACTTAAAACCCACCACCACCCCGATTTGACTATAAATATCTCACTCCCATTACAACCCACGAAATAAACTCTCATTTGTTAGGCAACTTCAGTACAGCACGATGAGCAACAGTTTGGTAACCATCGTCTTAGCCACAATTCTGCTTGCTGGGGCCATACCCGAAAGTGTAGTGGCTCAAAATTGTGGCTGTGCTGCAAACTTGTGTTGCAGCAAATTTGGCTACTGCGGCTCCGGCAACCAGTATTGCGGCGAAGGGTGCCGAGAGGGTCCGTGTAATGCAACGCCTGGCAGTGGCAGCAGTGGTGTTTCGGTGGCTGACCTTGTTACGACCAATTTCTTTAATGGCATAATTAATCAGGCTGCTGCCAGCTGTGCCGGGAAGAGCTTTTACACCCGAGATGCATTTATTTCTGCTCTGAATTCTTACTCTCAGTTTGGTAAGCTTGGATCAAGTGATGACTCCAAGCGTGAGGTTGCTGCATTTTTCGCTCATGTAACACACGAGACTGGACGTATGATCTCTCTCGCTCCCCCCCCCCCTTTTAACTTGTACCTTTTGTTCATATGTTCACGCGGCAATTCTTTGTTTTTTTTATTTTTTATTTTTTCCAAAACACAAAGAGCGTTGACAATTATTTAAAACAATAAATAAATCTTTACTCTTTTCTTTTTTTTTATAAGGTGTAAGCATAAGAGACACACAATTTTATGTTTTATATTTTACGGTTCTATTTAATATTTTCAATTGGGTTTTTCTTGTATTTAATATTAAGTCAACTAGAATACCATAAAAAGAAAAAGTTAAATTAGAAAATCCTTAAATATCACCACCGGATTTGGAGATTAAAGCTGAAAAAAAATTTGATGTGTGGTGTCCACAGACTTCTGCTACATCGACGAGATAAATGGTGCCTCCCATGACTACTGCGACAAAACAAAAACACAGTACCCGTGTGCGGCAGGCAAGAAATACTACGGCCGCGGACCACTTCAGCTGACATGGAATTACAACTACGGTGCAGCCGGGAAGGCCAACAACTTCGACGGATTAAACTCGCCTGAAACTGTGGCCAATGACCGCGTCGTGTCGTTCAAGGCAGCCTTGTGGTTTTGGATGACCAATGTCCACTCCGTCGTGACTCAGGGGTTTGGAGCCACGATCAAAGCCATCAATGGTGCAGTGGAATGCAATGGCGGGAATTCTGGGGCTGTCCAGGCCCGTATTGGGTATTACAAAGATTATTGTAACCAGTTTGGCGTTGCACCTGGCAACAATCTTAGCTGCTAGATTCTTAATTAATTGACGAGGACTAGTAGTCGCCAGGCCAACTAAAATTAGTAATCACTCAACTCTCCATCTCCCATGGCGGCCGGGGTGGCTTTGAATAAAAGATACTGTATCACCGATGGCATCGAATAAATGGAAACATTTTATTAGAATTTGCCTGTTATAGTATGTGCATGTGTACCCCCCTTTTGAATTTTCGCTTGTTCTTTCTTCTTTGCTTCACAAAGAGCCCATGTCAGCCACGTATCACACCAACACATGCCAAGGGCTCGCCTTCTAATTGTCAATATGTGTGTGATTGCTGATTAGTTTCCAACAGAAAGGAAGACGAACATAACTCTATCTAACATACGTATGTTTTAGGGAGAAAAAAAAGAAAGAAGAAAAAGTGAAAAGTTATTTTGCTTCAAAAAAAGAATACTGAAAACAAATATTTGCTCAAGCATCAGATGACGCAATCTAGACCTGGGTCGGGACTGCGAGGCTCGGGCTTGATTTCTTGGACCTTTACTTTTTCCGGCCAGGGTACCCTCGAGTCCCCCCCCTACTCTTTTCGCCTTTGACTATTTGCTCTCAATTCTATAGATTTAACAAAAAAAAAAAAAAAAACCTCAATTCTACCATTGATTTCTTTATTAAAAAAAAAGAATGTCATAGTATCTTTCAAAAAAATTAGATTCGGAGACAATCAGTAGCACATAACGGATAATCAAAAAAATTGTCTTTTAATAACTTAATCTAATAAGTACATAAGAAAATATTATTTCATGCAAAAGATCTCATTTTAATTTTGTAACTGGAAGACACATACCAAGCATAATAGTTTAATTGTTTGCCTTAAACGAACAAACTGGAGTAGTATTCTCTTCAATTATAACGAATTACACCCCAAAACTAATTTTTATTTACACGAGGAACTTTCTTATGTTTCAATTTTGCATTTTTGATCTTCACACGTCATTTTGCGTTTTCTTCTTTTCTCGATGTCGTATCGCCCTTTTGTCGACTAAAATGGGGCCGCGTCTGCTGTAGTTGTTCCGGACCCGCAAAGATCAATGGAGTTAGCAGATCGCGCCGTCGAATAAAGTACTTTCGTCCAAGCCGAGGCATCAAAAAACAGTTTCATTAACATTTTCAAAACCAGTTCCTCAAGAAACAAAATTAAAAAAAAAAAAAAAAACATTTTCAATAACAGAAGACAAAGTTCTGAAAAACCCAATTTAAAATTTGTTATTTTCCCGAGTTTTCCTTATATATGGGTTGCCAAAAAGAGACCTTGCAATAACATTTTAGTTTCCCTCTAGGGTTGGGTATAGGCAAGAGACTAGGGCCTAGAGTGCAATAACGCATCTTGGACACCATGGGGCCAACTTGCATCTCATTTTCAGGTCATTTCTCAGGTACATATGAGTACAGGGGTGTGAATAAAAATATTAATTGTACGTGTCCGCACTTTAAATAAAATATAAATTGAGGGCTGCTTGTACAATTGGGAAAGGAATCTATCGGCATGGTGAAAGTTCAGTTATTTTTATTAAATGAGTTTTTTTCATTAAAGCTGGACAGTGTTATTTGACACTTTATTTTTTTTTTTTTATAGTAAGGGGGCGTATTCAATATCTGTAATATGTCTAACATATGTCCCGTCTGCTTGTTTTAGATTTTTGTCCCATCTGCTTTAGATATAGGCCACTAAGTAGAAATTGAATAACAAAATATAATCCTCCCGTGAATATTAAAAATAATCATTTTGGACTTAGGACGTGAATTTGACGTAATGGGTTGAATTTTTGTGGCCAACGATGAAAGTAAAGGACAAATTATGCGGGACATAAAATTAAAGTGATATTAATTTAAGGTGAATCTTTATATTTGTTGTATTCATTTTTTATTTTATATCTTTGACCATATCCATGTGGTATAGCCCATGAAATAAATACTATTAATCACAAAATTGAGATGTTAATCAACCAAATTCTTCCTTGCTTGAGTATGTTAGGATGTTCCTTGGATTATGAATTGCAAACAGGCGCTCGATCACCTTATCTCATAAATTACTCCTTCTTGTCTTCGAATTTAAAACATATAATTCAAAAATTTGAAATTCTTAAATATTGTGATGTTTCAGTCTAAAGCCTAATTAATCTTCATTTGGGTTTATGACTTGCTGTTTATAATTACTAGAAACTAGGTTATTTAGAAATTCAATTACAAACTATAATACTAAGGTGAATATTAAAAATAATCATTTTGGATTGCGGAGCATTACTTCGTCAAGAAATTAATTACTATATAGTTGAAACGAATGCTTCCAATACAATTAAATCGATTGTTGTAAAAAAAAAAGAAAAGAAAAAAAAAAAGAATAGAACCAATGACTTATTGATCTTGTTGAGTAGTGCTTTAGACACTAACTTCGAATTTGTGAGGCAAAACTTTTAAGAGCAAGGAAAAGGTCAAAGTCAAAAGTGGTGATTCACATACTCGCAATGCACACATGTTCTAGATAAAACCGCATGGTCAATGTTGAACTTGATGAGCCATAGTTGACAATTGACTTTTCAAAGTTCTCTTCCACCAATATAAGTAGACGCATTTTAACTCCAATTCTTCACGTTGTAGCGCTTTCCTTCATTCTTTCATCTATGATACATCAAAACATATCATCAGCTACAAAAATGGCACCCTCTATAAGAAAGAATTGGTCACTAATGCTCGTAGCCGGACTTTTTCTTGCTGGGGCGGCTTTGCCAGGCCATGTGGTGGCTCAGAACTGCGGCTGTGCCTCAGACCAGTGCTGCAGCCAGTGGGGTTACTGTGGCACCACCGTTGATTATTGCGGAACTGGGTGCCAAGAGGGTCCATGCTTCGCTCCACCTCCCACGAATGACGTGTCAGTGCCCGAGATTGTCACCCCCGAGTTTTTCGATGCCATACTGGACCAGGCTGATGCAAGCTGCGCTGGGAAGACATTCTATTCACGGGCCGTTTTCCTGGAGGCACTCGAGTCTTATTCTCGGTTTGGCAGGGTTGGATCGGCCGATGATTCCAAGCGTGAGATCGCTGCATTCTTTGCGCATGTCACTCATGAGACCGGACGTAAGGATTCTACTTCGCTATCCCTTTAATTGTCTGAGTTTCATACTCATTCAAATGCATGTTCACTCTCCCTGCTCTTCTATTGATCATATTGTGCAGACTTTATATGCCCAACAATGTTGCAAATGCTACTCTCAAATCTCCTTCTTTTTTTTTTGTTTTTTCTGACGATGAATTTCATTGACTAGAATGAATCGACAGATGAAACTGACAAAATATTTCATGTTTGTGCAGACTTCTGCTATATAGAAGAGATAAACGGTGCATCAAGGGACTACTGCGACGAGACCAACACCCAATATCCATGCAATCCCAGCAAGGGTTACTATGGCCGTGGACCAATCCAGATATCCTGGAACTTCAACTACGGACCGGCAGGCGAAAGCATCGGGTTCGACGGGTTAAATTCTCCCGAAACCGTGGCCAATGACCCCGTAATTTCCTTCAAGACCGCCTTGTGGTACTGGATGACCAATGTCCAATCTGTTATGGGACAAGGTTTCGGGGCCACCATTCGAGCCATTAATGGTCGGCTTGAATGTGATGGTGCCAATCCAGCTACCGTTGAAGCTCGTGTGAAATACTATACTCAGTATTGCAACCAACTTGGTGTTTCTCCTGGAGACAATCTTACTTGTTAGGATACTATACAATACAATACAAGACAATAAAGCATTTACTTCCCTCGTTTTTTCCTGTTGTTTTAATATTTGGTTTTATGTATTGTACTCTACATTCTTGCCCAAACAGAAATAAAAATTGTGATTAATTGGTTGAAGACACGTTGTACCGTGCGTTACAATTGGGTCATCAACGGGTCAGCTCATGGTACCAAATCGGATTAACGCCGTCGCACAAGTATCTGACTTTTCAATTTCATCTCTCGTTATCCTGTTCCTACCTTAATTTGTTCTGTAAAAACATTGATATGTAGGACTTGATCCACGGCCACGAGCGCAAATCATGATGTAGATCCATGAGTTCCTGGAACCCACTTCACTAGAGATCATTTTCCTTTTCTTTTATTAAAAGAAAAAAAAAGAAAAAAGAAGAAGAAAATGAAGGGCCTTTTGATTTTATTTTGAAGTGGCTATGACCTCACCTTAGATCTCACCATGTCAGTATGCTGACATGACAGAACAATTCAATAACAAAATAGACAGCTAGTTATTGGAACCTATACATTGGAAGTTGGTTTCTCATAACTAATTAATGTAACTTAAGCATGCAATATCAGTTTCTAAGAAATAAGAGTCAACGTGACTTGGCTAAGCAAGGCAGACCCTCATTTTCTAGTCATTTGACCATTCATGTGGGTGATTTAAGATGAATATAACACCCCCTAGAGAGCCCAGTTGCAATGTCTAACCAAGTAATGATGACCCCTAGAAAGCCAGGTCTCCAATGATAATCTATGTATATTCAAAAACATGGTCGTCCTGCCAACGGGCTGCAAAAGAGCTATTGTCTCCATAGCCAAAAGGTCCGCCTGCTGTGGAATCGTGGCGTCATAGCATGGACAACCATAAACACAGACAAAAAGATCCAATTCTAGCTAATGAACGTAAATCTTACTGGTAAGTTGTACAAACAAATCTTAGAAACACGTCTGACCGCCAATGAAATCACAGCGCATAAATAGCACCTGAATCGACGGCTATAGAATAACAGTCAGTAAATATCCCATCTTGCTTGTCGTTCACATCAAAGTGACTAAACAAAAGCATTCAAAATCCAGGTTGATATGATACAATGGACGCAAGCTCGTGTCAAAATAATGAGGCAAACCTGCACTTGGTATTCGTGCCCATTCAAAAAATTTTACATCGTGCCCCCTTGTTGTTTACCTCTTTGGCAAATACACCCCTGTGATTTTAGTTTTAGCATAGACACTCCTCTGGTTTCAATATTTAGCAATCAGATCCAACCGTTAGTTTTTCATTAGTATCATTAGCGGAGATAGTAAAATGAAATTGTTCCAATAACTGATCTCTCCTTTTTCTTTTTTTTTAAGAGAAAAAAAAAAAGATAAGAAAATCTTCCAAATGACAAAACAGCACTAAATTTTTTTTTTAACAAAAACAATCTCTTTACACCTATGTCTTCGCCATTCTTTTATCTCCTTCTCCACCTTTCCTAACCCACCACACCAACAGGAACAATCGTTGCAAGACTACCGCCATCATTACAATCAGCCATCAAAGGAAAAGCCAGCAATATTGCAGGGCAACTCAATTCCTTGCAAAAGCCACCAAACAAGCCACATAATCCGAAATTAATTATAGCCCAACCGCAACCCGTGGCATCAGAGAAGAAGAAGGCTTTTGTGGATTGGTTCTCTAGCTTATAGGTTAAGCACAGGTAAGCGACTGATATCGCTGTGGTAGCTGTTATTAGCAGCAGCGAGTGGGTGGGATCGATTGGTTTGTTACAATTAAAAGAACATTTGATCATGCATTTTAATAAAATGTTTTTCTTTGTAATTAAAAGAAAATGTATCAACTCATTTTACCTACCCCGTTGATCATTCTAACGGAAAGCTAACAACTGGAACTGATTGCTAAATGTTGAAACCACAGGGGTGTTTATGCCAAAATTAAGACCACAGGGGGTGTATTTGCCAAAGAGGCAAATCATAAGGGGGTCTGGTGCATTTATTTAACCCATGTATGTTATATATGTGTGCACGTTTTCGCTCAAAATAGGAAAGGGTCGTTACCTCATCGTCTCCTTCGGACTTGTCTTTACCGCCAAGTAAGCAAACAGCTGTCATTTGCTGGCATTTTTTCGAAGTTTTATGCCCTCGGCACTTCATTTCAGAGCCGCACTGCTTGAACATTGAAGCACTGGTAGCAAGCTTCCAGGTTTTTGTTGGAACACGATTATGAAAAGTAGGCAAAACACATGGTGTGAGAGATTGATGGCGCAATTGGGATATATTTTACTAATTTAAAATCATAAGTGATCAACACAAAATTAAAAAAACGAATCAAAGTTAAGATTAATTAATTAAAAAATGAACAACAAAATTCACTTAACATTTAATATATTTAAATTTTTTTTAATGTAGATTCTATATATAACCTTACTCTCTCTCATTTTTGTGGCTCCATCGTGTAGTTTTTCTTTTTCTATTTAAAATTATATGTGAAATTGACATGAAAATCAAGAAAATAGGTCAAAATTAAGGCTAATTAATTAAAAAATTAACATTTAAACTCAATTAACACATAATATATATATATTTTTAAAAAAAGTAATTCTTTTTAGTGTGGATTTTATATGTCACCACACCTTATCTCATCTCTTTAGTTTCATCCTATAGCTTTTTACTCATTCAAAATAATAAGTGATTGACAAAAAAGATTAAGAAAATAGATCAAAATTAAGGTTATTTAACTTAAAAATGAACAACAAAATTCATTTAACCCATAACATATTTTTTAAAAAAACATTTATTTTTTTTTTAGTGTAGATACAATATATAGCCTGGCCCTCTCCTTTGTCCTTGTAATTTTATCTCATAGTTTTTTCTTAATTTAAAATCATATGTGATTAATGAAAAAATGAAAAGAATGAGTCAAAATTAAAATTAATTAATTAAAAAATAAACATTCAAAGTTGGTTAACACATAATATATATTTTTTAAAAAATAATTATTTTTTTAGTGTAGATTTATATATCATGACACCTTGTCTTATCTCTTTGGTTTCATCCTGTAGCTTTTTACTAATTCAAAATCATAAGTAATCGACACAAAAGTTTTTAAAAACAAATCAAAGTTAAAGTTAATTAACTAAAAAATGAACAATAAAACTCACTTAACACATAATATATTTTAAAAAAAACAATTCATTTTGCATGTAGATTCTATATATAGCCTTACCATCTTTCATCTTTGTGGTTTCATCTTGTAGTTTTTTTCTAATTTAAAATCATATGTGATTAATACAAAAATCAAGAGAATGAGTCAAAATTAAGACTAATTAATTAGAAAATTAATATTCAAACCCAATTAACACATATTATATATATATGTAAAAAAAATTGTTTTTTAGTATGGATTCTATATATCACCACAACTTGTGTCATCTCTTTAGTTTCTTCTTATAACTTTTGACTAATTCAAAATCATAAGTGATCAATAGAAAAATTAAGAAAATGGATTAAAGTTAAGGTTGATTAACTAAAAAATGAACAACAAAATCTGCTTAACATATTATATATATATAAAGTTCTTTTATAGTGTGGATTTTATATATCACCACAAGTTGTCTCATCTTTTTGATTTCATCCTGTAGCTCTTGACTAATTCAAAGTCATAAGTGATTAACACAAAAATTAAAAAATTGGATCAAAGTTAAGGTTAATTAACTAAAAAATAAACAACAAAATCCGCTTAACACATAATATATTTTAAAAAAAGACAATTCTTTTTTAGTGTAGATTTTATTATAGCCTCACCCTCTCTTGTCTCAGTGACTTCATCCTGTAACTTTTTTATAATTTAAAATCATATATGATCAATACAAAAATCAAGAGAATGGGTTAAAATTAAGGCTAATTAATTAGAAAATGAACATTTAAACCCAATTAACACATAATATATATATATTTAAAAAATTTCTTTTTTAGTGTGGATTTATATATCACCACAACTTGTCTCATCTATTTGGTTTCGTCCCATAGCTTTTTACTAATTCAAAATCATAAGTGATCGACACAAAAATTAATAAAATGGATCAAAGTTAAGGTTAATTAACTAAAAAATGAATAACAAATTCCACTTAACATATAATATATATATTTTTTAAAAAAGTTCTTTTTTATGGTAGATTCTTTATATAGCCTTACCTTTTATCATCTCTATGACTTTATCCTGTAGCTTTTTTCTAATTTAAAATCATATGTGATTGATATAAAAATTAAGAGAATTGATTAAAATTAAGGCTAATTAATTAAAAAATTAACATTCAAACCCAATTATATATATATAAAATAATTCTTTTTTAGTGTGGATTCTATATATCACCACAACTTGTCCCATCTTTTTGGTTTCATCCTATAGCTTTTGATTAATTTAAAATTATAAGTAGTTGATACAAAAATTAAGAAAACGAATTAAAATTAAGATTGATTAATTGAAAAAGAACAACAAAATCCAGTTAACACATAATATATATTATTCTTAAAAAAAATTCTTTTTTAGTGTAGATTCTATATATAGCTTCACCCTTTCTTATCTCTGTAGTTTTTTTCTAATGTAAAATCATATGTGATCGACATAAAGATCATGAGAATAGGTCAAAATTAAGGCTAATTAATTAGAAAATAAACATTTAAACCTAGTTAACACATAATATGTTTTTTTTTTAAAAAAACAATTCCTTTTTAGTGTGAATTTTAGATATCACCCCACCTTGTCTCATCTCTTTGGTTTCATCTCATAGCTTTTTACTAATTCAAAACCATAAGTGATCAACACAAAAATTAAAAAAATGGATTAAAGTTAAGGTTAACAAACTAACAAATGAACAATAAAATTCACTTAACACATAATATATTTTGTTTAAAATATAGTTCTTTTTTAGTGTAAATTCTATATATAGCCACACCTTCTTTCATCACTATGGCTTTATCCTGTAACTTTTTTTTAATTTAAAATCATATGTAATTGAAACAAAAATCAAGAAAATGGGTCAAAATTAAGACTAATTAATTAGAAAATGAAAATTCAAATCCTATTAACACATAATATATCTTAAAAAAAAACAATTCTTTTTTAGTGTGGATTTTATATATTACCGCACCTTGTCTCATCTTTTTAGTTTCATCTCGTAGCTTTTTATTAATTCAAAATTATATTTGATCAACAAAAAAAATTAAGAAAATGGGTCAAAATTAAGGTTAACTAATTAAAAAATAAACAAAAACATTCACTTAACACATAATATATTTTTTAAAGAAACAATTCTTTTTTAATGTAGGTTTCATGTGTCACCTCACGTTATCTCATTCTTATGGCTGCATTTTGTAAGTTTTTTCTAATTTAAAATAATATGTGATCAGCACAAAAATTTAAAAAAGGGGTCAAAATTAAGGTTAATTAATTAGAAATTGAACATCAAAACTCAATTAGCACATAATATTTTTTTTCAAAAAAAAATATTCTTTCTTAGTGCAGGTTTCATCATGTCACTTCACTTTATTTTATCCTTACATCCTCGTCCCCCTGCTTTTTCCTAATTTCAAATTATAGGTGATCAACACAAAAATCAAGAAACTAGGGGCAAGGTTAAGACTAATTAGTTAGAAATTGAACATTGAAAACCCAGTTAGCACATAACTTGCTATTAGGATGATTGTCCAACTTTGAAGTTCAACATGAATTTAATTTAAATTTCCTCGATAAAATTGTATGATATTATTTTTGTTTTTTCATTTTTCAAAAAGAAAAAAAAATCCTAGGAAGTCTACCGACATCCGAAGAAAAAAAAAAAGATGATGAAAATGACTTGTACCAAATAAGTATGGTCTTTAATTTCACTTGCGGTCCATCGCCAAACTCTCAAAATTCAACTTTGCGACGCGTTCAAGTTGAATTTTCAACTTAAAACCCACCTCCACCCGATTTGACTATAAATATCTCACTCTCATTGCTACCCACGAAATAAACTCTCATTTGTTAGGCAACTTTAGTACAGCACGATGAGCAACAGTTTGGTAACCATCGTCTTAGCCACAATTCTGCTTGCTGGGGCCATACCCGAAAATGTGGTAGCTCAAAACTGTGGCTGTGCTGCAAACTTGTGTTGCAGCAAATATGGCTACTGCGGCACCGGCAACCAGTATTGCGGCGAAGGGTGCCGAGAGGGTCCCTGTTATAAAACGCCTGGCGGTGGCAGCAGTGGTGTTTCGGTGGCTGACCTTGTTACGCCTAAGTTCTTTAATGGCATAATTAATCAGGCTGCTGCAAGCTGTGCCGGGAAGAGCTTTTACACCCGAGATGCATTTCTTACTGCTCTGAATTCTTACCCTCAGTTTGGTAAGCTTGGATCAAGTGATGACTCCAAGCGTGAGATTGCTGCATTTTTCGCTCATGTAACACACGAGACTGGACGTATGATCTCTCTCGCTCCCCCTTTTAACTTGTACCTTTTGTTCATATATTCACGCGACAATTCTTTGTTTTCTTTTTTTATTTTTTCCAAAACATAAAGAGCGTTGACAATTATTTAAAACAATAAATAAATCTTTACTCTTTTTTTTTTTTTTTAAGGTGTAAGCATAAGAGACACACAATTTTATGTTTTATATTTTACGGTTCTATTTAATATTTTCAATTGGATTTTTCTTGTATTTAATATTAAGTGAACTAGAATACCATAAAAAGAGAAAGTTAAATTAGAAAATCCTTAAATATCACCACCCCATTTGGAGATTAAAGCTGAAAAAAATTTGACGTGTGGTGTCCACAGATTTCTGCTACATCGAAGAGATAAACGGTGCCTCCCATGACTACTGCGACGAAACAAAAACACAGTACCCGTGTGCGGCAGGCAAGAAATACTACGGCCGCGGACCACTTCAGCTGACATGGAATTACAACTACGGTGCAGCCGGGAAGGCCAACAACTTCGACGGATTAAAATCCCCCGAAACTGTGGCCAATGACCGGGTCGTGTCGTTTAAGACAGCCTTGTGGTTTTGGATGACCAATGTCCACTCCGTCGTGACTCAGGGGTTTGGAGCCACGATCAGAGCCATCAATGGTGCAGTGGAATGCAATGGCCGGAGTCCTGGGGCTGTCCAGGCCCGCATTGGGTATTACAAAGATTATTGTAACCAGTTTGGCGTTGCACCTGGCAACAATCTTAGCTGCTAGGTTCTTAATTAATTGACGAGGACCAGTAGTCGCCAGGCCAACTAAAATTAGAAATCACTCAACTCTCCTTTTCCCATGCCGGGCGGGGGGGGGCTTTGAATGAATAATAATACTGTATCACCTATGGCATCGAATAAATGGAAACATTTTATTAGAATGTGCCTGTTATAGTATTTGTATGTGTACCCCCCTTTGAATTTTCCCTTTTTCTTTCTTATTTACCACATACCAAACACTCAAAAAAAAATCATTTTTTAATAACTTAATCTAATAAATTCATAACATGAACTGAATTTTTTCCATCACGTAAAAAGATATGATATCATGTAAAAGAATTCATTTTAGTTTTGTTACTGGAAGATACATACCAAGCATAATAGTTTTATTAGTTGCCTTGAATGAACAAACTGGAGGACTATTCTCTTCAATTATAATGATTACACCCCAAACCTAATTTTTATTAACACGAGGAATTTTCTTATGTTTCAATGGAGTTAGCAGATCGCGCCGTCGAATAAAGTACAAGAAATATCTTTTGATTGTTTCGTCTAAGCCGAGGCATCAAAAAACATTTTCATTAACATTTTCAAAACCAGTTCCTCAAGATTTTTTTTTTCTTTTTTTTAAAACATATTCAATACCAGAAGACAATGTTCTGAAAAACCCAATTTAAAATTTTTTAATTTTGCCGAGTTTTGCCGAAAAGAGACCTTTGCAATAACATTTCAGTTTCCCTCAAGGTTGGGTATATAGGCAAGAGACTGGGGCCTAGAGTGCAATAATGCATCTTGGACACCATGGGGCCAACTTGCATCTTATTTTCAGGTCGTTTCTCTGGTGGATATAAGTACAGGGGTGTGAATAAAAATATTAAATGTAGGTGTCTGCACTTTGAATAAAATATAAATTGAGGGCTACCTGTACAATTGGGAAAGGAATTCATAGGGGTGGTGAAAGTTCAGTTATTTTTATTAAATGAGCGTTTTTCATTAATTGACACAATTTTTTTTTTTTTATAGTAAGGGGGCGAATTCAATATCTGTAATCTGTCTAACATTTGTCCCGTCTGCTTGTTTTAGAATTTGGTCCCATCTGCTTTAGATATAGGCCATTAAGTAGAAATTGAATAACAAAATATAATCCTCCCGTGAATATTAAAAATACTCATTTTGGACTTAGGACGTGAATTCGATGTGATGGGTTGAATTTTTCTAGCAAACGATGAAAGTAAAGGACAAATTCCGCGGGAAATAAAATTAAAGTGATATTAATTTATGGTGAATCTTTATATTTGTTGTATTAATTTTTTATTTTATATCTTTGACCATATCCATGTGGTATAGCTCATGAAATAGATACTATTAATCACATAATTGAGATGTTAATCAACCAAATTCTTCCTTGTTTGAGTATGTTAGGATGTTCCTTGGATTATGAATTGCAAACAGGCGCTCGATCACCTTATCTCATAAATTACTCCTTCTTGTCTTCGAATTTAAAACATATAATTCAAAAATTTGAAATTCTTAAATATTGTGATGTTTCAGTCTATGGCCCAATTAATCTTCAATTGGGTTTATGACTTGCTGTTTATAATTACTAGAAACTAGGCTATGTAGAAATTTAATTACAAACTATAATACTCAGGTGAATATTAAAAATAATCATTTTGGATTGCGGAGCATTACTTCGTCAAGAAATTAATTACTATATAGTTGAAACGAATGCTTCCAATACAATTAAATCGATTGTTGTAAAAATAATAATAATAATAATAAAATTATAGAACCAATGACTTATTGATCTTGTTGAGTAGTGCTTTAGACACTCACATCGAATTTGCGAGGCAAAACTTTTGAGAGCAATGAAAAGGTCAAAGTCAAAAGTTGTGATTCACATACTCGGAATGCACACATGTTCTAGATAAAATCGCATGGTCAATGTTGAACTTGATGAGCCATAGTTGACAATTGACTTTTCAAAGTTCTCCTCCACCAATATAAGTAGACGCATTTTAACTCCAACTCTTCACGTTGTAGCTCTTTCCTTCATTCTTTCATCTATGATACATCAAAGCATATCATCAGCCTCAAAAATGGCACCCTATATAAGAAAGAATTGGTCACTAATGCTCTTAGCCGGACTTTTTCTTGCTGGGGCGGCTTTGCCAGGCCATGTGGTGGCTCAGAACTGCGGCTGTGCCTCAGACCAGTGCTGCAGCCAGTGGGGTTACTGCGGCACCACCGTTGATTATTGCGGCACTGGGTGCCAAGAGGGTCCGTGCTTCGCTCCACCTCCCACGAATGACGTGTCGGTGCCCGAGATTGTCACCACCGAGTTTTTCGATGCCATACTGGACCAGGCTGATGCAAGCTGCGCTGGGAAGACATTCTATTCACGGGCCGTTTTCCTGGAGGCACTCGAGTCTTATTCTCGGTTTGGCAGGGTTGGATCGGCCGATGATTCCAAGCGTGAGATCGCTGCATTCTTTGCGCATGTCACTCATGAGACCGGACGTAAGGATTCTACTTCGCTCGCCCTTTAATTGTCTGAGTTTCAAACTCATTCAAATGCATGTTCACTCTCCCTGCTCTTCTATTGATCATATTGTGCAGACTTTATATGCCCAACAATGTAGCAAATGTTACTCTCAAATCTCGTTTTTTTATTTTATTTTATTTATTTTTAATTTTTAATTTTTTATCTGACGATGAATTTCATTGATTAGAATGAATCGACAGATGAAACTAACAAAATATTTCATGTTTGTGCAGACTTCTGCTATATAGAAGAGATAAACGGTGCATCAAGGGACTACTGCGACGAGACCAACACCCAATATCCATGCAATCCCAGCAAGGGTTACTATGGCCGTGGACCAATCCAGATATCCTGGAACTTCAACTATGGACCGGCAGGCGAAAGCATCGGGTTCGACGGGTTAAATTCTCCCGAAACCGTGGCCAATGACCCCGTAATTTCCTTCAAGACCGCCTTGTGGTATTGGATGACCAATGTCCAATCTGTTATGGGACAAGGTTTCGGGGCCACCATTCGAGCCATTAATGGTCGGCTTGAATGTGATGGTGCCAATCCAGCTACCGTTGAAGCTCGTGTGAAATACTATACTCAGTATTGCAACCAACTTGGTGTTTCTCCTGGAGACAATCTTACTTGTTAGGATACTATACAATACAATACAAGACAATAAAACATGTACTTCCCTCGTTTTTTCCTGTTGTTTTAATATTTGGTTTTATGTATTGTACTCTACATTCTTGCCCAAACAGAAATAAAAATTGTGATTAATTGGTGGAAGACATGTTGTACCGTGCGTTACAATTGAGTCATCAACGGGTCAGCTCATGGTACCAAATCGGATTAACGCCGTCGCACAAGTTTTTTACTTTTGAATTTGATCTCTCGTTATCCTGTTCCTAACTTAATTTGTTCTGTAAAAACATTGATATGTAGGACTTGATCCACGGCCACGAGCGCAAATCATGATGTAGATCCGTCTGTTCCTGGAACCCACTTCACTAGAGATCATTTTCCTTTTCGTTTATGAAAGAAGAAGAAGAAGAAGAAAATGAAGGGCCTTTTGATTTTGAAGTGGCTATGACCTCACCTTAGATCTCACCATGTCAGTATGCTGACATGAGAGAACAGTTCAACAACAAAAAAGACAGCTAGTTATTGGAACCTGTACGTTGGAAGTTAGTTTCTGACAACTAATTAATGTGACTCAAGCATGCAATATCAGTTTCTAAGAAATAAGAGTTAACTTGCCTTGGTTAGAATTTTCATGTTTGTACACTTTTCAGACAAAAGGTTGAGTGTTCGTGGCTTAAAAAGAGTTTGTAATGTTGCATTTAGATTTTAAATTAGTTTGTGGATATTGTATTTGTTTGTAACTGATATTCAATTTTATTACTATTTAGATAATAAATTTATTTTATAAAAATAATTAAATAAAAATATTTAATAAATATTTTTAATTTTTAATTTTTAAATATAATGATTAGTATATTTTAATGTATTTTTATTTTTATTAAAAAAATATTAACTTAAATTGACATATATTAATGTCAATTGGTAGAAAATTTCTGCAAAATAATTTATTACTATTATTTTTAAGAAAGTTGCTAAAGAGATTTTGTTAGGTAGACCATGCTTACGACATAATTTGAATAGCCAACTTATTATTACGTCATGAGTCTTGAAAAATTCAGCGGAGGAATCATAGTTCCTGAAATGAAAAACAATGCAAGAAACACTTAATCGGAAAAAAAAAAAACAAGTGCAATGCATTGACTCTAATCTTCTTTTCTTTTGTGATATCCTCTTTGATTCTATCCAGAAGTAATTTTCAGTTTCGGCCGTGCTTGTGGCCACGACACCTCCCGATGCAAGCCTCTGGAGCCAACAAGCCAAGGTGTTCTAAGCGTTGTCACAGATCGACAGCCGTGTCCCAAGATGATTTGCGTCTGCCAAATCCTCCGATATGGCCCTCGCCGCCTCGACCTAAATTTGGCTTAAAATGGCCAGTGAGATCGCAGAAAGGAGGATGAGGGTCAACGCCTTTCGGGAACTCATCGTCGGATCTTCACTTTGACTTGCTGGAAAAGAATGGGATAGAAGCTTAATAAGAGGTTGACCACCTTCTGCTATATTTGTGTGCTAGCTCTTGTTAACATTAATGTCTTAAAAGTATTAATTGAATATTGTTCAATGGTTACGTAATGGTCTATCATGTAATGTACATTTATACGGAATGCATACATTCTAATAATTTCGGATGCAACAACGCAAGACAAGGAAGAAGATTGGTGTCGCTACTAAAACGGGGGAAGACAATATGGATTTGATGCAGATTAGTGCCTAACGTAAGAATGTTTGAATTGACCACCAAGTATCGTCCTGTTTTTTGATATTCCAATGGATAATGAGAGAAAATGAAGATAGATAGGCCACCCCTCAGAAGGCCAATTGGGGCAGACCCTCATCTTCTAGTCATTTGACCACTTCATATGGGTGATTTAAGATGAATATAACACCCCCTAGAAAGCCCAGTTGCAATGGCTAGCCAAGTAATGATGACCCCTAGAAAGCCAGGTCTCCAATGATAATCTCTGCATATTTAAAAACATCGTCGTCCTGCCAACAGGCTGCAAAAGAGCTATTGTCTCCATAGCCAAAAGGTCCGCCTGCTGTGGAATCGTGGCGTCATAGCATGGACAACCATAAACACAGACAAAAAGATCCAATTCTAACTAATGAACGTAAATCTTACTGGTAAGTAGAACAAACAAATCTTAGAAACACGTCTGACCGCCGATGAACTCACGGCGCATAAATAGCACCTGAATCAACTGCTATAGAATAACAGTCAGTAAATATCCCATCTTGCTTGTCATTCACATCAAAGTGACAAAACAAAAGCATTCAAAATCCAGGTTGATATGATACAATGGACGCAAGCTCGTGTCTAAATAATGAGGCAAACCCGCATTTGATATTACATCGTGCCCATTCAAAAAATTTAACTGGTTTATTTGACTTTGGACTATCTATACGATGACCATCTTTTGGGCCTTTACATTTACAACGTTAATGTGCCGTCAAGCTGAAGACCTATCTGAGTCTTGTGCTCAAAAGTGCCGAATACAGTACCTCAGAATTCCCTTCTCTTCCGTCTCAGTTCATTAAGTTCCATCTCAATCTCAGGATCTTGAAATGGAGTACTTGCACTTGCAATAACTGTTCTTCCAGGCGGAAGTTCTCCTTTCTGTGAGGGAGGATGAATAAACGAGCATTAACAACTTAAAACATGGTGGGTTTTGATGGCTTGTGGCACCATGTTCTATTCTTCTTCCCCAAATGGTGACACAATACCAAGGGAGTTTTTAAGGACATTATTGGGAGTTTACTGACTCTTTCTCTCACATTCTGGCTCTCTAAAGTAAAGAACTAGGCTCCACTTTCCATATAAGCATACTTCAGTTTAAAATTCTCTTATCTTTAAAAGGATTAGCCTCCACTTTTCATGTCATCATTACGACCTTTCTCTCAGAAATTGACACTTGAACTCTCTCTAAAGATTGCCGACCTCACCCTCAGTCCCTACTCGTTCTTCCTATTTTCAGCATGCAACATCCTCCTCACTCCTCCAAAAGACCATTGTCTACAGAGCACCAACAATTTAATGACCACAATATGTTCCAAAGGGTGTCCTAGTGCAGGAGGCTTTCACAATATGTTCCTTTAAGAAGTTAAAAGAATAATGAGAAAAAGGTTCTCATTCTAGGCTCTAGCTGCTCAAGTTGTGGATATAAGTGAGTGTAAGGTGTACCTTTGAGCTACTAGACAGCTCCTTCTTCAGCTTCTCAAGATCATCATCAACTGATGAGGTTTCAAGTGAAGCAAACTGCATTAAACAGATGAAATGGTAATTGAGGCTGGTAACACATGAAGTTTAATGGTTATCACATCTGATTAGCAATCAAGTTTGTGCTCAATCCTTGAGATAATGAATAATGCATACAGGTTGAATTTATATCCTACCAGATCTGTATTCAACGCACTTGAATGTGGTAACTACTGCTTATTACATCTTTCTTTTTTTGTTTTATTTATTTATTTATTTATTTTTTTTTGTCCATTGGTAGAACTGGAAGGCAAAAGGCCTGAGAAGGAAACTAGTAACTAATCAAACAGGGCCAAAGAACCCCCAATCAATCCTGCCACAACAACTTATTACATCTTTCTAAACACTCTTTTCAACGTAAATATGGCAAAGATTAGCCCAATGCAAATGTTTTGGGCTAGTTCACAATCAGATAATACAATAAATGAGTGTGCAGACATCCAGCACAAACAGACAGAAGGAGACAGAAAAGAAGATACCTTTCCTTCCAGATCATCAGTAGTTAACTGGCCAAGGGCTTCTGCTTGTGATTCCATCGCAAATACTATTAAGATGCAAATCAAGAGACACTAAAGAACTTAGACTCAATCTATAGCTGTTTCTGCATTAAAATGACATCTCCCTCGAAAAAAGAGGATGTTTGGAATCTAGAAGTAATCAGCCATAAAATAAACAGGAATTAAACTTCCAGCACTTGAAAAGCATCACACATTTTGTGAAAAACCTGAAAAATCCGGCTGCAGTGGTTGGACTACACACTTCTTCGACATGTTAATGCACAATACATCAGAAGTCCAGTAATTGATTAGAAACAATGGAAAGGAAAGGAGATGAAAACGGTGGACCTTGACAATGAGAAAGGACGGTTTGCAAAGCTATAGATTGATATTGTGTTCAAATAGCTATAAGCTCGCCAGAAAGTGCAGAAGTCATAACTAATTGCTTCTCATAATAATTTAATTTCCTTGTTGGTTTAGTATTTGGTCACAATAATTGGTGTCAAGGCTAAGGTCACAGATTTAAGTTACTGAAGGCTGCACTACTTGCAGCAGTTGCTACTGAGGGGTGAGGGGAAAGGATTGATGGGTGTAGTGGCCAAGGTGTGCAAAGTCCAGCATCCTCCTGTGGTGCATCCAAGGTCATCAGATTGTGAGCCTTGGGCTTACAACCCAATTTAAGGAAACAAAGTTGCACTTATACTAGAAGCTTCAGCTTTTAACATGGGAGACCATTAATTACATTTAGATGAAATAGAATGTTGTGATCAATCAATTTGGCAGTTAAAAGTGGGATGGAGCTGCCTTTGGGCTATGTCAAGTAAGGGATATGTCCTATGGCCATCTGCAAAATGTTTGGCTATAGACAAATACAATCAGATTCTAGAACAAGCATCATTTACACATGGCATAACATTCTTCTTCTTTTTTTTTTCGAAAAAAACAAAAAAAGTTGATATCAACTGCATCAAAGTTTCTTAGCAGAAGCAGTTGGATAATGATATGCATAAAGATATATATTCTAGATATTCAGATCACTTGTCTTACCCTTCTCTTCCATCTTTTCAAAAGCTGAGAGAGCATTACTTGTATTAACGTTCCCCAACATTTCGTTCACTTTCGTTGCAGTCCTAAGGAAAAAGAGGGGCATAAAGTGGGTAAACCACTTAAAGGCTAAAGTAACAACAACAATGTAGATAGTGACAGTTACAAACTTTGCAGACTGAGCACGTGCTTTAAGAGTATCTTTCTTTGACCTTGCTTCCTGTATCTTGCTTTCCAAAAGCTGCACAAAATTGATTCAGTAAATGCATCTAAAGCAATTTTAATATAGGAATATGGATATAATGGAAGAAAATCAGACCAAAAAGTTGAAAGCCCAATAATGGCCAGAAAGGTGTCCAGGAAAAATTTTGCAGTTTATAAAATTTAATACATAATCAATTTTCCAGTCTCTTGGCAGTAACTATTTCTTAAGAAAGAGAACAACTAAATGATCTTTAAAAGAATATGTTCCTATGACTGGGACATGGAGGTTATGTTATCCTCCTCCTTCATGAATCTTGTTGAAAACACCAATTTAGGCATTCAACATCTGTTCATGCATTTAATTTACAATGACAATACAGGACATCCCAGCGATGTTTTATGAATGTAGGTGAAGCCAATGTATTTAACTTTTCATACATGGGACCCAGCATCACATGAGAAACTCAGTTTCCCAAACAGGCAAAACATGAGAATGCACAAGAAGCTTAAATTATGAGTATGATGCAGGCAATAGCAGTATCAGAGTACCCGAGTATTGGAGACAAGATTGTCAACAACACCTTTCTGCTGTTCAAGTTGAGCTTTCAAAGCATTAGCATTATCCTGCACAAATGAAACCAGAAAATTAATCTTCAGAAGGATTTGTCGCGAATGTGATACTAGCATATTCCAGAATTACCTAGTTCTACTTCTGTAAACATGATCAACAAGTTAACAAAAGATAACAGTGAGTATTGCATGTTTTGTTTTAAATTTCACATGCATTTAATCAAAAAGAGACATCAAATTAGCGCAGAACATCCATCGAATAATACCCTCCTAACTAATTTCTTTTGGTCAAAAGTGACTCATTTTGCCAGCTCAAAAAATCATTTACATGCAGCTGTCATACGACTGCAGTTTATCAGCAGTGATGAAATTGATTCCCATTTCTCCTACCAAGTTTGTTGATAGTTACAAAGGAAGTGGACTACATGACCAGGCAGCTAATGGAGGGAAAGAATTGGCCACACATGTGAACTCATATTTGAAAAGGCTAGATCAATTCACTTTAGTACAGTGTAACAAAATACATTGCCACGTGTGCTGAATGGAAATATGATTAAAAGAAGAAAAAAAAAATGAAGAGAGGAACACCCTGAAAAATTTTAGAAGCAACTCCACCAGTGAATTCTGCTGGGCAATGGATTCAAAGCTGAGACATAACTCGAATGCAACATAAAAACTTCAGTGGGATGTCAACTTACAGCATAGGATTTACGCCTCTTAAGTGCTTCACGTGCAAGATCTTCCTCCCCCTTTTGAAGAGCAAGTTGTGCCTTTCGATACCTGTATGAAATTAGTCAAAAACACATTTCAATGCTACCAAAGAAATTATTAAACAACAATTCTAGTCATAATTGTCACTAGTGAGTAGTGACTAATCACTATTACCAATCTTCCGAAGCTTGTTCTGCAGCTCTGTATTTATTTTCCAACCGTTTTTGAGATGCCAACACCTGCATAGAAGATAAGGTAAAAAAAGGAGTGTGAACCCCAACATACTTTTAACCTAGTAAGAGTTTACTCTAATGCTATTTCCATGTTGAATGGCCAACATATCACAGTATTTACCATGTAAAATATAAGGATAGAAGAACAAGAAACAGTACGGAAAAAAAATGGAAAGAGAAAAAAAAGGGATGAAGAAACAAAAATGGAAGGGAAAATGCAAGAGTATTATGCTTACTTGTGCGGTGGCTTGACGCATCTTTGTCAAGTCATCATTCATTTCAAGTACTGCCTGATCCAAAATTTTCTCTGGATCTTCGAATGAACTTAAAATTGCATTAGCATATGACTGGAATCAGGTGCAAATAAGCTGTGTTAATAGTCTAAGCTAGTAAAAAATTGTGAGTACTAAACATGATAAAAATTTGAAAGACACAAGTGTATCACTGCATAATGCAGGCAAAAATATCCTACCTTGACAACTCTAGCAAACCGATTGAAGAGATTCATACGAGTACCGAGGGCACCTCCGCCTTGCCTGTAACAATGGGTGTGACAGGAAGGACCAGTTCTTAACCTGGGAAACTTTAGAGCTTCAACTGCAAGGAAAGCAAAAGTTTGACAAAACTACCAACATGAGTTGTAGTGTACAGGCAGAGTTGCAATTGCATGCATGTGTATTTGTGAAGGAGAGAGAGAGAGAGAGAGAGACAGAGAGAGTGCGAGAGACTGGGAGTTATCTGACTGTTGAGCTGAACTAAGGTTATCACAAAATGGTAGGACTTTCACAAACTAGCTTCTATAAAGTTTCTGCCCTTGACTACTACAATTTGCCACATGTTAAAGACTACTTGCTTTTTTTCTTTTTCTCTCTCTTTTTTTCCGAATACATCAGTTGCTTCCACAAAAACTTGCCATAGCACATTGACTAAAAATCGCAACTTAAATCTCATTTCCTGAAAGAATCCCTGTTTAGAACATGCCACTGAGCAGAAGACAAGAGTTACTTGAACAAACCTAGGTCTAACATACATGCGACAATTTCAAAAGAATGGTTTATGAAGGAATTTTTTTAATCACACAACTATCTTCTATGGAGATGAATATAAAGCCACCCAAAATAAGTTCTTGAAAAGTAAAACTTTTCTCCTCAAAATTGGATAGCCTATCTAGGTCTACTCTAACTGCATTAAAGTCTATCAAAGAATCAATCCAGAGTGCAAGAAACCCAAAAGCCTAAATATCGATATAGTTCATGATTATGGGAACAGAATAGAAGCAAAGCACGTAAAGAAAGCGGAAACCAAGGGATGCCCATCAAAGATTAAGCGAAAGAGAGTAACCTCCGCGACCAAGAAACGACGTCGCGAGACGAGGCTGGCGCTTCACCATACAGAGGGTGTTGCTATTGTTGTTGCCGGAGCTCGAGGAAGTGGAAGGCGGCGGCGGGAATGGGAGTGTCAGCCCCGTAAATACGTGTGGTTTCGCAGCCATTCTCCGGTAGCCAGCAGAAAATGGGTCCGTTTCCAATTGGGGGCCGAAAACAGAATGGCTTCAAAAAATCCCTGTATTTTTTTGTTTCTTCTTTTTCAATTTTTCGCTCCGTTTCTCCCCTTTTTTTCTCTGGATAAAACTCAGAAGAAGAAGAGGAGACCGGACATGAATGGACCGGATCAGATGGCGAACCGGATCTAGTTCCGTCTGCCCGGTCGGGTTCGTTATGTTTTATTTTATTTTTTTCCTTTTTCCAAAAAAAAAAAAAAAGTATTTGGCCGTATACGTTAATAATTATACCAATAAATTAAAATTATTTATTATTTATTATTAATTTTTTTAAAAAAATATTTTAATGTTATTAAATTTAAATAAATTTTTTATATTTAAATTTAATATTAATTAATTTAAAACTTAATACAACACAATTTACAATAATACTATTTATTATAAAATGAATGGTTATAAAAATTGTATATTAAATTAATATATATATATTAAATCATCTAATATTATGTTTTGTATTCTTAAATTTACTAATCAAACTACTACTTCAAAATAATATTATGTTCCTAAATAAGTAAAAGATGTAATAAGTTTACTTTTCCTAATTTTCCTTATTTTCTTGGACTTGTATTTTTGCCGTGGAGTCTCTAAGCTCTTCATTAATTTCCTAAATTTGAATGAGATGCCTTCTTCGCGTGTTAGAAGATTGCCCTCTGTCCTTTTTCTTCCAATGCAATTCTTCCATAATTGTTTTTTTAGTAAACTTTGCTTTTTTTTTTTTTTCTTTGTTGCGTTTGAGTAGTAAATTGCATAGTTTGCTAAAAAGATTAAGTATTACTACACGAATTAAGTATCATTTTCCCATAATTAACTTTTATAAGTTGTCGCTTATCCCTAAACAAAAACAAAAAAGAAAAGAAAAGAAAAGAAAAGAAAATTCTATGATCGGCAGTTTTAGCATCTTTCAAAGTGACAATTTCCTCGAGATAAATCTTACCTTGTCCTTAATGAAAAGTACGTAAGGGTCACTTTATTATTATTATTATTATTATTATTTACGTATATAATGGTCAATTCTATATGCATTTTGAGAATGTATTGGTCTGACGAAATAATTAAATTTTAAAATTGTAGACTTAATTATTAACTTATGTTAAAACAGATTATGAAGAGAGAGAGAGAGGCCAGTTTTGGAAGACTTATTTTAGTTTAATATTTACTTAGGTCACCTACACTTCTATGCTCTAAAAAAAAAAAAAAAGTAAATAAATATGAGTTTGGTTGCGTGGACTCAAATCAATAAATTTCAATGAAAATGAAATTAAAATATATTATATATATATATTTATTTATTTATATTTTTTATTACAATATTATGTATTAAAATAATATAAAATTATAAAAATATAATATAAAAAAATAAAATTCATTAACTGGAGTTCCTTAAAGTTGAGTTTACTCAAAATCCACCCTTGCTTTGCTCTCTTCTCTCTACTGCCTTTATTGCTTTCACATTTTCCCCTTGTCTGTGAGTAAAGTCTCACTTCACTTTTCCGTTTGGTTCCCAAGAAAACTGAAGGGAAAAACCAAAAAAAAAAGAAAAAAGAAAAAAAGAAAAATCGCTTCCTTTCCCCCACCCGCACCCTCGTTCTCTCGTATACGTAACGGATGCTTGGGACTCATCATTTCTTTTACTTTGTTATGTTGAAATAGAATATGGGTGCCTCATCTTCATTTCTTGTACTTTGTTATGTTGAAGATTTACTGGCATCTTGATCAAAACCCTTGTCTGTCTTTGTTGTTTCTGGCTTCCATCTTTAATGGGCTTTGAGTTTTTTTTTTTTTTAATTTGTTGTTGATAAATGCTTCAGTTTCTGTAATATATAAGGCATTTTTTTTTTATTGATGAGGATGCAGGAAACTGTAAGAGTGTCGACTTGTTTTCAATTTTTGCTTATGTTAGGGTTTATGGTGGATTTTGTCACCGGAAATTGTTTGACAAATTTGATGTTGAAATTTTGTGGGCTTATTTTATTTGTGTTTTATAATCCTTGTGCTCAATTGAGTCTAAATCGGCATGAACTTTGCAGATGCAACTTGCGGGGTGGCAAGACAATTGAGGTGCTTTTCGCTGAGCAGAATTGAGATAGATACGGTGGATGACCATTAATGGTTCCTCGAAGGATTCTGTTGTGACTAGCATATATTTATTGATGATCTGCATCTTGGTAAGAGGTAACTGCATTCACTTCTCCGCCTACCCAAGTGGATTTTTGGGGATTTGGCTTCCTGTTTTGTCGTAGTGCCGGAACACTTTTTTTTTTAAATTCTTTTAGCTGAGTGAGTACAATCGTAATAGTTGTAATGCTTGATTGGTTCACGGTGGTAAGTACACCATGCTTCTTTGGTATATCATAGCCATCTTGGTTGTCGGTGTTATTTGAAATGGCATTGCCTTTCCTTCTGCACCCACGTTGAAACTAAGGCATGCCTTTTCTTTTCTTTGTGTTAAAGCACAAATAGAATTCTTTTCGCCTGTATATTGTCATTCCACGAATGATTATTCTGCATTGAAGTTCCTGAAGTCGCAGATAATTGGCTACCGGACAATATGTTACTTCAATCCTTTATTTATGGGATTGGACTCATTTGTTTGTTGACATGTAGGAGACTAAGAATTGTTTGATGAGAATGCTGAGTGTTGGTCACCTCAATGCAGAAATTCAGATCTGAGTTCAAGAGAGGGAAGCCAATCTTAGAATTCTGATCTGAGCTTTGTGAGTGAAAAGTGGAACATAAAATGGGAAATGTACTGCAAAGAACACGAGAGACAGAAGTAGAAGTTCAACAAGCACAGCAGTCAGAAGAGTCATTGGAGTTTACTTGTGAAATATGTGTTGAACCAATGCATTCGACTAGGAAGTTCAAGAACGGTGGCTTATGCTGTCATCCTTTCTGCTTGGACTGCATAGCCAAGTACATTGAAGTAAAACTTGAGGGCGTCGCAATCAGTGGCAGTATTGAATGTCCTGGAGTGAGATGCCAGCATCCACTGGATCCTATTTCATGCAGGCCTATCATCTCAAAACAGCTGTTTGTTAAGTGGTGTGACCACCTCTGTGATTCAGTTGTTTTAAGCTTTGAAAGGTGCTATTGTCCCTATCGAGATTGTTCAGTGTTGATTTTGAACGAGTGTAAAGAGAAGGCCAAGAAAATAAAGTGTTTCAGCTGCAAGAAAGACTTTTGTTTCCACTGCAAGATTCCATGGCATGCTGGATATCGATGCAATGAGAGTGGACAGTTGAGAGATAGGAATGATGTTCTGATTGGGGAACTCATAGAAGAGAAAAGGTGGACAAGATGTTATAATTGCGGTCACTCTGTTGAGCGAGTTAGTGGCTGCAGAGATATTAATTGCAAGTATGCTCTCTCTCTCTCTCTCTCTCTCTCTCTCCACATGTGATGGGTGGGCATGGGTATTCCTGTATGTAAACTGTAAAATATCTGAATATTTGTGTGTGGGGGGTTGTTGTTAGAATCTGAAGGCACCTCGATCTCAGATTATAAATTCTTGCTGAAGTGATTACCTATTGAAAATTGTTTTCACTCGTAAAGGGAACTTAAAATGAGGAGTGCATCCATTTGTGTTTGTAAATGAGAAGCACTCTTTTTTGTTCTACTTGAAACCAGCAACATGAATTGCTCTAGGTTTGATCTGTATAACTGATCTTAGTTTGGTTGTTGATGTAGATGTGGTGTTCGGTTTTGCCATCAGTGCGGAGGACGGTACCATTTGGGCCCCTGCAGGCACAAATGCTGTGGAGATGCCCTGTGCTTTTCATTCATGTTGGCAATCTTGGCAGCTTTTTGCTTTTTTCTGTATCACCAAATCTCTTCACTATCTCCACCGCGGCACATATAGCAGAGCAGCGCACGACATTGCCCCATAAGACCTTGGTTACATTATTCAAGTAGTAAATCTCTTGTAAATAATGTCTTCACCATAACTGCAAAAGACCAAGTTTACCAGCATCACACTCTGTTATTTGTTGTAACACGTTCACGCCCTACTATATCAATATCTGGCAATATAATTTGACATTGCTTTGTCCCCCACGGATCTTTCCTCCCACGCTCTGATAAACGTGTTACTCTTATGTTTGCTGTTGTTTTTTTAAATGGATTATGAGCACCATTGACTTTTCTGTATGCTATATGTTACCTGCCACAACCAAGGTCAATTGTTTGAAACCAAACCCATAAACGACACACCCACCAGCCACGACTAACATTTGAGAGCTTGTGATAGAGCTAGAAAAGGTAGACGCAGAGATGATATCTCTTGATATCATTGACCAACCTGAAATAGCGGTTGAAATGACCCGAAACAAACTCATTTATTAGTACCACCCAAAAGTAATAGCCAGCCAACAACAGCTGCAGCTTATCATACCAAAATTGGCAGCAAATAGAAATTAGCCTAATGGACCCAGAGAATAATATATATATATATATATATATATATATATATATATATTTTTTTTTTTTTGGTTAACATCAAGTCTAATAAAGTCATTAACAACCATCAAAATATGTTATATTAAAGTTATTTGTTATTATTTTTATTTAATTTTTTATAAAAAAATTAATTAATTAAATATTATTAAATTTAAATAAATTATTTATATATTTGATTTTAATATTAATAAATTTAAAATTTTATTAATTTTCATGTCAACATCCCCACTGTGCAACTTATTTTTTGAGAGCGTAAATGTGGGGAGTCGAACCTGGGCCCACCACCAATTGGTTTGCTTCTTCTGTTTTTCTTTCTCTTACTTTAATGGATAAATGTCAATAAGTGGCGATATGAATTAAATTTGATGAATTCATTGGTCACAAGAAAATAGAAAAAAAAAAAGAGTAAAATTAAAATTTACTAGCGTCATAAAACAAAAGTCAATGATATAAATGAGATTTAATATGTTTATGAGCAATAGTTTATTAATATTGATTATACCATTTGTATCAAAAATTAAGATTTCTGCACAGCTGAACCACAAAAACAAAAAAAAAAAAAATGAAAGATATCAAATAAATTTATAATTTTAATAATTTATATCTTAATCGTATTATAATTGTATAAGAGTAAGACAACAAATTAGGTTACTTTTGAAAGTTTTTATTCTCAAATACAAATGGTTTCGGGTGAATTTTCATACTTCAATCTCCTTTTTAATGTCCCGAGAAACATCGTCCTCTCACACCTATGGGAGGCAGGGGGTGCGAGTGCACGTGACAAGCACGTGACTGGGTTTGGTTTCCAACATATATGACAACGTTTGTGGTGTTGTCTGTTTTTTTTTTTTTAAAAAAATTATTTATTATTGTTATTATTCTTTTTTATATTCCTTAGCAAGTTGATTGCCACGCAAGTTACAAAATAAATAGTTCTTTTTTATTACTATAAATATTGAACCTTTTCTCAAAATTAAAACTCATTACTCCTAAATAAGTGATTTAGATTTTTAATTATTATATTATTGCAGAGAAAAACGCCTCTAAAACCAGGCTGGAGGTCAAAGAGGGTGTGGTGTCTACAGAAGTCATGCATGCAAGTAAGTAGTTCGGTCCCTCAAGTTGGCCAAGTCAGACAGGCTGGTCAAGTCTGATTTTCTGGACACGCTTGATGCGCTCCAATCCCAAAATGAATTGGATTTGGCCCAGATGGTTGTATCAAGAAACGTGTGCCAGTAGAATTTCCCTTTTCTCCTCGTATGCGGATTCCTGTAAGCGTGTTGTCTAATTCCCCCCCCCTCTCTCTCTCTCCCCCTCTATATATATACACACACGCACACCCCTTTAGCATGCCAAGGGAGAGGCCAAAGTCAGTGACATGATTTTTGTGGTGTTATATTCCAAGGATTAACTCATAGTTAGAGATTGGTTTTTGAGTGAGTGTTGCGAGAGAGAGAGAGAGAGAGAGAGATTTCTGAGAGGAAGATGAGTATCATGGACATGATGATCAGTAGTGGAAATAGTTTTGGGTATAGGTTTGATCCTAAAGATGAAGAACTTGTGCGTGACTACCTGTTTAAAAGGGTTTCTGGATTGCCCTTACCTTGTAATCCTTGCCTTGTTTATGACATGGATGTCTATGCCCGAGAACCGTGGCTGCTTCCCTGTATGTAAATTTTCCTTCACCATCTTCTTTGCACAATATATTTAGTCTTGCTATGTTAGCTATAATAATTGTTTCTAACTTTTTATTACCTTTGTTGATGCAGGGCCTCGCAATCCATTCTTGGTAGCCAATGAGAGGTACTTCTTTGTGAAGAGAGAAAGAATGTCGAAAGACGGCAATGGAAAGAGGCCAAGAAGAAATGTTGGAGGGGAAGAGATTAGAGGATGGTGGAAGGCAAACACCGGAGACAAAGATATTGTGGATGAGCAAGGCCGTCTGCTTGGTCACATGAAGTCGCTCACATTCTACAGTTACACAAGTGAGCAAAGAAATCGCCAAGAAGCCATCAAGACTGATTGGATCATGCATGAGTACTGCCTTCCAAACGACAACAATGCAGTAAGCATCTGATACGTTTGTTCATGTTCTTTTTTGTTTAGCATATTTCTAATGTGTAAATCTCGCTGATTAATTTTGTGGTGCAGTTCCAAGAATGGGTTCTCTGTAGAATCAAATACAATGGCCAATTACAGAGGGTTGAAGCTAACAATGACAATGAAGCAATGGAAGAGATAGGCCAATTAGAGAGGTTTGAAGCTAACAATGGCACTGAATCAATGGAAGAGATAGGCCAGTACTTGGAGGAGCAGTACGCAGACAATTATTTGGAATCCACAATTGAGCAGCCATCGAACGGTTTGCTTGATACGCATGTGGAGTTGGCAACAGATAATAATCTTGAAGAGCAGCAGCAGTCTCAAGTCTCCTTGGAAGGTTGCCATAACACTAACATAAATGGCACACTGGTCCGTGATTTGTAAGAGCTCTAAAGCCTCGTAAGAAGGTTGCAGTGACAGAAATGGTACATTGCTCGGCGACGTGCAAGAGTTGGAAGGCGAAGATGTTTATTATTCTACTATGGAAGAAAGAGGGAACATTAATTGGATCATTACCACTCCATTAGTGGAAACAAAACAGGGCAGCAATCCGTCTTTTGTAAATTTCAATTTATTAATTTCAGGCTGTGTTATAGGTTTCCTGTCAACAAACCTGCATGCAATATGTCAACTTGCAAGTTGATGTATAATGATTAGCTAGACAGCGCCTATTTTTTCTGCCACGGATTCATTGACCGCTGGGGAAAAAAAGGGAAATGGCTTATGCATGCAGCAGTTCATTTTCTGATGTATTTACGCAACTGAACATCAAAGTTCTATCAGTCTTTCTCCTCACTATAGCTTAATTTATTGTAACTTAAACCAGGGTTGGTACCACTGTAGTTGTTATAGTACCTTTGCTGTTCCAGTTGGTAATGAACGAAAAGGCATTGTGGGGGCCCTATTCCTCTGCTTCTGCGGGGAAAGTAACTTTCGGTTTGCATTACCGACTATTGAATCTTTGGGAGTTTTTATGCAAAAGATCAACCGCCTTAGGTTTTTGCCAGATTATTAGTGACATATTCTTCTATCTTTGGTTTTCTGGCTGAAATTTTAAGTAAAATTTCAGAAGCTGCCTATGTATGTCACAGAACTTAAAGGTTTACTCAAGGCCAGAAGGGATGCTGTGCGCAATACCAGTACCATAAGTTGTCTCTGTATGTTCCTGACTAGTCTGAACCGTTTGATTGAAACAAACTAATAGATCGAAACCAGCCTGAGATGGTGCTAGCCTGATTGATTTTACGTTTGGAAGTTTCAGTCTAAGTAATGCTCTTCTTCTTCTCATTGTGCAACTTTTGTTGTGGAGGCAATCTAGCAGATAGAAGCGCAAAAACAAAAGCGAGACCCACAAACGTAGCACTTGTTAGTTCAGTTGTCTTTGTTACTAGAGTTGGTTACTGGGTAGGCGCAGCGGAAGTCTCAAAGCTTTCTTTTAGATAAAAATTTCTGGATGAAACATATCAAATTGGCTTGAGTTGGCAATACCCACCAGGCCCTAGCCAGAGAGATCAGATGTTCATTAGGCGCGGAATTACAGGTTCCCATAGGACCTCAGCTTCCTCGAGTTTCCTGGGGGGTCATACTGGCTGCACTATCAAGATGAGTCGTCAAAACCTTTTTTGAGGATAGCCTCCTCACCTCCCTTCATCACATGATCCAAACAGTGTGCAATGAAGGGTTTTACTGTCACTGTGCTCATTGATGATGCTTAATGGTACTACTAGCATAATTTGCCATTGTGACAATTAATCATTGGCAACGTGCAGGATAGGATCACAACGTTAGCTTCTTATGGAGATCTTTCATGTTTCAATTGTGTTGCTTTTTATTTGAAAAGTACCCATTGGAGCAGGCTTTGGTTCAATATTTCAAAATAATTGTTTCAGCTCTGTATATAATGCAATGGATTGTTCAACAAAACCGGACGAAACATATATCAGCCATCAAGAGCTTATCCTATGCTGATTGCCTAGAATCAGCCTAATAACCCATCCAACTGGAAATTCAGAGTCACCAATTGTATTTCCACGAGGACTTATGAGACATCTCAATTTGAAAATTTGAAAAAAAAAAAAAAAAACAAAAAGGATTGGGTTTCAGGCCAACTTCCTCGTGCAAAGAAAATACTTCTGATCGACCTCAGAGTCAGTCACGTAACCGGGATTGCCCTTCAGCATCATCAGAAGGCCGCCAAAAGAAATGAATACCTCCCTAAAGCACAAGAACCCAAAAAAGCAATTAGAACAAAAGTTCTTACATAATGCTTGTGTTGGCATGAATTGAGAGGAAGAACGCTGTTACTGCACCACACGGTTGTAGTCACAAAAATCCATTGATATTTGACAAACTGAATGCAATAAGGAACCCGGGAACTACTTACGTTTTAGGTTCTGATCCGGCAACTTCCTCCTGGATCTTGTACAACCTCCCATGCATTATGTACTCATACTTGTCAGCAATCGACGCCTGCTTGCTCTGTAACATAGAGCACAAGATTTTAATATATCAGAACAAGAGAGCAAAGATTACCAAAGTTCAAAACCAGCATCATACCAATGACTACAGCAATTTTACTTTTGGAGAGCACTTTCAGGTCCTCGAGCAAACATAAGCCGATTAAATAAAATACGAGAGACGTCATTTGACATTTATCAGAGGTGGGTAAGGAAGCGACTAAATACTCGGAATTCCAACTTAGAGTAAATATTTATCTGGAAAATATCGACCATGCCATGAAACTTGACTAAAAAGAAAACCATATCTTACATCAAAATTTTTAGTGTTGTCACTGGTCAGCACCGAACTGAATTTGCCACCTATGCACTCTGATGTACAAAAGCAAATCTTTAATGGATTTTTGTTTAAATAAACATATTAAAATTTAATACATTAACCATTTACAAATTTTATCTAACAGTTTAAATTTTGAGATGGAATGCTTTCTCAGCAAACTGAATTTGCCACCCAGGCACAAGGATGTACGGAAGAAAAACTTCAGTCTGTCCTGGATGATTTCAGATGAGTGGCACCTAGCAAATTACTTAAATCTGCAGCCTACAGGTACGACCTCGGAATGTGTATTGGCAAATATGTGAGTCATGAAAACCAACGAAAATGTGTAGAAACCTGTAAGATTGTCCTACAGATTGTTTCAATTATCCTAGTCACCTTCAATTAGACAAAATCAAAACTAAGACAAAATTTACAGCAAGATGTAATCCTGAAAAGGTCAGCTACGTCCTATATCTGTTGCCCGAGATAAGATTATAATGATTTAAAATAGCTCAAGTAGGAAGGAAATTCATCATGATAGGCAATTAGCGAAGGCAGCATTGTTACTTACACATCTAACCGAAATGAAAACATGAATACCTCAAAATAATAACCACTATCAGCTGTTCCGTCGGCAAACTTCTCTTGCCCTTTTATTGGATGAATTTCTGTATTCGCATCAATCTGCATGAACATCTGAAGTGTCTCGCTCCGTGCTTGTATACGAGAAACTGGAGGACCCTAGTTGAGAGAGTGTTAGCTTAGAAAGAGGGCATGCGAATTTATGTGTGCATGCAAACGTATTCCACACTATAGAAGCATTTGAATAATGTCAACACAAAAAAAAAAAAAAGAAAGAAAGAAAGAAAGAAAGAAGAGGGAAAGAGGTTATCACATTAAAATGAAGTTGACTCTTTTGTCTATAGAATGTTCAACAGAGCATCCACTTGCATCAGCGCGAGTGGCCAATGACCTTATAGGCCAAAGCATTAGTGAGGGTTGGTATATCCTTCTTGTGGTGTCCAAAGGACCCACGTACAAACTCTCCCGCTAACTACCAACAAAGCCAACTCAGTGAAAGAAAACTAGTGTTCAACGAAACACTAGAGCAATTCAAGAGAAAATAATTATCCGTACAATATGGTTATATGAAACTATGAAAGACAACGGTGAGCCAAATTGTTATATTCAAGAACTCTTAAGGAGATGAAAAGAAGATCATTAAGGCGAATGATCAAACCATGGACAACAAAATAATGGTCAGGATTCAAGAATATTAGCGGGCATTCATGCAATCCCATGAACTTTAAAGTCTACATCCTGCCAAAATGTAACCAACTAAAACAACACACAAGTAATATAGAGGGGGGGGAAATGGTAGAGAGGATCGGGAAGGACCTTTCTCAAATCTTGGGTCAACTGCATCCACTGTGAAGATGTCCTCCATCTCTTAGGCATAATTGTCTCTCTCAACTGCATCCACTAGTATGACGCCTGCGAATAGATAATCACGAGAAAGAAATGCATAACCTTTGGAGCACATTAACATAGCAGATACCGCATTGGCAAACACAAAAAGAACTCAAGCCCGTCACTCATGAGCACCATAACAAAACCAAAGAAGAGTTTGTATGCCACAAATTGTACTCATGGCACGACACAGCACACTTGCGCACATGTTCGCTTATTTTCTAAAAATTATAATTATGTCATTTCCGTAACTGTAAACCTGAGTTTGAGTCTTAATCGTAATCGATTAATTAAAAAAAAAATTATAATTATGTAGCTACTGTGCAAGATTTACACAATTATTTTTATGCGTAGTATAAGTGTATGCAGAATAATTAATTCACTAATAGTATAAGTGTATGCATGTGTACTCAAATGCACATGCATGATCTACATTTTATAAACTGGCACGAATGATCTGACACAAGAAGGTATGAATGAGGACAAAAAGATTAAAGACATTAACCAAAATAGAAAACTTGCTAAATATATTAATTTTGAAGGCTTGTGCCTCTATGTAGGAGGCAGGAGTTCGAACCCTGCTTCCTCTCTTGTCCGAATATTGCAGAAAGAAAGTACATAGATGAGAGACTGAATTCAAAATGTAATTGTCCACAAACAATAAATTCAAATAAAGAAAGAAAGAAAGAAAGAAAATTCTCAATTTTTGAAGTTATTTTCATACAACATGAGACTATTAGACATTGTTTTGCATCCCACAACATTATTTGTTATAGTTTTTTTTTCTTCCATTCTCTCTCTGACTAATGGCAGCCTCAATCAATATGATAAATTATAGCAAATGGGGTGTGGAATTCATAAATTTAAATTTAATGCTTTATCATGTGTTGCAAAAACCCAATTGCCCATTTTAGGTTTTATATTATTGGTAATAAGAAACAGAATATTGTTTTTTTCTTTTCTTTTTTGTATAAATTTTCTTACTGTATTGTGTCAAATTTTCCAAGCAAGAATTGAATTGAAAAGGAAAAAGGCAACGGGAGAATTAAGACCAACCCAGCGCAGCAAAGTTCAGTTCGGCTTCCAGATAGAGAAAAGAACAGCGCATTGGAACCCTAAAAAGGGTACAGTTTGTGGTTGTCAGATAATTTATCCAGGTTGATGGAAAAGTCAAAGGATGACCATAGTCCAGTACATGTGTTCGTATACAACAATCCATTCGCTGCAATGAACCTCGTGATGGTAGCCGTCCGATTATCTTTACCCACAACGAATTTAATAAATCGGGCAAAACTGAGGAGCCCTCATCTTTAAATGTCTTGTTTACTTACACGTTACAAGCCCCAGCAAGTCTAAAACAACCCCCCCGGGGGGGGGTGGTAATAATAATAAAGAAATTATTTATTATTATATTAAAAGTCCGTAAGTTTAAATATATTCAATAAATTAAATGCATATTTATAAAATTTATCTCTATGTAAATGTGCAATCTATGTTGGTGAAAAAAGAAATAAGCCTAAAATACTAACACCCAAAAAATTAGATGACCAAATTGTCATACTTGAATTTGCACATTAAATTATTATTTTAATAAAAATTTAACTTACTACTTCCAAAAAAATAGATACATGATACATCATTCAATATAATTTTTTTCCTTTAATATCATTAAAAAAAGAGGTATTTTTCAATAAAAACATAACATGATTTTTTTTTTTTTTGGGAAGCTTTTGGTACATATTTTCTGATATAAGTTGCCTTTTTTAGAACAGGGCAAATTCCTTTTTGGTACATTGGAATTTACATAAAACGCTGATTTGGAAATCAAGTGGGAATAAACAATTGAATTACATGAAGGAAACACTTATTGCGCTGACGTGTCAAGATCACAATGGCACGACGCAATCAAAGGGCCAACAAGATTTCGTTATCCACTTTTGAACGTTGAACGAGAAGGTCCTCTGCTTTCTCAACCAGCCAAAATAAAAAAAGAAAAGGGGAAAAGAATAAAGAAAAACAAGGAGAACAAAATGGCTTCTTCCACTTGGCTTTCATCTCTGCTACTCCCAGTTGGTAATCTCAGACCCGCCTTCTGCAATCTTGTTTTCCAGACAGTTTCTTTATCTCTACTGAATGTGTTACTATGTTGGTTTCTTTCTTTCTTTCTTTCTTTTTTTTTTTCCTTACCAATAGTGAAAATGTAGATTAGCTACTCAACCTGGACTTTCAAAATCCACATCTTGGAACTTGGATGAACTTTCAATATCATGAGCCATAGGGGTTTTCTTAATTATCCTTTTTAGGGCTTATACAACTGGCCTTTCCTTTAAGGAATGCTTTATGGGTCTGTTCACATTGTCTTGAATCTCTTGATAATCACACCCACTATTAGTTTCTAATGTTTTTCACTTCTCATTTAGGTTCTGCCTATGGAAGAAGTTTGTCTGCCAATGCTAAGGGTACTTCCTTTGACAAAGTTCAAGGCTTTGTTGTTAGATGCTCAGGTCCATATGTCAGAGTTACAGCTTCAAGGACCAGAAAGCACAAGGATGATAGTTGTTTAATTAATCGTAGGGATGTGATTGGGCTGGTTTTTGGAGTTTCAGGCCTCCTGACAGATACATTTGATGCCAGGGGAGCTGGCTTACCCCCAGACCAAAAAACAAGACTATGTGATGACACCTGTGAGAAAGAGATTGAAAATGTATGGTGAGATTGCATAACTCCTTTATTCGCTTTCTATTTTATTTTATGTAATCTGTTAAAGATCATTCCAATGTTACTGTGAATATTCAAAAGAAAAAAGGATGTGTGGATTTTACTAGCTATGAATAATGTCACCGTCAACTCATTTTATCTGTGCAAACTCACGACCTGTCAGTTAACAGAATGACTTGCAAATTGCAGATAGATCAATTTGAGATTTAATTGTTCCCTTCTTTTGTAGCCAGAAAAAATATGTGTGTTCATCGATGTCAAGGATATCATGACTCATGTCACGAATTCTGGTGCATTTTAATGCAGAACTCTATAAGAATGCTCAGCTATTTGATGCTCTCTAGTGGTATTCCTTGCTGAAGTTGGAATTTCACAATTGAACAAAAACAGTTTTAATGTGTTTATGAAAATTTAATAATTCTACTTCTCAGTGTATTGCTATAAAGCTCACAAATTTGCCATTTACCTTTTATGATTTGTGACCTGTGTTGATCTTGAATTTAACACCAATCATGCCCGCCCTTCACATATTAGAGATAAGAGCTGCCATTTAATCATCATGCCTTAATTTGGTGATGATCTTTGGTGCGCACGTGTGTGTGTTGTTTTTTATATATATTCAAGAGAAGAAGTTCATCGCTGCAGTAACAATGTTGCCAGGTAAATATTTTCTTTTGCAGCAGTTGGTGATCATTAATTTGGCAGAAAGCTTTTCTTGTTCAAATTTTTTGCTGGCTTATGAAAAAACAATTTCTGTTGACTTGTTGGATAAGCTTTAGCTCTAAGCATGAAATCAACCTGTTTATTGAAGGTACCTATGGTAACTACAGAGTCTGGATTGCAGTACAAGGATATCAGAGTTGGTGGAGGTCCTAGTCCTCCAGTTGGATTTCAGGTGTGTAAATTCCTGTGGCTTGTATATAACACTAGAAGGACAACCATGTCATCTTTAAAGACGCAAGATGCACCCATTATGGAAAACCTAGTTAGCAATGAGAATTTTGTTACAGCTACCCTTCCCTGATACTCTTTAGAAAACACCTACAGCTATCTCAAGAATCCCATTAGAGGAAGCTGTTACAAATTCATCATATGATGTTGCTTTCTGCATTGGCTTCTGAATAGCCCTTTTGATGTCTTGCAGGCAGACCAATTAGACTTGATATATAGTCATAACCCTCTGTATTCTTTGTTATTTTACCGTCTGGAGTGAAATGGCTAATATATATATATATATATATATATATATCAGTTTCTGACTTTAAGGCTTTGCCCCATCAGTTGAAGATAGCATCTACATTTTTTTGGATCAAGTGCGTGCTGTAATCAGAATGAGCCTCTGTGTGCCCTGATCAGCTCAACATACAATCAAAAATATATTTGATTTGAGTTGATTTATTCTAAATACAAAGCTTATAAACCTCCATTATTCCATAACTCATTATGCAACTTGATTATAGTCTCTCTGATTCCATTCTTTGGCTGCAGTACATTGAGAAGTTTGTTTATGCCTTCTTCCATCTCACTGTTTCTCATGCCACTATTATTCATGGTAACAGGTGGCTGCTAATTATGTTGCCATGGTTCCATCTGGTCAAATATTTGACAGGTAAGTTATTGCTTTCATGCAAGTGTTTTTTTCATCTTACATTTTCAAGTACTGAAAATATTGATAACTCTCAGTGTGGAATACTAACGTTCTTCTATTTTCATTTAAAATTAGTTAAGCATCGTTATTATTCTTTAAGCTAGTACAGAAGCTATAACCAGGAGTTTTTCTAAAATTCTGTCGCCCATTTAGCAGCTCATTGGAGAAAGGGCAGCCGTATATTTTTCGTGTTGGCTCTGGCCAGGTAAGAAACATAAGAGGTCCCAATGCATCTTTGCACGGTAGTATAATCCCAAATTTATTTCATTGTATGCTTTACATCACAAGGCTGGCATCGTTGTCAGAGTACAAATATCTGATATGTACCATTACTGTTTTTGTTAAGGCAGTTTCATTGTCAATTAATGTAGTCTATAGGACAATTTTGTAGAAAAAAGGACAAAAACTCTGTAGGCAGAAGAATGTTTTTGCTGATTCCTGATTTTTTTTTTTCTTCACTTCATCGCTTACTTTGACTAGAATAGGTGATCAAGGGACTTGATGAAGGCATCCTGAGCATGAAAGTTGGAGGGAAGCGCCGACTCTACATTCCAGGATCGGTATTTCATTTTGTTTTCTTAGCTTGTTTAATCGCCAAGAAGATGAAAAAACGAAAAAAAGTTCACTTTTCAATGATTCATTTTTCACATATGTTTCTCCACACACAAACAAACAAAGACTGTTTACTTTAAGAAGTTCGGCTAGTTAACCTGTAATTGAATCCTTTTGACTTGTTTTCATGTCATTAGTTGGCATTTCCCAAAGGTCTCAATTCTGCTCCAGGAAGGCCAAGGGTGGCTCCAAGTAGTCCCGTGATTTTTGACGTCAGTTTAGAATACATACCAGGCCTTGAAGCAGAAGAAGAGTAAGAGCGTACAAGAAATTCTTCTTCTCAAGCACTTCATCAGTGGCCTTTTCTCTTCTTACAAGTTGTCAACTGGAGGTTAACCATGCATTCTTGCTTTATATTCCGTCCTTAGCTAATTCATTCTTTTATTATTGTACACATCAAAACCAGTGCAGATCTTGGCACATGTTTTGCATATGAATATCAAAAGTGGATGACTCTTCAGAGTCTTTACAAGAAACCTTTTTCCTCCTTTTATTTTCTGGTCATTTTCTCAAGACTCTGTAGATGAACTGTGCATCTTTTACCAACACTGAGAATTGACCCTGGCATGCCCGTCTTGCAGGGGGTTGTATCATGAACTAACTGCTTTTTCAACAAGCTTCCTTGCATGTTCTACGGTAGTCAACATGTTGTTATCCTAACAAATGTGCAAATGTTACATCTATCAAATATTTAGGCAATGGAGGTTGCCATTTGATAATTGAAGTTGCACAAGAAAAGGAGAAGGGGGGATGTTTGTTAGAGACTGTAGTGCATCATTTGGCTGTTAGGTGAATACTTTTTTCTGTTTAACTTGAACAAACGAAAGAGACCATTTCATTAATGGTCCTGAAGATGGGTTCGGGGGCAAACATCGGATGTTTGTTAAGTTCAGTTAACTTGTGGCCCCAGGAATCCTGGCTAGTTCTCATTAGGCGATGACAAGGGAACGTCTAATGGCAATGATCATACTTTCCAAGCTACGTGAAGAAAATAGCTCATCTTAATGTAATTAATTGGGGGCACTCTTAGGTAGGTGGATTAGGCTTTTGACCAATAAAAAGTTCATAACAACATTCTCTGCAATTCATTCCCATGAGTCAATCTGCATTACAACGATAACATGACTTCCTCTGAGTAGCTAGCATGGCTAATATTTAGTCACCGTGCTAGAGCCAGTTTTGGTGGCCAACTAGGAAGGCTATTCATCTTCTTCGCCAAATATAATTGGAAAGAAACTATGGTAAAATTAGCTCCTCCCCACGTAATGAATGATGATTAAAGTAACTGAATATGAAAGTAGTTTTTTCTACCGTGTGAGTAGTATATATATATATTTTTGATAAATCAGCGTGTGATTTATATTAATGGAAAAATGAAAGTTACAACATAGGAGCTTGAAAAAAGCCCCCTTTGTCAAGGAAAATTACAAAGAAAGAAAGAAAAAAAAAAAAAAAACCTCAAATACAAGCTATGAAATCCAAGGTCTTAGAGACAGCCTGTTTGACTAAAGAATCAACAGTGGAGTTTAATAGTCCTGTTAATATGCGTTACATTGTGAGTAATTAATTAACATGCAAGTTAAAAAAAATTAAAGTTTAATATGCAACATTAAAAAAAAGAGAGAGAGAGAAAGAAAGAAAGAAAAAAGAAGCAGATGTTCCCTCTAGAAGCAAAACTGACTCTGAGGACTAAGGAATATGTTGGGAAATGACACCATAGTAGGTGAAACAGGTTAACTGTCGATGTGGGCGTGCGTGGGGCGTGCGAATGCCGCAGTTTTGCAACGTCAATCCGGCCGTGACTTCAGGGATTGAGCTATGGTTGTAAATTTCACATGGTATTCAATCTCATACGTGTGCCAATCAATTACATGTTATTGGGAAATATTGGGATTTTGCTAACGCTGTGCATTGACTTCGTTGGTAGCCTGGTGTTTATGAACAAGACGTTTTTGATTAAACAATCACCTCGCCCTGTGTCTTTTGTTCCTCAACTCCCTTGTTACGTTCATTCTCCAGAGCACATTGTTTGATAAAACAGTCCAATTCATGGCCCAACCGAGCACATATACCAACAAAAGATTATATATATATATATATTTTTTTTTTTTCTTTTTTCCACTAGGTTAAAGGCCAGACCTTAATTAAACAGACAAATTGCTACCAAAGATGAAAAACATGTTTAAGCTGTAACAATGGAAATAAATATTATTTAATAGTTTAAGGGTGAAATTTGAAGTTTTGAAACTTGACACCAGAGACATTTATTTTAATGCATGAGGGATAATTTGGCGGGCGGAACCTATGCACAACGGCATGCACGATTGTGAATGGCTCTCTTGGTATAAAAAATAAAAATAAAAATAAAAATAAAAATCTCTCCATATTTTCAATGACAGCTAAACAATAAGAGGGAGGAGGAGACCAGAGGCTTAACAAAGAAGCATGCAGCAGTCGCATGGTGGATGTTCGGAGCCTCCGCGTGCGGTTGCATGTTGAAAACTTTTGGTTTGGTCTGAAAGGTCATCAAAAACCTAATGGCACTCTATTTCTACGCATCATTAAAACCTTTTACGTTTACCGAACTCTTGTCTCTTTACTAGTCACACTTTCACTGATAAAACTAAAGCCTGCTTCTCTAGTTTTTTTCTTTTCTTTACGTTCATTGAACTAAGTCAATTATCATAATCTCTCTGTTGTCCAAGGATTTTACATATCAACATATGAAGTGGCGATCCATGACCCAGTATAGAATGTGAGAAAAACAAAGATGGCTTTTTTTTTTTTTTTTAAATAATTATAAAGAGAGAATAGTATAAATTTTTTCTTGGTTTATTAAGAGGCTCATTAAGTAATTGGAGATATTTACTATAATAATTTATATTTTTAATTATTAGAGTGTCCTAAGGTATAGAGGATAATATAAATTAAATAGGAAAAAAATGTGTTCGAGGTGGGTTATAAGTAGACGTTGTAGGTTAGAAACTTGGAAAGAAAGATGTTGAAAGAAGAACGAAATAATTCAGCCCACCAAGCAACCTCTCTCTCTCTCTCTCTCTCCCCCCCAAGAGAAGAGAACAGTAGAGAAGACAGGGGTGACTAGATTACTTATAAGGGGTTTGTTTGTTAGCCTAGACGTTTGCATCAGTCGCTGGTAGAGATCTATCTAAATCCTCCCCCAACAAAAGTCCTCTAATGGAAGCCACTTCTTCTCAATATCCCCTTTTTTTACATATTCTCTTTCACGATCCGCTTGCCTTATTCTTTATTTCCTTGCCACCCCCAATTCTTTAACTGTCTGATTCTCTCTCTCTCTCTGTAGATCCGAGGATTCATAATTTTGAATATTTTAGACTTATCATTTCTTTAGGTTAACTGTTCAAGAAAGCGGTGAAGAACAGGAACCCAGCAGGTCAGCTGGAACATATATACTAGGTTTTCTTCGGTGTATATTAGGTCTGTTGGCGCAGGCTCTTTGTACAGTAATACCCAAAAAATCACCAGATGTGTACCACCAGAGGCCACTGGAGGGCAACTGAAGATGAAAAGCTTAGGGAGTTGGTGGCCCGTTATGGTCCTCATAACTGGAACGCCATAGCCGAAAGGCTTGGAGGACGATCAGGTAGGGTTAAAAACCTAAACCTAGCTTATTGAGCATGACTTTTTTGATTGGTCTGATGACCACTAGGGTTAGGTTCTTAATATATACATATATATTTTTCTTGTTATTAGGAGGTGCATTCGACTAACTATTTCTATTTATATTCGTAACTCTTCTTAGGATTAAAATTCAAAAATTTTAAATAAAAATTTAAGTTTTTAACACTGTGGGTTCTTAATATTCTTATGACATGTAGTGAGCTCAAAACTTAAATATATATAGCTCATGGAAATGAATATGTGTGTGTGTGTGTGTGTGTGTGTGTGTGTGTGTGTGCATAGAGCTAAGTATGACTGACGACTAACTAATTACTAACACGATGGCAAGTCGTGTCAGGGAAGAGCTGTAGGTTGAGATGGTTCAATCAGCTGGATCCAAGAATCAACCGAAGCCCTTTCACCGAAGAGGAAGAGGAGAGGCTTCTTGCTGTTCAGAGAGTTCATGGGAATAGATGGGCTGTTATATCAAGGCTTTTTCCCGGTCGCACGGACAATGCTGTCAAGAATCACTGGCATGTTATAATGGCAAGAAGAAGCAGAGAAAGATTAAAGCTTCAAGCAAAAGTTGTTGCTAACCAAACTTTAATGAACGCTCAGCAAAAGTATCCGCCATTAAAACAAGATTTGCCCATGATTTTTCAGGCGACGTATTCTGCTTCTTCTGTTGATTGGTACCGCGAAAGATTCTATGATCAGTATTCTACAATTAGCAAGAAAGAAGGTAACTAGAGTTTCAAGATGAAACCTTTGCATGGAAGGAAAAAAAAAAAAAAAAGGGTGTCAGTAGGTGAACCTAGAATCCCCAAGGGTGAACTAGCCTCGACTAGCTTAGTGGTAGGGGCAAATTTAATTGAAATTATGTGAGTTAAGTCGCACTATCTCAAATTCGAATTTCGTTACATGAGAGGGATTCAGCCTCGTAAAAAGGAAAGTCATTCTAAGGTGGACAAGCTTTTTCCCATAATTCATAGAATTTCACCACTCGATTAGGGCATAAACCACTTGATTCATAAGCCAAAGTTCAAGCACGAGAATTTGATTTTTGTTTATCATAATATTAGATTACCTAGTATTCTACTATATTTATGGTTCTTTCAGTAAATGATATAGCATAATTATCTCATAATTTAATAAAAGGCCTTTAATTAGTAAAATTTTTAGATGATGGTTGGTTTCAAAGCGGTATAATATCTATTTAGGTTGGGGTTTGCATAGCTACAATGTGAAAGTTTGTTTATGCAGCTTTGTCTCCGTCTAGTTTTTGCATTGTCTATTGGTCATGACTGATTTTGGGAAATATTAATGGAATTATTGCTCAAAAAGAAATGAGTATCATTAACACTATTCCTTTACCTCCGTACTAATAAAATTTCAATTCGCTTATCAAAAAAAAAAAAAACACTGTTCTTTTGTTAATCTTATAAATGGATTTTAACTTCTAATGCGTTGCTCTTGTCATGTCTCTTCTAATATGGTACTGCAGATGAAAACAAGTCCATTGAGTTTTATGATTTTCTCCAACTAAACGCTGATTCCAACAAAAGCGAAGTCACAGACAATGCTCGAAAAGATGACGAGGAGATAGACCAAGAAGCCATGGAACAACAGCAGAGAAAGGCTTTCATTGATTTTTTAGCTGTTGGAAACTCTTCATAACGCATCCTCTCTCATGAGTGATGATATACAATGGTTAATTATTCGCGGGACCTCCATGCACGTGTTATGAGATGAAGTGCATCGAGAATTTTACATGGAAAACGCTTATTCAAGGTGTCGTGACATATATGTAGCCCTTGTTGTATGCACGACAAAGCAGAAGCATACAGCAAGCAGGAGCTTTCGTGTAACTTGTTATCATGTTGATGTAAATCCATATATTACAGTACAAGGCAGTAGTTATCCACTCCATTCCATTATATATGCCTGATTTGAAAGAAACGGATTCATCACCTCACCTCATGATGGTAGCTTAGTTGTGCAAAGAGATGCTGAGTTAATTTTTACCTGACCCTCCATAATTGTTTTTTTTTTTCTTTTTTTTTTTTTTGTTTCAAACGTTCGGTTTACCTTTGATGACTTGCACACATGAGGTTAAGTGCTGCGTGCATGGATATTTATATGGAGGATTAAATTTGAAGTCATTGCATGAGTACAGCTGCATGCTGTCTCATCATGTACATTCTCCCTACGATACATTCCCATATTCCGAAATCTGTTTAATTTTAATTATTAGTTATAATTAACTTATTATTTGACGCGAATAATAAAAACAAATTAATATAATTATAAATAATAAATAAAATCAATATGTGTCTAATCTGTATGTTAATACAGTAAAACTCTTTCATACTTCATATAGCCTAGTGAATTTCAGTATGAGGAAGACGAATAAGATTCATATAGGGTCAAATAAATAGTTTGCAGGTGGTGCAAGTCTAATCTTTCACCACGCCAGCCGACTCGTATAGAATGGTTGATTTGACCATTGTCTTTTTTATATGACTTCAACAACCCAATATATCAATGTGGGTTTTCATTGTTGAAGCAAACAATAAGGGTGCGAAAACCACCACCACCCCCCCCCCACCTTACTACATCTTTCATTTGGCAATTAGTGACTTGCTCGTATTATTTTAGCCCATTTACCATCTCGTATATAAAGTATTCCATCACCTACCAATTAAACTCGTCCGATGCTACATCTTACATTATTTGGCAATTTGATATCCATAAAAAAAAAAAAAAAAATTAGTCTTGGGCCAAGAATTTGACAGTGGACTTCAATTTATGTAAACGGGCTACAATTTGTAGGTTTTCAGTATATGTTACCTTCAGCTAATTGAAAAGAAAAGAAAACGACCTGCTACTAAAATAATAATAATAATAAAATAATAATAATAAAAGAAAATAAAACGAAAAGGCTAGAAAAAAGGGCGAAGCACACTCAAAATATAAGTTTCAAACCCCCAAAATATAATACTTGCAACCATCTGGAGCTCACTAATTGAATTCATATTTTCGTTGTGTTGGTCCAAGGAAATTTACGATGCGTTTAGGAAAATTGCCACAAAACAAATTGATCTAGATTGCCATTCGCCACCTATCCTATTTAGGATTAGAAAGAATTGGTTTTCAGAGTCCTACTTGGTGCTCGGCAGGATTAGTCAAGGACAACATTGTATGTTATTATACTAGTAAAGGACAACATCGTATCTTCTTCACTGGGATATAATCACCATTGGATATCTATTAGTCTAAAATATGTACATTAAAAAAGAAAAGAACATAATTAAGTCAGGAAAAGACTGCTGAAAATAATAAAAATTTAGAGCTTTAAGTTGAACCGGACAACCCAAGAATCGGGGAGCAGCCTTTCCGGAGTTACCCAAGAAGGCTTCCGACAACAGCTCCCCAGCCCAGTCCATGAGTTGGGCCCGGCTCAAGTACAATCTCTTCCCTCCGGGACCTCGCCGGGTCATGACCCGAAGAGAGGAGTCCACATGAAGATGAGCGGGTGGTGGTGGAGGTAATCTGAGGGGGTGGGGAGTTGGCACCGGAGGACGCTTTAGGACTCCTTGGAAAGCGCGTTGGCTTGGCGAGAGGCAGTAAGTGCAGGCTCAGTCACAGGCCCCGCCGAACTCCGGCGATTCGGAAAGCGTGCCCTTCACGCGCCTCGAAGCCGCCGACAAAGCCCCTTTTCTCCGAGAGAAATTGTTCGGAGGAGGAGGAGGAGAGAGACGGGAACGGGAACACGTGACAAGCACGCGACCGTCTTGGTTTTTCTAATGCCCACGACGTCGTTTGTAGTCTCGTCTCGTTGACGATAAATCGATAATATTCAAAGGTGGTTCGGCTTGGGCATCGGCTTTTCGGGGGGACTTTGCCATGATGAAGTCCAGTGTAATGGGAACGGTGAAGTTCAACCTCTTCGTTCTGCCCAAATTTCAAGAAATTCTCGAGAAGCCCCATGTGGGTTCGTCCATTGTAACCTGTAGATTGAGAAAGCAGCCTAGAAAAACAGGTTGGAGGACAAAGAGGATATCCACAGAAGCCATACAAGTAGTTCAGTCCCTTAAGTTGGCCAAGGCCAGCGGATTACAGGTGGTTTTTGATAAGAAACTCGGCAGGCTCGTCAAGGATGATTTGCTGGACACTCTTGAAGTTCTCCAATCCCAAAATGAATTGGATTTGGCCCTCAAGGTATTTGTATTACTATTATTACCCACAACTTGTTTGTTTGAACCCTTGCTAGTTCGTGGCTTCGTACTTTTGCTAATTGTTGTAGATATGTTTTGGATATCAAGAATGAGGTGGTGGGAGTGGGAGTGGGAATGGGATACAATTGAAGGCTCTATTATGAACAAAGATTTCACCTTTTGATTATGTTCGTCTCTTTGTCCAATTTTTAAGTCATTCTTTTTTATGGTTTCTCCCCCCAATTGTGTGGTGTGTTATCTAATGAAATCAGGTTATAGGTCTTCGAGCTCGTGCAGAAGGAAGTATGGTATAAACCAGAGCTATCGTTGTTTCATAACATGATCCTGATGCTTGGGAGGAACAAATTGATTGAAATGGCTGAAGAATTCTTTTCTATGATAGAAAAGGAAGGGTTGAAACCTGACACAAGAGCATTCACTGAAATGATTGGGGCATATTTCCAAGTGGACATGATTGAGAAGGCAATGGAAATGTATGAAAGAATGAAAGCATCAGGTTGTGCGCCAGATGAGCTAACCTTCACAATTTTGATTAGGAGCCTTGAGGTTGCTGGAAAAGAAGAGCTTGCAGCAAGTATAAAGAAAGAATGTGGTGAATATATGGATTATCCAGAGAAATTTATTGAAGAACTTGAGCGCAAAAAGAATGTAAGTAACCTTTTTTCCCTCCCTAAGAAAAAGAAGGGATTTATTTTTTCCTTGCATAATTTTTTTTTTTGTTCTCTGTTACTTTGTGTCTTTATGTATCTTTTGTTCATGCAATCATGTCTCTTAAAGTAAAGCAAGGGATTTCTTTCTTTTGCTTTTTTTTCTCTGCATACTTGGTTTAGACTGCAATAGAAAATAATTTTCCTATGATTGTCATTGGCCATAATTGGATATTTGGGCACTGCCCCGTATTTGAGCAATATGCAAGTGCAAACTAACTGTTAGGTAATTTATCAGAAATATTAACGTTGGACTTTTGAGTTTACACGATAGAATAATAGAAACTTATCTCTGTTATTATACAGGGAACTATACTATACTCTCTCTCTCTCTCTCTCTCTATATATACACACACACACACACACACACACACACACACACAGAACTATCTAAGCTAGGCTAAAAGTGAGCATTTAGTCCCTTAAGTAATGCCTTCAATTGAATTCCGTTCTCACCTATTAAAAGATAAGTTACTTCTGATCCAGCAACAAAGCCTGTTGACTTAGGAATTTTCTGATTTACAGACTATCTTCTCATTGTTATTCATTGTTATTCATTGTTATCTAACCATTTGATCATTGTGACCTGAATGTCACAGGTTCGAGCCCCTTCCCTATCTCTCACAGTTTGAGAGTGTTATGTACTAGGACACCCTTTTTTAACCACTTGCTCGTGTAGTAAAGCAGCCTTGATTTGAAAAAATAGCAAGAAAAAAAAATGAAGAGGAAGAGCAAAATCCCATCGACAACCATTGTGTCATTGACCTAACCATGATCACACTGATGGTGGCAGCTATAGGAGCCTAAAACTGCCAAATCGCACATACATGAGAATTCATATTTTCTCATTGCGTTCCTGCCCTTAATAGACTTTCCAAATGCTTGCAATCACAAATTGTAATTTGTACAAATCTAATATGCCAATGTAAGGAATTGACATTTATGCAATATGTTTTAATTCTCATCAGCTTTTCTTCTTATCAATTCTTATTTGTCTTTTACCAGAAAAAACATCTAAATTTGTGTTATGTTTACAGGCAAGAAGGAAGTGGCTTAAACTTGTCTGAAGGATTCTTATGAAGTGATATATGGATATTCGTGGTCTGAGAATTGCCGGGCTCCCACTTGCCCGACAGATTTTATGTAGCTTTTATCAGAGATGTGCTTGCTGAAGGAGTCAGGGCACAAGAATTTTTGTGGAAGCAGCATAGAATTTGATGAACTAAGGAATGTGAATCAGCCTTATTTTTCTTTGACCTTTCTACTGTGCAGCACATTTAGAAGTGTCAAACAAATTAAATTCGAGGAAAAAAGGCCAAGTTATGGTTAAAATGGCAGACTGTTTATACAGCAACTATCTTTTTTTTTTTATTTTTTGGGAGCATGGCATCATATTATTGTGCATTTATCGTGGCTCTCGTGGGACCTCTGTCAAGTAATGGAGATGGAGATCTGAAAATGGAGCACCCATAGATATACGCCTCATGCCATAAAGCTCAGGATGGCTATCGCATTGACTAGATAGTGCACCATAACATAGCCCGGCTTGGGAAATTGTTTTGAGATGGGAAACTCTGTTATCCAAATTATCATTATCAGGACACAAAGCCTTGTATAGACGCTTGTATTCACAAACAATTAATCCATCAAATTCAGAAGGTTATATCTGGTAGGTGAAATGAAACCATACTGTTACAGGTCACTGAAACAGTAAAGAAAATTGCTTTTAGCTTATCCCTCGTAAATTGATTTTGCTCCCATATCTTGAAAACATGATGTTACTGATTATTTCAAGATATTAAACCCCAATTAGTGATAATAATCATGATTTTTGTCCAATAGGGTTCCACAGGAATAAGAAGTCATGGTATATGAAAATGTGCAGATGCCAACCTCCCAGTACCTATTAGTCCAACGACAACTTTATTATAAAAAGAAATAGCTGTTCTTGCTTTCATCATCCAATGCTAAATATAAAAAGAAATAGTTAAAATTACAAAAATTTTGCAAGCTACAACACAAATAACAACAAGGGTTAATGTCCTCCAATGGAATCAGGAGTGGCATGCACTTACAGATAAATAACAACTTCCAAGGAAGCAAAAATCATGGAAAACAGAAATTAGCAGAAAGGAAATTGCACGAGGCTGTTGTTGAGGAGAAAAGTAGTTATCGTTTAGCTTGCTAAGTGGCTTGGGGAGCTGTTGAACATACTATGCCAAATGTAAGCTGTAGAAAGCACCATCTCAAGCTCTTGGTGAGTCCAGTTCTGCGTTGGAAGGTGTTGAAGAAACATTACCATTTCTTGGAAATCGAGCTTCTGAAGCTTATCTGACCACTGGCAAAAGAAAAGAACAAAGAAAGAAAGAAGAAAAAAAAAGGTTAACAGCACACAGTTAAGTAACAATTGTGGAATCTCTCAGTGACAGGTAAAGTTGGAAAAAAGGAAAGATTAGCAATTAGCCTGAACATGAAAACAGTAAGGGACAAGTCAACCACGCACATAAAAGTTTCAACTGGCAAAAAGACCAAATTCATCTCTCACAATAGGAACATTTTATAATGCATCTGAAGCAATGGCTCTTGTCAAAAGTGAAGTGATATAACAATGTAAGTAATATTACATTATAGTAACCAAATTACAGAAAACCCATAAGAGCTGTTATAAAAGTTGAAAAACAGCTCGTGAAACACAAGCTTTTATCCGTATGACAAAAAAAAAAAAAATCCACTGGCACGCTTGTTCTAAGTTTCCTCATCATCTGAGAAACGGTTAGAAAAGATAGCACCAATCAAATAAATTTGAAAGTATGAGAGAATTGTCATATAATAATCAATCATATAAATGTGCATTTCAAATGTATTATTAATTAATCTATATGAGGTCAAAATAGTTGATGCTCTCACCGTCAAAAGAAAACTTGCAAATATGTACACAAGGAAATCGGGCAATGCATCTCCTTCAGCAAGGTATGTGTCCCACAAACGGGTAACAAGATGAAAAGGGATCTGTCAAGGCAAAACCAAGCATTAGGCTTAGGAATAAACAATCACAACAAAAGTGGACAACCCTCACTTGAAACACAAGCACCATAGAACTACTAGAGGTTTGCTTCACTTTGTTAACAAAATGAGGATAAATCTGGCATGTAGATGTAATGATTACTAGAACTAATAATACAAACCTCGCGTATTAAGAGACAGTTGAACCAGCGAAAAGCAAATTGAAGAAATTCGAGCCCCTGCTCTTCCATGTGCCTCGAAACAGGTTCTGGGTTTACAATAACATACTCCTCAATTGGCCATACACATATTTGATCAAAACAGCATAAGAACAATTACAAACAAACTAGTTTACCTATACATGACATGATGCTAACATTCTGGAGAATATAGCATACAATAGATGAACAGAGAATGCCAGCTTTTTGAAGATGACACATTTTCAAAGGAATAGATTATGCAAAATACTTCAAAAGAAGCAAACAACAAAATGGTGTTTACCATCAATCCGCCTCACTAATTCCTTTAGCTTAAACACTAATCTCTGTATTCCTGGTTGAGCAAATGTGTAATGATCTTGCATGCCATCTATTAACTTTGATAGGCAACAATAACAGTCGGCCTCTATGCAAGAGATTTTATCAGGTGATAAATCAGAGATCGACCAGTTATCTATATCTCCTTCCAAGTATTCAGACAAGAAGACAACCAGAAAAGGCGTAGCAAGATCATTTATTCCCTGAACATATCCGCTGGCAGGATGTCGGATGGCCCTGAAAAGAAATCAAGAAATATAAGAGCCTGAAGAAAAAAATTACCAATAATATAGTAAGGAGAAATTTTGGATAAGATATTGACAGCTGCACTGTGCAAGATTACTGACTTCTTTCCATCATTAAACATCATTAATCAGTAACAGATGTCCAGATATGGGAACTACAAGGAATACATATATACTCATTTAACTCATAAAGAGCAACCAAAAGGGAGGTGATGGATAGAGTTTGTGCTAATTTTAACATCTCAAAAAGTGAGAAAAAACACAAGATCTGTTCTGAATAAAAGGAGCTATGGATTGTATTGCAGGCAAGGCAATAAGATTGGATTCCTGGAATCTATTAAGAATTTCAATACATGGATTAATTAAAATTTATTTAGTCACAATATATGGTTTACTTTAAGCTTTATCTAATCATAGATGCATTCAAGCAGATCTAATCAACAATTGAATCTCTAACAAATCCTAGAATGGGCATTCACCACAGACACTAACAGCAAGTATCGCATCATATCAAAGATGCAACGCAGCATGAATGGAAGGCTGGTCATGGTCTCCATAAATGAAAAGTGAGAATCTGATCATTATTCACTTATTCAAAGAATAAGTCAAAGCAATTTCCGTGTTTTGTCCAATAATCATTACTAAAGCATCACGTAATAATTACCCCGAAAACTCACACCTAGTGCAAAACTGACTTTCATAAGAAAAGAATGACAAAACAAAATATATTTCACAAATGTAAGTGAGAGAGTAACTAATATATTGACAGATTGGACACAGCAAATTGAAAAGGTAGCCTTTTAAACCTGAGTTTCAATCACATATAGCCAGGCACGTCAAATCATCTAATTGTCACCATAAAACCAATGAGATTACATATTGGTGAAAATCTATTAGTAAAAAAAGACAAAAGGAAAAGAAAAAAATTCTTACCATGTATAAAGGATGCGCTCCAATGATTTCTGAACTTGCGGTTGTTGGAAGAAAGTGACATCTGGTACAGTTCTTGGACAGTCAACAGAAATCTACCAAAGCAATAGTCAATAATCTGACATCCTGGGATTAGCATCAATCAAGTCTCAATTCAGTTAGGAATACCTGGCGAAGCATATTAATCTCATCATCTGAACGTTCTGTATCTGGAATGTCATAAAATTGAGCAACAGAGTCAAGGTACTCAAGGCGCTTCCTTCTTAGAACCCCTTCCCTTCTATCTGAATTAGGTGGTGCACATCCCTGTCGTCAGCTTGTTTTTTAATTTAAAACAACCAACAAATTATTAAGATATAAGAAGCATTTTAGGTTAGCTCAATGATCAGAACAATGTTCTCTTTAATGCATGCTCCACTAACCCTTACATGGAAACAAAGGAAATAGATAACCAGAAAACTGCCAGCCTGTCAATCACAATATTTGTTTTCATTTTTACCATAGCCATTTTAACTACACTAGAGAGTCGAGACGTATAAGATGAAGGCAGACATATGATGCCAAAACTGCATTGCTTTATGTAGCATCCTATTAGCTTCTACATGGCAAAAAGGTATCTTCCACATCAGATATCACATTCTTTTCCATGCTTGGCAGAATAGCTTGAGTTGTAAATGCACAAGTCTCTATTTCTTGTTTTTTTCTTTTGATAAGTCACATCTCTGTTTCATGTCAGTCATCTTCAAATCCCTTGGGCTATAAGACTATAACGCTTATCAAGTTTCATCATGGGATAGCTTTTCTAAACCCATGCTAGGCACTAATGAGTAAGCAGAAATGGGGTTTATTATTCCCATATCTTTCGGTCTCCAGCACATTGTTATGGAAACATCAGACCCAACTGCAGTTCATGAACAAGTTTCCAACATGAACTACTGCTATTGAGAATTGATATGCCATTGGATTTTACCAATACTACTGGGTACTGATTGTGACCACAACAAATCACAAAGGATTAACTGAAACCTATGAAGCCAGAAATATATGGTTGCCATGTTAACCTTTTTTGAAAGGAATCTGGGACTCATAAAATGTAAACCTTTCATTGCAGGATGTGAAACTTAGAAAGGAAGATCTACCTAGCAGCTTAACTGAACACTGATCCTATTTTCCTAGCATTTGAATCAAAACAAAATGGCACCAATTGCATGGTAATTCACTGAGCAACATCAAAATTGTACCGTCAACATGATTTCTCAAATGGAAACAACATTTGATGTATCAAACTTACCAAGATAAGCCTCCATACTGTGGGACGCATATATGATGGTACACCACTCCAAGCTAACTCACGCAACCTCTCTGTACAAGGAATTTTAGAAGAAATTAAAAAAAAGAAAAAAAAAGAAAAAAAAAGAAGGATATTCAAGATAAATGAGTCTGAATGATAAAATGCTTTCAATCAATATAGGCCTCCAAATACTCGTCCTTGAGAGGGTCTGCTCCTTATGTAGTATGCCGGTCTGATCTTGGATTTCAAACTTCCATCCATAGTGCAATATAAGCATCGAGAATGTTCTGTAGAGAAAAATACCTAGCATGACTGTTGATGAGGATAGCTCGTTGGTAAACTTCATAACTCTAGCAGAATCTGTAGATCTGGCACCCGTGGGGGGCTTGTGAACTTCTTTGGACATGGTTTCAATATTGGAGGTAGTACTTTTTAACTTATTTCCAGTTGGATTGCTATTCGGCTTCTGGACTTCTGCCTACAATAGGGTCAAGATTTTCCTCACTTAAATTCTATTGCTAGCTTTAATAATTTAAACAATATACAGCAGGCAACAATGGGCAGGATGATATTATTCATCAATAATACCTCACTTGACATATCCATTCGATCACTTGTGCCAGCATCACTTTCTGAGAGGCTCCTTCCAAAACTTGGAGATCGGATGCTTGGCTCCTCTGGTGGATCTGACCTCCTGGTCAGTAAAACTTTACCAGGAATACTCCGCCCTTTAAGCAACCTTGATTGAAGCAAAGGGTTAAAAATTCTTTCTTTTCAATAAAAGAGAAACACGTGAAAAATAAAATAGTGGTGATCTTTTTCGAATAACAAGAACCCATATGAATTCAATCAACCACAGTATCCAATCTTGATTAAACAGACCTCTTGAATTAAGTGATATTTAGCACACGTGCAAATGGGATTCTCAAATCTAAGCATAAAGTGCAACAACTTGAAGCTAAAAAATGGACAAGCCTACCCTCTCGGGCAATTCACCCATATGAAATGAAGCCCAATTTGAGAGATCTAAAGCAATTTCACAAACGGGTGTTTTACAAACAATCTGAAAACATAGAAAATTAACATGAGAGGATAGGGGAAATTCTGCGGCATACCCTTGGACATTCTTGAGGGTCTGGTTGAATCTTGAATCCAAACTTGAATTGTTGTCGTTGTTGTTCTTCATGGCTTAGTTTCTCGATGCAGCTGTTGCTTCTGCGTAATGGAAAATGAGTCTATTCAGTCCCTTTCTTCTCCACAAAACTCAAAATCACATGCCCGAACCGAAAAGAGCATCCCCATTTCTTTAGCACTGACCTCTCCGAGTATGAAATGTCACTTTTTCTTTTTCTTTCTTTCTTTATTCTGAGAGGAAAGAAAATAGTAAAGAAAACATGAAAAATATATATTTTTGTTCGTAATGATTATTCTCCTCAATTATATGGCTACAGGAAAAATTAGGCCGGTCTGGTTGGAATTTATTCATTGTGGAAATAATCTGTACCTTTTATATATATATATATATATATATATTAAATACAAATTTATATCAATTGACAAGTTTTTTAATAAATAATATATTAATTATAATTAATAATTAACATTAAATGATAAATATTATATCTAATTTTTACGTATATATAATAAAACTTTTAACATTATTATTGAATTTTATATTTTTATTTGATATTTTTCTCATATAAAAAGAAGATATTGCTTACATTTCTTTTGAGACAAACATAAAAAGAATATATATATTTTCAAAATTAGTATAGTAGGCTATCTTCAATTTCTCAAAATATAATAAAATATCAGTTTTTTCTACGAGAAAATTAAAAAAAGAAAAGAAAAGAAAAGAAGAGGACAAGATTGGAAGATGGGTTAGGGAGGGGGTACTTTTGGCAAGGAAAAAGGACAGGGTTGTCATCTTCGGACAGCAAACGCAGAAGGTTGTCGTCGTTTTAAGGTCTTACGTTTTCCGTGTTCCCGTTAATCAAAACCCCAAAAGCACTGTCTCAAATAAATACATAAAATAAAATAAAATAACAAAGCCCAATTTATTCCCTCATTAATTAAAACCCTATCGTCCATTGCTGCTCGAAGTCCAGACTCCACTGCAAAAACCCTTCTTAGCTTCCCTTCCACCAACGGCGACGGCGAGGCAGCTCTAGGCAGATCATTCTCCTCCAATTTTACTTCTTTTTCTTTTTGTTTTAAATTTCTCACCTTCTGCGGTTGAGTAAAAGAGCAATCTTTCTCGCTCAATTTCTTTCTTCTTTCTTTTTTGTTTTTGGATATTATTCTTCGAAATTTGGGGTTCGAGCTACTAGAATGGCTGGTGATGGCGGCGGCCTAGACCAGCCGCATAAGGCTCACCGGTCCCGTCAGGCGGGTCCCTCTGCCAAGAAAAAGGCTAATTCCGACAGGAAGAAGAAGAAGAAAAGCGATAACTCCGCCGACAACAAGAACCAAAACCCTAAGGTTTTTTCTTTTTAGTGTCTTCCCTTTTATTTTCTTTATCATTTTTTTTTGTTATTATCATCGTCATCATTATTATTATTATTATTATTGTTATTATTATTAGTATTTAAATTTTAGCCATGCTTGTATATGTAAATGAATGCCGGTAACGTGTTTATACAGGCATTCGCTTTCAAGTCGGCGGTTAAAGCCAAGCGCTTGCAATCCCATGCCGTGGAGAAAGAGCAGCGCAGGCTTCATATTCCTACCATTGATCGGACTTACGGTGAGCCCGCTCCTTATGTTGTTGTTGTGCACGGCCCGCCCAAGGTATTTAAACCTGTTCTTTCTTTATTTTTCCAAAATCTTGAAACATATAACTCATTAGCATTATTTAACTGCCAGTTTGAAATTGTTATCTAACCACTAGTTGGACTCGATTCATTCTTTCTAATGTATGGTTATATTGGTGGCAGGTTGGCAAATCACTTCTGATAAAATGTCTTGTAAAGCATTATACAAGACATAATTTACCCGAGGTTAGAGGTCCAATTACTATTGTATCAGGTTTGTGTTTGTATTCTCTGGAAGTTACGGAGTAAAATTGTTCTTCTATTGTGATTGAATTTTGGATCGGTCTTTGACATGTATTTTCCAAAAATTGTCTTAGGCAAGCAGCGGCGGATTCAATTTGTGGAATGCCCTAACAACATCAATGGCATGATTGATTGTGCAAAATTCGCTGATCTAGCATTGCTTCTGATTGATGGAAGTTATGGCTTTGAAATGGTGAGATAAGTCATTTATGATGTCTGCTTCTGGGCATTCTCTTCTCCTTTTCAGACTTCTATGCTTTATAATTTATATTTTGCCAGATTAATCTTTGTTGAGTCATTGATGTGTTCTTGCTTTTATATTTTGCTATCTTTATTGTGAGATCATGACTATGCTTGCTTGTATATTGTAACTTGGAGGTGGATCTCATTGGTTTCTCTTGGTCCCACCTTTTTGTCAACTGTTTGAGGTGGGAAGAATTTGTAGTCATTGTTTCCATCTGCCATTTCAATGATTTTGCATATTTATTTGTGTCACAGGAAACCTTTGAATTTCTTAATATTTTGCAAGTTCATGGATTCCCAAAAATTATGGGTGTCCTCACTCACCTTGATAAGTTTAAGGATGCAAAGAAGTTAAGGAAAACGAAGCAGCGTCTCAAACATCGTTTCTGGACAGAAATATATGATGGGGCAAAATTATTCTATTTGTCTGGCCTTATTCATGGGAAGTAAGTGTCTTCATGTTTTCCCTGCTTGGATCATATACTCATTATTATCTGCAATTTGGTGCACTTATTTTGCATCAAGATTGTTGTACTTTTTTGTTTTAACTCTTTATTGCATAAATAATCAGGTACACTAAACGAGAAATTCACAATCTTGCACGATTTATTTCTGTTATGAAGTTCAGTCCATTGTCTTGGCGAACTTCCCACCCATATGTTTTAGTAGATCGTTTTGAAGATGTAACTCCTCCTCAAAGAGTGCAAATGAATAGCAAATGTGACAGGAATGTGACGTTTTATGGTTATCTTCGTGGGTGTAATTTGAAAAAAGGGACCAAGGTAAACTTCTCTCACCACTTAGCCACATTTACAGTTACTGTTTCCTATTATTCAAATATTAGATTGTTGAATGTTATTTAATTAAAATATGTATAAATATATTATGGGTTTTAGTAAACATGAATAGATGTGTTCTTTTTCATATCTGAATTGTTAAATGGAAAGAGACACAGTTTCAGGTGCTGCACCACAGATTTTAATGTATTTATGAACTGTGACTCTAATAAATGAAGGGAAATCTGACACAAAAAATAACTTTGGCAAGCTAAGACAGGAAAGTAGGGTGGCTGAGCTGTTGCTGTTGTGCTGATTGATTTGAATGGTGGGACATTGATGAATTCCGTTCTCTTGAATAGGTTGCATGTAGACAGGGTTTAAGAAGGCTAGTTGAGCCTGATTAGGCTCTGCTGTAGCTCATCCTTGTTCAGTTCAGTTGATCAACACATTTTGCCTCACTCAAAGAAAATGTGCTCTTTATACATCTCTTATGTGGCAACAGTAGTGCCAATAGATGCCCTTTGTTGACTTTCTCTTCACATTTTATGTCTGTGATCTAACAGAGAATTTGTAAAACAGGTGCATGTTGCTGGTGTAGGTGATTACAGTTTGGCCGGTGTTACTGCCTTGGCTGATCCTTGTCCTCTACCATCAGCTGCCAAAAAGAAAGGATTGCGTGACAAGGAAAAACTATTTTATGGACCCATGTCTGGACTTGGGGATTTACTGTATGACAAAGATGCAGTCTATATCAACATAAATGACCATTTTGTTCAGTTCTCCCAAGTTGACAATGAAGATGGTGAAAAGGCAAATAAAGGTTTGAAAATTTTTATTACACTTTTTTTTCTTTTTTGTGGTTTCCCCTAAGAACAAACTGAATATTTCTTCCTTCAAAGGGAATCTCTCTTTTTCTCATTAATCTTTCTTTTTGAAGTACCTGAACTGCTGAACAGTTCTATTTATCATGTGATATTTTTGGTTTATCCTAATGGATGGTTATATCCTCAGCCACACGTGCAAGAAATGTTATCTTATATAGTGGACACATTGTGCTTTTCCTATTGGAATGTTATAATAAATGTGACAGCATAATGTAAGTAATGATTGCCTTTTTTAGTTGTAAATTCATTGCTAATGGGGCCTGTGTTCCTGTCTCACTAGGAAAGCATAGAGATGTGGGTGAAGTCTTGGTTAAATCCTTGCAGAATACAAAGTACTCCATTGATGAGAAGCTAGAAAAGAGCTTCATTAACCTTTTCAGCCAGAAACTTGCTACTTCATCTGAAGCTCAGAATGATGTAAAGGATAATCGTGCCACTGTGGAGCAGACGCAAAATATAGAACCCATGAGCTTGGCTCAAGAAAGCAGTGATGAAGATTTGGATGACTCGGATTCTTCAGATCAAGATGAAGCTGTTCAAAAGGATGATGCATCACTGGAGCAAGCTAATCTTAGTGGTCACTTGGAGGAACAAGTTGAGTTTCATGGTGGGAGGCTGAGAAGGAAAACTTTGTTCAAAAATGAAATGGATGACAAAGATCTGGAGGTAAATGGTCAAATTACTTCCTATGCTTTTTTGAAGGCAATGGCTTCTGGCAAGGAAAAGGGACCTTGCATGACCTTGTTTTCAGTTACTTTTATGTCTTGGTCACACACTACATGAAGATGATGATGCATTTACTGAATTTTGCTCTAGAATCAGTCCCATAACAAAAATGAATTAACTAAATGGACAAGTCAAATAATTATACAACTCTAAAATGGGAAAGGCAAAATTGGTCTGAAATATATGGGTCTCAGCTGATATTATACTCGGTACTACATTGCGCATTGTAATCTCTTTCCCTTTATTGTTAAAGTGACCTTTATGTTGCAACATATAGATTTAGTTTGGTTTGGAATACTCATACCAGCCATCACTGCAGGATTTTGATGATGGGAGTGAAGATGATGATGGTGATGAAGATTCTGATGAGCAATCTTCTTATGGTTCAGATTATTCAGAGAAAGATGGAGAGGATCAAAAGGAAGATGGTATTCCTTGTTATGCTAATTTCTATAAGCTAATCTTACACTGCCTAAATTCAGTGAGTATTTGCAATTGTGTGTTCATGGATGTAATGCTATAGTCTGGTACGAGATGAGTGAAGAATCTTCTGACAAATATGTAGAGAGATGCTATCATCATTTGCTTCATTATTGAAATCATCATATTAATTGGACTGCATTTTCGTGCATGAAATTTGGATCAGTTTTTAACTTTTCCTACTACTGCTTTTTCAGAAGATGACATGGGAAGTGCATCGAAGTGGAAGAGTGCAATCTCAAGACAATATACTAATCTCATGCAACTTGTTTATGGGGAACCAGCCACTGTGGCTACAACAGTAACACATGACAAGCAAGATGATAGTGATGATGAAGAAAAAGAAGAAGACTTTTTTAGACCAAAAGGAGAAATAAACAGGGTTTGTGATATCAGTTTTGATAACTATTGATGGTTTCACAGAACTTTGTATTATCTAGTTATTGATAAAAAAAAAAATTATTATCAAATTGTTTGGATTATGGAGATTGGTTTTCCTTGTTGAATTCATTGACATGTTTCATTCACTCTTGGCAGAAATGGACAGAAAAATTGGATGGTGCAAACCTCGATGCCGAGGACTGTTCTAAGTTTAAAAATTATGGGGACCATAAAAATTGGAAAGAGGCAAATGTATATGAAAATATCCGCAACCGTTTTGTCACTGGTGATTGGTCGAAAGCTGCAGAAAGAAATAAGTTATCTGAGGCTAACAATGAAGATGATGATGATGATGCAATATATGGGGACTTTGAGGATTTAGAAACTGGGCAGAAGCATGAGAGTGGTGCTGTAGGTGGTAATGGTGCTGTGGAGAATGAGGATGCATTAATAGAGGAGCGGAGACAAAAAAAGCTTGCCCTTCGAGCAAGATTTGATGCTGAATATCCTTCTAGTTTTAATGTCTGATTATATGGGCAATTTAAAATTAGTATTTTTAATTGTTGACCCCATTTTCTTCCTGCATAATCTCCATTGTTGGTGGGCTAGAAGTGCAACATCTTTTTAATTTTATACATGTGTGGCATGGTGAAATTGGCTTTTGTAACCTTAATCTTTGTTTACATATGATGGATCTGAATCACCAGAGGAAGCTGATGGGAAAGATGGAGCAAAGCTTCATCACACTCAAGCCAATGAAAGTGGATATTTTGACAAGGTATGCTTTCTAGGACACAAATTAACATAGTCTACTGTCATTTAGGGTTTCAGTGTTGTGATTTATGGTTGGTTAACATGGTTTGCTTTTCAGTTGAAGGAGGAGATTGAACTGCTGAAGCAAAGGAACATAGCTGAACTTAATGATCTCGACGAGGAAACTCGATTAGATATAGAGGGATTTCGGACAGGAATGTACTTAAGATTGGAGGTCCATGATGTTCCTTTTGAGATGGTCGAGCATTTTGATCCCTGCCATCCAATTCTGGTTGGAGGGTTTGGTCTTGGTGAAGAAAATGTTGGATACATGCAGGTTAGAGAATGGCTAAATTCTGTCATTTTCTTACGATAATGCTACTTGGATGATTTTAATCTTTTGTCTCTTTTGTTTCATGGGGCATTTGATTTTCTTATATGATGAATGGGTGCATAATGGTGGTCATATATTTAGAGCTACTTCGCATTTTTTGGACTGACATATGGAGCTTATAAATGTAGGAAAGTTTGCAGTTGCTTCCAACAGCAATTGCTTAGATTGATCTTTTGAGATATTAGACCAATACTGAAGAACAGGAAATGCATTATATGCTTATATCCCCAACCTAAACAGTCTAGTGGAGCTGAAACTAGAAATAAATAAAAGGCTATTTTACCCAGAACCATGATTGTGGATGTCTTGGAGTGTGATAATCTATTTCATTAAGTTGGGATTGTTGATGTAATTATTTCTCATCCTCTTGTAAACTCTACCATATGATCTGAAGACATCATGATCAAGGAATTTTAGTGTGTTTGCCCTCGAAAATTCCAGACATCATGGATGTTTTACCCTTGCTAACTAACTTGTAAATGAAAATAACTTTCTTTAAGAACCGGGTTTTTGTTTTTTTTTTTCTTTTATCTTGACTAGACTTTGGAAAGTGCTTTTTATAGTTCTCCCAGTTATCCTGTAACTTGAAGGCAAATGGAGAAATCTGGTTTATTATTTTTCCAAATTCATTTCAAAACATGTTTCTCTTTTTCTAAGAAATTGTGTCATGAGTTTCAATGAGTATACATGCCTTTTTTTTTTTTTTTGGCAAATTGAATTAAGAAACTGAGGGAAAACAAAATGGAAATTAGAGGTGAAAAGAGAAAAGTTAGTTTTCTGAATTTCTATCATAAACTGGTCAAATAATTCTTATGTGGAGTTACCATATATATGAGGCAAATCTTTTGATCAAATCAAGGGCAATATGTGCTGCCTATTAAAACAAAAAAGGTGGGGTAACCTTTATCAGTGCACGAAGACTCATCCTTCAATTAGAACCAAAAAGGTTTAAGAATAAAAAAGGAAAGAGAAGAACAGCAATTTATGATTTATGCAGTTGTATTTGCATCTTGCTGTCCTTATAGATTTCTAATTTTTCCTATCATGTGTCATATATGTCTTGTTTCTTTTCTTTCAGGCTAGGCTAAAACGCCATAGGTGGCATGGAAAAGTACTGAAAACAAGAGACCCAATTATTGTATCTATTGGTTGGAGGCGTTACCAAACTACTCCTGTCTATGCCATTGAGGATCGCAATGGACGGCTTCGCATGCTCAAGTACACTCCAGAGCACATGCACTGTCTTGCCATGTTTTGGGGTCCCCTCGCCCCTCCCCACACTGGAGTTGTCGCTGTGCAGAATTTATCCAATAATCAGGTTACCATGTGTTTCTTTTTTGCCATACTTGAATTCAGCGAAAGCATTGGATTGGTTCAATTGGGATTTAGGATAGTATTGTACTTCTTAAATGAATTTATTTGAAAGGGAATGATTGAGTACTTGGCTAGAGACATATTAAACCCAAGGGAGAGTTGCTAGTTGATTTACATCAGAATGTGAAACAGTTCTAGAAACCTCATCTATGTATGCTGGATAGAAATTATGGTGAAATGAAACCATATTACTTTTCTGCTTTTGGGTTTCCCCTTTCTTTCTTTCTTTCTTCCTTGTTTTTTAATGTTTACTTTTTCTCACATTCCCTTATCTTGTTCTATTTAATTTTCAGGTAGCATTTCGGATCACAGCAACTGGAGTTGTGCTTGAGTTCAATCATGCAGCAAAGATAGTGAAGAAAATCAAGATGGTTGGTCACCCTTGTAAGATTTTCAAGAAGACTGCCCTTATTAAGGATATGTTTACTTCAGATCTTGAGGTGGCTCGGTTTGAAGGTGCTGCTGTTCGAACTGTTAGTGGGATACGTGGCCAGGTGAAAAAGGTATGCTTCCTTGTGGAAAGCTTTTATAAAAACTCTTCTTGCATGTTGTAAACACTTGTCTTTTGGTTGATTGAAAGAAGTGCTATTGCTACTGATTTTGTTATGTTTGTGTTATTTTTGTATTCTTGTTGTTATCATTGTGGGCAGGCTGCAAAAGAAGAAATCAATAACCAACCAAAAAAGAAGGGAGGAGCTCCAAGAGAAGGGATCGCTAGGTGCAGCTTTGAGGACAGAATTCTCATGAGTGACATTGTTTTCCTTCGTGCATGGAGTCAAGTTGAAGTTCCTCGCTTTTATAATCCACTGACCACAGCCTTGCAACCTCGTGATAAGACCTGGCAAGGAATGAAAACTATGGCTGAATTGAGGAGGGAGTACAATCTTGCTGTTCCCGTCAACAAGGATTCATTGTACAAGGTAATTCTAATGGCAAAAACTGTACTTGTTTTTGCCTTCTCGCTTATTTGCCTGATTTCCTCCTTTCCCATCTGTTCACTTAGAAAAACCCAGAAGGTTCTCACATTATTTGTTGATTTCTTTGGCCTGTACAGCCAATTGAAAGGAAGCCAAGGAAGTTCAATCCACTGGTGATTTCCAGGTCACTACAGGGTAAACTTCCATTCTCATCCAAGCCCAAGGATAAACCGAGTCAAAAACAGATACCCCTTCATAAGAGGAGAGCTGTTGTTATGGAGCCTCATGAGCGTAAAGTACACACTCTTGTGCAGCACCTTCAACAGATCAGACATGAGAAGGTAATGTTATAAGGCAAGACCAATACAGTTTTACCTACTTGATTAATAAATGGAAAAAATCTTTTTTAAAGTTTACTTCACTATAAAGACTTCCCAGGGCTATGAGTTTAGATTGAGGGAACCATGTAATGGCTTTCCCAACTTTCATAAATTTCAGACAGACCTAGAATGGGAAGCATGATTTAATAGTTAACATGCTTCTCTAAAATGTGTTTGAGCCTTGTTGACACCTAAGTTTTTGAATCTCCTTGGAATTCAAAGAATGATAAATGAGAAGCAGACACAGAATAAAACTTTCATACTTCTGTGTTTATGTGTTTATTCTGTCTTGTTTTCTATGGACAATGCAGCTGACTGCATTTTGTTGAGAAACTTCTCAATCTATAGCCTCATGACATTCATACCTTAAAATGTGGTTGCAGATGAAGAAGCAAAAGCTGAAGGCAGATCAGAAGAGAAGAGAAATTGAATCAGAGAAAGCAAAGGATGAGCAATTGTTGAGAAAGCGCCAGAGAGAAGAAAGGCGGGAGAGATACCGGGTACAGGACAAACTAAGTAAGAAAATGAGGAGAAGTTGAGGTTCCTGATGGTCTCATAGCAGGGTTATCCCTTCGGTCCTGTGCCGGAAATCAGCTGTATGACAGTTCTGGAATGAGCAGCCACAATTTTGCTGCACTCAAGACAACACTCTGTAGGACACACCTCTCAATCTATCTGCTGCCCTTGTGGGTGTTGAAGCCCTCTGCAGTTTCTGGTTCATCATCAGTAAAAGTGTTCAAAATTCGAAGCATTTAAGCTTTACTTTTGCTGATGATGTGGAGTTTTTCGTGCAGAGACCAGTGTGGTTGCATGACTGGCCATTGTCATCCCTATTTATAATGAAAATGGAAGTCATCATTAGTTTTCATAAAGAAGATTCAAATGAACATGCAAGTGGTTGAAACAAAAAATGGATTCTAGTCATTGTAACGGCTAGGGTAACAGATAAACGAGTATATATGAAAGAAGCATTAGCGTACAGAGATAATTGGTAATGGCTTCGACCAAGTTTTGCAATCAAGTGTACCCCCCAATTTGCTCAACTTGTATAACATGAGATATCTAGGCCAATGTTCCACAAGTCAGCTGGCCTTGGACAGCTGACGAGTTGGTTGCCAATGTTCAAAAATTGTCGTTGTTAGTCAACAGGGGGTCGTCCAACGTAGCCGGTCAGGTAATGTTTGTAGCTCAGCGTGTTTTCTAGTTCAACCCCATATCAGCATGAACTTCTATGGTTCTGTTACGGGAAAATAGTGAAGGGGCTGGCAATTTTCTCGTGACCTTACCTTACCGTGCGTGACTAACAATCCAGCAACGGAAGTTGCTTTTTCTTGAGCTTCAGATACTCATTGAAATTTTCTTGGGCAACAAACTTGAAAAGCATTTGGAGAAGTCTAATATTGCAGTCATATCATATCATATGATATTTTTCAATTTTAATCAATTGCTACTGAGTTGAAGGAACATGATATTTGTTATATTTCAAGGCAATTAATAGCACCTTACCTTATTTTGCTCTTAAACAAAGGAAAGGGGAGAAACAGGAATTCAAACCATGAAAATTCCATGCACTGTGTAACAAAGGATTCAATCACTAAAAGTGATCGATAGCTGACACAATTCTGTGCTCTAAATAGATGCTTCTACTTTCCGAGCATAAATTCAGATGTAATCTGACACCTGACGCAATGTCAATATCTTCTCCCTACATGTGAGAATCATTCAAGCACTACAACAAAATCTTATTCTAGTGCCTTCATTTTTGGATTAACAAGCAAAGCAGGCTCAAGACATCTCTTTGAGCAGCTAACAGCTAAAAATAATAATCATGGCAGAATTTTCCGTCTACGGCGCGGAGTCTCCCGTTTTAGGTATATCTTCTCTGTCTCGTTCAATGGTCGGCTTGACCCATCTGGCAAGCTTACAAACTTCCAGCCGCCGCCACCTCCACGCTTTCCTTGAGGTCCTAGTTTCTCCACTGTGAAGTTCCAACCCTCAGAAGGACGCCGCCTACTATACTTGTGGCATTTCACCTCTCCTGCCATCTGTAGATTAAGAAAACAATATCATCTAGAGGACTAAAATGGCTAAAGAAAATTAACTGGATCACCATGCTAAATTGGATGTGATACTCCCTGACAATATATTATTAAGAGAAGGCTAGACTTCATGGATGTAGCATATGGAGCACCTAAACTACTTTAATATAAAAATCAGCACCTAAAACCTGTCTCCTAAACGGTTTCTGCCATCATCACCCTCTCTAATATGACATCAACAGGCACACTGAACACACCACCACCCCTATTTTGCTCCAAGCCTAATCTAAGGTTTCCTATTCCAAAATTTTATGCCTCACTGATTGGGCTTTGCGGTGTCACTTTTACTTCATGTAAGTAAATGTTAGCAAAAACTCTTTATCTTTGTTGATTTGATTTTAGGAAAGGAAGGAATGGTGTGGGGTGGGCTGTGGCAGGAACAAAATAATGCATATGCAGTAAGGAATGAGGAAAAAAAAAAAACACACATTCAGATGATGGTCGTGAAAATTAGGACAATTGTAATTGACATTTTCAGTTCCTTCTCGCAGGTAAAATGCACAGAGAACATCAAACTTACTTTCATTTTGTTGAAGTTCATCCTCTGGACAAACTCTTCATAAAGCATATCATCCTCTTTCTTGGAAATCTCATAGTGGACTTCATCTGGATCTCTAGTGGTGCCATCCCAATCTTCTGGCATGACCTTGAAATCAGGCTTATATGGAAGGGATGCTACATGAAATTCTCGGTCATGGGAGTTAAAAAATCTGAAAGTAGTAAAAGAGACAATTTGAAGACATAACAAGTCTTTTGAAGACACAAAGATGAATGCTGTACAATTAGCCATCTAATGGCTATATGGTACATCACTTTACATTAAAATTACACTGCTTCACCTCCACATATATGTATATGTGCACACTTATATTCATGCAGAAGCAAACCTACATGCACACACCGTAAAATGATTGCCAAAAGGAAGATTTTGATCAAAATATGGAAATAAGGGCCTATTTCAGAAATTTGTTTCTTACTCTGGGCAGGTATCAAGCAGAAGCTCAACAGAGTCGTCTAGGGGATGACCAAGCTTTTTCTCCTCTTCCTCCTCAAGCTCTTTCAACCAAAGAATGGCATGAACCCTCTGCCTCATGATTCTGTAGTCCTTGGCAAGCCTATCAACTGTGTAGACTTCTGGATTCTCCTTGTGCAAACGGTACATCTCAGCTTTCTCTGAATCCTTGAGATAAGATCCTCTTGCACCAGGCTCTCTTACTTGCTTCAATAGCACACTTATCTCAGCAAACCTCTGATCCCATCCATTAACAAAAGCCCTGCCCTTCTTGTTCTCTCCCTCCAGTTCATTCAACCTGTCATCAAACTCTTGCAACTCATGGAGGAATGGAGCCTGAGAAGTATCCCTCCCACTATCAGTAGAACTAGTTTTACGGCCCACTATCTCCCCATCAAAATGATCCTTGGTAATTCCCGTTGACCATGATGAAACTGAACCCCAATCTACATCACTGGAACCAGTTCCACTAACGGACCCACCCCCTGTACCATCCCAATCATTTTTACCTTCATCTCCACCGCTACCATCCCACCCTGAATTTGCCGAAAAAACACGGGCTCCTATACTCTGATATGCCCCATTTCCATTACCTGATGCAATCCTTGTGTCAGCTTTAAAAGCAGGGATGCCTCTGTGCTTCAGAAATCTTACTGAAGTTGTACTGGTGCTTAGAGAGGAGAGACGAGATATTATTTGGTGAATATTCTGCATACTCAGCCGTATTATCCCACGAAGCAAAAACAAACTGTATATGTATTACAAGATAAAAACAAAAGAACCTGCAAGGAAGAGAACCTCGCATTTAGCCTTTATAGAGGCCTGTATCACTGCCTAGAAAAAGTAAATCAGAACTCACTCAAGCACTGCTATGCATGCATAAATTATGCCTTCAGCTAGCCCCTGCCCCCAATATACAAGGAGAAAGCACAAGCAACTCAGAAAGAGTGATCTGCACTATGACATCAATTCAGTCCACAGGAACAGCTAGAAAACAAGCTTCTGCATGCCACTAATTTGAAGCTGGCTCGGAATCAGAAGTAGTAATTTTGTTCTCTATTTCACTGGCTGGGTTATACTAACTCCTTCGATGCCAGGTATTAATTTCCTCAACTCCCAGCCAGTCAAAAGCTGATTTCAAATAGAAGTAGCAGTACTAAACAAAAACAGACAAACATTGTAGTTAACACACACATATTGCCTGCCGTGGGTATCTTTTGACGGTAACAGACACAAATAAAGAAAAGGATTTCATATTTTCAGCTGTTTTAGTTTCCACATGTTCCTTTTCTGACTTTTCCCTTCTTGGGAAGTTGCATTGCAATGCGGGATTAGGCGATTAGGTTATATTTTTAAGCCCGAACTTAAAACTCAAAAAGATGCTAACTTTTACACTAAATCACCCGAAATGCCCAATCTTACATCAGGTTCAGCTAAAGCTAGTGGCAAATTCAATTTCAGAAGCACAAAGCACGACATCAGTCACGGGTGTGACTACAATTGCAAAAGAAGCCAAACGGCAAAATGGCTTAAGTTTAGCTACTAAATGACCTTAAATAGCTTCTGGGGTAACATCAGAGAAAAGAACACACACACAAACAAGATTGAAGGTAATATGTATAGGTTTCGATTTCTTTTTTGCAATTGCTACATCAGAACCATACTTAAAATTAGGATTAAATATAGGAAAAACCCATTAAAAGATAAGAGAAAGGCACATTGAGAGACTTTGCTTTACCTCTGATACTTGAAATGGAGCAGACAGAGAAAGAGAGAGAGAGAGAGAGAGAGAGAGAGAGAGGAGGCCACCGATTCCGTTCGATTGGAAAGCCCTTGGAGGAGGAGGGCGGCGTTATGGGTAATGAGGGCTGAAAACGGTACCGTTTTCTTTTAGACCTTGTCGGAACCTTTCCGAGGTCTGATTATCAATGGGCTCAGCTCGGTTCGGAGTTGACCCGGTTAAGATCGGGTAGAACCGACTCTACTCAAAATGCAAAAGCAAAAACGGTACCGTATTACGTTAGGGTAAAGTGGCCGTTGCAGTGTATACCGCTTTTTTTTTCCGTCTTTTTGACGTCGTAAAAACCAAGCCAAGCCTAGCCAAGCCAGGCCGACGCCATCTGCTCATCAGTCTGGCTTCTTAAACCCTTAGCTTTTCTACGGTGACAGCTTTGACCTTCAAAGACAAAAAACCCTGACTCTCTCTCTCTCTTGCTCGCTGTGCAACTGTTTCTCTCCGGCGCTGTGAAAAGAGGATAAATGATGGAGAGGGGTTTGGGATCCTATCAAACCGACTGTGAATCGATATTATCTCATCTTAAGCACCAAGAGAAGCTGCTTATACTCAAAAGAAGGTCTCTTTCTTTCAATTTTCATATTCCCCACCCCCCTTTTTTTCTTGATTTTTAAATTTGTTGCTTTCTTTTTTTTTTTTTTTAAATCTCAACCTTTCTTTTCTTTTCGAAAAAAAAAAAAAAAAGATTGAGCGTATGCATATGCGTATAGCATGGTCTTGTCAGGCTTTTTAAAGCTGAAGTTTTTTTTTTTAAAATTTCTGTGGTGTTTGTTTGGTACATTCAAGACACTTTGGCCTTTGTTAATGAAGGGAAAAAGATGTGTTCTTTATTATCAATTTTTCTTTGGCCTTTTAATCCTCTTCTCGCATTACGCTCAAAACCAAGGCTTTTGTTGTTTTTGTGGATGAATGGGTTGCAGGTGGTTGATGGGACTCCCTGTGTCTAAATCGGGACAGAAGATGATTTTAGACGATAGGTTAGTTAACTTTTATGTGGCTTTAAGCTTTCAGTTGTTTCCTTAATGATAACGATAGTAATTGGTGTTGGTGTGGCCACTACAGGTCCTTGCCGGAGTCTTTGCTTAGGGAAGATGATGTGAGTTAGTTTATTTGATGTTGAGTTCTTGAAAAGTTTCAGCTTTTGTGTGCACATGCCTAATATTTGATTCATATGGATTGCATAATATCAGTTTGAATTTTGGTAGCCACAATTGTGGGAAGGAGAATCATGTGGGCATTTGTAATTTGACCAAATTTTGTGATTATCCTTCTGGTTTGATGGATTCTGCAACTATTATACACTTTAGATGATCGTTAATAGTAGGCATGGACAATGAGTCATTCTCGGTTTTATGTTAGAGAGTAATTTTTGGCTTTTTTGGTTGTGGGATGCCATCGGAAGTCAAAGGATTCTTTTAACTTTCTGACACCATGTGGAACTTGAAGTATAAGTGTTTTGTGTGTGAATAAAATTGAACATTACAGTTTGCTGCAATGTGTGTTGTTTGGAAATTGTATGCCATAGCAACAAAAATTGTTTGTACATAAAATTTGTTATCTGCATAATCTCTTAACATCATTTTGAGATTTGAAACATAAGATTGTCACCTAATGACATTAAGATGGTAAACTGTGTGAGTTTCCTTGCAAATCTGGCATTTTTTTCCCCCCTTTTCTGGCTAAGAAAATGTCAACTTGTTAAAGGCAGCAATTTCAGTTGAATGCAATATATTCTCATTTACTAGCCCTTAGAATGGTATTTGTTTCCATCTTCCTTTTGCTTTATAATATAAATTCTGCTGGTGTACTTCATGTCTTGCTCTTCTTGTCTGCAGATATTCTCTGAGACCGTGAAAGCATATGTCGAAGAAGCCTTTGGAGGTTGTAATGTTGGAATCAAGGATAACCATACTCAAGAGACTAACATATTGATTGACCAAAGCAATATTAGAAGAATCTTGTTATCATCTATGGATGCTTTGACCAATAAAGGACTTTACCTTCTTGCTAAGTTACTTACAAGGGGCTCAATCAACTTTGCAAAAACCCGTAAAAAAATGAAAAAGATAATCAAAGAATGTATTGCTAAGTTTCTTGGGGTTCAAAGTCATGATCCTGCACAGATCAAAATTTTTGCAGAACTTTCTCAACTTCTCAATGATCCTGTAAATATTCTTGAGAATAGAAAGTCCACATTTCAATCTCACAGAGCTGCTGCTGTCAAAATACTGGATGGACTGGAATCCTTGCCAACTGAAACATTATTGGCTATGCGCAGGAGACTTAGAGGTATACCTGCAAGAATTCCTCATTTAAGGTGGCAGAGATGTGGATGGAAACGAGAAAAGCTGATTCATAAAGTCAGGATAGCTAGTCAGAAAATGCTTTCAGAACTTGGTAAAGGGGACATGCTACAGACACCATTAGCCAAAGCACTTGCAATAGTGGGCTTGTCACTAAAGCTTACACCAGGTTGCTCAAATTCCTCTGTGGCCGATTTTGATCAGTTCTCACCAAAAATTAAAACCTTACAGGACGAGATAGCAAAAGCTGTTTGGTTACTCACTGCAAAGGTTAGATTTTCTGAGTTGAAAACCTTGCAGCTTCTGTTAGAACCAGATGCAAATATTCCAAATAGAAGCTTAAGAACAGCAATGAAGAAGATGTTAAGAGAATATATTTTTGAGTGCAATGATTTAGATGTCATTCCTAAGTGCTTATCAGAAGCCCTTACCATCATTAACCGGAGTTCTCGAAGTACACCCTATGGATGCTTCCCGCGGGAGAAAATTCAAGAAGAGGTTGAGTGCATATTAAGTGTAAGTGCTCAGACAAAACGAATTGTTTGGGATTGGATTCCTGACTATGAGATTGATGAGGATTTTGCTGATGCATATATGGAGAAATCAGAAGAATGTCTCGATGATGATGATGATCTTGATTGTGATATTGAAGATGTTGTCACTACTTCTGCTTATGGTTTGAAATTGGAGCAGGGCAATTTTCAAGGTACTGCATCTTGTTCTACTGATGGGGATTGTCTCGAAGAGGGTATTGGGGAATATGTACCAGCAAATCCTGTGTCACCAACTTCTATGGCTGAAAAGAGGTGCAGCTCGCTGTTTCAAGAAACAAGTCTTAAGTGCATGCTTGGTGACGATGTCAACCATTCTGAAGTAGAAAGCATAGGCAAATGTGGGGCATCAGCAATTAAAGAAAACTGTGTCTGCATCTTTCCTGAAAATGGGAGGTTTAATGGCAATTCTATTAGGAGTAATGAACCTGAACATGGTAATGGATCCAATTCAGAGAGCACATGCAACAACCTATACCTGGCAATCCAAGAGATCTGTGATGAGACTAGTGTGGTTGCCTACAATATTATTGGTTGCGTAATGGAGGGGTTGGCACGGGAAGAAGGTGTTGATATAGATCAGAGAGATAGATCATATCTAAGAGTTGATTACTCCAGTCAAGAGGATCCGGGTAACATTTTCATAGAACTGTGCTCCATTTTTGCTGCAGTCTATGGTAGTTAATTCTGGTTTCTTGAAATAGTATCTAGATACTGTTTTGTCATGCGTAGGACAGCTAATCTATCTTTTGACAAGTCAAGTTTTAATGTGTCTTCTGGGAAGTGAAACTAAAAGTTTAAATATTGTTTTGCCATGGCATTTCATAGTCAAACTGCCATTGATGTAAATTCGGCAACTTATCTGACTATGATTATTGCAAGTGCACTTTACATTATTATGCATTTCAAATATGGTATCAATTAGCTATGTTCTTAGTAATGTTTGTCAATGATTCTTCACAAGTAATTTTGCAGCTTATTTTGTTCTCTGCTTTTGGGCACAAATCTAACATGTTACTCCTCCCTTGAATACACCTAGTGTTTGTCCATGTGATCAGTTACATAGTCTACTAATTGTTTTGCAATTATTTCCAAAAATCAACTCTAGGGTTGTCATTGGATAAATGCATATTAGGTTAACCAATTAAGATGAAATAGGTCTCTTTGATGAGTCATGGCCCACCTTTTGCTCTGCACCTGTATTGTTGTGGATCATTGAGATGAAGTTAATGAGTTTTCATCTACAATTACAGAAGAAAATCAGACTTCTGAGAGATCTCTGGCTATTTCAGTTGTTCACATTGTTGAAAAGCTGGTACCTTCCATTTCGAAAAGGTATGGCTGCTTTTCATTTGGTATCTATAGGCCTGTTATAACACTGGCTGCAGTGGTATTGTCATGTTCAGTTTCTGATTTTGATACCAACTTTTTGAATTAACCTAAATCAAATTCAGCCTTTTGTTTTACTGGCTTAAATGATATTCAACTTTTAGGATAGAAGAGAAGTATTTTTGTCAAAATCATTAATATTTTAGAGTTTTGATTAAGACTGTTTATGGATGCAGTGGAATGGAAAAGTTAACGAAATTGATGGGCATATGATGTGAAGCCTTGGCGCAATAGTGAGGTACTATGACTGTGACATGGAAGTCACAGGTTCTAGTTTGAGCAATTGCTTCTCTTAGAAAACTTGTGCTGCTTATGTCCAAACTCTGCCCTCCTCAGACCTACACACGGGAGCCTCGTGCCTCGTGCATTAGTAATGGGTAAACGACAGTGTTTCTTGAGGCTTTGATGGATACGTTCCCAATGCTCCCTAGAAAGGCTACAAAATGCTTCTGTCTGCTGATCAAACTTCTCTCTTTTTCTTGGTTTGCTACAAGAGGACATTTCAGAGCAAAATATCCCAACTAAAATGGTAGCAGACTCGTCACTTTTGGCTGTCCATTGTACAGTAATTTTGGGACAGCCCCCATCAATGGTGTGAGTACTAGAACAGCCATTTCTCTGATCAAGGTTGGCCAACTGAATCGTCAATCTTGTGTATTAATCGCATCTTTTGCTTGTGAAGAGAGTTTTACTGTGATCTTGAGACAACCTTCGCGATCTGTTTGTGGTGGGTGGTGGTCTCTGCATTGATATCCCTAAAGAAGCCACGATAATTTATGCTGTTGATATAATTGCGGTGAGGTTCTCCTGCAAGGAAATATTTGTTTGGCAATGATGTGAGACTCATCTTCTTGATGCGCCAGTCATTCTGTTTGGTATATTGGGGGCCAGAAGGGACTTCATGAGCCCAAGCCAAAACTAGTAGTGGTGGGCGGTGGCAAGTTAGTGTGCTGATTCTGCTGTTTTTAGTGACTTCATTTCATTGTTTTACTTTCAGAATTGTACAGCCCCTAGAGGAATTTTTGTAGCAGGGTAGTGGGCAGAATTGTATCACAGAAATTGTGAGTTTGGCCAGCTCCAAAATTTGGGAGAAAATAAGTCCAAAGCAGAAAGTTTTCACACTAATTCCTCTCTATTTTCTATCAATGTATCATGCAAAGTAGGATGAGGATCCAAAGGCTTAAGGGGTCAAGGCAGTAGAATATCAAGTTTAAGTACAGGGTCTGTTATGTAGTGAATAATGTGGACCAAAAAGCTTGCCATGGGAAATGAAAGCTAGATGAATAAAAGTAACATGTTTGCCAATGAACATTTTCACTTTATAACCTTTTAATTGGTAAGTCGTTATACAATCTAAAATTAAGACACTGTAGCACACAGAACGTGGCTCCTTAGTCCTTCATACAATGACAGCCCTTTCTTCCCAATTCTAACATGGGGAAACATGTAAATAACCACAAAAAGTAGTACTTCCGGGTTCTCTGGTCATTGTCTTTTCTATGCCCCCATTTTTATGAAATAGACCCCACAAAACCATTATAACGCATAAAAATCCATACTTGAGTACTGCCCCCAAGTCCAGGATTAACCAATTGCTATGAGCTTCTTGCCAAGCTGAGCTGCCCATGGCCAAAGGCATGTCACGAACAAGAAACTACACTCTACGTGTTCCAACATTATCCAGTATCTCGAGACACTCCCGCAAGTCAGAGTCACTCACCAACAGCACCCATTCTTCTTCATCGTCTAGATATTTCAGCTGGAATGTCCCATTTTGGAGTTTGAACCTCTTTGCAACCTCTTCATACAACAACCTGCAGACGGCCCAAACTTTAATCGTATTGTATCTTCGTTATAAGTAGCTTTCACAGTTATTCTCGATTCACCATCTCGACTGCCTGTTTTGACTTTTGGATGCTGCACCTCCTCAAAGCTCGAGGAGCTTGATGTAGTGACATGAAGCATAAAACCAGAGCCATTAGATGACTCGCTCATAGTTGCACAAGCAAGTTGATTATGCCCCACAGCTCCATCATCACCTTCCACTTTGACATCCATCTCATTACCAGTGGCACCCAAGGAGGCAGATCTCCGAGCCAGAAGCTGGGTCTCTGAATTCTCTAATTTCAAACTACCTTTGTTCATGCCTCCTTTATTGTCTTCTTCAGCAAAACAGGAGCCTGTGGAGACATTTTCAAGGAAAGCCCATGGTTCAGAGCCAAGCCTAGTCTGCTCGCATAAGCCAGTGTCTATTGGGACCAACTTGGAACCCTCGCTACAATCACTAACTGATATACTCCACTTCTTTGTCACATCCCCATGTGTACTGGTGTAACACTTTTCCTTAACTCTTAACTGTCGAATTTTCTCCATCACTAAGAGACACTGAAGGTACGGAAACTTCATTCCAGGTGACAAATTATTGAATAATGGAGCCAGCTGCCGAAAAATCCCTTGTGGTAGGATCATACTTTAGTCCTTCCACACCCTGAACAGAGTCCAGCACAGTCTCTATTTTACTTAATGATCGGTTCACCTTCTTTATTTTTCGGGAAGGCCATCTGGAGATCCCATGTTGTCTGCATATCCTTTCCAATGTCGTGGGGCATACTAAAGAACAGAAAAAGAAAACAAAACAATAATTAATGATTCTTCAAATTAATGAAAAAAAAATTCTACACCGCAGCCCCTAGGAATATTGTTACATAAGGTTGTGACCAAGACTCCATCACTAATTATTAGATCTGCCTAGCTACTCAACTCCAGGAATTATTAAACCTCAGAGGGAGGTGCAAAATTATGTTTCGTTATAACCACAGAAATAGTGTTTACATACAGTCATGACCAAGACTTCCTCACTAATTACCGATTCCAGATAATTTATTTCTCTCCATTCCCGAAATAACTGAAGTTTGAAGGGAGGAGGCGCATAATTCTACACAAACGTATGGATGTTTCAATTGGGGACTTGCTTGCCTCTGCTAGTTTTATTTGGAAAAAATGAGTAATCTGCGATGAACTTTCGTGGACAACAATGACGCAAAGAAATGTAACACGGAACTAACCACCAATGCCTTTGGCAGCATCCTTCGGACTTCCAGAAAAGTATTGATGAAGAACACTCAAGCTCACACTTTTCTCTGCCGTGCTCCTCTTCTTCTCCACCTGTTTTCTCGGTCCACTCATCATCTGCAAGCAATTTGTTATCAAAATGAAACCAAAGGAGCTTTTTCAATTAATGCAACTCACTCAACTTAATGGCAGCTAAATTCATCTAAATGGGGCACAGTTCTAACTTTATCTTCTGCACAAGATTAGTTCATTTATAACAAGGCAAGAACCCCTTTACTGAATCGAAAAACAAAGCCCCATCATTAACATTGAATCATCTTGAATGGCACGAGATGGACAACAAAGGGAAACTGATACTGAAAATATTATATTATACATCATCGTTCAAATACTATCTATCTTGAATCACATCCACACTTACATAATGGTCTTGGAATACTCTTGACAATAAGAAGTCTCAGCAAAGAATCAAGATGGTTATTAAGCCATCAAAATATAAAACGTAGCATACATAATCATGCACCTTCTATTTGTTGAAAAATAAGACAAAATCACCATTTAACATAAAGGACTGGAAAAATGTTTTCAGAAACATTACCCGTTCACGCGGACTATCTAATTCCGTGCCATCATTTTTTGAGTTAGAAACACTGCAAGGCAACTTCTCAATAGAGCTCAAGTTGTCTTCTGGTAATGCAGTTTTAGAGCTTCCCCCGGATAATGGTTTCAGTAGGAAGTTTCTTTCTGCTGTCTTATGAGGCTCAACATTACAACCTTTATCTCCAACTATTTCTGCATCTGAAATGGTTCTCAAGCTCCTGCAAATTCTCTGCCTGGTACTCGAGAGGTTGTTCAACAATAATTGCTGCTCGGGACTCCCCTTTATGTTAACAGGGAGAAACAACTCCAATATAAAATCATCATCATCGGTATAAGTGATTCTTAGTCTGATTGCAACCGCAGCATTCAGACCATATTTGCGTGCATGATGCACAAGTGGATACTCAATTTTATCATATTCCTTCACGTCTGGGGAAAAAAGGGGTGATTTGATTGAAGTGCTTTTCCGGCTATACCTTGCCCTTCTTTAATATGGTGCTCTGCGCATACATGCATGCACAAATCCTTGCATCTCTCCATCGCTAACATAACAAGCAGTAGGCTCAAGACAGAGCGCACATTTCCCATCGGATCGTGAATTACCCTCTCTGATGTGTACTTTTACAATCTCCTCAACAGCTTCCTCAGAATAATTGCAAGGAATCCATGTTAGAGCCAGTGGCAGTCTATGTGCATCACATACAGCTTGCAACACTTGAGTTATTTCAGCTAATGCACCTCTTTGATTCCTGGAGAGACACTGGAAAATTAATTAATTAATTAATTAAAAGCTAGATTGATGGCAAGCATTGGAAACTAAGGATGGTGTAACGAAAAATACAAGAAGGGGTGATTAAAACAAAAGTTTAATGTTAAACACATTCAATCACCGAAGTACAGATTACTTTTAGCAATTTCTTACACATTCAATCACAATAATGATCAAATTTGAAACCCAATGCGCATCTCTTCATAAATCCATGTTGATCAAATTGATCAAATTTTCATTTTGTTGCCATGCTTTTGTTGTTAGTCTCTCCCTTTTTCTGATGTTACATGAATTTTTTGAACAAAATGAAAATGGGTCGCAGATCCTACAATATATTATTATCAGAGAATGGTGGCAACAAATTCAATTATAAATGCTTGTTCTGCCTTTTGCCTCGATTTTGTTCAAGGCTATCAATTACTCATGTTTTTTTTTTTTTTTGAAATTTTAATATCATTCGTCCTGTGGATTGCTCATGATCAATTATCTTATGTTATTACACATGAAATGAAATGAAAGCTCGTTAATTTAGATCTACATACTTCTGGTCACCATTTCAAATACATTGCATTGGCCTAGATTATCCAAGGGAAAACAAAGGTACAAAAGTAGACAATCCTGGAATTCCTCCGCACATTTTGAAAAACAATGCAATCCATCAACCCAACCCCCCCAGTTCAAAAAGATGGAGAGAAATCATGTTTTCTTTTTTCTTTCTTTTTTTTGTGAATTTGAGTCGAGTCTAATTTTGATACGTCTATTTCTATTTCTTACTACTGACTAACTTTTTGCAACATGAATAAAAAAAAAAAATATATATATATATATATATATGAGACTTCCGCATAAAATAAAAAATAAAAAATAAATAAAAAACACCAGACTCTCATTAGTTGACAAATAGAAATTAGTAAATGGGTTTATATTCCTTGGGCCCATTTCGGTCTCTAGATAAACAAACCTTTGTCGTGTTCCCACTGGAATTTTATAGCGGCCATGGGCCTCTCGGCCCACATCAGGCCCAGGTGAACGAAGAACATAACGCGACAAAATATTAATTTTAAATAACAAGACAAAAAGTTATAAAAAAATAATAATAAAAAGACAAGACAAGAGCATAATTTAATTTTACAAATAATAATAAAGAAGCAACAAATAAAAACAACAGAAACAAGAAAGGGGAAGAAACGGTCATTTTCTCTCAAAAAAGAGAAAAAAAAAAAAGAAAAAAAAGAAAAAATTAATGTGTTAATGGCGACAGAGGAGAAGAGCCATCTTCTCCGTCTCCCACTCTCACAGATCACATTCTCTCTATTCTATTTCTTCTTCTTTTTATTCTTCTTCTTCCTCTTTTCTTCTTCTTCTTCCTCAGGTACTTTCTCTCTCTCCTCTTTCTCTCTCTATATGTATGTATATATATGTGTGTGTGTGTGTGTGTGTGCGTGTGTGGATTTTACACATATTTTTTTGATATTCATTTAGTTTGAGATCAATCGATCGATCGAACGATCAGTGCTCGATGATCGATCTTTCATTTGAATCGAATGGGTTGTGAATAAGTCGAATTTATTTCGTCTAAATTTAGAAGGTGAAATGAGTAGACACTGTTCTACTCAATTGGATTATTAGTTGATTTTCTAGATTATTAGGGTTTATTGCCGCGACTGTATTTTTAAAAAGGGAATCGATTGCTTGTTCTGTTAGTGTATTTATGTTTTCGTTTTTGGCAATGCTTTGTCAATTCTTTGATTCCTCTTTTTTGTTTCTTTTTTGTTTTGTTTTTTTTTGTTTTGGTTTGCAGTTGTTTGAGTTCGTTTAGTGATGGTGGTAAGGAATGGTTAGGCTGTTGTGCCTGTGTTGTGTAAGGGAGAAAGTGTGTTTGCGCGTGTGTTTTCGTGTGTGTGGGCGTGAATGTGTGTCTTAGTTTGTGGGAACTGTAAATGCCTGGTGGTGGAAGTGGGGAGGAGAAGCAATGGAGTTGTGGAAAATCTGGGGCAGTGAATTTGCAGAAAGTCGGTTCAATGGTGCGCGATATTGGGGAGCCTTGTCTTTCTCAGTCGCCCATAAAGGTTGTTATATTTGTAAGACTCTCATCTACCATTTTCCCCCTTGTTGAATCCTTCTCTTTTTGGTTTATCATATGCTATACGTGATGAATTCAGTATTCTCAGGAGTGGTTATTTGAAGATATTGGCACGTTGGCTGTAAATTCTACCCATCTTTTGATGGTTTATAACTTTATGACTTTATTATATTAGAGTCTGCTAGTCTTGCATCTCAGAAGGAAATGATGACTTTTTTTATGGCATTACCTCAGTATATTCATCTGTCTGTTATGCTAACTAATCTCTTTCATCCTCCCTCCAGAAACCTTTACTTTGCTGATGATGGACTTCCTATATATTAAGTTTGTTAGGCTGCAATCAGGAATTGTAGTAATAGTTTGCATCCTAATGTTTCTGTTGTTTAGTTTCTGTGTCCGAATCAGCTTTTTAATGAAATTAATAATTCTATGGAACTGAGGGGATGAGTTCAAAAAAAGATGCCTCTGCAGATATGATGACTATCATTATCACTTTTGCACAACCCATCCTGATTTTGACATAAAACTTTACTTGTTAAACCCCAAGCAGAGATCAGAAAAAAATAATGTCAACAATAATAACACCTGTAATACCCACGAGTATCCTTGATCAAGACTGTGATTGCTTAAAGGAGGTCAAGCAATTTGACAACTCTGAAGTTGGAGTTAAAGGCCCGGTGCACTTTGACATCTCCACCATCCCTCTCTTTCCTTCACTGCCAGGAAGCACTTTCCAATATCAAACCCATAGCCAACACAAACTGTGTGAGTACCCATGGCCAACATGAACTGGGCAAGCTGGATAAAAGTCTAATAAAAATTCATACTCTATGATAGTCTAATGGCTATTGTTGTCTTAGGATCAATAATATAAGAGAATGGATAGATATAGTGCTGCAATAAATTGTAAACATCATGTGAAAGTCTAAAGGGGCATTTGTTATTCTCATTAGCAATTAATAAAGATAATTAAGTTCAGTTTGGTGTGTTGACAGTATCTCTTTCTTTCAAACATAATACTCAAAGAAACATAAAGATGGCCACAGTATTTGGTAGATAACAGGTGGGATCCTGATCTAGTGAAGTGTGTTGTGTGAAACTTAGGAGAGCAAGGTGGAGGATCCAGGGAAGAAATTAAGCAGGGATTTAGCAACAGTTGCTTCTAATTGATTGTTTTAGCCAAATGATACCTTCAACCCTTCTGCTGCCCACCAGTGTGCATCTGGATATATGGGGCATAGGGAGAAATTTACGGTGCTTGTTGCCTTTTCATGTATTCTTCCTGTTCCTAATACCTGTTTTGAGAATTTTGAGATCTCTGGATGTGTTGGTTTGGTCAGTTTAGATTTTCTTAGTTCATTTTAATTTTGAAGTTTAATTTCACCAGGAACTAGTGTTTGTTTACAAATTTGAAGTTCTCTTACAAGGTTACACATTGTTAATGGAGCAGGTAAGCAGAATGCTTAAGCCAGATAAGTGGCAGGCAACTTTTGATGGTGATGGGAAGGTTTCTAGTTTTCATAAAGCACTGAAGTTGATTGCCTTAGGGGTATGTCATATCAGCTTGGCTACGATTCCTGAATTTTTGCTGGTGATTCATGTGCCATGTTGTGCATCCAGATTTGATTCCCTCTCTCTCTCTTTCTCTCTCTCTCTCTCTCCTGTCTGAGGATTCATAATTTTGCTTTGTAGTTATTGCCCATATTGCTTAGTATTTCCAGTCCATAATAGTTTAGATATGACCCAAACAGCTTAGAATTCATAGTGGTAAGCCACCAGTCCATATTTCTTTTGACGCATGCCATATCTTGACAGCTAGAGCTTAAAAAAAAAAAGGAACAACAAGCAAAAGAAAATACTGAGGGATAGGGAAAGATGCTTGCAAGTTTTAACTCAGATGTTTATCTAGAACATTCCTGCAAGCTTTAAATCAAATGTTTATCAAGAAATATCCAATTCTCCGTTCTTCGTGGATATTTCTAAGATCTCCTTCCCTCACAAAAAGCATAGGTTAAATGGCCTGTACAGCCTGTCATTTTTTCCTGAGCAACATGACAAGGCTCTGCATGTGTTATGTTAGTCAATCCTGCCTAGAGGCATTCAATCTTAGTCTACACCACAACAGCATTTTGTTATTCTGAATTTGCTTCCTTTGCAATGACCAATCATTTGTGTGGTGAAAATGTCAATTCTGGTCAAATGGCCTTTTACTTCCCCTCTTCCTTAAAATTATCCTCTAAAATGTGTTTGATTTTTGTATTACTAAGATGATATTACTTGCTTCATGATAGGGGGTAGATCCATCTATCAGGCCAGAGGTTTGGGAATTTCTGCTTGGTTGCTATGCACTGAGCAGCACTGCTGAGTACCGTCAGCAGCTGAGGACAGCCCGGAGGTCTGAGTTTTTCATTTTGCTTCTATTCCAATGCCTTTCCCTTTACTTGTTTATAGTTCTGAACTGGATTGTTTAAGTAAACCTAATGGAATACCAAGCTACAGAAAGATGGTCATTGAGTACAATTTCATTTTGTTGAAATTTGAAGTCTCAATACCCTTTCATTTCTGTGTTATTCAATATTTGGTGCTTTGTTTTTCCCTGGGTCATCTTGTGTCAAAGCATGGAGCCTTACTTGGAAAAAAAATGAAAAAGAAAAGGAAGCCTAGGGCTTAAATTTTCCTTTGTGTTGAATAATAATTGTTTGTTGTCAGGAAAACTCCTTATTCATGGTAGTGTGCAGGACTGCTCCCGATATTTTTTCAAGTCCATATTTTTCACGATGAAGTTGGTTACACACTACTTATTTTGTAGATCTAACTTGAACCTGCTCTTGCAGCTATCCTTCTGGTTTTAGTCTTCAATTACTTGATTGAGGCTCATAAGCTTTGTGTTGTTTCTATTCTTTAATATTATTTTCTCCTCTTTCATTTTAAATTTGGTAGGTTTTGAGACAGTGAGAAACTCTTTCCTTATTTGTGATTTACTATGGGGGTGTTTGGTAGAACAGCAAGAAAGGACAACAAGAGGGGCAGTAGGCAGGTGCTATTGCTGAAGAAGATTTGATGTTCTGTTATCTGCTGTTGTCTGATCATTCTGTTGTCTTACGCAATACAGAGGTGGATTTAGATCCTTATTTGAGGAGTCTCCTTCTGGCCCTTCTGGATTAAAACTGTATCAGAGCTAGAAATCAATTTGAGTGAGTGAGAGCAGGGTTTAACTTTCTTTTAGACTGTAGATGAAATTTCAGGGTGTGTGTTGGCAACCTTCCAAATACTTATATGTGCCTCATTTGGTGCCTGGTTCTAGGATAGGGGGATTTGGATCCTGCCATCAAAAAGTTTGAAAGAAGACTTTTTAAGAAGATATGAGTGTAGAGTGTCCTACTTTTACGTAGTATCTTTTTCCAATTTGCCCATCTATTTTATGTCTCTTGCCTTCGTCTTTCAATTAATGTTCATAATATAGAGAAATGGTCTTTTTGGCCCAAAAAAGAAGCATCATTTTGAAGTTCATTGCTATACATTTCATATTTGTCAATTGGTCTTAAAAGAGATGGTACCATCAGGATATTTTTTTTTTTTTTAGGATTTTCTTTGTTGATGGTGCTAAAAGGAGTTACCATTGAGAGTAATTTGCACAATGTAGTCAAGAAGCCTCAGTAGAGGATGATGGGAAAGATATCTGTTGACAGCTGCATTCATATTTATTCTAGTGAGAATGATACTTTTTTAGAAAATTCAATCAGTGATTTTCTTTTCTGACTGGAACAGGCAGACATGAAATATGTCCTGCCATGTGTGGTACAACATTCGGCATTCAGAAGTTGTTATTTTGAGTAATGAACCCCTTCTTTTATGGATTAAACAAACCTTTTTAAGTAATTGGAGCATCACCTCCTGTTTTATTTTGCATAATGCTCCTAGAAATTTAAAAATTCTCTTGGTAGCTCACTATCACATATTCTCACTGAACCTTTCATGCAGGGAACATTACAAGGACCTGATTAAGCAATGTCAAATGATGCACTCAAATATAGGAACTGGCATGCTTGCCTATGTTGTGGGGTCCAAAGTCATGGATATGCGGACATTTTCCAAGGATAATAGGGCAGGGGTAGCCAGCATTGACGGTAGACAAGTTTCCACTGATATTGCTAACAAATTAGACTGTTATAGCAATTGGAATAATAATTGTAGAGATATATCATGTGCATGTGAAAGGGAGAGTTCTAGTGATTCAGCCGATATTGACAGTGTGAGAGAAAGCACAGACAGTCCAGCATATGACTCTTCTCTTGTTTTTCCTGCATCTGGCCCATTCAACAGTAGTTCGCCAACAAGAGGAGAAGAAGCTAGTGGATCACAGTATGATGCTGAGAGCTACTTTGATTTTCCTGCTTTGCCTGTCACAGATTTGTTTGACAATAGAGGAAAATATCACGAAGAGCATGATAAAAGTGAATGCTCTACCCAACAGAAATTAAGATTTCATAATGAAAGAATGCACAGTTTTGAAATTAATAACAATATAGACCTGATTATGGAGTCCAATGGTGAACCTTCTAGTAGAATTTCATATCACAGCTCTGAAATTGAAATGGTCCATTGTGGAAACAGCGAACTGGCATTAGGTTCCCTTAATGTTGGTTATGAAAAAGAAATAGCAAAAGGATTGAGAATATCAGATGTTCCGCAAACATCCTTCACACAAACAAGTGCAATATCTGAAGGAGTGGCTGCTCGTGATGATAGGGTATCTGAATGGCTTTGGACGTTGCACCGAATAGGTAACCTGTTATTTTAGTTGTGAGCTGATGAAAGGTAGTAAATGTATGTGATGATTTTTCATTTTAATTCTAGCCAATTTAACATTTTACCATATATCCTTCTGCATGGACAACACCTTTTTGGCTTTCAGTTGTTGATGTGGTAAGAACAGATAGTCACCTTGAATTCTACGAGGATAAGAGGAATTTAGCAAGGATGTCTGACATACTTGCTGTCTATGCTTGGGTTGATCCTGCCACTGGTTATTGTCAAGGTTATAGGACATTTTATCTCTCCATTTTTCTGAAAATTTATATGCTCATTCCTTTTTTCTTTTGATTGATCAAATACTCCTTGCCGATTGAGTTTATATTCAAAGCCAAAATGCTAAAATATGCATATTTGTTATTTGGTTTTAGGAATGAGTGACTTGCTCTCTCCCTTTGTTGTTCTCTTTGAGGATGATGGTGATGCATTTTGGTGCTTTGAAATGCTTCTAAGGAGAATGGTACTACTAGTCTCTGACATTTTTAGTTAGATATCATTATGTTCTTGTTTATCTCTCACTTTTTCCTCCTCTCCAGCGTGAAAATTTTCAGATGGAAGGGCCAACAGGAGTGATGAAGCAGTTGCAAGCATTATGGCACATCTTGGAACTCACAGACAGGGAAATGTTTACACACCTGTCCCGTATAGGTGCTGAAAGTCTTCATTTTGCTTTCCGGATGCTGATGGTCCTCTTCCGTCGGGAGTTGTCTTTCAGTGAGGTTCTTCAAATGTGGGAGGTTTGTGTTTTTCAGTTCTTTTCTTGCACTGAATACATAACTTTGATTCACCCTTGTGGATTTGGTTACATTTTGAATTATCTGCAAAGCAAAGCATTGACACTGTATGATTGGGTTGGTTGGAACGAGAAACTTGGTTCAACAACCCATTGAGGATGACCTTGCTGATAGGTGACATGCTTTTTTGCAATAAGTAGATGGTTACTATGGCATAGGCAAGATTGTCTGCCTTTTCCCATGGTGGATTTCCTTGGTCTGCCTACCTTGCTCCTCCTTTTCTGTTTGTAAAGTTTTTTTTTTTTGGATTCCAATCCATTTTTCTTGAATGAAAAATAGATGAAACCCATTTTTAGGAATCTTTGGCTAGCTTTTTTGCAAATGCAAGTTGCAGGTTCTGGAGTTCCCTTATGTTGCACACAATCTGCCCACTTCTTTCCAGTCCTGTGGAATTTCCTTGCAATTCATGATTTCATCAGGAAGTGCAAAAAAGGAAGATATTGGAAAGGGAAAGTAACACACATATTTGTGGGGTTTCTTTTTAATAAAGTGATACTTGCTGGTAATTGCATAAATGTGGGACTAAATGAAATTTGATATAAATGAATTATTAAAGAACCTCTTCCAAGTAATCACATTGTTGAGCAGACACAGTGGAAAAAACTTGGTTCGAAATTGAAATTGCTGGTACCTTCTAGATCGGACATCTCTGATGTGCTGTTCTCTGTTTTTATTTTTTTGTTTGGGCAGTGATATAGAATTTGATAGATAAGGCCTAATTTTTTTTTGTTTTCAATGTGATTCTGGAGTTCATTGATGTGCAAGGAGGTATGTGACCTTACTTCTGTTCGCCAGCATGGTCTCTTAAAATTGAATAGAGGCGGGAAGCATCAGGATATAATGAGATTATGATGTAGGACAGAAAAGTAAACAACAAACATGAAATCTAAAGAGCATACAGGGAATCCACCTATAAATTTAACAAGAATTGGCACTTGCTGCTCAAATCAATTACGAATTGTTAAATATCAATATCATAAGTGTGTCTTGTGAAATAATCTAATCCTTATTTATAGGCAGTGACAATAAGGACTAAAATGTAAATAACCATAATGCAAAATAAAATAATATCTAAACAAAATGAACTCCTAAACTTTCTCTATACACACCCGCACACACATGCTTTAGTAGCTCCATCAGGTAGTCATTCAAACTCGCAATAAAATGCATTCACTTATGACAAATGGCTTTGACTCATAGGAAATCATGCTTGACGCAGATGATGTGGGCAGCTGATTTTGACGAATCCACAGCCTATGATTTAGAGGAGAATTGTCTGGAGGCACTGATTTTGCATCTTCCAATGGATTCAGGAGGGGAAATGAAAGAAGAAACCAGAGAAAATGGTAGTGATAGTTCAAAGAATGGGTCAAAAACGAAAAATGGAAATGTTGAGCACGTGACATCTGACAAGTCTGGAATGAAGTCGTCATTGTCATCTCATCCCTTTTGTGGTTTGACAACAAATTTCTGGGCCAAAAATGACCAGATTCAGATAGGCACTGTAGTGTCATCAACCAAGAATGGGGATGATGAAATACCAGTCTTCTGTGCAGCAGCAGTTCTTATGATGAACCGTCAGAAAATCATCAGAGAAGCTCATTCGATTGATGATTTGATAAAGGCAGGTCCATTACAGAGTAGTTCTTTCATACCCTTCCATACTGTTAAGGGTGCTATGTTACACAATGTTTTCTTTCATTTACTGGTATCATCTGTGCATTTTACCTGCCCAGAAGATATGAATGTGGCTATGATTTTCTCTTTTTTTCATATTTCCCTTTTGCCAGTCATGTGAAGTGGTGTATGAAGTTGCATTAATACGTGAGAGCTAGGTTCTTGTAGCTGGTTTGAGAATGCAGTTAGTTATTCCTTCTTGCAGAAAATATCTTCAAAAGAATAGGAAAAAGTTCAAAAGATGAGCAATGATTAAGTATACGGGTACTTGGCATATTGAAGGAACTTATCCAATGTTTGGTTTTGGAACCTGTAGAATTTCTTGCTGTGTCCATGCTTGCAATTTTCTCAAACATAATGTGATGAAAGAATTTATAGAGTTATTTTGCTTCATGCCTTTCTTTAACACTCGTATAGTTATAATCTCAAATCATGCAGATTTTTAATGATAAGCTGCTAAAGATTCGTGTCAAAAGATGCGTGCGCACAGCAATCAAACTTCGGAAGAAATATTTTTACAAGGTGAGTTGCCCGTTTATATTGTTCTTCAATAAATGTAAGAATAGTGATTTTTTTACTATACTTTTTTCTTTCTGCATATGGGAATGAATGATGTTGGTCATGATGCTCGACTACAAGCAAGTCTTTCCTTCATGGCTATTCTTTTGATTCTGATTTTTTGTTTGAGGCAGCTGATCAAAAGCAAGACTCCTGCAGCTCAGAAAGTTGACTAGGATTGCCATTTTTGTGTAGCATGGCTGTAAGAGGCACAGCTCTGGCACTCTGAGATGGTATTTATGAACAGGGATGCCAATTTTCACTCCAACTTGACAAAGTTTGGTTGTTTGGATCCCTTGGAATGAGTTCTTTTAAGATTAGTCCTTTTGCTTTTGAAGACTTGGTTCAGTGCCTTGTGCTGCGGTTAGGTCCCTGAATCCTTTATAAGGTAACTAAATTCCATTAAGGCTTTTTATTCTCATTGCAGTAATATAGCCTAATAATGCAAGGGAAATTTTCGTACACTAGTTATGTCTGTCAAACTTACTCCTGCATGCATCCTTCTACAAGATATACCAAGTAAGATATGTTTCTTTCCACTAATGTTTTTAGGTTAAGAATAAAGGACTGACAAAGTTAGCAATCTATGCCTAGGTCTAACATCTATTTGTTTCTTCACATGTTATCTGGATGATAGCAGTGAATTTTTGATTGTTTAATCAAGCCATGCTATAAACTGGCTTGTTTTGTGTAAAGGCTTTGTATTGCCATTAAGAAAAAGAATATATTGGGATAAATTAAGCATCTGAATAATGCTTTCTATGGGTGCGCAAGCATGGTCCTAACATAGTTCACTGCTTGTGCTTTTTGGCCCTCACCCCCTTCACCCATATAGATGTTCATCTAAAGAGAAATTATCATCCTAGATGCTTTTTATTATGTTCTTTAGCAGCTTTACTTGAAGCTCTAGGCTGCATTATGAATTGTCCTTAGGATCAATTGTTGGATTTCATTTAATGATCTAGAACTTTTACTAGAAGTTAGACTATGTTGATCTGTATTTAGTTTCATTTAAGAATTATCACGAAATGGTAGAAGCAGAGTTCTTTTTATTTTTGTTTTGGTGCCCTTTTCCTTAAACTTTTTCCCTTTGTCTTGTTTTGGACCGCCAGAAATAGTAGAGAGGTCCAAGCAAGTTCTTTTTCTGGTGGATCTTTGTTCCGATTTGCGGCTGCATGAACACTTTTCCCAGGTTAGCTAAATACAATTCTTTCTGTTTACCTTCTCGAGTAACTTTGTACCATACATTTAGAGTGGATAGTGTACTACAGTTTTGACCTCTTTGTATATGAAACTCAACACAGCTATTCAATTTGACAGTGTTCGTCTTCCTGCATGCTCATTTTGATATTTTTTTTCTTGACATGTTTATTGGGATTTTTATCGTAAACAATCGATTCTCTTTTTAACAAGTGAAGTTGGGGACTTCGGGCCTCCATAGTTTCAGTTTTAATTGTTTATCTGCCGTATCGACTTTGACCCTGAAGTAGTCGGGTGGGTTGTTCCAGTTCCTGATGTGTAGTAGCGATGGTTGTGTGGGTAGCCTACTTGCATCTATTTTATTTCCAAAGGAAAAAATAAAAATAGCTAATCAAGAACATGAAGATCCAACGAAGGGAGAATACGATTAGACCTCATACGCTCCATTATCTTCCAATTAGAGCTAAAAGAATTTCTGAAATCTATATCGAAATTTGAACATATTAATTCAAAATTCTGGAATCGGAGTCCATGAAGAGCCTTAAAGCCTTCTAACCATTTAGTACATTCTGTTCACCTACCATTATTGCAGGGTTAGTTTCAAGTCAGTCACCAATTAATTTGCCAGGGTAATCATAAAAAAAAAAGGTATTTACAGTTCTCTGGCAAAAATTGTATATGATTTAGGATTGAATCATAACAATCTGAAATCACTCGGGACATATATCATTGGGATATTTATCTTTGTATATCGATACTGACGAATAATTTGAATGATCAAGTTTGTACTATATATATAAATACATACATACTTTTTGCTTCAATTTTTTACTTTGGCACGTGGATGATAGTGATTACATTGATATGTTTACGCTTCCCAAGAACTTTAAAACACAATGCTCATGAATAAAAATGTTTTCCATGAGTTTTTAGCAACATGGTGATAAGAATGGCGACTCGATTCTCGTATTTGAGAACCCTTTTATTTTTTGTCTCTGGTTATGTTAGCAAAAACTGGACAAAATGATTTTGAATTTCTCAAAATAAGTTAGTCTGTTTTGTGATGATGTTATCAAAAATTCGACTACTTTTTTTCTGGGGCTACATCTACGTCATAAATTATTCTTAACTAACAAAACCACATTTTTGTAGGCATGTTCATAAATATTTTTTTTGGCGGGGGGGTTGGGAGGGGAGGGGTCGGGGCAGTTTCTAATGGCCGCTTGAAAAATGGAAATGTCCTCAATTCGAGTCTTTTTTTTTTTTTTTTGACAATATAACAAGTACCATTTACTACAAAAATCCCACCCTTATCATCATTATTTAGTTGACTTTATGTCTGAAGAAGTCTTTGTTATTGGGATAGTCAAAACTTTCCCATCCGGGCTCAGTGACAGATCAAAAGATTGCCACAAGTCTTCAAACCCACCAGCATCAGCAAATTCTTGGGTAATTTGCAGCGTGTGGTTGCCATAGACCAGCTGCTGATCAACACACCCAGAACAGTCTTGTGGGATGTGACCCTATTGTGGGACTCAGTGAACTTGTTGCTAGATCCTGATTCTTGGTCTAGAAAATCTAGTGGGTCGGACTGACTGGCATTCCCTGACGTGGATGGACATTTCTCCCTCATTTGGGCTGCAAATGTCGGGACCATGCTCGGGTCTAGCTTGCCTGTGTTGTTGAAACTGTACAGCCGGTCCACAATGTATCGACAATGTGTTCTGCCCAGTGAGTGCGCCTCTGATGCAGCACATGAATGATAAAGTGTGAATAATAACTTCTGGGCTTGGGCATCTGGACGCCGGATTTTGACGCAAATCCATAAAACGGTAATCAGAATTATAGGTTACTCATGATTATATTTCTGTATTATAAACTCCTATTTACCTAATATTTTCTTTTGGACTTCGTTTGCTTTGAGCTACGTTGTCCAAAATTAATAAATGCATGGAAGACAGCAATTCAGCTTTCTTTTTGTTCTTTTTCCCCTCGCCTTGAAGTGTTGCCAAATCCAGCACACCTGAGGCTCTAGATTGGAAGGGAGCCAATGCTGCTTCCCACGAGATAGAGGGAGATGGCAGGTCTACCGAAGCTGCGCTTAGTGTCATGTCATGTTTCTAGTGAATACAGGGTAAGATGTTGCCCCTGCCTGTTGGTTTCACATATTGCTCCTCATTTTAGTCCTAAAAATGTCATCTTCTGCATCATATGATTAAAGTAGAGTTTGTGATTGTCCCATAATAAGTTGAAGGAAACTGTCCATCAAAGCTAAGAATTTGTTAAAGCACAATTTTTGTACGGTTTAAGTTTGGCATAATTTTAGCCGACTCAGGTTAAATTCAAATTGAAGTTTTAAATTTAAATTAAAGTTTTGTTGGTATTGTCATTGTCAATATGACATATATTGATCCTAATCTACCATAGCCAATTTAGAATTTAGCTGGACCATTAAGAAGAACTGAAGCATCACACCCCCATAAATTTTCATCAAAAAAATATATATATATTTTTAAACAATAGAGAGTGCGTGGTCAAATAATTAATCTCTCAAAAACTGCTGTTATTGAGATGTAAAGGCCTTGTTTTAGGACATAAACAACACTATAAATTACATAAAACCTATGGAAATGATGATATTAGGTATGATATATATATATATAATTATTATTATATTTTTTCCCCTCGCTTGTTTCCTATGGAAAAAAATATGCGAATGGTCAAAGATTAGGGTAGCAACATTGTCATGAAACAACATGTTGACACTGCAGAACATACGCAAGTTACATAAAAGGTGAAACCAATGGAAAAAAAAAAAAAAAGAAAAGAGATTATTCAATCAAAAACATAACTTGAAGGTGGATTTGAAAAGTCAAATGCATACAGTTGCAAAAACAGTCCGAGTAGAGCAACCGGTGAAGCTTGGCAGTGATGCTTTTATCTTTCTGCCACAACAGCTGCACTTGGTGCCTAGCGGCATGTAGTATTGAGCCTGTAATAGTGCCACCACCTCAACTTCCCTGGCGGTTGACCGCCGCATTGACTTTGGCTATGGACAAGTTTGATAATGCCACGAGTCGCTACTAGCAGGAACAATACACACCTTTCTCTTCCCATTTTTCTCTGCCACCAAATATTTATCCCCGATTCTATTAAGCTTGTATGTATCTTTCCAGCTTAGAAGAATGTGGCATGGCATGAAAGTGGGGATCTTTGGCCTTTATATATAGACTGGCTTCTTGGGTTTTTTCCAAGGCTTCTAAAGTGTTGGTATTGGTTGTTATTTCCGGCTTCTTTGGCTTTCAATATTAATTGTGTTATAGCAACAAACCGTGTGAAGCTAGTGTAATAAGGGCACATCCTCCAAGGTGTTTCAACGTTCTTATAGGCCATGCTAGTACATTTTGAAGCATTGGAAGCAAAACATTAATGGGAAACAACATTTGAATCCACATGACCTCCCCCTTGACTTTTATCAGCATTTTCATTCTATCCTTTTTTTTTTTTTTTTCAAACTCTGTTTTGGGTGATATCTTCAATGTTAATTAACTTGCTTGATAGGCAATGTTCAAATTCTACACTTGCCAAAGACACACTCGCGTCATATTATGCATGAGCTTGTTGGCCAAATGTTAATTAGCTTCAAATCAAGCAGCTTTGAAAATGACTAAATTTGTTTATTATGTTTGACATCTTTCTCCTCAGAGTACTTAATTATCGACCTTCTAGTTGTGATTTTGAGTTTTTTTTTTTTTCAAATTTATTTCGCTAAAGTCAGCTTTGATTTGATTTGTAAGAAGTATATGCCACATTAGTAAATGACAAGGCACCTCAAATTGACTTAAATTATTTTTTACCTTTCTAGTTATTTATTTATTTATTAAGAAGTTCCTTAAAACTATAAATTACACAATATAATAATTTTCTTCCTTCTCATCCTTATGATATATTTTATTTACTCGGTTGTGTCGGTTGGTTTGTTTTTATGGGATAAAATATTCATTCGGTGGCCTGATTACCACGCATAGTTATGGACTCCTAGTCATCTTTATGGAACATGATCATATCATAATGGAATGTCCTAAAATTTTAATATCTTGGTATTGGTGGTGTATTTGCAAATGGGGTCTTCCTCTTGGAGAGTACTCTTTAAGTTTTAGTCTCAAACACATTAATGAAATATAAGATTCCCTTTTATGTATAAAGAATATTTTTTAACTGGGGTGCAAAATCACTTATCTCTCTCTCTCATTTTAAACAAAATATCATTAAACTTAATTTGTTAAGATTCCAATTATTATATACAAGCACCATGTCATTACTCGTCCGACCAATGGTATCATTTAAGTTTTGATCGCCCACTAACAAGTTGGAGTCATGAATCAGTCAATAACACAACACTTACACAAACTGTTAATTATCTATTGTATTATGTAACCTCTCTCTTAATTAAAGCCCCAAGGTTCCTTGCCCCAAGTGGCAGTGGCTACGGCTGTAAAGTAAGCCTGGCTGCTTAATGGAAGGTCAGGTCAAGTATACAACAATCAGCAAAGACGTTGGTTAGCCAAGCAAGCTCGTTTGCCTGGTGGCTGATGGATTGGCCAACCTTGGGTCTCAGTCAGGGTAGGTGTTCGTTAAAGTTGCCATCTTTTACGTCCACCTGCAGGGTTGTCTGGCTGCTAAAATATACACCAAAAATGGCGTCCACCCACAAATATTTGAAGCCCACAAACATTTAAAGCTTCCAAATGACCAAAGCAAGTATACAACAATAAATTGTTCAGCTCAAGTGAGTATCTTACCATTATCTCAAAAAAAAAAAAAAAAGGAAATAAAATGGATGCATCTGACTCCATTATGATCTTATCATTTTGTGCTTTTACAATGATGGGGAAGCCTTTCGTCGAAAATTCTTATTTCGAAAAAAGTCCCACTGCATGTACAGTTCCCATGAATGAGACCTTTGAAATAATAATTGACGTGGTACCTAGAACTCTCTCACACAGGTTACACGTATTTTTTTATTTATTTTAAATATACATGATTTATATATAATTAAAATAATTTATACAAATAAATATCTGATATTTTTTAATAATTTTATTACACATAATATATTTTAAAAAAAAGAAAAAAAGAAAAACATACAACTTGCACAAGATCCATACTGTCACGTTAGTCACATCTCTCTCCCTGTGTCCACCAGTCTGCCTAGCTTTTTCCTTTTGAAAATATAGTTTCCAACGAAAAGAAAACCTTCTTGTAGGTAGGTCAAGCTTATGAAGTAGTAACAGAGTGACGTACTATCTGTAATTAAATTGTAATTATTATACATTTAATACTTATACCAATATCTTGGCTTTTTTTTTTTTTTTGGGCATATAGAGCCGTTGACACCGTTACGAATGGATCCATCTCGATTGTTAGAGCAATAATTATCTATATATATATATATATATATATATATAACTCCATCCGGAAGAAAAGATTCACAAATTGGTGAGAAAATCGCTATATTTAGGAGTTTAAATTTTCAAAATAAATGTTTTTTAAGTTTGAATATTACAAAGACTGGATAAGGAGGAACATAAAACAGAAAAAAGAAAAAAAAAAAAAGGGAAAGACAAATTGGAAGACGATCAGAACAAACAAGACATTCATGCTTCCAGCCCTCCGAACACTTCCATCGAAAAACGGAAACAATCACAATCAAAATCGCCTCTTTATCTCAGTACATCACCGCACACACGCACACAGACACTGTCTCTCTCTCTCTCTCTCGCTGAAAGACATTCCCATGTCGTTTTTATGGAGCTCCCTTCAGTCTCACCAACCCCACCATGTACAGATAGATAGTTACAGTTACTGGTTCAGATGTCTGGTTTGTGTTTTTTAAGGAAAGTGACAGTCTTTGATAGAAACCCTTCTTCTCCTCCTGCTCCACGTCTTTGCCAATTCTACAAAATTTTTTAAAGAAAATACAATTCGGGCTGTTTCTCCATCTGGGTTCTTCTCGTTTTCTGGCGGGAACTTCCCGAATTGGCGTGAATCCAACTGAGAATCTGTGAACTTGAGCTTACTTAGAGAGCGTTTTGTGGCTGAAGTTTTCGAGAAAGATTGAATCTTTCGTTTCTAATGGCAAACCCATCTGGGACCCATCACCAAGACACCAATAATGGACCCAATCCTGGTAACGGGACAGAGAGTTCGGGTAAGGCGTTGAAGCATAACCCGGGAATCTCAACGGATTGGAGCCCCGAGGAGCAGGCCATTCTTGATGAAGGATTAGCTAAGTGAGTTTTTTTCTTGGTTTTCCTGACCGGTATTTGCGGTTCTTGTCACTTTTGCTCAATTGGGTTCTTTGAATTGCCGGGGAACTCGGAAACATTGTTGAATTTGAAGCTGCTTGTTGCCTCCATTGAATTGGGATTTTAGATTTTTTTTTTTTTTTTGAGTTGTTGAGTCTTGTCTTTTTGTAGGGGACTTTGTTCTCTTTCTTTAGGTCAACTTGTGTTTTTGTTTAATTACTTGATGGTCCTTCGATTATTACAGTTTTTGATTGGTTCTGATAGAATGGAATCTTTCTCGAAATTCTGATTGGATTGGTTGTCTTTGGTCTATTATTTAGATTTTAATTCAAGGTTATCTCCTTTCTTCTCATGTACTAAGTTGTTTGGAGTTGACTATCTTGCCTAATTAATAAGAACCATTGTCAAAAGTAGTTGATAATACTCGTAACCTGCAAAAACTTAAGCAGATATTGTGTTTGATAACCAAATAAAATGGATATAACTTCACTCTCAAAAATGATCTCCTTCCATGCATTTTAGGCACTTGGAAAGGACACTGTGATGTGCATAAACTACAGGCAAATGTATGAGAAAGGAATTATGGAATATGATTTGCTGCTTGACGGATGAATATGGGGTCAAGTGATGTAGTCTGTGTTATATCATAATTGTTTTGTATTTTTTGTAATGAGTTTGGCCCAAAAATCCGTGTTCATCATTTTTTCAAATAAGTGCTTTTCTATGATGAACTTTTAACCAAATATTTTTAAAATTTATCCCTATAATTGGGAATAATTTTTTTTTTGGAAACCCTAACAAGTAATCATACAAGCAGTCTGTAGTCACTATCTTCATCAGTTTTTATTGCCTAAGTTAGTCTCTTTCGTGCTGAATCAGTCATTGGCATGGCATATATTTCCAGCTATCAATACTAACTCATGATTGATTCATGTAATGTGCCTTTTCCCTGCAGATATACCATGGAATCAAGCATAATTCGCTATGCTAAGATAGCTATGGGGCTGCAGAATAAGACAGTTCGAGATGTTGCACTGCGCTGCAGATGGATGACTGTAAGTTTTGGATGTTGCCATATCTAGCTGCTTCAAAACTTCTTAGCTCCTAGGGAAATGATTATTATCTAGACTTTGGAAAATATATTGTGGAAACCTGTCAATACCAACCTGAACTGTTCACCCATGGTTTCCAAATGGTGCTGTTGTGAGATATTAATATGGCTCCACTTACACCACTCCTATCAGAGTTTATTCTATGAGATAGTTCTGTGTGCTGATCATTGCTGTATTTATCTTTATTTCTACTGTTGTCATTTAAATATACTGACTGATCTATTTTTTTCACCAGAAAAAAGAAAATAGCAAGAGAAGGAAGGAAGATAATTTAGTGAGAAAAAGCAAAGATAAAAAGGTAAAGTTGCTATCATTATCTATAATTTTTGTTGGTTTCCAGTAAACATGAGATTGAATTGGGTATAGAGGCATGGTTATTTGCGGATCATGATTTCCTTTAATGAAGCGGATAGAAATGTTATGATTGTAAGATTCAGCATTTATTGTAATGTTTTGCTTATATGGCTATATCATAGGTTTCCACAAGTTCAAAATTTTTTTGGTAAAGTTAATGAAACTATTGTGATAATAAGATTCAGTCTGCATTACATTGTTTTGCTTATTTTCTCATATCATAGATCTTTTGTGAGTTCATTAATTTTTGTGTTTCTTGTTCAATGATTATTATTATTCTTCATTTGAAACTTATGTTGTTTTAGTTTGAAAAGGCTGTCTGGATGGATTAGTTTATGCGTCATTTTCTGTGTATTGTGCAAGTGCACAACTCACTACTGAGAGGCTAATATACTGCTGAGCCCATGGCATGAGGCATGTAATGTGTCAGACTTGAGAATTCAGTTGTGGGTCATATTCATTCATATGAAATGGCATGATCCGATAATTATAGGACTAACATGGTAATTCAATATGGCATGCAGAAAAAAGTGCTACATATGCATTAGTTTTTGAATTATTCTGAATCTTCATCTGCAGAAAACCTGCTGTGGAGATTCTAAATGTTCTTTTGATTGACATTTTTTTGCGTTTTTGGTCCTTGCTCTGGTATTTTTGCTGTATACTTGTAAGTTTTTCCTTTCTTTAAAAAGCAACTGAAATTTACACTGGAAAAACCATGATGCCTACTCCTTCCATAACTCTACTTTTAATTTGGTGACACCCATCATTGCCAAACCAGCAGCAGTCAGCAGTCTCACAGAATAATCTTTTGTGGCATGGATTAACATGGCATTGTAAGTTACTCAAAAAATGTAATGCATAGAAAGAATTGACGATTTAAGTTTCAAGTTTGCTTGCCTCTGGTGCTAGAAGATTAGTGATTTCTTTCTGCCTCTGTTTCCCAGGAAAGAATTACCGATACTTCAGCAAAGTCCTCACATTACGTGGCCAGGCCCAACGTTCCTTCATATGCAACTGCAATGATATCTACTGACCATGATGATGGCATAACATTCAAAGGTGAGGTTCTGGCTTCTTGAGAACATCTTTGTGTTGGTTCAGATAGTTTTAGCACATAGAGATGTTCCATGATTTTCTTTCAATTTGCTAGATTTCGAATAATATTTCTTGTGGTTGGTGGTCCCCAATTCCATCTTTTGCTATTCTATAGAATTTTCAGTTTATTTCTGAATTAGTATCTCAACACTGTAATTATAATAATTGTGTATTTGAAAAAGTTGTACTGTTGGAGGCATAATCACATCGAACATTGATTTAAAACATTGGATTGTAGATTTGCCATAGGTTTGTCCCGGCTCTCCTAGGCATGCATTGGCCTGCATTTGCATTAGATCTGGATCTTTTAGGGGTGTAGGGCACAGGAGATTAACCAAACAAACAATACAGGAAAATGGGACAAAAATGGCAAAGAAAGACTATATCTTGTCTAAGTCTGAAAATGATATTAGTCTACTGCAATGAAACCTGTAAAGCATCATTTATGATAGGGCCACCATAATACTCAAACCGCAGCCCTCCATAATTGGTATTGTTGACAAGTCTAGACTGTCTAACCATATCAGATGGTCATATGCTACTTGTGGCCTTTTTTTTAAAGACCCTGCAATAACAAATAAAAAAACATGCCTGTCCCAGCATAAAGTGAAGACTACTTCCCATTCTTAAATGCTTCTGCATCATTTTGTATTAGTTTGCAGTCGTCTTGTATGAATTTATATTTGAAAGTAACAGACCATCTTTTCGAACAACTTCATGTTGCAGATTAGAAGAGTTACTAAACTTTTGTTTGTTGGCTAGGATGTGAACTTTGCATTCTTAAACTTGGCTTTTCTTGAGCTGATGAATGGGATTAAATATATCAGTAGATTTCTGCATTTAACTTATTTAAGTATGCATGACTTATTTTGAATCATCTCTGAATATACAACAAATTTCACTCACTGAAGCCTTAGACAGTGCTCATTTGTCTTGATGAATGGAAACATGTGTTTAATTGGCTTGTTGATTGAAAGTAACTACCTAGATACTGAGGTTCCTGTTACTAACCTCTGTCAAATGGCCTTTACTGGATGTATCACAATTCAATTCAGGGCACAAGGGACATAAGAATGTAACTGAGCCTTTTTCGTTTCCATAAATGTGCTTTTGCATCTGCAATCCTAGCAATCATCAACTGTCTCTTTTCAATGGGCCAGTTCCTAGTGATTCGATCATCCTTTTGCAATCTAAGCACTTTTTTTTTTTTCTCTCTCCTTTTCTTTTTGGATAGAACCTAAACACATCGTTAGAAATGGACCTTTTGCTCTGAAACAGGCCTTCTATTAAATAAAACATGCATTGTGATAAGTTGCCATGCAGTTTGTATTGCATTTTTTCTTTAAAAGCTGCATTTTCTGTTGCAGCGATTGGTGGAGTTGCAGGCAAGCTTCTTGAGCAAAATGCTCAAGCCTTGAATCAAATTTCCACAAATTTTGCAACCATGAAGGTATTAATTTTATCCTGGTCACAATATTTCACATTCACCTTGTTTTGAATTATCTCTGTTAAGTGTTAATGCACTCAAAATTCACATATCTGGCCCCCGACACCATTAATATTGTGGCTCATATCAACTGTTTTCTCTGAAATACAAAATATATCTTTTGTGTGTTTCTTTAGAATGTTGTACTTCATGAAGTGCAATTTGCATAATCTGGTGCAACTTAAAATGGTACAGGATGCATCATTGCTCTCTGTCTCTCTTTCTTTGCGGGCAATCATGTGTGTTTGAATGTATCTTTCAATCACAAATACTGTTTGAACTTATGCAAGTGTCTCATGACCAATCTAAGGAATTCTTTAATATAATACATTTCACCCTTCAACCTGGATTTTCTGTAAACAGAGGGTGTTCTGGTTGAGTTTTGATTAGGTCCTTGAGAAAAATCTCCGATTTTTTTGTTTTTTGTTCCTTTTGGCTCTTTTGTTGTATGAGATGAATCACTAATAGTTTATGGCTATGGGAAGTCTTGATGTAAATCGATGTGGTATGCCTATTCAACAACAGCTAACTTGATGAAATGATACTATCAATGTTAACGGAGTTCTTCTGTCTACATGGTTCAGGAGATTATACTGATCTTGTTGCGCAATATTTGCACATTAGCTCTTTGGCAGGCCCAATTCTATGATTTTCTCCACCCCAATTTAATACTTCAATTCCTTTATAGAAAGCAGACTGAAAAAAAGTTGTACAGATCTAGCTGTGCTTTTATACGACTTCTTGTTTCGTATCTCTAAGTGCCCAACCTTGGATTACAATTAGAAACCTCATATTGCAGTTGTTGCACAAAAGTGAATGGCATTTGCTGCTGTTTGAACACTCTATTCTAGAAGGGAACTTCAGTTATTGCAATCAGGCTGAGTCTCTTACTTGTCTTTTTCTTTTCAGTTGCAGGATAACATCAATCTTTTCTGCCAAACTCGTGACAACCTTTTCAAGATCATGAATGAGTATGTTGAAAATAGTGTTTTATATATTTCTTTATACAATTATACTGGTGGTTGGTGCATCATAGACAGTCATCTCTGCATCAGCTTTGATTTATTTTAAGCTTCTCTTTATATAGCAGTTTTATTAAGCGGGAAGTTTCTATTAAGTGTTGGATATGTAGCTTCTCTTTTCCTCACCAATCCCCCTGACGTAGGCTTTCAGTCCTGACAAATCATTTTCTCGCTAAGGTTATTACTTTTTTCTTTCCTTGTACGAACCATAATCCTATTGAGATTTGTTTTAACCGGATGATAAGTTATCGTTCTTACAAATTGAATCTTGGGTTAATTTTGCCCACAGAGGAACTCAACATTTGACGGTATGGTTTGTTTGCAGTATGAATGACGTGCCAGAACTAATGAAGCAGATGCCACCACTCCCGGAGAAGTTGAACGAAGAGCTGGCTGCCATCCTTTCCTCCGCAAACCTCCCCAGTAAATGATTAGGGTCTCGCCCCCACCCTCCTGGTCGTTTCTCAAAAATGTTGCCCGGCCTTGCGAGGCAAATGTTAGATTTCTAGATGATGAGACTCAACTGCAAATTTAGTAATTTGCAATACCGAAAGTTTCTCGAATCTGTTGGGGATAGTAGGCAATAAAGGGCTTATTTTATTGTTACACTCTTCATCTGGATGAATTTTCTGAACTTAGTTCTCTTGATGAGTATAGGCCAGGTAATTCTGTTTATGACGGTAGACAGACAACAACCTGTTACATTGGATCCTCTGCCAGACTCCAAAGCATCGTGCATAGGAACGTCTTCTACATACAACATTGCCTCTCAGGCGAGGGTTTCTTTTGTTGTACAGAAGCCCCGCCCCCCCCCCCACCTCTTTCCCACCTCCCAAAAATGATAGATTGTCGTGCCATGGCAGCAGAATAATAATTTTTGTGGACTAAGAACAGATCTGAGTTGGGAAAAGATTGAATACATAAAATGTTCAACCAAGTTTTCTATCCCATCATGCTAGTAGATTCCAATCTACTGAATAACACGGACTGAGCTTCTATCGGGTTTTAGAAATTGTCAAAACCTGTCCCGTGGGGTTCTCTTCGATTTTCCAGCCCGGCCCAGTTGTTTTTATATTTTCAATAAATATTTAGTCCGGATGGAGTTGGATATGCAAAATGGTTCAACCATTCGTTGGTTATGCGTGGATGAACAATACTTCAAAAATTTTCATGTGCATGTAAAGCACATCCATTTCATGTGTCGATTTGCATATTTCAATTCACATGTGCATGCACGTACATATTGATCAATTTATAAGAGTGTGCAATCGTGACATTATGTTATATGCTATGTATATGCTAAGGGTGTGTTTTGGCATTATTGTTGAGTTTTGTTATGACCATTGATGAACTCGTGAGTTTCGGGTTATGTGTCCGTCAATGTATGAAATTCTTGCCTAACGCGGTGTGTTCACCAACATGGCTCATTGAATGTCCATGAGAGCAACGTGCAGAGCCGTTTCGTTTGAATAAATCGAATGCAGGCAGCATACAGGGCGGTGACGTTTCTTGACCGGTGCCCATCAAAACAATCACACTATAAAGGAAAACATAGTTTGATTTAAAAGTAATGAATTTAAATAGATATAATTAAATTTTATATTGCGCACTAAATTGATATGGTATAAAATATTTTATATATTGTTCAGAAATTAATTATATTTATTTGAGTTGAGTTTATTAAATGACTATTTTACCCTCAATTTTCCTTTATAGTTTAAAAGGAAACAAAAAAAAAAAAAAACACAGAGAGAGAGAGAGAGAGAGAGAGAGAGAGAGAAAGGGAAACCCTTGATCAAAGTTGACAAAGTCTATCGCTTAGTTGTGAATTAGATCACTTGATATTTTTAGTGCATTAATTTTGAATACTGTGCTTTATCTATCTCATCTATGTTTATATTCGGGTGTTGTGTTTTAGTTACTCTGGCATCTCTGGCTCTAGAGATATCAACTGTAGCCATTTTCAACGCATGATATGGGGGGAGGGGGGCTGCAGGCTGCTTCCTGTTTATCCACCTCGGTATTTTTGTTTGATTATTCAGCGGGGTTTTTTTTTTTTTTTTTGTTTTTGTTTATTGGTGGCTGTGTCATCAGTGACAATTTATGCATATTATACTGAAAAAGAGTGGCGAATCTTGACAAGCAACTCATTAAAGATGACAAATTGGGAATTCTAAAACGTGACACAAGGTAAGCATTGCGTGGCTTAGCGCTTATGCATTTCTTTGCCTTTTCAACTTCCTGAAATAGTATCTTGCAAACATTGTCTAGAACTCTAAAAAAAAAAGAAGAAAGGATTAACGGATGGCGCTTTCACGACCCAAAGGGGACAACGCAATTGTAAAAGCCGAATGATTTTGCTAAATTCATTGGTAAATAATTTACCCTCCAGAGCTTTGTAATTCGGATAGCTTTTGTCAATTAAGCCGGGGGGGACTAATTTTGCTGAGTCGGAATCATTTTATAGTAATTTTCAGATAGATAGATAGATAGATAGATAGATAGATAGATAAATAAATAAATAAAATGTTTTCATTCAGATTTGTACCCTTGTGATTGGAGGTGGTCAAATTACTGGGCGAGGAGGGGAGACAACAGAAAGTTACCATTCCAATTTTAACCTATTCGCATAAATGACATCTGAATCAGAAAAAATTAAAAAAAAATTAAAAAATAAAAAGAGAGAGAATAATAACTAAGTGGTTCAATAATAGCTGGATTACCAATGATTAATTAACAGAATCAGCGGAGCAATGAGGTCATATTCTCTCATTTCTTGCGAACTTGAACCTATCACTAAATGGGCAGTAACTTCTTTATGCATGGGCCGGGTAACACTGATTGTTGCTTAATTTGCTTTGTACGCAATACCTGTTAGGATTCCGTAAAATTATTTAAGATCTTTTAATCATTAAAATTTTAATATCATATATATATAAAAAAATTATTTATTTAATTTAAATAATTGAGTGGGACTCAAGAATGTACCACACATTAAATATAAGAACAATAAAGATGACATTTGAGGCATGCACGTAAACCAAACTCATCTAGATGGCTCCGTAGGGGCAGATGAATACACCCAGTTACCATGCAATGAATTCTTTTAACTAATGAAACGGTGGAATCATACTTTTCATTTGTATTTCCTTTGTCTTGGCCCCCTTCAAGACAGAAAGAAAGTTACAAGGAGGGCGACCCACGTCGAACTTTGCCATTGGCTTTTGCTTAAAAGAAATATTTTTTTTTTTTTTTGTTCCTTTCTGTTTCAAGAAGGGAAGCCGACATTATGTGCTTTTGTAAGCATTAGTTAGGTTCACACAATACATAAAGAAAAGGATCCATAGATGCACAAATACATGAAGGACGGCGACGACGACGACTTTAGTCAGGATCAAAAGGTCGTTAAACTTGACCGGACAGAGTTTGGTTTGGTTTTTGACTTTAGCTTGCCAAGGAAGATGGCTTTTGGTTAGAATCATAGATGTCATTTCATACCAAAATACGCTTAAAGACCAATACCACCATCGCCAAAAATAACATCAAAAAAAATTATTATAACGACATAACATATAACTTTTAAAATACGTCATTTTTTATGCTAAGATTCTATTCACGAGTTGGATAAAAACCAGCATAAAAATAATATCTGTTAGTAAAAAATTTGTAATATTCTCGACATAACGTGACTTGCACGATATACGTACACAAACTAGGGATACGCATATGTACATATGTGCATGTAACGTACATATAATAGATGAAAGAAATAGAGCTTGGGGGATTTGGTGCAATTTGAGAGGTGGGTTAAGTTGAAAGATCAAATTCTCTCTATCTTTGTCTATCACTTTCAATTGACAAATGTACAAGGATGTATTTGACACGGTTTTGTTGGTCCTCACGAAAATTGAACCAGTGGAAGTTGGTATGCGTTGATATTATTGTTTAAACCAAAAAAGGTTTGTGCTTTTGTAGCAGGCTCAAATTTGTTTGTCTTGAACGTTCTAAATGGACTTTTGCATGAGGGGTTTGAAAGACTAGAGGCGTTTTTGTTCAAGTTTCTTGACTTGGGGTGTTTTTCCATTTAAGGACCTTTGAGAAATCGAAACACACCTGATTTGAAGAGTCTCAGCTTCTAGATATCTCAAATTCTTGGACCCTATAAAATAAATGTATATATTTCTATGAAGCAACCATTGGGTGGGAGTCTAGAATTTGGATACGTTTTGATGTTTTTAAACTGGGTTTTTGCTCATTCAAGTTGAAGCAAGCTGAGGTTTTGAGGTTTGTGTCAAAGGTTCCTTTTTTTTTTTGTAAGGGTGCTTCCAGAGAAATTTGAGCACCCCCGATCGGAAATACTGAAAGGCTTTGCTGATTGCGTATCATCAAGGAAAAAGAAACGGATTAGAGACAGAGAGTAAGCTGTTGAAGCTTTTAAAAAGAAGCTGTTTCTAAGTTCTGGTGAGTTAATTGATCGATTAAAGATTTATGCTTTCTTGCTTGTTCGTCTTTTCTCTCTCTTTTCATTTCAATGACAGTCTTAGCAATTAAGATCAACCTTTCTTGGCTAAACCGAGTCACGAGCACCATTAATATATCATTACATATCCCTTCTCCATTCACATTTAAGTCATTCAGGTTCCCTCTTTTCTTTTCGCTTTATGGAGTTTCATTTATCTGCAGCTTCCTTCTAGCCTACCAATTCCTGCAAACAAGAAAGCTCTCTCCCTCTCTCAATTTCTCTCCCTTCGTTATTAAGTTGATGTTCAAGTATTAGGGGTTTTAGTTAGAAGTTTAATTAATATGTTTGATGGATTAGATCCTGCTTTTTACTAGTTTGTATCAGAACGCACCATTAGCATTGGGGTGAGCAGTTAGAAAACAACACAACTCAGGATTTGGTCAATTTGCATGTCAGCATGAGCATTTCAAGACAGTTTCGTTCTGCTTGTTTGACAGGTTATGGGAGATGGGGTCCATACATTCCACGAGACTGGCTTTGCCCTTTATTTTCTTGGTGGTCCTATTGTGCACAAATTACATTGCAGGACAAGCCGCCTCCTGCAATAATTTTGGACCGGGTAAGAATATGTTCTATGACCCTTCAATAGCCTTTTTTCGGTCAATTGCCTACACCCACTACCTTGGAATCAAAGAGGCTAGCGAGGCCTTAAAACATATTCTGCCCCAGTTTGTCACGCGAGCAATGGTCCTTTTATATATATTTTTTCTTTTCCTTTTTCATTTTTTTTAGCCAAAAAAAAAAAAATAAAGGCCTTTGCAAGTGTAAGTCTGGATTAAGCATGTGCCAATTATGTGATCTAACGAATGGGACCTTTGACCGTTAGTATGACGAGACATTATTATTGCTCACGAACATGTTAGGTGAATATGATATTAATAGACAGAATAAAATTTAAATAATTAATAATTATTATGATTAATTTTTATATTTATAATCAACAGTTTAAATTTTGTTACATCCACCAACCCCTGTTCATGTAATAAGGCCCATCAACGAAGGTCTTGTTAGTGGGAGAAAAAAACCCAAGACTCGGAATATTTTTAACCAGAAAAAACTATGGGGTGACACGGAAAAGTTTAGAGGAAGGAACTGCATGAACGTGCATCATTTGTTCGCCAGTACACTCTCTGTAATATATATCCCCAATTAATTGGTTTAACTTGAGGAAAAAAAAAAGGAATATCCTGAATTATTGGCCCTAAAAGCTCATAAATGTTCAACTTTTTACTTGGGTTTTAGGTAGAAATCTGCTCCAGCTGGACAATGCCTCCCAATCTCCTTCGAGACAGCGGGATGACACCGTGAGGGTGGACCCTCTCGATCATTTTAAGAAGTACAGGGGAGGATATGATATCACTAACAAGCACTATTGGAGTGTAACTCTCTCTCTCTCTCTCTCTCTCCTCAGACCCCCAAAAGAAAGAAGAATTTTAATTTCAATCATCTCCAAGTAACTACAATAAATATACATTAGATTGCATGACTGCATTATCCATTACAATTGCTAGCATAAATCATGATCCAAAACAAGGTTTCGAATGCTATCACATTATTGCTAATGCCCATCTCAGCAACTGCCCCTCATGCACACACATCAGGGTCATTCAGATGCACTAACTCATGAAGATTTCAGCGTCAATTCTGATCCCACAATAATCCATCGGCAAGCATCATAAATGAAACTAAGAGAAAAAAAAAGAGAGAGAGAAGTTGAAACAGGTATTGAAATGTGAAAAATGGAGTTGTTTAAAAATATGCATACCACAACTACTCTATAGAATGCTTTTTCATGCTCAAATAAGTTTTCAAAATATGACTGCTTTTACAAAACTATGGGCAACCTTTATACTTCCAAGGACTTGAAACTTGGAAAGAAAGGGAAGTGATGACAAAGAAGTGTCATCACGTACAGTTACACAGTGCTTTATTGAAGTGGGCATTCATTGTCAAATCTGATTAGTTTCCAGAAATTTTAGTGTCAATGGAACCCCACTACATTTCTTTCTCCAAAAGTGAAAAATGGGTTTCTTGTTTCGTTTTTTGCAGTCGACTGCGTTTACAGGAGTTTCAGGTTATGCCATTGGTGTCCTCTGGCTTCTGGGTGGAATAGCATATGGAAGCTTCCTGCTAGGCACAAAGTTTTGGTGTAAGAAGAGAAGGAATGGGAAGCTCAAGAAAAGATCACCTTACCATAGGCAGTGCTACCACTGGCCCATACTCTTGGCTACATTGTTCACAATCCTGGCAATGTATGTTATGTTGTGCCAATTTGAAATCCTAAATGCACAAACGTAAGTTTTGCTAAGCCTCCTCTTGACTCTAACAAAATGGAAGCTGTGTGCAGAGTTGCATCTGGGGTAGTTCTCGGAGGGAATTCAAGATTCCATTCACAAGCAAAAGTCATTCTGGACATTATCATTGACACAGCAGATGATGCATCACAAACCATATATAATGTAACAGGGGCTATGAAAGAAATAAGAGATAATCTAGGAACAAGCAATGAAAGTATCAGTGACAATTTAGGCGTGTCCAGAGGGAGAATCCGTCAAGTTTCTCGCTTCCTTACTTCAACATCAAAAAGACTAGATGTTGAAGCTGCTGATTTACAAAGACAGGCTAGAAAGAACAGGCGCAAGATCAACAAGGGTCTCAAGATAGTGTAAATTCTTCTGTCTTACACTCATGTATCGGTAAATTGTTTCTTTCTGCTCAGTCTTTTCTCAAGGATAGGAATATTAAATGCTTGCAGGTACATCATAACCACAGTGACTATATCCTTGAATCTGGCCGCAGTAATTGCTCTTTCAGGTACATTTCCAAGGGGGTCCTGTTCTTGACAGAATAAAATATCAATTTGTTTCATACTCTGATAAACGAAGGTTTTTGAACCAGGCTAATATCAAGCATGGAACCCCATAATTCCTCAGCTGACTAGAACTTTTCTTAAGCAGAAATCTTTAGCCTGAAATGTATAAAATTTTCTGTATTCTAGTCCTATTCTCATGCAAATGCATACATTTTTGGCCATTTTTATCACCATGACTATAACCTGGCTTCAAATTTAATGCAGTCTCTGGAAAGCTGAGGTTAAGACGGGCACTTCACTTGTAAGTAAATTAAACTACTCTATATTAACCTAACTGACATTTCTTCGACAGAAACGATCCAGTTTCGAGTATGCTTATCATATAACAAATGCTATACTATCTTTTTCCTGTTTCAGGCTAATATCACTTTGTTGGTTCCTGACTGCTTTATGCTGGTTGTTGTTTGGGGTGTATTTCTTCTTACATAAGTACGTCTTTCTGTTTCCATGATGGTTTCAAGCATGTGTTTTAATATAAACAACAGCATGCACTTAAAGGGTCTGGATAACAATTGGACTGAGAAAACCCCATCTTTTCAGTTTCTCTGGCGATACATGTACAGCATTTGAAAACTTCCAACAAAATCCCGACAACAACAGCTTGAGTTCTATCCTTCCTTGTGACGAATTGCTGTCAGCAAAAACAACTTTATCTGATGTCAGTGCAGGAATCTATAATCTTGTTAACCAGGTACCGTTGATTTTAACATTGATATGTTTCTTCCTGACATTGGTGGAAGTTAGAGCCTCAGCCATTTCATTTTTAGATGTAGAAGCACATCTTCTTCGTGTAATCTCTTTCAGAAACCGAAATTCTGGTATTTGCAAAGACAATTTAACTTTCTAACAAGATATTACTGGCAAATCCTTTTTATCCCCTCTTCTGTTAATTCCGATGTCCTGTTGCCCCTCGTTCATTACATAATTTTGGACTTGATGGACTTGGTGTAATATTATTCCTTCGGTGGAAAAACTACAGGTGAATGCAAATTTATCTTCTCTGCAAGGCGCATCCAGTACAAATAGTGAATACATCTGCAATCCCTTTTCAGGGCCACCAGACTACAAATTCCAGCCGGATAATTGCCCAAGTAATAGTATCCAAATAGGAGATATCCCACAGGTATTCCGAGGGAAGATAGAAAATAAATTTATATTGGCATCTTCTATACTGCCATTATTATTTCACCAAATTGTGTTAATAACTCCTTTTGATTTTTTCTTGTCTATATGAAGTTACTGCAGGTGTTTACTTGTTCTAATCCAAACGGAACATGTAATGACGGACAGTTCTTATCCATTAACGTGTCTACGACTCTGGAGGTCTACACGACTTCGATACAGAAACTGCTAAACGCCTATCCTGGACTGGAAAGCCTGGTGGAATGTCGATTAGTGAATGATGCATTTTCTGAGATCCTTTCGAAGCACTGCAAGCCGTTGAAGAAGTACGTTCACATGGCATGGGCATCACTGGTGTGCTTGTCATTAATCATGGGGTTTCTGGTTCTGATATGGACAATCCAGGCTTATTATGAGCAAGAACATCATTCTCTAGATGGATCTGTGAAACCCCATTCGACTGCAGCTGATGAAATGGAATCTGGACAAGCTGAAGTAGCCAAAGAGCATGGTTCAACCAAGTGAATGGCCAAAGATAGACAAACACTATATTATTAGCACAGAAAGACAAAGCCACTAGCTGGCTTCCAAACATTCGAGAATACAGGATCTAACAGGGAAAAAGAATGGGAAGACTTTACAGGATCAACAATTCAATGCAAGATACAAGATTTTGTACAGTTAGCCATACACAAAAAAGATGGCAGGATTGAAGAAGAATATAGAGATCATCATTCTTGGAAGGTAGAATTGGGGGAGAAGACATGGATTTGATTATTTATTTGTTTCAATCACTTCAACTGGAATGTAGGAGGAATCTCACAGTTTTCCAAATTTCTTTTTTATCTGTTGTATATCCAAATAAGGGGGACCAACCCCGTCATGGAATGATACAAATACACACGTGAGAGCAATAGTCCAAATGATATTTCTCATTCAAACACATTTACTTTTCTGGTGTTTCAGTTTTCACGTTTGAAAAAATATTGATGCATACAAAAATTGGGCACACCGAATAAAAAATATGAAATAAAATTAAATTAATTTTTAATATAAATTTTATTATTAAATCACGTAATGTGTGATATGCAATTTATTCAATAATTTATATATTATTTTATTTTTATAATAAATTTATCAATTTTTTTTGTTAAATTATATCACATTGACGCATGGAAAAAAGTGCTATCCTACCATTTTTACTAAATTTTTTCTTTTTAATTTGATAATATCCAAATCTCATGATTACATTCTGTTCTAACAATTTTTTAAATCTTAAAGTTGTTAAGTTGCCTCCAATGTCTGTGTTCTTGCAGTACAGAGAAAGGCCACAGCGTGGATTTTCTGGCCAAGACGGCGCCGTTTCAGGTTAATTGTATTGATTTCTGTCGTACTTGCTGGCAATTAACATCACCAACAAAAAGGATACAAGAAAGGAAGGCTTACTTTGACTTTGACCGTTTGCCTTGTTGACCTGTGGGAGATGACTATATCCCAGTCTCAAACGATTCTGCACCACTTCTGCTGTTACCCACTCCTCAAAACTCTTTTTTTTTTTTTTTTTTTTTTGTTTGCTTTCCGATAGTATGTAGAAACTGTGTTTCATCTCTTAGTCCTAATATAGCAAATGCTTAATTCTTTATGTGGTCGTTGTACTTCTATTCTTGTACTCTGTTCTGGGTCTACGCCTTTCAGCTATATTTTCGCTGTTTTGTCGCTCGCTGTGTATTTTTCGTTTTAAAGTCTCCATCTTTTAGGCAAGATGGAAGTCCCCACAGGGTAATTTATACTTATATCGTTCTCTCTTATTGTTTGCTTGACTATATATATATATATATATATAAGAAAATTTTGTTCTTTATGAACTGAGCCATTGCATGTTTAATTGGACAAACTGCTTCACGTCCTCTGTACAAGCGTCTAGCATTGACCCTGTATGACTGGATAACCTCTGGAGCATCACACGATACGTCTAGCCCAGCGGTGTCATTCTGTGAAGAGAATGGACCTGAAGAGAGAGGAGAATGGACCGAATTGGTTCTAAATGAAGGAACTGAGCTGTTGAATGTATGGCTCTTTCTATTTTTTCGGTAGAGTTAGTTTTTGTGCTACGTCATCTTCAGATTGAGAACTGATAAGCTCAATTCTTACTACTGAGAATACGATCGTTGAATCTTGTCAGATTTTAAAGACCTTAAACTTATTACTGCTGCCGTATTATGTCCATTCATTTACATATTGCAGATGCTTTATGCTCTTGTTTGGTATATGTTTTTTGCATGTCTGATGTTGATTTCTTATTAGATTAGTTTATGTTGGGAAGTTCAGTGCATTTGAATCGCCTCTTCCCATCATTTGGGTATTATGCCTTTGTCAAAGACAAATACGTATTTATTATCTTTCTATTGGTCCATCTTACTAATCCATTTCTAATTTTGCAACTTGTTTGGGTCTCAGAATTGGGCCTGGAGCATTCATTCTCTTTAATAAATGTCTTGTACTCCGAGTTCAGGCGAGAGCAGTTCCATCTGACATAGGCTTTGTCTTTGCAAAGACATGGTTTCCTTATACTTTCTTCGTTTGCAGGCTGTTCATCATTACGGTTCATTTGCCGAGATGTTGGAAACAGAGGGCCTCGCTAAAGTCATTCCTGGATTTAAAACAATTGATGAAGGTAACAAGCCATGCATATGCTAGAGGATGATGCAATTATTCTGTGTTACCTTGTAGTTCGTTGAAGTATGGGTGCAGAAGACAGATGCCTCAGAATTAGGAAATAACTACTCATTAGTGTTGTCAAATATGCCCGTACAACACAAAGTCTTGTAAGTGCGGAAGACAAACAACTGAAATATTTAGTTTGTTGTTTTCCATTGAAGTAATTCAAATCTTAACGGAGCTTTCCGTTTTTTCAGGAAAGGTAGATCCGCTCTACTTGCTGATTTTCCTTTTATAAACGAAGCAAGAACTTCGCTTGATCCTCTCATGTTCTTTGGTCCTCTCAGTTTTTGACGACCACAATTCTGGTCTCAGGAATTTCGATCTGTCTGTATATTTCCTCTCAATTAGTTCCCAAGCTTTCGAGGGTCAGATAGGTGATCATTTCTGTTGCATTCAATTACTCCAGCGAGCTAAAATGTAGAAGTTCATTTTGAGCTGCATCTTTACATTGGATGTTGATATTTGTATTTCACCTTGGGGAGGACGAGAGATTGGTCCTGCCTTCACAAAACCAAAATTAACTCATGGATGGGGATTTCAAATATTTGATGACCAGTTTCTGCACTGCTTCCTTCTGCATTATTTTTTTCTCTCGGGCTCCGCCAGGCTTTGTTGGCTGCGCTGAGCAAACTACTTTCTTAGTTTGGGAAAAGCAATAGCAAATCTGGATGAATGCACGATTAATGTTATTCAGAAGAATTTGAGAGAAATAGTTAAAAAGAGTGGTTCATTGTGCATACTCTGCTGGAGTAAGCAGCTGGACTAGGTACTTGCCTTCAGTTGCCTGGCATTTGTTAGCTTCTATTCCCAGATTGCTGCTCGTGCATTTAACGTCTCGAATTTCTCAATGGTTTTGCACGGTAGAGCAGAACAAAGAAGAGTTATTTATTATTTTTTTTTTCTTTCTCTTTTTTTTGCTTGACTTTCAACAAATCTTGTACTTCGTACTTGAAGCTTTTTATAGTTATTCAAACTTGATTAAGAAAGAAAAAGAAGGAATTTATAAAAATACTCTGCAAAGTATCTTGCTAATTTGTTCTGGAGACGTCTTCTTAAGCAATGAATCCGACTAGTTTAACGATACAGCAACTTCTCTTCCACAGTCATTCTCAGAATTATATATCAAATGGGTGTTAAGTGTAATCGTAAAGTGCATCGGTAAAGTATCAGGACAAGCTATTCGCTATTGCAATGGTGTCAAGGCGTACAGAAAGTTTCACACAGAGGAGAAGGAGAAGGAGAAGGAGAAGTCCAATGGGGTGTGGTGCTACGTTCCTTTGGCCAGAATCCTCTCTGTAAGTCTCGTAATTCACTTCACCACTTTTACGCAGGCTTTTCACCATGTACTTCCGTTTATACAAACATTTCTCCAGGTATTGCGTTGCAGAGGTCTTGAAAACATCATCTAAAAGTAAAAATTTAATTTCTTAATTATTAAAAGTAGTTTTTTTTTTTCTTTTTAGAATGACTTAAATTTGAATTTTTGAATGAAAGGTTTATTAACTTGGTTAAATTTTTCTTAAATGGGAGCTTGGGTGCTGGGATAAAATTAACACAAATAATTCTCTATCTTTACACAATATTATTTTTTTTAAAAAAAAAAAGAAAAGAAATCTCTAAGATTTATTTTTCTATATTCCCAGAAAATGGGTCTTCTTCTCTTATGGCCATTTGATTCTTTAAAAATTTATAATGAGTTACCCTTAGCAGGAAAAGAAAATTAAAAGAAAAAAGAAAAAAAAAAGAAAGAAAAAGTGCGCACAAATTATGAGAAAGCAAAGGAGACACGTTCAGAAGGGAAGGCCAGAGAGAGAGAGAGAGAGAGAGAGAGAGAGAGAGATGGAGCGATTGAGAGAAAGCATGGAAGAAATACTAGAATTCACACTGAACTCCCACGTCAACGAAACCCTAGAATTCGATTTAGGACTCTCCAAGGACTTCTGCTCCAATCTTCTTGAACTCGACCAAAACGACGCCGTCTCTCATCTTGCCACCCCGACTACCTCCGGCCGAGGTAACTAATAAATCTCCCGCCGGTCTCCCCCACTCGCTTTCCGTTTGTTTCCTGAGAAAAAAAATTAATATATATATATATATATATATATATATATATATACCTTTGTGAGTTTGATATGCTCAAGAACCAAGAAACCGAATCTTTTTTCTTGCATTTACCAGAACTGGCTTGATACAGTTCAAAAGATTAGAACTTTAGTCCTTTTTTTTTTTTCTCTGTTTAACTTATGGCATCGTATGGCCAACCATACGGAGGAATTTTTACATAGTCATTATATCTTTATTCGGATTAGTGTCAATTTTTGAGATTTATTGCTTGGAATATGCCACTGGATCTGAAATTTTTACATAAATTGTGAATTTATGTTGCCCATGTCAAATGAAAGAGCATTTCCTTGCTTGTACTATGACTGCTTTCTTTAATTTAAGCCTATGGCACCATGTTTAACTTGAGGAAGATTTACCACTTTTTATGCCAATGCTGCAGATTCTTTCGAAGGGGTTCCCCAATATCCCTTATTCAAGTGCCTTGCTTCAGCTCTTTACCAATCTATAATATCTGGAGCATTGTGCAGGACATATGATAAGATGGCATTCCTCAATGATGATGTTTCCTTGAAGGAGAGAGAGGAAAAATGGAACAACATAATTCAACAAAAGGGTTCCGAACTAGTAAATGCAAGTACTTGTTGTTAGTTGTGATATCATCCAAAGAAACAAAAAATTTGTAACTTGGTACTATTATTTATTTTTTTATTTTACTATAATGCTTTTTTTAATGTGCTTTTGATAATTTTCAATGTTTTTGTCATCTACATTTACCAGATTTTGAGTGCTGCACCTTTTGAACTTCATGTTCAGGAGCCCTTCTTCTCACTTTTAAAAGGTATTATTTGTTTCCTATTTGCTTTTGTGACTTCTTTTTCCCTCATTTATGTACAAGTAAAGCATTTTTCATTTTTAATCTTTGTTTTATTATAAATTATGCAGTCTAAGACTTATGCTTTAGTGATCTTGTGTTATATGTAGATGGCATGAAAACAATTGAAGGAAGATGTGCTGGTGGCAAATACAATCGGTATAATTTATATAGGTTTTTGTTTATAGATGACTTGGCTTTTTGCTCTGTGATTTAAGTTTTCTTACTTTGGTTTTTAGTTCTCTTTCATGGGGTAAGAAGGGTACTCTATATTGGAATGGCCAATGCCTTACACTTATGCAAGTTGACAAGTAAAATTAATTATAAAAAGAATGTATTCCATGTACATGAAAACTGGGGCTGTTGCTTGGTTAAATTGCTGTGGTTTGACCAAATAGAGTAGGCAATAAGAATATCTTGACATGTATTTTGTATAGTGTGAATGTGAAATTTCTGAGTTCTGCGAACTGACTGGGTAAGATTGCAAGCTGTGCTTCATTGGTTCAAGTACTACCTGCATCCTTCTCTACTCATCGTCCTTTATAAAATAAGTGACTTTGGGTTGTGATGCAACTTGAATCCTTTTTTTGGCTAATGGTCAAGGCACTGGCATGATAGAATTGGTGGCAGACTTCAGGGGCATTGGGTTTCTTCAATTTGTAGGAGCACATGTCAGTCAGTGATAACTGTTTGTTGGTGCCTTTATAACAAGAACATTGCCTCCAATTTTGATAACTAGTTCTTAGGGTTATTTGTCAAAGGTTTGTTTGGCCATATATTCCTTCATTACCTCTCTCAGAGTTATTTATGTCTGGCCTCTGGCTTTCATGTATAATTTGATGATTATTTACTAGACTTAATTACTCATGATATTAAATGGTTTGCTTTGTCTTAGAATTACACCAGGAGTAATGATTCTATTTAACAAAAGTCTGGTACTTGAAGTCAAGGTGATGAGATATCAATTTATTTGTTATTTATTCTTGAGGAGCTTCATATAGCCATTTAGAGCTCTGCAACTTAATTAGTGTGCAGGATGTTCACCCATATATTTCATTTTCCAATATGTTGGAAGTAGAGGGTCTTGCAAAGGTTCTTCCTGGGGTTGAAGATATTGAAGAAGGTAGTAGTTTTGTGCTTTGAGTCATTTCTCTGGCATATTTTGCAACTGATATTTTTGGTTGAGAGAAACAGATTCATGACATTAAGTGTGTGTGTTCTCTATCACATGAAGCATGTCGTCTGGGCTATGATGTTGTATTTAATTAAAGTCCCAAGAGCTTTTACTTGTTTCTGTTATGTGGAGATTTTTGCTCAAAAGAAGAGTTTTAAGATCTAACAAACTATGAGCTAACTTTCTAAGTGCACTCCATGGATCGAGTCTTAACCATTGTTTATGTGCAGCTGCAACCATGTCATATGTATATAATGTGAATAGGTTTGTAATATTTTAATTGACTTGTGGTTGACTTTATGGTCATGTACACAAAGGAATTATGATGCATGGACAAGGACACAGGGACACAGACACCACACCACATGGACATGAGAGCACATCAACACTTAGAAATTAGGGCATGAGTACTCTGTGTGTGTTTGTGTGAGGGAGAGAGAGAGAGAGAGAGAGATATTTGCACTTTAAATATTTTGATGAATGTAGTTTTTATCAACTTATAATTTAGAAAACTGACTATATTATTTTATATTGTAATTATTATTTTGTTAAGAACTTTAAAAGCATATGTTGTATGTACATGTAGTATGATATTTAACAAATTACAAATTACAGTATCTAATATAATTACTGGAATAAAAAATAATTATTTATTGTATTTTTTTACCAACAGATTGTTCATTAGTATGTTCATAGAAAAAAAAGTTATTATATGTGTGGCTTTTAAGAATTCTGAAAATAGTTTCATGTATATGGTATGTATTTGATACACTGATTAAGTGTTTGACACATGTCCGAATTTTTTTTTAAAATTTTTTTCTGTGAGATGTGTTTTGGCATATCCAATCTGTGTTTGACAAGTATCATATCTGACAAAGACAGACATCCTTTTAGAAGTGTTTGTGCTTCATTGCAAAGAAAACTGTCACTGTTCTAGCATACTTGCAATAATCTGTCTATTTAGTTGGATTGATATTCTCAATGGTTTGGAAGGTTTTCTAGATCTTTTCTATTTTTCAGTTTTATGCCTTGCTCTATGAAAAGAACATCTGTTCAAAATGTTATTATTCATAATTTCATTTTGAACTGGTAAGGTCAATTGGTAGTTATGGGTTTATGGCAATGTCAGGTGTGAAGATTTATCGGAAGTTTTACACTGAAGAAATGGAAACATCAAATGGTGTGATTGCAATCAGTGTCTGTAAACCAGTTGCTCAGCCATACCTATCTTTGGCTAGCTTGCTGTCTGTGGGTGCCTACTGAACTTCTTTGATTCATATGTTTAATTGCATGAGGATGTAGTCTGGCATCCATTGTTAAAAAAACACTTGTATAGGTTTAACACGAACATGAAATGTTCATTTATCATGTAGATCAAGTCAAGATCTATGTTTAACAACTACAAATAGTCTGTCAGTAAATAGAATGGAACACAGGCATAGTATCTATGGCTGAAGCTTAGTTAAGCCGATCACCAAGTTTGGATTTGTGTACTCCTTGCCACTGTATTGGAAACCTTGAATCTTTTTGTTGTTTAATGAAACTTTATGGGACACTTGAAGTTGCAAAATTGATAATAACAAAGACCAGGACTGATTTTCTTGTTCAGCTGAAAAAAGTTACTTTTTTATCTGTGCTTACACTGTAAGTTCGAAATTTTGGATGTGTGTTAACTTTAACCTGTTTCTCCTCTCTTTTAATTTTTGTGTACAAGGATGGCTTCCATAACTTTTTTGGCATCTTGATACTCTTGCTGCCTTGTGCAACATTCTAGACACATTTATTCCTGAAAAAAAAAAAAAGTATGACTGCTATGTACTCCTAAAAATTGTCTTTTTGATCTAGGAACTGAGCTATTGCGGAATTCAACATCTACTGGGTCTTGCACATACTACTGGCACAGTTTGTAATACCCTTCCTCCACTAAGATCAATGCTTCTTTCATCCTTCATGTTGCCATATAAGCCAAATGTAAGATTATTGTCTTTTCCTCTGTCGAGGAACAACATATATCTTTTTTTTTCTTTTTTCCATTCCTTATGTTTGCTTGAGCTTTAATTGGAAAATACATCAGATCATAGTGGTAATTGGCTTAATTATTCAGTGCTAATGTTAGCTGTCTTGGCATTGATTGAAAAGCTATATATCCATGGAAAAGCATGAGAGTGTTATTTTGGTAGAATAGAGAAGATATACTTTGCCCCATTAGCTCTAAATGCATTAACTGGCATTTTTGTTTCTCTTGTTCCACTGTATAACCTTACATTCTTTGGAAATTCCTATTTATAGACAGAAAATTCTGTGGCATGTGGGACTTAGGGTTTGTATTCTACACACCAACTGGTGGTGCCCCCAGTATTTTTGTTCTATTCCTTTCCTCTTTTTGGGACAAAATCTTGAAGGAAATCATATATCCTAATGAATTCACTGATGTATTTCTGCAAGTTTCTTAGGACTTTGCAAGCTTAATGTTGTCAAATTTCTTTGCCTCCATGAATATGAACTGTTTATTCCCTTAGCTGGTGATCAAAGGTAGCACCCTCACTAATGGAGCAAGGGCCTTGGCAAAGCATACTGAAAGAAGTGGCAATAAATATTGGGGTATTGTCTGTGGCAATGGTGAGTGTCTATGCAAGTATGGCCACTGATTTTTGTTCTTGTTCCTTATTTCCTGTCTCTTTTCTTGGGAGAGACTACAGTTATTGGTTATGCAACATCTGACTGATGCCGCATTTTATTTATGCTGTTATTCACTGATACTTAATTTTAGTGAAATTTATCTTCTAAGGCACTAGAAGCGAGCATCTCTCTGAGGCACCTCACCCAATTCAATTTGTTTGTTGATGTTCAATATTTGCAAAAGTTGTATTGTTTTAGGTAGATATTAGGCTGCAAATCAGACGTTGAGCTGCTTCAGTCACAGAGGCTGCAAGTCCATGTAAAAAATGGACCAACAAAGGCTTATTTTTCACTCAATATTTTTCATAGCAGCCACAAAATCTCAATTATGAATACACCAAGGACTAAATAGATGAAAGTAAAAGAGGAAAATGGGCTTGGTGAGAAAACAAAGGCAATTTTATAATGTTCAATTATGTTGGCTCGATACATCTCTGTAGATTTAAATCTGTTCCTTAACCCAAGTATAACATTATTTTTCTTTCTTTTTTTTTAATGCAATTTTGATTTGTTTTATTTATTTCCTGATTTTAAACTGACCAAATACACAATTCCTAGTGGGGGTTACTTTTTGGGTATTATAAGGTTTCATTTCTGATGTACAAGGAAAAAGTGTGAGTTCACATCCCTATAAGATTTTATATGTGATGAAAAAGTTTCTTATTGGGTTCTTACATGTATTTTGCAAGATGATAATAAAAATAGGCGTGCCATGGATGTGATTGGTCGGCTTATGGGGTCTTGTTGCTGGTCAAATATGCATATCATTCCACAGCATGGAGTTGTCTTTGAGATAAGGGTGGCTGATGGATATGGGGCACGGTGGTCTGAGGATGGAACTAAGGTCCGTTTCACTGTCTAGGTGTGCTTTTTTATGTCTTCTCTTTACTATGGATATTGTAGGTGGAAACTGAAGACATATATAGATGATTCTTTCCCTGACTGAGGCTTGCTGCTATATTGTCAATTTGATCATAAAATTTTCTGCTCAATCAAGGTGCCATTTCTTCTCTGGATAATATATGGCTTGATGCTATAATGCATGCCTTGAAGTGTTAAATCCAAATTGCTGAAGGGCACTCACTGGTGCCAAATGTGTCTGTTGAGACACTATAATGCTGCTTACTACTGGTTGAGAAGTATGATAAAATTCAAAAGCTCCCTAATTTATGATGTGCCAAAAAATATGAAGGTGTTTATGTTTTATATGAATGTTATTATGCAGTTTCTCCAATTGATGGATGGCATATGCTGTTTAAAATCAAACGTTTCTTTTCATTTAAGGAAGTTCATGCATTATTCTTTTCATTCTGGACGGAGAACTCTAACCAAAGGAATTATGATGTCTTATGTGATTGCTGCCCGAGTATTTAACCCTATTATCTTGTCGTCTGAGCATTTAAGCCTGATTCACTTGTTCCTGTGATTGCTGCCCAAGAATGGAACCCTTACTGTTCTTGTTTTGTTTCAGTTTATAGGGTTCCTCGAGCCATATGGGGAAGATGGTCATGCAAAGGGATGAAAGCTTTAGTTGGCTTTGGGGGCAGTCATGTTTGCTTCCTTTTGGAATTAAGCATTACAATTCTCTGAAATCAGTCCCATTATAATGACCTTTACATTGGTCTCTAACTCTTCTTGTTGCTGCCCTTGGTCTTCTGCTTTCCAGTTGATTACGTCGTGCACGATTGTGCCTATGGGTATTCATGCACTTGCATATAGATATTCAAGTAGCCCACCGTACAGGATTTTGATAAGGGATCTGTTGCAGAGGGTAGCTAAACACTTACAAGCTCGCAACACTTAAACATATGCCAATGATTGGAGGTATCCCCTAGCATTGTTCTCAAGTGTCATATTTGGTCAAGTGTCAAAAGACCAGCATGGATTGGGCTCTTTTTGTGAGAGTTTCCATTGTACATTTGGATGCTCCTTATAACGGCAGCACCAGCAAAGACAATAACATTGTTGTTGCTTGTCATGCCGATGCCTCGGAATTACCTCTACTCTCAGGATAGAACAGTTGTCCCTTTCCAGAATTGAGCTCATCAATCTTTGGCACCAGCACCAGCTGCTGCAGCCGCCTCCAGGTCGTTTTTAAAGTTCTCGTAGCACATTTTGGTTTTCTGTGTCCGTGTGTATGTGTGCGAGCGGGATTGCAGCCAATATTTAAGTTGTTATTTTTACCGCCTGGTGGTTATAGACAATTAGACACTCTTATTCAACATAGACCATTTATCGGGCTTGAAATTGCGCAATTAACTCTATACACAAGGATTTCACATTCCAATCTCTCTTGATGGGCTCCAATTCCATCCAGAGGACCGTAAAAATAAAGTAGATTTATTATAATTTCATGGACTCTTGTTTCTTTCTTCTCTAACCAATCGATTCCAATGCTTTAATGGTGTCTGAAGAGGAGGATTGCGATGTATTGCCACGACTCTTTTACAAAGCAACACGGGTCTCCGCTTTTCATGCAGGACTACCTTCTGGTTGCAAGGAATTATTCTGAACTCTCGGGGACTTCATCGGTCCATCAATTCAATTGAAAATTAACTAAGGGCATGTAAACTTGTCTCCCATTTTGCCCAATTTTTGTTTTTTTTTTTTTTTGTTTTTATTTGTCATATTCTTTTCGAGCAAATGTTTCGATTTTTCTCGACTCTATGATAATTTTAATGTGAATAAGTTTGAAGAGATAGATATTAAAGTAGTATTGGTTAAGGAAAAAAAATAATCTTATTAGTCTACATAAATTGGTGTTATTTAATTAGTATATTTTATCATGAAGAATAATCCTGTGTTACTCAATTGGTAAATTTTATCGTGGAGAATAACCGTACTCTATTTGCCCCCATCTAGTGGATCAACCGGAATACGTTCTCGTTCATGTCGCCCTTGTTTATCTGATAACCACTGCCGATTTTAAAATGCACTAAATTCATAAAGACTACAAGTCATGCCGACAACTGTGAAATGACCGTGACTGATGTTGGAAATGTGAATGATGAAGAGAAAGAATGAAATTTCAACGATTTGGCAGTTTTCATTTCATCTGTTCTCCGTAGAGCCATCCGCGTTGTGGGAGCTTTTCGGGTGGATTCATTTGTCATCAAAGACTGCATGGAATGGTGTACTGGGGCACAACACAAGCCAACCAAAGTGCCCGGTTGGTACAAGACTAGCGCATAAAAACATAACAGTTACGAAGGAACCATCATTATCACAGAGATAATGAACCCATCTCTCTCTCTCTCTCTCATCGAACATTTCATGTGGCTCTCTTAACATTCCTGTGCAATTCATACCCGTGCGCAAAAAGAACACTTTGCACAAAAGATAGGTTATATTAACAACAAGGTTTTAGTCGTAAATTTAATTGGAAAGAGTTATATAATCATATTGCATTTGATCAGTCTTGTTCACAATTTTATTTCTGAGACATTAAAAGAATGAAGTAGCTCTCTTGTTGTAGCAAAGAAATTGGTTTCCATTTAGCCTAGTTGAATAATGCCTCTTAATAAGAGGTTGGATGTTCAAAATCCACCTCTCTCAACTTTTTACATAAAAATGGACTTTAACTTCAATTGGATGCACCAAAAGAAGGGGAGAACAAAAAAAAAAAAAAAAAAAAGCTAGTTTCCATTTCCTTTTTACCAATATCAATTTGTGATTAAGCAGCCAAATACTACATTTTTTTCACCGAGAAAAAAAAAAAAAAAAGGCAAAACAGTGTAATCTAGCAAGCAAACTTCCTTTTCGTACTCATTTTAAAAGCTTCCTTAATTTCCCATCAGATGAAAGCTCCAGCATAGATATTTTAATCCTTGATATTTGGCTTATTGAATTGGCTTCTTTTGCAGTCGATAATTACACCAGTCACATATATTTACGAGGGGGTGTATATTTTTTTCGATTCAAATAGCGACATGCGGCTTGTTAATATTATCATCTGAGCCCTTCGTCTCAATCACCCTATCATGTTGGCCTCTAGTATTTGTAACAAATAAACGAGCAATTGTTTTTTTTTTTTTTTACAAACATTAAAGAAAAAAAAAACAAAAACAAAAGAAAAGACAGAGCAATTGTTTAATAATTGACACACGTTCATGCAACGAGCTTATACGTTTAGATGCTCGTGAACCGTTAGATCAAATGACAGCATAGCATGGCTATCTAGTCTAATAGGTCCTTTCGCTCATTCAAACTTATAATCATTTGCACAAAATAATTCCCTTTTGTTAGACTTTAATATGTAATTTATATTTGAATCTCACACGGTAACTTATTTAGACCCAATGAGATGTTGACAACAAACAAAATTTATAGATAAATTTCAATAGACGCATTTATAATTGACTAGATTATTAATTTTAAAAAAAATCATATATAAATTTAGTCTATCAATTTTTTCATCTATGTGAATGACATCTCTCTCTCTTATTTATAAGTGGAAAGTGAATAATTAACTAGATTATTAATTCGAAAAAATCATATATAAATTTAGTCTCAATTTTCTCGCTTATGTTATAAGTGGATTTATCTTTTTTTTTTAAAAAAAAAGGAAGACTTGAGGGTTTGAACTCCAATTCTCTCGCTAAGCTACTTATATGTGAACACCATCTTAGGCAAGGAAGTTATAACAGCAAATCTTCCCCAGAGACTGATTGAACGCAATAATAGCTAGTCAAATTACAAGGCGAAATTTACATTAACGAGTTGATGAATTTACACACACCAAAGTAAAGGAACTAAAAAGGGTAAATGAACAAGGGATTTCTTGTTCCCTCGATCTTTGACTTGCACCCCAATTGTAGGAATAAGGGATTTCTTGTTACCAAGAAATTACCAAAAACCTATGGGATTAATTTGCTTATCCCAAAAACACTCACTGTTTTGGGTTAATCGAAGTTTAACCGACGTTTATGGGGCAGGCCTGCTAGCTTTACTACAAGGCTGATGAAAATTAGGTCAATGCTTGGAATAAAATAATACACCAGGACTCATGTGTCACACTATTCTAAGCTGCCCCTCGATGGCAAAGCCCTTGCTTTTCTCTATATAATTCCTAGATGTCAATTTTATACAAGGAAAATTATATACTAAGAAACGTAAGCAGACAAGCTAGGGTACAAACCATGGGCCACATGAATGGAAATTGCTTACGAAGGATTGAAAGGCCTTATTTATTTTTTCATTTTTTTTATTTTTTTTAAAGTAAGAAGGAGAGTAACGTTAAGTAGCTTGGAATATGCAAAGAAGTGGGTTCACAACATTTTCTCCAATGATTGGATTTGGATGGTGAAATAGGACCATCAACCTTGTCCTTTTGCGACACCCTTAGTGCGGAATAAACTTCATTTAGATGCCATTTAAGTTTGGATTTATTCATCTCTAGAACCTTTTACTTTTTCTTATTTGACTTTTTAATTAATTTTGCTACCCCAATGGACCCCGGTTGGGATGAGAAGTGCATATTTACTTAGTTTTCTGAATAAATTCATAAATATCAATTTCAAACAGGCTGCTGCACGATTTAGACGAAGGTTTGAGACGTCCCATAGCTGCAATTATTTAGTGAAATGATAATTTCCAGAGCTCCTAATACACTCTTCCAAGCAATTTTTCCTTTTCTTTGATACCGCCTTGGTTCATACTGCCCCATTATAGAAAACGATACTACAATACATCTAAGAGACTCGTAGTAGTTAGCCTAGTGATGGAAGATGAATTTAATATTGTGTGCTTATGCGCACAAACTCAAGTTCAAATCCTCTGAATGCATTTCACGAAGTAAATGAATTTTGCTTGAAAGAATTTCTCGTCATCAAAAAACAGAGAATCATGTGCAAGGCATCTACGATATTGTTACCAAAGATTATGGTTGAGTACGAGTGCATGAGGTAGCTCATGGGAATTGATGACAGTGGCTTGTGCAAGGGGCTGCTAGCTAGTTAAGTGCTACCTATATTCACGATATTAGACCACAGAGAAAAGAACTGTAGTCAAAGCATGTACCATCTATAATACTTGTCTGTGTTTCTATGGGTTGATCGTTTTCTCTGTCTCTCTCAGTCGCTTTTCATCTTTCTTTCTTTCTCGAGTTTTTAATTCAAGTTATCTTTAGCTTCTGAGTAGCCCTTTTCTTTTGCTCTTTCCACTTCCTTTTTTTTTTTTTTTCTAAGCTTTTCAGTGAAAAGCAAGAAAATGAACTCGACAGGCAACTTTAAGTGGCCATTCAAACTTTAGCCTGACAAGACTTTTCTCCATTGCTTAATAAAGTTAAAGTGCGTTCTTCTTATCATGTGTTGCACACAGGCAGTAAGTTGCGCTTGAAAGTATCTTGATTTTTAAAATCTTTTATAAAATTTGAATGTGGTTCAAGAGGATCAATCCAAAAGTTCCTGAAAATGAATAAATTGACATGCAAACATCAGAAACCAAGAACATAACAAAAGAAGCATTTTCATGTTGAACATCTTGTTGCCAGTGGAAGTACTAATTGGTGCATTAAAATAGAATAGTTGATGGTATTTTAATGAATATTTTACAACAATAGCCGGGTTATCTGGTTCAGTTCATTCTTCGTGCCCAGTAAATCTGAGGAGGGCCACAACAATTCAACAGTTGAAAATGGCAGCAATTTATTTTCTTATGTACCAAAAAAGGAAAAAAAAATTGCAGCACTTCTTGTTTTTTCTTCCTGACAAGTAAAATGTGATACAAGCTAAGATTCCTTCGATCGAGTACCACAGATTTAACCGTTAGACTAAAGTCTCATATGTAGTTCTTTTTTTTTTCTTTTTTTCTTTCTTCGGCCCATTTCTTGGACTGATTGTCATCAACAATGATAAACCTATTCATGTTCATAATTCAAATGATGATCATATTAGAGGTACAATTGCAGGGAAAAGTTAACAAAGCTCACTGATATGCAATCATATCAGATTGAAGTCACAATCATTTGTCTATTGTAAGTGTTATTTCTTTTAACATCGTATCTCTGTCCGTGTTTCCCCACGAAAACATATTGTTTGTTGTCTACCTCTCAACGCCACTCAGCTGCTTTAGAACAATGAGGATTCCCAGAGTATCTGACATTTCTGGGAGTGAAGGCTATATATTCCTTGCTATTAACTACAGTCACGATATTATCCAACTGAATTTTTCTTGTTGGACCATTTCTATAGATGCGTAGTTTCTATGGTGTCTGCTGTCCAAATTTCCTGGAATTTCGTGATAATGAAGGATAATGGCGACGCAAAAAGCATTGTGTTCCTCACATCCTGTCAGACAGCAGTCATGGAACGTGGCTAACCTTATTGCAATGGACCCTGGATTTAATCTGGCTGAACTTGGTTGTAAGTCATCATAGCCACTCTATCAGAGAAGTTGATTATTGAAAAAGACCTACCGACTCAAAGCTCTGCTGGGGCGTTTTCTGTCTAATATGGTACCACTACCAGTTCATAATTTTTTTTATAGCAATATTCGTGAGTTCTCTCTAGTTAAAATGAACCCTTGTCGCAAGCATCATTTTAAGCTAAAAGAGTTGGAAAATGTAACCCTTGCAACTAGTGGAGCTCGCACACATGACCCCAAAAAAAAAGTAGGTGGACGGGACCCTAACGGACTGACGTAGTCAGTAGGTGTGAGATCTCCGTAAGTCTTGTGCATTTTTTATTTTTAATTTTTGTAAAAACAATAAGATATATAATACGACAAGATATATGTGTAAAAGGACGAAGAAATATACAAATAGTCATAAAAAAAAAAGTTTATAGGTACACACACACTATATTATACTTATTACACATTGCTGTTGGTCTGTTACACGTCCGTGTATTTTAAAAAAAAAAAAAAAAAAAAACAGAAAAACAAAAAACCTGCGAGAGGCCTGTATGAATCTCACGCCGTCCACGTCATCTGTTACAGGATCTCGTTCAGATAACTGGGCCCTAGATGACCCCTACTTTGTGGGGGTAGGTGACCATGCTTCGAGTATTTCACCATCTTAGTCGGCTTTTTTTTTGTTTTTTTTTTTTTTTTGATCGCAATTGTGCACTAATTACGGGTCACTAATTACGGGTCAATGTATAAACTTCAATTAGTTCAAAGATATGCCAAGGACCGCAGTCCAGATTGTGTTACAATCTTAATTACAAAAAGTTGCATGGGAGGACCATGGGGTTGCCTGTCAGGATAGTGTGTTGCCTAAAATAAAGAGATATAGTGTTATATATTCACATTTAAATAAATATTGCCCTTTGATGCCCAAGAGACGGATGCTAATTAACCAAATAGAGCATGACAAGGACTCCCACAATATAATAACATGGCCTTCTATGTTATAGCTTTGTACTTGAACATGTCTGAACTCAGATGAATTAATGGAGTACTGCAAAAAGGGGGTCTCTCTAAGTCAAGAGTAGAAGGGTGGGGAGCCTTATTCCCCATCATACATGGACATACCACTCTTCAACCCAAGAGAAACGCGCGCGCACACACTTCTTCGCTTCCCATCAACAGAGCAATGATCAGATAGCAGCAGCCATAGATATGCAAAGCAACAGCAATAATCAGCCCCAGACTAGCCATACGTCGACAAGCCGTTCGTTGGATTCAGGTGAGCCTAGCGACTCAAGTAACAAGTGGGCAGCAAAGATTCTTAGGGAGTGTGCAGCAGCCATCTCTGAGAAAGATTCCAGCAAAATCCATCACCTCTTATGGATGTTAAACGAGCTGGCCTCCCCTTACGGAGATTGTGACCAGAAATTGGCATCTTATTTCCTGCAAGCTCTATTCTGCAAGGCCACGGAATCCGGTCAAAGATGCTTCAGAACGTTGACTGAAGTAGCCGAGAAGAGTCACTCCTTTGATTCAGCTAGGAAATTGATACTGAAATTCCAAGAGGTAAGTCCATGGACAACTTTTGGTCATGTAGCTTCAAATGGTGCACTCCTAGAGGCCTTAGATGGTGAAACCAAACTTCACATAATTGATATTAGCAATACCCTTTGCACCCAATGGCCTACTTTACTGGAGGCCTTAGCCACTAGACATGATGAGACGCCACACCTTAAGCTCACAGTTGTAGTAACGGCGAACCTCGTGAGATCAGTCATGAAGGAAATAGGACAAAGAATGGAAAAGTTTGCTAGGCTAATGGGGGTTCCCTTTGAATTCAATGTAATTAGTGGGCTAAACAATTTGGGAGAGCTTACAATGGAAGGGCTGGGAGTTCAAGAAGAGGAAGCCGTTGCGATCAACTGTATTGGGGCATTGAAAAGAGTTGATGTAGAGGAAAGAAGTGCCGTGATTCGGATGTTTCAATCGCTGAACCCGCGAGTTGTGACGGTTGTTGAGGAAGAAGCCGACTTCAGTAGCACAAGATATGACTTTGTCAAGTGCTTCGAAGAGTGCCTTAGATATTACACCATCTACTTTGAGATGTTAGAAGAGAGCTTTGTCCCGACAAGTAATGAAAGGTTGATGTTGGAGAGGGAATGCTCAAGGAGCATGGTTAGGGTTTTGGCTTGTGATGATGAACAAAATGGAGGAGAAGGAGGAGGAGAGTGTGAGAGAAGGGAAAGAGGAAGCCAATGGTCGGAGAGGCTCCGGCGAGCCGGCTTTTCTCCGATGGGATACAGCGTCGATGTGGTCGATGATGTCACGGCTTTGCTCAAGAGATACAAAGCTGGATGGTCACTTTTGCTACCTCAAAGCGGAGAGGAGCCTTCAGGGATTTACTTGACATGGAAAGAGGAACCTGTTGTGTGGGCTTCAGCATGGAAACCCTAAGAGGGTTTGCTGATCATCCATATTTGCCAAACTCTCAAAAGAGAAGGGGGGGCAGGGCCTAATTAGCTTGGCAAAGCTTTGTGGAGTATAGCTACTACTTTTTGGTCGGTTGATATTCTCATTCATGCATATTTGTAGTTCATGATATCTGTACTGTGTACCCATCCATGTTCTTTGTTTTCTTTTCATGTGCTTCTTTATGCTTGGGAGTTTGTGTTGCTTTTCTTACCGATTGTAGATCAGTGTATTTGTTTGAAGGTGTTTGCACTTGTGCCTCTTTTCTCACATTTCCATGCTATCCACTTCCTTTTTGGATTGCTTGTGTCCAGTATCTTTCTTCTCATCTCTTTGTGGGTAATTTGTTACAACAAAAATCAGCATTACGTACACCTTTATCTCTAATGGAACCTATATAAAATCACTCTTTCTTATATATATATATATACTATCAAAGCAAGGATTCAAATTGCAAATTACAGGCAATACGACACTTATGATCTATCGTACCTACCATTACTATAAGTCTCCCGATTATAGTCAAATTGGAGCATTTCATTGAGAATCAACATATTTCATATTGAAGCCAGAAACCTGAACACAATTTATGATCAAAATTTAATTTGGTTCGGTAACCTGAACATCGAAACCAAATATATTATTAATAAAACTTATCCAATTAAAATTAGATTGAGAAGCTCTCTCTTTAAGTTGAATCTCAATTCAATTCTATTTAATGTTTTTTTTTTAAGTTATATATATATATATATATATTAACTTCGACCATTTGTGTATTCGTGTATCATTTGGCTAATTAATTATGATCACATTCACAAGCCACAATTATTTATAACTTCGGTGTGCAAAGGACGTATTCCTCTTTGTCATTCCTCTGATCCATGTGTAGAGCTTCTAGTTAGTTAGTTAGAATGTTTTTAGTAGAATTTTGCACACACAAAAGGAGAAGCAGATACAGAAACATGAACTTGCATGGGAGGAGCTGGTGGACAACTATTTTTTTTTTTTTTGTATGGTTGTCATTGTTTTCTGCTCCCCTTCCTATTTCCGTCTGAATAAAAGTAAGCAAAAAACCAAAAAAAAGCAAAAAGAAAAAGAAAAACAACTAATTCTCCAGGTGCTTAATAAGATATTGCATAACAACCTAGCTATTAATGACATATCTGGATCCAGCTGGAGAAAAAAAAGTAAAACAGAAAATAATTAATATTAAATAACTCCTGAAATCCAATTAATTAATTTGATGATATAGAAATGGTGGGTGGCCTGCAAGACCACTTTCTATTGTTTTTGTCTATGTTACATTTTTTGCAAGAATATCATTGAGTTCATTTTAATTTTTTAAGTTCAGATATGTGGAATCTTTTTTTTTTTTTTCCTGGTAAGTGACACATATGTGGAATCTCATCCTAGACTAACGTTATATGCATAAAAATCGAGTTACTGCTCAATTTTGGGATGCAGAAAACCAATGGCATCTTCAATGATTCTCAAACGCAACTCACTGAATCGATTCCCGAGCACAAGGTCTTGGTCCTTCGTATGATCAAGCCTTAGCCCCCCCCCCCCCAAAAAAAAGGCCAATTGATTTATTTCGACAACTCCGTTTCACGAGCAAGTGGGGGGAAAATGACGGTACAGCTATTAAAATAAAAGGTGGAGAAGATTAACTCTAATGCATAAAAAGTGTACGAGAAATTTAAATTGAGTGTTGTTGAATCAAGTCTTTCCTTTTATAAGACTTTCTTTTTAGGGAGAATTCACCAAAGCTAGGATTGATTCACAAATTGTTGCTAGTGGCCTAATCTTGACGAAACTGACCTATAACCCTGATAAATTTTTTGACCAAAAATTATAGATTCATAACTCAAAGCTGCCGTTCGTAGTCATAAGAATCTAACACAACCGACATCTTTATTAATCATAGCGATCATCTTCATTATCCAACCAGGTGAATGTTCTGAAGCTTCACATTCATAGAACTCTCTTTTTGTGTGTGTGTGTGTGTGTGTGTGTGTGAAATACACATAAGGTGCTCACACGCATTGATATAATATAAACAGGCAGTTAATGAGTTTTTATTCTTACACTTTCTTTTTTCAATTCAATCATCATTGTAGGATTTTATGTCTGTTGTATTATGATGACCGTAAGTTCTTTCTCACATTATCATCACTTTTCCAATAAAATGTCAGTCAATTTTGTAATAAATCATTGTGTTGTCGCCAAAAAAATATATAATGGATCCTAAAGTGAAATAATGTAATAATTATTATTTGGAGAAAAAAAAAGCTAAAAAAAAAAAAAGAGGACAGGTTTGTAAGGAAAAGGAGGTAGCTAGATTGACATAAAGAGGGTGAAAAAGGAACCAGGAAGAGACCTTGGTGGCAAACAGATTGAGTACCAACTAGATCCTGTTTCTGCCTTTATGTCTAGAGTGATTTGAATAGCATATTTGCTTTTAATTGCCACACGTATGTACTGACTTTTGGCCAACATTACTTAGTGGAAAACAACTTTTCCAGATTTAGATAAGACTGGTGCTACCGATTCCTAGCTCATATACACTTCAATGAATCACATACACATATATGCCGATTAAATTAAGTGAAAATATACACTTCCACAAGCCCTCAAGGCCGAGACTATGTCAAACTTTTCATTTTCGTCATCACAGAGGAGAGGAGCATGTGTGCACATGCAATTGCATGTGGGTATGGACATGGATACACGTATATGAAGTTGGTGGCCCTTCTCTTTCGTTGCTTGCATTGCAATTATTGGATTGTTCCTTAAAATGTTTTGAACTACTTAAAACCATTGTCAGCCATGATTATTTTTATTTGCTCTTAAAACCATTGTCAGCCATGATTATTTTTATTTGCTCTTAAAACATTGTCAGCCATGATTATTTTTATTTGCTCTTAAAACCATTGTCAGCCATGATTATTTTTATTTGCTCTTAAAACCATTGTCAGCCTTGATTATTTTTATTTGCTCTTAAAACCATTGTCAGCCATGATTATTTTTATTTGCTCTTAAAACCATCGTCAGCCATGATTATTTTTATTTGCTTCCAATATGCAGGGCTTTTATTCCAACCCTGTACTGTATATTTATCTACTTTTCTTTTTTTTTCTCTTCTTCTTGTTTTTTTTTTTTATTTTATTTCAGGCCAGCTTTCTCTAAGGCTACACTCTATTCTAGAAGCATTTTCTTGTTGTCATGGAACAACATGCCAATTAGGAAGTATCTTCGCCAGTCGACAATTCACAGTTGATACTGTTTTTTTTTTTTTTTTTTTTGGTTGTGCCCTGCAAGCTGACAATCCAAAGTTAGCTCCTTCAAATTTCCTGAAGTTTAAACTCTTTACCGAGGAGTTGTACTCCAAAAGAAACAAAAAAAAATTTAAAAAAAAATGGTATCATAGTACACATCGGGAGCCACAGCCGACACTAATTAAAATCAACAGTATTTTAATCCTTCTTTTATTTAGGTTTACAAATTGCAGTCATGTACTAGTACTACCAATATTCCGCTTTTCCATTTCTGTTAAAACAAGCTATATACTCAATGCTAGAAAATTCACCAAAAAAAAGGCTGTATACTCAATCCTTCTTTTATTTATGTTTTTTCTGATGTTTTTCAGTTTCCGTGTTTCCAATGTGTTGCTGTTCCTTACGGTTGAAATTTGTGTTAATCTTATTGAACTCAATTCGAGCCAGTGCTAAGTGTTTATGCTAAGTCATCGTGATTCTCTTAATCTAGAAAACTCCATGGTTAACTGTGGATGCACTTTCTGTTTTTTTAATGGAACCACCCTTTTGTACAAATGTGGAATTGGCAGCTGTAAATGGGATTTTTTCTTTTTTTCTTTTTTTGTTTTTATAAGAGAGTTAAAATTTGAAGTGTCAATTGGCGAGAGTTTCAGTGATGTCTGATGTGGGTTCTCTTTGCAAAGCTTTTCTAACATTTTATTAATTTTATGGCGTTATTATAAAGTATATTCCTAGTTTTATATTTGAGGATGCATGTTCTCATAGCTCTCCATTGCTGCTTGGTTGGATGTTCTTTGTTTTAATTCTCGGCCCAAGCAAATCCATGAGATCATGGATTTTCTTCACACTGCCAGGAGGAAAGACGCACGCCCGGTGAAAATCAAGAGGAGCAGAGCAGAGATGTGATGAAGTTCAAGGTCCGCTGCTCCAAGTTTCAATGTACCCACTTTGTGTCTTTGATTCTGAGAAGGCTGACAAGTTGAAGCAGTCTCTTCCTCCAGGTTAGCCCTGAATTCCTTATTATTATTATTATTATAGGCAATAAAGCATTGTGATTATGGCATTTATCACTGCAAACTTCGCCCAGGACTCTTGCTTCATGGACCTATTCCACCACAATCGTTTATACCAACCGGACAACAATAGACTTGTGGATGCGCACAACAATGAAAAACCTTACAGGCACTTATCTTCCATGCTTTTGGTGAATTGTCTATACAAGTATGCTAGGATTGGACTAACAATGCACGGATTACTTTGTCTAGTTGCATCTATTTGTTCTATGTTTACAGTCTTGAGCGGGCAAGAGATGTGAACAAATTGTCAATTATTTTTGTTAGGGGATGCCATACCAACAATTTTACTTTATCTCATTTTGTTTTTCTTGCGGAAATGCACTCAGTGGACCCTTTGAAGGAACTCTTAGGTCAGTGTGAGATGAACCGAGTTTGCAGTTTTTTTTTTTTCTTTTTTTTTTTCTCCGACAACAAAGAAAAGGGTATTACGAGTATGTAAATTATTATACATTCTCGTTCAACTTCTTAATATATATAAAAAATCCTATTATATAAGCATTGTATTTTTAAATATGAGTAAATTTTTCCATATTTAATTTTTATATTAATAAATTTAAAATTTCACATCTAAACATATAAATTTATTTCAGGCCAACACTAAAAAAAACACATTAAATCATTACCCAAACTGGAATATCACAGTTCATGTTTCTATGGGTTAAAGATTAAAATTCCGTATTCTGTTCCATCTTCGAAATATTAATTAAAGAAATGATTTCTCTTTTTATATATATAAATATTATTCTGAATAAATAAGACGCTTCTGCACCTTGAGCCAGACCGAACTTGGGCCAATAAAAGGAGATCAGCCCAAACCAAGCCTAGTCCAAATCCGGCCCAACTAGTCTATTCGACAACTCTAATCATCGGATGCGCATGTCCATTTAACAAGTGGGTTTGTACAATTAGTACTAAAACTACTTTTGTTGAATTTTGAAGATAAAAAGGAATCTTTACCATAACAACAAAAAAAAAAAAAAGAGGATGAAAAGAAATAGAGAATATTTTGTTCTCTTCTCTGGCTTAAGGCCTCCATACAGATTAAAAAAAAAAAAAAGAAATATTTATCAGCTGAAAATTTATGAAATTTTGATAGCCCAAAATGGAAGTTGGGTGGCTGGAATAAAGGGGAAAATATAACAATGTAGAGTGGGAAATAAGGTTTGGAATCTTTTGTGTCTTATCTTTGACAGAGATTATATGGACCCGTAAATATTCTGTGTAAAAATGACATTAAATTAGGTTATTAGGATGTGGCCCGGCCCTCTACCTAAACCATGCCTAGGGGATTCACTTTTTTTCTTTTTTTTTTTTTCAATTAAGAATTAAGGAGATGGGGGTGGATTTGTCACCATCATGGTGTGTTTATCTAATGATCAAAATATTCCTAATTTGGTTAAAATTTTATTTTAAAAATTTGGGATTCTAATTTCAAATCAAAATATGAAATTTATTAGATGTACAATAATTTTTATTTTTATTATATAATTTATAATTTAATAGATTTCAACAACAACAAAAAAAAACTTTTAATATATCAATAAATTATAACTTACTCTTATTGTTATCGAAATTATCTAAAAATTTAAGAGTATCAAATTTAACTTTAACTTTTAAGTAGGTTTGGTTTTTTTTTTTTAATTTTTTTTAAGAAGAAGAAGTTAAAAAAAAAAAAACTAATTTGTAATTTCCTTAAAAGGACAGGCTCTCATTTTATGAGCCAAGTAAAACAAAATAAAATAACCAAACAAGTCCTTACTTTGCTCGGCCTCTTCAGACCTTTGCGTGATTGATTCACCGGCACTTTCCTCGGATTTGTCGCGGTCAGGACCGAAGATAGAGGCAAAAGAGAAAGACAAGAACGAGAAAAACACCCCAAGGTAAGTCAGTAACTATAATCATCTGTAAACATGTTTATAATGGCTTTGCATATGTCTTTTGCTTTTACCCCTTCTCCGTTTGGCGGCTGAGAAGAATAGTGTCTGAAAATTTGGGAATTGGAATTCCGAAGTGTTGGTCTATTTGTGGGTTTCTGGTGTGGATGATTTGGGGTTTCTGCGTTAATTCGTACTTTTAATTTTGAGTGGAAGTTTGCTCTCTTCCTTTTCTTCCCTTCTGTTTTTGTATTTTGTCCACAGTGAGGGATTGAGAAAATGTGCTAGGTAATGTGACATGATCTATGTTTGTTGTGTTTGGTTGACGAGAAAATGGGGCGAAGAAACCGTTACTTCTTTTTCGGATTGAGGTAACAATCTTGGGGTTTGTTGCTTGTGAGATACCGAGATTGAACTTGCTGGAAACCGGCCAAGATTCAATATCTGTTACTTCTGTTCCTGCATTTATCATGTTTTTAGCAACCAATTGAGCTCTCTCTCTCTCTGTACCTTTATATTTTCTTGAACTTGTCGGTTTCGTTTTGCTGCCCATCATTTGGACTGATGGATTTCTCTGATGCAGGAGGTTCTCATTAAACCCAATTTTAGTTATTTTTTTAAACTTGGGCAAAAGGAAAAGTCTGAACTAGCAATATTTTGCCCCTCAAGGCCATCTGCCTTGGATAGAAGTTGTGTAAGAGATGGTTGGGAACTCATTAGCCTGGGTTTCGATGTGTCCCACTATGCCATCTTCGACTTTGATAACTGGCTCCTGTGGTTCTTCAAACTTCTTGCCTTTTCTTCCATCAGGACCTCAAAAAAGAATTGTGCAGATAAGAGCTACATCTGCTGATTCAGGGCCTAGCAAACTGCCTTCTTCTTCAGAGATAAAAGGTCCACTTGAAGTTGTTTTGGATGTCCCTCGACATATTTGGAGGCAAACATTAAAGCCTCTAAGTGACTTTGGGTTTGGTCGGAGAACCATTTGGGAAGGTGGGGTGGGGTTGTTTGTAACATCAGGTGTAGTGCTTCTAGTTTTCAGTTTGGCCTGGTTGAGGGGATTTCAGTTGCGGGCTAGGTTCAGGAAGTACTTAGCTGTATTTGAGTTCGACAAGGCTTCTGGTATTTGCACAGGAACGCCAGTTAGGATTAGAGGGGTAACAGTTGGCAATGTCATTCGTGTTAATCCTTCGTTGAGAAATATTGAAGCAATTGTTGAGGTACTTCTGATCAAAGTGTTACATTTTGCATATCCATTCATGAAATTTTAATTGGACCACTTGGTATAATTTGAAAGTAATTCAAATGTGTGTCCTTTATATTTTTTAGGTTGAAGATGATAAAATAATCATACCAAGAAATTCGCTAATTGAGGTGAACCAGTCAGGTCTTCTTATGGAAACATTGATTGATATAACACCTCAAGATCCAATTCCAACACCTACCGTAGGACCTCTTGAGGCTCAATGCATTAAAGAAGGTCTCATTGTATGTGATAGGCAAAAGATAAGGGGGTTACAAGGGGTAAGTTTGGATGAATTGGTTGGTATTGTCACCCGTCTTGGACGTGAAATGGAGAAAATTGGTGTTACCAACAGCTATGCACTGGCTGAGCGTGTTGCCACTGTTATTGAGGAGTCCAAACCACTGCTTGCAAAGGTATGATGTGCCATTCGTAATTATTCTTCTTTTTTTTTTTCCCATTCTTGACATAGTTGACTACTAAGTATTGTTGAACCAGGTATAACTTTGAATTTTGCAAATCATCCACTATGTTCACATGAAAGTGGGACTGTACTGGTTACCAAGTCAACTCTCACTTTTTACTTGGGTGTTGCTGTTGACCTCATTTGGCATAGAAAAATTCTTGTCCAATAAGTTGGGAATTAATAATTTCGACAGTCATGCTAGCTCAAAGTGCTAAGAAACCATTTAGTAAGTTGCTTGTTTATGTTTTTGAACAACCACATAGGATTCGGCAAATGGTGCAACACTTTTCTTGTTTCAGTTCATGTGATTTAAGCATATCTAGGCTTTACAAGATTTTTTGTTGTCTTTGCTTATATTGTTGCAAAACAGGTGAACTACATTGTGACATGTGGTCACTAATATCAATGTCACCAGGAAACTTAGAAAGATGAACTATTCCTGGCATTCTTAAAACTCGTAGTGTCCGAAAATGCTGTTTGTGTTTGTACCTTTTGGATTTGATATTTCATATTTTTCTACATGCTCTTTGCCGCTGCAAAATCAAATTTCCACCACCAGTAATCTTCATTTAGCACATACTCATGCACACTTTGGTTTCGATTTAGTGATGTCTCAGATCCAAGCCATGACCGAAGATGTTCAACCTTTGCTAAGTGAGGTCCGCGATGGTGGTCTGCTGAAGGAAGTTGAGGCCTTGACCAGAAGCCTAACACAAGCCTCTGAAGATTTAAGGTGAGTTGCTTCTATCTCTTAAAAATCATGTTAGTTTGGCATTGCAAGGGTGGGATTACCTTCTTTACGACAGAAAAGGTCTGATGAGTGGAACTTTAATATAACTGATATGAACTTAGCTTTGCATTGGCATGTTCATTCTCAACAGGTATCCATAATATTCGACTGAGTAATTGAGTAACAGTTTCAACTTTCAAACCAATTCCAGATAATATTGTGATTTTGTTAATGATATTATGTTGAACTCAGCTACCTTAAAACTTTTGTGTATCTCTGGACAAATAGCTATTGTTTAGAAGTAACATGGTATGATAGCACAATTTACAGAGTAATGGACTTTAGTGAACCAACTTCAAACACATCTCCTTTCATCCATTCCACTGCCACTGCTAGGGGATCCCTTGCATGATACTTGTCTCTATGACCTTGCACCATGGTTGATGTGAACCAACTACTTGCTTTGACTTGATTCATAATGCCATGTACAATCTCTACGTCAACAGGCCATTTGTCTTCATTTCTCTCCTCCACACCCCCCCAAGCAGCCACCGAAGCATATCTTGACACTAGATAATTTTGCTTTTTGCACAAGCACAAGTTAAATTCTCATTTTAAATTTGAGGTACCAGGAAGGACCATCTCTCAGGGTTCAAAGTGGTGCTATAACATTTATTCCACATCAAAGAAGGAAACTTGTGAGAGGATGGACAGGATCCATTTTCTGCCTCCCTAACTTATCTCCTTTCCCTCCCACCTTTTCTTTCTTCCAGATAAAACAAATCGTTAAAGTCAATAGATATGACCGATATAAATGTTCTTTTCAGTGCTGATTGCTATTAAGTATACTTTGTAGTTGAAGTAACAATAAGTAGATATTATGTAAAATATATATATATATAATTCAGGTGTTGCAATAAGCATGCCTTGAAACATTTAGGTGCTGGTCACACCTGTAATGAAGATATGAAACATCTTTTAAATGCCAATCGCCCCTAAGTATACGTTGAAGTGGAAATAATGATAAGTAGATGCCTTGCAAAGAAAAAGGTATATATATAAATAAGGTGTTGCTTGTCAATGTCATGACTGAAATGCTTGGGCAGATGAATTTTGGCTGTGGAATGGTGTTTTGAGCAATTTTAAGTGTTTTTGTGGATATTCTCCTAATAACATGTTAGACATTTGGTGTTATTTATGTGAAACCAGGAAGAATAATTTCTACAGTTCCACAATGATTAGAATTTTTTTTTCTGCAGAATGGCACATACATCAGTCATGACTCCAGAGAATACAGAGTTGATTAAGAAGTCCATCTACAGTCTAATTTTCACTTTGAAAAACATTGAGGTGAGATCATAATTTGGAATTTCCATTCATTTTGCCAGTGCAGAAACAACGGAATTGTGTTTAATTAACTTTCCATGTTTTGCTTCCTTTTCAACACCATGTCAGAGTATAAGCTCTGATATTGTGGGATTCACGGGTGATGAAGCTACAAGACGCAATTTGAAAGCACTTATCAAGTCCCTCAGCAGAATATTGTGAACATGAATCAGAGTTAAAAAGAGCAGGATAAACCCCAATAGTTGGCTAGATAGCAAAAAGGATTTGTTTCTCCCATCATCATAGAGAGGGAAAGGAGTAACAGCATACAGGCTTCTTGTTTCGCTTGTGTTTGCAGGCAGAGGTACTTGTTTGCGTTCTTTTTCTGATGATAGTGTCGTTTATTTTATATGTTTTTCCTTGAGGTAGAATGAAGGTCAACGGCATCTACTTTCTAGCAGAAGCCTTTTTTTGTTATGAAAGCCTCTTATACATCCACCCAGCACCTGATAATTAGATGGCAATATTTGATGTTACGATTTATTGTTCTCTTTTTTATTTGAATGGCAAGTCTCAGGTTGCATTGGTAAAATTATTCTATTGTAACTTGCACAGGTTCAAATCATGAAAAGAATTTCTTTGCGAAGATTAGTATAAGGCAGCATACATTTAACTATTCCCTAAATCACATTGTGGGACACTTGGGTTTTTTTTTTTTCCACATTTTATGTTTATGTTGTACGGGATAGTAAGAAAGGTCTAGTCAGGACCTTGAAGAAATGGAATTGACCTTGAACAGGCCTCATTGGTGAACTTTTGTTGCAAGTGGAATGTCCTTTTGCTCTAAAAGGAGCTTCCAGATTATTTCCTGAACGGAAAATTTCTTGGTCATCTGGCAGTCATTTGCAGACTAGTAAAGTATTCGCATTAGGAGTTGATGTATATAACTCGCTGTTATCCCTAATGCCGCAATGAGACTAAGTTGGTGACCTTAAAAAATGCAGCTTCCAAACTGGTTAGAAGTGCAAACGCAGAGTAGTTAAAAACTTTTGAGTGATGCTTTTGCCGTTAGGAACTCGTCGGAAGGTCCAGATGGGTTAAGCTCATCCCAGGCCTCAGTGTAGGTGACCATGGCATCTGCAAGCTCAAAGCTTTACCCATCTCTCCCTGCCAGAAGATGTGCCATCTTTAGGATATTCATGAATGATCATATTAATATTTTGTGTTTACCTAAGGGTCTATGCGTGACATAATCATTTCCGTGGGTAATAAGTCAATAACTAGTAGCTTTATTTGAGCTTTGACCAACCGTAGAAAAATGCCTCGTGATCGTGTTCTGACCTTCTGGGCTCTCTTTTCCCCAGTAAGTTGGTGACTTTTCTTGGTTGAATGGTTTAAAAAACATCTGTTCAAAAAACGAAAAAAAATCACTGTAAACTTTTATAATTTGAATCAAGGATCCAAATCGATCTTTTGCCATTTAAACAAGAGAAAAATCTTCTACCATGTTGGGCAATCTACAAATTAGGTGGGGAGGTAGGAGCTAATACTTGTGGGGGAAAAAGCCATTTTCAGCCAAGGTTTTTCGTGAAAGGCATGCATTTAAAGAAATAATATTGTGCATAAGTTGGTGAAACATAACAATTGAGTTAGATGAGATGGAGCCTCATGCGAGTGGGACAGGGGCAGAGCCAACTCAAAACCCAGCACACAGTTTTAATCAATTTTAATTCTCACGATGGACAGGTATAAAAGTAGAGCTAAACAAAATGCCCCAAAGCAAAATCAGATACTCATCCAAAAATTTAGATAGCAACAAGGTAAGGATGAAACGTAGGACACTCCTTCCAAAATCTTAATTAAATCAGACAACTAAAGTACATCCTACTTTGCAAGAACCAATCAATCAAAATCTCAAACAAATGAAGATTCACTACCGGGTAAAGAATGTTTCGTAGATTTGAATGTGAACTTTAGACTTTCTTGGCCTTCAGATAATACAATTAAGTCCAATATTAAATTAAAGAAGGACCAATTACTCATCCTAATGATTATTTAGGCATGTCCCTCTTTTCCCATTGCAAGATGAGGTCCCAATCTCATGTTCAGCTTGTAAGCCAAGATATCTTTAGACAGCTAGCTAGCTATCTCTAAACATCAGTAAATTGGTCTCACCTAATAGAGAAAGAAATGAAAAAAAGAATACAAATGCGATTGATTGTTGTTTTTAGAAAAATTTAGAGAATAGATTTAAGTAAAAAAATAACAAGTTTGTATACTATATACAAGATATTTCATACTATATTAATTCTTTTATATCTATTTTAATTCATTATATTGTATTCGAGTAATTAGACCTTTATTTTTAACGGGGGGCAATCCCTGGTTGAAATCTGTTTTTGCCTTCTGAACAAGAATATTAATTGGGGTAGACCCGCTGCATTCATGCATGTGTGGCCAAGATAATATTAAAATTTGCTTGGATGCACTCGCAGACGAACATCATTCGAAGTTGTCAAGATTTGATTGGGAGTGAATAACATATCAGACCATCACATATATTTTAAGAAAGCAACAGCATTGCTGCCTAGACGGCGAATTACGTTTTCTAGTTATAGTAGGAAGTCCATGTCTTCCACAACTCTTCTTCTAACCTGGATTAGATGTTGCTCTCTGACAATACAGGGGTCCAATGGCCTCGAAAGGCACCGTTATGGCTCTACTTCTCTCAACAAGCCTCAGGCCAATTCCTATTCGACGAAAAAAAAAAACAAAGACTTAACAAAGACCAGACCTTTTATTTCTTTTTTTTATTAAAAGAGAGAAAGAATTGGAAATATATATATATATATATATACATATATATTTAAAAAAAAAAAAGATTTGGGAAGTACGTTAAGGGTAAAGAATGAAACATCACTTTGACCAAGACAAAAGAATGCAACGTCACGGCTGCTTCCTCTGTCTTGGAGATGCGACCCCTTTACAGACAGCCGACAGTCCATTACTTTGTCCAAACAACCCACATGCACCCATTTGCATTTCCATATACATAAAAATAAATAAATATATTCAATTGTTTTATCGATTAAAGCAAGTCCACACACAAAATGGGGGAAAAATAAAATAAGAAAGAGTAATTAAAGTTTTTAATTTTTCTATTGAGATTCCCTCTCCAGGATTTCAAGAAACCGTCTTGCTTCCTGTTGAAAATTTTAGCATCCTTCTCTCTTTTCCTTCTTACTACTGTGTAACTAGTGAAACTCTGCAGCCTAATCACTGCTACCTAAAGTGGGTCAGGTTCCAGTTTCTTTTATTCATTGAGATGCTGCATGTGTGTAGATGTGTCCATATCAGCCATCTCTCTCTCTCTCTCTCTCTCTCTCTCTCTCTCTCTCTATTGCCTTTCCACCAAGTAATGTAATGTCAATCATGAAATTGCTCCTTTTTTCTGCTTGCTTCCTGCAAGTTTTCTGCTCCATATGATATCATATCCCATGTTACCAATAACTTTGTGATTGTTTGCTTCTTTCACCAGAAAAAAAGGCCTGCCTTTTCTCAACTGGATGCGTGCTCTCTTGGGGTTCTTGACACAAACCTACAAAAACCCAGCTATCTTGTACCAAAAGAACAGAAAAAACACAGCCCTCTAGATTCTAGAGTTCCCCAGTAGGGTGTTGCTGTCCTTTTCTCTTCTGGGTTGTTGAACCTTTAAGACATGCTACTTGCCTCTGACCAAGCTGTACGCCATTGTTACTACTCCATTGGCAATCATAAACATCCCGAATCTATTTACGGGTTAGATTTTTACATTATTATTTTTCTTTCTTTGACAAATAAGTTAGCCCGGCCAGATTTACTCATTATTGAGTTGGTATATATGATTAATGGATTTTCTCCGAAATGGTTTTGTCATTTATTAGTTGATTTTGATTAATTAGGCCCTGGTTTTCAGTTATCATGAGCCTAAACAAAGCATTCTCTAATCTGAATGTTATGAGAGCATGGTATTTTCTCTCTCCTTCGAACCTGGTTTCATTATAACCTTTTCTGGTGACAAATAGCATCTGGGTGTAAAGTCCAAATCATTACTTCTTTCTCTGCAACCTGTCAAAATCGAGTCTTTGATTCCTTGTCTCTGTCTAGGTTATTGAAAAAGACGTCACCTTTTCCAACTACTTCTTCAGTATTCCGGTGTTTTGGTGCATCAGAGATTAAAATCTCCGTCTGGGTATTCCTAGAGTGATGCAAATTGAAGGTCTTTCAACAAATGGCAAATCTTGTTCCCGGAGTGCTTCTCAAGCTTTTGCAACATATGAACACAGATGTGAAAGTTGGCGGTGAGCACAGATCGTCTCTGTTGCAGGTGGTGAGCATTGTGCCAGCATTGGCAGGTGGTGAGTTATTTCCTAACCAGGGATTTTATCTCAAGGTATCGGATTCGTCTCACGCCACTTATGTATCTTTACCTGATGAGCATGATGATCTAATTCTCAGTGATAAGATTCAATTGGGCCAATTTATTCATGTTGAAAGGCTTGAATCAGCCTCACCAGTTCCAATGCTTAGAGGGGTTAAGCCTGTCCCAGGGCGGCACCCTTGTGTGGGTAGCCCTGAAGATATTGTGGCAACTCACTCTCCCGGTTTCCTCAATAATGTCTATGATTCAAGTTCAGGTTCCAAACATTTGGAAAAAGCAAAATCACCCCAAAAGGGCTTTTCAGGCAGTGGTGGTGTAGGAGAGAAGGATAAAGCAGGTGGGGTTAGGCTGAATGGTTATGCTAACAAGGAGGGGTTATCAGAGAAGAAAATCTCGTCTCTGAGTATATCAAAGTCACAATTGTCGAAAACCACCCAGTCTTTGGATGTAAAGAAGGAATCTTTAACCAAATTGAAGTCATCAACTAGGTCGATTCCTTCTTCTCCAACAAGTTGTTATTCATTACCTCCTTCATTTGAGAAGTTTTCTAATGGGGTTAAGCAGCAAGCAAAGACTAAAGGGTTGGATAAAGGATCATCTAGGCTGAGAGTAACAGAAAAACCAGCTTCTGTTTGTGGGACGAGTTCCTCGACCCCCTCTGTGAAGAGGGTGCCGGTGATTAAGAATATAGTCCAAGGGATTGAGATGGGGGCCAAGGCTTTGAGAAAGAGCTGGGAAGGGAGCTTGGAGGAGAAGAGCAGGGAAAGTTCAAAATTAAGAGCTGCAAATCATGTAATAAACCATGATGCTCGGAGTATTTCTGTAAGTATCACCATTGATGCACACCACTAAGTTAACATGTATTATATTGTCATGCTTTTTGACTGGGTTGGTTAAAACTGACTTCACTCTTTTAGTAGTAGTTCAGTTGTCAATATTTGCTATTATTTTTTAGTAAGTTGTGATCTCACGGGGATGATTGTAAGTTGATTATTTTATAGTTTGTGCTTTGAAAGATAAACCGGTCAATTCATGTTCTCATCTCTTGTATTGTCTTCCCTTGACCGACTCCTCAAAAGTTTTGGAAAATCTCACGCCCCATTCTGTTTTTCTGTTTTTTGCTTTTCTGATTCAAATTGTGCTAGTCCTCCCTTAACTTTGTTCGGCAGGCTCCTAGAAGAAGTACATCTAGTGAAAAGAAGCTGTCTAGAGAAGATAATAGACCCCAAATATCTGCTAAGCTCCCCACCGAAGAGAACAAAAGTCAGATATCTACCAAGAGAGCTACTGCAAATGGACCTTTGGATGAACAAGAGAAATCAAATCATCTGAGAGCGTCTGTCCAAAAGAAATCATCAGGAGAAAATGCTAGTAATGGACTCCCAGGAAACTTGGTGAAGGTACCAATGAATAGTAGAAGAATAACTGAGGGAAGTGTCTCTTGGAATTCACTACCCTCCTCTCTTGCAGAGCTCGGAAAGGTAATGATTCATAGGCCTCTTTTTTTTTTCACATCAAAGCCCTGTTCTTTTTGGCTTATACAGTGGAGTTGAGTAACTCTGAATGCTTCAGACAGACTTTTTTACCCTTAAAAAAAATCTTTTCTTGCAATAGGGCTGTGAACTTTTCAATGGTAGAAATAGATTAATACTTGCGCAGATATTCTTGTGTTGCAACCAGCAACCCATTGAACTATTCTGTGACATGGAACCCAAAAGCGTACAAATCTAATTAGAAGTATATTGTGAAATATGTTAACTGGATTATTTGGGAAATGCTTGCGAGATTAAGTTGTAGAAGGGCAAGCATCTAGTAAGTGGCTTGCATGTGATGATGTCGCCCTTTTGTTGCATTCATCTTTAGTCTTCATTTTGTCTTCAGCTTCTTTTCTGTATTCATTTTCTTTTGTGCATTGTCTACAAGTAGTGTCTCAGAACCATCAAGTTTTATTACTCAGATTCTCACTATTTTCTCATTATATGCTCTTACATATGTTGTTGTAGGTAATTATGAGGCACAGAGATTCTGCTCAGGCCGCAGCTATTGAAGCTATGCAAGAGGCATCTATTGCAGAGAGCTTGCTTCAATGTCTGAGGTATGGTTACCCAAAGGGGTGGAGAAGCAGTGGCACAAAAGTAGAAAATGTTTTGCTCTGCTTTGGAACTTGGTCATTTTCAGTACATTTCTAGCTATCATGTGTTAAGTTAAGCTATATTCTGGACTCTGGAGAGCCAACAAATAACTTCTATTGATACCAGCGCTTATATGACATTCTAAGTGGAATCTGCTTCATTGAGTAAGAATGAAGCATAGAATATATCCAGTTAACAGTTAGATTGTTAATGACCGTAATATGCATCTCCTTTTACACAGGCAACAAGTATTACCAATTTGGTATTGCTATGGCCTGTAAGGAAGCTTTGACTTTTAATGATGAAACAGAAAACTTATTCCCCTGTATCAGTTTTCAGTACTTAAACTGAAAAGAACGAAGGTTCTACCTGGCTAGAGTTCTGGAAGTATTATTCTTCTATGGTTGTGGTGCTGGATGGTTCAGGTTTGTCGGAGGGAAATGGTAATTTATCGCATGCTGAACTTAATCATTTAATTCAAGATTTGGATAATCAACACATTTTGTCTTTCTTTGGCACTTAATAAAGTGTGCTTTAACCTTCAATTTTATGTTAGTGTATGAGTTGTGCATCTGTATATTGACCAAGCATGAGATTTCCCCATTCCTACATTTTCTTTCATTGTAATGTAAATTGATTTTTCACTTCAAATTTTTGTGCTTTGTCCTAATTTTTTGGCAGCATATACTCTGGGCTGGCTTCCTCTGCCAAGGAAGATTACCCACAACCTGCTGTGGAGCAGTTCTTGGCCCTCCATGCAAGCTTGAATAATGTTCTCATGATTGCCAATTCTCTATCTAAAGTTACTACAAGTGGTTCATCGTCAGATCCTGAGAACAATCCACCAGAAGAAGCGCTGAAGATTACATCAGATCGACGTAAACATGCAGCCTTATGGGTCCAAGCTGCACTTGCCACAAATCTGTCTTCCTTTTCTGTATTTGCCAAAGAAACTACTTCGGGTGTAGTTCCAGCTCAATCTCTTACTCAAGCCCAAAAGAATAAGGCTGTTAATCAGCCCATTTTAGTCCTCGAACATTCTTCCAAGAATGCCACAACAAAAACTCAAACAAAAACACGTCCAACAGTTGGCTCCAAGCTTGTAGCAACAGGAGCTCTTCGCAAACCTGGGGATGCTTCTACCATCACCCAGAAGGCACAGCCCCAACCTCCACCTGAGTGGATAAAAGGAAATGGTCTCGATGAGGCTGTGGATTTGGCTGACAAACTGCAGATGGAGTCCCAGGAATGGTTCTTGGGATATGTGGAGAAATTCTTGGATGCAGATGTGGATGCATCGACATTATCCAATAATGGTCAAATAGCAGGGATGTTGAGTCAGCTCAAGAGTGTGAATGACTGGTTAGATGACATTGGGTCAAGCAAGGATGAAGAAGAAATGCCCCGCATTCCATCAGAAACCATCGACAGGCTTCGCAAGAAGATTTACGAGTATCTACTTACGCATGTCGAATCTGCTGCTGCAGCACTGGGTAGTGGATCACAATCATCGCCAAGAACCCGAGCTATAGAGACAAGAGCAAAAAGGTGACTTTGGTATTCTATAGCTTGGTCTGGCTTGGTCATTCGTACACTATACAACATGAGATTGTAACACAGCACACTGCCCCGCAAGTGGGCATGGGAGTCCACTAATCAAGCAGATGTACATAAATCTCACGTGGGTTTGGGGTATAGATGGAGTACCATTGTTGGTCGTGAAAGAAATCATTTACTTCAAGTGAAAGGGCTTTTTTTTTTTTTTCCTTCCTTTTTCTTCCAAAGAATAACCTCCACTGGCATCAGTCTCCTGAAAGTATACAAATTGAGACAGTTTGGTAGGTTGAAAACGATCCTACTCGATTGATGATGAATGTGTGGAAATTTTCATTTCAGATCTCATCAGTTTTAACTTATTTCTTCTAGCCTGTTTTGCATTCTTTGCTCAAGGAGATGGCCCTGGTCCCTGGAAAAGAAATGAGAAGTTTGGCATCTAGGTCAATTTGTGCTTGATGCAAAGTTGATGCAGGTTACATCCTCAACATCCACAAGGCATTGTTTTCTCATACATGGGGGTGCCACAGTTTACAAATCAAAGTTTAATTTGAAGCCTAGTTAATCTACTTTGTACTTCAAACAGGAATCTTAGAATGAGGCATTTGCAAATTTGTTCAAGAAAGCAGCTATACTCTAGTAAATCCAACAGAAATTCTCGTAGGAAGAAGCTTTCTTGGCAGCAGGATGAGTTTTAAGAAAATGAATTGTTTGATCGTGACCAGGGTAGTGATCTTTACAGTTCAGTGTAACGTGCATGTGGCATGACGATTACTTGCTTTGGATGATTAGCGTGCAAGGGATCTATTCTTCTTTTCCCTGTCCTACATTTCTCATTCCTCAATTCATCTGGCGACTCTTATCATCTAATTATAATCACGCTAACACCCTATACAATTAGTAGTAAAGATAAGGCTAGTCTCTGCATTACCATCAATTAGGCGATGCTTAGCTTGACTCTTGACATTCTTCTCTTATTAATGGTCGTCAATGGCAAAAAGGAAACAAACGTTTTTTTTCTTTTTTTAACACAATAATAATCCGTAATTAAACTTATTAAAAGTTAGAGGAAAAGAGGAGTAAATCCGAAAGCCCTGCGATTTACATCTAACCAAATTCATATTCTTTTAGGAATTTTGGAAGAAGTTGAAGTTGAGCACCCAACCTCCCCTCCTCCCCACTCGTGGTCACCTAACCTAGCGTGAGTGGTTAAAAAGGAAGCAAAGCAAACTTAGTTGCACGATACAAAAATAATGTACATCTCCTTAAATTTGATATGCATTTAATTTTATCTATATTTTTTTGTAATGATATAAATTTATATTATATTATTTACTTTTAATCCAACAAAGTAATAGTCTAATTTTTTTTTTTAGTTTATAAAAATTAAAAAATGAATTTTAAAATTAAAATATTTTTATTATTACATTTTATAAATAGTTATTGATATTATATATATATATATATATATATATTTTTTTTTGGGCTATACTTGTCTAAAACATGCTCGGTCTCCGAGATCTCGGGGCTCGGTCCAAGTCAACTTTTCCGTTTTCACCTGAACCCAGCAAGACGAGCTGTGACTATGAGTGACATTTCAAGAGTTAACTTCAGCATTAAGTAGTATGTTTGACCGCAAAAGCAAGGAGTTTTGAATTGATTATAGGACAATTAAATACAATAATATATATATACATATATATTATAATAATACAAAAAAGGAGTTACTTAATAGATAAAAATTAAAAAAATATTATTATATTAATGTTATCCGATTATATTCATCAGTCGCAAACCTCGGCTGCATAGAATAGAAGTAGCTGTTGTAGTAACATTAATGCTGCATCCCATCCCAAATAACTTCGCCTTTCATTGTCATATATACCTCCAATTAAAGCCTTATTCTGAGCTCCATCTACTTTCATTCAATTCAATTGAACAGTTTGGTAATAATTTAATGTATTTTTAATTTTATTAATATTAATTTAAAAAAATTGTAAATAGTAATTTTTAATTTTAATAAAATTATAAAAATTCACAATTAATATATTATTGAATTGTAGATTGAATATATTATAATTAAATATAAACAAATTCTACTTAAAATTACTGTTATTTGAGTGGTACATTTTTTTATAAAAAAATTAAATTAAAATATTTACAAATAATTAATGTTTTTACAAAATTTTTCAAAAAAAAAAAACTCTACTTTTTTAGTTGATGGTAAATAATTTTGAGCACTTGAGCTTCAATAACTTAGCTTTATTCTAAATACAATTAACACTCACTAGAAAATCAATAAATCAATAAAGATGAGACTTCCAACTGGACCTTATTAGCCCTTTGGTATATAAATGGCAAAACCTGTCCTTTGTACTCACAAATCTTATAAATATATCACAAAAAAAAAAAAAATTTGGGGATAAATTATATTTTACGCTGATTTAAATTTTACTGCTCTATGTCTTTATAAAATTTGTTACACTATTCTATTAATAAATTTTATTTTTTTTATAAGCTTGCAGGGTTTTCATAATAAATCAAATAAAAAGAAACACAAAAACAATTAATAATTAAACTATGTTACATATTAGACAAGCTAGAAAATATCGCAAGAAATGCTTTGTATTTCCAAATCTTAATTTATTTATTTATTTATTTTTTTTGGTGGAGATTAAAAGGAGAGAGCCTAAATTAGTTTTAAAAAATAAAATAATAAAAATAAAAGGAATATACTATATTTAAATGCACCAATGAGCCCTCCCTCGTTGAAAGTGGCAACTGCCTGCCACCCCCAAAAGTGTCAACCCACCACAGACTTCCCTTTCTTGTCTCTCCCTCCTGCTTTCTCTGTACAAAAGGCTAGAAAAGGAGGAAAGATTAAAAATAAAAATAAAAATAAAAGCTTTTTCTTTTTCTTTCTCTTTTTTATTTTTCTTTCTGTTTTTTTTTTTGGTTTAATTTTTAAACAAGACTGAGATAGGGAGGAGAGGTGGGGGGTGGGGAGTGAGATGCAAATGATCTCAAAAGCATCTTGTGCTATGGCCTCCCTTCCTTGTACTCGGGTTTGTTTCTTGTTTCTTCTCTTTTTCGTCTCCTTTTGTGCTTGCATTTGTCTCTTTCTTCTCTCTCTCTCTCTCTCTCTCTCTCTTGTTTTTAAAAAATAATTTTTATGTTCTTGAATTGAATCTGAGGCGATTCTTCTTTTTATGTTTTACTTATATTTCCGGTGAGTGTGATCCAGCCCATTTTAGACACTGGGTTTTCTTTTTTTTTTTTTTGGTTTTTGTTTTTTTTTTTGTGGGTTGTTTCCTTGCATTTTCCTTCCTTTTTTGTTTTCTTTTGGAAAAAAGTTAAAACTTTACTTGTATATAGAATTGGGTATTTGTTTATGTGCATTTCTTTTTGTTCCTTTTTGGGTCTTTGTTGTTTTCGGTTCTAGGCAAGGCCCTGTGCAGTTGGTGTAGATTTGCTTGATAGATGGTAAACACTCATGCGGCAGTGAATTGCTGCCTGTGATATGTGTAAACATTCGTTGTAGAAAATACTCTTTTTTTGGCCACTTTCTGTGGTAAAACCTATGTGTTGAATTAGTGACCGAGCAAGATATCTGGATCTTGACTTAAATTTGGGCATAATCCAGGAAAATGGGTCACTGATTCAATGGAATCTTTATGACTCCTGAACTTCCTATTATTTTCCAGTCTTTTTGATGCATATAGTTCATTTGGATACATGTTGATATCAGACTTGTGGCTACAAGTAAATTCTTAAGCTTATTTCTTGACAGTTCACATGAGTTTGACCCCCTGTGAGTCAAATGACACACTGCAGATCTTTATGTTTGTTTTGCTTTCTGTTGAGAATTTGGCTTCTTTTTTTTTTTTGGGCCATAGCATCTATAAAGTGGAGGTGCAGGTCAACATTGTGGAGATTAATCTTTCAATCCGTTTTTCTTTGTTCCTCATGTTTTAGGCAAGGAGTGGGGTTTGTGTGTGGCCTTGCATGAGACAAATTTGCCTTGGAAAAGGTCTCTTGTATGGTTTCATGCAATTGCTCTATGTTCCTTTGAAAACCTTGCGTGGAGCTGGTCGAACACTTAAAATTTCACAATTTTGCAGTGTTTCCAGTGTTTCTTCCTCATTGCAAATTGAACTGGTAAGAATATGTGGTACAATTTTGCAATGCCATTAATATCTTAGTTGCTCTTCTTGAAAATTGAATGTCTAACATCATTCTTCCTCTGCTTCTTTTTACGTTGTCAGGTGCCATGTCTTAGGGACAACTATGCATATCTTTTACATGATGTGGATACAGGCACAGTTGGAGTTGTTGACCCTTCTGAGGCTGTACCTGTCATTAATGCTTTAAGCCGGAAAAAAATTAATTTGACCTACATTCTTAATACTCATCATCATTATGATCATACCGGTGGGAATGAAGAGTTGAAAGCAAGGTACGGCGCAAAGGTATGATGATGCTATTCCCCATTGATTTTATTCTTTCCCCCTTTTTATCCTTCTCTTTCCACTCATAATATATGAAGAGTTTAACTGGACATTGACTTGGAAATTTGAAGTCCATGTTTACAGTCGTATTTAAAAACATTTTTTTGACAGGGTGGGAGTTTTCACTGCTTTTTATTCCCACACCCTTCTCCCCTCCCCCCCCCCCCCGAAAAAAAAAAAACAATATTTGCTATAGTTGCTTCTTAACTTTATGGTTCCCACCCCTGATTTCATCCTAAGCTAAATGCCAAGTAAATTCAATTATGTCCATAGGGTTTACACATGCAGTCTGTGGTGCCTGGGCTATGGTTATTTGTGGATTCTTAGGGGAGAAGTCACGGTCTTACCCCACTCTTCTTTAAGGGCTTCTCCAAGTTAAACTGGGAGTAATCTGGTTCTAAATATTTTGAATAAGAATTTGCAACTTATCCCACACTCTTGTGGTATCCTACCAGATTGCAACAAGATTAGCCAAATAACTTTTGACTGAATTCAACTCTGCTTGAAAAGTTTTAGACCTAAATTCTTGGTCTAGTATTTTGGTGAAATGGCAACAATAGAAGGCTGCCGTTTTGGCAAAGTTTGCTTGGGACTGAATGGTAGCGAGCAATCAAAAAACAAACGGTAAGTAAAAAAATCCATTGACAAGAAACCTGTTCAAGATTAACCAACCACTCCTTGTTATTGATTAGAGAGTTAGTCAAATTATTTAAGATTAGTAGGTGAGACCAAACTCATTCCAATCTGTGGTTATATATGGTGGACCAGTGGTCTGAATGTGATTGAAATGCAACAACCTCATTGGCTTCTCTTGTGTTGGTTGATCTTGTGTTGATCATACAAGCTACTTTTTTTAAGACATTTGTCTGAAACTTGTAATTTGAATTGCATAGTAAATAGTTATATCAGTCATCTATTAATGTTCTAATGGTTTTATATTGTTAAGAAAATATTCTTGACTATCTCTATTTAATTCTTTAGCAAGTGCAAACCATCTCGCCCTGGCAATTATGGTCAAAGCAATCACTTTTCTGATTCTTCTGTAAAATTTTGGTTTTCATGCTTTTTTCTATTGTTCTGCCGTGACAGTAATCTTAGTGAAGGCAGCTTTTATTCTTCTGTTATTGATTCCCAATTGCGTGAATCTAATGTGAGGTTCTGAACTTAGGGCAGGGTTAATTCTATTATGTGTAAAGAGAGTGTACTTGCTCTGGACGAGAAATAATGACCCCCTCTGCTTGATCTAATGTGGTTCATTATTTTGATTATCATGATAATGTGAAGTTCTCATACTTCCAGGTAATTGGTTCAGCAGTTCACAGGGACAGGATTCCTGGCATTGATGTATTTTTGAATGATTGTGATAAGTGGATGTTTGCAGGCCATGAGGTGCATGTAATGGAAACTCCTGGACACACTCAAGGTTGTCTTGTAATTTTTCTGATTTTTTATGATGAGAAAGTTGGTTTCCATCTAGTAAGTTAATATGATATGATGGGGAAAATGCACAAGAGATTAGGAATAAGATAAGACTGTGAATTCTGCATAACTTCAATTGGTGTGTTCAGTGTATGATATTGATCGTTCTAGAAAAAGGAGCACAAATACACTACAAGGCCACATATTTTTAAGGATGCTAATAATGATTGTCTCAAATTCGTGACTTGTACGGACTCAATTATTGCTTCCCTGTCCCCCCTTATTTTTGAATCTTTTTTTTTTTTAAATTGTTATAACTTAATTGCAGGTCACATTAGCTTCTACTTCCCCAGATCAGGGGTGATTTTTACTGGAGACACTTTGTTCAGCTTATCATGTGGCAAGCTGTTTGAAGGGACACCTGAGCAGGTATAGTAGCAATATTGGAATGCACCATTTTCAAAACTTTGTGATTGGATTTATCATTTGTAAATGCATATTTCTGCTGTTATAGATCAGCTCCTGCGGTATGTACATGCGAGAGAAGGTTGGTTGAAATCAAGGTTAATGGACTTGATTCAAACAGAATGGCTATGTTGTTTGCAAGATAAAGCATTAAGTCTTAAATGTTTAGCATACAAAGCATTTATTCAAAAAGAGATGATTTCATTTTTGCTTAACTAGAAAAGATAGGAATTTATAATACTTTTGAAGTTGAAATTCTGTAGATGTGAAGATTTTTCTTTGCCAAATAATTTTAGGGAATGAAGTTTGTTGGAATATATTCTCTTGATCTCGAAAATAAACACCCTGACAGCCCCAAGTAATCTAGAAAACCTGCTGGCCCTGTGGGAGTGGGATAAAAAAGATGATTTGTTGTTCTTTTGAATGGTTGTATTGTTCCTTTAAGAAAGATGTAACCTATTTGTGGTAGTCTCCAGATGTTTTTTCATATCTTTTTATCAATTCACAGAGAATTTCAGTTACAAAAAATGGAAAAGCAACAAAAAGGTAACAGCTGACTGTCTTTGTTACAGATGCACACTTCCCTCAGAAAGATTATGTCTTTGCCAGAGGATACAAATATATATTGTGGACATGAGTATACATTGGTTTGTCAGCATGATATTTTTTTCCTCTAGACAGTACTTTTTTTTAATCTATTAAATACCAAAATTTAGGCTCAAACTTTGACGTGTGCATTTTGCAGAGTAATTCAAAATTTGCATTGTCGATAGAACCCAACAATGAGGCGCTCCAGTCCCATGCAGCCCATGTGGCCCACCTTCGAAGCAAGAACTTACCAACAGTAAGTCCAGATCCTACATTAGTTAAGAACTAATAAATTGATTTTAGTCTTAAAAGCATGTCTAGGTTAAGAGTGAGTAAAAACAATTATTGACTGCTGAAGGTGAGTTGTGCATTGTAGCTCATCATCATAAACCTTGGAATCCAGTTCAGTTGGTGTGATTTTAGTGTAGCAACCATGTTGTTTTTAGCCAAGAGTCACAGTGTGGGATCCTCGTGCAACAAGTCACTTTTTTAACCAGGATCGGTTGCTTAAGCTGCCTGTGCACCTCATGCCCCTCTCCACTTTATTTTTGTGCTCTTTCTGGCTCTTTTCTTAACCATAAATGCAGCTTCTTTCATTGCATGATGTCATCTTCAGTGTTTTCTTGTTCATGTTTGATTTCATCCTCTTAAATTGTCCTAACTGAAAGTGGTTTCTCATGTGTTTCGCGTCACAGATTCCAACTACGCTAAAGCTTGAGAAGGCTTGTAATCCTTTCCTTCGAACATCAAGTGCAGAAATCCGGCAGTCTTTAGATATTCCATCAACAGCAAGTGATGAAGAAGCCTTAGGTTTAATCCGCCGAGCAAAGGATAATTTTTAAGATTAAAGGACAGAGTATCGTTTTTGTCTATAGGATAGGCATGTACTATGATGTGGTAAACTTTAAACAGCCCTTGCTCTGGTATCAACATAGTTTTAGAGAGGTGAAGGCCATTTGTATTTTTAACATAAAGCAGCCAAAGTCTTTCTGTATGAATAAACCCTTTTTTCTACTTGGCAAACGTTTTCAAATTTGTTATTGGCCTCTCTTCCAGACTTGCTTTGCAGTGAATGTCTCATGAAATTGGTGTCACCATAGATCCAGTTTGGTGCAATTTCTGGCATATTCTAAACTTGGTTCTGACCATAATACTTGGCCATAATGACGGCCACTGTATCTTGTTGAAATATGCATATTGGGCAAGGACTCTCTGATTTATTAGTTTTGCATATTTTTCTGGCATGTTAAGGTTATATGCACATTGGGCAAGGAACTTCCGATTGGTTAGTGTTGCATATTTTATAAATGCTACCAACTTATGATAGAGCTGCCTGAAGATTTTCCTCTATCCTCGGCTAATTCCAAGAGATGTACCATTGGTTTAATGTACCTAGCAGCCTAACCATTGTACCAGAAAAAAAGTCATCTTCGATTCTTAATTACGTCTCGTGTGCTTGGCTTTGTTTATGGTATTTCAGATGATGGGGTTTGCCAAACATTACCTATATGCGCTGGCAAATTTTTCTGGTTGTTTCAAAGTACTCTGCACATGGTAATTGTATCATTTACGCATGGGATTGTTCATGGGCAGACTGGGTGTTGTTTAATGGCAATGACAATTGACAAAACAAGCGGAAGTCATAAGTGAATTTGAGGGATTGAATCTCTCTCTTGCTGCAATGAGAAGAGGATAAAGACCACAGTATTTTCAAATCTATTGACTAGGCAATTTTCTTGTGGATATTCAGGTGACACTTGCTCTCTATTTGGTCAGGTCGATCGTGTTCCAATCCTTGACTGTGGTAATGGGTGTAGGTGAGGAATAAATATGCCATGGTGTTTACATGATATCAATTTTCACCGATCGGTTTGACTTTATAGACTGAACTCAGGTTTGGTGTTTGCCTTCACCGCTTTCTTTGTTTACGAGCAATGTGAGTCAGACATTGATGGATTGGTTTAAGATTCGCTTGAGCAGTACAAAGGGGTTTTTGACGAAGTATCTGCCTTCCTCCATTGCATCTCGCAGAGAACAAGCAATAGATGGGACGTGGTATTGAAAGCCTTTAAACCCATTTCAAGCTGTTCCCAGATGATGCCAGAGAGTCTGAGACGAGGCATGCCTCCATGGAGGAGAAAGAAGGGGCCTTTTGTACATTAAGAGCTGTGGCCACGGCCACTTTTCTTCTTACAGCCAAAACTAGTTTCTAGCAGTACAAGGTCATAGAACAAATTGATAACGTTGCAGGTGAGCCCCCCGTAACACGTCGAATACTCGGAGGGGAAAATGCATCAAACGGTCAGAAATAGCCCGCTTTAGGATGTGGTATGTCCCGTGTGTTGATTGCAACTAATCGAGAATGATGTAGCCTGAGAAAGCTAATGGATGGTTGCACACTCTTGAAAGAATTATTATTTGTAGGATTGACGATTTTGAGTTTTAAGTTCTCATTGAAACTAACTAAAAAGAAGAAGAAGAAGAAGAAGAAGAAGAAGAAGAAGAAGTATCCTTGTCCTCCTTTATGGTGACTAAATAACACCACAGAAAGGGTGCAGTTACGTGATAATTCCTCTCTTCCCACTGTATTTTCTTCCGCTTCACCCATCTTGCAAATTAATCTTTGACCACCCTCGACGAGATTAAATTTTCACCCCATCGCTGAAATTGAAAATTCTGAATGATTAAAGCCTTGAATTTTCACGAGCACTACAGGAAATAGTTAAAAATTTTGTTTACCTACTAAATAAAAAGGCTTGGTTAACATATCCATTTTCTATTTTTAGAAATTTACATTATTTTCAAATGAAATATGCCACGCCCTTAACTATATTCTGTTTTATTATTATTATTATTTTTTAATATGAACTAACGGGTAGTTAGTTAAAATAAACCGAATGTGTGAATTTCCATATGTGTCCTCCCATTTATATGTTACAAGGCCTCTCCTTCTTCTCCGTCAGCCCTCGCCTCCTCTGTTCTGTTCTCTCCTAGACCCCCATCAAATAAATCGGGAGAGCTCGTCGTCCTACACAGCCGAAGACGCTCTCATTTTCATCCTCGAAATCCAACCCATTGATCCTAACCCAAACCCCATTTTCATTCTCTCAAACAAACAGTTCACTGAATCCAATTGACCCGGAATCTGGGCTTTTACCCTGCCCCCGTCAGCAGGCAAAAATGAAATCACTCCTTCTGCAGTTGGTCGAGGTCACTCCTCCTGTTTTTATGGATCTCCTCCGTTACCCGCAACCGAGGCGGCTGCCAACTCCATCAAACGGCCGCAGACTTCACCCCCGCAAATGGCTCCGCCCCTTATGATTCACGCAGCGCGCGAAATTTTACGGCGATTTTGAATTGGATCTCCTCTCCCAAATGCAGACGGAAAAGTTTCGGAAATAAAAAATAGAAAATAAGAACTAAGAATGAAATTACTGGTTTGCCCCTACGAATATGGACGGACAACATCCGAAGCCAAACGGCCAATATAATTATAAAATGCATCCTCCTTCCTCCTTCCTGTCGCCGTTTCCCTCCGTCGCTCCCCGCCTCCGGTTTTTAGTTTCTTCTAGGGTTTCCATCTGGTTCTCGTAAATTTAAAGAAAAGAAAAAAAAGAAGAAAAAAAAAAAAGAAAAGGGCTTCCGACTGCCAATCTCTGCTCAAAATCAAACCAGAAATTGTATTTGTACTTAGAGAGAGAGAGAGAGAGAGAGAGAGAGAGAGAATCATAAGTTGGAAGGGAAAATGGCACCGCCACCTATGAGATCGAGCAAGCAAGGGCTAAGTCGGGAGTCGGAGGAGGCAGAGTCTCCGTCGAGCAATCTTTGGGTGGGGAATCTGTCTCCCGACGTGACCGACACCGATCTCATGGATCTTTTCGCCAAATACGGAGCGCTCGACAGCGTCACCACTTACTCTTCCCGGAGCTACGCTTTTGTTTTCTTCAAGCGCGTGGAAGACGCCACCTCCGCCAAGCACGCGCTTCGAGCCACCCAGTTGCGTGGTAACGCTCTGAAGATCGAATTCGCGAGACCGGTTCGTTCCTCTTCTTCTTCTTCTTTGGTTTTTTTTTTTTTTCTTGCGTTTCTTTAGGATCGTGGATTTGGTGTGTCTCTCTTTGGAATAGTTAGAGATTAGGTTTGAGGTTCCCAAATAATTATGGGTGTTACTTGCTTTTGGCATGACCTTGAATAGTCGATTGATTCTTATCGAGAATAATAGATTTAGTTCACTTATTCATAGCTCTACAACTATTTTACTTGTTTATTTTATAATAAAAAATAGAACATCTAGTGGATTGAGATTCCAAAATTATTTTGTTTGTGGGCCAAGATTCAGTGAAAGCTATTGGATGAGAACTATTATAGTGTAAATATATGTTTTTGTTCTGGTGGAGAATTTACATTCTAGGCTTTGCATCTGACATTCGTTGGGCTTCCCTCCTTGGGAGCCTACGTCCCAGTGTTGTTGTTGTTGTTGACGGGTTTCAAAAGATGAGTAAGGACAGGGAGGGGGAGGCTCTCGAAATCAAAGGAGGCAAGAAGGAACATGGGAATTAGTTTTAGGAAGAAAATGCCTGGTTACTTTAGGCGGCAAAATGATAATTAAAGAAAAAGGTGAGAAGGAAGAATCTATTCTGCCTCATGTAATTGTTTATTCCAGAAAAGAACTTTTGCATAATGAAACTCGTGGTGTGCGTGTATGAACCTTGAGTAGGCACTGGATCTATATCTGCAGTTAATTCATTCTGGGTTGCTTTAAGCATCTGGAATTTCAGAATAAATGGTTTCAATGTGTGTAAAACCAAGCAACAGGCCTAAATGAGTATAAGTTATATAGCTGCGCTTACATTATTTTTTTCTTTCATAATATTGAGGAAAACTCATGTGTGATTCTCCTAATTTCTTGTTGCGGTAAATAATTTATCAAAAATCCTGGCCCATCAGATTGATTGTTTGGTTTGCTTTTTAGAGGATAACATCAAAACTTGTCGTGATACCTATCTGTAGTTGTTGGAAGGAAGATCAAAATGCCAACTCCATGAATTTGATTTGATTGTTCTGTAATCTTAAAATTATCTACAATCTGACATTGCAAAGTAGTACTAGTGTTTAGTGGAATATTAATCTGTAGTAGTTTCATTAAATATTGTATTATTCAAAATCACAACACCGAGTTATAGTAAGATTCTAATTGTTTTTCTATTTGCTTTTTATGCACTTATATAGCTAAACTCATTTCAGTCTACTCAGTTAAGCCATGAACTAAAACTATGCAGCTTAATCCCTCTCAGAACTTTTATTCCCTTCCTTTATACTCCTGCATTGATTTTGATCATTCTTCTGTGCCAATATTCACAATGAATTGTGCTTTACATTGAATGTGACAATTTCTCTACTCACATACTCCATTGAATACAAGTCCTGCTGTGGCTAGGTTTGAGCCTATGGCATGACTCTTATTTTTTCGGATGAGGTAGATTGTTTGACTGGAAAATTCTCTGAAATTTTTTGGGGGTTTAAAATATATGACCTATGACATTTCCCTTTTGGGACCCATTGGCTCGCTGTTGCATGTTCCAATGGATTCTTGTGCTTTTTAGTGGCCTCTTCACTGATGAAATGAAATTCACATCTTCTTTTATGTTTGATTCTTCCTCTATTGGAAGACTTTAAGCAATGCAAGGTCTGCCTGGAAATCTTTTATTTATTGGACTTCATAGTATGCTTTCTTTTAATATGCAAGCTGGGACATCCTCTATATTCTTGCTATTATTTAAAGTAGTTTGGTAATGTATTTTTGTGTATTTGCTTTGAATCTTTGAGATTCCTGTGTCCGACATTATTTTGTCCTTTTGAGTCACATGTCCCTTGATTTAAACCATATTATTTGTTTATGTATTATCTGCTGCAATTGGGAACTTGTTGGTGTCAAAGTGTGCAATCCTGCTATACTTTCTTCAATTTTCTTACCAATATTGCGTTCAGGCCAAACCTTGTAAACATCTGTGGGTTGGTGGAATCAGCTCTGGTGTAACCAAGGAACAGTTGGAAGAAGAGTTTCTTAAATTTGGCAAAATTGAGGATTTCAAGTTTATTAGAGATAGGAATACTGCATTTGTTGAGTACTTCAAATTAGAAGATGCTTCTCAAGCCATGAAGAATATGAATGGAGAGCGAATTGGAGGGGAACAGATACATGTTGATTTCCTTCGTTCTCAACCATCACGAAGAGTAAGTTAATTTTTGGAACATGAAGTTGTCAGGCATACTGTTTCTGAACCCATTATTTAGAACCAGTTTTATTGTTCAAAGAATATTTGGTAGAAATAGGTTATTGAGCCTTCATTTAGCATATCTGTGGGTTAGTTAGTTTCATTCTCCCGGTAACACATGGTTTGGGCAGTCCAGTGAATCAGTATCATGTCTGAAAAGGAAAGCAATGGGATTAGTATCTATTATCTCTTTCCCTCAATGATTCCTACTTCTGAAAAGAAATATCATTTTGTTTGGCCTTTTTTTTTTTTTTTTCAATGGATCGTAGCAAGTATGATTATTTTTTTTTCTTTCTGCAGGAGCAGTTGCCTGACTTCCGTGATCCAAGAGAGAATCAGTTTCCCTTATCCTATTCTGGGGTAAAAAGAGCTCAGGTGATTGATTGTGGCTAACCTCAAATTTATTATGAATTACTGTTGTGATTCTTTTGTTGGTCATTTCTTCAGAAGTATGCACTTGAAGATGCAATGTGGTTGTCTCATCTGGTACCAACTCCACAAGTTTTAGACTTTTATAGTGTTAAACCCAATAATTGAGCATCAATCTGGTTTTTGTTCTTGTGGGGTGACGCGTGGACTCAGCATGGCAAGATTTCTATATGATTCTGGTTTTTGCTGGTCAACAGTTGCTCTGGCTCATTTTGGCTGATCAAAATTTTAATGTAATGTTGACATTCAAGTTGTTCTAACTTTTTTCCCGTGAAGAACTTTCAGGTTTTGGGGGGCCGAAAAGATGGGCAACCAAGTAATGTTTTGTGGGTAGGCTATCCTCCTTCTGTCCAGATTGATGAACAAATGCTCCACAATGCCATGATTCTATTTGGTGAGATTGAGAGAATTAGGAGCTTTCCTTCAAGACACTATTCTTTTGTTGAATTTAGGAATGTTGAAGAGGCCCGACGTGCTAAAGAAGGTCTCCAGGGGCGGCTTTTTAATGATCCTCGTATCTCAATTATGTTTTCAAGCAGTGTTCTGGCACCAGGGAAACATTATCCTAGTTTTTATCCTGGAACTAAAGGGCAAAAGCCAGACGTGTTAAATGAGCATCCTTTAGGAGATGTCCAAATGGATGTGTTTGATCACCAGCATCCGATGTCATTGAGTCCATTTTCTGGTTCTTTTCAACACAGTGGTGTTCAAGGACCAAATATGCCTATTCGACCAATTGGTCCTCAAGGTGGGTTTGACGCTGCAGTTTCAGGTGTGGAATTAAGTGACTTAGCTTCAGTTCATACACTCCGGGACGACAGTTCCAATGTCCCAGGAGGACGTAGTTTGAGGAGGCCATCTCCTCCAGCACCTGGGATCCTTCCTTCTCCTGCCTTGAGGTTTAGGCCACCAGTGAGGTCATCAACTGGATGGGATGTGCTTGATGCACACCAATATGAAAGTGAGCCCAAAAGGTCCAAAATTGACATTTTATCATCTGTTGATGACGATTCATTTCCCACGAGGGGGATTGATAACCGTCTGCTGAGTCTGGAAAGGACATTTGGGCTTGGAGCTTCTGATAGAGGTATGTTGGTACCATCTCCAAATCTTCGTGGGAAGAGTAGTCTTAGTCCAGTTGGTGCCAGGCCCACAATAAGAGGACAACCTTTGCCTCATTCTGATGTTGATTATATATGGCATGGCCTCATTGCAAAAGGTGGAACACCAGTTTGTCATGCTCGCTGTGTACCAATAGGGAATGGGATAGGGTCTGAGCTGTGAGTATACGTATCTCTTTGTTTGATTTACATTCATATATTGCTACTTTGATCACCTTGCTTAGTTCTATTACCACATGCATATGGCCATACATGCTATGTCTGTATGACAGGTTTAGCTCTCATACAGACTTAGCTCTTTGTTTTCTTTTGTAAATTTTGCACTACATTGATCATGTACTGCAAGTACTGCACTGTCTGTTGACATTGACGATAGATGCTACTTTGTGTATTGTGGTTCCCTTAGCCTACAAATTTTCCTTGTAATTACAGTGCCTTATCTGAGTAATGTTTTACCAATTGTTTATAAGAGCTGAGAATGTTATGTCATGAGGTTCTGGCAGTGCTTTTCTTCTCCATTGGTGAAGTTTTCATTCAGAAAACAAGCATTTGGCCATTGTGATGCTTTTGGTCACACTTGCATAAACATTATCTCTAACTAACGTTGAGGCTCCTGCCTTGCAGTCCTGAAATGATTAATTGCTCAGCCAGAACAGGATTGGAAATGCTTACTAACCACTATGCTGAGGCCATTGGATTTGACATCGTCTTCTTCTTGCCGGACAGTGAAGATGATTTTGCTTCCTATACAGAATTTCTTCGTTACTTGGGTACAAAAAGCCGTGCTGGTGTTGCCAAACTTGATGATGGGACCACACTATTTTTGGTGCCTCCATCAGAATTTTTATCAGAGGTATTGAAAGTGACAGGACCTGAGCGTCTCTATGGTGTTGTCCTCAAGTTGCCACAACAAGTCCCTGATAGTTCATCCTTGCAGCCACAGTTACACCAACCCATTAATTTTCCACAGCATATTGATAGACATCACATTCCTTATCAAGAAGCTGAATTTAATGTATTCCCTCAGAAGGAGGAACAAGCAATGCCTGTAGATTATACCAGGGTTTTGCATGAAAACTCAAAGCTTAGTTCTAAATCATTTTATCCATCAGCAACTGAGTCTGTGGTAGCACCATCTATTTCCCAACCCTATGTGCCTAGTACTATTCCAGCAGTTTCCCAATCTAGGGTTTCTCTAACACCAGAGCTTATTGCCACTCTTGCACCTTTCCTGCCAGCAAATATGCAGTCATCTGCTTCAGGAAGTGGTCAGCCAGTGTCAAGATCGTCAACAATCATACATTCAGTTTCTTCTGTTGGTTCTGATCAGGGGATTTCACCTCAGGGTTTGGGACATGAAAATCAAGGTGCAGGAAATGCAGTTCCTTTACAAGCTGGGAACCAATTTGCTGTGCAGCCACAGGTTCATTCACAGTTTCAGTATTACCAGTCTGTACCCAACATTTCTAGCTATTTGACAAATGTGGTTCCTTCAAATACCCAAATGCTGGATTCCACTAGCAGTGTGGTACGTCAGGAATTAATTCAATCTAGGTCAGTGACAAATTTTACATCTCAAAGTGGGCAATATGCTTTGTCCCCACAGGTCAGCCAACATTATCAGATTGATGCTCCTCATGGTTCTCAGGTGATCTTTTTGATGATGCATAAAACAGATGGTCCAGCATCCTACTGGCTATTAGTTGTTGAGCAATCTAAAATTTGCATTGCCTTTGTCTGGCCAGGCTCAGGGGATAAATCATTCCCAAGATCAGTCTGGGATGCCATTGACTGCGGAAAAAGTGAATTGGGATAGCTTCAATCAGGGGCAACAATTTCAAACTGCTCTTCCTGCAGGTGGTCAGGGTATGCCAGAAGCTGAGGCCGACAAAAATCAGCGATACCAGTCCACATTACAGTTTGCAGCCAATCTCCTCCTCCAGATACAACAGCAACAGCAACAGCAACAGCAACAGCAGACAAGTAGTCCAGGCGTACAGGGATCTGGAAACCAGCAATGAGTTTCTTCTCATCTAGGTAAGTACTCTTACGGTGGAATTTTTGATTAATGATTGCTGGAATGCTTCAGTTATTATGGAGAAATTGATATTTACCTTGTTTTGTTTAGTCTGGGGAACTGAACTGTGTATTTTGTATGTGTTTTGGTTCTATACGCCTATTAAAACCTGATCTATGATATAACCTTACTTGGATAGAAAATCTCATGCCTTGATGTGGATGGATAACTAAGGGGGTGATCCTTCTGTGTTGGAAGATAGAATTTTCAGGATTTGAAGTGTTTCAAGACATTGGGAAGTGCTCAGAAAGTGATTACTCTCATAGAAATCGTTGTTGTCAAACTTGTTTGTTGGGTGTAGATTGGTCTTGATTCTTGAAGCATGGTTTCTGTTCATGGATGTTGACTTGACCCTTTCCAAAATATTGACATGTCTGTAACATATGGTGATAACTTGAATGCTGAGAAGAAATGAATGGTTGAGAGACTATTAGTTGTTGGAAATTTTACTTTAGTGAAGTTAGTAGTTTGATGGTGTTGAGGAGGGGACATGATATTTACTTTCTGGTTGAGTGTTTCAAAGAGACATAATAGTGATGTCCATGAGATTGAGCAAATGATGTTTTTGTAGAAATTTTGGTGGATGTTTTGTGGGGCAGCCACTTGGATGGATTTAATTAGAAGCTGGTGTTTCTGTGGAGGTTTATTCCATAGGGTAATGATTTCAGCAGACCTAGTTGTAGTTCTTTTTAGAGACATTAAACTTGGTGGACAGAACTTATGCCATCATCCTTTCGTGCTGAATTATTCTGTTTTATGTGAGCTGACTTCATTTTGGATGTCATAAATGTCTTTGTAACTGAAGCTTATTGCATTCTATGTTTTTGGCAATTTTTGCTCTGCTCTTTTATGTGCTTTTTTCATGTCTACCTATGAATTTCATTAGCTTGTGCTTCTCTTTTTCTTACTATCAACAAGGTGCATTTTCAGTAAAATTAAGTCTTCCAGATTGTCTTCTATGTAGATGCTAGTGCCTCTTTTGCTTTTGCTTCTTTCTATTAATATGCTTGTCATGCAATGACTTAGCTATGCGCATCTTACTCTATCATACAATATGGTTGGCCAGTTACCTTTTATCTGTGTTTGCGCTTCATATGTATCCTTGTCTTCGATGATATGTGGAGCTTTTTCTTGTCCAGCATTTGTGCTTGTATGCTATTGGAGTTTATATTGGATGTTTCTTATATTTGTGAGATGTAAATTGTATTTTGTATAAGACTAACTTAATATGTTTAGAGCATATATTGGTTATATCTGCCAAAATGCGGTTTACTCAAAGAAGCTCAGTCCAATGAGTCATTTTGTCAAAATTTCTTCAAATTAAGCGACAATAATATCAAGAACAACAATTAATATAAGCTTAAAGCAAACCAAAAAGGGAAAAAAAAGGAGGGTGATTAATTTTAAAAGGCCTGGAACTAGTTCTATCCGTAAAATAGACCTTTGGAGTATAGTCACTGACTTTACCCTATGGATTGAGGTCATTGAAATATGCTCCTTGTGGGCAGACATTGCCTCGCGGGCCCTTCTAAGATAAAACCGAGACTTGCAGCAAAGAAAATGAGAAGAAAGATTGAAGCTCAGAGCTCTTTGTCCAATCCGCATTAATCTTGTCTGAGGACTACGGTTCTTTTTTACTTTATTGGTCAAGTGTGGGGCTAATTCACGTCGACATTTATTTCCTATGGCATTAAATGAAATGCCAAAGGAATTATCCAAGTCCTGTGTGCATATAATGCATCAACCGTGAAAAGTTAAACATCGTCTTTCAATCTCTTAGACTAGATGGCCTGGCTTCATTGTCACCTACTTCTTTCTGGCTTCTGTTCATGTTTTCGGTAAAGACAAACGCTTTGATAATTTTTGGCTCCCTCAAAACTGTTGTGCAAATATTTCAAACTGTCCCAGTCACATCTTAGGTTATATTATAGTGAGGTGAATTGAACAGAGCCAATAGATCAGAAATAATGTTTAAGGACTTCACCTGCGAGTAGTAATTCCCTGGTTCTTTTTCTAACGTGGAGCCTATGACTCGTGTTCCTTGTGCCATTAAAACTACTACCTTTTTTTGAAATACAGAGCCTAATCAAGGGTGGGGGGGCACTAATCTTTGTGGGCCTTGATTCCTGATGAATCATTTTTGACTTTCCGTTCGGAACATACCGGGTATAGATGGTTTGCAAGCTCAATATTAATTCAGAATCCAAGCTGTTTGATTTATGAAATTATTATTTAGCCAAGTTTTATTAGCTTTAAAATATGGTCTGCTTTTATGTGTGACCTCAATTCAATGTGGATTGAGGCGACGAACTGCAATACATGCCCTGGGCTTGGGTACAAGAGAGCTAATCAACGGGGAGCAAAGTAACAAGTAAAAAAGAGTAATTGCTGAAGCTATATAGGAATATCGCATTGTTCGGTGGGATAAGACTAGCTTGTAAACAATTTCTTAGGTTATGCGAATTGAAAACTGTTTTTGACACTTTGTTTTCTACGGTCACCAAGAGCGTTGCATCCATGAATGAATTGGCATTTTCCCTAATGTGCTAATATATTCAGCTCGCACAATTAAATTCTGGTGTCAGTTTGTGCGTTTGCTGCTAATATAACCAGAATAAGATTGCGTTTGGGACAGTTGCATGTGGGCGGCTGCTGCTGTTTTATGGGATGTTTTTATTATCATATCATTGACAACGAAAAAGAAGAGGTAAAAATTAGGATCGGTGCGATAGTGTTTTACCGGGTTAAGCAAACTCGCTGGCCAAGGGCTTATTTGATTTCGAAAGCCCTGAGCAGAATCCCCCCCGGAAAATTGTGTAGGCGAAACAGCTACGGGATATTCTGCCTAGCAATGCTTGCAAGCGTTCGCTCGATTTGCGTTGTGTGAAAAAACCAAGGCCTATTTATCTGTTGAAGATTGATTTGGCAACAAGATAGCAAATCATAAATGTGGTTGCCAAAGGATTCACGCCATCCCCTCTATGTGCTTCGTGCATGACAATGTAGTTAACGCAATTTTTTCCCTTTTTTTTTTTGAATCTTATTAACCTCTTGTTGTATTGGGCATTAGTTGTCTCTGGGACATTCGGTCAAAGGCCCTCGAAAAAGCGACGACAAATGCCGATGCCATGTTGATGGGGTTTATACATCCACTTTTTAACGAGCAATTTATCTCTTGCGTGTGTAGGTAAAACAGGCTCACTTTTAACGCCTCAAGGCAGCATCCTTTCCGCTCAGTTTAACCGGCAGAATTGGGCGAAAGCTTTTGTAGCTGTCTGTCGTTTTTATTTATGGAGTAGGAAGCCCAAAATCAAAAGGCCGTGAGAAACTTTTACAGTTGGCTCGGTTCCATTCGCTTTGTGGTTTGCTAGAACTGGCTCCCTGGCAATAGATGGTTTTTTAAATTTACCGTTCTTTTAAATATTTTTTAGAGGATGATGTTCTCTCTCTCTCTCTCTCTCTCTCTCTCACACACATTCTCGTTCTCTGCAAAAGAACAAAGTCGAATGTGGTGATGCAGCCCAGTGCTTGAGATTTGATACTAATTTGCGGGAAATTTTGATTTGTTATTCGGGCTTTAATGAAATGATGCGTTCGTGTGGCTAAACTATGTAGGAGTAAAAGGGATTAGGACAAAAAAAATACATTGCTACCTTACGATCCTGTATCCAGGCGCCAATGTTGAGTTGAATTTACCTGCTAAGCGCTAACTCCCCTTCTTGCCATCGAATTTAACTAACCGAAAGCCGGCTGCAATTGTTTACTGCCAAGTTCCACCTAAGGTAGCACGAGTAAGGTTACGCGAGCAGAAAGCACGATCAACATAAGGTAATCTTTGGTAAAGCCCGAGCAAAGGGTATTTATAGCTCTTCGAGATCCTTCTCTTCAACGACATTATTATTCTTAACCGCACGAAGAATAAGAGAACCGGCCAAGCCTATGCCTAGTTCTGTTGGCCTCCATCTATCCATTCGCAGCATTATGACTACGCCATTAAAGCTTGAGGCTTGAGCTATTGTCCACGTCACTAAAGGGTCCTCCCCAGCAAGGCAAGACGCGTATTATAGGTTCGTAATTCCATGCAAGCCTTACGTGGATTACGTGTCAGGGATGGGAGATATACTCTCTCGGGGCATGTTGAATGCGTCGGTAGCTCTACGATCCTTGAAAATGACGCGTGGTCCAGGGGAATGGTTGGTTGGCAAATGGCTGAAAATGGGGAAGGAGGCCAAGGGACCGATTTTCCAACAGGCCCGGCGACGGTATGATTATCCGGGAACAAATGGAAGGTGCTCCCACTAGCTTATGCCGGAAAGCGTGGCCGTCCACCGATTAAAGAGGTGGGGTCAATGGCTTTCGTGTGCTTCACTTCTTTAATGGGAACTAAAGTACTCGAGCAATCCGACTTATACCAAAATCATCGAAAGTGTTTTTCGAACGATGAATCTGTTGGACGTGCTTTCTATGAGCAGTTTCCCTTGCCTCCCTCTTTTCACAATGGGGATACCAAACCAATAATAATTTCAGTTTAAATACAGAAGTATAAATAAGCTCACTGACCCTAAACCCACCCTAAATAACTTCTGCAATATTGAATTTCACCTTGAAATGTTTCGTATATCAATGGCCCTTTTTCTGTAAGATTGAAGGGCGGCTACTTTTATCTGTGTTGACTTTTACATACCACTCTTTGGAATCCATTCTGTTTTGACGTCACCGAAAATAAATAAGATAGAAATTCATAAATAATTTTTTATAATTGAATACCATGAATCAAATGACGAATTCTCATAATTCCCCGTTTATTTTGATAAAAATAAATAAATTTGAAAAAATGAGATGTCGGTGTTATAGAATTTTAAATTTAATAATATTAAAATTAAATAAAAAATTTTACTATAATTTAATAATATTTGAATAATCATTTTTGTTTATATAAAAAAGGTAAACAAAAAAAATAATAAATAATTTTAATTTTAATCTATAAATATAGTACACATTTTTTTGTTTATTGTTAAAAAAATAAATAAATGCGTCTTGCCATTCTTAACACTTTGTCTGTACATAGAATTATTGTCGAATTAAATGCAATAATCAATAATAATGATAGTAATAAATAAAAAGAAATTCATAAGAATAAAATCTCCAGAAAAGGGTAACAGAGGTAGGTACCATATCCTCACACTCAATCAGAGGAAAGAGCAGTAGCAAAACCCGCAGACACATGCGGGGGGTAAGTGGAGACAAGCAGAACTCGCCTATCAAGACCGGACGCAGGGATTCACAGAGACAGAGAGGGAGAGAGAGAGAGATGGGATTGGAGACAGTGGGGGATCTGGCGCTCCACGTAATCCTAACGAAATTGGGGCCCGAAGACACAGCGAGAGCTGCATGCGTTAGCAAGCGGCTCTGGGCTTCAGCCTCCGAGGAGTCTCTGTGGTCCCGCTTTTGTTTGCAAGACCTTCATCTCTCCGCCCCTCTGGATCCTCAGGGAAACCCTTCTCCATCTTTCAAGGTTCCATTCTCTTTTTTTTTTTTTTTTAAATTTATTTGTAAAATAAACATAAAAAAAAGGAAAATTCTAAATGCTACTAAAGTTCATCACTTTCCAATCATATCATTTCTGGGTCTCTCTCTGTTTCTTGTTTTGTGTGGTTTTTTTAGTTGATAGTGATCCTTTGAAGCGATATATGAAAAATCATTTGTACCTTTGCATTTAAATTTTTTTGACTCGAGTTTTTCTTTTCTTTTCTTTTCTTTTTTTAATTTTTACTTGAGTGACAACAACAGAAAAGGAAATTTTGGAGGATGTGTGGAAACTTGCTGCCTCTCTTATGCTAAAATACTTTTCAAAGTTGGAATTTTGGGGTTTTGTGGTTTTTGTTGTTGACTTGTGAAAATAAAGGAAGAAGACAAAAAAAAAAAAAAGAAGAAGAAGAAAGAAAAAGAGATTGAGGGTCAGTTTGGAAGGTATTATGTAGGATGAATTGGGTTTTCTGATTAATTACTTACGCACTCACATTCATAATCAATATGGTTGAGATTGACCTATGAAGGGGTGATATGAGTACTTGATGTGCAATATTGTTAAAGGAGTTTTCATATTGCTGGCCGAATTTTAGGGCTGTTGCGTGATTGAGTTGGCTTCTAAATTGGTAGTACTAGTTTATCCTTACTAACTACACCCCACCTCCCTCCTTTTCTGTGTGTGTGTGTGTGTGTGTGTGTGTGTGTGTGGGTGGGTGTAGGCAAGTTATCAAACATGGAGGGAATGCTTTGGTATGTACCCTTGGCCCCTTGTAAAAAGAGTCAAAAGATGTTGGGACAGACTCAAGAACTGGTTGGCAACATATTTCCCCGAGGCTCAAGCCACACTATGTAAGGGTGCTTCAGAAGACCAGATTGAAGAGTTAGAAAACATTTTAATGGTGAAGCTCCCTCTTCCAACAAGAATTCTCTACCGTTTTTGTGATGGTCAAAATCTTAGAGGCCAAGGTTTGCCGACAAGTGTAACTGGCAGTTTGTTGGGCCTAATAGGTGGATATTCTTTCTATGATCACTTGGTTAATGTCTACCTCTTACCTCTACATCAAGTGGTAGTGGAAACAGAAGAGATCATAGGCTTTTCTAGCAGAACTGAGTACATTCTTGTGGCTGCTTCAACAACATTAAATGACAAGTATTTTTTCCTCAACTGTACAAATGGCCAACTCTATGTTGGTACCAAGGATTATATATTGGATGGAGAAATGATTCCATGTGTACCATATTCATTGATAAATTCGGTGCATGATTTCAGTGGCAATAATCAGCAGGATGGCATGTTGCTATGGCTAGAGGAACATGCCAATCGCTTGCAAAATGGGATTATCAAAATTCGGGAAGGAGATTCCAGAAGCATTTGTCAGTTCCCAGAGGTGCCTCCTCTTTGTTCCACTGCTGTTACTAACGGCGTGAAGGTATGCTATTGCAATGAACCTATATATAGTCTGTCCTTTTCATCTCCTCTTTTAGTTGCGAGGGAGATTTACAGGGACTCTGAAATTTGTAATCCTAGTTTTTTTTTTCTTAAAAAAAAAAAAGCAGATTCGTGCTTCTGCTGTTTTCATACCAGAGTACACTGACCCTCGAGATAGTGTTGAGAAATACTGTTTTGCATATTCAATCCGTATGTCTCTGCTACCTGAAGGATGCATCATCAATGGAATGCACTTCAGCTCTTGCCAACTGCATTGGAGGCATTGGATTATTCGTGCTCATGATGTTGTTGTATCTGATGTCAATGGAGAAGCTGTGATAGGCAGGGTATGACAGAATTCTTGGGTAATAGGTGCAAGTTTTCTATGAGCAATGCAGTTTTAGAAAGGGAAATTTTTGAAAGGCTATATGATTTGCCATTTTCAGTTTTCAATTCACAAATGATCCCTAATTCTTTCTCTTGGAACTGCATGTGCTCTTATAGTTGCCTTGTATATTTGCAGTACCCACTCTTGCAGCCAGGGGAGAAGGAATTTATCTATGAGAGTTGCACTCCTTTACCAACTCCCTCTGGCTCCGTTGAAGGTGCCTTCACTTTTGTACCTGGCAGGTAATCCGCACATCTATCTTGCATGCTATAAGGAGTATGTGATGAAGAATCTGAAGATGCATATTTATTATCTAGGATTTTAATCTTATCTTGTATTTATGATAATATATTATTGTGTGATAACTCTTAGTTCATAAAATTTACCTAATTAGGATATTTAATTTAATTAGTTTTCTTTCTTTTTTTTAATCCTTTTTAGGTGAGTCTTGGTATAATGGCAAGGCTCTTCCATTGTGACCTATACATTCTAAGAATTTCCAGGAAGATCTTAGTTATATAGCATTCATAATTTCGCTAATATGAAGCACTAAAATGTCTTGTCTTAAGTGTTGATATTGCCAAAACAGCAGTGCATAAACTTCCAAGCCCTCTTTTTCTTCAATAATGATTTTGAATGACTTCCACTGTTGCAGTGGTTCGAGTTTGAATGACCGTGTTAATGCATCGGTTCCTAGCTTTTAACTTGTCTATCCCCTTGTTTATTGGTTTTCTAGATTGGCAGACCCAAAAGGTAGCCCATTTCCAGTTGAAGTGTGTCAGTTTCCCCTCCAACTTCCGGACTACATTTTCTGAGGACTAATATGCAAGGATCATATCATATCATTGCCGTCCTTTTGCTGCAAATGGATGTGGTAAAGTTAATCGCTTATAAAGTTTTCCTGGATTGATTGCCTGTCGTTCAACAGTTGTAGTATCAAGTTGCGTTCTTTGTTTCAAAGGTCTGGCTTTAGTGTAAATGCCTTTTCTTCTTTGAAATGGCCATTGGTCAATGACTGGCTTTCACTTTGTAATTAAGCTCCGAGAAAATTTTGAAGAAGAAGAAAAAAAGTCAGAAGAACAAATGTATAACTTTTGCAATAAAATTCGGATTGTTATGACTGAAAGTAAGAGTGCCAGAATTTAAGAATTCTACCAATTTGAGCTAAAAGAAATGTTTATTTAATTCATGTTACGCAATCTTCGATACTTAACTTTCGTTAGAGTTTTAAATTACAGATATGTTATCATTAACCTTTTGTTTGCTTTGTGGGAAAAGGGGTAGAAAGAAAAGTGGTGGGAAAATGATTTTATATTTGTTTGGGAAGGGAATAGGGATTTTTTTTTTTTTTTTTGGAAACACTCAAAGAATTTTCCCATAAGGGCACTGTTGATAGTCTCCCAGTATCGGTGAGAAAAGGAAAGAAACAAAACTTTTTGTTTTATTATTTACATTATGCAATTGCCTAATTATCAAATCATACATTATATTTTTGTATGGGGTACAAGTGTTATTTTACTAGAACTAACTTTTTTCTTTCTATTTTCTCGTAACATTCAAATAAAATATCACACTTTCTATTTATTTATTTTTCTTTTTTGAACTTATTCAAACAACCTAAAAAGTATATTTTATTTCTCTCTGTTTTCTTTCTCACAGTATTTCTGAGTACGAATTACCTGAGAAAGTTGATTTTCATCAACATCTTTCTTTTCCCAATTTTGTGGAAGATACCTCTTGTCTCGAGCAATTTAGAGCCCAATTCCCAAGTTAAATTGGGGAGTAGCTGGAGTTGATAAAAGCACTCAAAATTAGGAATAATTTCTTCACATCGCAAATTGATAGAAGCCAACCAATCAAACCAAACTCAAATGTCATTTTTGTTTGATTTTTAGCACGATTTCGATTCAAGCCAGCCAATTTATCATCAAACTCCAAAGTTAAATAATGTTGCGAGAAATATTTGGAAAAATGTGAATATTTGACATGTTTTCTTGTCTTGCTCAAAAAAAGAGACTTTTTTTTTTAAATTTTTTTGGTGAACATGTGAAGATTTAACATATAAGGTACGAAATCTTTGGTAATTTAATGAAGTGTATATATATATATATATATATATGTATATAGAAACTCTCTCAAACTTGGGGAAAATAAAAGTAATTTTTCATATATATATGTATACATACATCACACTTTGACGGCAAAAGTGAAAAAATAAAAGTAATTTCTCATAATTCTATCCAAAAAAAAAATTATGTTAAATTTATACTGACTGGTTTTATTGAATTTATGGAATAACAAAATTTATAATATTCAACAAAAATTTTCAATCGCCCTCAAAACTGCATACAACCAGGAGTTAGTTCAGCTGCACATTATACTTCTACACTTAGCACAACAGAACAGTGCTATATTTTTCCTACAAAGTCTCTATAATCATAAAAAAATAATAATTATTTTTTTATATTAATTTAACTTGAGCCCATATTACGAGTGTACGTATGTATGTAAAGGGGTCCGTGACCCTGTGCTCTGGTTATTGGATTCGATTCCTTTTTAAAAAAAAGCCTGCCTGATGAGGATTCTCCCTTTTGCACTGCCATCATATATATATATATATAAAAGTTAAATAATTTTTCTTTTTTTTAAAAAAAAATTAAATATTAATAAATTTAAAATTTATTATTATATATTTAATATTAATTTTTATTTTATATTTAAAATGTATAAAAAAATATTTTAAATTAATATAAAAATTACACCAAATTACTCATAAGACAATGTTTATATTATATTTGGTAATAATATCTATTCCATTCCCTAATTAGGCTTGATTTTCCTGAGAAAGTCCCTTAGGTTTACCTTTTACAGGAACCAAAAAAATTAAAAGAACTAAGACTTTTTTTCAATATTTCCCCCCATGCATCCCGTGGAAGAACTCAAATCCGCGTCCGGGGCCTGCCTCGACACTTCAAATGTTTATTTTCATTTGCGGAGTCTCTATATTTGTGGGTAAACTTCGTAAAGACTGCGTCTTGATCAGATCTCCCATTTGTCTGGAGGCCTCTTTGTCTTCTGATCCGTGAGTTATTTCTGTGGGGGAGGGGGTTTTATTCTGCTGTTGTGGAGGTGTCCATATCTATCTTGTTGAGAATCATAGTGGGCAAGCAACATTTCTTTTATCTTGTATTCAAGATTTCTACTGCTGCTGCTGCTGCTTTGCGTAACCATGGATTGCTCTTTTAAGTACTTGGGGTTTGCTATTTTAATTTGTGTGAAATCTCAATGTGGAATCTTCGATTTCTGCCTTCCTCAATAGTTTAAGTTGTTTTGAGAGTCAATCTCATAGGGGAAAAAAAAAAAACAAAAGAAAAGAAACGAGGGTATTTTGAAAGGTTGATCAGGTTGTAGAGATTTCTCTAGTTGTTGATGGAAAAGGATAAATCTCCGGCTCATAGTGGCGGTTTACCGCCCCCTTCTGGCCGATTTTCGAGCTTTTCACCATCTGGGTCTGGGGGTTCCTTTAATGCTAAACCTGAGCCATCATCCTCTGCATTCCCTTCAATGGTCTCAGGAAGCAGTTCAACCCCTAGCCATTTTGGTCATGGAGTGGATTCTAGCTGCTTTAGTCACGATATTAGCAGAATGCCTGATAACCCACCTAAGAATGTTGGCCATCGACGCGCCCATTCAGAGATTCTGACTCTACCTGATGATATTAGCTTTGATAGTGATCTTGGTGTGGTGGGTGGTTCCGATGGGCCCTCTTTCTCTGATGATACTGAGGAAGATTTGTTGTCAATGTACCTTGGTATGGATAAGTTGAATTCATCCTCAGCTACATCAGCTTCTCAAGTCGGGGAGTCATCAGCTCCAGTCTTGGCAGCACCAATGCTGCCACTAGCACCTGCAACGCTGGACGTGGCCATCAGGCCTAGTGAAAGGCCCAGAGTTAGGCACCAACATAGCCAGTCAATGGATGGCTCAACAACTATCAAGCCAGAGATGCTCATATCAGGTTCAGAAGAGGTCTCTCCAGCAGATTCTAAGAAAGCCATGTCTGCTGCTAAGCTTGCTGAACTTGCTCTTATTGATCCCAAGCGTGCAAAAAGGTATCCTACATTTCCTTCGTCTATACTTTATCCTTCTTTATTTTCTCATTCCCTAATATTTAGGTGTGGCTTATAGTGGTAACTTTAATGGTACTGGCAACAATATCACCTGTAGTGGGGAATTTTGCATTGGATACTGAAGTATTTATTTTTATGATAGTTGATAATACCCTTGGAGCATTTGATTTGATTTTTTTTTTTTTCGAGTCATTGAATTATCATTTCCTGTGTGTTTTGTTGTAAAAAATCTGGCTTCCATGTTACAAACTTATATGGCAAGCTGTATGGATGGTTTTATTAGCTCTAGATTTATCCATTTTGTCTCTAAACAGAGTTGCTTTTTGTCAATTGTTGCTTGAAGTTTCCAACATTTTACATCCCAAACCTAAAACCTGTCTAAGATGTTATCTTGAAGGTTTTATCCGACCCTTGGATGTCACCTTCTGATTTATTTGTACTCTTGCTGGAGATAAGGGGGAATACAATGGTACTTCATTTTAGTTTTTTTGGATTGATGACTCATACATTGTTTTTGTGTGCTATGAGTAGGATCTGGGCTAATAGGCAATCAGCTGCTAGGTCAAAGGAAAGGAAGATGCGATACATAGCCGAACTTGAAAGGAAAGTGCAGACACTGCAAACAGAAGCTACATCATTGTCTGCTCAATTGACATTGCTGCAGGTAGCCGCATTAAATTTACTCTTCATCTTATTTTTCATTGCATGCAGTCTGGTGATTGTCATATGGTACCTTCTCTATTTGTTCTGTACTTGGTTGATTTATTTATTTAAGTTATACAATGATGATAAAATTGGATTTTCTTTTGCTTTCTTGCCACCAGAGAGATATGAATGGCCTGACTGTTGAAAATGGTGAATTGAAACTGCATTTGCAAACAATGGAGCATCAGGTCCATTTACAAGATGGTAAGAATATCTTGACAGCTTTTAGGTTTTAAAGGCAATTAACTATCTTAATTGTTTTTGTTGCTTACTTTTGATACTTTGGCATTGACTTATAAGTTAATTGATACTATTGTATTTAAATCTTATTTGCTATCAAGGACCAAAATATTCCTCATTGTTGAGTTTTGCCATCTTTTCAGCTTTTCTTTGCTCATTTTAGGGTTTGACTCTTCCTAAATGGCCTTGGTTAGAGGTTCCTGGTCCTTGCTTTTTTCATAGTTTGTCCTTTTCTGAAGGTTAAATTGGTCTTTAGAAAGCTAAATGGGTTTTAGAACTGCTTATGAAGTCATGATTCTAGAAATGCAAACCTCATTTGTCTTTTTGGTTCCATTATAGTTTCTACAAACAGAATGATGTCTTTTTACAAGTATTTCCTTTTATAAGGCATGTGGAAGCATTTTGTGATCCACTAAAATGTTGCCCAATTTACCCCATGTAAGATTTTTAAGGATTATTTGCATATGAGTAGTGGTTGCTCCATGTCTCTATATTCACCATGCACTTAAAAATTCTTCTTTAACATCATTTTCTTGTTATATCTATTTGACATAGAAGGCAAATTTTCCACTTGTTCAACAAATTAGACCTAGTTTAATATGGAATCAGTGGACAGGTGCTTTGGTCTTGTTTTCCTAGCTGATCATGAGGCTGGTAATCATTGCTTTCACATTGCAAAGCTACTGCTGTCGAATAATTCATTTTCCTTGTTCTTTGAAGTTACACGTTTACCTTGGGAGTGAATGGATTTTTGCTTGTTTCTCTTTCATGGGGCGTGAATTTTTTGTTCATATATCTGTAAGCCAGATTCTGGAATTTGAGATGATACTGGTGGACTGCTCTCATGTTGACAGTTTAACTACTTCTGGGAACTAAATAAACAATAGCTGGGTCAAGTCTGTTTAGAACCTTTAAATCCAGGAGGAAAAGCCATAAACATTGTACATGATTTTTTGAGTAAAATGATATGGCATATCTTAGTGAGAGGAGATGAGTTCAAGTGGCCTTTTATGAATCTGTGACATATCCTTGTGAGAGGAAATTAGTTCAGGTGGCTCTTTACGAATCTGTAGTCGTCGTAAGCATTTTATGCTGCTTGTTCTTCAATTTAATCCTCTGTTGAGTTCCAACCACTTATGCATTATTTTTACTAGTCATAATAGGTATCTGTATCGATTACTTCTTTTGCTTGTCATAGTAATTGATGTCTATTGTTCTGCTAGCATTAAATGATACATTGAAAGAGGAAATTCAGCATCTGAAGGTAGTGACTGGTCAAGCCATGCCAGATGGTGGACCCAAGATGAATTTTGGTTCTTACAGTGCGGGCCAGCAATTCTATTCCAACAATCAAGCTATGCACACTCTTTTGACTGCACAGCAGTTTCAACGGCTTCAAATTCATTCGCAGAAACAGCAGCACCAGTTCCAACAGCATCCGCAACAGCTGCTGCGGCAGCAGCAGCAGCAACAACACCACCAGGAACAGCAGCAGCAAGTAGTTGGGGATCTGAAAATGAGAGGATCAATGCCTTCTCCAAGCCAAAGGGACAATTCATCGGATAACAACTCCTCGGCAACAAATGATTGAGAAAAGAATGGCCACTATGCCGGTGTTTGAAGGGTGTAGGTGCTACTATTTGAAATCCTAGTCGCAATTTGCCATCAGATGTGCATCATTCCTCTTTCCCTCTCATCCTTTTGTCTTTCCGCTCTGTTTAGTTAAGCATTTATATTCGTTGTAGGCTGTAATATGTGATAGATTGGGTTTAAAGTGAGTCGCTGAAATATGTGTTTTACCTGATGTAGTTCATTTAGCACCTTAAAGCAATGATAGGTCTCTTGCAATGAAAATTTCTTCATTTAAGCTCTGCACTTCTGAGCATAGTTACTCAAATGCACAAGAGAAATCCTTTTGTTATGCACCATTGGCTGTGCAAACCCAACGATAATTTTCCTTATTCCCCTCACTTTTGTCATGGGCAACACAGCTAAGATTCGGACCACCCCAACGTCCTCCTGGGGTTCAACCCCACGTAAGGAAACCTTATCTCAGTGTACGTGCAGCAATGAACAAATACCAGCTTTGAAGTCTTACCATCAAAAAAAAAAAAAAGGAAAAGGGATATATTCCAGGCTTCCGGATTTAAGCAAGACCTATTTTCCCACGGGTTTTCCCGAAGCAATGTATCTTTTTGTCACCCATGATTGTGGGTGGGACTAACCTTTCGTGGCGGCTGCTCAGACCTCGTAGAAAAAAGATTCACCTTGTTTCTGAACTCTGTGGCACATTGGACATAAAGAGCCTTGGCAAGGACTGAAAAACTTGAGAATCCGATCATGACCCGGTCAAATTCAGCCTAAAAAGTCATCAGTTCTGCTAAACTTTTTGTTTCTTGTTTCAGTGAATTGGAAAATTGTAAGTTCCTGTTTTCTGTCCGTAATGAATGATAATTCTATTAGTGTGTTCAACGTGCACGAGAGAGTTCAAATCTCTGTGAGATAACTTTGTGTTCCCATTTACAAAGTTGCAGGATATTAGTTTGAAGTGATGATTTTGTTGATGCTTTGATATATATATATATATATATATATATATTTATAACTAAAAGAGGGACAAAGGAGGAGTGTACACAAGGTATTCCAGAGTGGGCCGAGATATGGATGGAGCTGGAACGATGGGCCAAAAATGGCTCATGCGTCAGGTTAGGTTACCTTCCTTCTGTTAGGCCTTCTGGCCCTCGCTCATCCCAGATAATTAAAACAACTAATTATCGTTTTTCTCTGAGGGACACCCTAAAATTTAGTCTTTTATTTAATACTAAAAATGGGATGGAAAATTAATAATAATAATAATAATTTTTTTTATAAAAAAAAATTACTCGTATTATATAATTTTTAATTTAACCGAGTGTTTTAATGGAGGAGAAAAAAAAATAATTATTACGTTATGACCCAACGGTCCTATTATGGTCCGTAGTAGGGTTAAAGATTCCTGAGAGTCTCCAACTGAAAAACAAAATGGAAAAGAATGTTGTTTTTTTGGTGTCTTTTTTCGAAAAAAGGAAACGCCTTTTAATAACGAAAACAAGAAAACAGGTTTCACCTTCGATAAGCTTTCCCCAATCAAAGGTGACAATGATAACAAGAAAACCCCTGATTTGTTTGTGACTCGTGCGTCTCTCTCTTATCTATCTGTCTTGAGGGGGTTTTCATAGAATTTTGATTACTGGGTCAACCTTTGTTTTGGCCCCTACGGCATTTAAAAAGGTAAGGATTTCACACGTTCATCTATTTGGCCTTTGTTTGGAGATATCAATGTGTGTGTTTTCCCTCTTGATTGGCGTGGATGCGTGTTTTTTTTTATTTTTTTTGGTTGTTTTGTTTTTGTTCTTAATGTGCAAATGCCTTGGAATTTTTGGGTTATTTCTGGGGTGTGGTTTGTAGAAAGCTGATTTTATCTTTTTGAAAGAGACGTAGACTTTGGATAATTATGAAAAGGGTTTCATTTTTTGCCTTCCACTGAAGGGAATGGAAATGTTTAAGGATAATGCATACATACGACGAAGCTAATTGCTGTTGAGGATATAACATATGCCTATTTTTTCAAAAGGAAGATCGATGTTTTCAGAAGGGAACACTGGTACGAGGAATTTTGAGTTTGCATCTGCTGATCTGTATTTGCTCGGTGATCTCTTTCTTTGCTGATTAATCACCATGTTGAATTTGTGCATTTTTCAGTTATTTGGAATGGTTCAGAAGAAATTGTAGAATATCTAGGTGATTTTTAGAGCAGGATGAGGTGAAATAACAGGAAGTGCAATGTGTATGTGTTCTCTCTTTTCTACTGCCACGTTCATTGGGATGACTATCTGATTTTCTTGGCGGTGCACAGGACTTCATGGCCACCACTTCTGATAGAAGTGAGCAGCAATGGATAGAGAGAATAAGGTCAGAGGGAGCTGTCCCACTACTTGATGTGGATAATTGTCCAAATGGTTGGGCATCACCGCCTGGGAACAAATTCATGGTAAGAGGTCCAGATTACCTGACAACCAAGGTTAAGATCCCTGCCGGTGAATATCTGCTAAAGCCTCTTGGATTTGATTGGATCAAAAGCTCTACCAAAATTGGGGATGTCTTGAAAAGCCAAAACAGTCGCGTGAGGAAGGTTATTGATGATGAGTTTCCGACAGGTGATAAGCCCTTTGTTTGGGCATTCAATCTTCAACTCCCCAGTAAGGATAATTATAGTGCTGTAGCCTACTTTGTAGCTACAGAGCCAATTCCAGAGGGATCTCTAATGGACCAGTTCTTGAAAGGCGATGACGGGTTTAGGAATTCAAGGCTTAAACTAATAGCCAACATAGCCAAAGGCCCCTGGATCGTAAGGAAAGCAGTTGGGGAGCAAGCTATATGCATCATTGGGCGTGCTTTGTGCTGTAAATTTTGTGCGACAGAAAATTTTCTTGAAGTAGATGTGGATATTGGATCTTCCATGGTTGCAAGTGCAGTAGTTCATCTAGCATTTGGTTATGTCACCATGCTAACTGTTGACCTGGCTTTTCTCATTGAGGGCATAACTGAGTCGGAGCTTCCTGAACAACTGTTAGGTGCTGTGAGATTCTCTGATCTGAACCCTGCATCTGCTTCCTCATTTGAACCATCAAAAGATGGAAGTGCTGATACTCAGCAGTCTTCTTTGCCAACACGCCTATGGAAATCAATTGGACAGGGATTTTCTCAACTTCTTCATCAAGGTGCTCAAGAAAGTGGTTCTGCAAACGTCTTAACCGGCACTAATGGGAACTTCCAGTCATCAGGAGGGTCGTGAGGATACTAAGAAGTGGTAAGAGTTGTCACTTGTACATATCTAGAATACTAAGAAACCTAAGAAACCTGAATGACTGAAGTAACACAGTCTCCTCTGTTTCTGTTGCACTGGATAAGCAAGCTCATGAAAGGACTTCAACAATAGTATTGTGTTGGCTTGCTTTAAATTCTCTTCATCAGCATAACTGGCATAGTAAAACTGTTCTTAGTTATTTTAAGTGTTGTTCACCCTGTTTTGTTTTATCCAACTCTTAGCAAACTATTGTACTTGTTCACATGCTAATCATAGAGTAGATTTGTCTTCCAGTCTGCTGTTATATTCCTCTGCCTTTCCCATTTTCATTTCCCTTGGTCGGTTACTCTAAGCTACTGGAAACTTCCCTTCTTTTCCCCCTTTTCGGTTTACCCAGGAATTAAGCATAAGTTATTGTTTTCCCTTCTTTTCCCCTTTGAAGCTATTTGGTACTCTACAATTTGTTATTTGCTTTCTCTTGTGAATGTCATTCACTACTATTGTTTTCCCAGAGTTTTTCCTGATTACTGAATCAGGCATTGGAAGCCAAAGATACTCATGTATCCCTGCACATTTCCACACTTAACCTCTTAAAGGAATGTTAATTCGTCTGAATAATTGTTATTTGGAAAAGTGTCTAACCCATGTCTTGTCTCCGCAGATTAACAATACACTTCTGATTGAAAATGCAAGCTGTGGCCATTGGAGCAAAAATTCCTAGCTGTCAGTCTGTAACAGAATGATTGAAGTTGCAGGCATCCAATTCTGGTGGCATTCACCACTTGATTATTGGCCAGCCATGCTATTTCATTCTTGTCATTTGTTGTAGACCTCAGTAGGCTGCGGGGTAATGCCGGTAACATGTCTTATATTAGCTGTTGGTACTTGGCAGGATATAAAATCCATTAATGCTTATAATATATAAAAGGGCAGCGTCGCAATTTCAGTGGGTCAATTGAGAAAATATGTTCATTTTTTTTTTTCTTTTAATGTAAGTTGGGTACGATTTTATTTATGATTATTGGAACTGAGTTATTCTTTGTGCTAACAGATTTAACATCTCTGTTAATTTTTGGGTTGAAACTATTGAAATTTGAAACTCCTACATCCACCGCCACCACAGGCGGCAGACGGCAGGAATTGCCAGTAAACGAACCATGACTTCACTTAATTGACATTGATCACTCCATTATAATGAATACACAAGAAATGGATTGATAAGAAGGAATAAGGACGTATACCCAACCAACCTCACTTCAGTTAACGCTGGAGCAATGACATCACCATTTCAAAGAACACCTAAGAACATTGTCTATACTCAACTAAGCCTAATAACCAGTTGCCACTACCGGACACATTACCCACAGAAGTTTTCCCATGTGAAATAAATTCAGTTTTGGCAGAGTTTAAATACTCAATGAAAGAATAATCCAGGCTCGCAGAGCCCTCAACGTCTTCTAGGAGGCTTAAGTTCTATTTAAGTAACAGCATCAGGGATTGAGTACAACTCTATATGTCTTGATGATATATTGGAACTAGGAGTGTAGCCTGTAAAAGAATGTATCTGTAAATGGCACTCAAACAGCAACGGATGCTATAAATTAAAGTTGAAGTCGACGCAAAGGTAAAAGTAAGGAGAATTATGCTGGCCCTAACCAAAAGGCTCAAAGGGCAGAATGTCGAGCCCTTATCTCCTAAGTTCACTTCTATTTACCACGGTTCCATTCCACATCACATAAAAAGCACATCTGCTGAAAACATATTACAACATTGCACATCATGTTTAGTGGACAAAATTAGAAGCAGGCCATATTGCCCCAAAACTTTCTTTCACCGGTTTCCCCTGTGGATATGCATCTAAGAGCTGGATTAATAACGGCCCAAGATTCTGGATGTTCACACTTCACATATATCTAAGAGTAGGCTCTGTGCATAACCCAATTTCTTATCTCCCATCAAAATATTTTAAGAAAACAAGCAAGTGATAAACAAATAAACACCAAATGCAATTTCTTTGCCTCATATTGCATGTAGAAAATAGAACTGCAGAAATGTAAGAACCTTGAAAACAAGAGGAATAGCTTTATTTCCTCCTTTTCTCCTTTCCCCTTAAGGGGTTGTTCATCATCATACAATATTTCTATCTGGATAGCATTATATTGGTTACGTAACACCAGTATAATGTTCAGATCCTTTTTCTGAAAAAAATTTTGGTTGAATATAACTACTCAGAAAGCAAAACAAGAAGATCCACAAGATTGACAAATTTGGGAAGGAAACGAAAGAAACAAATCTAAAGTACAATGTATAAGCATGGGGCAATATTAATAGCCAATAACCTTGCAAACAGATTAGATGGCATCACTAAAAGCATTGATCACTCTGAGTTAAACCTGCTTCAGCAGTCTGAGAAATCTCAAGGGAAAATCCATAGCATGGAAGTGTGGCAATGTATAATACCAACAACTCAATAACATAGGATTCTTCAGAGGGTCAAGCCCAATTGAATAATAAAGTGTAGGATCTTTGCTAGAAGTCAAACCAGTTCTATGCCTTCAACTGGTAGTGCACTCATCTGCAAGGTTCTACCATTTCCAAGAAACCGTACAGAAGGCAGTGAAGGATCAGTCACAGATTCAATCTCAATAAAGCTAAAATCATAAGCACCAGAACGCTTCAAGCTGAAAACAAAAACAACCACAATCCATCCCAGCATTGAGATTGCCCAGAAATTGTTCATCCCGTGGATCAAACCCCATGCAATAGCATAGCCAACAATAATGCCTGACAAATGGCCAAGAAAACTTGCCTGTGGAACGATAATTGAGGTAAAAATTAACGACTCAAAGGGGGCAAAACTGATGGGAAGCGAAAGAAACCCAAAAAGGTCCAACTTTGAAGAAGGTTGTTTCATGGAGAGAATCGTCATCCAACCAAAAACCACACAAGAATACCCAACAGCAGTCACTCTCCGAAAATAATCTACCTTGAATCTTTGTATCAAAATATGGTAGATCCCCAGCACTAAAACTCCAGACAAGACGACCAACACAAGTGTGTAATGAAGATAATATGCTACACCAAGCCCGAGGTGGCCCAACTGCTCTACCACCCCGAGACTCCAAAGTGCACTCATATTAAAAACAAGATGAATGACACTAATATGTGAAAATGCTGAAGTAATTATCCTCCAATGGTGCCCTTCAATAGCAGTTTCATAACTCAGGCCTACATGCGAGTATCCAATGTTTCTCTTTTGTATATAAAACCATATGGCACTGCATACTCCTATTATACAACTTGTAGCCGGCTTGTCAGCGATCTCATAAAACAACGGCCTGCCCATATGTACCAACAATTCTCTATCCTTCTAAGATGCCCACTGTCTCTCTCACTTCAGGCCAAACAACGAAAAAGCTAAATAGTGCAATACCAGAAGAACTATTTTCCACGACTAAAGCAGCATCAAAGCAGCGTCTATGCTCCAAAAAAGAAAATGACGGGCTTTGTTCAAAAGACTGTAAATTTGTCAAACAAAACAAAACCCAACCACAATCTCATAAAATCTGAGAGACCCAGATCAACAAAACCATCCAAAAACTGCCAAATTTCACGCATCTGACTGTCCCACCATGAATGAAGTCTCAATTTCTCAAGAACCCAACAACGATTCTCTATTTGAGCGAGCCACCGAAGAAGTGAAATGGAAATTTTACAACTTGAATTGAACCAAAAAAAAAAAAAAAAAACTGCCGGTTCTAGAATTGCAGATTTTTACACCGAGAAAGAGAAATTGAACATCAAAACAACTTTTTCTCGAATCGCAGATTTTCACACCAAGAAAGAGAAATTGAACATCAATTTAGGACAGTTAGGGTTTTGGGGAGATGAAGAATCGGAGCGGGCTTAGGAGATAAACAAAGCTTCGTACCTGCTGACTCAAATCGAATTTGTAGAGTTTTCGTTGTCTTCCTGGTTCTTTATGTGGGCAATTCCGTCACACGCAATAAATACTGTTGAATAATGTAATCTAGTCTGTGTGCTCTGCACGATTCAAAGCCCTTGGGAAATATGCCAAATTACAGAAAAGCCCTTCGAAATATATATCTTACATAAGGAAGAAAAATCCCTGAATTTGATCTGTGTTCATACAAAAAGAGAGTGACCATTGTAGGAAAACAACGGCATTAGAACCGTATGAATTTTGTCACTTTTAATAACTAATAATGTGTGATATTTGATACTCTATATGTTATGAGTAATTTATTGTAATATTTTAAACAATTAGGCATATGATCGACGGCATATGTGGTCCTTGGGTAGAAGCCAATTCGCACGATTTGGGATCTTAGGATCTTGTATGGCATATGATTCATTGTGACGTTCTGTTGTTAATATAATCTGAACCCTAATGAAAAAAAATAATAATAATAATGGACCATGTCGTGATTCACATCAACCAGAACGCACTAAAGCGCCAACATGAAAACTGGGATACCAATAGATTATATGTACTGGTGGTATTTGCATCCTCCGAGTTCCTTTGGTAGACTTGCATTCATGAAACTGAAACACATGGTTCACATGGTTCCTGTAAAACATCTTTTCAACGCTAAATGGATACAAATGCTTAAAATCTAGCCAATTGTCTGTCTGGCTCATGGTTACAAAGCTACCTTATTGGAATTCTGCCAAGACTAGAATAGTGGAAACCTGGCCTGTAGCTCTTTAGCTTTGCCTATCATTACAAGTTAATACTTTGTTTCTCGGATGGAGGAGATCAGACAATATCCCTTGAATCCTGCACAAGAGGAGCTAAGTCCCCAGTAGAATTAGTCTCCTCATAATTAACGTTATACAGATCTTCCCTAACCCACAGAACTGCGTGAAGCAATACAATGGGTGTTGCAGCTGCCAAGGTCACCAGAAGATGCATTGCAGCATGTGTCAAGATGAGCCCTGCCGTAGTCACAAAAGCCAGCAGAGCCAGTACTAGACCTTTGTCAATGACCTTGTGAAGCAAGTTAGAGTTTGGCAGGGCACGTAACAGCAACAGGTACAACGATCCCACGTATGTCATAATGACAAAAAAGATCAAAGACACCTTACGCTTGGGAATTAAGCTAATGAAAAGTATGATCCACACAAAATGCGTGTAATATATTGCGAAGTGGCCTAGGTTCCTGATGATCCGGACAGCTGCTGCATCTGCACTTGAAGGAAACCCGAAGGGACAGACTAATTTCAATTCAGCACGAACGTAATCGTTGCGATTCTCTCTGTCCGAAGCCGTCGATTCGCTGGCCTGGACCGCAGAGGCAGGTGCCGAAACGGTGCTTGGCCTGTGCACGGTGCCATAAGTTGCCATGTTGAAGTTACGGATGTCTGGAACTTGAGTGGTCTGTGTATGTTGTTGTTGTGAGATAAAGCTCAGTGAAGGTGTTCAAAGAACTCGATTGCATTCCTTGGATTTTTATATTGTTTTGCAAGGGAAGAAAGTCTTGTTCAACGCAGAATTTTCAGTGAATTTGCTGATCAAAATGAATACAAATTTGAAAACGTACCTTCTACGTTATCACTTCCAAGTGACGTGAGGACCGTGTTGAAAGAAATAGCAAATTGTCATATAGTTGAATATATCAAAGCCACAAAAAAAACTTTATGATAGCATGTTGGGAGCACCACACCTCCGAGTTAGCCCTTACGTTCACAATAAGACAAATAAAAAGGGTTCACCGATTGAAAAAGAATAAAATTGAAAGCGATGAATGACATTTCAATTGACTATAGTATGTTGCGTTCTCTTCTCTTCAATACCGCCTTAAATTAATTGAATTGGTCTATAGCCAACACAACAGAAGAAACAGGAAACTTCCCATCGCCCATGGATGTTCATGACTCGTTGTTTAGCTGGTCAATTGTAGTTTCTTGGAACCCTCATTAGGCACATAAAGAAAATTCTCATTTTACCACAGGTGATATGACTCACCTGCATCAAAATTCAAAAACATTCTGCGTTACATTTCTCAAGATTGTAACTATTTAGCATTTGCCAAGCCACCACTTTCTGGTGCTCAAACCAATGTTGCACCTTTGACATCTTCTGGTGAATCGCTTGTGCCGTGTTCGCTTACCTATTTTTTTTTTTTTTTTTTGTATTACTGAGTCGCTCATTCAACATAATGATCCATACCCAATTAACAATTCACCCAGTAATTGTAACACAATTGACCAATTAACCAGACTTCAAACCATAGCAGTTTAATTGCCCACCAAATTCAGTTTAATGGGCATAGAACTCAAGAAGGAAAAAAAACAAAAAAGGCAACGATCAGTCTAACAAAAAATTAAACTACGCTACAGAACAGCCTAATAGAAAGATAAAAAGAGCTTTACATTCCTGGACTTAAGGGTCGGGTGAGTCCAGTCCCGATCGGTCTCTTCGTCGTCATCTGGCCGCCGGTGGCATCTTCTCCAGCAGCCAAATTACCACATTACCCTCCGTTTGGAAAATGATGAAAAAAGATATATATTGAAAGGAAACTAGATCTCAGAGGGAATAATTTATTGAATGGTAAACAACATTAAAAAAAAAGAAGAAGAAGAAGAAGAAGAAGATAAGTGTTGAGAAAACGGTGAGAATTATTAAATTACTCTATTTAATTCCTCTCACTAACCCAACCTATGATGACAATTTCTTATTAACGTGCCAACCTTTGAAGCTGGCCAACGAAAAAAAAACAAACAAACTTAATATTATAAATCAATATTCGAAGACTTTCAATTGTAATCAAAGACAAATAAATTCATCACCATACAAATTTATGAGTGTGATTTTGATATTAAAAAATTATCAAATTATATATTAATTGATATATGAGCATAGAGATTATTTTACAAAAATTAATATTTTTAATATGTCCAAATAAAAAATTTACCTTCTACTTATTTTCTTTTTCATCAACTTTGTAATTTATATAGATAGTTAAAAAATATTATATTTTCTCCCAAACTTTCTGTTTTTTTTTTCACAATTTTCGTTTCTTACAGCATTATAAATTCAAGCAAAGGCTAAAAGCTATTGTAAATTTAACTTCTTAGTTCAGACAGACACACTAGTAGAAAAACCTGAGAAACGAGTTGTGGGATATATATATATATATATATATATATATAGGAGGCATGTGGTACTGTATAAGCACAGTGTACTTCGTTGCAGCATAACTCAGCTTCTCTTAAAAAGGAGAGACCACCAAGAAAGTGCTTTACTTTGCTAACACACCACAGTCACACATTCGTTGGGTTTTGGTGAGAGCTTTTAAAGCACAGGGCCCCGCATTGCATCGCTGCAGCTCCAAGATTTCTTGGTTTTGATTCGCAAGATCCCAAAAGGCCTTGTCTTTCCACCAATCAAGCTGCTCCGTGCTCACTCCCATTCAGCCGAGCGCGCCCATCTCCCAAGCTCTCTATAGTTTCTCTGGATGGTGTCTTTGCTTTCGCTTCTCTTCTCCTCTCTTTTGGTTTACCTTCCGAGCTGACCCTTTTTTTTTTTTTTTAATCCTTCTTTTGGTCTTGTTGGCCTAAAAGGTCCCTCTTTTCTGTCTTTGGAAAGGATTTCTCTTCAGTACAAACATCAGTCTTTTATGTCTGGCTCACAATCTCCTGGAGAATAGCCTGCTTCCAGGCGCCTTTCTGGCATTGGTGATGCATCCATAGCAATATTTCTATTTCTGGGTCTCTTTTAGATCTCTAAAGCTGTGTGTTCTATCTTATTTCATGTACGTAGCCATATCCTGGATCCGCCTGGAAGTTTGATTCGTGGCAACGGAGTAAAAGTACAAAGAAATGGGTTTCTGCTAGAAGTATCAAAAGGTTTGCTTAGCAGCTGGAAAGATTGTTGGAAATAGTAATTGAATATATATCTACAGATCCCCCCATTCAAGGGAAGATGAAGATTCAATGCGATGTGTGTGAGAAAGCTCCAGCCACGGTCATTTGTTGTGCGGACGAGGCTGCGCTTTGCGCGAAGTGTGACATAGAAGTACATGCAGCCAACAAACTTGCAAGTAAGCACCAGAGGCTTCTCCTCCAATGCCTCTCCAGCAGGCTGCCTACTTGTGACATATGCCAGGTAAATCTGTTATCTCTCACCTCTCGTACGTCTTTTGAATTGAGTTATGTATAGCTTGCACAAAAAAGTGATATCTGAAAATGAGAAGAAGATGATGATGAAGAAATATCTGACCTCCCATTTTTCATGTCCTAATAAACAAGGAGCAGCAATGTTAGCAATTGTTCAACTCTTTTGCGTTTTTTATTTTTTTATTTTTTTTACTATACCGGCTAGGAATGTTGGTCTTTTTTTCTTGTAGAACTTTTATTGTTCAAAGCGATAAGCGTGGTGATCTTATTCTCCCTGATTTATTTGGAAAACAGGAAAAGCCAGCATTCATCTTCTGTGTTGAAGACAGAGCTCTCCTATGCCAGAAGTGTGATGAACCAATACATTCAGCAGGCAGCCTTTCCGCGAACCACCGGCGATTTCTGGCCACTGGAATTCGCGTGGCTTTAAGCTCTAGTTGCACCAAGGACGCTGAGAAGAAATGGTTAGAGCCGCCAAGTAAGAGCACACAACAAAACTCCACGAAATTGGCCATACAGCAGCATTCAAGCTTGACACCTCCATGGTCTGTTGATGACTTGCTTCGATGCTCAGATATTGAATCGTCTTCTGATAAGGTGAGAAGAAAGGGAGTGTGTTTTACCAAACTGAGTGGACATGCCCGAAAAACCACATGGATTGACTTGGTAAACTTAACTATAAAATGTTGGGTTTCTTCGAATTTAACGTTTTGCTGCTAATAGTTGAATCTCAGCTCAACCCGAGAAGATCATTGATTCCATAGACTAGAGAGAAAGAGCCTCATATAGAAAGAGATTTATGAAGCAAATATGTTGAATTTCTGTAAAAGCAATTAAATTTAAGATACAACATGTGATTAAATAGCCATCAGCCTGGAAGAAACTTTTTGATGTTTTGAGAGAAATAAAATAGCTAGATTGACGATTATTAGTCTAGTTGTCGGTAGATTGGGAACCTGCATGTAGTTCCGGATCCATTTTCACAGTCTGAGCTTTGACTGCTTGATGCACTTTATATAAGCTCAGTTCTCTAACTTTTCCTTTGCTGAATGCAGATTTTATATTTATTCTTTGGTTATGCCTAGTCTGTTATTTCACGGCCAGAATTTATGCTTAAACTGCTTACTGCTTTTGAAACTGACACCAATTTTCTCCTTCTCGTGACTTTCATTTCACTTCACCATGCAGAAAGAGCAGCTTGAATTCGGAGAATTGGAGTGGCTGGCTGACGTAGGTCTGTTTGCTGAGCAACTCCCTCAAGAGGCTTTGACAGCAGCTGAAGTTCCAGAGCTGCCAATGCCAGCATCAACCAATGCCACTTCATACAGACCCAGCAAGTCCAACATGCCCTGTAAGAAGCCAAGGATTGAGATTTTAAACAAAGAAGAAGAAGAATACTTCACTGTGCCTGATCTTGGTTGAAGTTGGACGTTAAACTCTATGGTTTAGGTTCCATAATGGTCGACTATAATTAAGCACCCTAATAAATACTTGCATAGTATATGCTTATTTACATGTGCACAGAATGATTTGTTGTGCATTTTACGGGTATCATAAAGATTATTTGTAAAGTTCTCGTTTCTGTCTTTTTTGTGCATTCTGGTGCACATAATTATATTTTGTTTGCTTTGGTGAGTCCAAATATATCAACCAATTCTAATTTTGTGGCTAATAGATCTGAACCAGACTTCACTTGTGGTTACTCCGTTCACATTAGAGAAAATATATGTATCTTGGGAAAATAATTTGCGTTGAATAAAGGAAGATCTTGGGGGCGTTTATGCTTTGTTGGATAGGGAGCTCTGTGTATGGTGTGATCAATGTATCATTTCCTTTTAGCTGCGCGAGGAACTTAGCATACGAGGCTCTGGAATATTTAAGCGGACTCTTTTGGGATTTGATGGCCACTCAACTTGCCTTCATAACGAGCCTGTTTATTCTTTTTCACTTTGGCAAAATGATCTAATAATCATGGGTTGAGAAGAGCTCTTCCTCGTTTCTTTCTTCTGCTCTTTGGTTCTTTCTCCTTATTTTTTTTAAGTATGGGTATAAAGAAAACCCACATGACCACTAAGATGTCATCAGTGCAGCAATTATGAATGCATTTCCCTGACTCGTCTGCAATTTAAAGGACAAAAACTCTCCTCTGAAGACTGAAAAATGGCAACTCATTCCAATTTTGATATGATGGGCGCAGGCCACGCTTCCTGCTTTAATAATAAGGCCAATAGCCAATAGGAGAATTCCAGACCTCGGTAGGTGCTGACTAGTTATAAAATACACTGTTGAAACTGAATTATCTCTAAACATATGGAATGAACTATCAACAGGACAAGTCAAAATGCAGGCAGAATGACTATCGGTGCTTTAGGGCTATTAGACTTGCAAAATAAAAATGGGTTGTGGTATGTGGCTTGTGACTAGCATGAGGCTAAAATTTATAGAGCTGGTATAACATGTGGCAAAAAGAAGACTTGAATCTTTTTAATGGTCTCAGCACTTGAGTAAAAGGCCCTTTGGTGGGACTGGTTCTGATTCCTCAGTTCCAAAATTTCAAAGTTTCTCAAGATCCACAAAGGTGTGAATGGTTTGTTTAACACTCTAAGCAAACGATTTCTTCTTGGTAGGTTCATGCATTTTTTTCTCTGCCCTTTATGACTTCAAAGAATTCTATCTTGTAGCAGTATTCTATACGGTTTAGAGAAGATTCCAGCTCTTAAATTGTATAAAGAATTGAGGGGTAGTTAAGCCATTCTTTAAAGATTTTAAAGTGATTTGAGTTCTCTGCATGGGCATTTCATTGACGTTGCAGTGAATGTATCGCGGACAACTTCAAGTCGGAGAGGCTACATAAAATACGGAGCTTTGAGGAACAGGCAGGCAAATCACCAGTGTAAGTTGGCCTCCTGCATTTTACTGCACAGATGACCACACAAATGTCCTCTCTGCTCTACTTTCTGCCAAATTCTGTCGTTCTGGCCCTCCTCCTGGCTCAAATACCCATGCTGGCTCATTCGTTAACACTAGAATCGGACATTCAAGTCCTTCGTGCAATCAAAAGGTCCATTGACCCTATCTCGATTCCTACAGATTCCTACATCTATAGTTGGGCTTTCTCGGTGGATCCCTGCGAAAGTACTGGTGGATTTCTGGGAATCTTATGCACATTTCCTCTAGATAATTCAAGCAAATCAAATAATAGAAATCAATCTTGATGCTGCTGGATATGATGGGTTTCTAGCACCGGCAATCGGAAACTTGACAGAACTCATGGCGCTTGATCTACGCAAGAACAAATTCCGAGGGCCAATACCAGAGACCATTGTCAATCTTAGAAAGCTCACCACGTTGGTTCTGTCTGAAAACCTCTTCAATGGCAGTATACCAAGTGAAATCACTCAGCTTAAGCACCTTCAAATCATAGACCTGTCACAGAATCACCTTTCCGGCTCAATTCCTGCCAATATTTTGGGATTGCGAAGGATGACCTACCTGAGCATGTCAAGCAATGGACTAGCAGGAAGAACCCCAGATCTCTCTGGATTATGGAAGCTCAACACACTATACCTCGGCACCAACCAGCTCTATGGATATTTGCCAAAACTTCCAGTAAACGTGAGAACATTGTCTCTCAGCTATAATCCTCTTTCAGGACACATTTCACCTGTAAGGGTCCTTCATCGCGTCACATCCATAGATATGAGTTATAACAGGTTTACAGGTATCGTCAGCCAGGAAGTTGTTACTTTGCCAAGGCTCTCGCGCATTAATGTCTCAGTCAACCGCTTCTCAGCAATAGAGCCGATTGAATTTCTCAGCAGAGAGACACAGCCTCAAGTGCTAATGCACATTCTAATCAATTACGTGGTCATTTACCAGTCCGTACTGTTGCTTTGGAGAACTTATAACTTCAATTGATCTGTCCCATAACCAATTCCCCGGTCCAATCCCTCCAGAATATGGTGCAGAACTCCAGAGATCCTGGAAAACCTTATTCCTAGGCAACAACTTCCTGATAGGAAATCTGCCACGGCAGTTCAATGAAACAACAGGAAGCAGAGGCAGCCTTGCGCGAATAACTGCTTAAGGCGTCCCCCATATATTCCGCTATGCAGCGGAGGACAAAGGGCGGCTTCAGAGTGTGTTCGCAAGATGATTAATGCAGGTATACCGTGAGTTGCAGAGTCATCATGAATATTCTATAAGCCTAACTTTTCTTAGATCAATTGCTGGTCAACACATTTCTGACTTTACGATCAAGTGCAGAGAAATTAGTTTGGCTTCTGATTAAAATACAGCTTGTAACAATAAATAAGACTCATAAGTGCCTTCCCAATAATGAAGAATTTTCACATTTCCCATGTGAGCATCTACAACTCTGAGGCTTCATTTCCTCAATAGACTCCACGCATATTCTCTTCCCAAGAAATCAACATGACGAGCAGGCAAGTAAATTGGCATTATAACCGTAATCAGCAGGCCAAGTCAACCATTTCATATATCAACCAAAGTAACAAAATTTCTATGACATTGCAAAAGATTACAAACACAGAATTGTTTCTAGCTACACCGATAAGAAATGCAGTCTAGAAAAGCCAATTAACACTAATGTTGCCAAGCCATGTGAAAAGTGGGAACTGAGCCAGAGCGATGAACAGCAAGAGGTAATGGTGCCTGCTTGAATCATAGCTTCTCACCTCTGCAAAAAGGACTCTCTTCATCGTCTTCACCAGGAAAATTCCCATGCATAAACAGGTCCATGGCATCAGAAAGTAGTATGAGTATTGGAATAAAATCTTTCCAAGGACTGCCAAACACATCCCAGTAAATGTATAACCTGCATATGCCACAATGTCTAACAAGGGTGCCTCCCCGGTACCCAATGAAAGAAGTGTTACTTTGAGCAATGCAACCTGCAGAAACCAGCCAAGCAATCCCTTGATGAACAACCAATTGAGGGATTCTGGGCTAAACCTGGCATCAATTGAAAATGAAACATGAAACAAAGAAAAAAATGTAATTGTCAAAAAAACTAAAGATACTAGACAGAAATCCCAAAATAAGCACAAAATGTGTACTGTCTGCAACTTGGAATGAAAAAGTAGAACAAACATAAAGACCCAAACATATATACCTACAATGAAATAGCATAAGAGGAAAACATAAAACGAGACGAAGTAAGGGTGGAAGGGTAATTGGGTTGATGACAATGATGTAAACCATTGTCAATATCACCACAATTTCCACTATGCAACTTTTGCCACAAATTCTCTAATAATTCCACTGTCAGGAACTTTTCATCCTCGGATGTTTTTCCTGCTTTTTAAGCATTCCTTTTTGCAACAGTATGTGAATACTAACTCAATCAAAAACAAACAATAAAAAGCTAAGTTGTACTGACTACAATTCAATAATAAATAATTTTCAAAAAAAAAAAACACAGGTGTATCTAGTACACATGCATTTAGCTTAACAAATGCAAATGTGATCTAATGAAAATTTGGATCTGCTTATATTGCCTGGAAAAGACCAAAAAATGTATCCAGATAAAGCTGGGCAGATACTTATAACTACCTAGATTCCAGGGTGGACGAGAACTGCAAATAACCAAAACTCTTCACACATAAAATTATGAAAGGATTGAAAAAGGACAGACGAGGAGCTGTTCATAGATATGTCAATGAAAAATGGAAAAGGGGGAAAGAAAGAAGTAATAGGCTTTCCAACTTCATGTTGTAGATAATGAACCTTAGTCCAATTCATTTAAAAGTAGCACCATACTTACTTTCCATTAAGTCCCAATGTCAAGCCAGCAAGAACCACATAAGTGCCAAATGCCATGAAAGGAATGTATAAGTCCGGTGCATTTATATCATAAATTGGAGGTTTATAGGATAGTCGGCCCCCCACTGGCTCAGTTATTCGTGTCCAATGCCCCTGATGGAAGGCAAAATAGAAAAAATGTCCTTAAACACCAAAAAAGAAATGTTTGCTGACCTAAAGCAGCATAATATTAGTACTTACTCTGTGCAGGAATGGAAACAGTACAACCTTCAATTTGTTTCTTACATAGTGATCATTGACTTGGAAGTAGTATTGGGGATCAGAAAAGTATCTACTTATCTGTTCATTCAAAAGAAAATGTCAACATACCTTCACAGAAAACCTTAACAATAGTTGGAGATGCAACACTTAACAGAAAGTTCTGCACATCTACAAAGCAAACGTGCTACACAGATATCTGGCCAAGGGTGCTACTGTATAATTCTACACATCTACAAAGCAGACACATTACAAAGATATCTAGCCAAGGGTGTTACCGTATACTAGAATTTGATTCCAATGCTTTTAGAAAAATTTAGACTTGAGTGGTGGATTTCAATTTCAACAAGAATTAAGGTGTCTTTGTTAGGAAGGAAGATAAACAGGAGAGAAGAGGGAAAGCACTTGGAAAAGAGAATGGTCTGTTAGGCAGCCATAAACATATCTAGATACTCATTAAGAAGGATGTAGAATTGATTATAAAAGGCACTATTTTGAATGTTCTTTCACACTCATAGGAATGTATCTAGAATACCCATTGCACCCCAATGCTAAGCTGAATGATGTATCAGATATCCATCCAGCATCATCCCCTACATAAATGCCATACAAAGCAAATTCGTACTTCAGCGTTGCCTGTCTTAAGAATGTTGTCAATCCAATCAGCCATTCAGCCAATGACACATCGCACTTCCCTTCGTGGCAGTTTAAACTGGGAAATTTTGGTAACAATAAGTGCTAACAAATAAAGGAAACTAGCCTATCAAACATGCATGTCCAACTCATGATCCCTCTTTTTCTTGTTCTACATTTGACTTACTTTCATTTGTCCATTTTTATATTCTATACAAGGTTTCAATTTCACTCCTTTTTTTAATTTTTTTTTTTTTTCCCATCACCCATGCATTTCCTTTCCTATTGAAATGCTAATTTTGGGGCAGTCTGCCTAAGACCCCATTTTTGGTGCCTTTGTGAGTAGCTGGGTCTACATAACTGACAGTGGTATTTATATTTACCCACTTACCTTTAATAGTATGGATGAGAAAAATCATACTCCAACTGAGATGACAATCATTCAGGGTCCTCAATAAATCATAGGCTTAGCATGTGACTTACATTGCTTTGCACATACTCAGAGCTTGACCCTAGAATTTTCTCCCCATATGCACCCAGTCCGCCTCTAATAAGTCCTGAACCAGCTCCATAGAATGCATTCCCAAAGGGATTGGGCTGTGAGTTCATGGGAGGTCTTGGAACCCCAGGTTGGGCCCCAACATTGTTATACATTCTGTTGTGGGAGAAAAAGGAAAGGAAGAAGAAAACATGAGAACAAGTTCAAAAAATCCCAGCCAGCATCATCACCTGTTCTTTGTGATTGAAATAAGAGACTTTAGTTTCCTAACAATATCTTTCAATTTTAAAGGAAAGCAAGTTACAAACTGGATCAACATAATTCATAACATCATTTAACCACCAACCTATCTCCTCAAGTCCGAATCCATAGCCACAACCGCAACAACAACAACAACAACAGAACCACAAATTGCTGAAAAAAAGGAGCGATTTTGACTCATAGGTGAGTAAAACCCTAATTCTTCATTAACCTAATATAATCTAAATAACAATCTGAAATGATTCCAAGATTTATAACACTAAACATATAGAAGAAAAAACAGTACCGAAGATTACAAGCGATAGAATCAAAACATTACTCCAGTAATTTTTAGGCACACATAAAAACACACATAAACACGCACACACAGAGATCCGAAACCGAAAGTGAGTAGGACCTGGACGGTGAGAGGAGCAAGCAGGAAAATCCAAGAGAGTCGGATGAAATCTCCGGCGATGTTCCGGCGAGATTCCAAGAGTAAAATCGACAAAGGAATCAAGGAACCGACCGAAGAGAAGAGGAGGAGAAGAAAAATTGAACCTAGAAGAGAACCAAAAAAGAAAAAAAAAAGAAAAAGAAAAAGAAAAAACTGGAAAGTGAGTGCGCAACGTGCTAAGTTAAAACCTATTTTTGACTTTTTAAGACTTGGGCAGCATCATTCCGCCAATCAGAGAACGACAACACATAATGAATCCAGCCAAGAATTTTTTTTTTTTTTTATAAGCAGAAAAACAAAAAGAAAGTTATGCAAAAGAGAGAGGAATTTCTGTAGTTGAGTAATTACTTAATGAAACCCAATTTGTTAAAGATAATTTTTGAATAATGTCATATATATATATATATGTGTGTGTGTGTGTGTGTGTGTGTGTGTGTGTGTATTAAAGTAGACCTTATATAATAAATAAAATCATTTGATTAATTAGATGTTGTACCAGTATTAAAAACAAAAAGATAATTAGGTTTCTTCATATTAATTTGAATTTTTTATGCCAAAGAAAAGCTAAAAAATCGGTTTTCTTCATATGTAGAGGTTAGTCATGTGGAAATCTTTTCAAAATCATTAGGCTTTGGGGTTGATGGCCATCTCAAGCTTAAAGGGTTTTGGAAGATTCCCAATCTCTCCTCTCAAAGACAAAATGAAACTTATCAACAAAATAAATAAATAAATAAAATAAAATAAAAAGGCGTAGATTATGGAACTGGAGACTTATCTTGGTTCGTTTCAGAGGTGGCACACCGCTAACTTATCTTGGACTCCTGTAATGAAGGGCCCAAATATTCAAGGCCACGTAAATGATAAAACGAGAGCCTAACTTCAGGGGATTTAGAGTGGCCAGGGCAGCATGGCCCTTCTGCAATTTTTTTGAGGTTGTAAAAACGCTCAACTAAAATGCTAGACATCTATACATTTGTTTGACTTTGAAAAAGGGTAATTATAAAGACACTCTAGTCTCCCTGCTATATGACTAAACTCATAATAGTAGTAGTAGTAGTAGTAGTAGTAGTGGTAGTTGACCCTATTTTCAGCCCCAACGATGTATCTTGCCTTTTTTTTTTTTTTTCTCATTTATAATTTTATTGCAGAGTTGCACTAAGCTTCGAAACCTTGGTCCCAACAAAACTTGATAAAAAGAGAAAAAGAGAAAAAAAAAAAAAAAAGCGAAAAGAGTGGCCAAAACAAAGCAAAACTAACAAGCTATGTTTAGGTGTCGCAGTGAATTTCTTGAATTATTGTAATAGTGGCCGAGCATGGAGGAAAAGAATCTTTGTTTAGCTCCATCCCTGACTAGTGGTGACCATTCCGAAGAAAATCATAAAAAGGTTTCCAATCGTAGTGGTAAGCAATTATTAGACAGGGGAGTTTCATAGCTTATCCCAACCCCTTGCACACCCATGATGGAATACTGGGAGGTTTTCAAAGTCCCAGCTAGGGTGCAAACCCGTAAGTTTGTTCTTCACTCACATGGTGCAAACCTCTCAAGAAGTCTTACTTCACGATATTCTTTATATTTGTTAATAATAATTATCACTCCTACACAAAACATTTTAACAATTTAGATAAATTATGGCCAAGCGCCGTTAACTTGGCATCCTCCTAATTTCTTCGTCCCCTCGCTCACACACATGCGGGTGAGCAGAAGGTTGCGGGAATTTCGAGAAGAGTGCAGCGAACGCCCCTTCTAATCAATAGAGAAAATAAACCACCAAGAATAATAAAAGCAGTGTTTCCTCGTGCAAGTTTGCCAGTTGCTAGGAGGTACAATTATGTGCTGGCCTGATATTAACATAAAATTCCAACTACTCCTTCAAAGGAAGTGGTTGGTGGGCTAGGTCTTTCATCTTACCGCATTTTAAAATGCCATGCTTCACATGCCCAAGCTAGCTTTAAGATTTCCCAATCATCGCTAAAATAATTCTTTTTTTTTTCCCATTGGAGAATATTCAATTAATAACTGCCGCCTGGAACCCAAGCAAAGCAGTCCACTTCTTTGCACCAACCAAAAGACATTCTTATTTGGGAAGAAGGACCTTGAAGTTCAAGTCTTCCACCATTAAACTCACAAGTGAAAAAAAATGAAAAAGAGAACTTGAGACTGAAAAGGCTATCCAATTGAATTGCAAGCAATTCTGGTGGAAGCAGACAGAAGTTGGCAGCAAATCTAAGAAAATGGGGGGAGAAAAAAAAACAGAATAAATTCATAATATTGGAAGTCTATTTCGTGCCCTTAATTAGGTTGAGAGCATCAGACTTGGTTGGGAGAGCAGGGATTGCTCCTTTCTTTGTAGTTGTAATGGCTCCACATGCATTTGCAAATTTAAGAATTTCTCTCAACCTTGGCTCGTCCTGAAATGATATCCAGCAAGTAATATTTAGGAAGATTGAATACACAGCAACTAAAAGAGAGAAGAGTAAATATGCACATGACAAACCGGTAGCCCCCAACTTAGATTGGCTATGGAAAGTGGTAACAGCCAAACAAGAGGTCTAGGGTTCAATAGATGGTTCAGGGACTATGGGCTAACTGTCCTTCCCCCACAAACCCCTCATTCCCTGTGCAAGTATGATTTCATCCCAAAATCCTTGAAAGAATCCTTGGATATTTTACCCAATAAACTACCGCACCCAAATAATAATAACAATAATGAAAATAGTAGCATGCAATTAGAGTTGTATTTGCTATGTACCTCAAGAACAGAATGGTCATCAACAATCTTGCATAGCAAAGCGCCAACAAATGAATCACCAGCACCTGTTGTATCCACAGTATTGACATGAAAAGCATCCACCTCTCCATGGAAATCCTGTAAAAAGCAACAATCAATGAAAACAATTTAGAATTGGCCAACCCCACGTTGTTGAGAAATAATAGAGTAGTTTTCATTTGTCAGGAAACAGCTTGTCACACGTTCAGCACAACAAAACCTAAGTTGAGGTTCACCTTTCCGTTGGGCAATGTTTAACTCTTTATATGGGGAACACCGACTTAGACAGATAAAAAGACTTGCCGAATTGTCACCATTCATCCAAAAGGAGAAACGGAGTTTCTAATCTCACATTGACAAGAGAGCCTTTGTAGTGGCGTAACGAAGAAATGCACAATACCCTCTATAACATTCAAGGTGGCAAAAAGGCCCACCCAACCACACCCAAATAAAATTGCTGAGTAAATCCAATTTGGGTCTTTGGCCTTTTAACTAAAAACAGGAACTCATACTATTTCTGCAGGTGGCAAAATCCATGAACCATCATTCCGGATATCTGAGCTATTGATCCCTCGTAGGCATTGCATAATAATACGTAACATTTTAAGGTAAAGAGTAGTTTATGAACTATGTCTCAAATAACATGGGAGCCAAAAAGACGAACTTTGACGTAATGGTAACTTTATTACATTGTAACTTGTACTTAATAGGTTCGACTAATAGAAACAGGGGTAACTCCATACCCCTCCGTAAAGACAGGGTAATGGAACGCCCCCTTATCATAACATTGAGTAAGCCAGCCAAAAAAATCAGTGTCCATTTGATAATTAACCATGGTGTAGAACTGGCCCCTGGGGTAGATCAAGGGTCAAGACCCGGTTTAGAATAGGATGGATGTCTTGAAAGTAACGCCACTTTTTTTTCTTTTTCTTTTTCTTTTTTTTTTTTTTTTTGCCGGGGAGTGGGGTCCGAGGTCTACTGGAGTATGACTCAGCAGCACCCCACAAGAAACCAGAAAATTCATTACCTAACCATAAATCCATTACCTAACCATAGCTAGAAGTCAAATCCATTCCACAATATACGCTTGACAAAGAGCGCCAAAAAAAAAAAAAAAAGTAAATACGATTAAAAATGCACCTTGGTGTAATATCTGCAACCCTTTTCACCAAGTGTGACCAAAAGGAGCTTCAAGTTTGGATGCCAAAGCGACATGGCATCGGCATCATCAATTTTGTTGCTTCCGGTAAGGAACTCAAGCTCGACATCGCTGACCTTGATAACGTCTGCCTTGTCCCAAATGCTCAGTATCTGCTCACGAGCCTCCTCGGGTGATGGCCACAATGGCAGCCTCAGATTAGGGTCGTAGGAGAGGAGGGCACCAGCGTCCTTGGCCACCTTCATCGCCTTCAGGTGTGCCGATCTGCATGGCTCCACGATCAAGCTTATGGATCCGTAGTGGAACGCTTTGGCCTACACACACAAAATGAGACACAACTTGTTAATTAACCCAAACAAATGGCTTTTGTGAAAGGGAATACATTCACCAAAATTATCGCGCTGACGTGGAACCGCGGACATCGTCGCTACCCCTCTAACCGCGCGTGAGTTGCACTCTCCCCCCCCCGGGGGGGGAAACGAGAATCACGGTAACCAGATCACCAAGATCCTGGCCAAAAAGTACAATGGAAAAGGCGTTTACTCACAGATCTAATGAGCTCGAGATTGAGCTCTTCGGGCTGCAAGAGCATGTCCGCGCTGGGGTTGCGGTAGAACATGAACTCACGCTCTCCGTCGGCGCGTAAAGTCACGAACGCCAAGGCCGTCCTGGCTCCCTTGTCGAAGTTGATGCCATCCCCGATCACGCCGTTTTGCTTCAAGATCCCGGCAAGCATGTGCCCGAACTCGTCGTCCCCGAGCTTGCCGACGAACGCGGCCCGCCCTCCGAGCCGAGCCACCGCGATGGCGACGTTGGCAGGAGCACCGCCGGGGGCCTTGAGGAAACCGGGAGCCTCCGCCAGGGAGACGCCGGAAACGGTGGGGACGAAGTCGATCAGCATCTCACCGAAGCTGACGATCTGGCCTTTCTCGTGGGCCCCGTCATTAAGCACGGCTGTCGTTGCCATTGTAGAGGCCAAAAAGAAGCCTTTTTTAGTTTCTTTAAAGGGAGCGAGAGAAAGCTAGGGAGTTTTCGAAGAGCCCTCAGATTGAGAAGAGAATATATTTATAGAGGGTGTAGAGAGGGTGTTGGAGGAATTTCAGAAATTCCCATTTAACACACACACATATATATATATTTTTTATTTTATTTTATTTTTTTTTCTTTTTGTACATCTTTATCAGTTGGGGAAAAAATGTTGATTAGTCAAACTAACCCTGGCGGATTCCGTAAATAATAATAATAATACTTATAAAATACACTAGATAGCTCTGGCATTTATGATAACGAGAAGTAACTAGTTTGTAACTATTTTAAATGGAATTGAAATTTGAATGGCATGCCTGTCTCTCTCCAAGCAAGCCAGAAAAATAAACTAGTTTCAAGCTGTACTCTGCTAGACATATTTTTGTCTAAGAAAATGCAGGGAGGCAGAGCACCACCTATTGTTTTCAACGTTGTTGTCTCGGGACTTTTTGGTCCCTCGGTTTCTCATCCAGTGGCTTCTTCCTGTTTTGCATATACGGTGAATTAAGGTTCTTCCATAAACTAAATCAATGTTCTTCTGATTTTTATCCTTGAAGTTCTCATCCAACCTTCATGTGATTGACACAACTGTGGAAAGTGTCGACTGTTACACCGTCGGGGGAAAAAACAAACAAAAAAACAGCGCTGGGGTTCTATCTACCAAAGCTATGAAAATTTAAAGAATTGTTTGTTTTTTTTTTTTTTTGTTTTTTCCTCCTAAACACCAAATTGTACTTTCGGATTGAGGTTTGCATACAATGAGGGTATATTTAGTGTACTTGTTGCTCGTAGTCAATTATTGTTACTGATTATTATGATTAATAAATAATTTTTTTTGTATTTTAAATTGATATTGTCTATAATTGTTAAAATAGTAAAATAATTATTTGACATGGTTCTAAGAGTGATAAGACCAAGAGCAGTCTCCGTAATCTTAACCAACGTTCCCATGTCTATTGTTTCAAAATGAATAACAATCCCATGTACACAATGTATTGACTAGATGTTATGCATGTGATTTTTTCTTTTTTTTTTTTTTGTGTCTGTCTTGTTATCGTCACATGGCACATGTTTACCGGCATTCATATTTTAATTTTTGGTGTCAATTTGTCAAAATACTCCTGAGTCACGTTGCAGGAGTCATTTTAATATTTTAATGAACCAAATGCTCCCTGTCTAATATTGGAAAAACAACAAGTTCGTCAGCTTGAACTTCTGTTTTTTTTTTTTTTTGCTTCTTCTTCTCTTTTTCGTATTAAAAAAGGCAAAGGAATTGTAATTTATAAGCATACTCCTGGTTTTTAGTATACAGCATGGTGTGTGTGGATTAAAGTCACGTGACAAACAACTACCCCTTCACAAATCAAGAAGACTATATCCCCCTAATATATTATTTTGCATTACCGTTTTCAGCTCGGGGCATGCGAGTGTGAGGTGTGCTCCTGCTTGTTCTCTAAGCCCGAAACAACTTGTTGGCATTCAGCATGAATTCAAAGTTTGACCGAATGTTATACAGCCAAGGGTCTGACCACGAAAACATGGGATTAGTGAATAAAATATAAATTATCAAATTTAAATCTAAAAATTAATAAATCATAATAATTAAATTGTATTATGTTCGTTTCATCTATTAATCTTGTATTTTCTGATCATTTTCGCATAAGAAAAAAGGTGGGGACGAGGCTGTGCATCTAAGATAAGGTGTTCTTACTTTTCTTTGAGCCTGAGACTCATCGGTTTGTGGCAAGTCATATTCATATGTTACGTAAATAGAAATATTAATTCCAGAGAAATTTGAATCAACAAGTCAATAAAATATCTGGTGGTATAGCAAAGGTGCTAATATATCCCGAACCTAAATTTTTGCGCTAAAACTCTCATTTTTCCTACATAAATGTAGTTAGATTTTTTAATTGAGTCATAACAAAATGAATTGTCAATTAAATTACGTGCACAAGGTTTTTTTTTTTATTTTTGTTTTTTATTTTTACAACCCGGAGATCTTCAACATTGCACATAGGAGGTTTTTGGCTTGTGGTTTTCTGTTCGATTAGACATATCATTTGAGTTTGAGTGTAGAGGACTGTTAGTTGGTATATGCCAACAAGCCTTTCTAATTCAAAAGAAAGGGGAAAATAGCACAATTTTCATTTGCCTAATTAAACCTGCTCTTTGTTACAAGCGGCTTCAGAAACCGTTCAAGAATCATAATCGTTCCCACCAACGCCACTTAACACCTACGTTGTCACCTCTTACAGGAACATTTAATTTATGTAGAAAGCTACAACAATAGGTAAGTTACATAGTGTGAATATCTTAGGGGCACATGGCTCTTTTCACCCCATATGGATATTTCTTTTTGAACACCGCTACTTAGCAATATTTATAAAGAAACAACAAGATACATATGTGTACTGGACATCGAGAGAAGTAGACTTGGAGGCTGTCACCACTATATCGATAACAAGAATATACAGCTAAGCAAACCAGTTATTACAAGGACATGAACAAGTGAACCTTTCAACCGTGTAACGGACAAGCATATTGGTGTAATCAATCTTCATTGAGATTGAAATTCTTTTAGCATACCTTCCGTTAAAATAAAAAATAAAAAAAGTCCATAGCTTAGCTTTGAAGGGAAGATATATATGCATGCTCATCTATTTGTCAATGGATCTGTCTCAGAGTTGGTGGAGTTGGTGTTGCAATAAATGGAGCACTCGCGAAAAAAAAAAAAGGTACACAAATATAGGAAAGAAGTTGAAGGAGACTTATCCATTTATGCGTATAGACTTCTAGAAATTTTGATTTTTGACGTGTTTTTTTTTTTTTTTTTTCAGAAAAATGCTTCATTTATAAACAGATTTTGCAAAATAACTAAGCATCCAATTGAAAGAAGTACGAATGTTTCGAACACCCTTTTAACAGTAGATTAGTTTAATCCCAAAACACAAGCCTCACCGATTCAATTTGCACTTGAGGCTGTATCAAGGGTGAACAGGTAACTGAAAACTTCTAATTTTTAAGCTTTTAGGGAGCGTCAATGTCAATGTACGTACATTGCAAGGTGTGTCCAATTCAAAAAACGTTTCAGAATCCTTCAAAGTTCAGATACGCACGCACATGTATCATCAAAGCTTTTCCACTTGAAATCCGCCAACAATTCTTTCAAACCCGCTAATTTTGGCGAGACAAGACTCCAAAATGACAACGAATTATAGCAATAGCTAAGAGAGACTCCACAGAACCTTGTTCAATATCATTTTCAATAGTTCCGCGTCACTGGAATCAGCTTCCAGCCTTCCATCTCCAAAAGCCGAGACTTTTGTCCCCCCTTCCGTCCTAGGTTCCAGACCTAATTGTCTCCCCGAAAAATTTGTTCTGGATCCCTCACTGGAGATAATTTATCACGGGTTTCCCCGATTCCCTGCACTCTTTCTTCTCCTGGACTTGACAATGAGATGGAATTTGGAGTACTACCAATCGAGTCGCCGTAAAGTGCAATGTGCCTTTGGTAGAGCTCCAAATCCATTCTAGTGATTGCTCTTATTTTGATTTTTCCAGTGCCTGTAAAAGAAAGGATGTAGTAAAGTGCCACACGGGTTTTGAATAGGTGCTACGGAAAAAAAATAATTGAGTATTTAATTACAGGCGTTTAGGAACCATTTCACGAAATTTCTCCTCCTCTCCTTTCCCTTCTCCCTACTTTTATGCGACCAATTCAACGTGGATAAAGAAAGATTATGGTGGGCTGGTAACTTGCTGCTAATATTTTGATAAAATATAATTGAGTATCGTACGAGCCACTGTAATTTGAGTCAAGCTTCGTCGTGAATAGGCGTGCGTCATTCTGGCTTGCTTCCTGTTCTGAAGGAAGTTATTGAGATTCTTCTTCGAGAGGGCTTGATAAATTTTTCTAATTTTCGGAGTTGCTTCGCTAACATGATTTTCTGAATCAAAGTTTTAACTGGTGTCACCGTTTTTCTGTAGTTTCATTGGAAATCCTGGTCTTCAAGCAACGGGTCACATGCAGCTAAGCCTGGTATCCATGAGCCAGGCTTTTCAAGTGTTTATCTGTACTTCGGAAGTACCTTATGAATTAGAGATCTTTTTAAATCAACGTTACAGAGTGGCACCCATCGCTTTTGTAAAGTCTTAGCCGACTGCGTTATGCGTACCATACTCAGAAAGGCAATCAGTGCGAGAATACTGACTGCATCTTTTTTGTTTATTGCATGACATTAATTAATACCCTTTATATTTAGATCGGTGAGTTTTTTTTTTTTTTAATTTTTTATTGGCCTGTTTTCTCTTATTTATGTAGAAACTATTCACAAAAAAAAAAAGAAGAAGCATTAATTCCTAGCATTGCTCCTGCTGCTCTAGTAATCCTTGCCTATCACTCAATCAAGCAAAATTCCAGGATCAATCAGTTGATAATCCAGGCAGACTCCCTACCTTGTATGATTCTAGTAGGATCATGGTTAGCATCGTGTAGCTTTGACCTGATTAAGCTGCGCCAGTTTATATTAATAACACACCTTATGGTTAAAGTTGCTTGAAATGTGTATTTGACTTGAGAGTAATAATCTTAAAAGAAATGTAATCATCGTTATAATGCGGAAGTCTACTCAACTTTGCATGCTTTTTTGAATGAATAGTCAGCTATTCAGCACCAAAGTTGGTGATGGATGACGGAAAATTTGAGTGAGAAGTATCTAAATGATCACATTGAAAACGAGAATAGAATAGGCATATATATCTACAAACACAGGGAGAGAGAGAGAGAGAGAGAGAGAGAGAGAGAGAGAGTCACATTGCAACGACATGGGAAGTGACATTGTCACAAGTGATCCCTCTCCAGACACAGCTATCTGGAAGTCAGGGAACCTGTCCAGTCCATATAGAACGTTGTCCACATCCCTAAACCACTTCTTCATCTCCAACAGGGATGCTCCTTTAACAACACAGAGATGAGGATAGCGTCCGTCCTCTCCCACTTGAAGGAGAAAAGGTAGAATCATGAACAATTAGTTCCCAGCTTGACAACCTTCAGAGACCTACAAACTAAAATTGGAGTGGTGCCTATAAACTAAAGTTTGTGTATTAAAGAAATGCTTAATATTACCAAAAAATTTAAAAAAAAAATCTCAAACTTATTATGAAGATAGTATTTTTTTACTCAATAAAATAACTTAATAAGACACACACAAAAAAAAAAAATTATCTACCTCAACAAAAATAATGTTTTGTGATATATAAATAAAAAAAAATCGTGATATTTAACATTACCCTTACATAAATCTGCGGACTGTGCCACGGTAAAAACTCATTTGTCAATAAGTTAATAACCCTCACTCTTCCGTAAAAAGCAATAGGAACAGTCGGGTCGGATATCTTCCAAAGCAAGTCCCGTTCACGGGTCAAAGCGAAAACGGACCACACCGCTTTGCCTAAACCCAACCAAGTCTGGCGGTGATCTTGCGCGTGGAAGTTCACGGCGATTGACCACGTGTCGAGAAACTATTCGTTGAAGTAAAATAGCGTCGATTGCCATTTTTCTGTTGAGTCCAATATTTTGCTGCCATGTCACCCAACTTAGCGTCCCTATTCTTCTTACCCTGAACTCGCAACCTTCTCTCTCTCCGATTACGGAAAAAGGCCCCGACCCACAATTCGATCATATCCATTGTTAAATTTTCGAGTAAGTGTGTGTGTTTGTATTTTTTTATTTAAATTATCAGTGATTTTGGAATAATTTTCTCGATGCTCTGTTTGGGTGCTGGGAAAATGAAGGAAAAGAAGGTCTGAATATATAGTTTTGTTTTATCTATATATTTATTTATTTTTGCGGTAATACTGCGTTTGGAAACTGGAAATTCACTGTGGGGATTTAATGCGCTCGGATTTAGGCTCTGTTTGGTTCTTAGGATATTTTTTTTTTTTGTTTTTGAGAGAATTCGAATTCATTAAACAGTAGAAGGAAATTAAGGATATAGAGAAGGAAAGGAGAGCCCGTTTTATTTGCATATATTTATTCTTTTTGGGATTTGTTTTTTTTAAGTCTGCTTCCATGGTGATAATTGTGGGCTTTGATTGCATGAAAGAGCATGTTATGTAGATAGAAAAAGCATGTTTAAATGTTGTTCTGCATTACATTGTTATGTTTATAGTTAACCTGTAGTTCTCACTGGGATTTCAGCACAAAATTCTGATGGGTTGCATAAAGCTAAGCTGATTATACCCTGGCATACATAGAAAGATGTAAACCAATTCAATTCACATAACTTCTTATGGGACTTTAGGGATCTTTGAAGAAAAATGCCCTTAACTCGTGATTTATGATTATATTTCTTGCTTTTTTTCGCCGATTTTTAGCACAGAAATGTAAACATGATAGGCAAAATAGAACGTGGATCTATATAGAGAAAATGGAATTTTATGTTAACTTTGATTTGTCTCATTAAATTACTGACCAATTCACCTGTTGAGAGGTTGTGAGAAAATCAATGTTAGTACTCCTCATTTCTCTTGTGGCTGTGAAAGATATGACAAATTAGTCTTTTATTTTGGCTATAAGAAACCATGTGAGTGCAAAAATTACTGAGATGATAGCTCTATTTTTTTTTATTTTTTATTTGCAGTGGACTTTGGGGTTGATGTTGATGTTAATGATGGGATAACAGGAAATATTCAGGTGGACAGTAGTAGATCATACGTTGAAACTGAACTTGGTGGAAATTCTGTTGAAGGGAATTTTCAATATGATCCAGATGTTAAAGTGGGTAGAGGATTCTTGTTTAAGGTTAAGGATGCCATTCCTGAAGCAGTTCCGGCTGCAGCAGTGGCTGTTGCAGATGAGCCCTTTGTTGGTCAGGAGTTTGGATCAGAAGCAGCTGCACATGCATTTTACAATGAATATGCCACGCGTGTGGGATTCATTATTCGTGTAAGCAAACTCTCTCGATCAAGGCGTGATGGATCAGCTATCGGCCGGGCACTTGTTTGTAATAAAGAGGGCTTTAGAATGCCTGACAAGCGGGAAAAAATTGTAAGACAAAGGGCAGAGACAAGGGTGGGTTGCCAGGCAATGATATTGGTGAGAAAAGTAAGTTCTGGCAACTGGGTTGTTACAAAATTTGTGAAGGAGCATACTCATCCATTGACACCAGGAAAAGGCCGAAGGGATTGCATTTATGATCTGTATCCAGTTAACCCTCTCTCTCTCTCTCTCTCTCTTTTTTTCTCTTTTTTACTTGTAATTGATAGTAAATGTATGCCATGAACTATAAGAGAGCATCCTATTTCAGTAGTAACAGGAACCCAACGATGATTATCATTACCAGAATACTTTTTTTTTTCTTTGTAAATTTAATAACATTCCATATGAGGAACAATTCAGTTATATCAATGCTATTGAAAAAAAAAATCTGTGAAGCAGCTATAGATGATGCATTTCACTGTCAGCAAATGGATTTTTACATTTGTGGGTTGGACTGTTTCAGCATACCTTCATATTTTTGGTCACCTGTCATTTCATCCTAAAATGCTTACAAATATTGTGAGCTTGGCCCCCCTGAAAGGATTTCTTATATTGTGCACGATCTGACATACCATAAGCTTTGAAAACAAATTAAGATATTCAATTGCATATTTATCTGCCTTAACTGTGCATTGCACGTAATTGTATCATTGAAGCAAGTTTGCCAATACACCAGTTCCGTCAAATAACTGCAGAGACAGCATTTCGTGCTCTGTGGCCATCAATTTAGTCACTTTGATTTTGTGCTTGTATTGACTAATGAATCTTGCAAAAGTAATTGGCAGACATTACGAAGAAACACATGGACCAACATAGAAGACAACATCTATTTCTTTGTTGATGTCTATATGTGTTCGCAAACTGCTTTATCCTTTTTGATTTTATTCACATCGGTTGTATTGCAACTTATCTTGATGATACACTTTTTTGTTTGCTTTGGGTGAAGAATGAGCACGACAAAATCCGGGACCTATCACACCAGCTGGCCATTGAGAAGAGGAGAGCTGCGACCTATAAAAGGCACCTCAAGCTGATTTTTGAGCAAATTGAGGAGCATAACGAGAGACTATCAAAGAAGATCCAGCACATAGTCGACGGTGTCAGAGAGATGGAGAACAAAGAGCAGCATCAGCAGCAGCAGCAGCAGCAGTGTCGTACATAGTTCCGGCAAAATTTTGATCGATTTATAGTCGCAGAGTAGGTAGGAGAGAACCCTTTTACAGAATGCTCAAACGGCAGGCATTCTTATATGTGAGATGTTACATACTAACCTCATTCTACTCGCGCAGGAGTCGAGAGAGCTTAGTTACAGCCAATAAAAATGTTTGGATCAGTGGGATTCATTTGGATGGGAGAAGAGAGTTGATGTATAGTTGAGCTTTTAGAGCCTTGTGTTTGTGTGGAAGTGACACGGACGTTGAAAAGTCTTACACCAAAATGACAATTCAGTATGGAAGCTGAACATTTGATTCCATTGCATTTGAATAAGAATCTCTCATCATTTGTGAGTTTCTTGTCTTCTGCATAGCACCATGTAAAATCACATTCCTTTTTTTTATTATTATTTTATTTTTAACCTTTGTTTTTTTCTTCAGTTACTCTTATGGTTTGGTTATTATTTTTGATTTCATTTTATTCTATTGCCTTGAGCTTATAGTCTTTTTTTTTTTTTTTTTTAATCTTGCAAGATGGGGCCGTTTTATCAAAACGCAGGTGCTGTTGCCTCATGGCATTTGAGAATGCCTGAGACGTCCTTTCTTAAAAATAAAAAAAATAAAAATAAATAAATAAATAATATGTTGCCATTTGTAAGGTGGTGAAATAATAAAAAGAAATTGTTCAAAGAAATCAATTGGTTTTAAGAAAAAATTATTCTATTTTATTTTAATTTATTTTTGTTTTGCCCAATTCGTCACAATGAGTCCCAGTTCCATCGCGGCCAATCCTACTTTATGATAATAATACACTTGAGCATACCGCTTCTCCGTCCCTGTCTCTCCCGCCGCCATCCTATCTCCGTCGCAGAGGCACCTCGCCGCTGCGGTCACCGTCCGTCAGCTTGCGCCGCTCTTCCACTTCCCACGTTACCGTCGTTACGCGTTATTGCTGAAGTCAACTCGGGAACTATTTATTGTTTTCTCTTTCATATTCTCCGGATTCGCAGGAAGCTCATCCCACAGCTCCCACAGTCTTGGAGGTAAAAGCCCCCAACCAATTCGATCCACTTTAAAAGCCCATTTTCTTAAACGGAACTTTTCTGGCCTTACCGACGATTCTGGAAAAGTATTGTTGAGTAACTGCTTGATTCACTTGATTTCCTGCTGTCACAGTAGCTACTGAAAGCCAATGGATTAATTGGGGTTTTTCGCAAAATATTGCAGTTCTTCATTTGTAGCGTGATTGCTGTGTTTTAGTCGTGGATTAGTGTTGATTGAATTAGATATAATGCTTTGTTACGGTGTTGAATTACAGGCTCTTGTTGATATTTGGGCAAAATGAAGCAATTGATGGCCTTGGGATTCGAGGGTTCTGCCAACAAGATTGGTGTTGGGGTCGTTACCTTAGATGGGACGATTTTATCAAACCCAAGGCATACTTACATTACCCCCCTGGCCAAGGATTCCTACCACGTGAAACTGCACAACACCATCTTCAGCATGTCCTTCCATTGGTTAAAGAAGCTCTAGAGGCTGCAAAATTAACCCCTGAAGAAATTGACTGCCTTTGTTACACCAAGGGCCCCGGCATGGGAGCTCCCCTGCAGGTGTCTGCTGTTGTTGTTCGGGTTCTTTCGCAGTTGTGGAAGAAACCCATTGTTGCTGTTAATCACTGTGTTGCACATGTTGAGATGGGTAGGATTGTGACTGGGGCAGATGATCCTGTTGTGTTGTACGTTAGTGGTGGTAATACGCAGGTCATTGCTTACAGTGAAGGACGGTACCGGATATTTGGGGAGACTATTGACATAGCTGTTGGCAATTGCTTGGATCGATTTGCTAGGGTTTTACAGCTCTCCAATGATCCGGCCCCTGGATATAACATTGAGCAGGTGCTTTTATATGAGTGCATTCCATGAGATTTTTGTTGGATTCATTCTTATTCTCTCTCTGTTTGACTAAGGTTTACTACTCATTCACTTGAATTCTTGCTGAAAAATACTCACTATAGGTTTTTGGGTTTTATATTCTGTTGAAGGCTTTTTTTTTTATTTTTTAATGTCAAGCAATATCCTTGCATGCATTCTGTGTCGCAAAAAATATTCATAGGCAATGATTGATGGCATTTTCTTGGCCTGCATTATAATCTGGTTACCAGGCGATTTTCACCCCCGATTCCCTTTAATAATTGAACTGTGACTTTCACCTGCCCCGCATTGGACCCGAAGCTTTGAACCAAAACCCTTAGTATGGTTGCATTTCCTGATTTTGACTTGATCTTGGTGATTTCACTGTTTCATAGCTGATTTCATCCATATATTTTGAGCAGCTCGTTAATTTTGAGCTTGATCATCACTTTGTCTAGCTTCAAAGCTTTTTCTCATGGATGAATGCATTATGAGGGGATTTTGACATGGATTGAGTTCATATATGCAGTTTTGGCTTCCAAGCAATCATCTTTATGCCTTCTATTGAGATGTTCATGTTCTTGTTTAGCTTCCATTTGGCCTCTCTTCTCCATGTCATTTGTCTACTGAACCTTGTCACTCTTTGGGCAAAATGTGGAATCAATCATTGAAGCTTTGAATCCCTATTATCTGCAAAAGGTCTTGCAACATGCCCTTTGATTCATATTATATCTAGCACATTCTTGATAAATGTGACTCGTATTTCTGCTATAATGTTAAGAGTCAAATTAAGCTGCAAAGTGCCTTCTTCTCATTGCAAAATATATGTATATGTTTCACCAGCTTGCTAAGAAAGGAGAGCAATTTATAGATCTTCCTTATGTTGTCAAAGGGATGGATGTTTCTTTTAGTGGAATATTGAGCTTTATTGAAGCTACTGCCGAGGAAAAGCTTAAAAATAATGAATGCACTCCTGCAGATTTGTGCTACTCCCTTCAGGTATGTTGAATATGGTGCATGCCAAGATGCATTAGAAATGTCATCATCTGTCAATAAATTACAAGTCTCATGATGCCCGTAAATTTTCATGCATCTCGTGTGTTTGTGCATGCTTATAAGTGTTGGTTGAGATGATGTACAAGCTTTATTTTGCTGTAACACAATGCAGGAAACAGTGTTCGCCATGCTTGTGGAGATCACGGAGCGGGCAATGGCACATTGTGACAAGAAAGACGTTCTCATTGTTGGTGGGGTTGGGTGCAATGAGCGGTTGCAAGAGATGATGAGAACAATGTGTTCCGAGCGAGGGGGAACTCTGTATGCCACTGATGACAGGTATTGCGTTGACAACGGAGCAATGATTGCATATACTGGTCTCCTTTCCTTTGCTCATGGCACTACAACTGCACTAGAGGAATCAACTTTCACCCAGAGGTTTAGAACTGATGAAGTGCAAGCAATTTGGAGAGAGAAAGATGCATCCAACTAAAAATGCCCTCAAAATTGTACTCTTTCAAATTGATGGATGAAGAAGGGCTTCATAATTGTTGACTATTTATTAAAAATTCCCACCTATTTGCTTCTTCATTAGGCAAAGATACGTAATTTTCTTCCGTTCCAAAAGATTATATGACCTTTGTTGTGCGTTTATGTAACTCTTCACTATATGTCTAGTTACCTTACATTTAGTTCCAACTCATTTTGGAGGGTTCAAAAACATAGAATGCACTCGAGAAAATTCGAAGTTTGAGATCATTCACACAATGTCAAGTTCCTTTTTTTGGTCTTTTTGACCTCGTAACTAACTATGGTGGTTAGAAACCAACTGCAATACGAAATGCAGAAATGCCCCCATCCAGAATTTCACATCTGCACAAAACGACTGAATCAAAATACCCTTCAGTACAATCCTAATATAAGGTTTAACATGCCTATATATAATGCTAGTAGATAGATTTTTTGAGCTAGTGATTGTTCAACATATTCGAAGTGATTTTTGCCAAAACGTCAATTGTAAAATATTTTTACCTACAGTCAATGGTCGTTTATTTTGTGCTTTCCGCCACTTACTGCCCGTTGTCAATCAAGATAAATTTTAATGCCGTTCCACATCAGGAATCATCCGGGGTGCATGGGGAAGGAGAGGGAAGGGGTTTTCAGATGTTGTATGGGATATGGATGGACTGCGCCTCATCTAGCCAAAGACATGGACTACACCATTCTTTTCAGTTAGCTGAAACTTTGGCTGCCTGTGACTACACCTCATCTAGCCAAAGATACGGACTAGCTGCAGGCAATACTCGAATCTGACAGGTTCTCGTGAACCTTTTTTTTAACCATGTTATGGCAGACACGGCATAAAAAGGATATCCAAATACAATGCTAGGCTTATACTATGTTTTGTGGTCCAAGTTAACGGAACAGTATTTGTTTGATTGGTGATGTACACTTTCATGATGCAATTGAGCAATGCTGCTCTTCACGACGAGGAGTGGCGAACTCAATAATCTGAGAGTCCTGCTCAAAAAGAATCATGTCTTTTTCCTCCAAGCTTAACCATGCCTCAATTCCGCCATCCTTGGTGTCCGTCAAATTTGTTACTGGCACAGGCTTATGCACACCACTCACCCAAGTGGGTTTTCCCCATCCAAAATCCACTTCATGAACTGGCATATGACACAAGCTATTGAACATATAGAGATCTGATTCAGAGTTGCAGGTTTCCTCGTACAGCTCCTTAACAGAGTTGGACAATGTCCAGAACAGATCATGATAGTTTATTGCCTTTCTGCAGTCCATAATGGCATTTTTTATCGCCTCCCTTACCAAACCCATCAACTCTGGCAAATCTATTCTGTGGTCCTCCTTTGGAACAAACCGCGCTATGGCCTGCCTGATGAAGTTTCCACACGAATTCTCCGGAATTGGGAGAATTGTCTTTCCTCTCATGTTCACGGCATGGCTCAGGACAGATGGCCTCAGGTACCCATGTCTATATTTGGCTACCTTGATGAGTGCCCCCCATATAAGTGCCGTCACCACTTCTAACCTTGAAGGTTGATCATCGGGCGATCCCAAACAACTGGTGCCAGTTCCAGTGATCGCTTTCATGCTAAATATTGCTCTCCTATCAAAAGTGAAAACTTTTGTCACAATCTGAGCTTCTTTTTTTATTGAAGAGTCTTCCTTCATTCCAGGCACCTCTCTTGCTGGGAAGAATGACGATAGGCAAAAACTGGGACAGGCTACTCTATCTATCCCCAGTCGGCAGGCTGTTGCCCATCCTTCCATGAATGAGGTCATTGTGAATCCATCAGCTATCCTGTGCGAAATGCGTATGCCGATGGCTAGTCCACCACACTGGAAAACATTGATTTGAACTGCTAGCATGGGACTCGAGTTTGATTCAAATGGAGTTGGCACGAGATGATTCAACTGCTCAACATTTATCTCCCCATTGAGAACTTGACTGAGTCTTGCACTGACTCGGGCCTCCAAATATTTCACCCCCTGATCACTGCATTCAACCAAGAGATTTTCTCTAATGTATCTACCAGCCAGCGGGTAGAAAAGGGTCAAGATTTCTGATAAAGATTTCTCCAACTGCTTGACTCTTTCAGCAGTATCAGCTCCATGATTAGTTTTCTTGGCTTGATAGTAGAAAATGTTGGCCGGATAGACAGGGGCAGGAAGCTGATCTATAGCTGATATTTTCATGCGTGCGAGATGTGGTGGGGTTGGACGTGAAGGACTTGTGAACTTCTCGGAAATGATTTCAACCCTCATATTTTCAATTGGCTGGCTAGCCCTTCACTCGACCTGTTGTGCGCTCAAGCCAACGAATCAAATTGCAATTCAACGTATGTGCAACTAGAGACTACAATTTAAGGCTTTGGGACAGGAAAACGGCAGCTGCTTCCTACGTTTATGAGTCTTTTAATAAAATTAATTGAGAATTTTGTTTCTCTCTTGGCTTATTGAACATTTCATTCAATGCTTAGTTATTTCCTTAACATCCAAGTTTAATTGATTGTCTTGTTTCTTTAACGCTTGGTGAGCAGACAAGGTACTCCATTTGTGCATTCATCCAGTGGCGTACATGTTGATAAGGCGTCTAGATTGCCCTGTGAGCAACCAGTGATACTGTGACAAAAATTGTGTTTTTAAGAAAAATCTAAATACGCAAAAATAATGGTTCAAACCAATCCTTTTCGTTTGTCATCAGCAATAATCGGCCTGGCCTTTCAAATATTAATATAATCGATGCACGATTCCAAGCGAGGACAACACAACAACAACCACAACAAAACAACAAAAAAAAAAAAAAAAAAGGCATAGTTTTGACAATGGCGATGGATCCAAGTAGCGTGGATGGTTAATGGTAATAGTGATGACACGAAGAGATTGAGAAAAAGGGTAAGATTTCCACATATTGGTAAAAGAAAAAAGCAGGAACCGACTAAGTTATGAATTTTGGACAAATTTTTAAAAATCGACCTATAAAATTGAAAACCGGATTTTAGTTTGACGTATTTTTTCTTTGAAAATTAATCATTTTGAAATTAAAACTTAGATTAGTAAATTAGTCAATTGAATTGTAATTGATAAATTAATCAAAATTTATTATATTTAGTTAGTTAAAAATTTGACAACACTGTACTTGTCAAAAATATTATGTCATTGTTAAAAATTGATGTAAAAAGTAACAAATTTTGAACTCAAGTTAAATTAAAAGTAGTGATTTGAATATATTTTTATTTTAATTTCTATTTCGTAATTTTTTTTAAATTATGAATTATAAAAATTAAAAAAATTATATTCGTATGATATATTTATTTATATTTCAAAAAATATATAAAATTATATATTATATTATATTGATACTTATTTTTAATTTAAATTATTTTATTTATATTAAAATATTTTATTTTTAAAAAATATAAAAATTACTTTAAAATAAAATATATACATTATAATATAACTTGTATTAAATTTATTTGATTTAAATTACTTACATCATCAATTAATTTTTTAATCTTATAAAAAATATTATATGTAATACTTATTATATATATATATATATATATATTATTTATTAATATCTTTACATAATATATGTTGATATTAATTTTTTTAATATATTTAGTATTAAATATTAATTTTATCAGTTTAATTTTAATTAAATTAATTAAAATGATTAAACTTTTAATCTCTAAATATTTCAATTTAATTATCAATTTGATTTTTAAGACTTTTTTTTTTTAGGATGTCTAATAACGAGGGAAGAAAATTAATATTTTTTAATTTTATTATATACGAAAAGCTCCATAAAACAGCGGGATTAATATCATCGTTCTGTGGTGCCAAATTTTTTTTTTTTTTTGGGTATTTGAATTTTGAACCACTTATTCTTCAAACTAGGCTAATGTATTGTGTGTTCCCTATTATCGGGATAATAATCCACAAATAGTAATAATGCACGTTCAATAATTTTTCGTGACAATTTTAATTTTGAAAAAAAAAAACATAATTTTACTTTGACTCTGACTCGATCCATATACCTGTTTAGGAACAAAAAAAAAAAAAAAACAAAAAAACTCTACTTTTTGACAACCCAGTTACAGTGTTTTTTTTTTTTTTTTGTAAAAACTATTTGTTTTGTTTTTTTTTTCCCCCAATTAAAATCACCACCACGCACAAATGAGATAGATTTTTCTAATAAAATCTGATCCAATTGAAAGAGAATTTTATTTCAAAATTTGAAAATTTTGGGGAGGCTGTATGAATTGGAAGGATGTCTACTTCTGAAATTCACCGTCGCCTCTCTCTCTTAGGCCAGGCCAGGGATTGAAATTTTATCCCTTTTGAAACTCTTACAAGTGTATTTTATTTCATTGTATAGATTTTTTTTTTTTTTTTTTTAACTTCATAAACTATGTTTGTTTGCTGAAATTCTTTTTTTTTTTCTCTTAATAAAATTATAAAAATTGCTGAACATGAATGGACTAAGAAAGAAACGTGTCTATTTCGGTGGGAGACCCTTCGGCCCCTTACAGCTCGCCTACAGTGCTACTAGTAGTCTATTGGTCTTTTAATTTCGACGAGTTTTAGTACGTGGCATATTACCATTGGTTGCAGGGGTTCGCGTGATCGGTAGAACCACGGTCTTGTAATCGTTGCGTTCCTCACTGACAGCGGTGACGTGACACCTGATCTTGATTGCGTGTCACATTTCTTGGCGTTTTTCTTTTCACCACCTGCTCCTCCCTCCCCCGTGCGCATCTTCTTCGTTTCCAAGGCGTTATAAAATTGATTCCTTCACAACTCGTTAATGGGAGGAGGGAGGAGCATAGTAATAAATGCCGATTTTGGTTATTAGTGTTTTTGGTTATTCTCTTTATTTTTCGTTTTCTAGTATTCTTCTTAATTCAACCAAAATCACGAGCCCTGCTGACTCTTTTTGTTTTTAGAACCGTCAAGAAGATAATATGAAGCAACGCAATTCAACCGCAGATGCAATTTGGGGGGGGGGGGTTCCCTGTAACTCTGAAAACCTACATTTTTCCATATACCAGAGAAGAAGTTGAAACAACAAAAAACAGAAAAACACGGTCACTTAATGAAACAGAGAGATTAATCATATCCCAGGAAAAAAACAAAAAAAAAAAAAAAAAAAAGGAGGAGGACAAATGTTGATTATAACAGAGTGATAGCATTAGCAGAAAGGAGAAACCACCAGGCAATCCCTACGATTAATTGTAAGCACGCACAACACCCCCCATAATAATTAACAAGATCCATTCTCATTTCGTGAAACAAAAGAAAAAATGTGGGTTGGAAAGATCTTGGCTTGGAAGCCCCATCATCATCAGCATCATCATCATCGTCATCCAACCGTGTTTTGTCCACAAAATGGGAGGGCAAGAGAGGAAGAATAGAGGGAAAGATCTTACGGTTCCAAAGCATCCTTGCATGTGGGAAAAATCACCCACCACCTTCTCTCCCTCTTTTCTTGATGTCCAACAATTTGATATTTACAAACTTTTATAGCATCTCTTCCTCTCGAGATCAACTCAGAGCACTAAAGCCGCCTCCCTTCATCATCTGCTTGAACTCTTTATAATTGACCATTCCATCCCCATCTACATCCACTTTCATTATCATCGTCTTGCAATCCTCCAGAGTCCTCCCATGCTTGAGCCCCAGGGAGGCAAGAACGGACCTCAACTCATCCACCGTGATATACCCATCACCATTTTGATCGAAAACATTGAAAGCCTCCTTCATGTCCTCCTCCTCGTCCCCCTCCTCGTCGCGCTCGTGCATGAGCTCTTTGTACAACGCCCCGAACTCGTCGATGTCCACGTACCCGTCGCCATTGACGTCGATCTTCTCGATCATTTGCGTCAACTCCTTATCCGGGATAAAGATCCCTAGATTCTCCAAAGAATCACCGAGCTCCTTCCTCGTGATCCGCCCGTCCCCGTTTCTATCAAACATTTGGAAAACTCGCTTTGACTCCGTTGGATCCATCGTTCTCTTCCGGACAAGAGTGGAGGATGGCACCAACGGAGGAGGGTCGGGGGACGGAGACGGCGACGAGGAAGGCGATTGGTTGAGAGGATACCAAGAAGTGGGAAGGAGGAACCTCAGCTTCTTGGGGACCAAATAAAGAAGGGTGGAGTTAAGAAGGTTATATAGAAGGAAAATCCTCACCAAAATGGTTGGCATTGAGACCAACAAACAGTGCTGAGAGATAGATCGTGTGGTGGGTGTTGGTTTCTGCCTCGGCGGTGGAGATGTTGTTTTGCCTCGGCTGTCTTGCTGACATTAACTCTGCAAACTAATTTAGGTGCCGTGCCCCTTATATAAAGGAAAAGGAAAAGGAAAAGTGAGAGAGCACATGAGTCTGTTTTTTTTCTTTTTCTTTTTTTTTTTTAAATAAAAATTTTTATTTTTTTTTCCTGTTAAATTACTCCTACTGAAACTTAAATTCTGAGATTTGTTTAATTCTGATATTTGTTCAACTCTGAATATACTCTACTACTACTACTACTACTACTACTACCACTACCACTACCATTACCATTGAGCTGCTGATATCACACCGTGATCAAGTTGAGAGAGTCCATGATAACATTGTTATTATAAAGTTGTTATAGGTCCCCCTTGTCGCTGGCCCTGTTGGCTTGGGGGGGAGGGACTCCTTCCTAACTGTCATCAGTTATAATTTTGTCAAAAACGCGTTGCAGTATCCTTTTTTATTCCTTGCTTTTGTTGCACTTAACAGTAACTTACACTATACCATACGAGTGTTGTTAAGTCAACCCGAATACAAGAACTGATCCATGTTAGTAGCCATGTGCCTTTGCTCTACGTGTGCTTCTCTACCAAGTAACTTACATTACCCCTCTATCTTATTTTGTCCTATTGTATGTATATTTTGCACTTAAATATCAAAAAAGTCTTAATGATAATTAGCCCACCAAAGGAAAACCCAAAAAATAAAAAAAAAGGGTAACATTTATATCACAATTTGGTAATTAGCTAGAGCTGTTTTAGTCCTTTGGCACTAAACTATGGTTTTGGTTAATCAAACGACGAATTAGTACTACATGGGTAGCTTACTTTTTGTTGCTATTTATTTATTTATTTATTATTCTGTGTATTTCATAATTTAGTACCAATTTAAAGTTCGGCTGGAAATAGGACCGTTGATAACGGATCTAAAAAGATTGAAAGGGGACGTTGGGCAATGGACAACGGCTATTATCGCGTGATTGGTGGTGTGATGACACGTGGATGAACGAAGAGAAGCAAGGCCGGCTCGGTGAATGGGTCAGGCTTCGGTTTGAAAATTGAAATTGAAGAACTATTGTACGATCGACCAGAAATTTGATATCATTGTAACTTGAAATGAAAATTCCTTTGTCCATTAGTTACGAAGATTTAACTACATAATTGTTTATATTCTAAGTTTCAGATTTATGGTTCAAATACAATCCCTACAAATCAATAATAAAAAAAAAAAAAAAGAGAGAGACTTGGATATCAACGGCAATACCCATTTGGCATTCAACGTGCTAATATGAGCTGTAATACAAATGACATAATTTCAATGGAGTCTACAATTCTATATTCAAGAGCTCGCTTAAGACGATCGAATATTATAATTTAGTAATTAAGAGATTTGTTGGTGTCTTATAAATTATGAATTTAAATTTTTATAAAAGTATTTGACATAATTAATTAAATATATATTAAAATATACATAATTGTGAGAATAAATTAATTTTTTTATTGAATGTTATAAAATTTATATAATATAATGATATAGAATTCTCTCTAATAAAAATGTGGAGTAATAATTCCACTTTATAGTTTTTCTTTTTTTTTTTTTCTCTTTTGACAAAAGTAAAAGAGTTCACTTGTGAGTGAATTAATGGAGTTGCCAGTTGTATAGCTCTCCCGAGTTCACAAGTTGCCAATGCTTTTGAACATTAACGCGTTTTTTTTTTTTCTTTTCCTCTTTTTTTTTTTTTTTTGGTTGAACAAAAGGGAAAATTTTAACAGTTTAACTAATACTGTTAAAATTTTTTTTAACAAAAACTTATCGTAACAGTGGACTAAAAAATTTTCTTCCAAGTCCACCGAAATTAACGACTTCGATAGTTGACTCAGTCACTTAGCTCGGTTAGGGCTAGATTATTTTTAACAAGAACAATTTTTGTTGTTAGTGTAAAATATAGAAGTAAATGTTTTGTGTTGGGGTGGTGTCAGTCTGCTCGAATTGCGTTTGGATGCTTTCCTTTCTTAACATATATCAGAATCTTGTAATTATGTTAATGGCTGTGGTGGGGTTGACTTAGCCACTAAGACGCTCCAAAGAGAAGGAACAACCTTGCTTGCGTTAATCATTTTAATCCCCAACTAGCCATACATAAGGGAACATACCTGTCTCCACCTACTGCTGAGCTGGCCGGCAATCGTGTCTCTTCCGCTGCACTCTCTCTATCTGTCACAGTGTATGGTACTTCCATCATGCCCTGCCGTGACGTAACAGCTTGCGTTGACATCGATGTTTTGGACGTTCCGCGAACTTGCGCATATATTTTGTCAATCAATAATCAGCTAAGCTGGAGCTGACAGATCCTGCTGACAAGTATTCATGTTCTAATTGTTAGGAGGTGTGTTCAAATCATTAAGTTGCAGGTTCACTTTCTGAAGCTATCTAAATGAACTTCTTGTCTCACGCATGCTTTCCCACTAGGGCGGTATATATTCCAAATGCGTTCAATTCACAGGCCATTGATTCTCGGCTCCTCGTTAGAGCTATATATTACCAATAGGTCGGGGTCATTATTTGTCCTTCTTTGCCGTCCCTGATTCTTCAGATGATGTACTGATAATTTCACGATCCATTCCAGCCATATGCTGTATCAGTATTTTGTCCCCATCGAAGGGGAGTCACTCGGTCAAAGGATTGGCAATCGGCCCTTCAGAAGGCAATCCTGTTGATGATTATACCACTCGTCCCCGGTGCAGAGGGGAAGGACAGAGACGCGGGAGATGATTTATAAATTAAGTAGTAAAATAGACAATGTACAAATTGGATCTTTTAAGGTTGAGATAGTCTTAGTTCACGTGGAAATCTCTTGTCTGTCTCGCTACCATGCGACAACATGCGGATCCATCCGCGTCGGGGTATGGGTCGTTACACAAACAATTTTTGTTTGTAACCCACCCACCCACCCAGAAAACACTTAGCAACACAGTTTATTTCTTTATGCTGTACCTTAATGCCAACCACACATTCCAATGGATTCTTTTATTAAGAAGCAACAGAAAAATCTGCATCTTACAGTCTGTACAAGCAACGAGCACTGAAATAATCAGCGAAATGCTTGAGTGAGAACCGGCAAAACATTTCAAGTCCCATCTTTCAAGCTATAATACCGTGCCAAGTCACCAGTGGTCTTATTTTTTATGACAGCGTCTATCATCTCGTACTTCTTGTAATTGGCTTTAAGGGACTCTGTCTGCTGCTTTGCAAGCTTCTCTTCTCGGTCTAATTGTTGCTATGGAGATGAACCAAAATTCAAGGGAAAGTGTAACTAGTCGAAAAGAAAACTAGGAACGAGTTCAGTGTAGATAAACAAGATAAAAATGCAATAGGTGTTACCATAAAGACATGGATTTACCTCGAGCAAGAAAGAAGCTTCAGCAGCATGATTCTGCACAAGACGCTTCAATTTCTTTGCCACCTCAAAATCAGGGTCATTTGGATCCAACCACCGGCAATGTATCCTTCTGCCTGGCTGAATTGGACGTTCATCAAACATTTCTGCCTCAGCAGGACGCGCCCTAACAGGCCTTGGCATCCCAGACATCATGAATGGGAATTGGCAAGTCTCAGAGACAATGGCACTAGCTTGCTTTTGGTTCTCCATCTCCACCAAAGCACAACGAGGGATGCTCCCCGGTTCTATGTAGTTTGGGATGAAGCTCACACTCTTCACAGTCCCAAACTGATCTAAAGTAGTTCTCACCACAGATTCAGTAACCTGCGGTGAGAGGTTGTCAAGGTAAACAGTCCGCTTCACTTTATCCACAAAAGCAGCATACTCTGCCTCAGCCGCAGACTCCATAATCTGATTGTGCAGCCGGACCTGGCAAGCAACAAACCCAAGAGTTACTACGTTAGCCATTACAGGTCTATCAATCCAAAATGCACATTCAATCGCGGCAGAACTATACAGCACCTATCAATATCATAACATCAATCCATGCTTATTCACGTTGCCACAGAATAGAGAAATCCCAATTCTAATTGGTTTTCAATGCAGGGGCCAATTTGCAAAGAGCAAGTAATGGCTAACGCAGATAATCAATGAGCTTCGGAACTAACAATGATTAGAGTAGCAGAACCTTTCATTCAACACCGATTAACTTTCAGGAGCCAATCAAACCAAAAGGACCCAAGTCCAATATGTGAAAGCCAACTGAAGCTCAAAATCAATAGCATAGTATTCCAGCAAGAAGACCAGACAAGCGAGCAGAGAATCATCCGTTCATTATTGAATTTCAATCGAAATCAAACAACATTAGGATAAGCAAGCAGAGAATCATCCATTCGTTCTTGAATTTCACTCCTAGAAGCGAAGAGAGAAATGAGACCAGAGTTTTTTCTTTTACCTAGCTTCCTGCCGATCCGGTTCCGCCTCTTTTCTCCGACGACCCACAGAAGCCGGAGATTGACCAATCCGCCGCCACTCAAACTCCGGACCCGTTTCTTTTCCTTTCTTTTCTTTTCTTTTCTTTTCATAGCCGATGACGTTGCAGGAGTGAAAAGGGGAATTTATCAGGCAATTATGGTTAATTTATGCATATTCGGCCCATCTCTTTTTTTTTTTGGTCATAACTAAAAATAGTTTGTATTGATATTTAAATTTTGGTCATTTATTAATATTTTTATTTAATTTTTTTATAAAAAAATTCACTATCATTGAATTGAGTGGGGGTTTTTTCTTTTTTCAAGTGAGCTATTCTTATATTTAATTTTATTGACAAATTTATAATTTAATATTATAATTTTAATATAAATTTTAATTTATTATAGAATAAATATTGATAAAAAATTTAAAATTAAATTGATGCGAAAAAAAAAGGTTACCTAATGACCAATTTATTATGACATTCAAAATTCAAGTTAAATTGAATCTCAAGTTAAATTTAAGAAAGCACCTAACGATTAATTAAATTAACACTGGGAATTATTATGTGTTTTTTTTATTAATTTTTAAATCAAATAGTTTTTTTTTTCTCCTTCCATTTTTGTTTCGTATATCAAACTAACTTATTATCTAAATATTTAAAATTGTACGTATGCATCTGCTGTATAAACTGCCCGTGACTTGGTTATCGACTCGATTTTGTAGTTTTTTTTTTTTTTAAATTGTGCTAAATTTTAAACTCTTAGGGTTGAATTTTTTTATTTTAATTTTTTTACATTGTAGTTTGCTATTTGTGGAGTTTTACTTATAAACGAATTAAACAAATATTTTGTTCACCACTATAATGAAAAATCACATTAATGTCACATGTATTTACAAAGTTTGTTTTTCGTTTTCCAATATGTCATCTTTTTTTTCATTTATAAATTAAATAAAAAATAAAAAAATAAACCTTAAATGTGCCACAATTGAACTGGAAACATTGCAGAACTTGAATTATTAGACCCCCTAAATGGAAGTTACATTAAACTTAGATGAAAGCGAATTTGCACACCAATCTAAAGATAACCTACTCGGGCCTCGCTGCCGGTCCCTACGTGACAGCTGGCTTACGATCACATGCACTCGCCTCTACCGAAAACCCATGCGCTCCCTTCGGCCTATGAGCATTTTTATTGGCTAGAGCATCGAGCATTCCGACGAGCAAGACAAAAATTTGGACCAATCAGTGACTTCAGCTAAACTGGTTACTCTGAATCGGTGTCCATGAGAATTTAGCTAAAATCGCACGAACAGGTTTTGAAATCCATGTTTCCACAGAGGCTCGGAAGTCGCCCTTCTGACCCTTCTCCGCTGCTAAGTAAACGAAATTTTCTCTCGCGTTTTTCCTTCACTTTCTCGGCTATTTTCCCCGGAAAGTTTCCGATCAGGTAACAACCTCAGCTTTACTCCACTCTTCTCTTCCCCTTTATTATGCTCTCTTTTTTTTTTTTTTGTTTTCCTTATGCCTTTCATCCGCAGCTCAAAAGTACAAATATATGTACACGAAAAGTTAAAATGTGCTCGTCGTTTTCTGTTTGGTTTTTGGGAAAATAAGATGAAAGAGTTTCCTTTTTTTTTTTCCTCAACTTTAGCTTCCTTTTTGTATGATTTATGGAACGAACTGTTCACTGGTATGTCTTAGTCCGGTGAGATAAGATTATTATTATTATTATTATTATTTTCCATTATTAGTTCGTTTTGGTTGTTAAATTAAATGAAAATGTTAGATAGAGTAGCATATTCGAATTTCAGTGTTCGAATTTTGAACTTTTTGCCTTTTCTTTTCTTTCACTTCCTCTTTGACGAAATAGAAACTATAATTTTCATAGGTCATCTATTCCTCTTATTGCCTCCCATTGAAGAAAGCATAGTTTGGCATTTAACGAGCAGTTATATATATATATATATATATATATATATATATATAGTAATATGGTATTTTGCATCTGTTAATCTTGTTTTGGTCAATTAAAATCCATCGTCCTTACTGGTTAATCCTTGGAAATGTTTGATAGATGTCAGATAAGGAAATTGAAGAATTTTATCGCAATCTTTCGAGGAAAGAGCTTCAAACTCTGTGCAAAACATGTAGTTTGCCAGCTAACAGGTCTCGTTCCGAAATGGCTGAGTCATTGCTCTCTTTTCTTCGGGTAATGAGTGTTCTGTGTTATTTGGTTGTGTTATCGTGCTCATTTCCCCCCCCCCGGGTCATCTGCTATTTTGTTGCCAATGTAGTTTACTTCATTGACGCAACTATTTATGTGTTGAACCAAATAATCTACCATCACTTCAGCAATCCAAGAACATCAACAGAACTAGAAATTTAACAGAAAGGCTTTTAGTGAACTATTGGGTGTGCGCATCTGGTCACACTTAATGTTAATACATGCCATAGGTTTTGTGTTCGGAATTTTCTGTTTGCAGTATCAGTTATTAAATGCTATAATAAAAAATGATCATCAATTAAATGTTTGGGCCAACATTTGTGGGAATTCCCATCAGGTAGTGTTAGATTCACCTAATAGCGACCCAACCTAAATTATTGGGCCAACATTTGTGGGAATTCCCATCAGGTAGTGTTAGATTCACCTAACTGCGACCCAACCTAAATTATTGGTGCATGTCTGAATTGCTTCAACCTTGCTATAGGCATTAGCTTAAGGAATCTTTGACTATTCTTACTTTTCATAAAAGAGAACGTAGTTGTTTCTAATAGAAAAGATAATAACTCTTTGTGACATGTTGTCATTTTGAAAAAGCTATTTAAGTTTCCTTTTCCCTCTTTAGGAAGATGATCATATTGAGGAACATGCTGACTTTCAATCCCTTAAAAAATCTCAAAATCTTGTAACTTGGGAGGAAATTAGACTACCCTCAGGTGGTATCGAAGCTATAGAGGACTTGCCTATCTTTCCTTTTTGCAATGTCTTCCTTTGCAGGGATATCTAGTTTAGTATCGTTGTCTAATCCTATTCACTTTCTATCATTTTAATGCCACCCAAAGATAGTCTACTTTCCTTTTCCTTGAGGTTACCTTCTACTAATTTTCTTGCAATCAAACTAGCTCTCATTGAAGTTTGCACTATTGACTGCAATCATTGATTTTATGCACTAGTTTTTGATTGTTAATTTTCATAAGAATGAGTTGCGGAATATCTCTGTTAATCTCTCTCAACTTTTATTGAATTTTCTTCCATGGATTAAAGTTCCTAGAATACAAATGATTTGCTTTGATAGCACTTTGTACCTGGACACTTCCTCATTTGCTAAAGGATTTGGTATCTCTTGGATCTTTTTGCTTCATTATAATTGCTACAATCTCGTTCTTAGTAGATTATCTCTGTGCTTGAGTTCAGGGAGGTATTGGTGGCTCAATTGGTAGTTTTCAGGATGCTTCCCAGCCTCTTTTCATTTCTGAGCATGCTGGGAGTCGTATCAACCATGCGCAGCCCCCAGTCGGCTTTAACAGCAGGGTTGAAGACACACAAAAACATCCCTGTAGAGAAATGTATTTAGGTTCCTGTTCTAAAGAGAGTTCCCATCCCATGAAAAGTGCTACAAAAGTTCCTGCTTTCCAGTTCTTTGCGAGTTCAGAAGAGGGAATAAAGCTTTGTGTTGATTTGAAATCTGGCCCATCAGAGTGGATTAAGAAATACAAAGATCAGGTTTATTCATGCGACAATGTTGGTAATAAGAAGTCAAAAAGACTTCATCAAGAGCTTGGGTGTAATGGAGAATGTGATAGCCAGATGAAATCTCCTTTTTCTTGGAGTATGGATCCAGGTCAAACTGAGGATGGCCATATGCATGCTGAACACTCTCCAAGCCTGACTGTGGAAAAAAATTATCATGTAGAAACTGGTGAGACAGATAGAGGAAATAAATCTTCAATGGCCTCACCAATAAAACCAGGCAGCATAGCTGTAAATGTGTCAGTGTGCTTAGAGGAAGATCAAGGAATCATGTCATCGATTCTTGATTCTCATTTGAAAGACCAGATAGTTTCAAATTCTGAGTCCTGTACTAAAAATGGTTGTAGTGCTATCCTTGATTCTGGTACTACTGATACCACAACAGAAAAGACAGCCTGTAATTTTGCTGTAAACTCTGTATCTGATGATTCGGTGGATCTTGTTGCATTGGGACATCAGACCTCAAAGCAGGATGATGAAGTGTGTGAGATTTCAACTTTGCAAAATAGCTGTAATCTTGAGAAGACAAGTGTTTTATTTCCAGGTTGTGTGACAAATCTATCCTTGGAGAGGCAATCATCTAAGGGTGGAGATTATGATAAAAATTGTGAATTTTTGGATCTGGTTGATGCAAACTGCAATATAATAACTGAGCCAGATGTGATAGCCAACTCAAGGGAGAATGACCCTTCAAGAAACCATTTGCCCACATGCTCTGCAGAGCAGGTCTTGCATCCTCTTATTTATTTTCCCCTGAGAATACCACAAGAGACAAATTACATTGAATATGTTTTACATGTTGTTGCAATCCTGCATTCTAACTCTTAGCTTTCCTGTACTATAACATATTTATCACTGTGTGGTTGTTTAGGATACAATTTTGCACATTCTGAAGAATGGCATATATTACCAAAAATTTGTTAGAATGATTATTGAAACTATTGGGAACAAAAATTTGTTCATACCTTCACATCTAAACCAACTGTGAAATTAGTTATCTGTGGATGACAAAACATGCTATATCCAGCATGATGAGATTCAATTAACCTAATGGCTTCAGGTTTATACCTTCACTTTTTATTAGTTGTGCCAGAAATAAATTAAAGGTAGTCCTATTGTTTTGCATTATGATTTTATCCCTTCATTGAGAAAAATACTTTCTTAGTATATGTGTTTATTGATATTAGTGAACTATACTCTTGTATGTACATATGCTTGCATGCACTGAGATGTTCCATTTGCTAGTGGAAATTTGTCTCTCCAAACTTCCCTTTCCTTTTGTGGTGCAGTAAGCACCAGGAAGGAGGATTAACCGGACAGCTGATTTTACAGCATCCATGATACTCTCTATTTGCAGTTGAATGAGAAAGTTGGAATTTTTCCTATCAAATTCTAAAACCTTTTTTGGGTTCATGGATTCTAAAATATCTGGTCTCTGGGGATCAATGATATGGTTTGGCCTTTGAATGACACATGCTGTGACAATACTGAGTTCTATTGAACTGTACCTTTTGCAGGAATGGAGCAATATTGTCAGTGGAAGGGAGAATTCAATGTAATTATTTTTCCTTGACCAAAATGTTGCTTCCCTGTTTTCTTCTTTGTTGTTTTTGAGAAGGTTAAGACAATTGCCCCTTTCAGACGCTCACAAGTTGTCAACTCACTCAACAAGAGTTGTATAAAGGTGCATAATTTGGAACCCAATAAAAATTTTGACAAAAAGAGGCCACACATACACCTTGAAGAAGAAAATGGTTGGAGTGTACGTGATGCAAAGATTTTAAGAAGCTTTGAGCAAGTTGCTGGAGAAGTTCTTCCAAGAAGATCCATGAGGCTAGTCTCTAAGGTTCTCCTTTGGCACATTGTTTTAGTGGTCAAATCAATTATTGCTTAGGAAACTTCATGAAAATGAATCATTATTAATGCATTGCATCTTATTTATTACATTACTGAGTAATCTATAAAGATCTTGTGAGGTTGGTTCTACAAAGTGTAGGGCATTCAACCTAAATATACTACTGGTAAGGCTAAGCTAAGTGAAGTTGAATAAGAAACTGACATATGGATAATCTAATGTCCTTTTGTTTTGATTTCTTGGTTAGATAATGTTTTGGCAGGTGTACTAGTTAAAAAGTTGTATGCTTGTTACAACGAAGTATCTTAAAATGTAGATTACATCTTAATGATGACAAAATAAGTGGAAGTCTTCGAAATTTCTGATAATTCATGGTAATTGGCTAGATATCATTTCACTGAATGCACCATTGTCGTTGAGATTTTGGATTTGATTGTGTGGATTAGTTTGGGATTGTTTTATCTAGTTTACATGGGATAAATGTTGGTTCAAACCAGCTTGATTATTTCCTCTTCATCAAAATTTTCTCGTGTTTTAACTACATCACATATTGGGATCAAGGACTCCTTTACACAGCTATTGTATAACCTGGCTATGCTTTGCAATAACACAAGACTTGCTAGATAGTACGAAGCAATTATTGTCATCATGCTAATCTAATCCTTCCATTTTCTGTTTTGCCTTCCAGTGATTCCTGAAGTCCTTTCTAGCTGCAACACCAAAATTGGCATGATCAACTTCATTTTCATTTATTCCCAGTCGAGGGTACAGTTTCTAGTAGGTATGCTGCTCTTCACCTTCTTTTGTGCAAATGATAGTGCGCGAACAAACTGAGTCGTCTACCATTTCCAGCAAACATTAGAGATGAGTTTGTTCCATCTCACCCAATATGAAGCACGATAATATTTTGAAATTTGAGTAAATTTCCACTTATCATTGCTTCAGTTCCCAGGAAGGAAGGTTGTCTACCATGCTTAAAGTGATGAGTACAATGGAACGAGTACATGGGTTTTTTTAAGCCCAGCCCTCTGCTCTCTCAGAGAATTGTTTTCTGCATAGGTTTGGCATCCTCCAGGTTCAGGGAATGCTTATAATCTTTTGCATGATAAATTTTCGAGCTTTGGTCGATGCCCAATTATTTCTCTCTCTCCTTTACAGGGTTCATAAGTTCAGTGTATCGAAAATAAACAAAGGTCAGTTGTGCTGTTGGAAGAACACTTTGAATTAGTCTTTGGGGCTTGTAATTTTTTATATTCATCCGTATCTTGTCACCTTCCAATTCTTTTATGAATCATTATAAAAAAAAAGATTACCGATCTTAAGCATCTTCAGCCTAAACATCTATAATACCAGTCATGTAGGAGAAGAGGTATTCGAAGTTGGTAGTCTGCTTGTTGAAGTAGAAGGCAGGACACAGAAAATGCTCCTGAATTTCATAATCAAGTGGAGCCTGGTTTTGACCACATGTTTTTGCATCTCACGAGTAGGAACAAAATTGTGAGTGTGAAAATAACAATTCAATTAAACTTATACCTTCTGGATTACAATTCAATGAAAGGATTACTTAATTCTACATTTGTGGGGCTCAAGGATGGTCCTACGGGCCGATCACGGTTTTTTTTTTTTTTAATGGTTAAGTTGTAGGATACATTAGTGGTTAAAAGTATGTGATTGCAATAGAAAATCATTAATATGAATCACTAGAATGAAATTATAGGTCCAAGCCAACCAAATGAGTCTAGTCGGTTCTATAAATATATTTCCCAGAAGATGACTTTGCTATTTGTATAAGGTGTTAATATAATTTTTTGTTAATTTTAGTAAAAATAAACATTTTCCCTGTTGTAATCCTAATTCATTATCCTCGTTATAATTAAAGCCCTCGGGATCTAGGAAAGTTGGAATCTTAAGAGGAAAGTTGGACCGTTATGAAATCCGCAAGCACAAACCAAAGCTCGAATCCAGAAGCATTAAAAAAATGACCACAATCAAGTTTCAATGCGAGCCGAAATTCTAAACAAAGATATGATTTAATAAATGAACTTTAGCGAGTAGTAGAAGCCTTCGAATGATTTTTATTAAAATTCAACCGAAATACCGAAAAATGAATTGAGCCAAAAAGGTCCCGAGCGCTTCGGATTCTATTAATCAAAGACAGCGACACTTAATAGGAAACGACACAAAATCTCCCATTTATTATTTCAAGAAACGAACAAAAGAAATTAATAATATTATCCAAAGCCGCCAATCTTTCTCCATCATTCACAATCGTCTTTTGAATTTTTTTCCATGGCACATCCGAATCCATTTTCTCCCCAAAACTAGGGTTGAAACTCGGAAGGCATCGGGAGAAAGACTTGTGAGTCATTCAGACGTCGCTAAAGGATATACCTAACACTCAAATGTTTGTTTATTTATTGGCAAAACATGTTCTTGACAAAATTTTTTGCCCCTGAGTGGCATCATAGGTAGGAGGACGCTAGGAAGGGTTCCCCCAGCAAACGCCGGCCGCATCCCAACGTCGCAGGGTTGTTTTGTTATACCGTATATGTCGGTGAAACAGTCACAGCATCGCGGTATCTTTAACGATGATTGACCAAGTCTCATTGTTTAACTGAGAAACTATATGCCAGTAGACAATGTGCTTTTCTCAATTTTCCGTGAAGTAACAACGTGATTGAATATGACATGCAGTATTATTTATGGAACGATAGAGAAATTATACTCCAACATCAATGTTAATACGCAACACATAACTGCCCATGTCAAACCTGCCGATGAGGAAAGAATTCAATGATCCTCAAACCATAACTCTTTTGAAGCCGGCACAAATTAACAAAATCAATGCCGGCTTTTTAGATGAATTTTATCTACTAAAATAACTGTCATTTCTACTTTAGACTAATGAAATTAATTTGAATGAAATTGAGCTAATGAAAATGTACATTTTTTTTTAATGAACAATTAAAAAGGCATTCGATGTACTTTATAATTATCACTCTCATATAATTAAAAATGAGCTTTAAATGCAAACACTTGCACGCATAGACGTGTATGTAAATGATTTACCAATGACCCATTTCTGTATTTATTGTAAAATTTATTTGTAGGTAAGGCATTTCTGTTTGCAAAGTACTAAACCAACCTGAGATGCATGGAAACAAGGGGTTATACGTTTTCACTCAACAAGCAGAAAATTACAAAAAAGCAAAATAAATAAATAAATAAAAATCAAAAAGTGGTGGCAAAATTCCGGGCATGAAAAGATCAAATTGCATTAACTCCTCATTAAATGCCTTCACCTACATTTACCCATATTCAGAAACTGCAGTTTTATGGACATTTATTTCTTTCTCGCTGCCTCTCTCTCTCTCTCTCTCTCTCTCTCACTCCATCTGTTGTCTGAAACAACTATACTCCCTGCAACTACCCTCAGCCAATCCATTTCTCTCTCTTGAGCTATTTCCTCTGGCATTTCATCCACATCCCGCAAAAGACTGGCTACCTTCACCCACCAGCATGCACAAAGGGAGGCCTCTGCCATCTTTTACCAAAATGGGCCAGCTGTTGTCGATGAAGAGCAAAGAAGCTGCCTTTGTGCCTCCAGTTGTGATCTTGTACTGATTTCTTGATCCAGAACTGCAGCAGTCTCTCTTCCAGTTGATGGGTAGGCCTTCCTTGGAGCAGGAAGTGACAGAAAATTGAACTCTTTCTGGTCTGAACAGAGTAAAGTTGGGTTTTTCTCTTTGTGTTATTGTGTTTACGAGGTTATAGAGCAACTTCCGACCAAGTTTTGATCTGGGTTTTGGTGAATTTGGCTGAGTTGAGGTAGCTTCATATGTGCTTTGCTAATACTCATTGTCCCCTCCATTGATACTCTTCATGAAAGCTGTCTTCTTGTTCCTTTTCTTTTAGAAAAGTATCTTAGTTTTTGATGGTTTTATGGTTGAACAACCACAGACACTGCAAGTTCTAATCTTGGTTGCAGACATTAACATGCAAGTCTTTGTCAATGGAGTCCTTGTCTGCCTATTGTGTTAATGATCGCTCGCAAGACATAAAGTTGGTGGCTTTCTGTCATTTTTGTGTACTGGGTTTGGGCCTATATAATGGGAAATTTCAGCTTCTTAGTTAAAGATTTCCTTGTCCTGTTCTCAAAGAGAAACACATGGAATGGACTTGCAGTTCAACTGGTGGTTCTTTCAAATTTGTGGTCGATAGTGACAGGTCTAGGCTCCATGTCTTCCATTGCCCTCTCATATGGTGAGAACGGTGCAGCTTTTTGTGGCCTTAACTCAGATAATTCTCATCTTGTGAGCTGTTATGGTTCAAACTCAGCTATAATCTATGGAACTCCAGCTCATTTTACCTTTATTGGTCTAACTGCTGGTGATAGTTTTGTTTGTGGGCTTTTAATGGAGTCTAGCCAACCGTATTGCTGGGGAAGCAGCGGTTATATTCAAATGGGTGTTCCTCAACCAATGGTCAAGGATGCTGAATATGCAGAAATCAGTGCAGGTGATTATCATTTATGTGGGCTGAGAAAACTTTCGACTGGAGCTCGGAGAAACTATTCTCTTGTGGATTGCTGGGGTTATAACATGACCAAGAACTATGTGTTTGATGGGCAGATTCAATCTATTTCTGCTGGTTCTGAGTTCAATTGTGGATTGTTTTCTGAGAATAGGACTGTTTTGTGCTGGGGAGATGAGACTAGCAGCCATGTCATCAGCTTAATTCCTAAAGAAACAAGGTTTCAAAAGATTTCAGCTGGTGGATATCATGTTTGTGGAATTTTAGATGAGTTAAAATCTAGAACTTTTTGCTGGGGAAGGAGCTTGAACCTTGAAGAAGAGATCACAGTAAAGCTTTCAGCTCAAGCTAATGTTGATTTGCCTCCAAGTTACCCATTGCTCTCCATAGCGGGAGGAAAGTTCCATGCTTGTGGAATTAAGAGATATGACCGTGAGGTAATCTGTTGGGGCTTCTTTGTGAAGCCAAGTACCCCAGCTCCTAGTGGCATTAAGGTCTATGAAATTGCTGCTGGAGATTACTTCACCTGTGGAACCCTTGCTGAGAAATCTCTGCTATCTGTTTGTTGGGGTCTTGGATTTCCTAAAGCGCTGCCTTCAGCAGTCTCACCAGGACTCTGTAGAACAACTCCTTGCACACCTGGTTCCTATGAACTTAGCAATGGTAGTACACCTTGCACGTCTCCCGATTCTCACATCTGCTTGCCCTGCAGTAATAGCTGCCCTGCTGAAATGTACCAGAAGACTGAATGCACTTTGAAATCAGATCGGCAGTGTGAATACAATTGTTCAAGTTGTACAGCAGTAGAATGCTTCTCAAACTGCTCCTCTATGTATTCTGGTTCTGTTAAAGAAAAGAAGAAAAAAGAGTTTTGGTCAGTGCATTTTCCTGTCATAATTGCAGAAATTGGCTTTGCTGTGTTTTTGGTGATTGGGGTATCTACAGCTGCTGTTATGTATGTCCGCTTCAGGTTAAGGAACTGTGAATGCTCTGCCAAAGAACCTATCTCCAAGAAAAACAATGGGAGTGGTTCTCCATTTCCAAAAGATAATGGAAAGGTCCGTCCGGACTTGGATGAGCTTAAGATAAGGAGAGCCAAAATGTTCACTTACCAGGAACTTGAGAGGGCCACTAATGGATTCAGAGAAGAATCATTGGTGGGAAAAGGAAGCTTCTCATGTGTTTATAAAGGAGTATTGAAGGATGGGACGGTAGTTGCAGTTAAAAATGCCATAGTTTCTTCTGATAGGCAGAAAAACTCAAAAGAATTTCACACTGAGCTTGATCTACTATCAAGACTAAACCATGCCCATTTGCTCAATCTGCTTGGCTATTGTGAAGAAGGTGGTGAAAGGCTTCTGGTGTATGAATTCATGGCTCATGGATCCTTGCATCAACACCTTCATGGGAAGAACAAAGCCCTGAAAGAGCAGTTGGATTGGGTTCGAAGGGTTACCATTGCAGTCCAAGCAGCAAGGGGAATTGAATACTTGCATGGTTATGCTTGCCCACCCGTAATTCATCGAGACATCAAATCTTCAAACATTCTTATTGATGAAGAACACAATGCTCGAGTTTCTGATTTTGGTCTCTCTTTGCTGGGACCAGCCGATAGTGGCTCACCATTGGCTGAGTTGCCTGCTGGGACTCTTGGGTATCTTGATCCTGAATACTACAGGCTTCACTACCTCACAACCAAATCAGATGTTTATAGTTTTGGTGTGTTGCTTTTGGAAATCCTTAGTGGACGAAAGGCCATAGATATGCAATATGAAGAAGGAAATATAGTTGAATGGGCAGTTCCCCTGATCAAATCAGGAGACATATCAGCAATTTTGGACCCAGTTTTGAAGCCAGCGTCTGATCTTGACGCTTTGAAAAGGATCGCAAATGTGGCCTGCAAGTGTGTTAGAATGAGAGGGAAGGAGAGACCATCAATGGATAAAGTGACCACAGCATTGGAGCGTGCCCTTGCACAGCTGATGGGCAGTCCATGCATTGAGCAACCAATATTGCCGACAGAGGTTGTTCTTGGCAGCAGCCGCTTGCACAAGAAATCTTCTCAAAGATCTTCCAATCGATCAGCATCAGAGACAGATGTCATAGAAGCAGAGGATCAAAGGTTTGAGTTTCGAGCTCCTTCATGGATAACATTCCCTAGTGTTACTTCTTCCCAGAGGAGAAAATCCTCAGCTTCAGAGGCAGATATTGACGGAAAAAGCTCAGAAGCAAGGAACTTGGGGTACATCGGCAATGTTGGAGATGGGTTGCGGAGTCTGGAAGAAGAGATTGGGCCCGCATCTCCGCAAGAAAACTTGTTCTTGCAGCATAATTTCTGAAGATGACCCCAAAAACTTGTCGATATTATTGGATCTGCTTGTTGGGTTGGCTCCATATTCTTGCAGGACAATAAACTGGAAGAGCGAATGGCGGTGCGGAAAGATGTAATTAATGTTTCTCTAGTGCTGCGGCCACCACGATTATTGCTGGGTACTTGCTACCTTTGTAACTGGCAAAATTTGATATATTCAATTCTAACAATGAGATGGTTCTCGATAATTTCGGCAGTTGGCATTGGCACAATTGTGTGATATCTATCACTTGTTTTGCCTACGACAGTTGACACCATGAAAGTTCATGTTTTGTTGAAGAAAACTGTTTTACCTGTGTTGCTTGATTTCGGTTCTATCCCAAAGGAGACCACGCATCATCTGATACTGACCATAATAGTAATGCTCTTATCGGCAGCGATGGTATAAACCAAAAAAGCTTTTCATTCTTAAAGCACTTTGCTCTTGGTATCCATTGGATGCTGATGACACCCATGTAAGTCCCACACATCCTCGTACCAAATCCGAAGGCAAACTCATGGAGCTCTCTGCAGTCTGTCTAATCTATCTACTGTCACTGCTAATCATACGAGTAATGGTCTCTTATTAGCGCGATTTAATGATTTAATCATTAATCTCCACTCATTTGCTCTCTCATCGTAAGCTTCGCCAGACTAAGAAAGCTAACAAAAGGACATACATGCCCTTGTGTCTCGCTTTGTGGTTTCCTGTCCCGTCCTCGCAACCTCGTCAATGTGCATACGCGTATACAACATAAGCTGTCTGTACCCAACTCCAAGTTCCATTCAAATTCAATTATGAGAACATAGTTATGTTTTATATTAATAATTAACTCGAATTTGAGATTTTCAGCCTCCAAGACAAGACATAATTAGAATAGAATGGTAGTACGTGTGAATGAATGCCATGGTTAGCAAGTAACAATGATTCGGAAAAGTCTTGGGTTGGGGGGAGGGGGAACTCAAAGCTTTCTGTATCTCAGGGCTTAAACATTAGTACAACCCCCTATTCTCCCGCTACGAGGAAGGCACCGATACTGTGACACGGTCTCTCTCTCTCTCTCTCTTGGAGAGAGTACATTTGCTTTTCTTGGACGCCGGAAAGTCGTGGGTCGACGGAGAAAGGACTCAGAAACGGCGGAAAGTTTAAGAAAAGCTAGTTAAAATTTGGCATTCTTTTAGTTTTCTGTGTCACACTCTGTTTTGCATTGTTTTAGTTTTTTCCTTTTTTAATTTTTATTGAAAGATAATCTTGATTCATGTTGTTTTATTCTGTTTTTTTTTTTGGCCTGGACAGCTTATATTTGTTTTTTTTCCCTTTTTTATTTTGGAATGTTCTTGTGAATTTTGCTGGTGTATCGTGTCTGATTTTATAGCCCCAGTTTCTGTTCGTGTCTCATCTCTGTTTAGTAGAACTGCAAGAGAAATGAATGAAAAAAAAAAAAGAGAGAGAAGAGATAAACGAAGGAGTTAAATGGATGAATGATTTTTGAACTCATTTGGGTCTTCTCTACAATCCGTCCCAATTGTTTTAGCGCTTCATTTCATTTCTTGGTGCATTTTGGGTTTGTTTGCCTCTTCTTTCTGGCCTGGTCTAGTCCAAGATGCCTATAACTTGGGCGTATTAATAGCACATCAAGGACAAAATAAGGAAGAAAAAGACTAATCTAGCTGGGTGACATTATGACTGTAGCGCCAGGGATTGTTACTTGTGTTAAGCCTTGAAAAATTTTAGAAGCTTTCCTGTAATGCAATTTTTTTCCGAATTTAGAAGATTGAATTTGTATTCAGTGGTTTCAACTTGATTTTGGCACGATGATATATGTTGGCTTCCATATCTTAGTCATCGATTTATCATGTAGGGAGATCAGTTGTAGTAGCTAATTAGCTCTTGGACCTGGTTGTTGCTAAACACGGAATCTACTACAACTGGGGCGGAGTATGCTGCTTTTGTGGAGAAGTTGAAGCGGACTGTTTGCCATGGCAACCTCTCACCACAGGTCACTGAATCTGTGGTGGGAACTGCTTTCGATCAGTTTGGGGTTGTGCAGAGTGTGAGCTTTATTCCAGACTGTATCGAACCCAGGAACATGCCAAATTGTGCTTTGGTGGGGATGGAGGATGCAAAGCAAGCTGGGCAGGTGGTCTCTGAGCTTTGCATATACCCACCCATTCATGATTTCTGGGATGCCGAGGCCCATCAGGGCATGTTATGCTGAGGCGGAAATGTTTGATGAACGTCCAAAAGAGGCTGGTAGAAGGATGCGTTTCCAATGGTTGGAGCCGACGGATCCTAATTTTGAGACAGCTAAAAGATTGAAGCATCTTGTCTGGAAGCAAGCTACTGAATCTACTTTCTCGCTCACGGTAGTTTCTGTGCCGTAGTAACACTTCTGTCTTTTTGGTCTACGCGACAACTGTTTTCGCTTTTCCTGTTGATCATTCGCACTTTCCTCAAATTTTGATTCATCTCTGCAGCAACGACTGGACCGAGAAGAGAAGCTGGCGAGGCAGCAGGGCTAATGTCTTGAATCCAATTACAAGAAGTTAGAAATTAAAGACGACATCGTTAGGGATAAGACCACTGGCAACATGGTTCGTGTTTATGGCATAGGAGATAGGAATCCCAGATGATTGATGGTTCTCAACTTTTCAGCCAGTTGCATGGTGTGCTTGTATAGCTTCTTAATTAAGCTAGGTTGGTTGCAGAGTTCCTGCTTCTTAATTATTGAGGGTGTTTATAAACTTGGCAAGCGGTACAGGGGAAGAAGCTTAAAAAGCATCTGGGTCACCGAGATGAATTCAGCAGATGGAGGCTTGAGGGGAATGTTGGCTTATGATCTTCTTTATCCTTTGATTTGTGCAGCATATTTTATCCACAGTAAATGTTTTGTATTCTAAGTATATAAGTAGCATTTAAGCAATATCAGCATGTGGCTGGGAGTCTTCCTTGAGGTTTTTTTTTTTTTTTTCTTTTTCATGTAAAAGGCTATCGACATTACCAGGTGCTCATAATCAACCGATGCTCTAGTGGTTAAAAATTTATATTTATATTTTTAAAATTTTGTGTTATAATTCTGAGAATGAAGCTATGAAATTTACGACAATAAATAGAATTGTTTTTATCTGTAAAAAATAAAAATAAAAATAATCAAATTGACAAATTCAAACCGAAACCAAGAATGGGCCGGGCATATGGATTGAGGTGACACGGCCTATTCGGCAAAGTCCGGTCACATGGTCCAACACCTTCTTTCCCCGTGTCAGGTTAGTGGCAGGCAATAGCTGCTGTCTTCTGTGCCTCTCCGCTCTGCGTCCGCGAGAGGGAAATTTTTCATTTTCCCATAGAAGGGGGAAGCAAAACTCAACTGTCACAAAGTGCATTCACCCGCACGCCACTAGCACTCACGACGCCTTCTCTTTATTCTTTACTTGTCCTCTTCTTTTCCTCTTCCATTTTCTTGAGAAAGTACTAAAGCCAGCCCCCTCTCCAAATTTATCTTCACTCGACGTCGTAGCTATAACACGAGTTTTCCAAAAACCATTTACCATTAAGTTTCCGTTTTATGGTGTGAAATTCGGTTAGTCCAGTCTGTAATTTTATCCGGGTTGGCCTCAAAATCACGACTTTCTCTCTCCCAGAAGCGAATTGATCATTTTTCATTATTATTGGGTTCGAGCAATCAATCAATTTCTTTTTTTTTTTCCTTTAATTCTTTTTGTCGAATTATTGATCTGGGTCGGCTTCTGTGAGTGAGTATCACTACCCAGAACTGGATGTGCTTCCAAAAAACATGATTTCCTCTAGTGGGTCGCTGTCATTTCTTCTATGCGTGCCAAATTCCTCTACTGTGTTTACTTCTGGATTGCCTATTTGGGCCTCGAATTCAGTCCATTCGTTTAGTTGTAAGAAGAGAAAGAAACAGAAAAAGATTGTTTGTGGTTGCGTGGGGCTGCCCCGGAGCATTGGGTATGATGGGCATCCTGCAACCAAATTCAATGTGAATCCCATACTCTGACTGTATATTTGTTTAAGCATCTGCATTTGAGCTGTTGAGTTTTGATTTGTATTGATCCTTTCAGCTTTCAAGTTTAGTGTTTCATTTCTCCCAAATTTCATATCATAATCTTTTGAGTGATTTTTAGTTCACTTGATTTTCACTTAACTGCTCTGTTTGTGTGGGTTTATATCGGATATGTAACTAGGGTTCTTATAAATCAGAGCAATTGAGCACGGCCAGGGAAACGGGGGACGACTCCAATGTGCTTATTGAGTGTAGAGATGTCTACAAGTCGTTTGGGGAGAAGCACATATTAAGAGGTGTTAGCTTCAAGGTATAGTTTGTTTAAATATTAGAACATGTTTTATTTGTCTTTTCATAACAGAACTCTTTCGGCTTGTGATAGTTCATGATTGTTTTGCTCATTGGATCAGTGATAATCTAGGATAGATGACCAATCTAAACCAAAAGCAAGGCTCCAGCAACCAAAACTCGTGCATAGTTTCTGCCAGATAGATATCTCTAAGAGTCTCAACCTCTTGGAAATGAATCTAATGAATGTGGGAACTATCATGGTTGGTGTTTTCCATAATTTGTCTGCTTAGTTGATTTGTAACCATCTACATTGTGTGATGTGGAGGTCATAGTTCGAGTCATAGAAATAGCTTTTTTGGCAAAAACAATGGTAAGGTTGCGGACATCTGACCCTCTCCCAGACCCCACATTGTGGGAGCCTTACGCATTGGTACGCCCTTTTTTGTCTATTTAGTCAATGTTGGCCATATGAACATTCAAGCATCTTCTTCTAACTTGAAATCTAATTCACCTTTATGTTCAATTAGTGTATGAGGTGTTTATTGATAAGTATTCTTGAAGGTGATTCACGTAGATACTGTGCTGTAATGTGGCTTAAGATTCAAGTTTTTCATTGCTTTTGGGTCATTTTTCAGATCCATTCTTAGGAGATGATCCTGCCTTCGTTTTTTTTTTTCCTTTTCTTTTTTCCCTTTTGAGATTTCGTTCACATGTTGTTTCCTCATCATTTCCTTGTCCCTTCAGAACAGACATAATAATATCCTCAATTATGTAGATTAAAGATGGTGAAGCAATTGGAATAATTGGCCCTTCTGGCACTGGGAAGTCAACAATTTTGAAGATTATAGCTGGACTTCTTGCTCCTGACAAGGTAGGTCATAAAATTTGGTGCCATTGTCACTTTATGTTTCCTTGTTTGTAATATTGCCTTGGTAAATGAAGTATCAAGAGTAGTTTTGTTACTTTGGTTTCTTAGATATGTTGTTGTAGACTATGTCCAATGTTTGTTGCACAGGGTGAAGTTTATATTAGAGGTAGAAAGAGGGATGGTTTGATCGGTGATGAGGAGATATCTGGGCTTCGAATTGGATTGGTATAAGTTGATTTGGTTGTAAATATCTTTCCAAATTTTCATATGATAGTTTATATTAATCTTCCTTTTGTTTCTGGCTTTGTATCCCTCATAACAGGTGTTTCAAAGTGCAGCACTCTTTGATTCTTTGACTGTTCGTGAAAATGTTGGTTTCCTTTTGTAAGAGAAGTTCTAGATTGCTCTTTTTTTGCAAGGTTGGACTGACATGATTTTGGTGAAAGAATGACTGTTTGTTTAATGTTTTGTAGGTATGAAAATTCAAGCATGCCAGAGGGACAAATCTCTGAACTTGTGAGGGAAACCTTGGCTGCGGTTGGTTTAAAGGTGTGTCTAGAACTTAAACTTGCATGCCTATATAAAATCAGATGGCTATGTTTAGAACTTTTATGTATTGTGCTCAACTGCCTGTGGGCTTTACTGTGTTCTCCATTCGACTTGGTTCAAGCAACATTTTTTTTGGGTCAAGTGGAGGGCATTATACTCAAGCAACATAGTGGGATTGTATTACTTGTGCCTAATGTAAATTATACACTCCATTAATAGGTGCATTATGCTTTATTGTTCTATTTGCCTTCAAAACTTAGCTAATTTTTTGTTCCGTAAGGCTAATTACCAGTAATGCTTGGCCAAATCAAATATTTGCTACTTTCTTTTCCCTGCTCTCTCATTCTCAGTGCATGCAGAAATCTGTGATTGCAGATTGATGGAAAATCTAAATTCAAAATCCTTTTCAGGGAGTTGAAGATCAATCACCTTCAGAATTGTCCGGTGGAATGAAGAAACGAGTTGCTCTAGCTCGATCTATCATTTTTGACATCACAAAGGAAACAATAGAGCCAGAGGTTGGTGGAACAATGGAATGGATCTCACTCTGTCAGCAGTTTTTTTTGGGTAGTTTTTGGAAGAATACGTTTGATGGCTCTAAGTCTTCTTCTCCTGTAGTTTTTTTCTTTTTTCTTTTTTTTTTTTGTGTCGTGGCATATTTTTTCAATTTGTAATGTGTCATGTTTCTGGCCCATTTTCTGACAGTATTTTCCATTCCTGAACAGGTACTCTTATATGATGAACCAACGGCTGGACTTGATCCAATTGCATCTACTGTTGTTGAAGATCTTATTCGTTCTGTGCACGTGAAGGGTCAGGATGCTCTTGGGAAACCTGGGAAAATTGCATCTTATATTGTTGTTACTCATCAACATAGTACCATTAGAAGAACCGTCGACAGGTTACAACTTTTTGTTGACAAGGTTTATGATCTGCTTAAGTTCATGTATGCCTACGATGTGGTTTTCATAATTAGTCCTTGTGCAGGTTGGTGTTTCTCTACGAAGGCAAAGTTGTCTGGGAGGGAATGACTCGTGAATTTATGACTTCTACCAATCCAATTGTTCAACAGGTAACAAGTCAAAACCTTCATACTTTGTTTGTCAATTGCAGTTTGTTTATTCTATACTCTTTTCTACTGTTCCAGTAAATATTTAGTTGAGATATGGAATGTCATTAACATGGTATTTGCTAATGTTATCTGGGGAAAGAGAATCTGTTACTCGAGGGCATATGGCGTTTGAATTATATTTTAATTCCTTTGTCACTGCATATGAGGGCATGCATGACTAAATTTCATTACCTAGTGCCTTCATTAATCTGCAGTTACCTGAGCTTCACAACCTTTTTCTTCACCCACTCTGATTCTTCGTTTTTTTTTTTTTTTTCAGTGGTAGAAGTAAGTAGGTCATGATTGTGCTTCCTTTGCCTTTCTTCTCTTCTCCCTCTTTCCCTTTTTTTTTTCTTTTTTTTTGGGGGGGGGGGAGGTTCTAATCCGTGCCTTTTGCTTTCTCTCCTCAGTTTGCATCAGGGAGCCTGGATGGGCCTATACGATACTAGGACATACTTTCAGAAAGTGTGCAAGTGCAACGGCAGCTCCATAAGAAAATGCTTTGAACAAGATACGATATTCAAATTTTGCTTCTCTCAATGTGATCAAGATTCCTAAAAGACTCTCATACAGCTAACAAATAAAGTCAAAGTTATACCAGCTCACATTTGGGTGCCATAGTTGACTAGTGAGAGCTTACTTCTACAATTTGAATTGATAGATGTGTGAGGGAAAGAGAGCATATTTCAGTTGTTGTAATGAAAATTGTATTTTTCAGTGGATCACAGGAAGGAAGTTAGCTCGAAATATAAAATTTTTTAGTTAAGGATACTGAGCTGGAATTACTGATGACCAGAGGACGAGTCTTGTGTTCTCATTTCTCCGTGCTTAGACGTAAAGAGAATATGTGGAGAGAGTGTGTGTGCATGGGGAGAGAGTAGAGAGAGAGTTTGGAGAGAGATATTTGATTGTAATTCAAAAGTATTATCAGTTTAATTGGAATATGGATCCAAGTTATAAGACTTTTCTATTTTGTTTGATTTGTTTTTTTTAAATGGCATGATAAATCGGGTTCAATTAGAGAAAATGTTTTTTTTTTCCCTTCCTTTGCCAAGAAAAAAATTGTATCAGTATTATTTAATATCTTTCTCTCTCTCTCTCTCTCTCTCTCTTCTTTTATTTATTTATTTATTTTTAAAAAGAGCATTATCCAATTTCTACCAGGTACCATTCATTCAACCTAATTAAAGACAATGGTCAAGTATCCTCTCTATGCAAAAGACAATTCCTACCCAAATAATTGAAATAAAATTAATAAATTCACATGATTCATCTCGTCTATAATAATTTATAGCATTCCTTTACCTAACATCACATGTTGAATGCAGTTGGCAATTACTAGCATGATCGCGCAAGCTGTTGTAGATTCAAGTTATAAACCTGCCTTTCTTTCCAAACAACTTAAAAACGAAAGAAAATACAATTTTATGAATCCTCCAATTGGGTGTCCTTTCCCCTCTCTCGAAGCCTTTCCAGGGAAATAAGCAATAAGGGTAAAAAAAAATTTTTTAAAAAAAAAAAATCTAAATACATCTGTTGCATATTTCCACGTAACAAAATTTTAATTGAATTTGAGTAGATCGTGCGATTCAATGAGAAAAGACAGGTGTCCACTTATTATATTTAAGTTAGTGACATATATAATGGTCTCCTTTATTGATATATTCTAAAATTCGAACGCATAAACGGGACAGAGCCTGATATATATGCAATAGTGATAAAGAAATTTACGCAATAAGACCCAATATTTCCTCTAAAAGAAAATGGGGGATGATCGGGGGATCTTAGTTAAAAAAAAAAAAAAAAAGTTGGATTTGTTTATGGGCACATGGTAAATACAATTTTAACCAAAAAAAAATGTAAAACAATTATATTTTTAATATTATTACAAATAAATAAAAATAAAAATAAAAATTACTTTGATTTCATTTTGTAATTACGGTAAACATTTCAATAAATACAACCGCATATTAGAAGAAATATGTAGAAAAAAATTAAACTTTTATAAATTTTTATAATTAAAATTTTATTTTTCTGTAATTTTATTTAAATTATATATATATATATTTTTTAAATTCATTATGTATCGAGTATTTTTATATGAAAAGTGGTCAAATGTTAATAATTTTAATTATTTTTATTTAAAAATTAATTTAAAATAAAATTTAAAAAATAGAGATTTTAATAAAAAATAATAATAATGTCAATGTCATCCAATCAATAAAGTACCCTCCCCACTAATCCCGGAACCGTTGGGGATTTTTGTCAGTAACTGAGCTCTAAGATTCTCAATGTACACGGGCTAGAGTCACCGCCATCCGCTCCATTGATCGGTCACAGCCCCGCTGCGGCTTTGGAAAAGTCGACGGAGTGCACAATCTCCCTCGTTAATTAACAACGGCAGTGGTACATACATATATAACCTGCGGGTTTAACGGTAAAGATACCCCGCAGTTAAGTCACTGTGGCCATTAAAACAATAACAGTGCGTTAGATTAGAAAGAAACCGTTCTCATTATGGTTATTTTTAGTCTGGATTATCTGACAATATTCAGCCTTAATGGATAGTTTTCCTTTTCCTTTTCATTTTAAATCTTTATTATTACATTGTCTACAGATTGAGAGCATTAATGCAATGACTTCATCCTGAACCCATAATAAGAAGAACCAATTAAATTAGCGTCATGGGTGGTTGGTTAATAGGCAGTTTTCAATTACATTAAAGACTAAAAAGAAATATTGAGAGAGAGAGTATCAGGGCCTGGAGGGGGAGAAATCAAAGCCTCCTCTTTCCCCCATCTTCCACAATTGGCTTTGTTTTTCTCAAAGGTATTTTCTTGAATTTCTTGTTTATTAGAATTGAACTACAAGTATTCTCTTAGGTGTATAATAACTATGCTATGCAAGTCCTGACAGGTTTCTTGGCAGTTTTTTTTTTTTTTATTTTTTAAACCCCTTTTTCATATTTCATTTGCAGTTCCTGGGAATTTCAGATCTTCATCAAATGAGCTAGATTTACTCAAACACTAGAATTCCTGTCTTTTTTTTTTTTGGTGGGTCTCTCTCTCTCTCTTTCCCCCCCCCACCGACCCTTTTTTTTTTCCTCTGAGAATTCTCTGTATGGTTTTTTAGTTTCTGTTGTTTCCTAGCCTTATGCCTCGCCAATTCCTTCTGCCTTTACTAAATTTCGTTGATTTCCATTCTTTAAGAAGCCAAAAACTAATATGGGATTTTTCTAACCTGTTTTTTTCTCGTCGATTTTCATTGCAACAACGCCATTCTTGAATGAATGGTTTTGTGAGCTTCGTTTAGACCTTGTGGGTCAATGCGTTTAGGGTTTTACTGTTTTCACCGCATATCCCTTCTCTGTAGAAAAGTAAAAATGGTTGCCGAATCAGCCTATATCCAGTATGAGCTTGATTTGGACTGTCATGTGACTGACTTGTAATTTTGAATTGGATTTTACAGGGGAAGGGGATTGTATTATCTTAAAAAATGGGGGTTATGTCCAGACAGGTTGTTCCCATCTGCAGCAACCTCTGTTTCTTCTGTCCTTCTTTGCGGGCAAGGTCAAGGCAGCCTGTTAAACGATACAAGAAATTGCTTGCTGACATTTTTCCTCGAAGTCAGGTAATTAGTTAGGCTTATATGGTATCACTGACTTTGCTTGCTTTGGAAGGTAATCAGAGTCCTGGCATGTAATCAATTAAACATGGGGATGACTTTTGAGTTTTTATCCTTTGCATATTGTAGCTGAAGCAACCTGTTATGGATCGAATAGGTCTTTATTGTTGTAATTTTGTCCTTTTCTTTTAAAAGTTTTCATTAAATTTGTCTATTTTATTAAATTCATATTTTAAACCATAAATTTAGTCTGACATGGATATACACGCAAAGTTGATTCCACATTTTATGTCTTTCTACTAATGTGGCTGCCATTGGATACGTAGCTGGTTCCACAGATGTGATCACTTTTCAGTTTTTCCTTATTGATATTAAAAGTGAAGCTAAATGGATGCAATGGGATTGATTCAGTTTTCATCTCCTGCTGGTAACTAACCATATTATTAGAAGTGGTCTTTAATGAAAGTATTAAAAGCACTGAGTTTCTACTTCACTATAAAATTGAAACTTCTGGTCTCTTGCAGGCTTCTGATTTCTGCCACCATATATCCCTTCTGTTGCTTAACAAATGTAAGAAATAGAAGTCTGCAGTCAAAGATCGAGACATTGAATTTGCTTTTCACTCTTTGTCTTTTTTACTGCAAATTTTTGCAGGAGGCTGAACCGAATGATAGGAAAATAGGGAAGCTTTGTGATTATGCTTCAAAGAACCCATTAAGAATTCCCAAGGTTTGTTTTCTTCGCTCAAGAAGAGAACAGTGCTTTCCAGGTTTCTGCACTTAAATAAAACTTTGGAGGTTTGAACAGTTTTTATTTCCTCAGATGAGATCAAATGAGAGGGAAAGTTTGAATTTTGCATATAGTCTTTATCTGTTTCTTTTATTTCAGTTAATTATTGGTTGTGAAGTCCTCTGCTAGAGCCATGCTTTTATGTTTCATTCTAGCAATACCATCTCATTTCTATGAACTCTAGAGTTAATTATGTTCATATTGATATCTTGATGGCCTTGATTATTGAGCCAAAATATTGGGAAAATTGTGCCAATGAAACATGTAAAGTCTGAAACAATGATGCATTGGGGAGGTTTACTTTTTGAGGAAAAGTTTCTCTGGAGTTTCCAAAGCTTCATTAGATAGTAGAACTTCAGTTTATTTGACTGTTACTTTTATTCTTTTCTAACAATTTATCTTTACAGATTACCACTACCTTGGAGCAAAGATTCTACAAGGAGTTGCGGCATGAGAACTTTGGATCTGTAAAAGTTGTGGTGTGCATATATAGGAAACTGCTATCGTCATGTAAGAAGCAGATGTAAGTTTATGTATTGTAGTCTTTCAATTGCTTTAACTCTATTTCAGAGGCCTTCTGTGAGAGCTAGCTGCAATAACATGTAATTTTGTTATTCTAATGTTAAGGTTGTCTCGGTAGTGGCTTTCTTTGAAATAAAGGTATATGTTCTTAGCTTTATTAGTAAATTGATTTTTTTGTCCTGGGTCAATGATAATATTTATACATGAAGTATGGACTGTTATAGGTGGGAATTTGAGATGATAGAAAGGATAACTATTGATAATTGGGGACCAAAAAAAAAAAAAAAACTAGAAAAGATGAAAAACATGTATAAAGCAATAAAAGTCTGTAATAAAAGAAAATATTTATTTAATAAAAGAAAATATTTATTGTGACACCATTGAGTCCTATTTGGAATGTTGTGAAGCTGCTGTTGCTTTGCAAATTACAATTGTTATTTCTTATACTGACATCTTTGGAGTGCTGTGATGCTCACAGGCCACTGTTTGCTAGCAGTTTGCTAGAGATCATTCGAACTCTATTGGAGCGAATACAGCGGGATGAAATGCAGATTCTTGCGTGCAACACTCTTGTTGACTTCTTAAGTAGTCAGGTTGGTTATAGATAATGCTCCATGTTGTAAGAGTTAGTTTTAACTTAGCTCCAAAATGTGATCAGTGAACATATGAAATTGTTCATGTAATGTGGGTCCCTAGACAAAATTGCCTTCTTGTAAACAGAATTTTTTTGTTCCTGTTTGAAGCTAATCCAACCTATCTAAGATAATGAACAATGGCAATAGCAGAAAAGAAGGAACATGGTGATGGTTCTCTCCTTGTGTTAGACTGATAAGTGCTAAGTGTAAATTATTTAGTCTGCCACTATTATTTTCCAAGATTAAAGATGGTATGCTTTATATGATTTTTGTAATCATCATAGTGATGATGGCTTACTGAATAAATGATAGGGGGATGGTACATATATGTTCAACTTAGAAGGCCTTATTCCTAAGCTCTGTGAATTGGCTCAAGATTTGGGAGATGATGAAAGGACTCTTCGTTTGCGTTCGAGTGGATTGCAAGCTCTAGCTTCCATGGTAGAGTAATCTTCTGCTTCAAATATTACTCTCATCAAATTGTAATTCAGCATATTTTTATTTGTTAATTCATACATTCTCAGCACTGACAGGGAATTTCATCTCTTTCTTCCCTTAATTTTTTTGATTTATGTTTTCCAATTCTCGTGTCTATTCTTTAAGTATTGAGTTCTCCATGTGCGTTTCATGTTGTGATAGATCATGGATGTTATTCATGTGTTTCTTGTTAATATTAGGAAGATATGTTTCATAGTGGTGTGAGTTGATAATTTTGCATCAATGAGGTGTTCAGAGGTTGTGAGTCTTAAGCAAAGGAAGAGTTCACTCCTTTTCACTATCATATTCTTTGGGCTTAAGGTTCTCGCAATCTTCTTGATTTTGAAGCTTTTAAGGCCATATGTTGTACTCTTTAGGAGTCCTAAGTAATTAGATGGGTGGATCTGGCACATGCTGCAGTTTTCCACCAGTGTTATAGTGGATGTCAATTGTCTTTTGAGCCATGCATATTTTCATCCTTGAACTGTGCATATTTTCTCTCTTTCTGATGCCTCTTAATTTTCCTTTTTTTTTTTTTTTTTCCCTTGTGTGTAGGTGTGTTTCATGGGAGATCACTCACACATATCAATGGACTTTGACAAGGTGAGTTTCACCTCCCTATGGCCCCAATTAGTAGTCTTTGATGCAAGCAAACTCGAAACACAGAATTTTTTCAAAGATCTTTTGGAGTGCTGGCAGTTGTTGGTTTTGGGGATTAATTAGATCCTTTCTGGGATGAAATAGATTATATCAGTCACCTTGGAGAACTACACTGATTCGCAAATGAACCCAGAAAATTCCAAAGAAGATCAGTGGGTTCAAGGGGTCCTTAAAGGAGGAGATAATGGTTCGACTTCCCCTGATATTAATAGGAAGGTTTCCTTACTAGATCTGATTACGAAATCTGTTTTGAACCCCTCAATGTAAGTCCTTATTTTGTTGGTTCAGTGGTTAAGTTTAAATATTAGTGAAACATTTTTGATAAATTCAACTGCCACGCAGGGATATTTCCAGGAGTCCATCTTACTGGTCCAGGGTTCTATTATATAACATGGCTAGACTGGCAAAGGAAGCTTCGACAGTACGACGAGTGCTTGAACCATTGTTCCATAACTTTGACATTAACAATCAATGGTTACCAGAAAAAGGGGTGGCCTACCCTGTTTTGACTTACTTGCAGTTACTTTTGGAGGAAACAGGTTATTTGTGCTACTTAGATGTACTGCTTTCATTGATTACTAATTGTTCTAGTAACTTCTTTTTTGTTGCTAAATTTGATGTTATCTCATCTTCACATCAGGAGAAAACTCTCATTTGCTATTATCTATCCTGATCAAGCACCTGGATCATAAGAGTATTGCCAAACAACCTCAGATTCAGATAGATATTGTGAATGTTACCACAAAACTTGGGCAACATGCAAAGCAGCAGGCTACAGTTGCAATTATTGGTGCAATATCAGAATTGATGAAACATTTGAGAAAATGCCTCCAACATTCAGTTGAATTATCTGGCTCCAAGTATGATCTTGAGAAGTGGAATGCTGATCTTCAATTTGCTTTAGAAAAATGCATCTCACTGCTCTCAAATAAGGTTTATAGCTTCTTTTTTTTAAAAAATGGAAATTTAACCTTTCCTTTGAATTTAAATCCCTCCTTATAGTTTTTGGAATTTGGTGCAATTTAATTAAAGCATTTTAAAAAATATTATATGGAAATAAATTTATTCTAGTAAATACATAGTTGCTTCAGAATCTCTTGTTGTGCTTATATTAGTTCATTCCTGTACTCCTTGTTCTTGTTTGCAGCTGACATATTCCTCTAGTGCTAGTGGCCCTTTTTCTGCAGTTTCTTAAACATCTTTGGTTGTCTTGCACGTTATGAAAGACAAGTTTGTAAACTTTCTTCTCTATCATCTAGATGTTGTCTTCAGATTCACAAAAGCAGATGCACACTTAAGCGCATTTTGCATGTATTATAACCTCACTGGAGGAAATAAGAGCGAGCATCATTTTGTTGTCCAAGTTACTCATATTTATTTTCTCCAACTTCTTTCCCGCCATGCCGTGTCATATCAAATGATGCATGGCTAGACACAATCGGAACTTTTTCTGAACTTTTTGATTGTGCCTGCCTCTGGAATTGCATCTTTTTGTGTGATAAATCATGGCTGCACTGATAAATGTCCCATAAGTTGATGAAGATGTGCTAATGTCCATGGAATACTCTCAAAGCTTTTTACCCCGTTTTTTTTTTCTTGCTCTTACACCTAAACCTGATATTGAGCTGCTGTTACTTGCCAAAATTTTTCTTTTGGCATTTTCTTGTATTATGTTATATTATTTCTTCATTTCACAGTATTTAATTGGCAGCTCCATAGTATTTGTGCCTTTTTTATTATAAATTTTCTCTTAAATTCTTCTTCTCTTTGGCAATAAACACCTCCTCAAAGGCAGCTCATCTATTTTTTGTAAATGTTGTGGGGACATATCAAAATTGTTTTTAATCTTGTTTGCCACAAATTTTATATTTAAAGGAGAAGATTAAAGATCAAATTCTGGTCAATATCCTGGGAATATTACCTTTCATGAATACATTTTTACTATATTTCTTGCATTGTAGTAATGTACTGAAAATTATTTGTGATTAACAGGTTGGAGACATCGGTCCTATACTTGATACAATGGCTGTGTTCTTGGAGAATATTTCACCTATTACTCTTGTTGCCAGAACAACAATCTCTGCTGTTCATCGAACAGCACAGATCATCTCTTCCATCCCAAACCTATCTTATCACAAGAAGGCGAGTAGACCTTCTTGAATTCTCTTCTGTTTGTTCAGGTGTTTTAAACCATGGGATCTTATGTTTTGTGTTGGTAAATCTGTTTCAGGCTTTTCCTGATGCTCTATTCCACCAATTGCTTGTCGCAATGGCCCACCCAGATCATGAGACAAGAGTCAGAGCACATGATGCCTTTTCTACGGTGCTCATGCCATCCCTGCTTTCTCCATGGTCAGACCAGAATAAGAAAACATCAGAAGAGGTTTCTGGCTTGTCTCCTGCATTGCAAAAGACAAGGAATGGAAGCTTTGGTTTTCAGGATGAAAATAGAGATAAGGCAGAGGCCTTGGATGAAGCTCTGCTGGAAAAGGGCAATCAAACTGCAGATATAAGTACAAAACAATACAGAAAACATGACTTGCATGGTCATTCAAATAGCTTCAAACATGCCATGACCAATGGAAAACAAGTATGAAACCCCAAATTCCTAAAATTTAGAGTTAAGCTATATGTTAACCAAGTTTCTTTTCCTTACACAGACCCAATTAGATTGTCTTATTGTGGTTAAATTTTTGCTGGCAGCTGAGTTCTCTCAGACTGAGTAGTCATCAAGTCAATCTTCTGCTTTCATCAATATGGGTTCAGGCGGCATCTGCAGACAATATGCCTTCAAACTTTGAGGCTATGGGCCATACTTTTAATATTGCTTTGCTGTTTCTTAAATCTAAGGTGAGTCGCATGTAAGTTGCTAGCTTCAGCTGCATTTCTGTGATATTTTATACATCTGTGCAGTCCTTTATTATCTGTTGGAACTTTGTGTTTTACTTTATGGCAGCAACATTCCTTTTTAATTTAGTAAGATGAACTTATGGAGTCTTGAAGTAAATGATAATATGGCATTGGGCCAGATGGATTTCTTCAAATTGATAACACCAGATCTGGTAATAGTTTTCTGGGCAAATGTCTGATCTGGTATCAAATAAAAATTTAAATAGAAAGGGGGGGATGGGGGTTCAACAAAATTTAACAGATAGAGGAACTATGGTATATCGGTAGAGGAATTGCTTGACTTGACTTTGACATTGAACTTATGAGGGAAATCAAACAGATAAGTTATCTGCATTGAAATAAACATTCAAGGCTTTTCTACATTTGTAAATTTTGTAGGAATGCATTGGACAGCAACAGAAATTTTATGCTTTCTATTAAATGACTTTTCTGAAGTTTTATGCTGATTGAAGTTTCTGATGATAGAGTTCCAGTCATATGGCTCTAGTTCGTTGTTTTCAGTTGGCATTCTCTCTTAGGGGGATATCTATGGATAATGAGGGTAAGTTGGCGCTGCTCAAAATTTATGCTTCCTGAATGATTTGTCTGCTTCCTGCCTTTACTTTTCTTCTGATCTTTCAACTAGTGGTAGATTGTAGAAACCCAGGTTAATTGTAGCCCAGTCCTTCTACTGTTAAGATTTTATTGGATACACTGGTCCATTGAACATTGTAGGTAATAGACTGGATACTTCTAGTTTGCATTTAAATTTGCTTTCATTCACGCTAGATCTTCAGCCCTTTGACCAAAACCCTAATTCATGAGTTAAGAATTTAATGGCAAATTTAATCAATGGAATGCTCTGCTTTAGTTAGATTGACAAAAAAAGTAACCCTAGTGCATGTTTCTTGTCTGCATATTGAAGGAGGTTTGCAACCATCTCGCAGAAGATCTCTTTTCACCTTGGCATCATACATGCTCATATTCTCAGCAAGGGCAGGGAATCTTCCAGAAGTAATAACCTCTGTTAAAGCATGTCTGACGGAAAAAACAGTTAGTCTTCTTTCCTATTCCATTTTAGAATAAGGAAGTCTTTTGATAAAGCACTAGGATCCCAACCAAGTGCTAAAAAAAGAAGAAATTAAGGAGAAAAAGAAGCAATGATCATGACATCATAAGATTGAGGCAAACAGTCAATTCCCCCAACAATAAAGGATTGATTACTGCTAGTAAATTTTTTCCTTGAAAAAAGTGTTTTAAATCTTCCTCTTTATGTGTTTCTGTTTGATGGCCAGGAAATATTTTGTTTCCTTCTTTTTATATATTTGATTGAGTTGTCATCCTCTGGACAGGTTGATCCTTATCTTGAGTTAATGGAAGATACTAAACTGCAAGCTGTTTATAAAGAATCTGATAGACACAAGATGGCATATGGATCAAAGGAGGATGATGCTACTGCATTGAGATCTCTTAAAGAAGTAGAATTAGACGACCATCATCTGAAGGAAACTGTGATATCGCAGTTGATGTCAAAATTTGCAAAATTATCTGAGGTGATATTCCATTTTTATGCTCATGTAATCAATCTTGTAGCAGGATAAATAGTGAATGCATATTCCCTGGGTCTGCTCAAATACCTCTAGAAATAGAACCAGGCTTTAGCATTGACTATCCAGAGGAGACAGTTACTTGGTAATTGCCAGGTCCAACATTTGAAAATTATTGGGTCCACAAACTTGTTTAGAGATGTGAGGGAAAAGGGAGGGATTGTTACCTAAATATAATAAGAGACAACAAAAAACCCCATGCTTCACAACAACAAAAAGGTCAGTTGTGCAGCTCTAAAAGACAATCCCCTGGGTGAATGAAGAGGTCCAAAACATTTAAGGGGCTTCTTGTGCAAGAACCATTATCATGCTCTTGTATTTCATTTTTCCTGCAGGATGAATTGTCAGGAATAAAGAAGCAACTCCTGCAGGACTTTTCACTGGACGATGCATATCCCCTAGGAGCTCCCTTGTTTATGGATACACCACGGCCTTGTTCTCCTCTGGCCAAAGTGGAGTTTCAGGCTTTTGAAGAGGTTATATGATTCAAATAATGCTCTCTGATGTGACTGACAATTGTAACATTTCCTGAAAGATTTCCTTGCTGTATTGGTTTTCTCTCAGATTATGCCTGCAGCTGCCTTGACAGATGATGATACCTTCTCTGAACCTAACGGGAGTCATTCAGATCGCAAATCATCACTGTCTATCAATACACTCAATGTTCTAAGTGTCAATGAACTTTTGGATTCTGTAAGCAGATCACTTTCTGTTCCATTTCTTTTATTTTTTTATACCAACCTTCTTATTGGATGGTTTTTTTGATATTTGTCCCAATCCAGTGTGATTATACTTTCAACCCTGGCTTAGAAATGCAGCCATGGTTATCTGAAATTTATAGGGAAAAATAGCCCCTGGAGGGAAACTCTAGTTTTGGGGACCAGGGGATCAGAAAGGCTTGTGGTTTTTTGCAAAAAAGGTCTTTGTTTTTTTTTTCTTTGCATTAGGCTTGAATTTCCACATTGCAAGCATGCAGATATCTGAAAGGAAAGATCTGTGGAATAATGATCACAATAATTCTATGTTTCTTCTTCTGCCATTCACTTTTGCTTGATTCAATGAGAAGTACAATGGAAAAGAGAATGTGATTAAATTTCCTACTTCATTTCTATGTTAGTGTATTATTTCCTCGGAAAAAAAAATGCTCGGAAAAAATAATCATGTTCATCAAAACAACCTGAAGGAAATCAAACCTTTGGCTTATAAGGGGTTTTTTACAAGTTCATATTATCGTTTTCTCTAGACCAAAAGGTGCCTACAAAAGATACATTAGCTGTGACTGTTTCGGAGGCATAATTCCTCATAATTGTTTTTTTTATGGCCCTTCTGAAATAAAGATTAACTAGCATGGTGTGATTTTATTTTTACTTCATATTTCGTTTATGCCATCATTATTTAGGGTCCACGAGAATTGATTGCTACTTGTAGACCCTTTTGGATTTCCACAAAAGGCACATGGTTGGAAACACTTCATTTAGCAGCAACATCATTCTTCTTGAAAAAAAAAAAAAAAAAAAACTAAAATAACAAGAATTTGAATTTTTAAACATAGTTGGCCTCTGTTTTCTTGCAGAGCCACTCACATGTGTCGGTCTCATGCCTTCTGGTTACCGTGCAAAATTTCATGAGTTTGTGTGCTTACAGGTGTTGGAAACTGCAAAACAAGTTGCAAGCTCCCAAGTTATCTCTACACCCATGCCTTATGACCAAATGATGAGTCAGTGTGAAGCCCTTGTGACGGGTAAACAGCAGAAGATGTCAGTACTTCACAGTTTCAAGAATCAGCTGGATGCCAAGGTTTTTCCCAGTGAATTTGAAAAGAAAAGCACTTCAGAAGGTGACATGGTGAGTCTCTTTTCCTGTATTATGATCAGTATCTTAATTGTTTTCTGTATGTCTTGTTTTCACTGTATGCATTAATGCAGCATACACATAATTATGCTAGCTGATTAGCAGTTACTTGGTGTGATACACTTACATTCCTAGCAATGATAGCAATTGGAATAAACGGAAAAAAAAAAATCATTAAGAGCAATAATGCTGAAAAAGAGTAATAATGCCGAAATGAGAGACTCTGAATTGGGACATCGAAGCATGATCAATGCCTTTGTCAATTGACAAGAGTAGCCAGAAAGTACATTTTTTGAATTGAAACTCTTCTTCTTCTCCATTTTTGATGCGGTGTTCATGCAAACATGCTGTTCCTTTAAGGTGCCGTTATAACACGTTAAATGGCATCCACTTCAACTGATACCATAACACAAAGTCTTGAGTTTGAGCTAACAGATGAGAACATAAATCATAAAAGTGAATTGGGAGATCAATTTTAGTCCTCTTGATTCAGAAAATAACTGAAGTTGGATCCCCTGACATCAGTATGTATTATACAGTATGATTTTGGACCTATGATCACCTATTGTAGCTTTCTTCTCTTATTTATCTAAAACAACTGTCTGAATATGAAGAACCTCAAGTCATATTGGGCATAAAGTTACAGGGTTATAAACACCATAAATTCAGTGTCTGTATAATATAATATGTCCTTAATGCAGTAACTATAGAACAATCTTTTTCTCATGCCTTGTTTCAGGAAGGGGACCCTTCAGAAGATGATCCAAAGTTAAGTAATGGTGGTAAAACTCAAGCTTCCAATCAGCTTGCAATATGTTCACTTGAGCATGGACAAAATTCTTTCCGCCTACCACCTTCAAGCCCTTACGACAAATTCTTGAAGGCAGCTGGATGCTAAAGGGACTCGAACAAGCTTTGTACGCACCTGACTACATACTGTTTGTGTTCTTTGTCTCACATTTTCCTCAAACGACTCAATATTTTTCCGATGCTTTCTTGTGTTTTCATTTTTAGTTTTTATTTTTTTCCTTTAACCGAGCTTTAATTTTAAGCTTATGTCCAGTTTGAATAGATACATATAGAGATGGTTCTACGGGTCAGCCCCGCGAATAGGAGGGAGACATGTCATATGGGAAAATGCAGTGATGTAATATGGCTTGTTTTTACCATTTTCAGCAAGATGATGTTTATACAAATAGACAACCCTGATTTGTTCTTGTTGATATCCATAGAAGCGCGTATATACGGTACAGAACATTACCTTGTTCAGTTCCTTGCCATGAAAGGTCATCATCAAGTCACTCTTGAGTATTCTGCTGATTTGCACTTGTCCCCTTGTTCTGGAAATCATTTTCATGCAAGTCTGAGCATGCATCGCAGTCCAGTTACTTCCATCTCTAGTGAAGCAGCCATTTTGATTCCCTTGGTTATGGGCTGGAAAGCACGGACGTGCCCTTTATCCTGTGTCCGACATGTCGGACACAGGTACATGTCTGATACGGAAAAATGTGCCTTTTGAAAATAATTAAAATAAAAATATGGGGGACGCACGTGTTAAACATAAGATTAATGTGTGTCTGGGATGTTAAGGACACGTTTAAAATATGTTTTTCTTTTTGTTAAGTTTGATTAAAAAAAAAAAAAATTTAGATGTTTTACGCTCCTTCAATTTTAGTTATCGGTCTTTGTGTTCGCTTGTCATCCTCGAGATTGTTGTTCTGCTTCATGGCTCTGAGCCGTGCGATTATTTCGTACCTTCCGTTCTCTTCTCCTCAATACGATCGTTTTTGTGGGTGTGCCTCGGATCAAACTACAGCACACGATAACGGTTAAAACACAATGTAATGTTTGTTATATTTCCATCTCTAAAGAAAGGGTCAAAGAAGAGAATTTATATTCTATTAATTTTTCTGCATTAAAGTGTTTACAAGTTCTTAATAAATAAGGTATATTCTCTTTCTAATGATATAAAAAATATAAAGTCTCAAGGGTCATCATCATTAAAATCATTTTATGGCTAATGATTCCTGCATGAATATAATTATGTCTTTCAGAGTGTGACAACTTTTCATCGAAGATGTTGGCCATAAAAGGGTCGTTGAGACTTTGAATTGTTGGGGGAAAAAAGTAATTGAAAGAGAGAGTAAATCTTATACGGTAAAATCAATTTCTGAAGTGCAGACCTTTTTTTTTTTTTTTAATAATTCTAGAAGACTAGAAACAAAAATATTATATAAATATTACTCATTGTTTCTATAAATTCATACTGAGCCGTGCTTAAGTCTCATATTGACGTCCTAATTCAATTTTTTTCATGGAGAGAATCTATTATTCAAATAATAATGAAAACCCTTCAACATACACTATAACAATTATTAAATTTAATATTTAACAAGCACACTTCAGCTCATCCCCCTGTCATTTTTTAAGGAGAGAAAGCACGGCTAAATTAAATGTGTAAAAATATATTTCATTATCACCAAATTCTTATTTTAAATAATTTATAACTTGAGTTATAATTTAACTTAGACAAAAATTATAAAATTTTTATTCTTAATTTTTTACTTTTCCTGTGAACATTGTTCGCCACAGTTTGTTTTGGATCAGTTGATCCGGAAGCTCCGTTTTTTGATTCCATCGATCAACAATTAGTTCAATTTACAGTGGCAATCATCAAGTCTCTCTTTTCAAATGTTTTGCACAAGAAGCTTCCAATTGGTAATGTGCACCAAACCAAGGCCAAAACTTGTTAATGCATGGAGTTTTGGCTTTCAGAAGACCATTTACCAGCGGCTTCAAACCCCATCGAAGGGCAATGGCTGAAAACAATCTATAATTCAGAATATCCGCCAACCATTGTTCAAGTATTGGTACGAACGCAAACATGGAAACAAGAAGTCAAACTTGAAGCGAAAATATTGCAGCTTCTGAGCAATATTTCATTCCAACTGATAAAAGGCAAAGAATATTTAGGGTGCGTGTGTAAAATTAACATGGTAACATAATTTATATCTTAGATGCACAGTATGAGTTGATTACAGGTTTTTAAGTAAAGAAGCCGTCTAGAAAAAGAGGTGCTCCAGACGGCCTTGCTCCCTTACTGGGTAGGATCGTTTACACTTGGGGCTGCAAGACTAATGTTACACCGCCTAAAAACTCACTTTAAATTCTGAATTTCTTGTTTAAAAAACAAAACAAATAAAACAAAGAATGAACGCACTTTTGGTATGCAATATACAACTAAAGTATTTAAGAGCATACAAAATCTCAAACTTTATGATTCACTGTACGTACCCTTCTGCATGCTCTATCTTCTTTGTTCACTTGAAAAAGAATTTCCAAACATCTCTATCTGTCATCTCCTTGACCAAATGACCTCCAAATATGCCCTCTTCGTCAACAAGACTCTTCAGGTTTCGTGCTCCATTATTGTTGAAGGCAACATAATGTCTCCTCGTTGCCAAGTACAATACACCATATGGAGGCCTCAAACACTAATTAACCATAACAAAAATGTCAAATGTGTATTTACAGGCAGAAGAAAAACACACATGCTTGTGTGCACACAAAACATAAATGACACCATAAATTTCATACGATCAGAATCCTAAATACTCACCCCAGTTTATTTAACTATCTATCCAAATAGGTCGTGCATACAAGTATTCCAGCTGAGACAGATTAACAAGGTGCCATGCATTTGGCTCTCCTGACGTGCTACTTAACATTATGTACTTTGAAAACAAAACCATTCCCACATACTGTATTTATCAGTGTCTGGATACTAGAAAGTGTGCACAACATCTAAGCTGGTGGAGATCAGATGAAAAGAGTAATATATATGATTTTTGTTTATAACAATGCCCAAGGAAAATTGGCGGTGATCACAAAAGCTAAAAATAAACCAAATCACACATTTGCCTGCATACTACTGGCAATCATATTGCTCATTTTTCAGTAAATCTACAACCAACATGCCAAAGCATCAATGCTAATATTGTTGCAGATAGTTACACGTGTATAACTAAGATTCCAAGTTACTAATCATGATATATGGACCCTAACTTCAATAGTTTGCAAAAACTTCCTTAGATCCCATAGGAAATGTGTACAGTCCAATTTGCCTTTCCAAGCTTACCGACCAAATATTGTTGATTCGTGCAGAGTTTGTCTAAGAGCACAAAAAGAAGACAGCAAGAAACTAGGAAACAAACCTTTTTTATGAGAGCATATAGTTTCTTCAAAGAGGTCAATGAGCTTGGGATATCTGTCATCAAAATTACATCATACCCGCCATCACCACTATCCGTCTCACTGGCCCTTTCCCATGCCTGACTTCCTGAGAGCTTCCTTGATCGTCTGGAAGAAGGCTCCTGGCCCACTATGCTACCATCTTGGCTACTACATCCATCCATAAAATCCTCCTCGGAGAAGCTCAACCTCATCCCTGGTGTAGGTTCAAAGGTATCATTCCTCACAACAGACAAAACTGTGGGGAGTTCTTCCCAGTCCCCAGCATAAAAGTGTAGCGATGGCGACAAAGTTTGTCTTGAAGGAGTTAGGGGAATCTCTGGCTGTTGGCTCTGCCTTTCCCGAGCTTGCTCAAGGTTAGCAAGGACATTAGGTATAGTTGCACATCTTATAGTTTCCGCATTCAGATCTTGAAAGTGCAATATGGAAGCCCCCTGTGTGTGAATTCATGGGTTTCAATACATACAATTTCAGCAATCATATCTCTATGAACATTTACATGTCCAAACATCATAGGAAAATGGAGTTTTCTCTTCCTATTTTAATTTGCTTTATTTTCCTTAGCTTATATCACAATGAAAAAAGTCGCTCTTAAGAGAATTTTACAAATCAAACACCACGCAAAAATGCATAACCAAAAGGCACAAGCCACTCTCTTGGAAAGTTAAATTTAAGGCCTGTCAATAGTTGAATCCATCTAAAACTACACAGAACAAATGGTGGGAACTCTCGAGCAAAAGTAAGGACAAGCCATTGTAATGCATATTTAATTATATGTGAAAATCATGGCATATTGGAGGAACATCTGGTCAGTTCATGGCATTTACCTTCAAGCAAGCAAACGTCCCTGGTAGTCCATAGTAACAACTGAGCTGCACCAGTTACACAGATCAATTGTCACCTCATAGCGTAAATTAAGTTATGAATTCCACGTATGAATCTTAAACAGAAAACCCCTCTTTTCAATTTATTTACCTCAAGGACCCTTTTGCCTCTAAAGGTCAGCTGCCCATCACGAATCTCATGCTTAAGGACATTAACAAGATCTATTGAACTGTCCAAAGATTTCAGAGACCCTGCAAAATATGATGAGAATGGACTTCTAGCTTTAAATTCACATTAACTTTTACATATTAAACTAAATCATCATGTATCAGTATTCATATATCTAGTCAGTTAAATTGCACTTCAATTTTACAAGTTTTCTGGAATCCAATGTGCTTACCATCGGGCTTTGATGATATCAATTCGGAACCAGTGAACCCAATAATATCAGCAACACTAACTATTCCCTGTAATTGAAAAAAAAAAAAAAACACCATGAAAGCTTATAACTCTGATAATTGAAAGAAAACAGCACATTAAACTTCTGTAGCAGTCAACTATAAGGCTCAGAACCCACAGGGCAGGGCTTTCACAATCACTAACACACATAATGCTAGTCCCAGAGAGAGAACTAAATTCCCATTATCCTAAACTCTTTTGTAAAAACAAAATCCAATTGCAATTAGAAAGGGTTCCAAATACCTTGAACACATTAGTTGCCAGCAATTCCGTACTCTCCCCAGCATATTTATAAGCATGCGCCATCTGCACACTCTTTGCATTATTCACAGAGGTTCAAGCCAAAAACAAAAAGGTCAATGCTCAACGTGAGGAAAGACAAACCTTTGAAGGAAGAATCTCAACTGCTGGTAGAGAAAGGTGCACATCTCTCTCTGACACAGTGGACATGCTCTGGCTTCCTCGGTCATGATGCACCAAGCCAGACAAGCATTGTGAAAGCAGTGATGGTGCCCGCATCTTAAGATAGAAGAAAACCTGCAAACATCCACAATTTCACATTATCAACATCTGAGGCAACCAAACAACAGAACTATGGCAGAATCAGATCATTACCCATCAAAATTCAGGGGCCCCACATAAAATTTCAAGGAAATAAAGAAAAGGGTATCTTACAAAAAGACACTAACACCACATGCAGTTAACCTTGGAGCATAATTCTTTGAAGTTATGTATTCAATACACTACCAAACCAAGCAAAAGTCCAAAACTTTGTTATAGAAAATGTACCGTATAAAAAGATGCTTCTACGCTCAAGAATTAACGTAATAGATGCATTAAAAACAGGTAACCAAACAAATCAATAAAGCAACAATATAAGCAGATAACAAGAAGAAATGAAATTGAAGAATCTTGAACTGAATTCTTTGAACAAAACCCCTCCCCCTCCCTAAAAAAAAATAAATAAAATAAAAAGTTTGACGATCCTAATAGCATTTTAACAACTACAAAAAGGGAACATTAATCTACAACCTTGAATTGCAGACCCAATAATAATACAAACCTTACCCTTAAAGAACAACAAGAGGAAATGAGGTGCTAGCAAAAGAGAAATCTCTGCACAAACTTGATCTCAAGAAAGACTCTTTCTTGCGTTAAATGGTGTAAAAGCTTAAAAAAAGGATCAAGAAAGCTTTCGGTGGTTTCAGAGAAAAGGGAGCGTTCACATCGAAAGGTCAAAAGAACCGGTTTACCAGAACACGAAGAAGCTTCGGATTCAGGACTCCGCAGTTCCCATATTATTCCCAGGTGTTTCTCATAATAACATTACTGCCACTGCATCAGCGTAGTTCCCATCCAATCGTGTATAACAAGTTGGAAGGAGCCACATAAGAACGACGCCGTTTGAAATTTTTCTCGTAATTCAGGATTTTCCTTGTTTAACGACGAGGTGGCCAAACGGGTGCTGTGCTGCTGCATTTCACACGTGGGAAGACAATTTTTCTTTTATTTGTACAGTAAACAAACGATTGGATCAGGCTTTTGTTTCAAACGAAAATAAATCTCTGTTAATGCTCTTCCCCCGAAACATCACCCTTTAGTCACAAATTTTATTTTCAACGTGCCTCTTTTTCTTTTTTTTTTCTTTTTTTTTATAATTTAGTAAATATATATTTTTTTCTTAACAAAAAATAAATAATATATATATACTTTTTTGGTAAATCTTGTTAGGAACAAAATTTTGTATTGTGCATAGATTTAGCAACGGTTTCAAAGATTGACCTATTCAAAATTCCCTATATCTACACTTATTTTCTACCCTTTATTTTTTAATAATAAAAAAAATATGTGATTTTTTTTATCGATATGTATAATAATTATGATTAAATAAAATAAATTGTATCGATATTCTGTGATTTTTTAATAAAACTCTTTTATTTGAATGACCCTTTGTTTTAAATTGTTGTTTGTCCTTCTCTGAGTCCTCGGTCCCGTCTCTCTCTCGGCCTTCTCGTATCGAAGCCACACTCAGAGAGCGACAAAACGGATGTTTGGGGTCAAACGGTGCGTGACCTTATTGTAATACAGAGAGCAACCACTCTAAATGAAACGAATGATTCTATTAACGATGATGGTTCATTCTGACTTTCCAATGATGTTGATTATTCATCTTAGATTAGTTATACGGGATGTGATGTTTCTTATTTTAAGAAATATTAGACAATGGGTGTAATTGTTTTTCCATTTTCTTGTGTGTGTGTGTGGGGGGGGGTGTTAACGAATTGCAATTGATACGATCGACAAATCATTTTCACAACACTCATAAATCGAATCCTGACACCAATTGATCACAATGCCAAAAGGAAAAATTGATTAATAAAGCTAGCCACTTATTTTTAATTTCTTACGGTGCTTTCAAATGGCAATTTAGCAAAAACGGAAAAAGAAAAGGTGTATTAGTGGTACTTACTTCGATGTGACTCTTCATGAGGTGTGGCCAGAAGTGGGAAGAGTTTGGTGGTCGGTGGCCTGCCGGCTGCCGCCGTGAGAAGACGGCGTTTGCGTCAACCTTGGGGCCCGGCTTTGTTTGACACCTGCCATGCTGTTTATGAAACATGCGAATATTACTTGGCATCCCGAGGCCTGTGCCGCGTTCGGCTGCCAAAATTCAAATTTTGACCTTTACCGTTGACTCTGGACTCTGCCTTATTATTTTTTTTAATAATTGTAGAATTTTCTTTTGCACTAGTTTCTTTTCCATGAAAAAATTCATAAACGAGAAAATCGGGTTTATTTCTCTCATTCCAAAGAAAGGAAAAGGCGAGAAAAGTTAAAACAACCCCACCCCCCCCCCCCCAAAAGAGTTAAAAAATGGCTAGGCCATGGAATATTGTCAATTGAAGTAACCGTGGGATACTACAACTAATCCCATTATTTTTGCAAAGTTGTGAATGTTCGTGTTCCATGTCAGTCAATAAACACCGTAATTACTCTTCTATATAACCACTAGACGACATAACACCTAAATTATACGTTTAGTACATAGAATAACACCTAATTTGCATCCAATTACATACAAAACATAACCAAACTACCCCATCATATACTATTCCGTTTTTGATCCTATTAGGCTATAATATCTATACTTGGAATAAGAGATTGGACTGTCAATTAAAAAAATAATAAATAAAAAAAAATATATATAGAAAATTGTGGAGAATAAATCAAAATAGTTGGGCCAGGCCTAGTCTAAAATTGTTATTTTCTCACCCTTCTCAATCGTTCGGTTTTGTCGAAAAAGGCTGGGCTGGAAAATAGTTTTGTTCATATGTCCAGTGGGGTTGAGATTGGGCCTATGGTAAATGGGCCCAATATGCCCACCCAAGCCTTTCTGGGCAGATTAAAAATTTTAAATAACTCGTAAATTTTAGTTAAATTCGTTTTTAAAAATTGAAAAATTTCAATTTTAAATAAATTATTATTTAAAAATAATAATAATAATAATTAGGCAGGCCTCTTGCTTGGAATGTTAATACGTTAAACAGAGTGGACTTTGGGGAGGGAGAAGAAGAAAAGATTAAGAAAGAAAAGGGGAATTTTGAAGGATGGGGTTGACGAACCTTATAGTGACGGTGGCGGGTGTGAGCGCGGTGGTTCTTCTTCTGAGAAGCGACGTCAAGCAGTCCGCCGCCATTTTCCGCCGCAACGTCAAGCACATCCGCAGCTGGCTCGAGGAAGAGTCCTCCGCTGCCTCCAAGTAATTTTCTCTCTTATCTTCTTCTTTTTTTTTTTTTTTTGGCTTCTCTTTTCTATCTTTTTTAAGAGAAACTTTGACCCAACCCCTCGCCCTATGTATGTAGCATATACCTTGAAGATTATTGAGTGTTGAGCAATGATTTTTGAGCTGTTTAGGGGAGTTCAGGATGAAATTTGAACAAAAATAAAATAAAATAAAGGAAAGAAAGAAAGAAAGAAAGTAATTAGCGTCAGGTTTAAATTTCCAAATATTGTAATTTTTTTTAGGTGAGTTTGTTGCGCTGTGGTGTGGAGCTCAGAATTAGCTGGTAATTGTTAGCTGTTATAATACTCAAGCTATGCTTTAGGATAATTTTATCTCGATTTTGCATTTGATAATGGGAGGAAGCGGCTTGGAAGATCTTCCCCCCCCCCCGGGGTGGCATAGGCTATATAATCATCTCAAGGATGCATTGTCATCATCGTAGTTGTTGTGAGAGAGAGATAGAGAGAGAGAGGGTGTGTGTGTGTGTGTGTGTGTGTCTAGAACCTATTTTTGCGGGGGTTGTGCAATATTTGGTTTGCTAACCTTAGATTTTTCTGATAGTTGGAGTTGTGTGGTGAGAACATTATTTCTTTTGTTTTGGTGAGTTGAGCAGCCTGAACTGGGAATGCCATGTTTTTGATGAGACAAAGTTCAGCATGTAACTTTGGCTGATGTCTTTGTTGTGTGTTAATCAAGTTTTGGAGTTAAGGACAAGTAAAGTGGCTGTTGTCTCATGTCTTCGGTTGGAAAGGATTGCGGGGATTTTCAAGGATCTTTTCATAAGTTCAAGCTGCTTCGAAAGTCCTGCTTTGTTTGGTTTTGTTTTAAACGAGAATGTTGCTTAGTCATCCTCCCTGTTTTGGCACCTTCACTCTATTATTAGGCTTTTCTTCCACTTCTCAAAAGAAGCCCGCTATTAGAAGTTGGAATATTTTCAGGAATAACTTTCTAGTGTTAAAATTGTGCTGTAACTTAACATCAATGGGACTCTAGGATCAGCTTAATGACTTTGGGTAATGACCTTTTGTTTATACTGCGGTTCTGTGCGGAGGAAAATGAACACTGGCAGTGTCTTATTTTCTTTTAATTTTCTAATTAACTTCTCTTATTCTTGAGCATACTCTGTTAGTCCCTTTCTTTTTAGTGGTCCAGTTACCCAGCTGGAGTAATTCCTACAGTGGCTTTAGCAAATTTTATCCTTTAGAGGCCGTCACCCTTTAGTTATATCATCTAGTGTTAAAATGTTGGTGTAGAATTAATTAGTGGTTATGGAGTTTGAAAAGTAGAATTTTTTCAGCAAACATTGTTGGAGGTGCTCATAAACACTTGACTCTCATCTGGTGTTCCGTTTTCAGTGTGAACTCCCAAATGGAACCCCTCCTCTTATTACCTTTTTAATGAGTGTATTATGAGATTGATGTTGATTAGAATGGAACTGAACTAACATGGTTGATGAATCTTATTTCAGAGCTGCGGAGAAGGCAACCCCCAAGGAGCTGGAAACAAAGGTTCCTCAGAAGGACATAGCGAAGGAGGAAAAGCACTAATCTGAATATTGTGGCCAATGACCGGTAAAATGAGTTCCTAGTTTGCTCTGCATGTAATGAAAGTCAGCTACAAATAAGCCTTGATTATTTGCCTGATGTCTGTTTTAACAATTTTTTTTTTTTTCTGGGTTCTAGTTGGTTTATCGTTTTGTCTCTTGATATGCTGATAACTATCTATGAAGATGGAGGAGTGCAGATAGTGGAAAATTACTCCCCGTTATGATATTTGTAACCCACATGTATATATGAAAAGGAAGAAAAATATTTTTTGCAGAAAAAATAACATTGAAAAAAAAAATCTAATTGGGGACCAAAGTCTATTTCATGCCTCTCTGTCTTTGTGTGTCCGCATGTGTTAATTGGGACAGTTCTATTGTCTGCGCTCATTGAGTCAAACAATTTGGCCAGCCAGTGAAAGCATCGCGTTTGATTAAACATGAATGCACAGCCCGTGTTTGATTTATTTTATTATTATTTTATTTTTTTTGTATTTTTGTTCCTTTTCTTTTCAAGAAATGGAAGGCCAAAGCAGTAAACAAATGCATTAAAGAAAAGGATATGGTCCGGAGGTACTAGTTTTGACTGTTGAAATGTTCATGTTCCATCTTCTTTGTAAAAAATTTTGCCAATTGTATTACTACATGCATCCTGTTTGCCTAAATGTCCTTGCCAGTGTTTAGGCCTTTATTTTTCATCATTAATTTTCAGAAATGGAAGGTCGAGAGAATAGAGAAAAACTTGGGGTAAGAATCATATGATGCTTCTTATTAGATCTCAAAGCAAAAAAAGAATCCTTTGTATGTACTCCCTGCGTCTTGGAATAACAATTCCATTAATGTGAAGAATGTCATAAGGTGCTTTATTTTGGGAGGGGGGTTCATGACACTTCAAATTTGACCATGAAAAATATTGCTTTCCTTAATGACAAATCAAAGATTTGTTTTAGAGTCGAATTGATTTTAGTTTTTTTTTTTTAAATTCTATTGCTAAGTGCATGAGGAGAAATGTTCTTATGTACGGCTTTTGCCGGAAGATGCTCATATCAAGTGCAGTAGGCTTGTTTATCAACGGGACAATTCCAAATTATATGGTTTAAAATGCATTGAGGATTCAAACTCTGTGGTTGAGGGTAAATGATAACCAATTTAAGTGATTACGAATTAACGAGCTTTCTTAAGTTCGGGTTTACCAACTGTCAGAATATACATCGAGAAAAATAAGCTTTTGGTTCTGTGTTTTTTTTTTTGTTCTTCCTTTCTGTTATCTCTTATGTTCCAAGGGAAAACATTGTGCCCTTTCCAATGGTTGAGCTGCGAGGCACTGCTTGCATATGTCGTTGGCATTATTACGGCTTCCGTTTCCACTATCTATGTGTTTGCCAAATCTTCGACTTGATGCCACCATGGATTCTTGAAGGTCTCTCCTTGATATCTCGAAATGCCTAGTCTTTTTGTCGCAGACTATCCCTGCCATTCAGCCAAGGGCTGTGCGTTGAAAAACCAGCTTCTGCATCAATTTTGTGGTGTAATGGCACTGGACGCAAAACAATTCCTGTTGTATGGAGCTGAGACAGCGGCCAAAGCCTAACCGCCTTTGAATGATATTTTCGGACTGCCGGAACAAAAAAAAAGGAACCAAAGAGGTGCAAAAATAGCATACAAATGACGTTCCAAAGTCTGAACATTCAAAGCTACGACACAATAATTGAAATTTAACTCTGTATCAAGGGTGAGAAGTATGGGGTTAGCCCTTCCAAAGAAAATTTTCTGTACCTAAAGTTTTAGGCAAAAAGGGCACAACGTCCAATGCTGTGCAGTAATCTATTTCAAGTTTCGTTTCTTTGCGTGCAATTATGTAATGCTTCCTAAGAACAAATTCAATGTACGTGTATGTATCGAACGGCATTACCAAAAAAGCAACTATTTCTTGATGGCAAATCCAACTGTTACTGCTGGAATAAGAATGTTCCAACGACAATTCTTCAGCTTCCATTTCACAGGTTGGTTCCCTCGTCTCTACAGAATAACACAGAACTTGAAATCTCAGGGAACATGATCCAGGAGGAAGACATCTTCTCCAAATTCCGGATCAATCCCCTCGTGTCCATCAAACTCCCGGAGTCCCACGAGGGTCTCTATTGGAAGTTCTGCATTCGATGCAAAATCGTCCTCCAGGAAATATTTCTGCTTAGAATTCGTTTCTGGGATACAAATTTTCCCATCGTTTGCCGTGTGCACCTCGTCTATTGTTTCTATGGGTACTATTTTCATTGACATTTTTGCCAATTTTCTCAACCTCGAAGGCATGGGGCTCTTTTTTTTGACGCTGTTCTGATTGCTTACTTGTTTCCGCTCCAATATCTTTGAAGGCGCCGGAGCCGTGCTGACCAATATTTTTCTACTACACCCCTCTTTGAAGTCCTTTTCCACACCTTGTAATTTAGATCCAAAATGTTTAGAAGGGGTCGCCAGGGGAGTTCCAAGTACAATTGAATCTCTACGAGGAGACATGGAAAACCGTTTCCAGGCATTGTCGGAACTCCAATTGATTTTCTGTTCAAAAGGCCAGAAAAGAGGATCATCTGCATCCAGATCCTCCAACTCTGCAGCTTTAGAATCTGTGTGATCAAAAGATACTTCATGCCTCGGATGTTCGTTTTTCACGTCAGTAGGTTGTGAGGTATTGCAACTAGATGCAAATAACTCCTGAAACAAGCTGCTTTTGCCAGAAGGGCTACACTGTCCAAACTTGAAAGACTCCAATTCTGAGTCTCCATCTGAAATCCAACTGCAATCTTCACCATCAGGATTCACCAAAGAAGCCAAGAAATTCACTCTTTCTATCCCTAAAATCTCAGAACAAGAATCAAGGATAGGATCACAAAATGTTGGAGACTCGTCACAAGACGTGCAGTCCATCGAGCAGTGTCCACGAGACGACCTGGAACTTTCAGAACTGGTTGGAGTGGAATCTGATGTGCCATTTCCCTGTGATTCTGGTAGCAAAGAGAATCTATTTGTTTCCTTCAAATCATCCAGCAAATCGAGGCTTCTCCTGCCAGGAGCCAAACATGCCTCCTCAGGAGTGTATCTCGATTCATCCAAAGAAAGATAACAGCTTGCCAGCGTTGACAACCAAGAAATCAACCATTTATCAACAGGGAGATGGAATGAATCACACAGGCCATACTCTTCGAAAAATGACGAAGGGGATGTAGTTTCTGAAGACAACCACATACAATCACTGTCATCAGAGCATCTTTCCCTGCCAATCTCTTTATCAAGATCATTGTCCTCTTCCACTGATGACACAGCCGCTGCCTTCCTTCTGCTTTTATACATAGGATTAGGACCCATCATTCTGCTTCTACTTATAAGATCCATTTTTTTGGATTCTGCGTGAATGGATTTGTCTCGTGGGCTAGTGGTTGATCTTGATTTAGGAAGCCGAGGTTCTTTTTGATGAGAAGCATCCTTCAGCATGTTTGAAGACGTCAAGGCTACACAGTTGACAATATGTAGGGCTCTTTCCCAGCGCTACCCTTGCCCTTGCTTCTACTAGGGATCCCTGCTCATTGAATTGACCAAATATAATCGAATAGCAATGAGAATTTGAACGAGAGGCGAAAATTAATATTTTATATTTCCTGTAAAAGGGACAGCTATAGGATTTATCAAGACCGGCAGCCAGGAAACATTCCAACAGACAAAATAAAAACAAGGCGTGCAACTTGAAATCAAACTGAGAATCGAGATTTCGGACTGAGCCCTTAAAAATTATTGTTGTCTTTTATCAGAGAAAAGAAATAAGTAGCATAGTTTTATAGTTCAAGACTATGAAAAGATTCGAGAGATGGAGACAGATTCGCGGTGATATTTGTTTTCAACATGTGGGCAGCCATCTTTTTTTCTTTTTGCTTTTTTGAGAGACAAAAAAACAGCCATCTAATTTGCTGGATATGACATGTCAATAGCATTGCATTGAAACTAATAATCTAAGTAATATAGAAGACCTGCAATCCCAAAATAACGGGGGTTAGAGCAATAATCCAATAATTCTAAAGAGGAGGGACCAAAAAGTTCTTTCCTTTAGTGAATTACATTTAATATTCACTCAAATTTATTAATAAAATTACTACATAATTATCGTATTAGTTAATATAATAAATATAATAAAAAAATTGTATACATTCAGCATGTAAATGTTGTTACTTCTAACTCTTTTTTTTTTTTCGTTTATTAACAAACGAGATGGAAAAGTTACAAGCTGTCAAGAAGATGACAGTGATAGACATTAGTCCTTGGCACCAAATTGCCAGAGTTTTTTTTTATTCTCGAACTACCAATTGTTGGGTAGACCACATCAACCCCAAATCAGTAAACCAAATAAATCCACTCAAGATATAGACTCGATACACCTAATGATATTTCTTGTAAGTCCAAGTTGAAATTTCAACTTATTCCTACCATGAGTCAATTTAGAACAGAGAAAAAAAAAAATATATATATATATATATATATATATATATATATATATCTCCTAATACAGTACAATCAAAAGTATTTGAAAAAAGGGAACCCCAGGCGTCTAAATAGCAGAACCAGACTTCAACCCTATTCAGGGCTGAACCAAAAATTTCCTTGTTCGTTTTTTTCTTATGTAGAACCAATTTTTTCAAGAATCACTCATCTGCTGTTGAAACATTTGCAAGAAGTTGTCATAAGGAGTTGAATAAATAATAATCTTTAACGTACGAAGTGAAAGCGAATCACAAGACAAAATATCATATATATATATATATATATATATATATATATATATATATATATATATATATATATACATACACACATACATATAGGGACAGAGAGAAGAGAAAAGAACTCGCAGCGAAAATAATAAGAAAAATTATGAAAACGGAGTCACCTTTGGCTTTTGGGTCATCTGTCAGAAAGAGTGAAAGAGAGAAAAACCCCTAGGTATTCCAGATTGGTGCTTTTTTCTTTGGTGATTTTACAAATACATGTGTGTATATATGTATACATGTATACATACAATGGATGTATACATATTTATGGAGCCAGATTTTTTCTCTATAAATGGAATTTACGCGCTTCTTCTTTAGTTATTACTTTCGCGCTTTGTTGGCTCCCTTCGCGCCGCCGAGCGAATTTCCTGTTTTGTTCTAAAATATTAAATCCGTTTCCTTTTCTTTTTTCTTTTAATGGAAAAAAAAAAAAAAAGGTTTCACTTTCACCTATTATTAGTAGAAGAACGATGTTTTTGTTTTTCGTTATAGTGAAGAATAACAATATTACACTTCCCAAAAAAGAGCCTTTTTTTTTTCTCTCTTGTTGGCTATAATTTTTTTTTTATTTTTGTATTTTTTTTTATACATAGACTAACTTTTTTTGATTGGAGTAATTCACAAGAGATGAACAGAACTTAGCAACAATATCTAAAGAACTATGAAACAGAGACTTAAAATTTTCTTATTTTTTTGTTTTTGTTTTTTTATCAATTAAGAGATTTATCAGATCATAATATGTATATATAATACTTTTCTTTAATTATATATTATTTTTCTCAAAATTAAAACTTGAAACTTTAGCGATATAGGTCAAAATCCTTAATCAAATACTTAAAATTTATGATGCACTAGTTATCATACACTGATTGAGATGCAAATACTAGTAGTTTGAGGTATAGATATGACCTAGGCCCACCTCTCCTCATTCACCTCACTCGAGCCTATTAACACGAGTACCAAGTAAGGCTAACACAGAAACTAATCCAATCCCGTTAATATCAAGTACACAAGTTGCTGCCTCCAAGGTTGCATGAACAAGGTAAGGTCACGTTGACGCATAACCAAATAGCTTTTTTCTAGTGCTAACGTTATATTCTCATATCAGCCTACTAAGCTTTTCGCTTGTTTTGCAGGTGTTGGGTCTGCTTCCTTCCAATATCCAATGCTTAAAAATTGTGTATCCGCGTGCACATGTTCCCACAATGACATTGTCTCATGTCAACAAACAATTAGACAACCTCTAAAAACTACTCTAATAAACCAGAAAATTGAACCAATAACTACCAAAGATTCCCTTGACCATAATTAGTCATTCCTCTCTCTAGGGGGTTTTAACGCCCCACTCCGTCCTTCTCTCTCTAAATGGCTTTCTTCCTCCCTCAATTGCTCTTTGTCTCTTCATCTCTCCTGCCACGGGGCGCTCATGACATGATCATCTGGCCAAAGTCCAGAAAGGGGTAGGGACCAAAAGAAAATATAGGAGAAAGAGAGAGAAAGTTGAGAGGAAAATACCCCTAATATTTCCCTCCATGGGAAGCTGCATTTCAACACCTGAAAAAGCAGGACGCATTGCATCCAGGAAAATTCACAGCAGCCCCACGTCCTCGCCAGATCATCATGCGATCATCGGAAAATCTTTCGGGGCTGTACCTGTCATTAGGGAGCCGAGCGGGGACAACATCTTTGAGAAGTACAGGTTTAGAAAGGAGTTGGGCAGAGGAGAATTCGGAATCACCTATCAATGTTTCGACATTGAAACAGGTGAAACCTATGCGTGCAAGAAGATATCTAAAGCCAAACTGAAGACAGAAATAGACGTGGAGGATGTAAGGAGAGAGGTTGAGATCATGAGGCATTTGCCTAAGCATCCCAATATTGTCACCTTCAAGGAGGCGTAAGAAGATGAAGAGGCAGTGTACCTTATCATGGAGCTCTGCGGGGGAGGTGAGCTCTTCGATAGGATTATCGTTAAAGGGCATTATACAGAGCGGGCTGCAGCAATGGTTACCAAGACCATCTTGGAGGTTGTCAAGGTAATTACCATCTCCATGCTTTGGTTTGCATGGTCATGGAAAGAACAAAAATGAAAGCTATAAAATTAATGATTTCAAGAGGGTGATGGATTTTTCCTATGCTCTCTATTAACAACCCTTGTAGGTATGCCATGAACATGGAGTCGTACACCGAGACCTAAAGCCCGAAAATTTCTTGTTCGCGGATGAAAGCGAACACTCCCAGTTGAAGGCAATTGACATTGGTCTCTCAATATTTTTTGAACCTGGTAAATCTTCTCTATTTGAGCTTGGCTTCCTCTGCATGACACCAGTAGTCTCTGCTATACCTAGAATTCTTGTCATTTGTTTATCTGCTCTAGTGCTCTCTGCAATTGGTGGCAGGTGAGCATTTTGGAGAGATAGTTGGCAGCCCATTCTACATGGCTCCAGAGGTCCTAAGAAGAAATTACGGACCCGAAGTTGATGTATGGAGTGCAGGGGTTATCTTGTATATCTTGCTCTGCGGAGTTCCTCCCTTTTGGGCAGGTGACTATACTTTCTACGTGCATCAGATCAAAAATTGTCTATTTTTTATGCGTAAATGTGGGCACGAGTAGTGCAGACACTGATGAAGGGATAAGCACATGCAATTGTCCGGGGCAACATAGATTTTGCGAGGGATCCCTGGCCTAAAGTTTCTGAAGAAGCCAAGGATTTGATAAAGAGAATGCTTGACCAAAATCCTTACCAGCGGCCGAAACTTTACGTGAAATTTACAGCCAACGAACTAAATCGATGGTGAAACAGGTCGTCAAAAATACCATAGAAACAAAGTTTATGCTCCAAGAATATACATGTCCATGCTGAAGCAAAATAGAGGAAAATCATACAGACAACCAATAAAAGGACGTTACCCACACAAGAAACAGATACGACGAACACCAAACCCATTTAAGTTAAACCCAACTACTTTGAAGCAAAGTGGAAATGAAACTGTCGGATCATAGGTTAAGTGATCAAGGGTCAGACATGATATCCAATGACAAGGAGAACAAAATGCACTAAGCATTGCAGCTACATATTTCTTTTCACAAACGAGAATACTGGCATTAGTAGATGGAACACATTTTGATATACTGTTATACATGACAGAGCTGTGAAGTCATTAGATTGAACATTATATACAATATTGTACTAGGCACATCCCTCGAAACACAAGGATTGAGAAGAGGCCTCTTTTTCCTTTCCTCTTTCCAGGTCTTATCTGAAATCTACAATTCACACATTGAACATCCTTCAAAAGAAAATGTACCACCAGACTCAGGTACAACAGCCCTCCATGACTACCCACTTTGAGCTTGAGTTTCTTGAAAGAGGTAATACTCCAAACAGATCCATTCCAGGACAAGAGCTTAATAGTTTAACAGATGCAGCAGCGTACCTTGCACATGGTGGCAGACTTGGATTCAGAAAGGAAACATCAATGATCTTACTTTCTGCTGGAAACACCACTGTTGGCATTCCCCTTTCCCTTTCCACCTCTACTTCTGCTGACACCTGCATTTTTTGAGCTGGTTGTTTTGCCTGTACTACAGGCACCGTGAGAGTCCACATCTACTAGGCCATTCTCTAATGCTCTAACCAGGTTCTCGAAGTAATTTTTTGTCACACTGCTCCAATCACACATACAAAAGACAATTGAATTGGATTAAGCCTGTAACTTTGTAGTAATGGATCTAATATACAATTGCTTTCCATGCTTAAACATTGTTCCAGAGAAATCACCCTCTGGTTCTGTTAGGTGCTGAGGGTCATTATGCTTTGACAATCAACCACTGTTAGACATCCAATTAAATTTTAAGGGCAAAAACTTCATAATATGCTGTTTGGAGAATTAAAATCAATGTTTTAACTCTTTTTCCTGCAAAGATGAAAACTTTGAATCTTTTTGTGAAGTATTAAGTCAAATTAATTTTATTTTTTTTCTTCCTCTTTGTGCCTCTCAAAAAGTCTTCTCTTTAAATTTTAAATCTTGTAAAATACCTTTTTAGAGAAGAGAATTAAAAAAACAGAATCTCATTTGCAAAAGCAATGTATGAATTGGACTTTTCTGTTAAACAGGTTTCCAATAAATGGGTTAATTGAACAATAAAAGGAGTAATAACTATCAGCGCTAGATTGAAACCATAAGGTGATTTGTAAACTAGTATTTAAGCACATGGGGAATTATGTATTCAACCCGCTTATATTGCTGATGGGTCACAAACACAACATAACACAATTGCCAAAAGATTGACCTCTTCACAAGTAGAATACAACATGCCTCACTGCATCTCTACAGATATTTGACAACAACAAAAAACACTTGAAATAATTAGTATCAATAGGAAGACTACTATATTTTCTGAGATCATTTTATCCTTTCAATGAAAATCAATGGTAAGAGCCTAATGAAATAGAAGTCAAAAAATGAGTAATTGAAGATAAACATTCTAAAGACATCAACCCCTAAAACTAAATGTAACCATAATCTTTTGATTGAGGATAAATGTTGGAAATTGTAATACATAAGCAGCTAATAATTTCTTTACCCTAAAGCACAGCACATTACTTTCATGTGAGTACAAATTGCTAAATGGTATAATTGCAACAGATACCTGGTCAGGCCAGCTAACTTTGTTCTGAACTCATCAAATTCTCTTGATGGACCATCAGCGGTGAGGAACTGTTGCAGTTCCTTTTCTGCACATTGATGGAGCCTTTCCAAACCAGACTCTGCCTCACCTACAAGGGAATGCAAAGATCATTGCCATCAACAATGAAATAAGGAGGCAATGGCAACAAATTCATCCTTCTTTTTCTTTCTACTATACAATCTAGACAGACCCAAGAGAGTGAACCTAGATCCTTAGTCTCCATGAGAGATGTCATTAAGCTGCAAGACCATTGGCATCTATTCTCATGAAATCTATCATGATCTATTCAGAAGTACTTACCTTGCAAGTATTCGAAAAATTGTCTCTTGGCATGCTCATGCTCCTGTAGGTAATACCCATATGCATAGGTCCACTTCAAAACCCGCCTACATTCCACTATCTGCAAATATGGCCTACAGTTACCTCAAGTATATATGCAAATATATGTCCCATAGTATTTGTAATTTATCTTCCTTTTTTATCCTTCTCTGAAGATGAGATGTTCCAAGTTAAGTAGAAAAATCTATTTTTCCATGGCCCAAGTGTAGAGTCATTAGAGTGTAATAAGGTTACATCTTTCCTGAATCGTGTGAAATGCCTTACATTAATAAATGGAACTATGGAATTTTATAATGAATGCCTCTTTAATTGTCGTAAGAAAACATAGAAAGACAAAGCAGCTCATATCGGGACAATGGAGTTCAAATTCACCTGAAGCCAGGCATCTGTTATGAACTTGAGCTGAGTCTCAGGCGTGCAATGTATGTCACTGAGTTTCTCAAGCTATTGAAAATCAAGAAATCCATAAACTTGAAGGTATTCAAACAACATACAAAAAATAAAAAATAGAAAAGATAAATCAAAGACATAAAATATGAATAGGTAACATATGAAAAATAAATGCCCATTCTGCTTCCTGACAACATTTGCTTTAGAGAAAATATAACAGCTTTCTTTTCTGATAAAAAGGCAAAGAACCTTGACTATGTGGTTTGAAATTACTCAGAACTTGTTAGCATTTTCATTCAATTGGACCTGTTTCAGAGGTTTGGTATGGAGTTTACATTACCTCATGACTGGGAAGATGATTACCCAGTATTTGACACTGCAAGTGAGTTGTATTAAGGTACCATTGATAATAACTACAAGCAGATTTTCTAAGCCCAAATGAAATCTATAACCATATTCAAATTGTCCTAGGAATGACTCAAAAGTGCATTCTTTACTAAGCAAAGTTCAAGATTTCACAAGTACACATCTTCCTTCCAATCAGTAATTCCTTAAGGATTGCACATTATAACTACACGAAGGATAATACCAATCAGTAATTCCTTCCTGAAGGATTTCACAAGTACACATCTTCCTTCCAATCAGTAATACCATAAGCAATACAGTGCAGCTGATGACAAAGTTTCCAATTTTCTTTGTAGTAATAGACATAGTAGTAGGAGGAGGAGGGGGAGGAGAAGGATTAGCAGTATTACAATCAACAACAACTAAATGATACCAGTTATTAAAACAATTAGAGAATCTCACCAAATAAGACATGCCAGATATTATTTCAATTCAACTTAAATTCCATATCTACCATACATGCATCCAAGCAAGCCAGTTTAAAAATGGGAAATTATGGGCTTGCAATGACTTGGACAACTATTGATTGACATCCATCATCACAAATTAATACAACAAGGTTGCATGATTGCATCACAATGTGAAGGAAACTACTTACATGCACAGTTTGCATTTGATGTAAATCTGCAAGAGCTTTTTGCCTCGACTGCCACAATAAATAAAAATATTTGGGTTATCTAGAGATTAACTCCAATCCTACCACAAACAAAAAAGTTACAAGTGTTTCCTCCCTCCCCCTCCCCCCGAGAGAGAGAGAGAGAAGAGAAATAGAAACAGGAATAGACTAATGCAGCTTGCATACCAACTGATTGCTTGCCCATCGTTCATAATAATGAGTATATCTCTCCAGAGAATTCTTTGCCATCTCTCGCCTCCTCTCTGCCTCGTCATACTGCAAGCAATGAAAGCAGTTTTGTAAGTCATATAAAGGATTCAATACACACTGTTTCACAGATGTGCTGTCAATAATAAAGGAAAAATTATAAGTGCCCTTACCACTCCCTCTTGCTTAGCTGCCTCATATCTGTTACAAGCATAGAAGCCACCTGTCCTCTCCCCATGATCTGACCAAGCACCAAGACATAGCCTGCATTTACAAGTAGAAGCCAACCAACAAAACTTTACCGTAGGACAAAAACAAGATCAGTTACTACTTAACAAAGGTATAGCACATAAGGCTCAAAACTAACCAGCAAAATTCAAATTTACAAGGTGGGGTGCATGTCATGTGCATACACCCTTGGTTTTTTTCAATTGGCCTCTTGCACTTAGGACAAGGCTTTGAATTGGCAAGAATCCTGTGTATCAACACTTCCGAAATTAGATAAAAAACAAAGAACTTAAAATACTCCAACAAAATGCATCACACATACGTTTCACAATAGTCATTAAACTATTATTTGCTACTAATATGAAGCGACCCCTGCTAAATGATCTGTTTCAATCCGGAGAATCACAGTTGAAATGAACTCCTACTTTCCAACAAATATATGAACTAGGACAACTGCCAATGGCCAGCCTTGATCATTACCCTACAAAATTATCACTGACTTATGCTTTTGTAAACTATGCCTAGAAAGACCAGAAAATACATGGAATGTTTCTGAGCATAATTGAACCAATTGCAAAGGTTTTCAATCCAGAAATTATGCCAATAAACTATGAATAGACCTAATTCATAGTAAAATGATGGGAAAAAAAAAGGAAGAAGAAAATAAAAATATAGGACATGAAAAATCCTCCCCCAGACATATTTCACTCAAAAATCAATGTTCATGAAATGCAAGAGCTATTTATAACAAAACTATACAGAGAATATGAGATTGAATTGTAATCCAGGCCAACATTATCACAAGATATAACTTTTAATTCATACACATATTCTCTACCAGTTCATATTTTCGGACTCAGCACTGTTCTTCAATATCCACTTTGCCACAGTTCCACAGTCCACTGGACGATGAGCTTCCTCTGTGCACTGCATTTATTCAATGTTTTCTTCCAATCAATATACAGAAACTAATGTCTTCAAAATCCTTTACTGGCATACAATCAAACATGCCAAAAAACTTACATTCCAGCAAAAGCTATACGAACAGAGGCAAGAAACATCAAAGCTTCCTCCTCCAGCAACAAAATCAATAGCATATTCACACCCTGGAGCAGGACACCACTTGGCCTATGCATGAAAGAGCAGACAAGAAAGCCTAAGGTCAAATTGAAGGTAGGACAAAGCACAAAAATGAACCTGATTCATTTAACACTGCTTCAAGCAATGAAACACTGGGATAAAATCTGAAGAACTTTAAAATTTAACCAATTCAATCATTTATGACTCAAAAGTCACAGCAATATCAATGACAACATGCACACAAACAGACAAGGGCACACCCAAATATGTGATTGCCTGGGGGGAGCGAGAGAGAGAGAGAGAGATGTAGAAGGCAATTCTTTATTTTTTTTGTTCTTTTTTGGGTTAGCTGCTTTTACAGATTCCACATGCCAAATGTGTAGCCACTTTGAGTTCCAGAAATTTTGGGTCTTCAATTGATGAGACTCCAATAGAATCACTTCTACATGAGACTTGCAAGGCATTACGAGATTTTTAAGCTGAATAACTGAAAGAAAACGAAATCAACAAAATGAATAAAAGAAAGGAATGAAAAAATCAGCACACTTGCCATTGAATAATTCCCTGTTCACACAGCTTTCAACATTCTAAGTTTCATTTCCATTTCAGCCCCCTCTTGGCCACAATCTTGATACAAATCAAAACTATATTCACTTAATGGAAATGTTTGTTTCCCATATTCAAAGGCAGTAGTCAAATTCAAAGCAAAAGAAATCTAGTATGTTTGATGTCCAACATCAACAGAAAGGTGCTTGCTAGTTGCTTTCACTATCAACACAAAATAAAAATGGCAGACATAAAGAACCATGAGTCCATGATACCAAAAGTCAAGTATAAGTAGCTTGAAGCTTGCCTTTCTTTGGTAAATAAAAAGCAAAGAAATAGATAGCTAGGTGGAAGCAGATACATACAACATAAGTACCGATTATCTGAGCTAACCAACGCCATCAGAAATCAAAACAACACAGCGAAAAAAGAAATGAATGGAACACATAGGAGAAGGCAATCAGGATCCAGAGAAGTTATGGCATGAACAATTGAATGCAGAGAAAGTGTAATTGTCCACCAGAAACAAAGAATTATTTTGCTCAACTTTTAAGTCTTCTGCACACAGTTTAAACATCAGTTTCAGAAAAATAGTTCATAAGTATAAGAGCCAAAATTCAGAATTTCAAATCCCAGATATACCTTCCTGTTGTCTTCAATATATGATCTAAGAAGGTAACGGGAATACTTCTCCTTGTCTTCATCAGATGCCAATGAATTGATCATGTCTTGACCAACAGCAGCTCGACAAGATGGGTCAGGGCATCTCATTAATAAACATCCAGGACCATCATTAATAGTTGTGCTTATGTAACCTACCATAATTTGCCAAGAATGTCCAATAATCAACATATTTAACTTGACCAAAAGCCACTAAGAAAATTAGAAACATTAATAATTGATGAACTTAGTGCCCCTTAAACAAGAAATAAGCATAGCATCTAGCTACTATAGAGCATGTAAATGCCAGCTCTAAATCAAAACACTGGCTCTGGGGAAAAACCATCAAACACACAGAGTGGACCACGAAGGCACATGAGAACCAACAACACACTACAAAATTCCAAGCAAGATGGTGGAGAAAAAGAGCAAGTATTAGCCCCCTAAATTTAGTACATCCACATATGTAATTAAAAATTCCCCGTAAATAATGACGAGAACCAGTGCAATCTTCTCAACTTTGATGAATCAATTGAATCTCCAAGGCAGTTCAACCTAAACAGTTCATCTCAACTCATAAACTCCAAAGAACACAAGATGGGTCAAGCTAGCATATTAACATACCCACCCCACAAGCTCTCCTCCCCAATGATATCCTCTTTATTGATAAAGCAAGCAAAATCAACAGAATTTTTATATTAACATTTCCCAATACCCAGAAATTGTGACATATATTTTCACTTCTCCACATAGTTGTACATTTTGAAAGGCGTGGGAATTGCAAAATAAAATTCAAAAACAAAACTAGAAAACCAATAAGAAGCTTCATCATAAATGGCATAGCAGATGCACCTGACCAGCACGAATCACAAAAAGGATGGCCACAAGCAGCTGAAGTAATCTTATCACAGTAAAATGATTCGAAACATATTCCACAAGTAAGCTGCCACGAAGACAACAACTTTAAGCAGCACAGAAAGTGAATAACAAGAGGATTATACAAATTGCATAAGGCAAATCCCAAACCACACATTCATACAATCATATCACTCACTTCTCTTGTATCAGAAAAATGAACCATTGGCTTGTCCAGTAAACCAAGAGCCTGCCGCACCACCTCTTCATCGGCAAACCATTCATCATGAACTTTACTAACACTCCTGCAATGCAAACTATCACTAGGACCCCAAGAGACTAAGAGCAGTTCTATGATATGAGGACATGCAGAGTTGCCGCAGGTATTTAAAAGCACATGTTTCAATACCATATATATCTCAGATGCACGTGTATCATTTACAACTAGCCCTCCCCTGGCCCACAGAAAAGAAGAATAAACAAATAAAAGTGAAAATAGGCCAATTTACCAGTTGTAGTGGCGCAGCAAGATGGTAGCTGCAACTCTTGATATGGACAGGACCGTGGACACTCTAGTAATATCATCCTCCTGACGTTGCCGTATATCTGCTTCCTTTAGCACGGTATAATGTTGCTGGAATGTAACAAGCCAGTAAAATTTAAGAGGAAAATTAAGGAAAGACAATGAGCTCAAAAACAAGAATGCTAGAATTGTACACATCGTTAACAAATTATTGGAGACATAAGGAGTCAGGGGTTGAAAAAAGAATTAAAAGACTAACAAAGAAAGAATTTCCTGCAAAAATTTCATCCTGGTGCCCATCCTGCCGCTGAGCAAAAGGAAACGATCCACTAGGTATACACTGTTACTAACGAGACCATATTTTGTGGAGTACACAAAAAGTAGAACAAAATACAGGTCAAAAATTGCTCAGATTATAAGCTCCAAGCGCTACCAAAGCGATACATAAGAAATAAAGTAACAATAAAAGAGTAACATCATCAAACACTATGGAAAACACGGAGACCAATAGAATAAAGAAAACAGAAGACTCGTAATTTTGTTTTTTTAAATTAAACTTTCGCTCACATTTCCTAAGTCCCCTCAGCAACCAAACAGATAACAAGAAAAAAATAAAGCGACCAAATAAACAAACAAACAAATAAATAAATAAATAAGGCACTACAAAATCACCTGGGACCACCGCGAGGCGACATCATCGAGATCGTCGGTGGCCTCGGCCAAGAAGTCGTAGTCGCCGCCGTCGGAATCCTCATCGCCATCATTATTATCCCCATCGCCACCGTCGCTGTAGTAATCGTCCTCCATTTCGCCGCTGTAAAAATCATCTTCCATCGATTCGACGTCGTTCGCGTCCATCATATCGTCCTCGGAATCCATGACCACAAAGGAAAGGAGAACAAAAAAAAAAGAAAAAAGGAAAAAAAGAATCCGAGATTGATGAGCAAGATTGAATTTCGACTGGGAGCGTGTTTGGATTGCGAGAAAGTAAATAATTCGAGAGAGGGTTTCCTGCGTTATACTTTTGAAAAGTAAATATTTTAATCAATAAGTTTACGTGTATCTCTTGAACGAACAAAAAAGTTAGGTGTATCAAACGTGAGACAACACTGTTTACTTTATTTATAGTTAAACCTGTCCCAAGCCCAAGTGCTAAAATCTTTTTATTTAATGAAACGGTATATACAAATATAAAAATCAAATGTACATACAAATTTAAAAATATAAATCGTGCTAAAATTGATACAAATGTATGATTTTTTTTTGATAGTCAAACTTATATTAAATATTAAGTCATTAATGTGTTGACAAATTTTTTTATTTGATTATTTTTTAATTAAATTAATGTAAAGATAATTAATTGATTATTTTATATTTATATTATATTTAATTAAAAAATGTTAATTTTGTGAATTAGTTTACCAAACAACTTTCAACTATATGAAATATGTCATCTTAACTTTAAAATTTTTACTAGTAAGTATTAAAAATATTAATTTGCAATGAATTAATATATTATAAAGTTGTGATATTTTAAATTTATTAATATTAAAATTAAATATAATTTATTTAAATATAATAATATTTAAATAATAAATTATTTTTATAAAAAATTAAATAAAAATTATAACGATTGATTTTGATCTTTATTTATAAATATATATTTGTATAATGTGAATTTTTTATTGTAAAATTAAATAAATAAATTTTATAAATAAATAAAACGCAATATGGAGTGAAACAATAAATAGATCCACCAAACTTGAACCAACTTGGAACCTTTCACGTCCTTAATTTAACAGGCAATAATAGAAAAGACAGGAGGAGGAAGAGAGAGATACGTCATTCAGCCAGCCCACTGGGCTCTCTTGAGCTCGTACGTACGGGCAATGGTTACTAAAGAAGCAGAGTCAAACGAGCATCAATGAGAGACGGACGTAATCTGCAATGCTAATCAAAGCCCTGTTCGTGGGATTGCGATGCACTCTGTGCATGGGTGCACCATATTCCTTGCCCGGGGCATGTTGCTTGCCGGTGTAGTCTTGGCATCTATATGATTAAAAGCGTGTGAACAAGGGAGATGCTTGCTCCCTAAGCCATATTTTTTCACCACTGGTCTACCGGCAGTTTTATTTCTAAAATTTGATAACGCAAACCGAGATATGCCGAAAAGTATTTCTCATTGGATTGGCCTGATGTGAGTTGTGACAAATCTACAACAGCTAGATCGCAAAATTGGATGTCTATGGCCAAACTGACCACAGCAATTTGCGTCCGCTCCCAGGTTATAAAGCAAAGCCAACTTCATGTCCTCTCAGGTGTACCGATCAACCCCATGTTTTTTGTAAGGCCGTCTATGTTGTTTGCATTCCACCAAAGTCTCCCGCCGCTGTTCGGCATTGTTTCACTCGTTCTGCCACCTGTGGTGGTCTTTTTCTCGCTCTGATGTTCTGGCTCGGACATAACAGATGAACCGGGTGCCTCGGTGAGGAAGGACTGCCAAAACTGATCATTTGCTCCAGCAGGCATGGCATGATCTGCATCATTGACATATCCAGCCGGCTCAGAGGATGAATGAATATCCCCTGAATTGTTCGATGATGGATGTGTAACGGGTGAGGAAGGTTCTCCATCTCCCGAGAGTGCACTTAAATTTCCAACATTCACTGGAGAGGGCCGTGACATTATGCCAAAACTGCTCACTTCTTGGCCAAAATTGTCACCAACCTCATAAAAAACATTTTCCCAGAACTTTAAGGATGAATCCAATTTCTCAATCAACTCGAAATTCACCAGTGGAACCGGGAATCTATCCGGGCTAGTTTGGTCCTCCTTCACCTTGTGTAGCCCCTGGAAGCTGTCAGATTCGGAAATTCTTCTCCTTTTGTTATCATGTTGCAGTCGCTGCGCAAGAATAGAGGCAAATCCAGGCTTCTTAATCTGTTGAGCCAAAAATGGCATCAACTGCATCTGTCTGCGTTCCATACTCTGCAAACGCTCGATTAATGCCTGAGTTTGAAACTCAAACCCCTGCTTGTCTCTTCCATAGCTTTCCAACTTTAACTCGAGCATGGCATTTTCATGTTTCAATAGCTTGATTTCATCCTCAAGTTCCAGTCTTTCTGTTTCAGTTAGTGGAGAGATTTTCTCTTGATTCTGTGTGGAATGGCTATGAATTGGCTTACGCCGGTGAATGTTCATAAGAAGACTTTTCTGTCCTCTTATAAAACCCACATTGGCAAACTCCCATTGATAAGGATGAATCTTCTTGAATCCCTATTCAGCCAACACAATCTCAGCACATCATGTAAAAGTTTTCAAATTGGCATTATTATAGCATCAATATCTAGAATCAAGACGAGAACTATGACAAACTGGAAAAGAAAAGGAATCTCAAATTGGGGTAGATTCTTTTCAAGCCGGTGTTCACTTCCATAGCATCCTGAAAGGTATTTACTTTTGACTTCTCAAGGCAAGTATGGTATTTCAGAACAAAGTTCATAAAGTTCCAAATATGAAGTCAACGAACTTATACCCGCAGAATTGAGTTCACAGCAGCAGCAAAGAGCCTATGACAGAAGCACTTAAAAAATTCTGAACTTTAACCAAACCAATGACCTAGTCTAACGAACAACAGGGACTCAAAACATGGATTAAAATATCCTAGCGATGTGTATTCATCCAAATGCGAAGAGACCAGCAACTAGGCAGCAGATTTAAAATACAAAAATAACAATAACAATTGGCATACTCATCAATTTCCCAGGTTAAAAGGGATTCTTGGAGACATCAAATTTTAAGATAAAACATAAAACATAGAACTTACGTAGGTATTAAGCTGCCTCACAAAACTGGAGAAGTTACCGTGCTTGAAGTAACTGGGGAGCAAATATTGCGTGAACTCGGGTGGCTTCCACACGACAAAACTGCAACCACTATGGCTCCAAGAAACCATGGAATCGGTCAAGGGATCATCCACCATCTCATACGTTTTGGTCAAAAATGGCGCTGGTCCATTTAAACCACCACCCTGCGTCGTACCCATTATTGTATATCTTTTCTTGCATCCAGTGTTTTGGTGTACAACAAGAACTGATTTAAGTCGACACAAAATAAGATACAAAAACTGACTATCAGAAGAAGATTTATGTTTTCTTGCAAAGATTCGACTTTCTATCTGGGAGTGGAAACTCAAACCTCCAAGAAACCACCCAAAAAAATAAAAAAACTGAAAGTTTCGGCCGCCTCAATGGAGCTGGAACAGAGAAGTTTTGTTCAGTTATATCAAAGTCTATTAAATAAATATGGGCTTGGTGGACTTAGATATGACCCCCTTTTCCCTCCCTCTTTGTCTCTTGATGAAGTTCTTCGATATGTAGTTGAAACCCCCCTAGTTTGAAAGTTCAAAGATGGGTGCTTAAGCTAGAGAGACCAAGTTAAAATGCAACTTTGAAAATGGAGGAGGAAAGCAGTCCAATAAAAATTTTCAACAGAAAAATGAAGTCTTGTTGTCGACCCATGTCCACACTCGTGTGCAGTCAGCGATAGTGCCAAGCGGCGTAGATTCTGCAATGCAATCAGTCAAATGAAACATAAGATTCAATTCGCTTTGGCTAGTGCGGAGTTTGAACGGCGCGACGAGCTTCTTTTTTTTTTTAAACAGAAATAAAGTACTTTATAAATATATTTCTCATCTTATTTGTAAATTAAAATAAAATATCAATAATTGATATTCCCATTTAAGCTTCTTTCTAAAATTTTTTTAAAAAAAAAAGTCTCCACCTAAACACTAACATAAAACTCATTTTATTCGAAACGGACAAAAAAAAATAAATTTAAATTAATTTAAAAAAACAAAAACAAAAATTGCTACAATAGCACGTGCCGCGGCCTCATCGACGTGTGAAATGGTCACCGTTCAACAAGGATGGGCACGACCAGTCAACCAAAGTCCTTTTCTCTTTTTTCTTTTTTTTTTTCTTTTTAATAAAAAACTCAAAAGTAAAATTCCAACGACAGGGCCACTCCCTCTCTTATTTCCCGCAATACCAAAGTCTGAGTTGGTCTATTTTGGTAATACACTTGGCAGTTTATCCATCAAATTTCAATTCTCGGTATCACCAATGAAAAAGAAGGAAAAAAAAAAATCAAAGTAAACATTTGTGGATCCTCTAAGTCAAATGGCTTCCTTGACGAAATTGATGACCACGAGATTAACACGCATGAAATAAAAATTAAGATTTAATCCTTCAAAAGAATATTATTGCAATAATTCAAATTTTTTTATTTTTAATATTTGAAGTTCTAATTTTTTTTTAAAAAAAGATATAAAGTTTACGAAAATAAAAAATTAAATTTTTATTACATAATTTATAAGTATATGATTTTTTAATTTAAAAAAAAAACCTCTTTATTTGAGAACATTCTGTGCAAATTTGAAAAGTTGGTTGGAATACACATCAGCTTAAGTAATGATAGCGATAAAAGTACTCGCGAGGCCCGTTTGAGATCATATTGTCCATCAAACATGCGGGATGATTAGCTTATTGACCTTGTTGTCTATTGATGCTGCCACCAATGAAACTTGGAGGACCTTTGAGGGTGGATGAGAAGTTGGGTTTTATTATTATTTTTATTTTTTAAAAAATTTGTATAAATAGCGTTATTGAATTGGGTGGATGAGAAGCTCGAATCCTGGATCTAGTTGGTAAGAAGTTGGCGAAAAACCAAATATCAAATGAATCCCAGTAGTACTAGGGTCTTCGAATCTGTCAAAAAAGTGTACAAACGCAAAGGCTCTTACGACTCATAGCCACATAGTAATAATTTATATAACGGATATTATTTCATCACAGTGTGACCTATTTTTTATTCTTTTCACCCTTTTGACCAATCGTTCTCGTGGGTTTTGGTTTTGCAATTTGTCTGCGCCGTCGATTGGCAGTAAGACTCTCCGATGAGAAGTGGCTAGGGTCACTGGTCAAGGAAATGAATGGCTTTCATGGGCCCGATGGCTAGGCCTAAAACCTTGAGCGAGCTCGTGCTTCGCCTGGACCTTAGGAGGACGGCATGTTAGTCGGCCGCCCGAGGAATCACAATACTAGGGTATGTGACACGGGACCCATAAAGCTCTGGGCCGAGCATCCATCCGTTGTCAACGGAGTGGTGTCACTCAACACTGGTCACCGGGTTCCTCTAAACATTACCTGTCGTCTCGGTCATCTGGGTTAATTATTTTAATTTTGAAAGGGAAAAAAAAAAAAATGATCATCATCTCGTTTGTCCACCAGGTTATAAATATTTATCGGTTGAATGCGCGCTATTATCCATGTGTTGGAAATAGTTATTACAAAAGCAAGAATTCATAGACAATAATACACGCTGAGAATTTTTTTTTAATATATCCGTAAACACTTTATTCGACCGATAGATTCGTCTAGATAAATAAAAAGGGTGGACCTTACACCAGACCTAATTTTTATGAAAAAAAAAAAAAAGAGTCTAAAATTTACTAGCTAAAATATTCCTTAAAAAAATAACTTATTTTCCAAATTTGAAATGAATGGTCCAAATGGCCCTAATATGATAAATCGTGTGTGAGAGGAAGTAAATGCTTGATGCCAAATGATCAAAGTGCTTGTCCCATTTTTAATCACATAAGTTGTATTTTTAGACATATTTATTTTGTCGCGGTTGTTCTCCGTTCTCTTTTATATTGTTATCTATTCTCTTTATATTGTCTGTACAGCTTTTCGGAAGGAAAATAGGGACAAATTATAAATAGATGCAATTTTAGAAGGTGGAAATGGAGTGTTTTTAACAATAATTTTGCTCTTATAAATAAATTATTTTAGTGTAACAAATTATAATAATTTTTTTTTAAATATAACAAATTTTTCTATTTATATGCGCCTCACAAAGTAAAATAGTAAAAGTATATTAAATCTAATAATTTTTTAAAACATAATAGGAAAAAAAATACTTAGGGTGTTTTCGAGAAAAAAGAAAGTGTCTTATTTATATTAATTTAAATATAAAATTTGATAAATAAAAATAAAGAAATAACACAAAATTAATATAATAATAATTAATATAAATATTAAAATAATTATTTTTAACAACTACAAATAATTAGTTTACTAATTATAAAATAATTAATCTAATAAATAATTAGTTATTAAATTTAAATCATTCACTATATGAAATTATATTGAATTTTTCATATCATCATATTTATATTCGCACGTATTTATAAATTTTTTTACGATTTTTTTATAATAAAAAATAAAATGAATATTAAAATATGTAAAATATAATTTTTATTTTTAATATAAAATAAGAATCTTTTAAAACATCTCTTCTTCGACCGGCGCTTCCCAGAGAAGGCCGTTGTTTTGTTGCCTCTCCATAAATGAAATTGATAGAATTTGGGCCGAAGAGAGAGGATCTGCCCTGATCTATGTCCATCACATGCAGATCAATCAAACAGTATCTAAAATGATTGAAGGGAAATTTGAACGTATACGTGTGTGGTCATGGCATGTGACGCGTATACACTGCGATAGTGACAAGGGCGCCCGCCCCGGCCCCTCTTTTCTTTTTTCTTCCCTGCACAAAAGGGTGGGGGACACGAACATGAAGGTTCCTCCGGCAATGGCACACTCGTTATTGTAACTGTCACGGTCAATTCACTCCTGGGTCTCATCTCTCAATGAGTAGTATTGTGACAAATTTACACCCATGTCGCCATGATAAGCTTAATTAATGATACGATAGGAATTAATGTTCGATTCATGTTTCGAGTAGAAGGCGTGAATTTTTAAGAATTGGAGGCAGTTTGAATGTGCTCGTATTTTGTTTCATTCGCGAACAGGAAATTAAAAAAAAAAATAAAATAAAATAAAATAATCAGTTGAGTGTAAGATTTTGCTTGTGTACATATGGGGGCCAGGAAGAAGATGAAGAGGCCAACTCGACAAAGATAAACGAGGGATACAGTGATTATATATTTCTTTTTTAGATAAAAAAAAAGTTGTTTGGCTTAATCTCAAAGAATCCCATAGAATTACAAACTTTCTACGGTAACGGGATGATGCATAATTAGAACATGGATGATTCTGATTATGGCAATTTTTGTGATTAAATATGTGACGTTGGAATGTTCGTGTGTGTGTTTTTTTTTTTTTTTTTGAGTAGTTTGATAGAGTACCAGTCAAGTTGTTGCCTCGTTGCTCGATGGTTACATGTGCATCAACGATCCTTGAACTTTAGTCGATACTTGTTTGAGGCTCAATTTTCGGAATAGAAAGCCAAAAATTGCAACGCTTTCATGTGATTTTGATCGACAGAAGAGTGAAGTATCATTGCAAATTGGGGGAAATATTATCCTTTCAAATTACACATTTTCAGAATAATTTTTGCTCTCTCTCTATATATATATTATTTATTATTATTATTATTATTATTGCTGGAATTGAATATTGATCTTACACGTACGCGTGGCGGTCCGATCAGAAAACGACGGGACCACTCACATCCTTTGATTACATTGATGTCTGCACGGACAAAAGCGTCCGCATCATCCGCCTAAAACTAGTTATCCGTTCCCATGAGTCTGACCAAACCATGCATGTTTCCCATGCCGGCATAATCGACCTGGACGCGCGTGCATTATGGTCTCTCCCTGCCAGCCGGATTTTGATTTTCCAAATTGCCGTTAATTTTCAATCCATGGACGACAGAATCCAAAACGCGAGTACGAATTAAATTTTGTAACTTCGAGACTGACATGTTTGCTCCACTTTATCTTTATTTAATATTAGAATAGGGAGATGCTATTTGCATGAAAAAATTGTTATATACGTATAAAAGTAAAGTACAAATTAAAAAATAGTTATTCTTTTATTCAATTTTCAATGTCATTAATTTTTTGTCAACATAATCCTCTCAAAAATAAAAAAATAAGTAAAATATTATATTAACATTTATATATGTATATTTATTACTTTTTATTTGTGAAAATAAAATATTTGAAATATATAAAAATATACTTTAGTTTTAATATATATTTTTATGTTTTTTTCTCTATATTAATTATAAAATATAATATTTAACTTATTCTTTTATCTTTAATTATATTATATTAAAAATAATTAGTAACATTTAAGATTTAGTTGAAAAAATAGAGTATTTAAAATTATATTAAAAATATTTTTTACCTTATTTTATAAAAATAATAATATGAACCTCACTTTTATCTCTTAAAATATATGTATAAAACTGTTTTTTTCATGTAAATAATGTTTTTTTAAAATATATTATTGTGTATAATAAGTCTAAATGTACAATAATAATAATTTTATATAACATAAATAAATAATTTTACTGAAAGACGTTAAATATTTAATATAGCTACAATAAAATTTTATATTTATTATTTAATAATTTTTATAATTAATTTTTATTATTTTTAACTAAACAAATAAAATATTTTCCAGAGACGAAGAACATTCTATACGCCACTTAAATATTTTTCACGTTAATTTGACAAGTTACGTCTGAATGGTGCCACGTGTGCAGTAGGAAAGCAATAAGAAAATTAATATGTTACCAAAAGAAATTAAAATATAAGGGAGATTTCAGGGTGACGGGTGGTCAGCCTAATGAAACCGTCGCTGGCGCTTACATTTCAACAGACTGCTACGCGTCATTGGTCTGTGATGCACCGTCAGATAACCACACGTTCCATCTCATTTCCTGGTGGGTATTACGTGTTTGAATTGACCACCCGTTTTGCCTTTAAATCGGGCACTTTCTCGCCATCGACTACGGGGGACCATTTTTTAACCGAAAGGATAGGAGGGGTGATTACGGGGAGAATTACCTCTATTTTCTGGGAAAATCTTTTCCTCAAGATTTTTCTCGGCAACCAAACATGGAAAATCTTCCCCAAAGTACGAGTCTGTGAAGGCTAGAAGGCCAGCTGGATCTGCCGGTTTCTTTTTTCCTATCCTTCTGTCTTCACTATCATCTATAGCTCTCCTCAATTGGGCTACACCAAATCGTGAGAGATTTCCTCGTTACCTTTTCTTGCAAAAGGACAACCGGGGGGGAAAAAAAACGCGTAAAAAAACCCTAAATTTTCAGGTGATTTTGAAAAGCCCTTTCTTGGTGGCTGCGATTAGACCAGTCAAGAAAAGGCATTCTTCTTCTGGTTCTGTTCTTTGTTAATTATTTCGAGAAAAGAGGGGGAAATAGAAAGAGAGTGAGGCCGGGGCTAAATATTGTTTCTTTTTCTAGTTCCAAGCGCAAGGATTGTTGATCTTTCTGAGTTAATTTTTTTAGTGTCTGAAAAAGAGATTTTAAAAAGATGGCGCATCAGCCGACAACGAATCTTGAGCCTTCAATGTCGTATGATTCGATACCGGGAAGCTCAGGGTATTTGGATTTGTTCCCGGAGAGAAGAATGTCGTATTTCGGCAATCAATTTGTCCTTAGATTGACTGTGATTGCTGGCATCGGTGGTTTGCTCTTCGGCTATGATACCGGTACCGTTCCCTTTCCTTTTTTTCTTGGGCATTTTGCTGCAATGGTTTGTTGTGTTTGAACTGTCAATTGATTCGGAAAATAAGTTTGATGGGAAGACCAAGATCTGATTGATTCGGATTTTGTTTGTGTTTTATGGTTTCTGTTGTTTGTGGTAGTGTTTTTTTTTTTTAAATCTTATTACGTTTCTTATGGATTGATTTACTGGGATTGAGTTTTGGCTTCTGTTTGGTTTTCTGGATTTCCCTTGGACTAATCTGAAAACAACTTTTTTGTTGGTTAATTTTAACTCTTTGATTCTTTGTTGTCAATGCTCTTCTGGACACGGAAGTCCAGTTGTGGCCGCTCCAATTTTGGCTTCTTCAGCAAGGTGGGCAGTTGGGGTTGGTGGACAGGAACGCCCCAGGTCAAAACAACGATCTGATTAGATGATAACCTTTTCTAGGACGTGCAACTTCCGTATAGTAGTAGCTTCCCGTCCTTTTTTTCGGGAATTCTATATAATGCGGCCCATCATTTATTACTGTATTCATGTCTGTGTTCTTTGACCATTCTTACTACGACTAGCAGAGCAGAACAAAATGTCAGCTACAGTTTCTTAATTTATTTGCAGCTAGTTGATGTTACGATGGTTCTGGAAACTGTTGCCCTACTGTAAGAATATTCATACAGCAATCATATGGTTTTGGCAGTTGGTTTTGTCTTGCTGAGGCGGCATTAAAAGTGTCATAAGTCATTAAAGTGCGAGAAGATATTTTCATTGGTACAATCGTAGGTGGGATTAGGGATAAAAGAGATAAGAGTATAGAAGTATAAAAGTATTGTAGGTGGCATTATCCAAACCACCTGGAGTCATTTTTTAGATTGTATATTGTTCACTGTGTTTTTGTGATATGAACCCTGTGAATTTTTGTGGTCCACAGCTATATGCCACCTTAGACTATTTGCTTTGGCAAATATGTATTCCTCGTAACTTAAATCTTTGTTGTCCTTTTCTCTGAAAGGCAAGAGGCATTCTATCTTTTGCCATGAATCATGAAGTTGGCATGAAAATGTGTGACTAAGCATACATAGGGGCTTGCAGGTGTTATCTCTGGGGCACTTCTGTACATCAAAGATGATTTTGAGGCAGTCAACAAGAGTAGTTTCTTACAGGTAATTAGTTTTGTGACGTCTTGCACCAGATTTCTTTTGTGACACTTCTAATTAGGTTTGTGTAAACTGTGAGGAGCTTGAAAAACAGCACAATTTTCTTTCTCATGATCTTGCAATGTTTGTTTGAGTTGGTAAATGTAGTTCCCAAGTGAAATTGAAAAGGAAGTGTGGTTCACACTAGAGTACCAATGAGACAACAGAATAATAAAAATGAGAAGATTATTGCATTTAAATGGAGGTTGGTTCATTGCAGATGGTGGTTGGTTGGATAAAAATCCTAGACTTTTCTTGACACTTACTCCATTTATTTGCGTCTAACCCTTATTTCAACTGAACATTTTTCTCTGTGAACCTTTCGTTTGAGGTTTGCTAATTTTTCAAGTTGGCAGGAAACCATTGTTAGCATGGCTCTGGTTGGTGCAATGATAGGGGCAGCATCAGGAGGTTGGATTAATGATGCATATGGACGTAAGAAAGCTACTCTTCTTGCTGATATTGTATTTGTAACTGGAGCAATTGTCATGGCTGCTGCACCAGATCCTTACGTTCTCATACTGGGACGACTCTTGGTTGGTCTGGGTATTGGTGTTGCTTCTGTTACTGCTCCTGTATATATTGCAGAAGCATCCCCGTCTGAAGTAAGGGGAGGATTAGTGAGCACCAATGTCCTTATGATAACTGGTGGACAGTTTCTTTCCTATCTCATAAATCTTGCTTTTACGGAGGTAAAGCTAATCATTCCTTTTTCATTCTTTCTCTGGATGGTTTTGTACCCCTCATATACTTGCTTCTGCTGTGGTCTACTCAACTGCTTGTATATTGGTTAGCGGACATAGGCTATCTGATCTCTTCTTTAATCCTCTAAATCTGAGGAAACAGATATTTATAAATGCTTAATCCTGACAGGAATCTCAATCTTGAGAGATTGATGGCGAGTAATCCTAAAAGTGTTCATCTGCCATACCTTTTGTTTAACAACTGAGGCTACTTTAAAATTAATAAATGAATTGATTTTTAGGGGATTGAAATAGAAGACAGCCTTATTTGTATTTGACTTGCATTTGAAATATAGAAAAGTGAAGAGTCTCTGTTATTCTTACAGGCTGGAGAACTATATTTTGGATTCTTTGTTGATTGCTTGAAAATATTATACCTTTTAATCAACAACTGAAGCCACTTTAAAATCAATAAATGAATTGATTTTGAGGGGAGTGAAGTAGAAGACAGCATTATTTGTATTTGACTCACATTTGAAACATAGAAAAGTGACCAGTCTCTGCTATTCTTACATCCTAGAGAACTATATTCTGGATTCTTTGTTGATTGCTGGAAAATATTTAATAATTCATCATTACATACTGTTGATTAAAATAATAATAATAATAATAATACATGATATTCAAGCTTCTAATGTGGAAGATTTGGATTTTTTTGTTAATCACTTCTCAGGGTGGAGAATTGTGTAATATAAGTTGATGTGGGGACCATATGGAGGACATAATTCTGGATTTTTTTTGTGTGATCAATTCTGAAATTTCCTTTTGACCAACCAATTTCTGGTGGTGATTTCTCTTATAAGATCTGAACCGGTTCCCTATATTCATTTGATGGATAATATCTTTTGTTGTGTGAAAGCTTTTCCATTGTGCATCTTTTAGAGACAGCAAGATAGAATATGGAGTTTTCATTTTAAGATTTGGCACTAAGAAACATCACCCAGGGCGTCTGTCTTTTTCTTTCCTGTGTCTCTTTTTTTCTTTCCTGCCGAAGTTAGACGATCTACGGTCCTTAATGGCATGTGACGGATTCCTATTGGCTGGAAATTATTATGATGAAATATCATTCAGCTTTCCTCGTTTCTACAAAATAGCGCTTATATCAGTTCATGGTTCCCCATGTTCTGCTTCAGTATACTCAGCTGATTCATTTGTTTATAAGTGGGACATTAATTGATAGCTCAATATAATAAACTAAAAGTGTTGTGCTCTTTCAAAATAGTTGGTACTGTTCACATTTCCTTTGACAAGAGAACATAAAATAGACAATGGAGTTGTACTTGAGTGCATATTTCAATTTTCTGCTAAGCCTCAAATTTTTGAATGTTCTGAAGCTAAACTTGCTTGTTATCATTGAACACCAACTGTTGATTTTGATCTTTCCCAATCAAGGACCTTAATAGACTCTGACTCTTGTAAATTGTCAATACACCTCATTTGACCTAAAAGTCTAATTAATAACTGTCCCTTATTTTCTTTTCATTTTGGAAAAGGTCTGATGTGGTCCCCTGTCCCTGATATGACCCAAGTGACTCATTTGGATAGATCCTTCTTACTAGAGTAGTGTGTGAATCCAGGTTACTGTGACTCACAATATTTTTTCTCTCATTGAATTTATTGTTGTTGTAGTACTATCTACAATTATTCCTGTGCATCTTACCTATTCCTTTTGTGAAGTTCAAATGCTGCAGCTTCTCTTGCTCTGGCTTTGTCAGCCCTTTTGTTTCTACACCATGATGGAAAATTTATTCTGTCCTTCTTAAGTTCACCCATCATTGGTGTTCTCATCCATATCTCAATTTTGTTATTTTGATTCTATTTTAGAAAAATAAACTTTGTTGAGGACATAAAGTGTACTCAATTGATCTTAGTCTGGTCACATTTGTAAATTTGCTAAGGTCAGATACCTCAAGTTAGAGTTACTTTGTGAATTTGCTAATAGCAGCTTAAAATATCCTTAACCAAAAGCAGATTAAATTCTGGGTTTACAATTGGAGCATGATCTGCAGCATAAATCTGTTGGTCGAATTTTCACAAATATTAGCTTGGATCAAATTATTTGGGATTTGATCTTTTTATTCTTGTTTTAAAGGTTTTTTGCAATATGTTTTCTTATGTTGCTATTGCTTTGACAGGTCCCAGGAACATGGCGATGGATGCTTGGGGTTTCAGGTCTGCCAGCTGTGCTTCAGTTCTTCCTTATGCTCTTTATGCCAGAGTCTCCTCGATGGCTTTTTATGAAGGTACACCTATATTCAATCATTTTAAGAAGATAATCTGAGAATGCTGTTTTTTTTTTTTTTTTTCACTTCTCAAGCTTCTTTACAAACAATTTTCATCTTGATGTCCAGAATGATAAAGCTAAAGCCATTACAGTGCTGTCTAAGATATATGACTTTCCACGGTTGGAGGATGAAATTGATCATCTTTCTGCTGCTTTAGAGGAAGAACGTCAGAAAAAGAGAGATGTCAGATTCTTGGATGTGTTTAAGTCAAAAGAAATGAGACTTGCTTTTCTTGCCGGTGCTGGACTTCAGGTAATATTTCTAAACTGTTTGTTCTCCCAAAAATGAGTATGTTTCATTGATGATTTTTGTTCCCTATGCTGCCAATATGAGTTGGCAGGCACGTACCATTGATGGTTTAGGAATTAAGATTTATACTAGCTCCTTTGTTTCTATCTTTCCAAGCATGTGGCCAATAAAGTACTTGGAGTGTGAAGCATTTTACACGAATATAGATCTGAATCCTCACACTTGGTTCTCACATTTCAATTTATTTCTATATTTGATTCAACTGAAGTCACTTGTAAATAATGAACTTCAACCAGCTTCAAGATGTGTAATGAACTACAAATGTATAATTATGCAGGCTTTTCAGCAGTTTACTGGTATCAATACCGTCATGTACTATAGCCCAACCATTGTCCAGATGGCCGGCTTCAGTTCCAACCAGTTAGCTCTTCTTCTATCCCTTATTGTTGCTGGAATGAATGCTGCTGGATCAGTTCTTGGCATCTATGTTATTGATCTAATTGGCCGAAAGAAGCTGGCTCTCGCAAGTTTAGGTGGGGTAATTGCATCCCTCCTCATCCTTTCTATTGCCTTTTTTGGCGAGTCATCTGATTCTTCAAGTGATATCTACGGCTGGCTGGCAGTTTTAGGGTTAGCCCTATATATTGCTTTCTTCTCACCTGGCATGGGACCTGTTCCATGGACCATGAACTCAGAGATATATCCCCAGGAATATCGAGGAATATGTGGGGGTATGTCAGCTACTGTAAATTGGGTATGTAATTTGATAGTGGCGGAGACCTTCCTATCGCTTGTTCAGGCTGTGGGGACTGGGTTGACTTTCCTGATTCTTGCCGGTGTTGCTGTAGCAGCAGTGGTATTCGTGATTGTGTTCGTGCCTGAGACCAAGGGGTTGACCTTTGTTGAAGTAGAGCAAATCTGGAAGCAAAGGGCTTGGGGAAGTGGATACAATACCCTTCCTGACCAAGGAACAGAATCTCGTTGAGTGGGCCTGCTAAAGAGAACTATCGGCAAGCATATGTTACGTAGGTGCTGAATAGGGTGGTGCGTTTCCATTGTACATTTTAAGTGTATTTATTGGCCTATGGGTGTTTGTGGATGGTTTTTCCGTAATAATCATGTTAGCCTGAGCCCTCTTTTCGGGGGTTAGGCCTTGAGCATTTAGACGTCACAAGCTCAAGGCAAAGGGTGGTTTTATTCTTTACTGAGACGATGTTACTTTGTTCAATGTGCGGTGGGCCTTTCTTTTGTTTGCTGTGAAAGGCCAATTTGTTCAACATCCAATGGGCGTTTCTTCATGTTTACTAAGAAAGGCCATCCTTGGATTACTCTCTTAAAAGTCAAACTTCTGTCTTTTGGTTGAATTTGCGGGATTATTTTTCATTCAATTATTTATTATAATAATAATTATTATTATTATTTATTTTGGAGAACTTAATAGCTATATGTCTGAATATTTTGAGGTGAGAATTTAATTGTTCCAATTATTTGATCATTGGAGCTGGGAAGTGTTCAAGGAATCATGTTCGTGTCTTCGAAAGAGAAAAGTCGCCGGTGGAAGTTTTTCTAAACAAATATAGAAACCGTTTAATTTAGAGAGATGAAAATAAAAGAGAATGTACGAAAAATTTAGATGTATTACTAAAATAACATGTAGGTAATGAAATATTTCTAAAATTTTTACAATAAAAGCTATATTCTTTTGAACATGGTAATATTTCATTGGTAACTAGAAATTTTTACTTGCAAATTCAAAAGTAAACATAAGACTGGGGACGGACCGGTCGTAAGAGTCTACTCATATCATATTCTTGACTTTGCAACTTGAAATAGCGAGCAAGCTCCGCCCTGTAGTCCTGGACAACTGAGCCAATAACTCATTGTGGCTATTGCGTCTCTTGCCCTCACAACTCTTCCTTGGGCAGCTTCCGCCCGTCTCCTCTATAGCAGGTTTGGTTCCAGCTGGAGGAGGCCGAAAACAGCGGGATTCTTCAAAAGCTGTTAAAAGTCTTTTGGTAGGCTACCAATAGCACCGGAACGTCAACTCAATTGTCTAAGAGTGGTCAGCACAGTAGTTCCAACTACCAAGTGGAAAATAGCCCCATAAGACTTTTTTATTTTTATTTTTGGTAATATTCACTGGCAAAGGAAATTTGTCTGGACTCGAATTCCACTTCGCAAAAACAAAGTGGAGCAGCGAACGGGTGGTTGGTGGGGTCATAAAGAAAGAAGGGAATAAAGCAGAATTATTATCATTATTGTCATTAAAAAAAAAAAAAAAGAGGCTAATATTAATGAGTTGGGCGGCCAATGATGATCTCACACAGTGGAAAAGGGCCTCGCTTTTTTAAGCTGGTCTATGCTTTTCCCGTTATAGTAATGCAGCAAAAAGGGTTATGCATAAGCTCGTATGATTGGTTGGACGATATGTGTATAGGTCTCTTCACGCGGGCGATATTCCCCCACACCCATCAGCATAGCGTCTCCTTCTCCTCCATTGCATTTAAGGCATTAAGCAATTAAGAGACAACATAACCGGACCTGTTGATCCATACACAGTATTTACAACTACAAGGATTTACCGTATAAAAGGGGTGGTGGTGTTCTTCAATATAAATAAATTAAAAATATAAAAAAATTTTGATTGGGCAATTTTGCAGGAATCTTCAGGGATTTAAATATACCTACGCCGTACTAAGTCCTAGATGTGCATTCATTGGCGGTTCCCGTAAAATATATTTCCCGTAACATTACTCGAAATCCTCATCAAATGTCCTTCTTAGACGCTGTAACAGCGTTTTTTTTTTTTAATTTTTTATTTATTTTTTGACTTGAGTTCTGACAACGGGGATGTGGAGCCCCCGCCCCACCAATTAATGTAGCCCACCAGAAATGTTCTGACTCGTGTTTCCCGCGACATTATTGACCGGTTTAGACGAGCCACGTGGTAGCTGGCCCGTAATTGTCGTCGTTCTAAGCTGTCCAACAACGGCATCCCACGTGGCTGGCTCATCGTGAATCACACCTCATCTACTACATGCATGCATGCATGCATGCATGCAGGCACGGATGCTCACATCCCATCCGATTCTCCTTATCATCCACCCATCACACATAGAATTGTAAAATGACAATGACACCCACGTGGCGCAAGCAGTAGCGGTAACCCACTTCCCGTGTGATGCCCGATCGAGCTGCTAGGCTAAGGGTACTCTTCTGGTTTATAAGAATCCAATCGGAACGGAATTAAGTTGAGTTTCTTTATTGTCATTTCTTTTTAATAAAAAATTTATATTAAAAATATAATATTAAATTTTAAATTTATTAACATAAAAAAATATTTAAATGATTACTTTTTCATATAAAAAATTAAATAATAATATAAACGAATAATTTTTAATTTCAATTTATATGATTTGATATACTTGTTATATATTTTACTTCTTTTTTTTAAAAAAAAAGAAAAGATCAAGTTATTATTATTATTATTTTTTTTTGAATCACGGAATATTTTATTTGAAACTGTTTCAATAAAAAAAACCTCTAAAGAAACATTCTATACGGCACCATTATTGCTGCTAAAACGTCAGTAAAAACCCACTAAAAAAAAAAGAAAAAAAAAAACAAAAGGATTCCTGTACAAAGTAAAAGTTCTCCAATTGGCGTCAAAGGTACCAGACCTCCAGAGGTAACAACAGCGACAGCATCTGCCTGCGTACTCGACGCCAAGAAAGGTTTCGTTTTACTTGTTATTAATGTAGTCAATGGGTCAGCAAACGCATTACATTAGTGGGGTTGAAATGTGAAAGCAGTACTTATTTTTGTTCAGCTGATTAATATGTTGGGAGGACGGAAGTTGAAAATTACGGTCACGTTCCACCACCAATAAATTACGGGACTTGTTATAAGAGAATCACTACGGTCCGATTACTGTACTTTTTTCTTTTTTTTTTTTCCTGAGAAATCAATCGTAACTGTGACATGTAATAGAAACGAACCGAAATTGAATCAAAATCATCAATCGACGTACAGTTTTGACCCGGTAATCGTAAAAAAGGAAAATAAACATCAACGATACAGTAGAGAGATGATGTTGGCGATGATGTGAGCGCAACACATATTCATTATTCTCGAAGCCCCTGAGATTGGCCGGCTTGGTAGTTAAGTAGTCTAATAACCATAAGGTGATTGGTACCAGATCATATTATCAAAATATTTCTTTTCTTTAGAAGCCTACAAAAGGCCAATGATTTTGAGACGTCTGCGATCCACCAAATAATGTATCCAACTTCATAACTTTATCAGTGCACCACAAAAAAAAAAAAAAAAAAAAACACATCACGAGTATATTGATTATTATATCTGCAAACCATGATCAGTAGAGCTAACCATCATCCAACTTCATATCACTGCAACTTTCTTTGCTTCCTGGAGATGAAAGGTTGAGAAACTAAGAGTTCATCGGTCTTCTTCCCCCCACCCACTATTTGCAAACTCTATAGACTTAATGCAAGGGGGTTTCGTTTGTGTGTAACAACACTTTGAAATCTAGAAATATGCGATGCCAACAAATGAGTTGACTTTGCAGGAACTTGCCAGCGTTTTTGAATATCGAGATGGGTGGCTTGATCCTAGGGATTAATTTAACTACTTCAGATCTAAAGGGCTCTCTGTCTTTGGTGTACCACAAGGGCTATCATATTAATAAGTTGAAAGTCATTAGCGACGCACGATCCAATATTTATAATTTTCTTTTTTTTTTCTGATTTTATAATTAAAAACGATTGTCACCACTGGTTTATTATTCACGGCTTAACAATATATTCTTTTTTATTCAATCTAATACACGCCATTCAAGTCAAGACTGAGCAATTGGGGGGAATTCATCGTAAATGTTTTCTTAATTTTACTAACCCAGATTCAAATTAGGAAAAAAAGAAAAAAAATCGATCTAGAGTTATTTCAGAGATAACGAACTCTATAGCTACAATTAGCCTCCTCACTTGACTTTTATTTCAATTTAAAATCAATACCTCAATGATTGTTAATCTCTCTCTTGCCATTCCACATGACCTTAAAGAAAAAAAAAAAGAAAAGAAAAAGGAAAAAAGAACTCCTCTTGTATGATCATACAATTAACTCACAACCAAATCTCACTGTTTTTTTCCATAATTAAAAACATGGTTCTTATTGCACGGACGAAGACATCCAATAGGGGAAGAATATATGACAGATGTGATAAGTGTGGTTCTATCTGCTTTATTATTATTATTTTTTTATAATATATGATATGTATATAGTTAAGATAAAATATATAAATATATGTTTATATTGTGCATCTAATATTTTTTTTTGATAATTATATATATATATATATTTAATTTCTTCTACACATTCTATTTTATATGTTTATAAATCATACTTTTTTTTCTTCTTTTTTTAGGAAAAAACAAAAAAATGCTGGAAATCTACTTGAATCTTACACCCGTCATGCTACCTGCAGACTCTCTCTCTGTTTTTTTTTTTTTTACTTCCTTTTCGGAAACGTGCGTGCAAACAAAAGCCCGGTTAGCAGTAAATAACAACAACTCACAACCGCCACGTGGTGGACCCCCTACTTCCATTGCTTAACATTGCCTCTCACCGCTTGTCCTCTTCTGCTTCTTGCAACGATCAGCAACCTATGACAGCTGTCCTCCTCCCCCACTTCGTCATCCTCTGTTGTCTTGTAATGCAGACGCAAAATACATGGATGCATATGTAGTACATGCATTGGTCAGGCATGCCTTATACCTCAAAAGAATAAAATTAAAAAAAAAAAAACATAAAAAGAAGGGAATCAATACGTAGCAAATTTTCATTGACTCAAAATGATTTTATATTTTATATACAATATTTTGCAATATATTAATAATATTTTATATAATATAAAGAATTATATTAGTATTTATTATTTTATTATAAATATCGTATATATTATGTAAAATATTATTCATATAATTTTACGTTCATATACATTCATGAAATTTTAAAAAAATTTACAAATATAACAAAAAACATACGGCCGTTTGTTTACAATTGCGATTAACATTATCAAGTGTTCATTCAATAAATTATGAATAATTACAAAAATATTATTATAAATATTTTTAGAAATACTAAAATACTTACATCTTATGAAAAGGTCAATATATATATATATATTGGATGAAATAGCAATTTGTATTTTAAAAAAAAAAGTATTAACGTTTTTAGTTTTTGGCTCATATGAATTATCCACACACATATTTTGATGTTCAATTGATTCTCACATATAATTTATTTATTTCAAAACAGTTGAAGAATTTGATATTATAAGAGTGTTGGCTTAATATATATAGGTAAGAGTATCTTTTATTGTTTTTGTCCTATTTAACTAACTTTTGTTTACATAATACAAAATAAATTGTGCTAGATGCAAATATATTTTTTTAAAAATAAATAAATAAATAAGGCAAAAGTAGAGGGGTAAAAATGAAAAAGACGGGGGATACCTCTTCAGTGGATGCAGCTTTATAAGGACCACCTCTGTTTGGCTGAGAGGCACGATTGGGAGACAAAGAGAGATAAAATCTTTAGAGAGGGATGGCAGACGCCTGTTGCGAAGAGGAATCTTGGGTTTCTCGTAAAAATCTAATCCAAGAAAGGGAAACTGATCAAACACATTATCGAACAGGCATGGATGGTGCTGCTTTCTGCCAAGAAACTGAGGATGTATGGCAAAAATTGAGCCAAAGCAACGCCGGCACTGCAGCCAACACGGCCCTCAAAAGCAGCACTAAGATCAACAAGGCCAGTAGTCTTGTAGATTGCAAGAAGAAGAAGAAGAAGAAGAAGAACCAGGTGCTGCTAGAAGGGTACGTGGAGGTGACCCGCGAAAGTAACGGTCTTGAGGATGATTTGAAGAGGACAAAGAGCCTGACTGATGAGGATCTTGATGAGCTAAAAGGGTGCGTGGATCTTGGGTTTGGGTTCAGCTATGATGAGATCCCTGAGCTATGCAACACCTTGCCGGCCCTTGAGCTGTGTTACTCTATGAGCCAGAAGTTTCTTGACGAGCACCACCACAAGTCTCCTGAGAGAACTTCTCCTGTTGCTGCGCCTGAGGCTTCCTCCGGTCCCGTTGCTAATTGGAAGATTTCTAGTCCGGGTGAGTGGCATTACATTACCTTGTTGGTTAATTTGGAATTTGGTTGTCAAATTTTGTTGATTGTCTCTGTATTGGATTGGCAAACAAGATGATTAGGTGGGCTATCTCTGAAGTTTGTAGATTCATCACATTATCTTTGGTTGGATACTGATGGAACAGACAACCCATAAAAAATTAGATCCTAAAAATCTGCTTTTGTCTGGGATCATGCCGGTACCAGGGAAGTGGGAAGTTTGAAGAAAGGGCTTATTTTTCCACTTTGTGGCATACTGACATTGAGAAGGATGTATAATGCTTCCCATCTTTGTAGTGATGAATTAAATTATGATCTCCGATGATTCTGAGAAGTAAATTTGTTAGCATATTTAGGCTCTGATTTGAAGACTAGTTTTCTGATGCAAGTAGCTTTTAAACAGATTCAAACACTTAATCCAGTTTTCTCAATACGAGGAGTTATGTTCCCAGATGAAAGAAATTATCTCCTTTTCATTCGTCTCTCCCAGTGATAGAGTTGGTTTTTGTTTAAAGTAAACGGCACCATAGAATCCTGAGCTTAAATTGTTTAGTGGGATATACATATTACTTTGAAGAATAAATGTATCTATCACTTGATTGTAACTTGTTGGTTTCTCATAATACATATTCAGGTGACCATCCCGAAGATGTGAAGGCCAGGCTTAAATTTTGGGCACAGACTGTGGCATGTACTGTTAGATTATGCAGCTGAAGGAGACTGAGTATTCAAAGGACTCATTGAATTGAGGCAAATCAATGCAGGTTTCGTCGCCCATGGAAAGCCAAGAATCTGGATCTTCGTGCCAAGCTTGTGCTCACCAACCCATTCCTTCATACTTGTGCGTAGGATTTGAAAATCCTAGATTGTCTGTATAATGGAGTGAACCTGCTGGAGCCTGTCGAATGATGGGTTGAAAGAAGAGAAATGTGTCAGGTTCGAGAATAACCAGATACCAATGTTAGCTTGACTTAATTATAGCAAGCTTATGATTATGGACTGCTATATGCACATATTGTATTTAGCACCTTGAAAATAAATTGTTGTTTGAATGAAGTCTTTTGTATTATTGCTAGTTTAGGTCTAATATGCTCATAAGTAGACTGAGTGGTGAATTTTTATGCAGTGGTGAGAGCCTTCACCAGCTACTTTGAGACCTCTGCATTTGCTTAGGTAATTGATCTAACCGGGCTGACTGATGTCATTTTCTGCTATCTTTGATCCATGAATGAAAGTTGTCATGCCCTTATACTAACAACATTCAGTTGCTAATCACTGACTGGTGTTTATCCATCCTATGGATAGATGAACCACACATTTGGCTGGTATGGCAGAGGAGCTGGGGGATGAAAGGGTTAAAAGACGGAAGCTGAAGTGCACTATGTGCCTCTGTCTATTACTAACACAGTTGTCTCTTTATAGCTCATTTCATTGTCCCCCAGTGCTTGATTTGGATTTGTAGCTCTTGACACTGACTTCAAGATTAGAGCTCAGCCATGTGTTTTGTAAGGTATTGGTTGATTCACTTTGGCTTTGGCCTTGGCTAGAGCCAAGTGAACCGTGTCGGTCCTCTTTATCTCTAATTCATGAGAGCCTTTCATGGAATGTTGAGAGCATAGGAAACATATATGTTTCTATGCTCTGTTTGCTAACAAATTCAAGTGTTAGATATGTATCCATTAATAAGATAACCATGGCTAAATTCTTTTGCAGATTGCAAGTATGGGTTTTGACATTGTCACAATGTCATCCCTTTTCCTTGATATTTTTGAAATCAAGGCCTAATATTCAATTGCCATACCTTTACCTTATCAGTACTTGAATACATATGAAATAAAATGATTTTCGGAGCACAAGGTTGTCATTTTGGAAAGTTTAGGGTGTAGAATTAGGTAATTTGATCTGTTTGCAAAGTCATCATCGAAGATATAAACTAGAATTGAGCTAGCGATGGGTTCAAATTTTGCATGGCTCAGATCTTTTCGGGTTTGATGTTCTCAGTACTGGGTCACGGGATCAACAAGTTGAGTAAACAGGGGGGCTGAATCTATGTTGTTTTGTCCGTACTCGTGCAATAGAAGTTGTTACAGTGGCGAGGACTGGACCTAGCAATTTCCCACATCATCAGGGATGTAATGTGATGTGACCAACGCTTTTGGGTGATGGACTTGAATTGGTGGTGGATTTAAACACAATGCCTAAAGAGTCACGAATTGCCACGGTGCTGAATATGGGAGATATCTTATGAAAACATTATTCGGAAACATACGAAGGGCTTAAACAGTTTGCTGGTTAGGATTGAAAGCAAAATTCAAGCTTGAATAAACAGTTAAGCATTGATCAAAAGGAAAAAAAACAAAAAATAAAAAGCTGCAAAGCGGTCGGTTTCAAAAGACCAAGACATTACGTAATTTCAGTTTCCTGACTGCTTGCCCTTCGGCTACGGTTCTTTATTTTGACTACAAATGGATAGGTAGGCAGGGTTGACTTTTCAAAATACATATCAATTGCTGCTTTTCCAAAGTGGAAGTGGGTCGCCACTTCAACTTGAGCCTTCGCAGATTGATTTGAGAACAAGGTGGAGAACCTATGCATTATGGGGAAGAAAAATCAGGAGGGACGTAGAAAATCGTGATAAGCCTTCCTTACATTGCAATTTACAAGTCTCTCAGGATAATAAACTTTAGCAACAAATTTTTAGTTTTAAATTTAATTATCATTGACCACTTGAATTTTTTCTCCCGTCATCTCCATTTTATTATAAATTAAATTTAGAAAGAGATCTAATTCTTCTAGCGGACAGCCCTTAAAAGGAATTTTAGTAACATATTCTTAAGAATACTGGAAGGTGGTTTCTTTCGTTCCTGCATTTTGTATAGTTTAAGAAAGCTGATTACACTTTATATAAATTTCCACACAGAAAACACACAAAGACAAGATTATTACAGATATATACTGTAAAAAAAATCTAACCAAAAAGCCATTCATTTTATTATCTTTGTCAAAAGAAAGATCTTCACGTGAATGGAGGATCAATATTGACCGTAATTCCAACCTACAAACCGCTGGATAATAATGGTACAAACATCTTAATGGAATAATATAAGTGTTTATGATAACCACACTATTAAGTTTATTCTCCTTCATAAGAATTTCAAATCTTGGCCCTTTACGAAGATTCCAACAGTTCTTGTATGTCTTTCTGCAAAAGGAAAAGGAAAAATGAGCATCAGATGAATTTTCTGCAAATCTCTGGATCTAGACACTGCCAAAGGAAAGAAGTGCTCCAACCTCAATTTTGAGTGGTGATGTAGTGGGGGCATATCTCTCCACAACCTTCCCTTCTTTGTTCACCAAAAATTTTGTAAAATTCCATTTGATGGCATCTATAAACAATCCTCCTTTTTGTGATTTCAAGAAATTGTACAGAGGGGCTGCATTCTTCCCATTCACCTCAATCTACAAAAAAACAGATTAAAAAAAAAGAAAAACAAAAAGCATCTTTAATAAAACCCATGCTTGTTTCCAATTTGTTGAACCTGTGGGGTTACCTCTTATATAATTTCAAAATGATTATCAAGGTGTAAAATTAAAGCTAAGTAGATGGCATGATAGAAAAAATTTCTTCAGGTTCCTTTCCAATCAATTGTTGATCCTTGGTTTTCCATCTTGGACAAGCAGATGGCATTCTTGTGAACTAGCTCGTGAATAATTGTAAGGGATCAAGTTTAGAATCAGGAACATGTAAAAAAGAAAGAGTGGTTTTAAATTTGCCATAGAGGAACTCCCTATTTGCAATCAAGTAGATAAACAAGTTTCCTTTGGAACAGCACAAGTGGATATACAGCTTGATAAAGTCCTTTTCTTTTGATAGTTTTCATGTCATAAATCCCACTTACCTTATCAAAAATTGGGAATTCAGCTTTGAACAATGTGCATGCCACTTCTTGAATCTCCTCATTGCTTCCTGGTTCTTGTCCGGCAAACTGGTTGCAAGGAAATGCCAAGATCTCGAACCCTGCTAGAACAACGAAGTACAGGATTTACCAGCTTCAAATTACTTCTACTTGAACTGGAGTTGAAAAGAAAATAAATGCAGGCTCACTGCTGCATAAAACTTTTGACTAGTTTGCATCATGTTTGTTTGCATGAGTGACCAACCTTGATTTTTGTACTTTTCATATAGAACGTTTAATTCCTTGTAGTTTGACTGCGTTAAGCCACTGCAAAAAAGGAGAACAACAATTGAAAATACCAGTGCAGAAAGTTTGAATATTTGTTAAAATCAAATGATTGGCCAAAGCCGGCAAACTAGCTGCATTCACTCAGAGTTCAACGCAGTGGCAATCGGGGGAGGTCAGATCGACACAAGCGCCACATATGCCTATCAAACTTCAGGAAACACAATGTACATGATCACTGTCAGCATTCTCAGAAAGCAGTGTAGGCAAAACCAACAAATCTAATGGAGGGAATGGTCTTTCCCACCATTCCTATGCCAAAAGCTAGATCATTCCACAACAGATTTCGTTTGATCGAGCAATCTATAAGCTAAGATGGCCAAACATAAATGCATTCTTGTTAGATTACCATTTAGACGCAACATTCACAATCAAAAGAACCTTTCCACTGTAGTCACTCAGGCTGACATCATTTCCGCGGGTATCCTGCAAGCCAACAACATCAGTAACTTCATATGAACCGCGAACATAAATCCTGTTCTACTAAATAAATAGCATCAACTTAATTGGGTTAAGACCCTGAGTCCGAAAACTAGAAACCCATACATGTATTGAAGGATAATTTGATCACATCACATGAAACCGCAAAAAGAGAGAATAATCTCATTTGATCACACTATAGGCTTCCACCGTAAGCAAGTCAAAAAAGCAGAAGGCTCAAACTCAGGCATTCAAAACTTCGTAATCTGGCGGCGGTTCACACTGGGTAGGTTCAGATGCACGAGGACTCAGACACGTGAATACAGTTTATCGTTACACCAAGACTCATTCTTCATTCACTCTCAGACCTAGTTATTAAAATCAAATACAGAGAAACATATGACTGAATTCTACAATAATAATATCACACAACAATAGTTCCTGCTCGGAAGATAGACAAAGCCCCACAGACAAAAAGGCAGAGGTCCCAGTCCTTAACTAAACAGGAAGCCAAAACTCATAACTGAGAAGGTTTAGTATCCGAAAACTCACAAAGGATATTCGAGCACTGTTGCCTGGTTGCTAAAAAGGAGAAAAAGAGACAAACAACTAGCAATACCAATCTTAAGCCTTTCCTGTGGAATCTCAATTCCACTGCAATCACCGGAGACCATCGTAAGAGAAACAAGATGTACCAAAAAAAAGAAAAAAACAGAGAAACAAGCACGAAAGATTAATTTTTTTTTTTTCTAGCCCTCCATAATTCTGAGAACCCACCATATAAAACGAAAACATTGAATTAAGAGTCAAGTAAAGTATGCAGAATTTAACTAGTACCTTGACAGTGAATTCATAAATGGATTTGGGTGCTTCTTCAGCCATATTTCTTGCAGAGAATGTAGGCGGGTACCTATAGAAAAGAAAGATTGCTAGGACAAGGAAGAAAAGAGAAACCCAGTTGGTCAAATGCATGGTCCTGACTGCCCAAATATATTAAGTAATCATTAAATTCCAAAGAAACGTATCTGTTCTTGCACGACTAGCTAACAAACAATAATGTGAAATGTTTGACTCTTTTTTAATTTTTTGTGTATTATTGGAGCAATTTCCTTCTTGATAACGTTTGCATTTAATAGGGTAGGAACTAGCAGTTGGCTGTGGGTGGGCAAGATTAATGCCGCAGATATGTGGAAGCAAAGAAGCTTGGACATAGCTTGCAACGGATATCATAGGCGTTGAAAGATGGTATATAACAATAAATGTTGAAATAGAAAACAAAATTGTGACAGCTAGAATCGATAGATTCAAGGTTGACTAATTTCTTTGTACCCCCCCAGCCAAAAAAAAAAAAGAAAAAAAACAACTAATTTCTTAATCAAATTATAAATGATTCGTTCATTTGGTTTATATTTTTAGCAATTATACATATATAAGAGGAAAAGAGGTTCCGTGTGAAAGGTGAGTTAGTTGAGCTATGTGAACACCCATTAAAGGTTTCAGTAAACAGGCACCCCACGGAGGCGGCTATGGACGGGGTGGTTGTTTTTCTTTTCTTTTCCTTTTTTTTTTTTTTTCCCTTCCTGACAGTCAATTTTTTTAGTCAGAAGTTAGTTCGGACATGCCAGTGTGTTTTTTATTGTGTCCAACACACTGCGTCCTCAAAACATTTTCTGTTATTAAGTCTTCAGTTCTGTGCGAGATGAGGCAGTTTAGTCATTTGTGTATTGTGGTCTGGCACTCGCGTGCGCCGAGCATGGAATCACGCCTGCCGGAGCCTTTGAGATTTGAAAGGGAGAAATCCTTTTTACGGTGCAAGATGACAGGAAATTGAACTCAATTCGGATAGACAAGCAGTGCTGGTGAGAGTACAGGAAAAAAAACAAAAAAACAAAAATATAAGTGTCTTTTATATTGTGAAAAAAGAAAAAAAAATCTATGCTGTAAAAATTGTTTTAACGTATGTGAAAGACTTAAGATGGTAAGAATCCTGTGGGAAGCGCAAAAGAAAAATCACCATGATTTTATTTACTACGTGACAACAACATTGTAGATCAAATTCACATCAAATGCGGTGTAAAAGAGGTCTTTGGGTGCATAGATCACTAATCAGGAATAGTCCTACCTTATTGCATTTTCACATAAAATTGCTGTTCTAAAGATGCAAGACGGATCTCTCTCTTCGGGCCACAATTTCAAAAGTTTCACCTTTGCACTAAGTCATGGGCACTAGAATGCTAATTTAATCAATCCTTAGGTTGCACCATATCCCTGCGCCAGTGAATTTGAACTCACCCTATGCGGTTGGAGTCAATGGCAACATGCCACGGATGGAAAATGGTTGTACAATAAAAATTAGAGATGATCTTACTGCGCAGAACTAAGGGGGCAGTTGCAATTGAGCTCGTAATTTAAACTGAAGCTGAAACAGCTTCCTTAGAATCTTCTGATTCAAAAGAAGGAAAAAACTTATCTGAGTTTACTTTCTTGTATCCATTAGAAATCAATGAAAATGGTAGAATTCCACTGGCTCTTTTAACATGGCTTCCATCAACTCTCTTGATAATTTACTTTCCAGAACATCAGAGCAAAACAAGCAACATAATAAGTGGCTATACTTTTTTTTTTTTTTTTCAAATACACCTCTGATTTCAACTGATTTCGATGCCTGACATGACATATCCACTTTCCTATCGCATTATCAAACAGAAATTGATCGAATTTCCAGAGGATTATCTGAAACATGACAGTTAAAACTAAGTTCTTCTACTTGCATGGAAAACACATTGCCTTTTGTCCACAAAATACTATGTACCTTTTCTTTAACATAATCGAGGATCTGGTTAAAGTTGGTCTTCCCATCATGTCTCTCCATGCAGCAACGCACGTGCTACCGGCCTCTTTTGCCTGCCAAAGAATGCACATATTGGCAAATTGTATGACGAGGGAAGTGTAAACGTGATAAAAAAGCTCATCACAATTTCAAACAATTCCAATTCCATTATAACATGAGAGTGTGATATCTAAGCTGATCATTCAGCAGCAGAACAACTCATTCAAATAAGACTGCACGGTCTCGAAAATTCTAGCCATCACCATATCTGTTCCCCAAAAAGTAAAATGAAAAATATTCTTTAGAGCAATGCAGGTTCAAGGCGAATTAGTGCAGTGCTGCTTTGAGAAAATATCAATTGTAATGTACAAATTCAACAAACCAGAACATACAGCTTATGCATGATGTTAATAATAAAGCATGCGAGAGAATTCTTTAAAATTGGGAAGATCCTTTTTATTTCACCATAGAAGAACAGGGCTACCAACATAAGAAGCACCAGTTTTTACCGAAGCAAAGAATCATAATTGTTGGCAGAGCATTAAAATTTGCACTCACTTGGTGACTGCAATTGGAACAAGAATTCCACATCAAACTCAGAGAAAATAACTTTGTTCAGAACTGAACATGGCTCCAAAGTGACAGAAAGTTGGGAAAATGGACGAACCTTTCTGGCAGCCTCCTTGGTCATAAGCCTTTGGGCCGTGAGTCCGGTATCGTATCAGGAAGATTGAGGACAATACGAACAATCCTCACTGCACCCACCAGTGTTGATGGATAGAAGAGTACATTGCTGCACTTATCTGAAGTTGTGAGCGTGTCTCCGAATTTGAGCCTATTTTACAGAACTAAAAACAAAAAACCCAATTAACACACTACCGAATTGACATAAAAAAAATAATAAAATTTTTTTAAGAAAAAAAGACATGAAAGAATTGATGAGAGAGATACTCCATTGAAGAGGAGATCGAGCACAAGGGGGGTCATAAACGTCCTTTATCTCCTGACGGCTCCAATTGTTTCTTGGACCTTCTTCGATTGATCTCTCAGCTTGAATTGCAGCAGGAGAAGAAGAATATTGGCAATGATGGAGAATGATAAAGAAATGAAATGAAGGGTCCCAAATGTCGTTGTTGCTGTTATTCTGGCGTATTAAAGACTGATCAAATCGAAACCATTGACACTTTTCTTTCTTGAAATCAAAGTGGGTTGCTTATCTTCGTTAAAAAACTAGGCGAACCAGCAGAACCAACCAAACACAGTTGTTTTTTCGGGCTTTAAGAAGCAGCAGATGAGTAGGAAGAGGGAGTCCAGTAGTTTAACGGCTTCCTAGTACTCCCCTAACCCCACAACGCCCCTGCCCTGCGCGTGCGTCTTGTTCTGTTTGTTTGTAACAAATAATTTCATCTGTTAAATTAATTTCTAAGGGAAAACCACAAAAGAAAATTTCATGGGACTGATATGCACACGTCTCATTGCTAGCGCGCAATACATCATAAAAAACTGTACTTACTGATAATAACTAAGATGAACCTGCATTGATCATACAACCCTGAAGCTTCCCCTCTACATAAGAGACACAGTGTGACATGCAAACTTAAAAACATTTCTTCCGAGGCCGCCTAAACATTATGACAATGGATACCTCGCGCAACAAATTAAACGAGGTTACATCGGATACGATTTCCTGCATACATGCCATTATTCAAAATTTCTGTACAACCACATCATAAAATAAAAACAAAGCAAAGAATATCAATTGGCCCTTTCTTAAAAGCACATGGGAGACAAGATATTTCAAGGTAGACCATAGTCCATTGAAATTCATTGAAATTCAAAACCCGCATTTACATGAAACCTCATTTACCCAAAGATAAACTGCAGTTCATTTACCCAAGGCTTAATCATTAACTCATCTGACCTTTGCCTCGTTAATTCATATACACTGTAGTTCAGACAGGCTCAACTAGCATTTACTTCTTGTTTTACACCATTGCTTCTATTTTCTCTTCTTGCAGCTCTTCTTTTGGCCTGGATTTGACGCACATATTCTGCCACTATAACATGGAACTTAGGAGCAACCTTACTTGATAAAGAAACATTAAGGCCTGCTTTCTTCAAAGCCAGAGTTACATGTTTTTGAGCCTTTTGGAAGTGGACAGTGCAGAGCGAAGGAGTTGTCGATCTCAGTATTGGCTTTCCACATGTTATAGGCCCTGCCTGAGCACTAGAGGCATCATGAATTAAATGAAAATGGTCAGGCCAACATTAGTGCACAAGATAGAGTTTTTTTTTTTTTTCTTTTTGCAAGCATGTAAATGGAAGATCATAGGACATCGAAAGAAATGCCTGAATGTGGCCAGAATTTGTCCTTCCAAGTATTTAGCAATGACGGTGAAAAGCTACATGGCATGTAGATAAAAACCAATGATAATACCATCATAGAGAATACACGCATTTTCCAAATTTGATGATTTTGAAAAGAAAACAATATCAAAATTCACTAGCAAATACATTTAACCAATATCCCCTTCTCAACTCAAGCAAACATCGCTATGAAACCAGTCTGTGTTTGCTACAAAGATCCTTTTAGGCCCAATCTGCTCACCAAGCCAAATTAGTTGTAAGTCCTGATGGTATTAACAATAAGTCACTCTCTTTGGCCAGTGCAGAAGTAAATTTGACTGAAGTTATTCTTAGGTCTTCATTTTCCTTCCTTTCTCCTACAACTTGCCCTCAATGTTTCATTCCAAAGGGTGCCTCCATAAACAGTATTAGACATGGCCAAACAATCCCCAAACTAAGTTGGGAACAATTTAGTAGTTTGGTTAGTGAACCATCTTCTGTGATGTCAGTTTTCTAGTCTTGGTTTGGTGGGCGAATATCTAACTGCTAGTCTTACAATTAGGCATGATTATACCTGTTCAACATTAATTAGCTAATCTAATATTTGAATGAAATCCAGAAAAGGCTTAACCATGATCAAACAGTCTCATTTGGACTGCCATTGTCTAGTTTCAAAATAATAAGAGAGAAAGGTTCAAACCTAGGCTTGACAAACATATTCATTAGAGCCTAACCGTCAATTGAATGAAACCCCTTGTGGCCAAGAGATAATGCATAGATTCATAAGCACCTGCTTCTTCCTAGTTTATCCTAATTATAGAACCAATAGACTTTTTCATAATAGCCCCTAAAACTATGGATTAGCCTTATATCTCAATCATGGCAACACAACATAATAGCTGGATCTGACACAGTGTAGAAATTAAATTATAAACAATTAGATTGCCAATATAACAAAATTCACCCACATGTCAGTTCAGCCTAACAATCAATTTCACCTAAAAACACCAGTAAAAGAATACCCACTTAGAGAGAAAAGCGATGAACAAAACATCAGACGAGAAAGAGAGCAAAGATAGAACCTTTTGATGACATAACCACAGGGCTTGTAAAGCTTCTGCTTGGCATCAGAGAGAATATGCAGATGACAAAAGCTTGTCAAAGCCATGGCCCTTAATTTACACCCAACAAACAAACACCGCCGATTGTTCTTCAATTCCAAATCAGCCTTAGAATTCCAATTCATATTATAGCCATTACCATTATTATTATTTTCCCCAATAACTTCAATACCAATGTCACCACCTTGATCCTGTCTATGAGATTGGGGATGGTTTTCTTTGAAGGGGCTGACACCGTACCTCCAGTAGTACTCTCTGTACTGGAACTTGAGCTCCTCCATCAAGGCCCAGTAGTGGTCTCTGTAACACTTGGAGAGTTGCTTCAGCTTGTAAGACCGGCGCTTGAGAAGCTCCTGCCGCGTGATGTGGGTGGCGCGTGAGAGAGCATCTTCTTCTCGGAAGGGGCTGATCGGCCAAGCCGTGGCGGCGGAGGAGGAGGAGGCGGTAAGGTTTTGGTGGTGGTTGCCTAGTGGAGTGGTCGCATTGATGGCGGTAGGGTTTTTGGGAGGCTTCGAGGACGACGGCTGCTGGTGGTGCTTGGCGGAGGCTGTCATGGCTAGAGGGAGACAGAGGGGACAAGGGGTTGGGCGGCTTTATCAAAATTCTCTTTGGCCTGTGCTGGAGAGAAGGCGAAATCCCAAAGCCTCTCTCTTTATGGAAAAAGAGTTGTTCTTGGGGTTAGAAATTCGAACCAATGAGCTCTGAAGATTTCGAATTTAAGATTTAATTAATATATATCATATAACTGAGAAAAATGATAGACACCAAAACATAATAAAATATTTTTTTATTTTTTATTTATTTATAAAATTAAATGATAATGCAATTAATTTATGTATTTTATGTTAATTATGAAATATTATTACTTAATTTTTATTTTAGTTAAAATATATTATTTTCATTATCATATCTATATTATAAGTTTAAATTAAATATTTATTAAAATTACTAAATACAAACAAACAAACATCATTGTGAATCTAAGACTTTAAAAACAAAAATTAAGACGAAATTCTTATTTATTTATTTATTGATTGGGATCAAAGATACTCTCACTTCTCTTTTGGGTTCGACAATAGATAAATTCACCACGTTATTGCCATAAACTTTATATGCTCCAAAACTCAATTCTCCCCGAAAGGGCCATTGTGACCCCAAAAACCATGAAAAAAGGAACTAAAGAACTAAAATTGAGGGGCAAAAATAATTAACGAAATACTCAAACAAAAAGGTGTAGACACATTCCGTAGAAACTTGTAGTAGAAGTGCAAGAATAAAAATAAAAAATAAACATAAGTACAGCTAATTCTTTACTTCAATTGCTCGGTACGTATCATCCTAGCCAGTAAGCTGTGGAAACATTACTAACACAAGCACTTGTGTGCTCTCTTTTACACGACAAGATCGGCCGACCCTTTATTCAATGGAGAAGTTAATGGTCCCCAGATCCTGCAAGGCTGCAATGTTTAATAAATTTAACATGTTACAATGGAATTTACTGATTCTGTGTAGTAAACTTCTGATGAGGCAGATGATGACTGATCATGATCTGCTCCTCCTCCATCCTTCAGCAGCATTTCTTCTGGATACAGAACCGGCTTTCACGGCAATTCCAGGCTTTCCAGGTCTCCTTCAAGCATTTCTACAACCTTATTCATAGGAGGACGATCACTAGGCTTCATTCATGTACACCATAACCGCACTTCTATCAAAATCTTCACGGCAAATTTGCTTTCCTCCTCTCTGGCATCTTCGTTTCCTATAGCCTTCCCGTTATAGAGTTGGTCAAAAACCCAAAAGGGAAAGTATATTTGGCTAGAATTTTCAGCCGAGACGTGCAAATTCTTCCCTTTCCCAGCCATTTCCAGTAACAGCATTCCAAAGCTATAAACATCAGCTTTGTAGGAGACCCTTCCCATGTTTTTCTAGTAACGACAATTACTTTTTGTTGCTTGCTACAAACGTTGGCTCTTGATTTTTAACCCCTGTTTAACACATTGTTTTTCTCTTTTTTTCCAGGGTTTAATTTGATTTTTCTTCTTTTTGTGTCCTTTTGTGGTCATTAATATCCTGTTTTGAAAACAAACCTTGTAAACATGTCTAATTCCATTGGGCTTTCTGGATACTTCCTTTCTTTCCTTCCCTTCAGCATTAGGCTCTGTTTTTGTCAATTTGAAGCTTTTATTTTCTGTGTGTACAGGTGTTGTGACAGCGAGGGGAAGATGGAAACATTTGAAAATTTATGTGCATTGAAGAGATGACTAAACTCTGAAGCAATCATCAAAAGCCTTAAACATGCAAACAATTTAAACACCTACTTCCTGAAACTCCTGGCTAGGCAAATGATTGCTTTGTCAAGATGTATATGACCTGTACACAGCCCATGTATATGTGCAGTCTTGCTGACTACTGTAGATTTTATTTTCTGAGAATCATTCTTTTCTGATACAACATTATCTGTTCATCCATTTGTATAGGAATCTGATGAAGTGATGCAGCTATATGTTTTACTGGAATGAAAACAAATGCTTGTATCTGCTTGCTGCTTCTTGCATCTGCTTGCTGCTACTTGCATCTCTCTCTCTCTCTCTCTCTCTCTCTCTGCCCCTGCGTCCAATTCTCGTTGCCCCCATCGCTTATATTCTCTTTTTGCAAGCATGTAAAAATCTTTAATTTTGTGAATGATTCCAGGGGGGATGTGCTCTGAAATTGTGGACAATATATTAGAAAATGTGGAAAAAGTTAAGTTAGACAATGTGGATCTCTCGGATCCTGCTTGTTGTTGCAGTGTTGGGAGTGAAGGTGCTTCCGGAGCTTTGGAAGGATAATACAGTGAAGAATATGACAGTAACGAAGAATATGATAGCATTCAGAGGCCTGCTTTTCTTGTAGAAGAAGAACCAGATTTTGATTCTGGTCCTCCAGAAGATGGATTAGAATATTCAAAGCGTGTCAGGTACTATTCTCTGTTCTGGACCTGCATTTAGTGATGCCTAATTTGGTGATAACATCAAGGTTATTAAAGTAATGAATTTTATCTTTACAACTTCGAGGACTATAGCTACATGTAGCTAAATATGCTATGCAGGTCTTAATGTCTCTGTGCTTGTGTGTGGTGTGTGTATGCATGTGTGTGCACACATAATGTCACCTCTGTAGGTCACAAGGGCACAGGCTTGCTCCTTTCACTACTAAACTATTAGTTTGTATCTGATGGTGTTTGAATTGTAAAATGCAACAAAGTAGGAACAATATTTGCAGTCGTTTATGTGATTTTGATTTTAAGACAAGCATCTTCTAAGGCTTATGGTAAGACCTTCTAAGAGTAGAAAATTCCACAAAGAAGTGTAAGCTTACATGCTGCCATTAGATTCTATCTCTGCAAGTTCAAGTTCAATGGAAATGAAAAGTGGATGTCCTTCCGCAAAGACATATCAGAGATGAATACTTTACAAAAGGAGAATGGTAAACAAGATGCATGTAGCTGACCTCACTTAGTAGGGGCTAGTGCTTAATATATTTTTTAGTTGGATCTATTCACGATCATTCCAGTTCATTGTAGCCTCAAAATTTTCTAGTAGTTATATAATCAGTCATATTTGCCCGGGGTAAGTTCATTTGTTTCTGAATGTCTCTTTCCAAATAGCACGTTAAACTATATGTTTTCTCGTGAATTTTTTAAGAAATTAAATTAGAATTAAGTCTATTTGAATAGTGTTTTACGACATCCTCAAAAGTGCTAAACTTGTTCTTCACTGGTAAGTTAAGACTGCAATTTTGGTGTCAAAATGATGTTCTTTCTTACCTTATTTAGATGGGAAGCTGCTCATATTCCAAGAGTTACAGCGGCAAAGCTTGATAGCAATAAAGCTAAGAGAGAACAAAGTGTTTATATGCCCCAGATTCCTGACATTGCCAAGTGTGCAGAAAATCTAATGTCATCCGAGGAGTGGGAGGATGCATTTTTCACTGATTTTTCAAAGCTACTATTGGTATTATTCTGGCATTAATCACTTGCTAATTTCCTAGGCTAGTTGTCAAAGGAACAGGAAGTGAAATTTTACGTTCATTTATCTTGCTTTTTCAGCTGGGAACTTATGTGTATAGGTGGTTCTCAGAGAAATCAGGGGAACAACACTATTTTTAAATGGAAATTTTTTTTCTCATTTTGTCTTCTTTTCTTCCCAACAACTTCTCCCTCTGGAAACCTTCTCCTTGCCACATTATATAGTTCAGCGTTGAAAAAACAGGATGCCCTGAAAACTTAAGACCCAAAGTTGGCAGTATTCTTTTGGTCTGCTGTGCGCAGAACACACCGTATGATTCCACATGGTACAAAACTGACCTCATTTTGTTTTGTTCATTCAATTTCAGGTTTTGTCGCAAAATGATGGCTCGCGCGGTAAAATTTCACCTGTGCAACAATCAACAGTTCTTCTTCATGAGGCAGGTACTTCCTTCCCCAATCTCATTGAGAGTACTCAAAACTGATGAAGCTCATTCTTGGATGGATCTTGGTACCATGGTGGAAAACAGCACTGACGAGCCTTCTCTGTTGAATGCTGAAAGGATAAAATCTTAGCATCATATGCAAATGCAACTTCTAGAAGTACTGACAGTAATAGTTGCTGCACTTACCTTGATGTGTCTGCAATTGTAGCCATGGATGCTGTTGCTTGGGCGTTTTGCATAAGCCTGGCAGAAACCATGAGCACTTTGTCAAAGAATGATTGTACGTGGCTATTTGCTTTATGTTCGGCCTTTGATAACCCGCTGGATGTAGGTACCAGTGCTGCTCTTCGAAGCCTGCTCCAAAAGTGTGCTAGCTTGCGTGCTGGGAAGTTAGAACTTGATGATGAGCTTATAAAGCTGAATATTCTTGCAACTATTTCGGGCAAGTTCTTTGGACAGTCTGAAAATTGAAGTTTGCGGTTTCTATTTGCAATGAACTAATGGCCTGAATTTGAAATATTTATTTCATATTTTGAGAACTAAAACAATTGGAATTCAGTATACCATACCAGTTGCTCAATGTTTCTTGGGCACTAGTTGCTCAAATATTGAGTCTTTGTACAAGTACGTGACTTGACCTGCCAGGAGGCAATGCTTGGGGTGCTTGGATTTTGGTCTCGCTTGATGCTAATGATTTACTTCCCTGCTTTATTCATCTCCTGTCTCCTTGATTTTGCCATTTATATTTCTAGTTCCAGTAATCAAATCTCTCTACATCGAAACTGACGCAATTGCATAATTACCCTGGTATTTAAGCAACCTAAGCTGAATACAGACCAAAATAAACTGGGTAAGTCTTGGCCCCACAGTATACTTTGATTCTATGTGAACTACCATATACGGTAGGAGCTAATTCAAAGCTTGTTTAGTCCTTAGAAAATCTTCCTTTTCTCCACAGTTTGTTCCCAAAAAAAAAAAAAAAGCTCCTACAAAACAAAAGGTAAGATTTGAAATGCATCTACTCATACGTCATAACTACCGGAACTTGGGAAGCAATGGATCCATTTTACACCACTGTAAAATCTACGCTTCAATTTGAATATAAAAAAAAAAAGAAAATCAATCATCAAATTTGATATCGTACTTGTGTCCAAATTAAAGTTTTGTTAAAACATCTCAGTTCTTCGAAAATGTAAATGAATAAAAATTTGGGCCACGAATCCGTTTTTTTCACCAGTGTTTCTATCTGCCTGCAGTCATTAAGAGATGCGTCATAATTTGACAAGAACAGACCCAGAACAACGCAAGTGACTCGGAAGGACCCAACAGGCAACCTGGAATTCTCGGGCAATACGAGTTGTGCGCAAAGGGACCCAAGAAAAATGACTCAGATGACCTGCTTGTGTGGTAACCCATGCCCAATGCAATCTGACCCCAAAATATTGCAACCAGAAACGGTTCAACGCACCCCCATCCGTCCTCCATATTTTATCTCCCCGCATTAAACGAGAAAATGGAGAAAATATGAGGTTAGAGATTCTGATTCCCTCCTCTGATCCCTTTCCAGATTGAATTAACAAAGGTGTGAAATAACACGATAAAACCACGTTCGTTTCCTTCTTTCATGAGATGACAAGTTAGTGACAAATCAATCATTTGTGTAATTGCCATGCAAACAGAACCCAAAATTCTGTATTTGATTAGCTGGTGTTTTACAATGACTTACAACTGGACCTGACTCTACCTTAGTAGCACTTATATTCTGATTGCACAGCTATACAGCCACTACTCTTGATCCTTTTTCGTGCCAAAAACATTTTTCACAAGGAATTACAATTGGACCTATCATCATCTTGATTGCACTAACTTCGGATTCTGCATTCACACAGGCACTCTTCTACCCCGGTAGCGATCAAAGAGCTGCATATAAATGAAAACACAAACTAGTCAAATTTTAAGAATATATAGTCTGAAGAACAGCGAAGCTTAGTTTGATACATTGATTATGTCAGGCCTACTTTCTATTTGTCAATGCTTGTGCATGTGGTGCGACCATGCATGCAAGGGGTTCCCCATGTTCTCCGATAACATCTAAACAGAAAATATTTAGACTCTACTAATTGAGCTTATTCTACATTCTTCTTCACTAATTTGTCCATGCACAGCAGACAAGACCCACCAATTGTTTCCATAAAGCCCAACAAAGAGTTGTCTTGATTCCTAAAAGGATTGCAAAATACAGGTAGCAATTGTTCACAGAACAAATGAGAAAGTCTGACAATATGCAATCATAAAGGGAGGAAAAAAAAATATATTATTCCTTATTTTCATGCGAGCAATACATGGTTCAATAGGGGAGGAAAAAAAAGATATTTTAAAATAAAGAAAGTAGTTGGTTTAAGAAAAGAGCCCTTCCTGCCCCCCATAATCCTTTTGGTCTAACAAGCATCATAATCAATGGCAACATGAACAACAAACAATAGCATCCAAGAGGGACTAAGTTTCATAGAGTCCTCAATGAAAGGGCACTAGCGTCCACTTCAACAGACAACGTGATAGATAGACCTCCCCAGCACAAAAGTTAGCTTCTTGTGTAATTGCACTAACACAGCACTAGAATTTACTTCTTTGTAACACTTTGATAGAGCAAGAGACTATATATTTATTTAATACCCATCAAATCTGAAATCACCTTAAATAGTGTTGAAGTTAAAACCAACTCTCAAATAGCTAAAAACAAGATTTTGAGTTGCAAAGTGGATATACCGATCGAACATATGGCTGTTGGAACACCCAACCGAGAACAGGAATCCTCTGCATAAAGACTGCCAGTGTTGGCCAGAAGCCACTGCACAGAATTTTCATCATTTAGCTGTGCAGAGTAAACTTGGTTCTAAAATATGCTTAGATTAAATCCAACAGACCTGAAGAGGACAACGAAACCGTATGCTTCCAAAATCATACCAATAATTGGCCATCCTATGACAACGAAGAAGAAGCCAATACTAAACGAGACAGTTCCCTGAATGACCATTGCAGCACAAATGGTGACAACACAGTAACAATCAAATACAACCACTGAAAAGTGCACAAGCTATCACCAGTAGAAGTTATTATTTTTGTTTGTGTGTGTGCCTGTGCACATGTGTGAGAGAGAAATCACCTTAAAATTTTGACGTTTTGTAAAGAATTGCATGGTGGACTTTGGTCCAATTGTTAGACTCACACCAGAAACGAAGAGGATCTGTCAGATAAAGTTATGGAATAAAATGCAGTATTATATGAATATCTTAACAGAATAAGCAAAGAACATATTAATATGATAATGCATTAGAACAGGGAACTTACATTTCCCATTGCAAGTAGTCCCTTGTCAAAGAAAAAAATGATTCCCAGGAAGGAGAAAAATATGCCAAATCCTGTCAAGCCTAACCCAATCTCTGTTTCATTTCCAAAAAGAAGAACCACAGTATGTAAGAATCCATATTATGATGATCATGTTGGATGAAGGCAAATCACCGATCTATTCGTTTTTTTGGGATATTGATGTCAAGTCTATCTATTTAACAATAGAGAGAGAGAGATTCAACAGACAAATTAAGCATGACTTGTGTAGACTAAATTATGAAGAAATTAATCAATTTCCCATTAGACCTACTTTAAAGTGATTAACAAACTAAGAGAATGATAAATCCACTGATAGTAATCACAAGGAGTTATAGCCCCATAGCAATAGCTAAAGAATTGAATATGAATATTTTCATTTAAGAAGTCTGAATACAAGTTATATGAATAGCCACATTAAAGATAAGATCAACCAATCAAATAAGGGGAATGCAAGTGGTTCTATACAAAGGAGATTAATAAAATCAGTCAAACTTTGAGAAAAGTGTCACATTAGCAGAAAAGGAAGAATCCGATAGAGGTTCTGAGTTCCCTGAACATATAGACAACAGTAACCAAATGACCAGAATTCACAGGCAAAAATAGAAAATGTCCTGGTAAAAATAGTTCAATAACCGCATGGAATAAATGGCATCTCTATCTCTTCATAGATAGAACCAAATCTCTTCAGCTAGCAATAGGAACTTAATACCATTCAACGCCAAATTTTGTCATGCCAATCAGACAACAGAAACGGGACAAACATTACTAGGAAAACTCTCGAATAAGGGAGAATCGCAAAATACACAACATTAGCAACCGCCAGAAAAAACCTCTAAAGATCCAACGAGAGTCTTTTCCCCCGACGAGACCGAATTACGAGGATTTCTTTTGTCGCGTCTTATCATCGATCTAATTCAGATCTTTAACATTTGGAGTCATTTCTTTTCTCCACAAGACATACAGAGATGATGGAAATCCGACTTACTTTTTCGATCGTTCATTTCAAAGGAAACCATTGTTGCGGCGTCACTATCAAAAGCAAGTATTTCCGCACCTTCACTGTACCACAAAACAACACAAGGAAGCATTCATATCAAGATCGATTCAAGAAATGGTTGCAATTAGAAAAAGAAAGAACACATCGAAACGGAACTGCATCTTTAGGCGTTTATTACCTTTTTCGAATGAATCTGCAAGAAAAGAAGCGAACTCGACTCAGATACCTGGCAAAGTTAGCTCGAAAGCTCCTGTTTGGATCGCGAGAAAGACTTAGCCCTAATTTTCTTTGGTATTTTCCCACAACCCGAGTTATAAGAGAGAGAGAGAGAGAGAGAGAGAGAGAGGGACCAGTTCCTCCAAAATCCAAATATCTTTCTAATCCCTTGTTATTTTTGTTTTAGTTTTAGCTTTAGTTTTTTGTTAAATAGGTTTTTTATTATTATTATTTTTTTGGGTGTAATTGTGGAAACCAGTTTGATTAAGCAATTGGTAGTGACCAGTGCGTATCGGAAGTTTTGTGCTGTGACGTTGTTCGACCAATCAGAGTTCCAAGTTTTGTGCTTTTAAAGGCTTTGGAGAATCGACTCGTCGGTTTACTGACTGAGAGACCTCTCCAGCCGACTCCTTGCCCCACATATCGACGTATATCGTCCTTGGAATCTATTATTATTCTCTCGCTTTTTCTTAGAGTTCCAGCTATGACCAGAAACTCATTCTTATCACTGGTCATTATGATCTAAAAATAAAAAAATTTATAACCATAGGTTTAATTTTTTATTAAGATTAAGATATTTAATAAAATTTTAAAAAATGACTCTTTCAATAATAGTCTTAATAAAATTGTAAAGCCCTACTACTACTACTACTACTACTACTACTATTCTATTTTATTTCTACCAAAATAGAAAAAGAAAAAAAAAAATCATTCCTCGTGCGCAAAAGTCTCGCATCAGTGAAAAACTTTTGACCATATTTCTTTTCAAACCCCATAAGAACATTGTCGAGTCATTCAGGTAAAGAGAAAAAAGCAAAAAACTTTAATCATTATGCGAAACATTTTTACTCATTTTCCATAATTATCATTTTCCACTAGTTTCCATCAAGACCAGAGTTTTTACCTCTAAATTCCAGAAACAAATTTTTTGATATTATCGGGTCCCTTTTTTTTTTTTTTTTTTTTGGTCTTTCAACATCGTTCTTTGAATACATTGACCCCGCGCTACAAAGACAGACAGGACTCGACATAAAACGAAAGTATACATGGTGAAGGAACTGGAAAATGCAAGCTTGTGTTCGGTATACATTTTAACGAAAACGAATATTTGATTTACACTCTCAGGTTTGAAAAAGAGATATGCAAAGAATACATAAAATTACGTCATGAAAATATAACTGTATCCCACGTAAACAATTTTCACGTATGTCTGCCGTCCTGTAGATCGCCAACAAATTGAGAAAAGGTTGTCTACAAGTGAAAGGAAACAAGGAAAAGCTAATTAGCATGGCGACAAGAGACAAAACAGGTCGACCATATTCTTTTTACGCGGGTGATTAACAGTTAGCTAAAAGGAAGATTCACTTGGCCAGTTATTTCTTCAGTGTAAAATTTAGGAGGACCCGACAATTCTTTTAGTTTTAGCATTTAACGGGAAAAGTCCAGCAAGAGGAAAGGAAATCAGACAAACCAAACCCAGAGCATCTGCTGCACTTCTGTGACACTCTTCTTTGCAAACAGTAACAAACATGCCCATTAAAAATTCCCTCTGCTCCACTTTCAAGTGCTTTGACAGGCCTCGAGCCACCATCTCCATTTCAGGCTGCAGAACCGCATCAATTATCCGTTCAAAGCATAAACTGGTTGAAAAAATTATGTTCCCCAAAACTATAACTGCATGCACAACTCTTTACCCTTATAATAAATTAACATTAAATGAGATGAAGCTTAAAAGTCCCATGTGTATCAGGGCGTCATTCAATTTGCTCGGGGGTGAAACCTAGGATTTGAACTCACTCCTATAAAATACCCCCCTTCCTCCCAGCAGTACTTGAAAAAAAAAAAAAAAGGAAAAACAAAAGAAACAACTCAAAAAGAATAGTTATGGAGAAAAATCTGAAGTTATATAGTCAGACTCTGAAAGAAGAAAAACAAAAATCTAAACATATTCATCATGGAGAAAAAGAACATACAGAAGACTCTTCTGGAGGAAACGTGTAGAGAACAGGGCATATTTTTGACAATTCCTGCACTGCTTCAGGGTGCCTACCTTGAACTTCCAAAGCCTGCAACGAATGAAACCTTTGAGCATCAAAAAGTAGTAATAGAAAATTGAAAAAATTAGCCATTTTCTCCTGGAGAAGTGAGACAATTTGCAAAGCATAAGACACATTTACAGTGGTCAGGAACAAATTGCCAAGCTCTAGCTTCTCAATGTCAATTGCCACCACCAAATCCCAAAATCTGCTGAATCCTTTGCTTATTATAAATAAAAATAAGGATACGAACCAATCACTAATCAATTCAACACTGGGCAATATCTTCTGTATGTTCTAAAATGTGTTCACCCTCAGACACTCATCCGCAAATCAGATTCTCATGATGGACAGTTTCTTCCACAAGGGGTTTATTTTATACCTAATTTGGTTGAGGGATGAAAATTTTAAAAGAAGATAGCTTTTTAACGGTGTTGTAACAGGACCTGTTTGAAAACATTTTAGGAGTTGAAAAGATTCAACTGAACCATGGTTTAGTTTAGGGGCTTGATTGAACATTTGTGCAACCTAAGTTGAGACCTTTTCTTATTTTTCCCTTTTTTAGGTGGGAGAAACAGGGAAAAGTGCCAAGAAGCCCTCAGCATCACTTGCTAAGCTGCCAAATTCTTGTTTTGTCTAATTTCAAGTTCCTTTTCTTTTCCAAACACATTCCTTTTGTTGTGAATCAATATTACTTATATCAAGCTGTTTCTACTGCCTGCAATGCTCTTTCTCATCCATGCACTCAATGTTCAAGTGGATTGCTAGGCACTGACAGTTTTTTCCCATCTCCAAAATCTGGTGTACTATGCAGAGCCATATGATGTCTATCTCAATTTACTAGTTATATATTCAACAAAAAATATACCTACAGATATAACAAGACCAGTCTCAAGTCACATTTAACAAGGTCCTTTTAGGCATAGCATTAGAGTTAATTTTATCATGAAACACTTCATGCACAGCAGAAGTGACCTTAATCCTGACTAAAACCCTTGTCATAAAGAATTTTTCTATCTAGACCAAAAAAAGAATTTTCCTGTTCTGTTAATGCCTAGAGTTGAAAAATGCATTTAATATGTTCCAGAGAGAGGGCAAGAGAGAGAGAGAGAGAGAGAGAGAGAGAGAAGACATTTATGTCTCCACCGTTTGGCAAAAGATGCTATGAATGCTGTGCTGACCACAGTAAGTGAACTATACTGTTGATTATAAAAATATGAGAACACATAACAAATTCATTAGGATGCACTATTAGGAATCTAGTCAAGAAATTACCCATGCTTGCAAGAAACAGGAACGAGTACGGGCAGCAACAGCTGCCAACACCATTCTTGCTGCACGAATGCTCTCAAGGCCAATGTTTTTGGCAAGCCCAGCGACAAATTGTTGAGCATCTTCACCATCAATCTGAACAAGGGCTGAATAACTTGGGGCCCTGCAATCTTGAAAAAAAGGTTACACCATAGGAAAGAACAAGAAATTACAGAAGTCCACAAACTATAAATTCCGAGGATAAAAATTACAGACCTGCTACAAACATTTAGAACGAGGTCAATTGATGCACGGTAAAAGGCATCCCTTGTATTTGTTGTGTCAAAGGTGACCTGCACTCCAGATGTCCTGCATATTCGACGTAACTGCTCACCCATTTAGGCAAGGCAAAGTCCATTGCATATCAAAAAGCTGCTAATGCAACATAAAATTTGTAACTACAGTTTAGCACAAATAATGGAAGTCTCTCATATCATTATTAGAAAGTTATTCATATGAATGAATGTACACAGAAAGGAAAGACAAAAATGTGCACTTGATCTTGAAGGAACTGTGGGTTAAGATAAAGGATCATAAATTGCAGCAAAGCCAGAGTGCCAGAACCACCCATTCATCAAAAATTGGTTGAAAAACAAGACTTTCACAAGGAAAATTCTAAAAGTGTAGAGACCAATTCAGAAAAGAAGTTCTAGCCAAGAGGGGTAATGTGGCGATGAACATTACAACGTTAATATAAGAACATCACCCACACTTTTGAACAGAAAACAGAAACAAACAGTAAGTCAAGATGTGATCATTGCATAAACTAAAAAAGATTGAAAAAAAAAAAACCCATAGATGCTGAGCATGGTAAATAATGCCAAGCCATATGCAATACTGTAGCAATCAAAAACAAGGAAACAAAAAAAAGTGCTCAAAAGGTTCACAAAAGCACCAACTTGAATTATGTCAGTGTCTGTGATATCCTTCCCACTTGTCCTGTTGTCCGTAATTGCTGCACAAATGTGAACACAACATTGAAAGTTCCACCGATGTGAACACAACATTCATTGAAACAAGAACTCTTCTGCCCACAAAAGAGACACATTCTAGCAACAAATCATGACTAAACTGCTCTCAGAAGAACTAATAAAGATCATAAACAAAGCAGAAAAGAGTTAATAAATTGCAAATCATGTTGCATGCCAATGAAGACAGGACAAATTCCATTTGAAATGGCAAAGTGGAATGGTGACAACCACAGTTCACATAATTTGTTCCTAGTCATGCCAATGAATATCCAAGCTGCCTAGGTTCCAACTTTTATATCCAGCTCTGGGATCTATAACATATAAAGATGCACAATTTTCCTGTCCACTTGAACTAGGTTGCCCTAAGCAGAAATCGAAAAATCTACCCCATTTTTTCGGGGGGCCATACTGATCCAACATGCCCCCTTGGGTGCAAAATACTAAGTCATAATTCATAAATACACAGACTTGGATAACTTATCTCCGTTGGAACCAAATTTGCCAAAAAAAGATAAAAAAAAAAAAAGTCAAACAAACACAATGGAAAACTTAAAGGTAATTTGAATAGAAAAATGACAGAAGGAAACTTAACCTCGCATCAACCTTTTGGCCTCCCTCTGACACTCCTGCTTATCCACCGCCGAGTCCCGTTCAGCTGCCACCCATTCTGGCCACCATTTTGGCAACTTGGCTTGGCTCCGGCCACGATAAGTCCTCCAATCATCTTTACGCAAACCGGACCCAAAAACCTGGTCGAGCGACCATAAGGGATTATCCGAAACCCTAAAGTAATGATTACTCTTATTCTTTTTCTTGAAATCTTCTCTCTCCTCCACTTTTCTCGCAACAACCACTTCCTTCCCTCCAAGACTGCGGTCTCTACGGACTACAACATCAACGTCACGGCCCCTAAACCCCAATTTACGATTAAGTCTCAACCCTAAATTGACCAAAAACCTAAACGCAAAAATCAAAACAAGTCCACCAACTAGCGCAGCTCCCACGAACTGAAGTGTCGATTCGCGGCACGCGAACACGATTCGATTGTTGTCGTCGACGTTGACTAGGGTTTTCAAGTCAGAGAAAGCGTCGTCGGCCGAAGAAACCAGTTGGCGTAACCTAGATGAAGCTAGGAACTTCATTTGATTAACGTCAAGGACTAGTCTGAAACTTTTGTTAACGCCCGTAACATCATCGAAACTTATGGTTTTGGTGGTGGTGGGACTGTAATCGAACTTCTTGTCTAGGTCGCTCCGCCGCCGGAGACGGCGAGAAGAACGGCGACGTTTGACGGAGAAGGAGTTGCGGGGGAATTTGAGAGGCCATTTGGCCGCTAATAGCTGTTGTAACGAAGGCGGAGAAGGAGAAGGAGAAGGAGAAGGAGAAGAAGAGAAGGCAAGCGCTTTAACGTAAGAGATCATGTTTTGCGTTGGCTTGGCATTTTGCAGGCCGCCCAAAAATAAGGGCGGTGGTAGAAGGATGATTAGAGTGGGATCCTCGCGGTTTTAATATCTGTCCGACTGGTCGTATTGCCAAATATCTCAGTTTGCGACCTACTCGTCGGAAACCATCCACCCAATTCCGAGCTCTAGCGTCCGTGTGGCCCCTCCTCCTCCTTGACTAACAAATCTTTTTGTAGCGGACGAGTAACGAAGACATTGATATAATCTCCGCCATAGCCATCAAGATCACCAATTCAGGCTGTTAACAAGCGTATGCCGACGCTCATTGTTCAATGAATCCCAGAGTTGCATTACATGGACTAATCTTTTTGATGCTATAAATATTTAAGTTCTCTAGTGTTTTCAATTGAAAATTTTCAGTCTTTTTGGGTATCGACGTTCGGAAGAGAGGTCTCAAGAACAGTTGTCCTGAAGGGTGGCAGTGTTGTTCATGATTTTTTTTTTTTTTTGATGAAAATTCTCTCTTTATTTATCGTACGTGTCAAAACGAAAAAACATCAAATAATTCCCCCCATTTCAGATTGCAACATGCAAAGTTCGGATTCTATCTCTCATAAATTTAGATATGCTGTTTCTTCTTAGTATGAACATAAAGAAAGCAGCAGCTCCTTGTTTTCAGAGCATACTTTCATGTCTGAGTTCTAAATACAATAAAGGATCTAAAAATTGGGGACAAAAAAATGGAAGAATTATCTCAACTGATCCCAGGGAAAAACTACAGGTAACACCCGTAACACCAATGGCATACTAAAAAGGCTGCAAGAACATGAGAACCAGTCACCCAGCAGACCATGTTTGCTAATTTCTAATTCTCCCGCATAGAAAAACTGCAGCTCTGGTGACTTAAGACCAATCTGTGTATATCAAGGCTCAGCATGCCAACGGAAGAATGAACCTCATGCAAAAACAGATTCTTCCAAATCATATTTTATTTTGTGATTTTGGACAATAAACCTATCATCTGTATGGTCCAATAAGTCCAGTCAAAAGAATCCCTCCTGAGAAAATTCCTGACAGAATTAATGGCACCATGGTGTCAACATTTGGTGGCAAATAAGAAACCTCATGATCAAATGTCAAGGAGTAACAAAAATGAACTTTCTTTATGTCGCACCTTTCTTATGTAACATAATCTACAAAAACTCTAGGTGGGAAGTAGAGGCTGTCTCTCATCATGTCCCACCTGATGACTAGTCTGAAGAGATTAAAAAGAAACATATCGGCATAAGAAGTATGCTCAGAAATACAGAATAAAATAAGATATTCAAAGTTACCCACCTCTTCATTTGCTCCTGCAGCCATATTTATGAACGACTCTTTGGACCTGAACAGGAAAGCAGATGCTTAAGGATTCGAGTGACAAACATAAGCAGGAGTGAGCAGCCAAATCAAGCATCCTACCAACAATTTAGTTTACTATATGCACATTGTAAGACACCTTACCTGTGGCTATCCTGAACATCCCGTTGTTCCATCATGCCAATCTGCTGTTCATCTTTGACTTTTGAGAGCGGTGAGAAAAACTGAAAAATTACAGAAGCAGAGGCAAAAAGCAGTGCTTTAATTTTTGTTTGTTGTAATTTTTTTTTTCCCCCTCTAAATGATCCATCTGAAAAGGTCAATTTGTCATTGCTTCATAATCACCTGGTGCATTGAGATGAACACAATTGAAATTCCTAGCATAAAATTGATGGTCAAAGTATGACCAAACAGTGCGGCAGATGCGATGCCTGTGAAGATCGTGGCAATTGTTGAAGAGTACTTCTTAAGAATTGTATCTGAACACAATAACAAATCAACCAATCCATATAAGCCACAAAAACTATTACCATGTAGTTCATTACAGAATGCATTTACAAAATTCTGCCAGTATCTTTTTAGCAATCGTAATATCATGCATGTCCTCTGCAGCGTTTCATGAAAAGGAAATTACATATAAAACATCATCATCAGACCTGCATATTTGAAGAAAAAAGAGGACAAAATTCCTTGGGCTGCATTGTTAAATATTAAGAGCATTGTAGCTTTTGAATGTCCTTCTAAGATGTTGAAGCTATTGGGACCTGCAACATTCAATAGAGACTATCATGCCACAACTTTAAAGTCTGACTGCAGCAGCCACAAAAAGCAACACAGTTTTGGGCATCTCATTAGTATCCAATTAGTAGATAAAGGGGGGGGGGCAATCCAGTGCATGGATCTCCTACACTGGGGGTTTGGGAAAGTATCAGATGTACACCACCAGCCACATAAGAAGCCACTGGCCAACATATGGAAAATGATCAAATCAGAATACATAAAAAGTTATTTTAATTTCTTATCAGTGTCTACAGGATATTGGAGCAGTCTAAAGCTCCTGGAAAACTGTACAGGACACGATTTCTAAATCTAGCAGCTGGATGCAGCTTGCAACTAATTTATGAATATCATAATTGTTTTCCTTGCTACTATTGTAATATATGTTCAGAGTAGCTATATATATTCCTATACATATACACATGCACACATAAATGTATATGTATGCATAAATCAAGCGACTGAAACAATTTGGAAGAACAAGTCGCCTAAAAGTTATACCCTTTTTAAAGTAAGTCCGATTACTAACAACTAAATAGTGCGCAAAGAAATATTCAATAAGAATACATAGTACAATGTGCGCTATACCAAATTATATTAGTAACAAAAGGATTCATATCAGAACAATTAATGCATTTTTCTCAATATAATCATTCATAGCTTCATGAAGTAATCAGGTAATGGAATAGATTTTCATACCTTTGACAATGGCGGTTATCAGGATTGCCAGAAAATTGAATATAGCACCATAGCCATATAAAAACAAGTTCTGGAAGCCAAAAGAAAATAAAATTAGGATAACCAGTAAAAAGTTTCCTTTGATAGCAAATTATCCAAATATTAAAACTGAAGAGTAACATTTTATTAACTTTAGTTAGTAACCAGGATAAACTCAAGGTAGATTGTCCCAAGACATGATACACTAATTGTGCAGTATTCTCTCAAGGTTCTCAAATGTATGTGCTTTCTTGATTTCACTATCAGCATCAGGAATAAAGAGAGTTTCAAATTGCTCGAGTAAATCAAGTAATGGTTTTACTACATTAGGGGGAAACTAGTCCCATGATTCAATATAAAGGGCCTTAACCATGTCACCTGAAGATATATGCTGGTGTCGTATTGGCTCTTCAGGGCATACTCGTTATATACGGAGGCCAGAGATGGCACAGTTACCTGGAAAATTCCTAAAGTAAGCTTCAACAATTTGAAAATCAGAAAATGTTAAGCTTAGGAATCTTCAGTGAGTTAAATCTAATTGCATGGTACCCATAAGGAAGTTGAACAGCATAAATCATTGAGGTCACTAAAGGATGCTTGAATTCACTTACAAAGATCAAAGTGTAGATATATGCAACCGTTGCCACTGGAAGTCCCATAGCAGTAGTACCTTCAGGTAAAGAACGCAACTGATTTACACTAATACCAATGAGCAACAACCCAAGAGCTTCCCACTGTTAAGAAAACAACCAACCAAATTTTCAAAATTGCATCAAAGATGCATATGCAAAGGAGGACATGAAAGTTGAAATTAAATTTGCCTCATACTAAGGTGCTACATTCTTGCATGCTCAATAAGAATATTGAACTAACCTGAATTACAGAAAATCTACGCCTCATTATCAGTTTTAGCAAAACAGCAATTACCAAAACCTGCAAGTGAAAAGCCAGGCATAAAATCCCATGGTAGATAGAATGCCAAGCAATTCTATATGACTCTTATTGCTCAGCAAGAAATTTCTGGTCCACAAAATACCTTAAGATTGCTCAGCATTTTCACAGTTGCAGGATTGAAATATAGCTGCAAAATATGCAATTGAAGTTAATTTATTTTGTGCAAACATAAAAGCACCATCACTTAAGGTCATCTACCAATAAGAAATATCATGAAAACCTACATACAGACACTTCAATATAAGTATGCCTTTCAGCAAGTCACCAACATTTTCATCACAATCGAAAAGATTCAAATGTCTAGTTTCTCATTTTCCTCGTACACATTCTAATAAGAGCACTGCTACATGATGACAGTTCAAATTTGATATTCCACATGCGCAAGACAAAGAGTCATTCTTGCAGTACAAGCACATGGGATCTAGAATAAGAGTAATTACATGTTGTAAAAAAAGAATAAGTGGCAGTACAAATATGAATCAGAATAAAATAGATTTTTTAATTGCTTAAGCATGAACCCTGTCATTTTTGTACTACACAATCACTTTCATACTACAACTTCTACATTTAGTAATCTAAGAATGCATGTTTGTACTAATCTGTGGTATGGCAATTTTGCATTGTCATCTAGGACAATACCGAGCACTTCACATCCAATAATTTAGTTAAACCAAATAAGGGTGTTCCTAGAGCACAAGGTTCCCACACTATGCAGTCTGGGAAAGGGAAAAAAAAAAAATTATACCTGCATGATGAACTTCAAATAGTTATTGATAGCATATAAAAATGCTGGAACAGCAAGAAGAGCATTGTTACGAGCTGCCTGCAAATGAGTGACAATACATTGGTAGAATTAAAAGCCATCAAGAGTCCGCTGATAGCCTTTTATAAGTGTTATATATGGACACAGGTAGAATGAATACATAATACAGGGCCACACATAAGGTTCAAAAGTATAACACAATTAGAAATCAAATCAAAACTACTGAAATCTTCAAATACACCAGAAGACTGGTTCAATGATCAATGCAATGTAAATGAGGCCAAAATAAGAGAAAATGCTATGTTGATTCTATTAAGGGTAACAAGTGGCCCAGCCAAAAACTCATGACCAAACACAAATCTACTCTATTAGGTTAACCATTGGTTTCTAAATTTGCCACCATAAACATATCAAGGACAAAAGAAGTCATTTATTCTGCAATTTATAGCAAATAAGCATAATACTCCCTTCTCCCTATTACAATATTTTCACTCAGAATATGTAGCCAATAAAATGCAGTATCTATAATGATAAAGAAAGAGGAACAAAAAGAAAAAAGAAAAAAGAAAGAAAGAAAGAAAGAAATTCTAGTACCTGTACAAATGTGGAAACAGAGAGAAGTGGCTTCTCTCCAATTTTTTGACTCCTTGCCTGTAAAATTTAGAACCTTACAGCATTAGCATGAACCTCATGCACATGGAAGAAATGGCATGAGCTTCCCCGAAGATACAATTAAAGTGCAAAGCTTTTTGAATTTCTAATAACTGAATCTTTTCTTCCTCTCCTACTTCTCCCCCGCCCTTTCTATCTGAGTGCACACAATAACAATATAATTTATGGCAAATTTCTACAGTAAGTTCTTTCTTCTCGTAGAAACACTACAATCCTAAAACATAACGAGGCATTCAGTCAAAATTTCTACATAAAGTACAGGTCATTCTAGTTAAGATTTTCTCCTTATGATACAGTCCACATATCATTAGCTAATTTATGTGGACTCAGAGCTTGGTTCACATAATATAGATATCTGCAGCCCAACAAAATCAGGATCTAGACAAGAGAAATGAAGAAATATTATTCTATGGCATTTGTATATGACGTGGCTGGTTCACCGCTCCTTTCTTCTTACTTGCAGTTGTAAGCCCAAGAGAACTTTCTACTACCCCAAGCAACAGGCCATTTAGCTTATATAAGCCCATGGAAAAAGAAGAGTTTATCACAATTTATAAAAAAAGCACATAGTTTGGTGAACATGAGGAAAAAATAAATAAATAAACTGCACCTGGAAGAAAAGCATAACTATAGCAAATAGCACTTTGGCTCCCTCTGTCAAGAAGTTAACACTGATTGGGCTAAATTTGAATCCTCCATCAACCTTTGACATATAAACCAGCACAGGCTGCCAATAAATGGAAATTGGACATGTCAGCAAGTCCAAGAATGAAAAGCATTGCCGACGAAATTATTTCCCAGGAAAAGGATACTTAAATCTCAAAAATCAAGGGAGAAAAGGACAAAAAACATAACATGAAAGTGACGAGAAAAACTCGAGTCACCAAAGTCAATCAGCAAGCCATACTCTAATCTAGCACCCAAACCAATATGATGGTTAACAAAATTATGAACCACAATCAATCACCTGTAAACCAACTAGGATACAATCACCAACAACCAGAAAGAAGTTGAGGGCGCATTGTTTTGATGAAATCCTGCTCTTGTGCTGGTCATATGCCCTTGACACAGTTTTGGAACTTGGAGAAACCAATTTTGAATGACAAACGCTGCATTCAAGCATGCCGTTTTTCATTGGTTCAAACTCCTATCACCGTGCACTCTTAATAAGTTCAAACCTAACAAAACAACTAAGAAAAAGAAAAAAAAACAGAAAAAAACTATATCAAATGCATACAGAAACCACTTTTCAAACACAGTCGATAAACAGAAGCTGACAGAGCATATGCAATCAACCACAGTGTTACCGCAAACCGAGTTTTAATTTCTTATTTCTTACTTCCCTTCCCCAGCATGCCCAAACGCCCACCTGCCCATCCTCTCCAATTAAGATGCATATTCAGACGGATCAAATGCCCATAAATAATACAAAAGAAAATTATGTAATCCAGTGATGAAAGTTAATAACTAGTTACAATAAAAGTAACCAAGGTCCAAAACCAGATCTCCATCAGGCACCGCAAAACTCCAGCTTACACTAATTTACAAAACCAAAACCAAATGAAAAGGATTTAAAATACCATGATTGAGACCATACAAAAGAAAGCCATTAATAGATCAGATCTTGCTGCTTCAAAGCACAAAACTGCAGACTTAAATAACAAAACCTCCACAAAAATCAAACCGACAGAATTATATAAGAAATACCGAATCAAACTGGATCAAACCGCATTTAACTCACCTCAATGAAACAGCACGCGATCCCCGCCGAGCATTTGCCGGAGATACACTCGCCGGGAGGTGAAATCTCCGACCAGATCCCCAGCTCCGGCCACCGGAACTCAATTCCTCTTCTCTCTCTCCCTCTGTGTTAGATTTCAATTTTCAAAGACAAATCCGATTCGTTTCACGAACTCGAAAGACAGCTTATTCTTTCTCGCTTTCTGCTCCGCTTTTGCTTTGGATTCACATTGCCGTTTCTCAGCCTCCACCTCGTTTATATACATAAGACAAACGGCTGTTTCCCTTTTTTTCTGTTTATTTATTTTTTCTTTTATTTTTGTTTCCGTTTCAATTATAACCGGAAACGAATAATTTGAATGTGACAGACCAATCAGCTGTCAGCATTGAGTATAAAGAAAAGGGGTCAAAGCGCTTTTATCCAATCATATTTCAGCGTGAGCTGGTGATAGTTCCGCTATAAATTATAAAGAGGTTCGCTGTTTCTTTCGCTTAAATTTCTTGTGCTTTTTTAACTGAGGCTTGGCCTGGTTAAAATAAGTGCCTGTTCATGCGCTGGTGTGTGTCATGAAAAGAATGCCTTCCGTTTTTTTTTTTTTTTGTTTTTTGGCTTTTCCCTTTTCCATTGAATGAGAATCATTTTGTGGAAAAATTAAAAAAAAATTAAAATCAGATGCCCAATAAATCTTTAATCTAGAAAGTGGATTGAAAAGTTAGGCCCCCATTTTAAAATGACTAATGCTTCCCTCGAAGAGGATCTAGAGAATATTCCTTTTTACGGTTGGAGTAGAGATAAATAAAAGAAGAAAAAAAGGTAACGAACTTCATCCAAAGTTTTTAAGTTTTTAAACATTTTAATTTGTTTGCATTGGATCAATGATTGTGATTTAGCGACTAACACACAGAAATAATTCACTAAATCTTTTGGTTTTATTGCATTAGTAAGCTGCCAGAACGTTACAGGGCTCTCCTGAAATATTGTTTGCAGAACACCCGTTAAGTTTTTTTATTAAAATGGAGAGGAGGCAATGGCTACCCTCCCCATATGCTTGGGTCGTGGTATAAAGATCCAATTTTTCGCGTATAATTAGGTAAGATTAGGAACTTTAGGTTAATTTTGGCCTCGAAATAAAACAGCCATTAAATGATGAATATTACTATCCCACCAATTAAGCTTGTAGAAATGTGCATTATCGTTGACCGTTAACCCACCTCCCAGCTAGAGAGACAGGGACCAGGCATCTAACATGCACGTCCATGTCCTGTTTTCAGCAAGGCAAATTAACATTTCAAGCACAATAAGGTCAAAAACAAAGTAATCAAACTCATCGATGTGAAGAAAGGACGCGCCACTGGGCTCGTTCTAATCATTCCTGCCAATGCCCGAAGAGCTAGAACAAAATGCCAGTAAGCAAGCTCGATAACATTTTCAATAACTTTTAAATAAGACAGTCCACATGTAATTGGAATGGAAAGGGATCTGTTAAAAACAAACAGTGGTAACACATTAACTCATTCAAGCCTAACTCAAACCCATCCGTCAATTGATGACTTCACAAAATCAGCAGGCTGGTATCATACAAGCAAGCAGCATGGGGAATATATCAGTGACAGCAAACAATCCAATCCCAAGCCTACACAACAGATCTCATTCATGAAAAATCAAAAATATATATATATATATATATGTTTAGTATTTGCAAATCTGCGTCCAAATGAAACCAAACCCTGCACAAATTTCAGAAATTCCACCATGATAGAATGCATTCTTTGGTTTAGGTCTATGGAGCTGGGGCCGGAGGCTTAAGAAGTGGTTGGAGAGCCTTAACAACAATGCTCATGTTTGGACGGAACTCGGCTTCATACTGCACACATAATGCTGCCACAGCTGCCAACTGAAAAGAGAAAAAGGACCATAAATATCGGCAGTCAAAGACATGTTGGCAATGCACTAATTAGGATAAAAGGAGGATGCCAAAAATTGGTGCAATGTGCACACACTCAGGTATACAGGTCGTGTCTATGAGAAAAGGTGATACCTTGGCAACTCCTTTAGGTGGATATTCTCCCTTGAGCTTTGGATCTACACATTGTTTCACTTTGTCTTCACTCAGTCTTGGAGTAGCCTATAGAATCAAGTTCAAGTATAACAACCAGGAGAGCAAAGAGCAAAAGGTAAATAGAAAATGAGAAGTGAGAAATCTCAGGAAACAAGGCTGGGAACTCACCCAGGTAACAAGACTCTGTTGACCACGGGGCATGGTATGATCAACAGGCTTTCTCCCAGTTAGAAGCTCCAGAAGAACCACCCCAAAACTATACACGTCACTCTTCTGTGTTAATTGCCCAGTCATTGCATACCTGCAGCATAGTTAAATCAGAGACAAGGTGACTGGAAGAAACAAACCAAGGACACTAAATGATGCCAATGCTTATGCATGCATGTTAGAGAAAATGGAGACTTCTAACAAACAGTAAAATGTAAAGATGCATTGGGTAAGAGCAGTAGAAAGTCTGTCAAGGTTTCAGAACGATTTCAGCAAATAGCCCTAGCCAGTCTCCATACATCGATAAAATCAGCTAGTCAAATACAATCAAGCATCTCAAAACAAAAGTATGAAGCAGGGGCCAGTGTATTCACCAGAACTTCTACCATATTTTCAACCAAATTTCATCCCCAAAAGCATTTTATTTGGCCCACAATTTTCATGCTATCTGAGGACTAAAGTATCAGATCTCTAAACACTGCTCTTAACTGCACATAAGTCCCTCCCTAGATGAGTATTTGCATACAATTTCATCAAGAAATTCACACAGCCACAGCCTCCAGTAAAGAACTTTGGACTTGTCATGCCAATCCTTCAGACTTGGATCCAAACACAATTCCTGCATCCAAGTTATATTTTTAGCAATACGCTAAAAGAACTAGGCCCAGGCAGAAAGGGTTGGGAACATAATGGGATCGCAACCATGGAATGACCAGAGCAGGACAACAAGTAAACAAACATAAGTGAAAAGGTGGAGAAGTGTTACTCTGGAGCATGATAACCAAAAGTTCCCAAAACTCGAGTAGAATGAAGGCGAGCAGCCATGTCAGGAGCCTGATTCGAGAGGTTGAAATCTGCAACCTTGGCTTTGAAGTCTTCAAACAGAAGCACATTACTTGATCTGATATCTCTGTGAATTATGGGAGGTTGCACCTTCTCATGCAAATATTCCAGCCCCCTTGCTGCATCAACTGCAATTCGCACTCGCTGCATCCAGTCAAGAGCTGGACCTGGTTGTGCCCCCTGAACTCCCTTTCTACCTGTCATTACCCAAAAGTGGGAAAATGAATATTCAAGCAATAATAAATAAGCATGAAAAAAGCAAACACAAAAGTTGAGTGGACAAGTACCATGTAATATGTCATGCAGAGATCCCATTGTGGCAAACTCATATGCAAGCACTCGAAGATTGCCTTCAACACAATAACCAAGCAACTCCACAACGTTTTCATGCTTCAATCTTGAAACCATAGAAACCTGAGATTAAGAGAACATATAGGTAGATATAGAAAGAACACCAAATGAAACAATAGATAAAATAATAGGACTAAAATAGAAGTGAATAATCAGACACAGTTTCCGTTTATCCTTTGCAGACACACCTGAGTCAAAAATTCATTATTTGATTCAGGTTCGGATGCAACATCAAGCTTTTTTATGGCTGCAGCTTTTTGACTTTCTAAGTTTGCATAGTAGACTCTTCCATAGGATCCTTCACCAATCAATGCCTTGGAACCAAAATTATCAGTCTTCTCTTTCAGCTCATCCAAAGACAATGCTGGCACTTCAATAGGCAGAATTTCTTTCTGCACTTCAGGTTTGACAGGGGCTGACACCTTTGAACCCTTTGGGTATCCTATGACACAGAAAACAGCCAGCATAGCAGGTGTCAGAAGTAAAACCATTCAAAACCCAGTATGCAGCAAACGTTCGGGCATTCAAACACCAATGGGGGAAAAAGGAAAAAAAGACTAAGGCTCTGTTAGTATATAAATGGAAACAAGAAAATGATAATACAGCAGTAGCTGCAGAAGTAGCAAAAGACCTCACTATAATCATAAATAATTAGACTAAAAAGTTGCATGTAGAAGAGGTAGAAAAGAGATGTTGTGGAGCCAGTCCTCCTTTTTCTCTCTCTTTTTTTTTTCCCTCTAAGAGTAGAAATAATAAATAATTTTTTTACTCTAAGTGGGCAACCTGACCATAGAAGACAGAAAGTGCAAGAAAGAAATCAACAGAGTTCATTACAACAACCATTCCTACCTGAAAATACAACAGGGACACAACAAGAGAGTTTTCTTTTGTCTGTACAACAATACATATAAATATGTTGTTTCCGAAGCAATAGTACATTTGCTCTTATCATAATGTTATATTCCAATGACAATGTCACAAGTTTATCCACAGATCAGCTCTATTTTTAGCACATGAATGAAATCTAAGTTGAATTTGAAAGAATACTTGTAGTGAGGGTATACTTTCATGAGTGTTAGAAAAATAAATTAACATCAACTACCAAAGATTTTGATGCAAAATCCACAGAAAATCAGAACCATCATGTTCACAAACATTGGGGAGAAAAAACACCATGAAGCTCAGTATGCCAACCTCAATTTTTTTCATACAAAAATACGTTAGACAATAAATAACTGCAGTTGAAATTCTGTGACTGTTTTATGCCTTTCTATGGGCATCTTAGAAATAAGTACTAGAGAATTTTTGAGAGATGTACCATCTGCATGGTTCTTTAGGTGCTCGCTCTCATGTGAAGGGTAAGATTCCTCTACTTGACAGGAGCAACAGAGCCACCAACGCATCTTGTCCCTCTTCCTCAGATATAAGTCGTCTAGAGTCCTTGATCTCCCCAAATGTACAAAGTGACCAGGGGAAGGTGCATGTCCCTGTTTAGGACCACTAGGCATTCAACTGTACATTTAGCTCCACAAATACATAGACAATTATCTAATATATGTACCTAACAATCAAATTTAAATACTACACAGCTAAACACCCCATCAACCCCCCCACCCACCCAAAAAAAAAAGTAAACAACTAAATATATTTCCTTCTAATTCTAGCATACAAGTGTTTTGGATCGGCTGCAGCCAATTACATATGCTAGCTCTCAAGAATGCCAGCAAGCAGGAGATCAGTCAAAAGTATAGACAATCAAAGATTAAACAACACGCAGGTCAAAGACAAAGGCTGAACAAAAGGGAACAAGAAACACGAACGTTTCCATGTACTAGACCTCTTGAAATAACATGGGAGCGTCTGAAAGCCGCAATAATCGACCTATTCGAGATTAAGTCTCATTCTACCCAAAAATTGGCGTTTTATTCAGAAGGTTTTAAGACAACGTTGACACCTATAAAATGCTATTGTCCCAATAATATGTCAGCTTAAAACAAACGCAATAGTTAGCCTCAAATTTATAAATTTCACATTCCACTAAATCATTAACATTCACCACAACTATTAATTACCATTTCCTCTACATTATCACGTTGTGTGTAAAAACACAGACAATCAGATCGACCCAATGACGATTCAAACTCAACTTTAATCCTCTCCTAGACATCACATCTGGTCTTTATCTCCAAAACCCACAAAATAAAAAGAACAAAGAAAAACAAAAAAGAAAATAACAATTCAGACCCATTAATCCTTACCCCATAATTGCGACGATGATAATCCTTATCCATGAGTAACAAATGAAAAACACTTAATCTCAAATTGAAACTGGGAAAAGAATATTCAATCAATTGAGAGAGAATAAGAGGAAGAGAAAAAAAAAAGAAAAGAAAAAACAAAAAGGAGAAAGTTCTTCAATCCCGTAATTTCCGTTCTACGAGAGAAAATAAAATGGAATGAGAAAAGGAAAGAATGAGAAAGGGAGCCAACTGAATTTTTTTCTTTTTCTGACAGCTCACATAGAACCGAAATTACGGGATTAACCACCGGGTCCTTAAGAAAATGATATAGAAAAACACAAATTAACCCAAGAAAAGAATAAAAAACCTGCTGGAATTTACGTGCAGTCTGTCTGTCGCTTGGATGTCTGTTCTCTTCTGTCTTTTAGGGTTTGGGCTCGGATTTGTTTGTTTTCTCTGCTAATTTGGTTTCGATATTTGTTTAGAGAGAGAAACGGAAAAAGCCAGAGAGGCAGAGAGATGGCTGCAATGGGATTGGAGGGACGGTTTGCTTTTTTCTGTTGTTCTGACAATGGAATTTTAGCGAACGGGCAATGGAACGTCTGATGGACAGAAACACGGAGAGAGAACAGTGGATTTTCTTTTTTTTTTTCAACAAACAAAAAAACAAAAAATACAGTATATATATATTGTTCATCGCATAAAAATCAAAAATCAAAAATTTAAAATTAAGAAAATTAAAATATATACATTAAATCACGAATAATACTATTATATCGGGTGACATAGAATAATGGATTTAGAGAGAGATTTCATTTTCGATTTGGCACTTGGCAATGGCGAATGTTATATTGAATTGCGGTAATAGCCTGAAAATGCCGTTGAAACTTTTATTAAATAAAATCCTATTTTTGTAGACTTTGTATAGTTGTTAAGAACCCAAAAAAAAAAAAGGGAAAAAAAGACTTTATGACGTTTAGATATAAGAATTCTAAATTATACTTTGGGATGAAATCTCAGTCATGTTTCTATATATGCATCCCTGTGGTCAATTGAAATCTCGCAATTTTATATGTATTTTGAAACCAAACAAGTGTAACTATGTTAACAAGGAAGCACGGTTTATTTACTTGCATTTGTGTTTTCCTTTCAACTCCCTTGAGGCTAAGTGGCTAATTAATAACTTAGATGAATAATTAATAAATAAATCAACAAATCACATGTGAAATAATATACACACTTAAGAAGAAAAAAAAACACACAAATGACCATAAGTACACAATAAAAAATTAAGACCTGTCTGTTAGAAAATAATTCAAGTAATAAAAATTTAAATTTTAATGTTTAAAATTTTAAATTATAATTTTACAAAAAAGTGTAAATTTATGAAATGGGTCTCTAATAAATTTTTTTTTTAAAAAAAGAGTGTACTTGAGTCGTTGTACCTTCTCCTGACTACAAATACTTTTAAAATAATATTATGCACGACTCAGAATTATTTATTTCCAGATGAAAGTAACACGGCGACATAGGCCGTCGCCGTGGGCATGTCAAAAATAAAAGGCGGTGACCAAGTAAACTCTGGGTCAAAACTGCGATATTCAAAAATGGAAAATAGTCGGGCAATCGAATCTTACAACAAATCTCCAACGTATGTGTTTATATTTTATTTTTATTTTAATGTCTTTTGTTTTTTTCTCTCGGCAAATTCTAATATACACCCTCCTGACTTTCTATAAGGGTCAGGTGGAGCTGTGGACAACAGTTAGAGAGGGTGAGAGAATAGGCAGCATCTTATTATTGTTGTGGTTGGTGGGGTTGGTGAGATGCCCAAAGCGTTCTCTTTGTAACATATGTTTTGGTACTGTATTCCATGCGAGTTGAATAATTATAAGTGGCTTTCTTCTTATTTCTTTTGTTTTCCGCTATCCTCTATATTTGAAGTTGAAATAACACCAAAGTGGGAGTTTGATAGTAAATTAGAGTGTTTTCATATACATAATTTCGGTCCTAATCTTTGTGTGTTTTTACAATTTCTTGGCAAAAGCAAGGTGCTTGTTTTGTTTAAGGAAATTTTGTGACACAAAATATAAATTACAGATTTGTTTACATTATAATTATTTTCATTAAAATGTCATTCTATTTTATTAATATTATAATTTTGAGTCTATTTATAAGAAATGATTAAATAAAAATATCTAGTAAATATTTAATCTTAACTTAAATATATGTAATTAATATATTTATAATACACATTTTTTCTCATTTAAAAAAATTGAAGTTAAAATATTATGTTAGTTATTTTAAGTTCTTGATTGGTGATATCAGAGTGAGAAGTCCTTTACTTGGATTGAAGTTTTTCCTTATGTTTTTCAATCTAACAAAAATTGCATCAACTATAATATAGGGTCAACGTGTTGGGTAAGAGAAAATGGAAAAACGTAAGACGGTCAAATTATCATAGAATGATGGCAATGAAATAACAATGCGAAATATCTAATTCAGAAAATAAATCGTTTGAAAGTAATATACAAAAGAATTGTATACAAAGGTGAAGATTTGGAAAATATGTACACACGTCTAGACACAGCGTCAACGATTGTGTGTCACCAGTAGGGATTTTTTTTTTTTTCTTCTTCTTATTAGGGTGCTCACTGGTATGAAATTACTAAGATGAATATGTGTTTAATCGCACGAAGAACAAATAAGGTGCATTTGCAATATAGAAAGAGGCGCACGAAGGCAATTGCCATAACCAAAGTTTGTTAAGTCTTACTTCAATTGAAGGAGAAATAAGAAAAAAAAAAAATATATATCAAGTGTCTATTATATTTTATATAATTAAAAATTTAGATATTTATTTTTAAGAATTTTAAGTTTAAAATTTTAAAAAGCATACAATTATAAATATAAGAGAAGTATCTCTTATTATATAGTTACTTTTAATAAAATTATGATAATTAATTTACAAACACAGCTTTGACTTGAAATATACCACATTCTCTTAATGTCTTTGAATTTTTTGTATTAGGAGGAGATGCGTCATTAATTATATATATATATAAAATCCAATGCTGGCATGCATGCAATATACGCATGGAATATAATACAATAAATCCGAGCGCTAAACGCTAAGACACATTTCATGAGTATAAGTTGAATTTAGTGAGAAGTCAAGAATTCTTTTGCTACTGCAAAATAATCAAATTATAGGCATAAACAGATAATCGATGATTTAAACCTTTAGTGCATTGAAGTGTAGTCCAATAATGGGCATAAATTGCTTTACCTATTTTAGTGGTTTTTTTTCTTTTCTTATTTATTGAGACAAAGAAAATAAATATATCGTAAAAATATTAATCATTATATTTATCAATTAAAATTAAAAATTATTTATTAACATCTTAATTCACATTTTTTTCGTAGAGAAACTCACAAATTGAGATTCAACGAAGTTCTTTTACAACAAATCATATTAATTGTCAAATTTTAAACCTAATAATTGCACTTTAAACCAATCACTTATTTTATTTTTGACTAAAAACACCCAATATATTTTAATTTGATAAGTGTAAACGGAACAGAGATTTGAATTCCAATTTAAGTTCACCGTGTAAAAATAAGCCGACAAACCATCCAGCCGCCCAGCTCGAGTGTTTACCAATTTTAGTTCCTTTATAATCATTAAAAAAAAGTTATCAATTTCGACGAAGAAAACTTAGATTAGCAATTATTTTGAATCATTATTTCGCGCAATTGTTTATTTTTTTACGTATTATTTATATGAGATCATTCATTGTAACTGATACGCATGTACTTTACCTATTATTAATTAATGATCGGTATTTAATTAATCATGATAATACTTAATTTTAATTTTAAAATATAAAAAAGAAAAAAAAAAAAGCAGTTTTTTGCACGCACCCATTCGACACCTGAAGCACGCCGGGCTATATAATAAAAACTTTTGGACTGAACTGGGCTCATCATGGACTAGGCCGAACGGCCCCATCAAAGCGCCCGATCCCGAAACGAGTCGGAAGACTATATAATTCATTTACAGCTAGCTACTAAAGAAACGACTGTGGCTTTGCGAGTTAGGCTTTCACGCTGGATTGGGGGGGGGGGCGCACATTTTGCGGGATCCTCCTGTCGGCATCATGCGATTATTGCAGCCAGATGTTCGTGGGTTAGTTGGCTCCGTGTACTTGCGTTGTAGTGGGCTTTATTAATTTAAACGTCATTTCTCCTTCTAAAAAATTTAATTTATTAATTTTGCGTAAAACCTTTATTTATTTATTTATTTATTATTATTATTTTATTATTAGTAAGTGGTCACAAACTTAATATTTATCCAACCCTGCGTGATCTGTACACTTGCGGAGCTGAAAAAGCCTCGTTCAGAATTTTTCGTTCTCGTGGTAAAGCCTCAAGCGGATTTGTTTTCCCTCATTTATTTATTTATGTTTTTTTCAAAAAAAAAAAAAATTGGTGAAATTTTGGTTTCTGAGTCGTTCCAATTATCTTCACAGGCGAAAGGATCTCTCAAAGATCTCATCCATCTTTTCTGCTCTCACGATGGTAAGTTTGAATCCTCTCCTTTTCTTCTAATCAAATTGCAGACTTAGATTTATATTTTTCTTTTTTTTTTTTCTTCTGCAATTTCTTGTGAAGCGTGGGACTGGCCGACTGATGATTCAAATTCCATTTTTCTCCTGTTGAGGACTGGAAGTCCATGTTATCGAAAGGGTATAATTGACCAAAAAAAAAAGAAAAAAGAAAAAAATGCCGCCATTTTTGCACCAGAGGCCTCTCCACAATGTGCTCTCCGATCCCTTCCCACTGTCACCGCGCTATTCGTTAATTTCTCAGAGACCAAATGCAATATTTAGCCGCACGGGGCTGATGATTCTGTTGTGCCTCATGCTGATTCTCGGCGTGTTCTTGCCGTGGACGGAGATGCCGAGTGGTATTTTCTCGGTGTCGAGACCGGGTCTTGCAAAATGGCAACGATACACGATGGCTGAGGCACTGTCGTTTGTGGCCAAGAATTCGACTGTTATTGTTTGTGCTGTTGGTGAGGCTTACTTGCCGTTTCTTAACAATTGGTTGATTAGTATTGCGAGACAAAATCATCAAAACAAGGTGCTTGTTATTGCTGAAGATTATGCCACGCTCTATAAGGTCAACGAGAAATGGCCCGGCCACGCGGTGCTCATTCCTCCTGCTCTCGAGTCTCAAGCTGCTTATAAGTTTGGTTCTCAGGTATTTGTTTAAAAGATTAAAAAAAACCAGAAAAAAAAAAAGGTATAATGAAGCTGCCCTTTTGTTGAATTGGCCAATTATTTGTATCAACTCATGTATCTGTTTTTGTGCATGTCCAATTTACTGGTGGTTCAGTGCTGATGGCTTCCTTGTGCAGGGATTCTTCAATTTCACATCCCGGAGACCACGCCATCTGCTTCACATTTTGGAGCTTGGCTACTCTGTTATGTACAATGATGTTGATATGGTCTGGCTGGGAGATCCTTTCCCCTTTTTGAAGGGAAATCACGATGTGTACTTCACTGATGACATGGCAGTAGTGTGTATGCTAACTTTGATTTTGTTTCAGTTAGCATGTGTTTCCTTGTGAAGTGTGAAAATTTACCGAACTTCTTATTTTCCTGAAGAAATAGGAATTTGACCTAGTGTTTGGGATGTGGAGGAAATGATAGTTTAGGTACATTGCTTCAATGTATTGATTGACTTCATCATGTTTGGCCAATTGAAATCGTTTATCATGTCATTTAATGAACCGAGCTGGCTGGCCTAATTTGAGTCCTACCTGAACTCACACAATCAGCTAATATGATCACTCGTACTAATGCTGACCTACTAGGACTACTTGCGCATGTTGCTGGACGTAAATCTTGCTGTTTTAGATATTTTTCGGTGGCTGTGGGATTGTCTAACTGGAAGTTCAACTATTTCATCAAAAAAACTGCTCCACTGGGGATATTCGTGTCATTCATTATGTTATGTGTCCCTTCTTGGAGTTTGCTGTTGATGTAGTCAAACGAAACTTGAAAGCAAGTGCATGGAATATGGTGCTCTGTTGATTATACATGGTTGCTTTACATGGCAGAATGATTGTTGTTCTTGACTACTATGTGCACTGATTTGTTCTTGTCTACAATTTGTGATGTCTCTTCTCTTTGGATAAGCAGGTGAAGCCTCTGAATCACTCTCATGATTTGCCACCTCCAGGGAAAAATGGACGCACTTATATATGTAGCTGCATGATATTTCTGCGCCCCACTGATGGAGCAAAATTAGTTTTGAAGAAGTGGATCAATGAACTTCAAGATCGGCCATGGTCAAAAGCAAAGAAATCAAATGATCAACCTGCTTTTAATTGGGCATTAAATAAAACTGCTGGGCAGGTATGTCTTGTCTGCCATTTCCTTTTCAATAACATTGAAATTCCATTCATTCATTCAATGTTAGTGTACAGTAATTCTGCAACCATTACAAGATTAACAACCCAATATACTAGAAAGGACCACAATTTAAGCCCTCCAAACACCAGGGGCGGGAACCAACCTGCAGTAGCTTAGACTAATCAAACTAGCATGTCAGATAATAAAAGGGTGGAGGAAGCAGTTTAAGCTTTGGATAATCTAATTTCTGGCAAAAGATACTCTGAGCAGGAACCTCAAATATGCACTTTCATTAGGCCCCTTCTTATGCATCTATATACTAGAACACTAGGTAATCACAATCTGTGGAATTATTGTTATTATGCCTTCTTAAGGAAGTGAAAGTGATTGGTTTGCTCAGGGCATGTGCTGGTGGGGTAGGAAATTATTTGATGAGTAAATTTGAGGTTCACAACTAAACTACGTCAGAGCTCTTCTTGAGAAAATTGAGGAGAATTTTGCTACTTGGTGTTAATTCAAAAGAATCTGTCTAGAAAATGTCTTAAGGCCCTGAAATTTCTCCTTTTTTTTTTTTTTTTTCAAAATGAGGAAGAAATTCAATTTGTGATGTCATTTCCATTAGCAAGGAGAATACATTTGCATATTTGTAGTTTTTCCAAACCTCCAAAAGATTCTTCTCTGGTCTCTTCGAACATTTGATTAATTTCATCTTATATCTGTAGAGAGATAGACGTGCTATACTGTACAGAAGAAATCGGTGAAGAAAGTTGATATTCTCTCTGGGGCATGCTACCAAACAATTTCTTAAAGAAAGCATCCCGGCTATACACATGATTTGATTGGATTGTTTTCATGCCACTTGGAAACGAGTTTTTCTTCGCCAGTTTTGCTTTAGCAATACACACATACTCTGCAATAGGCACATAAAATATTTACTTTGATAGGTTTGACATTTGAGACTCCTGATGTTTTTGGCATTCACAATATTTTTGCAGGTGGACCTGTACTTGTTGCCGCAGGCCGCATTCCCAACTGGAGGTCTATACTTCAAGAACAAGACATGGGTGCAGGAAACAAAGGGAAAGCATGTTATTATTCACAACAATTACATCGTAGGTTTTGAGAAGAAGATCAAGCGGTTCCGTGAATTTGGGCTGTGGTTGGTAGATGATCATGCGCACGAGTCTCCACTCGGGAATTTATAGTTAATTCGAGACCCTGGCAAGCTTTCTACAAGGGACCAATTGCAGTCCTAAGTAGGGCCTCGACGAATTGCAAGTTCACCAATTGGGTCATTTTTTCTGCCCGTCAGCTGCCAGGAATGCAATCACGATAAAGAGCGTGGAGAATTAGAACCGAATTTTGCTCGTTTTTGATTTATGTTTATGCACTCATGTTTTCCAATTGGAGGGTTATTTGACTGACAGGGTGCATTATTTTGGAGATGGCTTGGTTTCATGTTGTCCCGTACCCTGGAAAGTGCATAAATACCCAATTCGATGAGCCTAGTTGATATCCTTTGGGTTGCGCTGGTTGCAAACCATTTGAGCTACTTGCAAAATTTCACGCTAATAGCATAATTGTTTATAATTTAAAGATCATACCGTATATCCTGTCAATGCAGTCAACCATACCAACAAATTAATACCAAACCTGTTAGAAGCTAATAGGATAGAAGTGGGAGCAGCAGTAATTTACTTGTTGAAATCTAATGATGTAAAATTCAACTTTGAAAAGGGGATGAAGTTGAGGACTTACTGGTTGTTGTAACCTCGTCTCCTTTGCCATACAAAATATGGTGAAAATCAATTCTATAGCAAAGGTGGAAAAAGAAAATGATTTTGTCAGAATATAGGGATGTGTTGACGAATTTCCTGAACGTTGGATTAACCAACCGTACGGTGCATTCCATGGTCAAGGGATTTGTTGCAAGCCTTACACGTTTGCACAACGCAGAACCTAGCCAGCACGAATCGGGTCAAGCTTATTTTTAATTGAGCTGAGTTTTTCATGAACAATTCATTTAATTTTACAGTATTAATAAAAAATAATTAGATTATACAAATTATTATTATAAATAAAATTAAATTGGTAAAAAATTTATTTTCATAAAACTAATCCGTTAAAAAGATAAATATTTAATTTTAGTTTCTTATTGTAAATAAAAAGGACGTCCTGGCATATTCTAACGATTTACTAAAAAAGTTTTTCAATGAATCTATAAAACGGGCCTTTTGCAAGTTTAAATCAATCGAGCTTGTTCTTTTTCTTACGTTGTCTTTAGCTTGTTCATTAAATAAGCTTTAATTTGAGGTTTTGAGCAAACTGTGAGTTGTTATCAATAGGAATAACAACGGGATGGGACGGAGAATATCATCCAATTCCCGTTCTTATTTTATAACTAGTTTTCGTCATGTCCCCATCTCCAACGGGAAAGAAATTTAGAATTACATCTCCTCTTCAACAAAAAATTGAGAATACCCACACTAATTTTCTTAATTAAAAAAAATATTTCTCAAAATAAAATTTTAAATTCTAAAATATCAAACCATTTACTAATTTAAATACAAAAATTCACCAATACAAACAAGCGAATGTACCATCACGGTCTCTTAGCTAATGTTTTCGTCAATCCGTTGATGATCTTGGCAAACCATGTTATAAACAAAATAAATGGCACTACAACAGCCAAAAGACAACCAAAATTGATGGTACCATAAAAGTTCATTATTGTCTTTTAGCTAATTAAACCAAAGCGCAATAAAATTAAAAAAAAAAAACCACCTCCATATAATTTTTTATAAGAGTTAATGTGAAAAAAAAAATTATACTACTTAAATTTTGTATTAGAGAACAAAAACAATAAAAGTTATAATTTCTTAAATTTTTAATTTGCACTAAAAGGGATTAAAGAGAGATAGAGACTAATGTGTTGATAATAGAACGACAAGTAAAAATTGAGAGTAACAATAGTATATATATATATATATTGGGATGAAACAGTCTTTATAAAAAAATATTTAAAAAAATTAAAATGAGTACATAAATAAAATTATAATTAATATGTTAATTTAGTTAATTATTTTTTTATAAAAATTATTTTTATAATTATTATATAAAAAATAAGAGTTTTTAAGTTTAGATTTGTATTATAGAGATTAAATGAAATTAAAATTAAGTAATTGATTAAGAAATAAACTAAATTTTATTATTATATATAGATTATAATGAAATTTATAATTAAAATATTAATTAATAATATTACTATAATTAATTAAAGTACTAATCAAGAAAAAGAAATTGGAATAAAAAATTAATATTTAAAATTGAGTAATTACATTTAAAAATTAATAATATAAATTAAATATAATTAATTTTATAATGTAAGAAGAATAAGAAATTTTAATTTTATTCAAATATTAAAACATATTATAAACTACTAAGGTGAAATACTCGATGCCTGAAACGCAAATGGCAAATAAGAACAAATATGGCTAACCTGACCAAAATATGTAATCTGCTTTGCCTGGTTCAGGGAACAATCAACTCGACCCCCCCCCCCCGACCCCCCCCCACCCACCCCACCCCGGGTTCTCTCACCAACCCCGTGTGTCTTACTGGTTGCGTGCTTGATTGACGGCTGCAAAATTAAAGATTTAAAGTTAGCCGCAATAGTTGATGGACCCTGGAAATTGAATTGTTTAACAAGTCGATGCATGTTCTTACAAACAATTATTGACTGAATAGCTAATACGGAGACGAGGTAAAAGCAGCAGTAATTAACAAGCCTAGTATACCACAGATGGGAGTCAGAACGTCCCATTTAAATATAGGCCATTCACAAAGTCTCTTCATGCATTACAAATTGTTGAAATATTCTCCGAAAATCTTGATCATCTCTCAGATTCACCGATATCTTCTTCTTCTTCTTCTTTTTTAACCTCAAACCTTGCTTTGAGAGTTAAATTTCTCAATAAAAGTGCATTTATTTTTGCTAAAACCTATTCTTGCTTGCAATAAAAATTTCCCTTATGTAATCTCTAACATATTATTAAAAGGTCCCTTGGGTAAGATAGTAGATAAGAAGATTAATCTTGAATGTTTAGTAGATAAGAAGATTAATCTTGAATGTTTCTTTTCCCCCTCGAACCAGCTATAACAAACAAATTTTTTTTTTAAATTACCATACATGATTACTTTTTTTTTATAAGATAACTTATTAAAATATATAATATTCATATTTCTTTTTATTTCAATGTAAAAGTGAGGTAATATTTAAAAATTAATATATTATTATGATACATTCGGCGGTCACATTATCCTCTTAATAGTTTATTAAGACGTTATTTTTAATAGTAGTTGCATCGTGTTCGTGCGTGTATTTGGTCAATTTAACTCCATTTTCCGCATGTTTGCAGCTCCCCTCCTGGCCAATCGCTGATGGACCACGAGAAGCTCGTATTTGTTCTACTCGTGCTTCTCGTCGTGCAGGCACAACACGAATTGATGTAAGGCTAACAAGCCAAGGTCCCAATTTGACTCTCTCTCTCTCTCTTTCTCTCTCTCTCTCTTTTAATAATAATTTTAAGAAATTTTTTTGACAGAAAAATGGAGTCCCTACAGTTTAAGCTTCGTGGCAATGGGGCATAATGACACAGGATGAATATTGTTTCTTTTAATTGCAGTAACTTAAATTCTTGAAATTGATGGTAAACGTTTGATCCAATTGCTCAATTTTTTGAGATGTCGATGCTCAAATACGTTCGCGCAACATTTATAACGGCTGCTGCGAAGGATATTTGTTCTTGACTGAAAGATTTGTTCTTTATCATCCTATACATAAGGTCAACCTGACTGAAAGATTTGTTCTTTATCATCCTATGATCCAACTTTCAATTCATAAAGTAGGTAATTGACAGAATAAATAACTTTTAGTGCAACGGTGCGCCTCCCTTTTGATTTAGATTGAAATTTTGGACACTGTTAGCTTGTACCCAGGAATCCAAGAAAAGTGAAAAACCGATTGTCTTTGCTTCACCATTTGTTTTACTTCCATCCTATTTTCCTATACACGTGCTAGGAGGAGAAGTGCCTCACTTTTTCTACAAATTCCCCCCAATGTCTCTCTGTAACGAAACAGAACGAAGAACTAAGCGGAGCATGGCAGCCATAATGTATTGCGTGCATCACCTCCTGCCGCATCTTGACTCCTTGCTGGGTCATCAAATCATCATCCCTCGCAACATTTTGACCCGACGCACTGTTGCTCCGCGAAAAAACCAATCAGAATTGGAATCATTGGCTTCAAAACAACCATACAGGCCACAGCATTTTTTCGTGAAAAAATAACCCGAGGGATACTATGTACCTGATGATGGACTGGTGTTTACTATTTCCAGTGCTCCTTGGCGGTGAGGGTGACCGTCTCCAAAATCCTTTGGACATTGTTTCTTTTTGGAAATTCAAAATTTGCCTAAGGCTTTTGAGGAAGCCAAAGGTTGATCATAGTCAGCGAGGCAGACGCCACCTTATTTACCCGATTCCATAAGGTATAGGTCACAAAAAATATAAATAAATAAAACTTACGTTTTATCAGCTGAATTTCATGTCTTGGTGCTTCCTTTGTATTTTTCAGAATGCAAGCAGCCATCCAGCAACATGCTCCAAATTCAACGGAGACAAATAGCTGGAGAAGATGAGCATGGGTACAATGAGAGTAGCAAAGAACAAAAAGAACCAGATTTGTATTAGACTCTGTCGGATGGCAACCCGATGTCTTTGACACCCTTTAAGGACTACGCCACAGAAAAGAACAAAAAAAAAAAAAAAAAGAGCATGCTGATGGTTCTAAAAAGGAAAAAATGTGGGTTAGAGAAATAAAGAATTTTTGAACTCTAGAATGCTGACATTCCACTGCAGTTATTATAACTTCTTAGGTTCCCACAGACACAGTAGAATGATTGGGCAGAATAAACCAAGATACTAATCTACAAATAACAATTCCTGGGGAAATTTCAGGCAGAAAAAAGGAGTGGGTTTGGAATGCCTCCAGCTAAATGCAAGAACATGATAAGTTGAAGAAGGGTCTTGGGAAGTAATCAAGAAGATGAAATTTGAGAGGGTCTTGAAATGGTCAATCACAAGAACCCTGGAATAAAGATCTTCTAGCATGCCCAGTATGCATCGTGGTCATCAAAGCACTATCAACCCTTAACTGCATCAAACTTGATCTAGCCGAATAAATAATACCTCAAGCTGAATAATATGACAAAATGAGAGAGAGGAAATACCATGCTGATTATACTTAATACCTTGAAGAGAAGAGTTTCTTCAAGCTCAGCAATCCACTATAAACGTTCCCCTCTTTCAATCTATAGTAGCTTTACACCAGTCAAGGCTTTTAGGGATAATATATATTGTTCCATGCCGTTGTTGATCATCCTTTCCATCTTTCATTAAGTAGGGACCAGATTGATCACTACTTATACCAGTGTATGAGCAAAACGTTTGATACACCCATGGAATACTCACATTCTTGACTCTCTTTTACCAGCTGCCTTGCCTTCTTGGACCCAATTGATATCCTGCTCAAAATGTAGGAGACAAACATTTAACATGGCAGCCAATATCTGAAGAAGGTCCAAAAGCTGCATGACACTTTGTAGATGCTTTGATGTGGCAGTAACAAATGATTATTCCAACCAAACTTTCATCAAAGAGCCAACATATAAAATGGCATGCTCAGCTAATTACAGATCTTGTAACTTAACAAGAAAAGGGAAAGACTCCCAAGGATCAATGTAGTGCAGAGGGTAGCAAGACCATTGAGATCTATGAATTATATTGAAATTGGCATCAAACGGAACACTCATTAATTCAACAATATTACTCGAGAAATAAAGTATGCCAAACAACTGCAACAGAAATTTTTAATCAAGCAGATGTGACAATATGATGCTTATAAGTTGAGAAAGGCTAAAGAACCAACAAAATGACAAAATTTCATGCATAATTTAGTGCATGTTTCTATGCTCTGTGAAGTCTCAAATATCAAGTAGAAAATGTTTAATTTTCCGAAGATACTGAACTTGTTGGCACTCAATTATCAAACTGGTAGCCTTGAGAACATACTAGTAGCACTTTGTTCTTAAAGCATTATATAACTGAGGAACAAATTATTGTTGTTCATGGAGATCAATAAGGTGCCACTCTTTCAGATGGTTTCAAGTTCTGTCCTTTATGATCAGCTGAAACAAATTCACCAAAACACAAATGTTGAGCAAATCAAACAGAATTTCGGGTATATGCCAGTTAAGCAACTGCAATCTATACAAATATGAGTATGTAGATAGACAAATAGATGACAGTCATAAAGATAAAGTCTGTTACAAAAGAGAAACTGAAATGAACCGCACTTTTATAATAAAGAGAAGAAAAGATAGAGAAACCAACCATCTGACATATGCTATCTGACAGTTGCAGTGCTTCTTCCCACCTATTAAACCTGAGAAGCCCTTTAATAAGGTGAAATACGGCACCCAGCTCTGGAATACTGTCCCTCTTAATCATATCCGCATACAACTCAAATGCCTTATCAACCTTATTTGCAAGTGACAGACTCTCAATCAAGGAAATACAAGTATTCCAGTTGGCTGCAGAATCTGTTGCAAATGATATTAGCTCTTTAAACAGCTCCACAGCCATCTCAAGCCTTTCAGCCCTGATAAAATTATCAATTAGAACTCTATATACTGGGACAATTGGCACTGGATCTTTCTCACTTATCTCAACTAAAAGACCAAGAGAAGCTAAAAATTCATGGTTGAAACCTTCTATGACCTTACGGTACCCTGCTATGTTCCTTGGCCAATATGTCTGCTTCATCTCTTCTAAAAGTTTGTAAGCTTCATCCAAAAGGTTAGCAGCACAACAGTGATTTATCAAAACCTTATAGGTAACAAAATTTGGAGCACAGCCCTTGGAACCCATTCGCTGCAGTAGCTCAAGGCATTTGTCAACTCTTCTTACCTTCCCAAACCCATCTATCATTGCAGTATAGGTCACAACATTTGGATAGACACCCTTTTCTTCCATCATAAGCATCAGTTTGAAGGCTTCATCTGTCTTTCCAACTTTACAGAGGCCATCAATCATTTCAGTGTATACAACAACATTTGGAGAACAAGAATTTTCTAGCATCTTGGACAAAACTTTCAAGGCAAGGTCCAACCTTTTATCCTTAAACAATCGGTCAATCAAAGACCCATATGTATGTAGACTAGGACTGTAACCATGCTCCAACATCTTTGAAAGTACTTCTTGTGCTGCATCTAGCTTACCAGCCTTGCAAAATCCATCTATAAGAGCATCATATATGATATTGTTAGGCTGGAAACCTTCCACTGACATAACTTCTAGCAGATCACGTGCCTCCTTGACCTTGTGTGCTTTGCACAAACCATCAATCAAAGCTCCATAAGTAAAAATGTTTGGTTCTCTAGAACTGCTGTCTGTATCTCCGAAATACATGTCTATATCTGGGATTTTCAGGCTATCCTCCTTCATTTTTGCATAAATCTGGCAAGCTTTTTCAAGCTCTCTAGCTTTACAGTGTCCATCAATTAAAGCTGTAAAAGTAACAACATTAGGAAAGCAACCTTTGGCCAACATCATCTCAAAAATTGCATTTGCATCAGACAATTTCCTTGCTTTAAGGTAAGCATGTATAAGAACAGTATAAGTCACCACATTTGGGGTACAACCATCTATTTCCATTTCATCAAACCATTTGCGAGCTTGTTCTATTAGGCCAGCTTTACAAAAACCATCAATTAAGATTGTATACGTGTAGATATCGGGAAGAGTTCCATTCTTTTTCATTTCTTGAAACAGTAGAAAAGCCTTTTCTACTTTGGATGCATTACATAGATAGCCAATCACTTGAGAGTATGTGCTATTGTCTGGTATAAAACCCTTACTCATCATCTCATGGATAACCTTAGATGCTTTCTCAAATTTCCCAGCACCGCAAAGACACCTAACAAAGTTTATCACATTGATCTTATTCAATATAACACCCAAATCCAGCATTTCAATGTAGGCTTTCTCGGCTAATGCCAATGCATCCATACTAGGCAACTCCTCATTGCCACAAATACCGCCAATCAATATATTATAAACCACGTAACCTGGACGACACCCACATTTTACCATTTTTGTGAGCAACTTATAGGCATAAGAGTAATCTCCTGATTTGCAATAGGCATGAACAAGAGAATTGAAAATCCTGGGACTAGGGCAACAGCCTTCCTGAATCATCATACTAAGAATTCTCTTACACCTACCAAGTTGTCTCTTTCCTAAACATGCACAGAGCAAAGTCCTGTAAGTCACAACATTTGGAAGACAAGATCTTGCCCTCATTCTACTTAAAAAGTCCATAGCTTCTTCAAAAAGTGAAGCTTCACACAACCCTGATATCATCTGTGTATAAAGCACTGTGTCAGGCTGGAGTTCTTCCTTCTCAATTGTCATCAAGGCTTCCCTCCACTTCCCCACCTTACATAGGTAATATACAAAAAGACCCAAAGTAATCCGATCCATGGTATAACCCAAGCCTGACATCTCCCTATGAACCAAATAAGCCGTGTCCAACCTTTCAGCCCTTAAGAACACTTGAACCAAAGAATTGTACGTTGATCTTGAAGGCTTATAACCAAGATCCTTAAGCCTTCCTAGCTCCTCCAACGCTATATTCCACATACCATTGTGACAACATTTACGAATCAAGACATTCAGCAACTTCCCAAGCACCTCCTTGTCATCATCCTTAATTTGGTGCAAAAATTCTCCGTGCATCCTCTGGTTATTGCCATTGCTACTTTCCATGATCTCTAACAAAGCATCGTACACAGGCTCGGTGTGACTGTAACCAATTTGCCTACCGGCCCAACTAAAAAACTTAACACACAAATATGGGTCTTTTATGAGATGTAACACTTCAACTACCAAAGGGCCACTCAATTTCTCTCTATTTTGCCTAAGAAATTTCTGGGTTTTATCCCCAAACACATCTTTATTACTCAAAACAGCATTAGCAATTGCAACAGCGTCGTTTGAATGCTTACCACTGTGGGGCTCTCGCCTATCAGCCACGGGATTCAACAAGGAATCTCGCAAAGACGCAAATTCCTCCCTCGAAATAAACTCTGCCTGAGAATTATCTGGCAAATGGGGCTCATCGGGATCCACCAATCCTTCGAGACTGTCAAACGAAGAGGCGGAAATGGATCTGGTGATGAAATGAAGGAGATTCCAGCGGGAGAACAAGAGATGGGGAGCGTGGAATGGTGAAAAAGGGATAGCAGGTTTTGGAGGATGAGGGCATTGAGGGGGGATGTGGTGAAAAGCGAGGGCCATTAAGACCCTTCTCTTCATTTGCTTTGGACGAAGAGATTTTGTTATTTTGAAGATTATGTACTTTCGGGGTTCAACGAGGGTTCAAGAATTATGCAAGAGGGTTGAAGTCCGGATTGAGCTTTGCGCCTTAAATTATTAAAATAAGTATAGTCAATAATTCGAAAATAATAATAAAAAAATATAAGTTAATTATATTTTATTTAATTTTATAAATAAAAAAATTAAAATTAAAAATTATTTTATTATTTATTTATATCCATCTGATATTACTCATAAATTATTACAACAATAATCATTTTTTTATCTTTATTGTTTCTTTTTTATTTTTTAATTAATAATTTGAGCTGATGAATTGAAATTTTTTTGTTTTACAGTGATAGTTATTTTGCTTTTGTAATATTGTAATTTAATAGTAAAAAAATCGTTAGATATTATACTAAATCTTGCAAATGCCAGATAAGTTTCGGGAGTTAGTGTAAAAAAATCCTCCACGTGCCCCTTAAGATGACCCCAATAAAAAACAGAGTCTCGGTTGATGAGTAGACTGACCCGGGCATACCAAAAGAGAAAAAACACAAAGAGGGTAAGAAAAGAGTTAGGCCATCCTGGCACAGGAAAATCCTATATCTTCGTTTAGAAAACTTCGAGGAATCCTAAAATCCTAAGGTGCCACGGAATTCAACCTGTGGGATATATAAATCGAGCAGAAATGGTGGGTTAAAAAAAAAAATCATGGATACTTAATATTCGGTAGGATAAGACATGGGGAGAACTCTGGTTTGTGTTGAAAAGGGGAAGCGAGAAGCAGTGGAGGAATAAGATGAGAGCATGCCATTGCCTGGGGACATTGTGCAGGGGTTTTCTCAGGATGATGATGATGAAGAATCATTTGTCCCAGCTAGTGCTAGTTCAGAATTTAGTTCTCAGCTTGGAAAGATTAGACTAAAGGCTGATGCCGTATGGTTGAAGGTTAGTAGGGGCAATAATACACTTGAGCTCCATGCTTTTATTGTGCTGGTGGAGAGTTCAATACTGCAAAAAACGTTCACCGTTAAGGCAGTCACCGATGACAGGCATGTTGCAGTCTTGCGGGACTTAAACCTTGATGAATGCACCCAGCTGCAGGGTAGGTCTTGCCTTAATTAGCTTTTCCTGGCTTTTCCCCTTTTTTTTAAACAAAAAAAAAAAAACTAAAATTAGAGATGGTAACTGTTTTGATTTAGCTTCTAAAAGTAGTTGTTGGCTGATAACCAATGTCCGTGACTCAAAATTAATAGCAATATGCACAAAAGTCTCTCATTATAGAATCTGAGTAATAATTAGAAAATATTGATAATAAATACAATAACTATTAGAGATAAATTTAAAAAATATTTCTTCCAATTTTTTCTATTGTTTGTCATCTAAAATAAAAGCTAACTAAAATGCACTGTATCGTCAAGATAACAACTAGAGATGCCCATTATCATTGGCTGTACAGAAATGAGTAGGAGTATGATGAACGTGGACTGCCAGACATTCAACAGGACGGGGGTGAAGTATGCCAGGAAAATAAAAGCAGATACCTATCTTCCAGATGCAAGATCAAGTGTTATTGGTTCCATCCTGTTCATGCCTCTACAAGGCGAATATTACCTCCAATCTACTACAGCCAGGTGCATGGCCTGGTTTTCTGCAGCGGTTTCTTCTGGGGCTCCTCTTGTTTTTGTCAATATCCAAACAGAACAGTCCGTGACACCAGTATATCTCTTTCTCTCAAACAGATGAAATTTGCTTCTATTTTTTTCTATATAGTTTGTCTTTGTCACCAGCATCACTGTTATTAGACAGAAAAATATTTTCTTCAGCCTAATATCTCAAGTCTGCTAGCTAGCAGTTTTCTGCCCCAGTTTCCTACTTAGTTGAGTTGTCAACCGCCTTCAGGATTTGAAGCATTTGGCAAAATGATTTTGCATCACATATGCTGCCCGTTCCATGGTCCTTACTAAATGCATATAGAATAACAATATAAGCTTTAGCCTGTCCTGATTCAAGAATTGAGGACAAAACATCTAAAAAAGATTCATGAAGACACTGATATGATGTGAACCACGTGTGTCTTTTTCAACATTTCAAGTGTTATAGAAAAATCATAAGCAAAAACTTTATGTCAATATTTGAGCCTAGTGATGCTCTGTTTAGCTTTACTTTTTGAAGCAAGATGGACTCTTAGCATTCAATAGCCTGTTATTTTGCTTTCTTACTTTTCTGTTTTAAATTTGCACTCTGAAGGAGAAAAGTCAGTACAAAAGCAAAAAGAGTTGAGATGGACCGGTAAAGAAAAAACAATAAAACAGCAACCAAATAGTGAAGGCCATAAGACTATGGTTTCTACCTGGAGTGGCGGAAGTTCCATTAGAAATGGCACCAAAACCTGGAGAAACCCATTTTGGTATGGACAGCAGACAAACTGATGAGGTAATATAACTTCTGCACTTTTTATTTATAGTTGACTGTAGTAATCTAAAAGGGACTGATATTCATATTACATAAACGAAATCATCAACATGAACAGGGCTTTGTCTGTGTCAGTTCAGTGGCCACAGATTCAGCAGCCGATCTTGCTGGGCTGGGGCACCTACACCAAGAAGCGAATAAGAAGGGTCAACTACATGCGATCTCCCGATTAGAAGGCAAGAGCCTACTGCCTTCGAGTGTCTGCTTTGACCAGTTGGATTCAATCCAAGTCCATCTCATGGCCTGGCCTAACCAATCTCAGTCTCACCTGCCAACGCTACTACTAAAGCTACTGCAGGTCTTGTACCCCTCTTGCTTCCTCCTAAAGAACTTTGACATTTGGTTGCTGACTGATTCTATAAGTTAGGCACCCAACAAGCAGATCAACTATTGGAATCAACAGGGAAAAGTGTTCTATACAAAAACGCCTATATAGATTTCTGATCAAATTTATAAATATTACTTCACTCGTGATTGTAAAGCACTGTCATATAATTTTTTGTCTAAGGCATTACTATCTGAAAGCAATCCGATTGACATCAGGTAGTCAGAAGTTGCTTTGCTAGTCCTTTAATTCTTAGTTTTTATATTTTGCTGGACAATAGTTCAAAAGATTTGGTCCAAAGTACTATTTTCTAGGCAATGGGTATCCGCAGACTCTATCCAGTGATCTTTTCCTTCTTGTTTTCACGTTGGTCCCTTGCAAATCTCTTCAGTGTGCTGCTACTAATTTGGAAAATTTTCCAATCAGCTTATTGCTAGGATTAGTGCTCTTTTACCAGAAATTTCCTACATATTGAGCTCCTTATATCCGCTCAATCTACTTGAATAATGACCTGGTTAGCAATTAGTGCTCGATTTCCAGAACGTACTTAAGGCTGCCTAAAAATCTTCGCTAGATTGAGACACGGTGGACTTGATAACCTTAAAAGTACAGAGCCACTATTACCACTCGAAGAAAGTAACCAATGGGTAAAAATTTTATTAATCACCAGAACGACATACCCTTCACCTGATTAATCAGTCCCAATGATGTATTTTCTGGGCCTACATATTTGATCGATAGTTAACACCTCCAAACATACATAACTCTATCAAAAGATTAAGACTTACACTGCCAAGACCAACCGAAACTCGGATCCTCTGCTGACTCCAAAAAAGACCAAGTATGCGAGACACAAATGAATGACCAGATTATTTCTCATTAACCACAGTATCAATCTTTTGATGTTACATAAGACATTCATTGATAAAAGACAGAAAGGGAAATAAATCAACCTCAGGAAGGTTGTCCTCTCCCATGTTACAAATTCACAGCAGCCGAAATCAGTAAAATGCACCTAATCAACTCTTCTGACCTCATCTAACCCAAAACAAATATACTTGCGCTTAGAATAGCGAGATAGGAGAATGAATACAACTAAATCATATCAAGCCATATTTCAGAAAATTACAGCCATCCATAAAATATACATCTTTCGACCACATATCGGACCAACGAATGACATTATAAACAGGCCTGTCCAATGCCACACCAAGTTGCTGTGACCTTTTTTAACCTTTTAACCAAGAAAAAAAACCCATGTATCCAGTATAGTTCCTTGTAACGAGGTGGCTTAAACTCATCGATAGCCACCGCCATATGGCTGTTGAGGCATGTAGCCACCCATGCCCATCATTGGATTATAGCCACCAGGCAATGTTGATCCAGGAGGCTGCATCTGGCCTCCTTGCCCCATTCCCATGTTCGAGCCCATCCCCATGTTCATACCCATGTTTGTCCCCATCCCCATTCCCATGGGTTGGCTGATGCCTCTATATCCTCCCATATGCATGCCTGTACCAGGCCCACCACCCATGCACATTCCCATGCCAGAACCAATCATGGGGTTTGGTGGTGGCCTGAGACCTCCTGCACCAGCTCGGCCAATCCCAGATCCTGATCCCATGGCCTTACCCATGGTGATAGTAGATGTAACAGCAGATGGGGTTGGTTTTTCCATTCTTTTCTCCTTTCTATTTATGGCATCAAAATCAATTCCAATATCTGCCAATGGATTGATTTTAGCTGCAATAAAACCAACAAAAAAAGTTAGAACTTTTCCAACTAGATAATAATTATCTAATAACCTGAAAAACCTTCGGTAAATTTGTTAAATTATATTTCTATAAATACTCACGCCCAGAAATGTTTAAATTGACCAGTCCTCTGCTCAGTGTGTCAGTCCAAACTGTTGACTTTGTCTCAAATTTGTCCTTGGTTGGTTGAGGAACTGTTGTCAGTGCTCCTGTTGAAGATGAAAGAGCCGATTGGGCAATAATGGGATTATTAGTCCCCTGAGAGTATACGTTACCAAAGATGTCATTGCTTTGTTGAACAGTTGGAACTGTTGGAGTTTGATGTGCTACTGGAACTGCAGAGCCCTGCGGCTGGAAAGCACTTCCTTTGCTGAGATGTGGAGCTGGTCCAGTTGCAGGATGTTGAGCAACATGTGACATAACAGGAGCTGTATAACCTTGTTGTGGAAAGATGTTTCCATTGTTAAACTGTGCAGATGTACCGGATGGAGTTTGTGTAGTCATGATGGAGGACATGGGAGCTGTAGATACTCCCTGTGGCAGGAAATTTCCACTGCTGAACAGTGGAGCCTGAGGACCAAGGTTTGAGGCCACAGGGGCCAAAGATCCTCCTTGTGCATTGAAGTTTCCATAAACACCTGCAGTTGGCTGTGCAGGTTGACTGGTGGAAGCAGAGAAACCTGCATGTGAAGCTGTGAAAGATGGAGGAACAGATGGTGGAAGTATGTCTGCCAAAATGTCGATTTCCTGTTGTGACGTTGACTGTTCTTGAGGCAAGAACTGTGAACTTGTAGAAGGAGGTTGGGCATCAGATGCTGAAGAAGCCGTGGCAGAGAATCCGCCACCATAGTCATTTGCTGTATCTGGGTTAGATGCAGCTGGGTGTGGTACTTCAGCATTTTGATTCATGGTAGGAGCAAGAAAGGGTGGAGAAGCAGAAATCTGACGCTGTGCTGGGACATTATCCATTGATGGGATTGCCTTGAAAGGAGAGTCACCAAATGGGTCTTCAAAAGGCTGCATCAAGAATAGGTGCTTAAGACTAACCATCAAACACAGGAATAAACATTAAAGTGGAAAATTGAACACCTTAGACCAGCAGATATAAAGTGCTAACAGTGTAATCTATGAATACAGCAGATATCATCTTTAATTATACAAACAGCATCAATTTCCAAACAATCCAAATTTTAAATGAGTTTATATCCTGTTCATATAGGACGCAAGTTACACAAAAAGAGACAGAAAACAGTCACAGCATCTAGTCAGTCCTCATTCACATCAAGAAAAGATGGGTCTGAAGTCAATGAGAGTTGGATGGAAACTCAAATTGAAAACTCACGCAGATACATGTTGCACTATTGGCAAGTATACATGTGAATTTCTTAAGTAAATAGCAGCTATACTTATTGTTCAAAATGTTTCTTGACAAATAAGAGTATCATTAAAAAAAAGTCTCATTCCAACCGAAGACAAAAATGGCAGGTTCTCCAGGATCAATATCACACAGCCAACTGGGTATCAAAAACATTCACAATAACGAGAAAGATTATCCCATTCATTTATAAAATTATTTCCTCTAAGGGATTTGGGGGTGTGCTCCAAAATCATGAAATCTTCATGCTTAAATCAACTCAACAAAAATGGTTTGCCACTGGCAAAAGATATTCACCTGACTCATGACATTAGTTTGTGTTGTATCAAATGTCGATCCTGAAAAATTTTTCTGGACATCAGCCTCGGAGGTAGTTGCAGATGTAACTGGCATGATAGCCAATGGACTTGGACCAAAGGAGTCCGACAAAGACCCAAGTAAGTCCACTTCCACATTGTTGGATGTAGTGGGGACAGAGACAGTTGGAGCAGTTGCAGTAATGTGTACAGCTTGCATGACAAAACATGAAAAGTGTAGGTTTACAATAATGGATTACTGATAATGGGTGGTGAAAAATGGATTACCAACATGGTATGCTTAAGAATGGCCAAACAATGTTTGAAATTGCTTTTTCTTTACCCATAGTTAACCAGATTCCACATTTTTTGCAAATTATGGCACCTAATCTTAAATAAAGTGGCCTCCCAATACACAGGACTCCCACGCTATGGGTTTGGAGAATGGTTAGATGCATGCAGCCTTAACATTGTTTTCACAAGAGACTATTTCCAAGACTCAAACTTGTGACCTTCTAGTTATAATAGAGTAATCCTACTGTTACACTAAGTCTCGTCCTTCATGGCATCTAATCTCTCCGACCAAAATATATTGTCGTCAATCATCCCTTTAGTCTCTCTTCTCCAATTGACAGAGTAAAATACTCAACAAAAATCCCCTCCCACATGCCAATATACCAAGAATGTGGATGCTATTGCAAACTTTTTAAGAAAAAATATAAATGCTAAAAACAAATATTGACTAGACGATAGAGAGTGACAACATAGGCAGCCTCAAAAAGATGCTTTTAGAGAGAGCACTGTCAATATAAAACTTGTTAACTAAAAAAAGCAATAGAAACTTTTGAACTCAAAATGTAGCCAATTGGATTAGCAAGTGATGCTTATTAAATAGAACACTAGCAAGCACTATTCCAAATCATTGTAAACCCCTCCCAAATCACTACAGTACTCTGTTAATGCAACCTGGATGCACTAGGATTTTCACCAACAAGTGACTACCAATCAATAACATTGAGCACTCTGAAAAATTGGCACTAGTCTAGGAACACATATACAGAAAAATTCCTGTACCTGAAACAGGACCACGTGGATCAAATTCATCGGCCACTTCAGATACCTGACCTCCAGGAGAAGAAGAAATCCCAGTACCAGCAATTGCTTGGCTTGGATTGACATTCATTTGTGGCGAAGCAGCTTTAGGAGCAGGTGGAGAAGATGCTCTAGGAGGCAGAGAAGAAGAAGAAGCTCCAGGAGCAAATGGTGCTGAAGTATCTCCATTCCTTTCATCATTAAGGCAATGAGAATTAAGCAAACCAGTGAATGTGGTGAAAAGCAGAACCTTGCTGCATTGACATGGTGCAAATCATTACCTTTCACCATGAGCAGGGCTTCGGGAATCACCCACAGCTTCTTCATGGTTAGGAGGAGCCCCAATATTTTGCTCAGAAAATTTTCGTTCAAGCCTCCTAGTAATGCTGAAACATTATCAATTGAGACATACAGCATTCAGTGACTTTGACAAAATAATAGCTGCAAATGAAGAACACATCCAATGAGAGTTTACCTTCCATCCAGAGACTGATCATCAGCTCTGGCACCGCTACCACTGCAGAATGATTAAGTAAAAGTTAGCCTTGGCTCTGACATAAAAAAAAAAAAAAAAAATTAAGGAAGAATGTACAGCCCATGAAAGACAAAGATACTAGCCAAATAGACATCCCAATGACTGCATTGATTAGTTGGTTGAAAGTTGCTTTCTCTGAGTTTGAGATGATCCATTTAGATTTGTTATATATTAATATCTATGTTTACATCATTAGATAACACAAAATAGAGTTTCTATATACCATCACCCTACAGTTCACAACATTAGAGTGGTGCTGTATCAACCGAAGCAACTACTAAATGCAGTTAAAAGAACCAAAGTGAAAGCTTCATAACGTATACACTAATTGCCATCTGTATGTGTCACAATATAGTTGAAGTGAACATGAAAGCATCAGAATGCACTTTGTTGATTAGCATCATTTGAGCACTTTATGTAGTGTCTTTGTTTTATTTTTCTCCTCTTTAATTTCTTCCTTGCTTGACTGTATCTTTCAAATCTAGATACACATGCTACCTGCCCTTTCCAGTAAGCCTGATAGTCCTTAAAAAATCAAATTTTCATGAGTTGAATTTGGAATTTCTTTCTTTTCTAAAGAAACTGCAGATAAAAAAACAGAAGAGGAGCTTAATAAAACTCCATTAAAGTGTTATCATCCACAAATGAGCAATAGAGAATCATATTTATAATTCCACCATGTATAAATCATTAGAGTCTAAGACCTATCAATATTAAGGTGAGAAGAGAGATTCTCAATGAGCAATGGTTACAATACCGAGATGACGATGGACCATCGTCATCAAAACCACGGTCTCTGTCTATATCTGCGCTCCTGCTTCTAGGGCCATAACCATCAAGACTGCGACTTCTTCCCCGATAATCATCATCCCTGTACCCATCTCGGCTATATCGTTCTTCATAATCTCTACCATAGCGATCACCATCACGGTTATATGGATCCCCATATCTTCCATATTGATCATCATCCCTATAGCCATGTTCTCTTTCTCTTCCATATCCATTTCGATCTTCATCTCTGTTTCCATAGCGGCCTTCGTAACGTTCATCATCATACCTGTCTCCATATCCAGGCCTGTACATTCCTCCTGCCGAGAAGTTGCGAAACCTAGCAAGAAAAAGAATTTTAAAATTTATTATTCATCAACAGGAGGGGTCAAATTTTCATTCAATCTCATTTAATTGTGTACTGTTGTGGTGATCCTATTGCCAACACACATACAAAGGAAGTATTATTGCCTGCAATAGAAAATACAAGAGATAGGCACAGTTGTGTTGTGGAAGTATTTGGCCAACTCAACAGAAGAGTACACTCACTTGTCCCTGTTAGCAGCAGCTTTCTGTCTAACTTCAATTATCCTATCTTTATCATTCACCAGGACCACCAGATTCTGAGATTTCTTCCTGACATTATTACCCTGATCCCTCCCACTGGAATCAATATACCGGAAATCGGACAATGTCTACAATGGAGGAGAAAAATAGTGTCATCACAGATCATAACAGTTGCAAAACATTCAAGCCAGGAGTGTATAATCCAATCAAATTTGGGACAAGGAATTACCGATAATTGATATGCACGTTCCCTTATCTCATCTATCACACGCTCTGATCCATGACCAACCAGGTATTCCAGAACAGTCAAAGCCTGAACACAGCAGCAAGTCAGTTATATGCCACAAAATTTACAAGGCAATTTTATTATGTAAAGTGGTGTGTTCCCAACCAAATGCAGTACACAACAGTCAGTGATGTGATTGTACATCATGACATTAGAAGTGTACATGAAACCTGATGTAAAGAGGGTATGGGATGGGGATCACATAAAGTTGCATCATAGATACTTTTAGTAAGATAAATAACCAACTTATGATAACAAGTGAAGAAAAAAAAAAAAACCTAGCACAACCTTGTAGACATGGCGCCAGTTCTTGCCAGTATCATTAATCCGTTTCCAAAGTACTGACATGATCATTTGGTATTCATGGCTGCAATAGAATGTTTCAAGATGAATCCTTTTGTAACACAACACCTAATGCAAAGCATCTGTAGAAGAATTAATTGAGCTTACTAATTTCTGGTAGCCTGTGCAATATCTGCCAGAAGAACCCCATGAGGTCCCCAGGGCTCATTGCTGGTTGCATCAAGAACCTGAAAGGAAATCAAGTGAGCATTTTGTCCTAAAAGCCCTTAAAACAAAAGTCAGGTGGCATTATATCTGAAGATAGCCTAAAAAAGTTGGTCCAATTCAAATATTGAAAATCATCACAAGCCTGGACTGCATTTACGTGCAAAGCTACAAAGTCAAATCATATTGTGCTAATGAATTAGCTGGGATAGCTTTTACATAGTCAAAAATGGAGGTGGCCGACCCAAGAAGGGAAAAAAGGAACTTTACCTTCTGTTCTATCCCGGGAACTTTAAGAACTTTCTTGTTGACTTCTCTCTTACTGTAAGAAAATACACAAAAAATAGACCAATTAGCTAAATGCACTTGGAAAAACATAGAATACAGCAACTACATGATGTACAATGACCAAATTCCCAAAAGGCTAAACTGCTCATAACTTTTATGCTGCCAACAAAATTGTTGTGAAGCACTAGTAGTAAATACCCTCTGATTTGCATTCTAGGCTAGTTTTACCAATGATACACAGCGAGATTCAAACCCATTTTCCAATCATAAGAAATTAAAAATAATTAAAGAAAAATATCAGAAGCAGACTTACATGTCTCTAACTGTTTGATCAAAGACTTTCTTCATCGTCACAAGAATTCAGTGCCAGCAATGATCTTTAACAGCAGTGCCAACCACACGGATCAATGCAAAAACACTGCCTTTGAATACAAGCAAGCTGGTCAATATCATAGACAAAAAAAAATTAAGGCGCAATAAAGAATCATAGAAAAATTTGCTATTACAATTATTTCATTTTGTCATTCCAGTTATTTGAAGTATATCGACACACACAAACTGTTGTATAGAATCTAAAGAATATATAAAAGAAAACAATATCAGAAACAGGAGCAATCGATCCTCAGCAGATCAATCCGAATTCCAAACGAAAAATGCATTGTACACAAATAAATGATCAATTCTCCGAAAGAACAAAAATCTAGAATTTATTTAACATTGATTGCTAAAACCAAAAAAAAAAATCCAAAATTACAAAAAGAAGAAAGATCCATATCAGACCGATCAGAAGAAAGAAATAACAAGAAAATTCCACAAGGAATCAGAAAATGAAAAACAAGAATCAATCAAACCTCAAACGATACAACAATTCAAATAAAACACAGCTGAAGGCGTAAGAAATCATAACAATATAATACAAACGGACATCAAATCAGATCCAAAATACAGAGAAAACGGGGAGGCGGGTGGAAAAGAGAATTACCGAAAACAAGAAATATCCAAAGAGTTGGAAAAAGAAAAACGAACCTCCGATCTCAAAATTAAAGCCCGAAAAGGCCAGATCTGATCGACGAAAAGCGAATCGGTGGCACTTCTCTCTCACACACGGAGAGAGAAGGAAGAACCCAAAAGAAAGAAGAGGGGCTTAAAAGCAAGAAATACTACTATTCTTTCTTCTTCCTCTCTCTCTCTCTCTCTTTTTTGCCAAAGAAAGAGAAAATAATTATAAAAAATAAAGAATACAGCTAGAAAGAACAGGGAAATGGTGCAGAAAAATAAATAAACGATGACGTTGTTGTTTAAGGCGGGGGGGTTTATAGAAAAAAATAATAATAAAAAAAAAAGACAGCGCAACTTAAACGCAGAAATTTAAGGAGATTAATTTGTTTTCTTCTCTTTATTTATTATTATTTGTCGTTCTTGCCTTTAAATTGTTGCTAATTATGATCGCGAACCCTTTTTACTCTATCTTTACTCTTTCTTTCTCTCTTTTTTTTTCTACAGAATATTAAGAAAGACACGGTTAAGAAAATTCAAACTTAAATAAATAAATAATAATAATAATTTGAATTTTTTTTCCTACTTATTAATCAAACCATCCGTAATAATATGTTAACATCAATGTACTTTATGAACCAAAAATAAATGTTTTCATTTTAAATGTTGAAGAGATTGTTTTCAATTGACAAGGGCACGTTTGTAGCAGACTCACGTGCCAATAATACAGTTTATTTTATTTTCACTTTTCTCCCCGATTTACAGAGTTATTGAGAGTTTAATCATATACTTTCCGAAACGAAGCTTAGCCGTTGTTCCTAAATTAACTAAACATCGGCTTTACGCAATTCCTGTCTCTGCATGCTTGGGAGTTGTTCGCATGTTTAGGAATCGGATTTCAATTGTTTATCTCCTCCTGCACGTTTTCCCATGTTCCCGAGACTGGCCAAGGGCCACACAGCCTAAACCGCAAACAACCCACTGTGCTCCAGAATCTCCGACGTCTTCAATCTGCTACTTCAACATTCGCCTCTCAAGCCGATGTGGCTTTTACAGCCACCGCCGCCAACCTACCGGGCGCTCGCCGTTCTAGCGTCTGCCGCCTCGATCTCAACTTACCCACCAGCTGCTCGACAAAATTTCCCAACCGGAAATCCAGCCCGGGGAGAAACGTCAATCCAAGTGATCACCGCGCGCTTCCGCATCCACAGCCAATCGCGACCATATGCACAGACACTATCTTTATTTGACTAGCCAATCAACACTGTATGCACTGCTTTCCTCTTGTCAAGTACTGGGTCTCAGTGAATCCCAGAACCCCCCATAAGTGTACTCAAAAAAGGTACCTTTCAGTAAAGTTACATACTAAAGAGCCGCACCCAATTTGTGAATGGAATATTGCCTATTGGTTTGTTGCTAGTCTTAAGTGTTTTCGTTTCCGTGGTTTACGTATAGCTTCTTGCAGCGCTTTTCTTTGGCATTGTTTGAACTATATTTTTGTCTATGTTATTTTATACTTGTAAAATCTGGTAATTAACATTCATTTAAATTTGGAAAAATTGTGTTCGTATTAGGTAATGGGCTACAGGTTTGTTTGGTATGGCTGGCTCGCTTGTGGTTGGTTGATTGGACTTTGATCGTATCGAAGCATTTTTGGTACAATTTCCTATCCTTTGCTTCATTTTGTAAATCTGTGGAATACGGCAATTGTTATTTACATGCAACAAGTGCTTCATATACTCACAAAACACTTTGTGGGTCCTATTTTTACTTTATTTTTTGTGCGTGCATAAATAACAATTGCCCATATATACTTTGTGCTTCTTTGTACATTTATAATTACCTTATAATTGCTCTTGTTTGTGTTGCGGATATGTTTGCTTAAAAGGAATTGAAGATTTTCCCAGCCCTAATTGTTACTGGCAATGGAGTTATGAGTTATGTGGCCTTGATTGGGTATGGGTAAAACTACACGGCATATGCGTTCTTTATAGTAAAACTTGAATGTTATGTGATTGTAGCCAGCTTGTGGTTCTTCCTTGTCCAGTGAGTGTGGCTGAGATGACTGATGGAATTTTGTACTTAGAGTCAGTTATGTCTCTAGAGCTGAGCCGTGTGAATTCTCTTTTGAAAAATGGTCTTCTAGTGCAAGAGAAAATGTTGTGGATGAAGAAGGAAGACTACTGTATTTTTCAGACTTAGAAATAACTTGCCACTTTCATTTTTCACCGCTTATATTTCCAAGCTTTAAGTTTCTTTAATTGAATGTATTTACAAAAATAACTGTTGTGTAATTTGTTTCTGGGATTTATTAGTGAAAACTCTTTTGTTTACCCAACTGGATTTTGCACCCCTTTTATTTATTTTATTTTATTTTTTTATCTCTTTGATCACTATTGTTACTATTTTTAGATTTGTGTTTAATATAGTTGTTGTGGGCCAAAAAACTTAGGCCCATCCGGCCCAACTTCATGGTCATGTAGCATAAGCTTGTTTCCTATTTCTCTTTCTCTTTTAACTTTTTTAGGAAAGTTTAGCCTTGTGGCGGTGCTTTCTGTATTTCTTAAGTGGCATCCTCGGACCCATCCATGGGAGTTCTAGAATGGTCCGTTAGAGCCTATGATATTTTTCAGCATCCTGCCTGCACCATTTGACAAAACGCTAGTGGAAAGGACAAAGAAACGGAAAAGCCAAAAAAAAAAAAGAAGATAAAGGGGAATTTGGAAAATAACAAAGAATGTCAAAATCACAAAATAAAGGTGAAAATAAAATAAGATATGGAGCCCATCTACCACTAAAATTGTTTTGATTCATTGGCTTAACCCAAACCTACTTTTGACTGGGCGGCTTGTATCGGGTAGCAGTTGATAATTGATGGTAACGTTGATGTAGACCTTTCAGCTGTGATTTCACCTGCTACATGGAAGCACAGAAGAATCTTCCATTCCATCCATTCCTAGACTCTCCTCCACATGCCAACAAATTTGATTTTCTTAGCCATAAACAGTTTGCTGCCAAGAATTTCCTAATCCCGATGCACATTGATGGCCCTCGCCGTACTCTGCACTTCTTGCAGGTTAATGCATCCTTCTTCTATTGCAAGAATTTGACAAAGAAAAGAAGCAGATTGCTAGTCCCTGTTGGACTTTTCGATTCTTGCCCAATCCCTCTAAAACTCAAACCTGTTATACCCAAACATTTTTGTATGATGGCTATTACATTGCCTCTTTATCCATGCACTACAAGTCTAAGTCTTGGCAGGTTCAAGTTTTAGAAACAGTTGATAGCGTGCCCATACTGTAGGGAATTTGGTGTGCAAAATGAAGATTACTTCTATTGCAGTTATGACGCAACTGTGAAGACATTGTTGGGAACTGCAGAAATGCATATAGGGAAGAAAGAAACAAAAGTGTGGCCGAAATATTGCCTTTATTGGTAATAATCTCCAGGTGCACAAAAACATAAGAAGGTCCAAGAAACAATTACCCACAATTAATAGTAGCTTGATCAAACAGGGCTAGATAATTAATTTAAAAAAATAAAAAATAAAAACCAAATGATAGCATCCACTCTAAAGTCCGAAGCTTCCATTTCCAATCCCAATTTTCTGCTGTGCTTTGGCCAAATGAATCTTTGAATCCCACTCCAATTAGTAAACAAAAGTAGCGCTATATGGAGGATGGCCACCTTAGATGTACAGCTCTCACTTGCAAATGTCACACCCTTATGTAGTGAACTTGGACAGAAAGCTTGATAAACACATATTTCTCTCTTGGAACCTTCCTTTATTACACTGTTGAAAGTAAAATCTGCAAATTCAGCAATAACAAAAAACTGAGAATGAGAATTTTAGATTGAAATGATTGATTGAACCAAACAAAAGTAGCAGTAGTATGGAAGAAACTTACCTGTTTGATGGCTTTTTGGGCCTAGTATACAGTTGGCGGTGGTGGAGAGGCATATGTATAAACTGGGGGTGGTGGAGATTTTATGGGTGGGGGAGGAGAATTGTAGTGGTATGGTGGTGGAGGAGATGGTGAGGGTGGTGGTGGGGACTTGTAGTAGTAGGGTGGCGGGGGAGATGGCGATGGTGGGGGTGGGGACTTGTAGTAGTAAGGATGTGTTGGGGGAGATGGCGATGGTGGGGGTGGGGACTTGTAGTAGTAGGGGGGTGGGGGAGATGGTGAGGGTGGCGGTGGAGACTTGTAGTAATAGGGTGGCGGGGGAGATGGTGAGGGTGGCGGTGGAGACTTGTAGTAGTAGGGATGTGTTGGAGGAGATGGCGACGGTGGGGGTGGGGACTTGTAGTAGTAGGGAGGTGGGGGAGATGGTGAGGGTGGTGGTGGGGACTTGTAGTAGTAGGGTGGTGGGGGAGATGGTGAGGGTGGCGGTGGGGACTTGTAGTAGTAGGGTGGTGGGGGAGATGGTGAGGGTGGCGGTGGGGACTTGTAGTAGTAAGGATGTGTTGGAGGAGATGGCGACGGTGGGGGTGGGGACTTGTAGTAGTAGGGTGGTGGGGGAGATGGCAATGGTGGCGGTGGGGACTTGTAGTAGTAAGGATGTGTTGGGGGAGATGGCGACGGTGGCGGTGGGGACTTGTAGTAGTAGGGTGGTGGGGGAGATGGCGACGGTGGTGGTGGGGACTTGTAATAGTACGGGGGTGGAGGGGATGGGGATGGTGGAGGCGGGGATTTGTAGTAATAGGGATGTGTTGGAGGAGATGGCGACGGTGGTGGTGGGGACTTGTAATAGTACGGGGGTGGAGGAGATGGGGATGGTGGAGGCGGGGATTTGTAGTAGTAGGGAGGTGGAGGAGATGGAGAAGGTGGTGGTGGGGACTTGTAATAGTAAGGTGGCAATGGAGAAGGTGAGGGTGGTGGAGGAGACTTGTAGTAGTATGGAGGTGGAAGAGACGGCGATGGTGGGGGAGGAGATTTGTAATAGTATGGAGGGGGGGAGATGGTGATGGAGGAGGCGGAGATTTGTAGTAGTAGGGAGGGGGGGAGATGGTGATGGAGGAGGCGGAGATTTGTAGTAGTAGGGTGGTGGAGGAGATGGCGATGGTGGGGGAGGAGATTTGTAATAGTATGGAGGTAGAGGAGATGGTGATGGTGGGGGAGGAGATTTGTAATGGTATGGAGGTAAAGGAGATGGTGATGGAGGAGGTGGAGATTTATAGTAGTAGGGTGGTGGGGGAGATGGCAATGGCGGAGGAGGTGATTTATAGTAGTATGGTGGTGGAGGAGATGGGGATGGTGGAGGTGGTGACTTATAATAGTAGGGTGGAGGAGGAGAATGTGCAGGTGGTGGAGGTGATTTATAGTAGTATGGTGGAGGAGGAGGCGACTTGTAATAGTATGTTGGTGGGGGAGGAGGAGGAGACTTGTAGAGATAAGGCGGTGGAGGTGGGGACTTGTAGAGATAAGGCGGTGGAGGAGGCGGGGACTTGTAGAGATAAGGTGGCGGAGGCGGGGACTTGTAGAGATAAGGTGGCGGAGGCGGGGACTTGTAGATGTAGGTTGGTGGTGGTGGAGGAGGAGACTTGTAGATATATGGTGGTGGAGGTGGGGATTTGTAGATGTAGGTTGGTGGAGGAGGAGGAGACTTGTAGAGATAAGGTGGTGGAGGTGGTGACTTGTAGATGTAAGTAGGAGGTGGGGGTGGTGGTGACTTGTAGTAATAGGGAGCAGGTGTGGGCTTCGGCTTCGGCTTCTCACACTCCTTGTAAGGGGTCTCGGGAGCATAGGCAAAGGACTTTGCGTAAAGCACCACTTCATACTTTGTCTTGGACTTCACTCTGAGCTTGGCCCCTTGTCACCCCAGTGTAACTTGGTTGGGATATTGCATGGTGAATGCTTGGGTGGCTTGTAGAGCTTGGCCGTGCATGCCTCTCCTCCGTATTTGCGATAATCAAAGCCCTCGACGGTGATGCTGTACTTGGCGTTGATCTTGGTGATGCCATAGGCCTTGATCACCTTATCACCTGCTTTGCATGTTACCTCCACCGTGGCACCTGATCCACGAAGGAATAATGAAAGGGATCACAAATCACAATCATATATTAGCTATTAATTAGTCTGTTGAGCTAAGTCAATGAAAATAGGCAGATATTTCCATGGTCTTTACCTAATGCAATAACTAATTTTGGTGTACTGGAGATATGACTGACTTATTATCACCACCAGTTTCTTCACAGGGGTTTTTTGGACACATTTGCTATTCAATTTAATTTAATCATTGATGTAGACATTAGCCAGGTGGACTGTTCAAGGTTTTAGGTTGTGTAAATTATACTGGGCCTATTCTTACTTCAGGAGGACAGAATTGCCATTTTGCCCTGATGCGCTCCTGTGATCTGTGCACTACAGCGTAAGGATTCAGGGACATTGGGGCAGCCCATAGCATACATATAGAAGCTTACGAATTCATGAAATTAGAAATGGAGTTTCATTCCCTCTATCAACAATCAATATAATCCATGTGTCATGTATTAATCACATCGGAATTTGTGTATAATATTCAAAGGACAATGCTTGCATATATTTTACATGAAAGTTCAACGTCTCTGATGTTCCCACATCAAGCCAAACGTTGTAGAATGTTTGTATTACCGGCCAGCCAAGAAACTTTTAAACCATTTATAAACTTTTCATGAAAAATGGATTGGATAAAATGTTTACCTTTGAGGTGCTTCTTGTCATGTGACTTGGCAGGATATTTCCAGTCATAGCATCTGTAACAGTACACTTTTCCGACCACCTTGAACACTAAAGGATGGGGATGGGGATGGGGATGGGGATGGGGATAGGGATGAGGATAAGGATGGGGATGCGGAGCTGGTGGTGGTGGAGAAGTGTAGTAGTATGGAGGAGGAGGATAAGCCATAGGTGGTGGTGGAGATTTGTAATAATATGGTGGTGGAGGGGATGGTGAAGGAGGAGGTGGAGATTTATAATAGTAAGGCGGTGGAGGAGATGGAGATGGTGGAGGTGGTGACTTATAGTAATAAGGTGGACGAGGTGATGGAGATGGAGGTGGTGGAGATTTGTAATAGTAAGGCGGCGGAGGAGATGGAGATGGTGGAGGTGGTGACTTATAGTAATAAGGTGGACGAGGTGATGGAGATGGTGGAGGTGGTGACTTATAGTAATAAGGTGGACGAGGTGATGGAGATGGAGGTGGTGGAGATTTGTAATAGTATGGTGGTGGTGGTGAGGGAGAAGGTGGTGGTGGTGACTTATAGTAGTAAGGTGGAGGAGGAGAATGCATTGGCGGTGGAGGTGACTTGTAGTAGTAAGGAGGTGGAGGGGATGGTGAAGGAGGTGGGGGAGATTTATAATAGTACGGTGGTGGTGGTGAGGGAGAAGGTGGGGGTGGTGACTTGTAGTAGTAAGGTGGAGGAGGAGAATGCATTGGAGGTGGTGGAGATTTGTAGTAGTAAGGAGGTGGAGGGGATGGTGAAGGAGGTGGGGGAGATTTATAGTAGTATGGTGGTGGTGGTGAGGGTGAAGGAGGTGGTGGAGACTTGTAGTAGTATGGGGGAGGTGGTGATGGAGAGGGTGGTGGTGGAGACTTGTAGTAGTAAGGTGGTGGCGGTGATGGGGAAGGGGGTGGTGGAGACTTGTAGTAGTACGGAGGAGGTGGTGATGGAGACGGAGGTGGAGGTGATTTGTAGACGTAAGGAGGTGGTGGAGATGGTGATGGTGGTGGAGGAGATTTGTACTCATAAGGCGGCGGGGGTGGAGAATAGTAGGGATAAGCATCTCCTGAAACTGAGCCTACACTGCTAGAAACAAAAACCACGGCCAATGCCATCGCCAGCTGAGGCCAAAGGCGGCCCCCAAAGGGGCCGCCACCCGTAGATGTCATTGCTCGCCGGCACTTTCAGGTCCTCCGCCCAAAATGAGTTTATAGACTTGCCACCGTCTTCCCTATATGATATTATAAAATGTGGAGGAGGGACAGATCGAGGAGCGTGTTGATGAGTAAAGCCAGCGTGAAATTCAGAGTATATATAGAGCGATGATAGTCGTCGAGAGGGAGGTGTCCTTGAAGGGCCATCTCAACTGGATCATTGATAAATCTAAACAAATGGGGGCATCTAAGCTGGCCTCGATTATTATTATTATTATTTAAATTATTCGTTTTATTTAAAAATATACATATATATATATATATATATATATATATTAATGTTCAACATTGAGGTTTTCTAGCTGGCTGGCGTTGATTTAACTTCAAAGCATTATTGGTGTCTTGGATTCCACATTTCCATCGTGAACTAATCTTCAACCACTCCTTTATTTAACATGCTTATAGTACTAATCTTCAAGATGCTCAATTTATTCAATTATTACAAGACATATTCTAATAATTCCACTTCTCTACCAGGTTCAATTACTTCGTTGCCGACACCTGCTTCTCCTCATGATCTTCCATAGTTCAACTCCAGTTTTATAACTACTAAATTGCCATCCCCGAATAAGAGATAGCTGTTTATTTGTCGTCTCCGGCAATATTAATTATATATCACAGAGATCTTGAACTTCCTTAATATGTCTTTTTTTTTTTTGTGTCGGGGGGGGGGTAAATTTCATGATAAAATCTTGATCAACACTGTAATCAGATTTGCAAGCCTTTTAGCACCCAATGGCTGTACATGATTCCATGTGGCAGCCGCCCAAATAATCATAAAAACAAGAGGGGGTTGTTATGTCTTTCCGTTCATAGTACGACACATCGTTTCTAATTTCAACTCCTTTTTTTTTTCGTTTTGCTTTTTCTCTTTTTGTGAAAATAATATACAAATTTGTCAAATAGAAGAATGCCAACTGAAGATCCACAATATAAACCAATGAATTGAAGAAAGTGAACCAAAGAAAGTTCTAAACTAGGGACATTCAACTTCGATGTACAGTGAAAGGGACAAAGATGCGAGGCTGGGAACTGTAACGTAATCGTCTATATAGTAAGCTCAACCGCTCCCCAGCCCCTTGCACATTACAATTTTAAAAGAGGGGCTGCTACAAGAACCTTCCTTTTGTTCTTTTTCTTTTTTTTTTTTTCTTTTCCTTAGTTTCTATAAATTTCTGGGTTGGTACTCGCCGAAACTCAAATAACTCATTTAAGCGAGTCAACTCGGTAAATAAAAGCTGGCCATCTCAAATGAATTTTAGTTCCCTAGAAAAAGGAAAATGCACCTTTAATGGTACAAGCATCTTCGCTGAACTTGAAAACTCAATGGCGCTTTGACTTGTATGTATGTATTCTGAATTCAATGTGATTTCTCAATTTTCAATTATGAGATTGCATGTGATTCACCGTCAAGTGGCATTGCAGCATGTGATTCCCTATCAAGTGGCATTGCAGCTTTTGCAACCATACTCTAAGCTACAAACGAGAAGAAAAAACCAAGCAAAAAGAAACGGTCCAAGGAAAGAAAAGGAGAGAGAGCAAAAGACTGAATACGGCAATTCCAAAGGACTTAATTTCATTTCCTGCACGAAATAATGATGCAAGTTGCCTTTCTAGACCCGAAATTGACCCCACTTCTTGAAATTGACCCCACTTCTTGAAATTGACCTTAAATTATAACTGGACCACATTTAGATCTTAATTGTTACACAATCATATGCAAATTTTATATGATAAAAATCAATTTAGTTTTCTGTTCTAAAGAATGTCCAAGCCTGTAGTTGCAATTGCTCTACTTCAAAACCCACAAGCTTCAATAAGATAGTACTTGAATAGCTTAGCCAGCCTCACGGGTGTTCAGTACAGTACAACCCGCGTTCTTTGCTTAGAAGACATTCCTATAACAGTTCCATCTTAGCGGTATGTATGAAGTTGAATTATCTGAAACATTGAGTTAACTGTAAAATAATATTTAATTAACAGTGAGAATAAATGTTCCATTCTTTCAAATATCCTGTCCTTTAAAAAAAAAAAAAAAAGATAAAATGAGAGGGTAAACTATCTCACATATGACAGGTAACATTGCGATAATAAACGTGCATGTCATGTCCCCTTTTGCAATGCAACATCTTTTGTCTTCTTTTCTCCGGAAAGAGAGAGAGAGAGAATGGCGGGAGAGATATAATATGATAATATACGGAGGAGTAACGTTGCATGTAGAACAATATTGAAATCGATCTTTGGCTTAACTCTCCCCCCTGTTCCCTCCACTTTAACCTTATTTTGACATTCAATGCCGTGTAACAGAGCACCTCTAAAGAAGTCGTATGTAGAATATTAAACATAGCATGGTTGTTGGGGATAAGGAAATACGGAAACCTATTTTATCTTTTTTTTTTTCTTTTTTCTTTTTGCACCAATTTGATCATTTGGTTTCCACTTTTCATTGCCATTGCTCTACAGGAAGGGGCAGGCCTGGCCGGGTAGTGGAAGACAGCAAATTGGAAAGGGAATATATAATTAAGTAGGAGACCATGTGAGTCCTTGTCGAGGCTTATTTGTAGTGTGTGAGTCATTTGAGTATTTGAGAAGCAAATACTTGTAAGAGAGAGAGAGAGAAGAGAGAAATTTCGGAACAATTAACGTGGATTTTACAAAATTCTAGTAGGTATATTTATGTTAAAGTCAAAAGGACCGACCCCTATCTACCACTTCTTTCCAAAAATTAAAGTTTAGGTGTCCTGCTGCAGGTTCTATAATGATACAAATTTATCTCATCCTCACCTAATATACCTTTCACCATTGTCTAGGCTTGAGCTTTTTCCATTTTTGCAGAAAAATTAAAACGTGGGCTGCGTTTCTATTGAAGGATTCTGTTTCTTCTCGAATAATTTTACTGTTTAAATGTCAATTGCTTCAGCTATATTTGAGTGGTGTACCGGATTCTGTAAAACAAACCACGAGCTTAGGACTGTAATCGCAATTGCTTTAGCAAAATAGTAATGCTCAGGATATCAAAATATATACTAAAATCCTCTTTTTTTTTTAAAAAAAGCAAGCTTTTCTGTAGTTTTATAATAATACATTGAAATTACAGCTCATATAGCAGGAGAATTTGAGAGAAGTAGATTTCGAACTCTAATCTCTCCCCACAAGACCTTTTGCTCTTGTGACCAACATTTGTAATTAACCAAAGCATTGGAAGTCTGCGTCTCTGTCGAGGCAGTTAGTGAAAACGAAAAATCTCCTTGCACCTTAAGAACAACTGTCAATAATATTAATTGCTCGTTATTAAATGGCTCTCAGAGTCAACTCCTCCCCCGATATTGGCCGTAGAGTGAATAATATATCTTTAGAGTTGTTAGCAATCTGATTCTTTCCCTCGAATTTCAATGACGTATCTTCCCCTTAAAATAAGAACATACTCACTACAACACATTGAAAAATCTCACTGGGCAATAATATCAGAGCGACCCAACGAGAGAGTTCGTGGCAACGTCGCCAACGAGGATGCGATGTAAACTTGTGTCGTGCATCCCTCACAAGTGATACCAAAATATTTATAATAACGATAATAATGGCGAAGTCAATGTATAAAGGGAAATGCATGAAATTTATAAATAAATAAAAAAAAAAGGTTAAGTCAACAATCACCGATAGATATGACCAACATGTTATAATTTATTAATTTTAATATTACTATTAAATGATAATATAATAATATTTTTTATTAATTTAAAAAAATATCATTCACATTTATAAAATAAATATACATACATAATACACAATAATCAAGATGCTCATATCTTTATATATTATATGATAATAATAATTATTTTTAATTTATTATAAAAATTATATCAGATAAAATATAATTATTTAACTTTTACTTAAATATTAATTTTTAATTTATATCGAATATGAGTTAATTTTAACACAATAAAAGTAAATTTTCAACAAAAAAAAAAATAAAATGAGTTCTTTAAATCTGAGAATTATTTTTACTGAAGAAGGATCCTTAACTTTTGTTTAAACAATGCAATTTAAATAAATTTGTTTTATTTGAAAAAAGAAAGATTAAAATTCAAATGTAGTGAAAATGATTGTTACTGATACTCAAAAATGGGAGAGAAAGAGGACATTTGTAGTACAAGGGGCCAAGTCCACATTGGTACTGCAAACCTCGATTCCTAATGAAATGGCTTGTTAATGTGGGAATATTGAGTTTAATTTTGTAGCCGTTCAATTGAGAATTGACTATTGATTGATTCTTTCAAATACTCTTGAGAATTGACTATTGATTGATTCTTTCAAATACTCTTGTATAAAATTTAAATTAGCATAAACTGATGCAAAAATAATAACACGAATTTTGAAATTAGATGGAAATTCTTGAAAAATTTAATTTGCATCAATAGGAAATGTAGGACCAAATTAAAATTTGAGTCAAACTCGTGCGATTATCCTATTATCTTCGGTTCGGAGAATTCTACTCTTACGTGAAGTTAATTTTTAGATGGAAATTAGATAAATTTAATAACAAGCATTTTGCTCGGCTCTGCCCATGTAACTTTGATCTGAAATCTGACTATTTTCACATGCCTGTTTTAGATTATAATCCCATATACCACTTTTTAAACCCGCATACAGTCGGTCGGTGCATACCAAAATTGAAGCTCATGCCCTTATTTTATATATGTCAAGAAAAAGACCGAGAGATTAAAAAAAAAAAAATGCAGTAACAGAACGAATACAAAATTAAAAAAAGAATTAATAAAAGTGTTCTAACTAATTACATTACAATCACCGACACTATTATTATTATTATTATATTTTTCAATTTAGCTGTCGCCGTTGGTTAGTTTTGTCATTGTTGTTTTCGTACGGAGGAATCATCAGAAGCCTTCTTCAGTAGCGATCCAGCCGCCAACTCAGGCCGGCGTTTCCGTAGACCTGAAAATAATTAACTTACCAAAAATATTTTTAGCTTGTAAATTTTTCAATATAAAATAGTTGTTTGTCGTCTTAAAATTAAAGTTTCTTATATTCACTTTTTTTTCCATACCATAGAGCATGGTGTCTCTACACCATTCATGACATGTGATTCCGTGGAAGATGGTTGGCGAAGAGTATAGCCGGCACAGTTAGCCTTATATACAGCGTACAATACAAGTTATCACTCGGTCAATGTTATGGCCACGTACATGTGTCAATCTCTAATACACAGAGACATGTGCTCGTACACTCGATGCACACATTTCAATAAGAAAGATTCAACTTGTTTGAATCTTGCATCCACGGACATTTGGACCTTGTTCATCAATCATGCTATTATTTGTTGTCTTCTCCCTCTCTCTCCCTCTTTTTTTATAGGTTAATTTTATTGTCCTTTTTAGTTAAATCTATCCTTGGGCAAACCATGCCTGTAAAAAGCAAAAGGAACGAACAGATGTATAGGAGCTAGAAATAAAGTACAAAACTTCGTCCACTCAAACAAAGTTCACTCAAAGAGTTAAAAAAGAGAGGGAATTGGCCAACTCGTTAAGAACCCACACCAGAGCGTACCATGACATAGCTGGCTTTGTAGGCTATCTAGGTGGTTCCCTCTCTGTCCTATAGATATATATATATATATATATATATATATAAAAGAAAGAAAGAAAGAAAGAAGGTTCAAAGAGACGATGAGTAAAAAGCAGAAAGCTTCGCTGGCCAATTCCACATTGATGCAAAAGGGCCATCAAAGTGGGCCCCACCGGAGAGAAAAAATCGACGCAGAGAGAGAGAGGGAGAGAGAGAGTGTGTGTGTGTGTGTGTGTGTGCGTGTGTGGGAGTGTGAGTGCGTGCGTGTGTGTGTCGCCGTGACCAAGGCGGTAATGCCAAGAAAGCCGCCCCTAGAGCACACAGAATTAAACCCCGGGTCCAATAACGGGACAGGAAGTAAAGATGGGGACCGTTTTGTTTTATCGTATAGTGTCTAACCTCGCAAAAGTGTGCGTTTTTCCTCCAAATTGTGGACTTTCCGCGTCTCTCGCTTTAGTTCTTTTGGATAAACATGTGTCTTTCGTGTGATGTCCTTTTCGTTTATGAAAGCCAAGTAGCCATTGTTTTTATTTCCCCCCTCCCCTCCCTGGTGGTGAGCTTGGAACATGTAAACATTATTAAAAGATAAAGGCGACAATTTTCTCAATTTTAAATTTTTGGTCCGGACGAGTAGAAATCCACACTTTTGTTTTGTCCGTTTCCTTCTGGGGAATATTAAAGGGAATAGAGACAATTGTCAAAAAAAAAAATATCCTAATTCAAGATCGAAACTAAAATCTTCCCCATGATTAATGGACGAGAGCGAGCTGCGTTTTTTTTTTTTTTTAATTTTTTAGCCATGTTCGACGGTAATTATCGAAGTCACTAGAGGACAAAAGATATCGGAAATATTTTAGTCCAGCGACTCGGTGCAATAGCCGTTAATGGTTGCCGCCGTTTCTTCTCCACCTCCTCATCATCTTCTTCTCGTTCTTCTTTTTTCTTTATCGAAGGCACGAGAAAATTGATTAAAAGCTTGCACCGGGGTAAGTCATGCCAACAAAAATTACCCTAAAAAAGTCTATGATGAATTTTTGAGTTAAAAAGTAAGTGTATCTCGTCTCAATGTCGAAATTTATTTGACTTAGTTACTAGTTACGAGATCTATTAATATAATTATATAAATTTTTAATTTTAAGTTTCAAATTTGATTTATAATCTTTTTAAATTCAAAAAATATAGATATAGATATATATATATATATATATTTGGCTTACTATTTAAGTTGTATAATTAATCTATTTACCCAGTAATTTTTTCTTTTGAGTTTAGACCCTTCTCTTGGACGGTGGATAGTTTACCTTTGATTAAATCTCATCGCACCAAATACTTGTAGGAGAATTTGATTGTGATTCCATGAGCATGTCCAAAAGTTCAACTGTACACAGTATGACTATCATTCTTGTTCACACAGAATTATTATTATTATTATTATTATTATTATTATTATAAGATGTAATCAGCGAGATAAAAGTGAATTTCCAGGAGCCAAATTTGACCGCTTTCAAAAATTCTCTCTTCCAACAATAACGAAAATGTAGGAGACAACAGTAAAGCTGTAGAAGGAATCCACACCAGCTCTTCGCCTAATCAGTTAGGCAAACCAATGTCATGACATCACATCAGACATTCAAATGTCTGAGAATCCATGACTAAGCAATTAAAAATTCAATCAAATTTCACGCAATTGGGTCCAGTTGTTTGGAGACAGCTAGCCTCGCTAACTGCAAACTAGCCTGTATAATCTATTTATCTAGTTACTTAGATTTTTTTTTTTTCAACCTAAAAATGATTAGATAAATTATTCATCATTCTTTGTGGGAGAACAGCATGTAACTTCTTGATTTGACTTTTTCTTTAGAAATAACGCATCGCATGAAGACTACACATGAAAGTACCCCTAATTTCGCAGCTCGTTGGTTTTATTTAGACTTTCAAGATCCCTTTATTTCCGTCTTTTTTTTTTTTTTGGTTTGTTTTTAGGTACATCGGATCCCTCTATTTCTTTGTATCGTAACAAATTCATGTAATTTCATTTGTCAAGGTCTAAGAGCCACGTGCCCTTTACTTGCTCTACTTGCCCAATGATTTTCATTGACAATTTGGCCACCCAAGCGCTCCGAGTCTTTGAAATATAATTAAGTGAACTTCTTTTGCACCCTTTTTCTCTTCCGCAGCATTAGATCTTTGAAAATCTCAAATTTTAACCAAACAACAAACATAGAAATGTGGTTTTGTTCTTTATTGTTTCAAATTGTTCTTCGTTACTATTTCTATTTCGATGCTCATCACAATGTCGGTCGGCGCCTCTTTGAGTCGCCACTTTTGTTTTGCTTATTAGAAAACGCATACTGATATCAAATCATTTCGGAAAATGTCAATAATGGGTGTCAATTGATTGTCTTTTCATGCCACGAAAACCCAATCCGATAAACTCTATGGATCCACTCTAGTTGCATAGCACATCGATGATCGTTTCCAAGTTCTCATTTAAGGTCCTGTTTGAACGGCAGGAATTTGATTATAACATGGCCTAACGTCTGTTTTGAATTCTGACACCGATCAAAGCAAGGACCATGATCCCGTATACCTACTAAGGAGAACAAACTGTCGGGTACACATTCGTATTGAAGAATGGAATCAATGTAATTCATTGTACAACTGCTGCGTAAAAAAAATGTCCTACTCTTTGAGGCCTCAAGCCCAATTGGGGTTTTGCGACGTACATAATAAAAGAAGTTAGAACAGGGTAAAAAAAAAAAAAAAAAGAAGTCGTTATGCCATATTTTGTAAACAAATGTCATGTTGTAAATTGGTATTTTTATACAAATAAAATTTAGCAAGGCTGTGATAATTTCGAAATTAAAAAATATTGATTTACAAAAGATATATCATCTCGCATAGTAAGGAAAAGATTCGTAGATGGTCTGCTCTAACAACTCTCTTAAAAAAAAAAAAAATGTATATGCTAGGGGAATATGCGATCTCGATACATCACGTCCAAGTCATTGAATGTCTCCTAATGTGACACGATGGTGTGTAATGGGTACTTAATAAATGTTCATCTAGCCTGGCATCTTCCATTCGGCGACGTGGTTTGCGAAATTTTGAGTGGATGTGGTCGTCATATTATTGGCATTCACAGTCTTAAATCCCCAGTATCACGTGGCAAACAAATCGCAACAATCCAAAACGTGCAAGGACAAAAGAAAAATATAGTACCAATGAAGCGTATAATGAAGAGGGGAGAGACATGTTTTCTTCCTTGCCAGCGCAAACAACTTTGTTGTCCTCCATAAATCAATAATTGAAGGTAATGAGGATGGAAATGTGGAAATGATTGATGCTCCACCAAGTGTGTCCATTTCTGTAATAAAACCTTAGCAAATATATGATATGAAACGAACATTGGTAACAGCCAAAAAAAAAAAATGGGGGTGGGGAGTGTGGGGGAAGACGAAAGCTGTAATGGTTTAGTCCAATCAAGCCCAATCATTTAGGACAATAGCCCAATTCACGGGCACCGTATTCCCGTTGCCCACTGACGCTGACAAGCACATCCACATCCATATTTTATCCTCTTTTTATTATTTTAGAGACGTGATGCGTAAGCAAAATCTTCGTACATATTCTCTAACATGTCACCCACACCCACCGCCTATTATTGACATGTAATAAAGCCTGCAGAAAAATCTATTATATAAGACCAGTGCCCGTTTGTGGTCGGACCAGTTTAAGTCCCAGATATTAAAACTTATAATTTAATTTTAAAATTTTATTTAAATTATAACTTAGTCCTAAATTCAGTTCAGATTTTTAAATTAATTATAATTTTATCAAAAATTCTTATTCATTCATTAAAACTAAAAAAATTAATTTAAAATTAAATCTTTCATAATTTTATAGTGACGACATTCAAATTTAACCATTAAAAATAATTTTTAGTGTAAATATACTATATATAATTATTTTTTAATTATTTGTATAATTGTATATTTATTATTAAATTTTAATTTTAATTTAAAATTTAATTAAATTAATTGAATCGACCTAATCTTTTTTTTTTTTAGTACGATGATCGGTTTGGCCTTCAAGACATCGGATAAAATTTAAGGATATGTTAGGACTGAGAGATTTGGAAAAAAGTTTGGGCTGCGGGGCTTTGCTTCCAAAATAAAATCTTAGTCACGGATAACGTACTCTCTCTTTGGTTGGACATTGCCAAACGTTATCTCCATGGGCCCAAGGAAAACGGGAATTTCTTAATTATTATCATATACTAATAAATGTCAATCCAGAATTTTACGGGATATGGTGCAGTGTGGGCTAAGACGCTCTCTGCCTCTTTCGTTGAACCCATGCTGGCTCTTCAAGAAAATAAACCCAGCAGTGCGTTTAGGGCTTGCCCAAAAAAAAAAAAAAAAAAAACAAATAAAAGAGAGAGAGAGAGAGTTTAGGCATACAGCAACTAAATTACTTAGAAATATGAAAATGATTTTAAAATGAGGACACACATAGCAAACAAAAGAAGTTGAACCACCAAGATATAAAATGTTATATCCATAACCACCCACAATCATAAGCATATATAGCCAAAGTTTCAGAAGTTAATCGGCCTTTCTTATTATTGACTAGTGACGACTACATATTCATGTCCCAATGGCAATGGGGTTACCTGTTCCTATTATTATTATTATTATTATTATTATTATTATTATTATTATTATTATTATTTTCACGTGAAAAGAGAATACAAGTGATATGACTAATATATTTGTAATATATTTATTACTTAATCAAAAAAAAAGAAAAAAAAGAAGCAATTGGGGGCTCTTTCATGTGACGAAATACCAACCAATTTGGCATAAGCATCATTTATATTTCACTTATTTATTTTGGTGGCCACGAAGCACATTTTGCTTTAATCGTGAAACGAAATTAATGCTTTTTTTTATTTATTTAAAAAAAAGGGATTTAGAGTCGGAAACTGGATAGCCAAGTTAGAAATAAAGTTGAAATTGAGGGACCATATCGTCATTTTATCCTAACCTGTGGTCTGGGTGAGTTGGGTCCGTCCGGGTCGGACGATACTGGAAGTTCAGTGGGTTGTTCTTCTGATTCCGCCTACCGAAGTGAGACCGAAAGAGAGAGAATATTTCCTTTGAGCAGCTCTCCGGCGGAAATTCCGGCGGTCTTTTACCAGTAACTCTCTTTCTCATTCTAACCAAGTACTTGTAGTACATCAATCCAACAACCATATCATAGAGCTTGTCTATTCGTGGCTTAATTTCTGTGATTGTTACAGTAGCCAATAAGATCTAGAAGAACTAGGGCTAAATCTAATCGTTCTTCCCTAAGAAAACTGAATATCTCGAATATGTCTTCTTTAAGATTGGTTGCAAGTCTATTCCAAGGTATGCGCTGTGACAATTTTAGAAGAAACTTGCCTAGACTTCCCTATTTGGTGGTCCACGAATTCCTTATGGATTCCTATGGTTCCAAATTGCAGTTAAAATGCATTTGGGTTTGTTTGTCAGATAGGTTGCAGTTAGTGCCAGCAAGAAGAAAGTAGTGATTGGGCACTTTGTAAGCTTGTGGTTGGCAGAAATGGTGGCTTGAACATGAGAATATAAGATGCTGGCATAGCTTAACTGCAACTTCTTGCTTAGATTTATATTCCCTTATCATGACTTTTCCATGCGACACACACACAATGCTTTTTTTTTGTTTTTTTCTCTTTGCATTTTCATGTTCGTGGTTCGCACCTTTAACAATTTTTTGCAGCTTATATCAAATTCCTAAGCACCCTAAGATTGTTTTGTTTCATAACTTGTAACAGCTTTCCTTATATCACAGAATATCTGTAGTGCACCCCATTTGCTCCCATTTCAGATAGTTTCACTGCAATTTTCAAGATGGCCTATGAACTAAATGAGCAAAAGAGTGAGTGGCTTTCTAAGCCCAAATAAATTTACTCTCGCACTTAACTATCATATTTACTTTATCTTATTCATCAATGTTTTTTAAGTGGTTCCTTTGTCATTGCATAAATTCACAAACTTCATTCATAAGCTTATTTTCATATGATTATTTCTCTGTTTTCTATGGTGCATGGGATAAACTAGTTATGCTAGTTGTCATCTAGTTGTCTTGTTCATTCTTTTTTTTTTCTCAATGTGCATAGAAAAATTTTCAAGACACGTATGACAAACTATGTTAGGAACAGGTAATTAGGCTTGAGCTAGTGGCCATCTTTTTAATCTGAATTATTTAAAAACCTGACCCTGAGCAAATGATTTTATCTACAGCAAACTGAAATTTTGGAGTCCCAATATTAACTGAATATTTCTGTCTGTCTACGGTATCATGTTCACCAGAATTTAGAATAATTTTGAGTACTAACATGGTTTTGCTGCCTCTTAATGATTTTCACTGTAAATGAAGATAAATCTGTCAGCCAAAACTGAAGAATGACATTAATAATTAGGCGCATTAAAGAGTTACTAACTAACCATTTATGGGGATACATAGTTATGCTAGAATACGTGCAATGAAGCTGGAAGCACGGCTTTCCTCTACATGAACAAATTCTTACCAATCCCCTCCTAGTACGTTTACATCAAACAGTCTATTGGCCATCTCGACATTCCAATCTTTTATTGTCATCTGCTGCAGTCCAACTAAAGATGACCACCTGAAACTGAGAGGATGATTAAAGTCAGTTGCTCTTCCGAGGGAATCAATCTGCTCTATCTTGATTAGTGCCTCGATAATTAACTTGTGTTCTGATTTTTGGTTCTCCATTTTTTGAGGTCCTCAAAATCTTACCAACTGTTTAACTAATCTTGTGAACAAACTTTAGAGGTTTTCATGTGCAACATACTCAATACTGCTTCCCGCAGGGTGGGAAATTTTACCAACACTGTAAATTCACTGAAATGTATTAATGTACTAAATTAATTTTATTACCTGGTCTTCCAAATTCTTTATCTTTTTCATGCTCTAACCTACACCAAGTAACCGGAAATTTGGTGCTAATTTGCAGAAATTGGATTGGGTCTTATTGGTTTTGGCATCTTTTTCTCATTTCTTGGTGTACTGCTCTTCTTTGATAGGGGTTTGCTTGCCTTGGGGAATGTAAGGCTTTTTCTTTAATTTCAAAACTTTTGACGTAATATGTTGGAATAGTTCAAAATATTCTAACCTTTTGTGGCTTTGTAATTTAGATATTTTGGTTAACAGGTGTAGCTATTTTGCTCGGTTGGAATTCCACCTGGAAGCTTTTTACTAACAGAGCAAATTATAAGGTATTGGAAAGAAATATCTTACAGCAGTGAAATATTTTAATAGGTCTTGAGAAAATTTTCTAAGGAAACTAATTACAATTGGAGAAATGTGTTTACGAATGTGAAAATTAACTTGTTTTACACAAACCATGTTAGTCCATTTTTCTCAATATTAGACTTAGCAAACTATAATTCATTAGCTTGTCTTATTGTATGCCAAATTTTTTAGTTTTCTAACTCAAAAATTTTCATCATAGATTGATATGATGTTTCTTTTGCAGGGTTCTGTATCTTTTCTTTTGGGACTGTTTTTCATATTTGTTCGTTTTCCTATAGTTGGCATAATCTTGGAAATCTATGGCTGTATTGCTCTTTTTGGGTCAGTTTCCTATCTTATTTGTTTTGACTATGTTGCTTACTTATGCTGCGGCTGAAATGTTTCATTGATGCTTTCTTCCAGTGGATTTTGGCCTTCTGTCAAGGTGTTCATATACCAGATTCCAATCGTAGGATGGATTGTACAGTATCCTATTCTGGTGAGTTACATTTGTTTCACTGTCATTTATCAAGTGTGTAGTTGAAATGTTCATTCTGTGTCCATGCAATTTTTTTTTCCTCAACTAGAATAAAACCAATGTTTCTTTAGCCATCACCTTGATTTTTCTTCGTGGTTTTCTTGTGCAATTCCAACTAAGTGTTTATTTAAAGTGCAATCCATAGTGTATGCGTCAAAGCTCTGCCTTCAATTTTCAGTCCCCAACAAGGTCCTTGCATACCACCGAATAACTTATTATAGTACCTATAGTTGTATCATTATTGATTCTTAACATTTAATTGCTATCAGCATACAGAATGAAAATCATTTTATGTTGTATTCCCCAATCTTCTTTGTTCTCTGTAATTTTGCAGAAAATTATCTTCAGAAAAAGGACTTTACTTTCTCATATCTAATTTGAAATGCTGACCCCAGAGGCTCCTTAATTGCAGTTCTTGATGATTTAAAATCAATTTCTTGATGGTTTATCTTTTTGAGATTTGGAAGGGATATGTCTTTTTCAATCTTTTCCTTCAAACATCTCTTGTGAGATTACAGATTTGTTCTTGAATTGTCCTTATTCTGACATTGACTGCAGCTTCTAGATCGCCTAAGAAGCGCTTCCAGCTGAAAGGCATTCAATAGATGCTTTTGCTGATCAACTGCCTAAATTTCAATGTTTCTCCTTGTTAAGAGTTGATTGGATCATGGGTTGCTTTAACAAGAGGGAGAGAAACTGCTACACGGGTGTCAAAGTTAACTTAGGAGCGACTTGCCACTTTTGCATTAGGTTCATTAACTATAAAAATGCAGTCAGTAGTTTGTCTGTGTTCTCTCAGTTGCATCATGCTTTTTAAGCTATTTTCCGTTCCCATAACTCAATGATCGGGCACCATTCATAGAACGCAAGTAGTCGTAAGTTGCTTCATGCAATACAAACTGAGTACTCCGCACTGGACTTATTTTTTCGTTGCTTCATTGCATAATTGTCACCATTTTAATGTAATGTAAGATCCTGCTAAGTGCTAGTGGACTCAGTCTGTTCTCATTTTTCTTTTTTCAATCTTTCTACATTTGTCCACTCGAAAAATAGAAAATCAAATGTGTCCCGGATTTCTCAATGTGGTAAACAAGTTAGAGGAACCGTCGTAGGATACTATTAGGCTAAAGATTTTTCCTTCTCTGCTAGATCTCAAAACATAGAGATGAGTTGTGTCAGCCATGAAAATTATGTAACACGTTGTTAATTAAATACAAATGGGTACATATGCGAAATCAACATGATAAGATATGAGGTTGTCAGTTAGGTACTTAGGGGGTCCACATGTGACTAGATTGAAACCTAGGCATGCATGTCAACGTTTCCCTTTTCATTCCCAAGCGAACAAATGGACCAGATTCCCATTTGGGCATTCAGTTTCTTTTTCTACTCTATAGTTCAAACGGTAACGGGAGCGTTGACATCGACCAGTCCGTTGGGCGGTTGACAAACGGGGTACGAGGTGCACTTATTTGCCGGTTTGATGATGTATAAGTGGGCCACAGAGATGTTTCATTGCCCGTGCCTTTTTAGACCACTGCCAATGTCTTTTATCATTCCTTTTTGCATACAGATCCAAAATAATCCATCGCTAATTTGCCATCAAAGTTTGGGGTTTGGAATCAAGGTAATCAACAACTAACTGGTATCAAAACAAAGGGACCGTGTTAGCTATTGTTTTGATTTGGTAAAGCATGCGTGCAAATACAGTCTCTAACTATTGTACAACAAGGATATGATTATCTAATCTAAGAGTCTTAAATCTTATTCACGAGTGGTCGTAGACACACGGCCATTTCTGCTGTATTATTAGTTATGACACTGTGCTCGAATGTAATTGTGTGAATTAAATTGGCAAGCTTCTGTTTTTTTTTTTTCTTCTTTTTCCTAATTTTGTTAAATTGCGAAGAGTGAGATGTGTTTCCACTTCCGGCCAAAGTAATAATAATAATAATAATAATAATAATAACGAAAGTGGGATGCGCTCCGATCAGAAAACACATATATAGAGCTTGCTTGTCAGAGTATTTTTGCCAACATTTCTACAAGGGAGAAACTCTAGCATTCGACGCCAGTTTTTACAATAAGTTAGCATTTATCATTATAGCTTTAGAAGATTTTAATTTTTTGTTGAAAGTTATTTTTTCTATTTTTATTTGATATTTTACATTTTAAAATACAAACCTTAATTTAATACGTTTCTTAAAATATCATGATATAATGAAATTAATAATAATATAATAAAATTATATGTTAATATATATATATATATATTTATTTATTTATTTATTTTATTTTATTTGAGAAATTATAAGTTTACATTCCTTCGCTCCGGTTAGGTCTCGCCTTCAACCGTCCAAATCCAACCGTCCAACCCACTGTTTGGGCAAGAAGCACGCGACAGCCTCCAAGGAGCCCGGAGCATGTGGCTAATATAAATGCCGCCGTCCCACGTGGAATCCGAATGTACTCCACGTGAGTTTGAACATCATTTCGAGCTTGGTGGTGGGTCCAAATTGTACAATAACTCCCTTTACCGAACCAACCACCCCGCAAAATCATCCTTCTTTTCTGTTAACGAGGTAGAGAATAAGACTAACGGGGTAAAAAGAATTAAACCAAAAAGAAAAAAAAAAAAAAAAAGTCTATTTGGACGAGATAAGAATTTACCCTCGTCATGGCAGAGTAACCCAGTCGTACGTTTTTTTTTTTTTTTTTTGTAATGACAAATTGGGGGAAAAATAAAAATAACAAACAAGAACAAAGACCGTATGTAGGTAGACCACCCTTAGAAATAGCGACACCAAACATGTTTGCTTGGAATAGTATATCAATTCTTGATAGAAGAGAGAAGATAAGATTTAATTTGGTCATAAATTTTTGAAGTTTTTTTTTTTTAAGGTAATCTAAAATTTTTATTTAAATTTTTTATTTTTAAATTTGTTGCAATTTATTTATTTTTTTTGGCAAAAATTCTTATAAACATTAAGTATTCAACTTATTTAATAGAATACACAAAAAAAAAAAAAACATAAATACGCGTTGAACTACTTATGTGTGTTTCCTCCTCTTCCTCAGCATCTTCTTTCTCATCATCATCTTCTTTCACCATCGCTCCAATTTTTTTTTTGGGGGGCGGGGGGGGGGGGAGGGCTTTTAGTGGGTTAAGTTTTTGGGGAGTAGTTCACTATGTATTTATTTATTTATTTAGTGTATTCTATTAAATATTTATTGTGAATAATAATTTCTGTCCAAAAGAATATTAAATTAGGACAGATTTTAAAATTATAAAATTTAAATGAAAATTTTTTAAATATTTTGATCGATAGTTAAAAAAGTCTCAAAAAATGTAGAACCAAATTGAGTATTATCCCATAGAAGAGAATCCAAATTTGGGGATTATCATTGGTAGAAACTCAGAGATTAACTATAAAATCCATTCTCACAATAAAATATCCTATACAAAATTGAGTCCGCGCGCTGTACAGAAATCCGTCTAGAATTCCAATATCAAAATATGTATGAGTGTGGATTGGAATCGGTTTTTTTTTTTTTTTTTTTTTTGGCCACGATTATCTGAAAAAGGCAAACTCCTGCGTGGAGGATTTGAAACATACAATTAGGCGAGTCTAACCGTACAATTCGGTTGGCAGCCGCCGGGTTCTATGTTTCTGAATAGATGGGTGTGCGAAGGATGCCCAGGGCTTAACCAAGTATGGTGGTTTGGCACGGGATGAATGTGAAAAATGGATTTGTGGCTTCTCCGAGTTTTTCTTTTTCTTTCTTTTTTTTTGTATGTTGGATAACTATGACCATTGGTGCAGAGTTACAGGTTATTTATATTGTTTTTAATATTTTATATTACATACAAAATATTTCATAATATTTTATGTATTATAAATGAGTTTATAATAATATAATAGATAAATTTTTTTAAAAAAATTATATTAATATTTATTATAAACTCATTTATAATACATAAAATATTATTTATATTGGGTTCAAGTGAATTCATGAGGAATTATAATCAAGAGTTAAAGGATGAATACCAAAAGCAAATTTTCTTTTCCATCCGATGCATACCGGACTCCGTTACAAGCCCTTCGTTTTAGCGTGCCGGAAACTTTTAGTCAATGATTTCACCTGCGTTCCTTTTCACAGAATCAGCCAATCCGACATGCCATTCACAAGTAAAACGGTAGTCTTTTCGGCCTGGGGAAGACACGAAAACAATGGGGGCCCTGAGATTTCATGGGCCCCATATTTTCTGCCCCATTCAAATACGAAAACTTTATTATAATTGTACGGCCCACAGCGTCTGCTGGCCGCACCCGCCCGTTTTTCAACTCGGGGTGAGTGCCTCTGTTTGTTGGTTGATTTTGAGACATTTGAATAATGAATAACTTCAATTTTTATCATATTATAAACCTCGACTCTCTTTATAATATTAAAAGTAAAATTTTTAAAATAAAATTTTATTTTCTTATCAATAATAAAATTATGAGTCTTCCTTACCCTGATAGATGAAATAGATTTACATTTTTTAAAATATCAAACCGATTAATAATATTTATTAATTTGGATGAAAAAAATCAATCTATCATTTTGTTTATGTGCCTTCCTTAACTAATCGGCAGTCGAATATTAATGTGTAATTATGTAATAATGAGTCTATCCATAACTTGATTGGTAGCATCAATCTAGTAATTTTTCGTTATTTTGTTATTTGACCTCATGGTTAAAAGTGCAAATGAAGGGAATCAAAGTATTAGTTGCATAAAATTGGTAAAGATCTCTTCTTGGGTTGAATGCACTTAAAACCTCGTGGTTTACTTTTTTAACATCTTAACTCCTTGTGTTTTCAATTCAGATTTTAAAATTCATGTAATTTTTAATTTTGACAATTGAAACTCTTTATTGGGATTGCATTAATGTTAAAGTTTTTTTTTTAATTTTAAAAAAATTATAAAATTTAAATATAATGAGTTTTAATTTTTTTTTGATTTATTGTGATTATTTTTTCCTTTAGTTGGAACCTTAGAATTTGTGATTTTGAATTTTTTCCTTTTTCACTCTAACGAAATTTGAAAAATTATGAATATAAAAAAAAAGAAAGAAAAAAAAACATAATAAGTCAAAATATTCAATATCATAATATTAAAATTTTATCATTTTTTTTGAATTATAAATGGTTTTTTAAAATTAATAAAATCTTGTCGAAGAGTTTTAATTGAAAAAAATTAAAAATTACAAGAGTCTTATAATATAAATTAAAACATTAAAAATACGAAGTGTAAAAAAGATAAACTAGAAAGGGTAAGATGTATCGGCTTCCCATCTTTGGCGGCTCTTCTTCAGTATTCCCCTGTTTTGACCGGACGTGTAAAGAGGCCTGCGCGTGGACTCTAGAAGGTTTACAGAACATGCGCTAATAAAGGGGCATTTCTGCAATTTAGCACAGATATTGGACTTGGAAGAAAATTGTCGGCGCGATCTTGCTTGTCTTGTACTCTTTCTGCTCTTTTTTTTTTTTTTTCTCACCTTATTCTTTTTCCTTTCCCCCTCCCTCCAGGATTAGCATTAACTACTAGTCCCTTTTGTTAATTTTAGAACTACTGAAAATATGGTAACTTTAAAAAAATGGAATACCACCCTTAAAGACGTGGCAAGTAGTCCAAAAGTTATTACTTATTAGTCTTCAAGAGGGATTTTCTGTAATAATTTAATTATACAAGTACAAGATCGTTTGTGTTTCAAATCATTAATTGTGAATAGAGTTAAACCATCAAAACTATTGTGAACTTTAAAATAAAGGTCAATTACATAAAACCCCCCAACATTTGGGTCAATTACAAATTAAATCTCAACCATGAAAATTGTTGTAATTAAACTCTCAATAGTTAAGAAGTGAGAGTGGACTGTGTGAAAATTTGAACCGTATCACCACTTGGAACGGACCAAAGATTTGGACAAACAAAAATAAAAAGGGAAATGTCAGAGAGACATGGAGGGGATGGACGGAGAGATTTTTTTTTTTTTTTTTTGGTTTAAAATATATGATGAATAAACAGTTAAAGTATAATGTGTTTTAAAAATTTTGTAATTAGTTATTAAAAGAAATACTGATTTGTATATACATTATATTTTAATTATTTATACACTATATTAATTTTTTTAAAAAATTAATTAAATTAAATAGAAAGCGCACAAATTCCACACATGACATTCTCTCTCCGTAGCTCTTCTGTCTCTCTCTTCCATCCGCGTACAGAAGCCCAAAATAAAAAATCCTCAAGTCAAACCCTCGCCAAACATGCCGGGCCGTACGATATTCCCTAATTTCCTTGTATAAAAGCCCGAGCCCGTGCTCTTCCCCGCCCCAACAAGCTCCTCAACGCGCACACAAACACACTCTTTCTTCTCTCTCTCTCTCTTTCTCGCTGTGCATTCTACAAATGGCTTCAAAAGTCCTCATGCAGAACCCTAGTAATGTGAGCCATGTCAGATATGCAGGGGACAGGCTACCAAGTTCCCATTCATTTGGGCAAGTGAGTTTGCCAAAGAAGAGTGAAATTTCCTCCTCTAGGCAGTCCGCTGCAGTTGCTTCTCCCAATATGACACAAGCTATCTCCAACAACATCACAAGAACTGCTAGTTCTGGATTGGCCCAGCTCTGGAGAGAGATTCAGGGGTGCAACAACTGGGAAAACCTTGTTGAGCCTTTGCACCCTCTTCTCCGGCAAGAGCTAGTCCGATATGGGAAGTTCATCACTGCCTGTTATGAGGCTTTTGATCTTAACCCCAACTCCAAGAGATATTTGACCTGCAAGTATGGCAAAAAGCAAATTTTCAGGGAAGTTGGAATGCAAAATTCTGGCTATGAAGTCACCAAGTACATCTATGCTACTCCTGATATCAATATTAATATTCCAATCCAAAATGGGGCTCCTAATTGTGGCCGTTGGATCGGATATGTAGCTGTATCATCCGACGATGATGCAGTTGGCAGAATTGGCAGAAGAGATATACTGATCACGTTCCGAGGAACAGTAACAAATCAGGAATGGATTGCAAATTTCATGAGCTCATTGACACCAGCAAGGCTAGACCCCCACAATCCGCGGCCGGATGTAAAGGTAGAGTCTGGTTTCTTAAGCTTGTACACTTCAGATGAAAGTGATACCAAGTTCGGGCTTGGAAGTTGTCGAGAACAACTTTTATCTGAAGTATCGAGGTTAATAAATAAGTACAAAGGTGAGCAAATTAGCATATCTCTAGCAGGACACAGCATGGGAAGCGCGTTGGCTCTTCTTCTTGCTTATGACATTGCCGAGCTTGGATTGAATAGAATCAACCGGGGTCGAGAGGTACCAATAACTGTGTTTTCATTTGGAGGACCGAGAGTAGGAAACTCGGGGTTTAAGGAGCGATGTGAGGAATTGGGAATTAAAGTGTTGAGAATAGTGAATGTTAATGACCCCATCACGAAGTTACCTGGGGTTTTTCTCAACGAGAATCTTAGGGTCTTGGGAGGGAAATTGAGCTGCTCATTTTATGCTCATGTGGGTGTTGAACTAGTCCTTAACTTCTTCAACATGGAAAATCCTTCATGTGTTCATGACTTGGAAACCTATATCAGCTTACTGAAATCTCCAATTCAGAAACCTGAAGCAGTGGATTTTGTAAATGAAGCCAAGGAATTGGTTTCTTTTGAAGAAAACTTTCCTTTGCCGCTGAGAAATGCTGCAAGCAAAATGATCAGCTTGCTTCAGTGTCAAAGAATTGAATATTTGATGGGTAACAACATTCTGGGATTGATGGGTTCCTTGGCCATGTATATTTTTCTCTAGGTAGAGGCCAGCAGAATAGAAAACGAGCGGTATATATATGTTGTACATTGAGGCTTGGCCGCTGCTTGTAATACCATGTATTTTCCTCCTTTTTTGATGGATATTTTTCCTTTACTCCAACAGCGTTTTGATAAGTTCATCCCCTAATATTTTTTCCATTTGAAAAAAAATGAAAACCTTACCAAAAAAGTTATTACTTTCACCAAACAATTGTGGCTAGTTTAGTTGGCTTACTTGGTATACATATAAATAGAGACAATAAAGTTTTTTAATAAAAATAGTTGGAGTATCAATAATTTTCTTCCCAATTTTGGGAAGAATGAATTTAATGGGTTAGGAAGGAAAATTAGTTTTTCTCTCTCCTATTTTCCTCTCCAAAAAAACATTTTTCAAACACAAGCATTAATCTTTTTCTTTCTATTTTTTGCTTCTTCTTTCCCTTTCCCCCTCTTCCAAACACAATATGAAAGATGATATACCTCTCTACTATATTATATTGCAGCCAAAAAAAATGAAGCAATTAGGTAGCATATTAATGGGAAGAATGCTACGAAATGATCGAGGTACGTCGCCAGGGGATGGAGGAGTAATATATTTATAATCGCATTAGATACATTTAATCAAGTTGCATTATTGAAATTGGCAATCGTTTCTTTAATAAGAAATGAGTTGATGGAGTTGATCGAACTGATTAATTGCATGGTAATCTTGAAGTTGTGCTTCAATCTACGTTTTCCCTGATCAATTAACTAGTATTGTTAGAATCCTTATCTGAATCATAAACTGTCAAATATAATCAAATTGATTTATTTGTGTAATCTTTTTTGATATGATTCCATCAATCACCTTGATTTACTTATTATTTCGTGTACGGATAATCATGGAATTCCAATTTCTCAATTTCTCTCTTATTAATTTACTTTTGTCAAGTATGTATTAGAAGTATTTTTAGCTGAGAGAAAACAAAAAAAAAAAAACCCTAATTTATAGTTAATTCATTTTTTTTACTGGCCTGTGTAGCTCAATTTCACACCTCATTTCAATACTTTACAAATCACATATATGACCTATCATCCGAAGAGAACAAGCATCTGACATGTGACATCTCTCTTTTACCATCAATAGAAAGCTCAACAATATTAAAAGAGTATTTGATTTAATTTTTGAGTGTTGTTATTTATTGGTCAATTATTAATAGTAACTCTATAAATATTTGGTAAATTTTTTAGTCTTACTATTAGATTATACTTATTTTTTATATAATTTTTTAATAGTATATGATAGAAAAGTAGCTTAGGGTTATTTTTTGAGCTACTTTTTGAGTATTTTTCTTTTTTTTATGTTAAAAATAATTTATATAGATTAAATTATTCTAAAAATATTTATATTATTTTATTATTTTTTGTCACATGAGTTTGGTCGGTATCTCTATTTTATGAATATTTATATAAATACAACAACATTTTCTTTTTTTAACAACTTTTAATTTTTTTTTTCACCTCAAATTTTTATTAATATTAACACTTATAAAAAATATCTCAAAGATTTTTTTTTACTATCTAATAAACATTAATAATGTTTCTAGAATTCTAAATTAAGTAAACAAAAGTTTCAATATTATTTATAGAATATTTATTCTAAAAATAAAAAAATTATAAAAAATAATAATATTATTATTCTTATGATATATTAATGTAAATTAAATGTCTAAATCAATCATTATATTATTTAACAATAACAACAGGTGCAAAATTAACTAAACATGTTATTAATTTTTTCAACAATCAATAACAAAAATTAATAACATCAATCAATAATAATGATATTAAATAAATAAATCAAATAGATTTTAAATTTAGTATTCGGACTGGTCACCTTAGAGAAAGAGATCAATGTTGTTAAAATAGAACCTTGGTCAGTTCAATCTTCATTATGCCATCATGCCACAGTGAAGTAATGTTCCCCTTCCCTTGAAATGTGAAAATAAGAACAATGGCCGGAGCACAAATAGAGGACTTTTGGTCATGAAGAAGCCATAACATGCCTTCATTTTTCTACCACGTGCATCAACGTTAGATAAGCGTTATAATTATGGGACTTACACGAAGTTCTTGCAACAAGCAGCCATTATTAAGTTCTCAATTTCAAATTTTCAGAATTACGGAAATCAAGACAGCAGTGATTTTAGACCTGTTCAATGCTCGGCTTGATCAGTCTCACACGGCGCTTGATAACAAAATCAATCTACTTTTATGAAGGCGAAAGTTATAATTAGATATAGATTCGTTGAGAAAAATGAAAGTTGTGTCTAAATAATTTATCATCGTCGGAGTACAAAGATCACTAATATCGTGGCTGGTTCTCGAATATACATGAACCATCCGAGTAAAACTAAGCTCAAGCTTAATTCGTTATGATTGTGAATGTTGGGATGAATTCAATTTCTTATAGAAATAAAATCTGGAAATTAAGCAAAAAAAAAAAAAAACGAAACAAAAGGGGGGGACTCTGGTATTCCATTCGTCAGTGTTGGGCAGAAAATATTTGCATGCATGCTTATGAGTGCTTAAGTGCAAGAGCACCGTTATTAGGACTGAAAATCAAAACCGTGTTAGCACCAAAAATCAAATCGTGCTGGAGGGTCAAATAATGGATACACAGTGTTGACTGAGGTTCGGTTTGCATGTACTCCATATTTTTCATGGAGCGCATGTGTGTTACTATAGTTCCTGAATTAAAATATGAAACAAAGGGGCAGGAAACCCTTACGGTCGGTACTATACTGCACACTTATTAATCTTTAGTTTATGAAATGATTGACCTGAATTTCAACTTTCTTGCTCCCCTTAATCAGTCACCCTTTTTTCTGCTTTTGCGTGTCTTATTTTGACCTATTGAGGCTATCTCTGCTGACTGTAGACCATCACCTAGAATTTCAACTTCCCAATGAGATGTCTTCGAGATTCAACTCACGTATTCCAGCTTCCAACCGTGGTTTCATAATCTTCAGCAACAATTTCGCTAAATTGAAAACGAATCCGACTGAATTAAGTTCAGACTAACATTTTCTGCAACTTTAGAGACAAGAGAAAATCTACCCTGATAAACTTAGATCTTTTCAACGGTTCCCTTTTCTGCAGGATCTAACCCTTTTTTTTTTTTTATTACATTCTTACTTCTTTCCCCAATAGCCTCGTGCAAACCAAGACGACACAATTGACAGTGTCGAGAACGTTGGCGACTCTTTTCATACCTAGCCTCAAATTCAATAGAACATATCACTACCGGCCAGCCTATTGCAACGTCCTTTTAGGTCATTTCCTCTATCTTGAGTTCAATTGGACGGCGGATGGAGCTTGCACCAATTAAATGAAGCAACAGATGCACCCAATTCTATGGGATACGGATAGATATAGCTCTTAGAACTTGATAGACCGAATCAGCTAGAACTTGACATTGACACATATGATATTAAACACTGAAAGTAGTTTGGATTGCTGTCACACATCATAGGTCTGTCTAATGTCTAATTATTATGATCACCTGCATTGGATCTTATGCACTTGTTCAATTCCGCTCAGTGAACGTTCTCCTTGAGCAATCCTAAGAAAAACTAATAATCTAAATAAAAATAAAATGAAAAAAAAAATCTTGTTTTTCAATGGACCCTCGACCCTCCGACCGATTAGATGATGACATATACATGCATATTTTCTTCTAATAAAGAGTTCCAAACCTGATACAAAATTCTAAAGAACTAAAACAGCATAATTACTTTTTTAAAAAAAGAAAAAAAAAACACGGAAAATCAATATTCAATATATATTCACCTATATGTAGACGTAGGCAATATAACAAGCGTGGCGTACGCCGTCGGGAACGGCACACACCGAATATCCCTAGCATTGCGGCAACTCAAGCATCTCCGACCAAGATCATAGGTTAATGATTAAGTCCCTAATCTTCTCAATATCTCTAATGCCCGTTTGTATGATTAAAATAATTGTGTTAAGATTTTTATCATGTGGGACTCTCTCACTACATCAGCATGTTGAGTTTGTACTTTTAGCATATAATTAATAGATAGTTGTAAATATGACGCATGATATCCATAGAGGTCCTTGCTGGTTTGTAAATCTTCTCGTGAGATACGTGGACATTTAAAAAAAAAAGTCAACGCCGACCATAAAGTACCATTGATGAAACATGTGGAGTTCAACACGGTCCTTTTCAATCTGTTTGTTCCTTTTAGCAAATGAGGCCGAAGTGAGAAGTTACAAAATGGAACTTTTCTTTCCTATTATTAATTCTAGGTCAATGTTCGTAATCGTAATGAATACATACAGGCAACAATGTAAATTACGTTAAGGATACACAAATTTTGTCCAGTCAAAGCCGAAAAAAAACAAAAGAGTTGAAATTCCAAAATTTCGTAACATTTTTATATGACGTGAATAAAAGGTCGCCAACTATCTCAACGGTGACATTTTACGTTTGACTGATGTAAGGATCCTAGAATATGATATAAATAGCCCCACATTTTTTATTTTAAATATGTGAATATGATTTTGACATAAATAAATAAATAAATAAAAAGCTTATGAGGTAGCCTATAATTTACTTATATTTCTTTCTTTCTTTCTTTCTTTTTCTTTTTTAAATAATAGAAGTGAAAGGCCGTTACAACATAGAATTACTAGGATTCCATGTTAGATCTTGTGGATTCAAGTGATTGATACGTTGTGTTATGAGTACGAGACAATTGTATATGTTTAATCAAAATAGCTGCGAAATTAATCTGAAAATGAAAGACAACTCGACAATCTTAATATTTTTGTATCGTTCCATGATTCATAAGCCTCTAAAGTCAGCAGAACAGTTAACAAATGAATAAAAAAGGGTGTTTCGGCGTGTTCTGACACGATTTGGTCGGTGCGTTGATCCAATTTTGTTGTATATCCCGAGTATTGGAAATGGAATTCATCTCTGACGTTAGACCAATATTTAATAGACCAAAATAACACGAACACATACACACACACACACACACTATCATGAAACAGTCTCGCAATTATGGTTTCATGGTAAAATTATTGCCACATTTTAGTGCAATTTGCGAGGAGCCATCTTCATTCCATTCCACTCAACATAACTTTAAAAATAACAAAATCGCAACAACACAAGTACACAACCTGGCAATGTAAAGAGCTGGAAGTTAAAGAAGCACCCAAACAATGACAACTAACTAACTAACTAACTAACTAACTAACTAACTATGACCTTCTTCTTGCAGATCTGGCGGTTCCCATTTCAGACCTAACCGATAATTCGGAATTTTTATTGACTTTATGCTGATAATTCACATTAATTTGTCGGAATACAACTCATAAAGAAGTAGCTGTCAGTAGTTAATCTAAAATGACTGCATGAAAACCTTCAAATTAATGTGAATGGACGGTTTGTTTTGAATCTTTTGACGAACTGAAAAGAAAAGAGAAGACAGAGAGAAACAACCTTCAAATTAATGTGAATAGGAATACAACCTTGATTTTATCAAAAAAAAGAAAAAAGAAAAAAAAAGGCATAATCTTCAAATAACTATGCCAATCGAAAACAGAGGAAATAACCAAAGAGAAGAGTGCTTTGGTAAAGAAAATTAAGGTTCTAGAGTGTAACAAAGCTTTAATCCCTCGAATTGATGAAATATGTATCACCAATAAATTTTGCCTCACTAGTGTTACAATCATTTTCTGAATTAAGGGTATTGAGTGGAGTTTGAACCCTAAAATTAAAAGAATAATGACATAGGCATCAGATTTTATAATTTGTCAACATGTACTCTCTCAGATATTTTTTTAAAAATCAAAAGTTGTCCTTTTTTCTAGCTTTTCTGAAGAATTTAATTCACCGTTTGGTACCCCGTTAGAAGAAAGTTATCCCCACAAATTGCCTGGTTTGTTCAAACTAATTCTTCCAGTGCAACCGCTTCCATTTTGCTTAACCTGACCTCAGTGGGGAAGATGCTGATGAAAGCACTAATAATTATGTATGAGAAAGAGGATTTCAAGCTCGAACACAATCACAAACAGTTTGATTGAAAAAAAAAAAGGAGAAAAGGAAAAACTAATGGCCAGACGATAAAGTCAATCAATTGTAATTACATAGGCAGATAACTAAGCAACATAACAAAGGCCCACATCACGTTCCCCTAATTAGCTTGCAAAGATAAACCCCAACAAACAATGCAATGTATCATGACTATGTGTTTCAAATGCATGGAAGCCCAAGATATGGCGTGGCCCACTGAGCGCCGGGAGTTCAATTTTTGTTTATAATGCCTCGGATCCGTGGTCGAAGTGAACAAGATGTCTATTGCTAAAACACATATACACTCGTCAAATTGTCCAGAAGATAAAAATATGAGAGATGAGGCGGACGGCAGGATACCTAATACAAACACTAAGGATGCAGACTTCGCATGGGAAGCCTTAGTTTTAAGTTTCTCATTCTCGAAACCTAGTTACGGGCTGCCCCTCATCAAGTGCATGTACATTCACTTGATTGGGAAAAATACAAAATGGTGTCAAAAATATTTCAAAATTGAGCATTGCCTTTTGGCATTGGGAATTAATGCACTTTGAAGTCAACATTTTTTTCCAAAGGGGTCCCAAAAACCATGGTACAAGAACGCGACACAATTGTCGGGAACTGTTGTCATAGGAACTGTTAGGGAATTTCTAGCTTTCCATCTAAAATGGTCCACTTAAGTTGCCCTTTTTCTGGCGAGTTGTGCCTGTATTCTAGCAGCAAAACTCATGGTTTTCAAGAAAAGAAGCGTACCGAACTATCATCTCTTTTTCTTTGGGGTTGCCATAAACTTCGAACTCCCTAATCAACCAAATTAACTGATTAAACTTTTATCGTGAACATTGCCGTCGAAAAATATTTGTTTGACAAAAGCGAGTATTGTGTCCAAAAATTTTGGACCATATTTCCATGGTACAAATACTACAATCAACGAAATGGTGAATTAACTTAAAATCAACAGGTTATTTTGATATCAATGATTTACATTGGAAAGAAATTTTTTATTCTCGTCTTCACTTTCCAATTTTGCTCGAGCTCGCTTCGCATAAAACTAAACAGCTTTGGACGGTGAGGCACTTGACTTGGACTATTTTAGCATTGCAACATCAAACAATGTAGATCAATTGATCCTTAAGTCTCCTCATGCTTTAAAAATATTATTGGTAACGTGTCATAATAATTTAAGTATAATTTTTTCACAAATTACTCAATTTTCTCCACCAATCACTCAATTTTCATCAATTATAATTTCTCCACCAATCACTCATCAATTAAAATTAATTCTTTTCAAAAAAAAAAATTGTTATTATATCACAAATTAATAAAATAATCTTAATTTGTATTATAAAAAAACGTTACACTATATAATTAATATATAATTAAAAATATGTATAAAATTTTATTAATAAAATACAAAATTTTTATTGATAATTGTTACCCAATTTTATCTTGTTAGTCTATTTCTTTACATAAAATATGCTTGTCAACAAAAAATAATAATCCGGGAGTCAAAATCCGTTTGCCGCTTGCTAACCAAGGAAAAAAACACTTGAAATTGTTGTATTACATTAGCATAGTTTAATCCATGTTAATGTTCTTAGCAATATGTATAAATGCTTCAAGCATCTTTGGGAATTCGAGATAACTTTACCGAGCAACTTTTTGGAGGAAGAATGTCACCACTTAACTTCCGCAGCCGACCAAACTGCAAAAGAATTAGATGTCCAGAGGCATATTTTTCAGGCAAACCATACATGCACGAAGCTCTTGCACTTTGTTGGTGGTGGAAAGCGCACACAAACCAGAAAAGGACTATTGAAAATCCTAAGTATTTATTAGAAATCTTAATTAGGAGATCCGTCTTGCCCAAAGTGTAAGAAAATGCCAATAAGAAAGTTAGCAAATAGAAAGGCCAGAGGGGTTCTGCCTTGTAATCATTTTCAGGCTGAAGATTTCGAGTCGAGTCTCTGTCAGGGCTAGTAGACCCAAAATTAAAATTTAAAAAAATAAATAAATAAATAAATAAATATATATATATATATATATATATACATAATAAAAAGTTTGATTTATGAAAAAAAAAAAGGCAAAAAGGGGGAAAGAACCCTTACAGGCTACTCATTGTCATTATAAAATCCAATTAAGTTAGATTGAATTCTACTAAAAATATGCACTCTGTCGTTGTGTCGGAGTTCTAATGCGAATTATTTCCTCTCCACCCAATAGTCTATTAAAATATGTAACATTAAAATTATAGTGGACATGATATTGAAATGCTCTTCGAAGTTTCTACTGTTATGAGACCTTAACCCAAGAAAATACTTTTTGATCGCATGTCCGTCAAAAGTCTACTCTTGGCTAGCCGCTCCCATGACCTGCGAAACCTCGGGCTTTAATATAGTGGGCTGGATTGGTTGTGTCCTGCCTTAAAGGTTGGGTAAATGGAATAAACATGGGTGGGACACGCATTTGACCCAAAAAAAAAAAAAAAAAAGAAACGAAAACGATGATCTCTGTATGGCCCAAGATTACTTATGTTTGAGGTCTCTTAAATATGTGGGCTTTTCTGTTTAGGTTCGATGGGGGACATTTTATTTATAGTCCCAAAAACAAAGCAGACAGCAGACCCAACAATAATACCTAAAAAGCCCACCGACAAGTTTGCAGGAGTGCCTCCCTCTCGGAGAAGTCTAGCAGACATGGGTCCTTTTCCTCCATTGTCTTAGACTCCAGGTGTAGGAGAGGAAGGCTACAGGTAAAAATTTCGAGTTCCAGAATGAAATAGGCCGAAATGTGAGGAATGTCCTTTCTCAACTTCTCACCATCGGTGGCCTGCCAAACTACTCCCCCCATAGACGATTGTCCTTGCCGTGGGACACTGTCACCGTGCAGACTCAGTGCAACGTATGAGAGTGACATCAAAACTTTTTTTAACTCATTTTATGTTCCGTTACAAAACTCATTCAGACTTCACTGGAGATCAGTATCACTCTGGGGATTCATTGTAGTGAATATATCATTCGGTAGACCCCCGCCATTTAGCGTTTTTACCTTTCGGTAAACCCCACCGCATTTATGTCATTCGGTAGACCCCCGCCATTTATTATATTATATATCGACATTAAAGTTTAAAGGAGTTCCCCACAGAGAGAAGCCCATCTATGACCAGATTACAATAATATAGAAAGAAAATAGGAAAAAAAAAACCAATAAATATAGAGGATTTTAAAAACTATCTTCAAATTGAGTAAAACAACTTCTCAATTAAGATATATTTTTTTCATTAATTAACGCTGATTAAGATTCAAATTAAAAAATTTTCAATTTGAAAAATAACTCCAGCATTGCATAATGGTTTAATTATGAGATTTTGAACGATTGGTTTTTCGTTTTGGATTTTGAAAAGATTTTTCTATTTTGTTTTTGTCGATGGTGTCTAGTTATTCAATTTCTCAATTTCAATCTATTTTACTCAATTTTGTAGCGTTTTGCACAACTTTGAATCATATCTTTTTTATTTTTTATTTTTTGAAAATATTTTCCGTTGGTGCTTTACTTTCACTCCTCCAAAAGTGAAGAGCAAGCATACTCGACTGGGTGATGTAACAGCGAAGAGATGCATGAACCTGGTTTATATTAAAAAATAATAATAATAAAAAAAAAACAACAACAACAACAACACACACACACACACACACAACTTGGAGGCCTTTCGCAAGTAGGGGTCGTTTTCCCAGTCAAATCTCACTGTCCGCCCCTCAATCTCCGCTCTCTCTCTCTCTCCTTTCTCCAAAAAATTTGTAACAATCAACAATGTATCCGCGGCCGCCGTTCTCCTCCTCCTCCATGCCGCAGAGACGGGGAGCCGGTGGTGGTCTGATTCGGTACCGCTCGGCCCCGGGCTCGTTCCTGACCGGAGCCGTTGATTCCGTGCTTAGAGCTGACCGCGAGCTTTCGGCGCTCGGATCAGCCTCGCACTCCGCCGTTGGGCATCAATACTTTTCCGCGGACTCTTCCTCGGTCACCTCCGAGTCGACCTGCAAAGTCAACTCATCCAACGATCAAAATGCGCAGCCCAAGCGCGGGTTGCAGAGATCCTACGGCTTGAATGAGATTGCGCACGCCGCTGCACCTTTGGTACGTCAGAAAAGCTCCCCCGCTGGCTTTCTATCTCACCTCCCAGCTGAAAACGGTACGTGGCTGGCAGTCTACGCTGTCTCGTATTTTTACTCTTTTAGTTTAATTATTCCCTTGTTCACTTTATATGAGTAATGGGCAGCTACGATTTTTTGTACAACTAGATTTTTTTTTTGTTTTTTCCAACGAAGGAAAAAATAGATTTATTCAGTAAATGTTGCAGCTACTATGAATGATTCATTTTTTTGTTTTAATTTCCCACTTAACAAGAAATTCAGGTGAGACCTCATGATTAGAGTGCGTTAATCAACAATCTTTTGGAAAACGTTAAATGCAATCTTCTAAATTAATTTATTCTCATATGAAGAAACTGTCTTTTTATTTTTCGTATTTTATTTATCTTTTTTCTTCTTCTTTTTTTTTCTATTTAATTTCCGCTGACCCCAGCTAATCGAAGTTTCAACATCGTAATTGAGGAACTCAAATTGATGATGAAACGAATTGTTAGTTTTCAGCTTTTGCTCTGAGGCTTAGCTTCTTAACGTCTATTGTTAGTTTGAACGTTTTATAGTTTTGGGTTCTGGATATTATCTGTCTTTTTTCCAATCTACATAGCGGGATTTTCAATTACAAGGGGGAGCCCAGGTCACTCGGTATCAAGGTTGTCTTCTCAATTGAGCTTCACCGAACAAGATTCTCTTTCTCAGATATCAGAAGTTAGTGAGAATTGTGTTGAAGGCATCAGCTGTGACAATAGCCATCAGAATTCCACTCATACTTATCCCACTACCAGCTTTGGAGTGGAGTGTTGGGACAATACCAATTCCATTTTACTCTCTGGACCTCCGAGCAAACATTTAAAGAACATTGATGGTGACTTTTTTAACTGTCTCGACACCCTAGAAACTCAGGTGAAAACATGTTCTGGGGACATGATATATTAAGAAATTTGCGGATGAGTAGATAAATATTCATGTTCTATATGACCTGCAGAAGATGTATATGTGACCAAAATTTACTTCATAATTCAACCCCCCATGTTTTTTTAAACCGCATAAATAAATTAATGATCTGTGGCTAATGCAACATTAACATGGTTGCTCAGATCCTATTCAAATAACTTTGTTTCATTCTTTTAAGTTGTCCTGCTGCCATTTCCAACATGTATCAATTTCGCATGGTGTGTGCTATTAATTGTCTCAATTGTAGTCCTTGCTTATACATACTTTACGCATACTGATGCATCTTGGGCTAGTTGAGCTTATACTGCTCTGAGGTTTTCTGAAAATGCATTTTACAACTAACTTATTAATATTTATAGGGCATAATCTGAGCATTTAGTATTCTAGGTTTTGCTTTTTCAAATTGCAAGTTCTATGTTGGCTGGTGGGATAAAGGCACTTTCCCTCAAATTTGTATTTCACCTTAAATGTGTACTGCTTGTGAAAACCCCTAACTCATTTTTTATTCAGTTTAGTATGCCTCAAACAACTCTTGAGATGGCAGCAGTGGGGAAGCTACCTCATATTCCTGAAGATTCTGTCCCTTGCAAAGACCGTGCTAAGCGTGGTTGTGCAACTCATCCTCGAAGCATTGCTGAAAGGGTTAGTAAAAGTAGAAAGAATATTTCACACTTATTAATCCCCGTTTTGTTGTATAATTTTTTGTTGGAATTCAATCCACTTTTTCAAGGAAATTAGTTGGAAACTTAGGCACAATCCCCTTTTTGAATTTTTTAACCTGGGAGTGATTGCAGATCCATTCCTGACATCCTACGCTGTGCTATTTTTCAGATAGGTTGACTTTTGTGAAATTTATTTATACCTTTATTTTTCACTCTTGAATACACTTTTTACCGTTCTAAAAAAATAGTAATCCCTCCATTCAGTTGATAGGTAGATAGTTGACATTTAAAGTGTAGGAACCCACTTTTTTATGTTCCATATTTACAATCATAGAAAAGGTTGGGGGCTTCTACTATTTTACACCAGTGTACATGGCATGGTATCCCCCAAGAGAGAGAGAGAGAGTGCTGGTGAAAACTGTTGATGAGAAAACAATTGAGAGAACAAAGAGATACGAAGCAGTGGAGTCGTTTCCCTGGAAGGAGCTGATCTTTTCACTTTTCAGATAACTGGAGCAGACAACTCACTGCTAAGTTGATAAACTGATTAGGCTGAAGCTGTCAATAGGGCATGTTATGTTCCCTTGAAAGAGACAGTACTGTTAGCAGATGACACTAGGCTGTAGCAATTAGTTTGACTCTTGGATGCTTTAGCTATGAAAGGTATGCTGCCATAAGAATTTGATGCTTGGTGTCATCTGATAACTACAGATCCTGACATCCAAATGGCATGAAGCAGAGTGTTTACTTCTTTCTCTTTAGGTTTATAATGCTATGTTGTAAAGTATGCTTCTGAATATCATTTAATTTGAATGTTGGTGGTAGCTCTGCAACAAGTTGTACACTGAAGGTTTGGCCTTTAATCATTTGGCTACTGTTCTTCCTTGGCAAGGAAACTTATCAAACAAATGTTTATTTGGCTATCTGTTAGGCAGGAAATATTTCCAGATACTATATTTTAAAATGCGTGAATTAATATGTACATATAAGGTAACATGTGTGTGTTCATATATGCCCATTTATTCTTGTACATGTATATGAGAAGTTGTAATAACCTTCCTAGTTATTACAGGAAAGAAGAACTAGGATTAGTGGAAAATTGAAGAAACTTCAAGAGCTTGTTCCTCACATGGATAAGGTAATTAAATGGTGTCTCCTTTACCTAACAGTCGTGCAATCTTGGTTTAATTTTAAGATATCATCCTTCACAATGATCAGCAGGGAAGTTCTGCACTGAGAGGATAATTAATTCTTGATCTATGTGACTATTCATATCAATTCCAGAAAAGAGGATGAAAGCATGCATCCTAATTTGGAATAAAGCTATTTACAACAGATGGAGTGTCTCGGGGACTTAAAGTGACAACTGTAGATTAATTAATTAAGTTATTTCACGATGAGTATATCGGTATTATGAGTACACAGTGCCTGTAAAATAATGATTGCATTAGGTAATATAATCATATTTTAAACTGTATATCTCAGCCTTATCGTACATATGAAATGCATATACATATGTACTTAGTATGACAGCAGGTAGTCAATTATGAGTTCAATTTTGGAGTATATCCTGAAATATATTCTTCTCATAGCAAACAAGCTACGCAGACATGTTGGACTTAGCAGTGCAGCACATCAAAGGCCTTCAAAATGAAGTTCAGGTGCGTAAGCATTGCTCGTAGCCTATTCAAACACGTTTCTCTCAAGGATGGTCGGTTGCTTTGGGTGCTTGTTCTGGGTACATTTGTTGTTGCTCACCTAAGATCATGATCTGACGGCTGGCTGACTTACAGAAACTCCATAAGGAATTGGAAAACTGTTCCTGCGGATGCAAACCGACAACATAATGTTGATCAGCATGACATTATGAGACAGGACTTTTGATTCAGAGGCTGTAATGAAGGGGCATCGAGGCATCCTAATATATTTTTGTACAAGTGTAACTTTAACAGCGAGGGGCAGCATGACACAGCTGGAAATGTATATAAATGAAGTAGCTGCTGATTTGTAGCTTGTCTATTTTTTTTTGTTTTAATATAATTAACTACTTTTGCAGAGGGAAAAATAATTTGATAAATTATGTGCCACTTGAATGTAGACTAATTTTTGAGCCTTCTTTTCTTATATTTGTTTAGTTTAATGCATAGAACGAATGTTAAAAGCTGCAACCTAAATTAACTAAAATTAAAGTACACAATTTAAATTGATAAATTTGACAAATTCGAAGACTGAAATCTGTATATATAGCCTAATCTTTTTTTGATTTTTTATTTAATTGACAACTATTAAAATATAAATTTAGAACTCATAACTTTACATATGATTATAGTATTATTAAACCAAAGTTTACTGGTAATTCAATTATCTTATAATATATTGTAACGACAATTTTTAAGACCCAAATTGTCATATACTAAATCGGTAATTGTATTTCGAAAAAAAAAAAACAAAAAGGATAAAAAGGGATCTATTGGGGGGTCTAAGTCTAAAGTTATAGTGGGCCACCAGTGAATTATATGATAATGCAATTTTATTTTTCATTCTCTTTTACCTCGTGGGGTCTCTGGGATCCATTTTACCTTGATGGCCACCGATTTGGATAATCTATCGTAGATCTAACCCTGCTCATGCCACTCTTTTGAATGCTTTATAATTATAGGACGTCGCTGGAGTCTCAGAGCTTTTAGAGTGGGTTGGCAAGTCCTAAAGTTGGATTGAATGACCGGTTTCAAAGTTGGTCCCTAGATGTGTCGTTGGCAATGGAGTAAATGATGATAGGACCAGTCTTCTCCAACGGCATCATCATGCCTTATGAATTAAAAATTGAGGTGCATGCCTTCAAAGGAATCATTTTTTTTTTTTCAAAATAAAAAATATATATATATTTCACACATATATATTATATATATTATCATATTTATAAATTTAAATTTAAATTATTTATTAATATTTTTATTTAATTTTTTAATAAAATTTTAACATATAAATATTATTAAATTTGAGTAATTTTTTATTTTTGATATAAATTGTTATTTTATATTTAAAAAGAAACACTAATAAAAATCTTTAATATAAATTAATAAAAAATATATTAAATTATTAAATAATATTAAATAGAATCATATTATGTGTTATTTAATATAATTTTTTTAGACTTATTTTTATTTAAAAAAGAGTGAGACTAGTTTTTTGAAAATAAAGGTTGAGAACTATTTATAAAAAAATGTTTGATTTATAAATTTAACAATTTCAGCTTTTCATTTATAATTAATAGAAATGCAATCGTGAAATGATAAGTCATATTAATTGCAACAAAATGAAAGTACGAGTGACCGCGTTTTTTAAAAAAAAAAAAAAAACAAAAGAGAGCGACTCTCCATTCTTTAATTGTCCTCCATTAAATTTCTTTCCTTTAAATATTAATAGAGAAAATAATTCAGTAAGACAAAAAACAAAGATAAATTTCTAATTAAAATTAAATAGATAGACATTAGAGAAAAATTAAGTAAATATATTTTGAAAGTAATAAAAAGTGTTAATTAATTATATTTTATTTAATTTTATAAATAAATAAAATTTAATATAAAATATTAATTTATTATTTTTTAATTTATTATATTTAATAAGTATTACAGAATAATATTATTTTATATATTAATAATTAAATAATAAATTTTTATTATATGGACACAAATTTAGAAAATTTAAATATTTATATAATATAAAATATATTATATGTAATATGAATATTTTTATATTTATTTAAATTTATTAAATTTATATTTATTTAAAATATTTTAATAATATTACGAGGCCAAAAAAAAGAAGAAGGAAGAAAATAAATAAAAATCTTCCTAAGGTCCATGGCGAGTCCACTAACGTCGCAGCGTGCCTGTGCCAGCTTGACGACAATGACGCGCACCTCCGTCGCTCTCTGTGCTTTGCCTCTCTTTCGTCCACAATAACTCTCTTTGCAGTCTAATTTAGAGAAAGACGATTCATCAGAATATACCGACAAGTAAACAAGAAAAAGGGCTTTGGGAGAAGAAGAGGAGGAGGAGGCGGAGGAGGAGGAGGAGAAGGGGGAGGATGTCGTCGGACGATGAGGGAGGAGAGGAGTACCTCTTCAAGATCGTGATAATCGGAGACTCGGCCGTCGGAAAATCGAATCTGCTGTCTCGGTACGCCAGAAACGAGTTCAATCTGCACTCCAAGGCCACCATCGGCGTCGAGTTCCAGACTCAGAGCATGGAAATCGATGGAAAGGAAGTCAAGGCCCAGATTTGGGACACCGCCGGCCAGGAGAGATTCCGCGCCGTCACTTCCGCTTATTACAGAGGAGCTGTCGGCGCTCTCGTTGTTTACGACATTAGCCGCCGAACTACTTTCGACAGCGTCGCTCGCTGGCTCGACGAACTCAAAAGTAAGCGGAAGCTAGAAAGTCGTTCTTCTTTTCCTTTTTATTTGTGATTTTTTTTTTTTTTCGTTTGGTGACAAATGACTTGACATCTAACATGCTTAAGCGCGCTTTTATAGATTGGTTGAATACAAGGTTGCGTGCTGTTTGGTTTGGCATTGTGGGGTTGATTTGAAATGGTTTTGTTAGTTATTTGTTATAGATCTGATGTTGTAATAACCTTTGTAGACAACTTAAACTGGAAGACACCAATGATTTTCCTTTCTTCATTCTCCTTTTGTGTAGGCTTTTGTAACTCTGTTGATGCGTGAGTATGGCATTCTGCGCTGACAATTGGGGCTCGTATGTTGGTGAGGCGGGGTTTAGGAAAATTGACTGATATTTTGCATTCAATTCTGAATCAACTATGTGATGATGATCTGTTTGAAAGGTCTGGCTACTAAGAATGCTGCTCTTTTTCTTCAATCCAATGCTAATTGGGGAGGGAAGGGGAAGTTGTTAAAGGCTATTGAGAAACATATTTTATTCAATGCTAATTCTTCCCTCGGTAAAGTCGCCAATTTATATTTTACATCACATAGAAATGTGGTTTCATCTTTCATGTGGTAAATGCAAAGACCCCTGTGTCTTTCCACAGTGGCATAAGTTGAAAAAAATACCAGATGAAGAAACAGAGTATTTAGAAAAGAATAAAACTTGTCAGCCTATGGTGAAAGCTCAAAAGCATGAGTACAAGTTACGTTTACAAGTGGGTTTGTGGTCTGAGTAAGGCTAAGAAACAATAGTCTTAACAACAAGGCCCCCTTTGAGCCTGCAGATTAAGGTCTCAAAATCATTACAACTTCCTTGATTATAACCTATCTGAGATTAACCCCATATGCCAGAAGTGTTCATTTTGATTGGCAACATGTGGGTTTGAGACAAAGTTAAGCATCTACAATGTTTTCTCTTTCTTGCAAATGATCAATCCTTTTCTGTTTTATTTTCCTTACTTCCCACTTGGTGCACTTTTAACTAGCATCCATTACTTTGTAGTGCATCCTACACAAAGTTGTGTCCGATTTGCTCAAATGATTGATCAACTCATGCTGGTGGCTCTCTCTGTGTTGCCAGCAAGTTAAGGATGGTTGTGATTTATTTTTACCTTTTGCTTCTTTTTCGATAAGTCGATATAGCTTATCAAGCTGCATGGAGAATGTTCTGTGCTGCCTGCTATTGTTGTTGTCTGCAGCACAGGAATGATGAGCAGCTATTGGCCATGTGCTATGGCATGCTTTTGTCTAGATTTTTGGAAGTTATTTAGTCAAACATAAGTGCGTGTTTAAAGTCCAAAGTCTTTCCCAAATCCACAAATCCTAGCCTGAACCTGATAGTGCAAACATTGTAAATTGTGGAAACTGTGAAAAGAATCACCTTTTGGTGTGAGTGAGAATCCTGGCATTAATCTTTTGAGGAGAATAATCTTTTAGGAAACAAGGCCAGGAAGAAATGCCCAGGGTGGCAGAAAATTTGTACATCGAAGAAAATAGGTGGGAAAGATTGGGCTTCTCCCTGAATTTTTGTATACCTACTTCTTCTGTTATAGAATTTGTTAATCTTTGTGCCTGTTCATAGCCCTAGATTTGTGCAGTTTCCTTATAGTTTGGAATTACATGATTTGAGTTTTTGCTGCAACCAATGGTGCAGCTCATTCAGATACAACTGTAGCAAGGATGCTGGTTGGGAACAAATGTGATTTGGAAAATATCAGGGATGTGAGCATTGAAGAAGGCAAAAGCCTTGCGGAATCAGAAGGATTATTCTTCGTGGAGACATCTGCCCTTGATTCAACGAATGTTAAAAAGGCTTTTGAGATTGTAATCCGAGAGATTTATGACAATTTGAGCAGAAAGGTCCTTAATTCAGACACCTACAAAGCCGAATTATCACTGAACAGGGTAACCCTGACCGATGGCTCGAAGCAGTCTCAAAGCTATCTATCCTGTTGCTCCAGGTGATCAATATTCATATCCCAATGAGTTGTATGAGTTGAAGGTTTTTCGTGGCTTGTTGATTTGTTTGTTTTTCTCAATGGATAACATTGTATTTGTTTTATTTTATAGTAAGTTGATATTTATAGAGATGAAATTGTTTGGCTGGAGAGAGAAAAGGGGTCGGCGTTGGTTGATGCTCTTCGTTTATTTTTCAAGTGCGTTGGTTGACGCTCAAGTTACTAGAACAATAGTTGTCCAAAATAAATGAGACAGCTATTATCCTTAGTGAGATTGTGTATTATGGTCATTGAAAATTTTCTATATGATGGTTTAGTTCTCGCTGTTTATAACTAACCAGCCAATTGCATGCTATTTTGGGTAATGGGAAAGGATTAGGATTGACCCATTTTTCCTAGTATAACCAATATATTGTTGATTTGATTAACCATTCTCTCGGGAAGCAAACCATTTTCAAAATTATTTTACAGAAATATATTGTCTGTTTTACACGAAAATCATAACTAGTTGTATATACCCGGTATGCTTATTAATGTTCTTTGTGCTGTCTTTCGAAGCAAAAACTAAAATGCAAAGAGTACCTGCAGTTTACACGCTTTTCTTCCCTGATCTCCCCCTTCTAGAGATTCCTAACTGAGTGGAGCCGGCCTCAACGTTTCCCCGATGGGTGCATAGGCCCAGCATTGCCGGCCATAGTTGTGGGACGTGTAGATCACTTTTATTCAGGCCTAGACGTGTTCGGCGGCCGAGACAGGCTGTCCAATTCAAGATTCGAGCCAATCCCTTTTCAGGCTACCTCTCTTCTCCCCTAATTCAGTGAAGGGACTCCATTCTAAGACTTTTGGTCTCAAATGCGAACTTTATCCATCAGGCTTAAGTTTCGGTCCACGTATTGTCTACTCTATTTTATTTAAATATTTATGTATCATTTATTTTCTTAATTAAGTCAGACTCAAATTTCCATGAAATCTGGTGCGGACGAGACATATCTAAGCAGACGAAAAGAATCGTCCGTTTCATGGGGGTAAATGAGACTGCGCCTGTTGCCTGCATGAATATACCATATGTTAACCGCAAAATTCTTAAGCAAGACCCAATCTAAAATGGATTACTTTTATGTGGGATAGATATGCACAGTTCATGTGAAGATAGTTCACCAATCGCCATATTTTTCTTGCTACTTGAAATAAGCAGGCTGCTGTCGAGGTTGCCTTTATTTCACCGCGTGAAAATCTGATGGAATTCCCGAAACCGACGTGGCAGGATTGAGAGCTTTTAAGTGACGAAATAAAAGGGGCAGAGAAAGACGGTGCTGAAGTCACGCCATAGAGTGCTGGTAGTCTGTGGTACGCACGCAGGCACCGCACTGATTTTTGGGTTGGGCAGCAAACAATTGGAAAGTTGGTGGGTCACCGAAAGCTACAGTTATGGGTTCCCAGCTCACTTAAAAATGCACAGACCAACCATTGTCTCCACCTCCACCAAACAATTAAACCAATATAAAAACAAATCTTTTAAGCTATCTCCAAAGAGCCGAAATTAAGGGTGGTTGGAACCGAAGGGTTGAAAATGTCATCATCATCAACTACACAACATATTCTTGTAAGGGAGAAAAAAGAACTCATTAATCAACCAAGATAAGGTAACACATCATCAATTTTGAGATAGCCATCTCTCGTGAAAAGGGAAAATCAACACAGATAAGTTGGCCCATTGTGACTTTAGTGATGGCCATCTTTCCTCCCGACGCTGCACATTCCTTCTTCTAGAAGGACTTTGCTCCAATTAGTAAACTGAACTCACTTTTCAGATTCCATATGATTGCTTGTACAGATGGAGAAGTTGACAGAAAGATATAAATGGTTGCCCTTTATTGCTTCAAAGCTTTATTTCTTTTTTTCCCGTAAAATAAACGTTTGAATGTGCTAACATGGTTTTGACAAACTACTTATCCACCCCACTCACTGGGATCTCCAATAGTTGGCCATTTCGAACCCATTTTTGCCGTGGTGGTAGTCATCAATGGCTTGATTTATTTCAGCTTGTGTGTTCATCACAAAAGGTCCATACTGAACCACTGGCTCATTGAGTGGCTGTCCTCCAATAAGTGCAAATCTGAGCGGCTTTGCAGACCGGTTCCATGCACTTAAACCATCTCCAGGACCCAAAACCAGCACATGGTGAGCACTTACTGGGGAAGAATTTAGGGAGCCAAACACCCCTTCCCCTTCAATGATATATACAAATGCATTCCATGACTGGGGGATACTTTGATGCACTTGAGCTCTGGGTTTGAGAGTGAAATCCAGGTACATTGTTGGCGTTCTGGTATAAACTGGAGACCTGACTCCCATTGATTCCCCAGCTATAATTCGAACTTCAGCACCGTCTTTCTCTGCCCCTTTTATTTCGTCACTTAAAAGCTCTTGATACCTTGGTTCGATCCTGCCACATCGGTTTGGGGAATTCCATCAGATTTTCATACCGTGAAATAAAGGCAACATCGACAACAGCCTGCTTATTTCAAGAAGCAATACAAATATTAGCTATACATGAAAAATGGTGAAGACTACCCTGTGCCTCGCAGAAGAGAGCACATCCAACTGCTTTCTGTTGGGAGAGGGCTGGCACATCATAAGGATCCATGCAAAAGAATATGCCTTGTCATAGAAATCATCATCAGAATAATAATTTCTAGGCAATGCTATCTGAGAGGACTTTCCATGAAGGTGACCGGTTAATAAACAGGAACGAGATGACAGCTGCTAAAATCTCATGGATCTTTGAAATCTAGAAGTGGTAACGCATTAATGCAGTTTTTTACTTTTTCCTGAAAATTAAGAGGCCGGGTTTTAATTTCTTTGAAAATTAGGACGACTTGGTCAACCCCAGTTTTTGTAAAATATTTCTTGATTTATAAATAAAATAATGGCTAATGAACGAAGCAAACACAAATTCATTATGCAGCGTTTGTTAATCAACAAGTATTGAGACACCTATATATTTTCATCTGAACCCTTAGAGTTGCAATTAGAGTTAAGAGCAGTAAGTTTGCCATGTATATCATCAATCCAGACGAAACTCTTACATTTTGTCTTCGGAAGACAGATTTATCCAAAGCTGCAGACCCTTTTGGCTCCCTTCCCCTGCAGGCATTTCTGAGTGGACTATTCCTCTTCCTGCTGTCATCCACTGCACGTGCATGCGCGCACACATACACACAAAAAATGAAGTGAAATCTAAAGCAAAATCAAATTAAACCAAAACCCCCCAAAGTCATTGGGTTAAACAAATAAATAGAGCATTAACATTGATTAAAAACTTTGCCTGCACGTCTCCGGTAAGGATTGTACCCTTATGTCCTGCGAAATCTTGATGAGTGATGGCTCCCTGTTATCCCACGACAATATGACGTTACTTTCTCTGAGATTTAATCTAACAATCAACTGTGCAAATGGGTTTTGGAGCTAAAGCAAGTATACCTGCAACATGTATGTGACAGTCTCAAAACCTGTAAAAGATCAGAATCCACATTAGAAAGTGAACATGGATGTACTGAACATTAGAATAGGCGGAAGGATCAGAGAACCTCTGTGCGGATGGTCGGGAAATCCAGCCGGAGGAGCCACTGCAGGGGTCAAATGACTTACAATTTTAAGAAAAGAGCCAAAAATATGAAAGACAGACTGACTAATACAAGAAATGAACATGAATATGAATAAAGAAAACTCCGGGACCATTGTGGTTTACCCGAAAAATCATCCAACATAAGGAAAGGATCCAAGGACTTCAGTTCACTCCTGAAAATCAATTGGCCAACAAAGAGAACCCCAGGAAATAAATCAAACACCCATGAGGACTAATATTTCAAGAAAACAACTTAAAGAATCCAAGAAACATAATTGGATTGATCAAAATAAACAGAAAAAAGCAAGCTTCTTGTTTCAAGATTGAAAAAGAAATAGAAACATGGAAAGAAGAATTACACGCCAATGCCTCTCCTGACAAGAGCACCATCACCTTCGTGCCGGAGCTTGGCCTGGACCTTCTTGGTCACCAATCTGGGACTTTCAAACTCGTGGGATTGATCTGATTGAGACATGATACTTCTTACTGACTGAAAAGCTTCAATCTTTCTATTGGCCTTAGTAGACAATGGGTACAACAAATTCAAATTCAACAATAATTTCTGACAGATAGCTCTCATGTACTAATCCTAATCTTTGTTCCTTTCAAGACTATTTTGTTGTTGCGGTCCGCGTTGGCTTTGGGAATTGAAGGCCAACGACTCTCACATATATAGAAGATTCGGGGCAATGGCGTTGGGTTGGTTGGCTACAGAGCTGCGTCTTCCAAGGGATGGATTGTAATCGGCGTTGGGACCCACTTCGGTTGATGATGTAATGCTCTTGTCATCGTGATGCGGGCCTTGTCTTTATGCATTTCGGACGTCAGTCTCGCCAAACAAAGATGTAAAATTAAATTTTTGTTAATTTTTCTTTAATTTTTTTTAATTATTATCTATTTTTAAATAAATAAATTTTGTAATAAAATATAATTTTAAATTTTAAATTTATTAATATTAAAATAAAAAATACTTATATAATAAAATCTTTATCCTTATTTTACAAGAATAATAATTAATATATTTACATAAAAAATAATAAATAATTTAATTTTTACTAAGTCAAAAAATATTGATATAATTAAATATCAAATTCATGTTTTTTTTTTTTTTTTGTGTTGGGATATGATGGAGGTGAAATTTATGGGGAATCATCACTTTTTCTTTTTCCTTGTTTCCTAATCAATCGTTTTCGTAGAGGTTAACGTTGTTTTTTTTTTTTCCCCCCCGAAAAACAAGTATTTTTAATTCTTCAGAATAACATGCATAGTGTCTCAATGACAAGTAGTATGTCAGACGGAGTTACTGTCTGTATCTTTCTCCCGGTAACAAGGGCATAAATTACTGAAGTCAAACCGAGCTAAGTATTAACTTATTTCAAGTTAAAATTTTCAATTTTGAACTCACCCCAACATAAAATTATCGAGTTCAGCTCGAACTCATTCAAAAAATTTTTTTTTTTTTTGGTTTCAAAGGGAAGTTTAATTTAAGCAAAAATAATTAGACTCAACTTAATATTATCAAAATCAATTTTATTTAGACTTCTAATTTTTTAAAAAAAATTCTCATAGTTATTTTTCCTATCCTCTTATAGTCTCATAACAAGCTTTTAAATGAATCTTAATGATTTTATGGATGAAATTAAAATAATTTTGTAAATTGAGTTATATTCAAGTTTTAACTAACTTAAAGAAACTTTAAACAAATTATTAATAAATATAAATGAGTCAAAAAAATTATTATTTGACCCAGTTTGTCTATTAATCTAGTTTTAAAACCAAGCTTGGAACCGTTTGTATAACCTAATAAAATTGAACGGGCTTGAACTGAGGAGACCGTACCAATTTGTTTATACTCTATAGAAAGATAGTCCATTTTATAAAAATAATTCAAAAAAAAAAAACAGAGAGAGAGAGAAGGAGAAGAAAACCTTTAAATAAGAGGAAAGCTCGAGACTTTTTCTTGTTCCAGAAGAGGGTAGTTGCTTTAATTCTGTTGCCTGAACCATACTTATTTATATCAATGAACAGTTGAGATGCATCTTAATTTGGAATACAAACAAATTCTTTTCATAACATTAAAAAATATATAGCCCAAACAGCGAAAATAAGACAAGAATCTCTAAAAAAAAACAAAAAAGGGCAAAAGGGCATCACCGTAACAATGAAATGACTCTGACGACGATCACAATTCCCAAGTTAGAATATGGCGAAGAAAGGTCAGATAATCGCATCTGAACTTACATATTATCCAATCAAATACCATAATACGTGGCATTACAGTTTCAAGTATCCAATTCCAAGGATTTGAGATGTAGCGTCTTAAAAGGAGTCCAGAGGCAACTTTTGTCTATTATTGAATTCCTGGTAAAGCTGAAAGTCTTTGAAAATATATTTCACTTAAGTGTTTTTTTTTTTTCAAACTTAACTTCAACATATTTGAATAAGAGTTTCATTACATAGTATTATTTAATAGAGTATATGTAGTCAAAAATAATAAAATAAAATTTTATTTATAATTTTAGTTATTTGTGATAATAAGAAAAATATGGTTAATCTGAAATTTTTGTAATTTCAACAATTGTTATTAATTAAATTTTTTAATAATTACCTATGTATTTAAGATATTGCTTTTTTTTTTGTTTTTTTGACAATATTTTGCAACCTTTTTTATTCACTGGTGGTAGAATTGTTTGAATGATTCAATGTTTGGAATTTGAGTCATAATTGGATTCAAATTCCGAAAAAATTACCTGTAATCGCTGTATAGATAAGAACAGAATAAATGGAAAACATTCCGTAATTTTCGATCCCAAGTATGTAGGCATGGAATTGGTCAATGCAAACGCAAGAGTAAGCATGAATGATGAGTCAGGAGCATAGTTCTTCGGGTTGGCAATTTTTTTTTTTTTGTTTTTTTTTGTTTGTGGGGATCGGATCTAAATGACATCTGTCATACTTAAGCATTGCGTATGCATTATCGGAGTACAAGAGATGGGAAGGCTCCAAAACTCTAATTTTTCAATGCATCCAAGTGAGGACCCCCAACGGAGCCAATTTGCCGAAATCAACTTTGTACAAAGTTAGAGCTTTTGTTGTTTAAATTATAACTGCAGCACAAAGATATTATTTTAGCTTAGTGGGACTTCTTGACATAGGAGAAATTTCTGGGATTGCTTCCCTCTATTTTAAGTTAAAAATATTTAATACTTGTGCAACCGTTCCAATATGTTCTAATTAACTTGTACCCCAAAACCAAAAAAAAAAAAAACAAAAAAAAATCCTAATTAACTCGCCAGCTCAATTGAGCAAAATTGTGCACGAATCACTGTTGATTGCAATCACCGTTCATTTTCTATTGTACGACTGGTTTGCTTCATGAAAAATGTGTTCAGTTTGGGTAACTAAACATGCACACCATTGCCCTCGAGCCGACGGAGATCCAATCCGGTTCGTCTGGGCCAACGGGTTACCGAGTTTGCAAAAATCCTGTCGAGTTTCTGTTCATTAGTCTATGTGAGTTTTGACTAACCCGGTCAGTTCAATGGTTAGTTCGCTGGATTATCAGTCCGATTTGTCGGCCTGTCGAATTTAATAATACTGGCAATGAGCATACTAATGAATTAAAAAAATAAAAAGAAAGTGTGCACGTTACTATTATCTATTAGTTGCATCAGATGTCCGATAATTAAATGCGCAAAAAAAAAAAAGAAGATAATTCACTATTTTAACAGAATGGATCAAGTTTAATAACTATACCCTGCAGGTCCCACTGGAGGCACGACTTCATGGCCCAACGTCACAGGCGGAGCCCATTTTTCTCATGGCCTCCTGCTTCTCACAAGGCCCAAATCCGTACTCGAAGCCAATGAATTATGTGCGAATTTATAGAGAATTTGTGTCGCTCAATGCGTTTGAATCATTATAGCAGATACAGAAGAAATTGGTCTGAAATTTGCTCACAACCAATGTCAAAGTATGTCAGTGTGTTCAACGTTAAGCTGTATGAATCTGTATATTCCGAGCTTCTTGGGTTGATATTCATTGGTGTCATGCAGCTTCAAAATAAAGGGGGAAGCATGGCGGACAAACTCCTACGCGGGCTTCCTTGGCATGGTGGTTCTGTGCAGAAGTACGTGCAAGGAAGTAGAACCAAGAAAATTGAAAATTGGATCCTTCTTGATAACTACGTGCAAGGAAGTGGCAACTTAACTTGTTCTCAAGTTAGAACCCTGCAAGCCATCTCAAAGCGCTCCAAAAAACGCATGTCCACGAAGCAACATAAAACGTGTGGATCGTTCAATTTGGCTTGAGATCTCCAAAAGTGAGTTTGATGATTCTCTGCCATGGTGCTATTATTCTTGGTGATACTGCCATCCACAGTAGTTGTTTGCATTAATATGCTATCTTGGAATTATGGAGGCCATTGTTTGCGAGGCAAATGCATAACTATTCACATGCCTAATAATGTTTGACCCCTTGAGCAGCAGCCCCGGGACTGCAAATTTTATGATAGGTGAGAAGTATTTATGGCAAGTCTGCTTGCATTAATGATCACCAGATCATTTAGAGGGATTTTCACATTTTTTTCTTTGTTCTCAATTGGAATGCTTCGGTTGATTTGTTTAAAGATGTCTTGCTAGACAAGGATACTAGAGTGCACAAAACCTCCACTATTTGGCAAAGCCTCCACACCAATGGCTTGTTTTGGTGTTTTAGTTGAACATTTAGTAGCAACTGTCAACGGCCTGTTTTGGAGTTTTTAGTTGAAACTTTAGTAGCAATTGTCCAAAGATCATTTGTAGACTTTTTATTGATATTCAGCAATCTTCCACTCAACTTTGGAGCGTGGAAAGCAGGAAGCAAAAATCCTTTCCTGCATTAGAATCTACGTTTCCCTTGTTTCCTTCCTTAAAGACTATTTGTCTTTGCAATCTTTCGGCCAATGGCCCTGTGAAAAGTCGACACATAGGCTGGGCTGCTCGGATTAATGCTGGCATAGACTGAATATGCAGTAAGCACATCAATGTAATTAAAAATTCCAAGTGAAATCCTACTTTCCCCTTCCCCCCTCACGTTCCTGCCTAGAATAATCATGAGAGTTGGTGCTTTCTGCTGAAGTTATGTTTCTTTCACAGTTTTAATTTTGCTGCTTTGTTTATCTACTTGTTTCAGTTGCCGGGTGTAAGGTAACATCTTTGGCTGGAGTTAGCGGGATTATGACTCGTGAAACTGCGGAAATGTTTGGGATAATTACACAAGATGACGTATTTCGTGGCGATCTATTCAACTCTGTCTTCTGTTCTGAAGCGAAAGTTCTGAGAATTTCTGAACATTTTTTCGGAATACATGTCATAGTTTCCATGATTGAAATTTTGGTATTGGTCCTCTTAAGCCAATATCTCTTTGGTTTTGGCCTTCTGGGTATCTGGCAGTTGTGCCAAAAAAATTCTCGACTCTTATATTCCAAGTTGATTGTTGGAAGATCGCGGTGCATGGGGACGAACTCATTTCAAGAAATCTGGCCCTTTGATCTCCTCATTGTGTGTTTAATTTCAGGTGTTCTGTGTAGCTGATGCACATTGGACTTGTCATTTTTTACAGGGATTGGGATCTAAAGCTCAGTAATGCTGCAGGAGTGCAATCAGTATACATGGTGCTGCATCATTGACAGCGTTTTTTCATAACTCCACGTTGGACAAATTTTTTGCCTTCCGAAAATTTCCTCCAATTTATGCGCAAAGTGCTTTTCCCGATATATATATATATATATATCATGGGCTCCCTCAGTCCAATTGTTATCACGATATTTCACTTGGGAACATTTATTTGCCAACGATACCTCAAAATTAAAACTTTAGATCAATTTAGTGAAAAAAATAAATATAACAACACATACATATAGGTTTACAAAAAATAGAAAAAATTCTTAAGAGAAAACTTGGGAAATAACATGTAAAGAGCAATGTAAGAGTAACAAAAGGTATAGATTAATTATAATTTACATAATTTTATAAATATATGAATATAAATATAAATAAATTAATTTATTAGTTTACATATTTATTATATTATCTAATAAATATCGACAGACAGACAAATAGATAAATATTAATGCGTGATATAATTTAATAAAAAATTATTAAATTAAAAAATAAAAATAATATGTGAGTCGTTAGATGAGGTGTTGTTACCAGGCGGCTTGAGGATGTCGTCCCCATGGGAGGCGGATGGACGGGCCGGATTTTATTGTGCTAGAACCGGGTGCATGTCCCATCCAAGACGGTTCAAGTTTTTTCACATTCTACTTTTTTTTTTTTTTAAGAAAATACCGGGTGAACTCATAATTTAATAGTACTAAAATAAATAAATAATATATATATACAATTTAAACTTGAAAAAAAAAACAAAAAAGGCTTAAATGTCATTTTTTTTCGAAGGTTTTTATTGCACCTAAGTCGCGGAATCATGAGTTCACCTAGTTACACTTTATTTATTTATTTATTTATTTGGGTAGAAAATCGAAAATTTTGCTGTCGTAACGCCCCTTCAGAGATGGGGGTGCCAGAAAGACAAACGTGCCGTCAATCAACAAGTCAACAGCAGTGGTAGTCGAGACAATTCGTTCTCTAATTATTCCCGACCTTTCTTTTTAAATCTCCACGCAAGCAATCGTCATCAATCGTCATGTGAGGAGACATGAGATTCGCATTGCACCTCTCTCTCTCTCTCTCTCTCTCTCTCTCTATCCGTGTGTTTGGCTCTGGATAATGTGATGTCGATTTGATTTTATGATCTCCTCTTCTGAATCTTGAGGGACTTTGATTTCAATTTTTCTCTCGGTTATTATTACACTTTTCGGCAATTTTCCAAATATTTTCGTTTTCTATTCGCGGAGCCCTAGCGATGGCGTTCCGTTCGCGGAGTAAACTCCATTCGGGAATTTTGTTCGCCTTACTGTTTCTAATTGATCTCTCATTCGCCGCCGACGACGCGTCGTACGACGACGATTCACCCAAGTACCCTGGATGCGACCATCCTTACAAATTGGTAACTAGCTTTACTTTCTCCGATTCCAATTTCCCGCACTCTTTTTCCCTTTGATTTTGCCCGTTCCCCCCTCCCGGGGTAAATATTAGATTAATTCTCCAGCCATGGTTTTTTGGTCAATTATAGAAATTCTCTCTCTCTTTTTTTGATGCGAGGATCGAAGAATGCTATTTAATCATTGTCTTGGTTAATTCATTTTCGGGAGGCATCTATCCTAATTGTTATCATATAGTATTGTTAAACGTCCAAGAATTTCGTTTGCCTTTTTTTTTTTTTTCTCTTTTGGTTGCAAAATTTTATTTGTGCATTATGAATAGAAGAAAGAAACGAAGAGGGATTCCGGGTGGATACAAATGAAAGTAAAAATGGAGGCTGAAAGCTTGGAGAAATGTTATTGCCACCAGCATTTTTTGTTAATACTAGCAGAATCAGAAATCAAGTCTCAAAACCGTGGCCTTGGTCTGAGGAAACGGTTTACATGGTGATATTAGTAAAAGTTCTCTTGCAGCAATAACCCTGCCATTAACTTTGGCTTTCATGTAAAGAAAAGCACCTTTCTGAATATCTGATTGCATAGTTGGGAACTAACTACCAAAAAGAAAGGCTGAGAAGCTTTGCTTAGAGTCTCGACGGTGACAAGTTTTTAAGGCAAGAGAGGATTGTGGTGAGAATGATACTCTTCAATACAACAAATTAAGAGTGAAAATAGAAATGGTTAGAAGAAAAAAGTAGGACAGCTGATCACTGCTATTAATCCTTTTAGTGATGATGAAAAAAAGTAACAAATCAGCTTTGAAGCTTTGCAGTGCTTTGGCAGAGAAGTATTAAAATACTAACTTAGCTTTGGGTAGAAAATCAATTCGGGAGAGTTTAGAGACTTTAAAAAGCATTAGAGGGGAAGAAGAGACATGCAAAGCATGCATTGAGAAATGGAGACTATGATGTAGATTGAGAATCCGTTACAGCCATGAGCTACACTGGAATATTATGTTGCACAGCTTTCTTAATCTTGAACTGAATTAATTAGAAGAATTAAGAAGAAAGGAAATGAGACATTTTTGTAACATTAAGGCGGGCATTTATTGCTGATCACTAGCTATGAATGGACATTCATAAAAAAGTTATGTTTGCCCCCTCCATTACTGTGCAAGTGTAGCTCTATCTGCCCCAAACCCCACGCAAGAAAAAGGAGGAGAAGGAGAACAGAAAATTGGACACACATTTGACGTCAAATCAGATTTAAATATGTCAAACTGATCTTTGACCTGAGAAGGAATACAACAAATTACTGATCTCTCTGGTGATTTTCTGACTTAAATATGTGCAGGTTAAGGTCAAGAACTGGGTAAATGGTGTTGAAGGTGAAACTATCACTGGGATAACTGCAAGATTTGGAGCTCTTTTACCTTCTGAGGCTAAAAAAGGTCTCAGATTGTCTGTTGTTCTGACAAATCCGTTAAACGGCTGTTCTAGTTCCTCTTCAAAGGTATTGCAATGTTCTCTTTTTCATCTGTTATTTGATCTAAATAGGTGTGCTTAGGAAAATCACTTGATTTCTTGAGCTTAGTGGTTTATTATCCTAAGGGATGCAAGGTTGAAGCTGTCCCTTTCAGATCATCTTCATTGAAAAGCACCTGATTTGAAAAGATTACTTCTTCTAAACTAATCAGATTTTTTATTTGCCTTGTAAAACTCTAAAACTTACTCTATTGTGACTTGGAGGTCAAAATTTCAAGTCAAGGAACCGTCTTTCTGTAAGAACATGGGTAAAGTTGTGTGCATGTAACCTTTCCCCAACTCCACAGTTTGGGAGCCTCATGTAGCGGGGCACACCGTTTTTGGATTTTTTGGTAAAACCCTAAAAGTATGCTGGAAATCACTGTAATCTCTTAACATCAGCTTAGAGTTATTGAAAAAATACTATGGTGATTTTATGGAAAGGTATTTCACTATAGTTCAATCAATTTTAAAATGCAATAAAGTGATGCCTTCTGCAGTGATCTGAATCATTAATTTAGGTGTGAGATTCTTGTTCTTTTCTGCAGCTATCTGGCTCTATCGCCATCTGTGTACGTGGTGATTGTGCTTTTGCAAGAAAGGCAGAAGTTGCAGAGTCTGGAGGTGCAGCAGCCCTGTTGGTGATAAATGACAAAGAAGGTTTCAATCTAAAGGCTCTCACTTTTTCCATGAGTATTTTTATTTCTGACATATTAAGTCGATTGGACTACTGGAGAGCAGATCATCTGTGAATGCATGTGCAGTTGATTAATCTTTATTCTTTGTTTATTTTATCTTTGTGTGCTTCTGTTTTCCTTTTGTATGTATGCTTTTAGAGCTTGCTGAGATGGGCTGTGAGAAGAATAGGACTGCTCTGGATATTTCAATTCCCACTGTGATGATTTCAAAATCAGGAGGTGATTCTCTGAACAAATCAATAGTGGATGGACAGAAAGGTAAGCCTTTGGGTGCATCCGGTTAAAATTGTCACATATCTCTTTCACAATTTCATTATATCTGATCACATTCTGTTGTTACTTATGGATGCACATGTGGAACAATCAATATGTGCAGCATACCTGATCACATGTGTATTTCATGAATGCAGTGGAACTTCTGTTCTATGCTCCTGAGCGTCCTACAGTGGACTTCTCAGTGATATTCTTATGGATTATGGCTGTTGGAACAGTTGCCTGTGCTTCACTTTGGTCTGAGCTTACAGCTCGCAAGGAGACTGATGAGCGCTATAATGAATTGTCGCCAAAGGTTTCCGTATTCCTTTTGGTTTCAGTACATCTTCTGATTTTTTTTTCTTTTTCACTATAAGCCTCGCATAATATGTGAGCACTCATGTGCATGTGCATCTGTTTAATTCCATTCCGGTTAAGTGATGTTCCAATTTTCCCCAGATCAAAAATGTTGGACACTAAGGAAGTTAGATGTATCGTTCAAGTTGCTAGCATTAATCAATTGCTTTCTTTGAGAATTGAATAAGCTAAAAGATGATGTTGCAAGATGAGAAGATGGAATATTAGGATACAAAGATCTTAATGTACTGCTGGTTGAAGTATCTTGGTGTGTGTGTGTGAGAGAGAGAGAGAGAGAGAGAGAAAGAGAGAGAGAGAGAGAGAGAGTGAGTGAGTGAGAGTGAGAGAGAGAGAGAGAGAGAGGAGCCTACAAATAGCTTACTAATTTATTACCAAAGAATTCTTAAGCACTGTCATGGCAAGTCTTAATGACAAAATGTAATATTTTTTGTTTTCTCCAACCTCTTGGTTTCCAGAAAACAATGTTTTTTGATGTGTAAGCAAGCATGTATATGTGTTTTATGTTCTTTATCTTTTGTACATTTTGTGTAATCATTGTCCAAACTGTCCATTTGTGAGAAGTATGTGAATTTTGTCCCTTCTTTTGTTGCCAGGAAACTTCCAATGCCTCTGCTGCCAAGGATGATTCTGAGAAAGAAGTTCTTGATATTAATGCAATGAGTGCAGTAATTTTTGTCATATCAGCATCCACATTTTTGGTGCTACTCTATTTTTTTATGTCAAGTTGGTTTGTTTGGATTCTGATTGTACTCTTCTGCATTGGTGGTATTGAGGTGCAAACTTCTTTTAACAAATCACTTCTATTGTACTGTTGCTAATATATAACTTCTGCATAATGATTATTGAATTTTTTTTGTTTACCTCAGGGGATGCATAATTGTATAGTGACTCTGATTTTAAGGTACGCTAGCAGTTTGATTTTTGTTTCATGTTTTCATCAGCTTATATCCTTCATCCTTGTTACTATTTCTTTCCTACATATTGAGCAGAAAATCTAGAAACTGTGGGCGGAAGAAGGTCAATTTGCCTCTTTTTGGGGAAACTACTATACTTTCACTTGTTGTGTTATTATGCTGTCTGGCATTCGCCATTTTCTGGGCTGTACATAGGCGGGCATCATATTCATGGTTTGGACAAGATATTCTTGTAAGTCCCATTGCTAGAAAATGTTGGATCCCTTTTTATGTCACGCAAATATGGTTTTGTTTATTTGGGTGTCAACTTTCTGTTGCTAGCTAAGGGGCGTCGAATGTTTCTTTCCCTCTTGGAGTCACTTTTGGAATTAGAATTGCATGCGTTGGGGACATCTATATTTTGTTGCTTATTGAAAATTCTTATGGATAGATTATGTCTGTGTTTGGTTCAGCTTTGATGGCGATTGTAATGCAAAATCCAAAGTCTAATAATCACATTTCAATGAATTATTTTAATCTCTTTTAATGGTCTATCTCTCTCTCTGTCTCTCTCATGCACATGCACACACTCAACCCACACACTGCTATTTGCATGTTCATACTTGCACAAAAACCTGTATTTTCAAAATGATGATAGGAAATAGTTTAAGGAAAAACTTCAATAAAAGGGCAGTCTTTAAAATGACCCCACTGGATTTGTCGGTCGTTTATAATTGTCATTCAAATAGGGGGAATTTCTGTACAAATCTGGACGTGTTTTCTCAGGATCTTGGTCTTCCATCCCTATGGTTGGAAGTGTGAGGTCTGTTTTTCAAAAAAGGAATGTTGTTTGTCCTCCATGTTTACTGGATGACTCTGAATCCAGATTTCTTTGTGGAAAAAGAACATGAATATTGGAAGATTGTTGTTCTTCCCTACCATCTGTGATCAAATGGCGCCACCCAAATGCAACTGTGGAATGTCATAGTTTTGCAACATATCTGGTTAATGTGCATGGTTTACACTAAGCTTTGTTTATATCTCTCTTTTGTGAAAACCAATATAATTGTTTAGAACCTTCTATGTCTGAGTCTAGCATAACGGCATGAAGGTTTTTTTCTTTTGCAGCCTTTTTTAGAGTTCCGAGGTTGGCCATTAGACCAGCAAATGCAAAGGACTTTTACTTAATTACAATATCTGAGACTCAGTTTTACCTTTTCTTGTCAGGGCATCTGCCTGATGATAACTGTCTTACAGGTGGTTCGATTACCAAATATTAAGGTGACCAAGTAGTCTATGTCTTCCATCAAACAAAAGAAAAGTTTTGATGTTTTATGCATTCTTGACTTGTCTTCTGCTTTTCAGTGCTGATCTTATTCTTATGATTCAGGTTGCTTCTGTGCTTCTCTGTTGTGCGTTTGTTTATGACATCTTCTGGGTCTTTCTGTCACCAATAATTTTCCATCAAAGTGTTATGATTGCAGTAAGTATTAATCTTTAAGATTTCTTTCAGTGGTGTTGTTGAGCACATTTCGTCTTTGAGCAGAGAAACTATGGATGGATGAATAAAAAACTGATAATTATAGCTGTTATTTTGATGTGCTGTGAATTATATTCTCATTTTCCTAGGTTGCTCGAGGTGACAACAGTGGCGGAGAATCCATTCCTATGCTATTAAGAATTCCTCGATTTTCTGACCCCTGGGGTGGTTATGACATGATTGGATTTGGGGACATTCTTTTCCCTGGTTTGCTTGTATCATTTGCTTTCAGGTACTGTTTTTCTCATGCTAACTAGCAACTGATAATTCTTATCACAAAAAATATCTGAGCATTCAAAATCTCAATGTAACTTTTATGTCTTTTATTTCCCAATTTTGATGTTCTGGGGCCTTGGGTGGATAACTAGTCAAAGATGGTTGTTATTTTTGGTATAGTGGAGGTTACAGTGATAAGTTGCTAAGAATTTACGCTTTAACGGAGAAGATAAGTGAGAGATCTTAATGAACAGGGGAGAACGGTATTATGAATCTCTTCTTATCTTGGCTGGAATGATTCCTTTTACAAAAGTTGAATCTTATTATGAATTTACAAAATTGTTGAACCAAGATCACATATTGTAAATGGCTTTTCATTGTTGATCGTTTGTTCTCTCTTGGATATGGCCTTTTGCAGTTATCATAACTATCTCTTTTATTAATTGGTTGATATGGTTTTGCTATTATCTCTCCACTGGTATCTGTCCAAATGATCTTCACATATTTCTGTGTTTTGTTTATTTTTGTATGTCTCAGATATGACAAAGAAACTAAAAAGGGCATATCAAACGGATATTTTCTTTGGTTGATTGTGGGCTATGCATTTGGTAAGAACAGATGGGTCAAGTTTCTGTATTATGTGAAATATTTCCATCTGATATTATCTTCATGTTTGCAAAATTTAGAGTATGATAAAAGGGAAGCTTACCCATAGGCTAAAATAAAGAGCATTATGATGAAGTGGATAGTGTCCTTGGCAGTTGATTTGGTTCCAGTTCCACTTGCAGCTAGTCCAGTTCTGTTTTCTCTGAGCCTCTGTATTTCAAGCTGCTCTGATGGAGAAAACAAACTGAAAGACAGCTGAGTTAACTATCAAGGGAACATGGAATTCTGGTCTAGTTGATGCAGGGTTTAATCTTACTCATGGGTTTTGTTTTTGTCATGCAATTAATACACATCCCAATTGAGTGAGACTGTGAGAGACTAAGCTTGATTGCAGCCACCTTTAGCTTAGGCTTTACCAGCTACCTCTTTACTCATTTGCCCCTTAGATCACTCTCTTGGAGCTCCAAAATGTGCAATGGGTGATCTTATGTGCTGTTATACATGCTTCCAGGTGCCTAATAAAAGTATGAGGGTGTAGACCTAACAAAGAGTTTAGAGCAGACAGTGAAATGAGCCAAGAAAATTGTTAATAATTAGCTGGATGTCGGGAACATGTACTCAACCCACATGCCAGCTATGATAGAACATAATCCATAGTTACATGTTGGTGGCAAGCACAATGGATATAGCGGGAATTGACCTTATAGAGACTGACAATTAATTGTATGTGTTGCTTTCATCTCATTTTCTGTGTTTGGCATTTCTTGCCAGTTTAGTGGCTGAGTTAGGTTGACCTCTCACTCTTTTAGGTACCTAACCACAAGTGTGAGTGGGATTCGATATAAGTTTCTTCTGTTGGTGGAAAGTGACTATCTATTAAGTTAAGCAAAGTTAATATTCGGTAATTATGATATTGTAGTTATATACTGTTGTAATGTTACTCATGCTTTAGCAAATTATTTGAATATATTTCGGGAGCAGTCACTGTGGCCACATTTCATGTATTGCTTGTTTGGTGAAAGCTCAAAACTGTTGTCTAGGTGCATATCCTTCTATAATGCATTATAGAAGTTCTGTGAAGCATTGGCTTTAGATGATTGACCATCCGAACACACAAATCTATAAAGGACACAGTTTTATGTTGAAGAATATTATAATCTATAGTGCCAACCTCATATGATTCTCTTTCATGGCTTTGGCTGTTCATACAAAAGTACATTCCTTTATTCTTACCTAACCACTCGTGTTGCATGGCTTTTTATCGTCATTGATGAAATTGTGTCCTATTTCAGGCCTTTTCCTCACGTACTTAAGTTTATATCTAATGAACGGGCATGGTCAACCTGCACTCCTCTACCTTGTTCCATGTACTTTAGGTAATCAATTGTGAGATTATCTATCTTATGACATGCTTAGCATTGTCTGTCATGCTGTTCGCAAGGTACTTCTCTTTTTAGTATCCGCCAAAATATTCTCTTAATCTGAGTCTGTTTTCAGGTGTTTGCGTAATATTGGGTTTGTTTAGAGGGGAGTTGAAAGAACTCTGGAATTACAGCTCAGAAGGTTCTCCATCAAGGGATTCTCCCGCAGATGCTTGAAGCCGTAGACCTGGTAGTTTTCAAGATCTAAATGAATCATCACACATGCGCCAAGATTTGTCCCGTTGATTGGTTGATTGCACATTATTCGTGTGAGCATCAGTCTCTGGTAACTTTGGTGCAAAGAGTACATTGTGACGAAGGTGGAAGGGCTTACCTTGGCATTGATTCGAGCCTGTTATGTGTATTTACGTGGGATAACTCGTTCCTGCCACAGTGTTCATAATTTTGTAATATTCCGGAACTTCAAGAAGAAATTCCACTTTTTTTTATGTGGCATCTATGTAAACTGTAACTGCGAATATTTAGCTTTATATTGTCGTTTCAGGCGCATTTGCTGACGATGCAGGTCTTCCTTTCGTGGTTTCCTTTTATTCTATTTCGCCGTCCCCCATTTTTCGTCATCTAACTCTCGATCCTTTGGAAAGTTTGCATCGTTTTTACTTGGGTGATTAACCTCAAATTGGCAAGCAAAATCTAAATGTAAGCACCCGCAACCCCTGAAGGTTGTGTTTAATCTTTGCCTATCAAGATGCTTGTGCTGGTCGAATAATCTCCAGAGACGACCTGGAAAGTTTACACTGCCACATAGGTGTGAATCTGCAGGACGGTCCTTGTTCATTTCTTGTGGGTACCTTAAAAGATCTGGTAACCGTATTTGTAGCTTGATTTGTGTCTTTTGTACTAGTGAAATTGCCTCCCTCTTGGTTCCTCAAAATTGGGTCATCACTAGTTTGTATGATGGATAGAAGAAGAAAGGAGAAAAATAAGAATTCCACGGGAAGACGGGGAGAAACACACAGCAATTTGACGCGGAAATGTTACGTGACCTAGTGTAATCACATGATCAAATTTCAAGTCTATGTTAAGGTGCAAGATAAAGAACTTTTCTAAGGCCCACTGGGCTTTTTAAGGGAACAAAACTCAAGTCAAAATTTCGATGTAAGTTTTTTTTAAAAATAAAAATTTAATATTTTAAAAAATAATTTTTATTTTCAAATAATAATTAAATTATTAGTATTATATAATATATAATTTAATAAAATTTTTAATGAACAAATAAAAAGAAATGGATATGATTTTTGCATAAACACAAGGAAATATGAATAATTTTTCACAGTTGGTAATTGTAGGCTATTAGTGCCTCAATTGTAACATTGATTGTTGGCTATAAACACAAATATGTTTCCAATTTGGACACAAATATATATATATATATATGTTTATTTATTTATTTATTTTAATATGCGTATACTAACATATGACACGGATGTATTTGTTCAGAGACACGGCGGGAAACAGATGGTCGGGGAGAACCCCTCCCTCCAAAAGATCCAATCCAAAATCCCCATCTCTTCCACTTTTAAACCCTAACCTTGTTTTTTATTTTTTTATCATCATTTTTTTTTCTCTGATCATCTCTCTCAAATTCGAAAACCGAAAACCTTAACCCTAACGCTAGCCCGTAATTAAATTACCAGAGAGAGAGAGAGAGAGAGAGAGTAAAAGAAGGACAGCAACTGAACTCAACTCACTTTTGCTCTCGCTCACCCGCTCCGCCGATGGCATTCCTCGAGAGTCCGACACAGAGTCACGAAGACAAAGTCCAACGGCCGCCGCTCGTAAAAGAAGAAAATGCCGACGGCGGCGACATTAACGTCGACGACTTCCACGCAGGCACTCCCGTACGCTACGTTTCGCTGGACCGCGTGTACTCGGCGGCTTCCCTCCGCGTCAGCGCCACCGGTTCCACCTCCAAGAAAGCTAAGGCGAGGAGGCTCATTGGCCGCGAAGATCACGATGCTTCCCTCGGTAGACCTCCTCTCGTACACGTCTACTCTCGCCGCCGCCGTAAAAGGGCTCGGCATTCTGTCCAGCCAACCTCCTTTTTTGATTCCGTAGTCGCACGCTCCGCCGAATCGGAGCGGAGAGTGTCTGTGAAGGCTGAGTGTTGTGAGTTTGAGGACTCAAATAACCACAAATTGAATAAAAATAAGAAGAGGAGTAGAATTGGAAGCGGTGAATTGGAGAAATTGGCTGTTGACGCTAGAGTTTTGGGGGTTTTTGATATGCCACGATTAAGGGATTGCTATACTCATAATGTGAATGGTAATTCTACTAATGACAATAGGAAGAGCAGCAGCGGGAGTTTGTGCAGAAAGAAGGACGGTTCTTCTGTGCATAAACTTCGCAGGGTTTCACCTGCTACCAAGAGATGGATCAGGTGGGTTTCCTTTTGTTCTCTCTGTTTTTTTTTTTCTTTTTACTTATTTTGGCGTTGGGCTGGAGAGAAAAATAACTGAAGCTACATCCTCTATGTTTGGGGATTTGCTAGCAAAAGGAATCAGAAAAAAATCTATCTCTACTATGATAGAATGTTGCATAAATGTGGAATCAGAGTTTGCTTGCGTTTTGAGTTTTCTGTTTTCACTTTGTTGACTAGTGCAAAAGGTAGATGTTGAATCAGTTCTTTGGCCCTCATTATCTTGGCGGGAAAAAAGTAGTCGGGTTTCAATATGGTTGCTAGTTAATATTTCCCACATCATTGTTTTTCATGGATGAAATTTTAATTGAATAGGTTGAGTTTGGATGATGTTGATCCAGAAGCCTCTGTTGGATTACCATGCAAGGCAAGCACGTTTTTCAAATCCTTTCATTTCTCTTTTAATTTGTGTGCTTAAGTTTACATTGTTTGGTCATAGATTTTCATATTTTTGAATCAAAGCTGCTTACATGCAGGTTTATTGGCCATTGGACGCTGATTGGTATGCTGGACAAGTTGTTGGGTACAATTCAAAGACTAACCGACATCATGTATGATTTTTCTGTTGAACTTTTTCATTACTCGAAAGTCTTGTTTTATTTTCCATTAAAATGATGGAGTATTTGAGTTAATTATTAATGAAACATAATGCAGGTTGAGTATGAAGACGGAGATGAGGAGGATTTGATACTTTCAGATGAGAAGGTGAAATTTTTCATTTCAAGTGAGGAGATGGAGCACTTGAACCTGAGTTTTAATGTGAGAAGTACTGATGCTGATAGCTATGATTATGATGAGATGGTTGCATTAGCTGCTAGCCTAGATGACTGCCAAGATCTGGAGCCTGGGGATATTATATGGGCAAAACTTACTGGTCTGTGTTTATCTTCTTTTATTATTTTAAAAATCTAAAATCTTTTCTTTTCTTTGATATGGAACTTGTTTGCATCTTCATATTAAGAAAGCTGTCCCAAAAATGGTACTTTGAGAAGATAAAATAGGCTCTGAATACTACGAGGTGAAATGTGCTGAACCTGTTTCTTTTGCATGTGGATTGTTGTCTTTCTGTTCCATGTGAATACTTGGAGTATTTATACTCTCTTTAGCGATAAACCATGGCTGGTTCATTGGGTCCAGTAAAATTCAGCCTTCTTTTTCTTATTTTCCTTTTTGTTAAGAGAGAAGAAAGAAAAGGACTATTAGAGAAGAAACAAGAAATCTATTAGAGAAGAAAGTATGTTCCCGGTAAACATTTATACAAGAAAATTCTGTAATTCTTTGTGCATTATTGAGTTTGTCCGTGTACCAGGAAGCTGGGTTGTTGAAAAGGAGCTCTTCATGGGTAATGTCTATCTCTACTTTGGATGACTCCTTTTTGTGCCACGATTGAGCTACCATCAGCTGAGTCTTACCCAACATTCTATCTAGTGCTATGATGGAGCTACATTATTAACCTCAAGGATTGATTGAACAATGACTTAACAAATCAAAAACCAAATTTAATTAGCAAAGTATTCTACTTATAGGGCATAAACTCACAAGTTCCATGGTAGATGGTTTTATAACTTTGATGACAACATTTTGTATGATCTTATGTATATTGTTGTACTATTTGTTTTTGGACAAATAATATTTGGACTGCATTATTTGCCTATTTTGTTTGAAAAACTGTATTTTCTAATTGTTTTGGTGTAGGTCATGCTATGTGGCCAGCAATTGTTGTGGATGAAGCACTTATTACTGCTCACAAGGGCCTAAATAGAAATCCTGGAGGAATATCAGTACTTGTACAATTTTTTGGTACCCATGATTTTGCGAGGTTTGTGATTTGGATCTGGAGGTTATTAGACATGTGCTGGAGTCACTGTGTAATGTAGCAAATGGTTATGACACTTGTCTTTCTTAGAGGCTGACATTATATTTATCCAATTGTGATCTTTTCAGAATAAAACCAAAGCAGGTAATCTCTTTTCTCAAAGGACTCCTTTCTTCTTTCCACCTTAAGTGCAAGAAACCTCATTTTACTCGAGGCTTGGAAGAAGCAAAAATGTAAGTTTATTTATGAGATTTCATTTTATAATTGAAATGGGAACATACTACTTCAAGTAGTCTTATGTAATCCTATATGATCAAAAATTACTATTTATATGGGGTTTTATGCTGAAGTTCTGTTTCATACATAGAACTAGATGTTTGATTTGGCATTTTATTAATTTGGACACATTGGTCTTTTGTTTTTGCATTCATTAATTTTGTACTGGATTGGGATTAAATGCAGTAGCAAATGCCCTTTTTTAGTGCCTAAAAATTTAAGTTGCATCATATGGCTAGGCTTCATGAGGTTTTATATTGCGGCTAGATTGTATTTGGGCATGGTGATTCGCAGGCTACTCAATGAATTTTGAATTCTGCATGATTGATGTTTATTTTCAGCAACACTTAATCCTCTATTTATGTGAGCTTAACCTGAAAGTTTCAATGACCATAAGTGGATAGCTTCAAACTACTGCTGTTTTTGTTATAGGAGTTGCCTTTGTGAATGACACCTCTTACTTTTCTAGGATTGGGTTACTAATTTAGCAAGCACTCGTTTTTGACCAGTTATCTCAGCGAACAAAAGCTTCCTAGAAGAATGTTACAGCTGCAAAATGGTATGGATGCCAATAATTGTAAGGATGCAGGTAGTGAGGATGAAGGAATTACAGATTCTGATGGAGATTGCATGAAAGATGAAGGGATTCAAAGGATACTAACTAGCCTTGGAACCTCTCCATATGTAATAGGGGATTTGAAAATAATAAGTCTCGGTAAATTTCAACTCTGGAATTTGCATATGCCTTTTTTTGTTCCATTTTGAGCTCAGACACGGTTCAAATGTGTTTTGCATGTTGCAAAATCTTTGTGTTCTGTTTTTGTTATCTTTGAGATCTCAGTATTCAAGGTGTAACTGTTTGAGGAAAAGAAACTAGTTAATTCAAACTGCATACTATCTTTACATATTAAGCTGATTGCTCAACAAATTCAAAAAGGAAATGATTTTATGGTTTCTTTTGCTCCATTTTTTCACACCTTTTTGTTTATTATGTATTACATTGTAACCAAAGGCATGTGCTTCGCTGATTGTAAGTGTCTAGGAGTGCCTATTTTTAGCCATTTAGTTACTTAGCTGGTGTCTAGCCATTTATACCGCAAGTTTGGAAACCATATTACAGGAAAAATTGTGAAGGACTCTGAATATTTCCAGGATGATAGATTCATCTGGCCTGAAGGATATACTGCATTAAGGAAGTTTACTTCAATAAAAGGTGAATACTTTTTTAAGGATCTTTATAGAGGTTTTTGCACTCTTTGTACAAGAATTTACATTTTGAGCTGTGCTATTTCCTTTTTTTTTTTTTTTTTTCTAACTGTTTAATTCTACGGGTTGCATGGAAATATATTTCCTTTGATCTTGATTTTGAGTATTTCAGATCCAAATATTTGTACTGTATATAAGATGGAAGTGTTGAGAGACGCAGAGTCAAAGATTAGGCCTCTATTCAGAGTGACATTGGATAATGGAGAGCAGGTAAGTTGTGGCAGAAAGACAAAACAACGTACATTTGTTTGTTATGATACTCATATGAAGTGCAAAATCATTATATCACAATTTTATAATGAGTAATTTCAAAAATATTTTTCCTCTATTTCTCTTTGCTGTGGTTGGTGCCCAATCTCTGCCCACGAAAATCTAATTTTCGTGTTCTTTCTTCATAATTGAAGTAATCTTTCATGTTCTTTCTCATCAACTCCATATGGCTGTGATTGTCTTCTAGTGTCTATGTTTGGACTTCACACACTCTGGAAGTTTTACATCTTTTCTGCAAGGTGCTTAACTAATTTTTGTATCCCTAATAAGTTTCTAGTTTGCTAGGATACCATATTTTGTCTGGGAAGCACTGACAAAACTGGATGCCTGAAAAGCACAAATCTTATACTAATTTAGGTGAATGGCAAAGATAATCAATATGGTGGGGTGGGGCATGTGTTGGAAGGTGAGATGTGAGGTTTTGGGTCTGTGGTATTAGAGGTAAATGTTTCCTTGGCACTGAAAAATAAATGAGCGGCAGATTTATTGGGAATATTATAAAAGTGGTGCAATTAGAATAAATCGGGAAGATGGATAATTTTGAGGTGTGAAATGCAGGTTACAGACCTTTTGTCCTGTGTGGAACCACAAGCAGTAATTCATGAGGTTGATTAGGGGACTCCTATATCTGAACATATGTAAGCTAAACTATTAGCCCTTGGGGTTCTGGGTTTCCTTTACTTTGGTGCATTTTCAAAGAAGAAAATGGAGTTTCGCATGAAGCATTGATGGTCTTCTGACGGCTCTTCTGTATTTTCTTCATATCTTTCAATGCTCAACTGTGATGGGCATCACACTGCTGTGGCCTTCACTATATTGAGTAAAACTGGCTGAGTGCAATATATTCAGCTTTCATATTTTTCTCTTTCTCTGCAGATTAAAGGATCCACTCCATCTGCTTGCTGGAATAAAATATACAAAAGAATGAGGAAAATGCAAGATGGTGCTTCCAATAGCTTTAGTGCCGAAGGTGGAGTGGATGGTATTTATGGGTCTGGCTCTGACATGTTTGGTTTCTCCAATTCTGAAGTAAAAAAACTTATAAAGGTACAAGGCTTGTCTTTAACCTTGAACTTCCCAAAACTGTTTTTGTATCTGCTTAAATCTTCAACCACTATGTCAGGGAATCTTTTCTGGTAAACTCATCAGTGTGCAAATATTTAGTACATGACCTGTTGGCATGAATTTTAGCCGACTAGCTTTTCTTTGTTGCTTTTCACTGCACTTCTTTGTGTTAAATTGCAACACAATTGTTTTTGCCATGGTATTTTGCAATTTAGATCTGTTTAATCAATGGAGAGAATGTCAAACGTTCACTTAATTTGGGTGTCATAGCTTTATAGCACTGCAAGATTATGAGTGTACAGAGTTGAGTTTCTTTTCAGAACTTGTTTTATTGGCTGTGTCTAAACTAGTTGCCTGCATACTATTGGCTTGTCTTCATTTTCATATTGCTGAGTTGAGAAAAGTTTCTATAGTTTTCAGACATGGTATGTGACTTCAATGTATCCTGTAGTTCTACCAGTGGATAGCCTTCATGTTTAATCTGCTAGTTATGGGTTTCCAAATATATTATATCCATCTGAAGTAATGTGCATGATAAGATAAAGAGTTGTTGAGGCTGCAGAAGCATGTGAGGCAAATTCAGGTGCGTTACACAATGCTTGGTATGTGAAGGGAAAAAGGAAGTAGCATAAAAATGAAGTTTGAAATTGAATCCACAACTATGACTTTCTAGTTCTATAGTAGTATAATTTCCATGGCAACTTATGGTACTTCACATGTGGATTGGTCTTTAGTATTCTGTTGTTTTTTTCATGGTCCAAGGATGTTCATTAAAATAGTTTTGTCTGTATGCATCATAGATGGCTTTAATTGTGCGTAATGATTCACAATGTTACTGCCAGGGATTATCAGATTCCAGACTTTCTTCCAAATTATCCATGTGCAAGTTTGCCTCTGAAAGATATCAAGACTTTCCCATTGGTTATAGACCTGTTCGCGTTGATTGGAAAGATCTTGATAAGTGCAGTGTCTGCCATATGGATGAGGTGAAGGAAAATATTGTGTCCTTGATATGCAAGTTTTACTGTTTTCTCATGACTCCTAGTTGTTTCTAAAATTCCCAAAAGGAGGGAAGAAAAAGAATGGCCTTGTGGCCCATGTTACAGTTACATGTTATTGTGTTGATCTGCTTTTTCCCCATCTTTGTCTTGAATTTATTTCTTGTGGACTTGATGTCTTCCCCTTAGACTAATAGTGATTTTGATTTTTTTAACATTTGAAGGTTCTAATTGTAGTTGTTTGATTTTAGGAATACGAAAACAACTTATTTCTGCAGTGTGATAAGTGCAGAATGATGGTAAGAGTTCCTATATCGTCTACTAGTGTCAATGTCTTGGAATGTTCATCATGGATTTTACAGCTGTGGGCAACTTTTTGAAATTTGGACACCAGAATTCATGCTTGTTTACCTTTTGTCAAATAACTTGCTTCTTTACTTGTGTGTTTTGGGAATTCCTTTCTTTTCTTTGTTTTTGGGGAGGGGGTGTGCTATCAAGTTTCATGGCAAGAAGTTTCATATCTTTCGACTTCATCTTCTAGTTAATCCAGCATTTTCATTGAAGTAATGCTTATTCAGGTCCATGCCAGATGCTATGGGGAGTTAGAACCTCTTGATGGTGTGCTATGGCTGTGCAACTTATGCCGTCCAGGGGCCCCTGAATCACCACCACCCTGCTGCCTTTGTCCTGTTACAGGTGTGTTGACTCTAAAAATCATCATTCTTGTAAAGCAATGGGTTTTACATAACTGAAAGTGTAAGATAATTTTCTTGTAGGGGGTGCTATGAAGCAAACCACTGATGGGCGCTGGGCTCATCTGGCTTGTGCCATTTGGATACCTGGTTTGTGACTACAGTGTACATTAGTTTGTTCTCCTGTTATATTGGGATATGTGACTCACACTATATGCTACAGAAACTTGCCTATCCGATGTCAAGAGAATGGAGCCCATTGATGGGCTAAACAGAATCAATAAGGTATAAATGCTGGTTACTTTAAACTTTAGGGTTCTAATGTTACTGATTTTTCTTCAGGTATTTGTTCAGTTATTTGATTCTCTTGTTTTGTTTGTATTGTGTGTGCATTTTATTGTGTGGTGGTTTTTGCAATCAATATCCCATTAGAGCTTGGTAGTTGTATGCTAATGTAAACAGGACACATTAATCTCTGAATCTTTTTTGTTTTAAAACAGGATCGCTGGAAACTCTTATGCAGCATCTGTGGCGTAGCTTATGGCGCTTGCATCCAAGTGAGCTCACAAATCATCTAGTGATTCTAGATTGCTGTAATGATTTATGTAGTATCCACACTAGCAGTTCCTTAGTCATTTACTTGTTCTCATGGATCTGGTCCTGTTATCTATATAGTATTTATACTAGCAGTTCCACAGTTTCTAACTTGCCTGAATGGTAGGTAGGCTGGTGAAACCTACATATGGAAATTTCACTCATCTAATATATAACCAAATATTAAATAGGTCAAAATACTAAATAGGCCTTGCAGCAGCTCACAAGAGCAGCATGGATGCCCAATCAGCTATACGTTTATTGACTTGCATTTTCTCATTTTCTCAGTTTTCTTTTCCTTTTTATTTCTTGTTGTGACAACTTTTGGTTATATATTGCTTTGTAGTGTTCAAATAATAGTTGTCGGGTAGCATACCATGCACTCTGTGCACGTGCAGCTGGCCTTTGCGTGGAGGTATTCTTTCTCTGGGTTTTAGGCATTAAGAGATCTCTATTCTATTTGTAAACTTGAACTTGTGATTGATATCGTTGTTGATGTTTCTAGCAAATATATTTTTCTAAATTCGTCCTTTGTGTTTGCATAGCTCGAGGATGAGGACAGACTGCATCTCCTTTCTGTAGATGATGAAGATCAATGCATTCGTTTACTGTCCTTCTGCAAGAAGCACAGGCAGCCATCTAATGAGAGACCAGTGACTGATGAGCGGATTAGTCGAGTTGGTCATCGATGCTCTGACTATAGTCCACCATGTAACCCATCTGGTTGTGCTCGTAGCGGTATGTAGTGTCTTGTTTTGTGCTATTGTAGCTATAATAATGTCGCTGCTGGTTACTTCCCCACTCTCAGCACGGGGCAAGACATTTGCTCTGAAACATCAACAAATGCTAGTTCCTTGCAGCTGCAACAGCTTTGGAAATTCTGATGTATATTAATTTGTCTTACTAGATAGTTTAGTGCGGGCAACAAAAACAAAAAAGGCTTGATGATTGTTTCGTCTATCCTGACAGAGCCTTACAATCTTATCGGAAGGAGGGGACGGAAAGAACCTGCTGCTGCATCATTGAAGCGCTTATTTGTAGCAAATCAGCCCTATTTGGTTGGTGGTTATTGTAAACGCAATTCCTGTGGTAGTACACTGCCGTCAAATGGAATTGTTGACTCTAGATTTTCTTTTAGCTCTCAAAGGCTTAAAGCCTCTAAGCTTGATTCTCTGGACAACATTCTTTCTATGTCTGAGAAGTATATATATATGCGGCAAACCTTCCGAAAGAGATTGACATTTGGTAAGTGGCTTATTTCTTCTTCAGTGGTTCACACGGTTGCTGGTAGCAATAATATCATCTGCTTATATGATGATTATTGATTCCCAATGCATGTTTTTTTTTTTTTTGTTCTTTTTCTGTAACTATTAATGACAACAAAGTCATGCTTTTTGTGATAACTGTTAGTTTCTTAAATGTATTTCTTTCAAGTAATTCAATCTTGCCCTCAAGGTTTATCCTGGGGTCACTGTATTAAATGTTGTGCTAGGTTGAGCAACAGGAGGCCATGGGATATCCCACTCTATTTCTCTAGATTTGTGCTTCTGCTTAAGATATAAGTGCTGTAACAACTCTGACCTAGTTGAATTTACAGCTTTTCAACTTGAAACTGTCCACCCTAGTAAAAAGACTATCAATCCATGATTTACCCATGAACTTGCTCTTTTATGTTCCGTATGAAATTGACAAAGATCTTTTGAGTGATCTATGGAAGTTAAGATTCAGTTTCTGGTTCTAGGATTTTAGGCCCATAAAAAGTACAATAAGGGGTAAAATGGCACAATAAGCCTTGTGTGGAGATATATGTTAATGTGTTAACATATAAATTAGCAAAATGATGATATATACTTGCTTCTAACTAATCTTTCTGTGAAGAAAGCTCTGTTAAGGGAAGAGTGTGCTAAACTCTTTTAAGCTCCTTGTTTTTTTGTGTCACTTTGCTAATTTTAACCTTCCAAAAGTCTGCCAATTTTCATTTTAAAACTCTGCATTTTTTAGCTTTTTTTTTTTTTTTTTTGTGGGGGTGGGGGGCCTGGGGTTGGGTTTGATGGCTCAAATGTCCAAATATCTCCTACCGTTGTGGCATATGATCTAAATGGTCTTCTAGGTGAAGCTTTGTGCTGCTTAGTCAATTTGAAGTTTCTCTTTAACATGTTTGGACCTGCACTTTGTAATTTCATTTTGGTTCTAGGAAAATCAGGAATTCATGGATTTGGCATCTTTGCAAAGCAGCCACATAGGGCTGGAGACATGGTAAACCAATTTTCTTCTTAAATATTGCAAGCTTTTTTTTAAAACATTCTGGAGCTTTTTAAATTATACAAATTTTCAGGTGATTGAATACACTGGTGAGCTTGTTAGACCTCCTATTGCTGACAGGAGAGAACACTTTATATACAATTCATTGGTGGTATGTTCCTTAGTAAAATGTTAGCATTTTATGCTCCTCAGTATTTGTACTTCTCTTTTGGTCAAGTACCAACTTTCATCCATGAGACTAATGAATTAATTATTAACTATTAAATTCAGGGTGCCGGGACTTACATGTTCCGGATTGATGATGAACGCGTCATTGATGCCACAAGAGCAGGAAGCATTGCTCATTTGATAAATCATTCATGTGAGGTGCGTGCTTTCTGTTTAGGCTTTCTTATTCTTTTAACAGCAGTGAAAATATTTTGTTATATAGAATGTTGTATGGCCAAGCTTCAATAGGTGGTCAGCTGTGCTAATGTGTTAAGTAGAACAATTCATGTGAGTATAGATTTTCCTTGAACCTATGAGAGTATTGCTTGAACACAAAAGCTCATCTGGATATTGCACTTTTGGTATTGTTACTCTTTTTGGTGGGTGCTTATTGCATAAGAAGATTACTGACTCTAGTTTTTCACCTTGTTTTGTGCAGCCAAATTGCTATTCAAGAGTTATAAGTGTTAATGGTGATGAGCATATCATTATATTTGCAAAGAGAGATATTAAAAGATGGGAAGAACTCACATATGATTACAGGTTTTCCTCAATTTCTTGGGAACCTTATTTCATATTTATTTTTGTGATAGGTAAATCCTGACCTTTCCACTTGCAGGTTTTTTTCAATTGATGAACAGCTATCATGCTATTGTGGCTTCCCGCTATGCCGTGGTGTGGTTAACGACATAGAAGCAGAGGAGCGAGTGGCAAAGTTATATGCTCCTTGCAGTGAATTGATAGACTGGAGAGAAGAATAAAAATGGTAAGTGTTGTTTTCTTCTAAACAGAATTTCTTTCTTTATTTGTCTGGGTATTCCTGGTCTACGTTTTCCCCTTTATTTTTGTTTGTATTGAATAGAGTTGCGGTTATGGGACACAAGAGAGTAAATCTTTCTTTTTCCTGTTATAATTGCATTAAGTATCGATGTACAAATTATCGAGACCAAAAAAGAACTTCAATTTGCTGGCTAGCAGCCAGATTATCCTTTAATCATGGTGCAAACTTATGTGGAAGAGTACTCAGAGAAAGAAACCAGAGCTGGGAAACTGATGAATTTGAATGATATTTGGTTTCAGTGTAAAAATAACTTCCATTCAGAAGATGTCTTTAGTTGTCCTCTAATGCGAGGCTTAAGTTCTTGACAAAGCCTAGACGTTGACAGAAAGAAAGGAGGAAAATATTGTCAATACAGTTGGTATCCCAGTTTTGTTGTCCATTCATAGTCAAAAGATTAACTACATGGACTCTTTTAACTACCTGAATTTAACAGTTTATAAATATCTCCAGTTCCAACATGATGACCATCCTCTTTAACTCCATATTGCAAACCAAACTTAAGCCATAATCCCAAATTCTTTGCCGTCAGCGAGTGGAAGAAATAGCATATTGCCATTCCCTTTTTTCTCTTTTCCGAGAATTGAAGGATTGTTGATTGGGGAGGTTAAGTTGGAAAATGGTTTTGATTGTCTGATTAACTTTTTGATTGGATTTTTATTTTTTTATTGCATTGCAATATTAATGTTGGAACAAAATTACAAGTTACTGCATGTACTTTTAACAACTGGAAGTTGTCAGAATTGAAAAATCATGTAAAGTTGATCCCTCATTTTTTTGGGTGTTGCCATTGCTAACCCTATTTTCATAGAGTTGCTTGCCATTTGTCTACCATATCTTGCAGAGTGTTTTGTTGAAATTTACTCCTTTTTTTTCATAATGTCACACACATGCTTTATTTCAAAATACTCTGTAGGGCTTTCAGTCTACTCCTTAAACTGACAATAGTTTCCATGTGTGCGCACATTTTTGGTTCTGCAGAGATTGCTCATTTTCAAATATGCTGGTTTGAGTTCCTTGGAAGATGATCAATAAAAAATTAAAAAAAAAAATCCTTTGAAGATATTGTTTCCTCTCCCCAATCTGCAGGGTTCTGGAGCTTTTATTCTTTTTCATATTATTTTCTTGTAATACTTGAGATTTTATCACGGAAGGCAAAATCAAGTGATTCAGCTTCTTTTCATCCAGCCTGTTTCCTTGATCTGAATGGTAGTTTAGAAAGAAAATAGGAACTGGAAATTTAAGGGCCGACTGGGTAGTAGGTACAACAACCTAGAGCATAATCTGTTTCAGATTTTATTTTATTTTATTATTTTTTAACCTTTTCAACATTCAATAGTTACAATTGTCGTAAATCCCTTGTGATGACTTAATCTCGTACTAATTTTCTTCGTGCAATGAAATTTTTCCAAACTTCGCGGACACAGGATTTTGTGTTGCCTTTAGATATTGCGCCATTGTTTTTCGTTTTTTGCTAGCTTTATATATATATATATATATATATATATATATATATATATATATATTCTGAATGGCTTGGAAATTGGCTAGTTAATCTCACTGCTCAATTTACAATATGTTAGGAAATGTCGCATTGGGCTAAGTTGACAAGTTGTGTTGAGTGAATTTAGATCATCTAGTCATTCCTAATATGTATGGATGTTGCACAAGCATGGAAGATAAATTCTTTGTATGATACTTGTGAAACTCAAATACGAGCCTTGATAGTTCATTCACTTGTCAATTAAATGCATTACTTGCAAGCAATGTATATTGTCACAATTCATCGACATCGACGGGACATACTAACCTAACCAAAATGGTTATAATAGATTTACTTTATATCTTAAGAGAACTTATAGATGCAAGCAATGTATGCTTTCAAACTTAAGAACATAAGCTTTGTTCTAGCAGAGACATGCACTCATTGTTTTGAAAATGAGATGACGGTGCACTGCTTGATAACGCTATAATATTGTAATCATTAGTATCTCTCATGCTTATATATCATAGTAAGATTTTTTAGCAAATGAATTTATATAAATTATATATATGTCATTAAGTATTAACCATATATTATTTCTCGAAAGATATTTCCATGGTTAACAACTTAAAATCTTATTTTTGAAATCTTGAATTTTAATTTTAAATAAAAATGAAAATTGAGTAACTTATGTTATATGGGTGTTCTAATTCATATAAAAAAAAGGTACTGTAAAATTAGAAATTCCAATTTCTTGAAAATTGATGTTTAGCATATTTTGTTCCTTGTCTTTGACCATATTGATTGTATGATGAAACATAGGCGAGATATTGGGGAAAAAGAAGAAGAAGAAGAAGAAGAAGAAGAAGAAAAAGGTATAAATCCAGCGGTTAAATTTCTCTTTTTCTTTTAAGTAGAGAAATTAAACACAATAATTTTTTAATTCCAATAAATGAATCAATGTACTAAATATATTAATAATTGTAAAAAAAAAAAAAACTCAAAATGAGCAATGTATTTAAAAATGAAAAATAAAAAATAAGAATCAAAGGAAAGGGGACAGCATTCTGTCGGTGGTAGACTTTGCTTGGGCTCACTACAAAAAGGTTCCATCCTTCAAATACAGCCTGTTAAGTGAGTAAACATCGAGCACCTATTTGTGATCAAACAAATATCCGCCGTCGATCACACAAACATATTGGCGATTTAAGCACGCGTCCAACCAACCGCTGGCTTCTACAGAGGAGGGGGGGACGCTGAAAAGAACATTCCAGCTTCCGTTTTTCCACTCTCTTTCCTCCCAGCAAAGAAGCGAAAAGCCAAACAGATCCACAATCTGATTCTGAATTACTGAATGGCGAAAATGGGGAGAGGCATTCTAGTAATTATACTGGCGATGGCGGCGGCTGCGGCGGTGGTGAATGGGGATGATTCGGAGAAGACGATAGTGAAAAAGGTGAAGGGAAAGAAGGTGTGCACAAGAGGGTGGGAGTGCAAGGAATGGTCTGTTTACTGCTGCAATCAGACGATTTCGGACTTCTTCGAGACTTACCAGTTCGAGAACCTCTTCTCCAAGAGGAATTCTCCGGTGGCCCACGCCGTCGGTTTCTGGGACTACCAGTCTTTCATTATGGCTTCCTCCCTTTACCAGCCTCTTGGCTTCGGCACCACCGGCGGCAAGCTTATGCAGATGAAGGAGCTCGCCGCCTTTCTTGGCCACGTCGGCAGCAAGACCTCTTGTTAGCTCTCTCTCTCTCTCTCTCTCTCTCTCTCTCTATATATATATATATATATATATATATATACATATATGTATCTTATGTTGTTAGAATTTTCTTTATTTTTTTTACTTCTTGTTTGTAGGGTGGTGGATCTTAGATTATATTTGGATTTGCATAAATTTCTTATGGTGTAGACAAATATGCTATGCATTCGGAGTAAAAAGGGCAGAGGAATTAGAATTTGCAAATGTGAAAGCCTTAGCCATAAAGCCGAACATGATAGTTAGAAATCTTACTTTGGTTTTGTGTCCTTTTCTTTTTCTTTTCTTTTTTTTATTTATAAAATTTCTTAAATTCTAATAATGTGCCAAGTCTCGGAATTTGGAATTTGTTTTCCTTTATATCCTTGTCCCTTTTTTTTTTTTTCCTCTCTTGTGTTAATAGTCATTTGGGGTTAAGTCTATCATAGAGTCAAGGTAGCCATGTTCCGTCTTGGAGGTCGCATGAATCCTTAGCCATTTAATTGGATTTCTAGGCTGGAATCAACAATAAATCTCACTATATTTAAGTGTTTTAAGTTCTTCCTGGTCAAAGATTCCCAAGTCAACTTAAGTTGCACCCCCTCCCCCCCCTCCTCTCGCCATCTACTTAGATTCGGTATCCTTCCTAATTGGAGCATGTTTCGGTTTGGACAAGCCAAACAATGCAAATGTCACTGTCATTGAGTCTCTAATCAGTGCTATGTCTACTCTGATAACTTTGGGTATTTGTGAGTCATGAATTTTAAGAATTATATTTGCTGATGTTGTAGACACAATTGGAGCCATCATATCTGCTAACTTTAGTTTTCAAGATTTTTTACTTCCCTACCATTTAAACATTAGTGCTCGTGAAAATGTTATAGGTGGGTATGGAGTGGCCACCGGAGGACCACTAGCATGGGGTCTTTGCTACAACAGGGAAATGAGCCCAAGCCAATCATACTGTGATGACTTCTTCAAGTACACCTATCCTTGCAGTCCTGGAGCTGAGTACTATGGTCGTGGTGCCCTACCAATCTATTGGTAGGTGCTATCTTAGTCTCTCTATGATGGAACTAGTTTTGATTTGAACTTATCTCCATTGGACTTATTAGCTATTTCGTGGGCTAAACTACAATAATATACTTTCATTTGAATTAGTGTGTCCGAGTGATTGTTTTCATGTTTATGTGTGTTATGCGTGTGTGTTGGTCAAGGTAAAAGATGGCACTTAATTTCTTTGTCAGTGTAATTTTGGAGTAATATTGTTACATAACAGTTCCTGAGGGTTGTCATTGATAATGCTCAAGTAAACAAATTTGTAAAACCAGGAATATTCATCAAATTGACTAGGTCTTGTTTTATACAATGTTTTCTTCCATTTCCCACTCGTTCCATTTGAGATTATATTGAATGGGCTTAGATTGATGGTGTTGCTGCAACTCAGGAGTTACATGGTGGAGACATATGCTGAGAATGCTTATGCTGTTTGTGTTGTAATAGGAACTATAACTATGGAGCTACTGGAGAAGCATTGAAAGCAGATCTATTGAATCATCCTGAATACATAGAGCAAAATGCTACTCTTGCCTTCCAGGCTGCAATTTGGAGGTGGATGACACCAATCAAGAAATCACAACCTTCAGCCCATGACGTCTTTGTTGGGATTTGGAAGCCCACAAAGAATGACACACTGTCCAAGCGGGTTCCTGGTTTTGGCACCACAATGAATGTTCTTTATGGAGATCAAGTTTGCGGTCAGGGTGATATTGATGCCATGAATAATATCGTGTCTCATTATCTATATTACCTTGATTTGATGGGCGTTGGCCGTGAAGAAGCAGGGCCTAATGAGGTCCTGAATTGTGCTGAGCAAATTGCATTCAACCCTTCCTCTTCTAATCCTACTGCATCTTCTTAAGCTTAGCATGTTCAATTTGCAATACCCTCAAAATTCTTATACTGATGCTCCAGTATGAGAATGAGTGAGCAATAAGATGGAAGGTAATTTTCAGCCAGTCTGTAAAAGTCCAGTTATTCTTATGGATTGTTTGTACTCCTCCCATGGAACTTCAAATTCATTGTGTCCAATGTATTCTTATGTGTGATTACTCACATTATGTCTGTAACCAACTTTTTGTCCTTCACGTTTCACTTCCAGATGTATTTGAAACAGTTTGCATATGCCATCAAGTTTTTCTGTCGGGTCTTTCCTTTTGCCACGTAAGCTTGTAACACAGAGGATGTGTGTTCTAGCTTTCTTTTTTCCTCAATTTCTTACACAGCTCTTCAGAGTGAAAATCTGAATGCCACTTGTATTCTAAGAGCTGCGAATTAACATGCTTACTCCATTTTCCTGTTTTAAAGAGTCTGTCTCTGCCAATTTGTACTTGTTGAATGGATTGTTTTCTGAGTTATTAACGACACATGAGATCACTTGTATAATAGCTTTGGTTTTGCCTAAAATTATTAGACTGATAGGCTGTTGGGCTGCAACTGTATCGGCCGGGATAATTTTGTCTCCCCACAACCTTACAGGAACTTGTATTTTTGGGGATTTCTCTAGGAGGGCAGAGAAGTCGCATTTTTAACGTGTTAGTTCCAGCCTTTGTACTTCGGTCTGCCCTGCCCAGCCTGCCTAAGAAATAAGATCGTTCGGTAATTGAGCCGGGCTTGAAATTGATATGTCTATTTGATAGTTTAAAACTACATGTTAAAATTTTAAACAAATAGATCTAACCCAGCCAAACCTTGTTCAGCGTCACAAAAAATTTAAATAAATAAAAACTTTGCCCAAACCCCGAACTATGGTTTTCGGTTCCATGCGACGTATTGTATAGGCTAGATTCTACAGAATTGTTGCTTTTGCAATGTTTCTTTTCCCTTTTTCTTCCCTTTTTACTTTAGTTCCAAGAAAATATTTGATTATACAGATACAAAATTTTATAAATTCATTTCTGATAAAATTTTATATGATGTATAAAACATTTTATATAATACAGATATAAAACTTTATAAATTCTTTCACAATAAAATTTTTTATTAGATATAAACTATTTTACACTGCACGAATAATATTTTATATAATATAAAAAAATTATATTAATATCAATTATATCACTATAAAATTTTATATATTGTATAAAATGTTATTAATATATTATAAAATATTTTACATATAATATAAAATTTTATTATTTATAAATAAATTAGTAAAACTTGTGCCTAAGAAAAATTTTCTTATTTTTATTTTCTCTAATTGAAAACTACAATTAAATAAGATAGAACTACCATAACATGATTAACAAAAGTGGCACAGAAGAGGAGTTTAAAAATAAGCCCCAATGAATCCTAGAAGCAGCTCAACTAGATTAACACTACAAGCTCTGCATACAACGAACCAGAACTAGATTGTGTTAAATGTGGCACACAGCATATACTGCAAATATACAAGCTAAAATGAACTGCAAAACAAGGTATATACTTATTGGAAAAATATAGATGTGTAATTACATGGCATCAATTGAATACCACCAACAAAATCAAGAGCTGATTTGTCTCAGTGCTGCCCAGAAATGTTATTTCCTGCGCATCCATTTAGCAACTTACATATATGGATGACCACAATATTTTGCAAATAAGCTTGATCAATCTGCTACTTCAATTGTTGGGTTCACAATCTGAAAAGACTAGTTGAACATACTGAGAACATCTGGGAATGTCCTCTCAACAATGAGATGAACTGGTGTTCTCTCATCATCTGATTTGAGCCCATGATAAGATGAGGTGAATAAAAGTTGGATGAAGTAAAATTTATCACTTACAAAGTTTAACAATTGTCAATGAACCATCTTCTGCAGCAAAGAGAATGAATAACAAATGAAATACACAGGAAGATAGAATAAAACAGTTGAAAAATACGAACATGTATGTTCATTTAACCATAACCAATATTATTGCGCTTAAGTGAATTAAGAACCACTTTCCCATTTGGAATATCATGTTATGCTGAAGAAGAAGCACATTCATGTCCTAGAAATTCAAAACAGCTGTAAGCAGCAAGAAGGTTATCAAACGATAACCCTAACTGCCCAAACAAGATCTGAAACAAAATTAAAAAAAAAGTAATGATGCTTGAGTTGGTAAACAAAGGCAGTCAGGTGAGCATATGTGTGCACCAGCAGGAAAATTTTAAAAAAATGTTAACACTGAAATGTAATCTGCAGAGACTTTACAAACTTAGCTATTCTGTTCAATCCCATATCTGAAAAAGGGGTCTATTTACCATATCACAAGAATCTATCAAGGAAAGAATCAAAAAACTTAAACATCCAAACAAAGACAAACGGCTATGCACCAAATATATGAACATCCACGAGACAGTCATTTTATTTTTTTTCTGTTCCGGTTGATTCCATTGACACTTTACCTGCATATGTAAAATCACTCCAAAACTTTTAGGTTTCCAAATCCTAAATCATTATGGTATGTGAAAATTGGCATACAAACCCTAACTCGTCTGTCCTTTTCACATGTAGCCAGCAACGGACTATGATGAATAGTCAGTATAATCTCCCAGTTTTAAAAGAAAGAAAAAAGAAAAAAAAAAAAGAAGGGAAAAGAAGCATAAAATATTGATATATTGCTGTCAGGTCAAACTTATCAGTATTGCACTTACAGTCGGATTAATCAAAGGAGAAATCACAAAAATATGCTTACTCATATTCTCTAGCCAGAATCTGTAACACAGACAATGCTCCATAAACTTGCTGACCTTGTAGGTTATGTTCAATCCAATCTAAAAGGCGAGGCCACTGCTCTGGGTAGTCCACATGAATGATAGTTTTGAGGTACTCACCCAACTGTGCCCCGTACATCATGAAATTTGGTATTAGAGCGACTCAAATCCAATTCGTCTTGGTACTTCATAGGATTCTAAAGTTTATTATTCCACAGTCCACAATCAAAACCAAATTCATAAAGACATAGGATACTGTAACACCAAATGGTGACACAAAAATATCTCAGAATACATTTGTATACAATATTGTTTTAAAAACAAAATAACAAACTTAGAAGTGGAAAGCACAGATACAGGGCAAATCATAACCAGCAGGTGATTAAAATACTCAAGAAATTCATCCAAATTATTTTTAAAAGAAGAAAGGAAAAAAAAAAACTACCTCAACAGAGGAGGAACTTGAGCAACAAACACAAGAATGTGATCCCTCACAGCATCCTTATCACTTTGCAAGATCCTTGGTTGTTCATCCAAATATAGCACGTTCATTGGACATACGCCACTTTTTCTCCACAGGAATGGCATCGCTAATATGCTGCAGTGGCGAATGATACTAGCGCGTCAGAAGAAATATTTTGATACCAGGCCCAATTCTCTGCAACGAAAACTCTTGAAATGAATACGAGGAGCATGCCGTGCGGCCATGTCACAATTACCGTCCACAATGATGTGCAACAACCTCACCAAATGCTGCGGCTTGTACCGGAACTACACAGAAATTGCAAACAGACAAACAAATAAGCAACCGAACGAACAATCAAAATCTTGATCTCGGAAGTGAAAATACGCATCCTCAACAAGCATAGAATACCACTTTCTTGATCAAGAACAACTAAAGCAATGCAAGATTTCACATAAAAACTCGATCAAGAAAATGAAATGTAAGAGAAATTAAAATCGACCGGAGGCAGGAGTTAGTAAGTAACCTGGTTAACGCTTTGCTCGGCGGCGTTGCGTTCATCGGGATTGAGACTAAGAGCGGCCTGCAGGATAGCGGCGAGGCTCGGGAGATCCATAACCGAGGATACAAACTTCAGGAACAATAATCCATTTTGATTAATCGCGCGGTTTCTGAGGAAGAGCGCCCAGCGTGGGAGAGGGGTATTTAAGTCATTAGGATTTTCGGTCCGTATGTTTAAACACGGCAAAATAACACAGTACGCAAGATTGATCTCATCGACGGTTGACCCTCCCGTTAGCAACTGGAATTTTTTATTTTTTATTTTTTATTTTTATTTTGGTTTCCTGACAGATATATGCCCAAACCAAACATACAGGGACCTGAAATGTGCAAGTATGCGGTGAGCGAAGATACAGCAAATCACTGGCAGTACAATTCTCACAACAATAACGAGAAGGAAAAGGTAAAGCAAGCTAGAAGTAATGTTCAGGAATGAGTAGAGAGAAGATCACATGTTCGTCGTTCAAGCAAAACATTTCAAGTAAAATTACAACGGTTGCGGCTTCCTAAATTAGAGCATTTCCATTCTTTGTGAAGCTGGGGTCTTAATGATCTGCAGTATTTGCACAACTTCTGCCATGGAAGGCCTGCTTGAAGGGATTTGCGAGGTGCACACCAAGGCCAGCTTAAGCACGGGGAAGACCTCATCCTCGGGGCACTCTCCCATGCTTGGATCAACACAATCCCAAACGTTCCCTTCTTCGAGCAAGACCCTCACATGGTCATTCAGAATTACCACGTTGTGTTCACCGTATTCTACTGGCCTTCTGCCCGTGACAAGCTCTAGAATCAAAATTCCAAAGCCGTAAACATCACATTTCTCGTTGACCCTCAAGCTCTGGCATGCTAGTTCTGGTGCCACATAGCCCAATGCACTCTGGAATCTGTTACTCATTACATGCCTGTCAAGCTTGGACAAAAGCCTGGCAAGTCCGAAATCTGCAAGCTTTGGGGTGAAATTCTCGTCCAGTAGGATGTTGCTTGGCTTGATGTTGTAGTGGATAATTGGCGGACGAAAAGAATGATGCAAGTAAGCTAGTCCCTGCGCTGTACCTATCACAATTTTGAATCTACTAGCCCAAGTAAGAGATGGAGAAGAAGGCGGCCTCTCATGGAGCTTGGCTCGCAAGCTGCCATTGGGCACATAATCCGTTATCAGTAGCTGCATTTCAGGAGACCAGTAGTACCCTTCCAATGATACTAGATTTGGGTGCCTTGCTTTCCCTAAAACTCGCACTTCTCGATCAAAATCTTCAGGATATTGTATTATATTTGCTGTAACAAGCTTTTTAATTGCCACCATTCTTCCTTGCGAACCCAATGAGACCTTGTAAACAGCTCCAAAAACACCCTCTCCGACTTCAGCAGCCTTTTTGAGGAGTGATTCTGGATTCTTGATGCAGTCAGGGGATGATCTTGGATCAAACAAAACGACCTTGCCAGTGGCTGGAATTCCAAACCTTGAAGAGCCGGAGTACGTGCTTTCCTGGGCATGATCCCCAAACCTGGGCCTTCTTCTGGCCGATATATTTAGAAGGCTGATGACTATCACACCCAACACAATGAATATAGCTGCAGAAATTGCAACTATTGCAGAAATACTGAGGAACGTCCCATGATGGAAAATTTTTGAGTTGGAGTGTTCCTTTCCTGGTCTATGATGCGGCATTTGTCTTCCGTAGGCAAATGGGTCGAGTACCAGAGGCTTTGGAACATTCATTTTACATGGTCCTTTCAACAAAGGCGAGCAAATACCCAAATTTCCCTGCAAAGCACTATAATCCAAGCTTGTAAATATGCCCCCAACAGGAAGCCTGCCAGTGAGCATGTTATACGATATATTTACCGCAAGAAGATTCTCCAGTTTTCCCAGTTCCTGCGGTATCTCCCCGGTAAGCCTGTTCACTTCCAATTTTACAATTTTAAGCTGGTTTAGATTTGACATGGATTTGGGAATGGAACCACTTAAATTGTTGTGGGACAAGCTCCTGCAAAAAAATAAATAAATAAATAGTTAAGAAGTTAAAAAGGCAGTGTCATTTGGAACGTAAACACGGCATAATATAAAATGGAAACAGAGGGAGTATGAAGAAACGAGAGTGAGCAAGTAGTCGCGTTATTTGACTGTATTCTTAACCGATTCTTATAAAAAATAATCTACATTACAAGGCACCGCGTTGGACACTTGAGAGTTGCGTAAGGCCAGTTATTAACAATTTCTGTCCAAGAAAAAGCAAAGAAGAATTGCAGCTCTATACAACCCATACAGGTTGTCGTTTTTCAAAAGGTATCCCTGTAATTTCAATCTAGCACTTTTTTATATAATCAAAAGTTTGAGCTAAACACGTTCATTAGCTAAGTTTGGCACGACAACAGAAACTCAATGATGATCAATGAGTACGGACATCGTTTCTGGCGACAAAAGATTTCCTTCTATGGTTATTTTCTCGAATACTCTTTCATTGTCTTACTTTGCCTTATCCATTTCTCGACCCACTTCTGTCCTTTGTTTCTGTACAAATTTTATAAGCCATCTAGTACGCCAGCAACTCCAATACGACCGACTAGCTTTAACTTTACAGTATTAGAAATGTTTTCAAAATTAAAAGTTTTGAGTTGGAATTCTAATTTAAATCAATTTTAAAAAATAATAAAAAATAAAACAACTGCAATACGTCCATACCCACCGTCCTCCTATTATCATCACCATGCTGGGCCCTACAATAATTTTGAGGAGGCAAAAGTTATGCCCCGCCAGGATAATGTGACCAAATGATTCAAATCTGAAAAGACCTAATCACTCAAGTCCAAAACAATCGATGATCTAGTTGATCTAAAATCTGTCTGATTTGAAGCTCCAGATTTATTTCAGTAGTACTTCGTTAAGGTGAATTTGGAAGGATATAAATTTAAAAGGAAAACAATATATTCGAATATTATTATAGTTATTCATTTTCTTAAGAGCATATGCCTAAAGATATGTTTGATACAATGCATTGAAATGTAATCAGCAGAATTCACTTTTCATTTCGTCCTAAAAAGATCTGGTGTAAATGTGATTTCGAACCCCCAAAAAAAATGATGTAGGTGACCGAAAATGCGAAAAAAAAAAAACAGACAGCAAATGACTTACAGCAAGTAGAGAGACGAGCAATTTCCAATCTCCTCTGGAATGGGCCCGGTCAACGAATTACCATCTAACTGAAGAATGCTCAAGCTTCGCGACTCGCATATATCCGCAGGTATTGAGCCAACCAGTGCATTGCTTCGAAGATCTAAAACCTCAAGGTTCTGGAAATAGCCAAGCTCCGGGGGCATCCTTGAGTTGAGACTGTTCCATGACAAATTCAAGTATCTCAGGTTTGAGGATAGACCCATTTCCGCTGGAATATGTCCCGTAAGATAGTTGTTTGAAAGGTCCAATGTGCGTACCGATCCAAAAAATTTACTTGACCCAGCTGGAATGGAACCCATCAGCCTGTTTTGTGAAAAATCTACTTCCTCCAGCCCAAGATCAAACATGCCCTCTGGGATGCTGCCATTAAAGCTGTTCCCTCTAATTCGAATCACTGATAATGCGCAGTGACCTACTGTTGTTGGAATGCTGCCAGTGAGCTTGTTGTTGGACAAGCTCATGTACTTTAATGAAGTCAGATCACCAATTGATGATGGCAGGCTTCCAGTGAATCCATTGCTCGACAAGTCTAAGTATTCCAGGCTGCTTAAGTTGCCGATCCAGGCGGGAAAATTACCTGTTAACATGTTATTGGACACGCTGAAATATTCCAGAGAAGTTAGCCTCTGCAGAGAATCTGGCAAGTTTCCGCTGAAAAGATTGTCAGCTAGATTCATAACTCTCAAGTGTGGACAGAGTCCAGTATCTGCTGGTAGTGGTCCTGAAAAATTGTTGCCCTGTAACCGGAGATCTTTCAAGTTGTGAATGGATGATACCCCATTTGGCACGGAACCAGAAAATGCATTGTGTGAAAGATCTAAAGTTCGAAGCCGTTCCAATAGCCAAATTCCAGTAGAAAAATCTGGGACACCAGAAAATTGGTTGTGGGAAAGATTGAGGGTGTTCAAAGAAGAGCAGCCAGACATATCGAGTAATGGCCCTTGAAGCAAATTGTCGGCTAAAGAAAGATAATGAAGCGTGCAGTTTCGGAAAATATCATCAGGCAATTGCCCTAAAAAGGAGTTTTTGGAGAGATCAAGAAATCTAGTGGAACTAAGCGAAGACGGAATGGGGCCTGAAAGGCTGTTGTGGCTGAGGTTAAGCCTTTCCAGACTAGTCATAACATCCAGCTCAGGACTGATAGTGCCACTAAAATTGTTATGTGCAAGTGATAAGACTTTCAAATCTCGCAACTTTTGGATCCCTTTACCAATTTTCCCGGACAAGCCCAGGCCATCGAGTGTCACTCGAGAAACTCGGCCAGTCACTGGATTGCACTGTATGAACTTCCATGAACAGGGGGAGTCATCATCTTCGTTCCACGAGCTGAGATGGGAAGATGGGTCAGCAATACCTGACTTGAACACAATAAGGCCTAAGACATCATCGTTGAGTAGTACAGGCGCATCATCACCGCCAATGCAATATCTAAGACAAGCTACTGAAACCAGCAAACATAACAAAAATTGAACTGAACCCATTAAGTAACTCTTATTTCTTGCCTGTCTTTCTCTTTCTTCTGTGTCTAATGACTCTGTTTAAGTGCCTATGGTGCTCAATAGATACCAGGAAGATAAGCTACAAAATAGCGTTCACAAGAAGAAATCTAGCTTGGGGGGAGGAGACTTTTGGTATTGGCTTGGAAAGAGAAAAATGTAGCGTAACTGTATTCACGGGAGAGAGCAGAGACAGACAGTTAATAGTCAACAGAAAAGACACGTACCGTCTTTGGTGGTCCTTGAAATTTCAAAGCAAAGAAGGGAACATGCAGAAGGTGGATGGAATGTAAAGAATGTGCGTGAAGGGGTTAGTAGCACTAGAAAAGCAGAAAATTTTGGACCAGCATGGCTCCTGACATATTCCACCGCAGAACATGGCCCAAAGGTTTGTCTTCAGGCTTGCATACAATTCATTTCTCTTCTCATTACTGTGGTTAAATGTTGTCGCTTCCATCAGCTGCTTCCTGCCGCGTGTTTCACTTCCTTGCATAGGAATATCAATGATTTTTTCGGCCTTCGAGAGTATACTATTCACACACAAGTAAATAGTAGCCAGTAGTAACTAAAAATGGTCCTGATCGAATGACTTTGAATTTTGAAATCATCAGAAGCAAACTAACTTGTGGTCAGCTAAGAATTTTATGGAGAAGCCAACACTCGAAACAGAACAAAGAATTTGAAACCACAAAAAAATAGAAAAACATTGCAGTAATCGAGAATATGTGTATATATTGATTGGCGAAAGATAGGACTTTGAGCATCTCGGACATCAACCGTAACTATCAAACTAAATTTTCTGTCCCGCATAATTAAAAAATATATATATTTCATCAAAATAAAATAAAATTGATCTTTTTATCAAAAGGAATTATTTAATGATTTATATGTTACCCAAATCGTTTCAATTTGTATTAAATGACTGCTACTTCTCAATTCGTGCTTTGAATATCTTCTTCCAAGGGATTTTTTTTTTTTTTGAGCAGTTCTTCCGAGGGATTCACTTGAGAAGGGTCGAGAACTTTCACTTCGAGTTTGCATTCCCCATCAAGATCTACAACAGTGTCGGACAATTATTATGCTTTTGGCTAGACATTGGGCGGTTAACACGCGTATTAGGTTGAAACCTTGAAAATGTGCACCCGTGGGCGTACGGCACAGAGCCCCATAACGTTTTGGGTATTAAGTGAGTTTAGAGCAAAAAGACAACCGGGAAGGATGTGTCACTCTGTACAAAATTGGCTTACACGTCCAAAAATAAAATTGGCATTTTCATTTTGTTGAATTGAATTCGTCAGCAACCTTTTGCGTCGACAGACTAGCATATAAACTTTGTTGCTTCTTTCTTTGTTTATGTGTGGGTGTCTGTTAGGGGATGATTAGGGTTGGGGACACCTGCTGATTGTTTAACAAACGAACTACAACCCAATCCTGTATTATCTGTATCTTCAGCCACTTAAATCAAGCTAACAAACATTGTAAAATTATGCCCACAATTACGCACAATTCTTTAGTGCGTCTCCAGCACCTTGGAAAAAGCAATAGGAGAGCACAAAATCAGCAATAAAGATGCCAACAAGTGAGATAACCACAGCAGAAGTTGTTGACTCTCCAACACCTTTGGCCCCTCCCATGGTGGTAACTCCCCATGCACAGCTAACAATAGATATGATCGAACCAAAAACCTGTGACTTGATCATGGCACTAATCAAATCCCATGGTTTAAGCGCTCGCAGAGCTGAATCCAAAATGATGTTTATGCTAACCCCATAGACAGCATCAGCTAGCAATGCACTGGATGCCATTCCCACTGTGAAACATATCAAAGTCAAAAAGGGTAGAGCAACACAGGAAGCAATTACTCTTGGTATGACCAAATAGTCAACTGGGTTTGCGCCAAGAACTCTCAAAGTGTCTGTTTGCTCAGAAACCTGCATTGTTCCCAACTCTGCTGCAAAGGCACTCCCAATCCGCCCAGCAACTACTACTGATGTGACCACCGGACTCAGTTCCCTCGAAAAGGCTAGAGCTAGCACACCACCAACAGATCTATTTAATCCCAATCTGGTAAACTCTCTCACAAATTGAATGGTGAAAGCCATGCCAACAAAAGCCGAGGTCAAGAGACAAACACCAACTGACCTAGGTCCAACTCTCTCCAGCTGTTGCAGAGTATTTTTCCCATGAATTTTTCCTTTTAGAATCCTAATTATAACCTGCCCTGCCAGGACAAGAACTGATAAGCCCCTCCAGAGGTACCCAGGAGGTGACCATTTGCTCAAGAATGTCTCTGCTTCAGAAGCAGGCACATGCTTAGCGTTTGCATTTTTTTCTAACCTAAAGGCAGAAGGGTGGCCATCATTTGTGTTAGGAGTCACAAACAGTTTGGTTTGTCGTATTTGTGATAGATAAGATCTCTGAGCTCCTTTTGGGAAACAAAGTTGACTGGGAATTGAGATTTTCATTTTCATCCATCGAATGGGCATCGCATAGCTTCTTCTGCAATACAGCTAATGCTTCAGAAATTTATTCTTTCTTTCGTATTCTTAACAAAAAGGAAAAAGCTGTGGTGAACTTTCAATGAGGAATGAAAGAGAGGGCAGAAGAGAAACCTGTATTGGCTGGGGACATAAATGAGAGGATGAAGATGAGCAGCCGTTTGCATATTTGGATGTTTAGCACCCTCTCCTCCAACCGTTTCACTGTAGTCCAATCTCAGATATTTGATTATGCTATAACGACAAACCAAAGAGAAGAGCAGGCAGCTTTGCTTATGCAACTTCTATGAACTTCCCACTGCATTTACATCAACAAGATTTGACTCCTTTGATTGCTTATTTGAACACCCACCACATGTAGCTCAATAGGTAAAAAAGAGAACTTAAACAAATATATCAGTTTGAACTGCGTTTACATTAACTCACAGCATTGGTAGGAAGCAATCTACTGATGGCCAAAGAAACAGCATATTGTCCATAATTTGGTGACTAAACCCTAAAATTTCTTATCACAATTTACAAACACGGATAGCTTTGATGGAGAAATAAACACGAAGAAGTAGAAACCACAAAGACTACGAGTGAGGGATCCAACAGTCGTAAACGGACCAATTACAGATGGGTTTGAAGAAATTGAGTTAAATCATTCAATCAATTCCCAAGAAAAATGAAAAATCTAAGAATAATAATAATAATCATATGCTCGCCTTGCTTTTGCTCCCTTCCTTGTGTGTACTGGTTCTCGGAATTCAGGAGGAGGAGGAAACCAACTTCCAACTTCTCTCCATAAAAAATAAACAAATAAAAAAAATAAAAAAATTGCATTTTACGCATCCCAACGTTCTAGTTAATTCGTTCTGATTGAAAGCTCCTCGAAAAGAAAAATTAAGATTGAAGAGAAACGGATGGCAAGAGAGGCGAAGCCACACGCCACAGACGAAATAGAGAATCGTTTAGATATATCTACCTTTACACCTTGGTGGATCGAAGCTGAAGGGTGAGCGTGCGGCCGCACCAGAACGAACACTTAAGATTACTGTGGTCGAATTAAAGTCGCCGAGTAACCTGTGACTAGAGCTCCTCTAGTGACGCTCAATACTCGTTTAAACTCGTTCTTGAAATTATTGAAAAAAAATTAAATTGCAGGTTTATTTTTAAATAAATATTATATATTTGTAATTATATATTAAAATTAAATATTTTTATATTTCAATTTATTAATTTTACTGAGTAAACAATGCTTTATCATTTTAATTTTATTTATAATAATAAATTTTTATAATTTTAATTATTTTTATTACTACTATAAAATTAAATGTATTATAAAATTAAATGAATTATTGAAGAGATGTTCACAAATTTCAATTAAGGTAAATTTAGCTCAATTTCTTTTAGTTTATTAATTAAATGACATCACGGCTTCAAATTTGAGCGCGTCAAATATCTACTTGACTTGTTTGTAGTTCTATTTGGCAGAGTTGTTGCATCCGATTTCAGCATGACCGAAAGATATCGGTGAAATTCCCTTACAAGTTCTGGCCTACCGGTCCTGGAATTGAGTTCTTTCTGTAAACCATATAAGGCGCTGATACCATCCATTTTAGCAGCTAGTAATGCATTGCACCTGAGTAACGTATCAATATATATATATATCCTGCTCCAGGTTGGTAGTTCTGCACATTGTCCTGATTGCCTGGTTGCCTGGTGCCTTGATTTATTACCCAGCATCTTGAAAATGAGTTTCCAGGATCAAATATTCTGCTTGTGATGGTAACTTATGAAGAATCAAGAAGAGCTGAGCAATTAACAGAGGAAGAAGTCCAAGCAGAGGCCGTGGAAGTACCGAGAAAGATTTTGGGAACGGCGTACAAAAGGCAACAGCCATACTTGTGCCTGGATGGGGAATGGACGGGTTGGGTTCTTCAGGGGCAGCTAAAAAGAGTGAACCACCTTTTACATTATTCAGGAGGATGCAGTTTTATTTAAACGAGAACTTAATCAATAAATCTAAACATTCTTTTCAACGACGGCGTTGATTGAAACAGTATTCATTGCAGTCTGGGTTTGGCCTCGCACAGTTGCGAGTACAGTGTACGACTCAGTGGCCCGTGCACATCTGCACTTGTTGTGAGACAGAATACTATCAATAGCATCACCACTGCTACAACCAACGATTTAGCGCTTGCCATCCTCCAATTCTCTCCGTGCCTCTTGAAGATTGTCTTTTTCATTTTTTAATCACTTTTGCTTGTTTTTTTTTTTCCCTTTTTGGTTTGCAATTGCGCTTCCTCTTGATGATACTAAAGACCGCAATCTGTGCTACAAATGTGATTCTTGTTATTAAAGCAATTTATTATTTTCCTTTGATGGAAGATGTGAAATGAAATTCATTAATTAACTCTATTGCAAGAGATACGAATTGCAGATTGCCAAAGAAAAAAACATAAAAACCTTTGACTAGATCTGCCTATTTCATGAGCGGGCCGAATTAGCGGGCCTCCAAGCCCAAAGAGCATGTTTGTTTTACACCCAGTTTGCATTCTCGCCATTTTTTATGAGGTGTGTTACTGTCAATTTGTTATTTTCTTCTCAGTGAAGATCCGAAATTAAATTCATTAATTAGCTGTCGTGCAAAAGATACGAATTGCAGATTGCCAATGTTGTTATAAAAATGTTTAAAATATTCTTTCTTTATTTTTTTAATTGTAAAGAAGAAAATTTTCTCCTTTATTTAAAAAAATATTTTTAAAATTTCAATTTAGTAATTAAAAATATTTTTTAAAAAAAATTTTAAAAATTTATTTTAGCAATTCAATCAATATTTTTAATCATATGTAGTATTTCAACAAAAAAGTGAATGTGAAGATATTAATATCAATATAAAAACTAATTTTGAAATATGAACTAAGAATTTTTTGAATTAAAATACATGATAACTGGAGGGAATAATTTTTAATTTAAACTTTATTTAAAAATATACTTTTTTATTTTTTATTGATAAGTCAGAGAACATATGCTCTTTTATTTAAAAGAAGAGATTATTGATAACATCGTCACTAACAAATTTAAACATTACATGTGTGTGGCTCCGTTCTCATCTTTTACACTAGTACAGCCACATTGTCTTGGACAAAAACCTTCACACTCCACAGTACCAAGCCCACACGTCTTAAGGCACTGTGTAACACACGCCGTGTTGCATTTCCCACCTTCAGCTGTCGTGACAGTGCGAGCGGAGTACGATGGGATCAACAGCGTCACCATTACTAACACCAACACGATGCTTGTCCTCCAAGTCTTGCCCTCCATGTCTGAATGTGTGCAATTCTTTAACACTAGTAGAGTTCAAAAATATCACTTTAACGTTATACACTTGTCTAGACACTTGTCCTTAACGGTGTGTATTACGACTAATGTTGTGCTAGTGGTAACCTTTTATAGCTAAAAAGTACCGTGTTGTTAGGTAGTACCTGTTTATTTTCCATTTACAGAAAATTACATTTAATTTCTTATTGTTTTAGTCTATTTTCTTTATAAAATAAGAGTATTTCCTTTTATTTTGTAAATAATAAAGAAAAAAATTAGGTAGATATATATAAGTAAATACATGATAGACATAAGAGATATAGATCAATTTTTTTTTACTAATATAAATAAATGAAGTTAAAAATAAAAAATATTAAAATATGCTTTTATAATTATTATGTACCTTCATAAGTGTGATTACATAATTGTACCCTATAATAAATCTATCTTTTTTTTTTCTTTAGACTTGTAATTTAAAATGTTAATATTTCAATAAATAAAAATTAAACACTTATTTATTTTTCATCTATATAAGATATGCATTTAATTTTTTGTTATATTAGTTTGTTTTCCTTATACAACAAGAGTATTCTTTTTTATTTTGTAAATGATAAAGGAAAAAAGTTGGGTAAATATACTTAAGTGGACATATGGTAGATATGAGAGATATGAATCAATTATATTTTTTTATTAATACAAATAAATGAAATTAAAAGTAAAAAAATTACTTGAATATGCTCTTGTGACTACCATGTACTTTAATAAATGTAATTATGTAATTGTGCTCAATAATAAATTCATCTCTCTTTTATTTGGATCTCTAATTTAAAATTTTAAAGTTTTAAAAAATTAATATTCAATAATTATTTATTTTTATTTATATAATATATATTTAATTTTTTATTATATTTGTCTATTTTATTTATACAACAAGAATATCTCTTTTTTATTTTATAAATAATAAAGAAAAAAAGTTAGGTAAACATATTTAAGTAGACATATGATAAACATAATAAATGTAAATCAATTATATTTTTTTACTAATATAAATAAATAAATTTAAAAGAAAAAAAATTATTAGAATATACTCTTATGACTAGTATGTGTTTCAGTAAGTATGACTACATAATTGTATCCAATAATAAATTCATCTTTCTTTTCTTTGGATTTTTAATTTTAAAATCTAAAGTCTTAAAAAATAAAAATTAAATATTTATTTACTTTTCATCCATAAAAGATATGCAATTAATTTTTTATTGTTATAATATTCATTTCTTTTTTATTTTGTAAATAACAAATTCATCTTCCATTTGTTTGGACCTCAAATTTGAAAATGTAAAGTCCATTAAAGACAAGTCAAGTTAATGTAACATTAGATGTGAGGAAAAATGAAAATAACTAAGTGGAACGTAGTTTAGAAATTTGATAAAATAAATTAGTGAGACATAAAATCTACTATGTAGTTCAAAAAAGAAAAAAAAAATATAGTAAAAACAATATGTAAATGAATTTCTTTTTGTAAAATTGTAATCTAACATCTTTAGTTTTTATTTATATACTTTATTTCTTTGATCACATTAAACTCATTTGTCTCTCTTTATTTTCTTCTAAAGGTTTTTAAAATTGTGTTGTGGTTCAACCATATGAAATGTGACCGAGTGACATCCAGTAATAAGATAAAGGATCTCATCTAAATAATCATACGCTTAAAGAACTACCGATCAGTAAGCAAAATAAAAATGTAGATTGGAAAAAAATGATTTATAACAATTTAATATTAAATTTTAATATATAATTTATTTTTAAATCTCACTTAAATAATTTAAAATTTTAAATTAAATAATTTTTTAATATGATATAAAAATTTTATGATTGAGAAATTGTGTGTTTTAATCATGTTGCCTCATTTTTTATATCATATATTAAACTCCAACATATTTTCTCATATATAAGTTTATTAGACTAAAAATATTTACAAATAATAAAGTCATATTACTTGTAAAAATTTATAATAAAAAGTGAAATCATTATGTTTTAAACATAATTTTTTTTATAAAATTATAAAATTATATTAAAAATTATTTAATTTTAAATTTTAAATTGTCATGTGAGATTTAATAATAAATTATTTATTAAATTTATTTATACTGTTTATTTTTTTTAACAAAATAAGTTTACAATTGCGTGAATAATTTCTGAATTTCTCGTAAGTGAGTCGATAACTAAAAATTCTTCTAAGGTAGGAAAATTTCACTAAAACTATTTACAAATAAGTCAGTAATTTATATTTCGTCAGAACAGGCGTTAATTGCTGAAGTAGCTATGACATAGCTACTGACCTCGCCGAACTCTCTTACTTAGCATTAGAATTCAGTTTCTAATGTTAACGTGGTTGCTGACCTTGTTTTGTCATGTTACCATTTTTTTTTCTTTTTAAAAAATTTTCCAGAAAGTAATTTTGGATGAAACCAATGAAATGAAATTGTTGCCACTGACTCGATTTTTCTGTTCTTATTTTATCCTTACGTTCCTTCTTCCTCTGTCATCTTTAATTGTAGTAGATTTCTAAATAACAAAATCCATTACTTACGGGGGAAAAATCTATACAACAAACAGATGCGATGGGGAAGAAAGGCCATTAATGATTATAAGTTATTCGAAAGGATGCTCCCTCTCTTTTTTTTGGGTAAATCCAAAAAAAAAAAAAACCGATGCTCTTTTATTTAAAAAATATATTATCAATAACATCTTAATTAACAATTCTAAACATTCCATGTGTGTGTAGCTACCTTCCCATTTTCCACACCAATACAACCACATTTTCTTACACACTGTTCATCACAATCAACAATAGGCGTAGAATTTGACCATTAAAAAAATAAAAACAAAAAACGATAGGCGTGACATCACATTTCTTGGTGCAGTCTGTAACGCACCTTAAGATGCATTTCCCATCTTCGGCTATTGGGATAGGTGCCACAGAGGCATCACTGGGTCAATAACATCAACGTGACGCTTGTCCTCCAAAACCTGCCCTCCATGCCTAAATATGTGCTATTCTTTAACAATAGTAGAGCTAGTGGATGCCATGACGATGATAGCTACTACAACCTAATGTTCTCCTTGTGGTCTTTTCTATAGCTAAAAAGCACATATTGTTAGTAAATTACTTGTTTATTTTTCATCTATAGAAGACATGTATTTAATTAAATTTTATTGTATATATCTACTCTTCATACACAACAACAAGAGTATTCTTTTTACATTATATAAATAATAAATCCATCTCCCTTCTATTTGAACTTTTAATTTAAAATTTTAATTCCTCAAAAACTAAGATATTATCCTTTTTTTATGCCAAATTCTATTAATGTTCATAAGTTCCTTTATTGTAAATTTGTAATCTCATTTAATTAATTCATTTTTTTATTATTTAAACACCTTATTTCTTTCATTTCCATTAAACTCATTTATCTCTTTCTTTATTTTCTTCTTAAGGTTTCTAAAATTGCAACAGTGGTTTTAACTTTCAACCAAATAAATGTGACTGGATGATTCCGAGAACCGAGAGGGAGGACCTCATTTAAGTAATCACGTGTCCAGCGGGCTACAATTCAATAACCAAGCTGGAATAGAAATGTAGCTAAATAGGACACTTTCAGAACCCTCGTCAGGATCATAGAAAGTAGGTATTTAGGTTCATTCAATCAAGGAAGCGTCATTCGACTCACTAACGATTAACTTTAGAATTGCATAAACGATTCGTCTCTAAATTGAAATTTGACTATTTTTTCAACAGAATGTTCCGGGTGTAAAATAATTGTTATCTTTTATCTCTGTCACCATCTCATCTTTTTCTCAACAAACTAATAATCCAACTAATTTTCAAAAGTTGCTTTTTATCCCAATGGCACGGAGACTTTGCGGGTTAATCTTTAAATTCGAACGACAGGGTTAATGGAAGCGAAGGCACATGAGAGTCACGTGATTCTCGGAACTTTTAGGAGAACAAGTTTGGCTGACTGGCACGCACACGTGGAGCGGAGGAGCGTCGTTGCAATCAAATCGCTAACTTTCCTAGAGAACTCCCGCACGCGCCACGCCCTCGATCCCTCTGCCTTTTCCCGACCAAGAAAATCAATAAGCCATCCATATCTTCAGTCTTGAAAATTAAAAAAAAAAAAAAAAGAAAAGAAAAGGAAAACCAATATCTGCAACGGTTCAACCCAATCCCAAAGAAGCTTGCACCTCCTTTAAGCTGTAGCGCGTTTGCCTGGTTCTGTCCTCCTTCTCTCCCTGATAGACGGTAATGGATTCCCTCCGCGTATTGCAATCCACGAAAATACGTGTTTTCCAATACCAGCAGCAGCAGCAGCATCTTCATTACATGAGAAGGAGAGAAACTGCTTTCTTGGATCCAAGATTCTTGTTTCCTTCGCTTTCTCCCAAAGGATCGAAGCCGACATTTCCAAGAATTATTTGTGGTGTTTCTTCTGCCGAAACAAGGTCTCTGTCTCTCTCTCTTACTTTCTATCTCTATTTCAATTTTGCTTTTGCTTGCTAGGAGTATTAAAAAGGTTTAATAACGGTTTTTTTTTTAAACTAATTTTTCTCGTCAAGATTTTAGAGGAATAAAGAAAGAAAGCTGAGAATACAACTAAAAGGCAGCTGACGAGTAATGACAGTGTTTCTTTGTGTGTGTGTGTGTGTGTGTGTTGTGGGCGGCAGAGAGGAAGAGAAGAACAAGGGAAAGACTAAATTGAAGGTGAGACGTGGGAAGGTGCAGCTCAGTGTTAGGTTAGATCATCAAGTAGAATTTGGCGAGCATGTGGTGATTTCGGGGTCCACAAAAGAATTGGGTTCATGGAAGAAGAATACTCCAATGGATTGGACGGAGGCTGGATGGGTTTGTGATTTGGAGTTGGAAGGGAGTGAGATTATTGAGTATAAGTTTGTTGTTGTGAGGAAGGATAAGAGCTTGTTATGGGAGCATGGGGGTAATCGGATCTTGAAACTGCCTGAAGGAGGGCATTTTGGGGTTGTCTGTCAATGGAATAAAACTGGCGAGGATGTGAATCTGTTGCCTTTGGATTCCGAAGAGGGGATTAGGGATGAGGTAGAAGATATGGAAGAAAATGGGTCTGCTAGTGCTGCAACCCTTGTGGAAACAGAGTTGAGCCCTTTTGTTGGTCAGTGGCAAGGGAAAACTGTCTCGTTCATGCGATCAAACGATCATAGGAATATGGAAACTGAAAGAAAATGGGATATGTCTGGCCTTGAAGATTTGGCATTGAAGTTAGTTGAAGGTGATCAGAATGCAAGGAATTGGTGGAGAAAGGTAGGGCTGTTATATATATGTACCATCTCACTCTGGAAACTTATTTTTCCATCTCTTTTAAACTAGTGGTGTATGCACATTGTGCTGCACTAGAGAAAAAGGAATAGAAATGCAGCTATTTCAGTGAGCTACTCTTTCTGTCATTTCTATAGATCACAATTTCACTTATAAAATTCCAGTCAGTGTTACTAAATCAGAAAATTTCTTTACTTTGTAATTAACATTGCTATCGTTCTGTTAAAAGCTTGAGGTTGTGCACGAGCTTTTAGTTGGAGGTCTTCAGAGTGGTGATCGGTTGGAGGCTTTAATATATTGTGCCATCTATCTAAAGGTTTTTGAGTATAATCAAATTTTCTCCTTTTCAACAAAATTTCCTTCTGTGCTCCTCTCACACTCTTCTCTTTGCCAGTGGATTAACACAGGGCAAATTCCTTGCTTTGAAGATGGGGGTCATCGTCGGCCAAATCGGCATGCTGAAATATCCAGGCTAATATTTCAGGAATTGGAACGACTTTCTAGTAGGAAAGATGCTTCACCCCAGGTGATATATCAGTTTTTTTGCCATGGTATGATGTTTCAAAGTTTGATAGCACTCTCGCTTTTTCTTTGCTCACCTCACATACAATGCACTTGTCTGATCTGTATCTTTTTTTAGCATAAAACTCAGTAATCGCCTTTTCTTTTAACTTGAAAAGTTACTTTTCCAGAGTGCTTTTGGCCAAAATCCTAATTGGTTTGACCCTTTCTTATTATAGATTTGCTTCAGTGCTAAACAAATTTCCCCATCTGATGTAGTGGTTTGTTCTGAACAAGTTAATATGGATATGTTTTGCACTATTGCCTTACAATTGCAGAAGTGATTTTTAAGATGCCTTTCTATTTTCTGCCAAAAGCTCAGATAAAAATATAGTATGAGCCTTGCTAGATTTCGAGAATTTCTGCTAAGCTGGTTTGCAGAATCAAAGTGATTTATATTAGGGCTTGTTGTTGGTCTCTTTCACTTTATGTTGGTGTAATTCCCGTAATTTTTTAATCATGAATTTTTTATGGATCCAATATGTTAACTATTGAGTGTGAAAACTTAGGGTTTTATATATCATGATAAATATTGTTCTCGTTTAATGCATGCTATTGAGCTGTCATCAAGTTTTCGTTGTCTTTCCATGTGTTGTCAGGAAGTACTTGTCATCCGTAAGATTCATCCATGTTTGCCATCTTTCAAGGCAGAATTCACTGCATCTGTTCCTCTAACACGAATAAGAGACATTGCTCATCGGGGTGATATTCCTCATGACCTCAAGGTTAGCATATAGTGCCTGGTAAGTTGTCTTCTCTTTAATAAGATGTTTAGCGTTAATTTTTTAATATTTTTATGTTGCACTTTCTAGCAAGAAATCAAACACACAATACAGAACAAGCTTCACCGAAATGCTGGTCCAGAAGATTTGGTTGCTACCGAAGCAATGCTTGCTAAAATTACCAAGGAACCCGGACAATATAGTGAAGCATTTATTGAACAATTCAGGATATTCCATCGTGAACTCAAAGACTTCTTCAATGCAGGAAGGTTTGATTTGTGACATCTTAAACCATTGTGCTTGGTAACATTCTTAGTGGGCCTTGGGTTTGTATCTTTGCAGTCTATAAATTGATTTAATGGAAAGTGGAAACTTGAAAGACACTGAAAAGGAGGATGGATATTTGCAAAGCTGTTTTTGTTGAGCCATTTATTGTTTCCCTACTTAGTTTTTATCTTATTCAAGTTTATCATATTGGTGGGAACCTATTATGAGATATGGTATGAAGAGCGTCTTTGTACAAGTTGATTAATTTCCTTCACTTTTGAGGATTGCTCAAGTTATTTTCTCTGAAAATCCTAGGGTATACCTCAAACATTTCTCTTGATCCTCTTTATATTTGTCATTTGTCTGTGGCAATCTGTGCAAGGATGACAGTTTCTCTACTCTAAAGCAAGCATATAGACAACTGCAGTTGTGGGGAAAATCTCGATTTTCTCATTGTCTTGTTAGATGCTGAACTTTATTGTCTTGTCACAAATGTAATTAAATTTCTACCATGCAGAAACCTGCTTTTCATTAGTACCATAATAGCTAAAACAATGCACAAGATCTCCATGAACAAGTGGCCAAATTGTGTACAACTAAAGAATTAGAAGGGTTGGTGTGGATGAGGGGAGTGCAAGTCTATGATACACCATTATAAAACTTCATGTTCACTCAAGAAGCTTTAAAAGAAACTGGTGGTGCAGCTCATATCAAATTTAAAATGATGGATGTTGAAAAAAATAAAAGAGAGAACCTGCTCTGAATAGGATAATAGAAGATTTTCAGTTCTAAATGTGGTGTCATAACAGATAGTTGTGTAAGTTAGCATGTAAATGGATCATGTGACTTTTTAATATGAATTTTGGTTGTAGATCATTATAGCCAACTCTTTGTTCTTCTTTTCTGCTTAGAGGTGGAACCATTGTCTTTTAGCTTTCTTTCTTTTTTTTTGGCTTTTTTTTTTATAGTTTACACATTTGAATTATACTACTACCTATAAAATTATTTCTTGAATAAAGTATTGTGGAAAACAGGGAAGAAGGAGAGGACGCAATGTTTTAAGTGATGCCCTTGATAATTCGTTGCCTGTAACACTCTTTTCCAAAAGATTCTGTCATCTTTGAATTAATCTTCTGTTTTATCAGGACCACTTGGTTTGATTGAATTAATTGCAGTGGAACAGTTCATCTTCCACATGTCATGTTTTTTCTTTAGTAAAGAGGAAAGGGGAAAGTTGGTTTGTGAAGGGCCTAGTCCATTCCACAGTTGATTCATTTCTCAATATATGGGTTTTTGGATGGTTGGGTTTTGAGCTGCTTTGTTTTCTGGTGTATTTTTTCTCCTTTTCTTTTAACTTTCTGCCTCCTTTTCTTAATGCATTGCTTGATTGCTGTATCCAGACTAATTATGAGGCCTGCAAATTCAGTGTTAGTTGGAATGGTCAATGATGTAATGAACTCATGTACATGACTTCACATGAACTGGGTGTTGGTGTAACCAATTTGCCTTTCAACATAAAAATTCAACTTAGTTTTATCTAGCTGGTACACCTAAGAATTGCCAATCTATATCCTTGATCTCAGAAATTTGATGCTTAAAGTTTGTTCAGCTCCAAGAGTGTTTTTGTTTTGAGCAGAACAACTCATCAATCAAATTTCATACACATTGAAATTTATGTTAGTTTACCATCTCGCTATGCAGTCTTGTGGAACAGCTTCAGTCAATTACAGAATCCTTGGATGAGAAGGGCCATTCAGCACTTACCCTGTTTTTGGACTGCAAAAAGGTAAATCAGCTCTTTCTAATTTTTGTTCTCTTCTGCTTATTCCAACTTCCATAAATGACACACAACTTTTGTGCCTTTTCTGGCTAAAACTAGGTGCAGGTTTTCAGAATTAACCTGTTTTTGGTAATCAAGATTATCTCTATCATTTCAAAATTTGCTGGAAACACCCAGGGATTCAACAATTGCAATTCTCTCTCTGCGATAGCTTCTTTCCGCTCTGCCCACCCACACACACACATGCACCGAGAGGAGGCCAGGTCATGAGTTTGGCATATATTTCCTGCAATAAAAAATCTCTTTTCTAGCTCTTCCTTTGATTTTGGTCTCTCCATATATGATCACAACCTCCCTTAAATACCAAGGTATTCTAATGTTGCCTTTGGATTAAATTTCAAACATCAAATATAATAACTGGTTTTACAATTTGAGTATTCTGTTAATTTGTTATTGAAGCTCTGAAGGTGATCCCACTCTGAGCAAATTTTGGATCTGACACATCCTTATTCTCAAATGTGCTTCAGTTCCTGTTCTAGCCCTTGCTCCATTAGTGCAAATTTGGGAAGTTGTCCCTGCTGTTGTGTTTTCACATGTCAACAAATTATATACCTTCTCAAAGTAAAATAGAGAGAAAGAGGTTAACAATGACCAAGGGACAAATGGCTTTGAGGTTGAAATGCTTATATGCTGCATCCTGTAGTTTTTAGTGGAATATTATGTATATGTTTACTCGTAGCTTGCTGTGAAAATTAGTTTTTGTCCTTTTATTTTGCTTTCCAGTAGCACTTGATTATATTTGACTGCTTGATGTTATTTCTATAATTTTTGCTTCAATTTATAGAAGCATGTCTTTATTTTCAGAACATGGATACTTCTGGAGAATTAAGTGGCATTTTTGAGTTGATGAAAACTATGCAATCCCTTAATGCTTTGAGATTTATAATCGCAAAGGGTCTGGAAAGTGGTCTCAGGAATGATGCTTCTGATACTGCTATAGCTATGCGGCAAAAGGTAAGTTTCTTGCATGGAAGTTAACTGTTTTGAGCATAAATTAGAAAATAACTGGAATGTGATGGTTCTGCTCCTGATAACTCCCTCTTGGGGACTTTGGTTTTGTTTATAGTGGCGTCTTTGTGAGATTGGCCTCGAGGACTATTCCTTTGTACTTCTAAGCAGGTGTGCACATCTTTTCCTTAGGCTACTTGAGGCTATCTTGGTGCCTGATTGCTAGCATAGAAAGCACTTCAAGAAATATGTCTTGTACTGTCTGATTTAGTACTTGCTCAGAAGCCATTGCACTTGCATTTTTAGTGAAATTTAGTTTCCTATCAATATGTTTTTGAAGATAATAAAGACATCAGTCTAACTAAATTGTGGCAAAGCATTTGAAATTGTTTGCCAAAACTTTCCTCTCCTTGCCCAAATTGTGCATAGGACTAAGCATGAGCAAATATACTCTGAAAGTGCATCATATTTTTAGTCCAATTCTAAAACAAAGTTGTACCTGCAATGTGACTGTGGGCATGCACATCATCTTATTAGCTATATAGAATGTGCTGGTATATGACAATAGTCAAATTCTAGTTTCTTTGGAACATAGGGAAAATAAATTCTAATAATTTAGCCAATCTTTTTTAGCTTCTAAATAAATCTGGATTTGTTTTGTTCCTTTTAAAGTTGAATTTTGTTGTTGAAATATTTTTCCATTTTTCTCCTTTTTGACAAACAGAAAAAATTTTCTAAAACAAACAAGTACTCTTGATTTGTTTTGTTCCTTTCAAGGTTGAATTTTGTTGTAGAAATATTTTTCATTTATTTATTTATTTTTGAGAAATGTAAATTTTCTTAATCAATTGGAGAGAGGTCATAGGTTTGAGTTACAGACACAAATGGGGTCAAGGCTGCATGCATATGACCCTTCCCCATAGCCCATAATGTGGTAGCATCATGCGTCGAGACATCCTTCTCTACAGGAGGATAAGGTTTAGGTGTCCTCTAATTGAATCAGAAAATAAAGGCACTGCTTCTAATTTATTGAAAGAAAAGCATTATGATAACATTGCATGTATAGTAAGCCATTAGCATTCTGCTTATGGAGAATTGCTGACAAAACTGCTGTCAGAAAGGCACCATAGCCTTCCATATATGACTAATGAAGGAAACAAGACTGCATCAATGCAGTGAATGAGAATGTATTGGGATGATTTGTATGAAAATAGCCCTCTACTTTTTTGGACACATTTCTGTGGAAACATAATCAAATGCACTTAACACAAGAAGTTCTGTTTGAAAATTTTCCTATTTATTTGTTGCTTCTCTTTGGGATAGATTGATGAGGTGAACTGCATTTGTATAGATTTCTCAATGCACTTGAAGCCTTAGGAGGGGCTAAGTGGCTGGCAGATAATGTGGAATCAAAGAATGTAAACTCTTGGAATGACCCACTTGGTGCCCTCACTATCGGTGTTAGTCAGCTAAGTTTATCCAGTTGGAAGCCAGAAGAATGTGCTGCTATTGGAAATGAGCTTCTTGCCTGGCAGGAAAGAGGTCTTTTTGAAAGAGAAGGTGCCTCTTTAGTCCTTTCATCTCCTCTAGATCTGGAAATATTTGATAAGTTTGGTGAAGGCATTACACACATATTGGTTCTTGTTAATATGAAGGAAGGGAAGATGGCAAGATAATTTGGGCACTAAGGCTCAAAGCTACACTTGATAGAGCAAAAAGGCTTACAGAGGAGTATTCTGAAGCACTTCTTCAAATATTTCCACAGAAAGTGCAGGTATATATCATTGTTTGTGTCTTGTGAGGAGCAATATGTGTTGTGTAGTATACCTTACATATTGGCCTCTGATTTTCTTGAATAACAAGTAGTTTATGTTCTTATTGTCATCTTCCAATATGGTTAACAGTTGTTATGGTACACAACATTACTAAGTTTTGCATCCTGATAGATGCTTTGTGTAGCGAGGTGCTGAACTTTTTATATATTGGCAACATCAGCTTCATTAACCTTAGTTCATGTCTACCATTGATGCATTGCGATTGTGTTAAAACAATGAACAAAGTAATCCCAAAGCCAGGATAAAAATTGCACCTGGCTTTTACAGATGCTGGGAAAAGCTCTTGGAATCGCCAGAAACAGTGTGAAGACATATGCTGAAGCAGAGATTCGTGCTGGGTATGTTTGCAATTCCCTCGATTATCATGGCTCTGATATTCTTATACTTCCTGAAATGAATTTTTAAGATCATCTTCTCATCATACTTGTTATAAAAAATAGTCTCCTTAACGGAAAACTGTAATCATTGTTATCTATAGGGTTGTTTTTCAGGTTTCAAGACTCTCTACACTGCTTTTGAAAGCGGTTCGAAGTGCACTTGGTTCTCATGGTTGGGACGTTCTTGTTCCTGGAGCTGCTACTGGCACTTTAATTCCAGTAATCTCTTGTCTTTATGTCTTGACTATTCATTAGGGCATCACCATTGATACAGTGACATTATGAGTTATTATCATCCTCCTTGATTTCAATCTTCAAATCATGCAGTCATATATAGCCAATTTAGAAATTTATTTATTTTTTTTAGCACTGATCCATGTAAGACTAGATACTGGGGTTTTGTGTTGGTAAATTTTTGTTTACTTGGAGGAGGAAAGGAGAAGAGTAATGAGACAAGAAGAACAGGTTAGGTTTTTCCTATAGGGATGAAATTCCTTCTGGCCTGCTATTGGTACTCATGGATGATTAGGATCCCATGAACAATTCTGCATTATTGAACTCTTTGCTTTTCAATGTTAGTTCCATGAAGAGATCTGGTTTCCTGCCCTCTGAATTAGACACAATCAGTTAGGCTTTTCTCATGAGCTCTCTTAAGAAGCCAAACTAGGTTGGCCTGTGGGTCCATATGGCTGTAAAGGAAAAGAATCTTACAAAAGCAAAACCAATGGTTGACCATTTAAAATTTTTGAAGGTTTTGTTACAAGGGTTATCAGTAACCATATCCCACACCTTACTTCTGCTTTCTTGTACTTTTCTTTTATGTTGTTTCCTTTTATTGTTCTTCAGAATGATTATTGGGTAACAATGTAGTTATATGACTCATAAAACAATCCCTTGAAAGAAAAAAGGCACTTCACACCTATGCATCCTTGATTGTTTATATGCACACACATATGCAGTCAAAGTTTTTCTGAGTCTTCTGGTTTTTGGTCTGATGTCTCATCATTCTTTAGGTTGAGAGCATTGTACCAGGTTCATTGCCATCAACTGCAAAAGGATCTGTCATTCTTTTGGTCAACAAAGCTGATGGAGATGAAGAGGTTTGCATATCTTGTCCTTCATGTTGTTGCCATGTACACTTCATGGACCTTTGCGGTATCTTGCAAACTGCAATGATAACCTCCCACAATAAAAATTTAATGCAGGTATCAACTGCTGGTGTTAACATAGTGGGAGTTGTGCTACTGCAAGAGCTACCTCACTTATCTCATCTTGGTGTCAGGGCTCGGCAGGCAAGTTCCTTGCGTGAGAATATAAAATTGTTGCCTATTGCTATAGTGCACATAAATAAATTTGAACTTTTGGGTGTGTTCTTGTAGGAGAAGGTCGTCTTTGTGACTTGTGAGGATGATGAGAAAGTTGCTGATATGCAAAGGCTAGCTGGGAAATATGTGAGGTTATTTTCATGGATATCTCTTGATTGGAAATTCTTCTTTTTGTCTCTCTTTAAACCATTAAAGTTTAAGCTGTCCTAGTTCCATGTTTTGGTGCTTTTGCTGATTCATAGCATTCAAGATTTGCAGGTTGGAAGCTTCGGTGATTGGTGTCAATTTAGCACTTTCTTCATCTAATGAAAAGGACAATGATTTTCTTGTAAAAGGTCCTTTGGGATCTACCGTCAATGCTACTGGGCCTTATGATTCATCTCAGTCTGATATTAAGGTCCCTTACTCTATTGAGGTATATTTTTATTTATTTTTTCATCCTTGTATGTCAAACCTGATATGTCTGTCATTGAACAAATTGATATAGTTTGCCAAAATTGACGAGGGGCTAAATTATCCAGGGTGTTTCAGCAGGAGGTGTTATAATGCTTGCTGATGCAGATGCACTAACTTCAGGTGCAAAGGCTGCTGCTTGCAGTCGATTAGCTTCTTTGGCTGTAGTTTCAAATAAAGGTATATACTGTTTGGTTCCCAGAACCTCTATATTATCATTTTTATCATCCTTTGAAGCTTATATCCTTGTTCTTCAATTCTGGAAGGCTGTATCCAAAATTGTCATTGATCATCATCCTTTTCATAGATATATATATTTGGAGGATATTGCCAATCATCAAAAGGAGAAGACAAGAAAAGACCTGAAGACAAATTCTTGGTTGATTGGATTAGGATTGCTGTTTTTGACATTTTCATAAATTGAGAAACAATGCTAGAGAATGAGCATAGTTTTCTCATTAGTGTAGGGCTATGAATGCACATATGGAAAGAGTACAACAAAAACTGGAAATGCATGATTTATGGTGAATTGAATCTGCAATCTTTAAAGAACCAGTCAGCCTTCAACACAACTAAAATGGGACATTTGAAGTTCATCTACAGGGGCTAATCTGTTCTACAGAGGCAAAAGGGCAAGGATATGAGAGGAGAGGCATGATCATGAAATAATTGATGCAATTTGATAAATAGATTAAAAAGGAACAGAAATTTCTAAGTAGATGCAATCACTCAATTGTTTGGAAATATGATAAAGTTGATACCTTTTGAAAAGAGCTGTAGCCATGATAATTGGGAGTGTTTGGGAAAGCTGAATGATTCTCCACCATCCTGACCATAGATTTTGCCTTTACTTTGGACTGAGATTTTCCAGGAATTTTGAAGACAACATGGCAATTTTTAGAATAACTGAGCAGCATTAGAGGTTAAACGCAGTTCACTAGAGGAACATATTTAGAGGATTGCACATTTCACATGTATATTATGTTTATTTGATGACCTTCGGCTTTTTAATTTTCTAATGGCAGTTTTCAATGATCAAGGGGTGCCTGCTTCGTTTCAAGTCCCTAAGGGGGTAGTCATACCTTTTGGCTCTATGCAGCTGGCACTAGAGCATAGCAAATCAATGGAAACATTCATGTCCTGTCTAGAGCATATAGAAACAGCTAGGCTGGAAGGTGGAGAACTTGAAAACCTTTGCTGTCAGCTCCAGGAATTGATCTCTTCTTTGCAGCCTCCAAAAGATATAATTGATTCCATAGGCAGAATATTTCCAAGTAATGCACGGTTAATTGTACGTTCAAGTGCCAATTTCGAGGACCTGGCTGGGTTATCAGCTGCTGGACTTTATGAATCGATCCCTAATGTTAGCCCATCAAATCCAACTATATTTGCAAATGCTGTAAGCCGAGTGTGGGCATCACTGTACACAAGGAGAGCAGTTTTAAGCCGTCGAACAGCAGGTGTGTCTCAGAAGGATGCTGTGATGGCAGTCCTGGTGCAAGAAATGCTTTCTCCGGACCTGTCATTTGTGCTCCACACACTAAGCCCAACTGACCATGACCATAATTCTGTCGAGGCAGAGATTGCGCCTGGGTTGGGTGAAACCTTAGCATCCGGTACCCGGGGCACTCCTTGGCGGCTTTCATCTGGGAAGTTTGATGGGCTTCTGCGGACATTGGCATTTGCAAATTTTAGTGAAGAGATGCTGGTATCTAGGGCAGGTCCAGCTAATGGAGAAGTAATCCGATTGACAGCAGACTACAGCAAGAAACCTTTAACAGTTGACCCAGTATTCCGTAGCCAACTTGGTCAACGTCTCTGTGCAGTTGGTCTTTTCCTAGAGAGGAAGTTTGGCTGCCCACAAGATGTGGAAGGATGTGTGGTTGGTAAAGATGTCTTTGTAGTCCAGACACGCCCGCAACCTCATTAGAGGTTTCTATTTGCTATTTCCACAGACTAGCCTGCTACTGTCAAACCACGCACTTTGTTTCCTGGGAAGATTAGCTGTTGTATACAGTATAGAGTCGAGTGGCTTGCATAGCAACCGTACCGCATATTGCTTGGAACTATGAAACAACATATGCTGCATGTTGTTCTACGTACATAACTGGTGTGTTGGAAGTATACTAATTGATGTTGTTTAAGCTCAGGAGCAACAGACAATGTGCACCCGCAAACACCAGAGAATCGTTGGGAGATGATGGTTGCTGGCTTAGCGTTCTAATGCCCGAGTTACCGAGCCCAAGAGAAAATTGTACAATAACTTAAGAAAGAGAAGGGTGAATAATGTTTACTTGCATCCTGCCTCTAGCTGACAGGAATGTCATCTTATAATGTTCCACTCAAACCAGTCCGTCCGAGGCAATGACTTTTAAAGAAGAAGCGATTGAGATTTTCTTGCATGAAAAATCGGGGGAAGCAGTTGCGTCAGATGGACATGGAGGCACCGGCCAGCCCCACTACGGTGAGTAGGTGTGCCTATGCCGGTTGCTCAAGTGGGCTCGGGTGTTGGATGGGCCTTGGTTCGGCGTTGGGCTTTAGTGTGAAGACCCACATCACTTTAGTGTATTCTTGTCCACTGGGGCGTTTGGTTTAATGTTCATCGATGAAATTGCAGTCACATTTTTAGTTGAATTGTCTTAAAATTACGGTTGAAGTTGACTTCAGACCAGATGCATGACAGAGGACAGTACTACCACCCATTAGAATAATTATATTAAAGATTATTATTTTTCGGCTTTGACTGGAATTTTGTTACTTTTATAAGTTTCTTTCATCTATTTATTTAGGGGTCTTCAATGGAATTCGTTTTCAATGGAATTCTTTAACTATTTTCCGCAGAAGACAAGACTGGATCAACTGTCGCAACAGGCAGTTCGAAAACGAAAGGAGCTCGTGGAAGTAACTCTCGAAAGATCTGCCAAGCGCTCGATGGAGACCTACATGGTTAAAATCCCAATTAAAAAAAAAAAAAAGTAGTTTTATGCTAGGGAAAAAGAAGCTCAGCATGTATGATAACAAGTGAAATTAAGTACCCCATGTTCAAAACTATTTAATTAAGCACCGAAAGCCTCTACTTTCGAACAATCAAGCCAATTATTAGCAGAATTAATATCTGAACTAAAGCCTTCCCTTTTTCTTGAGTTAGAAATATGAGACTGATGCTGCCTAAAAGTAAACGGTTCTTGTATTCTATAATCGTGTAAAAGCACTTGGCCAACTCCGTCAAGGTTGTGTCCGAACCCTAAATTTAAAATGTTAAGGACGCATGTGTTAATTGCAGAAAATAAAAAGGAGCTAAATTGCATATTTATCGAAACATTGAGGCTCTTAAAACTTTTTGTAGTATAGAAAACTAAGAGCTGTAGCGACATAGGATACCCAATCCAATCAAAATCGATGAAACGTTCTCCACAGCGCACACAAACTAAAATCCATGAAATAGCTCGCTCTAAATACCACAAGGGGGAAAAAAAAGAAGAATTTACAAATGAAGAACAAATATCATCAATTAATAAAACCAAATTATGCAAAGTAACATTCACAGATATTCCAACAACGCGAACTTTACATGCAAACCAATTTTACCACGCTCAACCACTAGCTTAGCAGCTGTCACCAGCCAATGTCCTGGAGCATCATGTGGACCACGAGCCACCTCAGCTGTCTCCACATATTTAAGCAGCTTACTAGAGCGAATAGGAACAGGAGGACCATCTGGATATATGCCGGAATTGAGGGTAGCTGGAGTCTGCTTTTCCAGTCCACTGCCAGTTTGCCGGGAGAATGTGAATGTTGTGCTCAGATTTGTGAGAAAATTTGACCTGCAAGAAGCTTCCGGTGCAGCTGCCCATTCAGTCTTTCGGATGGCACAGTTGGGTAGGTGCATAAATAGCAGACGAAGATGAAGCACTGTCTTGGGCCACTTCCCTTTACTGAGGAGCTGTGCACCAGTCACAACGAAGACACCGCCTGTATCCCCCTGCAACCAGTTTGGATCATGCTTGATGACAGATGTGCACACTTTTGAGTATCTCTTCCATCTAACTGCTTCCAGGAACTGGTCACTAGAATTATACTCATCAGAGCCTCGCCATTGACATGGTCCGCATATGTTGGTATTGGCTGATGTACAGGTCATTATATTTGGACGGCTTGAAAGATGCTGCAGATGCAGTGCAAGTCGATTGCATTTTTTCCCCTCCAGGTACAATCGCAGGCCAACCACAGGTTTTTGATCACTTGAAATCTACAACAGCACAAGATAGAAGATCTAATTGTACAATAGCTGATAGCTTCATCATTTACACTTGGAAGACCAAGTCCATGCATAAATAGAAAAACAGGTGAAATGGAACATGTAATCAGATGCAGAATATATATGAAACAGGATTAATAAGTTACAGGCTTCAAAGCAAAGTGTAGCTCCTTCCTCCAACTTTCACAGAAAAAAGCAAGCATTCAAAGCACATAATGTTTGAACACAAATGAACCATCCAAACCAAAAGCTTAAATTGTTGATGAAATCAAGAATGAATTATATATTAAATTTTAGCATGTCTTCTCACTTGCAAATCCACAATGGATCAAAAGCATGGATAAAGCATTGGCCAAACCATTCAACTCAAAAGCTTTGGTATTGGGTGAAGTCAAAGAATGGATCAATATGAAACTCCAACACTCCATAAAAGTATACTGGTGAGGAATGGATCATTTATGAAACTAACACTTTTATTAGTTAGAATGACATTACAGATATCTCATTTCTATTATGAATGAAAGTAGGATAGACACAACAGATCAAGAAACAGACGGGCATACCGAATACCTGTACAGTAATATTTTAGCACTAAGTCCCACTTTGCCAACAAGTGGAATTACATATCCAGTATATATCACTGTTATTAAAAGTATAAAATCTCACATTAATAAAGTACAAGACTTAACCTGACTTGTCATGTCCATGGGCTTCAATACTTGCTGGCTTAAGCTTTTAGGTAGATATAAGGTTCTAAGGCATTATTTGACAACTATCATATGGACTTTATAAGAATTAAAACATACAAAACTTAAGAGAATAAGCAGCCTAGCATCTGGGGAAAGAGAAAGCTACTTTAATATGAAGCCATATAAATGGACAAAATTATTCAAGTGGAAAGGGTGGTGGATGTAGATTGTAGACAGACAACAATCAGTTTTTCTATAGTATTATTACCTGGGCAGAGCTAACATGAATCCTAGGACCCATAAAGCTGAATCGCAATGAAGGGCAAGAAGACTTCTTTCTTTCATGTCGTAGAGGTAGCTCACAGAACATAGGTGCCCATTGCTTTGGGACTTGAAATTCCAAGAAGCATTGTAAGTCCTCTCGAGCAGGCTTGTCTAGTTAAAGATAAGAAATTACAAGGTGCCATCTCCATTTAAACAACACAGGTACAAACCATGACGCAATAATTATTCAATGCAGAAACAAGAATCTGGAACACAAAGAACGTATAATTCATGCACATGCATAACAAGGAAAAATAATTTAGAGGATTGGCCTTCCCAACTTTTCCAAACCAATAATGACAACAGAGACTACAATAACGAGTGGTCTCTCAAACTACAACCCCAATGATCCAACTACAAGAAATGTAATAACCAGATAATCTTCATCGTGTTTCACGAATTTGTGGTTAACACGGACTGAGGTACACTTTTCAATCCAAGTCAGCTCAAGTTAATGGGAGCTTCAATGCTAACAACCCCTGCCCCCAATGCATTCCTCGAACATTAGGTGCAGTCATGGCAAGAAAACTGAAACCAAATAAAAGTGAATATTCCTATGCCATAGAGACTTAGTGTTGTTAGATCAGAATTTCATATTAAGAGATCCAACTTCAATCTTCCTAGCCTGACATTGGCCATCAACAAAACTCAAATCAGTTTCCAACAAGATGATAGCCATGTGATGCACAAAGCTCATAAATTTAAGCCACCAATTCTAAAAATTATAACATTTTTCAGTGACCAGCTGGGAAACACTTACATCGCAGATACAAATTGATAGCATGACTAAGGTAACCACTGCCAGGAATCCCAGTTAGAAGAGAAGTGATTGGTACAAATTTGAAGAGAATTGGTTCAGGTTTAGAAGGCACTGTCTGCAGCCAACTAGAGTGATTGCGTGAAAAGACATCCCCTCCTCTTTTTGAACAAATAATAGTGAGGCCCTGTCCATATTTGGGAGGAAATTTTAGAAGGAAAAAGAAGGGAAAATGTCTACAGCATCTCTTCAGTAATTGACTTACATCCTTGCTTGATGTTTCAGTAATGCTGGCCAGTGGCAGGGTATTTGACTGCAAAATACGACTGAAGACCTCTGGAACCTATAGGGCATTGGTCTCATTAGCCAAACTTGTGGATCACTTAAAAAAATGATATCAAAGATTAAAACTAAAACGAAATACCTTTGGTTTGCTGGCCGTTGTCTTGCTCTGAAGCAAGGATGGGCTTCTTCTGTCTGAAAATAAGAGATCGCCAAGATCCTCCAAATGCTTTCTGAGCTCAGGAGGAGGAACCGACGAGGAAGGCTTTTGTCTAACACAAATTAGATCTTGCCCTCCAACTGCCAAACCTACTATTATGTGTGTACCGTATGTATAGATGAACCTGCCTAACGAAACTAGTCAGCGTTCATGTGCTGGAATAACCCAAATCATATGTTGCACCACATAAACTAAATTTCTGGAGGCATAAGTTGTGGCTAGCAAACAAGGAAGAGCATTTATTTACATATGCATGGATGAAAAAAACACAATCAACTGGCTACTTTGGTCTACGATAAGGAAAATGTGATGAGAATAGCTACAATATCATCAGGTTCCACCCAAAAGATGGATATCTCCACGCACAAACAAAAATAAGACATGAAAACAATGAATACTTCACAAGGAGAAAAGCTATTTTCTGTGGAGCAAAGTGCTTCTTGGGTATCTGCTTCTGAGTTTGATTTAAGTTTGTCCATCTCAGGTCATGCTAATGCAACAATAATGTGGTTAAAGAAAGCAAGTTGAAAGACCTCTAGTAGCTAAGAATCATGGTCTAGATGGTATATAGATAAATAGTAGCTACTAGTCCTACTAGAGTTTTAGATTTCATATCCTTCAAGCTGAAATTATTGCCTTGAGATAAGGGCTTCTACAGTGGAATTCAGCCCCAGCCATTTTTCTTCTAGCTACTCTGCCAACCATTTTCTCTTCGTTTTAGCAGTGTTATTCCCATCGTGCTTCCATAAACAGTATAATTAGGAATTTCTTGACACTAGAAGCCGAGCGCAACAAGACAATTCTGGGAATAAAGGATTGCGTAATTTTGTAACAGTTTTTCTGTGCATGGATATCTTTACCATAGGTTAGCAGCATCAGCTAAAACCAGAAGATGTATCTATTGACTGGGGTCTCCCTCAAAATAGAAAAGCTTACTTATTGACAAAAGAGGATGAGATAAACAACAGAAGGAATATGGAAAAGGTACCTCGCCAGTGATGCTGGATCCCAACGAGGTGGGACGGACTTTTTTACTTTGTCTTGCAGTACAAACGGAGATGCCGTTAGGTGCAAATAGTACAAGGAGATGAAGTAACCGTCAAAAGCAAGATACTTGGTGTCCGCAGCATCACGAAGCCAATCTCCACTCAAATCAAAAATAGCATTGAGATAGCCAGAAGGAACTTTCCCTTGCACTGAAGACTTTTGATTAAGTAGCTCTGACATCTGCAAGAAAACAAACAATCCAGTTTAACCCCTTGGCCGCCCAAACCCCACCCCCCCCCCCTAAAAACATAAATCCAAATTTTCTACTTTTTCTTTGTTTCCCACTTTATTACAGTAACTAATCCTTAAAAATCAGCAACTTGAACATGGGACAAATCGAAACGAGCTCAAAAGGGCACTTCTTATTCAACTTAACGGCAGCAAAAAATTAGCAGTAAAAGAAAGTTGCGTATGACCTGATTGAATTCGAGAACGTCGGATTTGAACCGGATTTGGTCACCCTTATCGCATCGGATATCCTCCGAAATATTGGGAATCGTAATGCCGGCGGAGCCGGGAATCAAAATGTTCCTCTTGTTCCTCTCGTCTAAAACCACCAGTCTTCCACTTCGGCCGTCGGCTTCTCCGTCGCTTTTAATTCCCTTTGCAAATCTCAGCCTGAAGTCGCCGGTCAGATCAAAGCCCTTCCCTAGAGCCTCCACCGCCCGCATTTCCATAGCCTTCGCCGCCTCCATTCTCCACTCCCAATTTCCCTAGAAATGAAAATGTTCTCCTCCCTCTTTTTTATCTTATTTCCATTTTGTTTACTTTCAAACTTACATTTGACAAAGTAATTGGAAGTTTACTTTTAAGTTGAAATTTTCAAAAGTAGCAGTAGAAGAAGAAGCAGAAGAAGATGTAGAGGAAGAAGAAAGCGAAGCGCTGGTTTTGACCCGGTTTGACCCCTTCAAGTTTCGACCGCTCCATTGCTTTCTTCTATTCATTACCATTTACAAACAAATTTTTTCTCAATAAAAAAAAATTTATAAAAATAAAAATTTAAATAAATTTAAAAATAATTAACTGAGAAAATTACATTTTTATCTTATTTATATTATATTAATAAGATAAAATATTTTATAAATCACGTACACTATCGCGAGTCAAACCTAAGGGGCCAAAAAAAAAAAAAAACAAAAAAGAAAAAAGCAATCGATTGCTGAAATAGATTAACAGGAGTGGGGTCTACCTTTTTTTTTAGAGGTATTCCAAGTCAAACATGGATTAACTGCTAAAACTCAAAAGCGACAGCTTACCTACTCGCGCGCGTGCTAGACCGGACCTGCTTTTCTGCCGTCCACTGTACTCTGTTCACTCGGACGCACGAGCGTTTCTGAGTCGAAATTTCCATTTCTTTTTCAATATTCTTTTTACCAGAACGTTTCTCTCTTTGGAGGGCATAAAAATAAAAATAAAAATAAAAATTAAAAAAAAGAGCGGGCAAAGATCTTCAAAATTGCTTTTTTAGGTGAACACAGTAACAAAATTCCAACAGCAATTGCCACTCGCGAATTATTTAAATTTTAGTGCAATATAAATAAGAAACTCTTTGTCACAATAATCCCAATTGCTAAGTGACGAGGAGCAAATATCGGATTTTTCTTCTTATTATTATTGTAGAACTTAACTTAAATTTATGATAAAATTATTATGGTTATACTTTACAAAACGTGAAAATTCAATTTAAGGGAAGTAAATTTCTTTGAATTTATTCATTCGAAACTAATTATAAATGATCTCTTTTATTTTCGTCGCTCCGTGTTTAAAGTATACTTCATCACGGAAAACTTTTGGGTCTGATCATTGTCCCATGAGAATTCACTATGGTCCTTCTCCCAGGTGCAGCGAGTGCAATGGAGAGCGCAGCGCGCCCTTCATTTTGAGCCCGTGTGGCTCAGAGATCGATCGGAGAAAAAAAAAAAGAAAAGTTACAACACAAATACTTCACGGAAAATCACACATCCCAGTACAACTCTGGCTGTCATGGGAGCCAGTGATTAGTGCCAGGACTTCCACCTTTCTACGGTCAGGGTCCCAAGCAGGGAGACTAATTGCTCACCCTGCGTTGAAGTAGCCTCGTGAATAATTTGCATCACAGGGATACCATCTTTTCTTACACTGCAAATTTATCTTATTCAGTTCTGAGCTTAGAGTAGCTTCTGTACAAAACCAGAAAACCTTCAATAGGAAAAAAGAAATAGATACAAGAAGGACATCAGCATGATCCCCAGTTAAATGGGCAAAAACAACAATTTTTTATTTTTATTTTTATTTTTATTTTTACATCATGGGACACGTTCCAATACACGCAGCAATGCCTTTTTGATACCATCTTGATCAAGTGTTGTTGTCAGCTGTATCTCTTGTACCTGAATCATGACAACACGAACCAACCCACGAGTGTGAGAAGCAAAGAGGATAAAAGTGGGCGAGGTGAAACTAAAATAGACTTGCCTGCCTTCCAGCACGAGCAAGGACGTTGAATTTCCTATTTATGGGCGCCGCCTGCGTAGTTGTTGAATGGCGTAATGAAAAATTAAGGAATTGCAGAATGTGATGAAGTAGAAAATGGTAAATATGGAACAAAATGTAAACTCACATTTGAAAGCCAGAGTTGCAGGTCTTGCGAAACAACACGTTTTTCAAACCCTTGTCTATTAATTCTTACATTGTCTATGCTGTAAAAATATAGAACTAGGAGTATTAGTTGCTATATTGGACGCTTATGGAAATAAGATATAACATCTGAGGAGACTTAAAATTAAAGCATCCATATATAGAAAGAAAAAAGTACTGGACATAAACAGGAAAAAACCAGAACAATTGCAAAAACATGGGGAAATTCTCTTTCTTCATGAATATATTTCTGGGGCACTTTTAAGTTTGCGTGATCCATTTGGAACCCTTGTTGCTAATAAAGTCAGAGAAGGTTTTTCTAGACAGAAAGGACTTGCATTGGTTATGCGGTTTGCAATAGATTTGCTGAAAGAGGAGAAGAAGGGTTCGGGAACAATTTTTGCTATGAGTTTTAAGGGTGTTTCCATACCCATCTTCACACAATAGCTCTTGGAGTATTTCTTTAAGCCCTGGAAGTGGTTCAATTACAATGTTGTTGCTTGCACTCAGATGACCAGATCCAACTGATCCATCCTGCAAATTGTTAAATGTTCATCAGTAATTGGCACTTCACTAATTCCAATGAAATAGGATATAAAAATAGCATCAGTGTACAGACCTGAGGAATTACTTTGTCCAAAGTTTCTAGCAGGGGATCTTCCTCCAATTGTTTGATGGATAGCGCAATCCTTGACTTCAGCCTGCATTCGTCAAAATTGGAAAATGACATGGTCTCCACTAAAGAATAAAATCAGCATAATTCAGAGTAAATGAAAGACAGTAAGCAAAAATGAAATCAATCGAGCAGAGAGAGATGCACGATATTCAGATTATACTTGTGGGATGGAAGAGAGAAGCAGAATAAACTCACCTATCTATATTTGTAATTTTGACCCTCACTTGATCCCCCTCATTAAGGATGTCTCTAACATCTTGGATCAGATCCCATGAAACCTCGGAAATATGTACAAGTCCCGTGAGATGATAAAGACCTGTATCATATGTATAAGATGCCAGTAAAATTCTTGATACAAAGATCTCATTTGAAGGATATAAGCCAGGCATGCTAGGTACCATCAGGGAAGCATAAGTGAACAAAGGCACCGTAATCCTCAACAGAACCCACTCTTCCTACAAATACATCCCCTACATTGATTCTTTTAGAGAACTTTTCCCATACAGCTTCCCTTTCAGAGAATATTAATTTCTTATTCTCCTCATCTGCTTGGATCACCTAAAACATTAAGAAAGCATATAAGTATAGTTAAGAGTGGAATAACGTAAGATGAAGTTACATCATAAAAGCCAAAAAGGAAAAAAAAAAAAAATCAACTCATGGAGGAGATGAAAATGGGATAAAACAAATAAAGAGACATGTCAATAGGAGTAAAAAGAATACTATGATTGGCACTTCAACACTGCACATCAAAGGGATTGAGGAATCTCTTTACATGAAGTTAGATAAAATCTTCTGAGAATCATACTGCAAGGTTTGTTACTTTTTTTTCACTTCCATTTTGGACAGTCCTATTAATGCCAGGTCTACAAGAACTTTGCTAAAACTTCTACGGCATTTTCAGAAAATTATCGATCAAAAGAAAGATCACTACTGTGATGTAAAAGTAGCCAAAATAGTTATACTGGATGCTATTGCATCATATGTATATTTGCGAATGGGGCATTAGTAATCTTACAGATTAAGTCAGCAGTTTTGCCATTTCAGAATTCCACAATCAGCAGACAGCAGCCCTGGGTAACTACTCACGTCATGATGCTAAATTCACCACCCTAGTAAAGAAAGCAGGCATATTTTCCCTTCATCCCTATTTGGACCTCACAAGGATATTCACTCAACTAAATCTGAAAACAAATCACCCCAAGATGCATGCCAAAGTACCCATTAAGGTTTTTCTGATAATAACCTCACGAAAGCACAAGATATGTATTCTGAGAACACTGTAGAGCTGATAATAAGCTGATCATATAAACAAACAAATACATACTTCTGAAGTTGAAGACCGTAGAGATAACAACTGGGCAAAAGTTCACTACCTTCACAAGAACAAGGGAACCAGTCAAACCTTTTGCAATCTCGTGAATGGGTTTGTGTGGCTCTGTCCAAATTGAATATCCGAATCAAAAGAAAAACCAAGTCAACAGGGAAAATGAAGGTAACAAGAAAGGAAAAAAAAAAAAACAAAAGGAAAAGGAATAAGTACTACTGGTTAAAAGTTACATTGCCTGCTTGCCAATTAGCAATAGTCTACCAAATTACCATATTCATGGGAAAAGTTAGCAACAAAACATAACAACTTGAGATGTATTGGAAAGATTAGTATTGACAAAATTATTAAGAATGAAGAGTGCCTTTTACGAGAGTTCATAGAGGAACTTACCTTTACAAGAATGTGATGGGCTCATCAGCGGGAAGGGAAGGAAACCCAGAAGAGAATAAAACCGAACCAGCAAGCCTCCACCATTGGATCCTTCGACCCTTCCTTCATACATGGATCCACTCTCCTTGTAAGTTCTTGCTGCTTTCCAATCAGCAGAGCTCTACTTCGTTTGCAGAAAAATTGTGTTAGATCCTACTAGCCAATTCAGCCTAACAATCTCAGAACTCAATCACTCCACTGAAAGCTAAAAACATAAACTAGGGAGCTGAATCAAGCACCAAGCTTTATTACTAGGAAAAACACACACCCCCACGTGCACATATTGGCAATTGATAGAAATAGAGCAATCCAGATGCCAAACAGAAATTTATAATAAATTTCACTGGATTGAAATTAAACATGACAGAGAGGAAAAAAAGAAGCAAAAAAAAAAAAAAAAAAAAACATGGCAAAGGCACAGACCCGAGCTTGTCGAAAAGCATCATCATCAGGGGACGGGAAGGCTTCATCCAGAACTTGGGCTGTGACAGCTTGATTGGAATCTTCAGCTCTGGCACTCAAGTTTGAGAGTCTGGAGCCGCTGTGCCCCGTTCTTGAAAGCTTGGAGTGGCTCGCGGCGGTTAGAGGCGTCCCCGAAGAAGAAGAAGAAGAAGAAGAAGAAGACGACGAAGTATAACAAGAAGGCGCATTTGTGGACAACTGTCTCCATTGGCAGCCGAAGGAAAGGCGGCCTATTGTGTCTGCCGCGGGGACTGCAACTTGCGCTGCAGTTGCAACAGCAGTTGAAATATACATCAGCATGGCTCTGGTTGGCAGCTGAGCCCTCCACGTTTGGATTAGTTGGTTCATTTGTCGGTTTATAAACCGAGTTTTATTGGTGAACTGCTGACGCTAACAAAGTAAGATGGGGGCTTTTGACTGATCTCTTTGTGCATTCCATGTCTGATGTGTATGTCTTTTGCCCACAAATAATTGCCATCCCCTTTTTTCCAGGACAGGAAAAAGAGAGAATAACAAAAAGAAAGAAGAGAAAGAACTCGTCCCAACGGACTTGAGCAGCGTGTTCCTGTGTCGACTTGGCTCTAAAATCAGTAATCGAGAGAAATTTTTGTGAGCCTCGGGGCTGGACTGACGAAAAGGGCCAAAGCCCAATACAAATGGATGTAACGACCCTGTCCCATGTACAATGTGTTGTTCTTCTTATTAGTAGGTCATTAGATTGATTCTTACTGGATCTATTAAGTTGGTTTTAAGTTTTTATGAATTCATGACTTGGGTAAATTTTGAACGAACGAGATTTTTTTTCTTTCAATATACATATGTAATAGAGAAAGAAAGAAATTACAGTTAGTATTACATTCTAAAACACTCACAAATCCAAAGCGGACGAATCAAAAGCACGTCGCTAGCAACCAAGCTAATACCCTTGTTAGCTAGGAAATCAGCCTAGGAGTTACCTTCTAGCAATAAATGTTGCAAGTGTAGTTGCCAATACATAGTGCGGAGACTCACAATGTCCATTAATAGCCAAACCAAGGGATGAGATGGTGGATAGTAGTGATGGATCAAAAGCAAGGTTACAGGTGAGTCTGTCTTTAGAATTACGCAACAATGCTCGAGATCTCGAGCATACTACAACCCTCAGTGAATACCCAATAATCGGCAACCATATTTGGAGAAATACCGGTCGAACCCAGGAAGCCCTCACGCCAAAAGCCAAGCTCATCAGACAAAAAGCTCCCAAACTCGCCTTACCTGGATTACCATGAGTGTTATCGTCTGCATTAACCTTAACCTAGCCGGGAGAAAGCGGTACACCAAGCAAGTTGTAAAGAAGAAGAGACCTCTATCTCTGGAGACATAAAACTAGTAAAGGGTATCCCAGAAGAGTGTGTGAATTTGCCGGACCCTGGAAGGGATACTAGCTTGCAAACCCCCAAAAAACTCATCATTGCGAGCCTTCCAAACAGACCAACAAGCACATAAGCACAACAAACTTTGATTATCTAAGTACCCAGAAGTGACACGAGACATTATGAATATAATCAATGAGTCCCACAAAGAACAAGACAAGGAAAAAGAGAGAGAGACCAATGAGAATAGACCCTCCCAAATGCCACGAGCTTGGGGCCACGAAAAGGAGCGAAGACTTACTCCAACCCTCGTCCGATTGTGCCATTTTCGGCCGTGGAATAAAATAGAAAATCGTTTGCAGAAGTGGCTCGTCCTTGTAACTTTTTTTTTAAAGTTAAAAAATTTATTAAATCATAAATTATGTAATAAAATAATATTTTTTTTACTTTTATAAATTTTATATATTAAAACTCAAAATTTTCAGAATAAAAATTTAAATTTTTAACTATTAAAAATTTTATTTTTAATTCATATTTTTTTAATCATTAAAAATATTTTCGAGAAAAAGTCATCACCTTTAAATTCTTCTGCTTCCCTCTCTTATTTTGGCTTAAGGACAATGAATAATGGGTCTTTATTTTTTATTTTTTATCTTTTTTTGTTTTTCTCCAAATAAATTAATATACCTATTAGTGTGTATTAGTATTCTGCATGGCATGCCTCTTCTTCTTTTACAGTTCATTTTAGGATATACAACAATATAATTTAGAAATTTTCCTTTCGGTTGGCCAAAAATATTCTTTTCATCAACTAAAATGTTTAAGATATTCTAAATGGCATTGAAGCGTAAAAAACGAGGCATAATTTTCTCGTAGGCTTTTGTTCAACTAGATACCTCCCACGAGGTCTATTTCACATAGAAGGAGCTACTTGCAAACGGTAGAGGGGCTATTGAATGACGGTAGAACATCCTGATATTGTCAACAATCGAGGACGAAGAAAGGCGTTTGCTTTCATAGTTTCATCTGATGAGAAGGCATGGCCACGAATGATGGGCCCCGTGTAAACTGATCATGGCAACTGAATTGACCCTCCGAACATCACCTAGTAAGGATCCTCGTCTTTAATTCCACCCAGTTGGGGTAACAACTCGGCTGCCAAGATCAGACCCGTGAAGGATAAGATAAAGAGCTCGGCTGATACATCCAAAGGGGCCACAACCATGAACCCTCAGTCCACTTATGCAGGGACCAAACCCACTTAAATGAAGGCTAAGGGACTCAAGTCGTTGCAAGTTTTCTAAACAGCCGAATATTTCTCAATTGGTATTTTCCCATTTAACTCAAAATTTTTTAATTAATTAAATAATTTTAACTATAAGTAAAGACATCATCTTTAATACTAATTTTTTTTTTTAAAAACCTTGTTTTCTTAAAGTATTCACTTTATTTTTACTAAAAACTGCACCGACCGAAGAAAGTGAACTAGTGCACTAAATTCCTGTCCATGGGTGTTAAAGAGAGTATGAAAACCCAGTGGCAATGAGAGGGCAAAACTATCCATAACATCAGTTGATTTTTTTTTTTTTTACCTTATACATGAGAAATAAAAATCACCCAGTCTCGGTACATGTAATGCTGGCAATTCTGCATCAGGAACTCCTTGAATTGCAATTCTGTGCATAAGTAAACCAGAGCAATCACAAAATTGAGAAAAGAAACGCAAACCACAAATGGTTTTATTTTATTAACTGAACGCTCCAGTAATCCATCAAATACGCCTGAAGATTCTCAAAAAGGATAATGCAACATTGCAGTACTGCCTCCCGGGTTGGTAGCTGGGCATTTTAGGCCGTGGCTGCAGAGCACGGTTGGCTTTTCTGTTCTTCTCCGAATCTCTATTGGTACCAAGACCTATCCTTTTTATGGGCCATTTCTCTCAAGCCTTTAGAGTTGGGATCTGTTACAGAAAAAATAGACAAGCAAGTATAGAAATAATGGAAGTAAAAATTTGATTGTTACACGTAACCACTTTGTGTCTGGGTAAACACAACAAGAATAACATCCTAAATAAGTTATATAACCTGTAAATTATTGATGATATTAGAAAAGACACATCAGGCCATAACCAATGACAGAATCATTGCTGAAATCAGCTTATACGAGTTCTTGGGTTGATGCAGTTTTTAGTAAAAATAAGGATAATACTCTATTAAATAAAGAAAACAAAGTTTTTCAAAAAAAAAAAAAAGATAATGGTAAGGACGATGTTTTTATTGAAGAAGCTTATTTTTTCAGAGTGGTTTAACTCTTGAGTTTACACATATTTATAGTTAAAATTATGATAATGACAAATAAAAGTATGCATTAAGATAAAAAATGCAGTGGACCTGATGAGACATGTCACATAAACTCTTCCGTCAAAAAATCCACCATCCAAGTGATTAGAACTTACAGAAGATATAAAAGCCTGTCTTATGCCAGTCTCCACCATTTTCTTTCCGTGCAAGTCACCTATGAAGCAAAAAAGGGTGCTAATGTCTTCTAGTTCTTTCATGTTGACCAAAAACTCAAATCCTAAGCAAAGGGGACTGGCCTTTATCCTTAATGAATCCAGAAAAAAGTAAAAATTATATATGATAGAGAGCTTGAAACCCTTAAAGAATTTGGAGATCTCATTACAGCTTAATAGCTTTTGGATAAAAGGTTTTTCTCTTTTTCTTTTTATTAATTTCCTTTGCCACATATGAAGAAAGTGCCTGAATACAAGGCAGCAAAAGACCTTTCCACCCAGAACATCTCTTGCTTCCAGGAGTATTGGCTTGTGACCTGCATCTGCCAAATACTTTGCAGTCGATAAGGTGGTGGTTGAACCTGCAATAATTTGGAAAGTTCTAATTAAAGACCACCAAACGAACTTGAGAAAGTCAGCTAAAATACGCTCTTTTTTTTAATGTGAATGCTGATATATTAATGATACCTATGGTACCTTCATTTTACAAATATCATATATGACAACGAAAAAAGTATGACATTACATAAACTGATGGCAGCCAAAACACTGTTCTAACAACAGTTCCCCATCTAAATAACCTAACAGAAGCTTTTCTACACGTGAAAGCTAAAGTTATCACAAATTTTTGCTCCATATTTTCCACGCAACAAACGTCCATTTCAAAAACAATCTTCAGAAACAAAAGCAACAAAAAAATCCGAACTTAAAGGAAGAAAAATCTTATTGAACACAATCTAAGATCAGTAGATAATATAAGCTATCCATAAAGCAACACCAGAATTCAAATTGGACCTGCATTTACAGTTAATGAAATTAAACTGATGCATTCCCATTTTACATTAGCGGAGTAATGGAATTGATCGCAGGTACCTGAGTAATTCATTTCCACCTGCTTCTAAGTAAGCAGATAATTCATCTAAGGGAATATAAGATGTCCACATTGTGAAAATGGTTAAACACGAGATTAGTGAAAATTTGGGAACTCATAGATAAGACCAAGTTCATGAATTGAACAACTTTGAACCTTTGAGAAGCAGCAAAAGACTTGGGAAATCCATAGTCAAAACTTTCAAAATAGTATTCTGTAAGTCATAGTCTCTGCATGCATTGTGGGCCCACAAACTTTCTCTTAAGTAAACCAATAAAAAGTCGAAGTGTAGGAAGAAAGAAAACAAAAAAGACTGCCCCCTCCACTCTCTGGAGCTCCCTCGGCTGATAGGCATTCTCTGTCTCCCCTTTCTGCCTCCAGTGCAGCTTTAGTTGGTTCATTACAGGGTTTTGAAGTCCATTTTTAGATAAACAGTTTATTCGTGTTCGTGGCAGTGAATGTGAGTTTTTCCTTTTGTTATTCATTTTTTCAATTGTAGTGCAGTTTTTCTTTTTTTCAAAATCGAAATGGTTCATCATAGGGTTTTGAGGTCCATTTTTGCATGAACAGTTTATTTGTGTTCGTGGCCGTGGAAGTGAGTTTCTTCTTTTTGTTTGTTAGTTTTTTTAGTTGTGCAGTTTTGTTGCTTCAAAATCAAAATGGCTCAACATAAGGTTTTGAGGTCCATTTTTGGATAAACAGTTTATTTGTGTTCATGGCTGTTAATGTGAATTTCTTCTTTTTGTTATTCTTTTTTTTTAGTTGTTGTGCAGTTTTTTTTACTTCAAAATCAAAATTTATCTGTGTTAAAGTCACACGGTGAGGGTGGATGGACTGAACAGCGCTTGTGTGGCCATGAATGGGAGTTCCTTGTCCTAGTTATTTTTTTTATTTCTTTCTTTGTGTGTCTTTTTTTTTAAGTATAGTTGTTTTACTTTAAAATTAAAACTTATTTGTATTAAAATCACACAGTGAGAGAATGAAGTTTTTATTTTTTATTTTTTATTTCTTTATAAAATGTGAGAAGAAAGAAAAATGAACAAATCAATAGCTTGCTTGTTTTGATGCCCATGAATGGAAGTGCATCTTCTTGTTATTTTTATTTTCTTTCTTTCCTTTTGTTTGTTTTTTTCGGATTTTAATATCTCCCAACTTTAAATCTTCATATTTTTTCATCATACTTAAAAATGTGAAGAGAGATTTATAAACAGAGAATGTACCAAAAAGTTAACAGTTGCCTCTAAAAATTTCAGCCCAGACAATATATAAAATAGAAAAAACATTATGATAAGAAGAAAACATCATTTTAGTAAAATATATGTTTGAATTTTTATAATAAAGTTTTTGAATTGTTTTTAAAAAAAATATTTGAATTTTATAATAAAAATATTATATTTTTTGACCTTCTTTATATTTTGAGTTATAAATTATAAAATATGAATAATTATCTCTATTTTTCCTCATTATTCTGTTTGCTTGTTTAGTGCTTCTCAATGTGTTGTTTAAATTGTAATCAAACCATAAGAAAATATTGTTCTTAGAAATATGTATGAAAATGTTATGATTCATACAAGTTCTCTTCCCGCACCAAATAGAGCATTCGAGCCTGAAAAAATGGAGCAAGTTTTCCTGTATTATTATTATTATTATTATTTTAAAAAAATTATTTTCTTGGACTTATACTTAATTGAGTATTAATTATATTTTTACTAAAAACTACGTCAACCCAGGCACCCGTATAAAAGCTGATTTCGGCAACGATCCCATCATTGGTTACGGCCTGAATTCTGAAGGCGGTGAACGGGACCCGAGATAGATGCGAGAGACTTGGGATTTTTTTCCTTACAAAACAAAAACCATTACAGGGGCACCAATGCACCCCATATACATCCTAATTCAAAGTGAACTAAATTCCTGTCCGTGGGAGTTAAGAGAGTATGAAAGCCCAGTGGCAGTGAGGGGGCAAAGCCAGCCATAACATCAGTTGATTTTTCTTTTTCACCGTATACATGAGAAAAAAGAATCACCCAATCTCGGTATATGTAATGCTGGCAATTCTCATCAGGAACTCCTTGAATTACTTGCAATTCTGTGCAAAAGTAAACCAGAGCAATCACAAAATTGACAAAAGAAACACAAACCGCAAATGGTTTTAGTTTATTACCAATTGAACGCTCCGGTGATCCATCAGATACGCCTGAAGATTCTCAAAAAGGATAATGCAACGTTGCAGTACTGTCTGCCGGGTTGGTAGCTGGGCCTTTAAGGCCGTGGCAGCAAGGCCGTGGCAGCAGAACACGGTAGGCTTTTCTGTTCTTCTCCGAATCTCTATTGGTACCATAAAGACCAAGACCTTTCCTTTTGACGGGCCATTTCTCCCAACCCTTTAGAGTCGGATCTGTTACAGAAAAACAGACAAGCAGGTATAGAAATAGTGGAAGTAAAAATTTGATTGTTATACATAACCACTGTGTCTGGGTAAACACAACAAGAATAACATCTTAAATAAGTTATATAACCTGTAAATTATTGATGAAATATAGGATAATTCTTAACAGCATGGTAATTAGTCCAAGAGTTTTGACTTCTTTTTTGAACTTTTTGTAAACCTTTTATTTTGATTTTCACATGCTCGAAAATTTCTCCATCACACGTATCATAAAAATAAAATTGGGGACTTACTCTCGCACGAGGTTCCAATGCTTGCGGATGCAAAACTAAATAAGGTAGTCCCTGGAGAAAAACAAGACAAGTCATAGTTCCAACTCGTATCAGTATCATGGCATGGCACAACATTTCCACGGCATACTAATTCAAGAAATCACGGAGACATCGAACTTTTAATGGCCTCCCTGGACTAAGACACATGACTGGGCCTCTAGCTTCTGATGCTACAAATTATTTGTTTTGAGAGTAATATTCAGCAGAAAAAGCTTATTACGGTTTCTTCTACTTCGAGTTCTCAAGTCCTAAACATAAAAAGTGCATTAGGAGCGTACGCCAGTACATCGGATATATGTCCTTCAAAGACATTACTGTTTCACATCATCCTAAAGCAAAATTAATTTTTCTATCCCCACAAAACAATCTAACATGTTAAAAGAACAATTTTATGTCCATGAAATAATGGTATCTCTATAAAACAATTCAATAAAAGAATATCATGTTATGCGTGCATTGGAGATTTAAAAGAACATACCACAATTACCACGAGCCTTTCCTGAAGAATTCTTATGATTTGATCCTTAGAGTAGGCCCTCGAAGTTATAACCATCGGTTTGCCTATCACGCCAAGGAAAGTAGTTTAAACAACCAGTAAAGGCAACTTCCAATCATTATGTGCACAAGAAAGTAAGAAAAAGTAATTACAGAAACGAAAAGGGCTAATATGATTATTGTGTAGTATCAATTCTGTGAACAGCACATTACAGTACAGGAACTATTAGGTGAATATAATGCCTATCCCTAATCAACTTGATAAAACAGTTAACTCAAAATTTAATGACTGAAGTCTTGGAAGAAAGCAACCTGTTTGGTCTATGGCATTTGCTACACCTGCAGAAGCCGAGATGTTTGATTCGTACGTCAACAAATGAATCCAAAATTTAGACCACAAATACAAACGTAAAAATGAACAAATTGTCCTTAACTATATGACAAGTACCTATCCAAATACATCTGGAACTAGGGAAAGTTCTTGGTATGAAGAGATCATCAGGTTGGGAACGGTCCTTAGTAATCAAGTAATTCATTTCATCAGCAATTATTAGCCTGCAAATGCCATTTTTGGCATTGATGATTCACAATCTCAGACGCGATTTATTACCAACAAGGAAAATCAAATTTGAGAAACTCTTAATCTTTAATTAGTGCTCAATTTCGCATGGCAGGAGACACAATTTACTTAGCTATATGGTCAAAAACTTTTCTTACATCCTTGTCAAGCATGATGATTGCTGTTCTTGAGAATGAAATTTTTTAATATGCTGCAGATGAAAGATATATCCATTCATTCTGTTGCTTGGAAGGGTTTTACCAATCACCTGATAAGAAAAATCAGCTGGTAAGCATATATCAGTTATTTCTTCCAATTTACCTAAACCTTTCTGCCCACCTCTCCAAAACCCCACAAGCTCAAACACCAATAAAATCAAAATAAGAAGACATCCAAAACATTTCCTCTTACGTTTAGAATATAAGGTAGCTGGTAACCGTACAAAAACCCTTCATGAGCAAAGAGAGATGCAGCATTCTCAACAGCCTCATTGTGGGATACCTGCAAGACCGTTGTTGCGCATTATTCAATCAATAATAGAGGCTGCATATGGTTGTTTAAATCTGATTGATAACTAATCTTTAAAATTAAGATGCAAAATAGAGTTAGATTACTTCTTTATCTGCGGAGGCAATGCCATTGCCTTGTTTACCAGGACACTCCTCGCAGTAGTCTGGGAACAGAGGACACGTTGTACGATCTTGGACAACACGAAAGTAGGGCCGTCCACTATTATCTCTCCTAACAGCACCCATACCAATGTCATCGGCCCTTGGTATGCCAATAAGGATTGCTTGACGAGCCAATTCATCAGCAACAAAATTAACCTGTCTATATTCCCAGCGGAAACGGAAGTGTGGGATAAATTTTAAGTTTGGAGAATAAGGTTGCAAAGTATCCTTGATGTTCTGATTTGGGTGATTCCACACTACTGAGCACATTAATTACATATTTTGAATCTCCAACAATTTCCAACTTTGAAATCCCTAATTCAACCGCCATTGTAATTAGACAATATGCAGCAGCTATCTCAACTTCTGCAACGGTGCTCGGATTCTCAAGATACATCAACCTCTTGTCAACCAAGGTGCTTCCCAATCTAATTGCAGCCGCTGCACCTCCATGTCTTTTGTCTTCCGTTAAAGAACCATCAAAAGTTCCCTTCATCCACTGATCTTTATTGTCGAGTTCAGGTGTTAGAGTCCCATGGTCGCAGTATACGAGAATTACCAGATATTTTAACATACTATCCAACGGACATTTGTCCATTACAAAAATATTGGAATGGAGACAATGTGGTATAATAGTACGTTGATGTTCACTGGGAGTCTTGATATGCCAAAGCATAAAATCTAATTTGGTGAGGTAGATACGTACCCGACCCTTCTCAACATTCTTCTTATGCCATTTTACATAATCTTCGATAGCTTCTGACTTGGACAAATGATTATTTTTGAGATTACCTTGAAATTTCTCAGCAAATAATTGAAACAAATAATTAGGGTCCTGTAAATAAAAAAATATTTTTAAAAACTATCAAATAATTAAATAATAAAAATAAAATAATAAACACATTAACAGATTTAGTATTAAAAATAAAGTATAAAAAATATAAAAATTTGTACCCCAAAATTATAAAAATATAAAAACTAATTTAAAACCCAAAATTCTGTTCATTCAAAAACATTATGGCATATAAAGATACTATTTACTGATATGTACTATGTAGTAGCCATAGTCTTTCACATGTTGCAAATACTATTTACTTATCAACTCCATCTCAATTTGGCATAAAATTTTGTTAAAATTTGAACCACAAGCTATCTGCTCATTTTCTCCATGTCATTGATAGTTTACGGTAAAAAAAAAAGCACAAAAATTAGTTAAAATAGACTTTATGAAAGTATATTTTTAATAAGTTTAGGGTAAGAAGATAAAAATAACTTTTCATTTGCAACCAATTTAGACATATCTTTATACGCTTTATTTAGCTATATAGTTGCTTCTCTAATCTGAAGAGAGAAAAAGGAGATAATTTTAAAATATGTATAATCATTGATAATAATATATTAATCAAGGTGACAATAAATGTTGAATTATAGTGACTTACACAAAATTTTTAGTTCATAATATGGTCAGCCATAAAATAAAAGAGTAACTTTGAATTGAATACTTAATATATAGATTAATCACATACAATTTTTGAAATCCTTTAATCCATCTAATGAGTATTATAAGGAAACACAAGTTTTTCATTGAATTTAAATTAGCAAAAACAATAAGAGAATATTGAAATACCTTCATCTTTCTAATCAATGTCTTCCTTCTCTCACTTTCGATGTGCAGCTAAGGTTCCTTCAATTGCTCCTCATACTCGTCTAACTGTTTTCCTTGAGTTTTTAATTACAATTTAGCCCTTATATGCTCTAACACTTCTACTCGTCCATTCTACTGGAAGTCTCTAGATGAAGACACTTCTACACACTTCCAGGACCTTCCAGAGGCAGCAAATGGGCTGGGCAATGCTGGCAGCTTGCAGAGGTTTAGTTTTAATCCAAATTTGCACTTTAAGGATACTTGAATGAGCTGGATCAAGGTATCCTTGTGACATACAACTGTTGAATTACAGTGACTTATGCAAAACTTTTAGTTCATAATATGGTCAGTCATAAAACAAAAGAGTGACTTTGAATTGAATACTTAATATATAGATTAATCACATACAATTTTTGAAATCCTTTAATACATCTAATGAGTATTATATGGAGACAAAAGTCTTTCATTGAATTTAAATTAGCAAAAATAATAAGAGAATATTGAAATACCTTCATCTTTCTAATCAACGTCTTCCTTCTCTCACTTTCGATGTGCAGCTGATGTTCCTTCAATTGCTCCTCATACTCGTCCAACTGTTTTCCTTAAGTTTCTAATTGCAATTTAGCCTTTATATGCTCTAAATAAACTTCTTCAAAATAATCAAAAAGCCTCCTTATGTGTCCTTTCTCTCTTAAATGATAACCAATAACATCTTTAGAATAGTAATCATCCTTTCGTGCAAGTCATCCATACAACCTATGGCCTTGAGAATTCACAAGACTATTGTAATAATCCTCCTTGCCACAACAATTGGACTCAAACTTCTCCTTAAGCATAATTGCGTTGTTAAATCCTATACAATCTTGTTTAAAAACAATCAAGGCAAATCCTAAATGACCATAATTATTTCTTAAAGGATAGACCCGATCTACATCTAATCCATATTCACTTAACTTATTCCTCAGTCTCTTGCCATCTTTCCCCACGTGACGTTCATCCTTTAATTTGGTTTGGATATTTGCTAGAATACCCATCCACGGTGATACAAACAGTGTCTCCCCATTTACCGAGTTCATTTCAATTTTTTTAGTGCACTTAATATCCATTTCCAATGCTAAATGTCTTGCTTTATCTTTCAAATAACTCATTTGCTTGTTGTTGACAAAATCTAATGCATGTTGTAAGAGCCCCTTAATGCTGTAAGTTCTAATATCTCTAAAACAAATAGGGCATCTATAATTTGAACCGTAAGCTATCCGCTCCTTTTCTCCCTGCAATTGATAGTTTATGGTAAAAGGAAAATAAAAATTAGTTAAAATATAGTTTGTGAAAGTATACTTTTAATAAGTTTAGGGCAAGAAAATAAAAATACCTTTTGATCTGTAACCAATTTAGACATATCTTTATACGCTTTATTTATCTGTATAGTTGCTTCTTCAGTCTGAAGAGAGGAAAAGGAGATAATTTTAAAATATGTATAATCGTTGACAATAATAAATTAATCAAGGTGGCTACATGTCACGGAGTTGGGTTTTGTGTGTGTTAACTCGTACGACACTTAGTCGATCTTGTGTGTGAAAATGAGTTAAGTAAGCCTTGGAGAGTTGGAGAGAATTAGCGGAAGCTGTGTGAGAGGCAAATAAGCGAGTTGGAAGTGTTGGAGAACGAGAGAGAGAGCACAAGGGAGTTTTGCGAGTGAGCTTGTATTGAGAGAAAGGATTTGTGCTGTACAAATGAGAGGGGGTCACTTATTAATACATCTTAAGAGAAGGTGCCAGAATGGTATATCATAGTTATTTACAAGGAATATTCTAGATATGCATTTAATGTGGTTCCTTCTAGAATTCTCTAGGCAGCTGTAATGCATTCTGCTAGAAGTCTCTAGATGAAGATACTTCTACACGCTTCTAGGACCTTCCATAGGTAGCAAATAGGCTGGGCAATGCTGGCAGCCTGCAGAGGTTTAGTTTCTACCCGAATTTGCACTTTAAGGATACTTGAATGGGCTGGATCAAGGTATCCTTGTGACATACAGTTGTTGAATTACGGTGATTTACACTCTTTTAGTTCATAATATGGTCAGCCACAAAATAAAAGAGTGACATTAAATTGAATACTTAATATATAGATTAATCACATATAATTTTTGAAATCCTTTAATCCATCTAATGAGTATTTTAGGGAGACATAAATCTTTCATTGAATTCAAATTAGCAAAAATAATAAGAGAATATTGAAATACCTTCATCTTTCTAATCAATGTCTTCCTTCTCTCACTTTCGATGTGCAGTTGATGTTCTTTCCATTGCTCCTCATACTCGTCCAACTATTTTCCTTGAGTATCTAATTGCAATTTAGCCTTTATATGCTCTGAATAAACTTCTTCAAAATAATCAGAAAGTCTCCTTAGGTGTCCTTTCTCTCTTAGATGATAACCAATAACATCTTTAGAATAGTAATCATCCTTTCGTGCAAGCCATCTAGACAACTTATGGCCTCGAGAATTCGTAGGACTATTGTAATAATCCTCCTTGCCACAACAATTAGACTCAAACTTCTTTTTAAGCATAATTGCATTGTTAAATCCTATACAATCTTGTTTAAACACAATCAAGGCAAATCCTAAATGACCATAATTATTTCTTAAAGGATAGACCCGATCTACATCTAATCCATATTCACTTAATTCATTTCGCAGTCTCTTGCCATCTTTTCCCGCGTGACATTCATCTTTTAATTTGGTTTAGATATTTGCTAAAATACCCATCCACGGTGATACAAACAATGTCTCCCCATCTACCGAGTTCATTTCATTTTTTTTAGTGGACTTAATATCCATTTCCAATGCTAAATGTCTTGCTTTATCTTTCAAACAGCTCATTTGCGTGTTATTGACAAAATCTAATGCATGTTGTAAGAACTCTTTAATACTGTAAATTCTAATATCTCTAAAACAAATTGGGCATCTGTAATTTGAATCGTAAGCTATCCGCTCCTTTTCTCCCTACAATTGATAGTTTATGGTAAAAGGAAAATAAAAATTAGTTAAAATATAGTATACTTTTAATAAGTTTAGAGCAAGAAAATAAAAATACCTTTTGATCTGCAACCAATTCAGACATATCTTTATACACTTTATTTATTTGTAGAGTTATTTTTTCAGTTTGAAGTGAGGAAAAGGAGATAATTTTAAATATGTATTATTTTAAAGATATGAAGACACTTCTACATCCTTCCGGGACCTTTCATAGGTAGCAAATGGGCTGGGCAATACTAGCAGCCCGCAGAGGTTTAGTTTAAACCCGAATTTGCACTTTAAGGATACTTGAATGGGTTGGATCAAGGTATCCTTGTGACATACAGCTGTTGAATTACAGTGACTTACACAAAACTTTTAGTTCATAATATGGTCAGCCATAAAACAAAAAAGTGACCTTGAATAGAATACTTAATATATAGATTAATCACATATAATTTTTGAAATCCTTTAATCCATCTAATGAGTATTATAGGGAGACACAAGTCTTTCATTGAATTTAAATTAGCAAAAATAATAAGAGAATATTGAAATACCTTCATCTTTCTAATCAACGTCTTCCTTCTCTCACTTTCGATGTGCAGCTGATGTTCCTTCAATTGCTCCTCATACTCATCCAACTGTTTTCCTTGAGTTTCTAATTGCAATTTAGCCTTTATATGCTCTAAATAAACTTCTTCAAAATAATCAGAAAGCCTCCTTAAGTGTCCTTTCTCTCTTAGATAATAACCAATAACATCTTTAGAATAGTAATCATCCTCTCGTGCAAGCCATGTATCAACTTATGTCCTCGAGAATTCGCAGGACTTTTGTAATAATCCTCCCTGCCACAACAATTGGACTCAAACTTCTCCTTAAGCATAATTACGTTGTTAAATTTTATATAATCTTGTTTAAACACAATCAAGGCAAATCCTAAATGACCATAATTATTTCTTAAAAGATAGTCCCGGTCTACATCTATTCCATATTCACTTAACTCATTCCTCAGTCTCTTGCCATCTTTCCCCGTGTGACGTTCATCCTTTAATTTGGTTTGGATATTTGCTAGAATACCCATCCATGGTGATACAAACAGTGTCTCCCCATCTACCGAGTTCATTTCAATTTTTTTAGGGGACTTAATATCCATTTCCAATGCTAAATGTCTTGTTTTATCTTTCAAACAGCTCATTTGCGTGTTGTTGACAAAATCTAATGCATGTTGTAAGAGCTCCTTAATGCTGTAAGTTCTAATATCTCTAACATAAATTGGGCATCTGTAATTTGAATCGCAAGCTATCCACTCCTTTTCTCCCTGCAATTGATAGTTTACGGTAAAAGGAAAATAAAAATTAGTTAAAATATAGTTTGTGAAAGTATACTTTTAATAAGTTTAGGGCAGGAAAATAAAAATACCTTTTAATCTGCAACCAATTTAGACATATCTTTATACGTTTTATTTAGCTGTATAGTTGCTTCTCCAGTCTGAAGAGAGGAAAAGGAGAAAATTTTAAAATATGTATAATCGTTGACAATAATAAATTAATCAAGGTGGCTACATGTCACGGAGTTCAGTTTTGTGTGTGTTAACCCGCGCGACACTTAGTCGATTTTGTATGCGAAGATGAGTTAAGTAAGCCTTGAAGAGTTGGAGAGAATCAGCGGAAGCCATGTGAGAGGCAAATAAGCGAGTTGGAAGTGTTGGAGAAAGAGAGAGAGAGAGAGAGAGCACAAGGGAGTTTTGCAAGTGAGCTTGTATTAAGAGAAAGAATTTGTGCTGTACAAATGAGAAGGGGTCACCTATTTATACATCTCAAGAGAAGGTGCTAGAATGGTATATCCTAGATATTTACAAGGAATATTCTAGATATACATTTAATATGGTTCCTTTCAGAATTCTCTAGGCAGCTGTAATGCATTCTGCTGAAAGTCTCTAGATGAAGACACTTCTACACGCTTCTAGGACCTTTCATAGGTAGTAAACAGGTTGGACAATACTGGCAGCCCGCAGAGCTTTAGTCTTAACCCGAATTTGCACTTTAAAGATACTTGAATGGGCTGGATCAAGGTATCCTTGTGACATACAGTTGTTGAATTACAGTGACTTACGAAAAACTTTTAGTTCATAATATGGTTAGCCATAAAATAAAAGAGTGACCTTGAATTTAATACTTAATATATAGATTAATCACATATAATTTTTGAAATCCTTTAATCCATCTAATGAGTATTATAGGGAGACATAAGTATTTCATTGAATTTAAATTAGCAAAAATAATAAAAGAATATTGAAATACCTTCATCTTTCTAATCAACATCTTCCTTTTCTCACTTTCGACGTGCAGCTGATGTTCCTTCAGTTGCTCTTCATACTCGTCCAACTATTTTCCTTGAGTTTCTAATTGCAATTTATCCTTTTCCAATGCTAAATGTCTTCCTTTATCTTTCAAACAGCTCATTTGTGTGTTGTTGACAAAATCTAAGGCATGTTGTAAGAGCTCCTTAATGTTGTAAGTTCTAATATCTCTAAAACAAATTGGGCATCTGTAAGTGGAATTGATATTTCCTTCCTTCATATTAGATATCTCACACCTAATATAACACAAGATAATTCAAAACATTAGAAACAAACTTATCCTCCAAAGGTGTGACATGCTTTATAGTATGCAACAACTTATTGTTTGACATATTTTATTCATAGCATAAAACTAAAATACACTCAACTTAGTACATTTACAAAAATAAAGGATTTTTTTCTCACATTTTATTTAAAAATAAAAAATAATAAAAAATAAAAAGGTCATCCATCCTCGTTATGTAACTTTAACATATAAAAGTTTCAATTTTGAAGCAAAACAACTAAAATAATATTAAAAAAAGAAAGGAAAGAAAACAAAAGGAAAGAAAGAAAATAAAATTAACAAAAAGAAGCTCTTCCATTCACGGGCATCAAAACGAACAAGCTATTGAGTTGTTCATTTTTTTTTCTCACATTTTATAAAAAAATAAAAAATAAAAACCCCATCCTCTCACTGTGTGATTTTAATACAAATAAGTTTCAATTTTAAAGTAAAACAACTACACATAAAGAAAAAAATTAAGGAAAAAAACAAGGACAAGGAACTCACATTCAAGGCCACATAAGCAAGCTGTTTAGTCTTTTTTTTTTAATCACATTTTATTGAAAAGATAAAAAAATAAAAAGTCCATTGAAATTGAACTACAACTTAAAAAAAAAAAAACCCACATTCACGGCCACGAATACGAATCAACTGTTTATGCAAAAATGGGCCTCAAAACCCTATAACGAATCTTTTTGATATTGAAGCAAAAAACAAAACTGCACTACAACTGAAAAAAGGAATAACAAAAGGAAGAAACTCACGTTCACTACCGCGAACACGAACGAACCGTTTATCCAAAAATGGACTTCAAAGCCCTATAATGAACTAACTAAAGCTACACGGGAGGCAGAGAAGGGGGACAGAGAATGCCTATCAATCGAGTGAGCTCCAGAGAGTAGAGAGCGCAGTGTCTTTCGTTTCCTTTCTTCTTATATTTCGACTTTTTATTGGTTTACTTAAGAGAAAGTTTGTGGGCCCACAACTCATGCAGAGACTATGACGTACGTAATGCTATTTTGAAAGTTTTGAGTATGTATTGTAGATGTTTATAATATATGTCGCCGTTTAAGGTTGCCACTCAAACTACACTGCCTGCTTATTTATCACTTTATCATTGACTCGTCATTAGACTGTCAAGACCCTCGCCCACTTTATTCTTCTTGTATATAACAATGAAGTGTTTGGCCCAAATGCCATTTCCTGTAAAATTTAATATTTGGGTATGTTAAAAGAGAGGACCAGAGAGCCAGTAAAGTTGCCGACTGTCCCTTTCTCTTTCCTCTTTCTTGCATAGGCTATTTGTTCTTAGTAATCTTTAAATGTTGGGTTGGTGCCGAATTCGCATGACCAAGTTTCTGTTTGTTTTTTTTTTTCAATTCATGGTGAAAGCCATTCAATCTTTCTTCTTTATGGAACAAGAAAGGGCTTCGAATTGCTTCAGTTCTTTTTTTTTTATTATTATTATTCCTCAATTTTCAAGATAAGATACTCACACCATGAAGAGGACATAAGCTTTTGAATTTGATGGCAAAATGCTTTCTATTTATACATCTCAAGAAAAGGTGCTAGAATAGTATATCCTAAATATTTATAAGGAATATTCTAGATAGGCATTTAATGTGGTCCCTTCCAGAATTCTCTAGGTAGCTGTAATGCATTTTGTTAAAAGTCTCTAGATGAAGATACTTCTACATGCTTTCGGGACCTTTCATAGGCAGCAAAAGGGCTGGGCAATACTAGCAGCCCGCGAAGGTTTAGTCTTAACCCGAACTTGCACTCTAAGGATATTTGAATGGGCTAGATCAAGGTATCCTTATAACATACAGCTGTTGAATTACAATGACTTACACAAAACCTTTAGTTCATAATATGGTCAGCCATAAAACAAAAGAGTGACCTTGAATTAAATACTTAATATATAGATTAATCACATACAATTTTTGAAATCCTTTAATCCATCTAATGAGTATTATAGGGAGACACAAGTCTTTCATTGAATTTAAATTAGCAAAAACAATAAGAGAATATTGAAATACCTTCATCTTTCTAATCAACGTCTTCTTTCTCTCACTTTCGATGTGCAGCTGATGTTCCTTCTATTACTCCTTATACTCGTCCAACTGTTTTCCTTGAGTATCTAATTGCAATTTAGCCATTATATGCTCTAGATAAACTTCATCAAAATAATCAAAAAGCCTCCTTAAGTCTCCTTTCTCTCTTAGATGATAACCAATAACATCTTTAAAATAGTAATCATCCTTTTGTGCAAGCCATCCATACAACTTATGGCCTCAAGAATTTGCAGGACTATTGTAATAATCCTCCATGCCACAACAATTGGACTCAAACTTCTCCTTAAGCATGATTGCATTGTTAAATCCTATAAATCTTGTTTAAACACAATCAAGGCAAATCCTAAATGACCATAATTATTTCTTAAAGGATAGACCCGATCTACATCTAATCCATATTCACTTAACTCATTCCTTAGTCCCTTGCCATCTTTCCCCACGTGAGGTTCATCTTTTAATTTGGTTTGGATATTTGCTAGAATAATCATCCACGGTGATAAAAACAGTGTCAGCCCATCTACCGAGTTCATTTCAATTTTTTTAGTGGACTTAATATCCATTTCCAATGTGAAATGTCCTGCTTTATCTTTCGAACAGCTCATTTGCGTGTTGTTGACAAAATCTAATGCATGTTGTAAGAGCTCCTTCATGCTAGAAGTTCTAATATCTCTAAAACAAATTGGGCATTTGTAAATTGAACCGCAAGCTATCCGCTCCTTTTCTCCCTACAATTGATAGTTTTCGGTAAAAGGAAAATAAAAATTAGTTAAAATATAGTTTGTGAAAGTATACTTTTAATAAGTTTAGGGCAAGAAAATAAAAATACTCTTTGATCTGCAACCAATTTAGACATATCTTTATACGCTTTATTTAGCTGTATAGCTGCTTCTCCAATCTGAAGAGAGGAAAAGGCGATAATTTTAAAATATGTATAATCGTTGACAATAATATATTAATTAAGGTGGATACATGTCACGGAGTTAGGTTTTGTGTGTGCTAACCCGCGCGGCACTTAGTCGATCTTGCGTGCAAAGATGAGTTAAGTAAGCCTTGGAGAGTTAGAGAGAATCAGCGGAAGCCGTGTGAGAGGCAAATAAGCGAGTTGGAAGTGTTGGAGAAAGAGAGAAAGAGAGAGAGCACAAGGGAGTTTTGTAAGTGAGTTTGTATTAAGAGAAAGGATTTGTGCTGTATAAATGAGAGGGGGTCACCTATTTATACATCTCAAGAGAAGGTGCTAGAATGATATATCCTAAATATTTACAAGGAATATTCTAGATATGCATTTAATGTGGTCCCTTCCAGAATTCTCTAGTGGACTTAATATCCATTTCCAATACTAAATGTCTTCCTTTATCTTTCAAACAGCTCATTTGTGTGTTGTTGACAAAATCTAATGCATGTTGTAAGAGCTCCTTAATGCTGTAAGTTCTAATATCTCTAAAACAGATTAGGCATCCTTAAGTGGAATTGATGTTTCCTTCCTTCATATTACATCCTCCAAAGGTGTGACATGCTTTCTGGTATGCAACAACTTATTGTTCGACATATTTTATTCATAGCAAAAAACTAAATTCCAATAAACTTAGTACATTTACAAAAATAAAGGTTTTTTTCTCACATTTTATTTAAAAATAAAAAATAATAAAAATAGAAAGGTCATCCATCCTCGTTATGTAACTTTAACATATAAAAGTTTCAATTTTGAGGCAAAACAATTGCAATAATATTAAAAAAAAGAAAATAAAATTAACAAAAAGAAGCTCTTCTATTCACGGGCATCAAAACCAACAAGCTATTGAGTTGTTCAATTTTTTTTAACATTTTATAAAAAAATAAAAAATAAAAACCTTGTCCTCTCACTGTGTGATTTTAATACAAATATGTTTCAATTTTAAAGTAAAACAACTGCACTAAAAAAAAAGACACATAAAGAAAAAAAATAAGAAAAAAAAAACAAGGACAAGGAACTCACATTCACGGCCATACAAGCAAGCTGTTCAGTTTTTTTTTTCTCACATTTTATTAAAAAGATAAGAAAAATAAAAAGTCCATGGAAACTACACTACAACTAAAAACAAAATTCGCATTCACGGCCACGAACACGAATAGACTGTTTATTCAAAAATGGAAGTCAAAATCCCATAATGAACCATTTCGAGTTTGAAGCAGAAAAACTACACTACAACTAAAAAGGAAAAAACAAAATGAAGAAACTCACATTCACGGCCACGAATACGAATCAACTGTTTATGCAAAAATGGGCCTCAAAACCATTTCGATTTTGAAGCAAAAAACAAAACTGCACTACAACTGAAAAAAAGAATAACAAAAGGAAGAAACTCACGTTCACTGCCACGAACACGAATGAACCGTTTATCCAAAAATGGACTTCAAAGCCCTGTAATGAACTAACTAAAGCTACACGGAAGGCAGAGAATGGGGACAAAGAATGCCTATCAACTGAGCGAGCTCAAGAGAGCGAAGAGCGCAGTGTCTTTCGTTTCCTTTCTTCCTACCTTTTGACTTTTTATTGGTTTACTTAAGAGAAAGTTTGTGGGCCCACAACTCACGCTGAGACTATGACGTATATAATGCCATATTGAAAGTTTTGAGTGTGTATTGTAGATGTTTATAATATACGTTGCCATTTGAGGTTGCCACTCAAATTGCACTGCCTGCTTATTTACCACTTTACCACTGACTGGTCGTTAGACTGTCAAGACCTTCGCCCACCTTATTCTTCTTGTATATAACAATGAAGTGTTTGGCCTAAATGTCATTTCCTGTAAAATTTAATATTTGGGTATGTTAAAAGAGAGGACCGGAGAGCTAAGAAAGTTGTCGATTGTCCCTTAGTCGATCTTGCGTGCGAAGATGAGTTAAGTAAACTTTGGAGAGTTTAAGAGAATCAGCAGAAGCCGTGTGAGAGGCAAATAAGCGAGTTAGAAGTGTTGGAGAAAGAGAGAGAGTGAGAGAGCACAAGAGAGTTTTGCAAGTGAGCTTGTATTGAGAGAAAGGATTTGTGCTGTACAAATGAGAGGGGGTCACCTATTTGTACATCTCAAGAGAAGGTGCTAAAATGGTATATCCTAGATTTTTACAAAAAATATTCTAGCTGTGCATTTAATGTGGTCCCTTCCAGAATTTTCTAGGCAGCTGTAATGCATTCTGCTAGAAATCTCTAGATAAAGACACATTTACACACTTTTGGGACCTTGCATAGGTAGCAAACGGGTTGGGTAATGTTAGCAGCCAACAGAGGTTTAGTCATAACCCGAATTTGCACTTTAAGGATACTTAAATGGGCTGGATCAAGGTATTCTTGTGACATACAGCTGTTGAATTATAGTGACGTACGCAAAACTTTTAGTTCATAATATGGTCAATCATAAAACAAAAGAGTCACCTTGAATTGAATACTTATTATATAGATTAATTACATACAATTTTTGAAATCCTTTAATCCATCTAATAAGTATTATAGGGAGACATAAGTCTTTCATTGAATTAAAATTAGTAAAAACAATAAGAGAATATTGAAATACCTTCATCTTTCTAATCAACGTCTTCCTTCTTTCACTTTTGATGTGCAGCTGATGTTCCTTCAATTGCTCCTTATACTCATCTAACTGTTTTCCTTGAGTTTCTAATTGCAATTTAGCCTTTATATGCTCTAAATAAACTTCTTCAAAATAATCAGAAAGCCTCTTTAAGTGTCTTTTCTCTCTTAGATGATAACCAATAACATCTTTAGAATAGTAATCATCCTCTCGTGCAAGCCATCCATACAACTTCTGGCCTCGAGAATTCGCAAGATTGTTGTAATAATCCTCCTTGCCACAACAATTGGACTCAAACTTCTCCTCAAGCATAATTGTGTTGTGAAATCCTAGACAATCTTGTTTAAACAAAATCAAGGCAAATCCTAAATGACCATAATTATTTCTTAAAAGATAGACCCGATCTACATCTAATCCATATTCACTTAACTCATTCCTCAGTCTCTTGCCATCTTTCCCCACGTGACGTTCATCCTTTAGTTTGGTTTGGATATTTGTTAGAATATCCATCCATGGTGATACAAACAGTGTCTCCCCATCTACCGAGTTCATTTTAATTTTTTTAGTGGACTTAATATCCATTTCTAATGCTAAATGTCTTGCTTTATCTTTCAAATAGCTCATTTGCATGTTGTTGACAAAATCTAATGCATGTTGTAAGAGTTCCTTAATGCTGTAAGTTCTAATATCTTTAAAACAAATTGGACATCTTTAATTTGAACCGCAAGCTATCCGCTCCTTTTCTCCCTGCAATTGATAGTTTCCGGTAAAAGGAAAATAAAAATTAGTTAAAATATAGTTTGTGAAAGTATACTTTTAATAAGTTTAGGCAAGAAAATAAAAATATCTTTTGATCTGCAACCAATTTAGACATATCTGTATATGCTTTATTTAGCTGTATAGTTGCTTCTCTAGTCTGAAGAGAGGAAAAAGAGATAATTTTAAAATATGTATAATCCTTGACAATAATATATTAATCAAGGTGGCTATATGTCACGAAGCTAGGTTTTGTGTGCACTAACCGGCGCAGCACTTAGTTGATCTTGCGTGCGAATATGAGTTAAGTAAGCCTTGGAGAGTTGGAGAGAATCAGCGGAAGCCGTGTGAGAGGCAAATAAGCGAGTTAGAAGTGTTGGAGAAAGAGAGAGAGAGAGAGCACAAGAGAGTTTTGCAAGTGAGCTTGTATTGAGAGAAAGGATTTGTGCTGTATAAATGAGAGGGGGTCACTTATTTATACATCTCAAGAATAAGTGCTAGAATGGTATATCCTAGATATTTACAAGGAATATTCTAGATATACATTTAATCTGGGCCCTTCAAGAATTCTCTAGGCAGTTGTAATGCATTCTGCTAGAAGTTTCTAGATGAAGACACTTCTACACGTTTCCGGGACCTTCCATAGATAGCAAGCGGGCTGGGCAATGCTGGCAGCTCGCAGAGGTTTAGTCTCCACCCGAATTTGCACTTTAAGGATACTTAAATGGGCTAGATCGAGGTATCCTTGTGACATACAGTTGTTGAATTATAGTGACATACGCAAAACTTTTAGTTCATAATATGGTCAGTCATAAAACAAAAGAGTCACCTTGAATTGAATACTTGATATATAGATTAATCACATAAAATTTTTGAAATCCTTTAATCCATCTAATGAGTATTATAGTGAGACATAAGTCTTTCATTGAATTAAAATTAGTAAAAACAATAAGAGAATATTGAAATACCTTCATCTTTCTAATCAACGTCTTCCTTCTCTCACTTTCGTTGTGCAGCTGATGTTCCTTCAATTGCTCCTCATACACGTCCAACTGTTTTCCTTGAGTTTCTAATTGCAATTTAGCCCTTATATGCTTTAACACTTCTACTCGTCCATTCTGCTGGAAGTCTCTAAATGAAGACACTTCTACATGCTTCCAGGACCTTCCATAGGCAGCAAACGGGTCCGGTAATGCTGACAGCCCGTAGAGGTTTAGTCTCAACTCGAATTTGCACTTTAAGGATACTTGAATGGGCTGGATCAAGGTATTCTTGTGACATACAGCTGTTGAATTATAGTGACGTACGCAAAACTTTTAGTTCATAATATGGTCAATCATAAAACAAAAGAGTCACCTTGAATTGAATACTTATTATATAGATTAATTACATACAATTTTTGAAATCCTTTAATCCATCTAATAAGTATTATAAGGAGACACAAGTCTTTCATTGAATTAAAATTAGTAAAAACAATAAGAGAATATTGAAATACCTTCATCTTTCTAATCAACGTCTTCCTTCTCTCACTTTTGATGTGCAGCTGATGTTCCTTCAATTGCTCCTCATACTCCTCCAACTGTTTTCCTTGAGTTTCTAATTGCAATTTAGCCTTTATATGCTCTAAATAAACTTCTTCAAAATAATCAGAAAGCCTCCTTAAGTGTCCTTTCTCTCTTAGATGATAACCAATAACATCTTTAGAATAGTAATCATCCTCTCGTGCAAGCCATCCATACAACTTCTGGCCTCGAGAATTCGCAAGATTGTTGTAATAATCCTCTCTGCCACAACAATTGGACTCAAACTTCTCCTCAAGCATAATTACGTTGTTAAATCCTATACTTGTTTAAATACAATCAAGGCAAATCTTAAATGACCATAATTATTTCTTAAAGGATAGACCCGATCTACATCTAATCCATATTCACTTAACTCATTCCTCAATCTCTTGCCATCTTTCCCCACGTGATGTTCATCCTTTAATTTGGTTTGGATATTTGCTAGAATACCCATCCATAGTGATACAAACAGTATCTCCCCATCTACCTAGTTCATTTCAATTTTTTTAGTGGACTTAATATCCATTTCCAATGCTAAATGTCTTGCTTTATCTTTCAAACAACTCATTTGCATGTTGTTGACAAAATCTAATGCATATTGTAAGAGCTCTTTAATGCTGTAAGTTCTAATATCTCTAAAACAAATTTGGCATCTTTAATTTGAACCACAAGCTATCCGTTCCTTTTCTCCCTACAATTGATAGTTTATGGTAAAAAGAAAATAAAAATTAGTTAAAATATAGTTTGTGAAAGTATACTTTTAATAAGTTTAGAGCAAGAAAATAAAAATACCTTTTGATCTATAACCAATTTAGACATATCTTTATACGTTTTATTTAACTGTATAGTTGCTTCTCCAGTCTGAAGAGAGGAAAAGGATATGATTTTAAAATATGTATAATCGTTGACAATAATATATTAATCAAGGTGGCTACATGTAATAGAGTTAGGTTTTGCGTGTGCTAACCTGCGCGACACTTAGTTGATCTTGCGTGCGAAGTTGAGGTAAGTAAGCCTTGGAGAGTTTGAGAGAATCAGCGGACGCCGTGTGAGAGGCAAATAAGTGAGTTAGAAGTGTTGGAGAAAGAGAGAGAGAGCGCAAGAGAGTTTTACAAGTGAACTTATATTGAGAGAAAGGATTTGTGTTGTGCAAATGAGAGGGAGTCACCTATTTATACATCTCAAGAGAAGGTACTAGAATGGAATATCCTAGATATTTACAAGAAATATTCTATATATGCATTTAATGTGTCCCTTCCAGAATTCTCTAGGTAGCTGTAATGTATTATGCTGGAAGTTTCTAGATGAAGACACTTCTACACATTTTCGAGACCTTTCATAGGCAACAAACGGGCTGGGCAATGTTGGCAGCTCGCAGAGATTTAGTCTTAGCCCAAATTTGCACTTTAAGGATACTTGAATGGGCTGAATCAAGGTATCCTTGTGACATACAACTGTTGAATTACAGTGACTTACGCAAAACTTTTAGTTCATAATATGGTCAGCCATAAAACAAAAGAGTGACCTTGAATTGAATACTTAATATATAGATTAATCACATACAATTTTTGAAATCCTTTAATCCATATAATGAGTTTTATAAGGAGACACAAGTCTTTCATTGAATTTAAATTAGCAGAAACAATAAGCGAATATTGAAATACCTTCATCTTTCTAATCAACCTCTTCCTTCTCTCACTTTCGATGTGCAGTTGATGGTCCTTCAATTGCTCCTCATACTCGTTCAACTGTTTTCCTTGAGTTTATAATTACAATTTAGCCTTTATATGCTCTAAATAAACTTCTTCAAAATAATCAGAAAGCCTCCTTAGGTGTCTTTTCTTTCTTAGATGATAACCAATAACATCTTTAGAATAGTAATCATCCTTTTATGCAAGCCATCCAGACAACTTATGGCCTCGAGAATTCACAGGACTATTGTAATAATCCTCCCTGCCATAACAATTGGACTCAAACTTCTTCTTAAACACAATTGCGTTGTTAAATCCTATACAATCTTGTTTAAACACAGTCAAGGCAAATCCTAAATGACCATAATTATTTCTTAATGGATAGACCCAATCTACATCTAATCCACATTCACTTAACTCATTCCTTAGTCTCTTGTCATCTTTCCCCACGTGACGTTCATCCTTTAATTTGGTTTGGATATTCATCCACGGTGATACAAACAGTGTCCCCTCATCTATCGAGTTCATTTCAATTTTTTTAGTAGACTTAATATCCATTTCCAATGTTAAATGTCTTGCTTTATCTTTCAAATAGCTCAATTGTGTGTTGTTGACAAAATGTAAAGCATGTTGTAAGAGGTCATTAATGCTGTAAGTTCTAATATCTCTAAAACAAATTGGGCATCTGTAATTTGAACTGCAAGCTATCTATTCCTTTTCTCCCAGCCATTAAATATATTATTTTTCTTAATCTAAGATTACTCAATATCTAACAAAAAAAATATTAGTGCAGCTAATTTACTTCTTAGTTGCTAAACCATAATTGATATGATAATTGGAGTAAGATCTCAATTTATATTATCTTATTTTACTATATTTTATATCTTTTAATAATATTTAAATTAGAAATTTAAATAACTATATGATTATATTTAATAAATTATAAATATGATCTAAAATTTGAAATAAGTACATGCAAGGAGCATAATTTCTTGGAAAATTTTAAATTTGGATGGTCAATTCCTAATAATACAAAAAGTGAAACATATATGAAATAAAATGACAATTATGTAAAATCAATTTATACATAAGCAATATTCTAAAAATTTCTTTAAATTTTTTACTTGTTACTAACAAAAATTTAAATAATAATACTTAGTTTCATTGTATATAATATCTCCCGACTTTAAATCTTTGTATTTTTCTATCATACTAAAAAATGAAACGAGAGATTTATAAACTAAAAATGTGCCAAAGAGTTAATAGGAGTAAGAAAGCATTACCTCTAAAAATTTTATCCCATGAAATATATATATATAAAAAAAACTTATGATAAAAAGAAAATATCATTTTAAGAAAATATATGTTTGAATTTTTATAATAAAAGTGTTTGAATTGTTCATAAAAATTATAATTAAATTTTATAATAAAAATATTATATTTTGTTGACATTTCTTATGTTTTGAATTATAAATTATAAAATATGAATAATTATCTCTATTTTTATAAATATTACACCCACTTGCAAATTAAATTTTAAAATTAAAAAAAGAGTTAAAATTTTAATTATTAAATTATTTTTCAAAGTCATTTCTTTATTTTCCCTTTTCCTCGTTAACTCCTTTAAATGGAATGGATTACTCTTTTTTTTTTTTTTACTAAAATGGGTTACTTTATGAGTGGCTGTGTAAAACGATAAACTTCATTAGGTAGGCCCACAAAAGGACTGCTGGGTCGTAAACTAGTCATTTGGGCTTGCCTCTTTCTGAGCCCACTATCTTCACAGCCTTTTTTTCTTTTTTTTTTTTTAAATAAAGCAATAATAATAATAATAATAATTGTGATGCTAAAAATCCAATAGGTTCGATAACTTAGTGCTTCTCGACGTGTTATTTAAATTGTAATCAAATCATAAGTAAATATTGTTCTTAGAAATATGAAAACGTTATGATTTATATGAGTTCTCTTCCGGCACCAAATAGAGCATTCGAGCCTGAAAAAACGTCTTTACGAGGAAAAAGCTTTAGAATAATGATAAATAAAAGAAAGAGTAAAGAGACATGAATAAATTACGACATTTTCAGGACCACAAACGAAAAAAAAAGAGAGAGAGACACGGATAAAGACAACAGATGTATATTAAATAAATTTTCTGGATCTGCGTAACCATCCCTTCACACTGAACCCAAACAACTCCCGAGTCGTAACATAACGCCAACGAACAGCCACTCTGGTAGAAAATAATAAAAAAAAAAAACCTAGCTTTATTGCTAATCATTAATGAATTAGCACTATAAAATAAAACTGTTTCACCCATTTCCTCTGTGCATTAATCATTGCTGATTAGTTTAAGGACCGTATGTGACAAAAGAAGCAGCGTCAGAAGTGCTCGGTGACAACAGAAGCGATATCAAAAGCCACTCTTCCTCTCTGCCTCTCCCCGTCTCTAACGTCCTTCTTTTTTAGTTTTTTTTTTTTTTTTCCCATCACAAACCCAAGTCAAGAAACAACGTACAGAGAGAGAAGAAAAGGCCTTTTTTCGGTTGTTTTCTTTTTTCAAAATTAGAATATATGTAGATGTTAATTTTGAAAAATTTTGAAGCAGTCGGCCACGCTGCACGCACGTACACAGTAGACACCGGCTAGTTGGACGTTTAAGGCCCGGCATTACCACGCCATCGCTGTCCTCTACGCAGTTCTAGGCAGAGATTATTGATTGTAATGGCAGTACAACTTTAAACTATGGAAGAGAAAAAGAAAAGTCAATGTAGATTTTGATTTCTTTATCTTTCTTCGCTGCCTCCCAACTTTACTCACTTTTTATTCTCTTTGTTTTTCACCTCCGCACACACCCACGCACTCTCTCTCTCTCTCTCTCTCTGTCTCCCTCTTTTTCTCACTTTCTTTTCTCTCTCTTTCCATTCCTTAACTGAGTGGCTTTCACGAGCTCTATCATCATCATCACGTTCTTTTAGCTCCAATATACTTCAAGTTTCAATCCATCTCAGACAGCTTTACTTCGCTAAATTTCCAGCTCTGTTTTTTGGATTCTTAGCTTTGACTTCAAACCTTCGACTGGATCATCATCTTGTCTTTGATTCGCTTGGAATTTCCTATCTTCTTAGCGAAAAGATTGATTCTTTTTTCCCTCCATGGACAAGGAAAAGTTTTTCGTGAACGAGGCAGCCAACGCAACAGAACCCGTTTGGAATTCTTGCAGTTTTGCAATGGAAATGCAACCCAATGATCTTAATTCTTGTTTTTTCAATCCTAAGTGGGATAACTCAATGGATCAGGGCGATCCCTTTGAGTCTGCTTTAAGCTCCATGGTTTCATCTCCTGTAGCTTCCAGTCCCAATGTTAATGCCATTTCTTCTCAAGGAGGCGGTGGTGAAACTCTTATGATCAGAGAACTCATTGGAAAATTAGGAACCATTTGCAATTCTGACAAGATTTCACCGCAACCCTTCATTAACAGCACCAATAACAATGCTAGCACTAACAATTCATGTTACAGTAGCCCTTTGAATTCCCCACCAAAATTAAACCTGTCAATGGTGGACTCACAGATCAGAGGGAATCTGCCAATTCTTGGAAACAGTATGGTTAACCATACAGGTTTAGCTCCATTTCCAGCTGATCCTGGATTTGTAGAGAGGGCTGCAAGATATTCCTGCTTTGGCAGCAGGAATTTCGGTGTCCCAGGTGGGCTACTTGGGTTGAATGAAGCTGAATTACCTAATAGGATCATGTCAAGAATAGAACTTCGTAATGTTTCGAGAGTTTCGAGCAATAATTCAATGAAGGTTATTGGATCTCAACCAAAAGTTCAAGAAAGCAATAAGAGCTCACTGCAGGAAGGTAACTTGAGTTCAGACAAGAAAGAAACTGCAGAATTTGGAGATTCCAGGGAGGTCTCCTCAGTGTCTGAGCAGATCCCAGTTGGGGAAATGAGCATCAAAGGCCAAAATGACTACAATGTCCGCAAAAGGAAATCAATTCCCAGAGGAAAAGCCAAAGAAGCTCCCTCTGTTTGTGATTGCAAGGTAATTCATTGAAATTCAGTTCATTTTTAGTGTTTGTCCCAGATTTTGTTGAGAACTTTATGGAGATACCAATGAAGGAGTTCATTTCAGGTAGTAGCAGAGAACAATAATGAATCGAGTGCGAAGAGAAGCAAATCAGATGAATCTTATGGGACAGACAAGGATGCAGGAAAAGCCAAAGAGGAACAGCAATATGGGAATCAGAAACAGAACAAGGATAACACAAAACCACCAGAGCCACCAAAGGACTACATCCATGTCAGAGCTAGAAGGGGTCAGGCCACTGATAGCCACAGTCTTGCTGAAAGAGTAGGAAACTAAGAATTGATGAGATTCGTTTTGTAGTCATTTTTGTGATGTCCTGCCATAATGACATCTGCATTAACAACTCTCTTGTGTGTGTGTGTTTTTTTTCTTTTTGTCTTTTTTGCCTGGTCAGGTTCGGAGAGAGAAAATTAGTGAAAGAATGAAGTTTCTTCAGGATCTTGTTCCTGGTTGCAATAAGGTGTTTATACCCTGCTAAGTTTTCTTTTACTGTAGAGGCGCTTGTTTGCACCTGAAACATATTAGTAGACACATCAAATGGAATTTACTAAATTGGCTTGAATTTCCAAATTGCAGGTGACTGGGAAAGCAGTGATGCTTGATGAGATTATAAACTATGTGCAATCATTACAGCGCCAAGTTGAGGTACATTCAAAACTCTGCCAAGGGCCCTCATTCTTAGATTTATTGCTGGACTTGATTTGTAAAAAGTGTTGTACTTGTCCACATCGCTTGCAGTTTCTCTCTATGAAGTTGGCAACTGTAAATCCTAGGATGGACTTCAATATGGAAGCTCTTCTGTCCAAGGGTGTAAGTTGATCTTCAATTTGCACTCCAATTGTCATGTGTTAGCTTTACAACTAATCTGAATATCCCTTGAATGATCATTTATATCATTATGTGTTGCAGAATTTTCAATCTCGTGGATCCATGTCAAATAATCTCTATCCACTGGATTCCTCAGTGAGTTTCCCTAATGGCTACCAGTCACGGCGAGGGCTACCATTGCAAAATGGCATATCCAGTAGTGCAGGAACCCGACTTCCTATGACAGCTTTAAATTCTGCATCGAGGCAAAACCCAAGTATGCAATTGTCGCCACTTGGATCCAATGATGCTGCTCACCCGGTAACTAAACAGAAGAAATTGTAGCTGATCTCGTGTGTTTTGGATAGATCTTCATCGTTAAACATCGTTGCTGGTCAATTTGTTATTTACAGGCTTCAACATCTTGGGAGGATGACCTTCAAAGTGTTGTGCAGATGGGATTTGGCCAAAATCTGCAGCAGAGCTTTCACGGTAAAACCGAATATAGTGAAATTGTGGAAAATCTGATCTTAATTGTCGAATTTGTAATTTTTTGAGTTTTTTTTTTTTTTAAAGGCACTAAAATCCACTTTTTCTTATTGCAGGCTCAATCCCTGCAGCTCAAATGAAAACTGAGCTATGATTAACTAAGGAGCAGTTTTCCATTCAGTTGAGTTTCACCAGGAGACCGAGAGGCTTCTGCATATACACTCAAGTTTCCAGCTTGGAACACTCTTTAGATTGGAGAAAAAAGAAAATTATTTGCCATTTTGATTTTGTCTTTTTCATCAGTGATTCAAGCAACTGATTCTTTGGAGAATTATATAAACAACTCCACACTGTAACATCTAGAACCAATTGCAAGCGGTGGTGAAACAATTCTATTAAAGCCACAACTCACTTTGTAACATTCATAGGGGAAAGTGGTTGACAATTGAGTGAGATTAAGGGGAGAGAGAGAGAGAGAGTTTCTTATAATTATTGTAACTGTTTTGTTCCAACCTTGTATGATAAATAAATATCATCAGTTCTTTGAGACAACCCATGAATACTTTCTTCCCTTTCCTTCTTTTAATTACTTTTGATTGTCTTCAATTTACTGCTCTTTAAATTCAGAAAAATAATTATGCCGTGATTAACTCTGGAGACATGTCTTAAAAAAGGTGCACGAATCTCCCGCATTGTAAAGTAGGGGTTTGGCGAAGGTTCAGAAGTACACAACATTACTTTTGCTTTTTACCAAGAGATTGTTTTCGATTCTTTTTCAAATTTTCGACTATTTTATTGAATTGATAGTTCATGTAAGACTGTCATACAAATAAATCTTATCGGGTTAGTTCACTCGACAAAGAGATGATTTTAATATCAAGGGTTTAAATCCTAGTGTCATGAACACAAACAATTTCATATTCTTCTCGAACGTGGCCTGTGATTCAAGTCATTAGTCACTGGCGTAGAAACAAAATGGTCTAGAAAACTTAAGCTGATTATTTGAGCATCTTTGATTAGAAGGATTGTCCAGCTGCGAGCAGCATTTAAGATGTTACAAATTTCTGTCTTAACTTTTCCTTGATGGCTTTCAGTTTGAGACACAGAAATCACACAAAAACAAAAAACAGTTATAATGATAATGATACCCTCTAACATTGCTTTCAGATTTAGCTGGAAAACATTGATGCTGGGGCCTCCAACTGGATGACACAGTGCAAGAGCAAGTGAAAATGGCGCAACTTGTGGGAATATGCATTCTTAATTGTAACCAGCTGTTAAGTGGGGACAAATGATCTTTTAAGTTCAACTTATGATTGGGAATGATTTTTGTGCTTTTATTTTTTGGCTGGAATCCAAAGTGATTTGGACATTTACTTCACACAATTTAGATAACAAGATTATCACTCTGTAAAATTTTTAAAAAAATCAAATATATGTAATTTATACTTTATTTTTTTAAGAAAATATTTTTAAAACTCAATCACAATATAATAATGTTACCATTATACCAAGATTCATCTTTCAATAATTTTCTTGATTGTTGCAGACTTGTAATATATATTTGCAAACTCTCCTAATAGAAATACATGATTGTAGCATAAAAAATAACATGGCATTAAGTGTACTTGTATAGTTGTATATGTTTTCACTTTTTCTATGCATTCCATTACTTATCTTTTTATGTTGAGAGTGGGCATTTGGTAGTAGTGAAGTTCTGACTTGACTGAGGCTAAGGAATGAGAGGCCTTCTACCATCTCATCCGCTTTGGAAAGTATAATGGAAAGGAAAGGAGATCTGAATATGGATATGTGGAAGAATAAAGTAGAGGAACTGAGATGTAGATATATACTCTTTTTGATGGAAGTAATGGAACTCATATGTAGATAGATACTCTTTTGAAGGTGGACTGCCTCTTCCATGTAAGGCTGTCAGAAAAATCCAATTTTCCCAGGACCAGCAAGAGAACTCGGCTGCTTACTTCATAAATTTCCTGATCAATGGCCTGGAAAAAAAGGGATGTGAGAGCATTAATGTGCATTGCAGAACAAGTAAAGGCAAATGATTTAAAAAGTTAGTACATGCAACAGTATGAATTTAATTTTTTGTCTCACATGAGATTTCTTTTCTCTTTCTACCGTGTACATATTTATGTTTCATCATAAAAAGTCTGACAATATTTGTAACCCGGTCAAAAGAAAAAAGAAAAAAAAATAAAAAACTTACCAATTTTCAGTTAAGGAAAAGTGATCTTCCTTCAACCAACCCAGAAAAGCAAAATTAAGGGCAGGGGCCACAGATCCTTCTTTATATCAGCAAACAACAATCTCAAAAAATTAAAATAAAAAAAAGTAAAATTTTAAGAAAAAAAAAAGGAGGGACTTGTAAACGTCTAAAGCAAAAGACAATTTAATTATCCTCGGTATTGCACAATGTGCTAATATAGAGATAAGAATCGTTACACATCATTATTAAGTCTTGAATGCCATGGAAAAATGTTAGGTAGGCTGATTAAGACGATTCACAACTTTTTGTGGACATATCATTAGCAATCACGTTTTCCCTCGAGCTCATATTCATGGGGTTATTTTACTGAATTTACATTTGCAGTTTCGGCAATTAGCACACTGCCTCAAGCAAAACAGAGAATTGAATTTACCAAATGTGAATTGCCAAGGCGTCCCGTCACTAATAATTCTGCAGCAAGCATGCTATTGCTTCAGTGGATTATTTATTTATTTTTCTATTTTTGTATGTAATTCAGCGGAAGCAACTTAATTGATCATAATTGGGCACATATACATAGGAAAATAAGCCTACTTAGTGGTTAAATGGTTAAAATCCTAAATTAGTTCCTACCGAAAAGTAGTTGGTATCTGCCTGATTTTTAGGTTTCACATCAGAAATTTGTGTCCAAGGAAATGTTCCAATAAAATCTCATACTACACAAAGGGGGAAAAAAAAAAAACAAATCAAAGTATCATGGAGATTCGGACGCAAAAACTTTACCTCTTAATCCTGGTCAACATGTAACAATCATGACAAGCTGGCAGGTGAATAACATTTTATTCCAACCAGTTCTTTGAAGAGTTAGGTGTGGTGAATTCAATTGCATCATTTGATGGCTTCTTTGTCATCCTGTCAAATTAACTAGATCACTAATCCTAAGACAAAAAAAAAGGGGGGGGAGGGGGGGGTTCAGGTTCTTGTTGCTATCATCAAATTTGATTTAATAAGATAACAAAACCTGCCATGGCGCAGAAAGTCTAGAGAAATTCACTCTTTTATTGCTGCACGAAGAAAAGCTAAATTGGAAAGAGATTCCACGAGTGACTCCGGTAATGACGAGCACAACGGGACCCGCGGCAGGAAATATGATTAGGAGAGGCTGATGGAAGATGTCTGCTCTGTGGGGTTATAGTATAACTTGTAACTATTATCCTTACATAGGTGGTGTGGTCCATCTTACCAGCCTGTCAAAGCTTTCCCTCCCTAATCTCGTGCTGCATCTGTCAACGTAATAACGACTTTCCTTCAGCTCCATCTTTTTCTCTCCATCTTTCTCCTCCGTAACAATTGGCTTCACTTTAGTGGGTAATGGCACGACCCTTTTTAGATCAAGGCGGTAGAGAAAAGAAACATCAAGTACCTAACACTCTAATTCTCTATTTCGTGCAGTGCAAATGCCTAATGCATATAAGAAAAAAAAAAAAAAAAAAAAGGCCAGAATACCGTTCGAGTTTCGCAAAGCCGTAGAGAAGAGGCTCAAGGATATGTATTACAAAATTGGCCCAAATGGTGAGATTATTTTCTTTCGCCTTCCATACTAAATGGTTGATGTTATCTAGATGTCACTTTCAGACCCATTTTCTCTGTAGCGACTTGGCCAGTTCCTAGATATACATACATTGAATTCCCACTTGTACAAGCATGGCTGGGGTTAGAAAGCGTATCATTGTTTCCATCCATCGCCAGCCTCTAACTCACTCAAATAGCCTTTGGTTTTCAAAAATTGGTCCACAGGGTTGGATAGATTCATGTCAGAGAGAAGACAAGGCCACAAACTATTTGTTTGATGGTCTCCATGAGAATTAAGAGTTTTCTTTTCATGCCGGGAGGCTGCCAAAGGACTTGTGGGCTGTCTGCCTCCTTCATACCACCTGTGATCCACTTGAAGATTGCTCCTATCCTCTTGACACCCATACCAAACGTATAGATGTAATAGTCAATTATTGCTAAGCGTTAGTGGGAAGCAGGATAGCAAATTCAAATATACTAAAAAGAGTGCGCAGCACCCCGAAGAGGTTGTTAGGGACATCCACATCTCACAATTGTGAGTATTTTGGAGGAGGCTGTCTCTTCTCTTGGGCAAGTTAAGGGGTTAACGTATGAATGATCTTAGTTTTGTTGTCTCTACAAGGTCAGTGGGATCCATGTATCCAAAAATTAAACCCCTTATTGATAATTTATATTTTTATTATTGAACTTATTATGTGATTTTATTTTTATTATTTGATTTTAATTTGTTACAATTACATTATTTAACTTTAATTTAATTTAATTTAATTATTATATCATTTTATTAGTTAAAAATTTATGAAATTTATTTTTTAAAACATATATTTTTATATAATTAAATTTATTAATTAACATATTAGTAATAATTAAATTAAATTTTTTAATTTGAAACATTATAATTAATAACAAAATTAAAAATTCTAAATAATTCCACAAATATTTTTTTTAGAATTATTTTTTATTTAAAAACTTACCCACCTTCAAATGATTCAATTCACCATATAGTCTAGTAGTTAAAAAAAATACTTCACATCACATAATATCTAGCACACCACTTTATGATTTTTTTTTTTTTTTGCATTTTTTCCAATTTTTAAAGGAGTAAATTTTTTAATAAAATTTAAATTATGTTTAAAATTTATATAATTATTATTAATAAAAATATACTTCTTCAAAAATTATAAAAAAGTATAAAAAATACTTTTTATTTTTTATCTTGTAATATAGCATCATGAGATGTGAATTTTAATCTATTTTTTATTAATATATTAATTAATAAATTTAATTATATAAAATATATTATTTAGAAGGTAAATTATATAAATATTTACTTAATAAAATGACTTAATGATTAAATTAAAATGTAATAATTTAATAAAAATAAAAATAAAAGTAAGTAATAAATTCATTAATCTGAATTACTCAATGCCTTATTTATCAAGTACACCAGAGTCCTTAGCAAGCTCCAAATTTCACATTTTGTGGGTTTTTTTGCAAGGACCGGGAGTCGAACTCCCTACTTCGTCCCCCACTTAGTGGGGGTGGCCATCTCGACTAGGCATAGATGGTAGTATTTTTTCATACTACACCACAGTTCTGAGCATGAAAATTCTTGTATTTTTTCAGCTTTTTGCCTGTCACACATGCATGTCCATATCTGCTTTCCATTTCTGCTTCTAAGAATGTGTGAATGAGAGATATTGGTGCTCCCATATTCCATTATACTCATGAACTGCAACAATATCTATATGCATACAAGGGACAAAATGAGAACCAACATGTTTGTGCTCACGAATGAGAACTTGTATCACCAAAATAAACCTAAAGAGAATATTACAAGTTTAAAGGTATATCACTTTTTCTTTTTTCATCCAATTTAAAGGTATCACATTAACTGATAGGGATACTTACATTGTCTTCCTGCAGAGTGTTGCCCTCTCTATATGTTACACCGATCATACCCAGAGAACCATGTAGATGGTTCTGCAAGTTCTGACAAATCAACATTTTCACCATTATAGAATGGTTCAAACTCCTCTCTCCATCGCTGGTCACCTTCATTAATAGGCTCTCCTACATCATAATTAGCCATTTCACGATCATTGTAAGCAGGCCGTATAGCTTCTTTGGGTAGACGTGACTCCGAAAGAAGCTCATTCAGAGTACTAATCTCATTTGCATGTTTTCTCTTAAGCTTATCAATCTGTTTGTATGCTTTGGCAGCTTCTTGCTCTGCCTCCATAGCCCTCTTCTGCCAAAAAGGGGAAAAAAAAACCATCGAAGTGCAAAGGGAACAAATCAGCAATGGCTAGGCTATGATCAACTTCAATATTAAGCACTCGTAGGTTCTAGTTGAAATACAAAATTTTGACTGGCATGCAAGACAGCAATGCAGATGATTACATGGTACTATTAAATTTTAAGGCAGTAAGAAGCTTTCCCAAAAATTTCATCACAAAAAAAAAAGGGGCATTCCTGAGAACCACAAGCTTGCCTAGAATAAGTGGCACTGTTCAAAGGGTAAGTACTGGCTTCTGTAACTCTGCGCTCTGATACTTAGACGTGTAAGTCAAGCAAGATGTATAACAGGTAAAAAGCTTCTATTCAACAATTTGAAACAAATCTCCACAGGAAAATTTCCTTTCTTATACATTGAACTTATTAATATCATTTTGCAATTCATGATTGAAAACAAAATGACAAACAATACAGAAATAAACTTGAGCAAAAATGTTGCTTCCATGTAAACACTAGGATGAATAGGTGACAGACTAAGATTGAATATTTTTTCCTGTCAAAAAGATGCCACGTAATGTGTACACGTGGGAATGCAATAATCAAGTCAAAGCAAAACAAAGATGTCTTTCATCATCTCTTCTTCACTAGATCACAAGAAGGGAAAAAAAAGTAGTACAACATTTTTCCTTTTCCCAATCCCACAAGCTTTTTGGAACAGAACTCTCACAAAAAAGGGGATCAAAAGAGACTTCACCACTGTATCTGTATATCAAAGCACGTAAGAAAGACCCAGACAAGCAGAGAGAAGTCCATAGATAAAAAGCTGCACCCCAATAAATTTGGAACGAGCGTCAATACATGGAATCCGCACACCATAGAGAGTGCAAGATAATTGACAAGTTTGCTATTTCAGGTGCCTTCTTTTTTTGGCCCAAGCATCCTCGTGTTCAGGGTATGGCAACATCATGAAAGCATTCTTTTGTAATGATGCATGAGAGTTGCAAATCTTCTTTTCAAATGTATTTTCTTCACTGAAATTTTTATTAATTTACCACTTAGCACAATTAACGACACTGACATGTGTATACAGAAGTGCTGCTATCTGGGGATAAGTAATGTAGGAAAGCTCATTAAAATATTTCAATCTTCTTCTGGACCTTCTATCGTACATGATTGGCTAAATAACCATTTCCAAATTAGTGACACTTGTACAACATTGTGCAGTCAAAAGGTGGCGAGAATGGTAGAACAATGATATCAAGAAAAGAAAAGTAGCCAAAGTAGCCAGATATTAAAACACTGTATCACTTTTGAACTCACCTCAGCAACAGCAACAGCTTCTTCTGCTTCTTTCAGCCTCACAAGCAATTCACCAGCAGCTTGCACAGCTTCAGCAGTATCTTTCAATTGAGCCTGAAGTCCTTTATTTTCCTCCCTAAAGTACTGCCATTCTTTTTCTCTTTCTGCTTTCAAGGCTGAAATTTCTGCAGCAAGGGCATTTATAAACTTAGAATCAGCACCTTTAACTCCAGCTTTAGAAGCCGCTTTCTTTACATCATCTATCCCTTCCTGGATCTTCCTGTGCCTTGCAAGCAACTGAATGTGTTTTTCCTCTAGATCTGCATACTGTTCAAGCATGCGTGCATGCCCCTCCATGGCCATCTGCATTGCTTCCTTCAACTCTTCTGCACTTTTCTTCTCTGTTTCTACTTCCAGCTTCAATTTTTGAGCTAACACTCTGCTAGAATCAAGCTCAGTTCTCAATTCTTCAGAAAGAGAAATCCACTTGCTCTCAGCCTCAGTCCACCTCATTTTCTCCTGTTCAAGTTTCTCTTCAGCACTCTCCTCAGTTGATTTGGGGATTGTACAAAGAGAAGGAACAGAACTAGGCTCACAGGAATATGTCAATTTCAGTAAAGAATTCCTCTGCAGAGAAGATGGTGACGAAGAGTCTACATAATACTGCAATTGGCTTCTCAAATCCTGTATCTCTTCCAGCAACACTTCTCTTTCACCCAAGTCATAGAAATTTCTGTATTGTTCTAGCTCATCCTGTACTTGTTTTAGCTCAATATTTGTCCTTAGCACCTCAGGATGATTCTCATATCTATCCTTCAAAAGCTACAAGAATAAACAACCAATACAAATAATTAGATAGCACCCTTGAAGGGAATAACAAACTTTTCCTACAAAAAGGTAGATACATGCCAAAAGTAATTAGATCACATTCCCTAAAAATACCTTATGCTCGTGCATCAGTGATGCCAACTCTTCCTCCACAAACTCCTCGGTGGGTAAAACACCATCCATGAGGCTCTCAAGCCTAAGAATTTTGTCCTCCCTTGTCTGCGCTATTATAGCATTGCATTCTCTCTCGTGCTTGTATTGTTGAACCTACAATAATGGCTAAGAATTTATTTCAACAAGGAAGGAGAATAACAGCTACTATGGATGCTGGTGAATGTACTAACATACCAAACGATTAAGCTGCATTATCTTGGAAGCTTGTTTGTCAGAAAACTCTTCCAGAGCCATTTCCCTCCGGATGGCTCCGGCCAAAACCTTCTCTACAGCCTGAGTGACAAAATAAAATGTCACATAAGAGTTAAACAAACACAGGAATATCCTAAGCATCAAATTTTGAAAAAAAAAAAAAAAGAAGAATAAGTATGAAATTCAAGAAATAAAATTCACCTTTGGAACATGTATTTTGGATTTATCAGCAGACTCTGAGTCACCACTATGTACTAGTTGCAGGTTTGCGATTTCATTGCCCTCTTTCACTTGTCTTTGTGTTTTGCTCTTGCAGTTCTCACACAAGAATACCCCTGCACTTTCTTCTGGCATCCCATTGTCTTGAAGAAAAGCTTGCACACCCACATCAATTTTTTCAACAACTATAAAGGGCTTAGTTTCTGCAGGTTTATAAGAAAACCTAAAGGGTGATCGCCTAAATACTGAACTCTTGCGGTGACTATCAATAATTTCCAAGCCACGATGGAGGCTGGCAGCTAAGTGTTCGGTTGGTGCAAGGATGCCTTTACTTGTAAGAGAAGCCAGAGCATTGAAAGGGTTGTTCTCAGTGGATTTAGTTAATGACATTTGTCCATCCTCTGCATCTTGTTTGCACTCATTCTTTGAATTTTTCTGGGAAGCAGTTAACTTTAACGATGTCCGCAGACTTTTCCTGCTGCTGTCCATTCTGGGTGAAACTCTTGGAATTGGACATTTAAGAAGTGGAGACACTTCACATGGAATGATATTGAGGCTGTGAGGAGATGCACAATTTACGAACTCATTTTGAGCATTGTGTCCAGTTGCCACTGAAATTTCTGCAGGGTTACTTTGAGAATCAAAGTCAGGGCATGAGGAACTAAGCGTTCTTTTCCCCTTATATTTCCGTGGTGTATTAATTACTGGACCTTCTTCGTCATTTACCTCCCTCATATCATAATAAACATGCACTTTGACATCAAAAGAGCCTGTGGTGTTTGTAATAGCTTCAGCATAATCTGGCATAGTTCGATGGTTCTCAACTTGTTCAGATATGCCTTCTTCCATATCAACATCTGTATCCTCAGGGCCTTCTACAATTTGCCTACTTCCATCAACAGGATTCTGATATTCAGATCCTGCTTGATGAAGACCAACTTGATTCCAAAGATTTTCTACTGCTTCCTCATCGATTTCCATCTCCTCGTCACCATCTTCATCAACCCTAGATAACTGCTGATGCGGATGCAAAAGGCTCTTTAATAGATTCAAACTTTTACGAGGATCCCAACCTGTTGGATTGTCGCTATTTGCCTTTACGCGGTGTAGTTCATCCTGGTTTATTCATGCCTTTGAGTTAGTATACATGCCTTGAAATTTGTAATTACTTGAATATCCTATTTGCCAGTTAACAATAAGAGATAAGAGTCAAGAATGAAAGTCTACCCTTAGCTGGCGTATGACTTCTCGCAGGTGATTCACATCATCCTCCATCTCTTCATTTACAACTGCCTTATTCTTAATCACCTTTGCACGCTGTGCAAAACGCAATGTACTGAAAGTTTCACTTTTACAACTGCAAAATTGTGCATGTGAAATTCCATTAGACATAGAGAGAGGGCAAGAAAGTGAGAACAGGGGAGGAAGAAAAGGATTGCTTTAAGATAGCAATTTTTAAACCTTTGTGCCGGAGAGACAGCACACACCATAGCTAATTTTGCATTGCCACCTAGAGATTCCTGTAACAAAAAGTCAACCTAGAGTCTCTGTACGGAATATGCCTCTGCTTTCCTGTTTGAGAAACTTCAGCAAGAATATTTATCAGGTTCCTGCAACTCCAACAATCAGCACAATTAGCAGAAAAGTGGCATCAAGAATCATGACAATCTCATTGAGTGCAGCTCAAACTCATTTTTCCAATGACCAACATGAGAAAATCATAGAATAAATTGAATGAATGAGAGCCATTAGAAATTTCATTGTTGCTAGACTCGAAAATGCAACTAAATGAATTATCTATTTACAAATATTGTATGCATTTCACAAAATGTTCCCTTATGTTTTTAAATTGCATTGATTTGGCCCTCCATGACTGGTTTCCAACTGAGAAAATAATCTTTTAATGTCTAATTAAATTCATTTTCTGGACAGGAAGGCTTTCTATATTCCTCAGGCTTCACACGCTTTTTCATGCTGAACATTAAGTGCTTGATACAATCAAGCATAAAACGTGATTTGCCAGCCAAAAAAGTAATTAATGAAATAACGCATGTCGTACCCAAGCTGTGAAAGTGATCTATTAATATTCCCCGCTTCCTTCAAGCATTTGCCTGCAGCACCAGTTAATTTTTGCCGTTCTGACCCAGCTAGATCAACAAGATTTATCCTGCTTGTTCTTAAGCTGCTTATGCCATCCGCCATGCTCTGTAAGATAAACGTTTACTTTAAGAGTCCACCAGCATAAAAATATGAGACAAAGCCAACAAAAAAGAAGAAGCATTAGATAAGTCCTTATCTCAAAAATCACGGAAGGAACAAACATCACAGAAATCCATATTTTTATTAGCAGCTAAGTTCAAGTTTTAGCATCATAGGCCAAGATCTATATCCCATTTTGAAGAAAAATAAAAGAAACATAAAGGGAGAAAAATTCCATATGCTAGAATTACAATATTCTATCAGCATTTGGTAAGGTATATAAAAATGTAGGTTTTGAAGGCAAAAATATGCTCTTTATCAGAGAACAATAGAAACAATAAAGTGAAAACAAAAGGTAAAATATCAATGTGTGTGAAAATTGTAGAAAGCAATGCCTTGCATCGAGATTCAACAACACAAGTGAAAACACTATGCGAGCGGGAGCTCTCTGCATTTATGCTGGTTGCACCAGTCCTCCTGTTGGACAAACCCTGAGCCACAGAGTTAGCAGTCATAAGGATAATGATAGGAGAATTTTTTTATAAAACAATAAATTAGCAAACAGGAATCAATACAAAAGCAAAACTGATGTGGCAAAAAAATGACAAAATCTCATCCCTGGTGATGTGTAACACAATGTAGTAGGCACATGGAAAGCAAATGGTTGGTAAGTGCATGGCTTATCATAGTTTGACAGATTGCAGAATACAACAACAAATACAGATCAACAGGCAGTGTTTGCAGCATAGGGACATATCAATAAATTCAAATATTTATTACAACATTTTGCAGAAAATATGCTTCCTTGCATAATACATGAAAAAAATTGCACCTATATTCCAAAAATTTAAAACACTTTTCAGCTTAGCATATGTGAAATGGCTCCTCTCATTTTTCCCTTTCCATATTTAGCCAAGGGGCACGGATAGCAAGTAAATAGGTATTCAACTTCCTTACAAAAGTTTAAATATTGAAACAAGCATAGGGTATGGCAACCACCAATGTCCACTTAGTGAAGTATTTCCTTTTGTTCTTTTGTTTACTGAAAGTATCAGAACACCAAGGTTGTCTTTGCTACAGCCATTTGTTCTCTTTATTTCCAATGCAGCAATTTAAGAAAATACACAGGAATTGTTACTGGCATGGAACATTACTAAGAAACCCAACACCTGAAAGTAGTATACCTCCACTAAAACTCCCAGTTTATGACAGTCTACATTACCCATCTTCAATCTGTTATGGTCAAAAGCAAACCTCAATATGTATTCCATAGACAGTGTTAAATCCTCCCCATAAAAAGAAAAGCTAAAGTCACAGAGATCTTCCCCTTACTTTGTGTTAAATCATGCACAGCATGCTCATTGCTTCGAATTTTCTCCAGGAAAGATAACTTTTCTGAGCAGACCGTTCAAATGTTTGCCGTACGTAAACCCCCATATTTGGTATCAGGACAAGAACAGGTAAAGCATCCATGGCTAGAAAGCAATTACATCTATTCACAGTAGAGCAAAATATGAATTGAACCTTTATCAGGAGCTGAGTGACGTCTTTCATTGTAAACACATACTCCTCTCTAAGATTTTCTACATAGACACCAGATTTGACATCTTCTCTTATCTGGTAATTGGCACAAAGGGTTTAGAAAACTAGGTTCACTTGTAAAGACTGATGCCCATGCAAAATCAAATCTCCCTTTTCACCTGAAGGTTTCTTTGGCTTGGATCCAGCAAGTCAGTTATTTGTTCATTATATATCTGGAAAAATATAGAGAAGAATCAGGTGGAATAACATATTTGGGTAAAGAAGATGACAGCACAAATTTCAGCTTCAACACTTAACCTCAAGAAAAGAGCAGCGACATTGATACTTGAGTTGCTTGTCAGCATGCCTAATTTGCTCCTACAGTGGAACATAGGATCATCAATACTGTCAATAATTCAGCAATGATTGGACTTCAACTAGTTTGGCCAATGCAATCACTTGATCTTTACCTCATTTATTCGGGAAAATAATTGCTGAAAGACACGCGGGGTCAAACCTTGCTGATCAATTGATAGGTTCTCTTCAAGAAAGGCATTGGCTGGTCCCCAGATTGTGTAGGTCTTGCCACTCCCTGTCTGAATAAATTCCAAAATACAAATGGTTCACAGGATCCTAGATTTCTAGTTAATATATTTAGCTTGAGCCGCAAAATTAAATTTTTCATGATTGGTGGGACCTCATCCTACGTAATGCAGCACAAGATTAGGAAGTAAAATTAGTAAATTGGAAACTACCTGTCCATAAGCAAAAACTGAACTGTTAAATCCGGCCAGGCAGTTCTCAACAAGAGGGGCTCCCACAAGCTCAAAGATATCTACCTGTAGAGAAGGTTGTGAAAAAAAAGAGCAAATGACAACAATAATCATTAGTCACAAAGCAAAAGGGAAAAGGGTACCTGTGTTGTCTCTGTATCAGCAACTGAGTCAAATGTGAAGGTGTGTCCATTGATTATCAATGTGTCATTGGAAATTTTCTGAACTATTGTCTCTTCCTCCTCCTCCCTTTTTAATGGCCGCATTCGCACAATTACCTAATATTGTGCCAACAGAAGAAGAAAAAGAATATCACACAACACATGGAAATCAATCGATGACGATTCTGATATTAGACTATCAGAGCTAATTAATCTTGATTTCTAAGATGATCACAGAAGATAAAATAAACTCCAAAGCTGTGACCAGAAGACATATATTGTACACCCAAGGTTGGTTGCTTTCAACAACGAAACCAGGGGGGGGGAGAAGTGATTCCTTATTTTCAACCATTTCTAGAGATTGAGAATTTTGGGAATTTGTTGGATACAATTGCAGGGTAAATGTAAGACAGCGTTTCTACGAGCTTTAGACTGTGGAACAAAGAAGCAAGAATGCAGAAACTTAACCAAATTGCTTTGGGTGAATTTCTCTGGGTAAATTTCTCTGTGTTGCACCAAATTAAGATCAAACATGGGACCCGAAATGTCATATGTTAGAAACCAAATGATCTTAGGAAGTAAATTCAAACCCCAAACTTGGAATTAGGAAAGGAATCGATAAGTAAATCCTTTTTCTCACTCTTGAACAAGTAGCCGACTCTCAATTTCCTCACGGCATAACACAAAAAACAAAAAATCTTCCCTTACAACGTGGGGTCTATACTATATCATAAATTTGGGAGAAATTTCAAAAAAAAAAAAAAAAACATAACCATTATTCTTTTACTATTCAAACAAAAAAGTCAAGTATTCAATCCGATATACATGCAAATTTCTTAGCTACTAAGTACAAACACAAACAATGAATGTTTTCAAAACCCTTCTTGTACAATTGGAACTCGAATCTTGGTTTACACAGAACAAAAACAGCAATAATTAGGATAGGCAATTGAAACGAAATTTTCCGAGAAAAAGACATGTCACCAACGAAAAAGGAAATTAAATATAGAGTAGAAGGAAAATTACCCTAACGCCGGTATCAAGAACGGAAGAAGTGTCTGGAACGGTGGCGTCGGTGCTGAGCTTCCGTTTGAGAGGGTTGGAAGAGGGAGGGCGGGGGGGCAGCGGACTCTTGATCTTGGCAACCGGTAATGGCGAAGGCTTGTGGTCGGAGTTGAGATCCACCGGTGAAGCGTTTTCCTTGGAAGATCTGTGCCTTCTGGAAGGCGACGGCTCAGGCTTGTGAAGGTTTGGCGGGCCACTGCTAGCCTGCTGCACCTCTCGCAAGACGGCCGCGGCGGCGGCGCTTCTTGATCGCACGAAGTGCCGCATTTGTCAGTAATGAGTATCGAGTGGGAAGTGGAAAACGGGAATCTTAGAGAGAGAGAGAGAGAGAGAATAGGGTTTGTTCGGGCAAGGAAGCGAAAGAGAGGGGCACAGAGTGGGGAATGTAGCCGTTAGAAGAGAGAGAAAGAAATTTGAATTTGGCTAAACAGAAAATGTTTTAATTCTTCACAATTCAGCGTTGAGTCTCTCTTTTTATTCTTTTTTGTGTGTGATTGTGATATTTTTGGGTGAGACGTAAATGGGGGGAACACGCGCGTGAGTGATTTAACGATTTTCAAATATTTCACAGCACATGTCATGAATCCGCTGGACCCAAAAAAGGAGATTATTGCCGTGGTTACTTTCGAACCTAAAATATTTGAATCCGAATATAATAAATAGAAGACATAAAGAATTTGGCTTTCTATGTTTATTCGATTCTTCGACACTAAAACTGTGCCAAACTTATTATTCCAGAATATTATCATTATAAACTCTCGAGTTACTGAATCAATTTTCCAAGAAAATAATTGCACGCACGAGTTCAGTTCACACCTTTGAGGTTTAAACGAAATAACCATATGCTCACTCTTAAGGTAGTATTAACTTTTTAATCTACGACACAATAGCGTTGGCATATCACCTCAGAACTGCTCGAACAAAATCATTATCACACAAGAAATCTTAAACAAAATCTCGAGTTTGAAACAATGCAGAAAAGAGAGGAAAAAAAAAAGAAAGAGAACCAGGTAAACTACACTAGCTGGAATTATCGATCAAAGCCTCACTAACCAACTGGATTTTACACATAAGAATGAAGAATTGAACGGGTGCCGGAGTTAAGAGCGCGGATGATGGAAGATTAGAAACCACAGAAAATGGGTCAACTCTTCAGAAGAGTCTCAATGGCTTCAAAGAATAGTGGTGCCATCTCTGGGTTCGGAGTTTTGATCGCACACTTGACACCGGGGGTTCCGACCACCGCGGTAAGTTCAATTAAGAAGGGAATTCCTCGAGGCATTTTAGCAGAGAAGTAGAACACATCCTGGTTTGCATGCTTTCGCTTTGCGATAAAGAACATGTTTGAGGCAGCCAGCAGGTCCAGAGTAGATTCTACCCCATTCACTACAATGCCCGGGAAGTCCTTGGAGACCTCATTTGAATCAGGAAGGGACCTCCATGTCTGCAATTGGAACAAATCATTGCGAGAAATAAGTTTTTGACAACAACAAGTCAGTCAAGTACAACTATCCAAATATTATCTTATTAAACTAGTAGCAAACTCTGAATCTTGTTCCCGTGTGGAGGCCACAGATTCAGTTTCTAATTTGCTCCTACCAGCCCATATACCACAGGTTGTTTTTGAATACAGAATTTGGATAGTTCAACCAAGTTTTTAACTTCTAGGAATGTATTCTACTGCTATATAATTCCTGTGGTCTCTTCCAGATAGGTAAGAAGAAAGGATACAATACACACACAAATTACTAAGTCCCTGTTACAAGTCAGAATCATGGCCTTTTACTTTCCTACCATCTTCTATATCAGCAAGTTACAAAAGAAAACAAGTTATTTTGCATATTTAGAAGAGACAGTTATGCATCACAATGCAATTTTTGTTAATATCTTGGCAAACCATCAAGCAAGAATACATAAATACATCTTTCATCAATTTGCACAAACACAAAGCTCTAAGTGAAGAAGATGAAGCTTTTCCCCCTTCTTACCTCAAGAAAGCTTCCACGTTCCATCCTTCCATCCTCAGTGAAGAATACATGCAATGAAATTTTGTCATTGAAGTACCAAACTGGCTGTTGATTATTCTTCACAGCAACTTGTAAAAGCGAGCTTGGAGGACCACCAGACATGTTTTGGAACAATACCATGGGCAGCAGGGTTGATGCAGATGTCCCAGGTTGCAACTCTGGTACCTTATAGACAAGAAGATACATCTATAACTAAAAGTAGAAATGAAAAATAAATGGCATTCAAAAGAGGGGCCAAAAAAGGAACAAAGTACCTGAAGAGGCCCAGCAGCAGCAAGACCAAATGTATTCTTGTTAAACTGAATCATGAACCCATCAAGGGTAATCTGTGAGTTGTTCTCAAATAATAAGCCGTAAAAAATTTGACCATCTCTTCGTACTAGCTGGGCGCTGATCTGTAAACCTTGACCAGTTGATGTTGGCAGTAAAACAGGCAATGGAGGGCTGCAATAAGGTCAAAGAACCTTGTCATTTATAGACATGTAGTTGAGAGATTCAAGTTATGCAAGGTCATTAAAAGATGGACCTACTACGAAGAAAAATAACAGGCTTTGCAAATTCATACTAGAGAGAAATGACTATCAATCCCAAAAATTCCCACAAACACCAGTAAGACAGATCACAAGTTATAGCACTCACCCAGTGGGATTAGATGGTTGATCAACAGGGACAATAGCACTATTATCCAGGCCTATCAGATCACCAAGCAAGTCTGGAACCGGAGCAGCAGGTGCAGAGGCTGCTGGGGCAGGGGCCTGTTGCCTTGCTCCAGCATATGGAACATTGCTTGAACTAGTGGATGGTGACATGCCACCATCAGCAGGGTGAGCAGATGACTCGGAATAACCTGTTTCACTACCATCAGGATATTCATCATCTTCAGCCCTCTGAGCTATAGTCTTCACCCGGGTTACAAATGCTTCAGGAGGCTTGTGATACACGGAGGACAGTGTGGCAATGTTTGCAAGAAGCTCATCAAGGAGTGATGAATCGAGTTGGTTTGAATCATCACTAATCACAGGCTTCTCAGCTAACACAACATCCTTAGCCGCCTGAAAAAGTATATGGGCACATCAGACATAGAAATCCAAGAACATAGCCATCTCAATTATTCTAGATATATGCAGCTATGTGAATGCCCATGAAGACCTTCGGGATTCAACATTTTCTTGCACCCGGTAGATTAACCAGGATGTGTTCTGCAGACAAACACGGACTTTTGCTAAGTATGGCAGCTTAACACATGCACTAGATGCTTCAACTGATATAAATTAGCACTGTCATCATTTACAAGAAAGCCACACCTCAGGATCAGTTGACAGCAACCGCCAATATATGTATGCACGATCCCGTAAATCTGGATTGTCAGTTTCCACAGTTGCATTGTTCAAAACAACCTGTATCGGAGAAGTTGCATGGTGAAAATCAAGCCAGAGACATGGAGTGTAGCTGAGGTGACATCTGAAGATCATAAACTAATAGGACCCCTGATTTCCCTTCTTAATCTCAGACTTTTATCATTAAAGGGGGAAAAAAAGTAGTGCCACTAAAAGAATGCTGCTGTCCCAGCAAACATTGGTTAACACAACACCTAGCAACCATGTTTGAACATGACAATGTTTACTTTGCAGTGAGGGTAAATTTCACAGTATCTCAATTTCATTTCACAAAACACGTAAATTAGATCAATGAATCCTTTTCTTTGTCCATGAGGAAATTGAATTTTTCTTTGGCCAGGAGGAAAGTGAATTTTCCCTTCTGATTTCCCCCCCTTTTTTTAAATAAAGTTGGATTATGCGCTTTAATGTCTGGAAAAAGTAATTTTCTGAGGCTAGATGACCTCCTCTCACACAATAGCCTGGATTTGACATACATCAGCTGTATGCCCAAAAACCACTTTGCCATCATACTCTAGTGTGTCAGATGTGTCAATGGAAACACCATTTCTCGAAGTAAATGGGTGTAGGTACAGGAGCAAAACCTGAATCATCTGCTGAGGACCTTCAGTTGGCTTCTTTAGAAAGAGTTTGACTGTTGCAGTCAGCAATTGCAATTGAACTTGTGGGGGCTCCTCAGGGAAACTTTCCAAGAAGCTTTCCAGGAGTTCATCAGCATTGTCAATTCTTTCCGCATATTCACCAATGATCCAGATCATTGAAGCCTTAATGATGAATAAAAAGGGCAAGAGGTGGAAATTTATGAATTTCAAATAATAGTAGAATAAGATAAAGCTTCAATACCTAAACAAAGTAGGTACCTTAGCTTCTGGCTCATCTAAAGTGTCTAAACTCTCACAAAGAGTTGCAATAATTGATTCATAGCTGCAGGAAGATTCAAAGCTTTATGTAGATGCAGCAAAATCAGAATTTTTAACTTCATGTCATGAAGACCAGAAACCTGTAGCTTACGTGTTAGGGTATCTTCTAAAGATATCTTTGATGACTATAATAGCCTCTTGAACCACATAGTTTACTTTAATTTTAATCAGCTCAAGCAGAACACTAATGCAACGCTCAGCAGCTCTCTCTAACTTAATGGCGCACCGACCAATGGCACGGACAGCCTTTCTAACAAAATCTACATCTACTTCTGTGGCATATTCTTTGAACTCCAGCAGAACCTGCAAAAGTCCACCCCAGAAAATGATGGTTGGCTCGGGTTAAGGTATAATTTCAGACTGATGACAGAAGCTCCAAAATTACATCTACACTGTTCTTTATTGTCCCAAAAAGGGTATGTGTACCTGGTCTATGTTTCGGTCTGACGAAAGCTTTATCATGATTTCTAGCTTCTCCATTTTCACATAGATCGGATCATTATACTTGCAGAAAAATACCTGACAACAAAAGAAAAGATATTTTATAAGCATGCCCTTTCTTGACAAATATAATTGACATTCATCTATACATTAGCATATCAATAGGAACCATTGAGTTGCTTGATGCAACAAAAATATTTCTGACCTTGCAACAATTAGAGAGCAGGTTTCACTGAGAAAATTCACTTTCATCCAGAAGTGCTGAAGATCTAGATTACATGTCCAAAATCTTTGACCAAGACCCCACTTATGTGGGACAGTGTTTGGTTTGCTGTCATTTTTAACAGATTTTCTTCCAAAACAAGTTTATACACTAACAAGTAGGCGGGAACATATATGTTTACCTTAATTTCATGGGCAAGTATTGTAGGTCGTCTTTGTACAATTAAGTTAATGTTTCGCAATGCAACATATTGAATCTCAGGTTCTGCAGATAGTAAGGTCACAAGGGGAGGAGCCATCTTCTTGCAAAGATTTCGAACCACATCAGTGCTTGTTATAAGCTCCATTTGTTGGAGGATCATCTAGAAGGAGAAAAACAAAAGTAGAATGTTTAGAAAACTAAATAATATTGATGAGTTGATAATTTTTAGAACACAAAAATGACAGAAGCACCAATAAAACAAACACTTCACCTTAACAGCCGAAAGTACAACTGCACAGTTAGCATGTTGTAACCGTGGAGTAACTCGCTCCACTATATTTTCAGCTTCGCGAGCATCAGCTGCCTTGTATCTAGAAAGAGCATCCAATATAAAGACTTGGCCCCACCTGAAAACAGTTTATCACCAAATAAGTTGACCAAACTTAATGTTTGTGTAATCAAACAACTAGTGAGAGGTAAATGCCAGGATAAAAAGGGTAAAAGGCCCCTTGTTGATAGAGGGGAAAAAAGCATGACATCATTCAACTGTCAATTTGTCAGTAATATTTTACCACAAAATTCATATTCAGATAATAGCATAAGAAGAAGTAGACAGGTAATTTTAAGGAACAAATTGCAATAATAGAGAATAGGAGATGAAGTTGGATGCAGGGGCAAATAATAATAGGCAGGCCAATGCACAATCATCGATATTTCCAGTTCCAAATATGTTAATAGATTTTGTGAATCTGATAGGGTTTCCCCTATCCTACATTGCTTTGCAGTTCAGCTGTGCAACAAGTTCAAAACATTAAAGTATGCTATATCAATCCAATTCAATTAAAGCAGAATTAGATCCATCGGCAAGCAGAAATAAGATTTGTTAAATTGTCAATCTCTAAATGGAACTTCATCAATGCAATTCAGTTACAGCAAGACTGAACCATCAATAACAAAATATGAGCTTAGCCTAATTTGTCAATGTCTACAGATCCAACAATGTAAACAGTGCCCAAACACAGTGAATTCATTTGGCTAAAAATTTTGAACTGTTCAAGCACAAAAGAAGGCTAGAAAACAAATACTATGATAGAAAGATATGGTTTACTTACTCCGTGCACTCGTTTAGAGCTGTAAGCAGTTTTGAGAGTGTGGGACTGGTGATCTCAAAGATGGGCCTGCTACTATTGTCTTGAATTTCTGCAAGAGCTGCAACAGCATTGGCGACAACCATTGGATTATTGTCAGAAAGCAAATCCTTGAGAGATTCCAGAAAACCCCTATCCTCAACTAGCTCAGCATTTATGTCATAAAGCTTTGCAACACAAATGGCTGCTGTCTTGCGAACATAGGGATCATCATCCTGTTAAAATATCATAGGGAATACTAGATTAGACAGCTACATGAAGCAAATTTATAGTTTGTGTCAGAATACAGGGCAATGACTGCAAGAAATCAATAACTCAGTTCTTGCAGATAAGCAAGAATTGAAATCCTACATTAGAACCCACCTTAAGACATCTCTGAAGGGGATCACATAGATACTCAGTAATTTTATCAACACGAATGCACCCCATTGTCCGCACAGCCAGAGCTCGAATCAAAGGATTTGGGTCTTGTGAATCCTTAGACAAAAAATGAAAAAGTGTTGTGAATCCTGGGTAGATGAAACTGAAATGCATGCACTTGTAGGTGCATAGAACCAGCGTGGTCAATTAAGCATACAAAAGATTTGGTGTAGGATATAATTTTGCTGAAATAATAAAGCTGGATAAAACAAAAAAATTGTGTATCAAGCTATAAAGTAGCCTAACATAAAAGTACAATAAAATTAAAGAAATTTTGGAGCACATTAACTTTTTCTCATCTTCTTACCTCATGAAGACACAAGAAGCAATTAATACATGTAAAAACAACTCATGCATCATTTAAGATTTTCATTTGCAGAAAACTGTGACAACAAATTTCTTGAAAGTCTGGGCAGGAGAAAAGATAATGTAAACAGTGTTGAAAGCACAAACATACATGATAAGGCAATATTTTACGTGACAGATGCAAGATACCGCTGTAGTGCTTACCTTCACAAATGTGTTAACTGCAAGTATTGCTAGATCAGGCTGGCTTTTAGCATAATTTATGAGATATAAATACACAAGCTTTTTGAGTTCCAGATTTTCTGTTTGCATGCAATTCACAACATCTGCAAACAGCAATGACACATCCTTTCCAACTGTCATAGCAGCAATAACTTTTTTAACAGCATCTTTCCTCTTATCCTACATAAAAAGATATAAAAGAAAAGCAGTTTCATAAAATTTCCAACAGTTATTTAAAAAAAAAAAAAGGAAAAATAATTGCATTAGCATGCTATTTAATAAGCAGAAGAGACAGACACATGAAATCTTATATAACGTAGATCTATGAAGATAGGCTCAACCCTATGGGCAGATTCCATTCCAAAGATAATAATTACACACAAAAATTTATAGCAACGATGAAGAAACCATCATACATGTTTACATGGAAAAGTGAGAAAAGGAAATTCCAATTCCACGGCAATACTGCAAACAGTACATTTATGATCTTGCAGAAAAAGGGTAAAAATAAACACAGTCACAGCCTATATGGCATTCAAGAGATGGAATTCTCCAACTATATAACTAAATTACGGTTGTCAATTGGCATCATATGAATTGAAATATGAGCTTGAGAACTAAAGATAACCTCTACATTGCACCACAACATCCTCAAATAAATCAGCTCCTAAGCTAAAAACAACCTTACTGAAAAAACGGGCACTAGCTCTCCGTGACACATGATGGAACTTCTATGTGATTGAACCAAGATTTTTTTTTTGTTTCTTCTTGTACATCATCCAAAATTGTTTGTTGCACAAAACGATACAGTGAGTTCAGAGCTTATACTGGACTAGAAAGTTACCGGAGAAAAAACGTTTCGAATCTGAAAGCATTTGATCCGGAACCGTTCAGTCACATTACTTACGAATGTCAATTGTAATTCGACGAAGGCCAAACATAGCCCTAACTGATTTGTCTCCTTCAATTTTTTAACGCTTTACGGCAACAAAACTGGATTGACTATTGCTCAATCCTCTCATTTAAACCAACGGAATCAGATCAAACAAAATGTTCAAAGAATTACGAGAAATTGTAGTCCGAAGAACATTACAAACGAGCGGATCGGCCGCGAAGCATCGGCAGTCAGGCGACGGAAACACAACCGAAAACAAGATTGAAATATAGTTCCTAATTACTGTGGATCCGGAATCTATACGTTTTAAGAGCACTTATATTAGCAAATAAAGAAAAAGAGCAAGGAAGGGAGACCTTGTACTGAGAATTGAGCTCTTCTTTCAATTCCGGGATTTCGCCCTTCTTCGTGGTGGAGAAGTACTTTGAATCGTGGCCGCTCATGACTGGCTCCCCTGTGCCGGTGGCGGAGGCGGATTCTTCGTAAGGCCAATGCGAGAGACGGAGACAAGAGGAGCTGGGAGGTCCGAAATGATTTCCCGTTTTCTAACAAAGACTTGACCGGGGAGAACTCATAAATCAAACTCGAAAAAACTACCGTTTTCATAGACCCGAGCCCGATGCCCCGGTCCGGTAGCAACCCGGTTTCTCAGCTACCTTAATGTCACAAAATAAATACTAAGGTTCTTCTAAGACTGAATAAATATTAATAGTGTTGGCAAAAAATTAAAAAAATATATTAATGGATGATTAAAAAAAGAGAATAAATTTCAAGCTTCGTCTAACACTGAATAAATATTTAAATTAGTTTGCAGGTATAAGTAACCTAAAAGAAAATTAAAAAAAATAATAAAAAAGAGTATTCTATTTACATTAATTTCAAGCAATCAGTTATGACTTTCACCCCCAAACTTCAATTAATGCAAGAGTTTTTGGAAAGATAAAGAGAGATATCACACACGTCCATTCCAGGCCTAATAGTGTATCGTCGTCAGTCAGGGCCCGTGCTTTTGGGCCCAACTGAGTTGAGGAGCCTGCTTCTCTATTGCTCGTAGATGGTGTATTGGACGCGGTGGACGTGGGGGACTACCCCTCTACGACGATAAAAGTTTCTATTCGCCAAAGCGGTTAAACGGCCTCCAAGAAACTCATTCGCGATTTCCCCCCCCCCCCAAAAAAAGGAAGAAAGAAAGAAGTTCTTTCGCTCAATTGGTTACTAATGAAGAGAGTGAGTAATCTCATTCTTGTTGCCAAAAAAAAGTGGCGCTTAGTTAACTAGGCAATTCGAAGTGTTACTTTGAGTGTGTCCGCCCTATGCATAATTGTTGCTACTTCAAAATCATAGGTTATGAAGACGCCGATTATTTCCAGTTGTAAATTACATTCGTGTACCATTATCTTAATGACAGCACACAAGCTTCTCTCCCACCTTCAGGTTCTTGATCCTCAATGTACTCAATTTTCTTTCGTTCATCGCTGTGCTTTTGTCACCTATTGTCATAAAAAAAGAAGGGAGCTGCGTGTGAGTTAAAACTTGTTGACGGAAGACTTGCATAGGCCTCCCAAAAAATAACCAGAGGCGTGTATAGGTTTCCTCAGGTCGGCCGCAGATTTGGCCTCAGCGTGCTTAGGCAGAAGGGAGCAACTTCTATTTTGTTCTAATAGAATATTTATTCTTAGTTGGATTGTAATTTAATGTTTATAAGTTCAGTTATGGGAATTTAAAAAGGACAATTAAAATGATCTTTGAAAGTTGTATTTTTGCCGTGCCAACTGCAATGTCAGTGGGCGTTGTAGAAAATCTCCCAAGTTGCTTAAGTATACTTAAGGGCATGGAAAGCTTATTGTATTCATCATTTCTTGTACTACAATCATTGTACTCATCTCTTATTTTCAGTTTGATACTTCATCTCAGCCTCCTTCAACCAACACTTTCCATCACTGTGACTCGCTCACTCTTATATAAACCCACTTCCGATTTCATAAATTTTCATCAACAGCATAGTCAACTCTTCAAGGAAATTATACGAGAAGAGAGGCCATGGCTAGTAACACGACGTGGGTGGCGTGGCAGGCTTCATCTTTAGGTGTATTCATTATCCTGTACTTGTCACTCACGGTAAATGGCTGTAGAGGATTGGTGGGAGGGAGGAGGGGGGCGAGAGACTTAAAGACCAACGAGGAGGTGCAGGAGCTGGGGAGGCTCTCTGTGGAGTAGTTTACTGCAACAGCAGCAACACCACAACCACCACGGCCACGGCGGCGTTAACCACGGTGGAGCGCTGGGAGAACTCATCTTCTCCGAGATTGTGGAGGCGCATAACAGGTGGTTTCGGGGTTCAAATATTATCTAACAATTGAAGCGACCACAGGGACTGGAGAAACCATGGTGTTTGATTCCGTGGTTATGGTCAGGCTCGGGCTCCACTCCAGGGAGTTGCTTCACTTTGCGCCTTCAATGACATTAAGGTTAGGAAATAAAATATAACTAAATTACATAGTATCATGATTATAAATTGGATTGGCCTTTATTTATTGACCAAGTTCTCACGACTGTTGTGTTAACGTTTTGTTCGGGATGGTGCAGTGCATCATGTGCGTGCGGATAACTCCTAGTCTCTCTTATCATCGATGAATAAGAACTGAAGGGAGGAAGAAGAATCTTAATTCTATATTAATGTCCATGGACGTCTATGTTCTAAGTAAAGTATGAAAGAAATTAGGTTGACCATTGGTGCCCAAATCAATAGATCCCTTAAAAGTTCTTCGTGCCAAGCTTTCGAATTTTGTTAGTTAAGTCCCATTAGAGTGACAGAACCTACGAAACTCCGAGACCCAGATTGGATTACCATCTCAAGAATTCTTTCCCATGTACATTTACTTTTTCCTCTGTACCTATACGTCATTCTCGGTGCCTCGAACGGCCGACCGAGGATGCTACAACGACTCCACATCTTAATATAAGCTCGCCCTGAGTTTTCTTACCTGGAATTTTGCTAAGCAGCAAGTAGACGAGGAGGTTATGGAGTCTAATTAGAAATGGGGAAGTTTTGGAGCCTAATTAAAACTTGATTATATTAGATGAAGACATTTAACATACTCCAGAGTAGGACACAGGTTGAAATTGTTTGATTCGACGGGAGACCAGACTGGTTCAATCATAGAATCTAGCACATTTCCATTCCGTCTGGTCTGGTGTGGAATGGACTTACACTGAATTTTGGGCGGAATAAAGCTTCTAGTTCTTAAATAGTAAAAGAAAACGTACCAAGAAAACTTGGTGAGAACAAAATCTAGAACAAACAAATGGTAACAGGCTAATGCTCGGAGATTTTATTACATGCTTTATCGCCAATTCCCTGATACACGATGCATTACTCAACCACAGACCAAGACACAAACCCACATTCTGAAAGGATAACAAGAGAAGTAGGCACACACCCATTAGCTGTAAAAACGTGGGTAGCGTTCTTTCCTTTCTCGGAAAGAAGCACAACTAATTTACCATCATGCCTTGCTGTCTATGGCCATTGGCATTGCCTCTTGCGTTGATGCTGCTGCTGCATTCTGCATTCCCAAACCCAACGCTGGATATTAATAACAATTACTACAAGCGCAACTTTTGGACCATCACAAAAAGGATGAGCACACTTACACTTGGTTTCACTTGCTCTAACTTACTCATCTTCGCAAAAATGTTGCTATAAAATTGTGCATCCTTCTTATTGTACTCTCTGACTTTTTCCTTCACAATCTTATACTCCAGCTTGACCTCCCTGATCAAAAACAAAAAAATTGTGATGTATTTTGGTCCCCAGCATAGACCACAAAAAGGCAAAAGCATACCGTGCTCAGATTAGTTATTAAGTATTTAACTGGCACCTACTTGTTGTTAGGATCAATCTCAAGAGCCTTTTTTATGTCCACTTCTGCTAAATCCAAATCAACGAGTTGTACGTATGCTTGAGCCCTCCTATATAAGGCTTTCACACTCCGGCTGTCGAGTTCCAGTACCTAAATAATCGATCTTTCGATGTCAGCAATTGAGCAAGCGAACCACATTAAAAAGAAGGGTTGTCAGTCCGAGAATTCAAAATGTTCAAACCTTGGTGCAAAGTTTCTCTGCCTGCTTGTAGTCTTTGAGCTTCAGCTTGCAAGCTGCATTGTTAAGCTTGCAAGTAATTTTCAGTGCTTTTCTCTGCTGCTTCTCTTCATCACTAAACGAGGAATCATACTCAATGAAATTCACAGCCTGCCACACCAGCAATGTAATGTATCAACGTTATCGAATGCTCCATGTCACAGACACAGCAGATGGAGACTTGGGCAAACAGAGTAGTTTAATATACCTTCTCATATCTCCTTGAGGCTCTTTCATATTTGCCTGCCTTAAACAACACATTCCCTTCTTCCTTCTTCTTCCCAGCAGCGTCAATCTTCTCCTGAGTGTTCATCTCCCATGATTCCTTTTCCTGCAGCAACCATTCAGAATTCAGTTGATCGTCTTCTTCAACAGCTCTGTGTTTGTGCAGAATAGAGCAACAAAAACAGATTTTCCACACCAACCTTTGTGAAAGAAATCATCTCAACTTCGTACTGCAAGGTTGAGTTGGCAGGAATTATAACCAATTCATGTTGTGATTCAGACGGTCCAAAACCATATTCTGGTCGAATTGTTATCACCCCAACTTCTCCCTTCTTCATTGTCTTTACAGCTCTATCAAGTCCATCAATGACTTGCTCTGAATGAAAAGCATGGCAGTGCGTTTTTCAAAGGGAGTAGGAGGGACCCAAGCAATCTTAATCTAAAAATACATACATATATACAACGAAAAGCAACTGAGTTGCCACTGAAATACTATCCGTCACCTTCATCTATCTTGAACTCGAATGGTGGCTCCTCATCGTGACCCTTCTTCACAAAAATGGTACCATCTTGCAGCTTCCCAATTAGCTTCACTGGCAGAGATCGATGAAAATTGTAAATTTGTGCCCAACTGCAACATCGATGGCAAATCAAAACGGATTCTGTAAGATAGGAATCTTGAACGTTACCTTGAACAACTGTTCCATCATTTGGTCGTTCATATCCTTCTCCCTCCTTCAGGATCTTCTTCATGACCTTCTTGTCCTTCGTAACATCAGATACGCTCTTCCAGGAGACCAACTCAAGCTTTATTTCCGTAGTTGCATTTGGCGGAACAGCTCCTTCCTTGTCGGCCGCAGGTCTGCCCTTTTCTCCAAATCCATCTACAGAAACCCAGTTTCAGGAGTTAAATAAGGTATTTCTGGGTATTGAAAAAGAATTGATGGACATTAAAAGGAAATCTTACTGACATTGTGGCTTCACTGTCAATAGAACTTTCTCTCCTTTCTTCATCGTTTTCACGGCTCTTGCCAATGCGGGACAGAAATAGCCTGCAAACAAGAAATTGATAATTAAGGATCTCAAGCTTTCATGTGGGATAATACTAACAGCACACACAAGCAAGAGAGAAAGGCAACTAACCATCTTCAACAACGAACTCAATGCCATCGGACTTGGAGACAACAGTGCCGTCCTCGAGCCGTGCTTCATACTCGACTGTGTATAACATGATAAAATAAAATAAAAACAGTGGACAAATTTACCCAGCTCTACGAGATACAGAAGTGGACAAGAACAGGTAACCTACCAAATACTTCATCGAGGTCTTTGGGGTTATCCCATTTCTCGCCTTCCACGAGGATTTTATTGAAAATTCCTCCATCCTTGCAAATGTCCTTGACATTGGTCCAAGATAGCAACTCTACGTCAAACTGAAGAGTTGCGTTTGGTGGAATCGTCGGAGGAGATCCGGACTCTCCATAGGCCAATTCTGGGGGTATAGTAAAGATGGCATTCTCACCTTTCTTCATGGTCTTAATGCCTTCATCCCATCCCTTGATTACTTGTCCTGCGCTCACAACACTTGAAGATCAGCCACAAAAAATAAACAGATCCCAAAGTAGTTGCCATCCTAAAAACTTGTTTATGTTGATACTGCATCTGCTGCCGTATCTTAGGAAAAAGAGAAAGAAGGAGAAGAAGAAGCCGATCTTATTACACCAGTGTCACATTAAACTATAAGCATTGTCTTCGCTCCGATCTTCTACACGCAACGTCAAGAATTTTCAGCCTCATAAAAAATGAAAAATAAAAAACCACACGAATCACAATCAAAAAGGACTAATAATTTAGATGGAATGTTCAGTAGCTTAACATATAAATTATAAAAAAATATATATATATATGAATCATAAAGAAAAAATATAAGAGAAACAATTACCTTGACCAAGCTTGAATTTGAATGGTGTTCCCCTATCCCGACTCGAATCGAATTGAGTTCCATCAAGCAAAGTGCCAGTATAATGCACTGCAATGAAAGGCATTGAATTAGAAGAAAAAGAAGAAGAAGAAAAGGAGTAATGTTTATCGTTATAATATTATTAGTAAGTACCTTCAACTTCGTCGCCAGGAGAGGGAGTCTGCCATCCTTCACCTTCTTTCAGGAGCTTTTTCTTGAGCCCATTCTTGCCAATTTCCTTCTCCTCACCAACCTTCATTGTCGTAATAGTAGTTGGAGGAGGAGCCACCGGCGACGTCTCCATATCGTTGTCCATCATTTCGCTTCCGGTTGGGAACTCGAATTCCTCATCCATTTCCATCTCTCAACCAAACACACTGAATATCTCCACCCAATAATTTTTCTTTTTATTTTTTCAAAGAAAGAAATTAAGCCGCGAGTTAATTTGATAATTAAAAAATTAAAAAAACAAGAGCGCAAGAAAAATGGAGATCTCGCTCGCGAATGGCCGAACACTGCTCGATCGACTTTGATCGATTCTCTGGGAATTAGTATTAGAACTACTGTATTTATAGTGCGTGAACGAATTGGTGGGATGCTAATAAAAGGCGAAGGGCGGGGGAATCTAGAAGGTTCTACAATAAAATCAAATCTTAGCGGACTCTCTCTCTAACTCAGGATGGTTCCAGAAGTCTCTCCTGCTCTCCCTCCTTTATGCGGGTATAGGCCGTTGCTCCCCGTTGGCTGGGCTGGGCTGGACTTCGTTTTTCAAAGCCTAGTGAGCACCTGGGCTCCCAAAGCTATCCACGACTCTTTGTTTTTTCTTTTCTTTTCTTTTTTTTTTTTAATTAACCTAAATAACAAAATTAGTTTCAGTAGTATATACAAAATTACTTAATGATCTAAAAATTCTCTCGGAAATTTAGAAATGGGTTTTCTCTTCTTCAAGCCACTTGCTCTTGTTTTTTCTTTTTTTTTTTTTTCTATCTACAAACTGATTGTCTAATAATTTTGACTACGATTTGAAAATTTTTAAATGGGATCTAGTTTGACTTTGTAAGTCTTCTCTGCTTTTTGATCTTACCAATAGAAAAGGTGAAGACGTATGTCATATATCACATAATAGAGACCAATTTCTAGAAGCTAAGGGTGTTAAATTATTTTCTTTTGTTCTCACAAACAGAACGTTATTTGAAAACAGCGGAAAAAAGAAATATCATACTGGTTATGTTTCGGCTAAAAAAAGAAAAAATAGCAAATGTTATGACTTTTACTTTCCATTTCTCAAATAGGCAAAATAATATGTTAAATGCAACAACATCATTTTGTGACAATTAGTATTTGTTTTTTTCATCCAAACGAAATGAAGTAACGGCAGTGACTGTGAAGAGATAGATGAATCGAGAGAATTGCCTACTGAGTAAAATACAAATCAGATGTTACATGGCTCGGATGGCCTTTTTCCACCCTATTTTAAAGGTCTAATGTTTTGAAGGTAAAATTACGTAGAAAAACAAATAAAGAGAAGAAAAGATAACGTAACTTTTGTACCGCCGTAAAGTTCAATTACTTTTACCGTTCAAAATAAAAAGTTGAATTACTATTGAACAAATTGCAAGCGAACATTTCGTACAACCAAACTGCCCAACACGTACGTCGTCCTTTTTGTTCTACCATAAAAACCAATATACCTCAGTCTAGCTGACTCTTGAACGGGGCAGAGCGACCGCAAAGGTATCATCGAGGAGCAATTGGTACACACCCCTCGGCGAGTTTGTCAGGAACCGTGATTCAAGCTGCTGTCCGGTTGTGACGGAGCTAAGAAACGGCTACGGGAGAGAGACTTTCAAGGCCCTTCCTAGCAAACACGACATCCATTCATTAAATACACTTGAGGGTGTGTCTCCAGGGTAGGCGCTTGCAACGAATGTAAGGCTGTTTCTCAGTGCTCGAACGAGTTGACAGTGTGAGTGTCAGCGTGGGTGTGTGTGCCTGAGAGAGCCAGGGACAGAGAGAGAGAGAGTATTTGGAACTACGCGGGGAAGGCGTAGTATTTCATGTAGAACAAAAAATTAAAGAGATGAAAGTCTCGAATTCCTTGAACTTCCTGGCCTCCGACAATTAAACCCCAGCAAGTATATAATTTAACTTCGATACACATTCAAATCTGACCCGGGCGTACAAAAATAAGTAAACAGAAAAAATAACAAAATCCTGTGCGACAATGTGTTGCTCAGTCCTTGTTCCTCTTAACGAACATTCCCAAATGCCTTTCTTTCCACATGATTTCTGAACGGACCCTTTTTGAGTCCTTATTTGTTTCATGGGATCAAATACCTCCCAGCAACCCCAAAAAATGATATATGCTCTCCTTATTTTGCACATGTAATATGGGGTCCGACCAATCTTTCTTCGAAGCAATGGAAAGAAAGTAAAAGGACACCAAATCAAATAGAAGAATGGACGAGTAGATAACAAAAACTCGCAACTGAGGATGCTTCTGGCTTCCCCACTGTCGAAGGCTACAAGATTCTATCATCAAGACTGCACAGCTAGCCTCTGAAGATGCTCAAAGAATACTTGAAGGCTCACATCATCTGTAAATATCACATCTGATCCGGTGGTCATCTCGTGGGCATTGTTATATGTAGCTGAAGGGTTCAACTTCGCCAACAAGAACCTTGCCTGCTCAGCATGACATGAGATGATGACCCAAGTAAGTTTTCTAGAAACAATATATTAAGTCACCAGAGTCATTTCAGTGCCAAACAATCATTTCCACTGCACAAAAGCAAACTGCCGACAAAATCTGTCAATTGCTGAATACATTTCACTTTTCAGAAAAAGAATCCGATGTGTCATGAAATCCAGAACATCAACAACATTACCGTCAAGAAGAGGGGGTGAAAAAAATGGGTTGGAGAAACTTTCCATCCTATATGTTATGACATTATGGAAATGCCTACTGGGAGCTCTGACCATGTACTCAGCTATCATTTTTGTCCTCTGTTTTCAAAAGCAAAGGAATTTTGTTTCCAGTTCTTCGAACAATCAGTAACATTATTCTGCTGTTTTCTGGCAATGGATTAGTTCTAAGCAAAAAACACCCGGGCAAGAGGGACAATTTATAGCAACCAAGTAGCTTCAGAAATCAAATGCATTAAGATTAACTGACCTGAGATCCGTGCTGATCACATACCACCAGTCTAGGAACCGGGAAACGATCCCGAATAATCATGTTTGCATCATCTTGTGGTGCTTGTAATAGCTGTGCAAATGCCTGTTGGGGAAAAGAGGGAGAGAGGGGGGGGGTTAGAGGATTACTTGTAAAAAGCCAAAAAGAAATTGATACAATCATGATGCATAACACCAACACAGAGTTGGCCAAAGTAATAAAGGAAAGAACAATTCCATGAAAATGCCCACATAATATTGTTCATCAAAACTATTTGCCTAGCGTCTGGTAGTGGTTGACTTTCATTGCTGGCATGTGCAATATCTTACAGATTCTCAAAGTGCTCAAGGCAACAGCAAAAATTTTTCAGTGACCAGTAATACTTCTATTCTTTACATCAAAATGGATTATTTAAAGGTCCAAGTTCAACTAGAATCATAGGCATTTTCCCTGTTACACAACAAGGGTAAGAGGCACCACCCAAGCACACAGGAAGTAGCTACTTCTTATCTGTGATAAAGTAGAGGTCTTATGGTTCAAAAGTATCAAGGGAAGAAGGTTAGACAGGCAACAGAATAAACTCCCAAGTTTTCATCCCCCATGCATAAATAGGATAATGATCATAGAACTCTCTTGTAGCTGACTATCATAAGCATTTTCTTAACAGGCATAGCTTGAAGAAGTGATGGGATATTATAGAAGAATCCATAGTGATGCCTGGCACACTTTGTATCTACTGTGCCAGCCCGACTATTAAATTCATTGTAGATGTACAACTATGCCACTTTTGTTTCTTCTTTTACATAGATATGCAGGATCTTGCAGGTGATATTGTACATAGATTTGTGCAGGAAAATACGCCAACTGGTATAAATGCATATACCTATCAATATACACAGAAAAAAAAGAATACATACTTGGTGTTCTGGCTGATTCTGGTAGCCCATGTTACGCCACTGTGCTATTGTCATTCCATGGAAAATGACAACACTAAAGTAGGAATCCAGTAAGAGGATGCGGTCAGCTGCAATGGAAGCCACATCCAACAATGAAGGTTGTGGCAAGGAATTAAATGAATATGATATAAGCGATGGCTGAATCATGACAGCAGCATTGGTAATGTTTTCCCGGTTCAACATCATGCGGAAATAAGCCGTCTCATCTGGGCTGTTGTTAAAAACCTGTGATAAGCACAAGGAGAACAGATCACACCGAGAACATGAATGAAAACCTCATGAGATTTTTTTTTTTTTGTTTTTCTTTTTTGAATTTTTTGGCCCCTGGGGGGGTTGTGGGGGGAGGAGGGAGGGGACAGCACAGCTTACCTGTACAAATTGTGATCGCCTGAGATTAAACATAAACTGAGGGAACAATGAAAAACATGGATTCAATGTAAAGGATGTTGGATCATCCTTTCTGTAATCACCAAATTTGGAACAGAGACGAATGAGATTCCGGTCTAACCACCGAGTGGCATCAAAACCCTCCTGTTGCAGAAACCATAGAGAGAGAGAGATGGAGGGGGGGAGAGAGAGAGAGAGAGAGAGGCAACATACATAGTCAAGATGATACAACATAAGCCTAAATCAAAATGTCTGCATTGCAGCAGAATAAAAAAACAGAAATGATATAATATTTAACAGTGACATAGCTATCAGGTATAACTCTATGTCAAGTGAGCTAATCTTATGAACCATCCATTTAAATAACAGCAGATTAGCCAAATGGTTATGCAATGAAATTAGCATTTCCATAATAAAAAGATCTCCTTCATTCCAGCAATGAGAATAAGAGATAGAGCAAGCTCGAAAAACATGTAAGCTAGAATCATAAACAAAGTCAAAAGCCGCAAATGACTTGTGAAAAATGAGAAGTACCTCTATCTCCATTTTGAGGGAAGCTAATCTTGCCATTACAACGGCAGCAGTCTCTTGGTCAAAACCCTGTACTAGTTCCTGCAAAAGTAATATGCTTCAATCTCAGAGTTGACTCCTTGCTCAAATAGGAAAATCCAAACTGAGCAAATCAGATGGAGATAAAATCATGTCCCATTCCCATAAGAGGAGCTGAACTTTCATTCATTGGCACAAGTATAACAAATGATACATCATCATCCATGAAACATCAAGTATTTCAGGCCCTAATCATGAGATAATAGGAGCCTAAGCAACTAGAAGGACTGCATAACTGGAAAATTAAGAATTTGAGACTCTCCTCACACACACACACACACACACACACACACACACACACACACACAAAACATATATCCCATCATAAGCAAGCTCATTGCAACACCTATCATCTGTGCTATATATAATATGTGTGTTCCAAGATGTTGGCTATTTTTTGACTTTCCTTATGAATGCTTTCTTTTCTTGTTATTTATTTCTTATTTCCAGAATGCTAGTCCAATCACTTCAATGAGACAATGCTACTCCTCACCAAATAATGTTTTAGGGGTTATTTAAGAAAATGAAGGCTTAAATCCTCTTAAGAGCAAAAAGGGGTAAATTATTGATCCTCCAATAGACCATATTCAACAATATGGAAACTAAAGATATATGCATTATTTGTCATCTCTTATCAAATATGCCAGAATATGGCAAAGAAACAAAGCACCAACCTCTGAGGTGACTGCACTATCTATCCATCTTCTCATGACAGTTGTAACCCGAAGTAGTGTATGACCTTCAGGATTTTGATAACTGCACTCAAACAAAATAAGTTTATCAGAGTCTGATAAAAATGTAGACGGTAGAAGCAGATCTAGCTAGTTCTGTGGAAAAAGAAATGGTACAGATATTTGTTAGGAGAGTGTCTGTCATCGTCCGGCACACCTAGTAAGGAACTGTAAGTATAACTGTGGATTTATGGTTCCATGTGCATTTGACTTTTCACTTGATGAGAGATCAAAGAAGACAGTCAAACAAGTACTATTGTCAAGACCACACATCTTCCAAGCTGTGGTATTCCCCTCTCCGATTGCTGTATCAGCAACATTAGGCCCTTTCTGCAAGGCAGTAATTAAGCAAAGTCACAAAGTCAACTCCTACACAAAGAAGTATAATCCAAAATGATATCATCACATCCAGCAGGAAAAGAATAGTGGAAAGCAATTGAGAAAAAGTGTTGAAATTTGAAACACTGAGTTAATTGAAACAGCAAAAATAAAGGTCGTAAAATGGAAGATGTTCCAACCCTCTCCAAAGATGTGCAAGGCCCAATGACCCCCTGAATTTTGACATCCCTTGAACAGTTGATCTCAAGAGTTCCACTGTGAATGGACAAGAAAGCATATCACTGCCAGAGAATGGTCCGAAGCAATAAAATGTACAAAAACAATCAGAACATGAATCTCTCTCCATGCCTGTGCAGCACTGGCATGCAGAGACACAAGTACAGCGGCATTCCCATGCAAAATTCAAAGCTCATCACTGTAGAATTCAGTGCAACATTTTGTGCATTAAATTCAAATCAATCATCAATGAAAGATATTGGTGACTAATTCCCCACATTGATAGACTTGTCTGGTCTCTGATTAAAATAAGAATCCAGCAGCACACCTATTACTTGTGAAGCAAAATAACCAATAGCCTCCACTTGTACCTTTCTCCTACACAGCTACTACCCCATGTAACAGTGTAGTATGAAAGCAAATTCTGGAGGTAAAAGTTTTCCGTATGCTATCCATTTCAAACAGATACACTAGTACAAAGATGAGCACACATAACACAACCTTTCAAGTGAGGGAAGGGGGTAGAGCATGAGGAAGGGGACAGAGTAAGGGTGCTTCTCACATGAAAGTAACCATTACTTGCAACATATCATCTCAAGGCCAGCCTTTTTCAGAAAGATTGCCCAACAGCAGCAAATCAACCGAATAGGTATGAGTGGGATGGTAAAAGGGTAAACTTAGCAATACAAGCTATCATAAATTATTTGAATTAGGTGGAAACACAAATAAGATAACAAAAATACAACATTTACCAAATCTATGATATGATTATGATAAACTCACTTGAAACAGAGGCCAAGAGATTGTTCCCCATCTTCAAATACACGCTTGAAAGAGTTCTTAAATACAGAATGCCCAAAACTTTCTGCCAGAACAACAACACCACCAGTTCTTTCCACTGCAATCTTCATTTCTGCGACACCGACCTAGAAGTCCACAACATTGGCATATTAAAACATGACTGCATGTATAATAGAAAAAAAAAATCTTATTATTTAAGAAAAAAGAGGTTATTTTTATTTGTTTTCCCAAAAGGAACAAGTGAGCAAAGATTTGAAAAACAATTGGTTTCGACTAGGGACAACTCTAATATGTACACATGAACCTCTAATTTTGACAACAACATAAGCCGACTCTATACTAATTAATGTTCAGCCAATTTTATTTCCAATCTTTAAAATTATCAAAACAAGTTTGTTCCTAAATCTGAAGGTGTTCAAAGCCCAAAATGGTCAATCCAATGTTTTATCCTTGTACGCATCAACATCATTACATATATCAAGCCAATAAAATCTAATGAGTATTTACACTGGATTTTGACATTTTGAAATTCTTGTCACTAGGTTTTGCTTATTCAGAGCACCCAAGTTATAAGCATCTATTCTGGAGGTTGATGGAGATTAATTCCAATGATAGATGTTTACCTGGAGCTTAGTTCAACAAAGACTGATTCCATTAAAAGCACTACTGAGATTAATGTTGTAAAAAAAATACATATCAATTGCATATAAACCCACCCCCTTCTAATCGGCCTGCTTCTATCCCACTGCAGTATTAGGCAGGCCAGTCAATCAGTATTATCAAAGACATTCATAGGGCATTACAGTACGAAACCTGATCAAGTGCAGATGCAAAGATGTCCAGGACATGACCCTGCCTGACAAGCTGCTTTGCGAGGTTATCATAAAATTTGACAGCTTTCTTAAAATATGGTGCTGCATCCTTATCAAGATCCTTATGGGAACGCACTGGATCAGACAAGTCTTTTGATACGATCTGCATAACTTAAAAATAATCAACATCTTTGTAGTTGTGATGTATGAGATAAAAGTGAAAGCATCAGCATTTCCTGTATGAGAAGCCATGCATATGCCACTCAACTTTAGTCTAGGCTTTGATACACTATGCTTCACAGTGACTTTAATTTTTCAGTCCAACGTGATGCTAGAGACAGGTCATAAATCAGGAAATTATTCAATCAAATTAGGAGGAAAATGGAACCATAATGGCATATGATCCATTTTCAAAAATGCATTATAGATGATTGGAAATCTTAAATGTGTAAAAAAAAGGACGATCAACAAGTCACTATAGTGACTGAATGCAGGCAAACCCAAAACAATCTACAGCAGAATTTATGACTAAATTTGAAAAAGATCAGACCACTAACAATTGATCCCATTAGGAGCTGCCAAGGAAAAACACAGAGAGAGAGAGAGAGAGCAACCATCACAGCGTGGCACTTATACCATGTTTTAGTGTCCTGAGCATCATTGTTTTTAACTCAGGAAACTATATTCCAACATTCAATTAGTGGAACTATCATGAAAGACAAGACATCATAAGAGAACTCCAAGGAATTTTATAAAGTGGGGCAATCAATCATTTGAAAAGTTCAATAAAGTAGCTATCTTTCCAAGAGTGGGTGTTTTACTAACAGTTTAACTCATGAGCAGGAATTAAAAGATTTGATAAGTGAAAACTGTGATGATAAACTTAGATGCCAAGAGGCACTACATATGCCAACACACTGTGGAGAACAGGACAGATAACACAGTGAATTAAATGATTTAGAAGGTATTATTACCGTGCCAGGCCCTTCTGTGCATGGACCACCAACTAAAGCTATAATTCTAGCCCCCATCCCCGGCAAACAAGCTCCAACCAATCCCGCTGCTACGCTCAATGCCACTCCTGTGCACCTTGAAGCGCGACTTCCAGGAGTAACTGGCCATTGATCCGTTTGCAATTCATCCAAAAGCTAAAATAAAGGAATAAGCCTCCATCAAACAAGTAAAATACATATCAAACGAACATCTACAATTCCAAAGAAACCCAAAAAAAAACAAAAAATTAACTAGGCACACACCGAATTGAGAGTATATTCGCACTCAGATGCTGGCAGCAAGAATCGGCTCACACCCGAACTTGGAAACCCATTTTGCAGCATCCCTTTCTGTTGGTATCCTGCAGCGGGCACTCTTCGGCCTCCTGCAACCCCAAGCCCCAATTGCTCCATAATATGATCCTTTGAGATCTCTTTATTACCCCTAAAAACATAAACCTTTGACATTTCCGAAAAACCCAGCTCGTGAACGTGCGCTTGTGTCCCAAACGAAACAAACCCGACAAGCGCGTTGTCCGGCAACAGACCAATCGCACGTTTCAACGCTGATTTCACGAACCCAAACTCCTCCTCGAGCATGCACGTGTCGAGCACGAAGACGAAAGCAGGGGAAGCAGCCGGCGGGTGGGCATCGGCGTGAGCAGGGTTGTTGGGATTGACGTTAGGGTTGGGGAGCGTGTACTGCACGGTGGTGTACTGCGGGTAGAGCTCGGCGGGGACGTTGGCCTCGGAGATCATGGAGTAGTGGGGAGGGAAGTGGCTGCGCTGGTAACAGAAAGGACAGTTCCAGATCTTGGCGGAGAAATCGACGCGCGCTAAGGGGCTGAGGACGGCAGTGCAGGTCTTGCAGCGGAGAGGCGCATAAGGGAGCGTGGGAACGTCGGGATGCTGGCGGATCGGGGAGATGCAGGCGGCGAGGGGGATCACGCACTTGCTGGCATCGACCTTCGTTCGAGGCCAGGCGTTCCACGTCATCCGGACTCCGTCGATCCCTTCCGGATCCGTGTTCGCCATCTCCGACATCTTTCAAAATTCTTCGCCGATTACTATGTTTCGGTTCTCAACTTTATTCGGATCGCCCAACGTTGTTGTCAGATTCTGTTCACCGTTACCCTTTTTCTGATGATCTGGTGACGGGCGACCCCAGCGAGAGAGGAGTTGAGTAAAAGGAACCACCCCAAACCACAATTGGGGTTTTAGAAAATCAATCTAGGGTCGGGTCGGGTGTGTACAAGTGGGACGGGTCATGAAAGTTAAAAACAAAAGGCCCGAAGGGTTCTTAATTAACTAAAAAATTTGAAGGCTTGAAATATTAGAGATTTAAAATATTAAACACTTATATTTTTATTAAAAAAAAAAAGACGAAATTCGGATTATAAAATAAATAAAATCCCAATTTCAAATTCCAATCTCTCGCGCGCGCGCGCTCAAGTATTTGAACTCTGCAAAGCTCTCCGGCGATCTCCTCTATTCGCCGCCATGTACACGTACTTCGCCGACTCACAACCACCGGACTCGGCTGCCGACGGCTGCCTCATCGAAGAAGAAGAACAACAAGAAGAAAGCGGAGGGGGAATATCGCAGCCACGATGCAGTCAAGGCCACAGATCCACGCTCTCGATCCAAACTCAGCAGGGAGGCTCAATCTGCCTGTTGTGCTTCTCCAGCCTCATCACCAGCCCACGCGCCCCCACCTTCCACGTCTCCTACGCACTCTCCCAGCTCTCCATCGCCGTCTCCGACCCTCACTTCCTCCGCTTGCTTTTGTCTTTTCATACTCACCTGCTGGTCTCCCCTCTCGTCCACGCACTTTCCCTGTTCGACGACGAGCCAATCGCTTGCCAGATCATCCACCTCATCACCGCTCTGTGCGCCGTCGGAGACGCCTCCGTCTGCGACGAGTTTGTCATGAGAGTCGCCCATTGCATCTCGTCGGGCGACCTGTCCTGGAGCCGCAGGCAGGTTTTCATGGTAATGTTTATCCTTCTAGTTCATCACTTAGATCTTTTTAAAAAAAAAAATTTCTTTCTTTTATGCAATTTTTTAAGGGCTCCGTAAATGAAAACGATCTGACATAATCAAATTCAGCTCCACTGCTTTGGGATTCTGTTGGACTGTCACACAAAAAATCCCTATGCTCAAATTAAGGACAAAGATGGACTTCTATCCAATCTTGTTACGGGTCTTCGCTTGCCAAGGTAATTGACAAATTGAGCAATTCTTAATCTGGAAATTAAAAAATTGTCCTTCTCCGTGGGCGGATTATGTGTTCTCTTGCTCCTTTAATTTTTGCAGTGAGGAAATACGGGGCGAAATCCTTTTTATTCTATACAAACTGTCAGTCCTCCAGTCTGCAACTAAGGATGGTGATGGAGCTGCTGACGCCCTGTTTGATTCTTGTCCTAAACTGTTACGTCTGTCATTGGAGGCCCTCATTAAGACCCAAGATGATACTGTTCGCCAGAATTGTGTAGGTTTGTTTTCTTTCTTGAATTTTTGACCTGCTTTGGCAGAAGCCTGATATAAAGGGGGCCGTGAACAAATAATAATTCCAACACTGATCAGCTATTAGATGCACCTCATCCCCATATTTATCTTTTCTTTCGTTACTTAATTAATTTTATTTTTGCCTAGCGCTTTTGGTTGCCCTCACTCGAAAAGAGTATTTTGAGGATGCATCTGCAAATGGCAAAAGCAGCATGAGTTCGAACAAAGCAGATAACTTAATGCAAATGACAGATGATGGAGTAGATGGGCCTCCCCTCAATCTCTTATTCGCAGAGGCCATCAAAGGTCCACTGCTTTCATCAGACAGGAAAATTCAGATCAGCACTCTTGATCTAATTTTTCATTATTTGTCGAGGGATGGAGCTGCTCCAGGGAAAAGGCTTCAAATATTGATCGAAGAAAACATTTTGGACTACGTATTTGAAATAGTGAGACTGACAGGTAATTGAATTTGCCTGTACAACAATAGAAAGAGCCAAATAGATTTCAATGTAGTGACAGAACATTCTGCAATATTTGACTACAACTCTTTTTCATTTTTTTCAAGTCTTTGGCTCTGTGATTTTGCATTACCAATTCTTGCCATGTGAAGGAATCATTCCTTGGTTATATGCTGTCTAATATTGTAGTTGAATTTTTCTTTCATTGCTGAACAGAATGCAAGGATCCTGTTGTCAACTCGTGCATTCTGGTTCTTCATCTATTTTCCACGGCTGAGAAAGGCTTCACGGAAAGGCTAGTTGTTGGATTCTCTACTTTAATTCCAGTATTGAATTTCGTGGCTGAACTTCCTTTACATCCTGTTCAGCGTCAAACCATGGAGCTCATATGGAAAGGCATTTCTAATTGTCCTGGAATAGTATCTTCTACCCATGTTGAGGAGTTGGTTCTCATTTTGACCAGGATGCTTCATAGGCATACCGATGGGGAGGGAGGCATGCCTCCAGAGACATTCGCCATAGTTTGCTCAATCTTTGTAGCTCTTTTAGAATCCCCATCTTTCCATGGGACTTCTAACCTTATTACATCCATCCAAGAAGCAACAAAGCATGCCACCTTAGCTTGTCTAAATACCTCTGGAAAATATTCCAGTCAACTTTTGCATGCTTTATATCTACTTAAAGAGGCATATCACTATAGTTGTGAGGAGGTTTCCAACAATGACTCTAGTGTTGTTGAACTACGAAATTGTGTTGAGGACATATGCGCATTGCATTTGTTACCTTGGATTACAGCAGCTATCAATGAAGTGGACGAGGAAATTGTCCTGGGGATAGTGGAAACCTTCAGTTATATACTTGTTAATGATTCTTTTATCCAAGCAAAACAATTTGCAAATATACTGGTTACATCTGCTTGGTTCAGTTTGTCATTTGGATGGCTAGGATTATTCCCCACAGAAAGGATGAAAATGAGAATATACCAAATGCTCAGTTCACTCGTGGACATTCTTTTGGGAAATGACTCCGGACGTCCTATTAGAGATGCTGCTTCAGATCTTCCGACTGATCCCATGGATTTGCTGTTTCTGCTTGGGCAGAAAACTTCCCAAGATAAGTTATTGTGTTCTTGTCAATCAGCAATTTTGGTGCTTTTACATGCCAGTTCTTTATATGATGACAGGTGATTAAGCTCCTGATTTTGTTTGTTTTGATGCCATTGCCAGTTTTATGTACTGTGCATAATCACTCCATTAGCCTTTAGTATGTGATTATTCTGTTCTTCACACTCTTGATGCTTACTCCTCAGGTTTGCTGATGAAAGATCCCTGTTAGCATCCCTAGAACAATATGTTCTTGTCAATAGTAGAGATTTCTTATGTGGGACCACTCCTTCATTCACCATAGTACAACTTGTAAATCTGTATGGTTTTTATCGAGGTTTCACCCAGATGTACTACAAAGTCCCCTACAGTTCTGAAGCTGAGGAGATCCTCTTTCATGTAGTCAATGAAAATGATTGGGATTTGCTTTCTTCAAGGGTTCATTTTATGTCTCTGAAATGGTTGTTTCAACAGGAGAAAATCAGTCAGCCATTGAGTTACCAAATCCTGAAATTTTGCAGGGGTAATAGGTCAAATGGGGACCTGGTCATTGGTCATAGGGTACATGCTCAGATTATAAGCACGCAAATGATTGCAGAGTTGGTAACATTGGGAGATAACTATGTGGCTAGACTTTTGACATGCTTATTGGTACAGCTTGTAGAGGTAGATGGTGGAGAGGATGACATTTTGTCGGTAATAAATCTCTTGACATCAGTCATTAATATTTCTCCAGCCACATCAGATCAACTATGTTTGAATGGCCTTGGCAATGCGATCCGAACTCTTTGTTATAATTCGGGTCATTCTTCTTTCCCTGAGATTTCTGTGGCACTCTCGGTTTTAATGTTTAAGACTTTGTGTTCAGTACATCCCAAAGCGCTTTATGATGAGGAAGCTTGGCTTGCAGTGACCATTAAGGTGCTACTTTGAACTGTATCATCTGAATGTGCTTTTAATTCAGGGACAGTGATTGGACTATCTACCTTATTTGCAGTTAACTGGCTGCATGACCCCCACAATGGCTCCAAAAACCTTGTCTGATGAAGGTTTACGAATAATTGCACTCTTTTGCTTGATTTTGCACAAATCTGCCAACAAAGTGTTGTTACAAGCATCAAATACAATACTCTTCAGTACTTCTCTGGCATCTGCAGTCATTGGCGTGATCCAGGAGGCTTGTTCAAAAGGACCTGCTTTGGTTGATTATGATGAGGGAACAAGTCTCGGAGAAAATCTTATTTTTGTGCTTTTACTCTACTATTTCTCTTTAAAGAGGTAAATTCCATTTCAAATATAACTGCATAAAATTCAGGTTGTGACAATCTTTTATTGTCTCAGTTCACAGGATTCTATTGCTGGGGATGTGGATTGGCAAAATTTACTTGAATCGCCAGCAATGATGCAGCCTCTTCCCATGATCGGCATTTCCTGTCATGACTTGTGTCGGCTAATGCATTTTGGGTCTGCCCCAGTCAAGCTTGTTGCTTCATATTGCCTGCTGGAGTTCATTACAAACTTGTCAGAACAGAGAAAGGGAATGCAAGAGGGATTAAGATGCCCCTTGGGCTCCTTAATGTCCATCATAGCTATATTTGAGGGCTTGGTATTTTATAGCGACCTTCGAGTGTCTATGAACTGTGGCCTCTGCCTATCGATGATTTTAGGGTGGGAAAAGCTGGACGGGAAAGAGGCAAGAGCCACTGCAGAAGACACTTGGTACAGGTTGATTGTTGAAGAAGTAGTGATGTCTCTGTCTGTGCCATGTTTAGCATCTAAAGCATTCATTCAGCATCACAAGCCAGCTGTTTATTTAGCAGTTGCATTGCTAAAGCTTCAGAAGCACCCTCCCTGGATAAGCACCGTGTTTGATGATACCTGTATTTCTGGTATAATTAAAAATCTTACAGCCAGTAATGTCAGCATCGAGTTGTTGCTTCTATTTCGAGAGCTCCGAAACTCCCAGTTGCTGAAGGCCGAGCAAGAAGCTAGTCTTAATCAGGTTCTTCAGGTATCATGTTCCTCCGTTTTCTTAAATTTTCTTTGAATGCCATCATGGATGCAATACTACTCACCCGGAGCAATAGTGGAAGTTCGTCAATTTACGTTCCTTCATGGTTGAACACAGTTATTTCAAATTGTGTGATTCGAGGGACTCAGAAATCTGGCAGCAAACCGATGGTTTTCTCTATTATATAGGAATGCAGGAAGCGAATTTACACTGAAGCGAATCGAAATGACTGCGGAGACGACTACGTAGAGAAGGAGGGCATCATAAAAGAAGATTTGGGAAAGTTCCGTTTCTATCTGACTCACCTGATGTCAGCCGGGATGTCTCTAGACATGGTCTCAGGAGTTTCTCAAACTGGGAAAAAGAGACTGTTAGAAGAAATAGAAATGTTTCTGGACTCCCACGGTCGAGGATGACTCGAGGGGTTGTCCGCGTTTCTGCACATACATTTTGTCCATTGCTCCGGTGTAGTTGTATTAAAATCGTCGAAATTATCAAACGTTGATTTTGTCGACCTAGAAATCAGACGGATGATCAAAACAAGATTATTATAAAAAAAAATTTTAAAAAAGGGTCAAAAATCAGACAATTATAAACCTTTACTTTACAATAAGTGCAGGTAAGAAGTGTGTCCCCGGTGCACCACACACTGTGATTTAAGGAAGCTATGCGGTCTGCCTGCATTCAATCCTACTGTATTTTTACTAAAAAGCAGCGATAGAAAGGAAGGATTAGATATACGCACCGCCTAGACTTCCGTTTAGAATTTAGGTGCAGATCAAAATGTAAAATTCATCTGAAAAACCGTTTTATGGTAGACCTGAGGGGTTGCCCGTGCATTCCCCCCACTAAATCCCACGGTTCGTAAATACAAGTTGAATGCTTAAGCATGCGTCGATCTCTTTATTCCCAGCATTTACTACCGTGAACTAAATTCAAAGATTTGTCTGCAAATCTTATTGAGGACGCCAGAATTTTGAACTTCACCGGAAGCAGAGAATACAATCGTTCAAGGTTCAAATCTCTATATCATTCTAAATGTGCTCTGAAATTGCGAAGGAACAGACTGGAATATTAGTGTAACAGGCTAACGGCCCCGTACACTGTTTCCCATCCGACGACCAACATACGGACCGACCCACGAAAAATCTATCTTATCGTTACCAAGCAAGGTCATTTTTCTACAGTGACCCAAATTCAGTAAACATATTCTTCACGCAGAATAGTTTAGTGTTGTAATACACCATCAAACATACATCGATACCTCTACGAGACAAAAGGATAATTGGACGTCTAGCTGACAGACGAGCAGCAAACAAATTGTGCCCAGTATGGTTTTCCCTTGACTTTCTTCTTCTCTCTCTTTATCTCTGCAGGATAACTTGCTGGAGAATTCCATTCTTTAGCAGCCTCTCTCTTGGTTACCTCAGCTTGGGTAGCTTCGGGAGCCGTAACGGAGCTCACAGCTGCCAGCGAAACACCGTCATCTTTAGCTGCGGTTCCATCATTCTCCGCCATTGGACCTGGGTTTTCTGTGGCACTGGGCCATTTGGATCTGGTTTCTACATTTGCTTCATGCAAAAGAGTCTTCAATGGAGCACGTTGTTTCCCAGCATTCCAGTTTGTGACCTTGGCAATAATCTTTTCATTCTTTTTCCTCCCTTGTGACTCGTTCACAACGTTAGTGACAGAGGGAAACCAGCCAGCATCCAGAGAAGTAGTTTTTGCCTGTTGTGAGTGCTGGGCGATCTGGATTTCAGAAGCAGGGGCTTTCTGATGAATTCCAACTCTGGGTTCAACCAGTGTCATGAAAGATGGTGGCTCAAAAATATCAGATTTGTCAGAGTGTTGTCCCTCAGATGTAGCTTTTGACCCTTTCAAGCTGACTTTATCTGCTTCTGCTGGCACTTGGAAGCCATTTGATCGCAATGGTTCAGCATCAACAATTGTTGGTATATCTGACTGGGTTGAAAGCACTGCCAGATCCATACAAAAGACAAAAAAAGGAAAAAAAAGGGCAATTATGGCAAGTTTATAGAACAGCACAAAGGATTAACATTACAAGACTAGGGGCACCACCAAAGGTTGCTTGCTAATTGGAGAATCAACATGCTGAATGAAATTGGGTTACCTTGGGCTGGTGATCCTATAATAATCAAATTGTCACAGATCTTCTGCAACATCAAAAAGAAACCCTTCTAATCGAAGAAATAGTTAACAAGTGTTTGAATTCTTTATAAGCATGTCACACACTTTCAGTACAGCTTGATTGCTATGGTAAAAATTCCTCCTTCAAGGCCTCAAGATCCTGTTTGGAGTAAACAGGATCAGTACTACAGGATGGAAGGTGATTGTTGCCTCCCATTTTGCAGCACAAGTTCCACTGTGTTGTCCCATGAACCCAAAAAGTCAAACTGATCAAACTGAATCAATAGTTACACTATGATTTCTATTATGGTCTACGGTGCAAAAATGAAAGGGCTCTTTGAGTTTGGTATCCTGATGACTTTCCCACAAACACATGTTTAAAAATGTAGGCAGATATTGAGAGGCTAATAAAGCCATATTCGAAGCATATATTGCTATGCTATGCAGAAACTTGCATTGCAAATATACCTGAAACAGAACCCCAATGACCTTCCAAGCTATCTGTCTGGCTGCTTGAGTCAACTGAAAGGTCATTTGCAGATGTGCCAAGTTGCTGCAGAACAGCATTACTATCTAAATTACCTTCACCTTCTCCAGTCGGGAACTTGGATGCATTGCCAGAGGCAACCCCAATAAGATCTGTGGCACGGTAATCTTTAACAATGGCAGAACTCAGAACAGAAGCCGAAGTTTCTAAAGAGGAAACCAGAGGCTCTTTCGCCGGATGTTCTTCTGCAGATTCCAGTGTTGCCTTAACATCTAGACCATTAACATCCTCAGCAGGTCTAATAATTCCACCAACATGCTTTCTTTGTCCTTCATCATCAACAGTGGTTTCAAGTTCCTTTATACCTTCTTGAGCATCTTGAATGCCACCTGGATGTGTGCGTTCAGTTTCTGTTAACTTGAAATCAAATAAATCAGTTGCACTTTCTGTGAAAGCATGGGATTCATGAAGATCAGCAGCAGACTTGCCGGTTGCTTCCGTCATCATTGGAAGTTTATCCTCCACCAATGCAGCTGCAGAATCACTCTTGCCAATTCCCACACTAGATACATCATATCCTTCAATTTCATTCTCTTCATGATCAGCTGCATTGTGACCTCCAATTAAGACAGTTGCTGTATTAATTTCTTGTCCAGAGAGGGAATCCACCGGTTCAGAAGTTGCTATAATGTTTACAATGGAACTTTCCTTCATTCCCTTGTTGCCATTGTCTCTATCTATATCACATCTCTCGATTGCAGCCTTTTCATAATTATCAGCATCATTTATCCCAGCTAAGCCAGTTGTCTGCCTGCTTCCAGTGCCAATTGTTCCAACGACAGGATTCACATTAACTAAGTCCCCTATAGCATGTTCCCCCAAGCTCCCCAACTGTTCATCCTTATAATCACAAGGTGGCTGTTTTTCAGGAGTTTGAACGATGTTGGTTTTCTCCCTCTCCACAGCTGTAATCGTTCTCAATTCTTCTGATCTTTGAATTTCTTTGGTTTCATCTGTAACCTGAGGCGTGTCAGCTTCTTCTTCATCAGGCAATTTTTTAATCATAGGCTTGCTGCTCTCATATTTCTCTTCAAGGTTCTCTGTCAACATTTGCTTGATTGTGTCCTCCGTAAAAACATTCACATGGGAAGTGGAAAGATTACTCTTGGGAACAAATTCCTCGGCATCATTACCTACCTCAAGTGATGTTCCTTGTACCAACAGGGGTAGTCTCCCACCCTTGTGGTCTTTGAAACCTTCAATCATGATTTCAGCATTGCCTGTACTCTCAGGAACTGAAAGCACTGACACGTCTTTGCCCAATTCTCCTAGCACATTGGAGCCCTCAATTGCCACCATGTGCATGTCTTTACCCAACTTTCCCAGTGCATCGCAACTCTCAATTGGATCACCAGAACCAGCAGCATCCATTCTTTCAGCAGCATCCACCTTGATCTCAACAGGGTCAGCAGAAGCATTTATGTATTCAATGTGTTTGGCTACAGGAGGTACATCATTTAAATTCACCTTAGAATCATCGGTTTGCTCTTTTTCCAATGGAGGAATTCCAGTAGCTTGTACTGGAATCAAGGCTATATCCTCTGCCTTACCCAACTCAAGCACTGAATCAGATGCTATTTCTGCATTTTGACCAGCTAGAAGAACATCATCCATTAGTTGTTGATCTAAAATGCAGTTTTCACTTTGTTTTGTACCATGATCTGTCAAATCCTCACCACTACTGCTCTCATTATTGTCTTTATTAGCATTTGATTGTGTTTCCAGTTTATTGGTGTCTGAATCACATGCATAGCCACCATTGTCATCACAAGTTTCAGAGAAGAATACTTCACTTCTGCTATCTGTCAAAGGCCCTGCCACTGAACTGATGTCAGCACTTGACACATGATCTTGGGACCCTTGAACACTTCCAGACAGCTTACCTTTTGGAACTTCCGTATTTTGCATTAGGCTGCTGTCAGCTGAATTGTTCACAGGCGAGGTGATTGCTGCAAAGTTGCATGTTGTAACAGGTCAAGAGCAAGTCATTACTAAGAAATTCTAAAATGCAATCTTCGAATTTCACATTTAAGAATAGCCAGAGTACCACAAAAAGGCCAATGGACATTTCCAAAAATCATGTAAAATACTCGGTCAAAACTAACTGTTTTATGCACTAAATGAAGGTTGCATTTGTATATTACCACTAATGGCAACAATAAATAACTTGCCAACTAAGGAAGATGACAATGTTTTACATGCACATACCTAATATGCATTCATGTGAGAGTGGAATTGACAGCATACCCAAAAAGGCTAAACTACCCTATATAAACACACATCCATACTCCATTATAGTATTTCTATTCTAAAATTCTAAACCAATGAAAAAGACTTCATCTTCATACAACCTTTTCTTTTCGGTCCTTAGATTTATGGCCTTGTAGGCAGTTTCTTTGTAAGGTTGAAGTTAGCAAAGATTTAATCTTTCATGGCATATCCTTTTGTCAAAAGCAGTGATTTAAGAGTAGAATGAAGCAATAAAATGATGGAAATGCAAAACAGCGCACCAGAACAAAGAAATAGAACAAGACAAAAGCTTACACTCGCTCAAACTGAAATGACAATAAATACACAGATTACATGTCGTCCTACACAAATTAATGATGAGCTCCAATCTCCTGTGAAAGTAAGTGACACCAGTGTGTGTAAGTAAAACACAAGAAACAAGAACATAAACCAAGTACATAGGAACTAACTCTGAATCTATGTCAGCTTCCACCGTCTTATCCTCTTAAAAGATTAGAACCAAAAAGCTAGAGTGAGAAAAAGCAAAGAATATTTTCTCACAGGCCTAGTGGCAGTGAGTTTAACTTCTACATTCCCTGTATCTCATTCATTGTAATCGAACATTCTTTTTCAGAAACTTGTTCGTCCAACAAATGTCGTTAAGGAATATCTTACATTAGGTCCAAACAGAGGCAAGCACTTTATTTTTTTAGTAAACTTCACGGATAGCTGGCTCTTGAAGCCAATCGACGTAGATCCTAACAACGGCAAGCCCTTAGCTATTGTAGTACACTTCATTTATAGCTGGCCTTTTTTTAGCCAATCAAGACCATACCATCCATCATCTTAAAATAATTTCACTAAACTCAAATGTTCCATGACATAGATGAAAATTTGACCAAGTCCAGTTTACTGATATGAAAAGAATCGTTTAAAACAAAGCACCATGAAATTGAAATGGCCACTTCTTCTAAGCTTAATTGAAAGCCCAAGTACCCAATCAAATATTAAAGAATTACAAAAGGCATGCATTGTCATTTATCAATCAACAAACTTTTCCCTCGGAAGTTACCACTATTTGCATCTTCCTCATATGATTGACTGGTCCTATCATCATTCTCAGCAATTATTTCAGCATTAGTTGCTGGTTCCCTGATACACCCGGAATGTTCTTCCATTCTTGGACTTGACCCACCATCCGGAAATTCCACAACAGCATCTGAAAAAACATCATCTTCTGATCTGACCGATCTCTGCCCCATCCCAACACTACCCGTCCCAACAGCACTTTTCTCCAGAAGTTTTGGACCTTATGCAACCAAATTTGACACCATTAGTTCAAAAGGACAGATCATATCTTACTGATAAGCAAGAATGCAGAATCGAAGATCCAATAATTGGGGGGAAAAAAACTTATTATATTTCTTCACGTTAACACAGCGTTCCTAACAAAACAGAGCAAGATATTAGATAAAAACAGCGGAACAAGGATACTGACTGGGGGTCTTGTGATCGCCATCAGAGACGTGCTCCTCATCAGAAACAGTCAAATCGGCAGTCTCCTCCGAGTCAACCAGCTTGTACCCTTCAATGGTTCCACAAATCTTCTTGTGAGCGCGTCTGTGCTTTGCACTCGGGTGTGGATTTGGAAAGGGCCAACCACATTTGTGACACAAATGAACTCCATGGCCCTCGTGGCCTGCAAATTCAGCATAAAACTCATCACCAATAGCCATAAAACAATAATTCTCTAAAAATAAAAAATAAATAAATAAATAAAGAAACAGGAACAATCCAAGAAAGATACCAAATTTCACATGCTAAGAGACAAGGAAGACGGACCCAGAAAACTCTTTGGCAAGAAAATGTCAAGAACCATTCAAATCCCAAAAAAGAAATGAAAAGAAAAGGAGCCCATCTCATAAAGAACAGAGATCAAGACATGGAAGAAGAAGTTGATTGCTTTAATGCTAAACAATAAATGACAAACCCACAGATGACAAAAAGTCCAAAACAAAAAAACTAATTAAAGAACTGATAAAGAAAACCACGGCTGCAACGGACCAAAGATTAAACAAACCTGCCCTATGGTCCTTTCCTTGATCTTGGTCACCCATATCTATATAAAAGCGAGCGAGAGAGAGAGAGAGAGAGAGAGAGAGAGAGAGAATGGGCGGGTGGGGGCTCTAAATACAAAGCCAGAGTCTTGGGAGTCGCCGCCTCTTTAACGAGACTGGGAGACTAGTAGTACGGCAGTGACTGGCAGTAATGACACGATAACGGCTTAACCAGTCCCATACCGGCGCATGTTAGAGAGTATTGCAGCCCAGCACTCACAATTATCCAATTGGATTGACTTTTTTTTTTTTTTACTTTATTTTTTTTTTTAGGTTGAAATTGGATTGACTTCTTCTCCGCAGTTCGATTTTTCTTTTCTTTTCTTTTCTTTTCTTTTCTCTTTTTTTTTGGGGGGGGGTCTTGCTTGATTTTCTTGTCCTTTCTCCCAGGGACAGAACGCCGTGGGCCCCACCCAAATTGTTGGGCCCAGTTTTAAGCCGACAGCTTTGAATGCAGCCGCGAGCAATTCACTCCCGAGAGCACCTGAAAATTTATATAACATAGCAATCTAATAAAATCATGAATCAGCCAAATGAATGGAGTATTGAGAACATGATTTTTCACCCCCACTCAGCCTTATGCCATCTAGGGGATGTTCCAGTGATAATTTCAATTGAGACTTAGATTGCCTAAAATCTCCAATCTTGAAATTTGTTCCACCGCTACTGAATTCAAACTTGTCAATTCAATGTTAATATGTTATTGGTGAATTTATCTATTTTTATAAGAATTGTGAAAATAAATTAAAAAAATCAAAAATAAATAGCAAAAATGTATAGAGTAAAATGGTCCCTCTGGTTTTCTTTTGTCCTATAAACCACATTAAATTCACACCATAAATGGGATCGAGAAAAAGGTTCCCACTAGGAAGTTGGCCTGTTTTCGTGTTCCCCCCCCCTCAGAATTTTACCTACCAAAGAATTTAGAATTTAAATTCATCAATCTAATTTAAAAAAAAAAAATCCTATGATATAAAAACCCAAATCAATCTGTTGGGAAAAAGAAAAAAGAAAAAAAAGAATTGCTTATAGTAGATTTTTCCTCATCTAATTTACTAATAAATTAAAGGAATATAATTTTTACCCTCAAAAATTAAAAAAAAAAAAACAAAGTGAAGTGCATCATTATAAATTGGCTTTTCATAGAGTTATATTCTTCTATCTATAAAAATTTCTCTTGATATTATTATTTCTTAAAAAATAAAATATTTATTAAAGTAATTGAAAAAAAAAAATGACATCCCAGCCGATCCCCAAAACTGCAGAAGGTGACTCCGGCACATGGTGGATTGAGTCATATGAACGGACGTGACAGTTCTCTGGGGGTGCTCCGAATATAACCAAGCAAAAGGTCCCGCCGTGACATCACCTGTCGCTTGCCACATGCATCGATTACAACATGAAACAAGAAAGGAACAAATGAAGAATCGCTCTCTCAAAATTTCAGGAATCCTCCCGCATCAATTTTTATATATAATTCATCTCAATTTAAATTCTCTCAACAATACTCTGTACTTAAAATAAGAGAAATTATATAAAAAATGTGTGGTTGAATTCTAAATTTATAATCATTCTGGTCAAATATGCAATAAAGTTACTGTAGATTATTACTATTAAGATGATTTGTCTTTCTTAAATGAAAAGTTTAATTAAGATTCGATATGTCTTACATGTATACTGAATAATATTTTATAATATTTTTTTTTTCATTGTAAAAAAAAAAAGAACAAATGAAAAGAAGAAGAAGAAGAAGAAGAAGAAGAAGGGAACAAATAAAATAAAATAAAATGATATGAATTGTGAAAGCGTGAGTACGAGAACTACAACGCCGTGTTTCCATATACGACCGTTTTTCTTCCCAGGGGCGAGGGCCAAATTTAATTAATAATAATATTTCGAGGTTTTTTCTTTTTTTTTTCTCGAATTTTCTTCCTTCTATCATTTATCCTTCAGTAACATTTTCTCCGAATCCAAACACGTAAATTCCTAGAGTGACCGGTCTGACCCAGACCCGACGACACCTACTTAGCTGCCGTTTTTCCCTTCTCTCCGGTCCCTGCGTTCCCGAGAAAATGGACAAGCAAGAAATTGAAATTTTCCGCCGATCTAAACAACACCAACAGCCAAACCCCCATGAAGCCTTATTAGCTGCCCTCCAAAACCACTGTGCTGGCTTTCTCCAGAAACTCTCCCAAAACCCTCTTTTCAATCTCAATCCCTCTTCCTTTCAAACCCACGTCCAAGCCTCCCTTCTCTGCATCCGTAGCCAAACAAAGCACGCCATTGAAGCCGCCGTCTCTCGCTTCAATCCCAGCACTTCCGCCTGCTCCTCCTCCTCCAGGAACCCAGTTTGGGCTCGAATTACCAACAACAACGACACCCACTCGCGAGCCCGCGCAGCCATGTCGAATGAAGCCATTGAAGAGAGATTGGGTGGAGTCCCAGTGTATGCTTTAAGCAATCCTAATGAAGAGTTCGTTTTGATTTCTGGGGTTTCTTCAGGAAAGTCTGTTGGGTTGATTTGTTTCAAGAGGGAGGATGCGGAGGCTCTTCTCGACCAAATGAAGAGCATGGACCCCGCAATGAGAAAAGCTGGCTCTAAAGTGGTTGCCATTGCTTTGAACAAGGTTGGTCCTTTCTTTCTTTCTTTCTTTCTTTTTTTTAGCATATTGCTATATGGGTTGAGTTGATTTGTGTTTTCTTTTGTAGTAGGGGTGTTACATTTGTGTTTTCTTGATTGTTTTATTTATTTATTTGCAGGTTTTCCAGCTAAAGGTTAACGGTGTTGCATTTAGATTGATACCGGATTGTTCCCAAGTAAAAAATGCGCTTTTAGTAAGTTTTGGCCCTTCTCTCCAACTCTTTAACATTATGTAAGAATTAATTGCTCTTAATTTGAGGCTGATTTGTTCTGTTGGCATGAAAGCCTAGGATGTATGAATCTCTATAGCTTGTTTTATATCAGTGTATCGTTTGGGCTGACTAAGAGATGAATGCAAAGAACAATGCACAAACAAAATCACTTGGTGGAGGGCTTAGTAGCCTCTATTGTCATTAGTGAGTGCAGTATTAGTGCTAGAGAAACGTTCAAATGGCCGGATAAATTTATTATTTTATTTGTCTGCAGGGGATATTGTTCCATATATAACTAGGACCAAAAACATTGTGGTGATGATTTAGGCATGGAGAAACTAGAGTCTTGCTAGCATTTTAGCTATGAGCAGTGTTGTGCGAATTGAATCTAAAATTTCTACCGACTAATCCAATATAGTTGTCATGAAATGTTCCTACCTTTTAGAAGTATCGCAGATCAAGCTCTTAAGGGATGTCTCCAGCTTCTTTAGATCTTGTGATGTGGTCTAACATCAAACTTCCCAAATTCAAAGAGAAAGAATCAAAATCAATAAAAGGTCAATGTAGTAAATAAGAATAACAGAATTTCTACTGGCTTAAGTCTTAATAGCTTCTCTTATGGTACTTCAAGGTGTGTCCACTAAACTAAACCTTGCAGGTTATGAACTTTTGTCAACTACACCGGTGTGTTTCCCTTGCATTATTTTTTACCTTCACGTTAAACCGTACACTTTTACACATTAAGCTTTAATTGTTGCCAATCACCTTATCCAATAAACAAGCCAAGTGCTTGCAACTCAACGTTGTCATTTACAGAACAGTGTTCATGGCTACTGTTTATTTTAGCTGTTTTTGTTGTACCACAACATCAACACCATTTGTCTCGTGTCATCCACATTAGTTGTTTTCTCCTCTTCGTTATTGATGCACTACCACCACTTATTTTCCCATGTCAATGTGGGTGCCTGAATACTAGTACGTCAGAATTAAACGTATGCTTCCTTCAAATGTAGGAGAGGGAAAGAGCAGGTATCACTGATGATGGCTTCCCTGGGGTTCCAGTTTTCCAGGTTCCTTTTTCTACAATGCTGTGCATGCATCTTAATACCATTTTTTAGAGAAACATTGTAGCACAAGTTTAAAATTGTTCAATGTTTGAATTTCAGTCAAAGAGCTTGGTGTTGAGAAGCCAAAACAAGAGCTATCGTCCAGTATTCTTTAGAAAGGTGAGGAAAATAACAGAAAAAAAAAAGGAAAAAGGAAAAAGTGTGGGAGAAAGAAAGAGGGAGGCACAGGGTAATAGCGAGAGACCAGACTTGACATGAAACCTTTTGCTTACTGTGTAACAATGTTTTGTTTTTTTAATATGTTGCTTTTCTAGGAGGATCTTGAAAAATCTCTACAACGAGCTTCCCATCAACAAAGGAAAATAAATCCTTCATTCAAGCAGGGAGATATTCAGGTATGGCTATACCACTTTCTTTTATGGGATTCATATCCTTTTTATGTATTTTCCTCTCCATCTTGTAGGTTGGTGTTTTTGAAGAAATAATCAAGTCCATGCAGGTAACCAGGATCTTTAGAAACTTTTATTTTTGTCCTGTAGATGGTTCTCTGAAAATGGAAGACGAGAGAACTGTGGATCTTATGAGATTAGCAGGGAAGATTTTAGATTCTGCAGCCAAAATATCAAAACCATATACATTTTGCAGGATAATGCCATTTCAACTTGGGACGATGTCGTCTTTATCCCTCCTGGGTTTGATGTTTCAACCGACCCCAGTCAGGCACATCTCTAGGCAGCAGCAGATTTGTAGGTGTGACGGCATTTTTTATGGTTAAATATCTGGTGTAGACATATACAGAGGTAACTGAGCCATAAATGGAAAGTTACTGATGAAGGGTTTTTGTTTTCTCGGGTGAAAAAAATTCATCTTGTAATTGAAGTTAGATATGCTAATTTTGTTTAAGCCATTAGACTGAAGGAAACTGAACTAAGTTGAACTTGGTTTGGCTTGATCATCGAGAAATTTGCTCTACCTAAGAGAAATGCTATTTAAAATTTTCAGGGTGTTCCAGGAGTAAAATTCTGAATGTTTCATACCGTTGCATGTTATGATAAAAAAAGGAAAAAAAAGAAAAAGAAAAAAAAAAACACACTTACATACACACGCACAAAGATAATCTCAAATGTTTTTTTCCTCTCATTTTGCTTCCTTGCCTGTTCTCTTCCAAACACAAGATAAAGGCAAGCTGTGATGATGGCAAGTGGCGTGTCCTTTGGAGTCCATCATCACGCTCCTTGCTTTGTCACCTCGGCCGACCGATATTAACGCAGTTGGTGTTGGAGCACCGACTGATGATCATAATATTTTTTTAATATTCAACGGCCTTACGGGCCCTTTCTTGTCACAGATCTTGTGCAACATCGAAAAGAACCCAGTATGCTAGAAGACATAGTTAACAAGTCTTTGAATTCCTTGTAAGCATGTCATTAAGCTTTCAGTCCAGCTTGATTGCTAAGGTAAAAATTCCTTATTGGAGGCCCCAACATACTGCTTGGAGTAAACAGGATTGGTACTACAGGATGGAAGGTGATCGTCGCCTCCCGTTTTGCAGCCCAAGTTCTATTGTATTGCCCCTCGAAACCAAAAAGTCAAACCAAACAAAGTGAATCAATAGTTACGCTATGATTTCTGTAATGGTCCACGGGGCAAAAATGAAAGTGCTTGTTGTGCTTGGTGTCCCAGTGACTTTCCTACGAACACGTATAAAAATGTAGGAGGACATCGAGAGGATAGTAAAGCCATATTCGAAGCATCTATTACTATGCAATGCAGATACTTGCATTGAAATTGTACCTGAAACAGAACCCCAATGACCTTCCAAGCTAACAGTCTGGCTGCTTGAGTCAACTGAAAAGTCATTTGAAGATGTGCCAAGTTGATGCAGAACGGCATTACCATCGAAGTTACTTTCCCCCTAGCCAGACAGAAACTTGGTTATATTGCCAGGGAACCTGAACAAAACCTGGGCATGTTCACGTTCAACAGTGGCAGAATTTAGACTGGAAGTTGAAGTGTCTCTCAGCTTGCTCCATCGTTGTTAGAGTTGTTTTGCTGTTAGCCGAAGGCGTGTCCCAAGGCCAAGCCCAAGTGTCGGGAACGTCTACAATACTATACTATGAGAATGAGTTTGCGCAGCCATTCCACAGCTCCTGCTATAACATCTTTGCAAACCTAACGCCCGCTACAATCAGCAATGGAACTCTTCAAGTCACTCTTAACTCCTCCGGTAACTTCACGCTCACCAACAGGCATGGCCGCGTAATGTTCAGCCACAGCTTCAGCATCTTCCCAGAGCCTGAAGCTGTGGCTGAACATTACGCGGTCGGACCTGTTGGTGAAAGTGTGTTGTTAATTAGTATGGATTACCGCAGGATTTCTTTTCTTTCTTTATCAGAGTCAGAAGTCAAAATAGATAAACAAGCAAATATAGAGTTGGGAGAAAGAATGCACATGCATCTACGTTTATGTTTGTTTGCTCCCCACCTAAATGTCTTCGATTAATTTATTTTTATTTTTATTTTTATTTTATATTATTTTTTAAAAGCAACGGACATGGTTTGACCCATTGTAATGCCCAGCAATTTCCACATTTAACTTAAACCCTTTAGATTTATCACCTCTCTTTTCCCTTTCCTTTTATATTGGAAATTCCCCTTTCTTTTTCAATCCTGTAGACTCTGTCACTCCACCATAGTTTTCAATTCTCTCTCTGTGCTTTGCCTACTTCATTTTTTTTTTTTTGTTTTTTTCTCCTTTTACTTATGTCTTTAAAATAGCATAAATTTGCTAGCTCCGAGTCCAACTGATCTATCTATATATTCTTACTTTTAAAGCAGTTGATATGGAACTGCTTATATGTGTGCGTGTGTGTATAGCACAAGTGGTGTTCGTGCAAAGCCAGTTGATGTTTGAAATTTCGGCCCGGACTATCAATTGGAGGAAGCATGAACGAATTCGCAGGAGCTGGAAAGAAAGGATCTAACAACTCTTTTAAGTTTCTCTTTTCTCTTTTTTTACTTTCTTCTTGATTCCTCGTGGGAATCATTCTTTTAACAAGGCTTTACATGACATTCTTTTCTTTTACTTTCTAATTGGGTGGAATGAGGCTAGTGGAATTGAATTTTGACTCCGTAAAATATAATTTAATTAATAAAAAAAAATTAAGTCGAACCCAATTAATTATATATTAAATTAAATCTTGAGTTTTTTTTTTTAAGAATGATTTGTTTAATTTTATAATATTTATAAAAAAATTGAAATTATAAAAATAATTTTTGTAAATGAAATTAACTTAATAAACAAAATATTTATTTTAATAAAACTAATTAATTAAAAATAAATATTTATTTTTAATATATAATTATAAACATAAAAAATGTCTTGATACATAAAATGTTTACATTTGTGGAATTTAAAAAAAAAAAAAAGAAAAGGTCATGTATCCACAATCTTGTCATTATTTCATTAAAAAAACTGCTTTTGTGACTAGAACAGGCTGACCAAGTACATTCAAATGGAATATTAAATAAGCTTTTTAATTAACTTGTAAAATGAGCATTAAGTTGTTCTCTTTACTTTTTTCACTTTCTTCCTTTTGTCTCGTGGGAATCATTCTTTTAACAAGTCTTCACACGACATTCTTTTCTTTTACTTTCTACTATGGTTGTTGTGATAATGCACTGATCGTGTAGGATGTAAATAAGTCGAATCCAATTGAGTTTTGATATGTTTAAGTACGATTTAATTAACGCATCGAGTCGAATCAAATCAATTCTTTATTGAGTCAAATCTTGAATTTTTTTTATAAGAACATTTCATTTAATTTTATTAATATTAATAGAAATAATTAAAATTATAAAAATTATTATTATAAATAAAATTAAATTATAAACAAAATATTTAGTTTAATATAATTAATTAATTAATTAAAAATAAATATATAATTTCAATATATAATTATAAATATGAAAACACGGTTTAATATATAAAATGTTCATATTTGTTGAATATAGAAAATGGTTACATATATCCAATATTATCTTTGTTTTTTAAAGCGATCATCTTCATAATACGTCTATCAAATATGTTCAAATAACATACTAAATAATTTTTTTAAATTAATCTATGAAATGACTATTAAATAAATTATTTATAAATTTAAATGAATGAAATTCATTTTATTTGTAGTTAATTTGTTTATTAAATAAATGAGTTCTTGTGAATGCATCTATTCGTTTCAGACATGATAATTAATTAATATGAAGTCGGCAGGGAATGCAAGCAATAATCAAATATAGTAATTGCGTTTACAGCAAAAACGATCCCCTCTGCGGATCCAGACGACCACTGTATGTATACCCTTGGTTTATCAGCGCATTATTGTATGCTCCTCTACAAAGAATTCAGGATCGAGACTGCAAAGCCCGTTTTGGTTGAAAGTTCCCACGAACAGTATCTTGATGTGACCCGTGCTTTTAATCGACTAGTTCCCACAGATAATCTTCAAATTCTGATGACCGATCGCCCGTTTCTTTGTCTCTTCATCTTCTCTGTGGGGTAGCTGCACGTCCCCTCCGATCATCATTCATCATCCCTATAAATTGCAAGAATCTCCGGTTTTGGAACCTTGCGCATTAAAATACCAACAAGTGGTGATAAACAGTTTGCCCTATGGGGTTGAAGTGAATTGACTGGAAAACATAAAATGCCAACCAGAAGCTAACCCATAGAGTGCAATTATGCGCCACAACTGTGCACAATTGAAAACGTTTATCTTTTAGTTCAAGACCCTTTATTTTGAACGACACTTGTGACTTGTAGTTGGGGGTACCTTGGCCACACCTAAACATTCATACATTGGCAAATTCTGGTCTGTTTTACTGTTCTGCATAGTTTATTGTATGCATCTTTACCTATCAATAATTCACACAAAAAATTAAAAAAAAAAAAAAGGCAATGAAGAACTTGAATCGTACGAATCCAAAATGATTTGGAACCCCAACAAATTTAAAATCCTAAAGAACTCGTGACTTCGTAAATCCAAGATCTCACGGGGCTACAAAGAAGTTCCTTGTAATTTATTCTCTAATTTTACCTCGGTGCTGGCTAGCTAGACATCTCTATGCCTTTACTATTATTATTATTATTATTATTATCTCAATTGACTTTAATGGAACGAGAGTAAAATGTCCATTCCTTATGTCACACATCAAAGGCTACTGAGGTCTGAGGGCATGAAAGTTTTTGGCTGAAGTCTTTTTCTTCTTTCCATCCATTTGCTAGCCGCGGCCCACGGTATTGCAAGCTAATGGTAAGAGCGGTGGTGGCTGCTCTATCCACCTCAATAATGCCCGGTAATGAATGATTAGAATGCAATGCTTTCCTAAATTGTTTGGTTTAACTATTTGGCTCAGAATGAGATATTCAATAATGTTAAATCAATAATGAACATCTGGCAATAGACAGTGACTCGTGTAACATCGCCTCTTTGGACACAAAGGTCTGTATGTGTGCATAGTGATTAATTACCTTAACAATCATGATTGAACCTCCTGTCGGTGACAACCCAAAAGTTGGAAAAGAATTCCTGCATTATTTTCTGCATTTTTCGACCCAACTTGGACTAAAAAGTTCATTAATGGTCTCGAAATGAGGATTCTTTTGTCCCGACTGAGGAAAATGGAAAACTATTATTTTCCAGGATTTTAATTTGGATAAAAATGATCATTATTTATCAGTAGCCATTGAAAATAAGCAAACACATGAAGGAGCATTCGTATGGGCAAAAGGCACCCCAAAAGGAAACAAAAACCCGCCGGGGGGGGGGGCACCTAACTGAGCATATTAAAGAGCTGTGGCTCAAATCTACTAAATGAATATGGTTCTTGGAGTCTATAATGAATGATGTTACTCTGTGCCAGCTACTTACTTTGAATGCAGCAAATCCCTTTTCATTCTCGATCCATTAAAGATCTAATGGGTCATGAGATATTTTACTATACAACCCAATTCCCTTTTTTTTTTTTTTGAACTATACTCCCCAATTCTAACCAAGATGAATGGGATCGATTGGCAGTAAAGTCTCATAAATCACCCAAATCTGACTAACTCTGCTTCTGCCTTTTATTTTGGCTTTGGTTAGACATCGACATTTTTTTTTTTTAATTCCTTTCTTTTGACCACAGATAGACATCACCAATTCCAATGATGTTTCCCTTTTCTTGGCAATGGGAGAGAGATCGATTTGATGATGTTTAGTTTTTCTTTATTTTTTTTTTTTGGCTTTTGTGGGGAGGGGTTGGGGGGTTGTTGAGATGAGTTCATATTCATATAGAAGAAATCACGGGTCTAATGTGACGGTTCAAATTCAAAAGAATCCACTTTTATGTAACCAAACATGAATGATGTGGATTTGACCCTTCCCCAGACCAGACCCTAGGGCACCGCCGCGCTTACTCGCATCTTGCAAGGCTGGATTTCTCTTGGCCGTTTCCGCAGCCATGGCCCTCCCCTATTTATTTATTAGAATGGGGGGCATATTTCCTCATGTTTGAAAAAAAAAAAAAAAATTAAAATAACCAGGGGAAGCCCCCCAAGACAATGGGTCTGGCCCCCCTTACTAAAGCAGTCCCGTGGAGAGCAATTCTCCACCTTCTAAAGATGAAGAAATTATCTAAACTTTCTTTTTTTTTTTTTCTTTGTGATGATCAGTAACTTCGTTTTTAAAATATAATTTTAAGATTTTAATAGCAAATTAAAAAAATTGAACACGAGCCAAGACACCTCGTACAATTATGGAAGTAATCAAATATGGTAACTTCAAAAAATTGCAAATCTTTTCATACATTTATGTTTAAATTATAATTTTTAAATTTAAATTAGATCTTAACACAATTTAAAACATAATTAAAGATCTAATCATTGATTTGATAATTAAATTAATAAATTAATTTTTATTTTAAAAAATTATACTCTAAATTATGTTTGAATCTAATTTTAAAATAATAATGAATAAAATGTTTAATATTGAATCTAATAATTTAGGAATTTAATTGAATTAGTATGATTATTTGAATCAATTGGATCAAATAATTTTTTTTTTGAATTACTTCTTTGTCTTATTAAATAAAAAATTTTAATTGATATAAATTTCAAACTATTAATTCATTCATTAAATTAGTTTAATTTTTAAAATTACGATCCAAATATTTTAGTATATATATTCAATCTCTGAATCTTCGTGGGAAGCCAGATTTAAACTTGTCTCCTGTACTATCACTTCAAGCGTTTTGAAGCAGGCCAAGTGTCTCTCAAACAATTATATCAATAGATCGATCATTTAACCTAAAACTTTAAATATGTGGATAAGATCTAACAATACATTAAATGTTTAACTCTAACAAATTAATTAAATCCACAAGGATAATCTCCTATGCGTTGCAAGTAAGAGCATTGTTATTAAGCCCACTCTACTCCTCGAACGATGTCTCGGTTGGAATTGATAGTGATAAGTAAGCAAGAGTCCTGCGCCATTGATAAAGCAGAAAGATCAGAGTTTGTCGTATTTGATGGAGCGTTTATAAACTGCAAGAGCTGAAGTGCAAGGACACAAACCAGAACTACTATTAGAGCAATATCAGAACAATGAATGAACTTCGGAAACTAAGATCCATTTTAGACCCACCAGTACAGGATGAGAAATCGAGAAGACAAAAGAAACCCCAAGTCATAGACCCACAAAAAATTATTTCCAAAGGGTGGAGGACCTATCTATCTTGTCCGTGCAATAATTCCAGCGGCAATTCCATGTAAGGACATGAAGAAATTTTCAAAACATTACATCAGACGATAATGGACAAAGAACATTATCAAAATCTCAGACAGTAGTATTGGTCAAAATTTTCAAAAAAGAAAAATCACGAATTCAACCTATGGATAGAACAAACTACAAAACCCCAATGATCTCGTGACCCTCTTTAATGAATCCAAACCGTGTACTAATATGTAAAGGTCGAGAATTATCTGCTGGATTGATCAAAGAGTGTCAGGTGAACATTTATGTTTTCAATTTTTGTTTATTTGAGTGCAAAAACGATTTTATTATATGGTTAAAATTAAAAAAAAAAAGACTATGATACTACTTGGCCCCGGGGCAGACTCCAATTGGGAAGATGAACAGACAGAATCGATGGTGCAAAGCTACAATCAAGAAGCAAATGAACCTTTATTCTTCCATACCATGTGCCCCGTTGTCATCCACCACCATTTTTTAAAGTCATTGTGCCATATAATCATGGCCAAAGCGTATCCAAAAAATATGCGTAAGAACAGTGGCCGAGCCGAAGGCAAAGGGACCCAACATTACCTTACACATTTGTGGACAAAATCATTGTCGCGTCTCTACTTAAAACTCAAAAAAGAAAAAAAAAAAAGAAAACCCAATAGAGAACTCGACTCAATGCCCGAAACAAAAGCGTCCAACTCACATAGCTGGCAACAGCTTTTGTTCTTGGCTCCTCCAGTTATTGCTCACGCGACCCCCACCCCCGCCCCCCATACCCTCCTTCTCTTTAATTTCACAAGCATTTCCTTCCTCTATATATATATATAGCTTTCCGCTATAAACTCTACCATCATCATCCTTCACAACATTCACATATTCACATTCTTTTACATTCCTCCTCATCTTCTCTAAATCTCTTCTGCTCTATATATATCTCAGAAATTAAAAGATGGAGGAGTTTTCTATGCTTGTGCTGGTGAGTTCAATGCTTGTGGTGGCTGCTTCGGCGAATTTCTACCAAGATTTTGACTTAACATGGGGTGGCCAACGTGCAAAGATATTCAATGGAGGCCAGCTTCTTTCTCTATCCCTAGACAGGGTTTCTGGGTCTGGGTTCCGGTCCAAGAGAGAGTACTTGTTTGGAAGGATTGATACGCAGCTCAAACTTGTTTCTGGCAACTCTGCTGGCACTGTGACTGCCTACTACGTACGTATAAAGCAACTAGAAAGAAAAAAAAAAAAAAAAAGCCCCGAAAAAAGTATACTCTATTAATGCTTGCTTTTGCAATTTTAATATATAAATACATAATAGTCACTTTCAAACAGAATGAGTAAGTAACGAGAATTATTGCTGCCAGCCTACACGACATAACACATCATCTTTTTTTTTCTCTTACTTCTTTTGTGTTAGCGTGCCTATATGAATACTTGCTTAATTGGACAGTCACCCGAACTAGGCAGCCAAATGAGAAATTGGTGTGCTAAAATATGCCACAAATATAACTAATTTCTTTATTATTGTTTTGCAGTTGTCTTCTCAAGGGCCAACACATGATGAGATCGACTTTGAGTTCTTGGGTAACCTTAGCGGCGACCCTTACATTTTGCACACCAATGTATACACTCAAGGTAAGGGGAACAGAGAGCAACAGTTCTATCTGTGGTTTGACCCCACCAGAAACTTTCACACTTACTCCATCATCTGGAGGCCCCAGCATATAATGTAAGGAAAAATCTTCGCTACCTTAATTTCTCTAACATCACATCATAGTTTGGACCTTCTAATTTGAAATTCTATTGTCTAAAATTTGAAAATATAGTATTTAGCAACCAAATGATTTCAAGTCTCTCAAAATAATAGCTATTGTTTCTAATGCAACAATTGGCTCTAATTTCAGCTTCTTGGTGGACAATACCCCCATAAGGGTGTTTAAAAATGCTGAATCAATTGGAGTACCTTTCCCCAAGAACCAACCTATGAGAATTTATTCTAGCCTCTGGAATGCTGATGACTGGGCCACAAGGGGTGGATTGGTGAAAACTGACTGGACAAAGGCACCCTTTACCGCATACTACAGAAACTTTAAATCCACTGGCTTGTCACATTCTGGGAGTTCATATTCTGGCGGTGCATTGGAAACCAATGCACTCGACGCTCCTAGCCGAAGAAGGCTGAGATGGGTTCAAAAATATTTCATGATTTACAATTACTGCACCGACTTGAAACGCTTCCCTCAAGGCTTCCCTCCTGAGTGCAAACGCTCAAGATTCTGAAATATGGACATGCAGCCTTTGTCATATAGCCCACCACGGTTTCATTGTTCTTTCATCGGTTCCTCTGTTTTCGTGTTCACTTGATCGTCTTGATGCTAAGCTGGAAAATAAATAGAATTATTTGTTTCTTGTTCTTTATAAACGTCACCTTGTAATGTTGTTATATAAATGTTGTAAATTCTATGTTAGCAATAAAATTTAATTTTGGAGTTTTTATTTTCCCTGACATTTTCCCATTAGTCAACTTTTTTAATGCGAATTCTCCGATGCGCACCTGAGGTGAGATGCTAAACGAATTAAGAACCCCTGCCACTTAAGCCATTATTTATTAGAATCTGTAAATCGCGCCATTATCATTGTAAAATATGGTATCAAAATAAAAATGAAGAACATCCACTTCTTAGCTTGTGGGTTGCCGTGCTTTACTTAAACACAAGCATGATTTAAGAATAGAAAGGGTAAAGCCCCCCATAATATGTTAGGGCCCACACGCCATGTTTTCAGAACTTGAATTTTCTGGCAAAAATGAGCAAAGGACAATATATATTATTTCCAAATGAGAAAGCTTTTTTTTTTTTCCTTTTTATGTTCGCCAGGTAGAATCTCTGTAACTTTATCTTGTTTCCTAGATAGTAGCAATTGGACAATAATGCAGTTCAGAAGTCAACAGCATCTGCCTTCTCCATATATATGATTGCATTCTATAGCAGTTAATAGGAATGGCCAATTCACATTGCCCATTTGTAAGTACTTAAGCACCCACATCTCTTCCACACTCTTCTCAAACTGGTTCACTGGGGCTGAAGGACAACGGGTCCTGATCATATCCTCCTTCATTGTACTTACATTGGCAATACACTTCCTGTACTGTACATACCGAGATGCTTGGATGTACAACCTGGACCTTCTGGCCTTTCTTGTTGATCCAACTCATCAGTGTCATATACTGAATGCCAAATCAACAAGTATTAAATGGCTCCAAGTTTAGGCCGAACATAGTGCAGGCTTAAAATATTTGCATTTTGTTATCCCAGATCAACTGTGATGAAAAATACGAGAACTAAATTAGTATTGGCTCTTTGGGTCAGATTGGAATTGGATGTTTTGGAGCAAGACTGGTGACTCAAGAAAATACATATCTCATGCCTGGCTTAAGGCATAGCCAGGTCTATTGTAGGCTGACTGGCTGAGCTTAATCAGGTATGTGGACCCATTGCATGCTTGAGACACGTAATCAACCCCCAGTCCAGGAAGTGGTGAAGTAATTGAAGCAAATGGGCCAAGTCCAAAACGTAGAAAAGATATCTATGATAGCTGATTGAAGACATTCACAATAATTCACTGAAACAATAACATGGAAAAGATGAAAACATTTCTACTATGCTGACATTCATTTTATGCAAGCATGCAAACCAATGCAAAAACCTCTGCAACATTATTATCTCAACTCTATAACGTGTACCCATTAAAAATAATCTGCCTAAACCAAATTCATTCGCCATGTGACATACTTAGAAATTAAGCTACACTTCAAACTGGCTGAAAGCATGGTAATTTCTTTGTGGATAGGCATGCAGTCATAATTTGAGGACTTTCTTGAGAAGGCATATTATGGAATGAACTTTGCTTCAACGTTCTTCGCAAATCTCACCCTTGGTCTCTGCCCACACTGCATGGAAATAACATCAACCTTGGTTCAAGCTCATTTAACATTTGAATCCGTCAAATTTTTGGTAATAGGTAAAGTACCAATACATGATTGAGCATACCTCGATTCTGCGGTGGACGCTAAGATCACAATTCATCTGTTCAAGGCGGGTCTTTGCCAGTTTCTCTACTTCAGATGCATTCCTGCATGCTTCTTTTACCTGAATGAAACAAAATGGTATTCATACTACAAGTAGATGCTAAAACTATTGGGCCACTTTGACTAGTGTGGCATAAATCAAGCAAAATGCATTTTCTTACTAATAGCATAGAAATTAGAGTATTCAATTATAACAACGTTTGGAGAACAAGATCAGTGTCTGCTATATATGCAGATTGAAACGGTAACAATTAGAAGTTGATTATAAGTTCATGCAGTATTCACCTGATTGATGCAGAAAACAATATCTTGATTAGAACAAAGAGCAGCTTTCTCCAGTATCCCCCGTAGGTGAGAAAGCTCCTTGATTAAGTCTGAAGCCACTTCTTCGGCATCTTGCATTTGATTTTTGGAGAACTCAAATGCCCTTTCTGCATGGAGACGAAAGGACGCACAGTTCAAACAAGTACAAATTCCTCTGCACCCTCTTGGATGTCTTTTGAGAATACTCTTCTGTGCACCATAAGCAGAAGTCTGCTGAAAATCAGAAGTTTCAGGCTGGAATTGGTTTCCAGAGAAGCTGCTTCCCACAATTGGCTTTTCATTGGGCATAAATTTTACTACTGAATTTTGCCTTTCATCAACAGATAATTTATGCAAAACACAGGTGGGTGTTTCTCCACTGGGCAACTTATGACCTACAAGAGGAAACAATGGAAGAGTTTTTGAGCCTCTTTCGTTGAGTGGATTCACTACCTCAAGGGCAGCTTCTGGCTGCCGAACTTCATCAGACATTCCCTCTTCTTCTTCCTGTGCACCCAGTGATACTGGAGTCTCACCACTGTGCTCAGAAGATTTTATATTCGGTTGATCACCATCAGCTACATGATTGGAAGTTGTCAATAACTGCATTTGCAGAGCATCTGAGTCACTTTTTCCATTAAATTTCTTGAAAGGAATTCCATGGCTATTAGAAGTCGACAATGTTGGCAATGGCTTTTGCTCTGGGTATTTTTCGAGCCCGGGACAAAACCTCCTCTCAGAACCACCTGAAAGAATTTTTTGTTTAATGTGAAGCTAGGGTAGCAATGTTGGAGCCCTAAACTGACATAGATATTGTCAACGCAATGATAGGATTTTAAGTTGATAGAAAGGAGAACAAGACCAGTTACCAGAATTATCTTCATTGAGATCTCTCAAATATGGAAGCAATCTCTTGTAGCTGAATGAGCTTGGAATATTAAACAGCCTTAGCCGTGAACATGGATTTAAGCCCTATCCAGGTATGAAGCACAACTTAAATTAGCAAAGATGAGAAGGATCAGAGTAATTAAACAACAGAAGTGCAATGCCAGGCAAGTCAATTTACAATTAGCAATAGTTACATGCTTTATGTTCCACATTCACAATCAGAAAACATTAATCAAAGAAGCCACAATCAGCAGCTGATAACATCATACCAATTTTCTTTTGGGACTGCATTTCACACTTTTGACCCTATCAGTGAAGTTGTTTCTGTGCGCACATCCACTCAATGTCTTCTCAAGAACTCGATTTGCACTATGCAAGGGACATTTGATGCTGTCACCCACATCGTCACACCTTTCTGTTTTTGCCAAAATGTTGCCATCAGGTTCTGTCGTGTGAAGAGATTCTGTATTTGAATCAACAATTTCATCTGAAACATCAGCGGAGTCATCAGCTTTCTTTTCTTCATCGCATATTCTATCTTTACCTTTATCTTCATGAAGATGATCAATACCGAATGCCTTTGCATGAGATGCCTCAGTTTGCACTAAATCACCAGAACGTTGACCAAATTGTTCATCACCATCTCTTGTTCGAGGCTTCTCCACAATCAAGGACGAATTATGCCTCGCTTCTTTAACAGGGTGAGCATCAGTCCTTTGAAGGTATTCAGTACTAGCCGGCTCCTTACCGGTAGAATAGCAACTAAAATGGGTATTTGCCATAGTTGATTCCTGGTCAAGGCTTGAATCATCATTCAAATTCCCAGAGTTGCCAGAAATCCTTATCTCAAATTTCTCCCCATCATTCACAGGTGATTTTGAACAACACGCATCAAGCAAGGAGGTGGGCGAACGAGCAGTAACGCAAGCATAATTTTGTGAACCAAAGAGCTGCAAGCCATCTGCATTCTGTTTGGTAGACAATAAGTTAGAAGCATTACCATCAGACACATCGCCAGAAGAAATTGCTCCATCCAATGGGGCATCGAGATCACCAGCATGACCCTCTATGGGAGAATTATCTCTCTTAGACCCGTCTATCGATGTCTGCTGGCTCTCAATCTTTTGAAAGTCTACTTTTTCCATAGCACCTGTGAATTCTAGGAATATCTTCATCAATTCATACTCGAGAATTAGCAATAGGACCACCAAAAAAAAAAAAAAAACAAAGAAGAAAAAAACGGACAGACAGACGGAAAAGAATATACCGAAACCGTGTGCTTCCACGTCCACAGCCATGGCCTCTTCAGAATCTGCACTCTGTTTCTGATGAGGACCCTTCGTGACTTCGCCCTCAACCACAAACAATCCGCACGCACCCGCGATTGACGAAGAAGGGGAGAAAACACGTCTACTGCGAAGATCTTTGATAGAAGAGAGAGGCCAGGCCTCTTGTTTAGCGGCTGGAGATCTCAATCTTCTTCTTATTCTGTTGGGTCTCTCGCAAACGAGTGACTGGTGCTGGCGAAACGGATCCATCCGAGCTCTACCAGATCGGTTACAATGAAGGTAGATCTGGTACTTGCTGCGGGTGAAGGCCCCCGATTCCATAGCCGGCGGCCCCATCGGATTCAACCCCCTACACACAAACACAAACACAAACGCGCGCGCGCGCGAACAGCCAAGGGAGAGAAACGACTTCCGGAGTTTCGGGAAATGGGTGGGAACATATCATAGATGGCGCGAAGAGTAGAGGAGGATATTTGGCGGAAGTGCAATCTTTGTTTGGATTTTTTTGTTTTTTTGGCGGAGTTTTATAGTACCCAAAGGCTTTCCAGAGAGTTCCCGACAACAGTGAGTAACAGAGCCGGTGGGTCCCCCCGACTTCAGAATGGCGACCGACAAAACGGACACGCGACACCTCCAGGAGGAGCTATTCGGAATTACAATTATTATGATTATATTGAAAAAATAAAGAAAGAAAGAACGAAAAAGATTTCGGCATTGATAACTTCTTAAATCTTATTTTTCTAACAACGGAAAGAAGTGCGTGGAAATTACATACGATAACGAACCACCGTACTCTTATGTCAGGAGGTGCAAATGCGATAGAATGAAAGCGGAAGAATGTTATACCTAATCCTTGTCACTTAACAGCATGAAGGGACATAAGAAGTTAAGGGGCTTCCTTAAAATTATCCACGAAAGTCTTCAAATTCTGGTAAGAAGAACCATCGTTTTTCATGGCATCTCTTGCCGAGTCCTTAAATTTCTTGGAATTGCTTCTTATCATCTCCGCTTTCTCTCCACTCTGTTGGGTTCCCTTCCTATGTGGATTAGTTGACTACCACGTGTGAGTGAGTGAGTGAGAAAAAAAAAATAAAATAAAAATAAAAAGAAAACAAAGTGAGTGCGGTGGTTCGGCCGAAAATAGAGAGAGAGAGAAAAGAAAAAAAAAAAGAAGAGAGAAGGGAGAGCGTCGCCCGAGAGAGAAGAAAAAGAAAAGAAAAGAAGAAGAAAAACAGTGACTTTGATCTTACGTTTGGAAGAGATTTCTTTGTCCGATCGACTTCAAATTTGGCTGGTTGATAGAGGACGTTTAGTTCTTATTTCTGAACGGTGGAGATTGGATTTCGAGCACTGTAAGTCCTACTTCTCTTCAATCTTCGTAGGTCTATTCTCTGGGCAAGTTTCTGTGTGCAGTTTTGATCAACCGTGTAATTGAACGACTTTTTGTAGTCCGATCTAACTGATTTTTGGTCAGTAGTTTGAGGACATATAGATCTTGATTGTGAACGGTTGGATCTGATTTCTGTAAACTGCAAGGTCAGGTTTTCTATTCGAATCGAAGTCTCTCGATTCTGGTAACTCTCTGTTCTCTCATCTGTGACAGTTTTGATCAACCGTATAATTGAAAGATTTTTGTGGTCCGATTGAGCTGATTTTTGGTCAGTAGTTTGAGGACACATAGATCTTATTTGTGAACGGTTGGATTGGGTTTTTGTGAACTGAAAGGTCAGGTTTTCCATTTGAACCGAAACCTCTCAATTCTGGAAACTGTCTGTTCTCTCATCTGTGGCAGAATTGGTAAACCGTGTTGATGATTATTGATCTGTGGTCCGATTGAGCTGAATTTTGGACAGCTGGTAGGGGACATCTGGAGGTTCATCTTGAACGGTTGGATTACTGCCTTGAGGTCTACTTGTTGAGTTGTAGTTGACAGAACGTGGTTGGTTTGTCTTACTTGACTCACAAGTCTCTTGTTTAATCCAAATTGAATTGTATTCAATTTGTTTGATGTAATTGAGGTTGTGTACCTCTATTGTACTCTCTTGATTATAGTGGAGCTGACCTCTGATTCAGAGTGTCCGTGGTTTTTCCCCTCCTTTGATTTGAAGGGGTTTTCCACGTAAAAATTGGTGTGTTATCTTGTGTGGTTTATCTGCATTGCCATTTTTTATTATTCAATCATCTCCTCACTGGTTCAAGCAAGCGGGAGAAGTTTTTTTGGGGCTATTTATACTCCGCTGCGCCTCTCCTTTCTCCCATCAGAGTGGTATCAGAGCCTGGTTGGTGTATTTGGCTTGTTTGAATGATGGAGTTGAATATGAATAAATTGGTATGTTTGAATGGCACGAATTATCACATATGGAGGAGTAAAATGAAGGATCTCCTATTTGTGAAGAAATTGCATTTGCCAGTATTTGCTACTACAAAACCTGAGTCTAAAACTGATGAAGAATGGGAGTTTGAGCACGAACAGGTTTGTGGTTTTATACGGCAATTTGTTGATGATAATATCTATAATCACATTTGCAATGAGACACATGCACGGACTTTGTGGAGCAAACTTGAGACTTTGTATGCTTCAAAGTCTGGTAATAACAAGTTGTTCTTGTTAAAGAAAATGATGCGGTTGAGATATAATGAAGGGAGTTCTGTTGCTGACCACTTAAATGAGTTTCAGGGTCTCATTGATCAGCTATCAGGCATGGGCATTAAGTTTGATGACGAAGTTCTTGGGTTATGGTTACTTGCTACCTTACCTGATTCTTGGGAGACTTTTCGAATGTCTCTCGCTAATTCTGCCTCCGGTGGTGTTCTATCAATGGAACTTGTAAAGGGTGGTGTGTTGAATGAGGAGATGAGAAGGAAATCTCAGGGTTCATCATCATCTAAATCAGAGGTTCTAATTACTGAAAATAGGGGGAGAAGTCAAGGAAAAGGAAATGGGAAAAATGGTAGAAGTAAGAGTCGAAGCAAGTCACGATCTAAGTACAAGAATGTCCAGTGTCATTATTGCGGGAAGATGGGTCACATTCAGAAAAAGTGTTACAAGTGGAAGAGAGAAAATAAAGATGACAGTGATAGGTACGAGAAAAAGAATGTGAGTAATGATCGTATTGCTACTGCATCTACTGCATCCACTTCTGGTTCTGGTGACCTCATTATTGTTTGTGATGAGGATGTAATTAATTTGGCATCTCATGAGACTGATTGGGTCATAGATAGTGGTGCTTCTCTTCATGTTACTTCAAGAATGGAGTTCTTCAAAACATATACTCCTGGTGATTTTGGAGTTTTGAAGATGGGTAACAACGGCTTAGCAAAGGTCATTGGCATTGGTGATGTTTGCTTAAAGACCGGCAATGGAGCACAGTTGACATTGAGGGATGTTAGACATGTCCCTGATATCCGTTTGAATTTGATTTCAACGGGAAAACTGGATGATGAAGGTTTTTGCAGTACCTTCAGTGATGGTCAGTGGAAGCTTACCAGGGGCTCCTTAATTGTGGCACGAGGTAAGAAATGCTCTAGTTTATATTTCATGCAAGCTGTTATCTTCAAAGATGTTGTGAATGCAGCAGAAAATGATAATTCTGTTGAATTATGGCATAAGCGGCTCAGTCATATGAGTGAAAAGGGGATGGATTGTTTGGTAAGAAAGAACCAGCTTCCAGACATAAAGAGTGCAGTTTTAAAGAAGTGTCCTCACTGTCTTGCTGGGAAACAAAATAGAGTTACATTTAAGAGTCACTCACCTTCAAGGAAATCAGAGTTGCTTGAATTGGTGCATTCTGATGTATGTGGTCCTTTGAAGGTACGCTCACTTGGTGGTGCTCTTTATTTTGTGACTTTTATTGATGATCACTCAAGGAAGCTTTGGGTTTATGCGTTAAAGACTAAAGATCAAGTCTTTGATGTATTTCAACAATTTCATGCCTTTGTTGAGAGACAGACTGGTAAGAAGCTGAAATGTGTCCGCACTGATAATGGTGGTGAGTATAGTGGTCCATTTGACGAATACTGCAGAAAGTATGGGATCAGACACCAGAGGACACCTCCCAAGACACCACAGTTAAATGGTTTAGCAGAAAGGATGAACAGAACGTTGATTGAGAGGGTCAGATGTCTTCTCTCAGATGCAAAATTACCTAGATCCTTTTGGGGTGAAGCTTTGAATACAGTCACACACGTAATTAATCTGTCTCCTAGTGCTCCGCTACAAGGTGATGTTCCAGACAAAGTGTGGTTTGGTAAGGAAGTCTCTTATGACCATCTACGAGTCTTTGGCTGTAAGGCTTTTGTTCATGTCCCTAAAGATGAAAGAGGGAAGTTGGATGTGAAGACTCGGCAGTGTATCTTTCTTGGTTATGGTGAAGATGACTTCGGGTACCGTTTGTATGATCCGGTTGAGAAAAAGCTTGTAAGGAGTAGAGATGTTGTGTTCGTTGAGGATCAAAACATTGAACACATTGAGAAGTCAACTCCTCAGGTTAATGATAGTCCTGCTGATATTGTTCCATTTCCCCAGACACCTCTGAATGATCCAGTTGATGTTCATGGTGATATTCAAGAACGTGATGAGAATGTTCAACAGGATCAGAATATGGAGGGTGCAGGTGATATTGATGCTCCAATAGAAGATCATCCGCACATACCTTCACCTCCATTTCAACCACGGAGGTCCAACAGAATTCCAGTGCCTTCTACTCGGTACTCTCCTGATGAGTTTGTGATGTTAACTGACGGGGGAGAACCTGAGTGCTATACAGAAGCAGTTGAAAGTGAGCACAGGCAGCACTGGATCGATGCTATGACAGATGAGATGAAATCCTTATATGATAACTCTACTTATGAGTTAGTAGAGTTACCTAAAGGCAAGAGGGCTTTGAAAAATCGGTGGATTTACAAAATAAAGCAAGAAGAAAATACTTCATGTCCACGATATAAAGCCAGATTGGTTGTTAAAGGATTTAGTCAGAAACAAGGCATCGACTTTGAAGAGATCTTCTCACCGGTGGTGAAAATGTCTTCCATTCGAGTTGTGCTGAGTTTGGCTGCTAGCCATGACTTAGAGATTGAGCAGATGGATGTGAAAACGGCCTTTCTCCATGGTGACTTGGAAGAAGAAATTTATATGGAACAACCAGAGGGTTTTGAGGTGGAAGGAAAAGAGGATCATGTGTGCAGGTTGAAGAAGAGCTTGTATGGTTTGAAACAAGCTCCGAGACAATGGTATAAGAAGTTTGAGTCTGTTATGGGGGAGCAAGGCTATAAAAAGACTACTTCTGATCATTGTGTTTTTGTTCAGAGATTTACTGATGATGATTTTATCATCTTACTACTTTATGTAGATGATATGCTTATTATTGGTCGTAATTCTGTTAGAATTAACAAGTTGAAGGAAGAGTTGAGTAAGTCCTTTGCCATGAAGGACTTGGGACCAGCAAAGAAGATCCTCGGCATGTCAATCACTCGGGATAGGAAAAAGAACAGGTTGTACCTGTCCCAGAAGCAGTACATTGAAAAGGTGCTTCAGAGGTTTAACATGGATAAAGCTAAAGTGGTAGGTACTCCTCTTGCTACACACTTTAAATTATCCATTAACCAATGTCCTTCTACAGAGAAAGAGAAGGAAGAGATGCAAAGAGTTCCATTTGCATCAGCCGTGGGCAGTTTGATGTATGCAATGGTGTGCACGAGGCCTGATATAGCTCATGCAGTTGGCACAGTTAGTCGGTTCCTTTCAAATCCCGGTAAAGAGCATTGGGATGCAGTAAAGTGGATGATGAGATATTTACGAGGTTCCACTGATTTGAGACTTTGTTTTGGGAGTGATAAGTCTATCCTTACTGGATTCACTGATTCAGATATGGCAGGTAACATTGACTCCAGAAAGTCTACTTCAGGTTATGTGATTACTCTTGCAGGGGGAGCAGTGAGTTGGCAATCTCGATTGCAGAAGTGTGTTGCATTGTCCACTACAGAGGCAGAGTTTATTGCAATAACTGAAACGTCTAAAGAGTTGCTTTGGATGAAAAGATTTATGAAGGAACTTGGTTTTCAACAATCAAATTATGTGTTGTACTGTGATAGCCAGAGTGCCATCCATCTTGGTAAGAATCCAACTTTTCATGCTAGGTCAAAACATATTGACGTACGGTATCATTGGATACGAGATGTCTTTGATTCTAAACAGTTAGCACTTGAAAAGATTCATACAGATAATAATGTTGCTGATATGATGACTAAGGCATTATCAAGATGGAAATTTGAGTTGTGCTGTACATTGGCTGGGATGACCAATACTTCCACATAGTTGGGAGGGGGAGAATTGTTGGGTTCCCTTCCTATGTGGATTAGTTGACTACCACGTGTGAGTGAGTGAGTGAGAAAAAAAAATAAAATAAAAATAAAAAGAAAACAAAGTGAGTGCGGTGGTTCGGCCGAAAATAGAGAGAGAGAGAAAAGAAAAAAAAAAAAGAAGAGAGAAGGGAGAGCGTCGCCCGAGAGAGAAGAAAAAGAAAAGAAAAGAAGAAGAAAAACAGTGACTTTGATCTTACGTTTGGAAGAGATTTCTTTGTCCGATCGACTTCAAATTTGGCTGGTTGATAGAGGACGTTTAGTTCTTATTTCTGAACGGTGGAGATTGGATTTCGAGCACTGTAAGTCCTACTTCTCTTCAATCTTCGTAGGTCTATTCTCTGGGCAAGTTTCTGTGTGCAGTTTTGATCAACCGTGTAATTGAACGACTTTTTGTAGTCCGATCTAACTGATTTTTGGTCAGTAGTTTGAGGACATATAGATCTTGATTGTGAACGGTTGGATCTGATTTCTGTAAACTGCAAGGTCAGGTTTTCTATTCGAATCGAAGTCTCTCGATTCTGGTAACTCTCTGTTCTCTCATCTGTGACAGTTTTGATCAACCGTATAATTGAAAGATTTTTGTGGTCCGATTGAGCTGATTTTTGGTCAGTAGTTTGAGGACACATAGATCTTATTTGTGAACGGTTGGATTGGGTTTTTGTGAACTGAAAGGTCAGGTTTTCCATTTGAACCGAAACCTCTCAATTCTGGAAACTGTCTGTTCTCTCATCTGTGGCAGAATTGGTAAACCGTGTTGATGATTATTGATCTGTGGTCCGATTGAGCTGAATTTTGGACAGCTGGTAGGGGACATCTGGAGGTTCATCTTGAACGGTTGGATTACTGCCTTGAGGTCTACTTGTTGAGTTGTAGTTGACAGAACGTGGTTGGTTTGTCTTGCTTGACTCACAAGTCTCTTGTTTAATCCAAATTGAATTGTATTCAATTTGTTTGATGTAATTGAGGTTGTGTACCTCTATTGTACTCTCTTGATTATAGTGGAGCTGACCTCTGATTCAGAGTGTCCGTGGTTTTTCCCCTCCTTTGATTTGAAGGGGTTTTCCACGTAAAAATTGGTGTGTTATCTTGTGTGGTTTATCTGCATTGCCATTTTTTATTATTCAATCATCTCCTCACTGGTTCAAGCAAGCGGGAGAAGTTTTTTTGGGGCTATTTATACTCCGCTGCGCCTCTCCTTTCTCCCATCACACTCTGCATAACCAAATCCAAGCATCTTCTGATCTCATCTCCATCAACTATCCCTCCTACTACCCTGGCATTGACCCTCACTCCCGTCTCCCACAATTCTTCAATCAACTTGGCATTGGTCCCTTGGTCTGACCACTGCGGGAAAGCTACCACGGGAACCCCGGAGACTAAGCTCTCCAAAGTAGAGTTCCATCCACAATGCGTCAAAAAGCAGCCTACCGCAGGATGAGACAAAACTTCTATTTGAGAACACCACGGCACGATCATCCCTTGTTGTTCCAATTCCTCCCTGTAACCCTTCAGGGGATCGTCGACATCGAATAGGTCCCCTTCTTTCCCTTGATCTTTCCTTCCATCTCCCTGTTGTTGTTCTTTTTCTCTAATGACCCACAAGAATGCAAAGCCGCAACCGAGTAAACCGCGAGCCATCTCTTGCGTCTGTTCCTCAGACAAGACGGAAATGCTTCCAAACGATACATAAACCACCGATGACTTGGGCTTCGAGTTCAGCCATTCTATGTAGTGCTCCTTTGAAACTGAACCTTGGATAAGATCACACCCAAATGCAATATCCGATTGGTTATCTCCATCCAAAAAGGCTGATGGGACAAGTGGCCCGATAGCGATTAGGTTGAATTTTTCAGTGGCTTTCAGGGCCTCAGCTTCAAGGGCATCAAAGGTATTGACAAGTATTTGGGTTTCGGCTTCTTTAGTAAGCCCATCTATCTGCTCTTTAAACTCCGCGAGTACAAAGGCGTAAGCATTCGCAGGAGTTAAGAACGAGGGAAGATCACGAACAGTGAAATGTGCGGGAAGGCCCGGTAGTTCAACAACGTATGTGGGATCATTGGTACCAGCGAAGACATCATCGTACCCGTTGAAGTAGTAGTAATAAATGTCGAAAACCGTTGCAGGTTGAACCCAAAGAAGTGCCGTGGGAAGGTAGTGTTGACGGGCCACACCCGCTGCCCAACTGAGAAGCAATGTCATCACCAGGCATGTAAAAGGCTTTCCTTCATTTGCACTATCTTGTATAATGTTGCTGAGAGTTTGGGAACCGCAACGCCTGATCTCGGACAAGTAAAGACTTAGGTCACCGCCGGGCTTGAATCCGTCGTCAAAACCGTCAGAATAGGTGGCAAGCGATAGCCCCTCGGGGAAGGAGGCGTCGCCCAGGCGACGACTAGCATGGACAGTGATGGCTAGAGTGACGCGAGCTCGATGGCGCACCAGACGCTTGGCTAATTGGATGGCGGGGTTTAGATGGCCCTGAGCCGGAAATGTTACAAGAAGGAAGTGAGGTTGCGACATGCTCAACCTTGGCGGTTGTGGGGTGGTGATGGTGGCGCGGGTTACTTGGATAAGGAAAAGGAAGTGAAGTGAAGTGAAGTGGCGGCGTTTGGCCGTACGTTAATGAAAGCCAGGGTGATGGTACAGGGATGATTGGTGTCCGAGGGCGTCGCATTTATGGGGGCTTTGAAGGAATTGGCAATTTGGCACGGAAATGATGACGTCTGTGATGACGCTTGAGCTTTATCTTGAAGCAGATTTTTTTTTTCTCCAAATCGTGTCGGGGCTCATTCGTTTGGTTGTGGTTGGAGCATTAACACCCCCATTATATTTATTAAATAATGTTATAAGTACAGAAAATTAATAAAATAATTTTTTATATTTATTTTTATTCATTTATTAAATTAAATATAATATAATTAATGTATATCGTTTTCACTCATATATTATTTTCTCAATACTGTTACTAACTTTTCTAAAGTATACGTACACGCCTATCTTTGGGCCAGTTATTGGGCCCAAGGCCCAAAAAGTCTACAATCAAACCATGCGGGGCAGATTAACCCCAAAACTAAATGGGCTTAGGGCGTAACGAATCTGCCAGCCCGGAAATAGCCTCCTTGTAGGCGTGCAGGGCATCCAGTTCATCCTTGACCCAAGATAGGGCCACGAGACAACATTACGAAGCCTTCGATGCTGAAAACCATCTATCACACGGTCAGCGCTCTCCTTGAACGTTACTCCCCTCTGGGACACGTAATGGGGAACCTAGCTCATCTTTAGTTGGATGCCACCTAGTAAATTAAGAATTTAAATTTTTGTTTTTATAATCTCAAATTTTAATCGTACCAAAGAAATATAAAGTTTATAAAAATTTATAAAAAAAAAAATATTCATATTACATAATTTACAATGGAATTAACTTCCTTAATATATATATATATAATGTCTTATTGTACTCAGCATACATTTCCTTTCCATAAATATAATAATTAATCACATTACTTTGTTAATTATTTATTTCTTTACATAAAACAATAGAGGTAAGTTTTTTGGGAGAGGTGAACGATAATTCAATAGTTACTATAAAATTTACTTGGATTATTAATATTAAGATTTAAGCCACCACCTTCAATATTTCTTTTACCTATACTTTTGAGTAACTAATATGCAGCGTTTCTTTTTATATTATGTTGTCAAAATTAGAACGAGGCCCCTTTTTTATAATTTAATATGTATATATATATATATATATAGAATAAACAGAATTTAATTTTTTTTCCTTTAGCACAAAATTTATAAATTAATTACTCTAAACAAACAATCAAAACTCATACTCAAGAGTAATGACGGCTATATTACAGGAAACTAGAACGGTCCTTTTAGAAACTTATTTATACTCTGTCCTTTTTTTCCATAATCAACAAAACAGTAGGAGGATTTTCAAATATCAGAGCTGCGCCAGTTGAATTAATAAATTAGAGAAACTGTCATCCAACCAAGAGGCCATGCCAAGAAGGATGATGAAATAGCTTTTCGTTTTTGGGGTCCAGATTATTTTTCAAAAAAAAAAAAAAAGAAAAAAAGAAAGAATAGAAGCAAGTACACTCGGAGAGACGAAAAATTAGAAATATAATTCTAGGCTTCAGGCTCAAGTTGATAGGCTCAAGTTGATTTTGCAGGCTTTTTCCAAGCTCGTCCACAAAAGCCTTCAAGTTCTTGTCAGAAGACCCACCTTCTCTGTAAGCCTCTCTTGCCAAGTTCTTCCATTTGATAGCGTTCTTTCTCGTCTCTTTCCCTCGCTTTCCATCTCCCATAAACAATTCCAAGCACCTCTTTGTCTACACGTCCTCAACCAACCCATCGCCATTAGCTTTCACACTCACTCCAGTCTTCCACACGTCCTCAACCAACTTAGCATTAGTCAATTGGTCCGCCCACTGCGGGAAAGCCACCACCGGCACCCCAGAAGCCAGGCTCTCAAAGGTCGAGTTCCACCCACAGTGCGTCACGAAACAAGCCACTGACGGATGGGACAAGACTTTGACTTGGCTAAACCACTGCAGTATCTTCTCCTGTTTCATAAGTTGTTCTTCACAGTTGACCAGATTATGATCCCCTCCATTTTGTTCTCTTATAACCCACAAGAATGGATGGCCTGTAACCAGCAGAGCGCGTGCCATTTGCTCCATTTGTGGCTCTGAAAACAAAGACACGCTTCCAAAGGATATGTATACAACAGAGGATTCAGGCTTTGAGTTAAGCCAGTTGATGTATGCAATTTCCTCTGAGCCTTTGAGAAGATCAACACCGAAGGTAGTATCAGATGGGTCTTTTCCGTCTAAGAACGCCGCTGGAATCCACGGTCCAACTCCGACCAAATTGTACTTATCAATGGAGTTCAAGGCCTCGCATTCTAAAGCGTCGAGAGTGTTTACGAGCACTTTTGGATTCGCGTCGGCTTCTTCTTCGTCGAGGGCCTCTACATGTTGCTTCATTACTTGAAGCGCATCAGCGTATCTATCTGTGGGACTTTAAGAAGGAAGGAAGGAAGGTCGTGGCGGCCAAGCGGTGGCAACCCAGGTAATTTAACCAAAGATGGAGTGCCATTGTCGTCGAAAGCTTTCTTGATCTCATCGCCATAGCCGTTAGAGTAATGGCAGTAGATGCTGAAAACCGCGGCAGGCTGATTCCAGAGAAGAACGGAGGGGATGTGAAATTCAAGCGCCACCTTCGGCACCCAGGGGAGGACATTGCCGTAAACTACACAATCAAACGGCCTGCCGTTATCCACGCTAGCTTTAATGAGTTCAGCTAGCGACGGTGGGCCGCAGCGCATCAGCTCAGGATGGTAAAGGTTAAAATCGCTTGAATCGAACCCCTCCTCAAATCCATCCGAGAAGCCAGCCAAAGACAAGCCCTTCGGGGTTCTGGTTCCACTGGTTCCTTTGGCCATGCGACCAGGTGCTTGGCGAATTGCAGGACCGCCTTGGACTGGTAAAGTTACCGGAACGACGTGGGCGAAAGGGTGCACCATTCCCTGACTTGCAAATTTTATTGCGGAGAGAGCACTCACGTTTCTTCGATATAGATGCTCTAAAATCCTATCAAAATAATATTTATATCTAATAGCTTAAGGTTATCTTTGAAAAATGTAGTATTTTGACGTAATAAAATAAAATAAAAATTATATTATAATGTAATTTTTTTAAAATAATAATTTTAATTATTATATAAAATAATTATAATTTAAATGTATACAAAATTTTAATTATTTCTTATTTAATTATTATTTTTTTGTTTTTATGCCTAAAATTATACAAATATTTATTAAATAATTAATTATATTTAATAACGAATAAATCTTATCATCATTAATTTGTTAATTATAACAATAAAATTTAATTATAAGACTAAATAGATCATAAATATAAAATTTTAGTTAAAATCTAAAATTTAAATTCAAAATTTTAATTAAAGATAAAATTTTCTTTATCAATTCAATCGAAGAAAAATATTTTAATATCTATAACATGCTATGGTAATTAACAAACTAATAATAATAATAAAATTATATACATTTTATGATTATTATTTATTTTAAAATTTTAAATAATAGTACTTATAAAATAATATAAGTATAACAAGAGATATTAAATAATTATATTTAATCTAATTTTATAAATAATTAAAATAAAATATAATCAAATTATTATATTATTATCTCTTTTCGTATTATTTATTTATATAGATGAGTTGTGGAACTTAATTAGACGAAGAATCCAAACAGATTTCGTTTAAATTCTGAACTCCAAACATTTCGCAGACGATCTCACCGCGTAGTTTAGAGATATGAAGTTGCCAAATCGGCTAACCTTGTGGTTGATTATGGGAGATCGAGTGGCACACCCACACCATCATCCTGCAGATTATACAATTGGTAGAAACATACCCATCATAATCAGAATCAGAATTCTACAATGATCATTCTCTGTTATTATACAATTGGTAGAAACGTTCATGGCATTAAACCTAAATAATATTTTTTTCCTTTAAAATTTACTTGATTTCTAGTTTTTTCAACGGTGATATGTCACCTAAAAGGGAAGGTAACTAATAACCAAAAAAAAAAAAAAAAAAAGGAACAAAAACAAAACATAAAAAAAAAACAAAACGAAACAGCCCTTTTCACCCCCTTGCCTCTCGGCTCCTAGCAGCCTTAGCTGTCGCTCGTAAAACGCCTTCACTGATGCATACCTGAATATTAAAATTAGAATTTTAAATTTTTGGAAAGTGTATAAATAAAAAAAAAGAAAAGAAAAAGAGGTAAAATTCTGGATTCACATCCTAAAATTCAGTTCAGCAACAGAGTCCTTCATCTCCACGTACGTGCCTTTTTCCATTCTCTTCAGTCCATGCTCCTTTTCTCTCTCTTCACCCAATCGCCACAATGGGTCGCCGCCTTCTCAGCCGCCTCCTCCTCCTCCTCCTCCTCGTCTCGACGGCCGCCGTTGCAGAGGACGCCGCGGTGATGCTGAAGCTGGCAAATTCCATCACCCCATTGCCTTCCGGCTGGTCCACAAAATCATCCTCGGAATTCTGCACCTGGGAGGGCGTAAGATGCGACGCCTCCAACAAACGGGTCGTTTCGATTTCCCTCTCAAAGCAAGGCCTCACCGGCACCCTCCCGCCCGAAATCTCCACCCTCTCGGAGCTCCAGACCTTCACCGTGCAAAACAACCATCTTTCAGGCGCCATCCCTTCCTTCGCCAACCTCACCGCCCTCCAATCTCTCTTCCTTGACTCCAACAATTTCACCTCCGTCCCCACTGGTTGTTTTCAGGGCCTAACGAGTCTGCAATCTCTCAGCATTGGGAGCAATGGCAATCTCGCAGCTTGGGAGCTTCCTCTCGATCTTTCTGCCTCGACAGCGCTCGCTTCATTGTCGGTTAACGAAGCCAATCTCTTTGGTTCCATTCCCGACATTTTTGGGTCCTTGCCGAGCTTGCAGAATTTAAGGGTGAGTTATAATAACCTGACCAGGCCTTTGCCGCCGTCAATGGCGAGCTCAAGTATCCAGAACTTGTGGGTCAATAATCAGCAGCTGGGTTTAAGTGGTGGCATTGATGTGTTGGCCTCCATGACCCAGTTGTCCCAGGCTTGGCTGCACAAGAATCAGTTTACGGGTCCAATTCCGGATCTTTCCAAATGCGAAAACATTTTTGATTTGCAGCTGAGGGATAATCAGCTTACTGGGATTGTGCCGGACTCCTTGACTTCGCTTCCTAAGTTGGTGAATGTTTCTTTGTCGAACAACAAATTGCAAGGGCGTGTTCCTGTGTTTCCACGCACTGTTGTCACTGTCACCAACAATGGCCTCAATAATTACTGTGCAGAAGCTGGGGTTCCCTGCGATCCAAAGGTTAACACATTGCTTGAGATTGCTGGAGCGTTGGCATATCCAGCTGCCCTGTCTGATAAGTGGGAAGGGAATGATGCGTGTGCTGGTTGGTCCTATGTTACCTGTGATTCACAGAAGAAGAATATCACCATTGTCAATTTATCAAAACAGAATTTTGCGGGGAAAATTTCTCCTGCATTTGGAAATCTATCGTCTTTGCAGAGTTTATACCTGAATGACAATAATTTGACGGGTCCAATTCCTGATAGCTTAACCAAACTGCCCCAGCTTGAGGTCCTCGATGTTTCCAATAATAATCTGTCTGGGAAAGTCCCAAATTTTGCGCCCTCTTTAAAGTTGACTACCAAGCCGGGGAATGCTTTTCTGGGAACTGATATTAGCACTGGGGGCAGTTCGGGATCTAGTGATGGTTCTGCATCGGGTGGGAGCACTTCGGGAGGAAAGGGTATATCAGGAGGCATAATTGCTGGCATCATTACTGCTGCACTCGTTTTTATTGCTATTTCGTATTTCATACTCTATACAATTAAAAAACAGAAAAGAAAGGTTGGAATTGTGGAGAAACATAAAAGAGGGAGTACAATGATCAAGAATGGGTTGGGGTTGGGGATTAATGGAATGGAAAGTTTGCATAACCCAAGAGTTACTCGTGACAGTGACCACAAGGTTTTTGAGGGTGGGAATGTGATGATTTCAATCGAAGTTCTTATACAAGTGACCGATAATTTTAGTGAGAAGAATATTATTGGAAGTGGTGGTTTTGGAGTAGTGTACAAAGGAGAGTTGCATGATGGGACTAAGATTGCTGTTAAGAGGATGGAATCCACATTGATGGGCACCAAGGGTTTGAATGAGTTTCAGGCAGAGATTGCAGTGCTCACCAAGGTTAGGCATAGGCACTTAGTTGCTCTTTTAGGTTATTGTGTTAATGGAAACGAGAGACTCTTGGTCTATGAGTACATGCCGCAGGGGACTTTGGGGCAGCATTTGTTTGAATGGCATGATCTCAGGTGCCCTCCACTGACATGGAAACAACGGATTACGGTTGCCTTAGATGTGGCAAGAGGAGTTGAGTATCTGCACAGTTTAGCTCAGCAAAGTTTCATTCATAGAGATTTGAAGCCTTCAAACATTCTCCTGGGAGATGACATGAGAGCCAAAGTTGCAGATTTTGGTCTGGTTAAAAATGCACCTGATGGGAAGCAATCCTTGAAGACAAGATTGGCTGGCACATTTGGCTATCTTGCCCCTGAGTATGCCGGTAAGTAACATGCAGTTGCCCCTATATCTATAAATTTACTGAGGTGACTTTACGGATTGCCCTATCTCCCTATATGGTAGCAATTCATGCATCATATCATTTGCAGCGAAGACTTTGCACTCCAAAAGTGAGAAAGACCAAGATTACACATTTAGCATTGGTGGACAAATTTGATTATTCAAGATTTTTTTTTTTTTTGGCTTAATCTATTGTCTTTAGTAATGTTTTCAAAAAGCATGATAATTAGAATTCATCTCCATAAGAAAGGGAATAGTGATGAAAATATAAATAAGTGCATGATTGCCTTAGATATTCCAGTATGCTAAGTTTTGGAATTAGGTTCATGGCCTGAAATGTGATCTTATCTTTAGTTTTATCGCCTTTTTTCTTTTGAACTATTAAGAGGCTTATTGGGCCATGAGTTATATATCAAGGGATAACTCTTCCCTTTCCCGTAAATCCTACACACCCCCAAGAATTTGAACACAAAACTTCTAAGATGGACATCTAGATTCTTAGTCCCTGGGTTCTGGTGTCCCCTTGAGGACTTAATTTTATCTCGTGGCTGACAATAGAGTGCTGTGATGTAAAGATTATCTGATAGCAGTTGTCATAAAACCTACATGAACTTTTTGCCATTTATAACTCCAGGCAATAAACCACATAAAGTAAAGTATTTACTGTTATAACTGTTCAAAATATTCTTTATTTAATTCTCATTGTCTCCCTAGTTGGGAAAATTTTGGCCATTAGTTCTGAAGCAACGACTGCAAATTTGCAAATGCCATGCTTGATGTCATCCAACCTTATTCAGGGCTGATAGCAATGTGAACCATGCCAAAATTTTCTTCATGACCAAGCACTGTAATTTGGGAGTAACAATGAAATCGGCTCCTTGAACAAATGCTTTCTAGTTCATTTTCAGTTTCTGATTTGTTTTGAACCACTTAATTCATTTCATAACCTCTTCATAGTGGCATAGTGTGTAGCCTTGAATTTTTACGAGCACATGTGATCTTCTGTTCCTCAACTAGCCATGACTTGAAATACATTTGCCGACCCTGTGCTCCTATTATTGCCGATGCGTCTCTTGCCATGCAAGTGCCTGTGTGCACCTATGTGGGAGCTTGCATTTGTCCAATTCTCTTATTTCTTTAAATATCTTTGCCTGGTGGTTGACAAGTTTGTAACTTTGCATTAATGCAACTTATATCTCCTTCTTCCTCTCAGCCACTGGAAGAGTGACAACAAAGGTGGATGTTTATGCCTTTGGGGTTGTTCTGATGGAGATAATAACTGGCAGAAAAGCTCTGGATGACACCGTCCCAGATGAGAGGGCACATCTTGTCACATGGTTCCGCAGGATCCTAGTCAACAAGAACATCCAAAAAGCAATTGATGAGACTCTTAACCCAGATGAAGAGACTTTGGCCAGCATTTATAAAGTGGCTGAGCTAGCAGGACATTGCACAGCTAGTGAACCGCACCAAAGGCCTGACATGGGTCATGCAGTCAATGTCTTGGGGCCTTTTGTAGAGCAATGGAGACCTGCTAATCCAGAAGAGGAAGAAGGTTGTGGCATTGATCTGCACATGAGCCTTCCTCAAGCCCTGGAAAGATGGCAAGCAAACGAAGGTTCTTCCACATTGTCATATGACGCATCCTCTTCTCAAACTCAGTCAAGTATTCCCTCAAAACCCTTTGGCTTTAAAGACACATATACGTCGAATGATGGTCGATGACAGGGAAGAATCACACTTACAAAGAGGGGTGGTGGGAAAGGTAAATAACTAAATATGAACCATGTTTCTCAGTTTGACTGATTTCTGCTAGTAATCATTCTTTGACTGGATTTGAATGCTCTTTTTCACGATTGCAATTGGTTTAAAGCAGCATCTTTAACCTCATATGCCTGTCTATTAGTTAGCTCTGGCAGCCAAACCCATTGATTTGTTTATGGTGGAATTGGATTCAGAAAGAGGGAGGAAAAGAGATGTTATAAAGGGCTACGATGGCTTGTATAATTGACATGCAGTTGATCTTATGTTTCTTCCAAAAATAAAAATGGCAAAGGTGCCACAACCATGAAGTATCAAATATGATAAACAAAAAGACACAAACAAACACTGGCTTGAATTGATGATGGGTCGGAAATCATTTCGTAGTCACCATGTAACCGCAAAAAAATAAAATAAAGAGAGTTCGGCCACTGTGTCGTCAACTGTTAGATTAGTGGCAAATTAATAAACAAAGCGCAATTTATTTTTAAGTATGCCATCATTTGTAGTGATTGTCTATTTTGGATTTATTTTTCCTGGTATTGCAGCTTCATGATTTTAGAAGCTATTGCTCGTATATCTTACTTATCCCATTTGTCTGGTCTGATCGGAGATCGTCTCCACACTAGATCAAAGGGATAGAATTATTCACATTCACGATACAAGCAGGCTAGTAGCGAAGAAATTAAATAATTTTGTGACACCTATTATGAACACACCCAAAATTCTCAATATTTAGACTCTGATCGAGCAATTGCTTTTACCATTAATCTACACCCTCGCATCATATTCCATTTTGGTCCCAATTAACATCTTTATTGTCCTTAAACGTTTCTTCCATCGTGCAAAGCCAAGCTTGAATAGGAATGACGGAATTTAGGGCGATACTGCATAGATGCAGATAATGCATCCGACTCGCTTATAAGAGCGCATTCTTGCCCTTAAGAGCAAACAATGCGTTCAATTGAAGTGTCTCTGGACCAAACGTACTTGACCATGGGCTAGGCCTGCCTAATTCTCCATTATGCATGTATCACATTCACACGTCGATGGCTAACCACCATAACTTATAAAAAGATTTCGTTAATTCGATGTTTCAAATTGCTCTGGACTGTATTATGATGTGCATTTCAGTTCCCACAAGGACCATTACACGTTATCGCAGGCTCTTGCGAACGAAAATCAAGCCGACGGGATTCAGATAATTCGTCGAGGAGAAACAAGGCACTGGGTATCCACTAGAGGGTCCCCAATCCAACACTGGAAATCTGCTGCCCCTCAATTCTGGAGATTAAACTATGCACGCTCCAGATGGAACAGCTGCAGTACATTATAAATGTCACAGCCTGCTGCAGTTGCCGGAATCTTGACATCCAGATAAATGATGCAGAATCAGAAGATATCTTTACCACCCATAATTGTCTGCACAAAAGTTCATCGAGTATTTCTGCACAGATCCCCATAGAAGGGAGAACACTGAAAATTCCTATCAAATTACAATGGTCCTACAAAGAGATAGGGAGCGCTGACATGCACATGCGGCAAGAGCCACCTCAAGCAAATAATGTCCCAACTAGTGCAGCTGAAAACACAGGCAAATTAAAGGAATGAAATGGCTTGTCATTCATTGAGTAGAGAGATGAATAAAGCAAATTGTTAGTAAACAATCTCTCAGGAACACTCATGTGATTAAGAACTTAAATCTCTAACTTAGAGATCTTGAATTCCAATGGTGAGAACCACTCCTATTATGTAGCTCACGGTCTAATAGGCCTTCTAATAAACTACCAAAAATAAAAAATAAAAATAAACACTCGAGCAGGGACTTGTAATTGATTGAAGGACTGTTTCTGTCAACATGGATCAACATGCTTACAGAACTTCGTTCAAAATAATTCCATGAAATATTTAGCACACACCACAAACAAGCTTCTGAAATTTAGAATCAGAGCAATCAAAACTTTTTTCTAGGCCCTCTTTTGCAAAAGGGACTTCTAACATATTAAAAAACTTATGCAAGAGGAAATTGCAGTCAACTAATGAACCATGCAAAGTGTTTTAGCAAAAATTTGAATCAGGTTCTGGACCAATAAGTTACATACAAAAAGAAAACCAGTGTTTCAGCACAGACAATACTCAAAACTCTACTTGAACAAGGACAAGGCCGCAGGATATTCATACAAATGCATCCAAATAGAATACCATCCTCATTTTCAATGACACAAACTTATATCTTGCACTTGTAGGCTAATTTGAAACATGCACAGTAAAATAATAAAAAAAAACCCATTGACTAGGTCTGTGCCATGAACTAAACTGCTCAAGTTTCACTTGAATCATATGCTTGGCTTAATACAAGATAGGATTTTGTCACATTTCCTGTGATAAATATAAAAGAATTTGTGAAACAGTAGTTACTTGTTTTGAAAAAAATGCATGATTACCGTTTATTACGCACATCTGAGTACAAGAAAAATTAGTATCTGTCAAAAATCATACTGGAATTACCATATAAATATGAAAATTTGTAAACTTTTACAAAAGCTTGAACCTGTTCAAGAATCTAATGAGTTAACAACAACAACAACAACAAAGTCATAATCCCAAATTTAACTTGTGTTGGCTACATGATCTAAGTTTGTAGAAATTCGACAACAGCCTCTCTCTCTCACACACACACAAAAACAGACCCATTTGCAAATGTAATTCCCATAAGATCAGAGGATTATCCACATTAGTAAGTATGATGCTTTTCACTGGCAATTCTAAAAGTTTACCATAAAATATTAACACTCTACTTCCCAAAAAAAAAAAAAAAAGGGCACAAACACACACACACACACACACACGCACGCACACACAAAGAAAATGCTTCAGCATAGTTTTAGGGCTAAATAAATTGAAAAAAAGTCACCCATAAAAATTGAAACAAAAGCTGACCACACGTATGTTCTTTGAGAAACATAACTGAATTCCTGATTATAATCCAGAACTACGCATTCTACTACAGCAAGTCGTCATTTTGATGCATACCATTTACTCTCTAGCGCTGGATATTAAGCATGGCCCTGGCCTCACTCTGCTCCTCCCGCAATGATTCGCTGGCGTACTTATTCAACAACTCCATCTTCTTCTTCTCCACTACCATCCTCTCAATCTCCTTCTCATCGGGCAACGGCACGTGCACCACAAATTCCCTTTCTTTTTCTTTCCTTTCCCTTTCCTCTCTCTCCCTCCTCCTTTCCTCCTCCACCACATCCTCCTCTTCCTCAAACAGGACCTCCGTCCCAACACCCCCGACGCTCACCACCTCCGTCACCCCCTTCCTTGCTTCCTTCCGAATCGCCTCCATCCTCCTCCACTCCTCCACCGCCGCCGCCCTCATTCTCTCCTCTGCAGGCACCTCCACCTTCTCTAAAACTCCATCCTCGTCGTCTCTATAACCATAATAACTCGCGTCAATCCGCTTATAAATATCGTACCTAGTCCTTCTTTTCCTCAATTCTGGAGGCTTCTCGAACAACTCTCGAACTCCGGGGAGTTTTTTCGCCGCTCCGAAATAACGGTAGCCGGGGCCGCGGCCGCTGGGGTTTGGAACGTCGACGATATTGCCTTCCAGATCGGTCATCTTAGGAGCGTGCTTGGCATAATTAGGGCCGCCAAGCTCGACGATGCGTCGCTCCCAGTGAGACTTCTCGCGAATAAGCTTGTTGATCTCGTCGTTGAGGTCGCGGAGGCGGTGCTCTCCTAGTCCTTCGTTCTGGATCTCTGCGACCTTGCGGCCAATCTCGCGCATGATCTGCTGGCGCCATTTGTCGGCCTCGGAGAGGTCGCGACATTCCGAGGCGAGGTATGGGCGGCGCTCCTTGGGCTTCTTCTTCTCCTCGGCTTTTAGGGCTATGTATCGATTCAGCATCGATTGCGCTTTCTCTTCGTTCCTAGCCATGTCGTCGCTCCCTGATCTTCAGGCCAAAGGATTCGATCAAAGAGGAGTAGAGCCAAGAGCAGAAGCCTATGCGAACAAGCGGGGAGATGTTATGGCTGCAGCCAAGCGGCGTCCGGTCGGGTGCGACATTTAAATTCCGACCCGGAAGACGACAATGGGTTCTATATGAGCGGGCCGGATTAGCCCATTGAAGAGAAAACCCGGCCCAATATCTAAAACGAAGGCCCAGAAAGCAACCGTCCGATCCAAAAGACCATCGTCTCGTCGCGATTTTCGGGTGAGTATACCACCACCGCTGCAGCATTTCGCACTTGTCGCGTAGGGTCAATTCTTCGCTCAAAATCTATAATTAATTATGACGACCGGGGGGAGGGGGGAGGGGGCAGGGAGAGCGGAAACCTTCCAGCTGTGAAGCTTCCCCGTTTTCTGATTTTATTAAAAAGGGTCTTCGTCTTGTCTTTGGATCACACTTGACGACGACAACCAAAAAAAAAAAAAAGAGCTACTCGCGGTCTGCTAACTTGGAGGAGACTTTAATGTATTTCATTAATGTCGCGCCCTCGCGATCCCATTCGACGTCCAGGAAACGAACTACCAGACACAACTCTAACTCTCTCTCTCTCGTCGGCCGTCTCTAATCTCTGTATGTGCTAATTAATGATGGCAGTCTCGGCCAATCCGCTGGCAACGCCTTCTTTTTCTTCGCCTTCTCCGATTGGAATGGCGATGGCTTCTTTAACGTCAAACGTTGTCTTGGCCTCTTGTTGTGACCACAGTCACAGACACGCCCTTTTTTTCTCGTACTTCGCTCGCTGTCGTTACAAGAAGTCCCGAGTCTCAGCAGAAAAGTGCAGAATGCTTTCTTCAATTCCTCGTTCGCTAGTTCACTGCGAATCCAAGGTAACTCGTTCCACTCAGTTTACTTATTGGACCTCGTTTTCGTTTTTTTTCTAATTCTATACTCATTTCTGGGTTCCTGCACTTGTTTGCTGATACATAAGTGCACGACGAGCTGGTTCCAATGAAATTTCAAGCTCAGGCGTCTAGTGATTGTCTTGAAATCCAAAAAGAAAGAAAAGCTACATAGAAAACGATTGTGCGGAGTCTGGATTGGATTTTGGTCAAGAAATTTAATCCCCACTTTGATTAATGGCGATGCAACAATCTCCAATTTTATTGACTTTCATCTTTGTTCTCTCTCTCTCTCTCTCTTTTTTTTCCCCCTTGACTCTTTTTCTGGGTTTTCAGTCGCCGTGTTGTAGTTTTCCTTCAATTTGTTGCTATCTGGAGAACTTCTGATTTTATTTAAAGATTTCTCGATCGGATTAATCCTGCATGTTCATTTCTAGCTATTTAATCAACTAAGTTCCCAATTAACAGGGTTTTGAAATATAGGGCTCTTTGCTTAATGTGATCCTTGTAAGAGGATTTTTTTTCCCCCCATCTATTGGGGGTGAATATCATTCTGTGTCCAAAACCATGAGAGTTGTCATTGTCCCCAACTTGATTGGCTGAGGCATGTGGTGGTTTGAATTCTTCTATTGGCGATATGCTGGGTTTTCTAAGATGAAGTAAGAATTTATAGTCATGGTCCTGGGAAGTTATGACAGCTTTTATCTATTGCTCGGTACATCTCAACTGTGCAAAACTGGGCCCTGAAAATCTTTTTCATACTCTACTGACAATACTTAAGGGTCTAGATAATTTGGATTCCACCTGGCTTGGCAAATTTTTCTTCCTTTCTTCTTTTATTTTTTTTTGGGGGGGGGGTGGTTTTATAACTATGCCTGTTTGATAGCAGATATATTTGATTGAAAATTTCCTCTTTAAAACTTAAGATTCCAGCTTCTGTATAATGTGATTATTTCGAGAAGGAAACTGTTAAACACACAATGAGGAAAGAGCTACTCAAATGCTTACTTTAGTCTCCACGATGCTTAAAATTTTTCACCCAGTGATATTTGTTCGTAGTTTGAACTCTCATTGTGCGTATGCAAAACATGTCTGGAATAATATATCTACCCTTTTCCAAATCTTCTTTCATAGACAGAGGCAACGAAGATAAGAAAGTGTTCACCTTACCTAGAAAAGTCATTGCTTTTGGGCAATGGTGCATCGGCCTCTGATGAGTGGAGGGCAGTTCCTGACATTTGGAGGTCTTCAGCAGAGAAATATGGCGATCAGGTTGCTCTGGTGGATACATATCATGATCCTCCCACAAATATGACTTATAAACAGGTGGCTTGTTGTTTATCTGCTTTCTACAGTAGTTATTTAATATCTACTTTATTGGATATAAGTGTTTGAGATTCAAATACAAATTATTCTTTCGCCAAATGTGAGCAGGTCTTGCTCATCTCTACATAACTGATTATTGTGCCTTGTTTTTATAGTCTTCATTTCTTAGTAATTCAAGTTGTGACATTTATTGTTAATGACTTTGACTCTGTGATGGATATGACACTTGAAGTTCTAGCCACATTTTCTTTGCACTTGCATGTTTTTGTAGGCATGAACATAGATATGGGGTGTGGATGTGGGTATATTAAATTTTGGTAGAAGGTATCTGAATAGACGTTCAATTTACATTCAGAAAGAAAAATGGTTGCATTTTTCAGAAAGAAGTTACAAGACTGCATTAACTCCTGGTCCCCCATGGGGCTCTTGCTGTTTCAACCATGCCTGTTACTTCTGCTACCATCACCACGGCATTTACCATCAAGCACCATGCATAGCCACCACGCTGTATCTGTTGGTGTCATAATTTCTTCCCCAAAGACTTCCAAGAGAAAACTAGGGAAGCAGTATGCCGGATATAAATGTAATAAAGACTTTGTGCAAAAGCAAAATTTAAATAGTGAATGTCCTGTGTTTAACAAACATGCTATTTCCTATCATTCCATTGCACTTACTCTTTACAGAAGAGTTAAAAAATATTAAGCTTAACCAAGCAGTGCCGTAATTGACAGAAGAATCATTCATTTGGTCTTTGTAGAATAAATTATGTTGTCTTCTTCTTGATCCTGATTTACTGATGTCTGCTGCACTGCAATAGGATGTTTGCTCTTTCAATATTTGTGGATGAAAAATCTATTTTCTTTTTCTGATAGCTTTTTCATTGCATATTTGCCTCACCAAAACTGTAGTTGGAGCAAGAAATTCTAAACTTTTCTGAAGGGCTGAGGGTTATCGGAGTAAAGCCAGAAGAGAAACTTGCACTTTTTGCTGATAATTCTTGTCGATGGCTTGTTGCAGACCAAGGTAAGTGGCAATCTGGACTTTCTTGATCTCACTTGCTAAATTTTTTGATGATAAACCTTCTTTCTTAATCATGTCACCATTGCATTTTTGGCAATTTGAATGACTGTAAGTTTAAAGTTCCTTCCCATATGTTGTTCCATCCTTAGGTATGATGGCTATGGGAGCCATTAATGTGGTGAGAGGATCAAGATCATCTGTCGATGAGCTATTAGAAATATATAATCACTCGGACAGGTTTGTGAAAATGATTCCCCTGCAATATATGCTTCTTACCATTGCTTGTGGACTTTGCAAGTAAATAAACAGTGAGCTTGATTTAGTAATTATTGCTATATGGTATTCAGTTTGTTTCTTGAAATGCTCTGCACAAATATACATGTAGGATGATTTATATTATAACAGGTTATATTGTCTAGGATTCATGATCTAGGGATTTCATGGCTTGAGATTTTAAGGGGATGGTAAGCTCATGGGAATGTGGAATAAGAATGTCAAAGTTAAAAAGAATTAGTGGCACGATCATGTTCAAATTAGATACAGTGATGCTGATAGTTCGTAGAAAGTGAACAAAATGACTAAGATCACCTTAGAGACAAGAGACAAGACAAAAAATGGGAATTGGTGATGAAACTTTGCTAGCATGAGTGCATGACTCAAGATAAAGACACAGAAGAATAATTAAAACGTTTGGTGCCTTTTGGACTGTCCTTGTGCTAAAGAGGAATATGACTCACACAGGGAAACAATCTAATAAAGATGCAAAAGGTTGCACTTGAAGAAAAAATGAGACCGATTATGGAAATTGTTGGATTCAGTCTAAATTCCAGTGACCAAGTTGTCCTGGAATTTGTCCTGCAAACTTCTTTTCACTGAAAATGTTAGACAGAAGAAAATGATTGGTTTATGGAAAGTGAATGGTGGTGTCCATGCATTACCATTAGCATGCACAAATAAACACCTTTTATTTTATTTCGGGATTTTGTTCAGAATTATGATAATTTAGTATTTCTTTGGTGAATTGTAGTTTGGATAATTCTTTCTTGAAATGTGTTCAAATGCTTGACATATGACATTGATTGGCTAGAAAAATAATTCTATTTTTTCAATTTTAGAATTTTTCTGCTATATGATGAAATTATACTTGGCTCTTTTTTATTGCATTCATGCCTTTTGTTGTGGATGTATTCAAGAGATGTTTGAGCAATTGCACTTAGAAAAAGAACCACCTCCTACCGAAATGCATGGTGTTGCATACCTTGTATGCACTAAAGGGGCCAGGACTTATATGCAAAAGATTGCCATAGACATGATTGGATCATGGAAGTGTTAAAGTGGTTCTTTAGAGTTCCATTTTGTAGATGTCTTTTGCCTCAAATCTCAAATGGCACTGACATTTTCCTCTTTCCCATTTTTCTTTTCCTTTTCGTTACTATTACTGCAGTGTTGCACTTGCAGTGGACAGTCCTGAATTGTTCAATCGAATTGCAGAAACATTTTGTTCGAAAGCAGCTCTGAGATTTATCATCCTACTCTGGGGAGATAAATCATGCCTGGCTGTTGATGGAATACCGGGGATGCCTATTTTTAATTACAAGGAAATTATAGATTTGGGATGGGATAGCCATAGAGCATTGCTTGACTCTGGTGATGATAGTAAGTCTATTTTCTCTGTTAATAATTTAAGATGTATTTTTCTCATGTTCCTATAGACCACTTGTTGTGGGATCCTTTTTTTGATGTTTTACAACAATAACAAATCCTTAGTCCCAAACTTAGTTGGGGTCAATTACATGAATCCTTTTTTTTAGTTGTGAATGCCCTAACAGAATTGCTAGAAAGATTCATGTTGTAAAAGAGTTGGCGAGTTTTACACTAGCCATCCACCTGCCACAGCCCTCATTACTTTATCCAGGCTTGGGACTGGAATGAACCCAAGATTTAGTTTAAACCATCACGGGCAGATTTTTTTCTGTAAATAAAGTTTCTTTAATCTTGGTTGCCTTATAGCATGGGTCTAGAAACAAAATCTTGAGACATTATCTTAAACCTTGTTTGATTATGTGAATGGTTGTCCTATAAGCTATGTTTTTAATGACATAGCTTCTTTGCCCTACTTTCTTGGTGGCCATCATTATGCCAGTATTTGTGATATGCTTCAAATTTGGTTTCATACTTGTAGAGAAATTTGTGTGTAGACCTGTTGTTTTTATGGTGTGGACTCTGCAGTGTGAAGTGCCATTAGCATATAGCTAGGAGCATCCTCTTATCCCAAATTGTAAATTCCTATCTGCTTAGTTTTGATCTTTTGAAAGCTCCCAGCTGTTGTAGAACTTTGGGGGAAGGTAGAAAATCCAATTTCATTTTCTTTATGACAGGCTGAGCAGAGCTTATTGGATGTTCTTTCAGCAAGCCCCCTCTCCCAATCCGGAAAAGGGGAAAATTAATTGGGATTCAACTTCTCAAAAAAAAAAAAAAAAAAGATGAAAAGAAAAGAAGAGGGTTGCCTAAAAAAGAAAAAAGATATCTGTGGCCAGCCAGTGTTGGCTCCATTGAATATACATTGTACAGCTAAAAGCACAAGAATAACCCTAACACTTTTTACTTTTTATGGTAACATTAGTGCTTCCCTGAATTAATATATGTGGTACCAAAAGAACATGAGAAAAAAGAACTTTTTGTTATTGTTCTTTTTCTCCTTCATGTTTACCTGACAGAAGTTTGTTTCTCTCGTTTTTAATTACTAATGATGATTGCAGGGCAACACTGTGTATATAAAACAATAAGCTCTGATGATGTTGCGACACTTGTTTATACTAGTGGGACCACAGGAAATCCAAAAGGCGTTATGCTTACGCATAAAAATCTGCTGCACCAGGTTGGTGTTGTTCTGGTTTATGCTTTTCAAAGTAGTTTTCAACAACCAAAATCTATGTCAATTGGACTAAGACATTGGCGTCTTGTGTGCTTTACTTAATATTCTTGATAATCATTGCAATTTTATTGTCTAGGACTGTGTAGAATGTGCCTGTCATAATGATATGGTCTCATCAAATCACAAAATTGCTCTAGACGATACAAATTTACTCTTGCATCATAAATATGTGTTTCTTAACTGCCCCATATTTTCACGTGAATCTAAATACTCAGCATGAGGTTATATTCTGTGACAAATAGTTTTGTGTTGTGCCTTTATCACTCTCAAATTATTTTATAAATATAAAATTATTAGATCTTGAAATTCTTCTTGCACATGAAAATTAGTAAAGTGGGCTCCCAATAAATAAACTTGATCCCAAATGTTTTATTTTTGAGAGTTTAATGCTCAACATTCCATTAATTTTATTTGCAAAAGCCACTAAGAATATGCTTAAACTTGTCACTGTGAAGATCACCTAAGGCAAGAATTTTCTTACATTATCCTTCGTTAAATTTTTTTAAACACATCAAGAGATTATAGTGCTTTGAGATTTCATAAATTAATTGAGTGCAATGGAATTGTTTCTCTAGGTATTTCAAACTTGTCTCAAATAACAGAAAACACAGCTACCCTCTTTTGCTTGTCATCAATCTCCTCTTTAATGAATTCCTTGATTATATTTTTTGTCCAGATAAATAATCTGTGGGATGTTGTGCCTGCGGAACCTGGGGATAGATTTTTAAGCATGCTCCCACCTTGGCATGCCTATGAGCGAGCTTGTGAATATTTCATATTTTCATGTGGAGTTCAGCAAATGTACACAACTGTTAGAAACCTAAGGGTAATTCTTTCCAACTGTCATGTTTTCCAGTTGTCCCATGATTTGAATATGGATCATGCATCTTATTTAGTTTGTCTGGCATCATTCCAATTATTTTATATGTAGGATGATCTGAGGCACTATCAACCACAGTACATCATTTCTGTTCCTTTGGTATACGAGACACTCTACAGGTCTGTCCTTGTCCTGTGAATATTGCAATTTTGTTGCGTTTCCATTTGAGAGGTTCATACTTTTCTTTTATATGGTTATCTTTTTGGTTGAAATCTGGATATTGTTGTTTACTTTTGCTTCAAGGAACTTGTCAGAAATGATAATGTCACATTTGGCAATGCAAATCAATTGAGATTGACCCATCTAAGACACCAATTCTAGACACTCAGTGTAATTGTTTTGTTCTATTTTTTCTATCTCCTATGTGTCTAGTCAATTGGTGTCTTACACTCCCATTAACACATATATAGTGTGCTAGACATGTGCATAATGATTCCAATGTCATATAATGGTAGGCATTACATTTTACTGTGTTTTAATGTCTTTTTTCTGCTCCCTTCTAAGATTTGCTGTTCAGGACTCATGCTTTAATACCAACTAGGAAACAAAAATTCCCTGCTTGGCTTGCTCGTACTGTTTGACATTTCCTGTTAGGTAACTTGCTCCTTATCTTTGCATTGCTGAAGATTTCTGTGTGTCTATATAGTGGAATACAAAAGCAGATTTCTACCAGCTCAACTCTTCGTAAGCTCATTGCACTTACCTTTATAAGAATCAGCATTGCTTACATGGAATTGAAGAGAATTTATGAGGTTTGTGATTAAGTTTTATGCTCTTCTTTCAACTCCTTTAATCTAGTTGCCTATTCATGTTTCTGCACACCTATTTGTTGAAGCACAATTCGTTTCTGTTTGCCTTTGGTATGAAGCCTTAAGTTAACTCATGTCTAGTTGTGCACAAGCTATTGTTGATGAAATTTATTTTGGATATCTTTAAATCTTTTGGCAGTGCTGGCATGTTTCCATGCAGTATTGTGGTTGCAATACTCCTTGGATTGAGTTAACATGTGATCTATTTCCCATGTACAAAGCTTATAGATATGTTTTTTTTTTCTTTTTTTTGGGTACTGTCCTTCTTAGGGAACTTATCTAACCAGGAATCGGAATCAACCCTCATATCTCATTTCACTGGTGGATTGCTTGTGGGCAAGAATCATTGCAGCAATATTGTTTCCAGTGCACATGTTGGCCAGAAAGCTTGTTTACAGTAAAATTCACTCTGCTATTGGAATAAGCAAGGTTTATATTTTATAGAGTTTTGTCTTCGTTAAGCATTACTGTTGATCTCTTCCTCTGGCAATTCAGATTCATCTTTGATTTTGAGGGGAATATGGATTTACTGGCCTCTTAAATACTGCATTTTGAAGAAAAGAACAATCATATTTTAGATACATCTGGTCTATACTCTGAAGTTAGTTGAATCCTTTTTCTGAATTTAAATCAGCAATTTTTTCCAATTTTCTCTTTTTGTTGATGTTCATAAAATTTTTTGGGCTTAAATGCTTTTAAAATAATCTAAACAATTCAAGTATTGGTTATTCCTAGTTCACTTGCTAACAAACACAACCACATCCTCTCCCCTTCCGATGCTTACTTGTGAATGTTGGTGTTAGTTTGAGGAAATGAAAAAGAGAGGTTGGCAATGGTTTTCTTTTTTCTCTCTTTGTTGCCTTTGACCAACAATTTTGTGCTTGAATTAAGTGAGCTGAAACATTCATGTACCAAACACAACCCCTCCCCTCAACCCTACTCGACATGTGCCCATACAGAATGATAACTAACCAACAAAAAGAAGGAATATTTTTCTGTGAAGCTGCTGAAACTGAGAATTTAATGGAAAAGTTGGAAGAGAAACATAGATGTACACATTGAGGTTGCTATAAATTTCTGTTGTTTTCTCATTAACTTGGACATCTCTGTCTCTTTTCTCCCTCATTGTTTTCACAACAAACATGTGTGCTTCCTGGTGGTAGATGGTTATAAAATTGATGCATGTGGTATGTTGTAGGCGGGCATAAGTGGAGGTGGTAGTTTACCTTCATATGTGGATAGGTTTTTTGAGGTTAGTTCCTCATCACCTTCACTCTCTAAACCAGAGGTCTGTGATCATGGTTTCTTAATTGAGCATTGTATGCATGCAGGCAATTGGTGTGAAATTGCAGAATGGGTATGGTATGACAGAGTCATCTCCAGTTACTGCTGCTCGGCGACCTAACTGTAACGTATGATATGAAACCATTGTATCTAATTCGTGAAAAGCTATATATTCTTTCAGGACCTTAGTTTCTATATACTAACAAAGCCATTTTTTTAATCATTTACATGAGAATTTGAGCATTCTTATGTATCTTTCAATTGTCTAGTGTGAATAAAATAGTTTTTGTATTATAACTATTTCAGTAAGCAATGATCCAGCAGGTAATAATGTCATAGATTTAATACTTGAAGGTTCTTGGCTCTATTGGACATCCAATTCAGCACACAGAATTCAAAGTTGTAGATGCTCATACAGATGAAGCTCTTCCACCAGGTTCAAAGGGGATTGTAAAAGTTAGGGGGCCACAAGTGATGAAAGGTTATTACAAGGTAATAGTTATAATGTGATTCTTAAGCTGTTGGAAAGTGTTACGATGTTCATCGTATCCCATTGTTTGTTGATCAGTGTGGCAAATGTGGTTCTCATGTTATCCCCCATGGAGGGTTTCCTGGCTACTGAAGGGGGTATCCTTCCCTTGTTTGTTGATTGCTTTCTTTCTGTGGCAAACAGGATATCACGTTGGATCTGTAATTTCTGTGTTTATACGGAGAATTTAGTGAATGTGCACATGCTTCCGTGCACTTTGGTATAGGTCTCATCTTGGCAAGGACTTTGTATAATGGAACGACAGCTGCTAGATCGTAATTTATGTCTGCATGCATAAATACTTTTGATAGTTAAATACAAGGATTTGACTTCTTCGTAGTGGATCTAGTGCAGAATTATTATATAGAAGTATGTGAGGGAAGGCATATCTTAAAGCATTTGTCCTTTTGTACTTTCTGCTTTATAGAACTCTTTTTCTGGACATGTTTCTGAAGCATTGATTGAGTAGTATAGATATGGATTAGTGTCTCAGTTCATGATGGCACTTTTATGTTGTCATGGCAAGTGATCCATTTTTATTATGCTTGATTAGAATCCATGGGCTACAAAGCAAGCCTTAGATGAAGATGGTTGGCTAAACACTGGTGACGTAGGTTGGATAGCTCCTCAACATTCGAGAGGAAGAAGCCGTTTGTCTGGTGGTGTTGTTGTTCTTGAAGGGCGTGCTAAGGATACTATTGTCCTTTCTACAGGTACATATAGAGCATACGCTTTCCCTTACATAGCAATGCAGTCATGGCTCTTTTCTCTCCAGAGATTCCAACTCCACAGTAGCAAGATGCATCAAAAGTATGGCTAGTTTGCATACAAATGCCTGTCTGGAGCCCCTCTGTGATTATTCCAATGCTCACTATCACTCTTTACTGCATCACTCAGAAGAGTTGCATCGCAGCCTTAAAACTGCTTGACTTATCTATCTAAGAACTGTTTCTTCTGTTTTTTTCCCTTTATGGCTTTGTAAATGTTTGAAATGACCTCAAAAATATCATTTAAGTAGAATTTGAAAGTTATTTTTTTTTTCCATGTTTATTTATATTAAACAGAGATCCAAGTATGATTTGGTCTGCTGGCCTTTTCTTGAGACCAATGTCTCTGCAATTCTGTGCTCTTAGGACTAACTTGAAATTCCAAACTACATGCTACTTTTCTCACTGAGCTCGGCTGTGCTTTTCAAACTTCCTCTCTTTTTGACATTGGGCTTATTCGAAGGAGACAGGTGAAAATGTTGAGCCTTCAGAACTTGAAGAAGCAGCTGCAAGGAGTAGCCTTATTCATCAGGTGGTTGTTATTGGCCAGGTATGTTTCAGTACCTTGTCCCTAGTTAGTGATCTTCAGCATATTTTAGCAACATAAATCTAGGTTTTTGATTTTAGAATTGATGCTTTGGTCATATTTTTATGCTAACATGTTCCATAAGCAGGATCAACGTCGTCTTGGGGCTATAATTGTTCCAAATGAAGAAGAGGCACTACTGGCAGCAAAAAAGTTGTCAATTGTAGATGCCAATACCTCTAAGCTGAGCAAGGAACAGATGAACAACCTGTTACGTGAAGAATTGGGTAATTGGTAATGCTTTTGAACTTGAATTATACTGGATTATCAATCGAAAAATATTTGGCACCCTTATGGATGTCTATCTGGGATTTTTTTTCTCCCTTAAAGTAATGAGTTTAATTTAGAGTAAGTTAGATGTGTTGTCATGGCTTCAAAAAAAGATTTTGAATCGTTGGGTTAAGAGATACGGTGGTTTGAAAGCGAGGACTGATTAAAGATAAAACATTTTTAGATCCCATTCTCAGTTGCCGTCAGGTGATTAGCATACAGAATTATACTTAAAACCCCAAGTCTAGTTAATTCATAAAGAAGAGTAACTGATCTGGGTCTTTAATAAAGAAAAGTCTTGAGTCCCTCTTATGTCGTATTAGTTATTGACTGATGTTAATGCACTGCAGGACATCAGGCTGTTCATTTCAAATTGGTCCAATCCTTGTCGTGGACGAACCATTCACGGTAAGTTGTTCATGCTGGCAGTCCATGGGCCTTTCCCTTGAAATCACATTTGCTCTTTCGGCTTATCTCAACATTCTGTTTCAGATTGAGAGTGGCTTGATGACCCCGACTATGAAAATTCGAAGGGATGGAGTGGTAGCCAAATACAAAAAGGAGATAGACAATCTCTACAATTAGATATACAATGAATTTTACCGTCAGAAGACTGTTCAACGGAACCATCATGACCTTGATATGCAGACACAAAGAAACGCTGGGAAGTTACCATTTCTATATCTGTATCTTTACAAGTACATTGTCACATGACTTCATGCAATAAATTATAACATGATTGGTGGAATTCCTAATGGTGATTTGGTAGTGCAGAACACCAACTGTAAGAACTTAGAGATTCTAATTTCAAAGTCTCTGGTTCATACTTTATTCCGTGGGGCAGTGGAGCCCGTAGGATCTCGAAGATATACAAGGGCCACCATTATTGTATGGTTGAAGACCAGGGGGCCATGCAATAATGAGAAAAAATTGCACATTCACAAGGATGTCTTGATAAGTGTGTAATTTCCACGAACATATATATCATTTATGTACAATAAATTCGAGCCACTTTGATGATCAGGAGAAAGAAAAGCTGAATTTACTTTGCGCATTTGGTTTTTTTGATAAAGAAGTTGTGTGTGTGTGTGTGTGTACATAGAAGTTTCTATCTATTTTCTTAACAAAGTGGGCGATTCGAAATTGCATTGACTGACATCCTTCTTTGACGAACCCAATTGCTATAAACAAAGCTGTGTGAAATGAGTCCGCTTCAAATGATGCGGTGACTTGAGAAAGTCCCACGTCACCCCAGTCTCACTTTGCAGAGCTTTAACCAGGGACAGCAACGTCATTTTCGAGGGTGACTCTAGTTATTTAGCAATGAACGAACCGGGTCCTTCCCTTTTTACCATTACAACTTGCAAAAGGACAAATCCGGGTGACTGCCCCGTTTTTCAAAGTCGGTTGTCTTTTGGCTGTGCTTTTCGTAACCCAGATGGATGTGCGAGGAATTCTTGAAAAATAATTCTACTTTATCTCAATCTTCCTTAAAAAAAAAAAAAGATCAGTAGTTTTTATGTAGGTCATTTGTTGTCAATTTATTCTTATCTCAATGATATTTTAAATTTAAATTTCAATCAAATAAAAAAAACTTTTTTGAAAAAATTTAAATAAACACAAATTTAATAGACTCTAGTAATTCAAAAGATTTTATATCAACATAATACAAAAATATAAAAATATAACATAAATTCTTTCTTTTTTTTTTTTTTGTAATGTTTAATGAAGTTCCCCGAATTTGTGTCAATGCAATTAGATTTTAGTGAGCTCGGTTATTTTTTTAAAAAATTCGTGCTTTTTGAGGAAAAAAATTTAAAATTAAAAAAAAAATATATTTTTTTTAACATATAAAATCTGCATATCAAATCATCTCCAACAATTCTTTTCCAACTCTTTTTTTTTTTTCTATATATACAAAAACGCATTCCAGAAGGAAAGCGAAATTAAAGGTACATCCCCCCTGGACACACCGCACAGTGCCTAGAAAGGTGGCAGTATGCAGGCCGAGTGAGAACAACAATAAAAAGAAGAAAAAACTTTAGTTGAACGTGAATTAGTGGAATTAAGTGAATATAAAAAATTTTATATTACATTTTTATATGACACTAATTTACGTCAATATAATATAAAATGAAATAACATAATATAAAACCGTATTTATTTTGTGTTAACTTGAATTGAAATTTGTGTTTATTGGGACCAAAAATAAAAATAATAAATAATAAATAAATAAATAAATACTAGTTAGTCATCTCTGTTGCTCTCGTGGTGAATTCTGCGTCTATTAAGTGTGCCTCCTCTTGCGAAGCTAAACCACACAAATTTCACGTAACTGACATATATAGCTCCTTTCTTCGTGGTTTGCTTCTGCATTTTGGTAGTTCTTCTACCATCCGCGAGAGAGAGAGAGAGAGAGATGGGGGCAGAAATGTATAATGGAAAAGGGTGCTGCAAGAAGGGACCGGGATATGCAACCCCTCTTGAAGCCATGTCTGGTCCCAGGGAGTCTCTTCTCTATGTTACTTGTGTCTATAATGGTATATTTCAACTCTTTTTTTTTTGTGAGTATGTCTATGTTATGGTGGGATGGCATTACAGAGATTGTTTGTTGATTACTTGTATGCTTGAGTTGTTGATGCATTTTTGTACGTGTCCTTTGGAGATCTTTTATGTACGGTGATGGTGTGCATGGTACCAATTCATTTTAGATCAGACATTAATTAGTGAATGCCTTCAAGTCAAGTTTATCCGCTCTTGGAATTCGTTTTTGAAATTCTCAGCGTCTCTAGTTAACTTTACGTACGATGAATTTCTAGATTCCTTTTTGGGCTGTAGATGATTTTCATTGACGGACCGTAAGCATTTTCCAGTATAAATGTGTTTGGGAGATGCGCTTTTCATTTATGATCAAAGATTCTTGCTGGAGACATTCCTGTGTATAGAACTTCCTCTGTGGATTTAGGTGTGAGGATTGCTCTTCCCTTTCCTCATTTTCATGAAACATGATTTATGATTTCATCCCCCTTTTAATTTTTTTTGTTAATAATTGCTGGGGACATTCTGGCTATGGGAAAGTCGTAGATTCTCTTCATAACGCATGCATATTGAAAAGTTATCGTAGGGCATCTCATATTTGCTTTTATTCCTGTCCCACATGTACATTACGAATCTAGAGGCGAAAGCTATTGTGCTTCATCCCACCTTCACAAGGTCATTGTGTTCTTCTTGGCTTAATCTTGTTCTAACTCTGGAAAACAGACCAATTGAATTGGGTTCTTGGTCGTTTTTATTTCATTATGCCCCTCAAAGCTACTCCATTAATTATTAGACCAATGTCATGTGGATTGCTGCTCCTCAGTACACCTTAGATTGTCAATCTGATAATTCTGGATGAGTATTCTGGAAATGATTTAACAAGCAATTTCGAGTCGTTCAATGACTTATGCAGGGACAGGAATAGAGAAGCCTGATTATTTAGCCACTGTGGATGTTGATCCAAACTCACCCAATTACTCGAAAGTTATCCATAGGCTACCCATGCCACACAATGGAGATGAACTGCACCATACAGGGTGGAATGCTTGCAGCTCTTGCCATGGGGATCCATCTGCAATGCGGCGTTATCTGATCCTGCCATCACTGATGTAAGACTGAAATTTATTTGGGATTGTATAATTCTTTTATTTCAAAACAGCATTTTTTCGGTGAATCAAAAATGTAACTTACGTACTGAAGAGGACGCTGAAAGATTGTCTAAGATACTGGAATGTACATTAGAGAGCTAATATGGTACCAAAACGTGTGTTAGAGAGCTGCTTTCTTTAGGACTTGTAATGCATGTAGAGTTTCTGAAGATAAGACGATATTTCCTTTAACACAATGCTGTCAGATTATCAATTTTATAAATGAGAACAATATTAGTTCCAATTCTTTCTTCCTTTTTTGTGAGTGTAACATTCTTTCTTCAATGAGTTGTATAGTTTGCAGGCACACTCTACGTCGAGTTGCTCAAGGAGATTACCTCTGCATGCAGATGGAATGTAGAATGAAAATCACTAATTGTATGTTGCACAGGGATTTTATTGTTTTCTTGACAGCTTATCTGTATCTTTCACAGATCTGGTCGGATATATGTAGTTGATACTCAAAAAGATCCAAGGGCTCCAACTCTTCACAAAGCTGTTGAGCATGAAGATATCTTACAGAAGACAGGATTAGCATATCCACACACAGCCCACTGCCTTGCTTCTGGAGATATTATGGTTTCATGCATTGGAGATGAAGCAGGAAATGCAAAGGGAAGCGGTTTTCTTCTTCTTGATTCACAATTTAATGTTAAAGGAAGGTACTTATAGAAATGTTAGCATGGCTTTCACATTTTGTCATCATGAAGCATCTACTCAGTTGGGTGCTCTCATTCCATTTGACAAGTCAATTGAAATTGTTAAAACACATGAACTGGTCAATTATATGATGGTGCTGGTATATCTAGAAATTTGAGAGTGCATATCTCAAATTCAATTAATGCAATATTTTGCCTTTCGTGTTTATAAGGTGGGAGAAGCCAGGGAATAGTCCATCGTTTGGCTATGATTACTGGTACCAACCCCGACATAACACAATGATCAGCACGTCATGGGGAGCCCCCTTGGCCTTCACTAAGGGCTTTCATCTTCAGCATGTATCAGATGGTCTCTATGGCAGGCATCTATATGTCTACAGCTGGCCAAGTGGCAAACTAGAACAGACAATTGATCTTGGTGATGCAGGACATCTAGCATTGGAGGTGATTGTTGTAACTGCAATCTGCAACTCTGTTTCCTTGGATTAAGATTTGTGTATATACTCCTTTCTTTGTTTCTATTTTGACATCATAAGACTTCAAAACTCTGATCTATCATGCATCCCCTTACATGCAGATAAGGTTCCTGCATGATCCTTCTAAGGCCATAGGATATGTTGGGTGTGCCTTAACAAGTAACCTGGTGCGGTTTTTCAAGACCCCGGATGGGTCATGGAGCCATGAGGTGTGTGTGTGGCAATGTGCTTGTTTTAAGCCCAAACAGTTTTATTGTGTATTATTTTTCTGCAATGACTGCTATGTAAATGCAGTACGGTGACTCTAATTGATTTTTGCAGTTGGCAATCTCAGTGAAACCATTGAAAGTGCAAAACTGGGTTCTTCCAGAAATGCCTGGCCTTGTTACTGATTTTTTGATTTCTCTCGATGATCGGTTTCTGTACCTTGTCAACTGGCTTCATGGAGATATCAGACAGTACAACATTGAGAACCCTGCAAATCCTATATTGGCTGGCCAAGTTTGGGTCGGGGGATTGATCCAGAGAGGAAGCCCTATAGTGGCTGAGGGAGAAGATGGTAAAACCTGGCAGCATGATGTTCCAGAGGTCCAGGTGCGTAGGGTCTTCATTGCACATCTAGATTGCGTATCTCTTTTTCTTAATTTATAGAAAAACTGCTTGCTGTATAATTTTATCGAAAACTTGACCAAAGTTTGGGCTGAGAATGCTGTGTTTGGGTTGCACATGCATTCTTCACTTGACCATCCCACAGTATCTGCCCTGGTATCACATAATCGGGCTATTACAGATATGTTATGTTATGGTGCTGCTATTGTGGCATGAATGTTTCAAAAAGATAAGCAACTTTTCCGAAAGGCCAAAAAAAAACGGAAGGCAAGGAAGAAAAGGCAGTGCATCCCTATGCATAGTTTCTATGCCAATACAGACCAGATTTTTTGTTGGATACCATTACATTATCATGAACTTTATGTTGGATGTTCAGGGGAACCAATTGAGAGGAGGGCCTCAGATGATCCAGCTAAGTTTAGATGGGAAGCGACTCTATGTCACCAACTCACTCTACAGTACCTGGGATCGCCAGTTTTATCCTGAACTCGTGAAGAAAGGATCACACATGCTGCAGATTGATGTCAATACAGAGAAAGGTGGTCTTACATTAAACCCAAATTTTTTCGTTGACTTTGGTGCTGAGCCTGAAGGTCCCTGCCTAGCCCACGAGATGAGATACCCAGGTGGGGACTGCACTTCAGATATATGGATTTAAGCATATATTCTCCTTAGCTGAGGGGGGCACCTGAGAACAAGCCTTTCCAATGGGCAATAACGTATTCGGAGTCTGTGGATTACAAATGCCAGTTGGTAGTGGCAGCAACAGTAATAATATTTTGCGTTATTAATTGTTGAATAATTGCAGTTTCACAATGTGTGGAAATTTGGTTGTTCGTCATATTTGATCATTTAGGCATGTGACTTGTCATTATTCAAAAGACCGATTTTAGCCAAATATAGGGACAAAGTGGATATTTTCATTTTTATTTTGCCCTTATTTTGTCTCTTTCTTTGGGATCTTGGTTGATTGATCATAAAAATTGAACTAGTTATGTCGTCTAAGAACCCATTGTGGAGTCAGTTTTTTTGAAAGAGCGAGAAATAAACCAACCAAATTTAGTCTGGTTACGCGCAAGAGCAAAATTAGAATTGGAACTTGGAACTCCACAATGTGGAGTTCAACTGAAAAATAAAATAAAGAAAAGAGAAATAAAATTATCTTGTTATAACATTGATATTACAAGTTTAAATTATATATATATATATATATATATTATAAAAACTATAAGTACATATTATCCCAAGTTCACGGCATGGAAACTTGGTATGGAGGAAACCTTGTTCTTTTTAACATGTCTATACCAATAAAGTAGCGGCTTGGATTGCCAACTTTTACAGTACCCTCGTGCTGGTTTGCCACAAACTCCCAGCTCTGCCTAATGGGGTCATCTCTCGGTTAGGTGCGGAACTGCAGATCATATTGGTGATTTCGTTGGCCTGGTAATGATTGAGTTGGTGTCCTTGTATACACTTGGGGCTCAGCCCTTTTCTCCTAGTGTTCCATAAAAAATCAATGATCAGAGAGATGCCATTCATTCTATGCAGCTTATAAATTTAAATTTTTATCAAAATATTTAATAAAATTAAAAATATATTTGACCACTGTACGTGCAACTCTTATTGGCATAACTGTTGAGTACCACTTTTACCTGATTTTTTTTTTATTTTTTGAAAAAGAAAGGAAAAAAAAACACACAATCAAGAAATGTGCCAGCTGTCAATGTTTGGGTGAGGTCCGCGTGCCCCAGCTTATTCCCTCAGTGCGGCTTCCACTGCCACCGACACTGCTTTTACAAAGGGCTTCAGAGTCCTGAGAAGAACAGAGAGATCTCCGAGGAAACAACAATAAAAAAAAAAATGGAACCAAAGTCCCTGGGTGTCTGTCTCCTGATAGCCCTCGTTGGCCTGTTTTACCTGGGTCCGATGAGTAACAAAGTTTCATGGGCCAGCGAGGAGTGCAATGCTTCGATAGCAGAATGCAACGAAGAATACGAGGTATTGATGGCGACAGAAATCAGCCGGAGGTTTCTCGATCAAAGGAGATACATATCACCCGGAGCTCTAAGTAGAGACCGGCCAGCTTGCGAAGGAAAGAGAGGCCAGTCTTACAGCAGTAGCTGCCTGCCGCCCCCATCTAACCCTCATAGTCGTGGCTGTTCCAAGATTTACCGTTGTAGGTCTGGCTCGTGATCTGTATTCGCTTTTCTTTCTTGTTCATTTGATTTGCAAAGCTGTTGTCTGCTCGATCGGTGAAAGCCCGGCCTTGTTCTGGAGCTTTTTAATTCATGAAAGTTGGACGTGACCATTCCAGCCTTTTCTTTGTTTTTTTTTTTCTTTTTTTTTTTTTGCTTGCCTCTCATTTCTCGGAGGCATCGTGACAATCTTTAGGGACAACATAGCAACGAGTCCAGTCCTCATTCTGGTTGCCCTGTTCACCGACGTTCTCGTTGTCCTGGCAAATAAACCAATCATTTTTTTTTTAAATAAATAAATAACCAACAAAGAAAAATTAACTTAAATTGGTTTTTCTGTTTATCGTAATATTCGTCTTCGAAATAAAGACGAAGAAGAAAAAAAAAAAAAAACAAAGATTTACCAGAACAAAGAAATATCAAACCTTGTAGAGGTAAAACCAAAGTATACAAATAAATCGTAAAAGTCAAAATTGAATAATAGAAATTAGATTATTATTTCTTAGATTATTTTTTATTATTTAATTATATTGTTTATATATATCTATATATATATATATATTAATTTTAATTGTTATAAAGTGAAATTAAAATAATAAAATTAAAAATTTTAATATTAATTAACTATTAATTATAAATAAAAATATAAAAATCGAATAATTCATAATAAATTTTAATATGAAATTTTAAAAAATTAACAAAAGGTTTAATATATTTAATTTATGATGATGTACAAAAATAATAGTAAAGTCAATAATCAATAATTTGAAAGAATTTTTTTTTATATCTTTTAACTCATGCCCATTGTAACAATTATAAAAAATAACTTATATTTGTTTTGAGCGAAAGATATTTTTTTTTTGTAAAATAAATATTATTTTTTGTTAATTATATAATTATATGTTTTTTAATTTTATAAATATTTTACAAAAAATATATATATTTTTTACTAAAACAAATGAACCTTAAAAATATGTTTTGTTTTTATATATATAATTGACTTATAGAATATTTTCTGTTGATTTTAATTTTGTTTGTCATATTATACGAGAAAGAATTTTTCATGAAAACTTTTTTTTTTTTTGTTTTTTTTGGGTGACAAACAGACGGAAGAGTATCAATCAACCTAAGGTTTGGCCTATCTGTCTCTTCACAAAACTAGCAGTCATGAATATCATAGATCACCCACATGCTGCCGCACAGCAAATGATCTCAATCAACCAAAGCCTCTCCGAAATTTAAATGAAAAGTTCAAATTTGATTGAATTACAATCAGGGTAAACAAGGTGGACTTAAATTTGGGCTGGCTCGATCCCATTCGGCCATTGACCCATCAAGCACGAGGCATGTTGGGCTGTGCCTGGACGATTGACCCCTTCCTTCTCTTCACGAGGCGATGCCCATTTTTGACTGCGAGATTTCACCTACCCGATCACGTTTTGTTTTCATTTTTACACCACCAGCAATGCTGCGACGCAGGGAAAAAGTGGCATTGTGTGCTGCCCAAGAAAATCACGTGAACTAATCCAAGTGACTATGCTCTGAGAGAGGTCAAAGGATTGATTATGATCTCTCCGCCTCCCTTAACTTGCCATATCCTGTAAATTTTAGTTAATGTATACGAGACTTTCTCGCATTATCTTCCAACTTGCAATTCCCTTTTTCTTGAAATATTCGACAGGGTGGATTATTACCGTGTTAAAAAAATTAAAAAATTGTAGCCACGGAATGGGATTCTTCTTTTTTTTTTTTGTGTTGTGGGGGGGGGGTCCGGCGAAAACGTGGCAACAAACTAGAAAGCGAAGCGTTGAGGCAGGTTTAAGGCAGACACCCACGAGGAAAAAGGCCAGGAACATTAGCCATTACCGAAATGATATTCGATAAGCTGTTTGTTCGGTCCCCATCATTTATTATTTTCCACTAATGCCCAGAGTGGCCCCAGACGGTCGCTGTGACCTTTGCCTCATTTACTTCCCCAATTGATTTCATTTCACTCAACAAATAAGAAAGCCACACAAATTGGTTACAGGTTTCAATTTTCTAGGTCTCCTTTTTTCTTTTTTGTTTTTTTGGTTGGAATATTCAAATACCAATCGTTGTGTAAATAGCATTTGAAAAGAAATAATCTTAATAGTAAAATCTACAGTGTTTCACATAAAAGAAGAGATGCGTTGCATCCAATAATTAGTCAGATGTGAGCTGTGATTTCTTTCCATGCGCAAAAAGTCAAATTGCATTATCCTGGTGGCGAGCATGATGCTTGATAACTAAGTATTTGCAATGTTTTGTCCAATCCATGACGCTGTTCAACTTCCCAATCTCACATTCACAGTCCTACTTCCCACATGAACTCTGGCACGACGCCATACACGGTAACTTCAAGAAAATGTCCAAACCCATGACCACATTCTGCCTAGCACTCATTTTCCTCCATACCTACTTCGCAATTTGCCGCGGGGTTTCGGTTTTGGGCCTCAATTTCCCCGAAAGCAGCGAGCTCGATGCCATTATGAAGAGGGGTTGCAGCAAGAAGATTGGAGATTGCCTTGAAGAGCCAGAAGTTATGGAAACAGAGATCAGTAGGAGAGCACTGCTGATGCAGAAGAAATACGTTAGCTATGAGACGCTGAGGAGGGACATGGTTCCTTGCACAAAACCGGGGGCATCGTACTATGATTGCCATGCTGCAGCCGCTAATCCTTACAACAGGGGTTGTGAGGTCATTACAAGGTGTGCAAGAGCTGTTCAAGATATCAAGACTTGAGACCAATGGACTAGATGGGCATAATGATCTCGTGGAATTCTTTTGGTAAGATCTTGCACTCCTAGATTTGGGGAGTTTTCTTGCAAGTATTTGTATCTCTGAAAGTCCTGTTTCAACTTCCCATATAAATGGATATTACTTTATATCTGGGCAGATCTGGGGTGTCTTTTCACATTATTTAAATAACTCATTTTGTGTATTTTGGGGGAATTTAAAGTTTCATTCTTTCAGATGTGCAGCAGACATGGGCTGAATACATATTACTGTTTCTGATTTTTGTTTTCATGTTGGCGATGGACCTATTTTTATGGTTAATCATTTTTGGCATGAGGTCATGGGAAACAGTCATTCTTTAGTTTACTTGGTCAAAGCATTGACTATTAAATTCTCTCACGTTGGAGGGAATTGAAAACCCAGTGAGAAGGTGGATTTTCACAAATTTTATTTTGACTAATGGGCTTATTTTCATAATACCACCTTGTTAAACTTGTTTATTGTATTTTAAGCATATATTTGTAACTTTATCTATGATGCTTGGGAATTTAAATTAGCTCAACCAAACAAGGGAATTTCTTAATTCTCATGATTTGGACAAGGGAATTTTCATTTCCGAGAATCCCTTTGGTACATCCTTTGTGCATCAGTTGTGCAAATAAGTTACTTAATTGTGGAAGTAATTATAAACAAAGACTTTTCATTGCTGTGGACTGTCCATCAAGGAAAGGAACATTCCCTTTAATTTTAGAGGCAAAATCCCTCCTTACTCGATAAAATGGAAGAACTTGAGGAATGAGCTGAGATTGGCCAGAATTGAATTGAGAGTTTCACTTTGAAAGATGCCTATGGGAGGAAATTGAAGTCAAAGTGGAAGGCAGTCTGTGTTTAGTGGACAGAGGGGAAAATGACTAAAGTGATTCCCTCTCTAACTTCAAGGCAAGCATATTGTAGAACCATACCTTTTTGCAATTCATCCTATCCCACCAAACTCACCCATTTTCTGAGGAGACACTAACCCGCCAAATTATTGATAAAGTTTACCATTCAGATGGCATGTCATGTTATTCACCTCATGAGAACATAAAAAGACCAACAGAAGTTTCATTTGACATTGTGTTTAGTTCACATTACAGTTTTAAATACCAACTGGCTTTTCAGAGATTCATAATTCCATTCAAAGTTTGCATCAAGAATCCATGATGTCTATACCTTTTGCCAGTAACTTCCATGTTCTTCTGCTAGGCACCAACAGTTAGAGCTCAATGCTATCACACCAGGTCGGGCTGCACATATTCGATGTTGAATTCTTCTCTTTAGTACATTCTAATTTGATTCTCATTTACTGCTTTTTGGATATGTTGTTTTCTCTGGATTTTTGCTCCTTAACTTGAACGAAAATGGAACAGAATAATGCTTTCCTGTTGGTTGCAAACACGGCTGCGATGAACAAAAAGCAAAGTTGTGCTTTTTGTGATTGTCTTTTATGTCTACCTCGCATGGCACACACTGTACATTTTCAATTTATTGATTGAGGTAATAACCTGTTGTATTTTTTTTTTTTTTTTGGTACACTGAAAGTTAGGTAATTACCTAACTTTACTTGCAGGGTATCAAGTTGTGTAGCACCTGCATAAGCATGTTTTGTTGCATCATTGGTGGTCAAAATTCCAGGCAGATTTGGACGTCTTCCATGGCTATTGATTCATGGTTTAAGTACGATCATTGTTCGGACATTTACTGAGGGTTACTTCACTCTTTTAGTCCTCGAATAAAACCAAATCTGATACCATTGATAAAGTTAGAGTTGAATTAGTTTTGAGCTCTCTCTTTTTATCTAGATCAGATATCTGCTTTGATATCTCCATATCAAATACTTTACCCGGATCAATGCCATTAAACACCCCATATATATATACGGTGAATTGGTTTTGACTAGATCCTGAACTTGAAACCCTAAATCTTAAAGAGGGTTTTAATATCAGTGAACTATTTTGAACTTAAAACCTTTAGTCTTGGAGACCATATATCTAAAAAATGATTATAGTATTAATGAGTCAAAATTTATTGGATGCATATATCATTCTTCACCTATGGGGACTGATTATTTGGACCCTAATACCCAGAAGACTTCTACGTGCCTGGCCCAGTCTTTGAGCCCTATGGACTTGGGTGAATAAGAATCATGGGCTTGCTAAAAAAAAAAAAAACAAGAATAATGGTTCTTTTACATTGACCCCAAAAAAAAAAAAAAGAAAGAAAGAAAGAAAGATTTAATGGTTCTTAGATCCTTCCTATATTTTAACTTCTCCTTGCCCCTACAAGAATAAAATAGAAACTAGTTTTTTTCTCTTTTTCTTTTTTTCTTGCCTGCGCTGCTACACGTGCGGATCTATTTAAAATTTTATCTTACAAAAAATATTATATAAATATTCAAATAATTTAAAACACAAATATAAATAACACTTATTATAGAGAAATGATTAAAATGTTATAAACTTATTGCTCTCTTTGTTAAACTCTTAATAATGTTTCAGAAAATTGTCAAAGGAAATTAAGTTCCATTTTTGTAAAACAATCATCCATGCAACAACTACTAAATATTATTTTATCATTGATTCATAAATTCTTTCATTGTATTGACAAATTATTTATATCGAATAATTTTTTTTCAGATTTTACCATGCAAAAAAAAAAAAAAAAATGACAATCATTGATTCATACCTATTTCGCTTTAGTTCACGGACACCCCATTTCAGAAAGTTGAGCACCACTTGTTATCAAATTTTGCTAGTGTCAGCGCCAAACTATTTTTTTGTTTTTTTTTTTTTTTCCCATAGACAGGCATTTTACTTTGTGAAGCTTTTTCAAGTTTTTCTTCTCGAAATTATAAATAACTTTAGCAGCTTAGGTTGAGGGGAATGAGAAAGAGTATGGGTGTAAAAAAAAGGGAATTGTGATCTAGAGAAGTAAGTCAAAAAATTATTCAACTTGTTTTCTCGTTTGTGACTCTTCCAATTCTACAATTTAATGTTAATTTAGTTTCTTAAATTATTCTTAATGTCTTAGTTAACAACAATTTATTCTCTTCAATAAGTTGCTAGTAATTACTTAACGATCCATTTAGTCTCACACAAAAGGTGAAAGTCAGTGTTAGCAAGAAGATGAAACGCCAACCCTATGCAAACTTTTATCGATATTATGCCAACTACAACATAGAATTTGAAGGGATTAAAGGATTCCAAGAGTCATTATCTTAATGATTATTTATCGAATTGACTAATGCCTAATAAAAAAAATTTATTATGTCATTTGAACGAGGCTTAAATGCATGAGAAGTATGTATTAAATTCAATACTAACTCCAATGGAAAAAAAAAAAAAACACTATAAAAGAGCTTCAAAACATAAAAAGTAGATCATGTGCTATATCTATGTCATAAAAATACTTACATTATATAGATCTCGCTATGAAAGTTATCACCTTTTTCACCCTTACCCAATATGTGAGAGAATGGCAGATTTTATCATTGCAAACTGCTGGTTATTCGCATCTGAAAACTTTACTAACCACACTGGAATTGCATCTAGGCGGTGACCATAAAACAAGAGAGACAGACCTAATGGCGGCTGGTTGAAGGGCGGCTCTTTGCAGCCCAACAGCCAAGCTGATACAAGAAAGAAAAACGAAAGCGAAAATGCCCAGAGCCGAGAAAAAGGACTCACAGAGGAGCTATTTGTGGAGCTTGCTGCCTATATAGCGGTATGGGGTTGGTTTTAACCAGGCCCAAGATGAATGATTTTTCAATGGCGGGCGATGTGAAAGGCCTATCACTATCTGAACCTGATGGGTTTATAAAAGAGGCTGGCGAGTCGCGTTTGGCAGCACTACCACTGCCCCACTAAAGGATATGGACCTTGGCCTTTCATCCAAAGACTCGAGCATGTGCCTAGTAGGTGGCCCGTCGCATGGGTGAGCGGCTAAGCTCATTGGTTAAGAAAGATGGCACTAATATCAATTATCAAATTTAATAATAAAATTATTTAAATTTTAAATTTTATTTTGAATACCTACAAATTGAAAAGAAATGAAAAATCACTAAGTGAACACAAATTTAATAAACTCAAATGAAAACAAAGATTTTTTATATTATATTTTATATTACATTAGTGTGAATTAATGTCATATAAAAATGTGAAAGTGTTGTATAAAAATTTTTTGTATTCATTTAAATTTACTTAGATTTTTCAGAGAAAATATTAGTTACTCATCACAAAATTTAATGATAAAATTATATGAAACCTTAATTTTAGATTTAGAGTTGGATAAGTAATTGTAATGAACCAAAAGAAAACAAAGAGAATATCAAAGAAAGTGGGGCCAACAGCTTTTGTTATTTCTCATTTTCCAGCCACACATAAAAGCTGATACTGATGTGTCATCTTCTTCTCAAGATCTTGCATATTCTTTACCCACACCATCTCCCCAATTTGCCGTTTTCTTATTGCTAATCAATAAATTTGAAAAAAAAAAAAATTGGCCGTTTTCCGAAAAAAAGCCTACAAAAACTGGATTCCATAATGATGTAAGCCACCAACAACCACACCCAGAAAATGGAGAAATCTTAGAATGTTAGAGATAAAGAATGATTATAATCTTGTCAGGGATCATCTACATACAGCCACTGCTTGCTATGCCTACTCTTTTTTTTAATCTTTCCACCATTACCATATGTTCAAGAGGCCCAGCTTGAGCCAGCCGAGATGGAACTCCCATTACATGACAGAGACCCAGAAATATCTATTGCATAATCTTCTTTGTTAATTGATGCCCCACTCTCCCAGTCATCTTGAAGAATATGTAGATACATCAGATGAGGAACCAGAACTGCCAAAATGCACCGGAGCATTAAGTCTTTAACCGTCTCCAAAAGTTATAATTTTTGGGCCTCGAATTTAAAAATAAAAAAGTGGGAACTTAACAAATACTTTTGGGTGCGCTTGGCGGTTGAGTTCCGTGCAAGTAACCATGAAATGAGAGATATGCTTGAAATTGAAACCACGGTTGGGAGAGTGATAAGGGTAATGGATAATAACTGGTAGAGAGAGTTGCACTACCTACCCGACATGGCAGTGCTCGTGAAGTCGTACGCATGAACTAAGAAACCAAATGTCTTTTGAGACCGAAATCAAGCACACCCGAAAATGCCGAGGGTAAAACATAACAATCACCGAAAGAATAGGCTGTCTAGGATCCTTGTTCCCCTTTTTCATCGAGTGAAAATGCCAACAAGCTGCAGAAACACTAAAATGCAGCAGTTTATATCCCACACAGCCCCCCATGCAAAGCTCTATTAAGTCCCATGTGGACATTGATTACTTCCCTCCCAAATCCTTCCCTCCAAAACATAAACCCTACAAAAATCCAAGTCTAACATTCTACCAGAAATCAAGATTGAATTGCCAAAAAAAAAGGAACAACCAAGCTGCCCAAATATATAGTTTTTTTCAAGCTCTCTCCATCTGGCCTCTTAGTACCTGTAGTGAGGTGGCTTGTAAGGACCCTCAATAGGCACGCGAATATAGTCAGCCTGCTCCTCGCTGAGCTTGGTAAGCTTAGCTCCCAGCTTGCCAAGGTGGAGAGCAGCGACCTTCTCATCGAGGTGCTTGGGGAGGACGTAAACCTTCTTTTCGTATTTGCCAGATCCCTTCTCCTTCCACAGCTCAAGCTGTGCAATCACCTGGTTGGTGAATGAGCAGGACATCACAAAGCTAGGGTGACCAGTTGCACAGCCCAGATTCATGAGACGCCCCTCAGCCAAGACAATGATGCCTTGGTTGGTTTCCGGGAAGACCCACCTATCAGTTTGGGGCTTGATGGTGATTCGCTTTATACCAGGGTATGTTTCAAGTCCGTGCAAATTGATCTCATTATCAAAGTGGCCAATATTGCAAACAATGGCATTGTTCTTCATCTGTTTCATGTGGCTCACCATGATGATGTCCTTGTTGCCAGTGGTGGTTACAAAAATGTCAGCATCAGCAACAACATCTTCAAGGGTCAAGACTTGGAAGCCTTCCATAAGAGCCTGAAGGGCACAAATGGGATCAATTTCAGTCACAATAACACGAGCTCCAGCATGCTTCAGAGCTGCAGCACAGCCCTTGCCAACATCACCATAACCACAGACAACACCAACTTTGCCAGCAATCATGACATCAGTAGCTCTCATCAAACCATCAGGGAGAGAGTGGCGGCAACCATACAAGTTATCGAACTGTATTCACAAAAATCAACTCACGATGTTAGAATAGAACAAGACGAATTCAAGGCATGACAAATGAATTGATCAATAAATCCGAAAAGAACAAACCACTAGGAGTTAAACAAAGAATTTGATGCATGGAAGAAAACTTATGGGTTAATGCTGGAAAATTATAGAAAAATGATAGCATTATAAAAAGGAAAATAAAAAAAAGAGCCTAAAATACTTTTTTACCTCTTAAAGATTCAAACTCGGCAATAATTTCATCATTTGAAAAAAAAAAAAAGTTTAGGATTCTTAATTAAAAGAAGTCTTCCATTAATAAGTTGGCCGAACAACAGAACAAAAAAATCTCAGTTCATTGTGCAGATCAATAATGAATTGCTGCAAGTTTATGATACCCAATTCGGCGGCGAACAACAACTACAACTGATCACTGTTAAGGTAAAACTAGTTAACATAACATCAGACCAGAGCCGAAAGAAAATTCAATAAACATACCAGATCTGAAACATAAAACCACAGCGTAAAATACCTTTAGATGGCAAACAATAAGTCATTAAAACATAACAACACGCGACTTTCAATCAGAACTAAGCCTAAGTCAGTATATATAGCAGGTAGAAATCCATAAACAAATTAAAAGATTACTGAAATCACCAGCAACGTCAACAGGTCGATCACCACCCGAATCATTTTTAGGAAGAAACTAGCAGGCAGATCTAAAAACTAAACCCATAAAAGTACCTTGCTCTTAGTGACAGAGTCATTGACATTGATAGCAGGGAAAAGCAGGGTCCCATTAGCCTGCATCTGGTACAATCTCTTGACACCAGTGGTTGTCTCCTCAGAGACACCAACCAATCTCCCCTTCATCTTGTGATACCTCTTCGGGTCGGTCTTCAATCCGTCTCTGATAATCGTCAGAACAATCTGAAACTCGGCATTGTCCGTGGACGCCGGATCGGGGAGCTGGCCGGTCTTCTCATAGACCTGCTCGGCCTTGACACCCTCGTGGATCAAGAGAGTCGCATCGCCTCCGTCGTCGACAATAAGATCGGGGCCGCCACCGGGACCCCAGTCGAGGGCGCGCTCGGTGCACCACCAGTACTCCTGGAGGGTCTCGCCCTTCCAGGCGAATACGGAGGCGGAGTCGCGGGCGATGGCGGCGGCGGCGTGGTCCTGGGTGCTGAAGATATTGCAGGAGCACCAGCGGACTTCGGCGCCGAGGGCAGTGAGGGTCTCGATGAGGACGGCGGTCTGGATGGTCATGTGGAGGGAGCCGGTGATCATGGCACCCTTGAGGGGCTGAGAAGGGCCGAACTCAGCTCTACAAGCCATGAGCCCGGGCATTTCCACCTCCGCCAACTCGATCTCCAAGCGCCCGAAGTCCGCCTGGGACATGTCCTTCACCTTGTACTCGCGACCGCTCGTGGTCTTCTCCACCGACAAAGCCATCTTCTTCTTCTTCTTCTACTATCAAGGTTGTCGGACCTGAGATTCAAATAGTTAACAAAGAGACTAAAAGACACACAAAAGAAAACAGTCCTGAAGAGAGTAGATTGAGGATACAGAGAGAGTGGTGGGCAGCAACCGAAGCCTGAAGGGATGGAGGGAGCGTGCGTATAAATAGGTTTGAGCGGAGAGAAATGGACGGCGCACATTGGTCTCTGAGGGGATATTTTTTTCTACTTTTTTGGAGGCTTTAGAAGGCGGCTTGGTGGGAGGCAAATTTGAAAGAGGCATTAGATTTTTTTTCTTTAATTTATTTATTAGTGCAAGTATTAATTTTTAAAATTTTAAAATTAAATATATTTATATTAATAATATATTAAAATTTATAAAAATTAGAATTTTTAATATATATGTAAATATTATTTTAATTTAATAATTAATTTTTTCTTAATTTTTATTTTTATTATAATCACATATTTCTAAATAAAATTTTTTATATATTATGATTATATATATATATAGTTTAAATGAAATATATTTACTATTATTTAAATTATTATTTTTAATAATATAATAATATATTAAATTATATTGTACTAATTGAGTAACTAGTTTTTAATTAAAATATTATTAAAAATGTTTTAATATAATTAATTAAAAAATTTTAACATTCTCTCATTTTATCTGATTATAATTTATTATATTAACTATTATATATAAATAATAATAATAATAATTTCTTATAATTATATTATAATATTATATTATCATAATATGATAAATTATATAGTAAATTATATTATTTATACTTTATTTTTTCAAAATATTTTTAATATATATTACAATACTTATAATTTACTATATAAATCTAATATATATATATATATATATATAATAAGAATATATGTTAAAAACTTATTAATGAGTTTAAAGTATTATTATATTATACATCATTAATTATTATTAATACAATCAAAATTTATTTCTTTAAATAATGTTAATTATAAATTTTTATATTAATTTATAATTATAATATCAATTAATACGTTATACATATTTTTTGTTTTTAAATTTTATTTAATGATACAATAATTTAATTCTTATTAAATTTAATATCCTTTAAGTATTTATTATTCTTATAGACAAATAATAAATACTTTCATATTAATTATTTCATTACATAATGTTGGTTATAAAGTTTCTTCTTCATTTACAATTATAAGATAAATTAACACTTTATAAATATTTTTTATTTCTTAATTTTCTTTTTATTGACAAAATATTTTAATTTTTATTAAATTTAATACCCTTTAAGTATTTATTATTCTTATAAAAAAGTATTATTATATAAGTTTTTAATAATTTAATAATGATATAGTATATACTATAAGTTGATTTGTAAATTAATGTTTTCAAAAACACTTTTTATGACGCTTGATATAATTATGTTCTATTTCATGTCTAACAACCAAAACATAATGGACCAAAATATAATAATTACTTATTTATTTATTTAAACAATACATGAACCGATTTTGCTAATTCCTTCAGCAAACCAGGAATTTCAAATTTTTTAATGCATAATCCTTTATTGGTCATTGCACATCAAAATGTAAAGCCAACACTGCAAATATTTTTTTTCACCAATTAAATGTTTAAGCAATTTCATGGCCCTTTTAATTACCTCACAATTGTCATACGGTGGAATTTTAAGAATTCCAAGTCATCCTTTTTTTTTTCACCAATTAGCCTAATAATCAATCATAAATTAATATAAAATCTTATTATTTTCATAGGATCAAAGAACAACCATTAATTAAATATACATGTTTTTTATTATACATAAAAAGATATTTAATTTTAAAATATTTTGCTAACACTTATTAAATTTTTTAATAAATTTATTATAATAAATATTAATTTTTAGATTTTAAAACTAAATATATTTATATAAATAATATATTTAAATTTATAAAAATCAAAATTTACACAAAATTAATTTTTTAATATGTTTAAAATTTTTATTTTAATTTAATAATTAATTTCTATTTTATTTATATTTAAAATAGAGAGAATTACTCATATATATATGTGTGTGTGTGTGTGTGTGTATATATATATTTCATATTAATTGAATTACGTTGTAAATGAGTTATTAAGGAAAGTATTATTTAAAAATATATGGAGGCGCTTCGCAATTATTCTTTGGCAAGAGAGCCCCCCATAATTGTTGGTTCGTTGGTTGGTTGGTTGGTTCGTTGCTCTGACTGCTACTACGATTACACGACTTATTTGACCGAACGCACTCACCTTGTGGGGGACAACAATGCCAATACCATCGTTTGAACACTACAAACGTACCATAAAGTGCTCAAAATATACATTTAGTGACACAAACCGAGTATTTTTCATGGCAAATTAAGTATATTTTTTTGAATGTTTAATAAATAAATAAATAAATAAAATGAAAATGAAGAAATTTAGTTATCTAAATATTCTAAAGTTGTATTGGTCGAATTGCAGTCGGTCCAGTGTAAAAATGAACCAGCAAGTTCATAGCATGCACGACCTTAATCTCATGTGCCCGAACGAGAGACATCAATGCGACTAAAACCTTTTTGTTTTCCCTTCTTTTCTTCTGCTTTTTTTTTTCTGTACAAATGGGAAAGAGCTTTGAAGAATGATGACTACAGCATATATTTGAATTGGACTACGGTTTAAGAAAACGGTGGCATACCGGTAAATGGTAGGTGGGGTTGGTGAGACCAAGATCTAGGATCGAGGAGACTCTCAACTTAGAGATCATCGTTGGTTTAAAAAAGGAAAAAAAAGCATTGCATGAAGTTCACGAGAATACCCCAAGAGAAAATTACTTGAATCCAATGATATGTCATAGCTTTCGTCACTTTGAATAAGAGCTTCATGTCATGACATTAAATAAGAGCTTCATGTCATGACATTAAATAAGAGCTTAATGTCATGACATTAATCTCCGCAGCTCCTCCAGTACCCTAAATTGATGTAACCAAAAGTTGATATGCAATGTGGTTCTGTCGGCATTGCATGCCAGTCAACAAATTTGCTGAGGCCTGATGTAAGTGTGCAGCGCCATGTGCGCACGCACCTTCTTCGCCGAGCCGTCGCAGTCGGCGGAAACGGAAAACTAAAATAACTCGGAAATTTGAAGATATCTGTATGCAGTATCTACTAGATTATTAACGAGTGACAATCGGACAAAAATTAAATGCATTATTTCATCAACAATTGACTCCACGAGGGATGTCAGAAGTGATCGTGTCGGTGTGCTCCCACTTTGTGGTCCAGAAGAGATTTTTTTTTTAAAAAAAAAAGAAAAAATTAAAATTTAATAACGCTTAAGAGTAATATATTGACAATAAAATTAAATCAATTATATCTTATTTATTTTTATAAATAAATACAAATTATTATTATGCTTCTCTAAATAAAACCCATCATCCATACTCACCTCGAAAAGGAGTTCAATTAATTAGTTTATTATTATTATTATTATTAGGTATTCTTTTTAAATCCACACATAGAGAATTTGATTTAGAAACATGAGAATGGGATCTACCGGCTTGTACTCTTAGCGGCAAATCAATGGATCAAAAGCACAAAAAATTGGTCCCACTCCCACTTTAAAGAAGCGCATTTCGTGGATTCCCAAGAAAATTTTATGCTCGTTTTACTTTTTGTTTTTATTTTTCATTTAAAAAAGTTATATCGTTTATTATATTACCCAATAGGTATAAGACGAAAAAAACGAATGTTTAACCTGGCCAAATTTATCTCTAAGGACAACGAAATTAATGGAGTTGTCTAATAATATATAAGTTAGGAACAGCCATTAATAATGCAAGAACCAACCGTAGAAGAAGATGATTAAATTTTCTAATGAACTGCATGCCATGAATTATGGGCACACCTTGTCGGTACACTTTCTTATTCTCGAAAATCAAAAAAATTAATTTTTAATTTTAGGTTCATATGCTTGGGGTCGCTGTATTTTTGGTGGGTAATTTCTTTCTTTTTTTTTTTCTCTCTATCATTATAAAAATAATTTAAAAAAATAATAAAAAAAGAAGTTTATGAAAACGGTCCATGTACCCTTGCTCGTCGGAGTCGGTAGAAAGCAAAAATGATGCGGTCAACCAGAGAGCCGGTTCAAGAGCCTCTTCCTTGAAGTACCAGTCGTCGGATGACAGCAGTGCATTTTCATGTCTACTCTTTCTTTTTTTAATCACAAATAATAATAATAATAATAATAATAATAATAATAATAAAATAATACCCTGTAACCCCCCATCAGAAAAAAAAAAAAAACTTTTACGTTACAGGTAAAACTGACTCCACGGTAAACATATTATAAGAGTACATTTTATGAGTTTAGTTAAAATCACCTCAAATTATATATTTAAATGTACAAAAGATCTCGACAAATGATTAAATTTTTAACTTTACATTTCGTATGAAGTTAATTATTAAAAAATTCCTCAAGCACATCAACATCGATTTTGTTTCGTCTACTTTTGTCCATTGGGTCTTGTAGGGGATAAGCCGTGTTTTAATTTGCAAACCAAGAAAAGCCGAAACCACTGGTTGAGGACTCGTGTGTGTGGTCGGTAAGTGAGTGCGAGGATACCGTGATCCTAATGTACAGAATCGTTCGAGCAGCGTTGAAAATTGAATTTAAGTTTTTAATTTGGTAAGATTTGTAAAATGTTTTTGGAGTGTGAACTACACGAGGAGGAAATTATGCTCTACATCCACTACGTTATATATATATTTTTCATGGCTAAAATATATATTCGCAAATTTACAAATTTAAATGTTGAAAATTTTTATTATTGGACGGGTGCAGTTGGGGTTTAGAGAGTAGCCGAGACTTTAGTTGTGTGGACCCAAAAAAAAAAAAAAAAAAAGGAACCCAATTTCAAACACATTAAAGTCATAGCAAAAAAAATTCCTCGACCTTAACTAATATGTAAGAAAAATTTAAGAATATTAAGATACACCCGTTACAGGCGTTGCACTCTGGTCTGGTGGCTGGTGGGCTCTGGGCTGAATGGCGTCATCTTCGCTGCATAAAACAGCGGAGTTGGTGGCCGTTTAAAATGGCAAAATCACCCTTTAAACAACCACCCGCAATCCCAGTCCAACTAGGACCGCCACCAAACTCCAAACTCCTCCGCGAGTCGTCTTGCCGCCCCACTTCCACCTAACTGTGAATCTACCTATAAATCGTGGAATGAGAGAATTAAAATAATGAAGTTTTGTACCTAAGTCTTCGAACTTTTTATGGCAGTACGGCCTGACATTCACCAACCTTAACAACGACGTGGCACCGATGGGAAGCTGTAAACCTTTTCCTTTTTTTTTTTTTTTGTTTTTTTCCTTTTCAGCATCTAAAAAATGGATGTTGTTGAGACTTAATCATCACGCCCGTGAAGATTTTAAATATGAATGTGTTATATGCTATTCATTTCAGTCATTTAAATATTGTGTTAATTTTTTTTTCAAAAATTAGTCACTGTAATTTTCTTTAACCTTTTAGCATATATATATATTTTTATATTTTAAACATCATTACATGTGATTAAAAATAATATAAATAATATGTAAATAATCAATTATACATAAATCATTTTATTTTATTATTGTTGTTAATATATATATATATGTATGTTCAATTAAATAAAAATATATTTAATTAAATAAAATGATTATTAAAAAAATAATTACTTTATTAATTATGTATGACGAGACAAAAAAAACTATATTCCACAAGTTTTTTTTTTTAAATTTTCTAAAAGCTGAAGTTTATAAATTTAACAGAAAAAAATAATCATGCTAGCTACCTAGAATTTATATTTAAGCAAAATAATAATAAAAAAAAAAACACTTGATGTGAATTATCAGCTTGTGTGTATGTGGAGAACAGGTACAACGAAACGACTTGGCCCCCCCCCCCCCCCGCCGAACTCTAAAACCTTGTAGGGTGGTCTTTCTATTTTGGCTAAGAGGCCTAATTAACAAAAGCACTAAAAAGAATAGCTTTGATGCCACCCTGAACTCAATTTCTTTAGGACAGCAATGGTCCCAAAAAGACTATCGTTCCCAGTTTAACCGAGAGTTTCACCCTTGTTTGGCTGCGTCAATATTCAATGTTAGGTATGTGTGGCCTTGCAGGTTCAAAGGAAAAGGAATTATTGAGTTAGCAAAAGACACACACAGCATAATTTTATTTAGAGAAAAAATAAAATCATGAGCGCAAGGAAGGAAGTGGGTCAGAGTTCGTGTTACAAATATCTGAAGACCAAACATTTAAAATTTTAAATTAATCTTAATTTTATTGTTCTTTGTCTATACCAAAAACTAGGAATTATTATTATAATTCGATTTTTGATCTTTTTTCTTTTTATAAAAAAAATTATGTGTATTTTAAAAAAATAATATATTTTGATGACAATGAATTTCCTCATCCCAACAACCGCCGTCGCCATCACCTCTCTCCCTTTTAAGCCTCCACCGCCACCAGTATTTCCCCATCTCTCGTACATTTCCCCAGCCCCCCCCCCTCTCTCTCTCTCTCTCTAACGCACGCTCTCTGGTGCTGTCTGTTGTCTCTTATCCTTCGTTCCCGACACCAAAATGGAGCCGGCAAATGCATGGGGCAACACTCCGCTGAAAGCCGTGGATCCGGAAATCCACGACCTCATCGAGAAGGAGAAGCGCCGCCAATGCCGGGGAATCGAGCTGATCGCCTCCGAGAACTTCACCTCCTTCGCCGTCATCGAGGCCCTCGGCAGCGCCCTCACCAACAAGTACTCCGAGGGCATGCCCGGCAACCGCTACTACGGCGGCAACGAGTTCATCGACGAGATCGAGAACCTCTGCCGCTCCCGCGCCCTCCAGGCCTTCCACGTGGACCCCACCAAGTGGGGCGTCAATGTCCAGCCTTATTCGGGTTCTCCCGCCAATTTCGCCGCCTACACCGCCCTCCTCCAGCCCCACGACCGCATCATGGGCCTCGACCTCCCCTCCGGCGGCCATTTGACTCATGGATATTACACCTCCGGCGGCAAGAAGATCTCGGCGACGTCGATTTACTTCGAGAGTCTTCCTTATAAGGTGAATCCCGAAACTGGGTATATCGATTACGATCGCTTGGAGGAGAAGGCGTTGGATTTCAGGCCAAGGCTCATTATTTGCGGCGGCAGTGCTTATCCAAGGGACTGGGATTATGCCAGGTTGAGGTCTATTGCTGATAAGTGCGGCGCTCTCTTGCTTTGTGATATGGCTCACATTAGCGGTCTCGTCGCTGCTCAGGTTTCTATTTTATTTGGATTTGGACTTTTATTTATTTGTGTTATGGATCTGAATTATCTGTTTTATGACCTCGTTTCTTCGTGGATTATTATTGTGTTGTCAATTATGATATGCTTGAATTGAAAGATCTGACCTTGACGGAGATTGGTTGGGAATTCCTATCAAATTAAAGATGGACGCAATGTTTTTTTTTAGAGCTCAGTTGGTGATTATGTGTTCTCTGATTTGCCTCTTTCAAAAAAATCCTGATGTTCCAACAAATGAAGTTGCGTTGATTTCTGCTGGCAATATAAATTTCTTGCAGTGTTGATGTAGTGAATTTTTTTCCGTGCTTGCTTCATATCTTAATTTAAGCCTAAATTGATATGGACTGATCTGAAGTTTGTATTATTGCTCTTTCCTCATAGGAAGCTGCTAACCCGTTTGAGTACTGTGACATTGTCACAACCACTACCCACAAGAGCTTGAGGGGTCCTAGAGCTGGGATGATCTTCTACAGGAAGGGACCCAAACCACCCAAGAAGGGCCAGCCAGAGGGTGCGGTTTATGACTTTGAAGACAAGATCAACTTTGCTGTTTTCCCTGCTCTTCAGGGTGGTCCGCACAATCACCAAATTGGTGCTTTGGCCGTGGCACTGAAGCAATCCATGAGCCCTGGGTTCAAGGCCTATGCCAAACAAGTCAAGGCCAATGCTGTTGCTTTAGGAAAATTCTTGATGGGCAAGGGCTACAAGTTGGTTACAGGTGGAACGGAAAACCACCTTGTTCTGTGGGATCTTCGGCCTCTTGGATTGACCGGTAAAACAGTTGGATTTTACTTGGTCTAAGGAATTTTCTGGTCATGCACTTGATCTTGTAGAATTTCTGATTCTTCAGTACTGCTCTTGCAGGCAACAAGGTTGAAAAACTCTGTGATCTTGCCAGCATCACTTTGAACAAGAATGCTGTGTTTGGTGATAGCAGTGCTTTGGCTCCTGGTGGTGTAAGAATAGGTAGGAACTACTAATCTAGCATCATAAGGGGATAGCATCTCTCTCTCTCTCTCTCATTACAATATTAGTAGTTACTTGAATTGTGGATTGTATTTTCTGTTGGCAGGTGCCCCAGCCATGACTTCAAGAGGTTTGTTGGAAAAGGACTTTGAACAGATCGGAGAATTCCTCCACCGCGCTGTGAACATCACTTTGGACATTCAGAAACAACACGGAAAGCTGTTGAAGGACTTCAACAAGGGTCTGGTGAACAACAAGGACATTGAGGCTCTCAAGGTTGATGTGGAGAAGTTTGCCGCCTCTTTTGACATGCCTGGCTTCCTGATGTCTCAGATGAAATATCAGGATTAGAGTCTTAAAAATCCAAATTGATTGTTGCTATAAGTTTCTTGGTCCTTAAAAATTTTCCTCAACACACGCAAGGGAAAATCTCATCTTTGCTAGCTTCTGGACTTGTAGGTTATCTGTCAATTTACATTTCTTCAATTTGGTTCTCATGCCTTGTAATTTGCCACTGATGTATTTTGTGGCTTCAATGTGTTTTCCCGATTTATTTTTAATTCCAGAGGCTAAGTGGTAAGTTGAGGACTACATTACTCGCAATATGTGTGTTTGTAAAGTTGAGTACTAAACTACTTGCACAATTTACAATGACCATTTTTTCGCGGCATTGCAATTCCACGGAAATGAAGTTGTTCCTATGTGCAACGTCTTCATCCAATCGTATCAACTGCCTTGTATAGTGCAATGAGTGGAAACCGATGTCTTCTCATTCCAGGCGTCAAGTAATTCTACGTAATACGTGCAGCAGTGCAATCGTAGAGTCGGAAAAATGCAACTTTTGGGAGCCATTATCTAGAGTTACAATACTTTATCACGAAACTCTAGAGTCAATTTTATCATTTCTCCAAAGAAGTAGGTGCCGGGAGATGGCTGCTTGCAACCACCTCAACTCATTCTCCACAATCATTGCTGAATCCCGTCTTCATTTTCTCCCCTTGCAGTTTGCGTATTTCATATTTTATACCATTCATACCTTATGTTTCCGACTACCCAATGCAAATTGCTCTCTTTGAAAAGAAACCATCACTCAGTGCGTTGGATTTATGGGCCAACGGGAATTTTCATTAGGATTTTGCTCCCACTACAAGGAATGATTAAATAAGCATTCGCCAATAAACAACAGGCAACAGCCACTTTCAGCAATCAATAGGGGTCGGCGCATTTTTATCAGTTTGACCATTGCAGCTTAAATACTGCAGAATTCTGTACCTTGTGCACATTTCACGTAGATATCTGCTACTCCATCTGGGAAAAGAATGCCTCTAACCGCAATTGAAAATTTCAATCAAAAATCTCCTGTGCTTCAATTATGCTGTGCTGACTGAAAAAGAGAACTGTTGATGTTAGTCTAACTCATAAATTTTAGCACAAGGATACTCAAATAACAAACAATAGTTCAGGACAAAACAGATAAAGAGAAAGGAAGGAGCAAAAAAGAACAAAAGTAACAAGGAAGGGCAGGAGGAAAAGAAGCTAACTGATCATCTTTTGTGACTCGATAATATCTTTCTGCATGCTGCCGTTGGCCTATTAGTTGAGCAAAACGTTCGTCATGAGTGATCACGATCAGTTGAAAATTCTCCTGGCCCTTTCTATCCTCCATAATTCTGGACAAGAGTGGAAAATAGAGAAATAAGTGCAAGACTCAGTGCCAAACATCATGGTAGGACCAATCCTGTTAAGCAGCTCCGTGGCTTTCACATACCTAAGGAGAGCTGCAGCAAGACTCTCCGTATTTGGGCCATCCAAGTTTGTTGTAGGTTCATCAAGTGCTAGTATTCCACAGTTGAGGCAAAATGTCTCAGCCAAAGCCAACCGAATGATAAGGGACGCAAGAACCTGAATTAAAACCATAAGTTTCCACTCATTCCAATTACTATTGATGGAAAAGAAAAATAAAGAGTGAATAAAATGAAAGATTATTCCATAATACTCACTTTCTGGCCAGCACTACACCTTCCTCTCATTTCTAGCTCTGCATCACCAGTCTGCATGAGAACCTGCATTGAAGCCATCAAGATATTATCACGATAGTTGATGGTAAAAAAAAAAGATAAATACAGAATTAAACTCAGTTTATGAAGATACTTTATACCTTGTAACTGTAAGACCGAGTCCCAGAACCTTCAGAATCTGAATGAATGCTAATGTAATCGATATCCTGTCCTCTATATGTTTGTTGCCACAACTCCCTGATGATTTTATTAATTTCCTCCATTTTCATTGAGTGGAACCGCATCAATGCTCTAGAAACATAGATATATGGTTAAAAATTATGATGGTGTTATGGAGCAGCAGATGGAGATGTTCATTGTTTGTTAAGCCAGCAGGCTATGATGAGATTGGCCACCAGACTGGCTACAGGAAAAAATTGAAAACAAACAGATTGAGCTTTACATTTGAGGGCCACCTTTATCATTCCTTTTTGCAATTAAAATGTGCCGAATGGCACATATGCATGAAGAAGAATTCACCAATGCATCACCATGTAAAACAAATGATGCTTGATTTGACCAAGAAAGAACATGCAAAACAAAAGCATATTAGATGCTATGAAATACTTTGTCCGTCAATCAGATCTCGGCAGATGAGCAAGAATTAATTTTAGGAGATAATGAGAAATGTGTATTTTCAATTATAATGATGGGAACTTATTGATAAAAGCATCAACCATCACTACTGAATGGTCCAAAGCGTAAAAGACAGTGCACAAAGAACTGGCAATAGTAACATGAACCAATGCTGTAAGAAGACAAATGATGCATAAGTTCCATTGGCACATCTAATCAACAGAAACAGTTACAAATTCAAGAGCTTCAGCATGAAATAATCTTCAGCAATTGGCAGCCCATGAGGGCTTGAAAGGCATTTTATTACATAAATTTCAAGAGCAATTAACTGACCCACAAGTATATTTAATTATATCACAATAAGGAAAAAAAAATTCTTGTGATACCAAAAGAGGCTCACTTGTCAAGTGCATTGTAGTATCTATCCAAGTCTTTGTTTGCCATTTCAGTTGTCTGTCATGGAATGCAACAGTTAGTAACATCTTTGGGAAAAGCAGCAAACAAGAAGCATTCAACCAATCAAGGATAACAGTTCACCTTTAACTGGACTAGCTGATCAAAGTACCGCTTGTCAATGTCCTTGTATTGAGCCTGCTTAAGATCGACTTTATTTTTTGATACGTTGCTTTGATAAACAGACATTGTTCCTCGGAACCTATTCAACTGTTAGAGAAAAGGAAGAAAAATGAAAACTTGCTGCTGCTTTTCACATCGATCAAGGTAACATGGCATGCAGAAAAAGGTTTTTTTTGTTTGTGACTCGAATCTCCGACCTCTAGATAACAATGGAGTAATCTTACTGTTACATCAAGACTTGCCTTCCAAAGAATTTGACAAATGACACTAATAAAATGTAAAATGTTGAAACCATAATTAATTACGTGTTTTCCTTCCAAACAGAGTACAATCGAAGATAAATTTCAAATTTTCATGCAAAAATGCATATTTCTCTTTTGAATACACAAAAATATAATATACTTTCGAGGTTAAGATTTACAAAAGAGAAGAAGGATGTAACAGCTTCCTGTGTGTAATGCTAAAGCAGGAGCAAATGAAATTTTACGCCGCAATTCTCCAATGTGATGCTATTAACAGATTACCAGCCTAAACAAAAAATTTTCAGCCTCACTTAAAACGATAAAGATGAATGGATTCAAAAATTTCAAATTTACCTCTGAAAGAAGTCGCTCTCTTTCTTGTGCAAGCTTTAGAAGCTCTGCTTCAAAAGCAGAAACCCCGCCAATCTTCAGTATTCTCTCTTCCAATGATTCAATCTCTTGGGTAAGCCCATCCACTTCAGCCTTTACTTTCCTGTAATTCAAGTTGTCCTCAATATTTCTTTTAACACGATCTTGGTCTCGTATCAATTCCTTACTTTTGTTTAGTTCGGCTAAAATTTCCTTCTTCCTTGCATCACAACTTTGAAGTTGAGATTCAGACAAAGATAGCTTTTCCTGTGTTTCCTTTAACCTTTCCCCTTTCTTTAAATCATAATACCTGGTAAAATGAAGATGATAATCAAGCCAAATGGCTTATAGAATTTTACAAGTTATTTCTCAGTTTAGCAGTATTTACTCTTTAATTTTTGAAATAACCCTAAGCAGAGCATCTACTTCCCGCTGATAGTTGTCCAACTGTTTTTTCTGCTCTTCATATTCCTGCTCAAGTTTGACTTTTAGCTTATTGTAGTCATTCTGTAATTTTTCTTTCTCCTTGGATAAAGGACCAAGAGCCTCTGTCAAATGCTGGAAGCACAAAAAAAATTCAGGTTGCCACTCATGATGATGCAATGACACAAACTGCACAAATATTGAGCATAGAGGATAAATATTTTGAGCATCTAGAAAAATTTGTCAGGCAGACGCATAAAGGTGGATTTCTTAATTGAAACAAGTTAATGATATAGGTTAAATAACAGATATGCATCCTTAATAAAAAGAGGTATATCGTTAAATGCCAAGAAGTGAAACAAAAAATTAAATTTCATGTAAGTTGTACATTTGCAACTTCAGTTTTCCTTCCTCACTTAAATAAAATTTGGAAACTGAAAACACAAAGGCTTATGACCTACATTTATATGGCTTCATGTGCTTGGGGCCCCACAACTAAGACACACAAAGACATGCAATGGATACAGCATGTCAAAAGTACAAAAATATGCTCATGAACAAGAGACAAGAAAGACCAACAACATCACAACAAGATAGGATGAAAACCAACCTTCTGATCAAGATCAAGTTGATCTTTTTCCTCAGCTAAACGTTCCAACTCTTCTTCCACCTTTTTAACATCACGTAACATGTTAGCTGCAGTAACTTTCTCCTCCCTTAGAGCATGCCACCTTATTTGAAGATGTGATAAATCATTTTCCATGTATCTCTGCTCATCCCTTAACTGTTCCAGTTCATTATGCAAATTATCCCTGTTTTCCCCAAAATAAAAGGGAAAAAAAAAAAACTCAAATATAATTCCATGCAGTAATATCATAGAGACCTTGGAAATAGATATTGTACAAATAAAAATGACCTCAAAATCAGATCCAGGAAACAAAAAATCTAAAAGTTCCACATCATTTGACAGTTCCTTGAGAGTCAAACACACTGAGAAAAGAAATCAACTACAAGCATTTGTAAGAGAAAAGTTTAAGTTATTTACTTTGCAGTCTGCAGAGTACTTAGCTCTGACTGAATCTCCTCCATAGATTTGACACCTTGCCCTCGAAAGTCAAGCTTATACTCCAGATCTTCAACCTGCTTTTGCCATGTCTGGATTTCTAGGAATAGCTGATCAGCAGTCTCAACAGGCTGAACCAATGCCTCGACTGCCTCCTTGTCTGCCTTTATTTGAGCCAAAACACCTAATACCTGGGGAATAACATCATCCTTGAATGGTCACAGCTCAAAACTCAACAGTCATCATGCATAATTAGACAATGAATCAAGGGAGAATCATAAATGCACAGTAAGCCTAAGCCAAGAGAACAGCAACCATAAAGTTTATAAATTACATAAGAACTTAAATGCCAGAACACCAAGCTTACATCATCAAGGGCCTGAGATTTTTGATCCAGCTCTTCAGTTAGCTCCTGCAAGTTGTTTTCCAAATTAGGGATTGTTTCCTTGCCAATTTTAACATATTCTTCATAAACCATACGGAGCTTGTCCAGCTGCTGAAAATGAGAATCTGAATTTGAGGACTCCAGAGCCAACACTTTCATGTGCTCAGCAGAACTTGCAGCCTTCACTCTTTGCTGTATTTTAGATGAAGATATAAGAATACTCATGGAAAACTTGAAAAGCTAGTTGTACTCTCAGAAAATTTGGATGAGTAGATGCCACAATGTAATGTATTATCAGCTTAAATGATGCAGACCTTCTTAACAAAATCATCTTCCTCTTCAGCAGAGAATGGCCGCTCGCAGCAAGGACACATATGATGTGCACGTGCAACTCTTTCAAAAGGATCAAACATCTGGCGCATGCCATCTGCAATGTTGTATTTGCTGCAAGAAATGCACCAAGGACAGCATTAGCACCTTGTTGTCTACAGTGGTCAAGTTGATTCGTACAATAGCCAATATAAATAATTCAAATATTGTGTCAAAACCAGAAACCTCTTCTGGATATCTCTTTTCTCCTTTGCTGAATCCAAAATTTTGATGTAAGAATCAATGGTAAAAGACTGATGATCCAAGGACTGGAATTTGGATTCAATAAATCGCTTCCTTGCTGCACCAAATCCAATACCAAATATTTCAAAGCACTAAGAAAACATTATTATAAAGAGCTTTAAGTGACAAAGTTGACAGCAGACTATGGCGGGTCATGATAATGGAAATTCAGGGTGTGAACTGCATTAAGAATAACATGTTTTACTGCTTATGGGTTGACCAGATGAAAAACAAAATAAACTACAATCCATTTGTTCAGTGACTTGTATGGATGATAAATTTTTGTTACAGTTTTTGACAAGCACTGATCACATCCAATTAGCCAAAAAGAAAAAGAAGTGATCACAGTATATCTCATAACCACAGGATCATTATTCAACTCGTTTCTGCTGTGGAACAATACTTACATTCCACATCCTTGTTGAGTTTAGAGAGGTTATTGTTAGCTTCTTGTATTTTCATCTGCAACATATTTACCTCCTTCTCAGCTTCATGAGATTTTGAATTCAAGTCATCAAACTCAATTCCGAGAGCCCTGTGCGAGGAGTATAATTAGATTTGTTACAGAAGCAAATCTTGACAAAAGGTATTACCAAAAAGGAAAAGCTAAAATACACAGATCAGGGAGAAAACACCCAGAAATAATTAATTAGTCTCAGAGCATACCATCAGATGGTGTCAGAAAGATGAAAGCAGATGATGCATTCAGGAGCATATTAACAGCACAAACCCACCAAATGGGGGCAATTCTAACTCACAAGCCAATAACAAGACTTGATATAAGGAGAGAAATGCGAATGATAAAGAAGGAATCTAGGGCCAATAACAATGGCACCACCACTGTAGTGCAAATAACATTCATGAAAAGAGTTGCAGTGAAAGCAAAAGAATCAGAGTTTGAATCCTGTTTGCTGCTAAGCTGCAAGAATTCACAAGTATAGCATTGGCACTTTCAATCTTATACCTTAGAGCTTGAGTAATTTCCTTCTTCAAATCTTTGTCGGGAGGAAGCCTTCCTTTTAGCACTCCTCTGACTCTATCCTTGTATTCATCGATTCTACAGGAAAACAACTTGGCATGACACTATTAATTTGGCAGGAAATAATGAAAAATAGGTGGAAGATACCATAGTGCAGATTCATGAAACAAAAAAAGAACAGGATGAGAAAGATTCAACTAACATTTTCCTGTGTTTCTTCTTTTGATTCTCCAAATCTGCCTTCTTCAGGGAGAGCTTTACTCTGTCCTCAGAATCACAAGCTAGGATGTCTTTCTCCCGATTTGCCACTTTAATCTGTTGCTCTAGGCCATATAGCTCACTCTGTTTTCGACGTATGCTTGATTCGAAATCTCTTTCAGCAAGTTGCTTGATCTTTCTCTCAACTTCAATTTGCTTCAAGGAAATTAAAGAACTTTTCTTCCAATTGGTTTTGGTTCTCAAAGAATTTTTTCCATTGGAACTCAAAGAAGTTTATTTCATAGAGTATGCTTTGAAAAATGAGACAGGTTCTGAATACCACTTATTAAAATTGCAAGTTTCTTACCATGCTCTTTTCCCTTTCATCGATGCGAGAAAGATTAACATGTGAAATTTGTTCTTCAAATGAAGCAAGCTCAACTTTCTTCTCTGTAATGCGATTCAAAATGCTATTCTGCATAGCCAACACAGATAGAACCTCATAAAGCACAACAGACTAGTAATGGCATGTATGTTCCCAACCAAATTAGCATGTGTTCATATATAAACACAAATGAGGTACAACAGATGGGAAAATAAGGGAAAGCTTGTAAAGAGCACCTTTATCTCTATCTTAGCCTGTTTTTGAGCCTCAATGTTTTTCCAATAGTTGTTTGCATCCCAGTAGTGGTTCTCTGCTGTCTTAACTTCAACATCATTTGAGGTCTGAAATAGCATATTACATTAAAGACATGCTACAATATTTTGCAAAGAGCAAATTTAATTGGGTATAAAGAACCACTTTCAGATCCCAAACTGTCAAATTTAAGAATGAAAATTGATTAGATAAATTAACATAGGCACAAGTGAATACACAAACACACACAAAAATGACTTGCATCCACAGGGAAAAAAAATCTAAGTACATGCACATGAATACAGACGCATATTTCTAAAGAGGGATACCAAACACACATAAAAAACAGAGAGAGAGAGAGAGAGAGTGTTCACCTTTTTATCTTGTAAATCCTTGACAAGGTCCATCAACCTTGATTTGAGCCGATTTGTGAGGTTTGAAGCAATATCATCACTAAATGGAGAATTGGGAAGTGAGCCTAAATTATGTCTTTCACAAAGCTTTTGGATAATCTCATCTCTTTCATTCTTCAGGGATGTGTGGGCCTAATTTTCAGGATAAGTTCTCACTTAGTCATTCCATCCAAATTGGGCATTTTGAAAAGAGTAAAATGTGAATGGTTGTATTGAATATACATCAGTTTCGGTCTGAAGCCTGCTAATCTCTCGAATATAGTCATTAACATTCTGCTTAAGAAACAAACTCTTTGTCTCTGTGTCATTCATCTCTCTGTCCAACTTGTTAATTTTAGATTCCAAAATTGCAATCTTTTCTTCAAACTTGATTTTCCATTCATTCAGTTCTTCATCAGTGTCTGAAAAATACAAGGAGAAAAAAAGGCCAGTCAACATAAGAGTAGTTGAGTGCAAACCAATTAAATAAATGCACCATCAAATGAATGGTCATGCTAAATTGATAAAGAACACAAATGTGCATGAGTGAAATAAAGAACACATATGTGCATGAGTGAAATATATCCAAATGTACACATACACATAAAATAAACAGAAACTGGAGATGCAAAAACTAGGAAAAAGCTTCCATGCACAGAAAACCTTCATTTTCCTCTTCAAGATTGGCATATTGTCTCTCCTGCTCCTTAAACAAAGTGCTTCTTTCAGCAGTCTTGATTGATATCTGCTCCTGCTGTTTTCTCATATCTTTTAAAGTCGACTCAGTATGATGAATTTTTGCATCCAAATTCTGAATGCTATTTTCTAACTCCTGAATTTGGACTTTTAAGGATTCTGTTTTCTCTTGATCTTGAGCTATACTTTCTCGAAGCTGCACAAAACAAAACGTAATGTCATGATAAATAATCTCTGCATCCAATCAGATTCATGAGTAGATCCAATTGGTGTGGAACAAAAACATCTATAGGTTAGCAACAGCAAAAATAAATGAAGCATTTGCATCAGAGTTATAGCAAAATCAAATGAACAAATAAGAAACATCATTATTTTTGACCCAAAGATATGAGTTTCAGATTTCAGGACACAAGTCCAGTTAAAAATGTTTTAAACCAACTTTCATAAGTTAAGTGCTTCATAGTTGTTCAATTATTGCTCCTGTCTGTTCCCCTTACAATGAATAGGGCAAAGATGTAAGATGCATACAAACAAGCCAAAGATTTAATAGACAAGGTCAGCAACAATAATGAGTGAACAGATAAACTAGATTCCCAACCAAAACAAAGCAGGAAACTTGCAACAAAAATATTAGGTTGCCAAGGTAAATAACTCAACTTTAGGAGTTTTAGCTGTACTCCTTTTAGACTTGTTGAGAAACCAATTCACTTAAAAACTTAAACTGTTAGGTGAGGTCCAGGATATAGATTATTTATCATTCTCCAACATGCCCCTTCACACAAAAACCCAGCTCACTTGGGCTAAAAGCATGAACAAGCCAGGCTTACTTGACTTGAGCCTAAAATATGCACAAACCAGAAATTCATAATTAAATATGAGGACAGTGCAATTTAAACTAATGATCACTTGATCATGAAAGCACTAATCTACCTAAAAACTTAAACTGTTAAGTGAGACTCAAAATATGGATCATATGTTATATTCTAATAAGACTAGGATATATATATGCAAAGCTTCAAATGAAAATAGAAGAAGGAAAAACAAAAAAGCTGTCATAAAGAATGCAGTGAAAAGATAATGTTGAAATTTTGAAGTATCTAGAACTAAAACATTTCTGAACAACATCTGGGACTATAGCACTTTTTAATTAATTGCATATCCGTGCCGTTTAACCTGTTTAATGAATGATTACATAACAGAAGGAAAATGTTGGGATAAGCAACAGTTGCCACTTATACATGAACTAACTAGTGTGTTCAACTTCTGTGTTAGACATAAAACATCTTGCATAGACTAAAAACAAGTTTTCTGTCCTTCAGGGGATGAAAACCCAGAAATTATTTCATACTCAAGAAGCAGAAAGTAGGGGAAAAAAATCCGAGTCCATCATAATTTCACAAAACCCCCTCTGCCTTTGAGTCACCAAAATAAAACATTATTAAGAAAAACAATAGGACCACCTTATTGGGCAGTTAATTGACCACTTGCAATCAACTATTATCACTGTCTTGTGAACTACTAGAAACATTTCCCTAAAGGGAAAAAACTAAAGCACAAAAGTAAGACCTGAAAATGCACAATAGTCTGCTATTGCCTTAGTATAACACCTAAACTCAACACCAAAAAAGTAAATAAAAGAATTATCTAGGTGCACAAGGAATAGTTCAGACCTTGTATGCAGCATCCTTCAAGGTTTGGAGATTCTCAAGTTTCAGTTTGTATGCTTTTATCTCTTGTGCCTGATCCTTGTGAAGCTTCTTGATGACCTCCAAGGCTTTTGTATATCTGCCTCATCAGACATAGACAAATATTATTAGGTCACCTCAAAGGATCTCAGTATTTAGCAAATCAAATGTCATTGGCATGAAAGCATAAAGTTCTTCTGTTGAGTGGCAGATCCAAAAAAGTATAAATTTGACATTGGATGTTCAACAGCATTCTAATCTAAGGCATCTACAAATGTGCCATCTAACAAACAAGTTAATCTTGGAAGTTGTGTTATTCAATGCTTCTAACTTAAATTGTTCAATACAACTTTGAGGATCTCAATCAGTAGGGCCTTTACATTGAAGAGTGCATGGCAGATCCAGATGCTCTCAAGTAATTTTCTTTCCTTCTTTGACAATGGCTTGGGGATCTATTCTCTTGTAAGGAAACTTGAGGAAAAAGGAAGGGACAAAAAATTAGACTGAGTATGTCAATCAAAACATAAAACTGTTGAACCAGCAGCCAGACAAATCAGCTTACCCACAAATTTGATTTGGAGGAATAAAAAAGGTCTACAGAGTAAAAGTTCAGTACTTTATAGCCTGAGGTTGTAAACCTTTTCCCTCAATCATGTAAAATTGTCAATTTTTCCACTTCAGGAAAAGAATGCAAAGTGCCTCATTTTCCACAAAGGAGAAACAAGTATTGTTTGTTGCACAACTGATGGTCTAAATGATAAGCATATCAAAGTAATGTGCAAGGCTGAAATAAGATTTACTTCATGAGCTCATGATCAACTTTCACATGTCCAAGAATTTAGAAGGTAGTAAAGAAGTAACCCAACCAATTTTGATTAATATTCAGGAGAAAAAAATTGCAACATGAATGATGGTACTTGTAATTAATGGCATACTAAGCAACATCAGGCATATAAACATTTATAGATATAAAAAGGGAAGAATGCTTAAATAATACCGAGTAGCAGAGAAGATATCATCAAACTTCTTTTTTAATGTTGAAGGATCTTGCAATGGCCAATTAGATTCATCTTGATGCACAAATATAACATTTTCTAGGATGGCTTTTGAGACACCCATTATCGCAGGGATTTCCCGATCCATGTCAGCACATCTATAGCTCAGGCAAACCTTCTGAATTTAGCAAGAAAGGAGACACATCAGTATCAGATTTGCATCCCATAAAGCGAAACCATGGAAAGATTCACACGGCCATATAGAACATATTCTACTTCTGGCAAAAAGACCCACAAACAATGAGCAGAACTTAAGTATAACCCGGAAAAGTTTAGTCACCTGTCTTATTTGCTAAAGGACAAAATTGTATAGAAATAAATGCCATCATGCATCAAGCCAGCACATAAAACTTTCATAAAATACGCTTAGTTGATGCTTCCTTAGTAAATATGGAAGCCTAAGTGGCTCTTTAGCTGTCATTTTAAATTCAAAGAAAATGAGACAGCCAGACAAAGTGTACCATTGGCATGTCGAAAACACCAAATGGAAAAGAGAAAAAAAGTCTGTAACCTCTCCGGTGTGTGGATTTATAGTTTGAAGCACACTTTCAATGGCTTTGAATTCCATCTTGGATGCCCTCTGTGTCAGCTGGAATGACCTTATGCACACAACATCCTTCCCGGCCGCAGTCTTGAATCGAAGCTTAATTTGTCCCTTTGTCTCTGTTTCCCCTGCGACCTGCAACATAGTATCATTTGCAATAATAATGCCAATGAAAACACAACCACCACAAATATGGCAACATAAATTGTTCAAAAAAAAAAAAAAAACAGAGAGAGAGAAAAGAAAAAAAAGAGTAATTTATATATTCACAACTGTTTTGCTTTCCTGGCCTTTCTAGGAAACCAAACAGAGTGTATAGAAGAATTTAAAAAGAACAAAAAATTAAAAAAACAAGAGAGAGAGAGAGAGAGAGAGAGAGAGAGAGAGGAGAGACATACCTTGGGGTCATGAATGAAACTATGGCCAGACCTAGCATTCGGAGGCAACTCTCCGGTGCAAGAAAGCTTCAAGCACTCTATAATAGTCTGCAAGTGAAATTTCCGCAGAGAAGATAAATAAATAAACAAACATGCATCCAAAAATCAAAACAGCAAAAAAAAAAAAAAAAGGAAAAGGGAAAATTACAGTTTTGCCAGCGCCATTGGGGCCGACGATGAGGGTAAGGGGCTTGAAGAAGGTGACGACGTGCTTGTTCTCCGGGTCGAAGCTCCGTATGCCTTTAATCAGCATCTTATCAACCGTACTCATCTCTGCTTCCCCTTCCCTTCCTCCCTATGTCTCAATATTGATATATATTACGCTCCTTTTTCTTGTTTCTCTTGAAATGTTAGGGCTGTGATCAAGAATAACACATCGATTTGACTTTAAAATCAAGAACAAGAAACGAGTTCTTGACCGAGAATGGGAGAAGTAGCTTGGGAGTGTACGAGAGCGGACTGGGCATTCTTGGTCTCGGCGGGTGGGGGGGTGTCTACGGGCGTTTTGTTTTTACGTAGGCATTAATTATTACAATTATTTATTTTTGTTTTATTCCAATTTTTCTTTTTTAATTTTTATTGCCGATCAAACCAAATAAAATGTCTTGAAGGACAAAAAGGTCATTGCCAGATCTCGCGGAGCGACGATGTTTTAGACTTCAATAGAAGGACTAAACGGTGCGTTTTGTCTCTGAGTCTCCCCGATCCGCCCTTGTCGTAAACCCTCCAATTGAACCATAAGACTCGGTGGAGGTTGCGCGCAGAAAGCGCGACGATGGCATGGAGGCAAATAACCAGAATCGCAACCCAACGTTCGAATCCAGTACTACAATCACCTGGGCTTTACAGATTCTTCTCTAAATCCGCACCTTATCTTGGTAGAACAATCTTTTTCGAAGTTTCATTCTTTACTTACTCATTTCTGTTTCATTGCTTTCCAATTGCTCTTGAGAATTAAATTGTCCGGTCGCTTTTGATTTCTGGGATGAGAATTTTTAAGAAGGATTATTGGGTTTTATTGGTTATGCAATTTTTAACATTGTTCACAAAAGGATTTTATAGCTAGGAAAGGTTTTAATTTTCTTTCGGCTGCGTTGGCTGTTTTTTTTTTTTATCTCTCTTTGCGAGAGAAGGGGAAGGGAGGTTCAAAGAAATAATTAGGGAAGTATCTTGGGCACATGAACTTTACGGAGGAGCAAATGAAGGGAAGATTTTGTTATCTGAATGAAGTTAGATAATCTAAACGTCTAAATGAAGTAAATAAAGTAAGAAGCTTCTCCGTGCAACTCGAGTTTTGTGTTGAATGGTAAATTCTGTTGAACAACGATTAGCTTAGCCATACTGTTTGAGAGTGATTATTGGACTGTTAGGAGAGAGCACATATAAAAAGTGAGTTTAGTGGAGATGAGAATGCATAGACAGATATGTAGCTACTAGGATTGAATATTAATTGAGGATATTTGTAGCAAAACAACTGTGGTATCGAATGGAGATTTAAAAAAAAAAAAAAAGTCATGTTTGCTTGAGTTTAGACTTGTCCAGCATGAATTTACAAATGGAGAGAGGTGACCAAATCTAGGTGAATGGCGAGAGGAGAGGGAGTGACCTAAGTTGATGACAGAATCTTTGGTTAGAAGGGATTGAGAACAATTAAATGCCACTCAAAACTTAGCTCATAATAGAATGGAATGAGTAGAAAAGATTGATATAGTCCACCCAATTTAATGGGATTATGGCTTTAATGTCATCATCGTTGTTGTTTTCTTTGTATTCCCATATTAATATATAGGATTTCAAGAACTTCCTTTCCATTGCAAGACCATTCATTGTTTAATGCATGCTCTGTTTTGTAATGCTATTATTGATGTTCTTTATTTATGGGTTTCCTTCCTTCTGGCTTCTATCTTCTACAAAATTAGAAGATGTTCCCAGTTTTTCAACGATTAATTAAGCTGAAAATGTATTTGAGACAATTATTGTGTTATCTTACGATGCAGTGAAAGTAGGAATACCGGAATTTCTGAATGGAATCGGGAAAGGGGTTGAAGCCCATGTGCCTAAGCTTGAAACTGAGATTGGTGACATTCAGAAACTTCTTGTCGCCCGGACTTTGAAGCTGAAGAAATTAGGCATCCCTTGCAAGCATGTAATTATTCTCTATCCTTTGCATGCCTTCTAAATCTGCCTGGGTGAGGGGTTCTTTCATCTATTCTATGGCCCTCCTTTTTCTTCCATGTCAATACAATTTTTTTTTTATATTCTTTTTGGTAATGGTCTCAAATTCTAGCAATTTATGATTGCCCTGGTAATCTTTGATTGCAACCCTTTACAATAAATTGTCTCATCACTACTTAGTCAACTATTTTGTGTCGCCTACTTGATAGCTTTTATCAAGCTGGAGATTGACCAGAATATTATTGCTCATTCTATCTAATTTCAGTTATGCTATAAAATGTTAATGCTGTGTTTGATTTTATTCCAATACAAATATCCTTTTTCTGTTAGCTGCCAGATTTGGTGGAATGTGTGAGAGAGAAATTTAACAGTCCACATTTAACCATGATGTATCAATTTGATGATATGTTGGTAAGCTATTTTTGTTGCATGCTAATAATTGTGGTGCATTAGCAATATCTTTGGCCTTCAGCATGTTGTATTTCTGTGAAATTTGGTGGCAAATATAAGGTGTATAGGGCAAGGGAATGTCTGAATTTCACCTTTTTCCTAATTTTTATGGGATTGGCATCGAGCACAATGAGATGGATAAGTAATACTTGCAGTAGCAAATTTTATTTTGGGTGAGTAAGTGAATCTCTGGTGATGAACATGGAACGACATGGTGTTGTACATATCCAGAATCTTCTTTTTTGAGCTACTTTCTTGTGCATGAGGGTGGAAAGGTTACATCACAACAACATTAAATTGAAGTGCTTGAATCTCAGTGCTCAAAATTGTTCACAGCACACATGCTACTAAATTTCTGCCACATTAAATGTACATTTCCTTCAAATCAGAATGAAAAATAACATAGCCATCCCATTTTGGAACTACGTAGAAGAGATTTCATTGCTTGTTCAACTTGTAAATGGAAGTTTTGGGAAAGAACTGCATGGTATTACAAACTCATGCATGAGCACTTGTCTTGGAGTTACTAAAATCTTGGTTCTGCCCATCCAAAAAGAAAAAACTCTTGCTTCTGACTTCTGATTCTCATTTTGCAGAGGAAGCTGATATTAGGCCATGCCCACAAGTTCAGGCTGGGACTATGGAGGCCTAGAGTTCAGCCTTTGAGAGCAAAATAAATTCCTGAATTTCTGCTCTTTTGGGGCCTCCATAAGGTGTTGCATGCTGCGAATGGACATTTTTGCATGGACTTTTGTTTTGAAAAATTTTAAGTCTCATGACACTTTAGTCTTTTACCACCCCCATCTTCTGGCGTGTTGGTCGGTCTACTTTTATAGCAACCCCATGTCCGAAGATGAAGGGATGGTATCACCATTTACTTGGTGAGCAGTTTACCAGTTGATGAACGTATTAGTGCATGATCTGTGAATCTGATGGATCAAACAGACTTTGGCATTATAACTTATAAAATTCTTCTTATCCTACGATGATTATGATAACACATTACATCCCTAGTTCTTTTGGCATAAAGCAGGCTGTTGCAGCGCGGTTCTTGAGAAGAACCTGAGCACTTTACATTCCCAGATATTAATATTTAAATTACCCGATTTCATCCAATTTACTTTATGAAATTATAATGCGGCAGATGAACCACCTATGCTTATTTTAGTGATAAGAATGTGGGCGGATTGTAAATATGATCAATTTGCGTTTAAATCACTTGAATGTAACATTTACATAAACCAAAAACTGCCAAAAAATATAGTTTGATTTAAAAATGGAAAATGTTATATATGGATGGTTTCCATGAAAGGGACTGTTGATCCATGACAAGTGGGTTTCATGCAGGATTCTGTTGAGTACAATGTGTGTTAAAAATAATAAAATGTGTAATTATATATATATATATGTATATATATTTATTTATTGGGTAACGACACCGTTTCCAAATTAAATACAACAGTGGACTCGCGAGGGAATCTTGAATATAAAAGGCGTGTCATTCCACCTGACGCCGATGGTTCTCCAGTCTCTCCGCCAACAAATTTTCAAGTACCCCCCAAGCCTTCCCCGACACAAACAAAAGTAACCTCTTCAATCTCCTCTCTCGTTTCAATACCGAACCCCTGTCATCCTCGTTTGAAAATGAATTCCCAAGAAACCAACGGTCGAGATGCAATCACCATTTCTTCTTCATTTCCTTCAGTCCCCGATTGGGACCAGCCTTTTACAGAGCAGGAACTTGAAGCCATTGATGCAATAGAATCATCGTTTCGATCGCAATCCACATCTTCCATAACTCCTCTGCCATCTGTTTTCAAGAGTCCCCAAGACAACGGCCAACAAGACAGCGCAAAAAACCGCCGCCAGTTGCCCAGTTCGGTTCTGGGTCTCTCCAAGCCATTGTCTTTATTCCCAAGTCGAGGTAAACTCCAATACTTGTTTCCTCTTTCTCGCTTTTAGTTTAAAAGAAAAAAAAAAGTATATGGGTTTGAATTGCGTTTGCATTCTTTTGGAGTCTCTGCCTTAATTCCTATGTTTTCTAGCTGAATGGCATGTGAAGGAGAGCCTGCCAAAATTCGTGGCTAGGGTTTTAGTTTGACTTGATTGTAAAACGTGTCATATCAATTAGTAAAACGTTTTGCAAAAATTCTTGGTATTTAATGGTATTGTTCTTTCTGGTTCATATGGATATGGTTTTTCCTATTTTGCTCATTTCATTGTGAATGTGAAGAAGAGGACTATGTTATAAGATTGCCATTTTTGTGTGTCAGACCATCAAAGGATGAGATATCCTCCAATGAAGTTTAGAGGACGAATCTGTTATAGCAGAACAGAAATGGAGGTAGAAAAAGCTGCAAGGGAGCTTTTACAAAGTATTAATGCCAGGAAAGAAGAAATGGGTCAAGTTAGTGTAGGATTTGATATTGAGTGGAAGCCCACTTTCAGAAAAGGTCCGCTCACTAGTTTATTTTGGAATTCTGTTATGTTGTTGTCTTTGTTAAACTCATGCAAGTTGATGGACCTTCTTGTTGCCGTTGAACTTTGTTTTGGAGGTGTTTGTATGAATGAGTATATTATGGACGTGAAGTATGAAAAAGGCAGAATCTTGCCAGTGTTTAAGGATACACAAGGTCATCACACTGTGGGATTTGGGAAAGGGTTACATGCATGCAGCCTTACTCATTGCTTTTACAAAGAGGTTGTTTCCATCCCTAGCATGTTCATGTCCTTGGCTTCAATTCCTGGTTCCTTGAGCCTCGCTTTCTACTTTGCCACCTTCTCTATGTTGTGAGGGAAAATACCATTAATCTGGCCTGGGATATTGTACTCTAGTTGAAATTTGAGCTTCACAAGTAATGGAACAAAAGAAGACGATATCTCCCCATCACACTATGAAGCTTCTGTTAGATATATTTTACCTGTTAAAAAGTTTTTATCTTTCTTGCTTCCAGTCTAAAGAGATAAATGAGGCTAAGGCCTTGTAAATTATTTCCCGCCATGTGTATTATATATCTTGTCTCTCTTTGCACTTTGAAGCTTTTGTAATGTCTAAATGTAAATGAAAATATATAGCACTAGAAGTTGCATCACAAAAAATGATTCTTGCTGCAGTAATGCAGTGCACTTGTTGCCAGTTCATTTATATTTGAGAGGAAGTTTGACTTGACAGGTGTTCTCCCTGGGAAGGCTGCAGTTATGCAGATATGTGGGGATGCTAATCTTTGTCATGTGATGCATATCATTCATTCTGGAATCACACAGAGTCTTCGCTTACTTCTTGAAGACTCCACACTTCTAAAAGTTCGTAAGATGTCTTACACATGTTTCTACACTGCTTCTTAAATGTTTGAACTTTTCGTTTGCATTTAGAGACTGGGTTTCTGTTATGGTTGAATACTTGAACAAATGCAGATCGGAGTGGGCATTGGCAATGATTGTGTTAAGGTATTTAAAGATTATAATATTTCTGTTAAAGCAGCAGAAGATCTTTCCTGCCTCGCAAATAGAAAGCTCAGTGTAGAACCCAAAGTTTGGGGTCTTCAATCTCTTACAGAGATGCTTGTTTGTGAAGAGGTATTTATCCACTCTAGCTAGTTTGAATTCCTGAAAGTAGAAGCTTGGTTGGTCAATGATGATGTTTGCCGTTGAAAGCTTGTTGGTTCAGTTTCCTTTTATTACTGGCATTTTAATCCAAATAAATCACTGCAGGGTCATCATGACCATGGATTTAGCCCTATTGAAAATAATGGGAGGTATTATCCATGTTTGGTCCCTTGTCTGATGGAGACCTTCAGTGTAATGCCAGACATCGTGACCATGGATTTAGCCCTATTGAAAATAATGGGAGTTATTATCCGTGTTTGGTCCCTTGTTTGATGGAGACCATTGCTGTAGTGCCAAACATTGCAAGCTTGCTGTCATCCTGCTATAAATGTGCTTGACAATGTTGAGTGCCGATGTTTTGAACTAAAGAATGCAAACTTTCTTTGATAAGTTGGTAAATACAGGATTCTTCTGTAAAGATTAAAGTGATGAAGCAGCTGGGCTTCCCAGGGTTAGTCTATTAATAGTCCACATATAATCATAGCAAAAAGGTAAGAAATGCAAGTACCAAGATACTGTAGGAGACATTCTATGCTCTGGGCATGAATTATTGTGCTTCTCTCGAATTTGTGAGAAGACTGGGAAGTTTATTGCTGTGCCTTGAGTTTTAGGTACTGTCATGAACTCCGATTACAAGTGCTTATAACTGGGCATAATTGAGATTGAGGGTTAGGTTGATCTTTTTTTTGAACCATTTTATGGGCCTTGATCTCTCTTTCCTTCTTACTTTACATTGTTTAGGTATTAGATGTTTTTTGGACTCTACCACCTAGTCAATTTTGTTTTATTTTTAGTCTCTTTTTTGGCCATATCATTTCCAAACATCGTATCTTTCATTTGCATAAGTGGCTGGTTGATTCCATTGATTTTTCTCTGTTGCTGGAACTCTTCAGCTTTTGAAGCCCAACAAAATCAGACTTGGAAACTGGGAGGTTGATGTTTTGTCGAAAGGGCAACTGCAATATGCTGCCACAGATGCTTTTGCTTGTTGGCATCTGTACCAGGTAACTATCATTGAAGAATTTTACTGCACTATGTTTGTCTTACAGAATTGAACCATAGTTCAAGTTTGTGGTTATGTAAAAATCACAATGTTTAATTATTGTCCTTGCTTGGAGAATTGCCATTGTTGATGATATCCTTGTCAACTGTCATGGTGATTGACAAGCATGCCATGGATCGTCACTGTCATCAGCCAAATCAAAGACAACCATCGTCACTGCTGATTGCAGCAGTGTTGTTGTCATCAATGTTATTGGTGACAGATAATTGTAATGTTGCTGTTGTCATTGCTGTCATCAACAGTGTTGCACGGAAATGATGTCTCTGCTACCAGTGATAACAATTTTGTTGCTGATTGGTAGCTTTAGTTGTTCACTGTCTGGCATTGTTGATAGCAATGTCACTGCCTTTGGTAATGATGGGGGTAAACTGGGGAGAGGGAAGATGCCACCTCTGATGTTAATGAGTTGATCAAGTTAAAAAAAAAAACAAAAAAAAAAAAGTGGAAATACTGGGAAGTAAATTGGTAGGTGTAGAGTTGTCCACTAGTTTGAATTCAGGCTTTCTTTGGATTTATATGTGGCATTTGCAATTCCAAGTGTGAGTCCAACTATAGTTTGAATTGGAGTTTCCAATTCTAAGTTGGAACCAGCGCTGGGCTTCCTAAACACACAGATGCCATTTTTCATCTTTCTTTTTACTTTTCCCAAATACTTCTTTACTGTTGGCCTTCTGTTCTTCTTCCTTCTGATATGCGTTCTTTTTGGTCGTGAAACTGTGATGCAGGTATTAAGAAGCCTCCCAGATACAAAGGACTCAACTGACATAAGAAGTAAGGAATTGAATGTTGTGCTACAATAGCAATGTCGGTCGGTAACTTAGGTGTATCATGCACAGACAAGACGAGTCCAAACATGACCACATGAGTTCATGCATTTCATCATAGCGGTCAGAATAATGCAACAGAGCAAAGATGTGCTAAAACCTTAAAGAAACCTATGCACATGGCCTTCACATGTGTGAGTAGTAAAAAGGGTGAAAGGTTGGGGGGTTGCAAATGCTGCACACTACGAAAGATGCTTATAGGTGCCGAATTCTTGGTACTTGTTATCCTCGAGTCTGTCCTAGCTCAACGAGATTGGATCATCTTCTGTACCGACTTGGCCCGGTAACTATCTATCTACCTCTTACCTTGCCCAAAAAACGTGGCGATATTTTTGGAAAGAGAAATACTAATTAACACTTTTTTTTTTTAAATTTGTAAGATTAAATGTCGAACTATATATTTAAAAATAAAAATTTACGTGACTTTATTACTAAACTCTGTGACTAACGCTGATGTGCTAAAATTTAGTGAAAGAATATTTTGTATTTAACTTACTGTAAACTCTCTCCAACATTGTTATGTAGTAGTATTTTATGAGAAATTGGGAAAAGAAGATAGAGAAATAGTAACATGGGTCTCGGAAAAATGTGGTACCTAATGCGGCAAAAGAATAATTATCCAAATCCAGAAATCCAAGATTTTTGTACGCGTCGAGTGTCTTAATCGCAGCTCCAATGGGCTCCGAAGTCTGCTGGTTGAAATCAAGAGAAAGATCCAACTCTTCACATGCCCCCCTTGCCCCACATGGTATAGGAGACAAAATAACATTGACAACACGCCCTCCCCTTCCCCTCCTTCATATCGACTCTTGTAGGCCATTCAAAAAGTTACAAACACAAGAAAATGCAAATCTACTCGTGCGAAAAAGGATGCTTGCAACCACTAACCAGTGGAATATGCATGCTCGGAAAAGTCGCAAAGCTAGACAAATGATTGCAGCGGTAAAGATTAATTTTTGTCCCTTTTACTCTAAAACAAATATGCATGTGTAGATTTGCCTCCTTTTCACTCCTCCATTCTACTATTTATTTTCTTTGATCAACTCAAAGACAGAGAGCAAGAAGAAACTGACATTTGAGTGGCAGAGAGAATTCAATTTTTAAGATTTTTCAAGCTCGGATTCATTAGAAAGAACAAGGGTGCGATGGGCCTCCATTTCTTACTTCTTTTTCCTGACAAGTAAGACTTTTATTTCGTCGGGTACAAATAGAAGAACGTTCTTTTGAAAACCCCCAAGTAATTGCCCCAGCAACTCGCAATTTAGTTCTTCTAGCGGCTTTTGCAATTATTTTCTCAATATCGTGCAATAATAACTCTATTGATTATGATTCCTCCTTCTGTGGGATGGATCTGGTGGCCTATTGGATAGTTTTTCGTTTCCCCCACTAAATCCAATTATAGGACAGATGCAATGTCACCTTGTGGAGTCCCTACCAATATCAATATCATGCTTCGTTTCCATGAGGACAAAGAGGTCAAGATGAGATTCTATTAAGCTAACATCTACTTTCTTTTACAGTTAATTTTCACTTCGGCACAGTATAATTTAAAATCTACAATTCTTTTCTCGAACCCTATCATGAATACAGCGGGTAGTTGCAGCAACAAAATTATTTCATGCCAAGACCTCGGAGTCACCTTACATTTACAATAATCAAATAATATAGCAACTTATTTCTTTATTTTAAGCAGTAATTGTTATTTGTCTTAGTCGATTTTATGGTAATGGGTGCTATGACAATAGTTGCTTAACTAGTGTGCCACATACATCATACTAATGAGAAATAATTTCACGTCTCTTAATTATGGGAATGTTGTCCCGATATATAATTACCTCTATTTTTTTTTTGTTTTACTGTTTCAGTGGACTTAGCTATGTTAATTAGGATAAATGTTTATAGAAACGATGACTTCTATAACAATTTTTTCTTTTAGTGTCTATCTATCTATATATATAATCAAATAAAGTTACCAGCCATTAGCCATTACTTATACAATGAAAACAAGAGTCTAAGAGAGTGACGTTGGAAATTAACCAGACATACTCCCTGGAAATGGACTTTGGCCGACTGGCACTTTCTAACTAGTAATGCAATTTGTACTATATGTTGATTAAAAATAAAAAATAAAAAGTGTTTAGGTTGGAAAGTGGAAGAGAGATGGGGAGTGAGGGAGGGGAGATGATCTCTTGTAAATCAACGTGAAAACGTTTGTACCTTCCTCACATGTATTTCAAGGTCCACGGCGAAAATTGAGAAGCACCGTATGTATGGTATGTAGTTGCCATTTGCCAAGTAGCCATTCCACCACTTGGGCAAAGCTCCAGTCCACCGTTAAGTACTAAAAGAAGTGTCGCCTGCAACTTTTGCTTTGGCTTGGAATATGCGTTTAACTCCTTTAGAATCAGTCAGTCAGTCAATCAATCAATCAATCAATCAACGCCCCTATGTCTCTATCTCCGTGTAAAAGATACCGATCCCACACGGAATTGCATCAAGGGATAACCCCAAAACAAGGTGCACTGCCCACTGAGAACCTTCCCTTTCTCTTCTCTCCTCCAGTCCAGTACCGTGTGGTTCCCACACACCCCAGATTTCTATCTCCCATCTCTCACACACGTGTAGGGACTAGGGACGTTGATTCCTTGTGGAAATCCAATTAACTATTATCCAAAGTCCAGACCCCGCATTCAAATCTCACGGAATACGAGTATCTAAAATTCTCAATTAACAAGTTACACGTTCACGTCTTTCCTCAATTGGCAGTCAGAAACGTTATCTAATTTAACTTAAAAAAAAAAAACAAGTGGATGACATATGGCCCAACTTGTATATACTTTGGAAAATGTCATATACTACCCACTCTATTTAAGTTGTAAATATGCAATAATTGGAATGTAATTTGTTTTTTCTTTTTTTCCTTTCCTTTCCTTTTCGATTGCGGATAAAGGAGGATATTTTAGTTGCAGTAACTAAGTACAGACATTTAGAACATTTAATGAGTCCTCAGTAGGGGTAAGCGGCAATGTTGAGTTTCGTGGGGGCCATTCTAACTGCAATATTGTGGCAAGAACTCACCAGTGCAGTTGGGGACGGCCATTTAAAACCTTACAAACCCCCTCGACTCTTCAATTTGCAGACTATGATCCAAGCGACTGCACAATGTTCTTACTTGGTAAGAAAATAGTTGTAGGCTAAAAGAATAATTAGAAAAAAAAAATCTGTTTGCTCACAAGTTTTTAATCAACTTAACCACCAAACAATGCATATATAATTCTGATTATTAACTTATTAATTAATTGGGGCATCTTGTACATGCTTTTTGTCGCATACAAGTAACGTTGACAGGACAGGCTTTAATTCTCACGAGTTGGCCCCAATAGTTGCTCGATTGATATGAGGACTTTTAGATAATTTTCAACATTGGACCCTCCAAATTGATATTTTTCATAAGAATTAATTGCAAGTAAATAATAACGGATTCATTGATGCATGAACATTATTAGACATTCGATATTACAGCTACTCTTGCCAATATATCTGAGTAACTTTATAAGTGTTTATTATAGTTATTCATTTTTTTATAAATATAAATTACTCATAATCTTAAACAATATAAATTTATTTTATTTTTTATTTTAAATAGACCTCACTTATTATATAGTATAGAATTATGAATAAATTATACTAAAAATATCAAAATAAAAATGTCTAACTTCATATACATGTTCAATAGAAGATTTATACAGCATGCGACAGATATGCAAGTTTGAACAAATCTATCCCAACTATTATTTTTCTTGTATACATTAGCTGATTTGGGCTGGGTCTGTGGTCCATAAGCATGCCCGATGCCTTAAAACTCAGCAGATGAATCTGTTTTGCTTAGCATCTCGGCTTTTGGGCCTATATTATATTGGCCCACTTCTTGGGATATATTATTTAATGCTAATAACAAAAATCATAATAATAATAATTAATTAAATAGGAAAGCCAAAGTACAAATCCATGGTAATCAGGTTGATATCAAGGCTTCATCATGTGCTTAATGAGCACGAAAATAACTCATGGTGTGCAACAAAAAAGGAAAGCTTCTCATATAGCCAACTTCAAGAAATTACCCATCAGACCGGTTTAGTTTCTGTGTATTTATGTGAGACGAACAATAGAAGTAAATTGCCACCCTTCCATTGCCAAAAGTACATGAAGATTATAAAGAAATTCCTGAGCAATAATGGCATCCATACTGCCAGAATCGGACAAAATTCCAATTCCACGTCACAAACAATAGAACTCACGATAAGGCCACCGACGTGGGGCTTGGTTGCTTTATGTGCCAATTCAAAGATGTTACGCTACATAGTAGAATTTTGGAACAAAAACCAAATAAAGACCAACGATGGTTCTAGGGTTCTTGATTTAACAAGTCGATCAGATTACGATTTACTATAAAATTAAAACTTGTCCACTTGGGGTTTTTTTTTTTTTTTCTCTTCGTTTGGAACCCAATATTAATCAATTAATTCTCAAACAAACACATAATTAATTGGCCAATCCTTTGTTTACTCTCTATGAAGCCCAGCTGACCTCAACCACGCCACCTGCAAGAAAACCGCCTGTTAAGGTAATGCCAAAATCAAGAGGGTGTAATCGTTTGTGAGCAAGTGAATTCCTTCACGGCAAATGGTAAAAAGAAAATGAATAAATACGGCAAATGGTAAAAAGAAAATGAATAAATACGGAGGGTATAAGGTACTTATAATAAAAACTTGATTATATAATATTAAATTTAAATACAGAATAAATAGTAATTAATTATAATTAATATATTTGTTGTATAATAATTAATTATAATCAATGATACAAATTAAATTAACTTTTTTGTCTAATTTTTTCAGTTATAAGCTGGCACTTTTCATTATATAATGACTTTTTACAGGAAATTTGACTTGAAAATGAGGGCGTTACATGATCCTTTTTTTTTTTTTAATATTCTTTCGTTCATAGACCCCACTTTCCATATGTTATGTGCAATAGAGATGGAAGACACTTGAAGAGGCACGAAGTGGCCTCCAACCAACACCGACCCTCCTCTCCCTCTCTCTGTCTCTCTCTCACTTCCCTTTATAATCTTTGCATCATCTACACATATACTCGTTCACAGATTCAGTGCTCCAATTCCCCAATGCATTTATACCTTGTGCCTTAGCCTGTTAGTACTTGCACACATTGGGCCCTTCCCTCAATGCTTCTTTTCTAAGAAAGAGAGAAGAGAAAAACCTAGTAAAGCAGAGGCAATTAAGAATCCAATCCCATTGGATTTTGAAATGGCGTCACCCCCAGACACGAGCAAGACCATAAAGCTAGAGAGGTACAACAGCTACCTGAGGAGGCTCCACAGCACAAAAGTCCTTAATGCTTCTTCGAAACTACTCTTCCGTGCAACTCTCCTTATCGCTTTTGTTCTTATTCTGTTCTTTACTCTCAACTACCCACCACTTCCCCATCACCCTAACAACCGAGTGCCACCTCTCCGTCACCACTCCTTCCTCTCCGCGGCCTTCTTCACCTCCCCCTCCGCCGGTGGCGCCACCTGGGAGAAACAGGTTCGCCACTCCTCAACCCCTCGCCGTCCCAATGGCTTTTCTGTCTTGGTCACCGGCGCTGCCGGCTTCATTGGCTTCCACTGCTCGCTTGCCTTGAAAAAGCGCGGCGATGGGGTTCTTGGCTTGGACAACTTCAACGACTACTACGACCCTTCTCTCAAGAGAGCGAGGCAGCAACTGTTAGCGAAGCATCAAGTGTTCACTGTTGAAGGGGACTTGAACGATGCACCATTGCTGAGCAAGCTCTTTGACGTCGTGCCCTTTACTCATATACTCCATCTCGCAGCCCAGGCCGGGGTCCGATATGCAATGCAGAACCCACAGTCCTACGTGAGCTCAAACATTGCAGGATTTGTAAATCTACTCGAGGTCTCCAAATCTGCAAATCCTCAGCCGGCCATCGTGTGGGCATCCTCCAGTTCAGTTTACGGGCTCAACGCAGACGTTCCCTTCTCAGAATTGCACAGGACCGATAAGCCCGCGAGTCTCTACGCAGCCACCAAGAAAGCTGGAGAGGAAATAGCCCACACTTATAACCATATCTACGGTCTTTCCCTCACCGGATTGAGATTCTTCACCGTCTACGGTCCATGGGGCAGACCCGACATGGCCTACTTCTTCTTCACAAAGGACATGTTACAGGGAAAAACCATAGATGTGTATCGGACACAGGACGACAAAGAAGTGGCGCGTGACTTCACTTATATTGACGATGTTGTCAAAGGATGTCTCGGCGCCCTGGACACGGCGGAGAAGAGCACGGGGAGTGGGGGAAAGAAGAAAGGGCCGGCGCAGCTGAGAGTGTACAATCTTGGGAACACATCTCCAGTTCCCGTAGGGAATTTGGTGTCTATATTGGAAGCATTGCTGAACACGAAATCCAAGAAGCATGTGATCAAGATGCCAAGAAATGGGGATGTGCCCTTTACACATGCTAATGTGAGCTTGGCGTACAGGGACTTTGGGTACAAGCCCACCACTGATTTAGCCACCGGGTTGAGGAAATTTGTGAAGTGGTATGTCAATTACTATGGGATTCAGACGAAGGCTAAGAGGGAAAGTTACGCCAAGACTGAGCATCCCGAGGACTAAGCTCAGGAAAATTTGATCACAATCGGCATCATCGTCTATTCCCTTTTTGTGGGTTACTTAAAACCTTTCTTTTTATTTCTACAAACTTTTTCTTATGGGGTCATTCTTGTCCTTCAGAAGTAATCGGTGTGGTCCTCTGGTGTGTTTTGGATCAATTTGTTGCAGCTGTCGTTGATGTGGCATATAATAGTTACGGATTTGATAGAGAAGATGATAATTGTGAATGTGAATTGAAGAAAAGGAGAAGCATAAAAGGTGGGGGATTAGGGGTGACAGGGACAAAGTGTATGTAAGATCTGTGTAACTTTGGGGGAATAATCTGGTGGGCTCTGCTAGAAAGGATGCAGATCTCAGCCACTGATATTCATATTAAAGAATTTTGTGATTCGACAACATTCATGACCAGCTCCAAGATTCTTCTTTCACTTTGCTTCTTACCCTTTTTTTTTTTTTTTTCTGTTTTACATATTATCAGAATTCGATCCTGTTTTGGTTCCGGTACCCTAAAAATAAAGAGGTTAATTAGTTTTGATTTTATTTTCCTGAAAGACAACCGGGTTAGGACATATTTTGGCACTACACGGGCTTCGATTCATTCGGGAATGGTAACTGAAGCCAGACAGATATCCTAACGCTAGCATAAACCTTTAACTTTAATTTTAAAAATTAGCAAATGTTTAACCTAAATAGACATACCTTTTACCTGGCAAATTAAGATTTATATTGTGTTTGGCAAGGGAGAAAAAGGGAGATAGGGAAAGAAAAAAAAGTTAATGTTAATGTTTGGAAAATATTTTTAAAAAAGAAAAATCGAGAAGAAGAAAACTAATTTTCTCTTTTTGGCTATCAAATTCATTCTTTTCAAAAAAAAGAGAAAAATTATTGATTTCTTACTATTTTTATTAAAAACTCTATTACCTTATATATATATATATATAATTTTATTACAGAAAATAAAATTAACATTTAAATACATCTAATTTTCCTTCCTCCTACTTTTTACATTTTTTAAATAAAAAATTTTTACTATTCTTCCCTATTAACTTTTTCTGGACACAAGAAAGAATAAAAAACTTGTATTACCTCCAATTTCTATCCCTCTCGTTTTTCTCTCCGACACTTTTCTCTCCTCTTACTTTTTCTATTCAAACACACTGTTAATGGCGAGATCTCGGGAATGGCGGCTTGGGTGAATAAGGATAAATATGGGACAGCCGTCTGCATCCTATTATATGTCTTTCATTTAATAGAAGAAAAGCACAATATCAACTTGCATAACTAGCGGACATATTAGTGGGTTCCATAATTAATTGTGCACAATGCAAATTCACGTCAGAGGATTGCATGATTACATATTTCAGTAAAGTCAGCAGAAAAATCATACATTTATTTTTTCATAAAATAAAAAAAAAACAGATATAATATCTCATAATTTTATCCAAAAAAAGAAAAAAAAACGTTAAATTCAGAATCTACAGAAAAACAAAACTATACAATTTCGAAAGAGTGTTTGGTGAAAACTCCAACATACCAAGTTGGAATCAGTAAAACTGATGATCATCCACAGCTCATCCTTTCACTTCCCAAAGTCATGAGTAGAGCGTAATCCTTGAAGCCTTCGGCGGAGCGTGTAGCTAAAACTCTGTGTGCGCGCGCGCGCGTGTTCCTACGCGTGCCTTATTCATCTCTATTTTATTATTATTTTATTTTTTTTATAACAAAGAAGCCTTTTTAAGACAAAAATTTTAAGTTGTTAGCACGATTGTCATACCACCGCGGTTTCCGCGGGAAGCTGACAGTTGTAATCTGATGCCATGCCTAACTGGTAAACTGGCTGACTCAAGAAGTTGAACTTTCAGACCAGAGTTAAAGATGATCCCAGATTTGATTGGAATGTTTCCGCGATTATACTCGGCTGTCACTACACGGATCGAAAATTTTTTAATGCATTTTAAATTGACTCTCAAGCCCCTGACGCATTGACCATGAAGATATTTTCTTATTCTAACATCTAACAAAGATTTTTAAAAACTGTCGGCAGCTAATTTTGTCGGCAGCTAACGAAGATACTTTCCCCGTTTTCGATCGGCCATTTTCATGACTTTCTGTCGGCGATTATCTTTCTTCGTCAAATACCTTTTTGAGCGCCATGAACACCTACGACACACACCTATGGTCTATTATTTATTTATTTATTTATTTTTTTGGCTTTTAGCCCTGCTGATAAAAGGCAGGTAGGGTAAGGTTTCCTTATCGGTTTGTTTGATTTCCTTTTTATTAATTAATTATAAAATTTAAATTCGAGACACCCAATTTCGAAGATTAAAAACTGATCTGTGGGTAACTTCGATTTGGAGATTATGCGCAACGAGTGATGGATTATACAAACGGGCCGCAAGCCCAATCGCAGAACTTGAATTGAGGTAACATTATTCTTGTGCACCCAAAAAGGAAATTCTGCTTGGGAAGAGGTAGGGGGCCACGGGCCCCCTAATGAAGCTCATTCTGCTCTTCTTGAACTCTTCTGGATTTATGTTTATAATCTAAATTGATTTTGGATATTACAACTCATTCAATGCCATCAAAGGATAATTAATCGATTTATCTGGGGTCTGAAAATCACTGATTTATTACGATTACTACAACGAAACTATTCACAAAAAAAAAAAAAAAACAAAAGAAGCAACTCAGACTCTGCCATGCTTTCACAGGGCAGCGAGGAACCGTCTTTGGAATAGTTGTCTACTATGTCACCTCAAGGGAGCAGAGAAAAGACGCAGCACCACCCCCTAGCAAAAATAACCTGCTTTGCGTCGTGTCCCTCTTTTGAAACCCCATCTCTCCCTCTCCCACTTCAAAATCACCAGGAAGGTCAGTCAAACCAAGGAACAGTTTCTCTCTGAAGAAACAATACCCCATTCTAATTGACTAACGACAATGCCGTTACAGCACCACCGCAACACTGTAGCGATTTCCCCGCCTGCAGTTCAACTGCCTTTTACTGTATTGCAAGGCCAAATGATGCAAAATGCTCGCACCAAACTACTATTTATCAATATGCTTCTGCAGAAGTACATGAAAACAATGCCAAATGCACATCTCTGTGATCACTTACCCATGTACACAATGAGCACCAAAGGGCCCGACTTGTTTTGAAATCACAAAATAGCCCCAAGAATTCGATAAAACCGACAAAAGGGACAACAAATAAGCATCCTCATGAACACTTCTGAATGGTAACGAGTTACAGAAGTAAGCCTGTGTCGACAACAGGTTAGAATCCGGAAATCCCTCCATTTCTATCAAAACCTCCATTTCCACAGTAATCATTGAAAGATTGTGGAGCACTAGGACTCTCCGTGGCATAACTCACCCGAATGTTTCGTCCATTTGGCTCCTGGAACAGAAGATGTAAAGACTAAAGAGTCCACACAAAAATCGCAAGAAAAGAATGCTCAATATCTTTTAAAGCATTCCATTCCTGACCTGACCATCCATGGCTGACAAGGCAGAGCTGGCAGATTCATCACTTGTGAAGTTAACAAACCCAAATCCCCTGGACCTTCCAGTATCTCTATCGGTAACAGTCCTCGCTGTGCATCAAAGTCAAAACTGTGTAGATCAATGTAATGACACCGTAAGATTTTCCTTTTCTCCCCTCGAGTACCGGGGGGTAACAAACGAAAAGAAAACGAAGTTTATTCAGCAATGCCTCGAGAATTTGCAAAAAATAAGAAGTCTCTTAGCATTTCCATAGGGGTACCAGCTAACAAGAAGACATTAGCAACTGTATTTGAGGAAAAAAAACATGATACAGAGATGTTCAGAGAGGCGCTCGCCTGAGCTGCCTCTCCCCTCCTGGAAAAGCATTGCCAATGGGCCAAATGTGAGTGCCTCTTTAAATGCAACTCACCGTGGCTATCAAAAAGCGCTCCCCACCCTCAGCGCCTCACTTCAGTGCCTAGGCAACCCAGGCACCTGCTTTTGAAACGATGCCCAAATTATTCAATTACATTCCAATGAACAACAAATACTTGGGAGGCAATTATAGTTCCTCTCAATGCATCAATTCTACCAAGAACACAATCGACAATACCACATTGAAATAGGTTCTTAATCAGATAGAATCAATATGAAAACATGTAGTATCACCAATCAATAGGAGATCATGAATGCAAAACCTTACCATCAAGGACATCACCAAAACCAGAAAATGCATCCCTCAGAGAATGGTCGTCGGTTCCATACGAAAGACTTAGAGGGGAAGGAAGCAGTCGACAAGTTCAAGGGCGCGCTGCAAAAATACAAAGCATAAACTAAGTCATCTTCTAAAACATTTATGTATTACCCCCAACAAAAAGCTTTGACGATGACATGAAGCGAAGGGAATCCAACATAGATGCCATTGGAACTTGCCCATTCTGGGAAAAGCTCCTCCTTGCCAAGCTCCCGAATCTGTTGCGGAATGCCATTAAGCTATTTACAGCGGACACACCAATTGCCCCAAAACCATATTAGGCATTAACGTAATTCACATAAAAGATTTAAGAAGCTGTAACAATTATATATGTTTTCTTTCCTGCAATCATGCAATTCTCAGGGAACCACTCAAATATGAAGCCTAGACACAAAAAGCATCCAGTAATCAGGCACCCCTATCGAGATAAGAGACACATAACCCCTCCAAAAATGTGTCTTTTTCTTTCCTTGATAATCAATCACACGGGTAAAGGAAAACCAAAGTTTTAAATATCGACAAGCATGGAAGGTAATGCAAAATCAGTAGAAAGCAACTTCACGTTATTAGATGACTCTTGCACGAGAACTTTCAATGTACAATTCCATCCAAACATAACGTTTTTCATCTACCAAACTTGGCATTACACCTTATATGTCTTCCAAAAACACGTGAACAAAACCCCCCCAAAAAAAAGACAACCCCACGCAAACCAATAGCATCTAATAATGAATCCAAAATATACAGAACACCGAAAGAGAAAACAAGAAAATAAGACCTAACGTTAAATTCCAATGTTCTTTCTAAATTTCAATTTCTAGCCAGCCCCGTTGAAAATATGACACATCACTTGAGCGTTGCAGAGTTTAACATAAAATTAAAAAAAAAAAAGGGGGGGTTGTTTTGGGTAAAGGGAATGCCTTGGATTATAATAGCAAGAAGAAAATGTCAGGGAGTAGCAACTGAGAGAAAGAGAAAGTTAATACTCGGGGTTTAGTATGAAATTCAATGGGGCTGGGTTCACCAGACTTGTGTCCGTTCGACTGAATTGCTTAGTGCTGGGCCTTTTTGGCCATTAGAACAATGTTGAATGGAGATTTTAATTAGAAAAAATAATTTATTAAATTATACTAAAATCCAAATGCTTTTATTTTGATTTTGATTTCCTTTGCATTTACCTCATTGGTTTCTTTAAATAATAGATGCCTTACACGGCTATTTCACGAATTAGACATAGTTTAATTTATTTATTTTCTGAAAATTTCCGTTTCAGTGGTCTATTTATGATCAAATATTATGGCCTTTTTTTATTCATTTTCTAATCTTCAAGAGACATTCATATAAATAATTGATATATTTTTTTTCTTTATACATGTTTGCTCTAATGTTTAAATTAAAACATTCTTAATTAAAAAAAATAACATTCAATATACAAAAAACAAGGAGTCTGTTGAAAATTTCCGCCAATAGTTATTATAAATATTAAATATAAACAAAAGATTGAACTATCCATACAAATTTTACAAGAATAAATAATAAACTGTTAAGCATTTGTGATTGATTAGGTTAAATATAAAATATTCAGTGATGATTGTCCATTGGATAGCATGCAAAAACATCCCATCATATCTGTATTTTATGATTATGGGCTCAAACTCCACAATGAAACTCATCGCTTGGTACTCGTTTAATGCACCTCGAACTACCAACCACTATTAAGAAAAAAAGTGTGATAGTCGGATTGTATTATCTAATTAATTACATCAACCTAACCTTAGTTTGAAGACTAGAAGAGACTATGGAAGATGTGTAGAGGGTGATGGTTGCGTTTAGCGTTTTGAAATCACCCCCAAACTCCAACGTCACGCATATTGGGGAATAATATTCTGAAAATTAGATTTTATTCTAGAATTTCGTTACAGATTGTGAAATTTTATTTATTTATTTTTTTCAGTTAAAATTTTTGACTCCCAAAGATGAGAAGTCGAAATCCTCCACCAGTGTGCATCGGCCGGTGGCATTAGTCTGATGTTGTTGGCTTTTCTAGTAACCTAGAGGGGAGGGGTTTGCATGGGCATTCAGGTGAAAAAAAAAAAAAAAACCAACAACAAATAGCTTCCAAGATGAAAAATTGTTAGTAAAATGCGAAAACTTAAAATTAATATATTAGTGATTTTAATATTATATTTTAATGAGTCTTTTTTTATATAGTATTTATTATATTTCATTTTTAATATAAATTTTATTAATTATATAATTTATATTTAAAATTTCAATAATTTCTCTATAATTGTGATTTTTTTTTACATTAAACTTATTTTTATTTGAGTATTAAAGTGTAGGCCATTAATTTTTTTAATCAATAAATTTGATTTTGTATAAGTTAAGATACCGTGGTAGTTATTATTATTTTTAATAAATTTGTAGTTAGATATTTTTTTCAATAAAATTAAAATTATGGCTATATAAAAAAAAAAAGGAATCGTAATCATTAAACAGGATTCAAGGATTGAAATTTGTGCAAAGGAATGGTCACGTTACTAGCATTATTTTATTTTATTTTATTAAAAAAAAACAAGTGAAAAGAGGTGTTAGCATGTCCCTAGCCTAACGTATTGTCACGGAGATATTACAGAGTAGCAGCGATGGTTTATATTATAAATAGGTTAAATACGGTTTGATTTTTATATTAAATAGAGAAAAAAAATTTAAATTATATAATTATGAATATTATATATTTTAATATATTATTTTTTTAAAAAAATAATCTTATAATAGATTATATTAAAGTCAATCATATCTCGATATTTTCTGTCAAATATTTCACGCAAAAAAAATAAGTAGGGAGAAGAAGTAGGCGGGGGAGACTCGGTTCCTAAAGTATTTGGTGTTTTCTGTTAAGTATTTCACACGGGATAGGGGGAAGAAGTAAGCGGGAAATACTCGATTCCCATCGAGAATTGGATTAGAGAAAATATCATGTACAGGGATAAATGGTGACAAATTATATTACTAAATTCTGCACACCCATCAAGCTCCTTTTCGAGGAAAAGGTGGTAATAACCCGTGACAATGTGGTCACGTTACTATCATATTCAGAAAAATATTCTTATCCAATGCATTGGTAATGCGTCATGCTTTTAATCGCCTATCAAAATCATACCATCAATGGAAAAGCACTTGAAACTGTATGTACAGGAGGGTGGTGAGGGAAAGCAGACAGTTGTAATTAGCTTTGATTAGATAATGACATGAATCTGTCACTTCATTAACCCCCATTATAATAAACCTTCCGTTAATGGCAAGAACCAACACCGGAGCCTTAGCGTCAGTGCATTTCGGGGGCAGGGCAAAGGCACAAAATTTAGATCTTTATTTTTAAAATTTCGAAAATTTATCTCGTGCAAAGACTGATCTGGTTAAAAATAAGTCGTAAAATGCAATTGCACCGTTTCAAGGACGCATCTTAATTAAGAAAATCAACCGCTCAATTTTTGTTAAGTACATCAATTTTTTTTAACAAAAAAATAATAATAAATAAAATAATAATAATATAAAAAATATATATATTGTTGAGGATGTCTTGTCTGGTTCGTTGGAGCTCGATTACCATCAACAAGTACACTCCCTAACCATCTTTAAGACTTTTGTTTCTTGAAATGAAATGAAATAAAATAAAATAAAATAAAAGTGACGCTTCAAAGTTTCGTTAAAAAAAATTACGCTGATTATATTATATGTATCTCTCAATAAAATATAAACACTTGCAATTTATCTATAAACTTTACCTACATCAACCCTAACTTTTAATTGAATATGAATTCTCCTAATATAATATCAAACTTTGATTCACCTCCTCTATTTAAATTCCGCGTCTATCATTTTAGTTTAATTTTGTCATGCTCATTTCACTTATTCAATTCAAATTCAATTGTGTTGTATATTAGTATAATACGTATTAAAAAAATATAAAAAATATATATAGTCTCAAATTAATAAACTAAAGAAATATATATATTTTGATTTATAATTTTTTTAATTTTGTCAACCAACTTAAAGCCACAACACAAATAAAGGTGGTTGACTTAACGGGAATGACATGACCACGATGCAAATGAAGAAAAGGAAAGACATTATAGAGTGACGGATATGAAAGAATTAATACAAAAAATAATAATTGCCGTATGGGGGGCCTTCCCGCTTAAATTGGGCCTATACACTTATGGACCTCCCCAACTGCTAACTTCCCATTTATATACATACGGGCCATGAACTCATAAATTTCAATTTCATTGTTTAAGGCTCTTCACATTTGCGTTAGCCACGACTTTAATGCTATCAATGTCATCACCATGCTCATGCCTCGTGCTTTGATGTAAAGAACCGATGAAGTTGTGAGCACCGAAAAGAGTATGGTTGACCTGTTTTGTTTCGTTTTTTCTTTTCTTTTTTTTTTTTTTGTTTGTTTTCCTACTAAGGTGCTTCTTCTTTAATTAGTTGCTAAAAAGATTAGAGAGCAATTTTTGACCAAAAAAAAATTGTTTTTCAGAAAAAAAAAAAAAAAAAAAGATAGAAAGGAAGATGAAATGAATCGCCATAATCAAGCAACCCGTTTTTTACTAATCACCATATGACACACATATTGTCACTCGGGTACTACTTGCCGCATACAATCCCTTGCAGGATCTAAATTAAACTGTGATTGTGTTTGGTGATTACAAGAATGTATTTGCACATATTTTACGACATTTTTTTTTTTTTATAATTGTGCTCTATAATGTAGACGCTGAGGACTTTAATTATTAGCACAATTTCCTACCAGATGCTTTGACATCTTATATAGTTGGACTTCAAGCCCTGCGAAACATTCGTTAATAGGTCATACTTATTCAGATAAGGTTGCTGCAGTACATGTTGACACACCTACAATTATATCTCATATCCAACCGAAAGTTTAGATGCCTGCCGGTCAAAAAAAGAAAAAAAAAAAAGAAAAAGAAAATCCGCATCGCTCGTTATTAAAGATAATGTTTTTTTTCTCTTAAAATTGAAAAACGCACTTTATCCAAATTGAAGAAAGACAATAACGTATAAGTGAAGCCGGTGCAGTCTCATATGAGTAATTTATGCTAAACTTGCTAGTCTTCCTTTTAACATGGCTTTCGGCTCATTTCCTATCGTGGTGTCTGATATCTTCAAAATTAGCTATGAAAACCCTAATGTCTAGAAAATCGTTCGATCATTAGTGAGATCTCTCGCTTGGAAATATTTTCAGTGCTCTTGGCGAGTGACGCTCGAAGGGACTAGCGAATGTATTATCCAACAGATAATTGTTCTTGTCATATTTTAAGAGCTCACACATCAAATTAAATATAAATTTAATTTTTAAAATATTTTTTCATTCATGTGTCTCCATCACCCTTTTTCCATACCTTTAATCCTAATTTTCTTTGTTTGTTTGTTTGTTTTTTTTTTTATTTGATGAGATTAATCCTTGTTTTATGAAAATTACCCTTTCAAAAGATTTGCATGTGATGGACCCTTGTCCTGCACGCCTGTGCCTAGTAAGAACACACATGCCTTGCAAGGCTCCCAAATGGATGAAAAGGGGAAAAATAAAAGTTCTTAGTTTTTTTTCTTCTTCTTTTTTGTATTTTTTGAGTAAATAACAAGATGTCAACTTCGGAGGGCAACATTAATGCAAGAGCTGTTGGCCTAACCGTCTCACGTATTAACCAATAGCAATGGTGCACATAGCTACACCCATTAACTCCGCACAGGTCTTGAAAAACACCCCTGACAAGCACCTTTCTCGATAATATAAGTTAAGCTTGCAGGTAGTATCACAGCAACATGCATCATCACAATCAAAGCCTAAACCGTCTTTGTGTTTCCTCCTTTCCTTTGTTCCCAGTATAATTTTCCACATACTCACCATGGTTTCTGGCAACGACCAAAATTTGGTCTATAACATTAAGCTCTCGTCGGTTGGGCCGTCTCGGATTACGGGTTCGGATGTGGTCAGTGTACCCAGTGGTGTGGACTTGGCCATGAAGCTTCACTATCTGAAGTGTGTCTACTTCTTTGGTAGCCAAGAGAGCCAAGGCATGACCATCATGCGCATCAAGGAGTCCATGTTCTACTGGTTTAATGACTACTACACGGTCTGTGGCCGGTTTAGGCGGTCTGACTCCGGACGGCCATACATAAAGTGCAACGATTGTGGGGTGAGGTTTGTGGAGGCACAGTGTGACAAGACGGTGGATGAATGGCTGGGATTAAAGGATTGTTCTCTTAACCATTTGCTTGTCTACCATCTGCCTATTGGTCCTGACCTATCTTTCTCTCCTCCACTTTACCTTCAGGTCACATTTTCTACCATTCTACCCGAGAATATTTTAACATTCAAAGGAAATTTTCACTATTAGAAGCGCAAATGATAACCATATGCATGCGCGTGTGTGTGTGCATACATAGTCAGGAAGAAAAACTAAAAAAACTGCTAAGAGTGTCAAAGATTATTTATGTGTTCCAGAAAAATGAGGACCCAAAAGTGGAAATTTCTTTATTGTCAGCGTCCTCCAAGAAGCTCCTCTTGAAATACAGGATATGATAATGGTCCATTAATATGAGTAGATATATAGCATTTGCTTGTTGAATGAAACATTTGGTAGTACTTAGCCAATGATAAAAGAGTTATGCCTAGCTTTGGCCTAACCTAATTGTTGTCTAAATTCTGAAATGAACAAAACTAATTGGGATTCAGTTTTCTCGTTGCTGAAAGTGGTTATATTTAGAAGTAATTGCCGGAAGGAAGTGGGCCTTCCTACCTCGACATGAATGCCAGCTGCCCCAATGTACTAAATGCAAACAATGTAGAGTTGGAGAAGAATTCACGAGTGCAATAATGCAGAAAGGGAAATTTTGGGTAAATACAAATTTATATAATTACATTAATGTAATACAAAATATAATATAAAAACTTTTTCTATCTACTTAAATTCATCAAATTTGTATTCACATAGTAGTTCCCAAAACATAATGCTATATCCAATGGCCAGACTTGTTAATACGATGATAAAAGAATACAATAAGGATATTGTTTTGTTTGCAAAATGAAAAATTATACAAAAGCAATTTTCATGCATGATATGAGCAAACAATGTTAGCGATTTTGCTACATTTTTTTTTCCTTTTGAATTTCCAAGTTATCCAAGAACAATATGACTTTATTCATGCTTATGAGACATCTCTTTATTTGCCAACGCACAAATGCATGCCAATATAACTTTGATTTATTGTGTCGGTGGAAAAGATAGGAGTCATGGTACTACAGGTACTTGTTTTTTTTTTTTTTTTTCCTATTGGTGGGTTGTCGACAAGTACTCTATATGTGTGATGTGCGAGCGTTTGTGCTTCCTTCTAACACGATCCAATCACCTCAGATAACCAAGTTCAAATGTGGAGGACAGTCTATGGGCTTAAGCTGGGCTCATGTACTCGGGGATGCATTTTCTGTTTCCGACAGCGTTAATATGTGGAGCCCGTTCATTGCTGGTCTCAAGTCCAATGCGCCGCTGAACTTAACTAAAACCCCAAACAAGCTCGAAAGTTCTGAAAGCCGGCCCAAACTTGCCAAGGAACCACTTTCCTTAAAACGGGTCGACCCGGTGGGTGATCACTGGGTAACACCCAATAACTGCAAAATGGGAACTTTTTCCTTCCACTTGACTGCCTCTCAGGCATCACACTTGCTCTCAAGCATATGGGGTCAAACTCAAATCAACGAAGTTCCATTTTTCGAGTCTCTTTGTGCCTTAATGTGGCAATGCGTAGCCAAGTTCAAAGAAGGGCATGAACCAAGCATAGTAACTCTTTGCAAAAAAGGTCCCAGCTATTCCGAGAATGGATTGACCAAGAGCCAGACCATAAGTTCTGTTAAAGCAGATTTCCCCATAGTTGATTCAGATTTGAGGAAATTGGCAACAGTGCTCGTTGATCAGGCCGTTAATGAGACTAGCCAGATTGGAGAACTCGTGGAACAAGATGAGGGGGTCTCCGATTACATCTTGTATGGAGCAAATTTAACGTTTGTGGATCTAGAAGAAGCCAACCCGTATGGATTGGAGTGGAATGGACAGAAGCCAAAATTTGTACACTACACAATACAAGGTGTTGGAGATGAAGGAACAGTTTTGGTGCAGAACGAGGCTGGTCGAGATGGCAACAAGGGAAAGATTGTAACAGTGATTTTGCCGGAAATTGAAGTGACGAAGCTGAAATCTGAACTGAAAAAGAACGGCATTTTGCTTGAAGGCGACGCTGAATGAGAGCAAAAGCTGGTGAATTTCGTTGTTAATTAGTGTTTCTAATCAACAATGGTTGTCTGCCGGCTCATTTGAGCGTGCATACATACATGGTCAAAAGATGTTGTCATTGGTTAACCAAGAAATGGGTTGTTTGTCAATAAGGGCATGACAGAAATATCCCCAAACCGGATTATGAAGTGATTTCGCGTGTGAAATAATAGCTTTAATTTTGTTTTTGTTGAAAATCGATCACGATGTCTAGCTGTAAAATTTCGATTTTCGCCAAATTGTCCAATATCAGCACGACTTGTAAAGGCTCAGCTCAATTATATAATTCACGGCTAACTGTCTTTTTAAGCGAAAGAAAAAGAGAGAAAAAAGTCTTTGAAAAATATCAATAACATCAAAGGCAAAATCATGTGGCGGTGCAATTTAAAATTTTAATTATAAAAAACTGTACAAAAAGTTTCAACTTTTTCTGATCCAACGATAGAACGCGTATTTGAATAATCATGCAGCATAATCTGCCACATGAAGTAATCACACCACCTTCAACGCATTCCTTGGCTTGGGATTAATGTATTTGCTTTATAAAAACCGTTGACTTGACTTTTGTAGGAATCGGTTCGCAGGCCATCGGTTTTGTTCCGATTATGGTCGACTTGTGCAACGTGAATCATAACTGATTGCGTGTATGGGACTGGGCGGAAAAACACTAAATTGGCTAGATAACGAGTACAGATTTTGCAGTGACATACACCAGAGCGTTCATTCGTGGGAATTAAGAGCCATGCACATACAAATTACAGAAGCTGCAGAGTAGGTTCATAGTCTCCCCAGGTAATTGCGGCAGCTTCCATGCATATCAGAGGCAATCTTCATATAGGCTGTCAATCATGCCGTCCTCTATCTCATCTCCCACACAAATTCTAAACCCACTCCTCCTCTATTGCTCTGGTAAAATTTCTTGTATGTTAAGTAGCAAGCTATTAAAAGAAAACACACGGGAAAAAAAAGAAGATGCAGCCTGTATAACGAAGAGATGACGTGGCATTGCCATACGACTGAACTTATGCGTAGCAGTTGCCATCTGACATGGCCAACAAAGGCAACTACAAGATTCCATATATATGTTTAGTTAGATCCACCGTACACTTTGCTTATTGTTGAGAGCAATGCTAACTGGATAGTGTCTCTATCAAGATCAATCGTGTTAGAAGCAAAAGACAACTATTGATAAATTTAATCAAAACTCATCTCTGGTCCTCTTGATGATTCTTCTCTTTGCCTGCGCATCCGGGCTCCCCATGACAGGTTCCCCTCTGCATCCTTGCTCACGCATCTTCTCTTCAGATCCAACAGTTGAGCTTGCCAGCGATGCTTCCACTGATGTCTCTCCTCCATTTCCTAATATGACAAAGAGAATCAATCATTGAAACTCGGCTTTTCAATCGTTGATGCCATCCGCAAATAACAATTATTTTCAATAGATAGAACTAATCTGTTTTTTTTTTTTTTTTATCCAAATTCTTTTCTGAGAACATAGAGCTGACTGATTGAAGCAAGAAAAGCACTTAAAACTATATGCATAACTCATTGATTAAAATAACCTAAACCCCAAACACCCATGACCCGTATCAAAAAAAATTACATAGAGGTTTTTGAAAAAACAAAAAAAAAAAGAAGAAAGAAAGCAAAAGAAATTATACCTCGAAGTTTCGGTACTCGCATCGTCTCCTGGCAGAGAAGGCGAGGTGAAGGCCATTAGCCACGTCGCGATCATAGAGAGCTCTCCTGCTGGGATCCGAGAGGGTTTCGTACGCCTCCTGGACCCGAATAAACCGCTCCGTGTACTCCTCGACCAGATCCGGCGGCGACACGTCCGGGTGGTACTTCCTGGCGAGCTGCTTGTAGGCCTGCTTGATATCGAGCAAGGTTCCGGATTCGGGTATACCGAGGAGCTCGTAGAAGCTGATATCGGTGGCGATTCTATCATTGATTACGGCCTTGGCTCTGAAAGACCCGAACGCGACCCGGCTGGTCTGCGGCCTCATCCGGAGAATTGGGTTTGGCTTATTGACGGCAGCGACGGCGGCGGCGGAGGAGGAGGAGGAGGAGGAGGGGAAGGCGAGGCAGAAGCGAGAGGCATCGCCGCCTGGGATCACCAATCCATAACAACGCATCTCTCTTCTTTTCTTCTTGGTGTATTTCTAGAGGTTAAATGTCATTTTAACAAGACTAGTTTTGCAATTTCTGGGATTTCTTAGGGAGAATGTGAGGGTTATTATTACAAGCCTTGACCTCGAACGGTGAACACGACGATGGCACCAAGAGCCCAGGAAGCGGCTTGCCCATTTATAGCAACTGTCGCCTGTTGGCATACCTTCTTATAATATATTTCTATTTTGATTGTCCGTTTTTTCTTTTTTCTTTTTTTTTTTTGGTATTAAAACGGGTCATCTCGGTCCTGCTTGATCAAAATTCCCGGCAGATCCATACTTAAATTATAAGAAATTAATTATATTTGATACGAATCAATAATCAAAGTTCGTTTAACAAGCATGAATAGAGGCTCACTTCTCGGCTACATATCGCTAAATTATGAATTACATTATAAAATAATTATATTTCGACTGAATTTGCCTTAATTTTAAAAGTAACTCCGCGAGGAAATTAAGTAATGCCCTTATGATCGTGCCAATAATGCCACAAATAAATTAAAGAAACATAACTGGCTGAGGATTTTTTTATTAAAAAAAAGTCAATTATTAATCCGTTAAATATTAAAAAAATAATAATATAAAAAATTTAAAAATATTATAAGTGGTAGTTTACACTTTCTAAATTTTATATTTTTTACAAAATTAAGAAAGTAAAAAACGAAGAGTCAAATTTTAGTTTCTTCTTAGAATGAAAATTTGAGTATCCATCAAAGTTAGTTTATGTGAATAATGAAATAAGAGGATTGAAATACGAACAATAAGAGAAAAAAATCACTGAATTTAATTATAAAATAGCGTATTGCGGATATAATAAAAACGATGTTTAACTTGTCCACATCAGGAAGGAACGGGGAGAGGGAAACCAACAATATTCAACTAACAAAAAGAAAAAGAGAAATTAAAGCCGAAAAAGTGGCTGCACACACCTTTTGCTCCACAATTATTTAGTGTCTGTTCAGTTTTAATTAATTAGAGAGAGAAAAAGAAGAATGAGTGGAGGGAGAGAGAGACGAGGAAGCGACTGGAAAGAAAAAGACTCTCGATAGGGAGAGGAGAGAAGAGAAAATGAAGAAAAAACATAGAAAAAAAAACAAAGCGTACAAAAATAAGTAGATGTGTGGAAAAAAAAATCAAAAACGTGTTAAGAGAGATGCGAGAGAATAAAGTTGGAAAGATTACGAGACGAATTAATCATTTTTTAGACCATTAATGTAATCACTTGTAACATTAAAATTAATTATAAAATTTTGATAATTTAATTTATTTTTTTAATATAAAAACATCAATTATTATCTATTTTATTTTTTTAATGACTATTTGTATTTTTAAGAGTAGGGGAAGCCGATAATTTCATAAAAATTAATTAATTTATTAGTCTAATGTGAGATTTATGAAATTGATTTGTTCTAAATATGAAAGCAACCTTCAATTTCAACCACGCTATAGAAACAAATGCATGTATATATACAACTTAGAAATAACAAAATGGACAAGAACCGACTGAAAGAACCACATACCGACGGGGTGCTCAGCACAGGAATTACAGCTACATGACCAAATGAGGTTAATTGTTATAGTGCAATCTAAATGATGGTCAACAAAATTAAAGTGGTAAAGGAATTGCAAATTTAGAACTAGGTCAGCAAGATAGGTTCGACTAGTGTTCATATGCCCGATTAAACATTTCTAAAATGGAAGGGCCGGCGATGTCGTAAAAGGGCTTTAAGTGTTTGTTTAACTAAATCTATATATATATAGAGATAGATAGATAATGAAGAGTGTGTTGAAAAGAGCAGATATAAGCGTATGGTAAGCATGTTTTTCAATTGAAGCATGGTAAGCATGTTTATCAATTTGTACATTGGCTTAATCTAAGTGTAATGACTTGGTCTGCGAATGTAGCATGAGAGCACAAGGATCTACGTACAAATACATAAAGATCGAATTGAGATAGTTGAGCCATTACTTACACACAACAGAGAAAATGCAGTAGTCGTATATATGGTAAACAAAACTTGAAAGTCAACGTAGTTTTGTATTTGTGTTGGTTGGGAATTTAGGAAAGTATTATAATTAATAAACTAGAGTAATCTTAACGTCATTATATTGAGCAATTGTCTTGAGAGTAGTTTTGTTGTGTTAAAAATAAAAATAAAAATTCAGTCTCTTAAAAAATACTCAATAAATAAAAATTTTAATTTTTACTTTTAAAATATCAAGTTATAATCATAAGAAACGTTCTAATAGAAAAAAAAAAAAAAACCAAAGATTCAAATTGGGGACTTTCTGCTTTAATTCCCATACACCAAAAATTGAAAAAAGAATTTGGGAAAAATTTCAAGTTTGAAAATTTGAATACAGTAATGGTTCTCTCTCTCTCTTTTTATGTACACCAACAAAGAGAAATATTAAAAAGAAATAGTGATTTATTGTAAATTGTTGATCAAAGGACAAGGTTAATTCTTCGACGCTGGATATCATCTCCACATCTCTGGTTCCGCTCTTTGTAGAATTACATTTTTCTAGAAAAGAAAATTATCGTGTATCGTGCAAAAACAAAAAAAGAAGAAGAAGAAGAAGAAGAAGAAGAAGAAGAAAAAGACCAAATTAAGCTAAAATGATTTATCAACAAAATGCATCGTGAAGTGTACAGCTTACGGCTTACCTGCTCATATGCTAGGAATATTCCTTGAGTAGTATGAAGTCAACGCCATGGCTACTGATGGTAACGTGTGTGGACATCAATATATACGGAGAAAAAAGTAATGCATAATTCAACCACTTCTTCCCACGCCAGACTAAGAAACATACATGATTAGTCAAAAAGATAGAAAGTGTTACTGGGAATAGACAAAGGTCTCCAACAACAATCTAAGAAATTGTAAGCACCTTATGACAACTCCAAGTGGCCTTCCTCAAATAGCTCGTTTTTCCCCTTGGACACCATCATAATCGTCAAAACCTGTCTGTTTCGGCCGTCCCGAGGTGTGAATTTGTGAATTAGACCACCCAACTAAAAGCACTACTCATTGAATAAGACTGTCAAAGCCTGCATTGATTTGACCAACTAATGTGATTCCTGCACTAACGATGCGATTAGGAAACTGTCTCCACCAACGCCTTGTTTTTCTTTAAACCTTTGTCTATATTTGAAGCAAACGTGAAGCAGTGGTTGATTCGCAATTTAACATCCATATAAGGTCAAAATGTGGCAGAATTTTTAAGATCATTGAGGGGAATTGCATCAATAAATAATCAGTTAACAGGGACCTTTTCAAGGATGCTTGGAAATGGAATCCACAAGCCCGAGTATGTTTAAATGAAAGGTGGGTGCAAGTAATTTAATACAGCATTTCAATTCCTATATTTAAGCAAATACAGTGCCCCCCCAACGGGTGACTTCTCGGAGTTTTCTTTTAGTTTAGACTCTGTTTGAGTATTTTTATACAGAGATCTCCAAAAATTGCCTTTTAATCTCTTAAAAAAAATTATCAATGATAGAACCCCATCAACCGTTTGGAATTTAGTCATGATTCCCTCTATTCAGCCTTTTCTTTCCGAAAACACTAATTTCTCTGGACCACTTGAGCACTTCTTGATCAACAGCAAAGAGACTTTTGGACACAAACTAATTTAAAAAAAAAAAAAAAAAACACCTTCATATCCGCACATCTCAATATTGTGTCTTTTATATTTGAAGTGCCAGTCTAGTTTGGTGGAAATTCCGGTGTGAATGGCAGGCCTTAAGAACTAATTGCCCAGCATAAATATGTGAAGATTTAGCAAGTGAACTGGATGTATGTGGCATATGATTATTAGACGGCATATGTATAAAATTTGTTTTGAATTTTTACAAATTTTTACATTTTCATTTTTTATATTTTTATTTAATTAATTCATAAATTCTAATAATTTTGATCACTTTCTATTTAAAAAAAATTGATTTGAGATAAGTTTAAAAAATATAAAATTTAAATAAAAAAAATATTTAGAACTTAATTATAAAAATTTATATAAATTTAAAATTAATTATTTAATTGGACCATAAATAGAACTATAAAATTTTATTTTTACATTTAAATTTCAACTGGTCCTGTTAATCTTTAAGGTTAATCGTATGCTCTTCTTTTTGGGAAATTGGGCAGCACACTAGCCGCTAGATGAATGAAGAACAACAATTTTTCCGAGCCACCTAGTGCTATTGGCACGAATAACTCTCTGCCCTCCATAAACTCACGATTCAATATATTGGTAAATTGTATTCTAATAATTCTATTTTCTTTTTTTTAATCGGTAAATTATCTTATATTTTTAGCACAATTAATTGAGATATCTTTATTAATACCTCTTGTTTATATCTTTCTTAGTCTTTCAGCCCCTCTCTCAAAAAAATAAAAGAAAAAAATGTAGGTAAATTTCTAGAACGGTTTGCCACCAACCTGTTCCCTTGGGTAGGTGTAGAGTAATGCTTTTCGTATAATTCTTAATTTTATATCCACACAATAAAGGAGCCGCTGGTGAATGGAAGCGTTTTGACAATTTTCTTCCTCCAGGATCTCCATCTCCAACTCATTTTCTTTCTTGTTCCCAAATGATGTATAAGGGTATAAACACAGTTCACTTTATTAATTTAACCCATTTGCATTAGATTTGGGCATTTTCTTTCAATAAGCTCAATTCTTACTTCCAGAGCCTTTTTGATCAACTTCCATCTTTCAAAACACATCGCATAAATGAGTGATGTTTTAATCAGGTGTGCTTACTTTAATGTTTTAAACTGAAACATTCTTGATTGACAAAAAAAAAGAAAATCAATATAAGAACTCTCATATGCAATATACATTAGAATCCAAGTACCACGCCTAGCTGTAATATATGCCAAATCTATTTTGAAGGGGAACAGATAAAGGCATAAAGCTGTTCATTGAGAGAGAGAGAGAGAGAGAGAGAGAGAGAGTCGAGTTTTAACATGTAAACCTAACACTAACATCATAAATAACACAAATACAACCACATGCATGCATGCTTCTAGTGACCATAAAACTTCATTAAGCATAAACAATCAGTTTTAAGTCAGATAAATACAACGCACAGTTTTAAGTTAGACTTCAGTTGACATACCAATTAATGGGTAAACAAAAAGCACTGGGATAACTTCAAAGAAATCACCGAAGAACTCAATAAAGCATAATTAGTGTAGCTGCAAAAATAGACATATTTAAAAAAAATTTCTAATAATTTTGTAAAGGGATTTACAAAAAAAATTAATCATAAATCTTTATAAATTTTTACAGTTAAGTTTTTAATTTTTTATATTTTTATTTGAAACTTATATTTTTTAAATTTATTTTAAATCAATATTTTTTGAATGAAAAGCAATAAGACATTAATGATTTTTATTTTTTTAACAATGTTGACTATTTTTATTCAAAAAAGACTAATTTAAAAGAAATTTTAAAAATAAACATAAATAAAAATGTAAAAATATTTAAAATTTAATTAAAAAATTTTAAAGTAATTTTTATATATTCTATTTTATAAATCAATTATTACTAGTTTGATCAAGTCAACTTTGTCCTCATTCAGACTTAGACCAATTTATTTAACTAACCTTGAGATCTAACGAGAGCGCGAAAATGAGGACACAATTAATATGTATATATGGAATTAAAGTATTAACTTACTTTTATTTTATTATATTTATTAAATTGAAAGTCACACCACACATCTTTTGTTATTTTGGACTTTAAAATTTTTTAAGTTATCAGTTCAAATAGTGTTATTTTTTTCTTTATCTATTATTTTCAAAATTTTCATTTAAAATTTTTATATTATAAAATAAATTGGTTTTTTTTTTTTAATAAATTTTGTTCGTTCACTTTTGGTTGACGTCATTATTTTGTAATAAAAGCCAAATAAATTGGTCAAGAGTTGTGTAATGTTATTTCCTATGGATAAGGTTAATTAGCTAAGGTTTCATCAGGATGAAAACAAAGTTTTCAAGAAAAAATGCTGGTACTTAAGTAGTAAACTTTCTTTAGATGGATTAGTTCCGATGCATATACCATAATTACCCTTCTAAGAATATTAAAAATTCAATTGAATTTTAATATATAGTTATATTATTTACAATAATAAAATTATTAAATCTCATGTCCAACCCTAGTTAGCAGATTATTGCAGGGATGGACCATCGAGCGTCTAGTCATTGTGTTTTCTGTAGGGTTCGTGGAAATTCCTGACACTGCATGCATTCGATACGGATGGAGAGGGCAAAATTCAAATGTGGAATATTGGGAATACAGTCGCGGACGGGCTCTACTCGGGTGGCTCACGCTGGACTTTTGCGTCACTACCTTGCCCAACCGTTAAATGGGTTGACCCAACTTTTGGCACCACTTAGAGTTGGTCCTTAGCCGGAGTCTTTCTTCTCCGATTGGGTTTCTGTCTTTCAATCGTCAGAAATATTTTAATAATTAAAAATTATTTTTTAAAAAAATATTAAATTTGATGAAATAACCAAATATTTACGAGAAAAAAAAAATTATTTATCGTATAATTTATATCTCAATAAATTTCTTAATTAAAAAAAAAAACTACACAACATAATTTTAAGTTTAAATTTTGTGACCAACACAGTATTTATGCGTATATGTATGAGTAATTTCTTTTTTTTCTTTCTTTCTTTTTTTTTTGGTAGAACAAGCGGTAGTTGGTGAAATTGCATATGCATATATACACAGCAGACGGTCCAAACCACATAAATTTCGTAAGTTGGGAAACGCCAGCCATGCATATTCCCAAAACAATCTGATTTGGAAAATATGTAAATCGGAAAATTGGTAACGACCCTAAACAAAAAAAATAAATAAACAGCTTTTATATACCGTGATTCAATTTAACCTAAAAAAAAAACTCAGTTTTTTAATGGAAAGAAAAACGCGGGATGCTGAGGCATTCTTGAATTCTGGGATTCTATTTTCGATCAATCTCTCTCTCTCTCTCTCTCTCTCTCTGTGTTTTTATTTATTTATTTATCTGCCTCCGTTCCTGCTCTTCTACCAATCTTTCTTGCATTAACCGGCATCCAATTTCTATGCGTGTCTTTTTTTCTCGGTTTATTTTCCATTGATTTCGATTTCTAGGGAACAAAAAATGGAGGAAAACCGTCAAAGGTTATTATTGATCATCAAATTTCATTTTGTCTTTGGTGACGATGGAGGTAGGCCTTTAGAATCGTTGCCTTCTGCAGTGGTGCATTAGTAACGTGTCATGCTTTTAATAGCCTATCAAAATCATGCCATGAATAGAAAGGTACTTGAAATTATCGTGCGGGAAAGCAGATTAGTTGTAATCAGCTTTAATTTAGATAATGACATGAACCTGTCCCTCCATCAACCCCCACTGCAATAAACCTTCGGTTAATGGCAAAACTCAACATCCGAGCCTTACCGACAGTGCCATTATTGGTTGCTTGAGATTAGAATTTCGGGGAAAGGGAAAAGGCACAAATTTCAGATTTTTATTTTTAAAATTTCAAAAATTTATCTCGTTTAAGGACGCCAATCTTAGTGATGCGTACATCGTAATTAAAAAAAAAAAAATCAACCGCTCAATTTTTGTTAAGGATATCAAAATTTTTTAATATATATATATATATTTAAATATTGTTGAGGATGCCTTGTCTGGTGCGTTGGAGCTCGATTATATTACAAAAGATCAGTAGTCTTCCTTACAACAACATCAGCATTAAATGCCATTTTGAAATTAAGGGCGTTATTATTATTATTATTTACGCCACAAAAGGAATTAAAGGCGTTAATTAACTGTGTAAGTCGTGGATGTTATGCCAACTCTGAAGCAGTAGATGCCCGTGGGCCAAGGTCATCAAAAATTATACACGTAAAAGCTGGAAAAGCAGGTCCATACTTCTTTGGTCCAAGGACCATAATAGAGATAGGTTCAATCAATTTAACTGCAACTCGCTGGCAACATTAAAATGTCGCGACGTCGAGGTTCCCATCTGAGATTCATCTCAAACATTGGTCTAATTTACGGATTGCAAGTTGGGTACATTCTACTTCCTTGACAGATTTCGGGTTTGTGAAACAATGAGATAAGTTTCTCTTCTCTGGTTGAACAAGAACACCCCCCAACCATCTTTAAGACTTTTTTTTTTCCCTTTTTTAGAAGAAAATAGAAAAAAAATAAAAATAACACATCACGATCTCATTAAAAAAAATTGCACTGATTGTATCATATGGTGGACTGGACCTCACTTGAAATAATAATTTCACCATTTATGCATCTTTCAGTAAAATATAAAGACTTGCAATTTATCTATAAGTTTTACCTATACCAACTTTAACTTTTAATTGAATATGAATTCTCCTAATATCATATCAAACTTCGATTCACCTCCATTGTTCAAATTCAGTGTCTATCATTTTAGTTTAGTTTAATCATACTAATTTTACTTATTTAATTAAAGTTCAATTGTATAGTGTATAAGTATAATACGTACTAAAAAAATATATAGTCTCAAATTAATAAACTAAAGAAATATATATTTTGATTTATAACGTTTTTAAGTTCCTCAACCGACAAACTTAAAGTCACAACACAAATAACGGTGAATTGACTTAACGGGAAAGACTTCACCACGATGCAAATGAAGAAAAAGACAATACAGCGTGACGGATATGAAAGAATTAATACAAAAAATAACAATTGCCGTATGGAGGACCGTCCCGCTTAAATTGGGCTTATATGCCTATGGACCTCCCCAACTGCAAACTTCCCATTTATATACATATAGGCCATCAAATCATAAATTTCAATTTCAGTGTTTAAAGTTCATCACATACAAAACCAAACATTTGCAATAACCACGGCTTTAATGCTATCAATATTATAACTATTTCCATACATCATGCTTTGAAGTAAAGATCTGAGAAAGTTGTGAGCACCGAAAAGGGTATGGTCGACCTGTTTTGTTTCGTTTTTTTTTTTCTAATTTTTTTTTGTGCTTCTTCCATAATTAGTTGCTAAAAGGGTTAGACAGCAATTTTTGACAAAAAAAAAAAGATTGTTTTTCAGAAAAAAAAAAAAAAAAGATAGAAAGGAAGATGAAATGAATCGCTATAATTAAGCAACCCGTTTTTTACTAATCACCATATGACACACATATTGTCACTCGGGTACTACTTGCCGCATACAATCCCTCGCAGGATCTAAATTAAACTGTGATTGTGTTCGGTGATCACAAGAATGTGTTTGCACATATTTTACGACATTTTTTTTTTTTTATAATTGTGCTCTATAATGTAGACGCTGAGGACTTTAATTATTAGCACAATTTCCTACCAGATGCTTTGACATCTTATATAGTTGGACTTAAAGCCCTGCGAAACCTTCGTTAATAGGTCATACTTATTCAGATAAGGTTGCTGCAATACATGTTGACACACCTACAATTATATCTCATATCCAACCGAAAGTTTAGATGCCTGCTGGTCAAAAAAAAAAAAAATCTGCATTGCTCATTATTAAAGATAATGTTTTTTCCTCGTAAAATTGAAAAACGCACTTTATCCAAATTGAAGAAAGACAATAAAATATAAGTGAAGCCGGTGCAGTCTCGTATGAGTAGTTTATGCTAAACTTGCTAGTCTTCCTTTTAACATGGCTTTCGGCTCATTTCCTATCGTGGTGTCTGATATCTTCAAAATTAGCTATGAAAACCCTAATGTCTAGAAAATCGTTCGATCATTAGTGTGATCTCTCGTTTGGAAATATTTTCAGTGCTCTTGGCGAGTGACGCTCGAAGGGACTAGCGAATGTATTATCCAACAGATAACTGTTCATGTCATATTTTAAGAGCTCACACATCAAATTAAATATAAATTTAATTTTTAAAATATTTTTTCATTCATATGTCTCCATCACATTTTTTTACATACCTTTAATCCTCATTTTCTTTCTTTCTTTCTTTGTTTTTTTTTTTATTTGATGAGATTAATCCTTGTTTTATGAAAATTACTCTTTCAAAAGATTTGCATGTGATGGACCCTTATCTTGCACGCCTGTGCCTTGTAAGAACATACATGCCTTGCAAGGCTCCCAAATGGATGAAAAGGGGAAAAATAAAAGTTCTTAGTTTTTTTTCTTCTTCTATTTTGTATTTTTTAAGTAAATAACAAGATGTCAACTTCGCTAACTTCGGAGGGCAACATTAATGCAAAAGCTGTTGGCTTAACTGTCTCCCATACTAAACAGTAGCAATGAGGCGCATAACTACCCCCATTAACTCCACACCGCTCTTGAAAAACACCCCTGGGAAGCACCCTTCTCGACGATATAAGTTAAGCTTGCAGGTAGTATCGCAACAACATCTGTCACAATAACCAAAGCCACTAGAACGCCTTTGTGTTCCCTCCTTCCCTTTGTTCCCAATTTAATTTTCCACATACTCACCATGGTTTCTGGCGACGGCCAAAATTTGGTCTATAACATTAAGCTCTCATCGGTTGCGCCGTGTCGGATTACGGGTTCGGATGTGGTCAGTGAGCTCAGTGGTGTGGACTTGGCCATGAAGCTTCACTATCTAAAGTGTGTCTACTTCTTTGGTAGCCAAGAGAGCCAAGGCATGACCATCATGCGCATCAAGGAGTCCATGTTCTACTGGCTTAATGACTACTACACGGTCTGTGGCCGGTTTAGGCGATCTGACTCCGGACGGCCATACATAAAGTGTAACGATTGTGGGGTGAGGTTTGTGGAGGCACAGTGTGACAAGACGGTGGATGAATGGCTGCAATTAAAGGATTGTTCGCTTAACCATTTGCTTGTCTACCATCTGCCTATTGGTCCTGACCTATTTTTCTCTCCTCCACTTTACCTTCAGGTGAAATTTTCTACCATTCTACCCGATAATTTTTTGACATTCAAAGGAAATTTTCACTATTAGAAGTGCAAAATCATAACCATATGCATACGCGCGCGCGCGCGCGTGTGTGTGCATATATAGTTAGGAAGAAAAACAAAAATAACTACTATAAAGTGTCAAAGATTATTTATGTGTTCCAGAAAAATGAGGACCCAAAAGTAGAAATTTGCTTTATTGTCAGCGTCCTCCGAGAAGCTCCTCTTGAAATACAGGATATGATAATGGTCCATTAATATGAGTAGATATATAGCATTTGCTTGTTGAATGAAACATTTGGTAGCACTTTAGCCAATGATCAGAGAGTTATGCCTAGCTTTGGCCTAACCTAATTGTTGTCTAAATTCTGAAATGAACAAAACTAATTGGGATGCACTTTTCTTGTTGCTGAAAGTGGTTCTATTTAGAAGTAACTGCCGAAGGGAACCGGGTCTTTCCACCGTGACATGAATGCCAGCTGCCCCAATCTAATAAATGTAAACAATGCAGAGTTGCAGAATAATTCGTGAATACAATAATGCAGAAAGGGAAATTTTGGGTAACTACAAATTTAATAAATTCAATTGGATATATAAAGTTTTAAATTATATTTTTACATTTTTATACTGCATTGATTACGTTAATGTAATATAAAATATAAAAATATAATATAAAATTTTTTTCTGTCAACTTAAATTCATCAAATTCGTACTCACTTAGTGGTTCCCAAAACATAATGCTATATGCAATAACCAGACTTATTAATACGATGATAGAAGAATCAGATAAGGACATTTTTTCGTTTGCCAAAGGAAAAATTATATAAAAGCAATTTTCATGCACAATATGAGCAAACAATGTTAAAGATTTTCCTACATTTTTTTTCATCTTTTGAATTTCCAAGTTATCTAAGAACAGTATGACTTTATTCATGCTTAGGAGACATCTCTTTATTTGCCAACGCACAAATGCATGTCAACATAACTTTGATTTTGTGTCTGTGGAAAAGATAGGTGTCATGGTACTGCAGGTACTTGTTTTCCCTTTTTGTTTGGTGGCTTGTCGACAAGTGCTCTCTACATGCGTGCGTGTGTCCTTCCTTCTAACACGATCCAATAACCTCAGATAACCAAGTTCAAATGTGGAGGACAGTCTATGGGCTTAAGCTGGGCTCATGTACTCGGGGATGCATTTTCAGTTTCCGACAGCGTTAATATGTGGAACCCGTTCATTGCTGGTCTCAAGTCCAATGCGGCGCTGAACTTAACTAAAACACCAAACAAGCTCGAAAGTTCTGAAAGCCGGCCCAAACTTGCCAAGGAACCACTTTCCTTAAAACGGGTCGACCCGGTGGGTGATCACTGGGTAACACCCAATAACTGCAAAATGGGAACTTTTTCCTTCCACTTGACTACCTCTCAGGCATCTCACTTACTCTCAAGCATATGGGGTCAAACTCAAATCAACGAAGTTCCATTTTTTGAGTCTCTTTGTGCCTTAATGTGGCAATGCGTAGCCAAGTTCAAAGAAGGACATGAACCAAGCATAGTAACTCTTTGCAAAAAAGGTCCCAGCTATTCCGAGAATGGATTGACCAAAAGCCAGACCATAAGTTCTGTTAAAGCAGATTTCCCCATAGTTGATTCAGATTTGAGGAAATTGGCAAGAGTGCTGGTTGATCAGGCCGTTAATGAGACTAGCCAGATTGGAGAACTCGTGGAACAAGATGAGGGGGTCTCCGATTACATCTTGTATGGAGCAAATTTAACGTTTGTGGATCTAGAAGAGGCCAACCTGTACGGATTGGAGTGGAATGGACAGAAGCCAAAATCTGTACACTACACAATACAAGGTGTTGGAGATGAAGGAACAGTTTTGGTGCAGAACGAAGCTGGTCGAGATGGCAACAAGGGAAAGATTGTAACAGTGATTTTGCCGGAAATTGAAGTGATGAAGCTGAAATCTGAACTGAAAAAGAACGGCATTTTGCTTGAAGACGACGCTGAATGAGAGCAAAAGCTGGTGAATTTCGTTGTTAATTAGTGTTTCCAATCAACAATGGTTGTCTACCGGCTCATTTGAGCGTGCATACATACATGGTCAAAAGATGTCGTCATTGGTTAACCAAGAAATGGGTTAACTCAATTGTGCAATATCAGCACGACTTGTAAAGGCTCAACTCAATTATATAATTCACGTCTAACTGTCTTTTTAACGAAAAAAAAAAAAGTTTTCTTTGAAAAATATAAATATCATCAAAGGCAAAATCATGTGGCGGTGCAATTTAAAATTTTAATTATAAAGAATCATGCAGCCTAATCTGCCACACGAAATAATCACACCACCTTCAACGCATTCCTTGGCTTGGGATTAATGTATTTGCTTTATATAAACCGTTGACTTGACTTTTGTAGGAATCAGTTCGCATGCCATCGGTTTTGTTCCAATTATGATCGACTTGTGCAACGTGAATCATAACTGATTGCGTGTATGGGACCGGGCGGGAAAAACACTAAATTGGCTAGATAAAGAGTACAGATTTTGCAGTGATATACACCAGAGCGTTCATTCGTGGGAATTAAAAGCCATGCACATACAAATTACAGAAGCTGCAGAGTAGGTTCAAAGTCTTCCCAGGCAATTGCGGTAGCTTTCCATGCAGATCAGAAGCAATCTTCATATAGGCTGTCAATCATGCTGTCCTCTATCTCACCTCCCACACAAATTCGAAACCCACTCCTCCTCTATTCCTCTGGTAAAATTTCTTGTATGTTAAGGAGCAAGCAATTAAAAGAAAACACACGCGAGAAAAAAAAAAGATGCAGCCTGTATAACAAAGACAAGACGTGGCATTGCCACAGGACTGAACTTATGCGTAGCAGTTGCCATCTGACATGGCCAACAAAGGCAACCATAAGATTCCATATATATGTTGAGTTAGCTCCGCCGTACAATTTGCTTATTGTTGAGAGCAATGCTAACTGGATAGTGTTCTCTATCAAGAGCAATCGGGTAGAAGCGAAAGACAATTATTGATAAATTTAATCAAAACTCATCTGCGGTCCACTTGATGATTCTTCTCTTTGCCTGCGCATCCGGGCTCCCCACGACAGGGTCCCCTGTGCATCCTTGCTCACACATCTTCTCTTCAGACCCAACAGTTGAGCATGCCAGCGATGCTTCCACTCATGTCTCTCCTCCATTTCCTAATATGACAAAGAGAATCAATCATTGAAACTTGGCTTTTCAATCACTGATGCCATCAAAGTAAGAAAAATTCACTCCTGTCTGACGCGCAAATAACAATTATTTTCAATTGATAGAACTAATCTGTTTTTTCTTTTTTATCCAAATTATTTTCTGAGAACATAGAGCTGACTGATTGAAGCAAGAAAAGCACTTAAAACTATATGCATAACTCATTGATTAAAATAAACGAAACCCCAAACACCCACGACCCATATCAAAACAAGTTAAATACAAGTTTTTGAAAAAAAAAAAAGAAAAATTATACCTCGAAGTTTCGGTATTCGTATCGTCTCCTGGCAGAGAAGGCGAGGTGAAGGCTCTTAGCCACGTCGCGATCATAGAGAGCTCTCCTGCTGGGATCCGAGAGGGTTTCGTACGCCTCCTGGACCCGAATAAACCGCTCCGTGTACTCCTCGACCCGATCCGGAGGCGACACGTCTGGGTGGTACTTCCTGGCGAGCTGCTTGTAGGCCTGCTTGATATCGAGCAAGGTTCCGGATTCGGGTATACCGAGGAGCTCGTAGAAGCTGATATCGGTGGCGATTCTATCATTGGTTACGGCCTTGGTTCTGAAAGACCCGAACGCGACCCGGCTGGTCTGCGGCCTCATCCGGAGAATTGGGTTTGGTTTATTGACGGCAGCGGCGGCGGCGGAGGAGGAGGAGGAGGAGTGGGTGGGGAAGGCGAGGCAGAAGCGAGAGGCATCGCCGCCTGGGATCACCAATCCATAACAACGCATCTCTCTCCTTTTCTTCTTTGTGTATTTCTAGAGGTTAAATGTCATTTTAACAAGACTAGTTTTGCAATTTCCAGGATTTCTTAGGGAGAGTGTGAGGGTTATTATTACAAGCTTTGACCTCGAGCGGAGAACACGACAACAGCACCAAGAGCCCAAGAAGGAAGGAAGCGGCTTACCCATTTATAGCAACCGCCAACTGTTGGCTACCTTGTGCCAATAATAAGACGCTGACTTTAGTTCTTTATTTTTATAAACATATTTGTATTTTGATTGTCTGTTTTTTCTTTTTTTTTTTTTTTTGGTATTCAAACGGGCCTGCTTTATTAAAATTTCCGTGAGCTCCATACTTAAATTATAAGAAATTACTTATATTTGATACGAGTCAATAATCAAAGTTCAATTGGCAAGCATGAATGGAAGCTCACACGTGGGCTCTTTAACCTTAATTTTGATTCGCGAATCATCCAAATTTGGAATCTGTTTCCCTTCTCTCTCTCTCTCTCTCTCTCTCTCTCTCCTCGTGGAAAAACGAATGAAATTCATATGAAGTTGTGATTAGGTTCATAAAATAATATAATATTAAAGTTAAAAATAATTGAATGATTTTTTTAAATAAATATATATTTTTTAATTTTTTTAAAAAAATCATACTTCATCTTGTTCGATTGTCATAAATGAGAACAGGAAATAATAAAAAAAAAAAAGTAGTGCATACTAAATATCTTGACATTTTTTGGAAGTAATAAATGCCTACAAATTTATAGATTACCAACGAGGTCAGGTTAACGACATCTTTGCATCATGTGGGGTAATAGTAAAGACATCCTGAGTTTCGAGTTTGGAATAGACCAGACCGGATCGGACGTGAGATGAGACCTTACGACTCCACCTTCAGCCTGGCTGCTCTGCGTAAGTAACATGGAAAGATACTTTTCCATTTTCGATGCATCCGAAAAATAGCAATTCTGATTTCTATGCTCTGCCCCAATTTTGGGGTCAAAGGCATTACGGAAATAAAATTATGAATTAAAAAATATATTAAATTATGAATTACATTATAAAATAATTATATTTCGACTTCTCACTTTGCCTTGAGGAAATCAAGTAATGCCCTCATGAATTACACTCCTCCGACAAAAAGAATAGCCCTTACGAACGATCTGGATTCTAGAAGCAACATAACCGGCAGAAGAAATTATAGAAGAAGATTCTTTAAAAAAAAAAAAAAACAAATAAATAGTTAATAATTAATCAGTTCAATAATTAACCTGTCCATAGCACAAAGGAACGGGGAAAGTGAAACCAACGATATTCAACTAACAAAAACAAAAAATTAAAGCCGAAAAGGTGGCTGCACACCTTATGTTTGAACTAGAAACCTGCGCACTGAGTACTCCTCTGCAATTACTTAGCGGCGGTTCAGTTTTAATTAATTAGAGAGACAAAGAAGAACGAGTGGAGGGAGAGAGAGACAACGACTCTCGATAGGGAGAGGAGAGAGGAGAGACTGCCAACGGAGAGAAGAGAAAATGAAGAAAAAACATTGGAAAAAAAAAAACAAAGCGTACAAAAATAAGTAAATGTGTTAAAAAAGAAAAAAAAGAAAAAATGCAGTAATTGTATATATAGTGAACAAAACTTGAACGTTACCGTATTTAGGAAAATATTATAATTAATAAACTGGACTAATCTGATGGCTTACAAAAGCAAAATTTTTTGGACAGAAAATTGGCGGTTCAAATCCGAGTCCTCAAACTCCCAAAAAATTTGGACTTTTAACATCGTTATATTGAGCAATTGTAGTATAATTTTATTGTATTAGAAAAAAAAATTCAGTTTCTTAAAAAATACTCAATGATTAAAAATTTAAATTTTTATTTTTAAAATATCAAATTATAATCTTAAGAATTATTCTCATGGAAAAAGAAAACAAAGATTCAAATTGATAATTTCGTACTTTAATTTCCACACACCAAAAATTGAAAAAAGGAATATTCCTTGAGTAGTAGAAAGTCAACGCCATGGTTACTGATGGTAACGTGTGTAGACATCAATATATATACGTAGAAAAAAGTAATGCATAATTCAACCGTAGAAAAAAGTAATGCATAATTCAACCACTTCTTTTCACGCCAGAATAAGAAACATACATGATTAGTCAAAAAGATAGAAAGTGTTACTGGGAATAGGCAAAGGTCTCCAACAACAATCTAAGAAATTGTAAGCACCTTATGACAGCTCCAAGTGGCCTTCCTCAAATAGCTCGTTTTTCCCCTTGGACACCATCATAATTGTCAAAACCTGTCTGTTTCGGCCGTCCCGAGGTGTGAATTTGTGAATTAGACCAGCCAACTAAAAGCACTACTCGTTAAATAAGACTGTCAAAGCCGGCATTGATTTGACCAACTAATGTGATTCCTGCACTAACGATGCGATTAGGAAACTATCTCCGCCGACGCCTTGTTTTTCTTTAAACCCTTGTCTATATTTGAAGCAAACGTGAAGCAGGGGTTGATTGGCAATTTAACATCCATATAAGGTCAAAATGTGGCAGAATTTTTAAGATCATTGAGGGGAATTTCATCAATAAATAATCAGTTAACAGAGACCTTTTCAAGAATGGTTGGAAAAGGAATCCACAAGTCCGATTGTGTTTAAATGAAAGGTGGGTGCAAGTATTTTAATACAGCATTTCAATTCCTATATTTAAGCAAATACAGTGCCCCCCCCCCCAACGGGGTGACTTCTCGGAGTTTTCTTTTCGTTTAGACTTTGTTTGAGTATTCTTATACAGAGAGATCTCCAAAAATTGCCTTTTAATCACTTAAAAAAAATATATCAATAATAGAACCCCATCAACCGTTTGGAATTTAGTCATGATTCCCTCAATTCTGCCTTTTCTTTCCGAAAACACTAATTTCTCTGGACCACTTGAGCACTTCTTGATCAACAGCAAAGAGACTTTTGGACAAAAGGTAATTAAACGAACTAATAGAAACATAAAAAAAAAGGAAACCTTCACATCGGCACATCTCAATATTGTGTCTTTTATATTTGAAGTGCCAGTCTAGTTTGGTGGAAATTCCGGTGCGAATGGCCGGCCTTAAGAACTAATTGCCCTGCATAAATATTTGAAGAATTAGCCAGTGAACTGGATGATATATGTGGCATATGATTATTAGAAGGCATATTTATAAAAATTAGTTTTAAATTTTTATAATTGAGTTGTTAATTTTTACATATTTTTATTTGAATCTTATGCTTTTTTGAATTTATTTTAAATTAATTTTTTAAATAAAAATTATAATAAATTTGATTAATTTTTATTAAAAAATTAATTTGAAATAAATTTAAAAAATATATAATTTAAATTTAAAATATAAAATTTTATAATAATTTAAAACTAATTTTTTGATTAGACTATAGATGGAACAATAAAATCTGATGTTTACACTTAAGTCCCACCTGGTTCTGTTAATCTTTAAGGTTAATCGTATGCTCTTCTTCTTTTTTTTTTTGGAATTGGGTGTCACACTAGCCCCTAGATGAATGGAGGACAACAATTTTTCCAAGCCACCTAATGCTGTTGGCACGAGTGATTCTCTGCCCTCCATAAATTTATGATTCAATATATCGGTAAATTGCCTTATACTTTTAGTACAATTAGTTGGGATATCTTTATTAATATCTCTCTGTTTTTATATATATATATATATATATATTCAAGTTCTAATAACTCTGCAGGTAAATTTCAACGTTAGCTCTGTTAGGCAGCCCAAAAAATTGTGATCCACGAGAACGGTTTGCAACCAACTTGTTACCTTGGGTAGGTGTAGAATAATGCTTTTCGTATAATTCTTAATTTTATACCCACAAAATAAAGGAGTCGCTGGTGAATGGGAACGTTTTGACAATTTTCTTCCTCCAGGATCTCCATCTCCAACTCATTTTCTTTCTTGTTCCCAAATGATGTATAAGGGTATAAACACAGTTCAATTTATTAATTTAACCCATTTCCATTAGATTTGGGCTTTTCTTTTTTTAATAGGCCCAAATCCTACCTCCAGAGCCTTTTTGATCAACTTCCATCTTTCAAAACATCTCACGTAAGTGAGTGATGTTTTAGCCAGATATGCATGCTGTTGCGGACTGGCTCTGCTCGTGTGGCTCACACTGGACTTTTGTGTCACTACTTTGACCAACCATTAAATGGGTTGACCCAAATTTTGTCACCACTTGAGTTGGTCCCAAGCTACAGTTGGATTTCTGTCTTTCACTTGATGAATAAAAAATAAAGCAATGCATCGTAAAAAAGTATTTTAGTTATTAAAAATTTTATTTTTAAATGTTAAGTTCTAAGTTAGATAAAAGAACAAAATATTTATAAGAAATAAAAGTTATTTATAGTATAATTTATATTTCAATAAATTTTTTAATAAAAAAAAGCTACCCTGCATAACCTTAGTTTTAAATTTTGTAACTAAGACTGTATTTATGTGTATATATATGAGTAATTTCTTCTTTTTTTGTTTTTTTTTTTGGTAGAACAAGCGGTAGTTGGTGAAATTGCATGCATACATACACAGCAGACGGTGCAGACCTAATAAATTTCGTAAGTTGGGTAACGCCAGCCACGCATATTCCCAAAACAATCTGATTTGGAAAATATGTAAATCGGAAAATTAGTAACGACCCTAAAAAAAATAAATTAACAGCTTTTATATACTGTCATTCAATTTAACCTTAAAAAAAAAAAAAAGAAACTCAATTTTTTATGGAGAGGAAAAAGCGGGATCCCGAGGCATTCTTGAATTCTGGGATTCTATTTTCGATCAATCTCTCTCCCTCTCTCTCTCTCTCTGTTTTATTTTTTTTTTATATATATATATTTTTTATCTGCGTCCGTTCCTGCTCTTCTACCAATCTTTCTTGCATTAACTGGCATCCAATTTCTATGCGTGTTCTTTTTTCTTGGTTTATTTTCCATTGAGTTCGATTTCTAGGGAACAAAAAAGGGAGGAAAACCGTCAAAGGTTATTGATCATCAAATTTCATTTTGTCTTGGTGACAATGGAGGTGGGTCTTTAGCATCATTGCCTTCTGCAGTGTGGGAAGTGAGGTAGGGTTTTGGTTTTTTCCAAAAAAAAAAAACATCTTTTTTCACCGGAGTGAATATTAAGAGATTTCTGGAAATTGTTAAATGTGATATGGATTTGTGGGATGATATAAGAAAATTAAATATTTATTGTGGTCGGGTGCGTCTCATGCATTACGTAATAGTCAAGTAATTGTGTTATTGTGTTATTCACATGACATTTGAGAATATTCTTTGGACACGGGTTTCTGATGCCACGTAACGTGATTTGGCACGCTTTTGAAATTTGTGTCTTTTATCATAATTGTGAATTTCTTGGTTCAATTTTGTATAGGGGGTTGGATGCATGTAGGAATCGGTGTTGGAGTTCTTGGCCGTGAAAAACTTTGATATTTTCAATTCCTTGATCAATGGGGATATCGTCTGACAATGTTCATGGGCTCGTTTTGGCCATATCATCGAGTATTTTTATCGGGTCGAGCTTCATTGTAAAGAAGAAAGGTCTTAAGAAGGCTGGGGCTTCTGGAACCAGAGCAGGTTTGACTTTTCCTTTTTTGTCTCATCAGTTTTTCATCCTTTTTCTTTGGAATTGTCTCATTTGCAAGACTCTGGCTTTTAAATTACTTTATATATGCATGCAGCGATGGAGTTTTGTTAACCTTTTGAGGACATACGTGAATGTTGCCTCCAAACAACATTCCGTCGCTGTTTACTTTTTCTCTGATTATGTAGACTGATTGAGTCAGAGATTATATGGTGAGCAGGTTTGGGAGGGCATTCGTACTTGCTGGAACCATGGTGGTGGGCCGGGATGATTGCTAGTGAGTCCTGAATTCCTTTTTGTTTTTCCCCATTCTTTTTGCTCATGTCATGTTTGACTTTATCAACGTTTTTGTATCCCTTCTTTCAACGATTTTTGATGCCTTCTTCACTGTAATCTACTTGTATGTTATTTATTTACTTGCCCTTAATAAAGTTACCTGCATCATATGCATACATTAGTTACTTTTTGCGTGAGCAGTCAACGCTGATACTTTGACACTAGTGTCCTAAGTGTGGATAAAAAATAAAAAATAAAAGCTTCACTGTTGAAATGCGGATCGTAGCTAAGCAATAATAATAAGCATTATCACAGAAGATACTGCCTTCGTCTTTGAAACTCATTTTCTGTTCCCCATGACATGGCAAACACGATCCAAACATCTGAATGGAGGATTTTGTAATTGGTTTTCACTGTTCTAAATGCCTGCGCATGCCTATCAACATCATTTATAGCTAGGCTCCTAAGAATCAACAGATTAGGCTAGCACAGCATTCTGAACATATTTGCTTAACAAAAAACCTTAAAAGGGACATCACATATAGGGAATGGCTTGCATGAAATAGGAGATTGCCTTATGCTTTTGTGAAGGTTTTAGGATTTGAGAAGAATGCTGAGAATTTTGTAGGTCTATATATATTCATTTTATGTGGCTTGCTATTTCTTTCCTTTTCTTTTTTTCAAAATTGACATTCTTTGATGCAATCATCTACAATTTTGGATTGTTATATTATTATTTCCGGTTGCTTTTGGCTTGGCAAGGAAAAAGGGATCTGTTTTTAGTGTTGACTTTGTGTTTATGTTTTTGTAGTGATTGTTGGTGAAATTGCTAATTTTGCTGCTTATGCATTTGCTCCGGCAATTCTCGTGACCCCCTTGGGTGCTTTAAGCATTATTTTCAGGTATGGCCTATCTTATAACTGTGGTAGTGGAGATAAGCTTTTACCCAACAAATGTATACATTCATAGATTTCTATTTTTCTTATCTAGCTGTTTACATTTTTATGTAGCTGTATCTGACAAAATATTACTCTGCAGTGCAGTGCTAGCACATTTCATTTTAGAGGAAAAATTACACGTTTTTGGAGTTCTTGGTTGTGTTCTTTGTGTGGTGGGTTCTATAAGCATTGTTTTACACGCTCCGCAGGAAAGAAATATTCATTCTGTTAAGGAAGTGTGGCACCTTGCCACAGAGCCAGGTATGTCAGATGGGTGTTTAGTTTTCAGAATTCTTACGTTGTGCTTGGGTCTTCAGAGCATCTAACTCCAAAAAACACAAAAGCTTGAAAATGGAAAATGGAAAAGGCTTCCATTGCTCATTGCATCTGTATTCCATGGTCGTGATTTCAGCTGACAGTTTATATGCCATAAGTGCACAGAAATTATTCTCAGTTCTCCTTCCCAATCTTGCAATGCATGACAATTAGATTGTTACTTCTGAGATTGATATTCCCAATAGATCAGAAGCACTCTTCTGGCATAACTATCTGCTTTCTCTGCTAAACAGGGTCAGGGTTGGCAGTCACCGGAACCATTGTTTCTTGTACCTTCGAAAATTATAGACGAATTTGTGTTTTTCAAACTAGACAACAGAGGAAGTAAACTTTAGATGGAATCTTATATCTCTGTTTTCTTCTTACTGTCAATATGCTTCAAATGTCAAACATAAATTATGCAATAAAAGTGCACTGCTTGTCTCCCTAGAGTAAGACATAGAATAGGGGGTGCTACAATTGATTATTTAGCAATCCAATTATCAGTGGCCATGGTTATCGATCTGTTGATTGTCTCCTATCTATTTGGAGTCAAAGAAGAGTGTCTTGCTATCTCACTTTGCTTGTCTAGAAAATAATGGCACAGAAGGTTCTTCAACGACAATGTCTATGTAATTTGGATTTTTATGGATCCTTTTAATGTCAATTAAGAGATTTTTGTTTTTAACAGGTTTCCTTGTCTACACAGCCATAGTAGTTATTACAGTTGCTGTTCTCATTTTCCGATATGTTCCGCGCTATGGGCAAACCCATTTGATAGTCTATGTTGGAATATGCTCTCTCATGGGCTCCCTGACGGTCTGTCCATGTCTCTGATGGTTGTAATAATTATTTATCCAACTTAAGCTTTCGTTGGATTTAAAAACTTCATTTATTTGTCTATACTCTGTAGGTAATGAGCGTGAAAGCAGTAGGAATTGCTCTGAAGTTGACATTTTCTGGAATGAATCAATTCATCTACTTTCAGACATGGCTTTTCGCTGCAATTATGCTGTTCTGCTGTCTTTTGCAGATAGATTACTTGAACAAGGTAAAAAAAATAGTGTCTTCTTGCTCTGTGCAAATCCATATGTGTAATATGAAGGATAGGTTCTTGTTGACTTTTTATCTGAGTATGCTACCAGCCACCTGCTCACATAAAGAAAATGCATGTGATAGGAACTAACTGTTCGTTTCTTATTAAGTTTTGGGACTTTAAATAACTTGGTTTCCCTTATTCCGACTGTAGAATTATAATTTATATGCATGCAATGAGCCATTGCTAAAAGTCAGTACTATTAGTTGACTTAAACTTTCTGTTCTCAAACTTCATGAATTTGATCGCAAAATAATTAACTTAGATATGTCTTAATGTTTTTCAGGCACTGGACACCTACAACACAGCCGTTATATCTCCAGTATACTATGTCATGTTTACAACTTTCACCATTTTTGCCAGCGTAATCATGTTTAAGGTAAAATGGATATGATTTCAAGATTTGCGGGTAAACCTATGTGATCAAGGACAGAAAAAAGCCATGGCGAAGCTTTCTGATGTTTTTTCGATGTGCAAATTCCTTAGGAGAAGTGGGGATTTGAATCCCTACCTCTCTTTTCTGAACCCCTTTTGAGGGCTTGAGGTGGTCGAAGCTTTCTGATACTTCTTCCTTGAAAAAGAGTTTGGAGAGGTGTTTGACCTTTACGAGGGACCGAATTGACCAGTTTAAATGTAAAAGTCATAGGAATTAGTTTCATCACAACAAATGGAGTAGGACTAACCCTCTATAGGTTGTTTGCCAATAAAAAATTCTCGTGGTTAGGCATCACCTCAGTTATTCACCCACATCTGCAAAACTGAACTTGTATCGGAAGGTTCTTGGCCGTGTAAAAATTTGATGCATGGGTTATATTCTGATTGGTGATGCCTGACACCACAATTCATTTATTCTGCCTATCACTCAGTGCGATGCTGTTTTGTCTGTGAAGTTTTACTGCATGTGGGGGACTTGGATCAGATGTATGCTTGACAATATATTTGATGACAACTACAGGATTGGGACTCACAAAATGCATCCCAGATTGTAACTGAAGTGTGTGGTTTCATCACAATCCTTGGCGGGACCTTTCTTCTTCACAGGACAAAGGATATGGGAAGCAGTCCAACTTCAACCCCGGATTCTCATGCATCTACACACTCAAATACGCTTACAAGACGGAACTCCGGATAGTCAGTGCCACAGATACCAGAGTTCTAAGCTATGCATGGTCAATTTTTCAGTCTAGTACATTTGGCCAATACAACCTAGCATATGCCGGGAAGACTTACCGCCAAGTGAAAAGTGGGGAGGAGATATGTGCTTACAGTATGTGAACGTGAACTGGCAAGATGAAAATTAGAAGAATTTCTGTAAATACATAAGAGATATGAAGATGTGCATTCATGTTACATGGAGCGATGCTTCCACACTAGCGATGGATTCTCTCTCTCTGTTTTTTTTCGTTTGTTTTCTGTTTATTTCTTTCACCGGCAGATTAGTGTTTGAACATGTTGTGGAAGTAAGATTGGTGTTTTGGAGAGCGGGCGGCTGTCAAGAAATTTATACACATCAGTTAAGAGTTGATTGAAAATATGCAACTCTTTTTGCCACTGAGCGTGTTTAACCGAGATCAGAGTCGCCCCTCTACAATGGCTTGGCTCGGCAACTAACATGGAATTTAGCAGAATGGAACCCATAACCTCATATGCATTGACTCTAATTCTACCATTGAACAGAGTCCATTCTTCTTTCTCTTGGGTGACCTTTGGATATCCCAATTTATTATACCCTTTTGTTTTTCTTAAAATGAAAAAACACAAAACTAAACCGAGCGGAGAAAGCTTCGTAGGAGCCTGGCAGGTGCCAGTCAACATCAATGCACACGCTACGAAACAGGATGAGAGAATAAGGATAACAACAGGCTTGACCAACCTCAGAGAGACTCAGACGGGCTCTTGTGGATAGGGCCTCTGAGAGTCCCACTTAAGTGAAGACCCACTCAACGATGTCCAAGGAGTAACAGAAGCGTTGAACCCACTGCAGGTTTTAGTCAAACCGCGGATCGAACGTGGTTTTTTGCTTTTAATTAAAATAAAAATATTTTATAAATTTATTAATCATCATATTTATAAATTAAAATTTAAAATTATTTATAGATATATTTATTTAATTTTTATAAAAAAAATTAGCATTTAAGTATTATTAACTTGATTGAATTTTTTTATATTTGTAAATTAAAATTTAAAATTATTTATTAATATATATATTTAATTTTTTAATTAAAAATTTTATAATTTAAATATTATTAATTCAAAGGCTTTTTTTTTACATTTAATTTTGGTGTTAATGTGTTAAAATTTAATATTATATACTCAATATTAAATTTATATTTTATATTTATATATAATGACAACTAAAAGTTTTAAATTTAAATTAATATAAAAAGTGCACTAAATTACTACTTTAGATGGCATCAATATATTGGGCTTTGAGCCGCCGAATGAATTGTGCACGTTAGTTAGTGTTCTCTGAATAGAGAATTATTGAATGATATGCCAAAATATTAGGATTAAATTCAAAATTAGAATATTATTGCATGAATAGAGAATTAAGGATATTAATTTGATCTATTTTAGAGATACCACACTTGATTTCTCTCTTCATTTTTTAAACATTCTTCTAAGTAATAATTTTAAAAACAAATACAACATATAACATGAACAAGTATTAGAGGTAAGTCACGCTTCCATTTGGTATTAAGGCCAATAAATGTTCCAATCCTGTAGAATAGTCACAATGTTTTCTTTCCCATTATTAAAAAAGAAAAATTAAAAGAGTTAATATATATATATTATTTCATTTTATTTTTAAAAAGAAAGAAGTGCTGGCGCAGGCACATTGCCACGTCGTACATACGATAACCAGAAGCAGTCACCTTTCAGTTACTTCGGTCGTGACCGCGGCCCCCTTGTCCTTTCCAGACATATGCGGTTTTTTTTTGGTTTTTTTGGTTTTTTTTTTTAAATGCGTTTTTCTTTTTATTTATACCTAGAAATAGAAATAGGAAGAAAAATTAAACTAGCTTGCAGCGATACAGTACAGCGTACGTACACGACCCAACAAACTTAAACAAAAGGAGGAAAAAGAAACCAGCTTTCACTTCAAAAGCAGTAAAGTTAAAATCCCATTTCACTTTCTAGCAGATTCCATCTCTTTCTCTTCGATTTTTCCCGAGAAAATATCCAGCCATTCTTCTTCTGCAAATTCAGTTCTTTTTGCTTTCGAGGTGAGTTAAGCCCTCGGCAACTCTCTCTCTCTCTCTCTCTGGTATTTTCATGCTCAATTTTTGTTGGTTTGTTGATATGGGCAGGCCTTTCTTGAATTCCATACCCTAAAATATCTGTAATTTGTTGGTCTTTAAATTTTTGTTGGTAGAAGAATCTGGGGATTTGTGTTGATAGCTTGATATTGGTGTTGGTGTCTGATGGTGACATCAAAAAGAAAGAAATGGACGGAGGCAGAAGAGAAAACCCTAATTGAGAAGTATGGTGAGATGGTTTCTGATGGGACCCTAGCGAAAATGAAAACCCGTGAAAAGAAGTATAAACCCATTGCCTTGTATGTGAATTCTGTGCACCATGCTCGTGATCCTGTGGCATACACATGGCAGTGGACTTGGAAAGATGTGTCCACCAAGGTGCAGAACATGAGGCACCAGTACTTACTTGTTAAGCAAAAGATTAAGAAACCTGAACTCAACCCTGGGGAGAATTTGGGCGGTGGAGAGAGTGGTGACGGTGAAGAGTTTGATTGGTTGGAAGGGCTCACACATTGGTCGAATTTTTTAAGGTACAAAGAAGTTTTCGGGGATGTGCCCATTGCATGTGGATGTAATGTTAGCAATGGAAATGATTTAATGGGAGTACTGAATGAGGAGCATGAGAATGATAGGGGATTGTTGGGTGGTGGTGGGGTGGTGGATATGGTTGAGTTTGGGCATATTGGTCACCCTGCAAATGGGGACTTTGGTGGGATTGAGGCAGGTGAGAATGGGGTCCTAGGTTTGGGGTTTGATTATGAAGGCGATGAGGCAGAGGAGAAATATAATAGGAATAACCAAATAAGGGAGGAAGTCAATGGTTTCATGTATGAAGAATTGGAAACAAATGTTTCCAATGTGAGGAAGAAGAAAAGGGTGTTGAAAGGATTGGAAAAGAGGATGTTTGGATTCCTCTCAAACCAGTTGGGACAGTTGAGGGAAAAGGAGGTTCAATTTGAGCAACGTGAAGTGGAGAGAGAACGAGAATGGCAAAGGAGGGACAATGTTCGACTGGAGAGGGAGCAGGAATGGGAACAGAAGCTAGAGGATAGGGATAAAGAGAGGGAGGAGAGGGAAAAGACTAGAGCAAAGCTGAGGCGGCAGAGAATTCTGGAATGGGAAGCTAGGCAGAAGGAGAATGAAGAAATGGAAAGAAGGAGAAGGGAGGATGAGTTGATTCAAGAGAAGGAATGGGAGGAAAGAATGTTCAGGAGGAGGTCTGAGTGGAAGAAGAGGATGGATGAAATGCTCAGTCAACATCAGACAGAAATGGGGCAGATCCAGACTCGCATTCTTCATGAGCAACAAAACCTTACTGGTCAGTTGCTTGGGATTGTTTCACAGTGGACTGGTCATCCAACTGGCCTCTCTGATCACACTGGTGCCAGTAGCCATTATCTTTCACAAATGATGCAGAATTTGCACCATGTGAATGGCATGGTTCATGGAGATGCTAGGGTTGACGGAGATACGCAGGATGACCAATATATTGTTGATGGATGACAACTTTTTGGGGAAAACAGGATTCAATCTGTTGAGCTGAAAAACCAAAATGTGGTCAATCATGAGTCATGTTGACACCAAATGCAAAAGGTCAGAGAATGTCCAACTGTTTTTTCTCATGTATTGTTGATAATATATTCATGTAATCTTATCAGTTTAGTAGTGTTTCAGTCCAATAAGGCATAGACGTTTATTTGTCACATTTTTTGTTGCAACTGTATTTCTTAATTATGTCTTCTCTAACAGGATAGTGACACAAGTTATGTTTTGACCTCTTTGCCCATTATTTATCATTTCAATGGTTGTTTTCTTAAAGTGCCTAAGAAGTGTCCTGAACAGATAAACATGACGTCCAGGAAGCAATTTGAAGAGAGGCATACAGCTAATATCAAGTCTCGACATTGTTATGTGTGGCTATTTTGCAGCACAGCCAGTTTAATTTGGTTTTATAATCTTTTCACATCTGTTTTCAACCTTAAAACCAGGATCCAGCTGACTGCCCTATGGGTTTAATCGATTTGATTAAAAATTTAATCATCGGTTCAAACGCATTGATCTCCATTGCGGAAATCAATTCAATTGCTTAAATTAGGTCATATAATTAACATCAAATAAACTGTAAGCAAGTTCATACGACGGCTCTCCTCTTGTAAAAACATTAATGCGTATATTATCCAAACAAAAGAAAAAAAAATTGTAATATTAGTGCAAATTCTCTCATTCCTGCCATTAACGATTGAACCTTCGGGCTGGCTATCTTCTATTCTTTGAGTTTTCCTCGACATCTTTATTGTGGGAACAAAATATCTAAAATATTAATATTAGAACCCCACGAGGATTTCTCTTATCCTCTCCTCTCTCAATCCATATTAGTTCTCTGTCACAAAGAAAAAGCTTTTCCCGAAAATTCTATCAAGTTTATTCTTAATTCGTTGCTGCAACAAATTCCCTTATACAGTAAAAACTCAGGAAGGGAGGCAGAAAAGAAACAAATAAAAATTGTTAACGTTGGCAAAACAGGATTCGGCTTAGAGTGCCCGAGTATCCTAATCACTCGGATTTTAAGTATTTCTTAGCTTGATGTCTGTGGTGACTATTTGTGTTAGATAACGATCAAGTGACCAACAAGAAAGATGTTCCATCTTCTAAAGCATGGCTGATTCACCATGCTTGAACCATTGAGCATTACTTGTTATCTTCAAATGGTAAGTACAACTTTCACTGATAGGTTGCTGGCCATAAATGAAAAATGGACTATCATTCGCATCAGAAGATTGTACCACAGAGCATAACATTTTCAAAGCATCCCCAACAATCATATCTGTAGCAACTAAATATACTTTCGAAAGCTATACACAAAATCGGGAAATGTATAGACCAGCCATGAAGCAGTAACAATAAATAGTTAAATACATCAGCCACGGGCGAACTGCCCACAGCATTCAAAGGTGGTCATCCTTTAGAAGTTCCAGCAGGATGAATATGTAACTGCATTTGTTCCTTGAGTATAACTTCAATAGCATCCACAAAGCTTGACAAGTTTTCCCGCAAATCTTCGCCCAAGGAATTTGCCACTTCCTAATGAATTGAAACCAAAGAAAATGACTGAGATTATACATGCTCGAGTTTACAATTTTTATATGTTTGCTTACAAAGATATTCAAACAATAAGATGTTTGAAAATCACAGTGATTGAGTAGGAGGATCACTATTGAGTATATTAGAAAGAAGGTGTCCCGATGCATACTGTGGGGTCAAGGGAGAGGAAAGAGGGAAAGGAAAGAGGCACACAGCCTCATGCTATTTCTACACAGATTATTTTTATGATTCGAACCTGTGACCCTATGTCATAATAGAGTACCATTACACCAAAACTTGCCTTTTATGAGGATCCCCTATTGAGTATAGCCGTTGGTAACCTTTGCTAAAGATGAAAGTGACTTGTTCAATGTTATGGAGGAGAGGGACCATGGGCATTTAATACTATCATATATAAATAAGCGGGAACATTGCAATTCATCTCAATGTGGGGAGAAAAAGTGCTCACCTCAACCTTGCAAAGCAGGCTTAAAGGTATTTCCTCCAAATAGTGATCTGCAGTCTTCATAGATTTCAACTCCAAAGGAGAACTGAATATGGGCCAACCTGGAGAGACCTTTATTAATGCATCAACTCCAACTAAATGAGCAACTACTGTTTCATGTCTGTCCACATATTCCATTGAGTACCTGCATTAGGCATTATCTCAGTCTAAAATCTTCAAATGGTTAGATGAACAAAGTCAAACACATATAAACTGGCAAACAATTTCATTCATATGTCTATGAAAATGTTAAGAGCGTCAAGAACAATTAACTCTGCCTCATGCAGTCTCACCTTGAACCTTTAGCATTCTTCACCACAGCCTGCCTCACAGTGCATTGGATAATCCTGTCTTGGACCTTCCTTACAAACCACTCCAATGAAGACCTTGTCTCCATTAAAGCCAACTGTGAAAATAACTCTCTGCTATATTGCCAAATAATCCATTATGTTCCAATAAGAGTAAAGCAAATCAATGATTAGCAGACATTACAGGAAAAATTGGATGATAGATATAATCATTCCTCTTCCAAGTAGCATCTCCTGTTTGAAGCCATATGGATATACTCATCTTCATTTCAATTGATTATGCTCAAAGTGGGAAAATAAACACAAGAAGCACCTCGTAAAGCAACTCTATGAGTTTCAAACATCCATATAAGCATAACAGTCACAAATATATTCACGATATCAATCCTTCAATCAAAAATCTAATAGGAAACATAGGTTGTAGACATTGCTCAAGCTTTGCTTCCAAGGATCCTCAAGTTGCACAGGTGTCCAACATGTGTAGAAAACTCCACTAATGATTTAGTATCACACAAGCCAAACTGTTTCACATTCCTACCAACAAATTCTTTATAAATAGTCAAAGATGAGAGTGAGACAGTGATATTAGGCCTGTTAGGAGTTGTCAATGTAATCTTTTAAAAAGGACTAGAAGTTGGTGTGCTTTGCTGTTTTAACAGGAGACAGCTGCGTTATTCACCCTATAATTTATTGCTTGAGAGAAGTTTCACAAGATGAACCATTAGTTGACCCAAATATCTTACTTCCATAGAATCATTACTAACTAATGTTGAACATATTCTGGGATTCTACATTTTCTGGCCTCAGAAAGGCTACAAAGTTCTGTGCTCTGGCATCAATGATCATAATATGGTTGCAAGGGAAAATGGAAAATGCAAAGGGAAGGATATTCTCTTGTATGGATGCAAAAACTATATCTTTGTTTAAATATTCACGTGCCCAAAAAAAGAAAAACAATCTAAGGGATGTAAATCCGAAGGATTAACAAACCTGAAAGACTTTGCAGCATCAATAATGTCACCAATGTATACATCATTTGGAAATATCTGAACAAAAATAGCAATAGCATTACTAACCATGACCAAGCAGACAATGACAAATTGAGGAAAAGAATTAAGACAACACATATTTCAAAGAAGCATAATGCCACCACCTTGTTAACTTTTCCTTATGTGCCAGATTCTGTTTTAAAATACATAGGACTTTGAAGGAGAAGAATCTGATCTTCTGCCTCCTTGGTCCCCTTTATTATTACATACTTCTGAGAACCCTTATGCAAGAGATGCTATGATCTTTAATAGGAAAAAATAGTATCCATACCTCAACACTCTTGATTTCCATTGTTCCATTAATAACTTCTATCAACAATTCGTGATTTATTTCAGATGGCTCAGTGGTGTCTCCAATATTCTGTTGGCATGGTAGTTCTTCTAATTTTGGAACATACGTCCGCAATGATAATCTAATGCAGGTTCCATCAAATTCGATTACTTTTAAACCAGAAAATGCCTCTTCAATTTGTTCCAATGCATCAAACCTGGCAGCAATTAACAAAGAAGTATGTATGAAGCAGGCACACAAAACATATGATATGCAAATAAGTGAAGCCTGATATGATACCATCACCTTGTAAATACATATTCAAAATCCTGCAAAGACTTCAAAACTGAATTTCTCTCATCAATTTGATTTTTCAGCTTCAAAACCTGAAAGGAAAAAGAACAGCCATAAACTAGAATCAATACAAAGTAGCTACAGGAAAACAACTCCATTAGAGAAAAATTAGACAATTACTGGCTACAGCACACAGGACCAAAGCAATACATTTGATGTAGATTGGAGTTGACACCCTGATTGAATAAAATAATTCAAAATATGGATAGCATGTTGCTAAAGGAACACAATATTTGACTTTCTTTTTACATGCACCATCGCCTGGTTGTTTGTCCCCTTGTATGAGTCCATACAATTACAAATATAACATGTGCCATGCATTTGCCCATGTCATTTAACCATGACAATGTAAGGTTCAAGCAGTGTTAAACAAAAGGATAATCCTATTAATACCTCATACTCTTCATCTCCATGCATACAAGTTAAGTTTGATTCATCTTCTCTGTTGAAGGATGCATGATCACTTCCTTTCTCCTCCTATCAAAAGGTATGCAAAATGAGATTCCAAGGACTAAATGTCCTCTTTTTTCCTGTGCAAGTAACCCTCAGAAGACATGTAAGAAAGGCAACACATGATTACGCAAGAATGCTCAACATTACTATCAATTTCCAACACTCATTTTCCAGATCCTGCCTTCAAATCAGAGTTTGAATTCAACTACAATCATGAAAAAGCCAATATGTCACTCCATCAAGTACTTGGACTGCCAGAGACACAGTAAACATGAGTTTCAGATAAACATCTGAAGCATTAGAGCAGGGAATGGTCCAGTGCCTCATTCATCAGCAACAATTCAAGTAAAGTTACCAACAATTTGATATCAAATCCATATCAAGGATAACCACAAATGTTAAAAGTTAATTTGGCACATCTCAAGGATACCTTGCCAGAGATACATAGAGAACTGAACAGTAGGGAGGAATGAGTAGTCTGAAATGGACTACTAGACAAGCAGGCAATTGTGTGTGACCTACTTAAAAGGAAGTTCAGTAGGGGAAATGTCTCATAGCATTTGGTGAACCTATATAGGTCCAAAAACATCCAAAAGTTGTGACTTGAATGCTCTGTTCAATTGCAACATCGGATAACAAGTTAAGCAGGCAAAATCAGAATACAGCCAATGGCATTATGGTCATAATGTGGAAACCCAGAATTTGATGCAATCATTGTTACTAGGAGACAGAACCCTTTCAATTAACAGTGACTATCTTTCTTTCTTTGATTGTTTTTTTTTCTCTCTTTTTGTGTCTGCATGTAGAAAGTACCCAGATGCAATAACATGACAACAGCCGACAACCTTTTGTGCTTGTGGTCCCAATAAATTGTCATTGAGGAATAAGCATGAGCCAATATATTTTATTTTGAGAATCGGATATAGAAGATTTAAAGTAAATGTTCAAAATACACTAACCTGTGATGTAATATAATCCAACAAGCCCTTCATTGCTTCAAGATCATTCTCCAATTCACTAGAATCTGGAAAGTTACCAAAAATATACATAACTTGACACATGCATAAATATCTCATTATACTTGTTAGTAAAAATTCCAAATATTTATGACCTTCCTTATGGGTTCTAGTAAGAACATCAATTTCGTTACATATCTTAGCACTCTCGGCCTCTGCTGTAGTCAAATCCTGCTTCAAGTGATCAACAAAAACATCTGCATCAACAATTATACACTGTTTAAGCATATGGAGCACAAAAATCTACATGCTCTTTCTCGAGAAAGGTTTTCTTTCTTTCTTTCATTTTTGGAATTCTAATCTGCAGGCTTCCAGACTGTGGTTTCCTCTCACAGTTTTTTCACAAGTTGCAATGCATTGCACATTTGAGTTTCATAGAATCTTTAAAAGAAATAAGAAATTCTAAGTCCAAATGCCAAAAGCAGTGGGAAAATGCACACAAAATCTAACCACCTCCCTTAAAAACACACGATGTATGTTGATTGCGAGTTTTGAACTGCCATAAAAATAGAAGCAAATGGGGGTTATCAGTTCTTTAATGGAACCCACAGAGTCCCTTTCTTTGAAAATGGTCTTCGAATACTGAACCACAGAAAATAGACTGTTCGACCATATAACTAATAAAATAAAATAAATAAATCAAGATTCAATTGAAAAAATACAAAGGAGTAAAGGGAGAATTACCTAAATCTTCAACTCCTAAGAAACTGAAATCCGAGCACTCGGTCACAATTTGCTTCACTTTGCTCTGCCAAAGAATTATCACATTTTCATAACAAAAAAGAGAAGAAGAAAAAAATAATACAAGAATGCCGGGATAAGGTAACAGAAAATAGAGAGAATTTTAGAAAATTAAAAAGAAAAAAGAAAAAAGGAGCAATACCTGAAGTTGAAGAGCACAATCTTGAAGTGATTGCTGTGAATCTTGAGAGGACATTACGGGGCCATCATCGTCTTTACAGTTACTGTGAATTTCTTCGAGCTCTTCTACCCGACTGCACTTTGCGCATGTTGAAACCCACAACCCAAACAATCAAGAAAGAAAGGAGAGAGAGAGAGGAAAGCGAGAGAAGAAGTGAAGAACCTGCGAATGGCATCGAGATCTAGAGGCTCTGATGAGGGACTGCTCTCCATTTCTCCCTCCGAAATCTGATTCGATCTCCCGCTCTAAGCTTCGGGACTGCGATCTAAGGATTTGAGGTTCTCTAAAAACTACGCCGTTTTCGGAAAACTCGCAGAAGGACAAGAACAAGGAGAGGGCCTGGGCTTACCTCATAATTAGATCTCACAAAGATGGGCTCTTATATATATATATATATATATATATATATATATATATATATTTTTTTTTTAATTTTTTTTTTAAAAGGGAAAAAGGTACGTGCAAATGTCGCCGACTTTAATTTACGCGGGGTTCAAACGACGCCGAAGCAGGCTTTGGGAAGCGTCTCGGTCTATCCCATAAAGACAAGGCCTTTTTATTTTATTTTAATTTTTTTATTTTTTGTCTGTTAAAAAGATTGCCGTATACCATTATTTGTAGAGGACGGGGTTGCGGTGGAGAATAAGAGTTCGAATCCCACTTCTTAAATTGGAGGCACGCGTCTTTAATTGTTGCAGCTGAGCCATACCCTTAAAAAAATACCTTTTTATTACGATACCTTGATTCCTGAATGTAAATTATGATTTTTATTTAAAAGTGTGAAATTTATGGGAATATGATTATTTTATTATATAGTTTTATGCTTTTTAAAATTTTTAATAAACCGAAAAGTAGTATAAACGACGCCGGAGCAGGCTTTGGAAGCGTGTCACTGCCAACCATGCCTATAAATACAAGTGCCCATCCCCCTTTCCCTCCCACTCCCAAGAATCGCAACGGCTACGTATTTTTCTATGTTTTTGAGGGCCTCTGCCTATGAGTTCCAGGATTTGGTCTCTTTGCACGATTTATTCTACGATCTCATCCGGTAACCTTCTTCTGCTGTATTTTTATAAATCTTTATTTTTTTTTGTGTTAATTTTACTGTCAGGCTTTTATGTAAAAATAGAATGGTTTCCTGAACGATTGATCCTGCCATTTCTTTCAGTCACCTTCTTGCGCCGTATCTTTATAAATTTTCATTGACTTTTTGTTTCTTGTTTTAATTTTACTGTTAGATTTTTTGCTACTTTTCTGTAAGAATATAATGTTTTCTTGAACGATTGACCCTACGATTTCTTTCTGTTACCTTCTTGTGCTGTACTTTCGCAAATCTTTATTGTCTTTTTGTTCTTTCTTTCTTTTTTTAATTTTACGGTTAGATTTTTTGCTACTTTTACATTTTTAATGGTTATTGAAGAAGACGAAGGAGAAAGAAGGTTTTCCCTTTTTTTTTTTTGGTAAAGAAGACATACGAAGGCGGATATGGAAATATGGAACGGATTAGTTGTTGAGAAATAAAGCGAATAAAATTAGGGGTTAATTGCAAATATTCCAAAAAGTAGTGATTGATTTGGGTTTTCAACTTCAATGATTGCTTTTTCACTTGTCCCATCCGAATTAACGGACAAGAATCAAGATGGTCAGATGAGCACACTACTATCTGTTTGGGCTAGATTACGGCGGGTGCAATCAATCGAGCCAAGGTCGGGCGCGCCAACCCGAACCGAAAACATTTCCGACCCGGTAAGTAAACTGTCATTGTCAGAAATCACTGTTCATGAATCATCAATTAGTTGGTTAGGTTGCCGACGTGGCACCTAAATCCAAATTCTCTCGATCTCTCTCCGCCGATGACTCCACTTTTCCAATTTCTGCTGATTCATCAGTACACCAAACAGTCTCTGCTTTTGTTTGGCAAGCGGATTGAAAAAAAAAAGAAAAAAAAATGGAAGCAACAAGAAGAAGAAAAGGCAGAGGACGACTGCTGCTGCCACTGCTGACAGTGATGATTAACATGACAATCGCATGGGCCAACTTCTTCAAGCCGTTCAACGTGAGCTATGACCACAGGGCTCTGATCATCGACGGCCACCGCCGCATGCTCATCTCCGCCGGAATCCACTACCCTCGCGCTACTCCCGAGGCAATTCAATTTTCCTGACAAAATTTGGATTTCCATTACTTTCGCATGTTAAACTTGATATAATTGCTTCGTTTTTTTTTTTTTTAATAACACTTTTGCTTGATTCTTATTTGTTGGCCGGGAACTGGAAGCAATGGTGATACAGATGTTCTTGTGAGATGTTTTTCGATTCTTAAAAAAAAAAAAAAAAAAGAGGCAAGAGCTGATGGTTTTTGTTGTCTCTAAACACTTGGACGGAAGAGAATATAACTGTACAAATCATTTTATTCCCTGATAGTCTCTGGTTAGCGAGCTTGAGATATTAAAATTGTTGCTCCTGGCTTGGTGTATTAGGAAAAATAAAATTAGAGGGATTACAGCGTGTTGGCTGCAGTATTGTGTTAATGTTCCTCGATAGGTGTCAGGCCTACAACAACCTGATCAGTATTTTGTTAGCCTAATTGCTTTTGTATTCCATTATTCATGCCTAGTACTTCCTCTGTGTTTTGGGGTTGATCTTGATTAATTTGATTGTTTAAGCTCACATCTGTTTCCTGTAAGATCAGATGTGGCCTGACCTGATTGAGAAGAGCAAGGAGGGTGGGGTAGATGTGATTCAAACTTATGTATTTTGGAATGGACAAGAACCAGCGAGAGGACAGGTGCATTAGACTTTTTGCTCAGCTGCTCTGTGATAATAGGCTTGTTGTCCATTATGTGAGATAATTTCCCATGTACTAAAACATTTAAACCCTTTTTCCATCTTCTTGTGCAGTACAATTTTGAAGGGAGATATGACATTGTCAAGTTTGTGAAGATTGTAGCTGCTAATGGACTCTATCTTCATCTTCGCATTGGTCCTTATGTTTGCGCTGAGTGGAATTTTGGGTCTCACCTTCTTTTCCATTTTAATTTGAGTGATTCTGCTTGCTTATAACTTCTCCAAGTGCGATGCCTCATTTTACCCTTAATGCACAGTGTCATTTATATGATTTAGAGCTCTTTTTTAGTGCATTAATTTTTCTCTTAGCATGTACTTAGCCCCTAAATGATCACAGTTGCACACAGAGGAGACGGAGATTTAGTGTCTCAACCAAAATTATGTAGTGTCTTATAGAGCCTTGTGTTAATTTGGAATTGTGGTAGCAATATTTCTTGTAGTTTAAAACTCAAGTGGAAATATGATGCTACCTCCTGATGGGTTCAATAACTACATTCCAGCAAAATTCAAAATTGCCTGTTGAATTGGTTTCTAAATTTGTCCTACAATACTGCAGGGGCTTTCCTGTTTGGTTACGTGATGTTCCTGGCATCGAATTTCGGACAGACAATATTCCTTTTAAGGTGGAATGGGCCTATCAACATTTCACTTTCAAATTTGAGTTACTTGTTTTATAGCTTACGTGGCATATTATATTTCTTCAGTGCTATTTTTTCAGCATTGAACCCTTGGTCTACATAGGATAAATATTTCGACATTGCCAAATTTTGCTCATATTTCCTTATGTTGTGTTAGTTTATACATTTATAACTGAAGTCATCATGGGAAGCCTTCAGTTTTCTCCTGCATTTTGCCTCTTTCTTTGGCCATCTTTGTTAAGCATCATGCAGTTACCCATGCATCTCTTAGGATGGATGACAATGGTGTTTTTGAGTCATGAAATGCAACACCAAATTATTGTTATCTGTGTCTCACCAACCCACTTCTGCCTCCTCTCGCTATCAATTGTCATCCATTGGAGCATTCAATTTGTGCCCAATTTTTCCTTTGTATAGGTTTTCATTTTTTCTTATGCCAAAGTTGGGAGTTGGGAAACCAAACTGTGTTGTCTTTTTTTATTTATTTCCCTCTATTTCCCTGGAAATTGAACATTTTGTCTTTCTGGTTTTCTTTTTTTTCTTTTTGGGGGGAATTGGGTTTGCAAGATGCATGATTGCCTCCTGCTCAGCTGAAGTCAAAACACTTCAACGACCTCAGAGTGACAAAAGCATGGTGTCTTTTCATTTTCAGGTGGAGATGCAGCGTTTTGTTAAAAAGATAGTGGATCTGATGAGAGAGGAAATGCTTTTCTCCTGGCAAGGTGGTCCAATCATCATGTTGCAGGTTGTTTAGACAATTTGTTTCTTTTGTGTGCATAAGGCCAATAAAGAGATGGCTGTTTTTCACAAGTTATTATGTCTGCATTATGCTACAAAAATATGGGAGGTGATCAGAATCACATACTCATTCTGCTTGTTTCCAACATTTAATGCATGACATGGTCATTAAATGTTGCATGGGGATAAGATGAACTGCTGAAATGTGGATATCTCATTCTATCCTTCAAGTATTCTCAATCTCATGTTTGTGGACATGAGTAGGAGGCACAGGTTAGAAGCATGCCTTTCCCACCAAAAGAGACCCTAGGAAAATTTTGAACCAACAGGACAGTCTGGGGCTTTTAGGCACCAATGCCAACTCCTATTTTCAACTGATGCTGTGCATATTATGACTAAAAATGCCATAACAGCAAGATAATTTTGACAGATTGAAAATGAATATGGAAACATTGAGGGCTCATATGGTCAAGGAGGGAAGGAATATGTTAAGTGGGCTGCTCGGATGGCTCATGGGCTTGGTGCTGGAGTTCCATGGGTAATGTGCAAGCAGACTGATGCTCCTGAAGACATTGTAAGGTCTTCATCTGCTATAGCCGCATTCTATTTATTCAAGCAATTGCTTTTGTGCATAAATTGTTAATGCTGACAATGCAGCCTGATAAGATGGAAAATTTTCTTTGAAAGCAATTTCAGAACATGTGAGATTTTGAATTGTTAAATTCTAAATTTTTACATTTTGGCTGTCTGACAGATAGATGCCTGCAATGGATATTACTGTGATGGTTTCAAGCCAAACTCCAATAAGAAACCAATATTTTGGACAGAGGATTGGGATGGATGGTATGGCTATTACTCTTGATTGACAGGTTATCCTTGTTTCTCCTTTTGGATTGAATTAAACTAAAAGAAATTAGATTAGTATACATTTAGGTCTTTTTAAGGTGGCGACACATTGAGTTTCATAGATCAGTGACTTGGAAAATGAGGGGTTGAAAGGGGCTGACATTTCAGGGAAATGCATCTCCATTTTATGTAACATCTTCAGATGCAGTATAACTGTGCTCACAACTTCAGATCCTGTCAGACAAATTCTATAGAATCTTAAGAAGACAAGAATAATTGTGCTCACAACTTTAGATCCTGTCAGACAAATTCTGTAGAATCTTAAGAATGCAACATTGAATTCTTACGGCTGCATACCTGCAGCCCTGTGGTCTACTCCCCATTTTTTGAGGTACCTTGTTGGATCCCACTGAATGTGGTCTTCATGACAAGGCACTAGAACTGATGGTGATAATGATGGTCAGTCATTAGCCTGCTATTTTTAGCAGGGATGGCTGACTTATTGGGTGGATGTGAGGTGTAGTGCAACTTATGTATTACTTGCTACTTGATGATGTTTCATATCACCATCTGATCCCCTGGATTTAGTTATCTTTTGCTCTCTCAACTTGTCTGTCATAGTTGTGGTTTAATCTTTTGTAGTTTGTAAAAAGTTTTTAATCCTTTAAGGCATGTTCAACCTATGCATGTTTGGGTTCTATATGACTACAATTTTGAAGTTCTTTCATTTTAGATATGTTTTAGTTTACTACACAAGTATTCAGGCCTATGTTGCTTTCAGTTCATGGACCTGATCCCTGAATTTCGATTTGACTTTTTGAAGGTACACAGTCTGGGGAGAAAGTCTGCCTCATAGGCCTGTTGAAGACCTTGCCTTTGCAGTTGCACGTTTTTTCCAGCGTGGGGGAAGCTTCCAGAATTATTACATGGTATTATAGATGACTGAAATAAATCCTGATCTTTGTTGACAGGAAAACTTTCGTAGCAAAGTACATATTCAATGAGACTGTCACCAAAACATATATTGTAGTTTGTTAGCATGGTGGGTTGGATAAAATAACTGTAAATGTCCTTTCTTGTACTGGAGTGTTTCTTTTGGAAGCTCTTTGGCAATGCCCTTATCAGTTTTGTTTGTTAGAATTGAATCCTTTTATGCAGGGAATAATGTCAACCCATGACATACAATTACCAGTGAGCAAACTAAGACAAACTATTTAGCAGCATTAAACATCTGGGAAGGCTGTGTATTACCTATGAAATCTTTTAACAGGGGCTGTAAAATAAATAAATAGTATAAGTAGCAAGTGATTGCCAATAATTGCTTTTCTGATGTAAAGTTATGCCAAACTGAGTCTGTTATCGGATTGATGTGCATATGCTCACATGACAAGCCTGTTGCTTGGTTTCAGTATTTTGGAGGAACAAACTTTGGGCGGACTTCAGGGGGCCCATTCTACATAACAAGCTACGATTATGATGCTCCAATTGATGAATATGGTATGTTCTGGACCTTGTCTTCTCCAATTGTGAACTAAAAAATAGTCAGTATCTCTCCCTTCCATTGAGGGTCCCATTCTTAGCTGTAGAGTCTAAAACAAAACAGAAAAGCGCCACATTTAGCTGAACTTTTTGGCATATCTAGCTTGCTCTTGAATGGAGTGTGTGTGGTCAACTACCTATAATCAGTTTCTTATTGACCTGTAGTAATTTACTATAATCACTTTTCTATTGACCCATGGTGATAAACTATCCTTTTTTTTTCCCCTTTGGAATTTGCTATTCAGGTCTGCTGAGTGAGCCTAAATGGGGGCATTTAAAAGATCTGCATGGAGCTATTAAGCTTTGTGAACCAGCTCTAACTGCTGCAGATTCACCTCAGTACATCAAGTTGGGATCAAAGCAGGAGGTTTGGCCTATATTTACTTATTTTTCTGGTACATAACACGTTTTAGGTTCATCAAATCTGTAACTTTTCTGTAGCAGCTTATAGACATGACAACCAAAAGGTCTTATCCTTCTTATAGACTTGTGCAACTTACATGATACATGGACATGCATATTAAAAGTGAGGATTGTCTCAAGGACGTGCACAATCCCTGAAATATGAGAATAAAAGTATGGCCATCTTTCTAAGGGAACATGAGGCAAACTTTTCGAGATTCCTTTTTTTGAACAGTAACTTTTTGAGATTCCTGAGTTTTCTTTCTGGAAAAGGAACATATAATTAAATGCCTTATAGCTCTAAGATGTTAATTGTATAACTAATAGAGATGTACCATTTTTTGTATCATACGTGTCAAAGCTTGAAACATTTAGATAAATATTACTATATTCCAAAATTTTGTATTGTTTTGGAATAGAGGAAAATTGGTCAATTTTCTCCCTTTGCAATTGATTTGTACTCAACTATCCTCATCTTCTTCATGAGGCAACTTTTTATACTTTCTTCTGGACTACATTTTAAATCTGTATTCTCTGCATCGCTATTCACTATTTTCAGGCACATGTGTACCAAGAAAATATTCAAACTAAAGGTTTAAACTCAACTCGCTATGGAAATCAAAGAAGTTGTTCTGCATTTCTTGCAAATATTGATGAACATAGGGCAGCAACTGTGAAATTCCGTGGTCATTCATATACTTTACCTCCGTGGTCAGTGAGTATCCTCCCAGACTGCAGGAACACTGTGTTCAACACTGCCAAGGTTTGTTTATCATATTTAGGACACTGGGAGAATTTTAAATTTTGCACATATAAAGCATGCTTGTTTGAGCACTTGTAGATGTGATATCTTTTTGACTGACATTAATACTTTAGCTCAAAGTTTTAACCTAACCTGCTATGGATACGTTTTTTAGTTAACAGTTTAGCAAATGCCTATGAATAATTTGTTGTTTTTAAAAGAGGCAGAATTTTTTAGATCTTGAACTTAGGAATTTTTTTTCCATAGAGATTTGTAAGTGGAGACGAGGATGCAGTATGCATGCTCTTGAAGGCCTTATTTTCCACAGTTTGAACTTTCTTCCCTGTAGGCTTGCTAGTATACCAATGTCTACAACTAAAAACAAGTGAAGATTTCTTGTACCTGGGTTGACTCACCATTGTTCTTTGTCATGCTACTTCTCATAATAAGAAAGAAAAAACCCAAAGATTATGATTTTTTTTTTTTATAAATTTTTCTGTTACTCTTCAAAAATAGGAATCTCTCTCACTCTCTCATGTTTCTGAGGCATAAATGAACCAATAACCTCGCCACTTGAACAATTCACTGTAGATTATATTGAAGGCCTGATTTGACTCTGTGTGGAGATGATGAATATGATGCAAACAATCTCTCCTCGGTTTTCTCAGCATAATGAGATTATAAATGTTTTCTTGTTACGCTTATGTGGCCCATTGGTTCTTCTAATTCTTTTGCTTGTATTTTTTTTCTTTTATATTTTTTAAATAAAAACTCAGGTTTCTGCACAAACATCCGTGACAGCTGTTGAAACTCAGTTCTCAGATATTGCTTTACCCCAGCTGGCTCAGAATGGGGGTTCCTATGGGCCGAAGTCCTGGATGACCATAAAAGAGCCAATAAGTGTTTGGAGTAAGGACAATTTTACCATTGAAGGCATATTGGAGCATCTGAATGTGACCAAGGACCATTCTGACTACCTGTGGTATTTTACCAGGTACATGGTTGTCTGCTATTGTTTTTGGCTTCACAGGAAAAATGGTCTAATATGATGTGGCCAACATTGCTTCAAAACCATTGCTGAGTGCTTTCAGGTTAAGCAAGCCATTATTGAGAACGAAGAACTTCTGTTGAATTGCTATGTTAGTTAGTTGCTTTTGTTTTTTAGTTGGTGATGTTGTGGCCATTCTCCCTCATATTTCCCTGCTCTCAAGTTTGTATTGCCTTCTTATCCTTTGCACTGCATCATTTTTCCACCAGCACTAGCAAATTCCATCAAGTTGCATGTGAAGAAGAAATTGGGAGATTCTTCCTATGAATTCCATTCATTGGTCCAATAGTACACATTAGGAAAATTCTAGAGAGAATTCTAGTGAGAGAAGCTCATGATGTCAAGATGAGTTAAAGTCCCCAATGATAGGTTAAGTATCATAGGAGACAGAGGATGATGACCGTTGGACACCTTGTCAACAATATATAGCATAAAACGAATAAGATAGCACTATGTGTGTAGTATGGCACTTGGGTGCTTTTCTCCACTAAGATGGGTTATGAGGGAGAATAATTTTAATGCCTCACGTCTGGCCTACTAGGCCAAAACTCTCTAGATCATTTCATTGACTTGGAAATTCTAAGATCTTGCTAATCTTATTTTTAGGCACTCAAACTTCCATAATTATGGTTTAGAAAATATGAACCATCCACAGATGGGAACTGCAAACTTTGGCCTAATTTCAAGATGGTTTTGAACAATTTAGAAAGTCAATTTTCAATAAAAGAATGCTGACCTGTTATGAAGGATTACTGTGGCATGTAGGATGACCTCATGCTCTACTGGCCCTTTCTTTCCAGCAGTTGCCTCTTTGATCTTCTTGTTCTCGTTTAAACAAATAAGATACCAGTTTGGGATCTTTTGCTTTGTTGTGTTTGTAACCATGAGTTGACTTTCACAACTTGACTTTGCACAAGCTGCATTCCATATGTTTAAAAAATTGCTGAAAGGGTGCAATTGCCCTGAATTTTGAACTGTATTCTTCTTTTTCCTTGGAGGAGTGTGGGTTTGGTTCATTTTCAATTGGAGTTATATTTTGGGTTTCGTACTATTGGAGCATTTTTGGAAAATGGAATGACTTATAGAAGTTCAGATATGATGTGAAATGGTATGGCCTTTACTGTTGAAACTACGTAGTGATTCAATATGTAGCACTCTAAATCACTGTTTTTCTAGGAACTTCTAATGAATGGCTAATATCACACATCCTTTTTATTTTTTTCTAATTGTTGGCGTAAAAAACAAATGGAATATTCATGATTGCCCCAAACTTTTTTTTTTTTTTTTTTTAAATTGTAGATAACTGAATGACCCTGTTTTAATGTACTTCTGGAACACAGAATATATGTTTCTGATGAAGACATTGCATTTTGGAAGGGAAATAAAGTTATCCCTGCAGTTAACATAGATAGCATTCGTGATGTGTTACGAATTTTCATCAATGGCCAGCATATAGGTAATTCCTTTTTCTATCTAATGTTGCTAAAAAACAATGTGTGTTTGTCATAATTTTCTCTTTTCCTTGGTGTTAGCCTTTTCTCTCTTCAATCCCCTTCTGTTAGCCTTTTCTCTCTTCAATCCCCTTCTGTTTCTCTTCTTTCCATTTTTCTTATTTTCCCCTTGTCTGGGAGTTCATATGGGTACCGAAGCCTGCAACTCAGCTTAAAAATAGCTTCACACAGTGAATGCAATGCATTGTTGTACATGCTGTGCATCCTAGTTCTAGTAATCAGGAAAGCATTGCAAGAGTATTTGAAACACAGGAAGATTGGATTACATGTAATAGCACTATTCCCAACTGATCTATTTCAAATTTATGAGCTTTATATCAGTAGATTACGGAGATAGAATCTGCTGCAGAGTAATGGAGGAAATCTATTTACATTTACATTTATGTAAAAAGATTTGTTTGTTTCCTCGGAAGTAGTAGTGCATTCATTGCCCAAGATAATGAAACAATTTTACTTTAACCAAGGAGAGAACAATGCCAGGCAGTGAGATGGCTATAACAATGTTATGCCATCTTGGCGATGACTTCTTCAATCTGTTTATGGTAGAAGTTCTTTCTAAATATATATAATACAGCAACTTTCTTGTGAATTTAAGATGCATTTGTTTTCCATGAAATATGCATATTTCCCTGCTTGTGCAATGTTACTGATTTTCTTATGAGATATCATTTTTTATAGGAATAAAAATGACTGTGCCTCTTATTGCTTGTTGTCTTTTTATGTTTTCAATATCTTGGAAACATTTATATTTTATGTTGCCATGTCTTTTGGAAATCAAGGCAGCGTGATTGGCCACTGGGTCAAGGTGGTGCAGCAAGTTCAGTTTCAGAGAGGATACAATGATTTCATGCTGTTGACTCAAACTGTGGGCTTGCAGGTGAAATTTTCATCTAACTTATTTGTATATCTATTTCACTAATGGTGGAATAGACTGATACTTTCTTGAAGACTTTTTCTAGCCTATTGATAAAAATCTGTCATTTCCTGGTAAACTTAGGGCCAACCAAGGTGTATGGGGAAATAAACTTGGTAGGGGGAGGAGAGGATTTTGGCATGTTAATTTGGAACATTGATGGGCTTACATGAATGGCAGAGGAGAAAAGAATTAGACCATCTTAAGCCAGAAGATTATTACTAATTATTAAAGATCCCTCTTTAAGTGGCTGTAGGTTGAGGAGCTGAATCGTACCTCACCCTACAGAACATGAAGGCACTCCTATATGGTTTTATGAGAGATTGGTCATTATTTGAGTTCTGCTTTCAAACAAATTTATTTGTTGAAATTTGTATGTTTTTTGGTTTGCACTTTTTGGCAACAATTACATTATGCTTTGGACACTTTTAAATCTTAGAAAAGAGAACTTTGTTGATACTTTCACTCTTCTGAACTTCCTTCCTGATCCTGCTCTTGGTCATATCCCCTTGTCATATTTTCTGTTAATTTATTCCTGCCAAAGTTTAGTAAGTTTTTCTCCCTTCTCTTTTGTCTTTAATAAATGTCTATTAAACTGGTATTTTAACTCTTAAACATACAACTGAAATGTTTTGAATTCAAAACTGTGGAGGGTGCAGAAGTTCGTTTTTAACATATTTCTATCAATAACTGTCAGCAATTTCATTCTCTATATATCTGATATTTCATGCAGAGGATGTCTAGCTAATTTTCCGTGGACTTCAACATGCTGTATTTCAAATGGAACCTGGGCCAAATAAGAAAATCTCTAATAAAAATATCACTGCAGGATGTTAAACTGCCTAGTTTGCTAATGACATTCATCCAAGGCTTTGAGCTCTGTTAAGCATACTCTGTCAAGCTTTATTCTGCATGATTAAGTTCTAAATTCTTGCATTTAATATTTCATGGAATTCAAGATATTTTGGTTGCAATTTCTCTGCATTAGCGGCTTTCAGTGTACTATGTATCCTATTGTTTAATTTTTTGTCTTTCTGGAAATCTACATAGGTTTATGTGATATCTTGTAACTGAGCAAATTCTGATTCCATAAATTATTCACCTTTGTTCAATATTGATGATGCAGAATTATGGTGCCTTTTTAGAGAGGGACGGAGCAGGGATTAGAGGCCAGGCAAGGCTTACTGGATTTAAAAATGGGGACATTGACCTTGCAGACCTAATGTGGACCTACCAGGTATTTTCTTAAACCTATAAGCTGAATTGACACTGCTTGGTGCTATGCTGAAGTATAGAGTCCTCTTTTTTTCTTGTTCTTTTATTTATTTTCCTGATATGCTTTGTCATAAACTCGGTTATTGAACTACTTGACACATTTATTGGGGCCCAGGAACTTGTCTGCAACTTTTCCCATGCATTTAGTTATGAAGTATGGGCACAGATTTATACTTTCTTCTTAGTATCAGCACATGCATCATATCTAAATGCCAAAGCAGTTGTAGTGCAAAGCATCTAAATTCAGAAATCCAGTCTCTATTTTCTTATTGATGGTTTGGGTTGAGAAAAGACTGAAATCTTAACCTGACTGCTCCATATTGATTCCAATTGAAAAACTGGGTTGGAACAAAAATCATAGCAAGGAAACAAGTACCATTCTACGGATGTCTTTCTCTTGGCATTATTTTCCCCATGAGCACAGATTGTGTCTGGGCTATCCGAGGGAGAGGGTGAGGGATCAGTGAGGAACTTTGAATCTTATGCCTGTAATTGGTTTTCTGATTAGAATAAGCGCAAGTACCTTAAGCCAAGCAGATGCTACATGTGACTGGGAAGTGAAGTACATTTTACATTTTTTTTGTGCATCCTACACAGAGAATTTCCAACTTGAGCTTTTCTCACTTTTTAATTTGTTTTTAGGTTGGGCTTAAGGGTGAGTTCCTTCAAATATATGCTAAAGATGACAATGAAAAGGCAGAGTGGATTGATTTGTCACATGATGCTGTTCCATCCACATTTACCTGGTACAAGGTAATTCCAATCTTTCATGAAGCCTTTCCAAAAACTTTAGAACCATTCTGTGGCATGCCCACAGATTTCCTATTTGCCAGCTTTGTTGACAAAATGTTAGACATACCAGTTATTTGTTTTTTTTTTCCTTTATTATCATAAAGCTCATGCAATCTTCATCAGTTGGCTCATTTTTTTATCAAAGATATACCGTGAGTTTCCTTTGTGCTTATATCTTATTATTTTTTTCACTTGGAGTTCTTTAATTATTCAATTAGACCATTTCCTGTTGAGGACGACTTTCATATACTTTCTTTTTTTTAAAAAAAATTTTGGACTAGTCATTTTTTCGTATGTCCTGCCCTCAATAATAAGGATAAAGAATAATTCCTTTATCGGGTGAATAACTCTGAAGCATTTACATCATTTGTCACTATCACTCAGTGAAACTTGAAGTCGAATTTAAAGTCAATTTTTATTATGAGTTAAGTTTGAACCTTACCGTCTTAAAGTATGGAGTGATGCCGAGGCCTGTCTACCTAACAGATTGGATAGTCTTATAAACTTGTATATATTACTTTTATTCCTCAAGTGACAGTTCTTCCCAATTGGTTCAGACATATTTTGATGCACCATCTGGGACAGATCCAGTTGCTATTGATCTGGGAAGTATGGGAAAGGGCCAGGCTTGGGTCAATGGCCACCATATAGGGAGATACTGGACTCTTGTTGCTCCAAAATCTGGATGTCAAAGTCATTGCGATTATCGTGGAGCCTACAATTCTGATAAATGCACAACAAATTGTGGGAAGCCTACTCAAACCTGGTATTCATCTCTGAAACGTATTTAGTCCATGAGCATGTCCATTTGCGTTTAGTGGCTAATTTCTATTACATGAAGTGAAACATCACCTTTCTGCACATGGTTTGATAGTATAGTATCTATTGAAAAAAGTGAAGACAGGAACATAAAATCACTAGCTGCCATTGGTTCCAGGTATCATGTTCCTCGATCATGGTTACAAATATCAGATAATGCACTTGTCATCTTTGAGGAAACAGGAGGAAATCCTTTTGACGTTTCAATAAAGACACGTTCAGCACAAGTTGTCTGCTCTCAAGTGTCGGAGTCTCACTATCCATCACTCCGAAAATGGTCCCATTCAGATCTTAAATTGGAAAACATTTCAACAGATGTTCTGACACCAGCAATGCACTTACAATGTCAAGATGGGCATATAATCTCTTCGATAGAATTTGCTAGTTATGGAACTCCTCATGGTAGTTGCCAGAACTTTTCCATGGGCAACTGCCATGCTCTCAATTCATTGGCTGTTGTGTCTGAGGTGAGTATTGTAGTTATAATGGTGTTTAATGCTCTTTGAAAGCCGCATTGCTTTGAACTTCATCCAGTGTGCTTGCTGCAGTCACCATAAGTCGGATAAGCACCATCAGTTCACATTACATCATCGAGTCTTCAAGTCTTCTTAATACACTATTGAACATTAAGTCTGACTGCAGATGTATTCCCATACACTGATGCATACATGCACTTCATAGAAATGCATCTGCATTAATTTTAAAGCTTGTTTATACAAGTATCTCCTCCCTTGCCCCCTTTTTTGTTGGTCTTTTTAGTTATTAGAAATTATTTTATTGAGCAATTTTTTGTGTTTTAGTTTTTTAAGTTCTAAGTGAGGGATTTTTTTAATAAATAAAAAATATCAATAATCATGGAATGTGCTCTTGCATTAACAAATGCGTGCCGGTGCATGGATCCATCTGTTCGTTGCATTGAAATGGCTTCTTACGCGCTGCTATAGTCACAGAAATTTTCCCTTTTAATGCAAAATTTCCTTGGAAGGTTTTAACATTTAATTTTGGTCTTTCCCCCAAATTTCATCTCATCTCCATTCAATAGTATCATAAATATTCTTCACAAATATCACAATGTGGGGATTTTAGTTGTCGTATTTGTCCTTGGCTATGGGCTCAGACTCATGGCCTTTCTTGATTGATGGGCAATTTAAATGGTACTTGTTTCATTTGCCTACAAGGATTCCAGCTTGCAACATTCTCCTGTTTTGTAGGCATGCGAAGGAAGAAACAAATGTGATGTCGGAATTTCAAATGCCGTATTTGGAGGTGATCCATGCCGTGGAATTGTCAAAACATTGGCTGTCGAGGCAAAATGTGCATCCTCCTCGAATTTTGGCTCCTCTCAGTATTGATCTTACTTGCCACTGCCGCATCCGACAATCTTGGATCAATTTCTAGGGACAATGCAGATTTGCCTTCACGACACCTCTGAGATTGGTTAGATATGACCGTACATGCATTCGTGCTTTAGTCCTTGCCATTTGATTACCCAAAAGAAACCATACTAACTGTGACCATTGGGTACATCTATCTATGTATGATGCTTCAACTATTTGGATTCATACAAGATCTTTTTTCTTTTTTAAATATAATACAATAGAGAGGAAGAAGTATATTCTTTCTCATAAAGGTTTAAAAAAAAAAAAATCACATGCTTTTTGCAAGTTATACGGATATCATACTTCAAGGCTGCAACACTGCCCATTAGAGAGGTACGAGTGGGACTGCAGGCTGCCTCTAACTACGGCCCTACGTACCTGAGGAGAGATCAACAGTCTCGAAATCTGTTACTGATAAAGATAATTTGCTGTTTAGTAATAATTTGTTGTTTTGAGGCTGTAGGTCTTCCTATCCAACACAAAAAAAAAAAAAAAGTGTTTTAAAATAAAAAAATTAGTAAAATAGAAAAGAATTACAAAAGATTATTTTATGTGGTTAAATTATCATTTTCTTATGTAACAATTGGTTTTTTGCTTTTTACTACTATACTACAATATATATTGTAGTCCTTTACTGTACTAAAATGTTGTAGCCATAAGGGGAGATTTTCAAACCGCTAAGGATAATTCATTCATCAACCAATAAAATATCTCCATTCATGTGATTAATAATAAAATGATAAGAGTATTATTAAAATGTAGTTTCTCTTAGATAATCTTCATTCCTTTTTTAACCGGTTAATAATATTGTTCTTAAAATTTTAGATTTCTAGCACAGTGCCTTTTGCTTTATATATATATCTATATATATATTATTTATTTATTTATTTAGTTTTTTCTTTTTGGGAGGGGACATAAACTATCTCACATGAGAAAGCATAGTCTGCGCAGCGCGCTTGCCCCACTCTCCGCATCCCCGAATTCTACCCTGTATCCCTCGCCCTCTCGCCCTCCGTCGAACGGGCAAGCACGTTCTCTCTCTCCACATTGTCAATAACACAAGCGCGCACAGACACTCGTCGACTCGACTCTGTGCATAGTCAAGGTCGATGATGAGGGTTTTGACGCTTTCGACTATGATCCTTTCAAGGCGGGCTCGGATGGGGAGCTGGACGAAGGAGTTTTGGTTGCTACCTTCTCCTCATTCTTTCTTTGTAAATTCACTATTGTATATGATAAAATCAAGATTGTGAATTAACAATAGCGGAGAGGGTGGAGGGAGGAAGAGATGGCTTTGATCTTTAGGGTCACGAGACGCGTTTGACCCGTTCATGCACTTTGTCTAGTGCTCTGTTTCTCTGCCGAGGCAGATAAACAGATGAAATGCACTTTGTCATGCACTTTGAAACTAGACTTGTGTGCACCCCCCTCCAAATTGTGTAAGTTTAAATTTAAGCGCTATGTTTAATTAGTAAAATTTTACGATGAAATTAAATATCATACTATCAAACTAAAATCAAACGATAATGGAGAATAATAAGAATGCATTGTTGGGGTTTTAGGAGGTCCAACATTTCTAGAGATAGAATAATGAGAAGCACGATTACCAAATGGTACTCCAAATTTTGAGATGAAAATTTTTACTAAATTCATCGTGAGCTAAACTTTGTTTTGTTTTAACTTTTATTTTGATATCTGTAACTATATAAACCATATTTTTAAAATCCGATTTTGAGCACTTTGATATTGTCAAAGCTAAAATCATATGTGGTCGTGGACTCAAACCTCTTGTGCAGTCTTAAACCCTACTCGACTGAATAGAGATTTATTTTAAAAAAAAAAACCCCGGGGTCGTTGGGGGGGGGGGAGTGGAAACTCTACACATTTGCAGGCTTGCATAGAAACCAGCGAAAACGCAAATCAAATGTAACATAAGAAAGAATCCACCGAAGAAGAGGATTATTGTATCATACGGTGTCAATTGCCATACTGATTCTGTCATTTTCTCAAATGAGAGGAACAACAATCGGAAGACGGATCCCTAACCCTAACGGTTACATCTCTAATCCTGCAGCCAAACGCCCTCCTTTCTTGTCCTCTTCTCCATTTTCATCTTCCTCCCGCTCCGACGGCCGCGGCCGTGGAGGTGGAGGACCCTCTCCATTCGTTCCCGATTTCGTTGCGAGAGCACCAGGGAAGCCGGAGTCCGAGGAGTCAAAACCTGAGCCTCCTCCAAATGGGATCGGTCGCGGCCGGGGCAGGCCTCTGCCATCCAGCCCAATTATCCCGCCCTCCTCCACCTTCGTTTCCTCGATTAAACCACCGCCGGCGCACTCTGCGCAATCTACTGTTGGAAGGGGCCGAGGAGCCGCTGATTTGCCGCCACGCCCTACCTCCAAGCCGGTATCGACACCTCCGAGATTCCAATTCACTCAGCCCGTAGAGCCCAACCTGCCATCCGCTGTGGTGTCTGGACTCTCCGGCGCTGGACGTGGGAAGACTGTCAAGCCGGTAGGCCCCTCTCCGCCACATGTTGAGGAAGAGAATCGGCACATCCGGAAGGGGAGACCCAGCCGGCGAACCCAAGACGGAGCTGGGGAGACACCGGGGGCAACCAAGCCGAAGATGAGCAGTGAGAACGCCGTGAAGAATGCTATGCGTATACTGTCGCGGGGAACAGAGGACGCTGATGGCGGCGGAGGCAGAGGGCAAGGAAGAGGGAGAGGGAGAGGGAGAGGAAGAGGGAGAGGAAGGGGAAGAGGATGGAGGAGAGGAAGAGAAGAAGACGGTGGTGATGTTGATGATGATGAAGAGGGTATGGGCCTTTACTTGGGTGACAACAAGGATGGGGAGAAAATGGCTGAGAAAGTTGGAGTTGAGAATATGAACAAATTGATTGAAGGTTTTGAAGAGATGAGTTCCAGAGTTTTGCCTTCTCCCCTGGAGGATGAGTATTTGGATGCCCTCGATACCAATTTTAAGGTCATACTTTATCTCACTGGACGTATTTATATTTCGTGTTATGTACAATTGGGTTGTTGTTTGTTTTCATTTCTTTTGTGTTTGGAGGCAAAAGAGTCCAGCTAAGAAGGAAAATCTTGTTGTCAATTTGATGGCGTCTTGTTTCTTTAAGAAAATGAAAACTTGATGGAGGTGGGAAGCATCGGTGCATCACAGACGTCATATTAAATTTTTAGTTCTTACTAGAACTATTTCAGCTCATTGTGTAATAATTCTCCTTTAGAGGCCTACTTGCAAGACTTGCAATAGCTTGATATCTTTTCATGAATTGTTCTAAGATTAGGTTTGGAAGGTTACTTTGAATAGGGAATAACCTTTGGCTTTGTGAATCTTGAATGAAAATTTTTTGAGGTTGCAGATTGAATTTGAGCCAGAGTACTTGATGGGTGAGTTTGATCAAAACCCAGATATTGATGAGAAACCACCCATGCCTGTGCGGGAGATGCTGGAGAAGGTTAAGCCATTCATGATGGCATATGAAGGAATTCAGAGTCAAGAGGAATGGGAGGTACTTTAAATTGCTTTGTAGATGAATTGATCGATAGAACTTTATGAATTTGAGAAAGAGTGCAGTGTTTCTTTCCTATACTATGCTGGCATCTTAAATATCCTACTTGTCGTCGATATGTTCAGTTTTCAACATTCTAAGCTGACAAAACTTCATTTATTGTTGCATAAACTATCTTTGAAACTTTGAATTGAGTCATCTCTTCTACTTGGATCATTACATTGACATTGAATGGCTTATTTTCAGAGCCTTCTGTACGGTAGTTGCTGGATTTTATTTATTTATTTATTTATTTTTTAAGCATTCTGTTTTGTCAAGCTCTAGTTGTGACCCTTTACTGCTCATTTTACCATTTCTCTTTCTTACCGATATATACAGATCATTCAGTCTGTTATGATTTTGAGGTGTATGTACTTGTATTTCTAGTCCTTGAATCATCAGGGAAATTTATTTTGAGAATTTTTCATTTTCTTTGAATGACAACATGCTAGGAGTAAGGCATTTCCAGACAAATGTAAGAGGAAAAGTGTGTTGTCACCTCTATTTCAACATGATGTGGCATACATTTTCATGTTCTGGCCATGAGAATTTATTGCCTCTCATGGCCCTTTGATCATATTGTACTTTGTTGAGTTTTCTGTAAACTTCCTGGACTGAATTTCCGTGGTTCTGATCCTCTAGTCAAAATCTTATCAACTAATAAATGAAATTCTTAAAATGGAAAGCAACTGGGAGCTTGTAACCTTATCATTCTGGTTTGTTGTAAGAACTTGCTGTCAACGTGTTCTTACGGTCTTTCTCCTGCTTGTTGATTTATTTGTCCCACATGGATAATGTCTGTCTACATGCCTGTTTCTGTTACACTCGTGTGGTTTTACTGTTCAATATTTTTGATGTACATGCACTTTTTCAGCCCCTTCTATTGTCAACTGCATGAAATAAATTTACTTTTACTGCCACAAAATCAAAGTCAGTGATGCAATATTCTGTGTGGCATGTGACTTTGAATATATTGTGTGTTGTGTGCTTGAAATTATTGATGCCAATAGCAGTTGTAAAAAGGAATTGACTTATATGCTTAGTGATTCTTAAGGAATTATTGTGTTTCAGCATTCCTGTCAAAAGTAGAGCAATTATAATAGTTGTAGAATATTCCATTGCTTATATTTGGTATCTTCTTGGTCTATCTCACTTTGACAGGAGGCCATGGAAGAAATAATCGAGAACTTGCCACTACTGAAAGAGATTGTTGATCATTATAGTGGACCTGATAGGGTAACTGCAAAGAAACAACAAGAAGAGTTGGAAAGGGTTGCAAAAACTATTCCTGCAAGTGCACCTGTTTCTGCAAAGCAGTTTGCTGATCGTGCAGTTCGTTCCCTTCAGGTTAGTTCTTTTGGCAGGGATGTTCTAATGAATAATCCTTTTCCAATCAAAATTATTCCCTGGACTGTTACCATACAAGAAACATCTATCTTCGTCCATGAGGTTGATTCTCTGACTGGTAGAACATGATTGTTTTTAACATCAATGTTAAGCTGATGTCCAAATGTTTTATTTGTTGCTTTACCTTAATTTTCATGCCAAGCAGAATTGTCAGTTCAATTTAGCAGCTCTATGTGAAACATTAATGACCTACTTGTGAGGAGTGCTATGTCATCTAAAACATCCTTGCACTTCCAACTCATTTTTAGGAGGTACATTTTGAGCCATTTTAGAAGCTTAATTTTAAGCTTTTATACCTTGAGCACTTTGACCAGCTAGCCAAAGGGAACAAGTTTAATGGTACTGTAGGCACCCCCACCACATCTGGGACTGTATGGTACAATTGCAATGCATAATCAGACATTTGGCTTAAGATTAGTTTAAGATCCAAAACAGACAGCTAAGAGAGGCATTGTATTTTCTTCAAAGCAAATTATGATAACACATGATTTGTCACTTTTATGACTTGATGTAACATGAAGTCATTTTCCATAAGATGCAGCTATATGTAGGACACCGCCACTTCTATAGCAAACCTTTTGGTTATCCATAAGGAACCTTGTAGTGAGTGATTCCTGCGCTTGTAAGTATCTTTGGAGCTTAAAATTGATTAGCTCTGGAGGACTTCAATGTGGAATATTTCTTAAGTGAGAGGGCATGTTTATCTAGTAGGAAGGAATCCTAGATAAGTTCCCTTTGCATGCCAAAGTGTAATACCGTAGGCTTGACAGTCCTTGTGCATTTTAGGCGCGTGTATGTCTATCCGATATTCTTATAGCAAACACGTATATGTTTCAATCATTGTATGGTAGCAGGACTTTATGGATGGCTGGATGCTATCAGGGAAGGATCTTCTCACTTTAATTTCAGAAATATTAGCAAGTTGATCTTAAGTCTTCCACATTCAACAAGTGTTCTTTCTTTCTCATTCTAGGGTGCAATTCCTTTGGTTATTTCATGAAACACTTTGCAGGAATGAAATTTGAACTTTTTTTTTAATCTTTTTATAGAAAATATGAGCCTATGATCTTATGGAAACCCAAATTAGTGAATTTTTCTAGAGAAGTGAACTGGTAGCTTATTTTAAATTCTTGTTCTGACAAGGCATACGTTGTTGGTGGAACCTGATAACCATTGAATATTGCTTGCATGCAACATGATTTGATAACTAATAGGTACTTGCAAAATTTGTTTTGTAATGCAGAGCAACCCTGGGTGGGGATTTGACAAGAAATGCCAGTACATGGATAAGCTTGTCAGGCAGGTCTCTCAGCATTACAGATGAAGCTGGAGGCTCATCTCTGTTTCAGCACTTCTAATGTCTGATTCCTGTGACGTTATTGAAACATTTGGCATTGAGGGTTGATCATATTCATGGGTTTTTTTTTTTTTTTTCTTGATCATATAGATTTTTGTTCCCATATTAATTCTATCAGCTCCAGTAATAATTACGTTATCTTACGAAATTTAAATTTTGATACGTGATATTCATTTTTCACTCTTGCCGAAATATTTCGCTGTGCCAAAAGTGCATTGTTTCTGTTCAATTAATAATATAATCTACATTCAATCATGGAGTTGGGCGGTTTAGGTGGATGAGTGTGTAACTCTAGTAGATGTCTAGACTGTTATTGACTGGAGTGTTTCAAGAACGTTTAAAATTTCCAACATATCCAATGATTCCAATGAAATGAGCATCAAGTGATGACCCGAAACCATCATAATATAGTTTTGAAAATGATGTCTTTCTGATTGAATATTTTTTTATCCTGAACATGGTTTCCATTGTGGTTATTACCTTGTACTTAATCAATTCATTCCTTTTTGGTGGGAGCGGTTTTTGTTAGTACAGGGCAAAATTTTGCATGGGATGCGAAGGGGAAATCTTGAGGTAATCATAGTTGGAATACGATTTCATTCCAGAATGCTTTTGTAATCATCTGGATAGCGAAGGTGGTCTTGTTACCTTACTTGGTGCAACAGTCAAAATGATAGATTAATTTCTCGTCCTTCACATTTTACATGAGATTCGGGAAAATGATTTGTTCCCCAAAGCCCACAACTCCGGCCATATTCAAGGTTGAATCATGCTTGCAGGTACGGAAGCAAAGGAAGTAAGTGATAAGGCTTCCAAAAGCGAAACGAAATAAACGTGGCCCCAAGCATGGAAACAAAAGCAATTTCCTATGAAAAGAATTGAAATTCCTCGTCCAGATTCCACTCAGAAATAGAGCAGAGTATCTGAATTTTTTTTTTTCTTTTTTTGGTTGATCGGAGTTAAAGGTAAACAGTGATATCAGATTGTAATTCCCAGATTATCTCCTTTTCCGTTTCAATGCATCAAAGTCAACTATTGGTATCAGCAGCACAAGAAGCAGAAGAAGAAACCAAAATCCCATTACTAGAAGCCTCAAGCACAAACTCAAACTCATCAAGGCCAGAACTATCAAGAATGGATGGCCAACGGTGTGAAGAACAAGACCCACCGAGGAAAAGTTACTGGAGATTCAGCAAGCGAGACTTTTTCCCGGAACCGTCGTTCCAGGACCTGCCTGCTTACAGAGCCGCACTGTCTCAGACCTGCCCTCGCCTCAAGGACCGCCTCCTATCCCGCTCCACCGACACCGACGAGCTGGTCACTCTCCGCAAGGAGAGCGAGAACCCCATGAAGAAATGCCTCTCCTGGTGGGACCTCATGTGGCTTGCCTTCGGATCCGTTGTTGGGTCTGGCATTTTTGTTGTCACCGGCCAAGAAGCACGTTACCACGCTGGTCCAGCCATAGTTCTCTCTTATGCAATTTCGGGCTTGTCCGCACTGCTTTCCGTGTTTTGTTATACTGAGTTTGCTGTCGAGATCCCTGCTGCTGGTGGCTCGTTTTCGTTTCTTCGGGTGGAATTGGGTGATTTTGTTGCTTTTCTTGCAGCTGGGAACATTCTTTTGGAGGCAGTTGTGGGTGCCGCCGGGTTAGGACGGTCTTGGACTTCATATCTTGCCAGCATGATCAACTCTGATAATGCTGATTTCTTGAGAATCAGGGTAAATTCTCTCCCTGATGGGTTTAATCTATTGGACCCACTGGCTGTTGTTGTTCTTTGGGTGGCAAATACAATTGCAATGAGTGGGACAAAGAAGACTTCTTTCTTAAATTGGGTTAGTTCTGTCCTCAGTTCTACTGTCTTCGTGTTTGTAATTATTGTTGGGTTCATTCATGCTAGGAGCTCGAATTTTGTGCCCTTTTTCCCATATGGGGCAAAGGGTGTTTTCAATGCTGCAGCAGTTGTTTACTGGTCTTATACGGGTTTTGATATGGTTGCTACTATGGCTGAAGAGATCAAGAAACCATCGAGAGATATACCAATTGGCTTGGTTGGTTCAATGTCTATGATAACTGTGATTTATTGCTTGATGGCTCTGGCCCTGACAGCTATGGTGAAGTATACTGATATTGATCCAAATGCCGCCTATTCGGTTGCTTTTGTTCAAATTGGCATGAAATGGGCCAAGTATTTAGTGAGCATATGTGCACTTAAGGGAATGACAACAAGCTTACTGGTTGGGTCTCTTGGACAAGGAAGATACACCACTCAGATTGCAAGATCACATATGATTCCTTCCTGGTTTGCTCTGGTCCACCCAAAAACTGGAACGCCTATCTATGCTACTCTTTTGACAACTATACTTAGTTCTATCGTGGCATTTTTCACTAGTTTGGATGTCCTATCAAGCGTTTTCTCTGTTAGTACGCTCCTTATTTTCATGCTTATGGCCTTTGCATTGCTAGTGAGGCGATATTATGTGAAGGACATTACTTCAAAGAATGATGGTATTAAATTCTTTGTTTGCTCATTTATTATCATTGGTTCTTCCATTGGGATTGCTGAATGTTGGAATTTAACTGGGAAAGGATGGATTGGCTGTGTGGTAGCTTCAGTTATTTGGTTTTTTGGAACTTTGGGGCTGTCTTTGTTGCCAAAACAATGCACGCCAAAGGTGTGGGGAGTTCCTCTTGTCCCATGGCTGCCATCATTGTCAATTGCAATGAATCTGTTCCTAATTGGATCAGTCGGTAATGTGGCAATCCTGAGATTTGTTGTATGCAGTGTGGTCATGATATTATATTACTTGCTTGTTGGGGTTCATGCAACTTACGATTTAGCTCATCAGAACCTAGAAGAAGCGAAGATTCAAGAAGTTAGATGAAGTCTCGAGGATAGTCTCTAGACTGGTGTAGCATTTAATGTTAAGCTCCGATTTGCCATGTATCATGGGGTATCCTTGACGACTGGTGGAAATTTGTAATACCGAGAATATTTAATTTTCCATTACATTCCATCTTGATTGCTAGTTGTCGGACACGCGGACTTGTGGCCAAGTTGGGTATGGGTCAACTGGGGCTCTATCCCATCAGTGTATTTTTTCTTCAAGAGTTGAGACGGGCGTCATGATTCACTAAGTCTGCAGGTTGTATCTAGCTCATCAATATATTGTTTTTAGACACAGCTCTGTTGCCTTAAGGAATGGTCTGCTATTGCATCAACTGAAGGTGGTTTCCCGTAAAAGATTACCGGAGTTTTTGAGCACTCTTATGTACCTTTATGAGGATGGACTTGAGTACCGTATCAATAGCAGAGTTGGCTCAAGCTCATGGTTGACATTGATGAATTGATGTTTCAAGTGTGTTTTCATTAGTTCTTTTGCCTAAACCTGTTTTGCTACATCAGTTCTTCTCATCATTAAGCTTTCTAAATTCAAAACCATATGCACTAAATGGGCTGGAAATGTACATTTTTCTGTAGGAATAATTCCGGAGAAATCCGTAGATACTGTTCTTGTGTATTCCATAATGTAATGAACGTAGCTTGGATTTTGTGAGGACTGCTGTTACAATCTTCAATCTCAATAAGCTGGAGAGGAACCTATTGTACAACACCACTTGTCTTGACACATCCCATCGACATTTCCGGTGTTGCATGCTGTAGAGCTCCCAAGTTTTCTTTCACTTAACTTGGCACTGCTGCTTGTGCTATCTTATCATTTTGACTGCTGAAGTAAAAATGCCTGGCAACAAAAATGGTTGGCAAAGCGAAAGCGTCGCCAACACTTAAGTAGGGCTTATCTCCAAGCTTCTCAATGCCTTCTCGGTTCACAACCAATGGTGTTTGAATCATCTCCTCTGTTTTCCATTAGCTCGATTCTTTGTTGCGGTTTTCCGGTGGCAGCGGATGGGAGCCTCCTGTTAGCACTCCTGAAGTACGTAAAATTTCCAGTTTAGCTCATGGGTTGAACGTCAAGAGTCAATCGGCCCCCCTTCAGAATGTGATGCCCACTTCCAACTCTGCATGTCATGATGGCTGTATATAAAAGTTTTGCACTTAGTCCAATGTAGCACGAAATGTAGGCAATCACATACATCCAAATTCCAAATAAGATATCTCTTTTCTCTCTTTGCTTTTTTTCTTTTTCCCCTTAATTGCCAACTGCTAAAAAAAAGGTCGTTTTCATCACAGGACGAGCCAAGTTCGGCGGGTAATGCGTCCGTTAGTAACGAACATTTATGAGATTTTATTATTGGACTCCGATACATAGGCACAGTTTTTTTTTTTATTTTTTGTCAATATATGATGTATAAATAGATAAATATATATATATATATATAAACATCATATAACAACAATGTACAAACAGTATATTTTTGTAACCCTCATCCAGCACATTACATTTAACAAAAACGTAAAACAAAAGCGCGCGGGGACCTACATCCACGCGGCATCAGCCCCATCACCCCACTGTGTCCCCATGCCGTACGTCTATCTTTTTCTCTATTCTTTTGAATTATTTATTTATTTTTACTTTGTCTGCATGCGTCGATTCTTTGCCTGGTAAAGCGACGTCGTATGACTATTCATTTCCCTCTCCCTCTGCTTTCTCCCACCATCAACGCCACAGCCGGTCGGTCTCGGTCTTTCTGCTTCAGTTTCCTCTGCCAATAATACACTCTGCAGTTGTTCTATGCCGGCCATGAACAATTGATGGAGATTTAAGATTTGAAGTCTGAATCTAGCTGCCTTCGCTTGCTCTTTGAGGTAAAAACCCGCTTCCAATTTTCACGAACTTTTCCTCAATTCCTTTGTACTTAATAAAATGACATTCGATCGTTCAAGCCCACGTCTCTTCGGGTCAGAATCAGTGACCTAAAAGCAGTGTCTAACAATTTCTTCTCAGGAGCTCAAACTGATAGCAGTGTAATCTTGGGGTTTCTTGCGGCAATGACATCGATGAATATCAGTACATTGTTGCTGTTGTCGGCAATATTCCGTCTAATTTTGATATTGTATGGAGAATGGCAAGATACCCATATGGAGGTCAGGTATACTGATGTTGATTACCTTGTGTTTTCTGATGCTGCTTCTTTAATGGCTTCCGGGGATTCTCCTTACAAAAGAACTACCTACCGTTATTCGCCTTTGCTTGCCTTTTTGCTCATCCCAAATTCGATCATTCATCGTTCGTGGGGGAAGTTCCTCTTCTCTGCTTCGGGTTAGCAGATTCCTGACTTTGATTTTTTTTAGATGTGTTTTCTTTTGTTTTTTTCTTCTTTTTTTTTTAGAGAAAAAAATTATTCTTGAATCTTGCTTGTTTTGCTATTGTGATTTTCTTCACTATTTGGTATTTAGACTAGTTGCATGTGAAAAAGTTTGGACTTTATTGGACTAAATAATTTCAGAACTTTTGCTATTGTGCTATATAAGACAAATAGTCTGGATTATCTCAACAAAAATTCTGGATTACCTCAACCAAAGTGTTGATGGATTGTCCTTGAAATTTGTATTATGAAAAAGTTTTAATAGTGGAGAGAGACATCTGTTATCAATGAGGGCTGCCTTTGTAATGCAAGGGGGAAAAAATGAATAATTTGCTTCTTCATTGGGAATAGTTGAGAATTCTTTACTTTTGTGCTTAACTATGAGGATTGATCGGGTCTGTTTCAAGAGTCCTAATTTTGAAACTCAGCACTCTGGAGCATATGGTATCATAGAGAAAGACATATTTTGGAATTCAATTTCTCTAGCTTTCCAGCATTTGACAGCTTTTAAACATGTGGGAAAGAGAATAACGCTTAAAACTCAATTAGTCTAGTAGAGAAGTAAATGCGTGTTCTTCATTGTTCTGTGAAATGGACTTTTATGTGGGTATGCTTTTAATATAAATGCTTTCTACCCCAGGTCTTCAATCCTATTTATTGTGATTTTCTTGCATATTAAGAAACTAAAACCTTCATGGAAGGGCTTGGTTGAGTTTGGTGAATTGTTATATGTGTTCAACATTTTTATTTTGCAGATTTACTTGTGGGCTTGTTAATCCACAAAATTTTGAAGCAACGTAAGGTGTCTGAGGATCTATGCATGTACTCTGTAATGGTATGGCTCCTCAATCCATTTACCTTCACCATTGGAACCCGTGGAAACTGTGAGCCCATTGTTTGTGCCATGATTTTGTGGATCATTATCTGTCTTGTGAATGGTATATTCTCATTCTATATTTCTGTACCCAGAATAGATAATTTGCAGTTGGGTTTTTGTAGGTTCAGCCACAAGTTGGCTACTTTAATGACCTTAAGAGAAGTTCATAGCTATATATTATATATTCAATGAAAAATTAGGCGGCATGTGGTATCCATATATGCTCTGGATTGTTGTTTTAGAAGAGAGTTCTGTTTTTTGGGAGGGGGTGTGGGGGGAGAAGGGATTGTGATCATGGAGGATCTTCCACTTTTAACTATGCAATTAGTAATATGTATGGTATATGCTCCATGTCATTTCTTGATGTTGTTCGGTCCTTTCTGAGCAGGTAAAGTAATCCAAGCTGCATTTTGGTATGGACTTGTTGTCCATTTTAGGATCTATCCCATCATCTATGCACTTCCTACTGTTATGGTTCTTGATCCGCAAGTCTTCCAAGCTGGTCAAAAGCCTCTTCTTACAACCTGGAAATCTGGCCAAGGGAAGGCACCTCATCATGCCATAGAATTTTCCGATGCATATGGCATGTGGATTGTGTTGAAAAGCATATTTACAAGAGGGAGAATTATGTTTGGGCTGGTCTCAGGATCAGTTTTCCTACTTTGTACCGGCCTTTTCTTCTATTTATACAGATGGGAATTCCTAAATGAGGCGCTGTTGTACCATCTAACTCGTACTGATCCAAGACACAATTTCTCCATCTATTTCTATCACATATACCTTCACTATGAACATGAGTTTTCATTGATGGAAAAGTTGATCTCCTTTATACCTCAACTGACAGTGCAGCTGGTTCTTAGTTTCTGCTTTGCAAATGATCTTCCGTTTTGCTTTTTTCTGCAGACTCTGGCATTTGTGGCATTTAACAAGGTCAAATAACTCATCTTTTATGAATTTCACTTCTTGTTAAATTAAGTGCTGAAATTGGGAAAATATTTCCTTTCTTTCGCCCTTTATTGGGAAGACTACTTGCCAACTCATGCACATGATTTTCTTTCCTCCACAATCCCCCATTTCAATTTTTATTTGCCTAGTAATATATGGCATCATGTGACAGAGGTATTATGCTTCTGAATACAGCCATGAAATCTACATGCACCATACTCATTTTGAAATGAGTTCTCTGGTTCTATATTTAGTTCTGATCCATTGTAGCTCTCGCTCTTTTCACAGGTAGTCACGGCACAGTATTTTGTCTGGTTCTTTTGCTTGTTGCCACTCATACTGCCATGGAGCAGCATGAAGCTGAAGTGGGAAGGCCTTTATTGCATGCTATTGTGGATGGTAGCCCAAACTCATTGGTTGTTATGGGGTTATTTGCTGGAATTTAAGGGCAAAAATGTGCTGCTACAGCTTTGGTTAGCAAGCTTATTCTTCCTGGCTGCTAATACTATTGTCATGATTATGTTTATTCGACGGCATAGATCCTCTCCTTTGTTCAAAAAATTGCAGTGCCAGAGTTAAAAAAATGCAGTTGACTTGGATCTGCATGGATGAGCTATGACTTCACTCAAATATTCGAGGGTTGATGTTGCGTTGATATCAAAATGCAGTTCTAGGGGGCAAAAGCAAAGCAAGTCAGTGACTTCCGTGAATTTTGTTTTTTGGGATATTGGTATTAATTTTGTAAGGGTTTTGATCAAACCAATGGAGCTCTCTGTAGATGCTCTTTCAGCCATTTGGCCTTGTCCATTTTCCAATTGCACCCCATTTTATTTCAAAGTTGAATATTTCCCTATTTGATTTCGACCATCGTTCAGCCCGGCCCTTTCATAGTTCTTCACTCTTCAGTTAAAAAACTGCGACACTTTTTATTTCCATTTTTTCCCAGCTTTCCTTAATTTGAGGCCAATGGCATTATTTGTTCGAGAAAGGACAGAGCAAATGAGACTTATTTTTTCGCTAGTGTTAGTAGGCTGCATTTAACACATAAATTTATTTTTTCGGTTTAAGTATAATCTGAGTACTCGAATTTAGATTAATATCAAAATAGACACCCTGAAATAACTAATAAGACTATTACATCGGTTTACGAGGCATACGAGTTTTAAGTTTCCGTTATCTTGAATTTCTATATATATATATTTATTATTATTTATATATTTTTTTAAAAGGCCCAAATGCAGCCCACCTTGACTGGGAGTCTACGGCGTCAGTCGTACCAATCCAAATTCAAATATTCTTATATGGAAAATGAAATCAACCTGTGCGTCTTTTTCTTTTATTCGGTTCTGCGTAAAATTGCAGGCGGCAAAGTACACACGAGTCTCGTTTTTTCTTCCGAAGCTGCTCTGCCACTTCAAGCAACCAGAAAGCCTTAAACTCCACTTTAAGCCCCTCTCTCTGTCTCACCTCTGCTCGCTCCTCTCCTGAAAGAACCGAAGACGAAGAGCAAAACGGTGTTTGGTTTGAATTTGGAGGCAGAAGATTAAAGAAAAAGAAAAGAACCCTATACATCACGGTCATGTCGTCCGACGGTGATCGGACGGCTACTAAGCTCCCTATTCCCGGCAAGAGAAATATACTCATCACCAGCGCTTTGCCTTACGTTAACAACGTCCCTCATCTTGGGAATATAATTGGCTGTATGTCTCTCTTTTTATCTCCCTGTTTCTTGGTAACATTTTTCTTGGATTTTCTTCTTCCTTTTTTTTTTTTTTGTTTTTGGCTATTTGTACCGAAGACTCAGTATTTGATTCGGAACGAACGCGATTTATCGATGTTTCTTTGTGTGCTTTGATTCTCTTAAATTTGTTGTTATTTTGATTGGGGCAGGCGTGTTGAGTGCTGATGTATTTGCTCGGTATTGCCGTCTTCGGGGCTACAATGTCATCTACATATGCGGAACTGACGAGTATGGAACTGCCACTGAGACCAAGGCCATGGAGGAAAATTGTACCCCCAAGGAGATTTGTGACAAGTAACGTTTCTCACTTTCAGCCGGCCGGACTATGCCCTTTTGTTGCTGTTCATTCTAAATTATTTTATGAACGTCCTTCTTGTGTGAGTTTTTCCAAAGGATTTTCTTGGAAATTAGGAAATTGCCATATTTTTCAGTAAGTTGGCTTTTTTCAATGTATTTGGCATTTGTATCTGACATTTCAACCTCACTTTTGGCAACTGAGACTGTGAGGCCGTGGAATTATTGCTTGGGGGCAATGGGAACTGCCTTCTCACTTATGTATCCCTAACAGCCCTTCCTGTTTCCGAAGTTTTTTTTTTTTTTATTACTTTTGGTTTTTCTTTTTGGCCTTTTGCTGTTTCTGATGTTTCTGCAAAAGGCAATTCTACTCATAAATGTGCCTCTCCAGGTACCATGCAATCCATAGGGATGTTTATAAATGGTTTGACATAAGTTTTGATGAATTTGGACGCACGTCATCTCCGCAGCAGACAGAAGTATGCCAAGCCATTTTTAACATGTTGTTGGAGAACAACTGGCTCTCTGAGAACATAATGCAGCAGGTAGGGGTTGTGCTTTCAGTGGGCATGTGTCCCATAAATTTCATCCCTTACTAAGTTTGACCTAATTATTCTCATGCTCGGGGAAATGCACCTTGGCCTTTGTTAACTCTTAGTATGATTCAGCTTTACTGTGACACATGCAAACGGTTCTTAGCTGATCGGCTTGTGGAAGGTACCTGCCCAGCTGAAGGGTGTAATTACGACTCTGCAAGAGGAGATCAATGTGAAAAGTGTGGAAAGCTTTTGAATCCCACAGAATTGAAGGACCCTCGGTGCAAGGTATAGGATCTCTCTCTCTCTCTCTCTCACACACACACACACACAAACACACCCCCATGCACCTATGTAGACACTTAATTTACTTTTTTTGTCTCTCCAACCAGTGAATAGAATTCAGCTTCATTGTTGTACTATTTCCATCCAAGTTGATATTTGGTTCTGAATGGTTTAGGACAACCTTGTATAAAGCTTAGTATGTTAAAGCTAAGGTCATTCTAGTCCTTTTACATTGGGTTATTGTGTGGGGTTAAGGGGCCTCTTAGTTTAGGATTACTGAACCGGTGCCTGATAATTGTGACTCAAATGAGGCTTATTGAGCTAATTGTTGAAAACGAAATGGAGGTTTAAGTTGCTAAGTAATGCTTTTTTCACTTGAGACTTGTTGAGTGGCTGTGGACAGCATTTCTGTACTGACTACCGAGTGAAAGAACTCTCAATGTATATTAGTAACAGATTGTGGGAGATATTCCCATTTTACTCATTGGTAAACAACAAATATGTGAGCTTTATGGATTGTTCTGTTGAAATTCAAATTTGTACTGATATGAAACAGGTTTGTCAATCCACTCCACACATTCATGATTCAAATCACTTGTTTCTGGAGCTTCCTTTACTGAAGGATAAATTGGTTAAGTACATTGAGACCGCATTTGCAGTTGGGTCTTGGAGCCAGAACGCTATTCAAGCAACAAATGCATGGCTTAAAGAAGGACTGAAACCAAGATGTATTACCAGGGATCTGAAGTGGGGGGTGCCAGTTCCACATGAAAAATACAAGGACAAGGTTTAAAAATTAAAATTCAATATTCTTTTTGTTGAAGTCCTGCTTATTGTCCGTTTATGGCTCATCTGTCCCTTTTTTTGGTGCTTCTTCTTTTTTTTTTCTTGTTAATAGGGTACATTGACTTATATTTTATTAGATTTCAGGAGGTGATATTGCTTTTGGGGCAACCTAACTACCTCTGAAAATTATGTTGATGCTGTTTATGTTCTCTTGTAGGTGTTTTATGTTTGGTTTGATGCACCAATCAGATATGTCTCAATCACTTCTTGTTATACTCCTGATTGGGAGCAGTGGTGGAAAAATCCTGAAAATGTGGAGTTGTATCAGTTTATGGGAAAAGATAATGTACCATTCCACACGGTAGGTGCACAACTCTTCAGAAATGTCAGTTGGTTATTTGAGCTGATGAGATATTAAATCAGATTTAAGCCATATAAGTTTCATTTAGTTTTGTTTGTAAAAATTCATGCCCCTCAATTATAGAAATCCATTTGCATTCATGTTGACCAGCAAAATTTCTTTGAATATCTATGCTTTTCTTTTATATTATGATGTAATGCTTAACTTGTTGTGCTGACTCATTTTCCCAGGTGATGTTTCCATCTACCCTTCTTGGAACTGGTGAAAATTGGACATTGATGAAAACTATAAGTGTTACTGAATACTTAAATTATGAGGATGGTGTGTAAACTATATAAATTGTAGCAAATATCCTATAATGGGTCAGTTGTAATGTATTCAGATGAAAAGGCAATGCAATGTCTTTATGTTTGATGAAGATGATGGTGTACCATTAATCTTCTTGAATTTGTTAATGTTAATGACTTAAGCAGGAAAGTTTTCCAAAAGTAAAGGAATAGGAGTCTTTGGGAACGATGCCAAAGCTACCAACATCCCTGTAGAAGTGTGGAGATATTATTTGCTAACTAATAGACCGGAGGTGATCCTGCTCTCAAAAGAATTTTTTACGGTTCATTACTCTGGAATGTGGGGCTAAAGGCCTAAAACACGAATTTGACTACTTTGTGAATTAAGCAAAACTAAACAATGAGTTGCTCAATAACCTGGGCAACTTTGTTAATCGGGTTTTGAGCTTCTTTGCCAAACTTCCAGGTAGGGCAGCTGCTTAGCATTCAGCCATGAATTTCCAAAATGGTTAGTTGATCAGCTAGTATTGTTTGACAGGGCATAACATGGTTTTTCCTTTCAAATTTGTTTAGTGCATTACATCTTTCCCTTTGTCACATAGGGAGGGAAAGATATTACCATTTTAATTGTGGCATGTTCTAGAAGGGTGAGTCTTGATGTGATAGTAAAGTTACTTCATTGTAACTTAGAGGTCACAAATTTGAATCACAGAAACAAACACTTTATAGAAACATGAGTAAGGATACATGCATCTGACTCTTCGTTGGTCCAACACTATGGACTCCTAATACACTATGGACCCTTCGTTGGTGTGTTCCAAAACTTCGTGCTCTGTTTGCATCAATGAGTTTGTTACTTTTTTTTTTTTTTCCAAGAGTCTTCTCCTCGTTGAAATACAAAGAATTTTTTTGTTTTTGGTAATTTTCTTTATTGTTATGAAAAAATTTTTGCTTATCAACAAAAACTTTTTATTTATACATAAGGTTGTCCAGTTAAGTTGCGCACTTGCAAAATAAAAAAAAAAAATGTTTCAATCAAAACCTTAAGATATTGTATTTTTGCATTTCTTTCTTCTTCTCTTTTTTTTTTCTCGTTAGTTACTTGTTGAAAGCGGTGGGTGTTAAAAATAACTTTTTATTTACCTTATTATCTTTAATTAAAATAATTTTTTATTATTTATTTTTTAATAACAATCTTTTATATTTTAATATGTAATAACTATTTTGTAAATATTTAATTTTTTATAATATTTTTAAAAAAATTGTAAATTACTTGAAAATAAAAATATTTTCAAATCATAATTAATAAAAAACTACAAAAAATAACTTAAAATTAAAAGAGTAATGAGAAGAATTTTATATAATTTAACAAAATTTAATTAGATGCACAAATATATTTTAATTACTATTAAATATAAATACACTATTATTTTCTTTTGCAAACAATATAGAATATTTGTCATCAACCAGCAGTTATCTCTTGTTTACAAAAAAAATTGATAATGTATTTATATTAAATAAATATTAAAATATACCACTATATCTAATTAAATTTTATTAGATAAGAAAAATTCTTCTCAATGATTTTTAAATTTCATATTATTTTTTGTAGTTATTTATTGATCATTAAAAATAACTTTTTATTTACTTTATTACCTTTAATCAAAAGAGTATAAACGCAACAGGCTTAGCATTTGCATTAGTCGTTGTATTTGATAACAAATCAGAAGATGTAGGCTCTACCGAAGGTGCAAAGTCATTAACAAAAGAATGAGACCTTTCCTTGCGCAAAGGGTAATGCAAAGGAACTTGTCAATATGAAGCTATAAGAGAAACAACATGCAATGGATCCTAGGGTAAATGAAATAGATCATCTAATGCTAGTCAATTATTTATGCATTAGTATGTCTTATCACAACAGAAAACCCATTTATGTAACAATATTTTCTAATAGAAGGAAGCTAGTAAGACATCCTCTTCAAGAAGAAAGAACAAGGGCAAACTAATGATGCAATATTATGATCAATATTAACAAAAAGGGACAAATACTAAGCATATCATCTAGTACTAAAAGTCGATTTTAAAAATAAAACTTGACAACATAAATCTAGTTGAAAAAATGATCCACGAAGCATGCAAAGCAAAGATATATTATCTGGTAAGATTATGCGACGGAGAAGAGGGGAAGCGCACATGTGCAACATATCCCAAGGCATTGGCAGACCTTTGGAACTCCTCCTTATTGGTGAAAAAGTTCATCTTTGTAAAAGGAACCATACTTAAATGCAAACCTAAAATTGTCAGAGATCCTTGATTAACAGGTTTAGATCCACTACAGTTCCCTGCTAAAGACGGAGAATAGAAAAGAATTAAAAAGCACCCATTAAACTGAGCAACACATGGTGTAACAGTGAAATGTACTTTAACCATATTGTACATAGCTATAACAAAATTGTAATTGCCCTATTAGGACCATAAATCATTTAAAGAACATGCTCCAAGTGCACTGCTGCAACTACAAAACAATTGTACAACATTGGGGTAGAAATAAGCTGATGCCATACACGCCAAGTAAATCAGCATGTACAAAAAAGAAACAACATAAACACGGTAAAGCCCTGGATATTTATTCAGGTATATATTGAACAATAATAAGTCAAATATAGAAGAATGAACTTAAAAATTTATTGTGTTTAACCAACGAACTAAATGTCACAAACTTCTATTAGCTGTTCTGAAAGGTCTCCTCAGAGCTGCACATATAAGTATACACAAGGAGGCTAATAGAAGACAATAAGCTTATACAAAACATACAATCTGGTGCTATAGATATAATTATATAAAAGGATGCTAAAAAACAATGATGTGATTGGAAGCTTTATAAGCACTCCAATTAACTTTTTACACAAAGAGGAAACTTGCCTCAAAGCATTGTTTCATTGCGGTCAATCTAGATCATATTTGAGCAATTGATGATGCCAAGTTACCAACAAATCCAAAATAGGTGAAAAAAAGCTAAAGTTATTGCTTATATCATGTGACTCCTCTCATATATGAGCTTTAGAATTTGAAAATCCTACAGTTGAAGTTACAGTTTTTTATTTTCTTAAACTATGCCATTACTTGATTTTCTACTGTTTGGAAATGATTCAAGTTCTTGCTCCTCAGAAGGTCCAACTGATATCTTTATTGGAAAAAGCAACGAAACTTGTGATATCATATATTGTTGCCTCTTCCTCAATATTTTCTACAAGTTCTGAAGACAAACATAACCCCTTCTCCAGTAAGACACTTGTTTGATTCCTATAGCACTAGCATGACAAACATGATTGTTACACATTCTAAGACACAAAACCAAGTGTTTACCTAAAAGAGAAGCTTAAAATAATTGATGTAAACTAGCTTGCAAGCAACCACTAATGGGAATGAGAGGGAGAGGAAGAAAGCATGTAAGAGACATCTCCACATTTGTAGCAGAGGAGAACCAATAACACAACTAAAGAAATAATCTGACACAAGAATTGTGATATCTAAGAAATGGAGACAAGACAAAAAGTAATTTTATTGCAAAACATTTAGAATCAAATAATGCTAAGAATACTAACTATTTTTTCATTGTTTGATACAGTGTTTACATATATTAAAGTTTACATATTATGTGGGCTCTACCAGCCATAATTTATGGATGGTACTGTTGTTAAAGTGACCTTGGAGAACTGCAGAAATTAGTAGAAGACTAATTAGACAAAAAAATAGGTATCTCTAGTGTTTTCTTGCGAATAGACTTAAATAAGGATTGAAACTGTAAAAACTTTAAAAAAAGGCAAGAGGTTAAAAAGGATGTGCTGTAAGTTGTTTTCAGTTATAGCCAAGAACAAATTTTGGTGCCTTAATGGTTCTTTTTTATCTTCTTCTACATTTGCTCTAATTATGACAATTTTCATCTTTTTATAGTAGTCTTCCACACTTTTGGTGCCTTGAGTGAGTTTTTGCAGCCTATACTACAAATCCTTGTAATAGTGACTTAGGACAAACTTCCTCCTCATGATAACCTTCATCTCTTTCTATGTATCAATAAACTTTTCACGATCCTTTCTTTCAGTCAAAACAAGTTGATCTCATCAAATAATAATATAATCAATAAATTCAACAACTTTTACCTTTTTCAACATTGTTCTCTCATTCTATATAAGTATCAGGATCATTTTTACTTTGAAATGGAGGAATCGTCTTTTTAATACTACCCAAATCACAGTCATAAGTGTCTTGCCTTCCAAAATCTCTCTGATCCCTTCTATTATTGGTAGTTCTAACCACAATAGTTCAATTGTCAAATTCATCATCATCTACATCATCTTCATGGTCATAAGCATGTTTAAATTGCCTTTTTCCTTTAAGAGCCTCATATTCCCCATGTCTCTTTTACAACTCTGTCATTATATTAACTTGCTCTTTCATCTTTTCCCCCATATTATCAAATCTGGTATTCATGTACTCAAATTGTTGTTGCATAACTTTGATCATGAAAAACACATCACTAACTTCCTCTTAAACTGCACCTTTGTCTTTGGAAGTCATAGTATTAGTTTTTCACAAAATAATAAGGATATTTCACAAAATATTCCCTCGCATGTTTCACTTAAAAGAAGAAGGCGTCGCACTCCTTTGTGTTTACACTTTTTATGGTTTTTTCTTAATGTGAACTTGCACATTTACCTTTTACCACTCAAATTTCCCCTTTCAACTTTTTGAAGAACTAAACAAGTTAAATCAAGAGGATTATTTTTGAACAGAATAAGATAAATAACATAGAATTTAACTAATTCGAGAACAAGGAGTCAACAAATGAAAAAAGATATCTAGGCAAATAAGTTTAATGAATTAAACTCACAAAAATCAGAAAAGGGGTTAAATATAGAGGACAAACTTGAATGACATAACAAGAAGTAATAGAATTGGAGTTAAGTAAGAAAACTATATTATTATTATGTTTAATATGACCAAACTGTTTACCTTTTATCAATAACTTGAATTTAATACTTTTTTTTTGTTCCTTTTTTTTTTTTGGCTCTACATAAAACAGAGTTATAATACTGAAAGACAACAATTGAAATTGAAATTAACATGTTTTTTATAGTTATAGTCTCAAACAAACAAGCAAAGTAAGAAGGGTTGCAAATGAATAGATTAGTGCATTTGAATGGTAATGCACTTAATAAACAAACTAAACATAAATATATAAATCACAAGGTAGAAAATTGAAGAATGAGTTGATCCAACTTGATTTATAGCCGGACTTTGATACCGACTAATATAGAAAACCCCAAAAGATGTGATTTAGGAACCCAACGCACATAAGAAATCAAAAAATATCCAGGAAAACTAAATCAGACTGTAATAACATAAACCATAGACACAACATTCAAAGGAACACGAACCTAAGGTATTTAAGAAGAATATTGACACCACACTTTAGAAAAAAAAGGAATTGAAAGTGATAAGTCAAGTTAAACACTATAAAAAGAGGTATTTCTTGATAAGTTCTTTAGTTTTCAAAATAACTGAAAGAGAAAATTCTTACTTTATATTTCTCTCAAAGTTATTTAATTCTCTAAATCTTACAAAGAGGTGTTTATTTATAGGTTAAGATGACAATCCTAAAAAGGTACAAATTTTTATTTAGGACAAATTTTTATTTTAGGAGGAAATCCTATCTAGGACAAATTATTATATAGAAAATTTTCACTTTTATACAATTCCTTATTTAAGATAAATTCCTACTTATGAGTAAATGGTATTATTTGGTCTAGACCCACTAAGTATTTCAATCATATCAATAAGACTTTAATTCTCTTTCTAGCTTGAATTGCACCATTTAAAGGTTGGTTGGTTTAAATGTCCTTAATCAACCCATTTAGTGTTTTTTTCATCTTTTTTGCTCTAATTCGTGTTACTAGGCCTTTTGGAATATGTAATTGGACCTTTTGTATTCTTTAAAACTTTCCACCATCATCTTTAAGGTTCTCATCATTGGACGGAAAGGTTTAAAGGATGTAAGAGATGTAATTACACATTCCAGAAAGCCTAATAACATGAGTTAGAGCCAAAAAAATGAAAAAAAAGTACTAAATGGGCTAATTGAGGACATTTAAACCAACCAAATTTCAAATGGTGCAATTCAAGTTTAAAAAAGAGTTAAAGCTTTATTAATATGATTGAAATACTTAATGAGTTAGGATTAAATAATACCATTCACCTATAAGTAGAAGTTTATCTTAAATAAGGAATTGTATAAAAGTGAAAGTTTTATGTGTAATAATTTGTTCTAGATAAAATTTCTTTTTCAAATAAGGATTTGTCTTAAATAAGAATTTGTAACTCTTTATAATTGTCATCCTAATATATAAATAGGTACTTCTTTGTAAGTTTTAAAGAATTGGATAACTTTGAGAGAAATATAAAGTAAGAATTTTCTCCTTCAGTTTTTTTGAAAACTAAAAAACTTATCAATATATACCTTTTCTTATGGTATTTAACTTGACTTATCACTCTTAATTCTCTTTTTTTCTGGAGTGTGGTGTCAATATCCTTCTCAAATACCCTAGGTTCATGTTCCTTTGAATGTTGGGTTTAGAGTTTATGCTATTACAGTTTGATTTAGCTTTCTTAAATATTTTTTGATTCTTTGTGTGTGTTAGGTCCTTAAGTCACATCTTTTAGGCTTTTCGACATCACGTACCCAAAAAGTCCAAAAAACATGAAAGAAGTACTAAATGGGAGAATAAAAAACATTCAGGTCAACCAAATTATAAATTATGCGAATTTAAATTTAAAAGAAAGTCAAGATTTTATTAATATAATTGAAGTACTTAATGGGTTGTGACTAACTAATAGTATTTACTCCTAAGTAGGCTCCATGATTGTATAAAAGGGAAAATTTTCATTAAGAATTTGTTTTAAATAAGAATTCCTTTTAAATAAGAATTTGTTCTAGACAAGAATTCCTCTTAAATAAGAATTTGTTCTAAATAAAAATTTTTGCCTTTTTAAAATTGCTATTTTAGTTTATAAATAGACACTTGGTTGAAAGTTCTGAAATATCAAACAACTTTAAGTGAAATATAAAGTAAGACTTTTGTCCTTCAGTTTTTTTAATAACTAGAGAACTTATTAAGGAATATGACGTTCAATTTAACTTATTATTTTCAATTCCTTTATTTTCTGGAGTGTGACATCTATATTCTTATTTAATATCTTAGTTCGTGTTACTTTGAATGTTGAGTTTAGAATTTGTGTTATTAAAGTCTGATTTAATTTTTTTGAAAATTCTGTAATTCAATTCTTTTTTTTTTAAGTGTAACATCCTTATTCTTATTAAATATCCTAATTCGTGTTCTTTTGAATGTTAAGTTTAAGATTTGTGTTATTAAAATTTAATTTAATTTTTTTGAAAATTTTGTGATTCATTATGTGCGTTGTATTAATAAATCACGTTTTTTAGAGTTTTCCGCATCAATTAGTATCAAAAGCCAACTCTAAAATAGGTTGAATAAACTAGTTCTTTAATTTTTTATCTTTTAATTTATTTATTTCCATTTATTTTATTTATTCAACGTGTTACCATTCATAAGTACTAATGTATTCAATTGTAACTCTTCTCACTTTACTCTTTTATTTGAAATTGTAATTATAAAAAATGTATTAAAACATTTTACTATTGTCAACTATTAAGCAAAAAATTAAAAAAAAAATGAATGAAAAATAAAATAAAATAAAATAAAATAAACATTAACTTCAAATTAATAAGTTAAATAATTTAATTTTATTAATCAGAATAATAATATAATATTTTTATTTAACTTTAATTCTACTAGTTAGTTTTTATTATATCATTCAAATTTATTTTCTAAATTTATCCTTTTATTTTAATTTTTATAAATATAGTTTATTAAATTCACTTACTTTAATATTCTTTTTATTTGTTTTTTTTTCTCTTTGTTCGCTAATTTATTTAATTTTATATTATTTACCTTATTCCATTAAAAATTAATCCTTCATGACCAATAACCAAGATAACTTATCAAAACACAATAAAGAGGGCATTAATAACATCCATTAGATCCAACGAATAGCCCAAACAAACTGCAAGAGTGGAGACCATGCAGTGAAGATCACATTTTGACAACCATTACCCAACCAACAAACATCCTTGAAGCTGCAAAATGACACCGTTATATATATCTATTTTATACCCCAAAAGGCAGCCATCAAATGCACTACAACAATCTGCATAATTCAATTTAACTGCTTCATTATGCCAAAACATGATGTCTACGGGTACAGGATCCCACTTTTGATAGCAATAGCCGACAAAGCTGCACGAAGACTATGATGGTGAATATGAGGAGGACGTGCTCCCATCAATTGAAATGCTTGAAGGGCCCTCAAACTCTTGTGTAGAAAAGAGTCATAACTAACTCTAGATTGCATATATTTGTTTGCACCATTTCCCTATTAGCCATTAAAATCCAAGTAAGAAAGACAAAAAAGAAGAATTAAGAACAATCTTATTAATCACCACACAAGAAGTTACCAATCCTCAAAACCATGCAATCCATCTTAACTACTCTCCACACCCATTTTTGAACAGCAAATATGACATATAATTCAAAGAAGAGCAGCAAACATGCAAAGAGTAAGTCCCACAGCCCAATATCTACAAATAGTTTGATCATTTGGCCTTAAATAGAAAAGGAGAAACTAAATTACCTGACATACTAGTTGATTCTCATCAACACCAGCATCAACATCAACAGCTTGTAGATTGGGATCTAAATTCCAACATCAAGTTAAATTACAAAATAATAACAAAAAATTAATATAAAATATTATAAAAATATAATATTAAAACATAATATCGTACCCTTCTCTTTCTTCAGTTTTTCAAGGAGAGGACATTTCTCATAATTTTGATTAATCCGGAAATAAGGTGCTCCTTTATTATCCCTCCAAAGATACCAGCTAAGCTGCCTTGACATATAAGGGTAAGGTGGTTTTTTGAAAACATTGGCAGCTTTCCTCGCCAAGAAATTGGCCGCCATGTTGCTTTGACAATATTGCCATCGCCAAGTAAAATCATTAATGCGCATCAATTTTGGAAATATTGCAGATATCCGAGGGAGAAAAGTCTCAACTGGCTTTAAACTATCAAAGGGCTGGGAACCACAAAATACATCTATCACAGCTTTACAATCACCCACTATTTGTAAGTTTGATAAGTTTTTCTCTTCAGCCAGTGTGACTAAACAATAAAGTCCAGCCAACTCAGCTTCTTCTGCTGCTTTTGTATCATAAAGATGCATCATTTTAAAACCAATTAGTTCTGCCCCGCGTCTTATAAGAGCTGCACCTCCAGCTCTTCCATCTTCTTTTCGAAAACCATCAAAATTACCCTCTAGCAAGGTTTCACTTCCATTCCTTCCATTGGTAGAAAATTGGCATCCATGGTCATAATATACCGTAACTACTGGATGATGTAACATAGACTCTTCTTTTCCACAATCATCCATGACAAATACTCCATATTCTTTACAAAAGGAAATAATAGTATGTTTATATTTAATAGGAACAAAAATATACCATTGCATCCAATCAAGTTTTGTTATGTAATATAAAGTTCTGTGCATTGATTTTTGAACTTTATGCCATTCTTTGTAATCGTCTATTGACCCTGGTTTGAAAATTCCTTCATCTTCAAGTAATCTACGAAATTCCTTTTCGAATCTTTGTAGAAGAAAATTAGGTTCCTACAAAATAATTATTACATATTAAAATATAAACACACATCAATCCATTAAAGAAAAAATTAATACCAAAAAATAAGTAATCAGAAAATGTGAAAATTCCTCATGAAACATCTCAACACTCCAATTTGGAAAATGAGACCAAAACCGGCTAAAGGTCAACAATTAATAAGAAAAAAAAAAGATAAGACTTATAAATACAAAAACAACCTAAACAAAATAGTATCTCGCCTTATAAGGACTACTTATAGAACTATAAGTAAAAATATGTAAAAATGAAATTGAAAGTATATTACCAATGAGTTTTTGTTATCTTTAATATCTTGTTCATGCTTCTTTCTCATCTCATCCATTTGCATTTGAAGCTTGCTCTTAAAATTTGAAGTCATCCTGTGCAAAGAGAGAATTTGTGAAATAATATCAGCAAAACAATAGGAATGAAGCAAAAAGTTCCCCCACCTTCTCCTCTCTCCCTCTACTCCCCGACACGCCCTCCCCCACCTCCCTCCCTTTACCTCCCCGACACCCCCACGCCGACATTCTCCTCCCTCCCTCTCTAGCTGCCCCGCCTGCCCGACACCCCCACCCCGACATTCTCCTCCCTCCCTCTCTACCTGCCCCGCCTGCCCGACACCCCCACCCGGACATTCTCCTCCCTCCCTCTCTACCTGCCCCGCCTGCCCGACACCCCCACCCCGACATTCTCCTACCTCCCTCTCTGCCTGCCCTGCCTGCCCGACACCCCCACCCCGACATTCTCCTACCTCCCTCTCTGCCTGCCCGGCCTGCCCGACACCCCACCCCGACATTCTCCTCCCTCCCTCTCTACCTGCCCCGCCTGCCCGACAACCCCACCCGGACATTCTCCTCCCTCCCTCTCTACCTGCCCCGCCTGCCCGACACCCCACCCCGACATTCTCCTCCCTCCCTCTCTACCTGCCCGGCCTGCCCGACACCCCCACCCCGACATTCTCTTCCCTCCCTCTCTACCTGCCCCGCCTGCCCGACACCCCCACCCCGACATTCTCCTCCCTCCCTCTCTACCTGCCCCGCCTGCCCCGACACCCCCACCCCGACATTCTCCTCCCTCCCTCTCTACCTGCCCGGCCTGCCCGACACCCCCACCCCGACATTCTCCTCTCTCCCTCTCTACCTGCCCGACACCCCCACCCCGACATTCTCCTCCCTCCCTCTCTACCTGCCCCGCCTGCCCGACACCCCACCCCGACATTCTCCTCCCTCCCTCTCTACCTGCCCGGCCTGCCCGACACCCCCACCCCGACATTCTCCTCCCTCCCTCTCTACCTGCCCGGCCTGCCCGACACCCCCACCCCGACATTCTCCTCCCTCCCTCTCTACCTGCCCCGCCTAACCGACACCCCCACCTCCCTCCCCCGTACCTGCCCGACACCCCCACCTCCCACCCCCGTACCTGCCCGACACCCGCAACCCCACATTCTCCTCCCTACCCTCTCGCCACATTCTCCTCCCTCCCTCCCTCCCTATACCTGCCCGCCGCCCCCACCTCCCTCTCCCCCTATCTACCCGAAACACCTCCCTCCCCCTACCTGCCGACACACCTCCCTCCCTCCCTCTACCTGGCCGACACCCCCACCTCACCTTCTCCTCCTTCCCTCTACCTGCCCGCCGGCCCCACCCCACCCCCTCCGCCGGCCCCAGCCCCATAACACATAAAACTTTAAAAAACACGCCCGCAAGCGTGCACACACACATCTACATATTGAGAGGAAAGACCTGCGAGAGTAAGAGCTTCTGTAGAGGGATTGCACTCTATGAATCTCTGAGTCTCTCGCTTACAACTTTAAAAGTTCTAGAGAACACAGGGGAAGTCTATTTTATTCGCGTGAGTTAATATAGGATACCATAAAATAATCTCACAAATCTCAGTGATTATTTGCAATGATGGTTACTTGGGAGGTCTTATTTGTGCCGGATTCAAAGAAAAAAAAAGCTATTATTTATAATACTAATAAAATTACTAATTGATGTCTAATAACTTTTAAGTTTTTATCATCCGTCCCGATGGTATTTTTAAAACTTAAAGATCGGTTATACGCCGTAGGCTCGGTGTTTAAGAATTGCCTGCTGCTAATTGACCCTGTAGAAACAAGTAGCCAGTGGGACCGTGCCTCCCTTCGCCCTTTCCTTTCGTATGCCCTTGAGTTAATTTTCTTATTACTATTTTCTTTTGTTAGATAAACAAAAACAGATTGGTTTGTTTTTAGTATGCATAATGAAAATTAAAAAAATTATTTAATTTATTATTATCTTACAAAATTGTATTAATAAAAAAATTCAAATACTTAAAAAATATATATTTTTTATTTGTATAGAAATATTAAATTTAAATTTTTTTATGAACATAATTAACAATATTATTAAAAAATAAAAATATTATTAAGTTATTGTATTAATAATAAATATATTTTATTAAGTATTTTTATTGTAATTTATAAAAAATTTTTACTTTTTCTATGTTTGTAAATATCTTATATTTTTATAATTTGTTTCTTATTAATTATTATATTGAATTTTATTAATTGATTTGATTAATTAAATTAAAAATCATTAAAATAAATTTAAAAATTTATTTAAAAAATTAAAATTTAAAGATATAAAATTTATTAATTAAAAATATTTATGTATAATTATTGAATTAAGGAGAATAATTTCTAATTTGAAAAAAAAGAATATCATTGTTCATTAAATATAAAATTTTTTTCAATTTTTATGATCATTATTATTTTTTATCTGTGCGATAAAATGATTATTTTTTTTTTTTTGCAGTGTCTTCTTTTAAAAATATCTTTTATCTCTCTTTTTTTGGGTAGGGTTGTAGGGGAGGCCTGCCCGTGCAGACTAAACACACACCATGGGGGCAGATCCCCGTGGCAACACGACTGCCACACAGAGTAGCTGATTTACAGAAAAGAGGCTTGAAGACCTATCGTTATAATAATTGATGTTTTTGAGAATGATGCGAAAAAGGAAAGCTTTTGAAAATTTAAAGAGATTTGTATCAGAGAATCAAATTTCTGATGCATATTGGGTGCTTTTCATTTTTTATATATCTTTTTATCTCGCTATAACAACTACTCTTATTTTTTAAAATTGAAATTCGAGTTATTTAAGGTGATATTATATTTTACAAAGAGAAAAAAAATAAAAAATTAAATAAAATTGAAAAAAATAAATATAAATAAAAAAATTATAATTAAAATAGCTCGCATAGTATTTAAATTTTGTTAGAGTGTTCATCCCAAGTGGTGGTCTTTGAGGGACGTTGTAATATAGTGTGAGAAAGCGAGAGGAGTGAGAGACATGAATATGAGTGATGACACTAAAAACGGAGATGGACCGTACCTTGAAAGGTGAAGGTTATCCGACGAGAATAAGAACATGTTATTTTTTCTAAGTAGATTTACTTTGATCTGTAATGAAGAGATAATCAATATAATGCAGTACTCTTTTTTTATAATATTAAAAAAATAAAATTTTAAATATTTTAATTAATTTATTTAATTAAAATATTAAAATTAAAAAATATTATTTTAAATTAATTATTAATATTAATAAATAAAATATACTTGAAATTAAAAAATTAAAAATAATTTATTATTTATATAATATATTTAATTATCTTATTATTATTTAATCGAGATTTACTACAATTAAAAAAAAACAAAAAAAGGATGATTCAATAAGATCTGGACCGACTTGGAAAGCATAATGGATGATTCAATAATATCTCGCCTCCGTACCATCAAGCCCACGTCAACAACAGAAGTTTGAAGAGGAGAGAGCCTTAAGGAAAGCCCAAGCCAACAAGGAGACTACAAAGAAGAGTCGCCATGGAGAATGACCTATTGGCCACGCGGGAGCATAGCAATTGTGGGTGTAAAAATAAAATTATGATAAAAGATAGGAGAAAAGAAAAAATAGATAATAATTTAAATGAATATTATATTATAAAATATTATATTTATTTATATTTAAAATATATAAAATAAAAAATATTATAAAAAATTAATGAAATATTTTTTAATTATATTAAGGGAAAAAATATATATATATATATATTCGTAATATAATTTAAATATATTCATACAATACACTCAAAAATTATATAAAATGTTATAATAAAATTAAATAATATTATATTAAAAATATTTATTAAATTATATTTAAAATTTTATATACTTTGGATATAATTATAATATAACTTAAATTATATACAAAATAATAAATTAAAATTAAATAATATTATACTATAATTTATTTAATTTTAATAAAAATTTGTAAAATTATGATAATTATTTTTAATTGTCAAGCATAATAAATTAATAATTTATTTAAAAAAAATAACAATTTCTTATAAATAATATATAACTATATTAATCATAAATAAATAAATAAATAAAATTATTTTTATAACTAATTTTTTATTATAATTTATTTTAAATATAATTTTTTTATTTTTAATAATATTTTATAACTGTATTACTCTCACTTATTATTTATATATATTATTTTTTACTCAAATATTACAACTATTAGGATTCTCGAGCTTCTAAATCTAGCACTGTTAGCATAACAGAGTTTTACTTTCTCTCAGTCCCCTCCCCGTGTTGCTCCTCTACGGCCAATGGCTTCACAGTCTAATTTAATCATCCTCATCTCTCTCGTATAATTAATCTTTATCTTCTCTTCTTATAAAGATAAATTCCTCTGGATCTTTCACTCCCTCCTTTTTTTAATTTTCTCTTTGGCTATTTCGCCTTTTAACTTGAGCTCTGCTCTAGCTTCCCTCGTCTCTCATGCCAAAATCCAAAAGCAAAAAGGCTCGGATTCAACCCAATCCGGAGCTCCAAAACCCGGCTGCGGCGCCCGGTCTCATTTCGGCTCCGTCTATACCGGCTTCACAAAACATTACGATTTTACTGCCTCCGCCGGCTTCGTTTCCGCCTCAGCCTTCCGCTGCCTCCACTTCCACCAGTAAGGAATAAACAGAATAGAAACAAATTTATGGGCTTTTTGCTGTAATTACTGATTGTGGGTTTATTTTTTTTTTTAAAAAAATTGATTTTATTAGGTCTTTTCCCGTTATGTTTTGTAACTCTTTCTTTATGGAGGATACCAAGGGGAAGCAGGAGAAAGCGCTCCTAAATATTTTGTGTTCTATGTTTGGTGAATTTCTGGGTTTATACTTCTTATCTTCTTATTCTGATCATGTTCCTAGTTTAGGCCAACTAAGACTAACGGAAACCAATAATTGTATGGCAATCTCATTCCTTTGCAGGCTCTTGCCTGTCAGCGCTAATGTCTCTCTATGCCAGAATTATTTAATCTTCTGTATAGTCTAAAAAAACAAAAGATGAAAAAAGAAGTTTCATACTTTGGAATATTTCCCTGTCTGCTACCGAGGCCGAAACAAAGAGAGGGGAGAAGACGATGCACAGGTAGAGAATCACGGAATTTGCTAAATGAAAATGCTCTTATATTAAAAAGATCCCGATCCAAGTGTAGAATATTAGTACTTGCATCCCAAGGGACCCGGACTGAAAGTTGCAGTCCCAGAATCAAGCAATAACGATGTTGCAAGAATGGCAAAGGAGTATTTAAGAATCATTGCAATTGTAGATCATTTTTCAATGAAGCATTGTAAAGCCTTTTTACACAGACATTAGCATGTTTTTGGTTGTGTTGTTTTATTCCAAAAAGTTGACAATAACCCAAAGATCTCTTTGGAATTTTAGTGAAATCAATTTTGAAGTTTCAAGTAAAATAATCTCTCCGATGTTTTTAGAAGGGAAAAAATGTCCTCTGGATTTTTTTTTTTTTAATTTAACGCGGGAAGATATTTGGAAGAGTTTTTTAGCTATTAATTGCTTGGAACAAATAAAGTTTACAGCCCAATGATGAGAAAGGACTTAAGGTCCACTCTGATAGCATTGCCGAATTTTCCTCTTTGTGGGCTGCTCACCAATAGGGGTGGGGCTAATTGGCGAGAATATAAAATGGGTGATCAGTAGATTATACCCGGAAAACGCTCTCACAGAAATATTTTTTTTAATTTTCCCGAGAAAATTATAAATTTAGTTCATTCTAGTCCAAAGAATCTGCCATCGATATTCATAGTCTGACGTTCAGACGCAAATCTCTCAACTCAAATCTTGTACAATGAATCATAACTTTCTACCATTTTATACTTGAATTGTTTAATTTTCTGCGTCGTCTAAACGGCTAGAAAAGGAAAACACAGAAACTCAACTCTGTCTCTTTGCTTCTTATTGTGCCTTTGTCCTCTTTTGAATCTATATGCTGGTACTCTGCTTTCTTAGTTTATTTGCTTGATTGTAAAGGGCTATAGATAAAATTCCACTTTTTGTTATATTGCGGGCAGATTTTTGCTCGTGACAAATTATGATCTCGAATATATATGTCTTTTCTTGAGGAATATGTATGGCACTGTGTATATATTTATTGAAATGAAGGATTTTTGGTAGTAAGAGACCAGCTATGTCATTCAGATTTGCTAGTTAGAAAAGGATCAGGCTCTCTCCTGCTAACTACGTACTCCCATCAATGGTGGGGCTGCCACTGCCTCTTGTTGTCAATACCATTGGCCGCCTAATTTGGTTGCAATTTTCTTGGCTGCAATATTTGGCTTCTCTTGTATTTTGACTTTACCTACTAATGAGTTGTCATTTGGGATGCATTTACTCATCAATAACAGTTAACAAATTGGTAATTTTGTTTAGATGTCTTAGAATACTCGCACAAAAATAAACTGCAAGAATATGGCCAGAGATCATCCCTTCCATTGCCTATTTATTACGTAATCAATGAAGGATCTCCGCATGCACCAAAATTCAGGGCGACTGTGTTGATAGATGGAGCAGAATATGCTTCTCAAAATACCTTTTCACACCGAAAATAAGCAGAGCAAGATGTAGCGAAACTTGCTCTGGAGTGTATCGCTAAAGAGGTTAAGGAAGAAGGGTGTCTCCTAATTCTTGAGGTTTTGTTTTTTTTGTTTTTTTTTTTAATTTTTGAAATCAAATTAAACGAAGGATCTCCCTCGCTTTTTCTTTAACGGATTGATATATGTTAATATTGTAATGTGTAATAATTTTTTTGTAGGAACCTAACTTTCTTCTGTAAAGGGTCGAAAAGAAATTACGTAGAATACTTAAAGTTGAAGAAATTTTCAGACCGGAGTCAATAAACGACTACAAATATTGCTATGAAATTCGGAAATCGACAAGAAAAACTTTGTATTATTTAACAAAAATTAATTGGATGCACTGATATATTTTGGTTCTTGTTAAGCATAGGCACACCGTCATTTTTTTTTGCAAATAATATGGAATATTTGTCATGGATGATTGTGGAAAAGAAGAATCTATGTCAATTTCCTTTCATGGGAAGGAGTGGAAGTGAAATGTTGGTGAAGGGTAATTTTGATGGGTACCAATTTCCTATTTGCCGTTCAAAAATGAGTGTGGGAGTAGTTAAGATGGATCGCATGGTTTTGAGGATTGTTAACCTCTTGTGTGGAGATTAATAAGATTTTTGCTAATTCTTCTTTTTTGTCTCTCTCAACTCCATTTTAATGGCTAATAGGAAAATGGTGCAAACAAGTATATGCAATTTGGAGCTGTTTATGACTCTTTTCTAAACAAACATTTGAGGGTCGTTCAAGCATTTCAAGTAAAGGGGGCACGTTGTGCAGTTTTGTCGGCTGTTTCTATCGTAAGTGGGATCATGTACCCGTAAGCATCCTGTTTTGGCAGAATGAAGGAGTCTAATTGAATTATACAGATTATTGTGGTACATCTGATGGATGCTTCTTGGGGTATAAAATATATATGCATAACGTTAGATGCTTGTTGGTAGGGTAATGGCTGTCGAACAATGACCCTAACTTCATGACCTCCGGTCTGTTTGGGCCATTTGATGGATTTATTTGTCCCTGTTAATGCCCTTTTTATTGTGCTTCGATGGGTTATCTTAGTCATTGGTCATTCAATTGCAATTTGAGAGTATTGTTTCATTACGTTTATATTGAGTGCTTGGATGGTGTTTTACAGATTTACAGTGACATAGGTCTCCCTGGTTTTCAACTGGTTTGGTGGGGTTCTACTCTTTAGTTGTAATATCTTGGAAGCAACCATTAGTGTTTTGAGACTTTTGTTGGATATAGTACTCCTGACTTATTGCTTATGGATATAGCACTAGAGAAAAAAAATCAGGAATGACCAAAAAAACCAAGGCATTTCTCGTTTTAATCTCACTTTTGTTGCTGCAGCCCATATGGGAAGGTACATGCCCGTTTAGAGCAGCTCTCTGCCGCACTTCCTGCTGAATTGTACGCAACCCGACGGTTCAAGGCAGTTGCAATGCGTGACAAAGGAGGAGCGCCAGAAAATGTAAACGTGCGTCCCTAACTGAAAACTGTCAATTGAGAACTGACAATTCAACACTACACACCGGCGAAACTTATTTTCTGGTTGGAAGTCCCACCAGAGGCCACTTTTGCAACCCTACCATTTGCACAACCTTTCGTAGTTTTAGAGAGGTTCTTCATTACACGGCCATCAAACTAAACTGGGAAAGAATGCATGAAATTTCCAAAATTCGAGTTAGCTTGTCTTCGGAATTTAGCTGTGATAGCTACGACAGTTTGTTCTCAGCTTCGATATCTTGATCTCGATTTATTATTATATGCATATGGTGTTTTCACATTTTTAGTGTTTAAATTTACGTGGTAATTGTAGATATCCACTTTTTGATGACAAAATTAATTAAAACAGTCCTATCAATTGAATCCAACAGAATGTTTCTTAATTTGTTAACTTTTCGGCCTATATATATATATATATCATGTATAATTACATATTATAGAAAAATAAAGTGATTTTTATTTTTATTTAAACTACAAATAGTTTTAAAAATCTTATTTTAGTAGTATAATATGTATGATATAATTAGATATGTTATATTTTATTTAAAATAATTTATGAAAAATTTTTGTTATAAATTTATAAATACAAATTTTATTTTATATATAGTGATATCGAATATATAACTTAAAAAAAATTAAATTTTAATAAAACTCTATTTTTTATTTAATAAGATTTTAAAAAAAGTCAAAGAAAAAAAAATATATATTCTATTAATTTTTCACATCATAAGATAATTTTTTTTATAATTATGTGAAAATATGGTATAGAAATATATTAATAAATTATAATTTTTTATTATTTAATTATACATGTAAGATATAAATTTTATATGATAATAAAATTTTATTTTTTTTCTATTTAATTGTTTATGTGTAAACTTAATCTTATTTTATATGTAATACAAAATAAGGGCAAATGTATGTACATGTCACTAGAGGTAATGACCCCTACCAAATTTTGCAGACAAGCCTAGATTCTAATATAAATTGTCTAGTTGTCCCCACTAGAAAATTTGCATTTGAGCCCACTTGTATGAAAACTTAGACAAAAAGAACAATTTTTTATTAAAATATCGAGAAAATTTACACGAATTCAATTCTTATAAATATTAAATTTGTGTGTTACAATTATTTGCCCCCACAGGAGGAAGTTCCTGGATCTGCCCCTAGCATGAGACACATGTAAGTGTGTATTCCAAATTTTCTTTAATGTTCGTGTTTTTGGAATACTATTTGCGCGCTTGAACAATAATCATGGTTGCACATAACCTTTGTAGAAGGTGATCGAAAATAATTGTTTTGTTTTACATTATTTTGATTCTGAAGGCCGGGGTATATAAATTAAAGAGGTATATGCTTTGGGTTAATGAGAAGGGGCTTTTATGGTGTTGAAAAAACAAATGTTAAAGAGATGTCCTAATGGTTAAGATATCTTCATGTGAAGGGCCACTAACGCTTTGGGGAAAAACAAAAAAAATGCAGAGAGAGGGCGGCGAGTGTGTCATAATGGGCAGGATGCGTCAAGTTGCAAACCAATCGATTGGCAACCAACGATGAGTGGGCCGGCAAAGGCGTGTAGTTAGGCTAATGGAGAATTTTGGGTAACACAGGTTATATTTAAGGTTTTCTTTTTAAGATTTATGTCACTTGATTTGGTAATTACATATAAATATTTTTTAATAAATAGACATTTATATACATTTGATACATTATTTAATTTATGAATATAATTATGAGTTGATTTGCATTTAAAAAATAATCACTTATTTTTAACTTTATGTATTCTAATATTAATAAATATTATATAAATACATATAGATAAATTATGAGTTGCTTTTAATTTGGTAAATAGTGGTTGGATCAAATTATAGTTGATTTGGTTCATTGGTTGTTAACATTGTTACTAATTTTAGAGTTTTTAAAATAAAAATTAAATTCATAAATTTTTAAAAATTATAATATAATTTTCTTACAAAAAAATTATTAATAATTAAAATAATTTTTCTTTTTATTATATCAATATAAATATTTTAGAATTAACCTTTTTATTATAAAAATATATTATATTTATTAAAAATATAAGGTGAAAATGTTTAAATTAATATATAAGATAATTTACATGAGATATTAAATGATGTATAAAAAAACATTTATAAGAATTTTTTTTATTTTCTAAATAAACTCAATCCTATTTTTTCTCTTTATTTTTTTATTATTTTTTTTAAATGATTGTATTTCTTCTCACTTGAGACAATTCATAATTTGTCATTATTTATTTTTTCCTCCGACGCCGACGCACCAGTGCTATCCACCAAACTTCACTCATATTTTGGATCGTTTTTGTTTATATAACAAAACTCTCAAATTAAGAAAAAAAAAACTTATAAAAGGGGAAAGATTATAAAATTTTAATCCATAATTGAAATATCTGTTGTCCCCTTCCAACCACATTGCCATCCCCCGGATGCAACTGCAGCCCCCAATTTCACTTTTTTTTATTTTTAATTGGTAGAACATTTTAGTTTGAAGCTAACTTCGCTGGCAAGAGCTCCTAATATCGCCAAAAGGTACGGCTGGGGCAACAGCCAAATTCACAGATGACATGACCATTCCCCAAATTCCAGACTCCAAACTAATTTCAAGTCATGCCCAATCATAGAAGTTTTGCATCTTATTAGTTGAGCTAATCCTGCAGGTCCCACCAAACCTCAAACTCTGTCCCATCTTCTTCCCTAAGGATATCTGCTAAACCAGCTTGTCGAGAACTACGGTACGTGGTTCCGTAATATACCAATCTTGCATAACATCAAATTGCTTGGTATTATACTTGCAAGGATTTCCTTTAAACTAACCAAGAGGAAAAAATAATGAGGGTGGGAGAGCCCAATTCAAACCTTTTATAATAAGCGCCCGTTTTAACACTTTACCCGGGCGCGCATGGCAACGGGCAGGAAAGAAAACGAGCTAGAAAGAGGCAAGATGACTTTAACCGCAGGGGACAATTCACGGGCTCTAAAAAGTAATTGCCGGTTCTTTTATGCGGAGAAACAATTATACACAGAAACAGCTTTCATGACACAATTACAACTATATATATATATATAACATCCATAAATTAACATAAAACTTCATAAAGGGTAAACAATCAGTTTCTTAAGTTTGATAAGTATAACTTTCAAAAGACTTCGGTTAATAAATTAGTTGTTAAAGTTTGATAAACATTACTTCCAAAAGATTTCAGTTGACGCATCAAAGACCAGGTAAACAGAATGCAACGCAACGATATACAGGAGATCACTGAAGAACTCCATAAAGCATAATCTGTGACCTGCATACATAGAGATGTATTTTGTCAAAATGCAACCAATAAATACTGGGGACAAAATTAAAAAAAGGTAAAAAATTGCACATGATAATGGCTAGACAAATGTCTTATAAACCAATGTGCTATTCCTATCAACCTACACAAATATAATGAAATTTGGACAATATAAATGGCACGTCATTTCACTGTTTGGGCCAAATCATAACAATATTTGACTGCACCCACATCAAACTAAAATGCACCGAATATCATCTCAAAATGATAGATGATTGTAAGTTTAATTGCACCTAAAGCATTCCAGCACCCCTGGAAGGGTCCAAGACCATTAAGGCCTGCTTTTTAGAGTCCTAACAGTATCGCCTCTTGTATGAACCCCGGTTACACAAAACCTAAGGTGCGCGTGCACACAAGTCCAGGCCATGCACCATAAGACAAACATGGTTCAATATCAAGGAATTAAATGATTCTAAATTAAAAATTATGTCACTTAAGGAATCATTATGTAACAATGACTATGCATACCCTCCAGTACCATGGGAAGACAGGTTAAATACGTCTTGTGAGCCTCAAGATCAATGATGTGACAGTGGAGTACGGCCTACTGGGTTGGTAAATTGGCATTGGATGAACTATTCCTTTCATTCTGGGTTCAACTTGAGACAGAGGTCGCACTGCTTGTTTAGCCTTCTTCTTTCCCCAATCTTTATTTGAAACACGACAACCCATGATTAACCCATCCACATAAATTGGTTGGGCTGTAAAAGACTTTATGGATGTCATCGAATTGAAAGATTGAATGAACCTTTTGACGTGCAAGCGCTGCAACATTTTTGTGGTTGGAACCTATTCCAAAAACAATAGACAAGTAAATCAATGATGGTTGCAGGATACTAAGACCAAGCTGGAAGAATGTTTCTGAAGACCTTTAGATGTCCAAAGTAACCAAATAATGGACAGAAAATGTTGGATTGAAGAAACTTCAGGAAAAGCAGCCGTTAAGAGTACAGAAGGAAATCTATACTTAATTCAACCTTTAGTGTAAAGACCCCGTACACCCTTATATGTCCCGGTGAATCAAATTTAAGCTTTAATATCTATTTTATACTTAATTCATTCACTGGAGGTTCCAGCAAACAAGCTTCAGAAAAAGAAACCATTAAGAGCACAGAAGAAAATCTATGCTTAATTCAACCTTTATTGTAAAGGCCTCGTACACCCTTCTATGTCCCGCTGAATCAAATTTAAGCTCTAATCTTTATTTTATACTTAATTCATTGACTGGAGGTTCCAGCAAACAAGCTTCAGGAAAAGCAACCATGAAGTGTACTGAAGAAAGTATGAGTATTCCATTATTTTTGCATCTCTCACCTAGCCCCAGCCACCCCCACACCCCACCGAAAGAAAAAAGACACCCAAAACTTTTTCTCTTACCTTAACATTGTCGATTGAGGAAATATAAGGTTGATGGATCAGATCATAATGGTCAGGCTGCGGAGGATATAGCGATGCAGACCTCTCTGTGTTAGAAGAGGAAAGGGGGATAAGTAATTGAAAAAGTAAACATCAACTGTCTATACCTTGGGGGAGGGAGAAATCACCTGAGTGTTCTGGCGTTGGAATCTTTTTATCAGTCACATAGTGATACCTTGGAAGGAAGAAAAACTAACATAAAAGAAAGAACAGTAAATAAATTAAAATGTATAAAATTGAAAAATCCTTTTGACAAAGCCAACAAAAGCACTCAAGTTCCTAACCAGTCGAGATTGCTTAAATCAATATCTTTTTCATTCAACAGAAACCCTTCACGAGCAAAGAGAGATCTGATGTATTCAACAACCTCCTTATGGGATACCTGCAAGACCATCATTGTCCATAATTTGGAGGACCGATGAGCCCCAAAACCAGATTGGAGAGGCAATTTAAAACACCATGGCATCCAAATACTTTTTCCCATAACAAGAAATAAATAAAAAAAAAACAAACAACAGTTAAAATGGGTAGCATAGATAACTCGGGATCTCCAACGCAGAAGTTGGGACTATTCAAGAAGATCCCAGCTCTGAAAGTATAGGGGAAGAGTCATCTGCCACAGGCAGGCTTTTCCATGCAATTTGAAAAGATATAATTTCTACAACTCAAACCTTACCCTTCCACTCAGCAACCATACTGTTGCAACTAAATTCAACCTCATTTGACAGAGAAATAAGAAAACCAATATTCGCAAGTAAAGGAAGAAGTATGAACTTTAGCCGCTCACAGCAAGAGCATTTTCCTGTCATTTATTTTGTCTTATTTAAGATTGACAAAGGGCAAATGAAATGTGTAGCACAACAGCACAGCTCACCCCAGAATGAAGAGTTTGACGAAACTCATCCAGACTATGGTAATTTCTTCTCCCTCTCTTTCTCATGTTCTTTGTGGGTAGGTCTCGTGGATTGATTAGGTTAGGTTAAAAGATTAATTCCGTATATGTATGTGAGAGCAGAGAGAGGCGGACAAAAATGAACTGTGGTTTATGGTTGAGGATGTATTCACCACCTACGAGAACATAGTTTCGAGACGACAGTTACTTTGGAATTAAAGGCTACTTCCAGCCTTCCCACTTCTGCATCATCTGCGAGTGCTCTGCCGTTAGCATCGCAAAGGCACTGCTCCTAGGAGAATCTGGTTGAAAAGTCAGTCTGAACCCCGCGTGGGACGGAGTCTATCCTTGCCACGCAGCTGCCACAAGTTTCTGCTGTGAATTGTTGGAGTTACTTATTACTCATGGAGCTTGCACTGATATCCAAACCAAAGGCCCCCGGGTGCTTGAGGGCCTTCTTCCTCTCAACGTTGCGGTCGAAGACACATGGTGCATACCCCCTTGCCAAGTACCTCTATTTTATGTTCCTTTTCTCTATCTTGATTCTGCAAAAGTCTACATCTTTACTTGTCTTAGACTATTCCAACGGTTCAATGTCTGTCTCTTGCCACTACAGTCATCATAAGTATTTCCAGTGTTGGACCTACAGAGACTCTGCTCTCAAGCTCATCGTTTTGCTTTCTCTGCCTGAGATGGTGTTACCAATCTTCCCTATCAATTGGCAAATTAGGCGTGCAGAAGCCATAGTCTTCAACTTGACCTTGCACTTATTAACCGACAAGCCATTCTTCGGCTTGTTGGGTATTTCCTCTGCCTCATTGATCAGGAATATAAGGGCACCATCAATCTGCCTGAGGATTACCTCCATTGCGCTTATGCTCCTACCATCTTTGTCCTGACAAGTGGTAGCCATAATTTGTTTACTAGCAGCCGTGAATAGGACTGCCATCTGAAGGAGCTTTCCTTGCTCAATATAGTTCAAAAGCTCACAAATGTTCATCTTGTGCGCTGTGCGAGCAGGCTAATGGAATCCAAGAACATTTTCTGCCAAGAGGAGGACAGAAGACAGAAGACAAACTGTAAAAAGATCACTTATAACATAAATCAGGAAAAAAAAAGTCACAGAAAAGGTGTGCGACGAAACATTAGAAAGCATGAGTTAAACATAAATGGGTGCAACAGTAAAGGTACAAAACTTGTATAAGCAAAACATGTGATTTGAGACAGACCATCTCAGGCAGAGAAAGCAAAACGATGAGCTTGAGAGCAGAGTCTCTGTAGGTCCAACACTCGAAATACTTATGATGGCTGCGGTGGCAAGAGACAGACATTGAACCGTTGGAATAGTCTAAGACAAGTAAAGATGTAGACTTTTGCAGAGTCAAGATAGAGAAAAGGAACATAAAATAGAGGTACTTGGCAAGGGGGTATGCACCATGTGTCTTCGACCACAACGTTGAGAGGAAGAAGGCCTTCAAGCACCCGGGGGCCTTTGGTTCAGATATCAGTGCGAGCTCCATGAGTAATAAGTAACTCCAACAATTCACAGCAGAAACTTGTGGCAGCTGCGTGGAGAGGATAGACTCCGTTCTACGCGGAGTTCAGACTGACTTTCCAACTAAACTCTCCTTGGAGTGTCTTTGCGATGTTAACAGCAGAGCACTCGCAGATGATGCAGAAGTGGGAAGGCTGGAAGTAGCCTTTAATTCCAAAGTAACCGTCGTCTCGAACTAATTTCAAACATTCGTCTTTATCGTCGGAAAAAACTATGTTCTCGTAGGCGGTGAATACATCCTCAACCATAAACCACAGTTCATTTTTGTCCGCCTCTCTCTGCTCTCACATACATATACGGAATTAATCTTTTAACCTAACCTAATCAATCCACGAGACCTACCCACAAAGAACATGAGAAAGAGAGGGAGAAGAAATTACCATAGCTTCCTCGTCAATCTCTCTGTCAGAATCAGCTTTGAAAGAATCATGATTCTCCTCCTTCTCCATATCCTCAGATTATGGGCTACTGACTCGTTAATTTGGTCTGCCTTGGTTTAGAGGGGCGACCGACTGAGAATTGGGAAAGGGAGGCAGGGCAAATGAAGTTCGTATGCCCTAAAAAAAAAAAACCCTAAAAAAAAAGGAAAAAAATTGTAATATTGGTATAATTACAATCCAATCCTTTTTTAATGTTTTTTTAAATAATAAAAATAAAAGAAAATACTGACTTCGTCAAAGCAAAAGGTATAATATGCTAATTAGCTTTAATCAAATTGTCTCCAAAATTTAAAATCTTAAATTTGAATCCAACTAAACCAAAAAGAAAAACAAAGAGAGAATTACATGAGGAGGGATATCACCCTTCAACTTCATTTAAAAGGCATGAATATGCCACATCACGAGGGATATCACTCGTGGCAGCAAAAGTCAATTTTAGGTCCCACTGAGATATCTTGTTGACGTGCTACGTTAAAAAAATCAAAATAATCAATTATACAATATTCTTGAATTTTTATTTAAAATATTTAATTTAATACTGAAAATTTTAAATATATAAATTATACATCACGTGATATTTTAACATATTATTAATAAATTTATTCTTAATTAATAATAAATAACTAATTAACTTTTATTTTTTTAATTATAAATTTGAATTAAAAATTAATTAACTTTTTTCATTTATTTAATTAAAATAATTATTTTTTTCTTTATTTTCCTATCACAATTATCGTGAACTTGCTTGCCTTTGTATGGTCATTGTTGGAAGTAGCAAGAACCATTGCTTGTGACTTAATGCCCCTCGTTTAAATAAGCACATAAAAAGACACGAAGATGACCCTTTGGAATAAAAGGACTTGTTGGATTACAAAAGATTTATGAAAATCAAGTGGTAGCCATTTAATCGTGATAGTAACAAGCAACAATGAAAAGAAAAATTGACAATTAAAATTGGTAACTTTCTAAAATTTAAACTTGTCATTATTGTTTTACTTATGTTTGTGCATTACTATTATTATAGTTCAATTATTTGAAGAGCTTCCAAGTGCTTAATAATGCAAAGAATAGGTCAATAAACTTTGTCCATCGCTAATGTGTTTCAAAGCTATATATCTATTGGGCTCATTAGTTTCTTCCTACGTAGATATATAATTCAAATTTTTTAGGGTAACAATTCAAAATAATAATTAAAGTAGATATAAATACCCCTTTTGGTGGAAAAAACCTAGGAGAGCCAATACTGGAAAAAAAAAAAACAAGGCTGCTGAAAAAGAGAGAGAAAAAGAGGAAAGTCATCGAAAAAAAGGGAGAAAAAGATAGTATTTTTTGATGTTATGTTTAGAAAGGATATCAATATCCAATCAAGCTGAAACTTGGATAGTTAATAGAGAATATTTGGTTCTTATTTTTGAACAGTAAAGATTGTGTTTCGAGTATAATAAGTCTTACTTCTCTTTAGTTTTTGTAGGTCTATACTTTGGGTGATTTTCTGCATACAGTTTTGATCAATTGTGTAATTGAAGGATTGTTTGTGATCCAATCAAGTTGTTCTTTGGTCAGTAGTTGGAGGGCACAACATCTTCTTTGTGGATGGTTAGATTGGTTTTTGTGAACTGCAAGAGCAGATTTTCCATTAGAACTGAGGCCTCTAAATTCTGGTAACTTTCTGCTCTTTTATCTATGACAAAATTGGTAAACCGTGTGGATGAACCTTGATATATGGTCTGATTGAGCTGAATTTTGGACAGTTGGTAGGGGACATCTGGGAGTTCAATTTGAATGGTTGGATTATTACCTTGAGGTATACTTGTTAAGTTATAATTGATAGCATGTGGTTGCTCTGTTTTACTCAACTCATTAATTACTTTTTAATTCAAATTGAATTTTGTTCAATATGTTTGATGTAATTTAGGTTATATACCTCTATTGTACTCACTTGATTATAATGGAGTTGACCTCTAACTTGGAGTGTCTCGTAGTTTTTTCTCCCTTTTGATTTGAAGGGGTTTTTTACGTAAAAATTGGTGTATTCTTTTGTGTGATTTATTTGGATTGTCATTTTTATTATTCAGTCATCTTCTCACAATTTCAAGTAAGCAAAAGAAGTTTCTTAAACTATTTATACTCCACTGCCCCTTTCTCCCATCAAAGTGGCATCAAAGTCTAATTAGTGTATTTGACTCATTTGAATGATAAGGTTGAATGTGAATAAATTGGTTTGTTTGAATTGCACGAATTATCATATATGGAGGAGAAAAATGAAAGATCTCCTATTTGTAAAGAAATTGCATTTGCCAATGTTCACTATAGCAAAACCTGAGTTTAAGACAAATGAAGAATAAGAATTTGAGCATGAACAAATTTGTGGTTTTATACGTCAATTTGTTGATGATAATATTTATAATCACATTTGCAATAAGACACATGCATAGACTTTGTGGAGCAAACTTGAGATTTTGTATTCTTCAAAGTCTAGTAATAGCAAATTATTCTTGTTAAAGAAAATGATGTAGTTAAGATATAATGAAGAGAATTCAGTTACTAACCACTTGAATAAGTTTCAGGGTCTCATTGATCAGCTATCAGACATGAACATTGAGTTTGATGATGAGGTTCTCAAGTTATGGTTACTTGCTATTTTACCTGATTTTTAGGAGACTTTTTGAATCTCTCTTGCTAATTCTGCTTCCGGTGGTGTTTTATTATTAAAACTTGTAAAGGGTGGTGTGTTGAATAAGGAGATGAGAAGGAAAGTTTACGGTTCATCATCATCCGAATCAGAGGTTTTAATTACTGAAAATAGAGGGAGAAGTTAAGAAAAAAGAAATGGTAAAAATGGTAGAAGTAAGAATCGAAATAAGTCAAGATCTAAGTACAAAAATGTCCAGTGTCATTATTGTAAGAAAATTGGTTATATTTAGAAAAAGTGCAACTAATGGAAAAAAGAGAATAAAGATGACAATAGTAAACACGAGAAGAAAAATGTGAGTAATAATCATGTTGTTACTACATCCACTTCTAGTATTGGTAACCTCATTATTATTTACGATGAGGATGTAATTAATCTGATATCTCATGAAACTGATTGGGTCATAGATAGTGACGCTTCTCTTCATGTTATTTTATGAATAAAATTCTTCATAACATATACTCTTAGTAATTTTGGAGTTTTAAAGATGAGTAATAACGACTCAGCAAAGGTCATTGGCATTGGTGATGTTTGCTTATAAACCAACAATGGAGTACAATTGACATTAAGGGATGTTAGACATATCTTTGATATTCATTTGAATTTGATTTCAACGGGAAGGTTAGATGATGAAGGTTTTAGCAGTACCTTCAGTGGAAGCTTACCAGAGGCTCCCTAGTTGTGGCAGGAGTTAGGAAATGCTCCAGTTCATATCTTATGTAAGCTACGGTCTTCAAAGATGTTGTAAATGCAGCAAAAAATAATAATTCCATTAAATTATGGTATAAGCAACTTAGTCACATGAGTGAAAAGGGGATGAATTGTTTGGTAAGAAAGAACCAACTTACAGATATAAAATGTGTAGTTTTAAAGAAGTGTCCTCACTATTTTGCTGGAAAACATAATAGAGTCATATTTAAGAGTCACTCACCTTCAAGGAAATCAGAGTTACTTGAATTGGTGCATTTCAATGTGTATGGTCTTCTGAAGGCACGCTCACTTGGTGTTACTATTTATTTTGTAAGTATTATTGATGATCACTTAAGGAAGTTTTGGGTTTATGCTTTGAAGACTCAAGATCAAGTCTTTGATGTATTCAAACAATTTCATGCCTTTGTCGAGAGACAGACTGGTAAGAAGCTGAAATGTATTTGCACTGATTTGAAATGTGTTCGCACTGATAATGGTAGTGTACAATAGTCCATTTGACGAGTACTGCAGAAAGTATGAGGTCAGACACTAAAGGACACCTCCCAATACACTATAATTGTATGGTTTAGTAGAAAGAATGAACAGAACACTGATTGAGAAGGTCAGATGTCTTCTCTCAAATGCAAAATTAGCTAAATTCTTTTGGGATGAAGCCTTAGATATAATGACACATGTACTTAATTTGTCTCCTAGTATTCTGTTACAAGGTGATGATCCAAACAGAGTTTAGTTTGGTAAGAAAGTCTCTTATGACCATTTACAAGTCTTTGGCTGTAAGTCCTTTGTTTATGTCTTTAAAGATAAAAGGGGGAAGTTAAATGTGAAGACTCGACAATGTATCTTTCTTGGTTATGGTGATGATGACTTCGAGTACTATTTATATAATCTAGTTTATAAAAAGCTTGTAAAAAGTAGAGATGTTGTGTTTATTGAGGATCAAAACTTTGAAAATATTAAGAAGTCAACTCCTCAAGTTAATGATAATCTAGCTAATATTGTTCCATTTCCTCAGACACCTTTAAGTGATCCGGTTGATATTCATACGATGTTCAAGAACATGATGATAATGTTAAACAAGATCATAATATATAAGGTGCAGGGGATATTAATGCTCCCATAGAAGATCATCCGCACACATCTTCACTTCAATTTTAGTCACGGAGGTCCAATAAAATTCCAGTACCTTCTACTCGGTACTCTCCTGATGAGTTTATGATGTGAATTGATGGGAGAGAACCTAAGTGCCATAAAAGGGCAATTGAAAGTGAGCGTGGGCAACACTAGATAGATGTCATGATAGATGAGATGAAATTCTTATATGATAACTCAACTTATGAGGTAGTAAAGTTACCTAAAGGTAAAAGGGTTTTGAAAAATTGCTGGATTTACAAGATAAAGTAAGAAGAAATACTTACAAGTGTTTGTCACTCTACACTTTCTCTCTCTTGTGTCTGGATATATGCTAGTATCTTTGGTGTTTCTTGGTAGACACCTTATACACTTATACATAGGCTGCATGACTTAGCTGCCAAGCCAATCATACTTAGTGGGGCATTCCTCACTACTTCTTACAAGTTAGATAAAACATGGGTCTCTAATTAAGGAGAGCCTGCCACCTCGCTTGGATTAGTTCAACCTATACCTGCTTGCTACCACGTGTTCCTTGCCTCAAGGAGAGACTGCCAACACATCAGACCCATGCAGTTATATCTCTCATGTGTTCTCTACAAATAAGGTTGTAGAAGCTTAGTGGGTTCTCCCTTATATCCCTTATGAAGTCCTTTCTTCATGGTGCATGGCTGAGAACCTTGCCCACGCTGCCACCTGCCTTCCTGCTGCCCAACTCGTGTGCTAGCCTAGGCCCCTTATCGTGCACCAATCTTGCTTGCTGCTGACCCGGACTCCTGCTCGTGCTCCAGTCTTGCTCATTGCTGGTCCGGACTCTTGCCTGTGCACCAACCTCGTGTGTTGCTGGCCTAGACTCTTGCTCATGCACCAGTCTCATGTGTTGTTGTGTAAGTTCCTATTAGTCACTCTTTCCTTAGTTAATTTCTCAAGGGAGACATGCATACCCCTTTATAGAGCATTAGAGAATTTGACTATCTGGTAGGAGGACACCTTGGAGTGCTTGAGTGATCACTCATTCAACCTGCTACCTAACTGGTGATCTACCACCCCTCTCTTTTGTGCCAATGCCTTAACCCGCTACCTTATTTCCTTTGATGTGCCCGACTCATGCCAGCTCCATGCCAAGCACTCGCATAAGGCATTGTCAATGCTTGCATTTTGTATTGAGGACCCTAAGGGGCTAACAGCTACCAACTCAAAACTTCTCTTATTGATATGGACTTCAAAATGGAATCGTCTTTTATGCTTTTTGAGTGGGTCCAGATCTTATATATCCCTTTGAGTTTTCATTTGTTAAGAGATAAGTTGATTTGGCATTTTAGTTCAGGTGGGCAGTTTACTGTCAAGGGTGCTTGCTTACTGTTTGTCTCTATCTAACTTTTCAATTACAATCCAATCCTTTGACTCTTTTAGCTTTGTGGCACTTTGAGAGTGATAATTCCTCACTCTATCTAATTGTGAACCTTGTCATTCATAAAAGTCGGCGTCAGGGTGCATTCTTTTTCAGAATCCCAATTCAACTTTTGGTAAGTGTTTAACACACTATAAACCTTTCTCGATTTGTAACTCTGTCCTAAGTCAAGATGGGTCGAACGAACATGCGACATCTCAATTTCTCAAAATTTTAAGCATATAATCATCAATTTCTCACTTTTATTGCGGAGGAAAAAGGATGAGAAGTTCTTTTGGAAATAAAAGTTGTTTTACTCTAATGTTGGCAAGGAAACAAAAGCCACCCCCATATCAAGAGTAGGGAAACTAAAACGGCCTTCTCTTACGTCATCCACAAAAGTTTTTAAATTCTAATAAGAAGAATCACCTTTTTTCATGGCATCTCTTTCTATGTCCTTCAGTGCCTTGGCATTGCTTTTCAACTCTTCCCCTTTCTCTACACTTTGAAAAACCAAATCCAAGCAACTTCTGACCTCATATTCATCAAATAATCTATCCTTGTTGGCCATAACCCTCACACAAATCTTCCAAACATCTTCGACCAACTTGGCAAAAGCCACTTAATTTAACCACTGAGGAAAAACCACCGTCGGAACCCCAGCAACCAAACCCTCCAAAGTTGAATTCCAACCCCCTGCATCAAAAAGCATCCAACAGCTGGATGAGACAGAACCTCTAGTTGAGAACACCATAACACCATTATCCCTTGCTCCTTCAATTCCTCTCTGTAACCCATCAGAGGATCACTTAGTTCCCCTTCTTTCTCGTTATCCTTTCTATCTTCTTCCTTTTCCTGTTGTTGTTCTCTAATGACCCACAAGAATGGGTGGCCATTGAGAAGTAACCCATCAGCCATCTCTTGCATTTGTTGCTTGGATAAGACAGAGATATTTCTAAATGATAACATTTGTCAAAACCAATTGATAATATGTCTTAATTTAACTATAATTTTTTTACCAATTACTCAATTTTTATCAACTATAATCTCTTCATTAATTACTCAATTTTCATCAATTACAATTTCTCTACTAATTACTTATCAATCAAAATTAATTTTTTCCAAAAAAAAGAGAGATTATAATTGTATCTCACATTAATAATGTAATCTTAACTCTAACATCATTGGAGGTTACCCTTTTATGTTTTTCCACCAACATATTTGCAACATAATGATTTAAATAAGTAAGAATCAAAGACCGATATATCTCACATATCGACACTTGTGCAAAGTAGTCATATAAGGCCCTATCTTGCCATTGAAATTATCTCATAAACCACCATTTCGCAGGTTACAAGTTCGTCTCTACAACTAATACCACCAACCCACCTTACGGTGACTAGACTTTGAGACAACACTATTCCTTGTCGTCATGTACAAAAGGATCACACCTATATATACTAGTCACTTTGGTAGCAATCTCATCCACACCATCTTATTACAATCAAATAGTAAGAGATCTAAATTGGTAAGTAGCTATGGCCAAAGAGTACACCGCACTTTTAAAAAATCAAATATAAGATCTTGTACCATCTTTTTCGACCTATAAGCTCACTGGTTGGAAATGGGCTTTTCGTGTCAAATTTTATACAGGCAGCTCTCTTGAATGATACAAAGCTTGATTCGTTACAAAGGATTTTCATCAATAGAATGGAATCGATTATAATTAAACCTTTAACCTAGTGGTTAAACATGTCACAGTTCATATAATCCTCGCGACTACATTTTCTAAAGGTTGGCAACTGTGATAGCTTGATATTAAAAATGCCTTTCTCCATGGTCATCTAACCAAAGAAATATTTATAGATCAACCACAGGTTTTGTTAATCCCCATCATCCTCATTATGTCTACCATCTAAAACGGTCTTTCTGTGACCTAAAATAAGCACCTTATGCCTAACACCAACATCTCAGTAATTTTCTCATTTCTATTGAATTTGTAGCTTTTTCAGTTAACTCATCATTATTTATACTGCATACATCATAATTCAGTATCTTTTTGCTCGTCTATGTCGATAACATAATTGTTACAGGATCCCTTACAACACCATTGTATACTCTTTTAGAGATTTTACAAAAGGAATTGGCTATCGAAGACTTAGGTGAACTCAATTATTTTTTTTGAATTGAACTATAATGCACTTTAAATGGTATTTTTCTTCACCGGGCAAAATATGGAGTCGATCTTCTTATACAAGTAAAAATGCAAGATGCGAAACCTGTGACTACACCCTATGTTATTGGCTCGGATATTCCATCTATTTATTGTGGTGAGCTATTCTCGGATCCAACACTTTATCATAGCACCATGGGAGCATTGTAGTATTTTACTCTCATTTAGTCTGACATTGTCTTTGCTATCAACACTGCTTATAAGTCCATGCATGCACCCATAGAGATCCATTGACAATTTGTCAAACGCATATTGCACTTTATTCGTGACATGCAGTATTATGACATCCTTTTTACCTATAACAATAATTTACATCTTTATACTTTTTCAAATACAAGTTGGGTTGGAGACCACGACACTAGACGATTAATTGGCAACTTTGGCATATTTCTTATCTCCAATCTTATCTCATGGAGTTCTTATAAGTAACGAACAGTCGCTTGGTCCAATATAGAGGCTAAATTCAAAAGTTTATCTTACAAGGTCTCAATATCTCTTGGTAACGTCCTCTAGTTTTTTGGTGTGATAACATCTCTGTCATCTATTTAATAAGAAATTTCATCTTTCATCCTCAAACAAAATACGTGAAAATTGATTACCACTTTATACACAAACAAATCACCCAAAATCAATTGCATATTTAGTGCATCTCCACTATAAACCAACCTGTTGATATTTTTACCAAAGGACTCTTAACGGTTCACTTTCAACTTTTACAATCCAAGTTTATTGTGTGTTTTGCCACGTCAACTTATAGGGTGTAACAATGACATGCTCTTATATAAGTATAATTTTTCTACTAATTTTTATCGACTATAATCTCTCTTAATTATAATTTATTTACTAATTACTTAATTTTTGTCAATTATAATTTTTTTATCAATTATTTTATTAATTATAATTTTTTACTAATTATTCATTAATTAAAATTAATTTTTTTAAAAAAATTATTATTATATTTTATATTAATAATATAATTTTAATTTATATTATAAGAAAATATTATATTCTGTAATAGTTGTATGATTAAAAAATATTATATTTCCAAAAGAACTTCTCATCCTTTTTCCTCCGCAATAAAAGTGAGAAATTGATGATTATATGCTTAAAATTTTAAGAAATTGAGATGTCGCATGTCCGTTCGGCCCATCTTGACTTAGGACAGAGTTACAAATCGAGAAAGTTTTAGAGTGTGTTAAAAACTTACCAAAAGTTGAATTGGGATTCTGAAAAAGAATGCACCCCGACGTCGACTTTTATGAATGATAAGGTTCACAATTAGATAAAGTGAGGAATTATCACTCTCAAAGTGCCACAAAGCTAAAAGAGTCGAAGGATTGGATTGTAATTGAAAAGTTAGATAGAGACAAACAGTAAGCAAGCACCCTTGACAGTAAACTGCCCATCTGAACTAAAATGCCAAATCAACTTATCTCTCAACAAATGAAAACTCAAAGGGATATATAAGATCTAGACCCACTCAAAAAGCATAAAGGGCGATTCCATTTTGAAGTCCACATCAATAAGAAAAGTTTTAAGTTGGTAGCTGTTAGCCCCTTAGGGTCCTCGATACAAAATGCAAGCATTGACAATGCCTTATGCGAGTGCTTGACATGGAGCTGGCATGAGTCGGGCACGTCAAAGGAAATAAGGTAGCGGGTTAAGGCATTGGCACAAAGGAGAGGGGTGGTAAATCACCAGTTAGGTAGCAGGTTGAATGAGTAATCACTCAAACACTTTAAGGTGTCCTCCTACCAGATAGCCAAATTCTCTAATGCTCTATAAAGGGGTATGCATGTCTCCTTTGAGAAATTAGCTAAGGAAAGAGTGACTAATAGGAACCTACACAACAACACATAAGACTGGTGCATGAACAGGAGTTTAGGCCAGCAACACATGAGGTTGGTGCACAGGCAAGAGTCCGGACTGGCAATGAGCAAGACTGGAGCACGAGGAGGAGTTCGGGTCAGCAGCAAGCAAGACTGGGGCACGACAAGGGGCCTGGGCTAGCACACGAGTTGGGTAGCAGGAGGGCAGGTGGCAACGTAGGCAAGGCTCCCAGCCATGCACCATGAAGAAAGGACTTCATAAGGGATATGAGGGAGAACCCACTAAGTTTCTACAACCCTATTTGCAGAGAACACAAGAGAAATATAACTGCATGGGTCTAATGTGTTGGCAGTCTCTCCTTGAGGCAAGGAACACGTGGTAGCAAGTAGGTATAGGTTAAACTAGTCCAAGTAAAGTAGCAGGCTCTCCTTAATTGCAGACTCATGTTTTATCTAACTTGTAAGAAGTAGTGGGGAATGCCCCACTAAGTATGATTGATTTGGCAGCCAAGTCATGCAGCCTATGTATAAGTGTATAAGGTGTCTACCAAGAAACACCAAAGATACTAGCATATATCCAGACACAAGAGAGAGAAAGTGTAGAGTGAGAAACACTTGTAAGTTTTGACAATACTTTGTACTTTGTATTATGTAGTAAAGGTTGGGAAGATTTTCCGTAAGAGTGTTATTATCTCTGAACATGTTATCTCTCTACATGTGTGTGTGAGAGTTTGGCTGAGACTAAGTGGACTACTTAGTGTCATTATGAAACCAAAAATTTGCATGGAATAATTGACCCCATGACAACAGCCATGGATCCCTATCCATTCCTAATGTGGCATGTCATACTTTTTAAGAGAAGTTGAGGGATGATATCCCTCCTCGTGCTCCTCTCTTGTTAGAACATGATTTTTGTAATTCTCTCTTTGTTTTTCTTTTTGGTTTATATGAGATTCAAATTTAAGATCTTAAATTTTGGAGACAACTTGATTAAAACTAATTAGTATGTAATTCCTTTTACTTTGACGAAGTCAGTATTTCTTTTTTTTTAATTCGAAAAAAAAAACATAAAACAAAAAAAGGATTGGATTGTAATTAGACCAACATTACAATTTTTTTTTTCCTTTTTATTTTTTTTAGGGCATACGAACTTCATTTGCCCTGCTTCCCTTTCCCAATTCTCAGTCGGCCTCCCTTCTAAACCAAGGCAGACCAAATTAACGAGTCAGCAGCCCATAATCTGAGGATATGGAGAAGGAGGAGAATCATGATTCTTTCAAAGCTGATTCCGATGGAGAGATTGACGAGCAAGCTATGGTAATTTCTTCTTCCTCTCTTTCTCATGTTCTTTGTGGGTAGGTTTCGTGAATTGATTACATTAGGTTAAAAGATTCATTCCGTATATGTATGTGAGGGCAGAGAGAGGCGGGCGGAGTTGAGCAATGGGATATGGTTGCGGATGTATTCACCGCCTATGAGGACATAGTTTTTTCCGACGATAAAGACGAATGTTTGAAATTAGTTCGAGACCACGGTTACTTTGGAATTAAAGGCTACTTCCGGCCTTCCCACTTCTGCATCATCTGCGAGTGCTCTGCCGTTAACATCGCAAAGGCACTGCTCCAAGGAGAATCTGGTTGGAAAGTCAGTCTGAACTCCACAGGGGACGGAGTCTATCCTCTCCACGCAGCTGCCACAAGTTTCTGCTGTGAATTGTTGGAGATACTTATTACTCATGGAGCTCGCACTGATATCCGAACCAAAGGCCCCATGGTGCTTGAAGGGCTTCTTCCTCTCAACGTTGCGGTCGAAGACACATGGTGCATACCCCTTAGCCACGTACCTCTATTTTATGTTCCTTTTCTCTATCTTGACTCTGCAAAAGTCTACATCTTTACTTGCCTTAGTCTATTCCAACGGTTCAATGTCTGTCTCTTGCTGCTGCAGCCTTCATAAGTATTTCGAGTGTTGGACCTACAAGGACTCTGCTCTCAAGCTCGTCGTTTTGCTTTCTCTGCCTGAGATGGTCTGTCTTAAATCGCATGTTTTGCCTATACAAGTTTTGTACCTTTACTCTTGCACCCATTTATGTTGAACTCATGCTTTCTAATGTTGCGTCGCACACCTTTTCTGTGTCTTTTTTTTCCTGATTTATGTTATAAGTGATCTTTTTACAGTTTGTCTTCTGTCTTCCGTCCTCCTCTTGGCAGAAAATGTTCTTGGATTCCATTAGCCTGCTCGCACGGCACACAAGACAAACATTTGATGAGCTTTTGAACTATATTGAGCAAGGAAAGCTCCTTCAGATGGCGGTCCTATTCACGGCTGCTAGTAAACAAATTATGGCTACCACTTGTCAGGACAAAGATGGTAGGAGCATAAGCGCAATGGAGGTAATCCTCAGGCAGATTGACGGTGCCCTTCTATTCCTGATCAATGAGGCAGAGGAAATACCCAACAAGCCTAAGAATAAGAATGGCTTGTCGGTTAATAAATGCAAGGTCAAGTTGAAGACTATGGCTTCTGCACGCCTAATTTGCCAGTTGATAGGGAAGCTTGGTATTAGTCTGGATGAGTTTCGTCAAACTCTTCATTCTGGGGTGAGCTGTGCTGTTCTGCTACACATTTCATTTGCCCTTTGTCAAACTTAAATAAGACAAAAAAAAATGACAGGAAAATGTTCTTCCTGTAAGCGGCTAAAGTTCATACTTCTTCCTTCACTTGTGAAGATTGGTTTTCTTTTTTCTCCGTCAAATGAGGTTGAATTTAGTTGCAACAGTATGGCTGCTGAGTGGAAGGGTAAGGTTTGAGTTGTAGAAATTATATCTTTGCAAAATGCATGGAAAAGCCTGCCTGTGGCAGATGACTCTTCCCCTATACTTTCAGAGCTTGGATCTTCTTGAATAGTCCCAACTTCTGTGTTGGAGATCCCGAGTTGTCTATGCTACCCATTTTAACTGTTTTTTTTTTTTTTAATTTCTTTTTATGGGAAAAAAGTATTTGGATGCCAAGGTGTTTTATATTGCCTCTCCAATCTGGTTTTGGGGCTCATCGGTCCTCCAAATTATGGACAATGATGGTCTTGCAGGTATCCCATAAGGAGGTTGTTGAATACATCAGATCTCTCTTTGCTCGTGAAGGGTTTCTGTTGAATGAAAAAGATATTGATTTAAGCAATCTTGACTGGTTAGGAACTTGAGTGCTTTTGTTTGCTTTATCAAAAGGACTTTTCAATTTTATACATTTTAATTTATTTATTGTTCTTTCTTTTATGTTACTTTTTCTTCCTTCGAAGGTATCGCTATCTGACTGATAAAATGATTCCAACACCAGAACTCTCAGGTGATATCTCCCTCTCCCCAAGGTATAGACAGTCGATGTTTATTTTTTCAATTACTTATCCCCCTTTCCTCTTCTAACACAGAGAGGTCTGCATCGCTATATCCTCCGCAGCCTGACTGTTATGATCTGGTCCATCAACCTTATATTTCCTCAATCGACAATGTTAAGGTAAAAGAAAAAGTTTTGGGCATCTTTTTTCTTTTGGTGGGGTGTGGGGGTGGTTGGGGCTAGGAGGAGAGATGCAAAAATAATTTGATACTCGTGCTTTCTTCTGTACACTTCATGGTTGCTTTTCCTGAAGCTTGTTTGCTGGAAACTTCAGTCAATGAATTAAGTATAAAATAGAGATTAGAGCTTAAATTTGATTCAGGGGGACATAGAAGGGTGTACGAGGCCTTTACAATAAATGTTGAATCGAGTATAGATTTTCTTGTGTACTCTTGATGGTTGCTTTTCCTGAAGCTTGTTTGCTGGATCCTCCAGTGAATGAATTAAGTATTAAATATATATTAGAGCTTAAATTCGATTCACCGGGACATAGAAGGGTGTACGAGGCCTTTACACTAAAGGTTGAATTAAGTATAGATTTTCTTCTGTACTCTTAACGGTTGCTTTTCCTGAAGTTTCTTCAATCTAACCATTTTCTATCCATTATTTGGTTACTTTGGACATCTAAAGGTCTTCAGAAGCATTTTTCCAGCTTGGTATTAGTATCCTACAACCATAATCGACTTACTTGTCTATTGTTTTTGGAATAGGTTCCAACCACAAAAATGTTGCAGTGCTGGCACGTCCAAAGGTTCATTCTATCTTTGAATTCGGTGACATCCTTAAGGTCTTTTACAGCCCAACCAATTTATGTGGATGGGTTAGTCATGGGTTATAATTTTTCAAATAAAGATTGGGGAAAGAAGAAGGCTAAACAAGCAGTGCGACCTCTGTCTCAAGTTGAACCCAGAATGAAAGGAATAGTTCGTCCAATGCCAATTTACCAACCCAGTAGGCCGTACTCCACTGTTGCATCATTGATCTTGAGGCTCACAAGACGTATTTAACCTGTCTTCCCATGGTACTGGAGGGTATGCATAGTCATTGTTACATAATGATTCCTTAAATGACATAATTTTTAATTTGGAATCCATTTTTTTTTCCTTGATATTGAACCATGTTTGTCTTATGGTGCATGGCCTGGACTTGTGTGCATGCGCACCTTTAGGTATTGTGTACCCAGGGTGGTAGGACTCTAAAAAGCATGCCTTAATCATAGTCATTGTTGCATAATGATTCCTTAAGTGACATAATTTTTAATTTAGAATCCTTTTTTTTTCCTTGATATTGAATCAAGTTTGTCTTATGGTGCATGACCTGGACTTGTGTACCCGGGGTTCATACAAAAGGCGATACTATTAGGAGGCCTTAATGGTCTTGGACCCTTCCGGGAGTGCGAGAATGCCTCTAGGTGCAATTAAACTTACAATCATCTATCATTTTGAGATGATATTCAGTGTATTTTAGTTTGATGTGGGTGCAGTCAAATATTGTTATGATTTGGCACAAACAGTGAAATGATGTGCCATTTATATTGTCCAACTTTCATTATATTTGTGTAGGTTGATTGGAATAGCACATTGGTTTATAAGACTTTTGTCTAGTCATTATCATGTGCAATTTTACCTTTTTTTAATTTTGTCCCCCGTATTTATTGGTTGCATTTTGACAAAATACATCTCTATGTGTGCAGGTACGCAGATTATGCTTTATGGAGTTCTTCAGTGATCTCCTGTATATCGTCGCGTTGCATTCTGTTTACCTGGTCTTTGATGCGTCAACTGAAATCTTTTGGAAGTAATGTTTATCAAACTTTAACAACTAATTTATTAACCGAAGTCCTTTGAAAGTTATACTTGTCAGACTTAAGAAACTGATTGTTTACCCTTTATGAAGTTTTATGTTGATTTATGGACGTTATATGTATATAGTTGCAATTGTGTCATTAAAGCTGTTTGTATGTATGATTGTTTCTCCGCATAAAAGAACCGGCAATTACTTTTTAGAGCCCGTGAATTGTCCCCTTCGGTTAAAGTCATCTTGCCTCTTTCTAGCTCGTTTTCTTTCCTGCCCGTTGCCATGCGCAGCCGGATAAAGTGTTAAAATGGGCGCCTATTAATTGAATTATTTAAAAATTTCAATAATTAATGCAGTAATGATTAATTGAAAGGTTTGACTTATGCTCGGATTGAAAGAAAAGAAATAAAAAAGTTATTTATTTATATATTAATAAAATTATTAATTGACATTATTTATATATGTTTATAATTTTTTTTCTATCATCCATTCAAATGGTATTTTTAAAACTTAAATATCGGTTATGTAATTATGTTCTTAGTTTATGAGCCGTAGGCTCGTGTTTAAATCAAGGTAGCCGAAAATAAAACCAGTTAGTTGGATACTGTAATACGGGACTACGTTAAATTCTATTTTTATTTAGTTAATAAATTATAAAGTCTAATTGCGATGATTTGAGAATACGGAAGTTATTATTTATTAAATATAAAATTCATTTCAATTTTTACTACAACGGCCATTTCGCTCTCCGTACACGATACGACGATATGACAATATTTTTCTTTCTGTGGTGTCCTTGCTCAAAAAATGTATTTATCTGTTGTTTTTCAAGGGGGTGCGGGGGAAGTCTGCCCTCTGTCTACGCGTAATGAGCAGACAGCACATTCAGAGAGAAGTGACTTAGAGATCTATCAATTATAATATAACCCTAAATATATAAATTTCTATTTATTAAAAAATATTATGTGTAATTATCAAATTAAGAGATATAACTGTTTAAATCTAAAAAAGAACCCTAAATATAACCTGTGTTACCCAAAATTCACCATTAGCCTAACGGTCGCCGCGGCCGTTCTACATGCCTTTGCCACCCTACTGATCGTTGGTTGTAAATTTTGGAGAATCGAATTCCGGATAAAAATTCTATCTCTTTCTGATGCCTGGGCGTGCTTTTCATATTTTTTATGTATTTTTTTGTCTCGTTGCAGCAATCACTCTTAATTTTCAAAATAAATACTGAAGTTATTTAAAAGTTTCGGTAATTAATTTTTAATAATAATTAATTAAAATTTTTTGTCGTATTGAAAGAAAATAAATGAAAAATTATTTATTTATATATTAATAAAATTATTAATTAATATTAATTACCATTACGTGTAATAATTTTTTTGTTTTTATTATCTATTTCAGTGGTGTTTTTAAAACCTAAATATGTAATCATGTTCGTTGGCTCGGTGTTTAAACCGAGAAAAGCCGAATGTGAAACCAGCTAGTTGGACCCTGCAGGTACGGACGGGAGCACATCAAATTCTAATCTTGTTTAATTAATACTTATAAGGTCTAACCGTGAGGAATTATAATTTTTGGTTTAAGAAGAAGGATACCACTGTTCATTAATTATAAAATTCTTCTCCATTCTTATGATTACGACGATTTTGCTCCCATACACTTTTTTCCTTTTATTGTGTCTTACTCCCCTTTATCTCTTTTTTTTTTTTTTTGGGTAGGGGGTGCGGGGGTTGCCTGGCCCTCAATCTGATGCGTACAGAACACAGAACACGCAACGAACAAACAGTACAAGGCAGTTAATTCAGATAAAAGTGACACGAAGACCTATCAATTATAATAATTTATATTTCAAAAAATGACTAAAGAAAGGTAAATTTTTTAAAATTTGAAAAGATACGTCTCGCAAAATCAAATTTTAGACCAAAAATTTGACGTATTTTTTTATATATCTTTTTATTTAATTGTAACGACTATTATTTTTTTAAAATAAAAGTTTGATTTATTTAAAAATTTCAGTAATTAGTTTACAGTAATAATTAATTAAAAAATAAAAAATTATTTATTTATATATTAATAAAATTATTAATTAATATTACTTAAATAAATGTGTGTAATAATTTTTTTATTTTTATTATTTATTTTAATAGTATTTTTAAAAGTTAAATATTAATTATATAATCATATTCTTGATCTATGCACCAAGGTAACGAAATATGAAACCAACTAGTTGAACGCTGCAGGCACGGTTGACATCAAAATTCTAACTTTGTTTATTTAATACTTATACAATCTAATTTTAGTCAATTATAATTTATGATTTAAAAAAATATATTATTTATTAATTATTATAATATTATAATAATGACCATTTTATTCTTGTATAAGATACGATACGGCGATTTTTTTTTTCGAGGTATTTACTAAAAAAGCTTTTTTCTCTTTTTCTTTTTTTTTGTGGAGGGGGTGCGGGGAGGTCTGCCCTCCATCCTCTGCGGACTGAACACGGCATAAAGCAAAAATTTGAAAAGATACGTGTCGTAGAATCGAATTTCAGACCAAGAATTTGATACATGTTTCTGATGCCTCGCGTACTTTTTATTTTTTAATGTGTTTTTTTTTTTCGTTGCAACCACCACTCTTATTTTTAAAGATAAAGACTTGAATTATTAAAAATTTCAGTAATTTCTTTTTTATTGAAAAGTTTTTGCCTGATTGAAAGAAAAGAAAAAAAAGATATTTATTTATATATTAATAATATTATTAATTAATATTATTTATGTGTATGTGAATAATTTTTTATTACTTATTTTAATAATATTTTTAAAATTTAGATATTAATTATGTAATCATTTCTTGGTCTATGCGCTGTAGGCTCGGTGCTTGTATCACTTTTGTTGGGCAAAGGGTGCGGGAGAGGTCTGTCCTAATTTTGAAACTCAGCACTCTGGAGCATATGGTATCATAGAGAAAGACATATTTTGGAATTCAATTTCTCTAGCTTTCCAGCATTTGACAGCTTTTAAACATGTGGGAAAGAGAATAACGCTTAAAACTCAATTAGTCTAGCGTGTTCTTCATTGTTCTGTGAAATGGACTTTTACGTGGGTATGCTTTTAATATAAATGCTTTCTACCCCAGGTCTTCAATCCTATTTATTGTGATTCTCTTGCATATTAAGAAACTAAAACCTTCATGGAAGGGCTTGGTTGAGTTTGGTGAATTGTTATATATGTTCAACATTTTTATTTTGCAGATTTACTTGTGGGCTTGTTAATCCACAAAATTTTGAAGCAACGTAAGGTGTCTGAGGATCTATGCATGTACTCTCTAATGGTATGGCTCCTCAATCCATTTACCTTCACCATTAGAACCCGTGGAAACTGTGAGCCCATTGTTTGTGCCATGATTTTGTGGATCATTATCTGTCTTATGAATGGTGTGTTCTCATTCTATATTTCTGTACCCAGAATAGATAATTCGCAGTTGGGTTTTCGTAGGTTCAGCCACAAGTTGGCTACTTTAATGACCTTAAGAGAAGTTCATAGCTATATAGTAGATATTCAATGAAAAATTAGGCGGCATGTGGTATCCATATATGCTCTGGTTTGTTGTTTTAGAAGAGAGTTCTGTTTTTTGGGAGGGGGGTGTGGGGGGAGAAGGGATTGTGATCATGGAGGATCTTCCACTTTTAATTATGCAATTAGTAATATGTATGGTTTATGCTCCATGTCATTTCTGTCCTTTCTGAGCAGGTGAAGTAATCCAAGCTGCATTTTAGGATCTATCCCATCATCTATGCACTTCCTACTGTTATGGTTCTTGATCCGCAAGTCTTCCAATTTGGTCAAAAGCCTCTTCTTACAACCTGGAAATCTGGCCAAGGGAAGGCACCTCATCATGCCATAGAATTGTCCGATGCATATGGCATGTGGATTGTGTTGAAAAGCATATTTACAAGAGGAAGAATTATGTTTGGGCTGGTCTCAGGATCAGTTTTCCTATTTTGTACCGGCCTTTTCTTCTATTTATACAGATGGGAATTCCTAAATGAGGCGCTGTTGTACCACCTAACTCGTACTGATCCAAGACACAATTTCTCCATCTATTTATATCACATATACCTTCACTATGAACATGAGTTTTCATTGATGGAAAAGTTGATCTCCTTTGTACCTCAACTGACAGTGCAGCTGGTTCTTAGTTTCTGCTTTGCAAATGATCTTCCGTTTTGCTTTTTTCTGCAGACTCTGGCATTTGTGGCATTTAACAAGGTCAAAGAACTCATCTTTTATGAAGTTCACTTCTTGTTAAATTAAGTGCTGAAATTGGGAAAATATTTCCTTTCTTTCGCCCTTTATTGGGAAGATTACTTGCCAACTCATGCACATGATTTTCTTTCCTCCACAATCCCCCATTTCAATTTTTATTTGCCTAGTAATATATGGCATCATGTGACAGAGGTATTATGCTTCTGAATACAACTTGAAATTTACACGCACCATACTCATTTTGAAATGAGTTCTCTGGTTCTATATTTAGTTTTGATCCATTGGAGCTCTTTGTCACAGAGTTATACTTTGAGTGTGCTAATCTATGTGACATTTAGTCAATCTTGCATGCAAAGATGAGCTAAGTAAGTCTTGGAGAGTTTAAGAGAATCAACAGAAAGCGTTGAGAGACAAGCAAGGACTTAGAGTTACTGGAGGAAGAGAGAGAGCACAAGAGAGTTTTGCAAGTGAGCTTGTATTGAACATTCAAAGGTGTACTTACAAATGAGATGAGAGACTTATTTATAGTTGCTCCACTTCCTTAATGTGTGGCTACAAATGACTATCTAGAATATTTATAAAGAATGTTTTAGAGAGAGCATTAAAGATGGACCTTTCAAGAAGGTTCTAGGTAAGTGTCTTTGTTGGCATTTGCTGAAAGTCTCTAGATATGGCTCTTCCAGACACTTTAGCACTCTTCTAAGACCTTCCGTTGATGGATTTGGGCCGCAAAGGGGGCTGGGCAATGTTGACAACCTACAGAGGCTCAATCTAACCCCCAATTTCTGTTTTCTCACTTGTTGGATGGGCTGGACTTAGTGTTCATGTGACACCCTCTCCCATTTAATCCAGCGATGTCCTCGTCGTATTCTCAGGCTTATATTGTTGAATGTGGTCGGCAAACTGCCAAAACTGGTCCTCTCGTTCCCAATTAGCCTTTTGGTTTGACAAATCTTTTCATTTCACTAAGTACTCGTGATAGTTGGGAACTTCTCTTCTCCAGATCACTTGGTCAGCAAGGATTTGTTCCACCTCCTTGTTGAATTCGGTGACCATAGTCATTGGTGCGCGCTTGGACTCGCTTTGACTTGGATCCTCGTTATCCCCATAAGAAGGCTTAAAAAGACTTACATAGAAGACATTATGGATTTTCAGCTTTGGAGGGAGTTGGATTTAGTAGGCAACCTTTCCTACACGCTTGATCACAGGAAACAACCCTTCGTACTTTCTTACCAAGCCCTTGAGGACTTTGCATAGATACTTAAATTGGTTGGGTAGCAGTTTCACCATCACCATGTCTCCCGTTGCGTAGTTTTTGAGCGTCGTTTGGTGTCAGCCTATATTTTCATTCTTTTGGCCGTTTTGTCAAGGCAAGCCTTCATTATGTCCGCTTCCTCATGCCATTCTCTCGTAAATTTAAAGGCAGACGAGTTGTTGCCAGTGTAGGGAGAGGTAATTGCACTTGGTATTAGTGGCTATTGTCTTGTGACAATCTTAGAGGGGTTATTGTTTATGGCCTCTCTCCTCTAAAGGTTGTATGAGAATTGGGCAGCGTTGAGCAGCTTCACCCAATTTCATTGGTGAGCATTGATGTAGTGCCTCAAGTATTACTTCAGCAAGGCATTGACTCGCTCGGTCTGCCCATCGCTTTATGGGTGGAAGCTTGTTAAAAAGTTTAGGTCGATTCCCAGCAACTTGAATAGCTAGCGCCAAAATTTGCTTGTAAAGTGGGAGTCTTTATCACTGATTATACTCTTTGGCACACTTTATAGCTTTACTACGTTCTTAAAAAATAGGCGAGCAGTTTCGTCCACCTTGCAATTAGCAAGGGTTGGAATGAATGTGTCATACTTGCTGAACCGATCGACCATGACCATGATGCTTTCGCATCCCTCCGACTTTGGTAGTGTTATAATAAAGTCCATTGAAACACGTTTCCATGGTTTCTCAGAGATGGGTAATGGCTTAAGTAAACCCACTAGTTGCTATTGTTCTACATTGTCTTGTTGGCAAACTAAGTAAGTCCGCACATAGGTCTCGACATCCGTATGCATATGCGGCTAGAAGTAATATTGTTGGACAAGAGTAAGAGTTCGTGTCATACCTGGGTGACTAGCTTATAGGGAATCGTGACATTACTTGAGGATCTCTTTTCACAAGTTTTCCCACTTAGGCACGAAGACTCGGTTCCTGACTGTCATTAGGACTCCATTGTCCACCTAAAATCGTCGAGTCTTCCCCTCATTAGCTAATCTCTGCAGATTGTTGGCCAGACTGTCTTGTCATATACCTTCCTTAATTCGTTCAAGGAGGTTGCTCTTAGGTGTACTAGTGGAAAGGGCAGTTAGTTCTGCCTTCCTGCTCAGCGCATCAGCAACAACATTGGCTTGTCCTGGCTTATACCGCAGAGTGTAGTCGAATTCTGCCAGGAAGTCTTGCCAACAAGCTTGTTTGAGGCTGTGTTTCTTTTGTGTCGAAAAGTAGCTCGTAGCAATATTGTCGGTCATAATCACAAACTTACTTTCAAGAAGATAGTGTCTCCAAGTGCGCAAGTAATTGATGATGACAGTCATCTCCTTGTCTTGGATGGTGTACTGCCTCTCCGTGTTGTTGAACTTGTGACTTTCATAGGCAATGAGATGCCTATCTTGCATTAGAACTTGGCATAGTCGGATGCATCAGTGTGGACTTCGAAAGGCTTTTTGTAGTCCGGTAGTACCATGATAGGTTCCTCGGAGATGACTTGCTTCAATCTCTCAAAGGAAGCTTGGCATTCACTCGTCCAATGCCAAATGCGGTTTTTCTTTAGCAGGTCGGTTAGGGGTGCTGCTATGGTAGAGTATCCCTTGGTGAACCGATAGTAGTAGTTGACAAGTCCTAGGAAAGATCACAGTTATAGGACCTTAGTTAGAGGCTCCCATTGTTTGATGACTTGCACCTTTGCTGGATCTAATATCAACCTATCATCCTTGATCTGATGGCTAAGAAAGTTCACCTCTTACTTGGCGAATAAGTACTTCTCTTTCTTCACAAACAATTCGTTTTCTAGCAGAACTTGGAAGACTTGCTTGAGGTGCTCAACATGCTCCTTTAGTGTGTTGTTGTACATGACAATGTCATCCAAGTAAACTACCATGAATTTGTCAAGGAATGGATGCAGTACCTTGTTCATAAGTGTGCAAAAGGTGGCAAGTGCATTGATGAGGCCAAAGGGTATGACTAAGAACTCGAACACTCTATGGTGTGTTACGTAGGTTGTCTTTAGCTCATCACTTTGTGCAATTCGGACCTGGTAGTATCCCGATCGCAAATCCAACTTGGTGAAGTATCTTGCCTTCTCAAGTTGGTCGAAAAGATCAGTTATTAAGGATATTGGATACTTGTTCTTAATAGTGACCTTGTTCAAGACTCGGTAGTCGATACACATGCACAACGATCTGTCCTTCTTCTTATGGAAGAGGACTGGGGCATCGAAAGTGACTTTCAATGGTCGAATGTAGCCTGAATCAATCAAATCACGGAGCTACTTCCTCAGTTTAGCAAGCTCTGGGGGTGTTATGCGATAAGGGGCCATGACAGGAGGTTTGGCACCAGGTTTCAGCTCAATGCGGTGATCCACATCTCGCTTTGGTGGAAGTTTCTTTGGCAATTGGAAGGGCATGACGTCCTTGAATTTGGTAAGGATTGCCTGGATGGGTTGTGGCAATGTAGGAGTTGGTGTTGTTACGTCTTCTCCGTCGCTTAACTCCCTTCTGGTAGCTTTATAGTTTAGACCTGACTAGAGACCCCGTTTGAATTGTAAGGCAGAAATCATTGATAGTTGAAACTTCTCCTTGCGCTTTAAGGGAATTACTCGGATCTTACGAGCGTTGACGACCACAAGAGAACTTGAGGCAGGAACGGGAAAAGCCAAGGTTTCGCAAAAAAATGCAAGACCTAACACTACCTTAAAGTCATCCATGGAAATAACAGTAAAGTCCAACTTACTGATCTATTCGCCAATCTAGATAGCTACTTCGTGTGTTATGCCTTGGACAGGCTTTGCTTCCGAGTTTATTGCTTTGATAGTGGCAGGGGCATGCTGCTCCTCACGCCCACAAGATTGTTGCCCAACTTGTTGCTCCTCCATAGTGGTCGCAACAAATCCTTCTTCGCTTGCCATACTCGTTATCTCAGCAAACAACAAACAAATAAGTTACACCTAAGGTTCGGATCTTAGCTCTGATACCACTTGTCACGGAGTTAGACTTTGAGTATGCTAACTCGCGCGATACTTAGTCAATCTTGCGTGCGAAGATGAGCTAAGTAAGCCTTGAAGAGTTTGAGAGAATCAACGAAAAGCGTTGGAAGACAAGTAAGGACTTAGAGTTGCTGGAGGAAGAGAGAGAAAGCACAAGAGAGCTTTGCTTTGCAAGTGAGTTTGTATTGAGCATTCAAAAGTGTGCTTACAAATGAGAGAAATACCTATTTATAGTTGCTTGACCTCCTCAATGTGTGGTTACAAATGATTATTTAGAATATTTACAAAAAATATTCTAAAGAGAGTATTAAAGAAGGTCCTTTTAAGAAAGTTCTAAGTGAGTGTTTTTGTTGACATTTGCTGAAAGTCTGTAGATGTGGCTCTTCCAGACATTTCAATACTCTTCTAAAACCTTCCGTTACTGGATTTGGGCCGCAAAAGAGGTTGGGCAATGTTGACAGCCTATAGAGGCTCAATTTAGTCCCTAATTTCTATTTTCTCACTTGCTAGTCAGATTCAATTTAGTGTCCACGTGACATCTCGCTCTTTTCACAGGTAGTCACGACACAGTATTTTGTCTGGTTCTTTTGCTTGTTGCCACTCATACTGCCATGGAGCAGCATGAAGCTGAAGTGGGAAGGCCTTTATTGCATGCTATTGTGGATGGTAGCCCAAACTCATTGGTTGTTATGGGGTTATTTGCTGGAATTTAAGGGCAAAAATGTGCTGCTACAGCTTTGGTTAGCAAGCTTATTCTTCCTGACTGCTAATACTATTGTCATGATTATGTTTATTCGACGGCATAGATCCTCTCCTTTGTTCAAAAAATTGCAGTACGAGAGTTGCAGTTGACTTGGATCTGCATAGATGAGCTATGACTTCACTCAAATATTCGGGGGTTGATGTTGCATTGATATCAAAATGCAGTTCTAGGGGCAAAAGCAAAGCAAGTCAGGGACTTCCGTGAATTTTGTTTTTTGGGATATTGGTATTAATTTTGTAAGGGTTTTGATCAAACCAATGGAGCTCTATGTAGATGCTCTTTCAGCCATTTGGCCTCGTCCATTTTCCATTGCACCCAATTTTATTTCAAAGTTGAATATTTCCCTATTTGATTTCGACCATCGTTCAGGCCGGCCCTTTCATAGTTCTTTACTCTTCAGTTAAAAAACTGCGACACTTTTTATTTCCATTTTTTCCCAGCTTTCCTTAATTTTAGGTCAATGGCATTATTTGTTCGAGAAAGGACAGAGCAAATGAGACTTATTTTTTCGCTAGTGTTAGTAGGCTGCATCTAACACATAAATTTATTTTTTCGGTTTAAGTATAATCTGAGTACTCGAATTTAGATTAATATCAAAATAGACACGCTGAAATAACTAATAAGACTATTACATCGGTTTACGAGGCATACGAGTTTTAAGTTTCCGTTATCTTCAATTTCTATATATATATATTATTTATATATTTTTTTAAAAGGCCCAAATGCAGCCCACCTTGACTGGGAGTCTACGGCGTCAGTCGTGCCAATCCAAATTCAAATATTCTTATATGGAAAATGAAATCAACCTGTGCGTCCTTTTCTTTTATTCGGTTCTGCGTAAAATTGCAGCGGCAAAGTACACACGAGTCTCGTAAATTTCTTCCGAAGCTGCTCTGCCACTTCAAGCAACCAGAAAGCCTTAAACTCCACTTTAAGCCTCTCTCTCTGTCTCACCTCTGCTCGCTCCTCTCCTGAAAGAACCGAAGACGAAGAGCAAAACGGTGTTTGGTTTGAATTTGGAGGCAGAAGATTAAAGAAAAAGAAAAGAACCCTATACATAACGGTCATGTCGTCCGACGGTGATCGGACGGCTACTAAGCTCCCTATTCCCGGCAAGAGAAATATACTCATCACCAGCGCTTTGCCTTACGTTAACAACGTCCCTCATCTTGGGAATATAATTGGCTGTATGTCTCTCTTTTTATCTCTCTGTTTCTTGGTAACATTTTTCTTGGATTTTCTTCTTCCTTTTCTTTTTCTTTTGTTTTTGGCTATTTGTACCGAAGACTCAGTAATTTGATTCGGAACGAACGCGATTTATCGATGTTTCTTTGTGTGCTTTGATTCTCTTAAATTTGTTGTTATTTTGATTGGGGCAGGCGTGTTGAGTGCTGATGTATTTGCTCGGTATTGCCGTCTTCGGGGCTACAATGTCATCTACATATGCGGAACTGACGAGTATGGAACTGCCACTGAGACCAAGGCCATGGAGGAAAATTGTACCCCCAAGGAGATTTGTGACAAGTAACGTTTCTCACTTTCAGCCGGCCGGACTATGTCCTTTTGTTGCTGTTCATTCTAAATTATTTTATGAACGTCCTTCTTGTGTGAGTTTTTCCAAAGGATTTTCTTGGAAATTAGGAAATTGCCATATTTTTCAGTAAGTTGGCTTTTTTCAATGTATTTGGCATTTGTATCTGACATTTCAACCTCACTTTTGGCAACTGAGACTGTGAGGCCGTGGAATTATTGCTTGGGGGCAATGGGAACTGCCTTCTCACTTATGTATCCCTAACAGCCCTTCCTGTTTCCGAAGTTTTTTTTTTTTTATTACTTTTGGTTTTTCTTTTTGGCCTTTTGCTGTTTCTGATGTTTCTGCAAAAGGCAATTCTACTCATAAATGTGCCTCTCCAGGTACCATGCAATCCATAGGGATGTTTATAAATGGTTTGACATAAGTTTTGATGAATTTGGACGCACGTCATCTCCGCAGCAGACAGAAGTATGCCAAGCCATTTTTAACATGTTGTTGGAGAACAACTGGCTCTCTGAGAACATAATGCAGCAGGTAGGGGTTGTGCTTTCAGTGGGCATGTGTCCCATAAATTTCATCCCTTACTAAGTTTGACCTAATTATTCTCATGCTCGGGGAAATGCACCTTGGCCTTTGTTAACTCTTAGTATGATTCAGCTTTACTGTGACACATGCAAACGGTTCTTAGCTGATCGGCTTGTGGAAGGTACCTGCCCAGCTGAAGGGTGTAATTACGACTCTGCAAGAGGAGATCAATGTGAAAAGTGTGAAAAGCTTTTGAATCCCACAGAATTGAAGGACCCTCGGTGCAAGGTATAGGATCTCTCTCTCTCTCTCTCTCACACACACACACACACAAACACACCCCCATGCACCTATGTAGACACTTAATTTACTTTTTTTTGTCTCTCCAACCAGTGAATAGAATTCGGCTTCATTGTTGTACTATTTCCATCCAAGTTGATATTTGGTTCTGAATGGTTTAGCACAACCTTGTATAAAGCTAAGTATGTTAAAGCTCAGGTCATTCTAGTCCTTTTACATTGGGTTATTGTGTGGGGTTAAGGGGCCTCTTAGTTTAGGATTACTGAACCGGTGCCTGATAATTGTGACTCAAATGAGGCTTATTGAGCTAATTGTTGAAAACGAAATGGAGGTTTAAGTTGCTAAGTAATGCTTTTTTCACTTGAGACTTGTTGAGTGGCTGTGGACAGCATTTCTGTACTGACTACCGAGTGAAAGAACTCTCAATGTATATTAGTAACAGATTGTGGGAGATATTCCCATTTTACTCATTGGTAAACAACAAATATGTGAGCTTTATGGTTTGTTCTGTTGAAATTCAAATTTGTACTGATATGAAACAGGTTTGTCAATCCACTCCACACATTCATGATTCAAATCACTTGTTTCTGGAGCTTCCTTTACTGAAGGATAAATTGGTTAAGTACATTGAGACCGCATTTGCAGTTGGGTCTTGGAGCCAGAACGCTATTCAAGCAACAAATGCATGGCTTAAAGAAGGACTGAAACCAAGATGTATTACCAGGGATCTGAAGTGGGGGGTGCCAGTTCCACATGAAAAATACAAGGACAAGGTTAAAAATTAAAATTCAATATTCTTTTTGTTGAAGTCCTGCTAATTGTCTGTTTATGGCTCATCTGTCCCTTTTTTTGGTGCTTCTTCTTTTTTTTTCTTGTTAATAGGGTACATTGACTTATATTTTATTAGATTTCAGGAAGTGATATTGCTTATGGGGCAACCTAACTACCTCTGAAAATTATGTTGATGCTGTTATGTGTTCTCTTGTAGGTGTTTTATGTTTGGTTTGATGCACCAATCGGATATGTCTCAATCACTTCTTGTTATACTCCCGATTGGGAGCAGTGGTGGAAAAATCCTGAAAATGTGGAGCTGTATCAGTTTATGGGAAAAGATAATGTACCATTCCACACGGTAGGTGCACAACTCTTCAGAAATGTCAGTTGGTTATTTGAGCTGATGAGATATTAAATCAGATTTAAGCCATATAAGTTTCATTTAGTTTTGTTTGTAAAAATTCATGCCCCTCAATTATAGAAATCCATTTGCATTCATGTTGACCAGCAAAATTTCTTTGAATATCTATGCTTTTCTTTTATATTATGATGTAATGCATAACTTGTTGTGCTGACTCATTTTCCCAGGTGATGTTTCCATCTACCCTTCTTGGAACTGGTGAAAATTGGACATTGGTGAAAACTATAAGTGTTACTGAATACTTAAATTATAAGGATGGTGTGTAAACTATATAAATTGTAGCAAATATCCTATAATGGGTCAGTTGTAATGTATTCAGATGAAAAGGCAATGCAATGTCTTTATGTTTGATGAAGATGATGGTGTACCATTAATCTTCTTGAATTTGTTAATGTTAATGACTTAAGCAGGAAAGTTTTCCAAAAGTAAAGGAATAGGAGTCTTTGGGAACGATGCCAAAGCTACCAACATCCCTGTAGAAGTGTGGAGATATTATTTGCTAACTAATAGACCGGAGGTGATCCTGCTCTCAAAAGAATTTTTTACGGTTCATTACTCTGGAATGTGGGGCTAAAGGCCTAAAACACGAATTTGATTACTTTGTGAATTAGGTGTCAGATACACTATTTACATGGGCTGATTTATAAGCAAAACTAAACAATGAGTTGCTCAATAACCTGGGCAACTTTGTTAATCGGATTTTGAGCTTCCTTGCCAAACTTCCAGGTGGGGCAGCTGCTTAGCATTCAGCTATGAATTTCCCAAATGGTTAGTTGATCAGCTGGTATTGTTTGACAGGGCATAACATGGTTTTTCCTTTAAAATTTGTTTAGTGCATTACATATTTCCCTTTGTCACATAGGGAGGGAAAGATATTAGCATTTTAATTGTGGCATGTTCTAGAAGGGTGAGCCTTGATGTAATAGTGAAGTTACTTCATTGTTTCTATAAAGTGATAGAAACATGAGTAAGGCTACATGCATCTGACCCTTCGTCGGTCCAACACTATGGACTCCTAATACACTGGGATGCCTTTTCATTGTGGTGTGTTCCAAAACTTCGTGCTCTGTTTGCATCAATGAATTTGTTTCTTTTTTTTTTTTTTTCCAAGAGTCTTCTCCTCGTTGAAATACAAAGAATTTTTTTGTTTTTGGTAATTTTCTTTATTGTTATGAAAAAATTTTTGCTTATCAACAAAAACTTTTTATTTATAGATAAAGTTATCCAGTTAAGTTGCGCACTTGCAAAATAAAAAAAAAATGTTTCAATCAAAATCTTAAGATATTGTATTTTTACATTTCTTTCTTCTTCTCATTTTTTTTTTCTCATTAGTTACTTGTTGAAAGCAGTGGGTATTAAAAATAACTTTTTATTTACTTTATTATCTTTAATTAAAATAATTTTTTTATTATTTATTTTTCAATAGTAATCTTTTATATTTTAATATGTAATAACTATTTTGTAAACATTTAATTTTTTATAATAGTTTTAAAAAAATTTGTAAATTACTTGAAAATAAAAATATTTTCAAATCATAATTAATAAAAAACTACAAAAAATAACTTAAAATTAAAAGAGTAATGAGAAAAATTTTATATAATTTAATAAAATTTAATTAGATGCACTAGTATATTTTAATTGCTATTAAATATAAATACACTATTATTTCCTTTTACAAATAATATAGAATATTTATCATCAACCAGTAGTTATCCCTTTTTTACAAAAGAAAATGATAATGTATTTATATTAAATAAGAATTAAAATATACCAATGTATTCAATCAAATTTTATTAAATAAAAAAAATTCTTTTCAACAATTTTTAAATTTCATATTATTTTTTGTTGTCATTTATTGATCCTAAAAATAACTTTTTATTTACTTTATTACCCTTAATCAAAAGAGTATAAGTGCAACAGGCTTAGCATTTGCATCAGTCGTTGTATTTGATAACAAATCAGAAGATGTAGGCTCTACCGAAGGTACAAAGTCATTAACAAAAGAATGAGACCTTTCCTTGCGCAAAGGGTAATGCAAAGGAACTTGTAAATATGAAGCTATGAGAGAAACAACATGCAATGGATCCTAGGGTAAATGAAATAGATCATCCAATGCTAGTCAATTATTTATGCATTAGTATGTCTTATCACAACAGAAAACCCATTTATGCAACAATATTTTCTAATAGAAGGAAGCTAGTAAGACATCCTCTTTAAGAAGAAAGAACAAGGGCAAACTAATGATGCAATATTATGATCAATATTAACAAAAAAGGACAAATACTAAGCATATCATCTAGTACTAAAAGTCGATTCTAAAAATAAAACTTGACAACATAAATCTAGTTGAAAAAATGATCCACGAAGCATGCAAAGCAAAGATATATTATCTGGTAAGATTATGCGACGAAGAAGAGGGGAAGCGCACATGTGCAACATATCCCAAGACACTTGCAGACCTTTGGAACTCCTCGTTATAGGTGAAAAAGCTCATCTTTGTAAAAGGAACCATACTTAAATGCAAACCTAAAATTGTCAGAGATCCTTGATTAACAGGTTTAGATCCACTGCAGTTCCCTGCTAAAGACGAAGAATGGAAAAGAATTAAAAAGCACCCATTAAACTGAGCAACACATGGTGTAACAGTGAAATGTATTTTAACCATCTTGTACATAGCTATAAAAAAATTGTAATTGCCCTATTAGGACCATAAATCATTTAAAGAACATGCTCCAAGTGCACCGCAACTACAAAACAATTGCACAACATTGGGGTAGAAATAAGCTGATGTTGGTTATTGATCCCTTCCTGTGTGGACCATAATAAAAAATATATATATATTAAAGGGGTATAAATACCCCTTTGGCTGAAAGAAACAAAAAACCTAATTGTAATAAGTGATAGCCGTCGGCTGAGGGAAAGAAAGAAAGAAAGAAAAAAAAAGGAGGGCTGCTGAGAGAAAAAAAAAAAAAGAAGATAGATTCTTTGATTTTACGTTTGGAAGGGATATCGGTGTTCAATCAGCTTCAAATTTGGATGGTTGATAGAGGACATTTGGTTCTTATTTCTGAACGGTGGAGATTGAGTTTTGAGCACTATAAGTTCTATTTCTCTTCAGATTTTGTAGGTCTATACTCTGGGCAATATTCTGTGTACAGTTTTGATCAATCATATAATTGAAAGATTTTTGTGGTCCAATCGAGCGGATTTTTGGTCAGTGGTTGGAGGACACATAGATCTTGTTTTTGAACGGTTGGATTTGGTTTCTCTGAACTGCAAGGTCAGGTTTTTTATTCGGACCAAAGCCTCTCAATTCTGGTAACTTTCTGTTCTCTGATCTGTGGCAGTTTTGATCAACTGTAAAAGTGAAAGATTTTTTGTGATCCAATCGAGCCGATATTTGGTCAGTAGTTAGAGGACACATAGATCTTGTTTTTGAACGGTTGGATTTGGTTTCTCTAAACTGCAAGGTCAGGTTTTTTATTCGGACCGAAGCCTTTCAATTCTAGTAACTCTCTGTTCTCTCATCTGTGGCAGAATTAGTAAACCGTGTGGATGTGTATTGATCCGTTGTCCGATTGAGCTGAAATTTGGACAGCTGATAGGGAACATCTGGAGGTTCATCTTGAACGGTTGGATTACTACCTTGAGGTCTACTTGTTGAGTTGTAGTTGACAGAACGTGGTTGGTTTGTCTTACTTAACTCACAAGTCTCTAGTTTAATTCAAATTGAATTTGTTCAATTTGTTTGATGTAATTGAGGTTGTGTATCTCTATTATACTCACTTGATTATAGTGGAGCTAACTTCTAGTTGAGAGGGCCCGTAGTTTTTCCCCTTTTTGATTTGAAGGGGTTTTCCAAGTAAAATTGGTGTGTTCTCTTGCGTGGTTCATTTGCATTGTCATTTTTGTTATTCAATCATCTCCTCGTAGGTTCAAGCAAGCAGGATAAATTTTTTTTTGGGGCTATTTATACTCCACTACGCCTCCCCTTCTCCCATCAGCTGATGCCATACACACCATGTAAATCAGCATGTAAAAGAAAGAAACAACATAAACACGGTAAAGCCTTGGATATTTATTCAGGTATATATTGAACAACAATAACAAGTCAAATATAGAAGAATGAACTTAAAAATTTATTGTGTTTAACCAACAAACTAAATGTCACAAACTTCTATTAGCTGTTCTGAAAGGTCTCCTCAGAGCTGCACATACAAGTATACACAAGGAGGCTAATAGAAGACAATAAGCTTATACAAAACATACAATCTGGTGCTATCGATATAATTATATAAAAGGATGCTAAAAAACAATGATGTGATTGGAAGCTTTATAAGCACTCCAATTAACTTTTTACACAAAGAGGAAACTTGCCTCAAAGCATTGTTTCATTGCGGTCAATCTAGATCATATTTGAGCAATTGATGATGCCAAGTTACCAACAAATCCAAAATAGGTGAAAATAAGCTAAAGTTATTGCTTATATCATGTGACTCCTCTCGTATATGAGCTTTAGAATTTGAAAATCCTATAATTGAAGTTACAATTTTTTATTTTCTTAAACTATGTCATTACTTGATTTGCTACTGTTTGGAAATGATTCAAGTTCCTGCTCCTCAGAAGGTCCAATTGATATCTTTATTGGAAAAAGCAACGAAACTTGTGATATCATATACTGTTGCCTTTTCCTCAATATTTTCTGCAAGTTCTGAAGACGAACATAACCTCTTCTCCAGCAAGACACTTGTTTGATTCCTATAGCATTAGCATGACAAACATGATTGTTACACATTCTAAGACACAAAACCAAGTGTTTACCTAAAAGAGAAGCTTAAAATAATTGATGTAAACTAGCTTGCGAGCAACCACTGAGGGGAATGAGAGGGAGAGGAAGAAAGCATGTAAGAGACATCTCCACATTTGTAGTAGAGGAGAACCAATAACACGACTAAAGAAATAATCTGACACAAGAATTGTGATATCTAAGAAATGGAGACAAGACAAAAAGTAATTTTATTGCAAAACATTAAGAATCAAATAATGCTAAGAATACTAACTATTTTTTCATTGTTTGATACAATGTTTACATGGATTAAAGTTTACATATTCTGTGGGCTCCACCAGTCGTAATTTATGGATGGTACTATTGTTAAAGTGACCTTGGAGAACTGCATAAATTAGTAGAAGACTAATTAGACAAAAAACATGCATCTCTAATGTTTTCTTACCAATAGTCTTAAATAAGAATTAAAACTGTAAAAATTTTTAAAAAAGGCAATAGGTTAAAAAGGATGTGTTGTAAGTTGTTTTCAATTATAGCTAAGAACAAATTTTGGTGCCTTAATAGTACCTTTTTATCTTCTTCTACATTCGCTCTAATCATGACAATTTTCATCTTTTTATGGTAGTCCTTTACACTTTTGATACTTTGAATAAGTTTTTGCAGCCTATATTACAAATCCCTATAATTCAATAACTTTTACCTTTTTCAACATTGCTCTCTCATTCTAAGTAAGTATCAGGATCATTTTTACTTTGGAATGGAGGAATCGTCTTTTTAATATTACTTAAATCACAGTCATAAGTGTCTTGCCTTCCAAAATCTCTTTGATTCCTTCTATTGTTGGTAGTTATAGCCACAATAGTTTAATTGTCAAATTCATCATCATCTACATTATCTTCATGGTTATAGGCATGTTTAAATTGCCCTTTTGCTTTAAGAGCCTCATATTCCCCATGTCTCTTTTGCAACTCTGTCATTGTATTAACTTACTCCTTCATCTTTTCCCTCATATTATCAAATTTGGTATTCATGTACTTAAATTGTTGTTACATAACTTTGATCATGAAAGACACATCACTAGCTTCCTCTTAAACTGCACCTTTGTCTTTGGAAGTCATAATATTAGTTTTTCATAAAATAATAAGGATATCTCACAAAACATTCCCTCGCATGTTTCACTCAAAAGAAGAAGGCGTCACACTCCCTTGTGTTTACACTTTTTATGGTTTTTTCTTACTGTGAACTTGCACATTTACCTTTTACTACTCAAATTTCCCCTTTTAACTTTTTAACTTTTTAAAAAACTAAACAAGTTAAATCAAGAGGATTATTTTTTAACAGAATAAGATAAATAACATAGAATTTATCTAATTCGAGAACAAGGAGTTAACAAATGACAAAAGATATCTAGGCAAATGAGTTTAATGAATTAAACTCAAAAAAATCAGGATAGGGGTTAAATATAGAGGACAAACTTGAATGACATAACAAGAAATGGTAGAATTGGAGTTAAGTAAGAAAACTATATTATTATTATGTTTAATATGACCAAACTGTTTACCTTTTATCAATAACTTGAATTTGATACTTTTTTTTGTTTCTCTTTTTTTTTTTGCTCCACATAAAATAATGTTATAATACTTAAAGATAACAATTGAAATTAAAATTAACATGCTTTTTATATTTATAGTCTCAAACAAACGAGCAAAGTAAGAAGGGTTGCAAATGAATAGATTAGCGCATTTGAATGGTAATGCACTTAATAAACAAACTAAACATAAATAAATAAATCACAAGGTAGAAAATTGAAGAATGAGTTGATCCAACTTGATTTAAAATCGGACTTTGATACCAACTAATGTAGAAAACCCCAAAAGATGTGATTTAGGAACTCAACACACACAAGGAATCAAAAAAATATCCAGGAAAACTAAATCAGACTGTAATAACACAAACCATAGACCCAACATTCAAAGGAACACGAACTTAGGGTATTTAAGAAGAATATCGACACCACACTTTAGAAAAGAAAGGAATTGAGAGTGATAAGTCCAGTTAAACACCATAAGAAGAGGTATTTCTTGATAAGTTTTTTAGTTTTCAAAAGAATTGAAAGAGAAAATTCTTACTTTATATTTCTCTCAAAGTTATTTAATTCTCTAAATCTTACAAAGAGGTGCCTATTTATAGGTTAAGATGACAATTCTAAAAAGGTATAAATTTCTATTTAGGACAAATTTTTATTTGAGGAGGAAATTCTATCCAGGACAAATTATTATATAGAAAACTCACTTTTATACAATTCCTTATTTAAGATAAACTCCTACTTATGAGTAAATGGTATTATTTGGTCCAGACCCACTAAGTATTTTAATCATATTAATAAGACTTTAATTCTCTTTCAAGCTTGAATTGCACCATTTAAAAGTTGGTTGGTTTGAATGTCCTTAATCAACCCATTTAGTGTTTCTTTCATCTTTTTGGCTCTACCTCGTGTTATTGGACTTTCTGGAATATATAATTAGACCTTTTGTATCCTTTAAAACTTTCCACCATCATCTTTAAGGTTCTCATCATTGGACGAAAAGGTTTAAAGGATGTAAGAGATCCAATTACACATTCCAGAAAGCCTAATAACATGAGATAGAGCAAAAAAAAAAAAGAAAAAAGTACTAAATGGGCTAATTGAGGACATTTAAACCAACCAAATTTCAAATGGTGCAATTCAAGTTTAAAAGAGAGTTAAAGCCTTATTAATATGATTAAAATACTTAATGAGTCAGTACTAAGTAATACCATTCACTCATAAGTAGGAATTTATCTTAAATAAGGGCTTGTATAAAAGTGAAAGTTTTATGTGTAATAATATGTCTTAGATAAAATTTTCTCTTTAAATAAGGATTTGTCTTAAATAAGAATTTATACCTCTTTATAATTGTCATCCTAACCTATAAATAGACACTTCTTTGGAAGCTTTAAAGAATTGGATAACTTTGAGAGAAATATAAAGTAAGGATTTTCTCCTTTAGTCTTTTTGAAAACTAAAAAGCTTATCAATATATACATTTTCTTATGGTATTTAATTTGACTTATCACTCTCAATTCTCTTTTTTCTAGAGTGTGGTGTCAATATCCTTCTTAAATACCTCATGTTCATGTTCCTTTGAATGTTAGGTTTAAGGTTTGTGTTATTACAATCTGATTTAGCTTTCCTAGATATTTTTTGATTCTTTGTGTATGTTAGGTCCCTAAGTTACTTCTTTTAGGCTTTTCGACATCACGTATCCAAAAAGTCCAATAACACAAAATAGAGCAAAAAACATGAAAGAAGTACTAAATGGGAGAATAAAAAAAATTCAGGCCAACCAAATTATAAATGATGTGAATTTAAATTTGAAAGAAAGTCGAAATTTTATTAATATGATTGAAGTACTTAATGGGTTGTGACTAAGTAATAGTATTTACTCCTAAATAGGCTCCGTGATTGTATAAAAAGGAAAATTTTCTATAAGAATTTGTTTTAAATAGAAATTCCTTTTAAATAAGAATTTGTTCTAGACAAGAATTCCCCTTAAATAAGAATTTGTCCTAAGTAAGAATTTCTGCCTTTTTAAAATTGCTATCTTAGTTTATAAATAGACACTTGCTTGAAAATTCTGGAATATCAGACAACTTTGAGTGAAATATAAAGTAAGAGTTTTGTCTTTCAGTTCTTTTGAGAACTAAAGAACTTATTAAGGAGTATCTCATCTTATGACGTTCAATTTGACTTATTACTTCCAATTCCTTTCTTTTCTGAAGTGTAACATCTATATCCTTATTAAATATCCTAGTTTGTGTTACTTTGAATGTTGAGTTTAAAATTTGTGTTATTAAAATCTGATTTATCTTTTTTGGAAATTCTGTAATTCAATTCCTTTCTTTTCTAGAGTGTAATATCCATATTCTTATTAAATATCCTAATTCGTGTTCATTTGAATGCTAAGTTTAAAATTTGTGTTATTAAAGTCTAATTTAAGTTTTTTTGAAAATTTTGTGATTCATTATGTGCATTGTATTAATAAATCACATTTTTTGGAGTTTTTCGCATAAATTAGTATCAAAAGCCAACTTTAAAATAGATTGAATAAACTAATTCTTTAATTTGTTGTCTTTTAATTTATTTATTTCTATTTAGTTTATTTATTCAATATGTTACTATTTAGAAGTGTTAATGTGTTCGATTGTACCTCCTTACTTTACTCTTTTATTTGAGATTGTAATTATAAAAAATGTGTTAATTTCAGTTTCAATTGTTATTTTTGAGCATTTTACTATTGTCAACTATTAAGCAACAAATTAAAAAAAAAGTTGAATAAAAAAATAATAAAAATAAAATAAAATAGAAAAGACATTAACTTCAAATTAATAAGTTAAATAATTTAATTATATTAACCACAATAATAATATAACTTTTTTAATTTAATTTTAATTTTACTAGTTAATTTTTATTATATCATTCAAGTTTATTTTTTAAATTTAACCTTTTATTTTAATTTTTATAAATATAATTTATTAAATTCACTTACTTTAATATTTTTTTTCTTTGTTCTCTAATTTGTTTAATTTTATATTATTTATCTTATTCCGTTTAAAATTAATCCTTCATAACCAATAACTAAGATAACTTATCAAAACACAATAAAGAGGGCATTAATAACAACCATTATATCCAACGAATAGCCCAAACAAACTGCAAGAGTGGAGACCATGCAGTGAAGATCACATTTTGACAACCATTACCCAACCAACAAACATCCTTGAAGCTGCAAAATGATACCGTTATATATATCTATTTTATACCCCAAAAGGCAGTCATCAAATGCACTACAACAATCTGTATAATTCAATTTAACTGCTTCATTATGCCAAAAAATGATGTCTACGGGTACAGGATCCCACTTTTGATAGCAATAGCCGACAAAGCTGCAGGAAGACTATGATGGTCTCCCATCAATTGAAATGCTTGAAGGGCCCTCAAACTCTTGCGTGGAAAAGAGTCATAAATAACTCTAGATTGCATATATTTGTTTGCACCATTTCCCTATTAGCCATTAAAATCCAAGTAAGAAAGACAAAAAAGAAGAATTAATAACAATCTTATTAATCACCACACAAGAAGTTACCAATCCTCAAAACCATGCAATCCATCTTAACTACTCTCCACACCCATTTTTGAACAGCAAATATGACATGTAATTCAAAGAAGAGCAGCAAACATGTAAAGAGTAAGTCCCACAGCCCAATATCTACAAATAGTTTGATCATTTGGCCTTAAATAGAAAAGGAAAATATAAATTACCTGACATTCTAGTTGATTCTCATCAACACCAGCGTCAACATCAACAACTTGCAGATTAGGATCTAAATTCCAACATCGAGTTAAATTTCAAAATAATAACAAAAAATTAATATAAAATATTATAAAAATACAATATTAAAATATAATATCGTACCCTTCTCTTTCTTCAGTTTTTGAAGGAGAGGACATTTCTCATAATTTTGATTAATCTGGAAATAAGGTGCTCCTGTATTATCCCTCCAAAGATACCAGCTAAGCTGCCTTGACATATAAGAGTAAGATGGTTTTTTGAAAACATTGGCAGCTTTCCTCGCCAAGAAATTGGCCGCCATGTTGCTTTGCCAATATTGCCATCGCCAAGTAAAATCATTAATGCGCATCAATTTTGGAAATCTTGCAGATATCCGAGGGAGAAAAGTCTCAACTAGCTTTAAACTATCAAAGGGCTGGGAACCACAAAATACATCTATCACAGCTTTACAATCACCCACTATTTGTAATTTTGATAAGTTTTTCTCTTCGGCGAGTGTGACTAAACAATAAAGTCCAGCCAACTCAACTTCTTCTGCCGCTTTTGTATCAAAAAGATGCATCATTTTAAAATCAATTAGTTCTGCCCCGCGTCTTATAAGAGCTGCACCTCCAGCTCTTCCATCTTCTTTTTGAAAACCATAAAAATTACCCTTTAGCAAGGTTTCACTTCCATTCCTTCCATTGGTAGAAAATTGGCATCCATGGTCATAATATACGGTAACTACTGGATGATGTAACATAGACTCTTCTTTTCCACAATCATCCATGACAAATACTCCATATTCTTTACAAAAGGAAATAATAGTATGTTTATATTTAACTGTAACTAAAATATACCATTACATCCAATCAAGTTTTGTTAAGTAATATAAATACCTGCGCATTGATTTTTGAACTTTATGTCATTCTTTGTAATCGTCTATTGACCCGGGTTTAAAAATTCTTTCATCTTCAAGTAATCTACGAAATTCCTTTTAGAATAATTGTAGAAGAAAATTAGGTTCCTACAAAATAATTATTACATATTAAAATATAAACACACATCAATCCATTAAAGAAAAAATAATACCAAATAATATCAAAAAATAAGTAATCAGAAAATGTGAAAATTTCTAAAAGTCAACAATTAATAAGAAAAAAAAAAAGATAAGACTTATAGATGCAAAAACAACCTAAACAAAATAGTGTTTCTACTTATAAGGGCTACTTAAAAATATGTAAAAAAGAAATTGAAAGTATATTACCAATGAGTTGTGGTTATCTTCAATATCTTGTTCATACTTCTTTCTCATCTCACCCATCTGCATTTGAAGTTTGCTCTTAAAATTTGAAGTCATCATGTGCAAAGAGATAATTTGTGAAATAGTATTAGCAACACAATAGGGGTGAAGCAAAAGGTTTACCCCACCATGTTGTCCCTCCCTCTAAGTAATCATAAAATGTGAAAATTTCTCAAGGTCAACAATTAATAAGAAAAAGAAAAAAAAAGACAAGACTTAAAGATGCAAAAACAACCTAAACAAAATAGTGTTTCTACATATAAGGGCTACTTAAAAATATGTAAAAAAGAAATTGAAAGTATATTACCAATGAGTTGTGATTATCTTCAATATCTTGTTCATAATTCTTTCTCATCTCACCCATCTGCATTTGAAGTTTGCTCTTAAAATTTGAAGTCATCCTATGCAAAATGATAATCTGTGAAATAGTATCAGCAAACCAATAGGTGTGAAGTAAAAGGTTTCCCCCAAACTCTCGTCCCTCCCTCTAAGTAATCAGAAAATGTGAAAATTTCTCAAGGTCAACAATTAATAAGAAAAAAAAAGACAAGACTTATAGAAGCAAAAACAATCTAAACAAAATAATGTTTTTACATATAAGGGCTACTTAAAAATATCTAAAAAAGAAATACAACGTATATTACCAATGAGTTGTGGTTATCTTCAATATCTTGTTCATACTTCTTTCCCATCTCACCTATCTGCATTTGAAATTTCCTCTTAAAATTTGAAGTCATCCTGTGCAAAGGGATAATTTGTGAAATAGTATCAACAAAACAATAGGGTGAAGTAAAAGGTTTCCCCCCACCATCTCGTCCCTCCCTCTAAGCAATCAGAAAATTTCAAAATTTCTAAAGGTCAACAATTATTAAGAAAAAAAAAAAGACTTATAGATGCAAAAACAACGTAAACAAAATAGTGTCTCTACTTATAAGGGCTACTTAAAAATATCTAAAAAAGAAATTCAAAGTATATTACCAATGAGTTGTGGTTATCTTCAATATCTTATTCATACTTCTTTCTCATCTCACCCATTTGCATTTGAAGTTTGCTCTTAAAATTTCAAGTCATCCTCTGCAAAGAGATAATCTGTGAAATAGTATCAGCAAAACAATAGGGGTGAAGCAAAAGGCTTACCCCACCATCTCATCCCTCCCTCTAAGTAATAAGAAAATGTGAAAATTTCAAAAGGACAACAATTAATAAGAGAAAAAAAAAAGACAAGGCTTATAGATGCAAAAACAACCTAAACAAAATAATGTTTCTATATATAAGGGCTACTTAAAAATATGTAAAGAAGAAATTGAAAGTATAATACAAATGAGTTGTAGTTATCTTCAATATCTTATTCATAATTCTTTCTCATCTCACCTATCTGCATTTGAAGTTTGCTCTTAAAATTTCAAGTCATCCTCTGCAAAGAGATAATCTGTGAAATAGTATTAGCAAAACAATAGGGGTGAAGCAAAAGGTTTCCCCCCACCATCTTGTCCCTCCTTCTAAGTAATCAAAAAATGTGAAAATTTCTCTAGGTCAACAATTAATAAGAAAAAAAAAAGACAAGACTTATAGATGCAAAAACAACCAAAACAAAATAGTGTCTCTACTTATAAGGGCTACTTAAAAATATGTAAAAAAGAAATTGAAAGTATATTACCAATGAGTTGTGGTTATCTTCAATATCTTGTTCATACTTCTTTCTCATCTCACCCATCTGCATTTGAAGTTTGCTCTCAAAATTTGAAGTCATCTTGTGCAAAGAGATAACCTGTGAAATAGTATCAACAAAACAATAGGGGTGAAGCAAAAGGTTTCCCCCCACCCTCTCGTCCACCCCTCTAAGCAATCAGAAAATGTGAAAATTTCTAAAGGTCAACAATTAATAAGAAAAAAAAAAAGACAACACTTATAGATGCAAAAGCAACCTAAACAAAATAGTGTTTCTACATATAAGGGCTACTTAAAAATATGTAAAAAAGAAATTGAAAGTATATTACCAATGAGTTGTGGTTATCTTGAATATCTTGTTCATACTTCTTTCTCATCTCACCCATCTGCATTTGAAGTTTGCTCTTAAAATTTGAAGTCATCCTGTGCAAAATGATAATTTGTGAAATAGTATCAGCACAACAATAGGGGTGAAGCAAAAGGTTTACCCCACCATCTCGTCCCTCCCTCTAAGTAATAAGAAAATGTGAAAATTTCTAAAGCTCAACAATTAATAAGAAAAAAAAAAGACAAGACTTATAGATGCAAAAACAACCTAAACAAAATAGTGTTTCTACATATAAGGCCTACTTAAAAATATGTAAAAAAGAAATTGAAAGTACATTACCAATGAGTTGTGGTTATCTTCAATATCTTGTTCATACTTCTTTTTCATCTCACCTATCTGCATTTGAAGTTTGCTCTTAAAATTTGAAGTCATCCTGTGCAAATAGATAATCTGTGAAATAGTATCAGCAAAACAATAGGGGTGAAGTAAAAGGTTTCCCCCCACCTTCTCGTCCCTCCCTCTAAGTAATCAGAAAATGTCAAAAATTTCTAAAGGTCAACAATTAATAATAGAAAAAAAAAAGACAAGACTTATAGATGCAAAAACAACCTAAACAAAATAGTGTTTCTACATATAAGGGCTACTTAAAAATATGTAAAAAAGAAATTGAAAGTATATTACCAATGAGTTGTGGTTATCTTCAATATCTTGTTCATACTTCTTTCTCATCTCACCTATCTGCATTTGAAGTTTGCTCTTAAAATTTGAAGTCATCCTGTGCAAATAGATAATCTGTGAAATAGTATCAGCAAAACAATAGGGGTGAAGTAAAAGGTTTCCCCCCACCTTCTCATCCCTCCCTCTAAGTAATCAGAAAATGTGAAAATTTCTCAAAGTTAACAATTAATAAGAAAAAAAAAAAAGACAAGACTTATAGATGCAAAAACAATCTAAACAAAATAGTGTTTCTACATATAAGGATAACATAAAAATATCTAAAAAGGAAATTGAAAGTATATTGCCAATGAGTTGTGGTTATCTTCAATATCTTGTTCATACTTCTTTCTCATCTCACCCATCTGCATTTGAAGTTTGCTCTTAAAATTTGAAGTCATCCTGCGCAAAGAGGTAATCTATGAAATAGTATTAGCAAAACAATAGGGGTGAAGTAAAATGTTTCCCCCCACCATCTCGTTCCTCCCTTTAAGGAATCAGAAAATGTGAAAATTTCTAAAGGTCAACAATTATTAAGAAAAAATAAAAAAACAAGACTTATAGATGCAAAAACAACGTAAACCAAATAGTGTCTCTAATTATAAGCGCTATTTAAAAATATGTAAAAAAGAAATAGATAGTATATTACCAATGAGTTGTGGTTATCATCAATATCTTGTTCATGCTTCTTTCTCATCTCACCCATCTGCATTTGAAGTTTGCTCTTAAAATTTCAAGTCATCCTGCGCAAAGTGATAATCTGTGAAATAGTATCAGTAAAACAATAGGGGTGAAGCAAAGGGTTTGCCCCCACCATCTCGTCCCTCCCTCTAAGGAATCAGAAAGTGTGAAAATTTCTCAAGGTCAACAATTATTAAGAAAAAAAAAAAAACAAGACTTATAGATGCAAAAACAACGTAAACAAAATAGTGTCTCTCTTTATAAGGGCTACTTAAAAATATCTAAAAAAGAAATTTAAGGTATATTACCAAAGAGTTGTGGTTATCTTCAATATCTTGTTCATACTTCTTTCTCATCTCACCCATCTGCATTTGAAGTTTGCTCTTAAAATTTCAAGTCATCCTATGCAAAGAGATAATCTGTGAAATAGTATCAGCAAAACAATAGGGGTGAAGCAAAAGGTTTCCCCCCACCATCTCGTCCCTCCCTCTAAGTAATCAAAAAATGTCAAAAATTTCTAAAGGTCAACAATTAATAATAGAAAAAAAAAGACAAGACTTATAGATGCAAAAACAACGTAAACAAAATAGTGTTTCTACATATAAGGGCTACTTAAAAATATGTAAAAAAGAAATTGAAAGTATATTACCAATGAGTTGTGGTTATCTTGAATATCTTGTTCATACTTCTTTCTCATCTCACCCATCTGCATTTGAAGTTTGCCCTTAAAATTTGAAGTCATCATGTGCAAAGAGATAATCTGTGAAATAGTATCAGCAACACAATAGGGGTGAAGCAAAAGGATTCCCCCCACCATCTCTTCCCTCCCTCTAAGCAATCAGAAAATGTGAAAATTTCTAAAGGTCAACAATTAAAAATAAAAAAAAAAAGACAAGACTTATAGATGCAAAAACAACCAAAACAAAATAGTGGCTTTACTTATAAGGGCTATTTAAAAATATGTAAAAAAGAAATGGAAAGTATATTACCAATGAGTTGTGGTTATCTTCAATATCTTGTCCATACTTCTTTCTCATCTCACCCATCTGCATTTCAAGTTTGCTCTTAAAATTTGAAGTCATCTTGTGCAAAGAGATAATATATGAAATAGTATTAGCAAAACAATTGGGGTGAAGTAAAAGGTTTCGCCCCACCATCTCGTCCCTCCCAGTAAGGAATCAGAAAATGTGAAAGTATATTACCAATGACTTGTGGTTATCTTCAATATGTAAAAAAGAAATTGAAAGTATATTACCAATGACTTGTGGTTATCTTCAATATCTTGTTCATACTTCTTTCTCATCTCACCCATCTGCATTTGAAGATTGCTCTTAAAATTTGAAGTCATCTTGTGCAAAATGATAATTTGTGAAATAGTATCAGCACAACAATAGGGGTGAAGCAAAAGGTTTACCCCACCATCTCGTCCCTCCCTCTAAGTAATAAGAAAATGTGAAAATTTCTAAAGGTCAACAATTAATAAGAAAAAAAAGAGAGACAAGACTTATAGATGCAAAAACAACCTAAACAAAATAGTGTTTCTACATATAAGGGCTACTTAAAAATATGTAAAAAAGAAATTGAAAGTATATTACCAATGAGTTGTGGTTATCTTCAATATCTTGTTCATACTTCTTTCTCATCTCACTTATCTGCATTTGAAGTTTGCCCTTAAAATCTGAAGTCATCCTGCGCAAATAGATAATCTGTGAAATAGTATCAGCAAAACAATAGGGGTGAAGTAAAAGGCTTCCCCCCACCTTTTCGTCCCTCCCTCTAAGTAATCAGAAAATGTGAAAATTTCTCAAAGTCAACAATTAATAAGAAAAAAAAAAAGATAAGACTTATAGATGCAAAGACAATCTAAACAAAATAGTGTTTCTACATATAAGGACTACATAAAAATATCTAAAAAGGAAATTCAAAGTATATTGCCAATGAGTTGTGGTTATCTTCAATATCTTGTTCATACTTCTTTCTCATCTCACCCATCTGCATTTAAGTTTGCTCTTAAAATTTGAAGTCATCCTGCGCAAAGAGGTAATCTATGAAATAGTATTAGCAAAACAATAGGGGTGAAGTAAAATGTTTCCCCCCACCATCTCGTTCCTCCCTCTAAGGAATCAGAAAATGTGAAAATTTCTACAGGTCAACAATTATTAAGAAAAAATAAAAAAACAAGACTTATAGATGCAAAAACAACGTAAACCAAATAGTGTCTCTAATTATAAGCGCTATTGAAAGATATGTAAAAAAGAAATAGATAGTATATTACCAATGAGTTGTGGTTATCATCAATATCTTGTTCATGCATCTTTCTCATCTCACCCATCTGCATTTGAAGTTTTCTCTTAAAATTTCAAGTCATCCTGCGCAAAGTGATAATCTGTGAAATAGTATCAGTAAAACAATAGGGGTGAAGCAAAGGGTTTCCCCCCACCATCTCCTCCCTCCCTCTAAGGAATCAGAAAGTGTGAAAATTTCTCAAGGTCAACAATTATTAAGAAAAAAAAAAAACAAGACTTATAGATGCAAAAACAACGTAAACAAAATAGTGTCTCTCTTTATAAGGGCTACTTAAAAATATCTAAAAAAGAAATTCAAGGTATATTACCAAAGAGTTGTGGTTATCTTCAATATCTTGTTCATACTTCTTTCTCATCTCACCCATCTGCATTTGAAGTTTGCTCTTAAAATTTGAAGTCATCCTATGCAAAGAGATAATCTGTGAAATAGTATCAGCAAAACAATAGGGGTGAAGCAAAAGGTTTCCCCTCACCATCTCGTCCCTCCCTCTAAGTAATCAAAAAATGTCAAAAATTTCTAAAGGTCAACAATTAATAATAGAAAAAAAAAGACAAGACTTATAGATGCAAAAACAACGTAAACATAGTGTTTCTACATATAAGGGCTACTTAAAAATATGTAAAAAAGAAATTGAAAGTATATTACCAATGAGTTGTGGTTATCTTGAATATCTTGTTCATACTTCTTTCTCATCTCACCCATCTGCATTTGAAGTTTGCCCTTAAAATTTGAAGTCATCATGTGCAAAGAGATAATCTGTGAAATAGTATCAGCAACACAATAGGGGTGAAGCAAAAGGATTCCCCCCACCATCTCGTCCCTCCCTCTAAGCAATCAGAAAATGTGAAAATTTCTAAAGGTCAACAATTAAAAATAAAAAAAAAAAGACAAGACTTATAGATGCAAAAACAACCTAAACAAAATAGCGGCTCTACTTATAAGGGCTATTTAAAAATATGTAAAAAAGAAATGGAAAGTATATTACCAATGAGTTGTGGTTATCTTCAATATCTTGTCCATACTTCCTTCTCAACTCACCCATCTGCATTTCAAGTTTGCTCTTATAATTTGAAGTCATCTTGTGCAAAGAGATAATCTATGAAATAGTATTAGCAAAACAATTGGGGTGAAGTAAAAGGTTTCGCCCCACCATCTCGTCCCTCCCTGTAAGGAATCAGAAAATGTGAAAATTTCTAAAGGGCAACAATGATTAAGAAAAAATAAAAGACAAGACTTATAGATGCAAAAACAATCTAAACAAAATAGTGTTTCTACATATAAGGGCTACTTAAAAATATCTTAAAAAGAAATGGAAAGTATATTACCAATGAGTTGTGGTTATCTTCAATATCTTGTTCATACTTCTTTCTCATCTCACCCATCTGCATTTGAAGTTTGCTCTTAAAATTTCAAGTCATCCTGCGCAAAGACATAATCTCTGAAATAGTATCAGCAAAACAATAGGGGTGAAGCAAAGGGTTTCCCCCCACCATCTCATCCCTCCCTCTAAGGAATCGGAAAATGTGAAAATTTCTCAAGTTCAACAATTATTAAGAAAAAAAAAAACAAGACTTATAGATGCAAAAACAACGTAAACATAATAGTGTCTCTATTTATAAGGGCTATTTAAAAATATCTAAAAAAGAAATTCAAAGTATATTACTAAAGAGTTGTGGTTATCTTCAATATCTTGTTCATACTTTCTCATCTCACCCATTTGCATTTGAAGTTTGCTCTTAAAATTTGAAGTCATCCTATGCAAAGAGATAATCTGCGAAATAGTATCAACAAAACAATAGGGGTGAAGCAAACGGTTTACCCCACCATCTCGTCCCTCCCTCTAAGTAATTAAAAAATGTCAAAAATTTCTAAAGGTCAACAATTAATAATAGAAAAAAAAAAAAGACAAGACCTATAGATGCAAAAACAACCTAAACAAAATAGTGTTTCTACATATAAGGGCTACTTAAAAATATGTAAAAAAGAAATTGAAAGTATATTACCAATGACTTGTGGTTATCTTGAATATCTTGTTCATACTTCTTTCTCATCTCACCCATCTGCATTTGAAGTTTGCTCTTAAAATTTGAAGTCATCCTGTGCAAAATGATAATTTGTGAAATAGTATCAGCACAACAATAGGGGTGAAGCAAAAGGTTTACCCCACCATCTCGTCCCTCCCTCTAAGTAATAAGAAAATGTGAAAATTTCTAAAGGTCAACAATTAATAAGAAAAAAAAAAAAGACAAGACTTATAGATGCAAAAACAACCTAAACAAAATAGTGTTTCTACATATAAGGGCTACTTAAAAATATGTAAAAAAGAAATTGAAAGTATATTACCAATGAGTTGTGGTTATCTTCAATATCTTGTTCATACTTCTTTCTCATCTCACCTATCTGCATTTGAAGTTTGCTCTTAAAATCTGAAATCATCCTGTGCAAATAGATAATCTGTGAAATAGTATCAGCAAAACAATAGGGGTGAAGTAAAAGGTTTCCCCCCACCTTCTCGTCCCTCCCTCTATGTAATCAGAAAATGTGAAAATTTCTCAAAGTTAACAATTAATAAGAAAAAAAAAAGACAAGACTTATAAATGCAAAAACAATCTAAACAAAATAGTGTTTCTACATATAAGGACTACATAAAAATATCTAAAAAGGAAATTGAAAGTATATTGCCAATGAGTTGTGGTTATCTTCAATATCTTGTTCATACTTCTTTCTCATCTCACCCATCTGCATTTGAAGTTTGCTCTTAAAATTTGAAGTCATCCTGCGCAATAAGGTAATCTATGAAATAGTATTAGCAAAACAATAGGGGTGAAGTAAAATGTTTCCCCCCACCATCTCGTTCCTCCCTCTAAGGAATCAGAAATGTGAAAATTTCTAATGGCCAACAATTATTAAGAAAAAATAAAAAAACAAGACATATAGATGCAAAAACAACGTAAACCAAATAGTGTCTCTAATTATAAGCGCTATTTAAAAATATGTAAAAAAGAAATAGATAGTATATTACCAATGAGTTGTGGTTATCATCAATATCTTATTCATGCTTCTTTCTCATCTCACCCATCTGCATTTGAAGTTTGCTCTGAAAATTTCAAGTCAACCTGCGCAAAGAGATAATCTTTGAAATAGTATCAGCAAAATAATAGGGGTGAAGCAAAGGGTTTCCCCCCACCATCTCGTCCCTTCATCTAAGGAATAAGAAAGTGTGAAAATTTCTCAAGGTCAACAATTATTAAGAAAAAATAAAAAACAAGACTTATAGATGCAAAAACAACGTAAACAAAATAGTCTTTATTTATAAGGGCTACTTAAAAATATCTAAAAAAGAAATTCAAGGTATATTACCAAAGAGTTGTGGTTATCTTCAATATCTTGTTCATACTTCTTTCTCATCTCACCCATCTGCATTTGAAGTTTGCTCTTAAAATTTGAAGTCATCCTATGCAAAGAGATAATCTGTGAAATAGTATCAGCAAAACAATAGGGGTGAAGCAAAAGGTTTCCCCCCACCATCTCGTCCCTCCCTCTAAGTAATCAAAAAATGTCAAAAATTTCTAAAGGTCAACAATTAATAATAGAAAAAAAAAAGACAAGACTTATAGATGCAAAAACAAAGTAAACAAAATAGTGTTTCTACATATAAGGGCTACTTAAAAATATGTAAAAAAGAAATTGAAAGTATATTACCAATGAGTTGTGGTTATCTTGAATATCTTGTTCATACTTCTTTCTCATCTCACCCATCTGCATTTGAAGTTTGCCCTTAAAATTTGAAGTCATCATGTGCAAAGAGATAATCTGTGAAATAGTATCAGCAACACAATAGGGCTGAAGCAAAAGGATTCCCCCCACCATCTCTTCCCTCCCTCTAAGCAATCAGAAAATGTGAAAATTTCTACAGGTCAACAATTAAAAATAAAAAAAAAGACAAGACTTATAGATGCAAAAACAACCTAAACAAAATAGTGGCTCTACTTGTAAGGGCTATTTAAAAATATGTAAAAAGAAATGGAAAGTATATTACCAATGAGTTGTGGTTATTTTCAATATCTTGTTCATACTTCTTTCTCATCTCACCCATCTGCATTTGAAGTTGGCTCTTAAAATTTGAAGTCATCCTGTGCAAAAAGATAATCTGTGAAAGAGTATCAGCAAAACAATAGGGGTGAAGTAAAAGGTTTCCCCCTCCTTTTCGTTCCTCCATCTAAATAATCAGAAAATGTGAAAATTTCTCAAGGTCAACAATTAATAAGAAAAAAAAAAAAGACATGACTTATAGATGCAAAAACAACCTAAACAAAATAGTGTTTCTGCATATAAGGGCTACCTAAAAATATGTAAAAGAGAAATTGAAAGTATATTACTAATGAGTTGTGGTTATCTTTAATATCTTGTTCATAATTCTTTCTCATCTCACCTATCTGCTTTTGAAGTTTGCTCTTAAAATTTCAAGTCATCCTCTGCAAAGAGATAATCTGTGAAAGAGTATCAGCAAAACAATAGGGGTGAAGTAAAGGTTTCCCCCTCCTTTTCGTTCCTCCATCTAAATAATCAGAAAATGTGAAAATTTCTCAAGGTCAACAATTAATAAGAAAAAAAAAAAAAGACATGACTTATAGATGCAAAAACAACCTAAACAAAATAGTGTTTCTGCATATAAGGGCTACCTAAAAATATGTAAAAGAGAAATTGAAAGTATATTACTAATGAGTTGTGGTTATCTTTAATATCTTGTTCATAATTCTTTCTCATCTCACCTATCTGCTTTTGAAGTTTGCTCTTAAAATTTCAAGTCATCCTCTGCAAAGAGATAATCTGTGAAATCATATCAGCAAAACAATAGGGGTGAAGCAAAAGGTTTCCCCCCACCATCTCGTCCCTCCCTCTAAGTAATCAAAAAATGTCAAAAATTTCTAAAGGTCAACAATTAATAATAGAAAAAAAAGACAAGACTTATGGATGCAAAAACAACGTAAACAACATAGTGTTTCTACATATAAGGGCTTCTTAAAAATATGTAAAAAAGAAATTAAAAGTATATTACCAATGAGTTGTGGTTATCTAGAATATCTTGTTCATACTTGTTTCTCATCACACCCATCTGCATTTGAAGTTTTCTCTTAAAATTTCAAGTCATTCTGCGCAAAGTGATAATCTGTGAAATAGTATCAGTAAAACAATAGGGGTGAAGCAAAGGGTTTCCCCCCACCATCTCGTCCCTCCCTCTAAGGAATCAGAAAGTGTGAAAATTTCTCAAGGTCAACAATTATTAAGAAAAAAAAAAAAAACAAGACTTATAGATGCAAAAACAACGTAAACAAAATAGTGTCTCTCTTTATAAGGGCTATTTAAAAATATCTAAAAAAGAAATTCAAGGTATATTACCAAAGAGTTGTGGTTATCTTCAATATCTTGTTCATACTTCTTTCTCATCTCACCCATCTGCATTTGAAGTTTGCTCTTAAAATTTGAAGTCATCCTATGCAAAGAGATAATCTGTGAAATAGTATCAGCAAAACAATAGGGGTGAAGCAAAAGGTTTCCCCCCACCATCTCGTCCCTCCCTCTAAGCAATCAAAAAATGTCAAAAATTTCTAAAGGTCAACAATTAATAATAGAAAAAAAAAGACAAGACTTATAGATGCAAAAACAACGTAAACAAAATAGTGTTTCTACATACAAGGGCTACTTAAAAATATGTAAAAAAGAAATTGAAAGTATATTACCAATGAGTTGTGGTTATCTTGAATATCTTGTTCATACTTCTTTCTCATCTCACCCATCTGCATTTGAAGTTTGCCCTTAAAATTTGAAGTCATCATGTGCAAAGAGATAATCTGTGAAATAGTATCAGCAACACAATAGGGCTGAAGCAAAAGGATTCCCCCCACCATCTCTTCCCTCCCTCTAAGCAATCAGAAAATGTGAAAATTTCTACAGGTCAACAATTAAAAATAAAAAAAAAAGACAAGACTTATAGATGCAAAAACAACCTAAACAAAATAGTGGCTCTACTTGTAAGGGCTATTTAAAAATATGTAAAAAAGAAATGGAAAGTATATTACCAATGAGTTGTGGTTATCTTCAATAACTTGTTCATACTTCTTTCTCATCTCACCCATCTGCATTTGAAGTTTGCTCTTAAAATTTGAAGTCATCTTGTCCAAAAAGATAATCTGTGAAAGCGTATCAACAAAACAATAGGGGTGAAGTAAAAGGTTTCCCCCTCTTTTTCGTCCCTCCCTCTAAATAATCAGAAAATGTGAAAATTTCTCAAGGTCAACAATTAATAAGAAAAAAAAAAAAGACATGACTTATAGATGCAAAAACAACCTAAACAAAATAATGTTTCTACATATAAGAGCTACTTAAAAATATGTAAAAGAGAAATTGAAAGTATATTACCAATGAGTTGTGGTTATCTTCAATATCTTGTTCATAATTCTTTCTCATCTCACCTATCTGCATTTGAAGTTTGCTCTTAAAATTTCAAGTCATCCTCTGCAAAGAGATAATCTGTGAAATCGTATCAGCAAAACAATAGGGGTGAAGCAAAAGATTTCGCCCTACCATCTCGTCCCTCCCTCTAAGTAATCAAAAAATGTGAAAATTTCTCTAGGTCAACAATTAATAAGAAAACAAAAAAAAAGACAAGACTTATAAATGCAAAAACAACCAAAACAAAATAGTGTCACTACTTATAAGGGCTATATAAAAATATGTAAAAAAGAAATTGAAAGTATATTACCAATGAGTTGTGGTTATCTTCAATATCTTGTTCATACTTCTTTCTCATCTCACCAATCTGCAATTGAAGTTTGCTCTTAAAATTTGAAGTCATCCTCTGCAAAGAGGTAATCTGTGAAATAGTATCAACAAAACAATAGGGGTGAAGCAAAATGTTTGCCCCCACCCTCTCGTCCCTCCCTCTAAGCAGTCAGAAAATGTGAAAATTGCTAAAGGTCAGCAATTAATAAGAAAAAAAAAAAGACAAGACTTATAGATGCAAAAACAACATAAACAAAATAGTGTTTCTACATATAAGGGCTACTTAAAAATATGTAAAAAAGAAATTGAAAGTAAATTACCAATGAGTTGTGGTTATCTTCAATATCTTGTTCATACTTCTTTCTCATCTCACCCATCTGCATTTGAAGTTTGCTCTTCAAATTTGAAGTCATCCTGTGCAAAAAGATAATATGTGAAATAGTATCAGCAAAACAATAGGGGTGAAGTAAAAGGTTTTCCCCCACCTTCTCGTCCCTCCCTCTAAGTAATGAGAAAATGTGAAAATTTCTCAAAGTCAACAATTAATAAGAAAAAAAAAAGACAAGACTTATAGATGCAAAAACAATCTAAACAAAATAGTATTTCTACATATAAGGGCTACTTAAAAATATGTAAAAAAGAAATTGAAAGTATATTACCAATGAGTTGTGGTTATCTTGAATATCTTGTTCATACTTCTTTCTCATCTCACCCATCTACATTTGAAGTTTGCTCTTAAAATTTGAAGTTATCATATGCAAAGAGATAATCTGTGAAATAGTATTAACAACACAATAGGGGTGAAGCACAAGGATTCCCCCCACCATCTCGTCCCTCCCTCTAAACAATCAGAAAATGTGAAAATTTCTAAAGGTCAACAATTAATAATAAAACAAAAGACAAGACTTATAGATGCAAAAACAACCTAAACAAAATAGTGTCTTTACATATAAGGGCTATTTAAAAATATGTAAAAAAGAAATAGACAGTATATTACCAATGAGTTGTGGTTATCTTGAATATCTTGTTTATACTTCTTTCTCATCTCACCCATCTGCATTTGAAGTTTGCTCTTAAAATTTGAAGTCATCCTGTCCAAAAAGATAATCTGTGAAAGAGTATCAGCAAAACAATAGGGGTGAAGTAAAAGGTTTCCCCCTCCTTTTCGTCCCTCCCTCTAAATAATCAGAAAATGTGAAAATTTCTCAAGGTCAACAATTAATAAGAAAGAAAAAAAAAAGACATGACTTATAAATGCAAAAACAACCTAAACAAAATAGTGTTTCTACATATAAGGGTTACTTAAGAATATGTTAAAGAGAAACTGAAAGTATATTACCTATGAGTTGTGGTTATCTTCCATATCTTGTTCATAATTCTTTCTCTTCTCACCCATCTGCTTTTGAAGTTTGCTCTTAAAATTTGAAGTCATCCTCTGCAAAGTGGTAATCTGTGAAATAGTATCAGCAAAACAATAGGGGTGAAGTAAAAGGTTTCCCCCCACCATCTCTTCCCTCCCTCTAAGTAACCAAAAAATGTGAAAATTTCTATAGGTCAACAATTAATAAGAAAAAAAAAAAGACAAGACTTATAGATGCAAAAACAACCTAAACAAAATAGTGTTTCTACTTATAAGGGCTACTTAAAATAATGTAAAAAAGAAATTGAAAGTATATTACCAATGAGTTGTGGTTATCTTCAATACCTTGTTCATACTTCTTTCTCATCTCACCCATCTGCATTTGAAGTTTGCTCTTAAAATTTCAAGTCATCCTATGCAAAAAGATAATCTGTGAAATAGTATCAACAAAACAATAGGGGTGAAGTAAAAGGTTTCCCCCCTCCCTCTCGTCCCTCCCTCTAAGCAATCAGAAAATGTGAAAATTTCTAAAGGTCAACAATTAATAAGAAAAAAAAAACGACAAGACTTATAGATGCAAAAACAGCCTAAACAAAATAGTCTTTCTACATATAAGGGCTACTTATAAATATGTAAAAAAGAAATTGAAAGTATATTACCAATGAGTTGTGGTTATGTTCAATATCTTGTTCATACTTCTTTCTCATCTCACCCATCTGCATTTGAAGTTTGCTCATAAAATTTGAAGTCATCCTGTCCAAAAAGATAATCTGTTAAATAGTATCAGCAAAACAATAGGGGTGAAATAAAAGGTTTCCCCCCACCTTCTCGTCCCTCCCTCTAAGTAATCAGAAAATGTGAAAATTTCTCAAAGTCAACAATTAATAAGAAAAAAAAAAGACCAGACTTATAGATGGAAAAACAATCTAAACAAAATTGTGTTTCTATATATAAAGGCTACTTAAAAATATCTAAAAAAGAAATTAAAAGTATATTACCAACAAGTTGTGGTTATCTTCAATATCTTGTTCATACTTCTTTCTCATCTCACCCATCTGCATTTGAAGTTTGCTCTTAAAATTTGAAGTCATCCTGCACAAAGAGATAATCTGAGAAATAGTAGTAGCAAAACAATAGGGGTGAAGAAAAGGTTTCCCCCCACCATCTCGTCCCTCCCTCTAAGTAATCAGAAAATGTGAAAATTTCTAAAGGTCAACAATTATTAAGAAAAAATAAAAAACAAGACTTATAGATGCAAAAACAACGTAAACAAAATAGTGTCTTTATTTATAAGGATTATTTAAAAATATGTAAAAAAGAAATGGATAGTATATTACCAATGAGTTGTGGTTATCATCAATATCTTGTTCATACTTCTTTCTCATCTCACCCATCTGCATTTGAAGTTTGCTCTTAAAATTTCAAGTCATCCTGCGCAAAGAGGTAATCTGTAAAATAATATCAGCAAAACAATAGGGATGAAGGAAAAGGTTTCCCCCCACCTTCTCATCCCTCCCTCTAAGGAATCAGAAAATGTGAAAATTTCTCAAGGTCAACAATTAATAAGAAAACAAAAGAGGACAACACTTATAGATGCAAAAACAACTTCAACATAATAGTGTCTCAACTTATAAGGGTTACTTAAAAATATGTAAAATAGAAATTGAAAGTATATTACCAATGAGTTGTGGTTATCTTCAATATCTTGTTCATACTTCTTTCTTATCTCACCCATCTGCATTTGAAGCTTGCTCTTTAAATTTGAAGTCATCCTGTGCAAACAGATAATCTGTTAGATAGTATCAGCAAAACAATAGGGTTGAAGTAAAAGGTTTCCCCCCACCTTCTCATCACTCCCTCTAAGTAATCAGAAAATGTGAAAATTTCAAAAGGTCAACAATTTATAAGAAAAAAAAGACAAGACTTATAGATGCAAAAACAACCTAAAAAAAATATTGTCTCTACTTATTAGGGCTATTTGAAAATATGTAAAAAATAAATTAAAAGTATATTACCATTAGGTTGTGGTTAACTTCAATATCTTGTTCATACCTCTTTCCCATCTCACCCATCTGCATTTGAAGTTTGCCCTTAAAATTTGACGTCATCCTGCGCAAAGAGAATATCTGTGAAACAGTATCAATAAAACAATAGAGGTGAAGCAAAAGGTTACCCCCCACCTTCTCGTCCCTCCCTCTAAGGAATCAGAAAATGTGAAAATTTTTAACGGTCAACAATCATTAAGAAAAAAAAAAAAGACAAGACTTATAGATGCAAAAACAACGTAAACAAAATAGTGTCTCTACTTATAAGGGCTACTTAAAAATATCTAAAAAAGAAATTTGAAGTATATTACCAATGAGTTGTGGTTATCTTCAATATCTTGTTCATACTTCTTTCTCAACTCATCCATCTGCATTTGAAGTTTGCTCTCAAAATTTGAAGTCATCCTGTGCAGAGAGATAATCTGTGAAATAGTATCAGCAAAACAATAGGGGTGAAGGAAAAAGTTTTCCCCCATCTTCTCGTCCCTCCCTCTAAGTAATCAGAAAATGTGAAAATTTCACAAGGTCAACAATTAATAAGAAAAAAAAAAAAGACAAGACTTATAGATGTAAAAACAACCTCAACAAAATAGTGTCTCTACTTATAGGGGTTACTTAAAAATATGTAAAAAAGAAATTGAAAGTATATTACCAATGAGTTGTGGTTATCTTCAATAACTTGTTCATACTTCTTTCTCATCTCACCCATCTGCATTTGAAGTTTTCTCTTAAAATTTGAAGTCATCTTGCGCAAAGAGATAATCTGTCAAATAGTATCAGCAAAACAATAGGGGTGAAGCACAAGGTTTCCCCCTACCTTCTTGTCCCTCCCTCTAAGTAAATAGAAAATGTGAAAATTTCTAAAGGTCAACAATTAATAAGAGAAAAAAAAAATACAAGACTTATAGATGCAAAAACAACCTAAACAAAATAGTGTTTCTACATATAAGGGCTACTTAAAAATATGTAAAAAGGAAATTGAAAGTTTATTACCAATGAGTTGTGGTTATCTTCCATATCTTGTTCATACTTCTTTCTCATCTCACCCATCTGCATTTGAAGTTTGCTCTTAAAATTTGAAGTCATCCTGTGTAAAGAGATAATATGTGAAATAGTATCAGCAAAACAATAGAGGTGAAGCAAAAGGTTTCCCCCCACCATCTCGTCCCTCCCTCTAAGCAATCAGAAAATGTGAAAATTTCTAAAGGTCAACAATTAATAACAAAAAAAAAAAGACAAGACTTATAGATGCAAAAATAACCTAAACAAAATAGTGTCTCTACTTATAAGGGCTATTTAAAAATATGTAAATAAGAAATAGAAAGTATATTACCAATGAGTTGTGGTTATCTTTAATATCTTGTTCATAATTCTTTCTCATCTCACCCATCTGCATTTGAAGTTTGCTCTTAAAATTTGAAGTTATCCTATGCAAAGAGATAATCTGTGAAATAATATCAGCAAAACAATAAGGGTGAAGCAAAAGGTTTCCGCCCACTATCTCGTCCCTCCCTCTAAGTAATCAAAAAATGTGAAAATTTCTATAGTTCAACAATTAATAAGAAAAAAAAAAAAAGACAAGACTTATAGATGCAAAAACAACCTAAGCAAAATAATGTCTCTACTTATAAGGGCTACTTAAAAAAATGTTAAAAAGAAATTGAAAGTATATTACCAATGAGTTGTGGTTATCTTCAATATTTTGTTCATACTTCTTTCTCATCTCACCCATTTGCATTTGAAGTTTGCTCTTTAAATTTGAAGTCATCCTGTGCAAACAGATAATCTATTAAATAGTATCAGCAAAACAATAGGGTTGAAGCAAAAGGTTTCCCACCACCTTCTCATCACTCCCTCTAAGTAATCAGAAAATGTGAAAATTTCAAAAGGTCAACAATTAATAAGAAAAAAAAGACAAGACTTATAGATGCAAAAACAACCTAAAAAAAATATTGTCTCTACTTATTAAGGCTATTTGAAAATATGTAAAAAATAAATTGAAAGTATATTACCATTGGGTTATAGTTAACTTCAATATCTTGTTCATACTTCTTTCCCATCTCACCCATCTGCATTTGAAGTTTGCCCTTAAAATTTGACGTCATCTTGCGCAAAGAGAAAATCTGTGAAACAGTATCAATAAAACAATAGAGGTGAAGCAAAAGGTTACCCCCCACCTTCTCGTCCCTCCTTCTAAGGAATCAGAAAATGTGAAAATTTTTAAAGGTCAACAATTATTAAGAAAAAAAAAAAAGACAAGACTTATAGATGCAAAAACAACGTAAACAAAATAGTGTCTCTACTTATAAGGGCTACTTAAAAATATCTAAAAAAGAAATTCGAAGTATATTACCAATGAGTTGTGGTTAACTTCAATATCTTGTTCATACTTCTTTTTCATCTCACCCATATGCATTTGAAGTTTGCTCTCAAAATTTGAAGTCATCCTGTGCAAAGAGATAATCTGTGAAATAGTATCAGCAAAACAATAGGGGTGAAGGAAAGAGTTTTCCCCCACCTTCTCGTCCCTCCCTCTAAGTAATCAGAAAATGTGAAAATTTCACAAGGTCAACAATTAATAAGAAAAAAAAAAAAGACAAGACTTATAGATGCAAAAACTACCTAAACAAAATAGTGTCTATACTTATGAGGGCTACTAAAAAATATGTAAAAAAAAATTGAAAGTATATTACCAATGAGTTGTGGTTATCTTCAATATCTTGTTCATACTTCTTTCTCATCTCACCCATATGCATTTGAAGTTTGCTCTTAAAATTTGAAGTCATCCTGTGCAAAGAGATAATCTGTGAAATAGTATCAGCAAAACAATAAAGGTGAAATAAAAGGTTTCCCCACCTTCTCATCCCTTCCTCTATGTAATCAAAAAATGTGAAAATTTCTAAAGGTCAACAATTAATAAGGAAAAAAAAAGACATGACTTATAGATGCAAAAACAACCTAAACAAAACAGTGTCTCTACTTATAAGGACTACTGAAAAATATGTAAAAAATAAATTAAAACTATATTACCAATGAGTTGTGGTTATCTTCAATATCTTGTTCATACTTCTTTCTCATCTCACCCATCTGCATTTGAAGTTCGCTCTTAAAAATCGAAGTCATCCTGTGCAAAGAGATAATCTGTGAAATAGTATCAACAAAACAATAGGGGTGAAGTAAAAGGTTTCCCCCCACCTTCTCGTCCCTCCCTCTAAGTAATCAGAAAATGTGAAAATTTCTAAAGGTCGACAATTAATAAGAAAAAAAAAGTCAAGGCTTATAGATGCAAAAACAACCTAAACAAAATAATGTCTCTACTTATAAGGGCTACTTAAAAAGATGTAAAAAAGAAGTTGAAAGTATATTACCAATGAGTTGTGGTTATCTTCAATATCTTGTTCATGCTTCTTTCTCATCTCACTCATCTGCATTTGAAGTTTGCTCTTAAAATTTCAAGTCATCTTGTGCAAAGAGATTATCTGTGAAATAGTATCAGCAAAACAATTGGGCTGAAGCAAAAAGTTTCCCCCCACCTTCTCATCCCTCCCTCTAAATAATCAGAAAATGTGAAAATTTCTAAATGTCAACAAATAAGAAAAAAAAAAGACAAGACTTATAGATGCAAAAACAACCTAAATAAAATTGTGTCTCTACTTATAAGGGCTACTTAAAAATATGTAAAAAAGAAATTGAAAGTATATTACCAATGAGTTGTGGTTATCTTCAATATCTTGTTCATACTTCTTTCTCATCTCACCCATCTGCATTTGAAGTTTGCTCTTAAAATTTGAAGTTATCCTATGCAAAGAGATAATTTGTGAAATAGTATGAGCAAAACAATAGGGGTGAAGTAAAAGGTTTCCCCCCACCTTCTCATCCCTCCCTCTAAGTAATCAGAAAATGTGAAAATTTCACAAGGTCAACAATTAATAAGAAAAAAAAAAAGACAAGACTTATAGATGTAAAAACAACCTCAACAAAATAGTGTCTCTACTTATAAGGGTTACTTAAAAATATGTAAAAAAGAAATTGAAAATATATTACCAATAAGTTGTGGTTATCTTGAATATCTTGTTCATACTTCTTTCTCATCTCACCCATCTGTATTTGAAGTTTGCTTTTAAAATTTGAAGTCATCCTATGCAAAGAGATAATCTGTGAAATAGTATCAACAAAACAATACGGGTGAAGTAAAAGGTTTCCCCCCACCCTCTCGTCCCTCCCTCTAAGCAATCAGAAAATGTGAAAATTTCTAAAGGTCAACAATTAATAAGAAAATAAAAAAAGACAAGACTTATAGACGCAAAAACAACCTAAACAAAATAGTATTTCTACATATAAGGGCTACTTAAAAATATGTAAAAAAGAAATTGAAAGTATATTACCAATGAGTTATGGTTATTTTCAATATCTTGTTCATACTTCTTTCTCATCTCACCCATCTGCATTTAAAGTTTGCTCTTAAAATTTGAAGTCATCCTGTGCAAAAAGATAATCTGTGAAATAGTATCAGTAAAACAATAGGGGTGAAGTAGAAGGTTTCCCCCAAATTCTCGTCCCTCCCTCTAAGTAATCAGAAAATGGGAAGGTACATGCCCGTTTAGAGCAGCTCTCAGCCGCACTTCCTGCTAAATTGTACGCAACCCGACGGTTCAAGGCAGTTGCAATGCGTGACAAAGGAGGAGCGCCAGAAAATGTAAACGTGCGTCCCTAACATACAATTCAACACTACACACCGGCGAAACTTATTTTCTGGTTGGAAGTCCCACCAGAGGCCACTTTTGCAACCCTACCATTTGCACAACCTTTCGTAGTTTTAGAGAGGTTCTTCATTACACGGCCATCAAACTAAACTGGGAAAGAATGCATGAAATTTCCAAAATTCGAGTTAGCTTGTCTTCGGAATTTAGCTGTGATAGCTACGGCAGTTTGTTCTCAGCTTCGATATCTTGATCTCGATTTATTATTATATGCATATGGTGTTTTCACATTTTTAGTGTTTAAATTTACGTGGTAATTGTAGATATCCACTTTTTGATGACAAAATTAATTAAAACAGTCCTATCAATTGAATCCAACAGAATGTTTCTTAATTTGTTAACTTTTCGGCCTATATATATATATATCATGTATAATTACATATTATAGAAAAATAAAGTGATTTTTATTTTTATTTAAACTACAAATGGTTTTAAAAATCTTATTTTAGTAGTATAATATGTATGATATAATTAGATATGTTATATTTTATTTAAAATAATTTATGAAAAATTTTTGTTATAAATTTATAAATACAAATTTTATTTTATATATAGTGATATCGAATATATAACTTAAAAAAATTAAATTTTAATAAAACTCTATTTTTTATTTAATAAGATTTTAAAAAAAGTCAAAGAAAAAAATATATATATTCTATTAATTTTTCACATCATAAGATAATTTTTTTTATAATTGTGTGAAAATATGGTATAGAAATATATTAATAAATTATAATTTTTTATTATTTAATTATACATGTAAGATATAAATTTTATATGATAATAAAATTTTATTTTTTTTCTATTTAATTGTTTATGTGTAAACTTAATCTTATTTTATATGTAATACAAAATAAGGGCAAATGTATGTACATGTCACTAGAGGTAATGACCCCTACCAAATTTTGCATACAAGCCTAGATTCTAATATAAATTGTCTAGTTGTCCCCACTAGAAAATTTGCATTTGAACCCACTTGTATGAAAACTTAGACAAAAAGAACAATTTTTTATTAAAATATCGAGAAAATTTACACGAATTCAATTCTTATAAACATTAAATTTGTGTGTTACAATTATTTGCCCCCACAGGAGGAAGTTCCTGGATCTGCCCCTAGCATGAGACACATGTAAGTGTGTATTCCAAATTTTCTTTAATGTTCGTGTTTTTGGAATACTATTTGCGCGCTTGAACAATAATCATGGTTGCACATAACCTTTGTAGAAGGTGATCGAAAATAATTGTTTTGTTTTACATTATTTTGATTCTGAAGGCCGGGGTATATAAATTAAAGAGGTATATGCTTTGGGTTAATGAGAAGGGGCTTTTATGGTGTTGAAAAAACAAATGTTAAAGAGATGTCCTAATGGTTAAGATATCTTCATGTGAAGGGCCACTAACGCTTTGGGGAAAAACAAAAAAAATGCAGAGAGAGGGCGGCGAGTGTGTCATAATGGGCAGGATGCGTCAAGTTGCAAACCAATCGATTGGCAACCAACGATGAGTGGGCCGGCAAAGGCGTGTAGTTAGGCTAATGGAGAATTTTGGGTAACACAGGTTATATTTAAGGTTTTCTTTTTAAGATTTATGTCACTTGATTTGGTAATTAATGGTCGAATGTAGCCTGAATCAATCAAATTATGGAGCTACTTCCTCAGTTCAACAAGCTCCGATGGTGCCATGCGATAAGGGGCTATGGCAGGAGGTTTGACACTAGGTTCCAGCTCAATGCGGTGATCCACATCTCGCTTTGGTGGAAGTTTCTTCGGCAACTCGAAAGGTATGACGTCCTTGAATTTGGTAAGGACCGCCTGGATAGGTTGTGGCAATACAGGAGTTGGTGTTGCTACGTCTTTTCCTGTCGCTCAACTCCCTTATGGTAGCTTCATAGCCTAGACCTAACTAGAGACCCTATTTGAATTGTAAGGCAGAAATCATCGATGATTAAGACTTCTCCTTGTGCTTTAAAGGAATTACTCGGATCTTACGAGCGTTGACGACCACAAGAGAACTTAAGGCAGGAATGGGAAAAGCCAAGGTTTTGCAAAAAAATGCAAGACCTAACACCACCTTAAAGTCATCCATGAGAATAATAGTAAAGTCTAACTTACTGATCCATTCACCAATCTAGACAGCTACTCCATGTGCTATGCTTTGGACAGACTTTGCTTCCGAGTTTACTGCTTTGATAGTGGCATTTCCCTTCGTCAATTTAAGGCCTAGACGTTTGACCTCTTGCACATCCATAAAGTTATGCGTTGCCCTTATATCTAGCATCGCAGAGGCCGTTTTGCCCCCGATGACAATGTCAGCATACAATAGTCCCTTCTTCTTAGAGATTGCTGAAGATGCACATTTTGAGAGATTACCCAATTATTGGATACATCCTATGTCGGCTTGGGGCTCTTCATCGACTTTCTCCGGGTCAAGTACTGTCATCATAGTATTCATTACTTTACGTTTGGGGCAGTCTCTCACTCAGTGTAGTTCATCACAAATAAAACAGAAACTAGGGGGATTACCTGGGTTGCGCTTACCCGTAGACTTCTTTTCATGCTTGGGACGGCCACCTGAGGGTCTCTGCTGTCCACCCTCATTATGGTTAGAATCCTACTTCTTCTACCCGGTTTTCTCTCCCTCACTTTTGCCAAAATTTGGCTTATCGCTCTTAGAATGGGCAGAGTAGTCGACGAAGGTTTTGGCAGCGGTAATGGCAGCATCCAAGGTCTACAAATTACACCTATCTAGCTCGACTCTCGTCCAATCCTTCAAGTCGTCTTTAAAGTAGAAGAGAAGCTCCCTGTTGGACATCTCGATTTTGAGTATAAAAGTAGTAAATTCCTTGATATAGTCGGAAATACTACCTGTCTGACATAGGCAACGCAACTTTCCCCTTATTTCGCTGTCTGCATTGTAAGGAACAAAGTACTTATGTACCTCAGTCTTGAATTGCTCCCAAGTATCGATGATGCACGAGCTCTTCTCCCTCTCGGAGTGCTTATGTCTCCACCAAAGTTAGGCAGCATCTCTTAGGAAGATTAGGACATTGCCTACCTTGGCAAGGTCGTCAATAACCCCCATGACCTCTAAGTACTGCTCAAGGCCGAATAGAAAGTTCTCCACGACAGTGGCGTTGTGTATGGCGTTATACATGGCAAGTTTTGGGACCTTCAAGCTATGCATTGTAGTGGCACTAGTAGCGATAGCTGTACTGACGTATGAGTTGTTTTGGCACAGAGAATTCATCTCCCTATAGAGGTCGTGAATCTCTCCTTTAACGAACTTGCGAAGGCTGGACAAATCTTAATTGAGGGAGTGTAGTTCTCCCATAAATGAGCGACCATGGTTTCCCTTCCTGAAACCTTGGACTTGCTACGCTTGGCAGGGGCATGTTGCTCCTCACATTGTTGCCTAGCTTGTTGCTCCTTCATAGTGGTCGCAATAAATCCTTCTTCGCTTGCCATGCTCGTTATCTCAACAAACAACAAACAAATAAGTTGCACCTAAAGTTTGGATTTTGGCTCTGATACCACTTGTCACGGAGTTAGGTTTTAAGTATGCTAACCCGCATGGTACTTAGTCAATCTTACGTGCGAAGATGAGCTAAGTAAGTCTTGGAGAGTTTGAGAGAATCAGCGAAAAGCGTTGGGAGGCAAGTAAGGACTTAGAGTTGCTGGAGGAAGAGAGAGAAAGCACAAGAGAGCTTTGCTTTGCAAGTGAGCTTGTATTGAACATTCAAAGGTGTACTTACAAATGAGAGAAATACCTATTTATAGTTGCTCCACCTCCTCAGTGTATAGTTACAAATAATTATTTAGAATATTTACAAAAAATATTCTAAAGAGAGTATTAAAGAGGATCCTTTTAAGAAAGTTCTAAGTGAGTATTTTTGCTAGCATTTGCTGAAATCTCTGGAAGAAAGTCTGTAGATGTAACTCTTCCAGACATTTCAACACTCTTCTAGGACCTTCCGTTACTGGATTTGGGCCGCAAAGGAGGCTGAGCAATGTTGACAGCCTATAAAGGCTTAATTTAGTCTCCAATTTCTATTTTCTCACTTGCTGGTCGGACTCAATTTAGTGTCCAGGTGACATCTCGCTCTTTTCACAGGTAGTCACGACACAGTATTTTGTCTGGTTCTTTTGCTTGTTGCCACTCATACTGCCATGGAGCAGCATGAAGCTGAAGTGGGAAGGCCTTTATTGCATGCTATTGTGGATGGTAGCCCAAACTCATTGGTTGTTATGGGGTTATTTGCTGGAATTTAAGGGCAAAAGTGTGCTGCTACAGCTTTGGTTAGCAAGCTTATTCTTCCTGGCTGCTAATACTATTGTCATGATTATGTTTATTCGACGGCATAGATCCTCTCCTTTGTTCAAAAAATTGCAGTACGAGAGTTCAAAAAAATGCAGTTGACTTGGATCTGCATAGATGAGCTATGACTTCACTCAAATATTCGGGGGTTGATGTTGCATTGATATCAAAATGCAGTTCTAGGGGCAAAAGCAAAGCAAGTCAGTGACTTCCGTGAATTTTGTTTTTTGGGATATTGGTATTAATTTTGTAAGGGTTTTGATCAAACCAATGGAGCTCTCTGTAGATGTTCTTTCAGCCATTTGGCCTTGTCCATTTTCCAATTGCACCCCATTTTATTTCAAAGTTGAATATTTCCCTATTTGATTTCGACCATCGTTCAGGCCGGCCCTTTCATAGTTCTTCACTCTTCAGTTAAAAAACTGCGACACTTTTTATTTCCATTTTTTCCCAGCTTTCCTTAATTTTAGGCCAATGGCATTATTTGTTCGAGAAAGGACAGAGCAAATGAGACTTATTTTTTCGCTAGTGTTAGTAGGCTGCATCTAACACATAAATTTATTTTTTCGGTTTAAGTATAATCTGAGTACTCGAATTTAGATTAATATCAAAATAGACACGCTGAAATAACTAATAAGACTATTACATCGGTTTACGAGGCATACGAGTTTTAAGTTTCCGTTATCTTCAATTTCTATATATATATATTATTTATATATTTTTTTAAAAGGCCCAAATGCAGCCCACCTTGACTGGGAGTCTACGGCGTCAGTCGTGCCAATCCAAATTCAAATATTCTTATATGGAAAATGAAATCAACCTGTGCGTCTTTTTCTTTTATTCGGTTCTGCGTAAAATTGCAGCGGCAAAGTACACACGAGTCTCGTAAATTTCTTCCGAAGCTGCTCTGCCACTTCAAGCAACCAGAAAGCCTTAAACTCCACTTTCAGCCTCTCTCTCTGTCTCACCTCTGCTCGCTCCTCTCCTGAAAGAACCGAAGACGAAGAGCAAAACGGTGTTTGGTTTGAATTTGGAGGCAGAAGATTAAAGAACAAGAAAAGAACCCTATACATCACGGTCATGTCGTCCGACGGTGATCGGACGGCTACTAAGCTCCCTATTCCCGGCAAGAGAAATATACTCATCACCAGCGCTTTGCCTTACGTTAACAACGTCCCTCATCTTGGGAATATAATTGGCTGTATGTCTCTCTTTTTATCTCTCTGTTTCTTGGTAACATTTTTCTTGGATTTTCTTCTTCCTTTTCTTTTTCTTTTTTTTTTTTTTGTTTTTGGCTATTTGTACCGAAGACTCAGTAATTTGATTCGGAACGAACGCGATTTATCGATGTTTCTTTGTGTGCTTTGATTCTCTTAAATTTGTTGTTATTTTGATTGGGGCAGGCGTGTTGAGTGCTGATGTATTTGCTCGGTATTGCCGTCTTCGGGGCTACAATGTCATCTACATATGCGGAACTGACGAGTATGGAACTGCTACTGAGACCAAGGCCATGGAGGAAAATTGTACCCCCAAGGAGATTTGTGACAAGTAACGTTTCTCACTTTCAGCCGGCCAGACTATGTCCTTTTGTTGCTGTTCATTCTAAATTATTTTATGAACGTCCTTCTTGTGTAAGTTTTTCCAAAGGATTTTCTTGGAAATTAGGAAATTGCCATATTTTTCAGTAAGTTGGCTTGTTTCAATGTATTTGGCATTTGTATCTGACATTTCAACCTCACTTTTGGCAACTGAGACTGTGAGGCCGTGGAATTATTGCTTGGGGGCTATGGGAACTGTCTTCTCACTTATGTATCCCTAACAGCCCTTTCTGTTTCCAAAGTTTTTTTTTTATTATTACTTTTGGTTTTTTTTTTTTGGCCTTTTGCTGTTTCTGATGTTTCTGCAAAAGGCAATTCTACTCATAAATGTGCCTCTCCAGGTACCATGCAATCCATAGGGATGTTTATAAATGGTTTGACATAAGTTTTGATGAATTTGGACGCACATCATCTCTGCAGCAGACAGAAGTATGCCAAGCCATTTTTAACATGTTGTTGGAGAACAACTGGCTCTCTGAGAACACAATGCAGCAGGTAGGGGTTGTGCTTTTAGTGGGTATGTGTCCCATAAATTTCATCCCTTACTAAGTTTGACCTAATTATTCTCGTGCTCAGGGAAATGCACCTTGGCCCTTATTAACTCTTAGTATGATTCAGCTTTACTGTGACACATGCAAACGGTTCTTAGCTGATCGGCTTGTGGAAGGTACCTGCCCAGCTGAAGGGTGTAATTACGACTCTGCAAGAGGAGATCAATGTGAAAAGTGTGGAAAGCTTTTGAATCCCACAGAATTGAAGGACCCTCGGTGCAAGGTATAGGATCTCTCTCTCTCTCTCTCTCTCTCTCTCTCACACACACACACACACACACACACACACAAACACACCCCCATGCACCTATGTAGACACTTAATTTACTTTTTTTGTCTGTCCAACCAGTGACTAGAATTCAGCTTCATTGTTGTACTATTTCCATCCAAGTTGATATTTGGTTCTTAATGGTTTAGGACAACCTTGTATAAAGCTAAGTATGTTAAAGCTCAGGTCATTCTAGTCCTTTTACATTGGGTTATTGTGTGGGGTTAAGGGGCCTCTTAGTTTAGGATTACTGAACCGGTGCCTGATAATTGTGACTCAAATGAGGCTTATCGAGCTAATTGTTGAAAACGAAATGGAGGTTTAAGTTGCTAAGTAATGCTTTTTTCACTTGAGACTTGTTGAGTGGCTGTGGACAGCATTTCTGTACTGACTACTGAGTGAGAGAACTCTCAACGTATATTAGTAACTGATTGTGGGAGATATTCCCATTTTACTCATTGTTAAACAACAAATATGTGAGCTTTATGGTTTGTTCTGTTGAAATTCAAATTTGTACTGATATGAAACAGGTTTGTCAATCCACCCCACACATTCATGATTCAAATCACTTGTTTCTGGAGCTTCCTTTACTGAAGGATAAATTGGTTAAGTACATTGAGACCACATTTGCAGTTGGGTCTTGGAGCCAGAACGCTATTCAAGCAACAAATGCATGGCTTAAAGAAGGACTGAAACCAAGATGTATTACCAGGGATCTGAAGTGGGGGGTGCCAGTTCCACATGAAAAATACAAGGACAAGGTTAAAAATTAAAATTCAATATTCTTTTTGTTGAAGTCCTGCTTATTGTCCGTTTATGGCTCATCTGTCCCTTTATTTGGTGCTTTTTTTTTTTCTTGTTAATAGGGTACATTGACTTATTTTTTATTAGATTTCAGGAAGTGATATTGCTTTTGGGGCAACCTAACTACCTCTGAAAATTATGTTGATGCTGTTTATGTTCTCTTGTAGGTGTTTTATGTTTGGTTTGATGCACCAATCGGATACGTCTCAATCACTTCTTGTTATACTCCCGATTGGGAGCAGTGGTGGAAAAATCCTGAAAATGTGGAGCTGTATCAGTTTATGGGAAAAGATAATGTACCATTCCACACGGTAGGTGCACAACTCTTCAGAAATGTCGGTTATTTGAGCTGATGAGATATTAAATCAGATAAGTTTCATTTAGTTTTGTTTGTAAAAATTCATGCCCCTCAATTATAGAAATCCATTTGCATTCATGTTGACCAGCAAAATTTCTTTGAATATCTATGCTTTTCTTTTATATTATGATGTAATGCTTAACTTGTTGTGCTGACTCATTTTCCCAGGTGATGTTTCCATCTACCCTTCTTGGAACTGGTGAAAATTGGACATTGATGAAAACTATAAGTGTTACTGAATACTTAAATTATGAGGATGGTATGTAAACCATATAAATTGTAGCAAATATCCTATAATGGGTCAGTTGTAATGTATTCAGATGAAAAGGCAATGCAATGTCTTTATGTTTGATGAAGATGATGGTGTACCATTAATCTTCTTGAATTTGTTAATGTTGATGACTTAAGCAGGAAAGTTTTCCAAAAGTAAAGGAATAGGAGTCTTTGGGAACGATGTCAAAGCTACCAACATCCCTGTAGAAGTGTGGAGATATTATTTGCTAACTAATAGACCGGAGGTGATCCTGCTCTCAAAAGAATTTTTTACTGTTCATTACTTTGGAATGTGGGGCTAAAGGCCTAAAACACGAATTTGACTACTTTGTGAATTAGGTGTCAGATACACTATTTACATGGGCTGATTTACAAGCAAAACTAAACAATGAGTTGCTCAATAACCTGGGCAACTTTGTTAATCGGGTTTTGAGCTTCGTTGCCAAACCTCCAGGTAGGGCAGCTGCTTAGCATTCAGCTATGAATTTCCAAAATGGTTAGTTGATCAGCTAGTATTGTTTGACAGGGCATAACATGGTTTTTCCTTTCAAATTTGTTTGGTGCATTACATCTTTCCCTTTGTCACATAGGGAGGGAAGGATATTACCATTTTAATTTTGGCTTGTTCTAGAAGGGTGAGCCTTGATGTAATAGTAAAGTTACTTCATTGTAACTTAGAGGTCACAAATTTGAATCACAGAAACAAACACTTTATAGAAACATGGGTAAGGCTTCATGCATCTGACCCTTCATCGGTCCAACACTATGGACTCCTAATACACTGGGATGCCTTTTCATTGTGGTGTGTTCCGAAACTTCGTGCTCTGTTTGCATCAATGAATTTGTTACCTTTTTCTTTTTTTCAAGAGTCTTCTCCTCATTGAAATGCACTTTTCTTTCATTATCTATTGTGATAGGCCTATTCAATCATCTATTATGGCTGGACTTGCAAATGATCATGTATAGTTGGATTGGTTTTATATTCTTTGGCACTTCTGGTTATCAAAGGAAAACATAAAGGTTTCCATTGTGTCTCTTATTCTATCTCAAGTGACAATTTGGATATACAGGTGCAGGATATGGTTCCTTTGTTCCAGATGCTGCAGGTGCAGACTCACATCCTCTGACAATAAATTTGTCTGAGAAAGTTGGTAAACTTGTGGAGCAATATATAGAAGCCATGGAGAAGGTACTGGTGTTTTGCTGGGCAGCTTTGGTGATGCTGAACGAAAATATATTATTCTAAGATTCCATCATGCATCATTTGTGCACAACTTAGTTTCTGCCTGACGTTCCTGTTTGCAATGTTTTTAGGTTAAGCTAAAGCAAGGACTCAAAATTGCAATGAGCATATCTAGCGAGGGCAATGCATATCTTCAAGTATACCTGACATGCTGTGATTCATGATTCTATCTTGTTTGGATGGCTGCCAAACTGATTTCTGTTCCATTTGTTTCCAGGAAAGCCAGTTTTGGAGGCTTTACAAGGAAGACCAACTGTCTTGCTCCATAGTTATGAAAACTTCAGTAGGACTAGTATATCTTCTCGCTGGCTTATTGGAACCTTTCATACCATCTTTCTCTCTTGAGGTAATTTGGCTACCCTGTGATTTTATATAGCTTTTGGAAGTCCTACTTTTTATTTGGCTTTGTTTGATCCAAACATCCTTGCTGAAGTGCTGTTGTTTTCTATTGTTGTAAGGTTTTCAATCAGCTTGATTTGCCTTTTGAACAAGCTTTACTTTGTGACAAAGAGGGAGGCATTAGTAGGGCAAGAGGACTCTGGGAAATCATACCTACTGGTCACAAAATTGGGACACCACAACCGTTATTTAAGGCACTGGTATGAATGGAATAATTTTGCCCCACGCTTGTGTGCGAACATGCATATACAAAGATCAGTTGTTCATGTGTGCTTGCATGTCTTGGTTTCAGTGTCTGTTGACATTGGGGATATTGAATTGGGCCTGGTGCTACATTTTTTTTGGCTTATTATCTAAGTAACATGTGTGTTTACAGAAAGATGAAGAAGTGACTTTATTCAGGACAAAATTTGCTGGGAGTCAAGCTAATAGGAAAGAGAGAAGAAGTAGAAGCTGCTGAGAAAATGGGGAAACTTAAGGTTTCAGGTAACTAATTTTCATGTTGTTGGACTACTGATTAATAATTACACTGGGTTGATAATTGCTAATTTTAGCTCGCTCATGTTGGAAGGTCAATAGTTTCATGTAATTTCTCCCTAGTTCCTATCCCCGATTTCTGGTGGAGTGTGGACACACATCCCTGAATGGTTTCACTTGGTTGTGAATGTCTTTCATGTTAGATGGTTTCTTGGGTATGCATAATCTTTCTGCTATTAGTGTTTTTAGTTCTTCCCAATTTGAGTTTACAAGGACTGTTGCCTACTTGCAAAACTCTTTTAGGGCTTATGATTGAATCTGCCTTCTTTTGGTGGAGTTTTGGAACTTGGTTATTGTGTGGTGGTTTAATTGCTTGAAAGATGGAGGGGAGCTATTAGTCTGTAGGAACACTTTCACTTTAATTAAGAACATTGCTTGATTTTCAATATCCAGTTATATCAATTACGATATATGTGGATAGGATAGCTAAATTGCAAAAAGGAGTTAATGTCAGGTGGCTTAACATTAGTCCAAATAATAGTTATGCAAAGGGCTGTATGTATATTTCCTCGGTGATGTGGGTTTTGTGTGAACAAATTGGTGTCATTTGATTCTGCTTTGCTAGTAAATGGACCTGGAGATTTGCAATTGACTCAGGTTCCTATTTGAATGCAGATGTAGGTATCAGTTAATGGTGAGAGGGTATCTCAGGGGTTCATGCAGTTTCATGCTTTAGAAGGGCATTAGAAGTGGTTAGGGAAGTAAGCTACCAAGAAATAAGATTCTTTGCTGCAGAAAGAGAATCCATTGTTGGAACTAACATTATTTTCAATCTACAGGGTTGGCAGACAATGGTTAAGAAACTTTTATATGATTATTGTGTGGGTTTGGGTGCAATGGCATCCTGACTGACTTGCTAAGATTTTTCACATTGTTAATGTGAAGTTTTCTATGAGGTGCTTCGGGATATTATTACTGAAATCTCTTAGGTATGTTTCGTTCAGGTGGCCATTTGGTTTTATAATTGCTCTTGGGTGCATGGATGTGGGTGATCTTATTGGAAGTAAGATATCATGCCAGCTTAGTGTTGCTGTAGCCTCTTGCTTAGTGTTTGGAGACATCGGTTGATGAGAGCTTCTCACTGTTTCCTCATTGGTTGTCTTTGTGGAAAGCTATTTCTTAGAATTTTAGAGAATAAATACACCCTCTCTCTTGACTTTTTGGTTGACAAGTTCATAGTATCATTTGACAAGTTGCTAATCTTTTGCTCCTTTTTTTGAGACTGTATGGATTGAACTGGAGCTTTTACTGAAATGTGGTGTTTACTATGGATCTGATTTTCATCAGTTGCCTATCTTTGTCCTCTTAAACAATTATGTGCCATAACCTGAACTAAATTGTAAGTTTCATAGCATACCATAACTATATGAAACTGTGGCTGGTAATTAGTTTCTGAATAATTTTCAACAAATGGTTGCTGTTTCCACTTTTTTCTGACAGATGCTAGTGGAAAGAAGCAGCAGACTAAAAAAGCTGCTGAAGCCAAACCAAAGGGTGCTGCTGAACCAGAAATCTCAATCACAAGACTTGATATTCGTGTTGGATTAATCAAGAAAGTTCAGAAGCATCCTGATGCTGATACACTGTATGTGGAAGATATTGATGTGGGTGAAGGAGAGACTAGAACAGTCGTTAGTGGACTTGTCAAGTATATACCTCTTGAGGAGATGCAGGTACTTCTTCTATGCACTGACAGATCATAATTTTAGAGTACTTTATATACTTTGGAAGGTGCATACTGGGCTGCTTGGTCACTGATAAGCGATAATTATGTGTAATTGGGCAGAATCGGAAGGTCTGTGTACTATGCAATCTAAAGCCAGCAACTATGAGGGGCATTAAGTCACAAGCAATGGTTCTTGCTGCTTCCAACAGTGAGCACACAAAGGCAAGCAAGTTGATGATGATCTTTTGGAGTTCATTTGGCATTTTATTTGCTCATTTAAATAAAAAGTATAGCTAATTTTTTTGTTGCTCATGTGGAACCTACTTTGGCATGAATGACATTCTATGTATATAGCTGATGCTTTAATGTGTCTGCTCATTTTGTTGAAAAATTATAGCTAATGACTCAGATTCTGTGCTTTCTTTTCGTAAGGCTGGAATTAGAGGCAAATATATGAGTCAATCTTTACTTACTTGGTCACATAGGATTTTGGGTTTGATCGGTTCTTTGATAAGATTTATGTTAATGATTGTGCAATTGCTGATCTAATGTCATCGATGCTGGCATTTTTTCAGGTTGAACTGGTTGAGCCACCCCAATCTGCTGTTGTGGGGGAGAGAGTTACATTCCCTGGGTTTGAGGGCGAGCCTGATGATGTCTTAAATCCCAAGAGGAAGTTCTGGGAGACCCTACAAGTCGATTTGCAAACTAGTGCAGAGCCGGTAGCCTGTTACAAAGATATTCCATTCACCACTTCTGCTGGTGTATGCAAGGTTGCATCCATTCATGGTGGCTCGATAAGTTAGATCCCTTAAGCTATTGAATAGTGAGGAAGAATAAAAGGCACCTTTTTGACTTTTTTTGTCAATTTATTTCTACTTGCCACTTCATTATGATTTAATGTAAAACTGATTTTCGCTGATAACAAATGATGAAAACTTGCTCTTTACTAGCGTGAGAAGTGAAGAAGTGTTAGATATATTGGCTTGCGATATGGCAGAAATTACCATCTCAATTAGGATAATGAATGGATTCAGCGAGTTGATTAATAATGTGGAGACCCCATTTGTTACTCATCAGTTCAGCCAGTGTCCACCCATTTAAACTGTGCGGCTTAAATTGCCCATTAGCATGTTTACCTTCAAGTCTTCATTTGACAATTTACCCTGACAGGCTACCACTACAGATCAGTTTAACAGACATGAGATGTGTCATGGGTTATTATTTTCTCTTCAAAAAGTAATTTGTTGGAGTATGCAGTATCTAAACTTATATGATTTAAAATCTCTTTTTATATTCGATGTGGGATGTAGGAGTTGCGTCGGATTGTATCTAATCCACCTATATCTAAGACATCTAATCCACCTGTATCTAAGATATAACATGTCTGTGATATATGACTATGGCTGGTTTCAGACGCTAACAGACAATGAAGGCCAAAGAAGTTGCAGGCATGGTTCCTAGTTGATATTGCAAATATATAGCAGTCTACAACCTCGATTCTCTGAGAAAAATGTTACGTCACACAATTAGAGAAAATAAAAATTGAAAGGAAAATGAAAGATTAAATCTTATCTTTTTTAGAGAATAAAAAAAGAAATCTTGTTAATTTTGAATGATATAAAAAATTTTAATTTTAATTTGTAACTTCAATTTTTATCTTATTTTTTATTTAATTAAAAGTCTAAATAAATATATGTTAACATTAGAAGGTGACGGTTTTTTGTCAACTGGACAAAATTAATTTAAAGTGGAAGTGGACTTATACGGTACTTTAGCGTGACGCCTAATGATAATGTTCCCGTATACTCCCATTTACTAGATTTCGCGGGTAAGAGGGAAAAGAACGAAAGGACAACAGGAGATTGTACCGACATTTATTCATTAAAGATTAATTTTCTTTTCCTCGTATACTTAAAACGGCCTTCTGAGTTGGCACATTCAAAAACTTCCAAGACTGTCAGCTCTCTTTCCTTCCTTCTCATTATCAGTTTTATTTTATTTGTTAGATACACGTATGGAGAAGACAAAGAAGACGAAGAAGAATATGGAGAAGTAAGAAATAGGGAAGGGACAGTAAAAGAGCAACGGCAAGAGAATGCATCGGGAGGATTTTGCCGACATATAGATAATAGAGGAAGGCCAGTTGTTAGCAAGCTTGCGAGGCTTTGTATTGAAAGCCTCCCGAAGTTTCACTCCACATTGAGTTGAAGCTTTGGCGGCATGATTTTGCAGTTGGAAATATTAGATTATTGCCTCTGCTCTTGAAACCCGAAACAAGTGCGAGCGACTGAAGGGGCTAACAGGTTCACATTTGCTACATTTCTTGGATTCTCCATATAAAATGACATTTTAAGATATAGTCCGTCCGTCAGAAAATTTCCAAGTGCGAGCGACTGAAGGGACTGACAGGTTTTGTGTCGCTAGCAATCTCCCCTGTCCCAAGACCCCAAAACCCCGAACAAAAAGGCTCTCAAAAATTGACCCAACTTCTGTTTCAGCTTCATAATGAAAAGGGATGAGATCCTTTTTGTTGCCGTGCAAATATATACTCATCATGCAAGAGTCTTTACTGCTGGAGTCAGACCATACGATTCCCACTCTTCATTAAGGCATCGACATGAGTTAAAACACACAGCTTTACCTCGCAAGATGAATACACTGAGATTTTTCGAGGAACATTTCTAAGCCTCAGCTGCCAGACGGCCGGGCTGTCAATGCAGCTCAATTAAAGAAACATGTTTTGTTGAGTCAGACTGAATTCCCTGTTTTCTTTTCTCATAATTGAAACAACACCAGTAGAACTAGAATCGGATAAAAAAAGGAAAGGGATACCCAACTATTGTGCATTTTTTGCACCAAACAATCCGCCGAGCAATGAAATTATAATATTTTGAGAAAAACAGGAAAAGAAAAGCATGAAAACACCAATCTCAGAATCATGATTTTGCCCAAGTCAGAATCGCCGGTGTATTACATAGGTTCTTTTGATTAGATGGAGACATACTCAAACCATGCTAATTTCATTTTATCAAAAACAGACAGAAAAATCAGATGCATGGATGAGAAGTGGAGTGGACTCAGAGTGGTGTGGAATCAACTATGGCTTCCAATATCTTCTTCTCCAATTCTTGCTCATCAATCCACATAGAACTCCGTCGGTGCAACAGTTCCTTCAACTCTTTCTTCTTCTCTTCCCTCATCGTTTCTCTTGTCCTCCAGAGTTCAAGCTTCTCAGCTCTCTCTTTCAACTACATAGGTACACATCAAACTAATCAGCATAAGATTGACGACAGCCATCAAAGCAGAACGCTGATATAAATAACTGTGGGGCACATATGGCAGTTGGAATATATATCAAGCCATAAAAGACATTTATATGTACATGAACACACACATATGAGCTTGAGATAGGGAGAAGGGATAGAGTCTTAAACCACATCCTAAAGCAAATGAGAAAACAAGAACATAGTCATTGAATGAAAGAATGGAACCTGTCAGGATAGAAAGTGAGAGTTCTGAAAGAAATAATAACTGCGATCTCATTACTGTCAAGCAAGATTGCAGGTCAAGTCAAAGATACTGCACATTACGAACGAACATGCAATTTGGTAGCCCAAGTTTTGAATTATTCTGGGAATGCACACATATTTTTGAATCCCATGGCCTCAGAATGCACTGTCACTGCAAATTAGCCCTTTAACAAACTTGACTTATACAAAGAATTTTCCTTTGAAACAATCTAAAAGGATTGGCAGGCCAAAATCTCATCCATGTGTCGCCAGTTTATAACACAGCATATTGTCATAATAGCTTGAAGCAAGAAAGAAAGGTCAGTGTTGCAGAGAAATGAGTTTGATGGCTCTCTAGCATTGCATAAATCATAAATGAAAAGAATAGTAAGCAAAAAATATGCAGATGGCTAACTTCTTTCAAAAACCCAATAACCATCTATAGATGTTCAGAAGTAGTTAAAATGTTTTATCCCTCTTTTTTTTTTGCAATCTTTCCCCGTAGTTTCTTACAAATAAAAAGGAATGTTGACTAGGATTTATCTTCATCACTTTTCTCCCTTTCGTGATTTTGACAAACATCTTCCTGTTATAGTTTTCTCCAATATTCTTCATGTTTCAACGCTTTAGACTGCTTCTCATCAATGAAATGAATATTGGAGAACAATTAAGTAAGTACACAGAAATTATTTGTCCATTCTTTTCCAAAGACAGATAATTAACATTTCTAAGGCTGAACCATTCAGACTGAGATGCGCTGAGGTTCACATAGGAGTTCCGACTCGGATTGCAAATTGCCAAGCTTCTTGCATTATGTTATGGATATTTATTCTCATGCTCGCTTTATTCAATTAGATTTTAACAACTGCCATTAAAAAGTGTGTGCGCGTGTGTGCTTGAGAGAGACAGAGAGCGTACTAGAGCTTGGCGAAACTCCTCTTCCGCTATTTTGCGTTCGAGGGCTTTAACTTTGGCAGCCTCCGCCTTGATCTTCTTACGCTCCTCATTTGCAGCCCTAATGGCCTCGATTCTGGCTTCCTCCTTCCTCTGCTTCTCGAGTCGCAACGACTCCGTTTCCACCACGTAATCCTTTCGCAACTCCTTCACCTGCTTCGCATAGTCCTTTCTCAGGAACGCGAGCTTAGCCTGCGCCGCTTTCGGGTTGCTCGGCGCCTCCCAGCTCCCGATAAATGAGTTCGGTTCCAAGAAGTTGTGTGTCTGTTGGTGGTTGTTGCGGCGGCTGCTGCCGCTGCTGGCGGAAGAGGAGAAGAAGCGCCTGGCCGAACGCGCGCTGACGGAGCGAGCGGCAATCGTGGCCATTGTGGGTGTCGTCTCAGACAGAGAGAAAGAGAGGCCCACGCAGTTTCAGACGTTTTAGTATTAGATGAGGGAGAGTTGCTGATTCCAAGTTGGGCTGAGCTGCCACCAGGGGGCCTAGCCCAAATCTCTAATTTTGCTGGGCTGAAGCATATGTTGTTAATATTACTAAAATATTGCGTCTTGACAAACAACAGAAACAGTCGAATAGAATACAAATTTAAGCTACGAATTTTATGTTATAACTTTTCATATTTTAGTCATTTTCGCCCCGATGCATTTTATCTGTGCAGGTTATGGTTCATGGAGTTCTTTGGAAGTGGTTGCGTCTTATCTCCATTTATCCTTTGATGAAACTTTACGGTGACTTATGGATTGCTCGCGAGAACCTTTGATTGATTTCAATCGGAAGGTTGTGTTGGCCGAAACTAGCGACTCAGTAGCCCGTGATCTGAGGATAGGGAGATGCAGGATTATGGTACTTTCAGAGCTGATTCCGATGGAGAGGCGGGTGAGGAAGTTATATGCTACTTTCTTCTTCTTCCTCTCCTCCTTCTCGTGCTCTTTTGTGTGTATTTTTCACGAGTTGGTTAGGTTAAGATTCATTCCGTACAAGACAGTACTGGAATGTATACATGTGTGTGACGCGACGGCTGTGTTTAAGGATGTATACCTCGGCTACGAAGAGGTAGTTCTTTATCAATCATGGAGCTCCCACCGATGTCCGAACCAAAGGCCCCAACGTGGTGGACAGGCTTCTTCCTCGAAGTCGCATGGGGCATACCTATGGACCTCTGTTAACAAAAAAGTTCGTTTTTCCTTTTATTGAGATTTAAAAAAAAAAAAAAGAGGTAGAAAAATTTGAAAAAATCTGGCCTTTCCTATATGGCTCATTGCTGCTTCGTGTTCGCTGCAAACTGCCTTGTCCCTTGCCGTAAAAGACGCTGGGCAAAACAATTTTTGGATTTCAATCGACAATCCTTGTCTTACCTCTTGAAGTTTATATGTTTTTGTTTCTTTTCTTTTTATATTTTAGCTTCCGGCATAACCTCTTGCGTGCCAAAATTTTGGATGATTTTGGCAACGTTGTGCTCTTTTGTAGACTCCATAAAATTAAATTTTGTCTGAACGCTTTATAGTATCTCTGTCGTTATTGAGTAATTTGAATCTAACTAAGTTTAATTCTGAATTAAGTTGCTCGTCACATGTGAGCTAGGTGATACTAAGAGCACTTTCAATTTTTCACTCAAGTCATTTGTATTAAAATACAGACAATTTACACTATATTTTCTATCAAAATAATTTATATTTATATATAAAAATAATTTTTTGTAATAATTTTAATATATATTAAATTATATCTTAAATAAATTGAGAAAAAATATTTATTTTTTTATATTTATAATAAAATATTTTTAATAGTTAATATTATTTATCCATTAATTTTTATAATTAATTCAAAATAATACTTCTTAATTTTGATATTATAATTAAATTAATTAATTAAACAATTTTAAAAATTTATTATTCTGGCATTTAAAAAAAAAAAGGGGCATTACATTGATTTTCTCGTCACTACAAAGATCAAACTAAATCCACATATAAAATGTAATAGTTGTTGTTGCAACGAGGCAAAATGATACGGCAAAAAATGAAAAATACGTGAGGCATCAGAAAGATATATCGAATTTTTGGTTCAAAATTCGATTATCCAAGTCGTATCCTTTCAAATTTTCATAAACTTTCCTCTGTCTCGTCATTCTCAAATACATCAATTATTATAATAGATCTCCACGACCACCTTTCTCCGAATAAACTGCTCCGCGCCGTCTGAATAAACTGTTCTGCACCGTCTACTCGTTGCCTCTTCAGTCCACAGCAGATGGAGGGCAGACCTCCCCTGCACCTACCCGAAAAAAACAAAAACAAAAAAAGAAATAAAAGACATTTTTTTTAGTAAAACACCGCGGTAGAAAAAATGTCGTTTTCACTGCCCGTTTTAACCAAAAAAATTTAATGTTGGAGAGACATAATAAATAAATTGTACTGTTTTAGACTATAAATTTTTTTCAATAAAAATATTTTAATTTTATGATTATATATTTTATTTTAAAAGAATTATTTAAGAATGAAGAATACAATAAATAGTATATATATGTTAATAAAAATAAAAAAATAAACTCTAAATATTTTATACATCATATTTTTTATTTTATTAATATTTTTTACTTTACTTTTTAAATATAATAGATGTATAATTATTTTTAAATTAAATAAAAAATACTTTTGATAGGTTACTTTAAAATATAAAGTATCAATTTATAAATGTTTTGGACACTAACTTCTACATGGGTGGCTCAACCCTTGGTCTTTAAAACTATCTTAAAATATTTGTTGATTCGGTTGACTGGACAATAGAAGTAAATAAACTGACAAATTAGTAAAAAGACAAGCGAAGGAGTAGCTTTTATATGATCCGGAGCCTTTACAGATACTTTTTAAGTCATTTGTTAATATCTGTGCAAATAGTCGATTCTTTTGGAATTTCAGAAATATATAAATAAACTTTTAAGAGAGAAAGAAAGAAAGTGAGAAGGCTGGGTCAATCCTTCGTCACTCCTTATTAAGACTATAAGGTAGTGTTTTTCATTTGTTATACCTTAGTATCTTAGGTGCTAGAATTTTTTTTTTTGGTAATTTTCTTTATTGTTATAAAAGAATTTTTACTTGACAAGAAAAACTCTTTATTTATATGTAAGGTTACCCAGTCAAGTTGTGTACTTGTAAAACAAAAAGAAAATGTTTCAATCAAAACTTTAAGGTATTGTGTTTTTGAATTTTTTTTTTTTTTACATTTTTTTGTCGATCAATTACTTGTTGGAAGCCGCATATGCTAAAAATAACTTTTTATTTATTTTATTATCTTTAATTAAAATAACTTTTTGATTATTTATTTTTTGATAGTAATTTTTTATATTTTAATATATAATAATTATTTCGTAAAAATTTAATTTTTTTATAATAATTTAATTTTTTTAAATTACAAAAAATAACGTGAATTTAAAAAATTAATGAGAAAAATCTTATATAATTTAACAAAATTTAATTAGATGTACTAATATATTTTAATTATTATTAAATATAAATACACTACTATTTTATTTTATAAACAGTATAAAAAATATCATCAGTTATCTATTATTTTTTATAAAAAAATAATAATGTATTTATATTTAATAAATTAAAATATATCATTTGATCAAATTTTGTTGAGTAAAATTCTTCTTGTTGATTTTAAATTTTATATTTTTTTTGAAGATCCTAAAAATAATTTTTTATTTACTTTATTATCATTAATCGAAAGAGTAGAAACGCAACAGGCTTAGTATTTGCATCAGTCGTTGTATTTGATGGCAAATCAGAAGATGTAGGCTGTATCGAAGGTGCAAAGTCATTAACAAAAGAATGAGACCCTTCCTTGCGCAAAGGGTAACGCAAAAGAACTTGTAAATATGAAGCTATAAGAGAAACAACCTGCAATGGATTCCAGGGTAAATGAAATAAATCATCCAATGCTAGTCAATTATTTATGCATTAATATGTCTTATCACAACAGAAAACCCATTTATGCAACAATATTTCCTAATAGAAGGAAGCCAGTAAGACATCCTCTTCAAGAAGAAAGAACAAGGGCAAACTAATGATGCAATATTAACAAAAAGGGACAAATACTAAGCATATCATCTAGTCCTAAAAGTCGATTCTAAAAATAAAACTTGACAATAGAAATCTAGTTGAAAAAATGATCCACGAAGCATGCAAAGCAAAGATATATTATCTGGTAAGATTATGCGAAGGAGAAGAAGGGAAGCGCACATGTGCAACATATCCCAAGGCACTCGCAGACCTTTGGAACTCCTCCTTATTGGTGAAAAAGCTCATCTTTGTAAAAGGAACCATACTCAAATGCAGACCTAAAATTGTGAGAGAATCTTAATTAACAGGTTTAGATCGACTGCAGTTCCCTGCTAAAGACAGAGAATGGAAAAGAATTAAAAAGCACCCATTAAACTGAGCAGCACATGGTGTAACAGTGTAATGTATTTTAACCATCGTGTACATGGCTATAACAAAACTGTAATTGCCCTATTAGGACCATAAATCATTTAATGAACATGTTCCAAGTGCATTGCAGCTACAAAAGAATCCCACAACATTGAGGTAGAAATAAGTTGATGCCATACATGCCAAGTAAATCAGCATGTAAAAGAAAGAAACAACATAAACACGGTAAAGCCTTGGATATTTATTCAGGTATATATTGAACAACAATAACAAGTCAAATATAGAAGAATGAACTTAAAAATTTATTGTGTTTAACCAATGAACTAAATATCACAAACTTCTATTAGTCGTTCTGAGAGGTCTCCTCAGAGCTGCACATACAAGTATACACAAGGAGGCTAAGAGAAGACAATAAGCTTATACAAAACATACAATTTGGTCTTGTAGATATAATTATATAAAAGGATGCTAAAAAATAATGATGTGGTTGGAAGCTTTATAAGCACTCCAATTTACTTTTTACACAAAGAGGAAACTTGCCTCAAAACATTGTTTCATTGCGGTCAATCTAGATCATATTTGAGCAATTGATGATGCGAAGTTACCAACAAATCCAAAATAGGTGAAAAGAAGCTGAAGTTATTGCTTATATCATGTGACTCCTCTCATATATGAACTCTAGAATTTGAAAATCCTACAGTTGAAGTTACAGTTTTTTATTTTCTTAAACTATGTTATTACCTAATCTACTACTGTTTGGAAATGATTTAAGTTCTTTCTCCTCAGAAGGTCCAGCTGATATCTTTATTGGAAAAAGCAACGAAACTTGTGATGTCATATATTGTTGCCTCTTCCTCAATATTTTCTGCAAGTTCTGAAGACGAACATAACCCCTTCTCCAGCAAGACACTTGTTTGATTCCTATAACATCAGCATGACAAACATGATTGTTACACATTCTAAGACACAAAACCAAGTGTTTACCTAAAAGAGAAGCTTAAAATAATTGATGTAAACTAGCTTGCGAGCAACCACTAAGGGGAATGGGAGGGGGAGGAAGAAAGCATGTAAGAGACATCTCCAAATTTATAGCAGAGGAGAACCAATAACACGGCTAAAGAAATAATTTGACACAGGAATTGTGATATCTAAGAAATGGAGACAAGACAAAAGTAATTTTATTGCAAAACATTAAGAATCAAATAATGCTAAGAATACTAACTATTTTTTCATTGTTTGATACAATGTTTACATGGATTAAAGTTTACATATTTTGTGGGCTCCACCAGCCATAATTTATGGATGGTACTATGGTTAAAGTGACCTTGGAGAACCACAAAAATTAGTAGAAGACTAATTAGATAAAAAAAATAGGTATCTATAATGTTCTCTGATGAATAGTCTTAAATAAGGACAGAAATTGTAAAAACTTAAAAAAAGGCAAGAAGTTAAAAAGGATGTAAGTTGTTTTCAATTATAGCCAAGAACAAATTTTGGTGTCTTGATGGTGTCTTTTTATCTTCTTCTACATTTACTTTAATCATAACAATTTTCATCTTTTTATTGTAGTTCTCCACATTTTTAGTATCTTGAGTAAACTTTTGTAGCTTATACTACAAATCCCTGCAATAATAACTAGAGACAAACTTCCTCATCATGATAATTTTCATTTTTTCCTATGTATCAATAGATCTTTTATGATTCCTTTTCTCAATTAAAACAAGTTGATTTCTCCAAATAATAGTATAATCAGTAAATTCAACAACTACAACTTTTACCTTTTTCTCCTCGAAATAATTGTGACAATAAAAAATCAATTTAATATATTTTTCTCATTCTAGATATACATCAAGATCATTCTTACTTTACAATGGAGAAATCATTTTTTTAATACTGTCCAAATCATGGTCATAAGTGTCTTACCTCCCAAAATCTCTCTAATCTCTTTTATTGTTAGTAGTTCTAACCACAATAGTCCAATTGCCAAATTCATTATCTTCTATATCATCTTCATGGTTATAGGCATGTCTAAATTGCCTTTTTATTTTAGAAATCTCATATTCTCTATGTCTTTTTTGCAGTTTTGTCATTGTATTAGCTTGCTTCTTAAACTTCTCCCCCATATCATCAAATATAATATTCATGTACTCAAATTATTGTTGTATAATTTTAATCATGAAAAACACATCACTAACTCTATTTTAAACTGCACTTTTGTTTTTAGAAGTTATAATATTATTTTTTTACAAAATAATAAGGATACCTCACAAAATACTCTCTCGTGTGTTTCACTCAAAAGAAGAAGGTATCACACTCTATTATGTTTACATTGTTTATGACTTTTTTTTTAATATGAACTTGCACATTTACCTTTTACCACTCAAATTTCCTCTTTTAACTTTTTAAAGAATTAAACAAGTTAAATAAAAAAGAATTATTTTTAAATAAAATAAGATAAATGACATAAAATTTAACTAATTTGAGAACAAGAGTCAAAAAATGAAAAAAGATATCTAAGCAAATGAATTTAATAAATTAAATTCACAAAAATCAAGATAGAGGATTAAATATAAAGCATAACAAAAAATGAATGATAAAATTAAAGTTATGTAAGAAAATTGTATTATTATTGTATTTAATATGATCAAATTTTTAATTTTTATCAATAAGTTGAATTTGATACATTTTTTTTGTTCCTCTTTTTTTTTTTGGCTCCCTGTAAAACAATGTTATAATAATTAAAGACAACAATTTAAATTAAAATTATCATATTTTTTATAATTATGATTTCAAACAAATAAATAAAGTAAAAAGAGTTGCAAATGAACATATTAGAAGGGAGGAGGGGGTGGCAAGCGGGTCGGGGGAGGGAGGAGAGGGTGGGGGTGGGGTGGTGGGCAGGTAGCGGGAGGGAGAAGAAGGTGGGGTGGGGGTGGCAGGCAGGTAGAGGGAGGTGGGGGTGTCGAGGAGGCGGAGGGAGAAGGTGGGGGTGTCGAGGAGGTGGAGGGAGAAGGTGGGGGTGTCGGGGAGGTAAAGGGAGGAGAATGTGGGGGTATTAGGGAGGCAGAGGGAGGGAGGAGAAGGTAGGGGTGTTGGGGAGGAGAAGGTGAGGGTATCGGGCAGGTATAGGGAGAGAGGTGGGGGTGTGGGGCAGGTAGAGAGAGAGAGGTGAGGGTGTTGGGCAGGTAAAGGGAGAGAGGTGGGGGTGTGGGGCAAGTAGAGGGAGAGAGGTGAGGGTGTTGGGCAGGTAAAGGGAGAGAGGTGGCGGTGTCGGGCAGGTAGAGGAAGAGAGGTGGGGGTGTCCAGGCAGAGGGAGGTGGGGGTGGCAGGTGAGGGGAGGGAGGAGAAAGTGTCAGGGGGAGGAAAAGGTGGGATGGGTTGGCGGGTAAGTAAAGGGAGGGAGGAGAAGGTGGGGTGGCGGGCAGGTAAAGGGAGAGGTGAGGGTGTCACAGAGGTAGATGGAGAGAGACGTTTATGGGTGGTGAAACTCCTGTGTTGTTTTGCTCGTATTATTTCACAGATTGTCTCCCTTTGTTTTTTTTTTTTTTTGTTGAGTATAGGATGATTTCAAATTTTAAGAACAATCTTCAAATGTAGAAGGAAGAGATGAGAAAAAAATATGAGCAAGATATTAAAAATAACAAAAACTTATTAGTAACATATTTTCAATTTCTTGTTTATATATTTTTACTTTTAATTCTATAAGTAACTCTTATGAGCAGAGACATCATTCTATTTAGGTTGTTTCTACGTGCATGTATCTTTGTCCATAAGTCTCATTTTTTTTTTTTATTATTAATTGTTAACCTTTATCTGATTTGAGACTTTTTTACCAAATTAGAGTGTTAAAATGTTTCGTGTGAAATATTCATATATTTTGATTAATTAATTTTTAATACTAATTTTTTTTAATGAATTGATGTGTGTTTATATTTTAATGTGTAATAATTATTTCATAGAAACTCTTTTTTTTTTCTTACAAATATTTGAAAGAAAATTCATAAATTATTTGAAGAAGAAAGAATTTTCAAATGCAGAAAGAAGAGATGAGAAAAAAATATAAGTAAGATATTAAAGATAACAAAAATTTATTGGTAACATATTTTTAATTTCTTTTTAACATATTTTTACTTTTAATTTTATAAGTAATTTTTATGAGTAAAGATATTATTTTATTTAGATTATTTCTATATGCATGTAAGTTAATCCATAATTTTTTTTATTATTAATTATTGAGTTTTATCTGGTTTCGGACTTTTTTACAAATTAAGGTATTAAGATATTTTGTGTGAAATTTTTACATATTTTGATTAATTAATTTTTGCTATTAATTTTTTTTATGAATTGACGTGTATTTATATTTAATATTTAATAATTATTTTATAAAAATTCAATTTTTTTACAAATATTTAAAAAAATTCATAAATTACTTGAAAAAGAAAAAATTTTCAAATCAGAATCAATAAACGACTACAAAAAATGACATAAAATTTAAAAATGATCAAATAGTACTTTATATTACTTAACAAAACTTGATTGGATACAATGGTATATTTTAGTTCCTGTTAAAAATTACAAAATATATTTATCATAGTTTTACAATCACCCACTAACTAAAATAGTGGGTAACTGTAAAATTATGATAAATATATTTTATAATTTTTAACAGCAACTAAAATATACCATTGTATCAAATCAAGTTTTGTTAAGTAATATAAAGTACTATTTGATCATTTTTAAATTTCATATCATTTTTTATAATCGTTTATTGATCTAATTTAAAAATTCTTTCTTTTCAAGTAATTTATGAAATTCTTTTTCAAATACTTGTAAAAAAAATTAAATTCTTATAAAATAATTATTACACATTAAAATATAAATACATGTCAATTCATAAAAAAAATTAATAACAAAATTAATTAATCAAAATATGTAAAAATTTCACACGAAATATCTTAACACCTTAATTTGTAAAAAAGTTCGAAACCAACTAAAACTTAACAATTAATAATAACAAAAAACAAAATTTATAGATTAACCTACATGCATGTAAAAACAGTCTAAATAAATTAATATCTCTACTCATAAAAACTATTTATAAAACTAAAAATAAAAATATGTTAAAAAAGATTAAAAATATGTTACTAATAAATTTTTGTTATCTCCAATATCTTACTCATATTTTTTTTCTCTCTTTTCCTTCTGCATTTGAAACTTACTCTTAAAATTTGAAGTCAATTCTGTACTCAACAAAAAAAAACAAAAAGTAAAGAGAGAGACAATATGTGAAATATTACCAGCAAAACAAAACAAGTGAAGCAAAAAGTTTCACCACCCACAAACGTCTCTCCCTCACCCCCCTTTCTCCTCCCCCCGACACCCCTCCTCCCTCCTCCCACCTGCCACCCCCACCTCCCTCTGCCCGACACCCCCGTCTCCTTTCCACCTCCCCGACACCCCCACCTTCTCTGACACCCCCCACCTCTCCCCTCTAACTGTCCGCCAACCCACGCCCACCCCCTCCTCCCTACACCCCCTGCCCGCCACCCCACCCCACCTTCTCCTTCCCCCCGGACTCCACCCCCACCCCACCTTCTCCTCCCTCCCTCTACCTGTTCCACCTGCCCGCTAACCCACCCCCACCTCCTCCTCCCCCTACCTCCATCCCCTCGCTACACACCAACCCTCCTTTCCCCCTGCCCGACACCCCCACCTTGTTCTCCCTCCCTCTACCTGTCCGCCAACCCAGCCCTACCTTGTCCCCCCGACACCCCCTCCTCCCCCCACCCCACCTTGTCCTCCCTCCCCACACCCCACCCCCACCCCACACCCCTTCCTCCCTCCTCCCTTCTCCTTCCTCCCCCTACCTTCTCCTCCCTACACGCCCACCTCCTTCCCCCTACCGGCCACGCCCTCCTCCCTTCTCCCCCCTCTCCCTACCTTCTCCTCCCTACACCCCCTGCCCTACCTGCCCGCCACGCCACCCCACCCCTCACCTTCTCCTCCCCCACTCTACCTGCCCGCCAACCCACCCCCACCGCCTCGACACCCCCACCCCGACCTCCCTCCCTCGACCTGCCCGACACCCCCAAGTGGTGGTCTTTGGGGGACGTTGTAATATAGTGTGAGAAAGCTAGTGGAGTGAGAGACGTGAGTATTAGTGATGGCACTAAAGACGGAGAGGGACTGTATGTAGAAAGGTGAAGGTTATCAAGTGAGAATAAGAATATGATATATTTTCTAAGTAGATTTATTGTGATCTATGGAAGTAATGACGAGAGAATCAATATAATATATGCTATTTTCGACAATATTAAAAAAATAAAATTTTCAAATTTTTAATTAAATTAATTAATTATAATGTCAAAATTAAAGAATATTATTTTAAATTAGTTATTAACATTAATAGATAAATCAAATTTAAAATTAAAAAATATTCAAAAAACTATGTTGTATATTTTTTAAATTATTTTGTCTAATTAATAATATATTTAATTAACATTTTTAAATATTGTAATATATAATATTGTATTTAAATTATTTCACACATTAATTTAAATATTTTCACTTTATATTCTTAACAAATATTACATATTTTTAAAAAATGGAGTTAATTTTAATATAATTATATTAATATAATAGAGAAAAAAATTATTTTAATTTTTAATATTTTTATTTATATATTATAATTTATCAAAATTTATAAATTTGATTTTAAAAAACCCTCAAATAAGTAATAATGTTAATTAATAAAAAATTACTTATAATTTCATATAATTATTATTTATCAAATTAAAAATAATTTATAATTTATCTATATATATTTATATAATATTTAAGATATTTAAATTAAAAATAAATATTTTTTACATATAAATTAACTCATAATTATATTTATAAATTAAAATTTTATTAATTAAAAAATATTTATGTATAATTATTAAATTAAAAAATTTAATTTAAAAAATTATTATTTATTAAATATAAAATTAACCTTAATTTTTATAATAATAATTATTTTACTTTATTTAATATGATAACGATTATTTTACTCTGCGCGATAGGACTCTGCGCGATATGATGATATTTTTATTCTTTTTTTGGGGTATGGTTGCAGGGTAGGTCTGTCCCTGCAGACTGAACCCGCACCGCAGGGGGCAGACTGAACCCGCACCGCAGGGGGCAGACCTCCCTGCTAGGATAATTAATTTATAAAAAAGGGTCGAAGACTTATTATTACAATAATTGATGTTTTCGAGAATAATGCGAAAAAGGAAAGTTTTTGAAAATTTAAAACAAAGAAAGGATGATTCAATAAGATCTGGACCCAAAACTCAAAGGGGTAGATGTGATCTGGACAGCATAAAGGATGATTCAACAATATCTCGTCTCCATACCGTCAAGCCCACATCAATAACAAAAGTTTGAAGAGGCGAAGGAAAGCCAACAAGGAGACTACAAAGAAGAGTCATCGTGGAGAATGTATCGATAACAGAGTTTTACATTCTTTCGGTCCCCTCCTCTGCGTTGCTCCTCTTCGGCCAATGGCTTAACAATCTAATTTAATCATCCTCATCTCTCGTATAATTAATCTCTATCTTCTCTTCTTATAAAGATAAATTTCTTTGGATCTTTCACTCCCTCCTTTTTTTATTTTCTCTTTGGCTATTCCGCCTTTTAACTTGAGGTCTGCTCTACCTTCCCTTGTCTCTCATGGCAAAATCCAAAAGCAAAAAGGCTCGGATTCAACCCAATCCGGAGCTCCAAAACCCGGTTACGGCGCCCGGTCTCATTTCGGCTCCGTCCATACATGCTTCACAAAACATTTCGATTTTACTGCCTCCGCCGGCTTCGTTTCCGGCTCAGCCTTCCGCTGCCTCCACTTCCACCAGTAAGGAATAAACAGAATAGAAACAAATTTATGGGCCTTTTTGCTTTAATTACTGATTGTGGGTTTATTTATTTTTTTTTTAAATTGATTTTATTAGGTTTTTTCCTGTTATGTTTTGTAACTCTTTCCTGTTATTAGGTTTTTTCCGGCGCTCCTAAATATTTTGTATTCTATGTGTGGTGAATTTCTGGGTTTATGCTTCTTATTTTCTTATTCTAATCAAGTTCCTAGTTTAGACCAACTAAGACTGTCGGAAACCAAGAATTGTATGCCAATCTCATTTCTTTGCAGGCTTTTGCCTGTCAGCACTAATGTCTCTCTATGCCAGAATTATTTAATCTTCTGTGTAGTCTAAAAAGTTACGGCAGGAAAGCACAAAAAACAAAAGATGAAGAAAGAAGTTTCATACATTTGCAATTTTTTCCTTTCTGCTACCGAGGCCGAAACACTGGCCGAAACAAAAAGTGGGGAAAAGACGATGCACAGGTAGAGAATCAGGGAATTTGTTGAATGAAAATGCTCTCATATTAAAAAGATCTCGATCCAAGTGTAGAATATTATTACTTACATCCCAAGGGACCCGGACTGAAAGTTGCAGTCCCAGAATCAAGCAATAACGATGTTGCAAGAATGGCAAATGAGTAAGTATTTAAGAATCATCGCAATTGTTTTCATTCTTGAATTCATTTTTGAGGGAAGCATTGTAAAGCCTATTTACACAGACATTAGCATGTTTTAGGTTGTGTTGTTTTAATCCAAAAAGTTGACAATAACCCAAAGATCTCTTTGGAATTTTAGTGAAATCAATTTTGAAGTTCCAAGTAAAATAATCTCTCCAATGTTTTTAGAAGGGAAAAAAATGTCCCTTGGTTTTTCTTTTTTTTTTATTTAACGTGGGAAGATATTTGGACGAGTTTTTAAGCTATTAATTGCATAGAACAAATAAAGGTTACAGCCCAATGATGAGAAGAAGCCTGAGGAGTAAAGACTTAAGGTCCACTCTGTTAGTCTTGTCGAATTTTCCTCATTTTGGGCTCTGCTCATCAACAGGGGTGGGGCTAATTGGCGAGAATATAAAATGGGTGATCGGCAGATTAAACCCGGAAAACGCTCTCACAAATATTATTTTTAATTTTCCCGAGAAAATTATAAATTTAGTTCATTCTAGTCCAAAGAATCTGCCATCGATATTCATAGTCTGACGTTACGACGCAAATCTGTCAACTCAAATCTTGTACAATGAATCATAACTTTCTACCATTTTATGCTTGAATTGTTTAATTTTCTGCGTCGTCCAAACGGCTACAAAAGGAAAACACAAAAACTCAACTCTGTCTCTTTGCTTCTTATTGTGTCTTTGTCCTCTTTTGGGTCTATATGTCGGTATTTTGCTTTCTTAGTGATTTTTAACTTTAATTAATAGGTGTGATTACTATTATTATAAGTGATTTTTGTTTTTTAGGTTGAAAAGAAAAAAGAAAGAAAAGAAAAGGTTGATACCCCGACCCGAATCTGGGCTGAGGAAAGTGAGGCCTGAGGGAGTTGTGCAATGAACCGGGTCCGCCCATGTATGGCTCGATGCGTTGATTTATTTGGTACGCTTCCAAATTTAACTTTGACTCAATGTATACTCATAGTCCGTGAAGCATCTAAATCGCTATCCTAATCTCAAATTTCCGTCCCTCCCTATCTAGACGCTGACAGCAGTGAGAACTTAGCCAATTAACCTTGCATTTTGTGAGGAATTCGTTGTATTATTAATGATGCAATGCCAGAAATGTCGATAATCCTAGTGGCGACAAAACTGCAAATAAATAACATTTTTTGATGGAATCCTTAGCCCATGTTCAGGAATTTGTACCTTTTTATTTAGTTGATCATGGAATTACCACGACGCTTACAAAACTATTAAATCCCGATAAGACGGGCTTTGGCGGCCTTTTGCGAGATGAATTTGGAATTCGGCGGGTAGCTTTATGGGTTCAATTGGTTTTTGTACGAATATGGTCGCGGAGTTGGTGGGTATTAGGCGGGACTTGGAGTCAGCCTGGGAGATGGGCATGCTTGGTGTCTCCCTTGAAGCTGATTCGTTAGAGACTCTACATGTAATTAATAGTTGGACATCCGAGTCCCGTCCCCTCTTTGTCCTGCTGAAACGATATTCGTTTCCTCTGCGCGAGGTCCTCGACGGTGGAGTTAAAGTGCATACCGAGAGAAGGCAACCTTTGTCTAGATTGTCTTGCAAAATTTGATACTCATTGTGTGCTTTGCCGATCTTTATTTATTTTTTATGAGTATAATTTATTACTCATTTTATTTTATATAAATTTATTTTATTATGTTTTATTTTAAATATATTTTACTTATTTTGTGTTATAAGTTATTAATAAATTATATTTTAATAAAATAAATAAAATATTTTATTAATTATTTTTAAGTAAAAATTAAATTATTTTTAAAATATATATAAATAACTGTATTTTAAAATATTAATTTTATTTTAATTTTTTATTTATATAAATTAAATAATATAAAAAATTTGTTTCTTTTTCATCTATTTTGTTATTTATTTTATATCTAATATTTTACACTTAATCATTAAATATTTCTAAAAATATGACTGTCAAATTATAAAATTATGAATGTTAGGTGTTATTAAAATAGAATACAATATATATTTTTTTAACTCTATTATACATATATATAATAATGATAATAACTCTCCCATTCACATATTAGTATTATAAAAATTAAATAAGATAATTATAAATATTGTGTTGTTTCTCAATCTTGAAGCATTAGGATTTGAATAGGGGTGGACAGGGCAGTATGGAGAGCTGACCTTTTACATTAATTGGGTTTGAAATCTTTTATGTCTAAGAATGATTTTTGTTAAAAAAAAAAATCGTGGGTTTATAGTAACTTTCCTAAGAAAAATAGCCTGGACTAATTACTAAATAAAAACAAGAACTTTTTAATGGGTGAAACATTTTCATCATAGATTACTATTAAGTATAATTTAGGAAAACATAAGTAGGAAGAAAAATATTTTAGTAATTTTAATTGGATACTCTTAAAAAATAAAAAAATTGTAATTAATTATTTTATATTTATGATTTCTTGTAACTCCTTAAAATTAAGTCAAATAATTTTTTTATCATATTAAAAATATTAGAAATTTAATATCATTATGTTAATTGTTGCGCATACATTCCGTAAAATGCAATCATTAATATTGTTAAAAAAAAAAAACTTAATATCAAAGTAATCAAAAGTAGTAAAGATGGGCTATTATTTTTTTTTTTTTAGAAAATAAAGAAAATGAAAGAAACTTGTGAATGAATTAATTTTTCACAAAAATTGTCTTTTTTTTAGGTAATATGAAATTATAATGCTTTTTACTTTGTTTGAAGCTGTTTGGCATCTCCTTGGGGCAACTTTTTTTAAATTATCAACTTTACTTTCTTTCTATTTATTTAACCTTCACAAATATACATGAATAAATAAGGGATAAATAAAATTAAGTTAAAATTAATTATATAATTCAATTTTATTAAACTTAACTTTTACAATAAATTAATATCATAATTGTGTCTTTTTAAGTAATCACTTTTAATATTCACTTAATTTAATACTTTATAATCATTAAGATAAATTTTTTTCTTAATTAGTCAATAATACATTAATAAAAAAATATTAATATATAGCCTTTTTAAATTTTTTTTTGAAAAATTTAATTATAACTTAATATTTAATAATATAATAAATAATTATCTTATTTTATTTTATTATTAATAAATAATATTATAAAATAATATAAATAAATTATTTTAAATTATAATTTAAATTTAATTTTATCATTATCATTTATATAATAAATTTAAAATATATTTATCAAAATTTTTTAATCTAAAAAATTTTATAATTATTGAAAAAATTCTATAATTTCATTTTTTTATAAAATTATTAGTAAGTTTGAATAAATAATTTTTATATTTAATTTTAATTTTTATAAATTTAAAATTATATATTTAATGTAATTTTTTTATATCAGTGCGGGACTACGACTCTCTCCGTACTAAACTTGTTGCATAATATAATGGTAAATGTCAGAAATGAAACAAGTTTACAACCGAAAAGGTAGCCATCCATGACCTTTATTAATGCACCCGTACGCAATTTCTCATTTAAAATCACAAACGTCTCACTCAAAGTCACTCACTCACTAGCAGAGAGCGGCCATTATTAATTAGAGAGTAGTCACTTCAAAAGTTCAACCAAAAGAACAAAAAAAAAAAAGAGGAAATCAAGAATGGCGGTGGCACCACCCCACTTCCTTCTCGTAACATTTCCTGTCCGAGGCCATATCAACCCTTCCCTTCAATTCGCCAAGCGTCTAGTTCGCGTTGGAGCCCGCATCACTTTGGCCACTCCCGTCTCTGGCATCCGTCGTATATCCAAAACGACCTCGTTTCACGAGGACGATGGCTTGTCTTTCGCGACCTTTTGCGATGGTCATGATGATGTGCTCAAGCTCGGCATCCATGACCCGGTGAACTACGTGTCAGAGTTTAGGCGCATTTGGCTCCCGAACTCTCAGCGGCCCGATCGTGGCTGCTTCCAATGAAGGAAAGCCTTTTACTTGCGTGGTGGTCACGTTGGTACTCTCTTGGGCGACGGAGGTGGCGCGTAAACACCGCCTTCGGTCGGTGGTTCTTTGGAATCAGCCCGCAGCTGTTTTGGATAGCTATTACCATTACTTCAACGGCTACGATGATGTATTCGCTAATTGCAGCGACCCCACCTATGCCGCTGAGCTGCCGGGGCTTCCAGTACCGTTCATCCGCCGTGATCTTCCCTCATTCTTTTTATCCCTTTCAAAAAATTCCTCTCTTGCTTTACCGGAGTTTAAAGAGCAGCTAGACAGGCTAAGCAAAGAAGGCAAACCGAAAGTACTTGTCAATAGCTTTGATGCCCTGGAATCCGAGGCCTTGACAGCTATCGACAAATTCAGTCAAATTGCTATTGGACCGCTTGCCCCGTCTGCGTTTTTGGATGGAGAAGACCCGTCGGATCCTTTGGAGGCGACCTTTAGCAAGGCTCAAGAGGTTACATGGAACGGCTGGACACCAAACCTAAATCATTTGTGGTTTTTGTTGAGAAAAAAGTGTACATATTTTTTATCAATCAACTATTACGTAATATAATATTTTTATAATACAAATTAAAATTATATTATTAATATAAAATATAATTATAATTTTTTTTAAAAAAATTAATTTTAATTAATAAATAATTAATGAAAAAATTATAATTAATAAAATAATTGATAAAAAATTATAATTAACAAAATTTAAGTAATTAATGAATAAATTATAATTAAAAGAGATTATAATCGATAAAAATTAATAAAAAATTATAATTAAATAAAAACACGTCATTGTTATTTTAACACTAAATAAGTTAATGTGATAGAATATACAATAAATTTAGATTGTAAAAGTTAAAAGTGAACTCTTAAAAACCTTTTGATAAAAATATCAGTAGGTTGGTCTATAGTGAAAATATACTAAATATACAATTGATTTTAAGTGATTTATTTATGTATAAAGTGATAATCAATTTTTAAGTATCTTATTTAAGGATGAAAGATAAAATTTCTTATCAAATAGGTGACGGAGATATTATTACACCAAAAAACCAAAGGACTTTACAAAGAGATATTGAGACCACGTAAGAGGGTCTCAATCTAAATAAATTCAACAATTGTGTTAGATAAACTTTTGAATTTAGCCTCTATATTAAACTAAGTGACTGTTCTTTACTTATAAGAATTCTACAAAATAAGATTCGAGATAAGAAATATGCCATAAAAAAATCATTTTAGATGGTAGACATAATGAGGATGGTGGGGATTAACAAAACCTGGTAATTTATCTGTAAATATTTTTTTGGTTAGATGACCATAGAGAAAGGTATTTTTAATATCAAGCTGTCATAGTTGCCAACCTTTAAAAAATGTAGTTGCGAGAATTATGTGAACTGTGATATATTTAACCACTAGGTTAAAGATTTAATTGTAGTCGATTTCCTATTATTGATGAAAATACTTTGTAACGAATTTAGCTTTGTATCATTCAAGAGAGTCGTCTGTATAAAATTTGACACAGAAAACCCATTTCAAACTAATGAGCTTATAGGTTAAAAGAGATGATACAAGGTTTTATATTTGATTTTTTAAAAATGTGGTGTACTCTTCAGTCATATCTGCTTACCAATTTAGATCTCTTATTATTTGATTGTAATAAGATGGTGTGTATGAGATTGCTATCAAAGTGACTAGTGCATAAGTGTAATCTTTTTGTATACAAAGACGAGGAATAATGTTGTTTCAAAGTTTAGTTACTGTAAGGTGAGTTGGTGGTATTAGTTGTAGGGACAAACTTGTAACCTGCAAAATATTGGCTTGTGAGATAATTTCAATGGCAAGATAGGGTCTATAGAACTACTTTGCACAGGTGTTGATATATGAGATATATCAGTTTTTAATTCTTATCTATTTAAATTATTATATTATAAATATGTTGGTGAAAAAATATAAAAAATTAACTCCAATGATACTAGAGTTAAGATTATATTATTAATATAAAATATAATTATAATTTTTTATTTTTTTAAAAATTAATTTTAATTAATATATAAATTATAATTAATAAAAATTAAGTAATTAATAAAAAAATTAAATAATTAATAAAAAATTATAATTAAATTAAGATAGATTATCAATTATCAATTACTTTTCACATATGTAATCATTTGTAAACATCTCTGTCTTGTCTAAGCAACAAATGCAAGAGACGGTTGATGGGTTGCTTCTTAGTGGCCGCCCATTCTCGTGGGTCATTAGAGAACAACAATAGGAAAAGCAAGAAGATAGAAAGGATAATGAGAAAGAAGGGGAACTAAGTGATCCTCTGATGGGTTACAGAGAGGAATTGAAGGAGCAAGGGATGATGGTGCTGTGGTGTTCTCAACTAGAGGTTCTGTCCCATTCAGCTGTTGTATGCTTTTTTATGCAGGAGGTTGGAATTCGGCTTCGGAGGATTTGGCTGCCGGGGTTCTGATGGTGGTTTTTCCTTAGTGGTCAAATTAAATGGCTTTTACCAAGTTGGTCGAAGATGTTTGGAAGATTGGTGTGAGGGTTATGGCCAACGAGGATAGATAAAGGGGAAGAATTGAAAAGCAATGCCAAGGAATTAGAGGACACAGAAAGAGATGCCATGAAAAAGGGTGATTCTTCTTATCAGAATTTAAAGGCTTTTGTGGATGACATCGGAGAAGGCCGTTTTAGTTTCTCTGCTCTTGATATGGGGGTGGCTTTTGTTTCCTTGCCAACATTAGAGTAAAACAACTTTTATTTCCAAAATAACTTCTCATCCTTTATCCTCAGCAATAAAAGTGAGAAATTGATGATTATATGCTTAAAATTCTGAAAGCACGTCACACTTCTGTTGGATTAGAAGACCTAATTGTATCCAATGATTGTGGCATGCATAGTGAAGTGCGCCATATGTAAAGGCTACACACGCATGATTGCAAAAGCCGAAATCCAAACCCATAGAAAAGTTTTCCTTTCTTCACGTGTAGGCCACTTAGCTCTTATTTACAAATTCACATTAAGTTTTTTTTCATCTAGTAAAATTTTGTTAATGAGCAAATTACACTTAAATCTTAATATTAATAATCCTAATGCATCTCTATAGTAATAGTTGAATTATTGTTGAGTTCTTTCAAAAAAATTACTTCCATTATTTTATTTTAAAAAATAATATAATATATTTAATTATTAAATTTATAAAAAAATGCAACTATTAAGTATAATAAGATATTATATAAATTATTTTATTTTATTTTACTTTTATGAAGTTGATTGGTTGTAAATTATGTAATATGAATATATTTTTTTATTTTTATAAATTTATATTTTTTGTACAATAAAAATTTGAAATTATAAAAATAAAAATTTAAAATCTTAATTTATAATATAAAATTAGAAAGCTCGGCCTAGGTGGCATCCAGAAAGGAGTCACATTTTAGTAGACCGCTGACCCTGTGGTAGATGGCTTTTAGCATCAAAGGCTTCGTAATTTTGTCTCGTAGCCCTATCTTGGGTCAAGGATTCCCATGGGCCAGGAACTAGATGCCCCGCACGTCTATAAGGAGGCAATTTCTGGATTGGCAGAATCTGCCAAGCGTCCAATTAGGCCACAAAAGAATGAGCCCTGACAGGATTTGGGAAAAAAAAATTCTGCTTCGAGATGAAGCTCAAGCGTCATCACAGACGTCATTATTTCCATGCCAAATTGCCAATCCCTTCAAAGTCCCCATAAATGCGACGCCCTCGGCCACCAATCATCCTTGTGCCATCGTCCCGACTTTCATTAACGTACGGCCAAACACCGCCACTTCACTTCACTTCATTTCCTTATCCAAGTATACGGCGCTACCATCACCACCCCGCAACCGCCAAGGTTGAGCATGTCGCAACCCCACTCCATTCTTGTAACATTTCCGGCTCAGAGCCATCTAAACCCCACCATCCAATTACCCGCGTCTAGTGCGCCATCGAGCTCGCGTCACCTTAGCCATCACTGTCCATGCTAGTCGTCGCCTGGGCGACAACTCCTTCCTCGAGGGACTATCGCTTCCCACCTATTCTGACGGTTTTGACGACGGATTCTTATTTCGTACCATCTGGGTCCCCAAATTTCAAATAATATATAAAAAAAAATTATATAACAATACATAAAGAATAATATAATAAGAATCAATTCAAAAACTATTTTTTTTCTCTATTCTCTTACTTCTCTCGCCACCGGTCGCCACCGTCCGTCAAGGCACCCATGGTAAATTGTTGATGTCTTTGATCTCTACTTTCGTGGGTTGATCTTTTGTCATTATGGGATAGGCCTATGGAAGGCTTTCGAAGTTAAAAGCTGTTTGTAATGTGACATCTATTCAGCATACGGCTCCAGTGGCATAAAATATTTTGGAAAAAAGCGAGCCTCTTAGGTAACGTTATCTACCCTTGCAACACACTCGTGATGGACAGAGTTTATTGACTTGTTCTTTGCAAAATTAAGCACTTGTGAGCTCTTCAAATAATTAAATTATAATAATAGTAGTGCACAAATATAAGTGAAATAACGATGACAATTTTAAACTTCTTGAAGTCACCAATCTTAACTGATAATTTTTTTTTTCATTGTTGCTTGTTGCTATCACAATTACATGGCTACCACTTGATTTTCACAAATCTTCTGTAATTCAATGAGTTTGTTTATTCCAAGGGGTCATCTTCATGTTTTTTTTATGTGCTCATTTAAATTTTCTAATCCCAGCAAATACGAGGGGTATCATATCACAAGCAATGGTTTTTGTTTCTAACAGCGACTACACAAATGCAATCAAGTTCATCCTAACTGTCATAGGAAAATAAAAAAAATTATTTTAATTAAATGAAAAAGAAAGTTCATTAATTGTTAATTTAAATTTATAAATAAAAAAATAATTATTTATTTAATATTAATTAATGATAAATTTATTAACAATATATTAAAATATTACTGTAAAATATAATTTTTATATTTAAAATTTTTAGAATTAAACTAAATATTCTAAATAAAAACTCGAGAATGTTGTACAATTAATTACGTGGCACCTTTTAAATTGACTTTGTTGCCACGAATGGCTGCAGCTCTTAATCTAAATATTATATGTTAGTTTTGATCGAACGTCACTGCCTAGTATAGTCAATGCATCTTGACTCACTGTATTTTTTGACCATAATACACAGGGCAAAGAGTAACAAATCGAAAAAGGTTTAGAATGTGTTAAACACCCACCAAAAGTTGAATTGGGATTCTGAAAAAGAATGCACCCCGACGTCGGCTTCGATGAATGACAAGGTTCACAATTAGATAGAGTGAGAAATTATCTCTCAAGTGCCACACAGCCGAAGGATTGGATTGTAGTTCAAAAGCTAGACAGAGACAAACGGTAAGCAAGCACCCTTGACAGTAAACTGCCCACCTGTACTAAAATGCCAAATCAAAGGAAATATATAAGATCTGTACCCACTCGGAACGAATAAAGGACGATTCCATTTTGAAGTCCACATCAATAAGAGAAGTTTTGAGTTGGCAACCATGGCAAGTCAAAATTGACTTACTTGTCTATTGTTTTTGGAATAGGTTCCAACCACAAAAATGTTGCGACACTGGCACGTCAAAAGGTTCATTCTATCTTTCAATTCGGTGACAGACTAAAGGTCTTTAACAGCCCAACCAGTTTATGGGGATGGGTTAGTCATGGGTTATCATTTGTCAAGGACACTCAGAGAAAGATAGCCTGGAGACCTACGGGAGAAAAGGAAGTTTTTTAAAATTTGAAAAGATACTTCTTATATAATTAAATTTCAGTTTTTCCGATATTTTGTCAATTTTTTAATTTTTAATTTATCTTTTTATCTTGTCGTAGTAATAACTCTTAATTTTAAAAATAAAAATTTAAATTATTAAAAAATTTCAGTACTTTACAGTGATAATTAATTGAAAGGTCTTTATTGAATTGAAAAAAAAGAGAAATTAAAAAGTTATTTATTTATATATTAATAATATTATTAATTAATTTTATTTATGTATATAAGTAATAATTTTTATCATTTATTTTAAAATAACATTACGTAATTATGTTCATAATCTATGCGCCGTAGGCTAGGTGCTTTTATCTCATTTTTTTGGGTCAGGGGTGCGGGAGAGGTTTGCCCTCCATTTGCTGTTAGGGACTGAATACGTAACGAGTAGACGACACAAAATATTGATGTTTTTGAGAATGACAAGAAAAGAAAGTTTTTAAAAATTAAATTAAATATGTATGAAAAAATCGAATTTTGGATTGAAAAAAATAAATCTTTTTTTGTCGTTACAATAACTATCTTTATTTTTCAAAACATGAACTCTGAACTATTTAAAATGAATTATATTTTACAAAGACGTAACAAAAAGATAGAAGAAATTAAAAAATAAAACTTATAATATTTCAATTTTGACGGAGTGTTGATCCCAAGTGGTGGTTTTTGGCGGACATGAGTACTGATGGTGACCCTAAAGACCGAGACGGACTGTAAGTAGAAAGGTGGAGGTTATTTACCAGGTGAGAATAAAAACATGTTACGTTCAGGTTGATCTATGTAGTGACGAAAGAATCAGTGCATTTAATTTTTGAAATTAATATACCTAATTATGATGGCAAAATTAAAAGAAAACTATTATAAATTAATTATTAACATTAATAGATAACAATTGAGAAAAAAATATAAGAATATTCTATTACGAATATTAACGATAGAGTTACTAACAGTCCATTAAGAATCACGTGAATCGCAACTTTTATACTCAAAATTTCCAGTATTGTGAAAAAAAAAAGAAGAAAAAGGCTAAAGATCACGTGATGCCTAGCACAAAGTGTTCATTTGAAAAACCGATATTTAATGTCCGAAACATTTAAGACTTACAGTGTGTTAAGCCTATAAGGCAGATTGACGCCGCCTGACGCTGCCTGACGCTGCCTTTATATTCCTGATCAGTGGGGCAGAGGAAATAATAAATGGCTCGTCAGTTAATAATAAATGCAGGGTCAAGTTGAAGACTAAGGCTTCTGCAGGTCAAATCTGCATATCGATAGGGAAGATTGGTTATAGTCTCGATGCGTTTCGTCAAGTTCTTCATTCTGGGGTGAGCTGTGCTGTTCTGTCACCCATTTCATTTTCTCTTGGTCAAACTTAATGAAGACAAAGTAAATGACATGAAAAAGCTGTGTCTGTTAGCAGCTAAAGTTCATGCTTTTTTCTTTACTTGGGAAGCTGGGTTTTCTCTTTTCTCGGCCAATTGAGGTTGAATTTATTTGCAACAGTATGGTTGGTTGGCGGAAGGGTAAGGTTTGCCCTGTAGAAATTATATCTTTGCCAAATGCATGGGAAAGCCTGCCTAAGGCAGATGACCCTTTCCCTATACTTGCAGTGCTGGGATGCTTCTCCTGCAGGCCTCCTATAGGAGGTTGTTGAATATGTTAAATCTCTCTTTACTCGTTAAGGGTTTCCATTGAATGAAAAAGATATTCATTTAAGAGATCTGGACTGGTTTGGAACTTGAGCGCTTTTGTTGGGTTTATCAGTTGGATTTTTCAATTTTATACATTTTACCGTGGATTTTTCAATTTTATACATTTTAATTTAGTTATTGTTCTTTCTTATATGTTACTTTTTCTTTCTTCGAAGGTATCGCTTTCTGACGGAAGAAAAGATTCCTAATTATGGTATCATAATTAAACAAATTATTCAAAAAAATTCAAAAAATTACTATTCAAATATTATAAAGGAAGGGCATTACATTAATTTTTGCGTCACTATAGTGAACAAACTAAGTCAACCTAGAAAATGTAAAATGTTTTTATTTACATTGACTTTAACTTACACCTGTTGGTTGGAGGAGAAAAATATTATTGTTTATTAAATATAATTTTTAAAAAATTTTTATGATAATGATTATTTTATTCTCTAAGATAAAACGATATTTTTTTATAGTATTTTTTTGAAAAATATATATATATATTTTTTTTATGTGTAAGGTTACTGGAGAGATCTATTTGTGCAGATTGAATACGTATTACGGGAGTAGACCTCCTTAAAATACAACACAGAGCAATTGATTTATAAAAAGAGGGTTTAAAAATTTATTATTATAATAATTACTATTTTGAAATTGATGTGAGAAAAGAAGGTTTTTGAAAATTTAAATTAATTAGTATCAGAGAATTGAAAATTGATATTTAATTTTTTAAAATTTTTAAAATATTTTTTTATTATGTTTGAAAATATTAATTATTATAATAATGAATTTTTAGTTTTTTTTCTTATAAATTAACTACTTTGTGTTGTGTTGCGGGAGAAGTCTATCTCTGTGGTGTGTGTTTAGTCTGTATAGGTAAATTTTCCGTGCAACCCTGCCCAAAGAAGAGGGATGGAGATATTTTTGAAAGAAGACACTGAAAAAAAAAGTTGTTTTATTTTACAGAGTAAAATCATAAAAATATAGGAAGAATTTTATATTTGATGAATTATGATATTTTTTTCTTCAAATCGGAATTTTTTATAATATAATAATTTGAAATAAATATGTTTAAATTAATAAATTTTTATGTGTGATAATTTATCTATTTTATAAATATAATGATGAGTTAATTTACATTTTAAAAAATATTTATTTTTAATTTAAATGTCCCAAATATTATATAGATAAATTATGAATTACTTAGGATTTGATAAATTATGAAATTATTAATGATTGTAGTTATTAGTTAACATTGTTACTTATTTAAGAGGGTTTTTTTTAATAAATTAAATTCATGAATTTTAATAAATTATAATATATTTATAAACAAATTCTATGAATTTAAAGTAATTATTTTTTCTCTATAAGCTTAAGTAATATACCGATCTTGAAGTGTTGAGGTCTTTATGCATTACATCAAATTGCATGGCATTATACTTATGCAAGGATTGACTTAAACTAACCAAAAGAAAAAAATAATTAGGAGTTTGAAGTGCTCCATAATGCAATGAAGAACAGGTCAACAAACTCTGTCCATCACCAGTGTGTTTCAGAGCCATTTATCAACTTAGAAATAGGGAGGGTCAAGTCGATGTTGCAAAGGTAAATAACGCTACCTCATAAGCTCTCTTTTTACCAAAATATTTTATGCCGTGGAACCGTACGCTGAATAGAGGTAACACTACAAGCAGCTTTTAACTTCGAGAGCCTTCCGTACGACCTATCCCAGAAACGAAAAAGATCCAACCAGAAAAGTGAAGATCATAGACATTAACGATTTACTACTTGGTGCCTTGGTGGACAGCGACGACCGGTTGAATTTTTTTGAAGTTACTGCCTCTCAAACAATCAAATGTTAGCCATTTGATGGCGAGAAAAGACAGTCTGGCCACGAATCGTTCTTGTACTGTTACGTCAACAGATCTAAACTGAAAAGTGAGTAAGCAGATTACTTTTTGGTTAACGGAATAATTGTGGGAGGGGACATCAAATAAAAAAGAAATGAAATAAAAACTCGGATAAAAACCGTCACCGGTAAATTCTTTATTTTTTGTGGTGTTATAAATTTATTGTTCATAAAAGAAGTATGTATGCTTGGGCTCTTATTATGTAGGATATAACAGAGTTTGTTTTTTGGTTCGTGCATATTTCTATTTACGGAATCACACCCGTTGTTTCTGTTCAACAAATGATGGTCTTCCTGGACCCTGGGTCTGGAAATTTGCAAAACTGAATCGGAAGACCTCTAGAAACCTCAACACATATCAGTCTATAAATTGTTCGGCTGGGGAAATTCTATTGTGTGTTCTCCAATATTCGATTTATTGATGCGAAGTGGTCTGAAGCAATGGAAAACCAGGAAAGTGTTGGAGACGACCGCAAGAGCAAGATGCCGGCCACCTAGTCAACATTCCTTTTATTGGCAAATAATTTCTCGGGAAAGATTGCCAAAAAGGAGGGCTAAAACATTTTAAATACTTCTGATCATCTGTTGAGTGGTTCTTTGGCTGTTGGAAGAAGTTAGTCTTCTACATATTATTAGCCTTCTTTAATATATTGATATAAATTTATATATTAATGTGTAATAATTATTTTGTAAAAATTTAATTTTTTTTCCAAAGATTTTGTATTATTGTGAGAAAATTTTCATTATAATTTCTTTTGATCTATGTTCGTTTTTTATTTCTTTTATTTTTATATATTCTTCTTGTTATCAATTTATAACTTGAGTTTTTATTTTGAAAAATAAGTGGTGATTGCAAGGAGACAAAAAGATACAACCAAAAATGAAAATCACGTCGGGCAACAGAAAGATACATTGAATTTTTGTTCCGAAATTCGATTCTCCAAGACGTGTCTTTACTAATGTTTATAAGTACAAAATAAAAGAATTTTTTTATGAGATTTTAAACTTAACATATCTTTTGTTTTTTTTTATAGGATGAATGACTGCGACGGAAATATACATAGTGAGATTTTAATTCATGACCCATAAATACATTATGAAAGAGGCATAATGACAGGTTGAGGTAGACATATTTAATTATCGGGATATTGAAAATATAGTACTTAAGTTGTTGAAATATCTAAATGTCAGACAATTTTTTTATAGAATACCAAAAACTCTTTTGAATAAGGGGCTTAAAGAAGAGAACAAAATAGACAAAATAATAATTGATATAAGTGACATTATTATAAAGTATAAGGAAATAAAAGTTTATGTCACTCATAATAAAAAATGTCTGAAAGTTTAAAAAAATTAAGGACAGTAGAGATAATGTAAATTCTGATGCGAAGACAAAAATGAAGAACAATACATAACGAAAAAAAAAAAAAAACAGTAAATATACATACGAGGAGCCTAACCTTCATATCGAGCAAGCTATATCTTTGCATCATTTGGCATACCACGCGGATGCTAAGTGCCCCATTATCTTTGTACAATAATACGTGCACGTTTTCCATTCAATTCAACGACGGACTAAGCAACTTATTTTGTCCTCGACCATTATTCCTTCCGGAGTCGTGAGTCGTACAAGAGAGACGCTGGCATGAACTTTCCATCTTGGGATTTTGAATTCCGCCTCGAGGCTATTAATTTGTGAATTGCGATAGGAAAAGGAAGAAGAAATAATTGCTTTGACGAGACCAAAGAAAAAAGGCTAATCAGTTGTTAGTTGAAATTTAAAATTAACAGAAAAATAGAAATCAATTGGTTATTTGGTGTTATTTAATAAGAGAGTTGCTAACAATACGCCCCAATCACCCTGCGAAGAAGCATATCACGTGGAGTGCAACTTTTATATTCAAAATTTCCCAGCGTTGAACCCAAAAAGGCTAAGGATCACGTGATGCCTAGCATAAAGCGTGCATTCTCGTTTAAATTGCCGGACTAAGTTTACGGCTCGAGAAAACGGGAACAAACGCAATCATATCTTTAGACCTAAAGGCTACTTACTGGGTATAAGCAAACGCTCTAAATGCACACTCGAGTATGTTGTGCAATTAATTATTTTGGACTTTTTGAATGTAACACCTTTTGCAAGGCATATCGGAGGGACATTATATTTGACTTTTGCTGCCATGTATCAGAGCTACGCCAACATAACCCCCTTCTGCAGCTCTTAATCTAAATATTAGATGTTAGTTTTGATCGAACATCACTGGCCTTATATAGTCAGTGAATCTTGACTCAAATGTATTTCTTGACCATAATCCACAGGAGAGAGAGAGAGAGAGAGAGAGAGAGAGAGAGTTACAAATGCAGGGAGGTTTAAAGTGTGTTTTAACACCTTTTTGACCAGGGATAAAAACTACGAGCATGCACCAAAAGTTGAATTGGAATTCTGAAAAAGAATTCCACACTAACATTGGCTTCTATCAATTAACCTTATAATCAGCGAGAATCAATTGAAGGTGCTGCGCGAAAAATTGGCACCCGTGTAAGACAAGCAAACATTTACAGAGAAAAAGTTAACTTTCTAAAAACTCTGCAGACTGAATTGTACGTATAAGTTCCTTCAAATTAGCTAGTACATGGCGTGGTCCTAAACTCTGTGCTCCGATGTAATTCAAAAGCTGCTCCAAATCCTTCAGACACAGGAAAACAGTTAAATTACTCAGGCGACGACAAAAAAATAGTACCGAGAAAAAGAAGCAACATGCCATTTAATTGGGTAAACCAAAAGCCAACAACGAAAAATAAAAAATTGAAAAGAAAAATGCACATTAAAGTTGAATGGTAGCCAGATGTGCTAGCGAGCATTCTGCTTGCCCCTGGCCCCAAATTCTTCCCGTCCACCGTTACACAATTTGAGAAGACAAAAAGAAGAAAAATGGACAGAGCGTGGTGACTTTAGAGATCACATACATCACTAAAAGATTCTCTGGCACTTCAAGCATCTTAGATCATTGCCACATAACCTCTCATATTCTAATTTGAATAAATTGAAAATTCCCGTTTTGAGGCTTCTTAGCTTTACAAAACGAAAGAATAATTTAATTGTCTGCCTTACCCTGCTGCCTCTAATATGAAGACTGAGAGTAAAGACAGAGATGGAAAAGTTTTTTGCCAAAAAAACAAAAAAAAAATTATGTGCCACAATAATATACCCTGTATTGCTGAAATATTTGCTTGATTGGAAGATATTCAATTATTATGCTGAAGTTATTTTTCTTTCCCCAACAAGTAGTGACAGTTGCTAAATGAAAACATCCAAAACTTCCTGAGTTTGAAAACCAAACACTATCAAAATCCAATGAGCTGTTACCTTGTTTAACAGGAATACTGCATAAGCTGCCCGTGTAGTGTCTTGACCTTCTAGAAAGAGTGGAAACTCAACAGGCTTAGCATGTGCATCAGTCATTGCATTTGATGACAAATCAGAAGATGTAGGCTCTATCGAAGGTGCAAAGTCATTAACAAAAGAATGAGACCCTCCCAAGCGCAAAGGGTAACGCAAAGGAACTTGTAAATAAGAAGCTATAAGAGAAACAGCCTGCAATGGATCCCAGGGTAAATGAAATAGGTTATCCAATGCTAGTCAATTATTTATGCATTAGTATGTCATATCACAATAGATAACCCATTTATGCAACAATATTTTCTAATAGAAGGAAGCCAGTCAGACATCCTCTTCAAGAAGAAAGAACAAAGGCAAACTAATGATGCAATATTAACAAAAAGGGACAAATATTAAGCATATCATCTGATCCTAAAAGTCAATCCTAAAAATAAAACTTGACAACAGAAATCTAGTTGAAAGAATGATCCATGAAGCATGCAAAGCAGAGATATATTATATCTGGTAAGATTGTGTGAAGGAGAAGAGGGGAAGCGCACATGTGCAACATATCCCAAGGCACTTGCAGACCTTTGGAACTCCTCCTTATTGGTGAAAAAGCTCATCTTTGTAAAAGGAACCATACTCAAATGCAGACCTAAAATTGTCAGAGATCCTTGATTAACAGGTTTAGATCCACTGCAGTTCCCTGCTAAAGACAGAGAATGGAAAAGAATTAAAAAGCACTCATAAAACTGAGTGGCACATAGTGTAACAGTGTAATGTAATTTAACCATCTTGTACATAGCTATAAAAAACTGTAATTGCCCTATTAGGACCATAAATCATTTAAAGAACACGCTCCAAGTGCACTGCAGCTACAAAACAATCGCACAACATGGGGGTAGAAATAAGCTGATGCCATACACACCAAGTAAATCAGCATGTAGAAGAAAGAAACAACATAAACATGGTAAAGCCCTGGATATTTATTCAGGTATATATTGAACAACAATAACAAGTCAAATATAGAAGAATGAACTTAAAAATTTATTGTGTTTAACCAATGAACTAAATGTCACAAACTTCTATTAGGAGTTCTAAGAGGTCTCCTCAGAGCTGCACATACATGTATACACAAGGAGGCTATGAGAAGATAATAAGCTTATACAAAACATACAATCTGGTCTAAAAAACAATGATGTGGCTGAAGCTTATACAAAACATACAATCTGGTCTAAAAAACAATGATGTGGCTGAAGCTTATACAAAACATACAATCTGGTCTAAAAAACAATGATGTGGCTGGAAGCTTTATAAGCATTCCAAATAACTTTACACAAAGAGGAAACTTGCCTCAAAGTATTGTTTCATTGTGGTCAATCTAGATCATATTTGAGCAATTGAAGATGCCAAGTTACCAACAAATCCAAAATAGGTGAAAAGATGCTGAAGTTATTGCTTATATCATGTGACTCCTCTCATTTATGAGCTCTAGAATTTGAAAATCCTACAGTTGAAGTTACAGTTTTTTCTTTTCTTAAACCATGTTACTACCTGATCTGCTACTGTTTGGAAATGACTCAAGTTCCTGCTCCTTAGAAGGTCCAGCTGATATCTTTATTGGAAAAAGCAATGAAACTTGCGATATCATATACTGTTGCCTCTTCCTCAATATTTTCTGCAAGTTCTGAAGACGAACATAACCTCTTTCTCCAGCAAGACACTTGTTTGATTCCTGTAGCATTAGCATGACAAACATGATTATTACACATTCTAAGACACAAAACCAAGTGTTTACCTAAAAGAGAAGCTTAAAATAATTGATGTAAACGAGTTTGTGAGCAACCACTGAGGGGAATGGGAGGGGGAGGAAGAAAGCATGTAAGAGACATCTCCACATTTATAGCAGAGGAGAACCAATAACACAGCTAAAGAAATAATCTGACACAGGAATTGTGATATCTAAGAAATGGAGACAAGACAAAGAGTAATTTTATTGCAAAACATTAAGAATCAAATAATGCTAAGAATACTAACTATTTTTTCACTGTTTGATACAGTGTTTACATGGATTAAAGTTTACATATTCTATGGGCTCCACCAGCCAAAATTTGTGGATGGTACTGTTGTTAAAGTGACCTTGGAGAACTGCAGAAATTAGTAGAAGACTAATTAGAAAAAAACAGGAATCTCTAGTGTTTTCTTATGAATAGTCCTAAATAGGGACTGAAACTGTAAAAACTTTGAAAAAAAGCAAGAAGTTAAAAAGGATTTGCTGTAAGTTGTTTTCAGTTGTAGCCAAGAACAAATTTTGTGACAGAGATCTCAGCATCAGTATCTGGCTCCCAAGTTGCTTAAACTTAATTTTCCAACAATTAATTCTACTGTAGGAAATTTTCAACTAAATGGAATTTTAAGCTACATTAATTGAGTAAAATCAATACTAATGTTTGTGAATCAAATTTGGAAACTAAAATTAATATACACTGTTGCATAATAAATTATATTACCTGCAGTTGCTTACGAGCTACAGAAAGAGCAGTACCCGCAACCAATAGTGATCGGACTTCAACACTAAGTCTTTCTTCTTCCTTTTTAGAATCCTCAGTTGAAACCCTAGAGTCCCCTGCCATGCTTTCCGTCACCAACTTCCTGGCCTCCAATTTCTGGCGCATCTCCTCAAGCTCATTCAATCGGTTTAATGACTCAGCTTTGACCTGCCCACCATGTTGCCACCCGCTAATCCGCGGGCTAATGAAATAAGGGCCAATAAATGCAGGAAGTACCTTAAATTTTTTTCTTTACTATGACCGTGTTCTGCTGAAAACCACATGATGTAGCTTTTTATTTAATCTTTAAACTTCAGCAAGTAAACAAAATTACAGAATTCAATGAGTTAAACGGTGTTAAAAAAGCAAAGAAAGAGCAAACTCAACTTCTACATCTTTTTTTTTTTTCCATACTACCAGACAATGAGGTTGAATAACTTCACGCACCAGGAAAAATAACTTCACATCTTTCTGATGTAAAGAAATTTTAACCATCCAACTAGTGATGAGCATCAGTTTCTTGGAACCCAGTGCAGTAGGGTTCAATAGAAAAGGCCTAAATTGGCATTAATGCCATCTCCCACAAATCCACTACTATCATTCTCTCACAAGACAGAAAGGAAAACAAAATAAATATTGTAGCATTTGTATAACTGAAGAAACGTAGAAAAAGAAATAACCCAAGAAAACCTATCTAAACAAATACGGGAACTCTTTCCTCTCTGGGATAACTTTTTTTTTTCTTTTTCCCCCTATAAGCTTATAAGCTTATCTTCCAATGAGATACTTAAGATTATGGTTGGCACAAAAATAAATGTTGAAGGATCCAAGAAAGTTTTAACTGCATAGAATCAAAGTATGGGTTAACGGAACTTTTCGTTTTGATATTCATTTCTATATCAATTATTTTCCCCAATTCCTCCGGGACCAAGAAGAATCTCCAAGCGTTATCCCTACCAAACAAACAGAGATCAAACTTCAAGCAGAGAACCCTAAACCCCCAAACAACACAGTATCCTCGTCAAGATAAACACGAGTCACAAAAATTTCAATACAACTAAAATTTCAATTCCAATGAAGCATAACGCTACCTGAATGAGAGGCCGGAGCCTTTGCTCGAGGCAGAGCTTCTTTTCATTAGCTTCTCTGAGGGCAGAGGAGAGGCTCCACAACCGCGCAACCTCCTGCTCGAAGTCTTCCCATTCGATCAGTTTCACTTTCTCCAATTCGCGTCCCTTCGCCGGCTCCGGCGAGCGTGCTTGGTCCCGTTCCATCAATAAAAGAAATCGAAGATGCAATTATTGGGATCGAGAACCGGTCATGGCCTGACCTCATCGTCCTGAGACAGGAATAGTAGTTAGGTATTCGAGAACATCGAACCCGCCTTGTAATTGCTTTTGAATTGCATTTTCTCGGGAAAAATCTTCCAGTTTTCTCGGCAAATGGTAGAAAGTCGGAACCTGCAGACGTTTTCCCTCTTTTTTCTTTTTTTTTTCCTCTCTTATTTTTACAACAGACTACCTGCTTTTCGTTCACTATTGCCTTATTTATTTATTTATTTTAAATTCTCCGGGAGGGTGGGTAAACGGGTCGTGAAAGAAAGACCGGTGGATGCAAAGTCAACAAAACATTAAACACACAGGGCATTAAATTTTTAAGAAGTCCTCAAAATAACACATTCACCTCTGAACTCCTTAATATTATGAAATCAAGCATTTCAAGTTTTTTTTTTTAATCCAAATTAATTTCTAATGTAAACTTAACCAACAAATTAAAATTTTAAATTTGTAAACATAAGAAAAATTTTTACTTAACATAAAAAAATATATTATCTGACAAAATTACAAAAATTTTTTATGATACACTTCAATTATTAAAAAAAAAAATATAATATTTATAAAAATAAAAATTCATTCCAAACGTCCCCCAAAAGCAAAACGCTCGTATTAGAAATACGGATACGGGCGGCCAAGAAAATCATCCCGAGTTACAGAGAGCCGCTGGTTGATCCACGGTCGGGTCGGGTCGTTGAGACGGGAAACAATCATTCAATCAATCGGTGAATCAAGCGACTGAGCAATCAATCAAAGAATGGCGGGAGTGTCATTGAAGTGCGGGGACTGTGGCGTTCTGCTGAAGTCGGTGGAGGAGGCGCAGGAGCACGCCGAGCTGACTTCCCACTCCAATTTCGCCGAGTCCACCCAGGCCGTCCTCAATCTTACTTGCACTACTTGTGGCAAACCCTGCCGATCCAAAACTGTATTGATCCCCCTCCTCTCCTTCTTCTTATTTTCTTTTTCGTCAAAGATTAGATCTTTTCTTTATATATATTAAAATATTTCATTCTTTTGTTTTTCTTGTGGGGGGTTTTGGGTTTGTGGGATTTTGATCACTTCTTAGCATTGGTACACTATTGAGGATTTCCAAGTTTTGGGAACTTTTGAACGTGGTTTTTTTTTTTTTTTAAATGACTTTGAATTAGACAAAGCGGAAAAACCTGGTAATAGCTAACTTTGAAATTAATTAGCTATGTGTTTGGGTGCATTTGATGCCCTCATTGCCGGTTTCAAGATTCGAATTTGGTGAGGCATAAAGGGAGGTATTGGGAACTTGAAGGGAGTAATCAAAAGTCTGTTAAGTTACTTGACTGTTCTGTTTCTTTAATCTTTAGGGGACCTCATGTGTTTGAATGCTGTTTTACCTTGTTTAAAGAATGCTTGGGTGAGGGTAGTTTAATTTAGATGAGTCTTAGATGAAAGTCAGTGTTTTGACTAATTCAGACACTTCTAATTGAGAAATTTAAGATTTTTTGATTCGTTTGTCACCTGCTTTTCGGCCAAGGAAATGGTTTGAATTCTTCCTGACTATTATTGTCTTTTTGTCATGAAGGAAAGTGATTTGCACACAAAGAGAACAGGGCACACTGAGTTTGTAGATAAGACTTCAGAGGCCACGAAACCAATAAGTCTAAAGGTTCCAAAGTCATCAATGGATGTTGAAAAGCCAGCTGAGGCAAGCACAGGCAGCCAACCTGAAGGTAGTCCTTTTGCTTGCCCATTGGGTAGGTTGATGTGTGTTGTTCGTTATGTGTTGTGAAGCATTTCATTTATGGTCATATTTGATAGTCAATGGATCAGATGGCAGGTGAAAATTTACAGGTTTTTTTTTTTTTTTTTCCCTTTTATCTTTTAAGCTACAATTTACATCTATAGGACTGCTTTTTGTTAATTTGACAAAAAGTAAAAAAATTTTTTGTCCATATCTTATACCAAGAATATGGCCGGTTCATGTCTATCTGTTTGCCTTCTTTATTGCATTTAAGTTTCAAAGATTAGATGGGCGAAAAAAAAAAAAAAGAAACAAGAAAAAAAAAAGGTTGCTATTCTTTTCCCCTAATCTTCCTTTAGAGAGTTTCCTTTCTGGGTTCAATCTGTATATTATTCTCCTTTCTTAAGATATAGGCTCATGAATGAACTAAAGTGGGGTGGAGAATTGTTTTGATACTTGTGAAAAAAGTTTTATTGCTAATGTTTCTGATCGTGTGGTAGCCTTTTTGGATGGTAATGGAAGACAAATTTTTCTTTTTGTCAATTGTTGCTAGATCCATGCTCACACAATGCTCATCTCTTTATGCAGTTTCTCCCAATTTTTCACCAATAATTCTCTACTGCTTTCTTTCTACAATGATTATTTAATTCATCATTCCTTCTGTAGAAATGGTTATACCGGAGGTTGACAAAAAGCTTCTTCAGGAACTGGAAGCAATGGGTTTCCCAACAGCACGGACAACGAGGGCACTTCATTTTTCTGGTGTGATCATTTAGTGGTACCATGTGGTTATTTCTTGATAACATTTCAGAATTATCTTGACATTCTAATGTCACACTTAGTTATGATATTTTGGACTTTTTATTACAGTGCCATAGTAATTGAGAGCATGGCAATTGTATAGTGTTGGACACAGTATAGTGATTCATTTCCGTTTATAGGGAATTGAGTTTTGAAAAGCCAGTGTGTAAGCAGAAACAAAAGCACCTTACCCATTTGTCTTAATAATTAGGGTTTTGTTGGACTGTGTTCCTAGTCTTGTTATCTCTGTAGCCCTCAAATAGTGATCTTTTTAAGCACTGTGAAAAATATTCAAGGTATATTTGTCCACATGCGAACTGTTACCCCTTGCCAATCTTCTTCTTTGTTGAGGGCAACTATCAGAGTTGTGATTATCTGATTGGTTATATTTTCATTCCCCAGGTAACACCAGTATTGAGGCTGCTGTGAATTGGGTAGTTGAGCATGAAAATGACCCAGACATAGATGAAATGCCCTTGGTATGAGATTCTTTCTTTCTTTTGCTTCCACTATCAATTATTTTCATTTTTCATTCATTTGCTTGTACGTGCCTCTCTTATGGCATGTGACTATCTTTCCTGTGTTATGTTATTTCATAGAAGTTTAAATTGTTGTCTCACTGTCGTAGGTATCTTAACTATCTTTTCATTCCTTTGTTTTAACTGACATTTGTTCTTGCCAATTTGACCTTCTCACTTGTATGATCAGGTACCTGCCAATGCCAAAGTTGAGGCTCCTAAACCAACTCTTACACCAGAAGAAGTGAAGCTTAAAGCAGAAGAATTGAGGTACAGTGTATTGGCATGTGATTTCAATTTGTCTTTAATAGTTTCTTGGTCAGTGTGATTAAAGCTTCTTTATATGCTCTTGATATGCGATCTTTTATTCATTCATGCTGCTGCTGGCCGCTGGGCTTTGGTTAATGGATCTGTGGGTTATAATATTTCAGTATGAACCTGAAGTTCTCTACTTTAAGTTGTTAAAATATGTTATTGTCTGTTGTTTGATCTCACTTTATGATTTATTGTTATTTCTTGCTCAACTATTTTGCTAAAGTCTGGTCAGCTTCTGTGTATATCAATTAATTTTTTGGGAAGGGTAAAGGTAAATGGGCACTCAAAATTTTACTTCATGGGAAATCCAAAGATCTGATACTGTTTTGGTTTTGGGACTGCAGTCGGGTTTTGTTGGATATTGTATATCTAGGACTTTACTGTGATATCATTATTTTTTAGTGAAGGTAATTATCTCATTAACATATTTTGTTCTGAGGCCATGCTATGCATCTTTCTCCATTTTTTTTTCCTGTTTTTCCCGGTCTCATGGCATGCATGCATTGCAATGTTTACTTTTGGAAAGTACATTGTGTCCTTCTGGAAGGAGCCTTAAATTTTTTCTTTAAATGATTAAAACATGGGAGATACTTTTGCTCATGTTTTTAAACTTTTTTCTCTTTCTTGTAAAAATGAAGGGAGCGTGCTAGGAAGAAAAAAGAGGAGGAAGAGAAGAGGATGGAAAGAGAAAGGGAAAAGGTGATTCTTATCAATTTGCAGTTTCCAATTGTGTATCTGTAAACATGTTTGTGTGTACAGCCATGACATTCATGAGCACATTGAGAGTTTATCTCTCATATTGGTTTTCTATGCATTGGAAGGTGCTCACCTATTCACCTTGGACATTGGCACTCTGTGGGCTGCTGAGGGCCCAAGATTACTTGAATATCTTAGGGAAAAGAGCATTGTATTACTTTGTTTTGCCCATCGCAGGTATAAATGCAGCAGCCTGCTCTGTTGTTACTTTGCAAAGTTTGCTTGGCACATACCTAGATTAGAGAAATAGAGGTGCCCTTTTGTTTGGTGATATTGTTGTCTTAGTCCAATTGGAAAACATGATGTGTGAAGTCAATTGCTTCATGCATAACCTTTCATTTGTTGGTTATGCATTTTAACCTCTATTTGCTGCTGCTCCACACTTCATCTACCATGTTGTCAAAGCTTTACTGCCAAGATATAAATTGATTTCACATGCTCAGAGACTTTCCAGCACTTACAACTATTTATTCCCCTATAACCTTTTTTAACTCACATAAAGGTGAAGATTCTGGCAGTTGGTACATATTATCAACCTTTTGTAATCCATTATCTTGTATCTGAATTCCTGTTTAAGTTATTTATCCACCATATCTTGGTAACATCATTTCATTATCAAATTAGGAGAGGATCCGTGTTGGCAAAGAACTCTTAGAAGCAAAGCGAATTGAGGAAGAAAACGAAAGAAAACGGTTTGTATTTATCTAACAGAGCTGTTCATGCCTTTTAAATCTCTTTTTTTAATCATATATGGCAGATCCACTCTTTTTCTTATTAAAAATCAGTATTAGTTGTCTATTTATTGCTCTGGAAGTAACAATTAGATCTGCTCCTTCAGTTTGCTGGCACTGCGAAAGGCAGAAAAAGAGGAAGAGAAGAGAGCAAGGGAAAAAATTCGTCAGAAGTTGGAGGAAGACAAGGTTACTCCTGTCCTTTTCCTTTTTGTAGAGTGCTCCCTTATATTGCACTATAAGGGTATTGATTTGCAGAAGTCTGATTAGACTTTCCTTGATCCAGATAGGCTTTAAATCTGTTTTCCCCTTTTTGACAAGAGAATTAATCATTATGGGATTTTTATGAAAATGGAATTGGGAGCCTTGTTAGGTCTCATTTGGCAAATGACAAAAGTGTGTGCTATTAGAAGTACTCTATTCCCTCTCCAGTTTCTATGTTCCAATGGTATTTGAACAGAATATAAGCTGCAAAATTTACTAGCTATTAGTCGATTCCTGAATGTAGTTGGCTGCTTTCAGGCAGAAAGAAGAAGGAAGCTTGGATTGCCACCAGAAGATCCTGTAACCACAAAATCATCTGCACCAGCCGTGGAAGAGAAAAAGGCATGAGAAAAATTCATGCACTTGATGTTTGATATAGTGTTTTACTTGAAAGGTGTTTGAAATGTCTAGAAATGCTTTGCAGAGTTCGTTGCCTGTTAGGCCAGCCACAAAGGTGGAGCAAATGAGAGAGTGTTTGCGATCTCTTAAACAAACTTACAAGGTAAATTGTGATTCCTATGAATGCTCTTCTTCATTAGTTTCTTCAATTTTATTTACCTCATTATGCTTTGTCGACAAAATAAAACATGGGGGAGGGGGAGGGGAGACAGAGTGATAGAGGAGAATAAGTAGTTGCATGGTTTGTGAATGGTGAAACATTCTGCTTCATCCTTATTTTTTGGCTGATTCTACCTTACATATTTTAGTTCTGTTTGAGCGAAATTGTAGTTTTAGAACATTTGACTTAATAGATTGGCATGAAATTAATAGTTATTACATAAATTTTTCTGGATGACATGACCAGGAAATCAGTTTCTTTGGTTTTGATGTCTTTTCCCACTGGAATTTTGGTTCTAGATGTTTCAATAGTGGCTCACTTGTCATCTATGTGGTAGCTATTACTTGATTCATCGAATGATGCAAGATATAGCTCGGTCAATGTAAAGCTTCAGATCAAATATAAGCCCCTCGCATTTGTATTTACAAGTCATTCTGTGTTATGCATAGCTATTTCTTTTTTCCTTCACATTTGATGTGAATTTCTTTGTGCTGCTACCCATTAACATCTCAGTAAGTAGTGTGCCTCTGTTCTGTATGGTGTTGTTCGCTGTGTTTGATGACCTTAGTTTATTTGCTTTCCATGAGACCAGGATGAAGATGCAAAAGTGAAGAGAGCATTCCAGACTCTCCTAACTTATATAGGGAATGTTGCAAAAAATACAAGTGAAGAGAAGTTCAGAAAAATTAGACTCAACAATCAAGCATTTCAGGTACAGAATTTCTTATGCCATTCCATCTCATGGCCTGTGTGAAGCAAATAATGTAAATTATGATAGTGAAATCAGTTCAGCTACTTTGATCTATTTATATGTGGATTAGCTTGGGTGATGGAAAAGTGGATTGGGCTATATCTGGATTTAAAGTTTGAATTGTAGCACATCAAAATTATGTGCAGTATACATCAGATATTAAGGATGATAAGTTGTGCATGTTGCAAATTGTCTTGTAGTTAGCTTTTTGACAAGCACGTATGCATCATAACTGTCAATGCAAGTTTTTATCTTGTTGCCTCTTTTCTTTGCCTTGCCTTTTTGTGTCACCAAACCATGCCCCGCCCCCTGGTATGTGTCGGCAATGAGGAGCTGAAGTAGTAGTCCCCACTGGGGCCTGCCTCGGCTCACAGACCTCTTCTGAGCCGAGGCTTTGTGAAGTCAATGTGAAGATTAGATGCCAGCCAGTCAGCCAATCCCTTTGTTTCATGTTTTCCTTCTTTGCTGTACACTTGTGCATGTATGGGTGGTCTGTGAGAGTGATATGAATACGAGGATGGGTGTTTCTGCAACAACTTTAGCCGCAGCTCTAGCGTCGCTATTTTCTTTGCCATTGCCTTGTTCTGTTAGCCACAGACGCTATTTTATTTCCCATTTTTACCATCCCCATCTGCACCCACTTGAGCCAAGCTTAGTGATCAGAATTAATTGTCCACTCTTAGGATTTACATCACTAATTACTTGGCACCCAATTGCATAGACTTCTGTGATCAGTCAAATTCAGAGGCATTTTAGAATCCCATGTGTAATGTATCTTGTGTCTGATAATAAACTCATTTCATTTTTGTTGGTTTTTTCTTTTGACATGGATATTGTCTTTTTTTTTTTTTTTCAATTAAACAGGACAGAGTTGGTTCGCTGAAAGGAGGCATTGAGTTCCTCGAACTATGTGGGTTTGAGAAAATTGAAGGAGACGAGTTTCTTTTCTTGCCTAAAGACAAGGTTGACATGCAAGTGCTTAACTCAGCAGGGTCGGAGCTGAACTCTGCAATAAATAATCCTTTCTTCGGAGTTCTTTAAGTTGAAACTGAACCATAATTAAAAGAACATAAAAAAGGTGTTCTTTAAATCAAAACTGTACTGTTATTTGTGTTCTTTTTCTTAAAACTGTGGGTTAAATGATTATAGAGTGGATATCCAGTTAATTTATTCTTGCTGGATGCTGTGAGGAAAACTTCTTCTTGAACTGACCACTGTAATTTTATTGAGGTTAATCAGACTTTGGTTCCCTGTTGGAATACTTGGTACCTGATCATGCGCACACCCTTAATTGTTTGAACCGATCTGCTCTCCAATCGAAAGTGTGTGGATGTAGCTGGTTTTGTGGTTCAACTCAGAGTAAGTGTACCATTAGTGGCTAACAGGAAGGACCATTCCCCTTGTTCCACCAGTATTGCGTTCTGTCAATGACAAAAAGATGACACTGTCAGGAAAGTGAGATAAGACTTAACGGTCAGAGGAGATGGAAAGAACAGACAAGTCATAACAATCCAACAATGAAATAAAATCCAATACTTTTGCCGAAAGTTGCAAATTCTAAATTATAAATTCGTCACATGCTCACAATTTTTCAAAGGAACAAAAATGATTCGCCACTTTTTTATTGTTACTTAAAATTGGTGTATCCATGAGGCCTGAAAACTGGAGACTGAAATCGACCAATGCATGATAATAAACTTTCCCTACAGATTTACATAACTTCGTTGTCAGAGACACTTCACGAAAGAGCCTTCTGAGACCAAATGTGAACTTGCCTTCAACGAAGGAAACAAAAGAATAAACCTTAGGATGACACTACAGGAGCCCGGGAAAAAGCATCTGCTAGTGAAAACAGGAAACAGTTGGAAATAGTGGGAACTTCCAAACTCAGACAAAAGCAATTCAATAGTCAGACAAAAATTACAACTCGCCTTTTACTTTAATTTTTTTTTTTCAAACTAAAAAAGTAAACTTTGGCTAACAAGTCCATTTACTAACACTATTAACAATCCAAAACTTAAATTTGACAAAGGTAAAAATTGATATAGATGACTTTCAAAGAGTTTATTTCTGAAATCTGAATCAAAGCTAGAAAATTTGGAAGAAAAAAAAAACCATTGAAGATAACATATACAGAGAAAAAAAAAAAACTGTATTGACCTTGCAATAGATGAAAAATCATGGTCCAGCATGAACCAAGTCCTCTATGCACTTATAAAAGACAATGAATGATTAATGGCTGACAATGAGTAATGCACATTAAATATGAAATTCATTATCAGTTGCAAGCATATATGATGAATACAGAACAATAAAAATAGAATTAGCCAGTGATGTCCAAGTTTAAAAGTCATAATACAAAATCCTTTGACATTTTTCAAGATGTGCACTGTGAGGTGAAACAAGGGAACCCCCATAGTTTTTCACATCCTCCGTTAATCTTTAAAGGCTGCCTACGATGCTTTTCTTTATTTTGTTCACACAGAATTGGCCGCTTTCGGCAATGACCGTACCAAAGAACTAATATCAATGGAAGTAACATCAACATCAATTGGAGACACAGAACATATTTTGTCCAAGATTCGTTGATGCCAGTCTTTCATTACCCAACCTCAGCTTGCCTTGGATTTTCTTAATGAAATACATAAATGCATTCTTCTCCTTCTCCCTTACAGATCCTCTCTTGGCCTCAATGCATGTGGAAGCAGCAAATCTCTTGAAGTCTCCTTTGATAAATCAATTAAAGTGATTGAGAATGAATCATGAAATTCAAAGTAGAGTAAGCAGTGCATGGTTCTGACCATTCAGGCAGGGCTAGCAAGTCTTGATGTGCTAGTCAACTGAAGGCTATGACCACTTCATTGCTGTTCCAGAATAGGACACCTAGTAATGATAAGTTCTTCCGGTTGCATCCACTTGATCTCCCTTGGTAATGCTACTAACTTTGGGCAATCATAAAATGATAAGCAACACAGATATGGCATTGCCCTGCTTGTTGTTAAGGTGGAATTAATACTGCTAGAACCCATACTGCTGACAGCATTAGCAAGAGAAGCAGATGCCACAATGTCCCACTTTTCCCACTCCAACAAAAAGCGGAAAGTAAGTTCTTTCAACTTTGGGAATGGAATGAAGGAATCTACACCATATTTGCTTATTGTTGCAGGGTCAAGTCCCAGGAACTCAAGACCTATATATTTGACTTTATTGAAATGGCCTATTAGGAGTTTTTCAAGAGATGGCAGTCTCCCTAAAGGTGGCAGCTCTTCACAGTTTACGCAGCTCAGGAGTCTCAGTTCTTTCAAGTTCACTAGCAGGGTTATCCAATTAGGAAGACATGACCCACCATAGTCATAAACCTGTAAACGTTCCAGGTTTGGATGGGGTTGCAAAGCTTCGATCACTTTCTCCATCACCTCATTCACCCCTAAAGAGAATACTAGATCCAAACTTTCAAGATGCTCCTTATTCATCAAATTTGCCTCTGTCGCTTCTTTAACATCCATGACATTATTTAACCTGCTAAGCTCAAGGTGACCTCTTAGATGATTGAGATTTTTCAATTCAGCAATGCTACAGCCTTCCCCATTGTCACTCACAATAAACCTGCATAACGTGCGAAGGCTGCTTAACTTGCCAATTCCGGGAGGTAACATGCTTAGGCAGTCTGTTTCTTTAAGTATAAGGTGTCTCAGGTAAATCAATTTTCTTAGGCCTCTGGGTAGCCTAAGAAGACGTCTACAACAATAAAGGTCCAATGTCTGCAAGTTATACAGATTACAAAGAGTATCTGGCAGCTCCTCCAGATTCAAGGAAGATAATTTGAGACGTCTTAAATGCAGAAGTTTACTGACTTCAGATGGGAGTCTTGAAATTGAAGTATGACTCAAATCCAATTGCCGAAGAGATGTCATACAATGGAATAAATCATGTGGAACTGTTCTCATATTCTCTTGTAGGACCTGCAGTGTACGAAGATTTCTCAATCTGAAAATGGAGGGATTGAAATGCTCCATTTGCCCCATTACAGTCAGATGGCGGGATTTTTTAGACATGTTATCCCATGTTGACATATTTATCTCATCAACTTTAATGATCAGGCATTCAGTTTTTGCAAGGAATTGGGCAAAGTCATGTACAATGTCATGCATCTTGCAAGTAATTTTGCCATGGCCTTCCTTTTCTATTTCCAAATCCTGAAAGAATGAATGCATTACTAAGTTGTCAAAGTACTCATCACCTTTTTGCTCCATCTCATCACTTCCTTGAGCAACGAGAAAACCTTGAGCCATCCAATGCTGGATCAAGATATTCTTCTCTATCCTGTAATCTTTTGGGAAGATGGCACAATATCTGAAACACTGTTTCAAAGGGGGAGAGAGGTCGTAATAACTCAAAAATAAAGGAGTGAAAACTCCCCTCTCAACTTCCTCCAGTTCCCACGGTTCACTGTCAAGGACATTTCTCCAAGCTTGTTTTGTTTCCTTGAGACGCATTAGACTCCCCAGAGTCTTCAGTGCCAGAGGCAGGCCTTGGCATCTGTCTGCAATTCTTTGTCCAATTCCTTCCAGATTTTCACTGTCCTGTCTGCTCTTTCCATGAAAAGCCAGTCTGCTAAACAATGACCACGAATCTTCGGGCGACAATCTTCCCAGAGGAAGCATGAAGGTGGCTTCCATCATTTTTGAAACTCTCTCATTTCTTGTGGTCACCAAGATTCTGCTCCCTAATCCTCCAGATTGGAGGGGAATCTTAATAGGTTCCCACCTTTGAAAGTCATCAGTCCTTACATCATCCAGCACAAGGAGGATCCTCTTTCCTTCAAGGCATCTACGGAGTTGCTTTTGCAAATCCAACCAAAATAAGGAAGGACGGAGCACATCAACAGCTTCAATAATTGTTTTGGCTATGTGGGTCTTATCAAAAGGCTCAGAAACGCAAACCCAGATTTTGTGCTCAAAATGGGCATTCACTCTCTCATCATTGAAAGCCAATTGAACAAGTGTGGTCTTTCCCATCCCACCCATCCCTACTACAGAAACAATAACTGGACCACTCTCTTCCTGAACAGAATCACACAACCTACTCATCAAAGTATGTTTATCCAAGTCCCTCCCACAAACTTCTTTCAAGTCAATCAAAGGTGTAGTTTCCAGTCTCTCTAGCTCTTCATTCTTCCCATCCAAGGCAAAATGGAACTTATCCTTGTCATTTGCAATCACATCCAGTCTTTTCTTTATACACTTCATCCTTAGACCAATATCGCGATGCATAACAATTTGGCTGAAACAAAAACATGGAGACAGCAAGGAAGGAAAGCTTACCATCTTTCTTGGGATCATAGATTTTTGCATCCTCTTCTCAATTTTGGGACCATAAATCCTTGTGTTCCACTCGTCCAGCACATCATCCAAGTCATATGATACGGATTTGAGCTCCTCTAACCAGACATGTACGTGGCTTTCCTTGAATTGCTTCTTCTCTGCATCGGTCAGCACTGCCCGGATTGCGGCGAGAGTGGTGGCAAGCTTCTCTGCCTCTTGCTGCCCTCCGAAGAAAAGGCTCGTTTCTTGCTGAATTCCAGTTTCAATGGCGGAAGCCAATCGCTGCAAGGCTATTGATAAGAGTGCTTCAGCCATGGTCGACTGGAATTCGAGGAGAACCAGCGGATGCTTTAACGGTGACCAACGGTGAAAGATGGAAACGAAATGCAGACAGGGAAACTTCCGTAGTCAAACATTTCTTCGGTCAAAGTTGTTCCTCCTCTCTCTCCCCGTGTAATTTATTATTATTATTTAAAAAAAAAAAAGGTTTTTTCGCTAATAATTTATCAAAAATATATGCGTAATGCACGTCATAATTGAGTAGCCATTGAGCTTATTTATTTATTTATTATTATTATTATTTTATTTATTTATTTATTTATTTAGTGTAACTCACTTGATTGGTTGGAGCTTACCGGTCTTATAAAGATGTATTGTCAATAAAAGATTTTTTGCAGTCGCTCGGCTCTTCGTAATTATATCTAACCTACACTGAAAACTAAAGATTCAAATAATTTTATCATTAAATCTTAATTAATCGAGTTTTAGATCTAACGACGAGCCGAATGTCATCGCCAAAAGGCCAATTCCAAAATGCCAAGAGGCGTCGTCCAGACTCAACCTAGAGACGAGAATGAAAGAAGAACAAAAAAAAAAACACAATCTCCACGTTGCGTCTCATCATCATTATTATTTTCATTTTTGATACTTCGGAATTAAATTTTATTTTAGATGTACATGTTTTTTTATTTTTTTTATTTTTGGGAAAGATTGGGCATGTTTGGTTTCGTCTCGGGTCCGAACCAGCGAAGAATTCCTATTGCGATTCGGAATGACAAACGCGAGTAGATTTCAAACACGACTCAAGAGCGCGCTATAAATAAGCAATCAACCCTCGCGTCCTAAGGGCCCGAGAAACACAACTTCCCTCACTCCACTCTCACCGAACTTGATTCGCAGACTACGAGATCGAAGGCTTCCGCTCTCCAGCCGCAAGAATGAGGCAGCAGTCAAACGATACCAGTTTTGAGAACAAGGTCAGCGAACTGCTCCGAGATGCCAATATTGACCTGGGTTTCTTGCAACACTGGAACTTGTACAAGAAAGGGCGCTTAAGCAGGCACGATCTCTTCTGCGAGATCGCTCTTCTTTTCCCCGACCAACCGGATTTTATTGCCCAACTTAGAAACATGTTAACCGCCGCTTCCTCCGGGAATTCTTCGCCGGAAGAACGCAGATTGCCTTGAAGCCAACGCGCCGGACATTGAAGGTTTTCGGTGTTTTCTTGTCAAGTTGCAATTTCTAGGTAGCGTAGCAGTCATCTCAATTTTTCCACCCCTGTTTTTTTTTTTTTTTTTTTTTTTTTTGGTTTTTGAACTTTCTTTTCGGCACCCCGATAGAATTATTAGTAATTTAGGTTAATTTTCTTTTCTTTTTTACTTTACCAGGTTGGCCTTTTTGTTCAGAAAAATATGTTGGTTTCTAATTTTGCTTCGTGCGTATGTTTGCTCTCTTGTCGAGATCTTAATCTTTAGAAGAAAAGACTTTATTGCCTTGGTGTCAATGTACATGTAAGTGCAAATTTTGGATTCCAAATTGATTGATGATGGCAAACTGTGGTTCTCTCTTTTGCCTTAATTAGAAGACCATCCAATAATTAGGTTCATTGTGCAATTAAGCAGACTTTGAAAATTTTACGACGATGAAAAAAAAAAAAAAAAAGTAAGTGCAAACACTTAAAAGAGATTTCTCTTCAATGGGTTTCTATATGATCTTTTGAAGTTAGTCAATCCCAATTAATTTCAAATTAAAGTCTTGTTGTTTGTTTTATATTATTGTTGGAGGTTTAACATGAATCGGGGTAGGACCACATAATTCAGCTGAACACTAGATATCTTAAGTTATCTCTCAACGTAATATAAAAGGACAGGAAAGGATTTACATGTTATATTGCAAATTCCGAAAAAATAATGTTGTAAGTTACACATTCAAAACAAAAGTGGATCAAAAAAAATGAAAGAGAAACAATCATATTTAATCCCATTAAATTAAGCTAAATTAAAACACTCTTAACTGCAAAAAGTATTGAGAAAGCGTTATAAAAACTTGAATGCAGCATACCTCATTTCCTTCCTATAAAAACACCACTCAAATCACCTTTCAAATTCGTTCCAAAATAACAACAAACAAATACAAGATATATCATCTTGGAATCAACTAACATGGCGGGCGTCAACCACTCCATCGTCTCGGCCATGCTCTTACTCGGTGGAATATTGTTGATGGCACCAAAAACTACGACTGCAATTTACTTTCCCGCGGCACCCACGCCTTTGCGAGAACCAAGACCTGGATATTTTAAATTCTTGGATGAATGTACAGAAAAGATCACTGAAGATTGTGCGAAACAGTTCTTCTCGACAATATTTATTAGCGGAACTACGTCTGACGAATGCTGCCGAAAGCTTGTGTTAGAGGGCCAAACTTGCCACGATGAATTTGTCAAGTATATCTCACACGGACCGCAATTTAAGGATCGCGTGTCAGAGTATTGGGCGAAGAGTGAAGAATTATATAAGAGGTGTGTTGCACTTGTTGACCCTCCAGTCATTGCTTAAGCCTACGAGAGCCCTCTACAATAAGCTCTCTGTCGAGTGCTAGTCAGAACTTTTCGTGAACAACAGATGTAACAGAAAGAATCCTTCCAATACTTTTGGATTTACCACCATGAAATAATCCAAAAAAAAATACTACTCTATAATATTTTTACTTTTATTTTTTTATTAATTTCTTTTTAAATTACTCACAAGAAAAACAATATTTACTTTACATTATAATAGAAAAAAAATACACACAAACACATTTATATATTATAATATTATAATTATTAATTATAAATATTTAATATTTAGATACGTAATAATAATAATATTATTAATTATTTATTAACCAATTATAATATAATAAAATAAACTCAAATTTGAAATATTTTAAGACGAGAATATAATAGAACTAAATAATAGAAAAGACCCAACAACCTCTTGGAAATGATTGTTCTATTAGTGTACAGCGATAGAAACCTTTACGTCCTTATTCTCGCCTCTGCTCCATATTTTCTCATTCCTGACTGAAAAAATGCCAGAATTTCATTGAGGTGGAATGGGGAAAATTGCACACGTACAGCAGCAGATGAAGCCTAATAAGCATAAGTGTACTATGCACGGATCCAAACTTTGCCTTAAATTGTTAAGTTTAGTTTGTGGCGCAACAAGCAGAACAAATCATAGGCCCGCGTATTAATGTCTCCACAGTTCTTGTTACGAACCAAGTGATTGGTTACTTACCAATAATCAAACAGGCAGATGCCTCGTGAGGGCAAACCAGCGTATGATTACTGTTTAATTAGAAGAACATCTAATAATAATTGGATTCGTTTTGCAATTAAAGAAACTTTTTCTTAGTATCATCTGATAATTTTACTACTTTGAAAAAAAAAAAGGAAAGAAAATGCGAGTACTTAAAAGTTATTCTCTTAAATAAATTTTTCTGTTTTTTTTTTTTTGTGTATTGTTACTTAAAGTTTGCCAATTCCAATTAAATTTAGACTTAAAATTTTTTTCTTCTTGTATATTATGGTTTGAGATTTGGGATGAATTGATGTAGGAGCACAAAATACTAGATGGTTAGATTGATCAAACGAGTGATATTAGTCTTATATGGCAAATGGGTATTGGCTTGAGGTGTCTCTCATTTCCTTAATATAGAAGGACAAGGAAATGATTTAAATGTCATACGGGCAAATTCCAAAAATTTAATGATGCAAGTTATACATTCATTTAAAAACAAAAGTGAAGCCCAAAAAAAGAAAAAACAGAAAATAAAACAACCATATTTAATGTTATTATAATAATCACAACTGTCAGCTGAGACGTGGCGATCCAGATGTGGAGCGATAATTTAGTCTACTTAGATTGTTTACTGTTTTCTTTTGTATGTTTATTTAGCTTTGACTGTTTACTTATTTTGTTCAAAAAAAAAAAAAAACCAATCATAACTGGCGTTATAGAAATCTTGAAGGTAAAATACGTCGTCTTCTTCCAATAAAAACACCACATATCACCAGTCATATTCATCTCAAAATAACGACAAACAAATACAAGATATATTTCGGAATCAACTGACATGGAAGGCATCAACAGCCATTCCATCATCCTGGCTACCTCTCTTTTGTTTTATTATTTTTTATTTTAAATAAATTATTATTTGATGCCTATTAAAAAAAATAATAAATTTTTTTACTTTTTAATATGTATAACTCATAAATAAGGTTATCTTTTACTCTTTTTTATTTATAAAATCATCGCTATTAAGTTTTTTTTTTATTTATATTTAATTCTAAATTATTAAAAAAAATAATGATAATAATTAAAAAAATAAAAAAATTAAATAAAAAAAAGTAATAAAATAATTTTTATACTGTTGAAATTGTTAATTCGAGAGAATTTTAGTATTTTTTTTTTTATCTTTTATACAAAAATTTGTTTCTCAATTTTTAATTAATCTCTTTTTATTTTTCTCTATTTTTGTATGCAAATTGAGGTAATCATCCTCCTCAATTCTCGCTTCATGACAAGGACTAGAAAAGGAATACAAGAATCTTGCTTTCACTAATATAACACGAAAAAGCTTGCCATTACTTTGAAGAAGAAGACGAGAATTATTCCTTCTATTGAACATTTCCTTGTGCTTTTCAGAATTTTCCATAAAACCCCCTTCTTTGTTGTCCTCAATCAGAACCCCACAAGACCCATTTGGTCAAAAACCCTCCAACTCAAAGTCCCTTTTCGGGTTTAAAGTTTTATGATCCATTTTCAATGCAGTCCGAAATAACCCGAGTATTAGATGCCCTCGGTCACTTGGGAAGTGGTCCAAGGCATGAGAGAGCTTGTCAATCTTGTTATTACATTTGGTTATCTAAGTCTTTGGGAATAATTCTTGACGAATTGGATAGCTTAGAGCTGTCATCCACCATACGGTGCCAAGGCCAAGGATTTAGTCATGGCTGTGGTCTCGGAATGCATATACAAGTAAACCATCTTCTTGTTCCTTTCAAGTAATATAAAAGGCAATCAATAAACAAACAAGAGTAAATATATTATAGAGTTTATACTTTTCCTCCTTTTATGCTATTTCATATTTGTAAATCCAAAAGCATTTGAAGGATTCTTTCTATTATATCTGTTATTCAGGAATAGTTCTTATTAGCTCTATTGTAAAGCACAATAGGACTTGTATTCTTCTTAAGCCGTGACCGGAGGGTCAACTAGTGCGGCACACCTCTTATATAGTTGTTCACTCTTTGCCAAATATTCCAACAAGTGATCCTTAAATTGTGGTCCATGGAAGATATACTTCATAAATTCATTGTGGCCAGTTTGTCCCTCCAACACGAGCTTTAGGCAGCATTGGTCAGACGTAGTTCCACTAAGAAATATCGTTGAGAAGAACTGTTTTGCCCAATCCTGGCTGGTTTTTCCTGTACATTCATCGAGGAATTTAAAATATCCAGGTTTTGGTGTCATCAAGAATATCCCACTAAGAACATTGCCAGGACGATGGAGTAGTTGATGCCTGCCATGTTGGTTGATTCCAAAATATATCTTATGTTTGTTGTTATTTTGGAATGAATGTGAGGTATGTTGCATCGATTTCTATAACGCTTTTTTCAATACTTTTGCGGTTGAAATTGTTTCAATTAGTTTTAATGGAATTAAACATGGTTGTTTTTCTTTCTGTTTTCTCGGTCCACTTTTGTTTTCGAGTTTATCACTTACGTCGTCAAATTTTTCTGATCATAAATCATTTCCTGTCCTTTTTTATTACGGTAAGAAATACCCTTTTTCTTTTTTTTTTTTCTTGTTTGAAAGCACGGTAAGAAATACCTAAAGCCAAGATGCATCCGCCATGCATATAAGACAAACGTCACTCCTTTGATCAAAACTAACCAGCTAATATTTAGGTTGACAGCTCTAGAAAGGGTTCCGTGCTCTTACCAGTAATATACAATGACGACAATAACAACTAGCTTCAAGTAATAATATAGGGAGAAAAAAAAATCACTAATTTAAGAGAAATATCTTGTATAAATATTACATTTATTTTTTTATAGTATTAAAAAATTTAATTGTAAAGATTTTTATTTTTATTTATTATTTTTTAATATAATTTATTTATAATTTTATACAATATAATAAATAAATTTATTTTAAATAAAAAATAATAAAATAAATTTATATAATATAAAAGAGTAATTAAGTTATATTTAAAAATAAATAAAAAAATAAAGATTGCTGTAATTATTTAATTTTAAATTTTAAAATTTTCAATTAAAAAAATAAATAATTTTTTATTTTGTAAAACACACACTGAATTTACTCCAACTCTTCTCTAAAATATTTTCGTATACTCATCCACCTTTTTCCGTAATTCTTAAATATAATTGATTTTGTTAGGGTTGGACATGTTTGTTTTGTCTCCGCATTAGACAAGGATCCTACTGCAATTCAGAATGGCAAACCGTAGTGGATTCCAAACACCGACGCAAGAACACACACTATATATATACACACACGCTGTAAGGCGCAATAAATCCAGAACACAACTTCCGCTCCACTTTGACAAGCTTGAATTGTAAAAGACAAGACCGAGGGTTACCACTTTCCAGCAGCAGCAAGAATGAAGCAGCAATCGAACAAAAGCCAAGAGGTTCCGCCGGCTCAAGCTAAGAATACGAGTTTTGAGAACAAGGTCAGCAAATTGCTTCGAGATGTCAATACTGACGAAGGTCCCTTGCGACATTGGGACGCGTACAAGGAAGGTCACATCAGCAGGCACGACCTCTTCTGCGAGATCGCTTCTCTTTTCTCCGAGAAACCAGATTTTATTGCGCAACTTAGGACGTTGCTAGCGGCCTCTTCCTCGGGGAATTCTTTGCCGGAAGAACGCAGCTTGCCTTGAATAACCAACGCCAAGAAGCGCGAGACTCTGAAGCTTTTCGGTTTTTCACGTCAATTATTATTTGTAGGAGGCCTGGCATTCATCTCAACCTCTCCCCTTTATTTTTTTTTATTTTTTATTTTTATTTTTTGAATTTTTTTCGACACCTCAAAAGAATTATTTGTAATTTAGGGTTTTTTTTATATACTTTACCAGGTTGGTCTTCTTGTTTTTTTTTTTAAAGAAAATATTTTAGTTTATAATATTTGCTCCTGCTTATGTTTGCTCTCTTTTCGAGTAACATCCTATCTTTAGAAGTAAAAATTGAATTGCCCTAGTCTTCATTGGACATGCAAGTGCAAAATTTGGATCGACAAACAGTAGTTCCTCTCTTTTGCTTTAATCAGAAGAGCGTCGAATAATTGGATTCATTTTTTGCAATTAAAGAAAATTTGTCTTTGTATCGTACTAATAATTTTAGTAAATTTTTTTTTCAAAAAGAAAAGAAACTAATTGCAAAAACTTTTTCTCCCTCTAAAAAAGTTTAGTTAATTCAAACTAAATTTAAAATTAAAATTTTACCGATATTATTAATTGAAATTTAATACGAATTGAGGTAATAGCATATAACCATTTCTAGAGTTGTGAGCCTAAATACAAGATGGTTAGTTTTGATCAAACCAGTGATTTTGGTCTTCCATGGCAAAAGCATCTTGGCTTAAGGTATCTCTTATCGTAATATAAAAGGACGGGAAATGATTAGCAGGTCATAATGCAAATCTGAAAATTTTAATGATGTATGTTATAAATTCAAAAACAACAGTGGAATATTTAATCCCATTAAGACACTCTTAACTGCAAAAAGTACTGAGAAAGCGTTATAAAAATTTGAATGCAGCATACCTCATTTCCTTCCTATAAAGACACCACTCAATCAGCATTCAAATTCATTCCAAAATAACAACAAACAAATACAAGATATATCATCTTGGAATCAACTAACATGGCGGGCGTCAACCACTCCATCATCTCGGCCATGCTCTTACTCGGTGGAATATTGTTGATGGCACCAAAAACTACAACTGCAATTTACTTCCCCGCGGCACCCACACCTCTGCGAGAACCAAGACCTGGATATTTTAAGTTCTTGGATGAATGTACAGAAAAGATCACTGAAGATTGTGCGAAACAGTTCTTCTCGACAATATTTATTAGCGGAACTACGTCTGACGAATGCTGCCGACAGCTTGTGTTAGAGGGCCAAACTTGCCACGATGAATTTGTCAAGTATATCTCACACGGACCGCAATTTAAGGATCGCGTGTCAGAATATTGGGCGAAGAGTGAAGAATTATATAAGAGGTGTGTTGCACTTGTTGACCCTCCAGTCATTGCTTAAGCCTACGAGAGCCCTTTACAATAAGCTCTCTGTCGAGTGCTAGTCAGAACTTTTCGTGAACAACAGATGTAATCCTTAATATAGAAGGACAAGGAAATGATTTAAATGCCATACAGCAAATCCCAAAAATTTAATGATGCAAGTTATACACTCGTTTAAAAACGAAAGTGAAGCCCAAAAATAGAAAAAACAAAAAATAAAACAACCCATTAAAACAATCACAACCGTCAGCTGTGACGTGGCGATAGAGCGATAATTTGGTCTACGTTGATTGTTTACTGTTTTATTTTGTGCGTTTATTTGACTTTGACTGATTACTTATTTTGTTCAAAAGAACAAAAAAAAAAAAAAAACAATCACAACCGAAAAAGTATTGGAAAAGCGTTGTAGAATTCTTGAAGGTAAAATACGTCGTCTCCTTCCAATAAAAACACCACATATCACCAGTCATATTCATCTCAAAATAACGACAAACAAATACAAGATATATTTCGGAAACAACTAACATGGCAGGCATCAACAACCACTCCATCATCCTGGCTACCTCTCTTTTGTTTTATTATTTTTTATTTTAAATAAATTATTATTTGATGCAAAATTATTAGTGAGTTATCAAAAAAATAATAATAAAATTTTTTACTTTTTAATATGTATAACTCACATATGAGGTTATCTCTCATTATTTTTTAATTTTCTTTTTTATTTACAAAATTCTCATAATTAATTGTTTTTATTTGTATTTAATTCTGAATTATTAAAAAAAAATAGTAATAACAATAATAATTAAAAAAAATAAAAAAATTAAATAAAAGAAAAAAAAGTAATGAAATAACTCTTGTACTGTTTAAATTATTAATTCAAAAGAACTTTAATATATATATTTTTTTATCTTTTGTATAAAAATTTGTTTCTCAAATTTTTATTGATCTCTTTTTATTTTTCTCTATGGTTGTATGCAAATTGAGGTAATTATCCTCCTCAATTCTCGCTTCATGACAAGGACTAGAAAAGGAATACAAGAATCTTGCTTTCACTGATATAACACGAAAAAGCTTGCCATTACTTTGAAGAAGAAGACGAGAATTATTCCTTCTATTGAACATTTCCTTGTGCTTTTCAGAATTTTCCATAAAACCCCCTTCTTTGTTATCCTCAATCAGAACCCCACAAGACCCATTTGGTCAAAACCCTCAAACTCAAAGTCCCTTTTCGGGTTTAAAGTTTTATGATTCATTTTCAATGCAGTCCGAAATAACCCGAGTATTCGATGCCCTCGGTCACTTGGGATGTGGTCCAAGGCAAGGGAGAGCTTGTCAATCTTGTTATTGCATTTGGTTATGTAAGTCTTTGGGAATAATTCTTGACGAATTGGATAGCTTAGAGCTGTCATCCACCATACGGTGCCAAGGCCAAGGATTTAGTCATGGCTGTGGTCTCGGAATGCATATACAAGTAAACCATCTTCTTGTTCCTTTCAAGTAATATAAAAGGCAATCAATAAACAAACAAGAGTAAAAATATTATAGAGTTTATACTTTTCCTCCTTTTATGCTATTTCATATTTGTAAATCCAAAAGCATTTGAAGGATTCTTTTTATTATATCTGTTATTCAGTAATAGTTCTTATTAGCTCTATTGTAAAGCACAATAGGACTTGTATTCTTCTTAAGCCATGACCGGAGGGTCAACTAGTGCGGCACACCACTTATATAGTTGTTCACTCTTTGCCAAATATTCCAACAAGTGATCCTTAAATTGTGGTCCATGGAAGATATACTTCATAAATTCATTGTGGCCAGTTTGTCCCTCCAACACGAGCTTTATGTCACGAAGTTAGGCTTTGAACGTGCTAACCCGCGCGGCACTTAGTCGATCTTGTGTGTGAAGATGAGCTAAGTAAGCCTTTGAGAGTTTGAGAGAATCAGCGGAAAGCGTTGGGCAGCAAGTAAGGACTTGAAATTGCAAGAGGAAGAGAGATAGCACAAGAGAGATTTGCAAGTGAGCTTGTATTGAGTATGCAAAGGTGTGTAATGATATACAAAGATATGCAGAGGTGATTTTACAAATGAGTGGAGTGACCTATTTATAGTTGCTCCACCTCCTCAATATGTGGCTAGAAATGACTATCTAGAATATTTACAAGGAAAGTTCTAGATAAAGCATCTAAAAGGGTCTTTCAAGAAGGTTCTAGGGAGCCTTGGAGATTTGCCCCCTTCCGAATTTTTCTAAGCTGCCATAGTGTAATCTGCTGGAAGTCTCTAGATGTAGACTTTTCTGCATGCTTCTGGAGCCTTCTCTTGCTAGATTTGGGCAGCAAAGAGGGCTGGGCAATGTTGGCAGCCCAGGGAAGTTTGTCTTCCCACATGTTTGATGGGCTGGAGAAGAAGTTTCCCCGTGACATCCTCTCCCACTTAATTCTGCGACGTCCTCGTCGCAGTCTCGGGCTTACATTGTCGAGGGTGCTCAGCGGATTAGAGCTGGTTTTATCATCCCTACTTAACCTCTTGGTCTGGCAAAGAGGTTTCCTAGGATGAAGCTTCTCCTGTACTTGGAAGTGATTCGTCACAACATTGCTAATTGTGATCACGAACTTTCTTCCAAGGAGATAACATCTCCAAGTGCGCAAGTGATGGATAACGGTTGTCTTCTCCTTGTCTCGGATGGTGTATCGCTTCTCCATATTGTCAAGCTTGCGGCTTTGGTAGGCAATTGGATGCCTATGTTACATTAGGGCTCTGCCAATGGCAAAGTTGGTTGCATCAGTGTGGACTTTGAAGGGCTTTTCATAGTCCGAGAGTACCATAGCGGGCTCTTCAGAGATTGCTCGCTTCAACCTCTTGAAGGAAGCTTGACATTCACTCGCCCAATGCCAAGTGTGGTTCTTCTTGAGCAGGTCGGTTAAGGGTGCAGTTACGGCGGAGTATCCCTTAATGGACCGACGGTAGTAGTTAACAAGCCCCAGGAAGGATCGCAGTTCCAGGACCTTCTTCTGCTGGAAGAGGACAGGGGCACCGAAAGGGGCTTTCGATGGTCGAATGTAGCCCGAATCGGTTAGATCGTGGAGCTGCTTCCTCTGTGTAGTGAGCTCCAGTGGTGCCATGCGATAAGGGGCCATGGCAGGAGGTTTGGCACCGGATTCCAGCTCAATGTGGTGATCCACATCTCGCTTTGGTGGAAGCTTCTTCGGCAGCTCGGAAGGCATGACGTCCTCGAACTTGTTAAGGACTGCTTGGATGGGTTGCGGCAGTGCGGGATTTGGTGCTGCTACGTCTTCCCCGTCGTTTAGCTCCCTTATGGTAGCCATATAGCTTAGACCCGACTTTAGACCCCGCTTGAATTGTAAGGTAGAAATCATCGATAGTTGAGACTTCTCCTTACGCTTCAAGGGGACTACGCGGATCTTGTAATTGTGGACGACCACAAGAGATTTTGAGGCAGGAACGGGAAAAGCTGACACTTCGCAGAAAAATGCAAGACCTAACACCACCTTAAAGTCATCCAGGGGAATTATGGTAAAGTCTAACTTACCGGTCCATTCGCCAATCTGGATGGCTACTCCTTGTGCCATGCCTTGGACAGGTTTTGCTTCCGAGTTCACCGCTTTGATGGTGCCAATTCCCTTTGACAATTTGAGGCCTAGTCGGTTGGCCTCTTGCACGCCCATGAAATTGTGCGTTGCCCTTGTATTAAGCATCGCACAGGCTACTTTGCCGTTGATGGCAATGTCAGCGTACAACAGTCCCTTCTCCTTAGAGATTGTTGGTGAGGCACATTTTGAGATATTACCCAATTGTTGGATACATCCTATGTCACCTTGGGGCTCCTCCTTGTTGGCCTTCTCCGGGTCAAAAACCGTCATCATAGCATTCATTGCTTTACGTTTGGGGCAGTCTTTCACCCAGTGTGGTCCGTCACAAATGAAACAAGGGCTAGGGGGATTACCTTGATTTCGCGTACCCGCAGACTTCTTCTCATGCTTGGGACGGCCATTTGAGGGTCTATGCTGTCCACCCTCGTTATGACCAGAATCTTGCTTCCTCTGTCCTGTTTTCTCTCCTCCACTTTTGCCAGAGTTTGGCTGATTGCTTTTGGAGTGGGCGAAGTAGTCGACGAAGGTCTCTGCAGTGACAATGGCAGCATCCAAGGTCTGCACATTACGCCTCTCTAACTCGGCTCTCGCCCAATCTTTCAAGCCATCTTTGAAGTAGAAGAGAAGTTCTCTATCGGACATCTCGATTTCAAGCATAAGGGTAGTGAATTCCGTGATGTAGTCAGAAATACTACCTGTCTGGGTTAGGCGATGCAACTTTCCCCTCGCTTCGCTGTCTGCATTGTGAGGGACAAAGTACCTACGTACCTCAGCCTTGAATTGCTCCCAAATGTCGATGATGCACAAGCCCTTCTCCCTCTCGGAGTGCTTACGTCTCCACCAAAGTTGGGCAGCATCTCTTAAGAAGATTGGGGCGTTGCCCACCTTGGCAAGGTCGTCGACAACCCCCATGGCCTCGAAGTACTGTTCAAGGCCGAACAGAAAGTTCTCCACGACAATGGCGTTACGTGTGCCGTTGTACATGACAGGTTTTGGAACCTTCAAGCCGCATACTGTCGTGGCGCTAGTAGTGGCAGCAGTACTAGCGGTAAGGGAACTGCTTCGGCGCAGCGAATCCATCTCCCTACACAGGTCGTGAATCTCTCCTTCAACGAACTCGCGTAGACTGGACAGATCTTGATTGAGGGAGCGTAGTTCTCCCTTGAATGAGCGACCAAACTCTTCGATCATGATTTTGGCAGCTCGAGTGATCTCTGCATTCTTGTGGATCAAGTTATCGACTTGATCGCTGAGGTCGCCAATAACAGAGCTTATATCGGTGATACTCCGCTCCAAGCCAGCAACACGAGTGTCCATGGTTTCCTTCGCTGGAGCCTTGGACTTGCTCCGCTTGGCAGGGGCACGCTGGACCTCATGCCCACGAGATTGTTCCCTCGCTTGTTGCTCCTCCACGGTGGTTACAACAAATCCTTCTTCGCTTGCCATGCTTGCAATCTCAGCAAACAACGAACGGACAGGTTTGGAACTTGGCTCTGATACCACCTGTCACGGAGTTAGGCTTTGGACGTGCTAACCCACGCGGCACTTAGTCGATCTTGTGTGTGAAGATGAACTAAGTAAGCCTTTGAGAGTTTGAGAGAATCAGCGGAAAGCCTTGAGCGGCAAGTAAGGACTTGGAATTGCAAGAGGAAAAGAGAGAGTATAAGAGAGATTTGCAAGTGAGCTTGTATTGAGTATGCAAAGGTGTGCAAAGATATACAAAGATATGCAGAGGTGATTTTACAAATGAGTAGAGTGACCTATTTATAGTTGCTCCACCTCCTCAATGTGTGGTTAAAAATGACTATTTAGAATATTTACAAGGAAAGTTCTAGATAAAGCATCTAAAAGGGTCTTTCAAGAAGGTTCTAGGGAGCCTTGGAGATTTGCCCCCTTCCGGAATTTTCTAGGCTGCCATAGTGTAATCTGCTGGAAGTCTCTAGATGTAGACTTTTCTGTATGTTTCCGGAGCCTTCTCCTGCTGGATTTGGGCAGCAAAGAGGACTGGGCAATGTTGGCAGCCCAGGGAAGTTCTTCCTAGCCCGATTTTTGTCTTTCCACATATTTGATGGGCTGGAGAAGAAGTTTCCCCGTGACATTTAGGCAGCATTGGTCAGACGTAGTTCCACTAAGAAATATCGTTGAGAAGAACTGTTTTGCACAATCCTGGCTGGTTTTTCCTGTACATTCATCCAGGAATTTAAAATATCCAGGTTTTGGTGTCATCCAGAATATCCCACTAAGAACATTGCCAGGACGATGGAGTAGTTGATGCCTGCCATGTTGGTTGATTCCAAAATATATCTTATGCTTGTTGTTATTTTGGAATGAATGTGAGGTATGTTGCATCGATTTCTATAACGCTTTTTTCAATACTTTTGCGGTTGAAATTGTTTCATTTAGTTTTAATGGAATTAAACATGGTTGTTTTTCTTTCTGTTTTCTGGGCCCACTTTTGTTTTTGAGTTTACCACTTACGGCGTCAAATTTTTCTGACCATAAATCATTTCCTGTCCTTTTTTTATTACGGTAAGAAATACCCTTTTTCTTTTTTTCTTTCTTGTTTGAAAGCACGGTAAGAAATACCTAAAGCCAAGATGCATCCGCCATGCATATAAGACAAACGTCACTCAACTAACCAGCTAATATTTAGGTTGACAGCTCTAGAAAGGGTCCCGTGCTCTTACCAGTAATATACAATGACGACAATAACAACTAGCTTCAAGTAATAATATAGGGAGAAAAAAAAATACTCATTTAAGAGAAATATCTTGTATAAATATTACACTTATTTCTTTATAGTATTAAAAAATTTAATTGTAAAGATTTTTATTTTAATTTATTATTTTTAATATAATTTATTTATAATTTTATACGATATAATAAATCAATTTATTTTAAATAAAAAAATAATAAAATAAATTTATATAATATTAAAGAGTAATTAAGTTATATTTAAAAATGAATAAAAAGAATAAATATTGTTATAATTATTAAATTTTAAATTTTAAAATTTTTAATTAAAAAAATAAATAATTTTTTATTTTGTAAAACACACGCTGGATTTACTCCAACTCTTCTCTAAAATATTTTCGTATACTCATCCACCTTTTTCCGTAACTCTTAAATATAATTGATTTTGTTAGGATTGGACATGTTTGTTTTGTCTCCGCATTAGACAAGGATCCTACTGCAATTCAGAATGGCAAACCGTAGTGGATTCCAAACACCGACGCAAGAACACACACGCTGTAAGGCGCAATACATCCAGAACACAACTTCCGCTCCACTTTGACAAGCTTGAATTGTAAAAGACAAGACCGAGGGTTACCACTTTCCAGCAGCAGCAAGAATGAAGCAACAATCGAACAAAAGCCAAGAGGTTCCGCCGGCTCAAGCTAAGAATACGAGTTTTGAGAACAAGGTCAGCAAATTGCTTCGAGATGTCAATACTGACGAAGGTCCCTTGCGACATTGGGACGCGTACTGCGAGATCGCTTCTCTTTTCTCCGAGAAACCAGATTTTATTGCGCAACTTAGGACGTTGCTAGCGGCCTCTTCCTCGGGGAATTCTTTGCCGGAAGAACGCAGCTTGCCTTGAATAACCAACGCCAAGAAGCGCGAGACTCTGAAGCTTTTCGGTTTTTCACGTCAATTATTATTTGTAGGAGGCCTGGCATTCATCTCAACCTCGCGCCTTTATTTTTTTTTATTTATTTTTTTTTGAATTTTTTTTCGTCACCTCAAAAGAATTATTTGTAATTTAGGGTTTTTTTTTTATATACTTTACCAGGTTGGTCTTCTTCTTCTTTTTTTTTTAAGGAAAATATTTTAGTTTATAATATTTGCTCCTGCTTATGTTTGCTCTCTTTTCGAGTAACATCCTATCTTTAGAAGTAAAAATTGAATTGCCCTAGTCTTCATTGGACATGCAAGTGCAAAATTTGGATCGACAAACAGTAGTTCCTCTGTTTTGCTTTAATCAGAAGAGCGTCGAATAATTGGATTCATTTTTTGCAATTAAAGAAAATTTGTCTTAGCATCGTCCTAACAACTTTACTAAATTTTTTTTTCAAAAAGAAAAAAAAAAACTAATTGCAAAGACTTTTTCTCTCTCTAAAAAAGTTTAGTTAATTCAAACTAAATTTAAAATTAAAATTTTACTGATATTATTCATTGAGATTTAATAAGAATTGAGGTAGGAGCACATAACCATTTCTAGAGTTGTCACCCTAAATACAAGATGGTTAGTTTTGATCAAACCAGTGATTTTGGTCTTCCATGGCAAAAGCATCTTGGCTTAAGGTATCTCTTATCGTAATATAAAAGGACGGGAAATGATTAGCAGGTCATAATGCAAATCTGAAAATTTTAATGATGTAAGTTATAAATTCAAAAACAACAGTGGAATATTTAATCCCATTAAGACACTCTTAACTGCGAAAAGTACTGAGAAAGCGTTATAAAAATTTGAATGCAGCATACCTCATTTCCTTCCTATAAAGACACCACTCAATCACCATTCAAATTCATTCCAAAATAACAACAAACAAATACAAGATATATCATCTTGGAATCAACTAACATGGCGGGCGTCAACCACTCCATCATCTCGGCCATGCTCTTACTCGGTGGAATATTGTTGATGGCACCAAAAACTACAACTGCAATTTACTTCCCCGCGGCACCCACACCTCTGCGAGAACCAAGACCTGGATATTTTAAGTTCTTGGATGAATGTACAGAAAAGATCACTGAAGATTGTGCGAAACAGTTCTTCTCGACAATATTTATTAGCGGAACTACGTCTGACGAATGCTGCCGACAGCTTGTGTTAGAGGGCCAAACTTGCCACGATGAATTTGTCAAGTATATCTCACACGGACCGCAATTTAAGGATCGCGTGTCAGAGTATTGGGCGAAGAGTGAAGAATTATATAAGAGGTGTGTTGCACTTGTTGACCCACCAGTCATTGCTTAAGCCTACTAGAGCCCTTTACAATAAGCTCTCTGTCGAGTGCTAGTCAGAACTTTTCGTGAACAACAGATGTAATCCTTAATATAGAAGGACAAGGAAATGATTTAAATGCCATACAGCAAATCCCAAAAATTTAATGATGCAAGTTATACACTCGTTTAAAAACAAAAGTGAAGCCCAAAAATAGGAAAAACAAAAAATAAAACAACCCATTAAAACAATCACAACCGTCAGCTGAGACGTGGCGATAGAGCGATAATTTGGTCTACGTTGATTGTTTACTGTTTTATTTTGTGCGTTTATTTGACTTTGACTGATTACTTATTTTGTTCAAAAGAAGAAAAAAAAAAAAAAACAATCACAACCGAAGAAGTATTGGAAAAGCGTTGTAGAAATCTTGAAGGTAAAATACGTCGTCTCCTTCCAATAAAAACACCACATATCACCAGTCATATTCATCTCAAAATAACGGCAAACAAATACAAGATATATTTCGGAATCAACTAGCATGGCAGGCATCAACAACCACTCCATCATCCTGGCTACCTCTCTTTTGTTTTATTATTTTTTTATTTTAAATAAATTATTATTTGATGCAAAATTATTAGTGAGTTATTAAAAAAAATAATAAAATTTTTTACCATTTAATATGTATAACTCACACGTAAGGTTATTTCTTATTCTTTTTTAATTTTCTTTTTTATTTATAAAATTATTGTTACTAAGTTTTTTATATATATTTAATTTTGAATTACTATAAAAAGAAACAGTAATAATGATAATAATTAAATAAATTAAATAAAAAAATAATGAAATAATTATTGTACTGTTGAAATTGTTAATTTGAGAGAACTTAAATTTGTTTCTTAAATTTTTATTGATCTCTTTTTATTTTTCTCTATGGTTGTATGCAAATTGAGGTAATCATCCTCCTCAATTCTCGCTTCATGAGAAGGACTAGAAAAGGAATACAAGAATCTTGCTTTCACTGATATAACACGAAAAAGCTTGCCATTACTTTGAAGAAGAAGATGAGAATTATTCCTTTTATTGAACATTTCCTTGTGCTTTTCAGAATTTTCCATAAAACCCCCTTCTTTGTTATCCTCAATCAGAACCCCACAAGACCCATTTGGTCAAAACCCTCAAACTCAAAGTCCCTTTTCGGGTTTAAAGTTTTATGATTCATTTTCAATGCAGTCCGAAATAACCCGAGTATTCGATGCCCTCGGTCACTTGGGATGTGGTCCAAGGCAAGGGAGAGCTTGTCAATCTTGTTATTACATTTGGTTATGTAAGTCTTTGGGAATAATTCTTGACGAATTGGATAGCTTAGAGTTGTCATCCACCATACGGTGCCAAGGCCAAGGATTTAGTCATGGCTGTGGTCTCGGAATGCATATACAAGTAAACCATCTTCTCGTTCCTTTCAAGTAATATAATCGGCAATCACTAAACAAACAAGAGTAAAAATATTATAGAGTTTATACTTTTCCTCCTTTTATGCTATTTCATATTTGTAAATCCAAAAGCATTTGAAGGATTCTTTCTATTATATCTGTTATTCAGGAATAGTTCTTATTAGCTCTATTGTAAAGCACAATAGGACTTGTATTCTTCTTAAGCCGTGACCGGAGGGTCAACTAGTGCGGCACACCACTTATATAGTTGTTCACTCTTTGCCAAATATTCCAACAAGTGATCCTTAAATTGTGGTCCATGGAAGATATACTTCATAAATTCATTGTGGCCAGTTTGTCCCTCCAACACGAGCTTTAGGCAGCATTGGTCAGACCTAGTTCCACTAAGAAATATCGTTGAGAAGAACTGTTTTGCCCAATCCTGGCTGGTTTTTCCTGTGCATTCATCCAGGAATTTAAAATATCCAGGTTTTGGTGTCATCAAGAATATCCCACTAAGAACATTGCCAGGACGATGGAGTAGTTGATGCCTGCCATGTTGGTTGATTCCAAAATATATCTTATGTTTGTTGTTATTTTGGAATGAATGTGAGGTATGTTGCATCGATTTCTATAACGCTTTTTTCAATACTTTTGCGGTTGAAATTGTTTCAATTAGTTTTAATGGAATTAAACATGGTTGTTTTTCTTTCTGTTTTCTCGGTCCACTTTTGTTTTCGAGTTTATCACTTACGTCGTCAAATTTTTCTGATCATAAATCATTTCCTGTCCTTTTTTATTACGGTAAGAAATACCCTTTTTCTTTTTTTTTTTCTTGTTTGAAAGCACGGTAAGAAATACCTAAAGCCAAGATGCATCCGCCATGCCTATAAGACAAACGTCACTCCTTTGATCAAAACTAACCAGCTAATATTTAGGTTGACAGCTCTAGAAAGGGTTCCGTGCTCTTACCAGTAATATACAATGACGACAATAACAACTAGCTTCAAGTAATAATATAGGGAGAAAAAAAAATACTCATTTAAGAGAAATATCTTGGATAAATATTACACTTATTTCTTTATAGTATTAAAAAATTTAATTGTAAAGATTTTTATTTTAATTTATTACTTTCTAATATAATTTATTTATAATTTTATACAATATAATAAATAAATTTATTTTAAATAAAAAATAATAAAATAAATTTATATAATATAAAAGAGTAATTAAGTTATATTTAAAAATAAAACAAAAATAAAGATTGTTGTGATTATTCAATTTTAAATTTTAAACTTTTCAATTAAAAAAATAAATAATTTTTTATTTTGTAAAACACACACTGGATTTACTCCAACTCTTCTCTAAAATATTTTCGTATACTCATCCACCTTTTTCCGTAACTCTTAAATATAATTGATTTTGTTAGGATTGGACATGTTTGTTTTGTCTCCGCATTAGACAAGGATCCTACTGCAATTCAGAATGGCAAACCGTAGTGGATTCCAAACACCGACGCAAGAACACACACTATATATATATACACACACACGCTGTAAGGCGCAATAAATCCAGAACACAACTTCCGCTCCACTTTGACAAGCTTGAATTGTAAAAGACAAGACCGAGGGTTACCACTTTCCAGCAGCAGCAAGAATGAAGCAACAATCGAACAAAAGCCAAGAGGTTCCGCCGGCTCAAGCTAAGAATACGAGTTTTGAGAACAAGGTCAGCAAATTGCTTCGAGATGTATTAGGGTGAATATTTGGTGGCTGAAGTTTCGGCTGTCTTGTATATGTTAGTATATATCTATATTTTGTAATTAGGTAAATTGGGACTAAAGTTACGGAATTTTGGGGTGTACATTGTATATATATAACATAGCAGGTTGCAATGAAAGGAGGCCGACGAAAACTTTTCCCTTTTTATTCTCAGTTTAACATGGTATCAGAGCTAAGTTGAGAAGCAATTCAAATTCCCCGTGCTTGGTGGTCCTAGCCCTCCTGTTAAAGATTTGTCTCACTATGCTGGGTATTATAGGCTTCCCCATTCGAAAGTTGCAAGGACTGAAAGGCCGGAGTACCGCCGGCTGGAGGTAAGAATGGCAACGTGGTTGAGGGAGGAGAAAAGAAAGTCGGCGACGTAGATGATTTTGCTCCTTTGGTGTCGGCCAAGGTGCTCTGAAACAATACCGAATCAGGCTGCAACGTGGATGATTTTGCTCCTTTGGTGTCGGCCAAGGTGCTTTGAAACAATACCGAACCCTTAAACTATAAACCCTAGGACGATGGCAGATCAAAAGGCCTCAAGTTCGAGGAACAATTCTCCGTTCTTATTGGGCGCGAATGACAACCCAGGCAATTTAATTACGCAGACACAATTCAAAGGACCAAACTACGAAGAATGGGCTAAGGCCATGAGGATTTCGTTGAGGGAAAAAAAAGAAACAAGGTTTCGTTGATGGCACCATTAAGGAACCGAACCAGAACTCAAATGAAATTGATGATTGATGGACAATAAACTCCATGATTGTGTCATGGACCTTTAACACCATCGAACCAGGCTTGCGTTCCATGATCTCATACAAGGAAACGACAAGGGAATTATGGGCAGATATTCAATAGCGATTCTCTGTTCGTAATGGTACGCGAGTTCATCAATTGAAAACAGAGGTTGCAAATTGCAAACAAAACGGGGATTCGATCATGACTTATTATGGACGACTCAAGAAACTGTGGGATGATTTGAATGATTATGATCCTATGCCTACTTGTTCTTGTAATGGATGCAAGTGTAACTTCGTTACACGACTTCAACAGCGTCAAGAGGATGAGCAGGTGCATCAATTCCTCATGGGGCTTGATGAATCATCTTATGGTAATGTTCGCTCCAATATCATCGCTTTACACCCTCTTCCAAACCTTCATAGGGTTTATTCTCAAGTTACAGAGCAAGAACAAATGCAGGTGATGACGCGAGTGGCTCCCATTCGGTCTGATCCGGTGAGCTTTGCCATGAAAATAGTCAGCTCAGGTCCTCAGAATTCAGGGGGGGACCGAAAAGACAATGGAGTAATTTGCTCCCACGGCCAGAAACCAGGACATAGCATGGACACATGCTTTCGTCTACATGGCTATCCTGACTAGTAGCCAGGAAATTCGACTCAAGGAAGAGGCAGAGGACGTGGTAACCAGGGACGCGGTCGTGGAAGAGTAGCACTCGCTAATGTTGCACAAGGGGCAGAAGGAGCAGTTGCTAATGTTCCTCATGGGGGACCACTTAATGATTCTGATAAAACTGGGTTGAAGACCCTGAGTAAAGATGATTGGGAGACTTTGAAGTCTCTCTAGAACACTCACACGAATAATACATCTATTGCTCAACCAAGGCTTAATGGTAAGACATATTTACAATGACTGTTTGACACAGGTGCGTCACATCATATGACGGGCAAGGAAACTGCATTTGTAGAGTTTCAAGGAATATCTCATTGTCCCGTGAAAATGCCGAACGGTGAATACGTTATGGCAATAGGAGAAGGAACAGTTCTTGTAGGAAAATTATTTCTCAAGGGTGTTTTATATGTCCCTAAAATACGATGCAATTTGATATCTGTTTCAAAATTAGCCCGAGACAAAGTTCATATTTTGAAATTCACTGATCGTTTATGTGTTGTTCAGGACCGCACTTTAAGGATGCTGATTGGAGTGGGTGAAGAGCTTGGGGGGTTGTATGTTGCACGAAGAGAGCTTCTGGTCAGTGCTTATGGAGCCATTGCAGTCAAGAATATGGGTCTATGGCATAAAAGATTAGGACATCCCTCTATGCGAGTCATAGAAAAACTCCCTACAATAGAAGGTAGTACCAAGATAAATAAAGAGGTTCATGAACCTTGTGATGTTTGTTTCCGGGCAAAAAAAACTCGTATTCCTTTTTCTATTAGTGACAATAAAGTTGGTGATATCTTTGACTTAATTCATTATGATTTGTGGGGAGCTTATCGAGAGGCTAGTTTTTGTGGTGCTGCTTATTTTCTGACTATTGTTGATGACTGTTCTCGTGGTGTATGGGTTTATTTGTTAAAAGGGAAACATGAGGTCCCATATGTGGTTAAGAATTTTTTCGCTATGACCGAGAGACAATTCAATAAACAAGTCAAAATTATACGTAATGACAATGATACAGAGTTTACTTGTTTAGGTGATTATTTTAAGGGACGTGAGATTATTCATCAAACCTCCATGGTTGAGACACCTCAACAAAATGGAAGAGTTGAGAGGAAACATCGACACATTTTGAATGTTGGTAGGTCGCTCCATTTTCAAGCTAACTTGCCCATTCAATTTTGAGGAGAATGCATTCTCACTGCAGGATATTTAATTAATCATACTCCATCATCGATTTTGGGTGGAAAAACTCCATATGAAATTTTGTTTGGAAGCCCTCCATTTATTTCTCATCTTAGGGTATTTGGTTGCCTATGCTACGTTAAGAACATTAATCGGGACAAGGATAAGTTTGCAAATCGAAGTCATAAGTGCGTATTCATGGGTTATCCTTATGGTAAAAGGGGTGAAGGGTGTATGATCTAGATAGGAAAGTTTGCTTTGAAAGTCGAGATGTAGAGTTCGTTGAGCACATGTTTCCTTTTGTCCATATAGACTCTACCAAGCAAGCAACTCCAGATTCCCGGTCTGCTGTCATTGAATCTACTATATTGGAGAACGTGCCTGAGATTGAGGCACCTCTGCCAACCTCTAAATATGATGGACAGTCCGTGGAAGAGGGTGTGACAGCAGATGGGGTCGTACCAGTACCGGAAGTTGCAGAGGTTACGGGTGCAACGAATGATCTTGGACGCAGCAAACGGGCACGACAGCCTTCAGTTCGTTCGCATGACTATGTGTTGCATACAGTTGCCCTCAATCCCTCGAGCTCTCCTTCCTCTTCCTTGGCATCCTCAGGTACGCCCTACCCCATCACAAACTATGTGAATTATACTAAATTTTCCTTGTTGCATCGTCGATTCGTGGCTGCAGTGACTATAGGATTGAACCAACCAGTTTTAAAGAGGCCATGCAGCATTCATGTTGGCGTGAGGCAATGAAAAAGGAGGTTGAGGCACTAGAGGATAATGAAACATGGACAATTGCTACTTTGCCTAAGGGAAAGAAGGCTCTTGGTAGTAAATGGGTCTACAAAATCAAGTATCATACAAACGGAACCATCGAGCGATACAAGGCACGCTTGGTTGTTTTCGGGAATCACCAGGTCGAGGGTCTGGATTATAACGAGACGTTCGCACCTATTGCAAAGATGGTCACGGTTTGTACCTTCTCAGCAGTAGCAGCGATCCGTGGGTGGGAATTGCATCAGATGGATGTGCACAATGCATTTTTGAATGACGATCTTGAGGAGGAAGTTTATATGCGTTTTCCACCAGGCTTTATGACACTCGGAACGGATAAAGTGTGTTGTCTGCGCAAGTCTCTCTACGGGTTGCGACAGGCACCGCGGTGTTGGTTTGCCAAGCTTGCTGCGACTCTGGTTCAATATGGATTTCAGCAATCTGGCTCAGACTATTCTTTGTTCACATTTCGGCATGGCAAAGTTCAGTTGACCATTTTGGTCTATGTGAATGATCTGGTGATAGGTGGGACTGATAGTGATGTCATTCAGGCGTTTAAAACTTACTTGAATGCTTGTTTCCACATGAAAGACCTTGGCAAATTGAAGTACTTCCTAGGTCTTGAAGTAGCGCGAAATTCGACTGGGATTTTCCTTTGTCAGAGAAAATATGCTCTCGATATTATTTCTAAGACCGGTTTGTTAGGTGCTAAACCTGTCGGCACACCAATGGAACAAAATCATCACCTCGCTTTGGCTAAGGATGCGCCTCTTCTTGATCCTATGTCTTATCGGCGTCTTATTGGTCGTCTCATCTACCTGACAATTACTCAATTTGAATTGTCTTATTGTGTGCATATCTTAGCACAATTTATGTAGGAGTCATGTCACAGTCATTGGGAGGTAGCCCTTCGAGTTGTTCGTTTCTTAAAACTTCATCCTAAGTAAGGTCTTCTGCTCCGCTCTGATTCCTCTCTTCATTTTACGGCTTATTGTGATGCGGATTGGGCGAGTTGCCCCTTGACTCGACGTTCTTTGACGGTATATTTTGTCTTTCTTGGGAACTCTTCAATTTCCTGGAAAACGAAAAAACAGCATACTGTATCTCGATCTTCGGCTGAGGCAGAGTATCAATCTTTGGCCTCTACAACTTGTGAATTGAAATGGCTCAAGAGTTTGTTAGTTTCTCTTAGCATCCCTCACTCATCTCCTATGCGGATTTATTGTGATAGCCAGTCAGCTCTTCACCTTGCTCACAACCTTGTGTTTCATGAACGCACCAAGCACATCGAGGTTGATTGTCACTTTGTTCGTGATGAGATTCGTCGTGGTATCATTCTTCCTCCACCTGTATCCTCATCTCACCAACTCGCTGATATCCTTACCAAAGCTCTTGGCAAACGTTCGTTTGATGTCAATTCTCTGCAAGTTGGGCATTTCCGATTTTCATACTCCAACTTGAGGGGGGTATTAGGGTGAATATTTGGTGGTTGAAGTTTCGGCTTGTATATATATAACATAACAGGTTACAATGAAAGGAGGCCGACAAAAACTTTTTCCTTTTTCTTCTCGGTTTAACAAGATGTCAATACTGACGAAGGTCTCTTGCGACATTGGGACGCGTACAAGGAAGGTCACATCAGCAGGCACGACCTCTTCTGCGAGATCGCTTCTCTTTTCTCCGAGAAACCAGATTTTATTGCGCAACTTAGGACGTTGCTAACGGCCTCTTCCTCGGGGAATTCTTTGCCGGAAGAACGCAGCTTGCCTTGAATGACCAACGCCAAGAACCGCGAGACTCTGAAGCTTTTCGGTTTTTCACGCCAATTATTATTTGTAGGAGGCCTGGCATTCATCTCAACCTCTCCCCTTTATTTTTTTTTATTTTTTATTTTTTTTTGAATTTTTTTCGACACCTCAAAAGAATTATTTGTAATTTAGGGTTTTTTTTTATATACTTTACCAGGTTGGTCTTCTTGTTTTTTTTTTAAAGAAAATATTTTAGTTTATAATATTTGCTCCTGCTTATGTTTCCTCTCTTTTCGAGTAACATCCTATCTTTAGAAGTAAAAATTGAATTGCCCTAGTCTTCATTGGACATGCAAGTGCAAAATTTGGATCGACAAACAGTAGTTCCTCTCTTTTGCTTTAATCAGATGAGCGTCGAATAATTCGATTCATTTTTTGCAATTAAAGAAAATTTGTCTTAGTATCGTCCTAACAATTTTACTAAATTTTTTTTTCAAAAAAAAACAAAAATTAATTGCAAAGACTTTTTCTCCTTCTAAAAAAGTTTAGTTAATTCAAACTAAATTTAAAATTAAAATTTTACCGATATTATTGATTGAGATTTAATACGAATTGAGGTGGGAGCACATAACCATTTTTAGAGTTGTCAGCCTAAATACAAGATGGTTAGTTTTGATCAAACCAGTGATTTTGGTCTTCCATGGCAAAAGCATCTTGGCTTAAGGTATCTCTTATCGTAATATAAAAGGACGGGAAATGATTAGCAGGTCATAATGCAAATCTGAAAATTTTAATGATGTAAGTTATAAATTCAAAAACAACAGTGGAATATTTAATCCCATTAAGACACTCTTAACTGCGAAAAGTACTGAGAAAGCGTTATAAAAATTTGAATGCAGCATACCTCATTTCCTTCCTATAAAGACACCACTCAATCAGCATTCAAATTCATTCCAAAATAACAACAAACAAATACAAGATATATCATCTTGGAATCAACTAACATGGCGGGCGTCAACCACTCCATCATCTCGGCCATGCTCTTACTCGGTGGAATATTGTTGATGGCACCAAAAACTACAACTGCAATTTACTTCCCCGCGGCACCCACACCTCTGCGAGAACCAAGACCTGGATATTTTAAGTTCTTGGATGAATGTACAGAAAAGATCACTGAAGATTGTGCGAAACAGTTCTTCTCGACAATATTTATTAGCGGAACTACGTCTGACGAATGCTGCCGACAGCTTGTGTTAGAGGGCCAAACTTGCCACGATGAATTTGTCAAGTATATCTCACACGGACCGCAATTTAAGGATCGCGTGTCAGAGTATTGGGCGAAGAGTGAAGAATTATATAAGAGGTGTGTTGCACTTGTTGACCCTCCAGTCATTGCTTAAGCCTACTAGAGCCCTTTACAATAAGCTCTCTGTCGAGTGCTAGTCAGAACTTTTCGTGAACAACAGATGTAACAGAAAGAATCCTTCCAATACTTTTGGATTTACCACCATGAAATAATCCAAAAAAAAAATACTACTCTATAATATTTTTACTTTTATTTTTTTATTAATTTCTTTTTATATTACTCACAAGAAAAAAAATGTTTACTTTATATTATAATAAAAAAATACACACAAACACATTTATATATTATAATATTATAATTATTAATTATAAATATTTAATATTTAGATACGTAATAATTATTATTATTATTATTATTTATTAACTGATTATAATATAATAAAATAAACTCAAATTTGAAATATTTTAAGACGAGAATATAATAGAACTAAATAATAGAAAAGACCCAACAACCTCTTGGAAATGATTGTTCTATTAGTGTACAGCGATAGAAACCTTTACGTCCTTATTCTCGCCTCTGCTCCATACTTTCTCATTCCTGACTGAAAAAATGCCAGAATTTCATTGAGGTGGAATGGGGAAAATTGCACGCGTACAGCAGCAGATGAAGCCTAATAATCAGAAGTGTACTATGCACGGATCCAAACTTTGCCTTAAATTGTTAAGTTTAGTTTGTGGCGCAACAAGCAAAACAAATCATAGGCCCACGTATTAATGTCTCAACAGTTCTTGTTACGAACCAAGTGATTGGTTACCTCAAGAGGGCAAACCAGCGTATGATTACTGTTTAATTAGAAGAACATCTAATAATTGGATTCGTTTTGCAATCAAAGAAACTTTTTCTTAGCATCATCTGGCAATTTTACTACTTTGAAAAAAAAAAAAAGAAAATGCAAGTACATAAAACAATATTCTCTTAAATGATTTTTTTTTTTTTTTTGTGTATTGTAACTTAAGGTTAGCCAATTCCAATTAAATTTAGACTTAAAAGGTTTTTCTTCTTGTATATTATGGTTTGAGATTTGGGATGAATTGGGGTAGGGGCACAAAATACTAGATGGTTAGATTGATCAAACGAGTGATATTAGTGTTACATGGCAAATAGGTATTGGCTTGAGGTGTCTCTCATTTCCTTAATATTAAAAGACAAGGAATTGATTTAAATGTCATACGGGCAAATCCCAAAAATTGAGTGATGCAAGTTATACATTCATTTAAAAACAAAAGTGAAGCCCAAAAAAAGAAAAAACAGAAAATAAAACAATCATATTTAATGTCATTAAAACAATCACAACTGTCAGCTGAGATGTGGCGATGCAGATGTGGCGCGATAATTTAGTCTAGTAAACTATTTATTATTTTCTTTTATACGTTTATTTGACTTTGACTGTTTACTTATTTTGTCAAAAAATAAAAAATAAAAAACCAATCACAACTGCAAACTGGAAAAGCGTTATAGAAATCTTGAAGGTAAAATACGTCGTTTTCTTCCAATAAAAACACCACATATCACCAGTCATATTCATCCCAAAATAACTACAAGCAAATACAAGATATATTTCGGAATCAACTAACATGGCAGGCATCAGCAACCACTCCATCATCCTGGCTATGTTCTTAGTCGGTGGCATATCGTGGATGACACCAAAAACTACAACTGCAATCTTCTTTCCAGCACCCACACCCTTGCAAGAACCAAGAACTGGATATTTTAAGTTCTTGGATGAATGTACAGGAAAGACCAGCTAGGATTGTGCAAAACAGTTCTTCTCAACGGTATTTCTTAGTGGAATGCTGACCAATGCTGTTCAGAGCTTGTGTTGGAGGGCCAAACTTGCCACAATGAATTTGTGAAGTATATGGCTCATGGACCCCAATTTAAGGATCATCTGCCAGAAGAGGTGTGCTGCACTAGTTGACCCTCCAATGACGGCTTAAGAAGAATACGAGTCCTTCTGTGCTTGACGATATATGAAGTATCCGTCGAGTGCCAATAAGAACTTTCCATGGACATCAAATGTAATATATAGAATCCTTCCAATACTTTTGGAGTTACTAATATGAAATAATATCCAATATTGGAGAACACAAAAACTACCCTTTAATGTCTTTACTCTTGTTTCTTTATTAATTGCTTTTCCTATTACTCACAAGAAAGGGAAAAATAGTTTACTTTATATGTGCATTCCAGAATCCCTGGCCATGGCACCGTACTACCTCGAACAATTGGCAGCTAGAAAATATATTAATGGAAAAAGTACAGGCACATGGTGAATTGAATGTGCATCTAACAAATTGTATTATTATAACTAGTAGTTATAACAAAGCATGTTATGAACCAAGTGATTGGTTATTCAACAATAATCAAACAGGTACATGCCCGGGAGAGGTCGAACCCAGTATATAATTACACTTTGGATCATTGTGACCCTGTTCGTATTCCTGCTGGCAATGGTGAAAATCGATAGACAATGGCAATTAGATATGCTGATGAACCAGGAAACTGTCCAGGTCCGTCCAGCACGCCCGATAAATATAGGGCAGTTTCTGTGCATTCAATTTCCCATCAGGGCCAGCAGCAAGAAATTTCTTGGTAATCTTGTGCAAGATAATTTGATTTGATGATTCTGTCTGGAATTTAATATACTTTCCCTGGGATAAATGTTCTGTAGGCAGACTCGAGTGTCAGTAGCTAAGATTGACTGTTAGTATAGAATTTCTGCATGGCGACTGCTTAATTGGTTAAGGCTTCGGAAATCCAAACCAATGGCTGAAATGCATCCAAACCAATGGCGGAATTGCATCTTCCAGTTGAATAATGAGACGCGTATCTAGGCACTGCTGGATATGAGATTTACATAACAGACAGCCTGAAAGGTGCCCAATTGAACCAAAGGGACTTCAGGATTTTTAAAAGGCAAATCTCTCACTCTCTCTGTTTTTCTTTTTGGATAAATGAATAAGGCAAATGTCTGATAGCCTTAAAATCTTGTAAGAATTCTCTCTTTTTGTTGGGCTCATCTTCAACAGATGGTTTCACCGTAGTAGCTGAGGTGAGGCATAGAAGCTCAGCAATGCATAGAGAAAATTACGGATCAGCGCCCAAAAGATTTCCTTTGTGCACCTTATATTTTAAAAACAGTCGTTGTATTGCAGTGAGCCACATAGACTGAGATATTTGCCACATTTTCAAATGCAACGACATCATACTAATCTCAGTGTAACATCACTTTAATTAAACTAATAAGTTTCTATTCTAAAATTTAAATTTTTTTTTGCCAAAGATTATTAAAAATGCACCAACGTTAACATATTATCAAACCAACAAGCAGAATAAAATGTGTAAAAAAGTTCTCATTTTATTTCTTTTTTTTTTTTTTACAACTTCTAATATATTCTATAATACTTACTGCTCAGACATCCTATATTTTTGGTGTTAAAAAACTTTAATTTTAAAAAATAATAATAATAAATTTTTAATGCAGAAGCGTATCTACATCTGTCCAACCCAGTTTTTCTTTTTTTTTTCTTTTTTTTATTACGTTGATCTGTACATGATGTGAATATAAATCATTTTTTACTCCACCGCAAAATGTGCATCCTTTTTTAATTTCAACATGTCGGGTAGACGGAGATTCTTATGAAAAAAGAAAAAAAAAAAAAAAACCTTCCCACGTAGCTTAATTATGTGCTTGGTTCAAAAAAGAAGCTCAATTATGTGCACGCCATAGACGAAATCTGCATTGACCCACCTTAAACCCCTTGGATCGGATGGCGGTGGCGGTGGGGGGACCCGAGAGGGAAGACCGACTCGGGCCGGCATTCGTGTCCGTGATAAATGAATTTTTGATGGAGTAAGAGCTCGCAACACATACATATCAATCCGTGACCCATCGATTCGTCGCCCACATTTAATTTTACATTTCAAAAATAAGCTGTTCAGAGACGGCTCTGAACAGCTTATTTCATATCGCATTAAAACAAAAAGTTACCTAACACAACTCGTGAACTGCCAGTTTAACTGCACTGGCCGACCAGTCGCACAATAAGACAACAAGAAGCTGCCAAGAACGGCTCTCGTGAACCTTTAGTATGGAGCCGTTTGTTTCCAAATTCCAAGTTTTTTGGCTATTAGTTTTGAGGCTTCGACTCTGAGTTACTATTCTTTTGCATGTCATCCTCTGGGATCTTCTGTTTCTTTATAACTAAGAGGAGTCCGCTGCGAGTGTGTGAAGCTGCTTGTCTTGTAGCTTCTGTTCCCTGGAGAGTTTGTTATAAGGTCCAAGAAATGGGTTTGCTTTCATTGTTCATATTAACATTGTTGCTGAGCCCAATATCTGTTCATGGCGATTTCCCAACTACCCTCGAAGGACCCTTCAAGCCTTTCACTGTCCCTTTTGACAACAAGACCTTTCATGGGAATGCCATTGACCTGAATGACACTGATCCTCGCGTTCAGAGTATTGGAGGCGGTTTTGCTCCTGAACAGATTTCGGTCTCGCTCTTTTCAAACTACGACTCTGTTTGGATCTCTTGGATCACAGGTGTTTCTCTTTTCCATTCATGTTGATGCGTTCCCTTTTTGTTTGTTTGTTTCTCTTTGACGCGTTCCTTTTTTGTTTGTTCGTTTCTCTTTTCCATTCATATTGATGCGTTCTTTTTATGTTTCTTTGTTTCTCTTTTCCATTCATATTGATGCGTCCTTTTTTTTGTTTCTTTGTTTTGTATTCAACTATGAATGTTATTCCAGGATAGTGGTGTAGGAAACATGGAAAAAGAGATCGACTTTTTTGCTTAAATCGCACTTGTCCTCTTTATCTATCTCTCATTCTGTCTCTCCATCTCTGTGGTACATAAGGAAGAAAGGTAAATTCAGCTCACGGGCAAAACGCATTGGGTGCTTTTTCTTTCGGGAAAGAAAGATGTTTGTTTCGCTAGTTGGTGGGCTTTTGTGATTTTAAACGTTGAAGTTTTGTTTTGTGAGGTTCAACTCAAACCCATGATCCTCTGCTTGCCAAAAAGCAACAAATTTGGTGTTTTGCTTTAGGTTCAACTCGAATACACGATCCTCTGATCGCCAAAAAGTAACAAATTTGGTGGTTTTGGTCTTGGTCCTGGACAATTTTTGGACTACTGGCTAATTTTGTGTAACTGGGATTGCAGGGAATTTCCAGATTGGTGGTGATATTACGCCCTTGGATCCTGGCTTGGTTTCTGGTTCTGTTCATTATGGAATCTTAGAGAAGCGAACAAGACATAAGGCAGGAGGCTCTTCTCTTGTTTACAACCAACTTTACCCTTTTGAGGGCCTCCAAAACTACACTTCTGGCATTATACATCATGTTCGCCTAACAGGTATTATTGACATATTGTTCAAAACTTTTCTTCTTGTGCTCATGCGGCGAATCTTAATAGTCCGTAATCAACATCAGAATGAAATGGTAACAATGGTCAATAATCAGGTTAATTTTCTTTATCATCCTTTACTGGTACTTAGGATTTTTACCCTTTTCGTCATCTTTTTCTACAGAGTTGGAACCAGATACCCTTTATCAATATCAGTGTGGAGATCCATCTATATCAGCAATGAGTGACGTCTTTTATTTTAAGACCATGCCAGTTTCCAGTCCCAATGACTACCCTAGCAGAATTGCAGTGGTGGGAGACCTAGGTCTCACATACAATACAAGTACGACATTCAGTCAGTTGCTCAGCAATCATCCTGATCTTGTTGTTTTGATTGGGGGCATAAGTTATGCGGACATGTATCTCACCAATGGAACTGGATCCGACTGTTACTCTTGCTCATTTCCACAGACTCCCGTCCACGAAACATATCAGCCTCGTTGGGATTATTGGGGAAGGTCAAAATCCAGCCTTGTTCTATTTTCAGTCCCGTCTATTATGCATAGATGAATAATATTAAAAATTTTAATTCGTAGAAATAGTGTAGAGCTATGATTAGGCTACTTAATTCATATTAACAAAGGTATAAAAATCCATCTAAAGAGGAAAAAAACTTAAATTAGATACAACAACATTTCTATTTTCTACCAGTGTTATAATGAATAATTTGTCTGGTAGTGGAGGCACAGTTTGTATTTTGATTTGAAATTCTCAGGATTTGAGCCTTTTTAAGACTAAGAGGATGACAATCATCATTGTACTGTGCTTCAGTTAGACTAAATAAAGGCAAGCTAAAAAGTTTTTGTAGATCACTTGCGCATTATTTTAAAATTAAGAGATCTCTCCCTGTTGGTTTTTTGACATTCTTCAGATCATTGTCTGTAGCAGTCACCAGCAGACACCATGCCTTCTATGACTTACCTTCTATTATTTCACTGGATTCAAGATGGCAACCATCGTACTTCATTTATTGGAATCCAAAACAATATTAAATCATCAGCAGAGGAGACCATAGCTTTCTCTTCTTTTATTCTACCGTATGGTTAGAATATATCTGAATCAACATTAGTAGTTGTGTGGTTCATGGAATATTATATATCTCCTCGCAGGTTTTTTCAGCCTTTGGTGGCCAATGTTCCAACGATGGTCGTAGGAGGGAAGCATGAGATAGAGAAACAGGATGAAGATCAGATATTTGTTTCTTACAGTTCTCGATTTGCATTTCCATCTGAAGAAAGTGGATCACAATCTTCATTGTACTATTCTTTCAATGCTGGGGGACTACATTTTGTAATGCTCAGTGCTTACACTTCTTATCACAAGTCATGTATAATACATGCAACCTCCCTTTTCACTTTGCCTTTTGCTTTGTTATGTCACTCACATTTGAACACATTCCAACTATGCCACAGTTCACTTGCATCCTCGGATTACCATTTTGCTGCCTAAGTATGACCTGGTTTTAATTCTCTTCTGCTGATCATGTTTAGTTCCTGATAGCTCTCTGGATTTTCTGTTTCAGCGGATCAATACAAGTGGCTAGAAAGAGACCTGTATAATGTTGACAGGAATGTGACTCCTTGGTTGGTGGCTGCTTGGTACCCTTCTTGGTACAGCACCTTCAAAGCACACTACAGAGAAGGAGAATGCATGAGGGTGGAAATGGAGGACTTGTTGTACGAGTACAGCGTTGATATAGTCTTCAATGGGCATGTAAGTCCTATTTGTAGATCCAATTTTAACTGGCCTTTGCTAAATATACTTCTTTCACAACCCTCTCCCCTCTCCTCAAAACAGCAACTTTATGGCATCCAAAGTGAATGTCTAGCAGATTCATCATGACAGAACCTTTTCTCACTTGTACTCATGCCATACTTTTAGAATAATGTGGAACTATTTGTTTCAAATATCGCAAGAATTTTAATATCATAGTCAACCTAGCTGCACAAAATGTTCTTTGATCTTTCTCGTTGTAAATAATGAGAACGTGGAAGATGGCTGTTGGACCAACGATGGAGTTGTTCATTCCAGTTTTTAATTTGAATTGATTTGCCGACGTGTTATGCTACTGCATTTCTGTTATACCTATCATAATCTCTGAGATGAGGAACAAAAACACGTGGTCATATGAGAAAGAAGTGTCACACATACAAGAATATGAAATTCAATGTCTGACACGCAAGATTGAGGAGAGAAGCAATAATTTCTTCTCCACGACAATCCATAGGTTCATGCATATGAGAGGTCCAACCGAGTATATAACTACTCTCTGAATCCATGTGGTCCGGTATACATTACAACTGGTGCTGGTGGAAGTCGAGAAGAGTTGGCAATCACCCATGCCGATGACCCTGGTGAGTGTCCAGAGCCATCCACAACACCAGATGAAGATATTGGCGGTTTCTGTGCTTTCAATTTTACAGCAGGCCCTGCAGCGGGCAAGTTTTGCTGGGACCAGCAACCTGAGTACAGTGCCTACAGAGAAAGTAGCTTTGGTCATGGGATACTAGAGGTCTGCTTCTTTGTCTCTTTGTATCTCTCAGACATGCAGATCCATATTCTTTTGGCTGTTTGTGGTGTGAGACTAACCGTGAAGCAAAATTGGAATAACCTTGCAGTCTGTTTCAGCTTGCTACAAGCCAGAAATGAATGAATAAAGCCAAAGCTTTATTTCACATCAAATGCATGGAAAATATCTGGTCAAAAGAAATGAAACAGAGTAACATATTGCACATTTCTTGGAACCTAATGCTTTCAATACAGGTTACAAGTTGCATAGACAGCGACGCTGTAACAAAATCTGATAGAGGATTCCGTAAGGCCAGTTAAATATTTTAATGCCTTTACTTGCCTTAGATCTGATGAGGTAGCATTTGATCATGTGTTGAGGAGCCGGGCAACGAGTCCAGGGTTTCCAGAATATCTGAAAGCTCATTTCCAGATTTCGAGGGTTTTGCTTAAGACTGCACTTATATTGTCTTAGCAAGGAGGGTGGAAAGACTGACGGTTGCTATTGGCTTGCAGGTGAAAAATGAGACTTATGCTCTATGGAGTTGGCACCGCAATAAGGATGTCTACAGCATTGCCGGTGATATCGTTTACCTAGTAAGGGAACCTGACAAATGCCTGCTTAAGCACGGGTAGCATGTTATTCAGGGCCATGGTTGAAACATTGTTGAAAATATCTTCCGTACAGGATGATTATCCACCGAAACTTTATACAGGCAACAGAGAATAAACTAATACGTAGTTAATACATCATCAGATGTATTATTCTTCTTCTTTAGACATATGCGGAAAGAGGGGAAAGGAATGGGGAGTAGAGTATGAAACTTGTATTATGAAGTTCAGTGGATATCATTCCGCAATTTTGAATATTCTCACTACAGTATTGGTATTTCACTTCCAGTCTCCTCGTCAACTTTCCATTCACTCTTTCCTCTCTATAGGGCCTTTAGAATTAATATAAACCCGATAGGGATGCTAGTTTTATTATCGGCAAAGAACAGTGAAGATGATGCGGGATACCGGTAAGAGCACAAAAGCATATACTAGCGAAGTGTGATGATCAGAAGTTGAATTGACAATCTATACCGGAAACTGTGCGTTCGCCTAATTGCTTGTGCGGTTAGGCCTTGTTTACCTCCGGTGTCTCACAGGCATAGGTTGGTTTCATCATGCATAATCACGAATCAATCCAATGCCAAATTAGTAGCAAGCTACTCGTGAATCAGTTGTCTAATTCTCAGGATTTTACTCTTGGGGCAATGCTTATTGGTCAATTTTGTAACTGATTAATTGGATATCAATTTGCATTAAAAATATAAATAAATAAATAAATACCCAATAGCTACAAAGAAAATATACGATGCAGCAGACTTATGAAAAAGAGACGGATGGGAAAGAACAGGCTTTGTAGGCCTCACGACGCAGGGCTTCTTCTAAGGAGACCTCACGCACGTAGGCATCACTTGCTTGATACCAGACACAACCGCCATTTGCTTTCGCTGCCTGGCTTTTGCCCCTTCCCACCTCCTCTCACATAAGCAACATATTGACCACCCCTCAATGTTCCCGAATGCTCCACTATCCCGAGCAAGCGATAGATTTGTTTATCTACGTCGGGGCACCTGCTAATGCAGAGCAATAAAGCATGTCAATACTGTGCAGGGATATCATGTCCAGTATAATCATGAAATAAAATCAGGCAGTAAAATCAAATGCTTTTACATATCCTGGGTCTAAAATATTTTAGTGTTTAGATCACTATGAATATTTGCAAAGAAGAGTCAATGTTTCTTAAATGCGCCAAAAAAAACAAAAAAAAAGGGAAGGAAAGGTGATGCTGGGAAAGAAGTTTACTGATCTATCATTATTTAAATATAAATTTAAAAGTCCTTTTTCCCAGCAAATGCACACAAACTTGTCACCCCGCCAAGAACCTTATAATCATAATTTCCTCGTGGATAAGCTAAAAGATACAAAGATACGGGTCCCTTAAGGGTCATTCTGGCAATCAATAAAAGCATATATAACTGACAAATCGGACCTCAAATCAACAACGTCATTGCCCTAAGTTATTAGGCTGGCTCAAATGTAGTAAAATCATTTTCGTTTCAATATGTTCTCACCGCCATGCAATGCAAGGACAAACTACAGTTTAAACAGTTCAGTAGTAAATGCAGTTTGTTTCTTGAAATTTACAGTACATCTGGTACCACGATGCATCGAAACAAGTGAACATGTAAAGTAAAAAAAAAAGTGAACATGTAGAATTAAAAGAAAATGAACAAAAGCAATTATCTACACCGCAAACAGTTGTCCAAATTCAACGAAGCATATCCTTCAAAATTCATTGTGGGGATTCTGGAATAAGAGGAAAAAGATCGTGTTGAATGGGTACCTGCGATCCATACAAGGTCTAAGATCAAGTGTGTCCCTGAAATTAACGTGACCATTCAGTTTACTTAAACGGCCACGGCCACCTTGGCTGAACCTTTTCAGATGAATGGTAAGAATAGGTGGGGCTTCATCAATAAAGGCCCTCATAGTTGCATCCCTCCTTACATTTACTGTTTTGCAAATTTTCTCCTCATCTTCCTTTTCCTCTGATTCACAATTTCTAAAGACCTGGGAATTATTCTGCCGATCTATAGCATCGGCATGTCCAGCACTGGGACTTTTTTGAGATTTATTTTCACCAGAACAATGTGATTGTTCAAAGGACGTGGCATTGATTTGACCTCTACGTTCTTTGTATTGGGAAATAGATGGTTCGCCATCTGTCTCACTACTTTCAGTTTTTAGGCAATTTCAATTTGAGTGATCAATTTTCCCATCGCTTGAAACCATGCTCTCACCTATGGAGTTGACAAATGTACCACCACTAGCATCTCCATTGCTGTTGTTTCTAACATCAGTAAAATATAAGTCCTTGTCTAAACCTGATGGAGGACTTTGGATTACAGCCTCACCTCCATTTATCCACATTTCAGATGCTGATTTAGCTTGCTTCTTTTTCAAAACCAACCTTTGGTGCTGCAGAACTTTAGAACAGTTCTCACACTCCCAAGCATTATCATTAGAAAGAAGCTCTGGCTTTAGAATATGAGTCAAACAGCTCTCCACAGACACAGGAGAATTGGTATTATCAACTTCATCGGGATCAGATTCACTGCCATTTCCTGCTGTAAAACAAAGTTTCTGCAACCTCATTGTTTAAAGAGGGCCCTGCAACAGGGTGAACAGAAGCCTCAGGTTCATTGAATAAATCACTAAAGCCATCAAAGTCAGCCTCACCTTGTCCACAGCCCACAACTGATGATAAGGCCTCAGCTTCTTCCCCCATAACCTTCCTGTCAGTAAAACTTTCTTCTTTGTATGGAAGCAACAGAACTTCAGAGCTTTGAACCTGTAGTGGGACCTCTTCTTCTGAAGGATTCACAGAAGCATTAAAATTTTGACCAGGCTACTCATCAACCACACATGCCCGATCACTCCCTATTAAGTCATCGTTGGGGACTAGACCTCTGAGAGAATTGTGACCAACTGAAAAACCGTTACTGTGCTCGGCTGCAATAGTCTCTGTTCCCAAATATTCCATCCATGAATACTCAAATGGAGCCGTTGTTTCCTCCATTCTAGCCTCAACAACTTGCTCATTCCCAAATTCTAGAGTAGCAGTGATTCTGTGAAACAGAACCGCTTTCATCAGCGGCACGACTTGAGCCAATGGAATCAGATAATGCCCTATTATGTAAAGAAGACACCAGATTTTCTGCAAAAGGCACGGCGGATTGAGTCTGGCCAGAGGCTCAGCAATTGCTGATAGATTTTTTGGACCGACAGCTGTTTCTCTGCTAGTAGCCTTTTGTTGAATCCTCCCTCCTCTCTTTGGTAGCATCTTCGTTGTCTTGCCCCAAGAGACAAGTTGGAACTTTTTAGTTGGAGGTTTCTTGGCTGGAACTGAAAGGGGGAGATCTAGAAATGGCTCATATACAGTTGACGAGTGCCCACATTCAACACAACAGACGGTACTAGAAATTTGACCACCAAATGCAACATCCAAATGTAGGCACATCCTTTGGAAAAGGGCCATTTTCCCCAGAAGCATTCATTTGTTTCCCAGAGAACAACTCTTCAGTTGACAGGCCATCAAGTAAGCATCACAAAAATTCGTGACTGTCTTGCTGCTGATATCCCCTAAACTGAGGAGCCCTGGAACAGACAGACCCGAAAAAGGACTGAGGACTGACAACATTTTTCGAGCCAATTTCTGGTCTTGTTTCGACAAAAAGCTCTTTCAGAGGCGTAGAAAGCTTTCTTTTTTTTTTTTTAATGTTTTTGGTCTCTCCCTCGAAAGACATCATTTTCATTGTTTTGCTTCATATGGTGTAGCATGGAATGTTAATTCCTCAATTAAGCTTTCTAATTAGCAACAATTTCTGTTTCGCAGGCTGGCAAGGAGGAATCGCTTAAGCCAAAGCGCAAGTTGAATCTTGATTATCCAACTAACTTCTTTTCTTTTCTTTTTTTTTTAATTACAATTACTCTCTCTAATTACCTGTGACTAAATCAATAAATGCTTTTTAATACTGTGTTACATTCCACCGCTGTTACGCCAAAACGAAAAGGTTCCACACGAGCTCTGGTTTTCAACGGGCGTATTTTACGGTGTTTTCAGATATATTTTTCTTTTTATTTTAATTTTTAACAAGTTAATTGCTGATTATTATTATTATTATTATTATTATTATTACTACTGTACAACTTGCAATAATCGTCAAAAGGAAGTTATAAATAATCTGTGATATTATATCCTCATATTTAATGTAAAATTTGTGCAAAAATTCTCCTCAATTTCCAATTATTTCAAATTCCATTCCCATTTCCGTATAAAAAGAAAAACGCACCCGCCCAAACGGCGCGGGCACACATCTTTTCGTGGTGTTCACCAATCATAGATCACCACGTTATTTTTGTTGACAATTTGTGCGAGTGGTGAGACTCGAGTTATTCCTTTGAACAGTTTGTGCAAGTGTAGGACTGGGACCACAGAATCTGAAATCCTCAATGCTGGATGAGGATTAAGGATACCCATGCCCCCAAACACGGCGTCTCGCAGAGCTGTTGACCATGTTTGGGAATCAATATTCAAGACCAATCCGCAAATCCTGACTCTCCGGTCTGGTTTCCTTCACCGCTCACTCGCGTCTTCGCAGCGAAATCTCACGAGCCCAAACACCGTCAACAATGACTCATATCCTCTTCTTCTTGATCTTTAATTATTTAATTTCTGCTTCTTCTTCTTCTTCTTTTAAGATTTATTTCAGATGCTTATTTATTTTAAAAATAAGTCTTGTCTTGAAAATTCGTTGTTGTCCTTGATTCGGATCGCCGTACGCGGCAATCAGAGAGAACGCGATCGTGAGAGAGCTCAGGCACGCGCCTCCGGCAAAAGCGGCAAGACCAAGGACGACGGCTTGACCCCCGAACAGCGCCGCGAGAGGTAAACCGATATACCTTTTTCTTTTTAAATTTTCTTTCTATTTATTTCTCTTGCCCTAATAAATGCCGCGTTTGTACTTTTCCGAATGGTGTATAAATCCTATTTTGACTTTGAAAGATTTTGATTTGCTTGCGTACAGAGACGCGAAAGCGCTGCAAGAGAAAGCGGCGAAGAAGGCAGCGCAGGCGGCGGCGTCCGGGGCGGAGTCCTCCGGCGGAGGTAAAGGAAATAATAAGAAATAAAAGAGAAGTTGGATATGTACGTCGATTTGAGGACTCTTGTTTTTCTTGTATCTTTTTGGTGCTTTAAGCGTGTTAATTCTGGGGATTTATTTTTACGTGGTGAATAATTTGGAGTGTAATGTGAGATATCGTGTGCTTTGCTGTTCAAATACTTGATTATGTCCCTTGACCGTTGATGTCTTCTTTAATAATCCAAGATTTGTTTTTTCTTTTTTAGGTGATTAGTTCCTGAGATCCTGCTGCAAGCCTCTGTATTAACAATATCTTAACTAACTAGTGACCGTACATTTGTCAAACTAGCTTCTAAATCACTCTCTGAGGATTCCCCGAAATTTGAACCACAAACAATTCTCAATCTAGCTATATGTTCTATGTACATTGTCAAATTGTTGATGCTAGATGATATAAAGATGTATTTAGGGATGAAGGATGGGCCTAAAACTAAATTATAGTTATTTTGATTAACTATGACCTTTTTAATTCTAATATTCTCCCAAGGACTCTTATTTGTAAATTTTCCATCAGTGGGAGGAAGCCATTTAACCACTTTTTTTTTTTTTTCTCCCTATCCTCGGAAATATGTCCCTACAAACATGGCCGCAATTTTGCTGTCTCTTTTGAGTGGGTAGGACACCATTTGTAGCTATTATCTGCAATTACAAAGCTCATCGTGGCATTCTCTGGGATGCCCTATTGTTGGGCTATTCTAGGGGAGTACTGTCTAACCAGTATCCCATTTGGATGCCGAAGGTTTCACCAACAGTGGGTGTTCAGATCATTACCAGTCTGGCAATCTCATGAGAAACTAATGTCCATGCCTACTGCCTTGTCTGAGAATTTTCTTCCAACCCCAAGGACAGCAAACAGGATTGTAAAAACTCCAAAGCTTCTATCTTTACTTAAAACGAAGTTTACAAAGCTCACCATAGTGTACTACCCTTTCCATCCCCTAAAAAATGTTTATTATTAATATTATTTACATATTTTGGTGAATGCCAAAGTGAAAGTGTGGTATAATGGTATCCAAAACAGTCAGTTGTTGGAGGGCTAAGAAACAATGACTGTTTTAAGGGGAGCGAGGGTCCTTGTGATTTACATGAGTTTTTCATACATTGCTGCCTTCTTGGTGCTACATTCAAAGTATGGGCTTTTTCTTCCTCAATATATTCTCTTTGCCTGCTGTTTTGGAATGGATTTTTGTGGCTGATACAACAACCTATTTAGCTGAACCAGCGTAAGATACCATGTCTGGTGCTGAACCAATCATTATAGGAGAACAATTCTGCAAAGTTGAGTTTAATAATTTTCCTATTGGTAAACTAGATTTCATTTGCAAGAATATAGTTGCACATTGTGGTAGTTACAGAAATGATCCCTACTGAGAGTTTTACCATTCTTTTTGTGGTTAACATTTTTGCTTTTCTATAGCTCTAAGTGGCATTATAATTTTCAAAGTTGCTTGCTTGAGATTGTAATTATCATGGGGTATTAGCCAAGCTTGCAGTATAGCTGCATTTAATGGCCCTATCAATCATCTTGTGAAAGTGGAACAGAGATATGATTCTTGGGTACAGTGGTATATAAACTAAAAATTATAAGTATTCATGCTGACAAATGAGGCTGCAAATTGCTAAATGATCTGCAGAATTTGTGTGTTCATGATAGTAGATTCTTTTGGTAATCTATAACTAGTTGGATATTTTAAATCTGCAGCACTCTGTAAAGCACATTTTATGACCACCCCCCCCCCACCCACGGCAGCCCCCGCCTCTATAATTCTGGCAATTGATACGGTGTTAAAGGGCTGGCTGTGTAACTCACTAGGGTGAAATTAGGTTGCGTCACTGTGTCTCTTGGGTTGCTTTAAAACTTGGGCGCCTACTCAGCCTCAGAGGTGTTTAGGAATCTGATGGTATAAAGCCTGTATTAACATATACGCCTTTTTTTTTCTTGGGTACATTGGAACAATCAATGTATACCACTTTATGTATTATTGCTTGTTGGTATATTGTGTTGGTCAAAGAGGTAGAGCAAATACTCAATTCCCGCAGTTCGTTCATGTATGGTTAGTATACTTGTATAATTAATCTGATAGAGCGGACTGTGGCACATAGCTTTTTAATATTGCTATCAGGGTATAATAGTGAGAAAAGTGGGCACAATCGTGGTCCTTACAGTGTTCGCTATGATCTGAAATGGGTTCTTAGGACGTTGAACTCAAAACTACCAGCAAATGGTACTGGAGAGGATGCTTAACTATTGTTATCAGTTTTACACTTGGTTACTAACAAAACAGCATATATTTTGGGCCTATTGGAATGGCATTACGATTAGGTGATGACGAGAACATCATTATCTCTTTGTGATTAGTTTTCAACATAATTGGCAGCGGCACTAGTGTGATATAGCAACAATGGCGATAATTATAATGGCAAAAGATGATTATGTCATCTATATTTTCTGAGACCCTCGGCATATTTATATCGCCAGAACAATACGAGAAAGATCTGAACCTAGACCCGACCACGGTTTCCGGGCAAACCAAAACTGGACCAATATCGGCCCAATATCAAACTGGAATCGGACTGGCCCAGTACCTTAACCTGATGTACACTCGGTTTTGCGAGGAAGTGAACACAGGTAACAGGCCTCGGACTCTGGTTAGTTCATGCAGGTATATCTCTGTAACGGCGATGCTAGCTCAGCCTCACCGTGAATTGCGTACATATGTTCCCGCAGCGTCATGATTAAAAGTCAAAAAGGATATCTGGTGGTCAAACGTGGTATTGTTAAAAACTAAAAACGCATGCATGCCAGCTCTTCAAATTAGCACGCGCAGAGGTATGAGGTCATATTTTTAGGTCAATTTAACACTAGCTTTGACCTAAAATGAATGTCGCTTGAACCTAAGGGGCAAAGATAACCAGGGGGTCGACTTGGAATCCCTTTATTGCAATTGCGAGGGTTGCGTGACTAAGGGCGTCAAAGTCATTTTGGTTCTTAAATCCCCTGGTATAGCACAATTGGCTTCAAAGCTTCCAACCAGCCATTGTACATGAGATTGCAATTTAAGTGCAATGTCAGCTAGTTTTTCCTTTTAATTTTTCTTTTATTTGCAAATGATTACTATGTTCTAGCCAGCCGCCAATAATCGGACATTTACCAACAAGGTGTAGAGCATAGGAGAAAGAATTACTTTAGGCAGAGACCGATATTTAACATCAGAGAGTTTAGGGTCGTGAAATCAATCATCTATTGGTACAGTGCGGTGCGATGTGTCATGTGGACCTTGGGTTTAATTTAACGTGCCATCCACGCCACTCATCAAGCACTTTGTAATTTAGTAATGGTAAACAATCTTCATCTCACCCAATCATTCTCCACTCTCCTCCCTTTGTCTCTCTGCTTTGTCCCCCTACATAGCAAAAGAATCGATTCCCAAACCACCTGCTACAACACAATGCATCCCCTTCTCCGGAAAAACCTCCCAAAAATTATAGTTGTTTCTCCACTAATTACTTTCCTGTTTTCGCCGCCGTGTGATCATTGACAGAAAAAGTTATTAATAAGAAAGTGGGGGCAGGGGGGGGAAGCAATGAAAATTACAAGTCAATGATTTAACAATTCATTTGATGGAGTTGTTGCGGTCGCTAATTAATTCCAATTTTAGGCTATAATAAACGATGACTTTTTGTCATCTCTACAGACACGGTTAAGGTTAAGCTTAAACAAACTTATCCTAGGCTTGCATGTGCCAATGGGGGAATGAACATGCTCATATAAAACAGATTTGAGTGAGTCCGTACAAAACCAAACCTTCCCCGGCCCACTCCAATCTTCAAGCATTTGATACACATGTGTGTGCGTGCGTGTGTGTGTGTGTGTTAAAGAAATAATTCTTTTTGTTATAAAATGAGCTCTTTATTGCTTTTAAAGTTAGGTTTCAAGCTCATTTCTCCCGTCATCTCTTACTGATAAATATTAGGAATTATTAATGGTCGCGCGATGTTTAACAAATTAAAAACAAAGAAAACAGAAGAAGATTAGTGGCCATGGAAGGCAGACCACAAATATTGAGACACATGGATGAATTCCATTGTTTTGCCGCCTGCTCAAGCTCACACGTTTCTGTCGTTCACCCAACTATTGCCTTTAGATTCCGGTGATGACTTTGCCCCCCATCACTTTCCTGAAAACAGACATTAATTTAGTCTATTGCAGACATTCTTAAACTAATCAACCGATGATGATAATGGTGATGACATTGATAATCATGTTTTGTTATAACAACCATAAAGTGCACTGCAAGGGCATTAATTTTTTTTGGAACCAACTTGTCTTGGTGGTGGAGGTCATGATGGTACTCGTGCAGATGGGTTAAGTACAACTTGGTTTTCTAAGGATGGGATAACATTTTGTACTCTTATTTCCCCGAGGGGTTTGCTGGCTGCCTACGTATATTCAGCTTTTTTGTGTATTCTTGTGTCAAAAAATCTTGGAATTATATTCCCAGAGAGACATCTCAGTATTTATACAAGTAGTTAAACATATCCAATGTGAAAGTTGAAAGTTCAAATGTCGTTTCTATATGTATGAAATCAATAAACATTAGATTCTGTGTGCTATAAGCATACATTATGGTCTTACTCTGCACATACCTACAGGGTATTGACACAAAATGTAACACCATTTAATCACCCCGGGCGATCCATGTTAGTACCTGCCAGAAGATTTAAATATTGATGATGATGACAATGGTCAAGTGAGTTTTCTGGATTGATAAATCTGGTGGATTTGTGGCCCTAGTTTTGAAGATAGATGCTCAATCTAGTTTATTCAAGCACAAAAGGGAGGGGAAAAAAGGTGATATAAAACGAAAGAAAAGAATCTTTCGCACAATAAGGACTCCACTTTGACGCAGTTGTTTTCTTCTTTAACACGGTTTTGTATTTTTCTTGTCCAACCCTGTGGTTCATGTTAGAATATTATGCATCTGGCTATGGGCTGCGACAAGGATTGGAAGGGAAACTCCACAGTTGTTACCGAGGAAAGAACTACCAAGTGCTCAAAAAAGGGAAAAATAACTAAGAAAAAAATATAAAAGAAGGATGAAGGGCAAAAGGGAAGTTGTACAGTTAAACGCCAGAAGTAGTTGCGCCAGATATTAACATGTTTTACATTTAGATGGCGAGTTTAAGCTCTTAAAGGAGCAATTTTTTTAATGGAAAATGTCATGAGACTCTTCAGCCAAAAGGCTTTAAGGTTAGCTGTGAAAGTTAAGGGCCAACATCACACAAGCACTCGCACACCAGACAGTCCATATAATAGAATTGGCTGGCATATTTTATGTACTATGACAATTCATCTATTGCTTTGAGTTGGCATTCTTAGCCATTATTCGTCACGACTGAATAAAAAATTTCAACACTTGGCTCTTTGCAAAGTACTTATCTTCAAGGGCAGTGAATGAGAGAGGGGGTGGAAAAGATTAGACTGATGAACCCATAATTTTAAATTGCAATCAATGACTATAATTGCGGCTGCAACATAGTGTTAACTACATTTATCCCACGACATGTTGTACCTAATTACTGTCGAATTAGTTATTACTATCTTAAGTATAATAATCGTAATTACTCACAATCACAGTGTCATTAGCCACTTGGCCATGTTTACCACATGCCTAATCTTTCTTACGTCCAAAGGTATAGGGATGTGTGCGAAGTTGCAATTTCAATTGTATTTTGCTTCTTCGTTCTGAGGCCCAAAATTCAGGGAAGGGATAAAGAGGTTTGGTGGGGGGAAAAGAAGAGGGCTTAAAGCAACATTGGAGAAACATGGAAGAGGGCATACTGATCATCATCAAGAAGCCAGACCGCTGGCACACAACATATACTTGTTCGTCCAGGGCCATGTGCCAGACCAATAAAATGAAAATGACAAACAACGGCGCTATTGGAAGGACTTGGCAATTGAATAGCTTAATCAAAACTTCAAAAGATAAAAAGTGAAATATGAGCTCTTTGGAATCTCTCTCCACCTACTGGTATTTTTACTCAAAATAATCATTCCAAGTGGCATTGACGGGGGGAGATAGCTTGAAATGAATGCAAACTAAAAACTAACACCATCACTAAGGCCTAAGTTACATCAATGTATGCTCTACATCTGATTAGATGTAATTTACACTACAATGAATTATATTGTTTACCTCAATCAGTTGATAAGCAATAAAGATAATTGAAATCTGCAATGAGCAAATCCAGTGTTGTAAACTTAACCAATTGCTCTTCTTTTTTTCCCTAATCTGAAGATAGTCGACGGTGATTACACTCATTAAGAAAAGTAAAAAGGGAAGAATACAGCATGTGGGTCATTTAGGAAATCACATGTCATCATGAACCCCATGGAACAGGTAAGCCTATGAGACTGAGCTGTCGTAATGTCATTGGTTATGAACAAAGCACTGAATGGAAGGCACGAATTGGAAGGTGGTAAGCCCAGTCTTATTGAACACAAACAAGCTGACTCAGACAGCTAACTTTAACACAAAGCAGCTAGCTTGCTTTGGGGGAAAAATATATATAGCTCCTTCATTTGCATTGTATCATTTGTATCTCTTTCTTTGTATCACCTGTCCTGCCTCAAAATTTACTTGTATGGAGGATCAGCTCCAAAAAATGGAAACCTTCAACCACAGAGATTTGCCCTTGTATAGATTACATGCCATGTCAACAGGATTAAGACACGAAGGCAATCCACTCATATGGAGTGCCCAAGCTGAGAACAATTGTCATCAAAATGGTGGTGGGAGCATGAAATCTCCATCAGCAACTCCTGAGAGATTGCTTTCCAGTTCTGAATCTGGCTCTTCAGCGGAAGAGGCTTCATGTGCTAATAATTTGATTGACAGCAGTCCCGGATTTGTCAAACAGGATGCTATCAAACAGAATCATCCAGGTTACTTTATCTCAGGATTGAATTTTGTCAATCCCCGTGGAGCTTCGGAATCCATATCCGATGTGAAAAAGAGATCGACTGCTGTAAATTTCTTGGAATCATTTCCAAACCTAAATCAGGCTCAAGTATCTGGACCACCTTCCCCATCTTTGCAATCAACCACATCAAAGTTCCCAAATTTGACCTTGTTTTTGCAGGAATCTAACTTGCCAGATCCCTCCAAGCAACTTGTTGATTCAATTGGCAAGGACCAAAGTTGTGATGAACCTACGCAGTTGTTTTCAAGCACGTCCTATTCAATTTCCCAACTGGGGCAAATTCATTCCCCATCTGTTGGCGATGAATGGATCAAGATCAATCAATCCTTGACAGGCTATCCTGCCAAAGGTTTTAATGATTACTGGCTTAGCACTACCAAGACACGGCCAATGAAATACACAGGAAGAAGATCGCAGAACCAGCACCACAAGTCTTGCTTGTCATCAGCAACATCGTCACCAGGAAAGCTGTATAGAGGGGTTAGGCAAAGGCATTGGGGAAAATGGGTCGCGGAAACTCGGTTACCGAGAAACCGGACAAGGGTATGGTTAGGAACTTTTGACACAGCAGAAGAGGCTGCCATGGCCTATGATACAGCTGCATACATGTTGCGTGGCGATAACGCGCATTTGAATTTCCCAGATCTTAAGCATCGACCTAAGGCCAATTCTCTGAACGGAAATACAGTTGCCCTTCTTGAGGCAAAGATACGGGCAATGTCAAAAGGCATTTCTAGTAGCAACAAGCACATTGATCCACCATCAGCATCCCACAAGAAGAATGAATGTGAGAGTAACACAAAACAGAAAGCATTGAGCCAAAACCCAACAACAAAAGACTGGCATTTTGGGTTGGAGGGCAAAGTTGGATCTGAAGTAATTGAGAACAAGAAAGGTCAGGATGTTGTAGTATCTGATATGGATGCTGTTCAGTTAAGTCGAATGCCCTCCTTGGACATGGACACAATCTGGGATGCTCTTTTAGTCTCGGATTCATGACAACTTGCCTTCCATTTTCACATCTTCAGACGAAGCGGACCATATCCAGATTGCCTAGATTGACTGGATCTTGTCACGTTTCATGTTCATGCTCCGAATAGCACATGCATGGCTTTTTCTGTTTACAATTACTCAAATATCGATGTCTTCAATCCAGGTCTTTTAATCCTGTTTTAGCAGTTTCCTTTATCTTTTCTAAAATTTTTAGTTCTATTCTGGAATCGGCTGGTCATAAATTTGATAGGCTTTGTGCTGTACAGATGCTTGGTGGAAAACTTTTAGTCTTGGTTCTTGAATTTTTAGTTTCAAATGAACAGAAATTAAAAGGCACGTAACATCCTTTCATGTTGCCTTTTCCAAAGACAAAGGGCCCTGCAGAAAAGATTGAAAATGAATTTTGACGGATGGGTCAATGTATCCTTTTTTTTTTTTTTTTTTTTGTGCTAGGCTATGTTCATCTTTCTTCCTGACCAGGCATCTGCATGTTGGCAAGATTCTAGTTGACTATTTGGTAACCATTGAGCCACAAAGCAAAACCATTTGGAGGAGCATGGTGGCTGCACGAACAAAGTTAATTGGTTGAGCAAATTCAGATTTCGTGTCAGACTCAAATTGATGTCAACCACTATGCCTCCACTTGCCATATGATTGGAGGAAAATGGGCCAGCATTTGGAAAGAGTGGATTGACCAGAGGCAGGGGAGAGCATCCCATCGCCCCATGTAATATTTTAATCCTTAATTTTTCAACCTCTCATATTCATTTAATATTTGTCTTTCTTTTCCTTAATCTAACGCTTCTTCACCAAGACTTCACCATCCAATGTCAAAGCGCCCGTATATGTTCATTCATCATTCAATCTGTTTATATTTTTGAATTTATTGTATAGTCATCGGAATCAATACACAACTGTAACACACAGACACATTTTTATAAGTAATTTTCTTTTCACAATTTATTAGTGAAAAATGCCGATTGTATATAATCTGCAGTACATTTCTTGCCATGTTCCACAAAACTGCTTCATATATATATATGTATGTATGTATGTATGTATGTATGTATGTATGTCTAGTGCATTTAGTGGGAGAAGACTTGTCCAGTTTCGTAAGGACTGATACGACGAGTTCTGTAGTATGCCCTTCTTTTTCTTCTTAAAATTCTATATATATATATATATATGTATGTATGTATGTCTAGTGCATTTAGTGGGAGAAGACTTGTCCAGTTTCGCAAGGACTGATACGACGAGTTCTGTAGTATGCCCTTCTCTTTCTTCTTAAAATTCTTTTTTTTTTTTTTCTTCATAAAATTCTATCAATCAACTGCGTCTACAGAAAATAGGCCTAAATTGCAAGGAAGGTGAGTTGGGTTGTCTTCAACCTACATGCACCCAAACCCAAATTGAATCCTCACTAAGACCAACCGATCTAATCCTCTAAATCCTAATCAATCGGCCCACATTTACCGATTTGCCAAGTGAAAATGTTTTGATGGGTACGCCCATTGAGCTTGCCTCTTGCCATCCCTTATACACACACAGCTGACTGGTTGGGCTTGATTTGACGACAACTGGATCCTGTTTTTTGTTTCAAGATTGCCATATTTCTTGATTTCCTTTTTTTTTTTTTAGGGGTACATCGAAACAAATGGACTGCTAATTTCTTTCCAATAAATTTGTTATTTTTCTTATCTTTCAGCGAAAAAAGAAAAAAAAATTGTATTTATATAGCTTGGATTTAACAAGCTGTAAGAAATTACGATTATTGCAACCGATCTAGTCATTTTCCTAATTTTTTTTTCCTGATCACGTTTTGACATGTAGTAATTACACATATTGGATCATATAGCAAATGTCAAGTCAATATCATATGCTAACAGCACCTATAGCAAATAACAAGTTAATCTCTTGTACTTCTATCCACTGTACTCTTATGAAAGCATGCCACAGAATGTTAAGAAAAAGATAACTGGTTTAATTACTGAAAATCAGCGCATAGCATGCTTGGTGGTCCATTCTCTTGTCGTCCGATTGTAGGATTTCCTGCATTAGGGTCTGGAAGAAGTTAGCAAATGCCCAGCAGCGTTTTTACAATGCTTAAAGCTGGCGTCCACTTATTTCCCAGAATGTCAACATGGATATTGCCATCCTTACTGACATTTGGATGATACAGCTATAAATTCAAAGAAGAAACAACTTCAGCCTCAGCTGTTCTAACTCAACATTTTGAGTGTTTCACTTGGCTATGCAAAATTTATTTTCTTTAAACTATGTTCAACAAAGTGAGTGTTTCACATTCACATGAACCATTAAATTCAGGATGGCTGAAATGGGCCACAAAATGGCCATGAAGCGTATTGGATAAAAGTATATGTACGGAAGATGCTCCAGACTTGTAAAATATTAAGACTAGTTGCATGAAATTTTCATTAATAATATTGAGATTTGAAAGATGGCTTGGGGAGAGAGACCCATAGCCCCCTTTAATTTCCATCCTTCTGCTGGGCACAAAATTTAGAGTAAATGACGTGCATGCATAACCCCTAATTACATGTCAACAATATAATATTATATATATATTTCTTGCAGATGAATAAACTTATATGGGCAGAATTACACATCAGCAAGGTGTACCTTGGTTTGGAACTTGATCTTGGGAGGCTTAAAAGGGTAATTAGCAGGAATCTCAATGGAGGAAAAACATACCCCGTTCAAAAGGTGTATCAGAAGGCCCCATGATTGTGCCTGGCAATTTGTAGTTGTCATCTTCAACCAGTCCATAACTGCAGTGAGTTGGAGGGTTGTCATTGGCACGTCTCAGCTCCTTCAGAGTCCTAGACTTTGTCATACTCTTTATGTCCTTGTCTTTACAGAGTATTGGTGCAGACTTGAGCTTCACGTCAAGAGCAGCTGTAGGCTTAGGCTTCTCAGGCCTTAAAACAGAAGCTAATGTGTTTGAAGGACTCCAAGATACAAGATAAGAGAAAATTGCCATGTGAGGAAGTTTTGGAGACAGTGGAATCAAACTATATCTTTTGTCTATGAACTAGAGATGTTGACATATGAATTAGAAGAAAAGCCCTGATCTTTAAGATGAGAGTTTGGTCAGTGCTCCAAGTGGCCAATTTGACAAGGTTAAAGAAACAACCATAGATACAAGGGTAGGCATCACAGTCATACTTTATATGTTGTATAGTGTATGAGCCTTAAAAGTAAAATGTTAAAAATTTCGATCAACTGTATTGATGATCATGATTATCCAAATATACACGTTAGTGCCTAGTGACAGAGTTTCTTATTGCTCTTTCTTATGCCCTCTTTTCAGCGAGTGCATAGGAAGATTAGAATTGTTTTGTTTTCCCCCAGAAAATGGTGTTCAGCCTAATGGCCTTGATTGGTCATGAACATGCATAAACATACAGGGGAGAGAGAGAGGGAGATAGAGAGCGATTAAGGAAGTTTCAAGTCAAATTAATGCGAACAATTATTCCTACATGAAAATGTAACTGATTTAGAAATTCCGTAGACATCATTTCCTGGGACCATAAGTTTATAAAAGGGGGTATTTATAATATTGAAAAAAGTTAATTAGTAGTATTTAATTGAAACTTATAAAAATATAAATCAATTACGTTTTTTTTATTATAAATAAATAAAATTATAAGTTAACAAATTTAATTTATTATGATATTATATTTACATGAGTCATAATAAGTATTATTATATAACAATATTCTTATATTTTTAGCAATAAATTTCTTGATGAATTATAAAAATATGGTTTATCCAATAAAATCATGTCAAATTTACTGCATTATCTATGGAATATACTGGTATGTACAATGACAAAATTTATTAGTGACATATAAATTATAATAAATTGTATTTAGAAGGTTTATTTGTACGTAGTATTTTTCTATACAAATATTGATAAAATGAGTTTTTCCATACGATTTGGGGTCTGAAGTCAACTTTGTCATTTCATTCATTCTTTCTTTTCTTTTTCTTTCTTTTTTTTTTTTTGGTCATTTCTCATGGGACTTTGTCATTTCTCATGGGGTGTTGTCATTTGTCATGGGGTGGAGCCTCCTTATACAATTACAAACTACCTAATGGCTAGGCATTTATGGGAGAAGGGCAGGTATATTTAGTAAATACGATAAGCATTTCGTGGCGAGCACTAACAAACATTAAGGCTCCTTTTGGCTAAATCTAAGAATGGATTACGCGTCCAGGTGACAAATGAAAATCATTTCTCGATAAAACGATGGAATTTCATTCCGATGATTCCATGCTGAGGGTGCCCGAAAATCTACAATAAGCATTTCCATTTTAGAGGTGCTATTTAATTTGAAATTCTTCTGCCAGGTCCATTGGTCATGTAGGAAGTTCACGTGGGCAGGGTAGCCAAAGAAGGTAAAGGAATCTAGTTTGCAATTTCGTGTGCTGTTCCATTAGATTTGCTGGGCTTGATCACTCTCAAATTCTTCACCCACGAGTCTGTTTGATGTTTGATGGTTGCTAACTCGGACTCACTAGTTCAATCATCGTTTTTTACGGGTCCCACGACCCTTATTTTAGCACCTAAAAGGTTCTCTATATACAAAGGGTCTTTTATTTATTTTTAATTTGATACGTGCTAACAGCCTATGTTTAATTACGGGTATAGGATGAGTCGAGGCCTGAAAATAGAGGGTTAGCCCATAGTACAATTGAGCATATGCCAGCCCAGATTGAAATTTAGCATTAATTAGAGAATGAGAAAAGGTGATTTGTAACCTTTTTTTTAATTTTCCAAAAAGAAAAAACGACTATGCAGCCTTTAAGATTTTGACACTACATTCAACTCCAGAGTTTAAACTACTGACGACATTGACCGATGAATGATGGGAACGAACGTTCTTGTTTAGGAATACATTGAGACGTAGCTCAGGCTGTCACAAGGCAAGGCAAATAGGCGACCCAATAGCTGATGGGAACAGAACCTGTAAACCAAAAACTGATTTATCTGCGTTTATTATATTGTTAATATTGGAATGGCATTGAGATGAAGATAAACGGAGAATAAACAGACGAGGGGTCCCATCTGAATCAAGACCACAAGAAGGAAATTGCAGTTCATAGTAAGTACAGCTGTCAGGTGAATTTGCCAAGCGTATGTACCAAGTGAATTTGCCTGTAGAGATAGAAATGTAGTACACTAGGCAATGTGGAGATTCACAAATCCAACACTTGAATCCTCAAGTTGGCCGGTAATTTCTTATAAACTTCTGAATTCACAAAAAAAGATCACCATTTGTTTGTTGACCGAGAAAGGAAGGGGAAAGAGAATCACCAATAATGATATCCACTTTCAAAACGGAAACCATCGAACTGTAGGTAAAGCCCAGGCAATGATGATTCAGCCCAAAGCCGAGGTCTCTGCAAACATATGCACCAAAACTTCTCCCCATAAAACTCTTAGGAGTCACCCAAAACTTCTGTCTAACGCTACCTTCACAAAGCCGAGGCCTTCCGTTGCAATTGTGGAATCATCATTGCCATCTGCTTATTGTGGGGTTCCAATGGGGGAAAGGGAAGGTATTGGGCTTCCTATGACAAGGCAGCAAGACTATAGGCTGGAGCCTTTGCAGAGTGAGGTAGGGAGTGGGTGGCCTATTTGTTCTTTGGATCAAGAACAGGAGGAGGTGGGCCTCTGCGTTTCTACGGGACTTAATTCAACGGATAGTAAGCGGTGCATTTCCTACGTTCAGGAAACGGCGGAGGCTCGAAGCCAGCCGGAGAAGGTCTTCCTTCCAAGGGGAGTCGCCAGTCCCAGGAAAGGGACGATTCAGGTTTGCTTCAGTTGCAGGGGCTCCTTAGATGCGGTGAATCTGTTGGGTTTTTGATCTGGTGGAGTAGCCGTTTTTTTCCTTTTCTGTATGTTGGTTTCCCTGTAATGAAGTTCTTGGCCCTGTCGTGTTATGTGTTTGGTAGGTGCAGTTACTTTCCTCTTGCCGGTGGGCCTGTTCCAGCAAATTGATTTAGTTTGGGCCTCGTGGAATCTGGAGTAGACGTTTATGCCTGGGGCTCAGGGATATAGTTTGCTGGTTTTTTTTGCTACAGATGGAAAAGAACGGTTTTTTTATGACTTGGTTTAGATGGACTTGTACTCGATCTTTTGTGTTATTTCTGGTAGGAGGCTGTTGTTTGTTTGGGTGTCCTTGTCTCTCCGAGGATGCTATCAATAAAATAAAATTACTTTGCGGTTCAGAAAAATAAATAAATAAATAAATAAAATAACACCATCTTCATAGCTTTGTAAAACATGTAAACTAGAAAAGAAAAGCTAAGTTCCGAGGAAATATTAAACAAAGGAAAATTATCTAATACCATAAGCACTTGAGCAAGGCTACGATGAACATCAAGGCTAAAATCCAACATTGTGGTAGAGAACTTCAAAGATTCTTCCCCAGCTACATTACCAAACTGCGGAACCCTTGTTTCACCAATGTTTTCATTCCACTTAGACAGCCTAAAAACCGCCGCCTCGGAAGTCTTCATGGCCACGTCACCAGAATCAGAACTCAATTCCACTACTGAACATGCTGCTGGTCTGCATCCTTCTTTGTGGGGTTATCATCTTCAGAATCACTTTCACCAGGAATGCTTTCATCTTCTGGAGTGTGAGGAGAGTCCCCACTAGTTTCGTCAGTCTTCACATCAGCTTCCACAACGTTTACATCTTCTTCAGGCAGCCACTGCTGTATTGGAACTGCGTTGCTAATTACTCGTCCTGTACTCAATTTCTGACGGTAATCCTCCATTTCTTTTCTGTATCTTTCTTTGTCCCTGGCTGCTTTCTCCTGATAAACCTGAGAAACAGAAACCAATGAGCAAACGATAAAAGTCCTTGAGAAAAGCAAAACATGGGAGCACATTTTGTCTTTAATCAAAGTTGAGACAATGATTTCTTACTGCTTTTTCAGATTCCTTAAGCTTGTTCCAGAGTTCGCCAATCATCCGGCTAATTTCCCTGTCCTTCCCTGGGTGGAGTGGCTTAAGTCTGGCATGCTGCTCAGCAAAGAAGAAATTATACCCACTTCTGTTTGGTTTTGGATGAGCAGGATCCCTCCTTTTTATCTCACTTTTCTTCCTGCGACGCCGACGCTGCGTGCCCGATGAAGAACTTGCATTGCCACTGTTGTTAGCAGAAACAGCAAAATGCTGTGGTAATTGGCATGATCGGTAATGTGGGGTCTGGTATAGAACTCCTTTGAGCTTCTCTGAACCTACCGTGACAGTAACAAGATACCCACTCTCAAATTTCCCATCAATAACTCCTATTACTGGAGAACTAGCTGCCGATGCTAACCTTGCTGCAAGAGTTACAAAGATGAAGAGAGCTTACATAAATATTTACAATCAGGTCATGTGAATCGTCTTCCAAATTTACACATAACATGTTGACAAACAAAAGTTGTCTTCCACAAATACACTGTATTCAATTTGTGATGGAACAACATATTATTATATTGGCTCCAGCCCATAAGAAACTCACTTCATATACACTTTCATGAGAAGTAGTTATGAAAACAGCAATCTTGTGGTCTTTTACAACTAATTTACATCCCTTTTGCTCAATCTCAACAGAACAATGTATACAGATATAAGGAATAATACCACAAGCTTCCAGGAAAATAACAAAGCACCAGTTGAAGAAAGAAGATAGACCTCCGCCCAGCTCAATAGAGTTTGTCTGTTGCTTTTGGGCCGTAGCTGCTTGATATTCTGGAGATGTCTGTACAACTACCTGGGCTGGGACGTGTGCAATCAATGGGCTCTGCGAAGAAGCTACAAAAATGTTGTGTTGTGTTAATTATGGACACCCAAGAACCTGTATTCAACGAAGATCCAGAGTTCAATGTACATACCAGCTGATACAGGAGTCCATCCCTGAGCTTTTTTGTAGTAAATTTGTTCATAGTGGTATAGCAAGGAACCATAGTACTTGCGCAACACAAAAGATGCATTTGTGGCAGTGGAGGGGAAGTTAAAAATTGCAGTTACTTCTTTCCATCTTTTCTCCCTAACAACCTGCAAGATTGCATACACAAATTATTGCGACTCCGTGGACTCACGACATCTTTGGGAATACATAAAAGCTTTAAGATTATCAAATGATTGTGATTGCTGTTTTCTGCAAATTGGAACATAAGTGAATTGCACCTTAATGAATGTAAAATAACCCCCTTGGTGCACATTTGACACCAAGCATATGAAGGCATTAGAGATTAAAGGCCAGAAGCAGAAATTTACATGTAAATACACTTCACAGACAAGTAGGCTTATGTGCAAATGATATTATATGGTCTCTACTCTATAAGAGGCTTTTAACTGTAGAATATACTAATTCTTACGTACAGAAATATTCATTAATGAAGTAGCTAGAAATCACATGTGCAAAACCCTTGAAACTTACGTCATCCATTCATATGAGGATAAAATGAATCAGAAGTAAATGAAATAAAAGAAAAAAAGTCAAATCAAAATTACAGCGAACACACATCAAGTGATGGGTGAATGCTTTCTTGTTACCTTCTCAATTCCACCACGCGAAGTTACCTCCCTAAAAAGATGATGCAAGTCCAACTCCTTTCCACCAATAATTGGAATCCTACAATTACAATACACAATAATTTAGAAAATCAGAATGAAACCCATGATTCAGACAATGCAGGCCATGTTGGAGAAAGAGTGCTCAATTAGTCTGCAGGTAATACCCAAGTTCTCTATCCAAAAAAACAAAAGAAAAAAATCTGATTTAAACTGTCATCCAACAATTTTGGAGCTACCTGTCTTTCTATTTAAACACACTAGCAGGATAGTATCTGAAAAAAATGCTCAATCTTAATAGAGGGAAAATGTCGCCACTGAATTCGAACAAATTACAGAAGCCAGCTGAACAGATCAAAGGAGAGCACGGCTAGACTTGCCACACTTTTGGCATAACAAGATATTCCTCCAACAAGAAGCTTTTACATATACTTTTATGTGCCCTCGTCCCTAGCCCTCTCAATTCTTTGATACTTGGCAAGGACCTAAGAATCGCAAAAATTGAAATTGTAGCAAGATGGTGCAAGAAACTCTCACATTTTGAGGTGTAGGAAAGAATTAGATGTACGCAATCTTATATTGCTATTTTTCTAGAGAGGTTGTTTACACGAATTTAAACTTGTGATCTCTAAGTCGCAATGGACTCTCATCGTTACACTAGGACTCACCATTCTTGTAGCAAGAGTGGAATGCTTTCTAGAACACTAGTCCCGCCAAATCCATAGACCTTTTTCAGGGTATATTAAGAGTACAATTAGCTGATGTTTTCATTGCCTGCAATCCATCACATCCTATCATTATAAATCTAGTTGTTGGAAGTCACCTGCCCATTTCCGATTCCAAAAACTGCTAACAAATTCCCGCTGTAAGCTCTGAGCAGCAGGAGGCCCAGCACAGCAAAACATTAAGTTCTTTATGTCATAAGAAAACCCTAAAATACAATTATTGCCTACGTGATCAGCTAAATGCGTTGTCATGTTGCACGATCCCAATACCATTTCTGGCATTATTCAAAGTGAAGTGTGTAAGGTGTGAAACTAGCCAACACTAATCCTCCGAAAACAAAGAAAATGCTTTTTTCCTTTTTCCTATCTGAATCCAAAAATGTTCGAAAAATCAGAGACAAAGAAAGAAAATTGAAGCATGGAAAGTTATAAAATTTTGTTGACATTTGTCCAAATTTCGGAGTTCTTAATACTTTCACTCAAAGCTTTAACCATCTCCACTATGATAACAAGAACTTGCTATTTGCTTTAACATTTTCTGCTCAAGTATTTAACACCACTCGTTAACATCCAAACAACATTGTAAAAAAAAAAAAAACAGAGTTGTACACAAAAGTTCATCGAAGTTAAGATATTTCCCACCAGGTGAACCTAAAGTGGCTTATGAGTTATGAACTACAATCACTTCTAAATGCAGTTTAAATTAAAGGGACGGATATAAATCTATGGATGGTGAAGGAGGTCATAAAACGTATAATGAAGCTTACATGAACTTGGTCCCCATCGATGCATGAAGCTTCTCCAAAGTAGCCATAAAGAGCTTAGGATTAGCCACAACATCCTCATAGCTTGCCAGAGGTGCTGGGTATTGAAGATGGTTCATAATTGGTTCTTTGAGAGGGACTGGGCTCTGCTTGGCACGAGATGTTGATGCCATTGCCAACTCCTTTGACTAACAGCCAAAATGCTTTATCTTTCACTGCACTACATCAAGCTTGCATTGTTTAATCGCTTCTCTGCGATAAAAACAACAGATGGGAGAGAGAAAAGCAGGAAAAGAAATCAGAGAAACCCGTCAAGGATATCAAGAAACGAACAAACAACTTCTTTTCTTTTCATGCACATTACAGAAGGTTAAAGGAAAAGAAAAGAAAAACTAAAGGTGAACAGATAATAATGACAAACCGATCGAGCAAAAAGTAGAACAAAATTTGTTGAAACAAGCCAAAAGGGCAGCCATTTAAAACACCACGCAGATTAAAGCAGAGAACAGAATTAAGATACCTTGGCCTTGGGTGTAACACGAAAAAAGAAAAACTAATGACTAAAAACAATAACTTTGATATTGCTCAACAACCTCAGTTAATGTGTAATATTAATAGTTCCTTCCCTGTAACAAGAGAGAAATCCAAAGTAGAAGAAACAGGAGGGGTAGATTATAGCTGTCATAGCTATGAATCCCTCCAGAGTAGCACGGATGTAACAGCAAAAAGAACCCATCAAAGCTCAGTTTTAGACTTCTTAAAACACACAGAGGACAAAAAAGGTGACACCCTTTTAGGCTCTTGTAATAAAGACCCAGATGCAAAAACTCTCTCTCTCTCTCTCTCTTTCTGCACAGCAACACAGGTCACAGGCCCGTCTATACCACTATATACCAGCAGCTATTTGCTTGCCTGACATTCTAAATAAAGAGACGAATATAAATACAAGAATGAATGTTTATCTGTATGGAATTACTATCCTATCTTTTCTTCATTATCATGAGCATATCTGCCATAGTTCCAGAGTCAAGAAAGGAGGATACAATGCCAAGATATGTAGGATACCACAGTGGGGTTCCGTGCGGTGCCAGTTGTCCATCAATCTCGTTAAAAATTTACAAAAGCCAAAACCTTTAAATAAACGCAAAAATAACCATAACCCACCTCTGCCCAAAGACCTCATCTTGAGATTTGTCAATTAGAAAACTATACTTTCTTCTTCTCTTTCCATTTAGGAGAAAAAAGAAATGATTGGCAACAGTAGAAACATGGAATAAAAGGCTGAACTGTTCATTTTTTTATCGTTACTTTTCTCTTCCGAGGTCAACAAGTAATATATTTCTTTTCTCATGTTTTGTTATTATGGAATATGAATACACGCATACATCTTCGTATATATTATGGAGTGTATAGAAATGGAAACCCAGATGCAGAAATGAAAGGAAGGAGAGTTTAGAAAATTTTAAATAATAATAATAATAATAATAATAATAATAAATACATAAAAACTGAAATGAACATTAAAAAAAAAAAAAAGTCTTACCTACAGTGGGAGAATGAGGGAAATGGAGCATGCAAAATGAAACAACCATAAGGAGGCTGGCAGTTTAAGGCTAAACCAGTATTTAATAAACAGATATGGAGAAATTAATATAAAGAATTTATCATTTTCCATATCTTTTTTCTGTTTTCTGATAACATTTGGATGGTGATAAGAATGGTAAAGTGGAAAACTAACCCAAGATACCAACAAGGAGAATTCGAAAGTACACGTTTACCCTCCCCAACTGCCTCTTGATATGGCTGAATCGCGAAGGGTAGTTTGGGCCATTTAGGTGGTTTTTAATGCGGTTTATTAAAATGGTTGTACGAACGCCCAAATCAAAATGGCCCCGAAAAATAGAAGAATCAGTTAATAACGATAAACACACGAGAAATAAAATAGACATGTGATGATAGAAATAACTGATGTTATTGTTTTTGGAAAGAATTACAAAGGGTGTTATTATTATTATTTTTTTATAATTTAATAAGGTGGTTAATGGAAAAGGTGCTTTGATGGGGGTGGTGGGGTTGGGTGAATGAATTGCCGACTAATGGCAAAAAACGTGTCTTATTGACTTCCCGCTTGAAACGGCACATATTCTCTTTAAAAAATTTCAATATAAATAGATATTACTAAATTGAGGGGATAATAACCCAGAGATTAAAAAAAAAAAATGAAAAGGTAAGCATGTCAGATTAGATATGGATGCCGTAACAGTTGCTCTTGGTTTTGTATTTATTATATGCATTTAATCACTTTTTAGAATAAGTCCCACCTTTTTACCAAAAAAACAAAAAAAGAGTAAATCCCACCTTTCCCCCCTCCTCTCTCTCTCTCTCTCAAAATCCATCAGTCACTTGTTTAATCTCACATTTTATGTGATATCACGTGTCAAGATTGACTAGCAACATGTTGTTGGATCATAATGAGGGTTAGAAAATGTATTGTTTTTTTTTTTTTTTTAACTTTGAATTCCCCATGTGTTTGCCTTTTTCGAGAAGGCTCAATCTTATTGGGGTGTTTCAATCACGAAGATTTTTAAGTATTACAATGCTAATTGTACTGAGTAACTCCTAAAATTGACAACAATTTGTCCTGTCATGTTATATATAATTTGTGCGGATTTTGTTTCTTTCAAGTCAAAATTTCCCAACTCTCATTTAACAAAATACGCAAAATGGTGAGACACATTATAATATAAGAATATTCTTTGAGTAACACATCGTATGGTAAGTCCAATGAAAAATTCAATACCATATATATATATATATATGTAGAAATGACTGTGTCAATACATTCACGAGGAAAAGATACAAGTATGAGTCAAATGAAGATGTTTTGAAAATTCCGACCAATGCTCCAAGAGTCTTGGCGGCCAACTTGGCATCGGTACTATTGCCAATGCATTCTGGCGTCGAGGGCTGCATTTATATTTTCACAGAGATGGGGATCGAGCATGAGACGGCCCAAAATCATTTAGAAGAAGATTAAGTAGAGCCAGAACTTGTAGTTCGCGTCAAGCCTGTGTCCCGGATAAAATTTCCCAATTGCTCTAACTAAAACATTGCTGAGATGCTTTTCGAGTTTTAGGACTTGGTGTACCGGGCCTATAGCCACTATTCACGAGGCCTTGTGCACAATAGCTGCAAGAGCCGAGAGAGAAAGAGAGGACAAATCCTAAATTCATGGCTATTAACCGAAAAAAAAAAATCGTCTTCAGTTTATTGAGTAGAAATTTAGAAGTGGCTAAGTGGGAAAATCTTTCATAATTCTTGGTTACAAGTTTACACAACATTTCATCCTTATTAGCACTTCATTCCCATAACGTAAATCATGTGGGCGAAATATTGTCTACAATAGAAGTTCGCCTCCCAAAGTTGAATTGGCATGAATGAATAGAAGAACTTCTCAAAGTGCTGATAGTATCTTAGAACTGGTTCCTATAACTAAGTAGAAGAAATTAATATTGCCTTCACTTGCATTTGATCCTGATAGCAGTATGAAGCCAGATCAGACTGGTTCAGCAATTCTCAGATTCATGTCTTTAAGCCAAATATTCAGAGAAGCTAGTAATAGTATAACTCTGGTCTGCAATTCCATCCAAAGAGACTACAATGGGGTTTCCTTAATAAGAGATTGGTGGTCTGAACAGCGCCGTAGGCAGATCCATGGTCAGCACAGCACCAAACCGAGAACAGTGGAACCCCATTTAGGTGCTTCTGCGTACTCCCAAAGAAACACTTCGCCAATGTCTCTTCTTTGATGATACCTGAGAAAAGATGTCATTATCTTTACGTTGTCTCAAAAAGAATGATATCTTTGAGAAGAAATGAAACTGACACGAAATGTCTCTTTTGCAATGAATCAACATAACAAGCTCTACATCCGCTAGTGTCAAAACTCAAAACACCACACAGCAGTTTTAAGGCACCGGCACTGTAGCCTACGAAGGAACAGAGGGGAAAGAAGTCATGACTCCAGTAATTGGCCTACTTTGACAAGAACACACACACACACACACATGTGACACAAGCTGACATTTGCTGCATGAAAATTGCTCCCATCAGATTTTGCTACTCAATATTTTTAATTTGTGTGCCCAAAAACTGAAAAGAAAAGTAGTTCCACCAGAAACAGAGAATTGAGGGGAAAAGAGAGGTGGGGATAGTTTTCAGAGCTAGTCAAGTAGAACATTATAAAATAATTATTACCTTACAAGATGGCGGGAGCAACAAGGCCTCATGACCAGCCAATACAGGCTCTCTTACCTTCCGAATTTCTCTAAGCTGGCTCACAACATCTTGAAGCTGATTTTTTTCTTTCTCCACGTGCCCCATAGAGATGTTGAGTTTCTCTCTGCCACCTTGCACAATTCTTAGCCTCTTTCTCAGCCACTCCACTTCATTGTCAATTTTAAGTCTTTCATAGTCAACTGCAGACATAGAATTTCTCCGCACATCAGCGGGCAAGGGTCTTCTTCCTGAGGAAATAAGCAGTGGTGATCCATTTATTATGTCAGAACAGCTTCTGCTGATGTTTGCGTCTGCCCTGCTCCCACTGATAATTGAAGTGTCACGCATCCTTGGGATGTCTAAGACTGCACTTGGCTTTTCATTTTCACTTTCATTGACCTCAAAACACACATTAACTTTCTGATCAACAACATGAGCGTCACTTACAAAAGAACCAACACTGAGTAGATCACTGAGTGAATCTTTTTCTTGCTCTTCTGAATCGTCACAACTATAGGGGAAAATAATTTTAGTTTGATTGATACCCTCTGTCTTTAATGCCAATCCTTGACCTGTACTGATGCTCTGTACTTCCTCAACAGGGGCTATGGCTTCATCGTGCGTATCATATCCCAGGTGAGGTGATAACAAGTTCAATTCTGAACATGCATCCGGTTGCTGCACCTCTTTTTCCTGATCATATTGACTCTCATTTAGTGACATTGATAGTAGCCCCTTCTCTTGAAACTCCATGTTGATTCCTTCATTTTCAATTGACAATTGTTGGTTAACTTTGTCATCGATGGGATAGCTATGAATGGACCCTTGATTCACACAGTCAACTTTCCCTGAAAATGGAATTGGTAATTCTTTTCCAAAAGCTAGTCTAAGATTTTTCGATTCAGCGGCTCTAATATTGTATTCTAACTCCTCAATCCTGAAATTCATTTGCCTGTAAGCCTCAACTTCTTTCTCCAAGAAATGTTTTTCCCTCTCTCTCCTCAGTAGGATCTCTTTAAGAATATTCATCTCTTCATAATCATAAGCAGATTTTTCTTCTATCATCCTCTGGTATTGCCTATACTCCATTTCTATTGTAGCCTTCTCCTGCTGTAGATGCAGTATCATGGCCATGGTCTCATCTGCGGCTGTAGCAGCAGCATTTCTCTCTTTTTCAAGTTCAAGGTGCAACGCAGCATGAGCAGCATACTCTTTTTCTAGTGCTTTTTCCAGAAGTCTGATTGTATTCTTTCCATCTCTGTGATTGCCAAGTTCCTCTAACATGTTGCATCTCATATTACCAGTAGGTAAAGCATCCTTTTCTGTGGGTTTCTTCTCCTTGGCAGGTTCATTTGATTCAGAAAAACGAGAGACCATTCCTGATAAACTAATCTCTGTTGAAGATTTCCTGCCATCTGAATTGCAAGAATACCCACTTTAGAAACAGAATCATAGTGCATAAAAGTAACATCAACCACAGAAAGGCACATCAAGCATATGAGCAACTGCTCAACATTTTCAAAACAATTGTTCTGGGAAGCATGCAAGTCTATATATTGTGAATCACTCAAGACAGCCAAAGCTCATACTTAAACTCTATCATCTAAAAACCATATGGTTCAAAGAAGATATGGACCTCCTTCCACTAGCATAAAAATGAGAAGGCTAGGACAATTTACAAAGTTGGGATTGATTACTTACAATTCCTCAACATGATTATCCTAATTTTGTAGTACACTTAATGCCTTTTATATCACAGGAATGTGGATATCAGTCTATATTTGCCAACTAAATCCTATTGTACCCACAAGAGTAAGATAGCCGGTGTGTCTCATGGGAGTTGGCAAGTGCTTAGTCTCAGATTGAGTGTTCATAGGATTAGACTGGTCCATACTGGCGTCTTGGAGTCCCAACGACAATTTAGTCTCAGATTGAGTATTATCATGGTTAAACTGGCCCATACAGGCATTGCTTGGAGTGTCAACCACAATTCCTAGCCAATTATTTTGTCAAGTGCAGATGTTGCTGTCATCTTCCCAAAATGTGGCATCTACCTTATGGAGCTTTCCAAGGATGTCAAGGAGTAATATCATCAGTTCTCAATCAATTTCCAGTGGTGTATAGTTTTGTTGAAGTTAAAATGCACAAAATGATGTTGGACAGCAAAAGGCTCAAGAGAAAGCAAATTCAACAACTTAGGAAATTTAGAACACGGTCTAAACAAGATTTTATATACGTTTCATGGAGTATGTATAGTCTTTGCAGACTCGCATTATCATGCTTATTTATCCAAGTTGGCAGCTGTAATAATTTTACATTATTCTAGATAGAAAGTGCATTACCGTATTTCCAAATGTGTTTAGTTCAACCAATTTGAGACTTTTCTTCTCATTCTACATCACAAGATTATTTTAACATGTAACTTCTTAAAACTCTTCACTTTGCCAGCAATTCTCAATAAACACTAACAAAAGTTGAAATATGAGACATGTGCCACGTCACATTAGAACAGAAAGATTTTAGCACAAAAAGTGAAAAAAGCCAACTTGCAAGTCACATTTACCTTCACAATACAGAGCATCATCGCCAGAACCAGCATGTACATCATCATCTACATTGCTCCCGTTCACTGTTTTACTAAGACTGACAGGAGACTGAGGAACAGCTTGCACGTCTGATACCGAAAGGTCATATGACGAAATGTTAATGTTAGCATCACATTTTCTCCATCGCCTAAAATCATACCAAGGCTTCTGCTTTTCTAACCCCTCCTCAACAACAGACCTCCTTTCCCTCACATTTGTCACATCCAATTCACTAAGGCCCTGAAAAGGGCTGGACAAACCTTTGCCTTGATGAACACTTTTCTCCATCATCAAATTTCCATTCAACTGAGAATTCAGGTTATTGTCCCATGCAGAATCAAAGGGGAATCTGCTCTTTACAGAGAACTGCACAGAAGCCATCTTCCCAGATGGGCAATTGACTAACACTCTTTGCCAGCAATTACTATTTTTGGGGTCGCCAAAAAGTCCATTGCAAGGGCATGGCAGAGACAGCCCAAACAAATACAGAAATTCGGAGGCCAAATATGCAATGGTTGACGCACAGAGGAGCAGACTGGTGATAGCAAGGTCAAGATATGCACCCACTAGCCCACTAAACGTCCATAACTGTATCTCTTCACACGGCATTTTGCTTGAAATCACAGGATTTCCAGGGAAAATTATTATCCAGAAATGAATTGGAAGACCCAAAAAAAAAAAGTTTTTTTGAAAAGCAAATGGGCAATATCTTGTATTTAACAAATTCTCAGTTTGGACAGCTAATCAAACAGAGGTGCTTAGAACCAACTAACTTCCAATTGTTTGTGCGAAACCAAACCCAGATGCAGGCCCTGAAGACTTCAGAAACGCATTGGAGTTTTCACTTACAGTTCAATTTTCCTTTCAGTTTCTCAACAACCAAATAAAAGTAAAAAGAGAGAGAAAGAAATTCTAACCGTGTTGCAAGTCAGCCGACTCAGCACGCCATTGAAAAACTGAAAAGCTTCAACTTTTAGCCGTTGTGGTTTTGTACGGAAGCTTCATTTGAATTGGGAACCTTAACGTTCCGTAACAGTTCCAACGGTGGACACGACACCGTTGCTTCTCATTTATTTAGGACTTTGCCTTAGTACTAAATGTAGGCGTTACTCGCGTATCAATTGATTGCGCTGGATCTTATTTAGAAACATATTCTGCAAGAAAGCCTATAATAATTGTGAAAAAAAAAAAAATATATATATATATATATATATACATAAACTTTTTGTTTTTTTCTGATAAAAAAAATTAGAAAATAAAAAAAATGTTAAGTACTTTGATTAATCAAGGTCTGATAACATCACCTTATTCAAGTATGTCTAGCAATTGTTGTATGAAATAGTCCATCAGTTCACTCACTTCGGCTGCTTTAGTGGGACACGAGCGTAGTTATCTAATTCTAGGTCCGATTCTGGCTCAGAAATGCATTTTTGTTGAGACCATATGCGACTGCTGTGCCAACTGTGTTGGTGTACTCGGGCTCATTGTTCTATGGCTAAATAATTAAAACATGAATTACACAAATCAGGCATCAGTTACGATAATCCGGAGAGAACATATGTAAATTGCCCTTTGTGAACAGAGGCTATGAAGACAGACAATTAGAGAAGACCCCGATTTCTTCAAGACCATATGCCATAATACATAACATCAAGCACACTTAACAAAAAGCACGAACTAGTCCATTCCAACAGGCAACAGCCCATGGTGATGAATTTATATTAGCCCATGAACCTCACGTCTCTGCCTGATAACGTCTCAAAGAAGAAACATGGCACAAAAATGTCTTATTCTTCGAGAATCTCCTCTTGTTTTCCTTGTAATCCATGATTTTCATGCGCTTTGCATTTCTAGAGCTGCCTGTCTTTACCACAGTGACTAAAACTGAACATATCCTAGAAGAAGATAAGCAACCATGGGTTAAACAAATAAATTTAAATGCTGAACTTAGCAGAAATGCATGTTGACAGCAAAGGTTTTAGCAGTTAAAATGGATATGCTTAACTTTATAGACCATACGCATTGGATCCATACGTAAGGTAAGCATATACTAACCAGCATGACCCCCTCAAGGGAAGATTGAAAGCTATACATTTAGCTGAAATTTTGGAGGAACATCTGATCAATCTTAGGAACCAAGACAAAAGTTAAGCATATATTAATTGCAACTAGTATGTACTCAGGGTCAACTTATGCACTTTAGCTACAATGTACCCAAAACATCATGAGTGGCATAAAAATTTTGATCTCATCGGTGGTAATGTTGTCATCAAAACAACAATGCTTCTCAAGTTGTCCCGATTCAAACTAGGCACAAGCCCACAGGTAGAACATAAAATCAGGCAGGTATTGGCGATAGTATAAATAAGAACTTCATGTACGCAAATGAGAATCTTAAGCACTTCCAGGTTTCAACCATCAAAAAACTAAGTTCACTGCTCAACTTAGATGAAATCCACCTTACCAAATAAACCAACATAAGGAGACTAATTGATTGTGTATGCCTCCTTGCAGTATAACATGTTCGAATAAACTAGATATCACCTTTAAGGCTGCTATCGATGAGTGAATACATCGAAGCAAAAATGAAGAATGGAAAGTTCACACCATTCCACACTTCCAAAGATGAGGACCCTGAAAAAGCTTGGAACGTGAGAGCAAGTTCAACTTCCAATCCTTGCTTTTGAAACAAGAAAAGCCAACATATAATCAGGTTAGTTTCTCATTCATCCACAAAAAGAGAGGCCAGCAATGAAACCTTCAACACACACCTTTCATATCAAAGAAAATGGCACATCTCCTCATACTGTAGATTGCTAAATGTAATTACCAAACTCGGGGCATTATTATTACTACAACTCATGTTCCCTCAAGCTGCAGATCATTGGAAAATAATATTAGCTGCAGTAATTTAGCCCCAGAGCAGATCTATGTACATGACAAGTCTTACTGCTTATAGAATTATTGTTAGTTTTTTAATAATGCTGATAGGAGGTGCAGTCAATAAATTCAAAGGAAGCCTAACTTGAAAACAACACCTGCCATTATATTCAAAATCCATGTAAAGCAATCTCCATGCAGATTTGAAAATGGAAACTCTCCCTTTATGTCAAGAAAGTTGTTTAACCTCCTGAAACTCATTAAACATTTGAGCAAAAACCCATAATGCAGCACAGTTTTGGTTTGGAAAATCTGCATCACAAGACTAACTCAAAATGTTTTCACAGAGTACCATTGTCAATAAGACACCATCAGAACATGGCAAGAAACAGAATAAGGCTATCAACCCAGAATTCTGCAAAACATTAGAATGGAGGTCCAACCAACTAGAGGAACGTTGTAAAAATGGAACAAATTCACCAAAAATGTGTGTATGAAGAGAGAAACTGCTCAATGGGTTTGCCACGCAGGAAGCTCAACTCATTGAAAACAGTTACAAACTGGGGTTGTAATTGAAGAAAGTATCGCAAGGCAGTAGTTTGGTGCTTTAGCAGAAAGCCTACAAGCCCGGACAATCTTACTACCACTCATGTGCCCTCACGTTCACTGAGCAACAATGCCTTCAAGCAAAATCATGACCCGCCGATCACCAAGATCACAAGCACATTGAAAAGCCTAAAGAGACCATGCTTGTACCACTAAGCACAAAAAATTTCCGAGAGGGACAGTTTGTAGCAACAAAATTACCGGAGGTCCAGAACCAACATGCAAAATGTTCGGACAAAGAAAAAAAAAAAATTTCATGTGTTGCTTTAGAAACAGGATTGCAAGAGCCAACATGAAAAATGTCCGGACAAAGAGTTCCTTTCATGTGTTACTTTTCACAATGAAAGACTGCCAAAGGGACTATTCTTAGAAACAGGATTGCAAGAACTTCCAAAAGGGACGATTCTTAGCAACAAAATTTCAGCCAGCATGAACAATGTCCGGACAAAGATTTCGTGCCCTACTTCTCATAGTACATGTCAATAAACTTCCAAAAAGGGACGATTCTTAGCGACAAAATTTCAGCCAACACGAACAATGTCGGGGCAAAGATTTCGTGTCTTACTTTTCATAGTACATGCGAATGATCCCACCGGTTAGCATCCCACATAATAAGGCAGCATCCCGTAGTAAAAGGAACGCAGTTCTACCAGTAGAACTATATTTAAACAATCCGAGCTTTACACATGTTCCCGTGTTTCATGAAACACTGACAAAGATCCAGCAAACAGGCAACTAAGGCTTAAGGTTTCTGGTCTTTGGCTTAGACGTAAAATACATTCAGCTGGGTCAAAATAGACCGGAAAGGTAACAGCAAAGACAACATCCGAGGGGCATTTAACCCTTCCGATTCTTCATATCACTGTCGTTTTAAAAATAGGCTGAGAAGTAAGAAGAACGCCCGATTAGAAGGAAAGAAGGCAACCAAAAAAAAAAAAAACGGAGAACCAGAAAAAAAATAGGAAGGATGAAAGATATAAATCAAACACTGAAAACAGGAAAATAACAAAGACCCAACGAAAGACCAGGAAAAAAAAAAGAAGATAAAAAACGATCGCTTCGAAAACGGAGAAGGGAATCAAGAATAATTCATAAAGAATCGAAAGACAGAGAAGAAGGAGAAGAAATAGCGGAGCCCACTCTTTTTGAGTCTTCCAAAGAATTTGAAATGACAGAGCACCGTGAAACTTGGACGTTTCACCAAAATCCACAATCACAAAACATAGTTTCAAAACCCTGAAACCGCAGATCTGTAACCTTTTTTCTAGAATGACAAGGAACAAGAACACCGAGGAGGAGGAAGAAATCACGAGAAAGCGATCATTTGCCAAATCAAGAAACAGAGCTTTGTTCGGCCGTCAAGAATCAGCAACGTTAAGCCAAATGAGAAGAAGAAGAAGGAAGTGGGAAAGTACAACCAAAAAACCAACGGCCATAATAATCTTGTGGATAGAAGCACGTACCGTTGAGATTGCTTCTTTTTTTTCTTTTTCTTTTTCTTTTTTCTGGGCCGTTTAATCTGTATATTTACCAACAAAGAGTCGCCTCGTTCAAGCTATAAATCAATTCCCGCGCCCCAAATTGAGGGAACGCGTGACGCTGCGTGGGCCGGACAAAAAGCCCAAAATTTCAACAAATTAATTTAGACGTGGTTTAAACCCAAGAAAAATAAAATAAAATAAAATCTTTTAGAGGAACGTAAACTTCTTCTTCTTCTTTTTTTTTTTTTGAAATATTATATTTTAATTTTAAAAAATCATATAGTTTATAAGATAATTTTTTTAATCTTGTAGTAAAAAAATAGATAAAATTAAATTTATTATAAAATTCATAGTTCATTAAAATATCAAAAAAAAAAAAATCTTGAAGAGGGTAATAATTATAAAAAATATGTGTTGTTCGTCTCGTCTCCTTTATGACCTCATACTTGACTTGTTTCCTTAATTATCATCATTTAAGGATGCAATCACATCCATATTCGTCTATAAGGGAATTATACTCGATTTTTTTTTTCAATTGTCTTGACTAATCATTCGTCAAAATTAAATAAATTAATTGTTATTATTTAAAAATATAATCACTCTTCAAAATTAAATAAATTATTTTATATTTAACTTGTTTTTTTTAGAGGTCTATTTTTTTTTTATGAGATTAGTAGTTATAAAGTAGATGTGTCATCCATATTCGTCCTTTGAGACATACGGGTCTCTTTTTCAAAAAAAAAAAAAAATCCTTCCGTCGAGCCATTGCCTGTGAGTTGAGGAAACTCCCCTTGCCAAGCTATTAGCTTTGATTTTGGAAAAATGCGAGAGCAAATTTGAGTAAGGTTAAATTTATAAATTCTTTTATATATTTATAATTCTCTTTTTCAATATAAATTTTTTTAATTACACAATTCATTTATGCATTTAAAACCTCAATAAATAATTTCTGACAACATTATCTATGTGTTTCACATTTTTTTCCAGCACGTTAAAATCGGTTTCATTTTTCTCGAGGAAATTGTCGTGCCGCCCGTAACGGAAAATTTCAGGTGCCGAAGCGTCTGACTTTAAATCAGCGACGGGCTTGGAATTCTTAACATTACAGTGTCTCGATTAAGCATGTCAGGTTCTTAATTAATTGTCTTCTGACTTACTTGAGTTAAGGTAACAGATATTTTATGCGAGAAGATCTAACCTTTAAACACAAATTTCATCACATAATCAAATAATTTAATAACTTCTACGTTACAGTCATTAATGAAAGTCATCAAAGGTCCAACCAGTGACGTGTGTTAACCTCATCGAGGAGAGACTAACCCTAAAATCATGACCATTTATAGGCTGGCTGCTTATACACCGGCCCCGAATACACTTTATATTTATAGCTGTATTCCCACTCACCGCTGATGTCGGATGTACATCGAAGATCCTATCTTTTGAACCAACTAATGTTTCAAGTCTCCACAACTGAGGTGGAAAATTAAATAAAAGCAGATCTTATGCGCATGGTCAACAACGCTTTTGTTTTTTTTTTTTTTCTTTTTTGAAAATTAAACCGGACCTAATGCTTTTTTTTGGGGGGGGGGTTTAAAAAATAAAAAGTCCACAAAAACTTGTATGTTTCTAAAAATACTCTAGAACATGCCTCGAGTCATTGCCAGCTGACACAAATCATCGGCGGCCATTGCTCTCATCAACCCAGCAAAGTCACATCACATGATATCCTCTTTTTGACCAACTCAAAATTTTTAAGAGACCCTCGAATTAATATTTTATCCTTCTTCACCAGTTCAATAAGCATTGAAATTGTGTCCAGCTTGAAGTCTGAGGAACATATATATTTTTTTTTTTTCCTCCCATCTATTTCTCTTGGGTAGGGTAGCTCAGGCGGTAATTAATGCCTTCTTTCCGTAACAATGAAAATGCCCTGGCTACCCGTGATCGAGTTGGTGACCGCAGTGGACCTAAAATTCATGAAAGATGAGGCCAGGTTACCTTCGATGGCACGACGGCTCACTGACACATGGTGCATCCATCCCTGCTCCAACTCGGAACTGCATTGACTAACACAAGAGTAGGCCCATCACAGTTCAACAACCTAATGGAACCTGCCGGAATGCTTCAATAAAATGTTTGGTTAATGTATGTTCTATACAATAAATAAAGTTTTGGATGCCGTTGGACGTATATAGCTCGCTTTCGGCCAACCCCCATCGGGTGGCTCAGATGGTAAGGCCACGTACTTCCTAACTCGTCTTTCATGTATGTCAATAATCAAAAAAGAGTATGATGAAATATAGAATGTGAAAGCTTCCTACCCCAGGTGCCTGTGTTTCAACCTAACATTGCTTTCCAAATTCCATCAACCAAACCAATTATATGAACCAAACCAAACCCCGATGGCGGCATGACTCAAGTCATACTGTTGTGGCCTTTCAATGCAAAAATCATCCACACAAATTCAACTCCCGTTGAAATTGCATACCTACAAGTGGGTTTGAAACTTTGCATTTGCAAGAGCCGAGGGGTAGAGAGATTACCGTGAAAAAGACCCACATAAAAATTATTGGCCAAAGCCCTAGACATGTATGCGGAAGAGACGGAAGTAGGCAACCCATAGATCACCCAACCGCAACAACAAAACCATTACATCATATGCCATTTTACTAACATCATCTTCATCTTAGAAATCTATAATCCCCGGCTTAAATTTCTGCCATATGATGCCAAGAAAATCGAGAGGGGCAGGGCCCTCTAGCATTGTCACTCAAAAAGGTGTACCAGAAATTGGCTTCCAACAAACCACAACACCTGTCCACACTGATTGCGCCATTGGTCTCCACCTGTTCCACATTGTTGCTTTTCGATGGGATCGAGAAATTTAATTCGTCAAAAACATGGGATAAATTCTACTACTGATATAAACATGGACCAAGTAGGGAAAATATCTCATATTATTGAAAAACCACCGGGCGAGAGTACCCGATGGAATTCCAGGGAAAATAAATCTATATCTTCGATATATTGGTACGAGGTCTTCCTTGTTTTTTTTTTTTCTGCTTAATCAGGAAAAACTGAAGAGGCCAGGAAACACGTCCAGACATGTTTGAATGTGGTTTAAAATCTGCGGTGCTTTCAGTCAATGCTCCAATCAAAATGCACCTTTATTTGCACAGCAATTGCGGGTGGAACGTCCAAATAAAAGATGTCAATTTCAGTCTTTATTCCTCTCCTTCCAGCCGCCACTTCTTTTTATCTTTTTTTGGGGGCGGGGGGGGGGGATGGACCCTAAAATTATTTTCTTCTGGAATATAGATTACACCCACATAGATGTTTTTATCCAGTACGCATCAAATCTCACAATACGAGAGATGGTTTCGTTGGATGGAGGTGTGATCCCTCTAGTGTACTTCGCATACCAACTTGCATGCATTTTTAGGTAATCGTTTTTTTTTTTAATTCTTCAAAATCATTCCTCCAATCGAATTTCTTGTTGCTCCTATCTTGTCGCTGGTCCTACCATTAGATCAATAAAAAATGAAATCTTCCTCTTTGTGTGAAGTTTTTTCAATATATGGTGTGTATTAATGTCTCTAACCTAACCTGTCACTTCAACTACATAAAGTGTAGCCCAACTACCCCATTTCCACCAACTTGAAATTCAAGGAACTTCTTTCACTTATAATAAGATTTGAAATTTCACAGCAACTCAAATATACAATAAATCGTGACTGTTTTCTACATTGACATGGAGGATTCAGAGATTCCAAAACAACTCACACGTGCAATCTTCCCACGAATTTAGGGATTACAACCACATTCACGCAGGGCACGAGGGAAAAGGCTGATATTTCCTCATCATAGATGTTACTTTATGTATGTGCAACCAACCAAACTCTAAAGCTGGTTGCCATATATTAGCTTAAAAATAAATAAATAAATAAATAAAACGAAGAAGAAGAAGAAGACGATTGACAAGTTGGGCGGTGTAAAGGTGGGCTTTGACCTAGCTAGGGAACGTAAATTTCAACCAAAGTCCATCATCATCTACAGTTACGCGCCTGAATGAGATGTTTTGAATTTGATAACTATCAATTAGATGTAATTTTTACTTAGATGTATTTATAAATTTATATTTTATATTTGATAATTTTCACTTTTTTATTTAAAAATATGCACACATATATATATTTTTCAGGTCCATACTTACATTTGTTTTTATTAATATTAGTTAAATATTTTAAAACTATTTACATCTTCTTCTTTTTTTTCTGTTTTTAGTAGTAACTAAACATTTTAATAAATATTTTAAATTCAATATCGTGGTACTACTTTTAGAATAATTTACACATTTAATTCGGCCAAGTGTATAATAATTGTTGTTGAATGGATATTTCGTAAGAAAAAAAAATCAATATAAAACCATCTATATATAAGTCAAAAAAATAAAAATTCCAGAAACAATAGAAGAATCTATTAGAACAACCGAAGATCATTCAAATTTCTAGAATGGTATCCTTTTCGCCTGACAAAAGAAAGGAAAAAGGGAAAAAAAAAGTTGAGTTTCCTTGTTTGTTTTGTCCCCGGCTGATGTCATACCATTCGGCTATTCAACCTAACCGTGTTGAATAAAAAGCATATATACCCGCCTGCCAAAAAAAGGCATCAAGCTTTCACATAATACACGCCCCGCGAGCTCCAAGAATCCATTTACATTCACACTTTCATTATTCAATGCCCATCTAGCTGTCCCTGAACACCTGGCCATCATGAAGCTGAATCGCCTTTGCATAATCCTGCCAGCGGACTTGGAAGAAATCAAGCCATGGAGTCATCACCCCAAATTGCCACCTTCCACCGAAGAAGAGGCCAAGAAAAGCCAGAACCGCGGCTGTGGGAGCCAAGTTCTTGACTTTCTTGGCAATTCATTGCGATGGTTGTATGTGCCTAGGTGGGTTGGTTTTTTTCGGCATGCTAGGCAAAGCAAACGAAAATTTGGCTCCTTTCATGACCTGGAAGGAGTCCAGATATCTGAGAAAGTTGGTGCTGACAATCCCAGAATTTTCAGTTATGCTGAGCTATACATAGGCTCTAATGGTTTCAATGAAGATGGAGTTCTTGGAAGTGGAGGTTTTGGGAAGGTTTATAGGGCGGTTTTGCCTAGTGATGGTACGGAAGTTGCTGTGAAGTGCCTGGCTGAGAAAGGTGAGCAATTTGAGAAGACTTTTGCAGCGGAGTTGGTTGCTGTGGCGCACCTACGCCACCGGAATCTTGTCCGCTTGAGGGGCTGGTGCGTTCATGAAGACCAGTTGCTCTTGATTTATGACTACATGCCCAACCGTAGCCTTGACCGTGTGCTTTTCAGAAGGCCTGAAAACCTTGCAGCTGAACCTCTCTCCTGGGAGCGGAGAAGGAAGATAGTTGGTGGCTTGGCTGCTGCGCTTCATTATCTTCATGAGCAATTGGAGGCTCAGATCATTCATCGGGATGTGAAAACCAGCAACGTTATGCTCGACTCCAATTACAACGCCAGGCTTGGTGATTTCGGCCTGGCACGGTGGTTGGAACACGAACTCCAGTACCATTACAGGGTCCCTTCAATCAGAAATCACCAGTTTCGCTTGGCTGACTCCACCAGAATAGGTGGCACTATTGGTTATTTGCCACCCGAGAGCTTCCAGAAACGAAGTGTTGCCACTGCAAAATCTGATGTTTTCAGCTTTGGGATTGTTGTGTTAGAGGTGGCATCAGGAAGGCGGGCAGTGGACCTCACATACCCTGATGATCAGATCATCTTGCTCGATTGGGTCAGGAGGCTATCAGATGAGGGAAAGATTTTACAAGCTGGGGATAGCAGGCTTCCAGATGGGTCCTATGCACTTTCTGATATGGAGCTCTTGATTCATCTTGGCCTCCTATGCACACTCCACAACCCACAATCACGGCCTAACATGAAATGGGTTGTGGAAGCACTTTCCGGCAGTATTTCAGGCAAATTACCAGCGGTTCCATCATTCCAGTCGCATCCTCGATACATAAACTTAACTTCCTCATCCGATTCAAGCACTAACAACACAAGCACCGCCAGGTCCACTGCCACCATAACAAGCTCCACCACAAGAGTCTCATTGACTTCATCAGCCTTTGCCACAGCCATCGGAGAAACTATATATGCAACTGCAGAGTCTGGAAACAATGAATATGGATCCTCTAACAACAGAAGTCTTCGACAAACCACTTCATTTGTGGTTGAAACTCCCAAGGAAATATCCTACAAGGAAATCGTTTCTGCAACAAACAACTTCTCTGACTCACGGAGGGTAGCAGAGGTGGACTTTGGAACTGCATACCATGGAGTCCTTGATGACGGCCAGCAAGTCATTGTGAAGAGGCTTGGCATGACTAAATGCCCTGCATTGCGAACCCGATTCTCAGCTGAACTCCATAACTTAGGCAGGCTCCGCCACCGCAACCTAATACAGCTACGTGGATGGTGCACTGAGCAAGGCGAGATGCTTGTTGTCTATGATTACTCAGCAAGTCGCCTCCTGAGCCACCTCCTTTTTCATCATGACAATAGAATTGGCCATTCTATTTTGCGATGGCGCCACAGATACAACATCATCAAGTCACTCGCTTCAGCCATTCTTTATCTTCACGAGGAATGGGATGAGCAAGTCATCCACAGAAATATCACTTCTTCTTCTGTCACTCTTGACCCAGACATGAACCCAAGGCTTGGAAACTTTGCCCTTGCTGAATTCCTGGCAAGAAATGATCATGCCCACAAAGCAGCTGCTAAGGCAAACAAATCAGTCCGTGGGATTTTCGGCTACATGTCTCCAGAGTACATCCAATCTGGTGAAGCAACGCCAATGGGTGATATATATAGCTTTGGTGTTGTGGTGCTTGAGTTGGTCAGTGGACAGATGGCAGTTGACTTCCGGCGGCCTGAGGTACTACTGGTTAATAGAGTTAATGAATTTGAGGCACAAGAGAGACCACTGGAGGATTTGGTTGACATAAGGTTAAATGGTCAATATGATCATAAAGAACTGATGAGACTTATCAAATTGGGAATTGCATGTACGCAGTCCAACCCAGCATTAAGACCAAGCATGAGGCAGATTGTAAGCATAGTTGATGGCAATGATCGATGGTTGGTGGAAAGAGAACAAAACAAGGAAAGTAGAGAAGAATGGAGACAACAAAATGCTTCTTCTTTATTATTGATCAAGAATATCCAAGCCCTTGGAATACAGTGAGTAAATTATAAGTCAATAGACGTAAAAGGTTGCAGAGCTTTTTTGGTGATTGGGAGCTCTTTACTTTTATCTCTTTTCTAATTTTTGTATCATCAATGTAGATTCTCTGTTTGGCAATAGACAATCAAGTTTTCAGATCTCTCTCAAGAAGATTTAGTGGGAACATATTAGATTCAGTAACTGCCACATATCCAGATTCTCAGATATATCTTGGCTAGATATGCCAGGCAAGCCTTTATCTGATAAAGAGAAAGGCAATATAATGTCATAATCAACCCATAGGATGACTGAAATTCTTTATCAGTTGAAAGGAAAGTAAGCAAACAATATGCATGAACATACGAAAAGAGCAATGGTCCTTGACCATATATATTGTTATTTCATATATTTACAGAATGTTTGGATCTGACCTACTTGACTATTACCAATGTAATTTTTTTCTGTTGTCCTGCACTCGGTTTAACTCCCTGTTATTGGGATTCCTTCATCAGCATCAATCCCCACCCAGTTGATGAAAACAAACAGGAACTCCCTGAAGCTGACTTTCCCATTCCTATCCCAGTCCATTTCTTCTGCATTTATTCATAGAAATAACTGAGGTTGTTGTCATCGCAACTTCAAATAACAAATGCCACAATCGAGAAGTTTAAACATGTAAAGTTGATCATACTGAATCGGGACTTGGTAATATGAGAGGGGGATTTCTCCCAAGGACAAGCGTCATTCAATGCTTTGATCATGTCCTTCTTTCTGAGCCTTCCTTTGCCATTTTTGTCAAGAAATAAAAATGCTCCAACCATGGTATCAAAAGTGGCCTCAAGCTCCGGTAAAACCATCTTTGATGTCTGAAACATACCTCCAGGTCATCAAATGTGGTGAATAAACAATGTGATCAGTTGACATCCTGATTTCTAATCAAGTGAAAGGAAAAAAGATGGAGTTTATATCTTGGATACATTATAAGGAGAAGAGGAAGGCTCCAACAAGAGGTAGATGAGGCACATTAGAACAATGAACTCATTGAATTGTATTCCTTCACTCCCATCAATGTCACAATAATGGAATAGATCCTCAATCTCCTCCACTTTGAGGTTTAGTTGCCATTTGTGCAAACATTTTTTGAGCTCCTCACGATCAATGGTGCCATTTGCATCTTCATCTATGGGGGAAAAAAGAAACTTTTACAAAGTTAGCATGTCGGGAATGTTCACTGCGAATTCAAGGTTTGAGCAAGTCCACATTGATCAACCTACCATACTCTTCAAATACACCTCTGATGTTCTTCAACCTGTCTTTGAACTGAGGAAACCTCAATATTATGCTGTCAATTGATTTGAAGCTCGCATGTCCCGATGAACTCCTCTTAAACTCCATCATCTTCTTTTCAAACATTGCGTCCAACCTCCTGTACTTGTTTGGTGAACCGCAATGGAAAAAAATGCCTCTTACTTTTGTGGACAAGTACTTCAGAGCAGGGCAAGGATGAGATGTGCCTTAGGAATAAAATGTAAACCCAGCCAGAAGTGAGCAAATAGATAGAATCTCTCTAGCAAACGATTAAAAAAGTAAGGGAGAGAACATAACAAAACATATCAAAGGAAGGTAGAATCACGGGAGCGGCGCTGGTAAGTTGGACGCTATCATTAACCCAAACGTACTAGGCGAAAATAAACAAAAATGGATTGCCAAAGGTTGAATCTTTACGGTTAAATTGAATACCCAGAAGTTCTCTGGCCTTGCTCGTTCGCTCAAATTCTTCTTTATCGTTTTTTCGTCCTCCTTTTGGAGTTAAAAGTTCATTGCTTGAATAAAAAAAACAATAAGAAAATGACAAAAAAAAGCATCAAAAGTTGGAATGAAAATGAAGTGATACAAAAGATTACCTGCTGAATCCTTCATGGGTACCGGTAGGCGAGAGAGAGAGAGAGAGAGAGAGAGAGAGGAGGCAGATGGTTATTGTTCCAGAGAGAATACAGCAGGAAGCACAAGGGTTTGCTGACAAGAAGGGTTTGCTGACAAGAAAATGAGGAAATAACCAATTGATTACCAATAGCAAAAGCAAAAGAGAAAAAGGAGGAAAAGAATAATCGGAGGTGGAGATACCATTATGGCTTTTGACAAGAAAGCAGAACTGGAAATGACTAACTTCCTCTCTCTCTCTCTCTCTCTCTCTCTCTCTCTCTCTCTCTCTCTATGTTTCTTATACGGGCGAATACTATAACGGTAAAATGCATTGCTTTTGCTAGGACTTAACGTTCCTTTTAGGACAAATGCCGAATCCCTTCGTGTAGAAGGGTTGAAGCCAATCTCATTCCTCTTAAAAACAAAGTCCTTTGGGTCAACAGTGACCATGGGACCCAACAAGTTTCCTTTGGATGATCACATTGGAGAGGTGATGTGCCCAAAGATTGTCAGTGAATTGTTTTCTGGGATTTTTTTTTAATGCAAATATAACTGTAGTTTTGGAATTTAAAGGGTGAAGATATACAAAAAAGAACAAAACAGGGTTATTCCGTATTTAGAATAGGCGCAAAGAAGAGAAAAAAAGGGTCGAGAACTTGTGGAACACTAGGCTGAAATCGAAATATAAGGAGAATGACACCGTTGACAATATGCACCAGTTGATGGTAACCCGAGATTAATTAGTTCAGATTGACGTGGCAATCCAGATCAAACAGAGTGGAAAGTAGTGAATATTCAAATATTGCAGTAACAGGGCAGGACACTTCATCGTTTATCCGAGCACCTTATACCACCTCGTATAAAAGCAAGTCATCAAAAGGATTGCTGGGTTGCAAGAACTTCCAAAACCAAGACTATCACCTCAGCTCTATGCGCATGCACCCATCTCCCTCACACACATGCACGCGGAGGAACATTTAGTCTATTTTCTTTCCCGCTGCACGCTGGTGCCCGCTTTGCTTTCAATCTCATCATCAACATTCTTCGGTGTTACATAAATTCTGAAAGCAAAGCATATGTGGCTCAAACAACCAGCAGAAAGGGGATACTTCAAGTTGTAAGACAAAAGCATCCTCTAAATTAGAAAGAATCTGATAAATATACAGACCACCAATGATGCAGTTAATCATGTGCTTGAAATTTTGATGAACTACGCAAGGGAATAACCACAATAAGAAACAAAGAAGTTTCTCTTTATAGAATGGAATGTGTCCTATGTTCATGCCATATTAGTCATCATCCACTCTACTTCTTGCCGCATGTTGCCCTCCAAGGGCAACGACTCTCCATTACCAAAGATGGGTCTTGGTCTTTTCTTCATCGCCATTGCCTGTGAACCTGGGCCAATTGGGGAAGCTGGGCTCCCAGTTGAAGTCAAGCAACTTTCAATAGAGCAGTCACCAATGCGAGCAGGCACATTGGCAACATTTTTGCTCTCCAAGGCTGCAGCAAGCTCACATAAAGATGGCATTTTAATGGTGTCAGGCAGAACAATTCCCTGGCATTCATTGGAAACCTTGATGGATAAATCAGAAAGCTCCTCCCTGGCTGCTTCAAGCCGAGCAGAGGCAACAGCCTGGTCATTTAGAGCTTTACAAGCTTTCTCAAGTATTGATTGCAGGTATTTCCCCTGTGCTTCAATACGAATTTGAAGACGACGCTGGACCTAATGGCCATAAAATCCTTTAGAAAACTGTAAAGATCATTCCTACGTTTGCCAGCTATTTCAAATACAGAAAAATTCAGCAAACTAAATAAGGAGAGCCATAACCAGACGCTTAGTTATTGTGATTCATTTGTTTTGGCTTGCAATTAAATATAAAGGAGTCACTTGGACTGCTTCAAGAGGGTAGAGAGAATTTCCTTGAGTATTGTTCCACTAGCTTTATGTAAGCCACACCAGAGAATAATAATGATAAAGCAAAATATCTCTAACCTCCAGCTGCTCATGCAGTCTTCGTTGGACTTCCATCTGAACCCGCAAAGCTTCGGTAACCTGGTAACCACTGTTTGATAAGAAGATGGAAAGCAGGAAATGCATGAGGACATGGAAAGATGAAGTTTAAGCTTCAGCATAAAAGAGAGCAGTAGAATACTCATTTAGTTCCTGCCCCATCATTCTTGATGATGTCGATGCAGATGAACCAGTGTCCTGAGTTTCTGCAACAGATGCTGTAATCCAAGCTACACACCATTACTCAATCAAGAATTTCAGAACTACTATTTGTCAGTAGACACAGTTGCTATTTGGCTATCTATTATGGTTCATGATTACTTTCTTTTGTTCCTCAATTCCACCAACTCACCATTGTGCCCATCTCCATTTTTTGTATCATGTGACAAAGTGAGCCTAAAAGGGTGTCAAAACCACAACTGATAATTGAATTATATGCATTTTACATAAATAAAAGTTTTAGAGATGGACAAGCAAACTAGAAATGAGGCATGCCAAGCGGAGAAATTAGTTCAAAAATCCTCGAGCCCAAGGAGAAAAGCTTATATCTATGAGTCTCTGTACGATAGAAATACAATTATGTGAATTGCCAGATGCAAAAAAATTCTAAACTTGTCAAATTCAGTACCATCCTTAGAGTTATCAGTTGATTCCTTGCAGGACTGTCTTCCCAACCTGTATTTCTGCATGTAGATCCAACAAGAGGATGAGCAAATATGAATATCATACCAAATATTTCAAAGAACAAGATGTTTTAGGAGGCAACATAAGATCAAAAAACCTGAAGGTGAGATTTCAAGTGATAAAGAGTGAGCCCTTTGACTCCCATTGTCCTCATGATAGTCTTAGGTGTTGCTTCTGCAATGTATGTTGATAAAACTTAAGAAACATTAACAAACAACCCAACTAGAGTTGTCACAAAGTCATGCACGTATAAAAGCTAGATATGTGTAATTGGATTTTGGCAGGCGAGATGCCAAGGTCATATGATTAGTATATATGCACATCGGCCAACACACATGCTTTAAGAAAATGACGCAGCAAAACCATATCAAACACGGAAAAGTAGCCAAAACACTAAAACTGAAATCATCACGACCAATAAGCTTCGTATATTCATTAACTGCACCAAATTTAAAAACTTGGAGATGGGGTAACAAGAAAAACAATAACACAGAGAGACCACATGATTGCTTCTTCGAGAACGGGGTAACAATGTAAAAGATAACTAGATAGCTTGTCACGGCTCTTTCACTCATAAATTAACAGTGAGACTATAATGAAGGAAAAGCATGTTGATTAATCCTAGACATACTCTTATTCCGACAGCTTTTATTCAAATAAAAAAGCATAGAACATTCTACGGATCATCTAACTCCTCTCTTCAATTTTAGCAGATAAGAGAAGAATCCTTGCAATTCATAGATACCATAAAAAGACCAAAAAGGAAAATGGCATGGATGACCATATTGATGATCAGCAGTAACTAAAATTGGGAAGGAGAAAAAATTGAACAAGAAGTCTCCTTAATTTAAAAAAACCATTACCATGTTCTTCCTCAAAAATTGAACAAAATAATAGTACTTGCCAGGGGAAAAAATCCTCTTTAGTCACTAAAATCCACTATATCCAAATGAGAACAAATCAAAGAACAAAAGAAACAGCCAAAATAAAAATTTTTTTAAAAAAATTGAAACGGAGGAGTGAAGTGCATGCCAAAGCTCTAGGACCTCAAATCAAAAGACAAAACCATAAATTAGAAAGGAAAAAAAAAAAAAGAAGCAAGATTTCCACTAATTACACAAACCCAGAAACACGCATTCCTCAAAGAGACTCACTCAAGGCCCAACAAGACCCACATTCTAGTGAGAGAAACTAGTGAGAGAAACCACCAAACCCAACCAACCCAAATAAGGATGGACATACAAATACGCACATGCATACACATATGTGTAGTTTTAAGTGGTGGGGGTTTGTAAAAACGCACTCTCAGGTCCGCCGAGCTGGGTGACGGCGTCAACGAATCTCTCGTGGAGCTCGGCGGTCCACCGGAGTCGGGGCTTTGGATCCGTAGTGAGAACCAGGCATGCATCTCCGGGCAGGTTGGTCCCGTCCAGCGAGCCCTGAAACTCTCCGTGTCCTCCTACACTCCCATCAAGTGGCAGCGGGTGTATCCCGGGGTACATTTTCCTTCCCGCGCCTCGATTTTTCCCAAGAAAGAGACGGAAAATAGATAACGAGGAGAGACAATATAAAACCGCCGGTAAATCCGATTCGGGTTCCTGGGTCAGGGCTCGGAGCCCCGATAATGGATGTCTACTGTCACAGTGTTTACCAGAGAGACAGTGAGAGAGAGAGATAGAGAGAGAGGGAGAGTTTTTTCCAAGGCATGCAGAGGCTAAGACAGCTATGTCTTATGTTGTGTGTTCCGCAGTGCCTGTGTCTCGGCTTTTTCTTTCTTAAATATAAAATAAAATGAGAGAGAGAGAGAGGGAGAGAAATAAAACAAATTATAATATTGTTTTTCTCTCTCTAATTATTTTATTAATATTTAATTAATGAATAATTAATAATTTCTTCTCTCTCTAGTGGGCAAATGGGAGGGAACCATGTGTAGCCTAGTTGGCATAGGGTGGGCGTTGCTTGTTGCTTTATGCTAACTCTTTTTGTTTTGCCCATTTTATAATGATATTTTAATAACTTCTTTTTTTATAATTTAATAAACTTTTTTTATTAAGCTTTTTGGTGTTGACAGCAATGAGAGTTTCGCATTTCGCAGGCGATGATCATTTTTTCGGATATCCTCGGCAGGCATAGCATAGATCACTTTTTTTCTTCTTTTTTTTTTTCCTTATATTGGCAGATGTCATTTGCTAATGCCCATGGTCATTTTCATTTTATAATGTTCTTTTTACCGGCTGATAAAAAACATGAAATTGTTTTCTTGTTTGTAGAAGGAGGATTGGAGTAAAACTCAAATTCGCATTAAATATTAACGGAGAATGAGAATTGCTGGCTGCAAAAGACTGAAGAAGCTTTAACATGTATGCACAACGCACTTTCCATTACAGCGGAAGGTTAATTTTAACTTCGAGAACGAGGTAAGGCGTTGACTTCTCGATTGATTGGCTTCGTTCAATATTTAATTGAACGCCGACCGAATCTGTCATCAATTGGCTTTCTTTTTCTTTCTGTTGCAAAGCTTATTGGTACTTCAAATTTCTAAACACTGGGATGTTTCGTTGAAAAAAGTCACGGTTTTCACTTCAATTGTTTGATTTTCAAATCGTGCCTTGCCTTGCATATATCTCCCAAAACAAGAGAGAGAGAGAGATGGGGAGGGGGGGGGGGGAGAGAGAGCTTTTGCCTTTTTATCTTCGGATGTATAAAATACAAATTCCTATGCTCATGTGGGCTGATAAAACTTGCTGCGAAAATTGTGGAAATTTCTCGAGAAAATTATTCGCAGAACCAATAACAGTGCTTTAAAACAAAAGTCACAGCGTGACATGCTCGCATAATATCAAGCCGGAGACACCTGCTTTCCGGTGGAAATGTTATTTATACAAACGAAGGTTGGTCGGTTGTATACTTGTCCCCGACTTCGGGATTCTTAATTTCAGTTATTTTAATTTTCGACGGACTAATATAGTTTAAACCGGAACCCTCACCAATCAACATGAGCGCCACCATACGCGGTGCACTTAATTAAAGAGGATTTACACCGAAGCACCCATTACAATCCCAGATTCATATCATAGAAAATTCCAACTTGGACAACATAAATTGTTGTGCGAGAGATTTTAGGTAAACCTTTTCTAATATAAAAAAAAACAAAGAAAGAAGAAAAAGAAAAAGGTCCACTTGGGGTCTTATAGTAATGTCCTCTGGTTCAACTTATCAACAGAGGCTGCAAGATTTTATAAGGTCGATCCATGATCATATCGATAAACTTGAATTACCTAAAATTTTTCCTATTTTTACTATTCTTTTATTTTATCAAAGTTATATTATATTTGAGCAAAGTTGTAGTAAACTTCGAAGGAATGAAATAATATATCCAAGCAAATAAATTTTAACGTTTGTAGCCGACTCTTCGTGTTTGTCTTTTTTTTTTTTTTTTTTTTTTTGGGGTAAATCATCGCCGAGGTTGAGGGAGTGGACAAGAGATTAAGGGAGGCAAAAAGCCAGACCGAGAGGCGCTCATGGCCAGGGCGGCCAATTCCAGACCCCACAACGCAGGAGTGACGGTGGTTGCCACTTACCGTTCAATCCAATACCCAGATTAATGGCTGCGAGGAAGCTGACGAGGTACTCTCAGACAAAAATGGCTTACATCTCGGCAGTTATGACGACTGCACTGCGTTTACGTCTCCTTGCTCTCCATAACAGGTCACGTCTCTCTCTCTATCTCTTATATTTCTCTTTGAAAAAATTAAATAGATAATAATAAATTTAATATGTTTTAAATAAAAATTTACATATTATATATTATTTATAATAGTCAATTACATATTTTTAAAATTTTAATATATAATTATAATTAATAATAAAATTATAAATATATATTTAATAATAAGAATAAGAATAATAATAATAATAATGTGTTCTGTACAGCACATTGCGCCAGGAGTAAATTATATAATCAGGCTTCTGACTCTGTGCGCGACTTGCAATCAGCATTACAAGGACGCGGCAGCACAGCTTTTTACATTTATTGTTGAAATATCTTGTCCAAAAGTTAAAACTGAGCCTTTTTCATGCAACTGACAGAGTGCAGTGATGCGTTAAATCAGTACTGCTATAAACAGGCTGAACCAAAACAAGAGAATAAGATTCTTTTGCCCCACTGGTTAAAAAGCAAAGGCTCTGTTGTTTTTTGTCGTTCCCCTGCCTTTGTCTGGATCCTTAGACAGATAACGCAGACATGCAATTTTTTACATGGATAATATATTTACGAAGATTTTATTGTTAAGGGATCCATCCATTCATTGCCTGCGGATGGGAAAAGTCTCTTCGGTGGTGAAAAGATTTCATTCGTGTCGTTCATGTAAATCTTTGTCCCTTTTCTCACTCGACCTCACCATTTTTGTTGTTGAATGAGACGCTTTTTCTGGCGGAGGGAGATGCAATTGGACCATTACGAAGGCCAATTGTTGGTTTGTGTCTCTATAATGTAAGAGTTTTAGTACTTCAATCACTGGTTAATGTCTCTTTATATCTGGGCCTGGAGTGGGTAGCTCCCAGTGACCTCATTGCTCTCGTACCATGTTGTACATCCACTTCTGGTCCTGCTGGTCCCCTCCACGTAACAACTGAATTGCCAATTTTGCGATTATACATCACTCCCGATAATATGATATTTGTGAAGGCAGTTGCCCCCTTCGTTCTTTGTCAAGACACTGTTTTCTTTCTTTCTTTTTTTTGGTTTATTTTGGTGTTGTAAAAGATGAAAAAAAACTGGGGTGGTGTCCACGATTCTACTAAAAAGGGTCGTTCTTAATTTACATTATACAATAAATCAGAGCACTATACAAAATTCACGAAAAAGCAAATGCCATGATATTTAATAAAAATTATTGATCACTCTCTGAACTGTACAAATTAGATGTATATTTAATTTCATCAAATATTTTAGTAAATATTCAAAGTTATGACCATATAGTGTGAATGAAATTGCTTAATTACAAAATCAAACAAGCAGAGATCAAAACAAAATCTTAATGAAGATGTGTGAATTTTTATGCGTGAACTCGGCTCGTATAAACGAGTCTGTGGTCAAAAACTGAAGTCAGCCCAAATCAAGAAATGCCCTGGTCCCATGGACCGCTTTTAAGCAATTGGGCAGCTTAGCTATGGGCCGAATGCAACCCCAACCCCAACCCCACCATCCATAGAATAGCAGCCTTCCTCCATACATTTCGGCTATGGCAGACATGCATCATTTGACATGCACGTCCACCAAGGAAAAACAAAGACGCGTATCATATTACGACGCCAATAATCATTTTCAATCAGCCATCAACTGATCAATAATTGGTTTTATTTTATATTAGACCATGGTCGTTACAGTTTGACTTTCAATTTGGGCACGATAATACACTTTAGCCGGAAAAAAAAAAAAAAAAACAAACTGCCGTGTCGATTATTTTCTTAATTCAAATACACTACAGTTTTATGCTCTGATTAAGGCACTACTTGTAAGAAGCTATAGGATAATACGGGGGAACAGTGAAAATGCATGCGACGTGAAATTTTTGCACAATTAATTTAAGAAAATCAGACCACAAATCTTCAGCATCAATGTACCCCCAACCGCTAGATTCAAACCTTTAGATTTCATACCCACATCGCACGGCCCATTTGGCGAACTTGAAGAAATAAGCTTCTACACACCAAAAATGAAAATAATAATAATAATAATAATAATAAAAGCTTCAATAAATCAAAATAGGAAAAATAAATTGTCCGTTAGAATGGTAATTCTAATTCCGGCGACTTCAAAACAGGACATTTCTCAGCCCAAATTCTATAGGCGGACAGGCCCCCTCTATCCGACCCGTTAATTCCAAAGGAGGTCCAGTTGCACTGGGTCGCAATCTGACTGAAATGTTCTGAGAATCAAGAGTTTTTCTTTTTATTTTATTTTTCTTTTCTTTTTTTTAATTTTTAAATTTTATATTTAAATAAAGAAAACCAAAAGGAAGTTAGATTGGGCTTTGGGGGGTGGGGGTTTAAGAAGTTGAACTGTATATACACAAAAACCCTGCGGGAAACACAGACATTTACGCAGGAATCTTGACAGACAGGACACCCCTTTACCACCATGTTTTCTCGCTCCATCTCTTCCAAGAATCTCTCTTTTGTATTTCACAGACACAGATGTACGCCGTCTTTCTCCCTCTACTACGTGTTTAATCTTGTTTCTTGTGAATAGATGTCAAACTTTCGTTCTCTAATTCTTATGCTTTTTTTTTTTTCCCTCTGCAGTGATTCCTTATGAGCCCATATTGATTCCCTTTCGAGCCGTCTTCTCAACTCACATTGTTGGGGACAGGCCAATGCTTGTGGGTTATTTTGATTCCATCCTATTATTTTCTTGCGCTGCCTCACAGGTTCTTGTATTCAATTCTTCATTTGGGTTTCTTGTACTCGTGCTTTTCTCAACTGGGCAGGTCAGGGATTTCATTCATTCTGCTTTGTACGATCCCAAACATGGCTACTTCTCTCAACGATCGAGGTCGGTTGGAGTTCTTGAGAGAAGCATTAGGTTCAATCAGCTTGAAGGTACCTGTTTTGATTCCTTAGTTTCCTCATTCTTCACCTGTTTGTTTCCCGTGAGGTGTTTGAAAAAATTTTGGTACTTCTCATTGCTGATTTTTGTTTGGTGATATTAATGCATAAGATGTTAATTTTCTAACCTGATTAGAACAACGTTTGAATAAATTATTTGTTTGTTCAATGGGTCTTGTTTCTTATGCATTAGTAGTGCCTTAATTGAGTAAACAACTAATTGGACAATGAGCTGAAATCTGAACTACTAAGTAGAATGCTATTGAGGCTATAGATGCCTGGTGAAATGATTAGAATGCAAATATCAGATTCAGAACGTTGTGCCCCCTGAATATGATAAGTTTTGGGAAGAAATCATTTGGATCGTGGAGTTGTAACCGTTGAGTGTTGTGATATATTGACTGGCATCTTTGCTGAGAGATTTCCGGACAATCAATGTTTCCAGGCTTAACTTCGTTTCAAGGACCCCACTTATGTTCATGCATTTACTTGCTTGCCACCAGTTCTTCTGTTGCAGTTTGATTTCATATGATTGCCTTTGGTTTTGCTTAGGCAGAAAGGCGTACATAGACCACTTGGACAAAATCTATAAGCAGAGTGACATATCATGGTTTACACCAGTTGAACTTTTTAAGGTAATCCCTTTCAAATGAACTGTGCTTTCAAAATGGAGATTGCATATCCTTACTAGCTCATACAAGCCAAGATTCAAAATATCCCTGCTTCCTAGCATCCACCAAAAACAACATATAGAAGAGAAGAGAAGAGCTTTTATCCTTGTGTGAGAGTGCGAAACTTCTTTCTGCTTCATTCATGCTGTAAAGCTTACCTTTTTTGTAGCCTTGGTATGCCCACGGGATCGCTGAAGCCATAATGCGTACAGCAAATCTTTCAGTTCCTCTGAAAGTAGGTGCCACTCTCTGTAGTCACTTAACAAGTCATTTAGAATATGCATACATTGTTATGTTGGTTTGTAGTACTTATATCTTGTAAATTATTTTTTATGCATCTCTGATTTTAGATATGTGCCTAATTCTTGCCCTGTCCTGTAGCCCATATCACACTGGTGATCCAAGGCATGGATTATTTGGTAGTGAAAATTTCATGCATAGCAATTCACAGATAGATGCTCAAGTGATCAGTCTGTATATTGAATGCTTTTCTCTCTATCTTTTTTTCTTTTCTTTCTTTTTTTTTATTTTTCCCTAAGAAAAATTTAATGGCTTTGAAGGAAGATATTATGAGTGTAACCAGACAAGCATCACCCTTTTGAATTCCAGACTTAGGTTCTGACAACCTTATTTGATCAATCCAGTGCATTGTTTTCAGGTTAGAAAAAATTTAATATTGAACATATCTTGGTTTGTGAGAGTTTTGCAGCTCCCATGTAAGGTTTCAAGGAAGTGAATCCAATTATAGGACCAAGTTGTACATGAACACATAGATGTATAGAGTTTGACATGGTAAACAAATTGAGTCTGAAAATTGATCTGCTGTTCTATAATGTGCACTCAGATATATGAAATTGGTGGTGGATCAGGAACTTGTGCAAAGGGCATTATGGATTACATAATGTTGAATGCGCCTGCAAGAGTATACACCAGTATGACTTATATGTATGTGCATCAATGTTGCTCATTGTTCACTTCATTCAATTTGATATTGTTGTCTTTTTCTCAAAATTTTTTTTTTAAATAATAATATATGCTGACTTTTTGTGAGAGTAAAATGTGAATGGGATTAAAGGAGTGCTATTCCTCCAAATGCATTGTACCAGTTGATGACTTGATTCATTAACCTTATTGTATAAGATGAACTGTAGTGTAACTGGCCTCAGTAATTGCTGTATTATTTACCTTGTTCTCAAGTCATAAGCCATGTGCAGCTCAGTGGAGATCAGTCCATTGCTGGCTGAAATACAAAAAGAGACTGTTGGAGAAGTTCGTAGTCACTTGTCAAAGTTTAGGGTAGAATGTCGTGATGCTGCTGATCGGAGTGGATGGGGTATGGATCCTGAAATTTTTTACCTTTTCCACTACATTGATGATACAGTTATCATGATTAAATGGTCGACTGAAAACCTATTCGGAGTTAAAATTGTGAAGGAATGAAGGCCCATTGATGTGCCATTGATGTGGTGGGAAGTCAAAACCATTTCCATGTGACTAATTGTTAATGTTGCTCTGTGAGCATGTTTATTAAGAAATTAATGCTTGTCACTAAAATGTCCAAAATGACTTGGATTTTTCAACTTCTGTCTATTTTTCTGTAATGATGTAGCTTCTATAAGTTAGTCATTGAAGCTACTTTCCTTGTTAACAGGAGAAGCAGAGAAACAACCATGCTGGGTAATCATGCTAGAGGTATTGGTTTCACCTTGATTTGCTGCTATTATGATGATGAATTGTTGCCTTAGAGTAATATCATAGACTGATCCAGAAGTGTATGGAGATGACTGACATCCCACATTAGCTTCCTACCAGCCTGATTGTCATTGAAGGAAAATCTTCATGTTTGTCAATTTGATGTATGTTGAAGCATGATATGATGGATCAATATCACAAGGAACAAATTAACAGAGAAAAGGAAAATAAGAGAAACAGATTTGGCAGAATTAAGCAACATCAGGAATGAAGGATTGGTGTGATGTTGTGCTATCTAATTGTATTTTATCATGGTGTCTTGGTTGACAATTCCAATCCTTCTTTGGTCTTTTTTGTTTTAAACTTTCCCAAGTTGGCAGAGGCTTAGCCCATATTCTGCATTACCATTTATATTTCACAAGTTCTTACTAGGTTTTTCCATTTTTGGTTTACCTTAATATTGTTAGCTGAATTGTTCCCTAAAATTTCCTGTAGCTTGAATAAGTATCTCTTACATGTTATTTAGGTATCAAACTTGTATAAGTCTTGCAGGTTCTTGATAATCTTCCGCATGATCTTATCTACTCAGAAAATCAGGTTTCCCCGTGGAAGGAAGTATGGATTGAGAAGCAACAAGATGGGTGAGCAGCAATATGCAATCAGTCTCCCTGAATTATTTTTTTGTGATTGCATGTATAATGTTTCTGCTCATTTATTCCAAATCAAAAATGTTTCTGCTTGTTTATTGTTACATTGAATTGCTTCAACATCCTTCAAGTAACTGGCCTTGTGAGAAATCTTCTAAGAAATTCAGGCATATGTTTATTGGCAGCTTTGGTGTGCAGTAACAAAATTCCTCTGTAATCTTGCATATATATATATTCGTACTTCCTTTTGTGACAATTTGTGGACTTCCAATCTTCTGGAAGTCTGTAATATGTCCAACCTTAGCCTCAATTGATCTACTAGGATGGTATAAATGACTACTGACTGAAACAAGAGGATAAAAGCCAATCTTTAGACATTCTTTTTTTCTCTTACAAATAGTCATCGACTTTGTGTTGCACATGGGTGTTCAGTTATTAAGGATCCAGTAGAAGCCGTACTGTAGGACAATGTTTATATATATATGTAAGCTTATGTTGGGCTTTATCCATACATAGGTCAGGTTAGGCTATTGATAATAAAAAAATGTTTGGCTGTGAGGGTTTGATGCTAAAAGTTTTTGTAGATTCCTGCTCAAAATACATTTACTTATTATTTCTTTGGGCACCCAACAATTCCCATCATAACTTCTTTCTGCATAAGATTGCCACATAGAAAAACCTTCTATGCACTCTAAATTGGGACATTTCAATGCCAATGGAACCTTCTATTGGTCTATGGTTTATGCAACAATAAGATGAGCAGATTTCCTTTTGTCACTTTAGTCACAGCTCTGCTCCATAATGTGTTCATATAAATTTGGCTCCTATATCTTATATGCAGTAAGTAGCAGGGGCTTACAAGATTCTTGAATGAAAATCCTAGTCATAAGGATGAGTAGATTTATAGAATTAGTGTTGGTTGATTAAAATCATGTGGTGTCCTATGCTACAAAAGGTGCCTTTCATTTGCTTTTTGCTCAGATTTTGTTAATTTTCAGGCAAAGACTTTCTGAGGTGTACAACCCACTACAAGACCCATTGATCAAATGTTGTGTTGAGATCATGGGATTGGACAACCCTCGTTCTATGTCAAAGGCAAGAAGCATTTGGTCTAGGGTCTTTCCAAAGCCTCAAAGGCGTTGGTTACCAACTGGCTCCTTGGTAAGGTATCAGTGGTTTTCTTTGACCCACTGATTTTCCTTTTATGCTTATGCTTTATTGAATATGCAGAAACTACTAGAGGTGTTACATGATGCTTTACCAAAGATGTCTTTAATTGCTTCGGACTTTAGTTACCTGCCTGATGTGAAGATACCTGGTGACAGGGCTCCTTTGGTTTCAACGAAGGTATGTTCTTTTGGTCTGTGCATTTGTTGAACTAATTTGAGTTGGATTGTGCCCAGTGGCATAACCTAGGGGACTAAAGGTATCCAAAAAGACACCGCCTCTTGTACACTAGATGATATAGGGATAAAGGAAAGAGGATAGAAATAAACAAATTGCACCTCATCAGCTCCGCTGCATCTAAGGAAATACTTTATAACTAACATTTTGCCTCCCAAAAACATTTAAGAGTAATCTTCCAAAGTAGGATAATCCATTTATTTTGCTCTCTGTATGTCTGCTGCAATACTACTTTAGAATGTAGCATGTTATTGTTGCATCTGGCATCCTTTGTTAAAATGCATACCATTAGTAGGGACTACAACTAATAAAGAGTTTGAGATAATATATGTCATGCAAGCTGGATTCATATAGGTAACCACCCTAATCAGACTTGTGATGAACACTTAGTTGAGCTGAGCTGAGTTGTGATTTTCCACTCAAAGCATTGCAAATGCACCTTTTGTTCTATGTTTCAAATAAAAAAAATAAAACATCTCGACAGGATTGATATTGTTCACCTTTTGGTCTGCAGAAAGATGGCTGCAGCATAGACTACCATAGTTATCTGGATGCAAAGGTTTGTTATTTCCACAACTCCCTTTTTTTTTCTTGTCTCTTGCTTGTATCATACATTGATAATATACCTTAATAGGTCAGTTAAGGCTGCACCACTGAAAATGTGGATACTTAGGGTTATGCTCAAAGGTCCAGCTGAGCATCCTCTTGCTCTATAATATTTATCGATGTCCTGGATTCATACCTTTGCTGCTTAAGCTTACACTTTCCTTGGGTCATTCATGTACAGTCTTTGGTACTTCTTATGTATTTATTAGTTGATCTGTTTTGAGAAGCATAAGGTGATTACAGGGCGATGCTGATATCTTTTTCCCAACGGATTTCTGGCTTTTGGAATGTTTGGACCATTACTGTTCTGGATGGCAGAATTTCCATGGTGATAAAGCATCCAAGCAAGGGAAAAAGAGGAGAACACTTGTTGTAAGTCCACTCTTCCACTATCATGTTCTCTGTTTCTCAAGAGCCTCATGATTTATGTTGTGCCTAAGAGCATAGGTCTACAAGTTACGTGTTATTATTTGTGCTACCTTGCAACTTACTTATTGGTACTGAGAAGTTTCTTCTGTTTGAAGGTTAGTGTTCAAGATTCATGTCAGTGACTACTGATCTTTTTCAACTCATATTGTGGGTATTCCTGTGTGTGTCCTGTTTGTGAATATCCAATCTTTACCGAGAAGCATCTAGGGATGATTGAGCACTTTATGTTACTTGGATGGTGACAGAATACCATGTTAGTTATGCATAAGATAATAGATATCTGCCAACCCCTACTGCCGTCCCTACTCTCTTCTTTGTTGTCTGGGATGGAGAAGCTTTTTTGTGACTTTTTTTTTTTTTAATTTCTTTCCTTGCCGTTTATTTTATTTTAGTAGGGGCAAAGGAAGAGAAGGACTCGGGGTTGAATAGCTTTATTAATCTCTCCATTCATATGAATCAGTTAAATAAATGCATATAACAGGTCATATAATTAGTAGGGATTTGAGTCTTTTGTGTACTACATTTCTTGTAGCTTGATACTTCATCATTCATGGAAGAATTTGGTTTGCCCTCGAGGACAAGAACCAAGGATGGATACAACCCACTGCTGGATGACTTCAAGAATACCAAGTTTTATCTGAGCGTTCCAACGCACAACTTAAAATAGGTTGTTTGAATCCGGAATTGTTAGAAAGCAGTTTCCATGGAAGCATCAGACAAATGAGCAATAAAGATCAAACAATTTTTTGGCATCTACATTGGTTTCTGAGACAATTTGGCACAGCCATGAGGGAAGGAGATATTGGGGAGGTAGTGTGGGCGGTTGGGGGTTCAAGGGTGATTGCAATCAAGGGCTTATGCTGACGTACAATTTCTCAGAGGAAGAAGCGGAGACGGTTTGAGTAGTTTGGTAAGAGAGCCATCGATGGCGCAACCAAGGTTAAACATAAAATGGTCAAGAAGAGGGTAGTCTGGAAAACGGGATTGACCTTATTGGCCATTTTGAAGGGCAGATATATTTTGGTTGTATTTTTAGGTTCAATTGTGGGAATTTTTTTCTTCTTTTCTCCTTTTTCCTTCTGAGTAATAATCGTTACTGCATGTTTCTTTTTAACGGGTTAGGCATCAAATTCTTGGGATCCACCCGAAGGTGCCAAATTCAAGCTGCGTAGGGACCTGACAATAAACAAGAAGAGAAAGGGGGGGAAAAAAAAAGAAGGAAAGAAAAGCAAAGAAAAATAAAGGAGACGTCGATCGCAACATCTTATGCTCCTACACAGTCTGCCACATAAAACATCAATTCACACCGACATAGCAAATGAGTTACACAGCGAAACAATTTCTTGTGTTTTTCGTAAATTTTCAGATGAGTAGAGATCAAGCAGGTCATTGATGTGAAAATAAGAAGAGGACAGCCACAGAGAGCAACACGCTTAAATCTACATCACTTGATTCCAGCCAACAAAATATTATGCGTCTCTGGCTTTGGAATTACCTTTTATCCATTGACTATGGCAAAAGCTTAAAGAGGAGAAATTAATGAAACCCACTTCAAGAAGAACCAGCGTCGAACAAGTTCCAGGACAAATGTCCGTGTTTATGTCCACCAGGACTAAAGCTAAAATGGAAGGCTTCCGATCCAACTCGGGACATTGATATAAGACATATTTATTAATTCCATCAAGCTTCGTAGGGTCGGTCTGCTTAACCAGCGGACTCTGTGTTTAGTGTTTGCTCCTGGGCCATAATTGCCATACTCCACAAAGGTTATTTGGTTCCTGATTGTTTCGTTATAGAAGTACCAAATCAAAGGCGAGCAATCAAAAAACAAAAACGGGGAGATTGGGGATTGAATAGGAGTTTAGTAAAACTTACTCATGGCCAGCATAGTCCCAAGAACTCCATCCGGAGGGGGCAACAATACCAGCCAAGTATGACCTGTAGAAAATAACCCTGGAGTAGCCTCTCCATGACCTTCCTAAGAAGGTTGGACCTTTTCCTACTACACGGCAGTCCTTGAACACAAACCCACTCTCGTCTCTCGGATCATCTCGCCCCTGTGCGGTTATATACCCTGGTTCAAGCGCATGTATGGTACAATCCTACGAGTAGAAAAAGAAGCTCAATAAATAAAATACATAAATAGATAAATAAATAATAAGAAAGAAACATTCGGGGGGACTTCCATCACGTTTATATCCATAAATGAACATATGCGCAAACCATCTATAAGAAAGAAATCAAAATTCCCATCATATAAAGATGACTTGTATGACTGACTGTCTATCTAATAGTGTGTGTGTGCGTGCGTGTGTGCGTGTGTGTGTGTGTAGGTTGACAAGTCAAAAATGAGAACCTCATAGATAGACTGGCCGCTGCCAAAGATGAAATCAACAGAACCCTGAATGTTGCAGCGCTTGAAGTAATGTCGACCGCTTTTATCCCCCAAAGTGTCTTGTACGCCGGCAAAGCCGCACTGGTAAAATGCAGCCTTGTCGCCGTTTATCATCGCGGCTACCGCCGGATACCTTCGGTTGCCTTTATTTAGTGGGAGGTTGTACGAGTTCTGTTTGATTTTTGAATGAATACGAAGGGTCAAAAGGAGAGATTGAAAATATGAAGTCAAATCAGGCTTTAAGATTCGATAGCGCCAAACGGCAACATTAATTTGGCACATAGACGCCTACTACATACTATCATAATAATGTTCAACGGAATATTAAGTTCCTGAGAGTAACTCCATACAGAATTTGCATTTTCGAATTGGGTTTCCTACGTTTAAAATTATGGGATGGACGAAGAAAAAAAAAACAAATTTATGGGACGAGGAAAATAATTTCTCTTAATATGTAATCTATGATTTAATTGGTCTCTTAACGGACCCCCCCCCAAAAAAAAACAAAGTATAATGTAGCACTCTCAAGCAAGCAAGCAAGCAATCAAATCAGAAAATTTTCAGTATGTGAATCTACTTCAGAGTATAAATTTTCTCTTGGCTTTTAGATTAGATGGCCAGTTCTGTATCATCAATTAGTCCATTTAATGATAAATAAATTGTGCATGAGTTACATGTTTTAGCACTGACAATGCTTACAAATTAATGAATTGCGCATTCGACAATAAGACTATCTATGTGAATGATCAGAAATTTTTCTTACCACAAAGCTAATACGCCTGGCGATGAAATTATCTGCGTTAGATGTGAAAGTAGGGCTTTGTGCAGTCGACGCATGGTCATCCCAAACAATGTGGGTATTCCTCTTTCCTTCCCCTTTAAGAATGATGTATGGTTTGTCATAAGGTATTTCCACCTTCTCCCTACATAATAGACAGCACACACATATATTTGCACTTAGGCTTGAGAAAAATTAACAATAAAATTAAAAGGAAATGGGCATCCATGAAAAGGCTCTTTTTGATTTCTTGATTTTCAACAGAATAATCGGGCTTCTAATATTACGTAGGGCATAACCTTCTAGCGGAGTCGGAGTTTTACAGAAAATATTAAAAGACACACGCACCAATCAAAAAAAAAAAAAAAGAAGAAGAAGAAGAAGGAAAGGTTTACCTGTAGATGCCGGCCTTTACATAGATACAGACCCACTTGTTATTTTTTAATGGAATAGAATCGATTGCTGCTTGAATCCTAGTAAAATGACCATGGCCTGAGTGATCAACATATATAACTCTGTAGGGGGATGCCTTTTGAAATCTATAAAAATCAACATATTCTGGGAGCAACGTAGTGTGATTGATGCCACGATAACATAGTCCCAGCTGGAAATCGCCCACCATGATGATCAAGATGGCCAGGCACCAAGGAAAATGCCATTGAAGCAACATCTTGGTTTTGATCTTGATCACACTCAAACTGTTGTGGGGAAGAACCAATGTGCTTTTATGTGTCTGCAAATTAACCAATTGAGAAAGGGAACCAAACTAGGAATTAACATTGGACCTAACGCCCATGATTTTTTTACCATTTCTTGCTTATATCGCCAGCAAAAGATTTTTGATTTTTTCCTGCGGGAAAAAAGGAAATTTAAAATTTTGTTAAGTGGAATTAGAATCAATTGATATCAAACCAATTAAAACCATCCTCACATACGATGATAATCCACATCCTTCCTTTTGTACTCATGGAGACATTGATTTTACGATGATAAGTTTCAATTTTTGGAACATGTTTGGAAACATTTTTTCAATTGGCTCTCGGACAAAATCGAGTAACTAATTGTAAGTTGATCAAATGAATAGTTAATTTGAGATCCACTAAAGGGTTTTCGTTAGAATAGATGTGAAATTATTGATTTAAGGAAATTGTGTAAAATTATACACTCGTCTAAATGACAAAAACATTTATAGACATGCCTTTTAATTGATTTTCTACTTGATTTGGGGAAATGATAGACGCTTCTAGGGATAAAGCCAGTTGCACATTACACAGTCGAGTGAACCTCTAGTTAGGTTGTGAGCAGAGAGGATTTAGAATCACCGATAAGAGCTAATTAACATATCTTACCATTAAAATCAATCGGAAAGATATATGATATTAACACATTAGTTTTTGTTAAATTTTCTTTCGCTGATTGTCAGTCTTTTTTTTTTTTTTATGAAAGCTTTCAATTTTTGGGACTTAGAAAATACTTCATTGTCGTGTAATTTATCATCTAATGAGTCTTTTTATAGACATTTAAAAAAAAAAAGAAAAGAAAGAAATACCTCGGTCTATAAAATTCAGTTTTCAAATCTTCCTAATAGTGTATGTGGTGGGTACACTCCGAATCGTTATGGACTCGTAAGTCTTCCCTCGTATGTGACGAACAATGTTGAAATCTAAATCGTTGTAGACTCAAGTTTGGACATGCAATTGACCATGGCATCCCAGTTTGGAATGCTCCTCCGGAGATGCTCAACCCTTTCTCAGAGGCGGACTTGATTGGTGTGGATCTTTTTTTAGATGAGTTTAAAGTTGTTGTGTGTTTTTGGATTTTCGGTTGTGTCAAGCAAAACACAACCGTTTAGGCCATTCAAATTTCATAACCCCTATACAATATAAGCCCATGTATTCAAAGCCGAACTCCTACCCTAAGTGGACATTCAAGCCTTCACTTTTAGTATTTACTTTATTTATATTAGTCAAAAATGCATGAAAATTAGGGTTCTTAGATGAAATTTTTTCTTTAGTACATTTTGTACCAAACTGACCTCCATCGTTTCTATTGTAGTGGGACAAATTTAATGGGAAAAATAATAATAATAATAATGAAACACATCTCCGTACATAATTAAAAAAAAAAGGGGGGGGGGGTTTATTGTGAGTTCAGTGGACACAAATTGCCCAGTTTGTGCCGAATTCGATGCCTCCAGGAACTCCTCCCCTAAATCTCCACCGTCAAATTATAGAAAAGATGCAACCCATGTCCACTTGTCGAAGGGAGGATGCGTGCGATTTTGTATATTTTAGTCATTCACCGTCGAATTGGACACTCTTTGCCCGAAAGCTTGGGAAGCCCCATCAATACAGGCAGCAACTTCAATTCATCATGCCTATATTATATACAACAAAACTATTTGTTGATTTCATCTGTTGTTTTGTAGATTTTTTTTTTTTTTTTTTCAAAAAAAATGAGAATTACATCAAGCTAGTCGTTGATGAGAAATAAGACGAGGACACCCGTAGACAGCAACAAGCTTAGTTTGCATCCCCAGAAAAAAGAGTAATCCAAACAAATAAGAAAAAAAGAAAAAATTGCAACAGAACACTTGCCTGCAGAAGCCTCAAAACCCTACTAGACCCATTCTAGAACTTCAACCCCCAACCCCCGCCCCCCACCCCCGGGGGGTAATTAAAGAATTCGATTTTGGTCATAGAAAATACTGGTTTAAGTAAATTTTATGAAAATTTCAATTTTCCTTTTTCAAAAGGGTCTCGCCATCAGCCAATAATGACGCGACAGCCACAGAGATTGAGTCAATTTCGGGAGTAACGGCGAAGGGGTTTTTCAAAAGAAAAAAAAAAAAAAAAAAGGGAAGAAGAAAATAAGTACGAATCTAAAAGGCGGAAAAAGCTTGCTAGGTGGATTCTTGATTTTTCATAAAAATAAAAAATAAATAAAAAAAACTCAAAAATTTAAATTAACGAGACCCACAAAGAAGGGCAACATGTTGACTTCTGACAAGTCAACCGAAAAGAAGGTACGCGACTCGTTGACCTCTCACCTCATTAATTAATATTGTTCGTAGTACAAACAAAACACCATTGCAGAAATTGTCTTCGACCCTCCAGAGCTCCCCTTCGCTTTCTCCTCAAATACGCATCTGTGTGCCTGCGTGCATGCTTACGTGTGTGTGTGTGCGCGCGCGCGCGCGGGGTGACTGGTGTCAGAACGTGGGTTCATCTCGTCCAATCACCTTCAACAAGTGGGTTCATCTCTGTTTGACCAAAAAAATTTCCATCTTTTAGAGGTCTGATTTACCGTGGGGAGCTCAGCATAGACAGATCAATGTGTAACCTTTTCGTGTTTCATATGTTAACAAGGAGAAGAAAAAAAAAAACAAAAAGAGAGAGAGAGAGAGAGCTGGCAAGTGGCAACGCAAAAAGATAACCATAAGGGTCGTGGACTGAGAAATATATAATAAAATCATGGAATGAAACTACCATTTTCTTTTGATTTTACCATAAACAAAAAAAAAAAAATCTTCGTTACATTTATAAGTTAAAATTAAAAATTAACTATTAACATCTCATTCGAATTTTTAATGAAAATAACATATTATTTATATATTATTAAATATAAGTAAAATTCTTTTCATTTAATATTAATATTAATATTAATAAAAATATATCTTAGTACTGTATTTTTAATATAAATTCTAATTTATTAAAATAATTATTAACAAAAAATTCAAGTTTAAATTAATAAGATAAAAAATATACCAAATAATTATTAAATTTTTAATTCAAATAATAAACAAAATTACTATTTACAAAATATTAATTAATATATTTTATCAATAATACGGTTTAATTAATTTCTTTAGAAAAAAAATTAATAATATTCTTTATAATATATTTTTGAAAACTAAGATTAAATGTTATCAAACATACATAAAATTAAAGAGTAAAAAAGTTAAAGATTTGAACTATTTATATTTATGGTTGCATAGCTCATCAATGGAGCTAGTGCATCCAATATATATAAGGCAAACAAAAGTTGTGTGTATATATATATTAAAATAAATTACATAATAAAAGTTTATCACATTGAGTACATTTATATTTATGTGGAATTAATGTTGCAATGTCAATTTTTAGATGCTAAAAATATTTATAAAATTTTAATTTCCATACATAAAATGTTTTGCAAAGAGGATCCAAGTTTCAACCCGCGACAATTTCATGTCACCATTATTGGGTTAGCAAAGTAACAACAAACTTATTAACTGGTATAGGTCACTTGAGCAACAGAATTAACTAACATTTTTATTTCGTTTTTACAATAAAAATAGAGAATCTAATTGACTGAGAATGCTGAATATGTCCCAATATAGCTCCATATATATGAAAACACGTGAACAGCCAATCTCTTTTTTTTTTTTTTTTGTCCCTCTTGGATTGCATCATATACCGCTATTTGCATGAATGAAACTGAATATCTGTTGAACCGAGCTTGCTATATCCTCTGCTGTGAACCTACATTCACCTGCAACCTGCACACAATATTGCAATGCAACACATCTAAGAAGGGGTGCTAATGCATGGTCGATCATTGCGTGAATTCATCCGGGAACAAACTAAGGTATTATAAATTCTATATAATACCACCGCCATGTGCTATCTTAGTACAACGCAAGCAAAACTAGCCATCGCATAAAATTGAATTAAGGGTGGGGATTAGTGATAATTTTTTGAGTATGAGAAATCCCTTTCAGGCAAGCTCCAAGCTGCTAGCACCAGTTACAATATTAAAAGCCACGGCATGAGATAGAAATATCCATGTGATTAACCTATTGGAATGTTTTACCTTGACATTGAATGAGTAGAGAACAGTTTGTTCGATGGTGGTGATGTTGGTGTGAAGGATGTTAAGCTGCAAATCTTCGAGGGCCGCAATGATCTTAATAAGCTGGCCTGGCCTTCTCCTGGAGAGGACCTTGATCATGGCATCAAACCCCAAAAGCTTCACTTCAACATCAGCCAAGCAGGACTTGTTCTCAGCAGTCTCCTCTTGGACGCCGGCTTCAAAGTCCACAAGCTCCACTTGATCATTTGTAAGAGGCAAAGGAGGAAAAAATGGCTGTTGATTAGGCTGTTGGATTGCAAGGGAAGGATCTCCCATCTGTCTTGCTGCCGCTTCTCCATAGAGTCTCCGCCGCTTCTGGGATTCTAGGCACTGAAGGAGTTGTTCCAGTTCTCTCACAAACTCTATGGCTCCACCAATAATTGAAGCTTGATCCCCCTGCAGCCATATATCCGCACAAACCAATTACCATTCAGGCCATCGGAAATTTCCTGATAGTAAAAGAATATTTTACCCTTTGTCCGAAATGTTTTTCAAAAAAGTGTTCAAGACATCCAAACTTAGACCTTTTATCTTTAAGGTTTTAAATTCTAATCTTAAAAAAGTTTAAAACATGGGAAGAGTGAGCTCGCCGCTCAACGGATCTAGATTAAAAATTTTTTCATAAAAAGGAAATATTGTTGAAATATTCAAATATTTTCCATGGTGCAATTAATACATACATACATACATACATATATATATATATATATATATATATATAGAGAGAGAGAGAGAGAGAGAGAGAGAGAACTCGGCTACCCTTTGAACATATGATCCTGGCATGAGAGACCTCAAAACGCGTAGATGCTCATTCATTTGCTTCCTTCTATTTCTTTCAACCGCAATATGAGTCATTCTTTGGCTCTCCACTTCCTCACTCGTCTTGATGGTTCTCGGTCTCTTTCTCTTGCTCTTCGCTTCTGCTGCAGGGTTCTTGTTTTGGAGATCTTGATCTCCAAGAAAATGGAGTTGCACAGATGTATTATCCGAAACCCTAGTTTCCTCTTCCTCTGCATTAAACCTCTCTTCATTTTCTCCGCATAGTTGAGGAATCATTAGAGGCTGTTGCTCCTCCATTTTCTTATCATTCAAGACTGGAAACTTAAGGAAGTAAACTGGATCAATCCCAGTTTCTTCATCGGGCATCTTCGCGTGATTCAAGGCCAATTTAGGCCCAAAATCAGCAAATTGCATCACATCCGCGAAGCTCAGTTTATCAAGAGAAGTAGGAGTAGCACTGCAGAATCCGGAAGATGATGCTTCTTGCTGTTGATGGTCAAGATGAGGATGAGGATGATGATGATGACGTTGCAGAGGATTATTAAGCAAATGATGATCAATCATTCCACCGCCAGAAGTTTCACCAATCCGTAGCTTCATGAGTTCATGCTGTTGATGATGATGGTCATGGTGGTCCAGTGAGTAGTCTAGGCCGGCAAAGCTTGCCTAAAACAATGAGGTTAACTTAGAGCAAAACAGAACGGGTGACTGAAATGATTTATCATGCAAAAGAATACAAAACAGTAACGAGTAACGGTGATAAGCTATGAGCTAAGAGATACCGAGTAGTTCTCTTCTTTGTCCATTGGTTTATTTATACTGGCCACTTTAATCGTAAACCCTAAAACTAGCTAAATTCATGCAAACGACAAAGCTAGCTGCCAAGTGAAATTTCCTTGATGGGTCCTCCACCTGAAAACAAAATGACAAAATCAATAATTGATTGATTAAGTAATTTACAGCGAGCAAATATATCAAAATGTGCCCATGAATATGGCTGGCTAGAGGTGCAAGAAAGATTAAAAAAAAAAAAAAGTTGCATGGAAGTTTTGAGAAATTAAGAGTAGCTAGCTAGTCACAACACTAATTTAATTACCTGCTGATTGGAGAGGAAGAGAGATGAGAGGCAAATAGGACAAGAGTGAAAATTAATTAAGTGGGGTTGTGGTATTTGAGGAGCAGAAGCATATGGATGGGGTTACCACCATGGAAATTTCTATCTTTCTATCAACTGAAGAGCTTTTTGGACGTTTGTGACATGGTGAGTTGTCTTTATGTAATGGGACATTGGTGCCCGGAAGAGATGACTTTGACTCTGTGTGTGTGTGTGTGTGTGTGTGTGCGCGTGAGAGAGAGAGAGAGGAACCTTGTGGATAAATGAAGTATTAATGCAAGTCACAGGCTAACAATGGTAAAAGCAAAGGGGTAGAGCGTTTTGCTTTTGCTTTATACCACCTCTTTTCATGACCCTAATTAAAGTTTCGGTGCCTCGCCGTTCAAAAGTTCTAATTTCAAAGTCATCACAAATTTGGTCACTTTGCTACCAGTCAGGCCCATAACCGGTTGTCCACAATTATATAAAAGAAGAAAGAGGATAATATCCAGCAATTTCCCTTTATTCTCGTTAGACCTTTCTATCTAATTGTCTTGCTCTTGCAGGAAGTGACTTCCTCGGGTACATTTAAATAGTAGGTTTTTCCTTCTTGTGTTTTTTATTTTTCGATGGATTCCACTAATTCATGTGAGGGGCATTATTTATTTACTTATTTATTTTTCAAAACACGTATGTTAATTCACTTTGGTTCTGTTTTCTATTTGAATAGACTAACATAACTGATCGTGCCCTTACTTTATTCTCTGGGCGAAGTTCATTACTTCACAGGTAGTTGATGATGTTAAAAGGTTTAAATATTAAGAATTTTCTTTTTATCTTTCTCAAAAGAATTTTGTTTCTAATCAAACACAAAATTCAACTAAAAACAAAAAAATTCAGTTTCCCAGCTTTTGTTTTATTTCCAGTATCTTGGTTCAAGCTTCGATCTGGCAACAACATTTTTCAGAAAAGAAAAAAACACACAATGACGAGAGAATTCTTCGAATATGAAATCATAGGAACCACGATGCCTAGAGGTAATCACCAAGGCAACCTGACGTGACGCTTCAATCCTATTCCTACTACTGAAAAATGTCTCGCACAATGTTCTATTTAAGGAATAATGCATCTCCATTTGCCGAATGAAGGGCCAGGAAGATGTCCCACAGCCATAGTTCACTTCGAAAAGATTAAAACAAAGCTACGCTGCTGCGAATGAAGGAAAATACCCATGATTTCCCAGTTCCGCAAGCAGATAATGGCGGAGATAATGTCTTGGGGTAAGGGATTATACAATTAAATCTTCTTCAAAAATGCAGATTGCCTCCTCCGCCTTCCCCATTCTCGTAACCATGAAGCATAGGACTAATCGTAAAATGAAACAGTTCACACATCAAATATCGCGAGCGGATACAAAACTGGGACCACTGCCACCAAGAAATCCTGAAATGCAGAGATATTCACCTTAGGATTGGCCATAAACTTGGAGAATTGCACAAGTGGTTAGCTCGAGCCCATTTAACGTATCCTTTCCACTTGTAGCATACCATAGTTTCTGAGCAAAGACCATGCCCGAATGAACATTGCAACTTGAATTATGAGGTGTACTCAAAAGGCTGAGGAGGTTGAGGTTCCTCATCAACAGCCATGGCAGATGCCGAACCCTGCTGCTGTCCTGTAGCTGAAACACCAGCTTGCGATGCTGTCGATGCTGGAGCATCAGTTGGGGAGAGTACCTCAGGTTCAGTTGGTCGCAAGTCCCTCAGGAGGACAAACCCTGAAGGCGCCAACTTTACCGGCACATATCTGCTATCTTCCATAAATTTAATCACTTTCTCCTGGGCAGGAACCACTCTGGCTGGGTTCGTCAGAATCTCAAAAGAAGGTTCAGGCTCTGCCTTTCTATCGGGTGGGCCATCAACCTGCCAAAAAGCACAATCAGCATGATTAACTGTCAAATCTCATCATCAATATCCGATGGAGGGTTCCAAGTCACTAAAATGATGAGTTCTAGATCTTCAGCAACAGTAAATTGCCTTGGAAAAACTCACCAGAAGACAACATGTGGTCATTCTATCACAATGACATGGCAAGTCTCAGCACAAGGAAACAGTAAAAGTGTGCTCATAATTTTTTTTTTTGGGGTGGGGGGGTTGGATTGGATAAAAGATGACATTTTACCTGCATAGAATCCCCATCCTTCTCGCTTGATGATTTCCCTTTTCCAGTATTCATTGCAGCAGATGACGATCCTGGACCTGCCAGCTTTTCTGCATTAGCTTTCTGGTCCGCTTCCTTCTTGGCCCTAGCTTTATTAGCCTTGGCTGATGTAGACAAAACTGCTGTAGGAAGTTTTACGGCAGATGTAGTGGTAGGCATGGTGGTGGGTTTTGGATATTCAAACAGCGAAGGTTTTGCATTTGAAACAAACTCAAATTTTGGAGCTTTCAAGTCATAGTTCAGGCCAATAAATGCTGTGTGCGAGAATGATAAGCTTATGAAGTATATAAGAGGATACCAGTACCAGAACTGGCTAAAAACGGCAAGGCCAACAACTGCAGTGATTTTGTCATGTTTTGTCTTAGAAAGCAATCTTATGGTAACATTTCTTCCACCAGCATCAAGTATTCCAGAAGCAAGAATTGCTCCCATCTTGCTCATGGTATCTTCATGCTTATCAAGGATAATCTTTTCCAATTGCCGCCTAACACCAGACATACAAAAGTCAAATTAAATTCATTGTAGAACTGATAAACAAGGCATCATACGGCAGTAATTCATGTTCGCATAAACAGCAAATAGAAAGCACAAAAAATTTGTAACACCATACCTGAATGTTCCAACACGAGAATCACTGGCCTCATTCATCTGCACCATGACCATAGCCATTGCAATAAGTGCGCCTTGGCGAACAAAATCAACATCTGATGTCAAAGGTTCTAGCAACGATATAGCCTCACTCAAGCCAGTGCCTGCACAGGATATGCCCACAGCAAGAGCAGCACCATATCGTACATGTGGGTTGTAAGACTCAGAGAGCAATGAGACAATACGAGGAGTCTGCATTATTTTTTATTGTAGAGTGAGTTATACCACATTTCAGGCCCTCATCAATTGTAAAAGCCAAAAACATAAACAGAAAAGTGTTATGTTTCATTCATATTAGCAAGATATAAAAGCAAACAAGTATCTTCTTTAAATAACAACGGTACATAGGATACGCACAACTACACAGCATTAGAGAGAACAAGGGGAGTTTTTACCTGCTCTGGCTCAGAGTAAAGGACAAATCCCAGCGCAAGAACAGCAGTCCTCCTTACATCATCGCTCACATCTGATACAGCAAAGTGCAGCAGTTGGCGAATGGCCTTGTTGTTAGCTGTTCCCCTGTAGGCCAGTGCCAAAGCATACATACCACCATAACGAAGTATGGGATCTTGATCCCGAGTCATCTGTTCAATTAGGGTGTCTGCTTCTTCTTCTCTTCCATAAACCGTAAGGGCTATACCCAATGCCAATCCCCTGCAGAATATAACATCATAAATGGGAAAATGCACAATTTAAGTGCTATCCTATTACACAAAGCATGAAACCCATATTACCTAATCCTATTACACAAAGCATGAAACCCATATTACCTAATGATTTTCTCATGTTGTGTCTCATGAGCATAAGTAAGCATCTCACTTGCTCTCTCACTGGCAGTTCCAACCATAAGCAAACCCATACTGATTCCAGCAGCTTCACCAGCAACAGCACTATCAGTGTACAATGTACTTTTGATGTCCTCAAAGATCTCTTCATCAGCAGTTCCTAGTGCTGCCAAACCAAGACCTAAGCATGCACCATGTTGGATAACCTGCATCATGCATGGGTACGAATCTCATTAACACCAGTCACGTTGGCTCAAAAAAGGGAGCTATATCAGACTTGGAAAGCGAGCTCACCTCTACATTGGTACTGCGTAGGCTCTCACGGATAAATTGCTTGATGCCCTCACCATGATTGGCATGAATGAGACCCAGAGCATAGAGAGCACCACCTTCTGAATAAGGACTGCCTCCCCCACCAGCTCCACCCTGAGGCAAATATGGTGCCATCAGTGACCTGCCCTGCTGCAGGTGACCTCTATGAATAACACCAAGACCTGCCGTAGCACTAAATTTGGCCCAATTTGTGGCCCGGCTCAACCAGTCCTACAAATTCAAAGAAGCATAACTAATTAAGTTGACACGATAAAAGAAAACATTTAAAAAAGATAATAAAGTCATATAAATCGAAGGAGAACAAAGGAAAAAGCCAAAGAAAGTTTTGTGACTCACAAGATTCTCCCTTAGGAATGTATCCACAGTGGTTCCAGCATGCATAATTGCATTGGCATAAATGGTGGCACTATGGCAGACACTATTTCTCATCTCAATAGACTGCTTTATTGTCTTCAAAATAAGTAGATCCGACCTATAAGCACATCAAAAGCATTAATTTCAACTCTGTTTACCTCCAAAACAAACCAAGAGAAAGAGAAAGGGACAAAGTCTGTGAATTCAAAGCACCCAGCCTTACTTGTTATGACTGTACAGGAATTGCAGAGTCAACTGTATTGATGTCTCTCCGGATAAAATCCCCTCGATTTTTGTCATACTCTCAGCATATAATGCTTCATTTGGATCTGTCTCATGCACGTTCTTAGTAGAAGCTGAAGCTCCTTCTGTCATTTGAACATCCTCTGTAGCAGTAGAATTTTCATTTTGAGTGGTATCTAGATTGGATTTTGGCTGGACTGACACAGGAGGTTGAGACCTTGAAAGATGACCTCTTACATTTAAGAGAAAAGCCTGTTGCTCATTCTCCACAAGGTCAAAGGCTATTTGAAATGCCAATAGAGCTTCATCCTTATTTCCAGAACGAAGAAGTTTTTCCAAAATGGATGCTACACCTTCAGGTTCATCCAGAAACATTAGACACTGACAGATACTCAAAAAATCAGGCGAAGGCAGTTTTTGGTATACATTAACAAGAAGACGAAGCACCTGAAAATAAAACAAATATTAATATTTTATTAGTATTTCCTTTAAACTAACATTAGACTATGGCATGAAGTAATTCAAGGAGAAATTCACAATAGAAGCTTAATGTTTATAGTGATGTTAGAGTAGTGGAGCAGTCCACAATGGAACAACAAAATCTATCAAATATAAAGCACCCAACACTTTGCATGATGACACAACAAAATGTAAGGCTATAAATGATGTGAAAAATACAAGCATAACCAATATGGCCACAGTAAGTCACAGAATCTATGTTACCACAGAAGATTGTAATAGAAATATGAAATGGACACAATTGAGGATATAAAGAAGCAAACATGCTCACACACATGCACGCACACATGCACAGAGAGAGAGAATTAGAATATGGAGGCACACATGCATGCGTTCAGAGACCTGCATCCACATATAGTCACTTTGATGCAAGTGCAACAGCCATGATGGATAAACAAATTGTAATCTTTAATGAGCTACCAGAATAGCCTCCTTACCTCATGCCGATACTCTCTACGATTAACAAAAGAATGAGACACATTAATGCAATATGATAAGCTCCCCTGAATGTTATCGCTCCTTGTGATTGCTTCCTCGAGTTTATCCAATCTTCGGCACTCAAGGGCAATGCCCATTGCTTGTTGGTATTTTCCATCCATGATACACCTAAAACAGAAATTGTCAGAGAACTTTAATGATTATAAAGATACATCCAATGAGGGAAATTTTAATTGACGTACTTATCCAGCATTCTCTCCACAATTGCCTCCATCCTACGGTCCATATTTTCCACATCAGCATTTGATTCAGTTGCCTTGGACTTTAGGCTAGCATACTCATCAATGGCCTTGGCTGAGGATTAAAGCAAACAAGTTTCATCTAGATATAAACCAGAGAAGCATCCCCAGGCTCACAGTGAGGTATAATTGCAACTCCAAAGATCAACATTGAGACAATTAGAGGTATATCATAATTGAAAAAAATAAGAATAGAACCAGCCTACAATTTGCTGGGCAGCCCATTGCATCAGGTTTTCTTTCAAATGTCATACCATGAGCAAATTCTAAGGTACTTTATGTAACATCTTAGTTTTCATAACCTAAACACAATGCAAATTGATCAAATATGCTTACCCAGAAGTGTGTGAACATAATCAGAGTCCTCCAAAACATCGAATAGGGAACCAGCCCCAAGAGCATAAGATAATGAATCATTAAGTTCACCCAAGTAGTAGAAAACCTGAAAAAATGCAGCAAAACCCAGATGAACAAAACATTGAGGTAGTTGAAGTCTATAGATCTCCAAAAAAAAAAAAAAAAAGGGCTGCAAAAACACTCTTGCTAACCAGTTCTGAATATATATAGATCATCAAATTATATCCCATATTCTTGAATTTCAGAAAATTAAAAGAAAAGATATGACTATCAACACACAAACAGGAAAGCTCCAACAATATATCATGAAGATTATATCTACCCAACAGAGATGCATGTCCCATCTCAATTGTATTACTACTAAAAAGTCCTCCCAACCAAATTGTGCCTTTTATCTCATGCATCTTAAGTGAAATATTATACACATAATTCTTAAGCATATTATACTAGAAAATACTTCTGCTAACAGTCTGATTGGCTCAAGGCTAGAGAAATTTCAATAGATGTAAACTTGGAAAAAGCTGCATCTATCCAATTTCTCTTCTTGAATTCGTGGATAAGAGAAGAGGATATGTACCCATGGAAAGAAAATTAATGTGAAGCCTTTAGGAAATGTTACAGCAAGGTTTGAGACTGTTATATCACAAAAGAGAGAAACAATATAAGAAGGAAAAAGAAGGTAAAGGAGCATTTAAAAGGAAAAATAATGACCTTGGAAACAAGCAGTGCTGCAAGTTGTCTCTGATGCTGATCAAACTCCTCATCTTCATATAAACTCTCTCTGATATCAAAGAGACAAAGCACACATCAGCACAATCGATGTTGTAAAATGGCATGAAATTGGTCATTACATTTACAAACACATAACAGATGAAATACCATCTCATTCTATAAAGAAAAAAACTAAAAATTATCAAATTTGAATCTGAGACCAACAATGGTCATTTGCAACAAGAAAGCACTGCAATTATGATCTCAATCAGAATATGTCAACCAAAAATTATTTGACTAGCTGTTAAAGATAATCAGCAATAAGTTGCAAATGCCTATCATCCCTCCATTTACATTTCAAAATTAAGTCTAAGCTAAGCAAAGGTCTATTCCATTCAGTCTTTCACTATCCCTGTACAAAATACTAGAATCCTAACAATGAGTCAACAGAGAATGCCAAATGAAACTGAACAATTGACCTCTCATTAATTTAGTTTCTTCTATTTGCCCCTCCCCTTTCCAAGCTCTGCAAAGAAGAGACACCTATCAATTTATGTCACTTTGCACCACACTCTAGTTGCATTAATGGGACAAGAATCAGTTCGGTTCTATTAAAATGAAAAAGTTTACCCAAAGTCCTCCTTAATAGTAAGCCGACCAAGTGTAGACAAAATCTGCAGCTTAGTTACCCTCTGGTAAGAAAGCACGCAAGAAATCTTCACTTTCTTTCAATTTGTTAGCCCTAAGTGTACCAACATGCCATACTATTACATCCTATTTCAAATTCCTGTGAAACTGCGAGGATAAAAACCCATCTCCGAAACAATACCGAAGACTAAATCCACTTGTTGGCTTAACTAAACGAAATAACCAACGAGCACTAGTGAGAACATGAACCAAAAGAAAAAAAAAAAAAGTGAATAGTCACTGATTGCATTGATAGAAAACCAAAAATTCAATCTTACAACGCAAAATTACCCACATAGAACAACAATTACGCTAAACAAGGTCGTAAGAAGCAACATTAAAATCTGAAAATCAAAAAGTTCAAAACTTTTCAGCTTCCTCTTATACTTTCCCAACTCTCTCGGCAACAAAACAGATCAAAAACACCAAATGAAACCCTAGCCCTAACTGCACAAAACAAAACTAGTGGGCACAGAAGGAAGAAACAGTAACTTACATTATGGGAACGCTAGTTGAGATCTCGGGCCAGAACCGGTCAACGAAGTTGTTGAGGTTATAAAGAGCGTGCTGCTTGAGTAAAGGGTGGCTTTCATTAAGCATCGCTAGCAAGCCACCGGCGGAGCTGACCGTCATCGCCGCCATTGTCGAATAACCAAACAATCAATCGATTAATCGAAGCCCAAAAAGGAAAAACAAAAATTCGAATCTAATGTTCGCTTCGAGTCCCAGTTTCGCCAATTGAGGATTGATGGGGTTAGGGCAATTTTGGGAGAAAAGAGGAAATTTCAAAGCCCTAAGTAGCTGTTAGAGGGAGAAACAAAGGAGGACAGAGAGAGCGAGAGAAATCCAGAGAGAGAGTGCAATCCGGAATGATATTTTTGGTTTATGTACGAGTGATTTCTTGAATCCAAACTCTACTTAACCATCAAGAAAGGAAAAATCCCAAATTCTAAGATTTTGCATTTCTCATATTCCGTCTTGGGCCCTCAAACTCTTCAGAATTGTTCAGATAGGTCCTCAAATGAATTCTCGAAGGTGGAATTGTTTGGTTGGCCCAAATTTCCCCCTAGCCTGGTCCATGGTAGATGACTTGGAAAAATGGGTTCTTTCTTGACTTTGGTTGGCCCAATCTCTAACATCCTAGAAACCCATCCCATTTCTTGTCACAAAGTATCCAAGGAGTCGTTGGCACGAGGTGTTGTGATAGAATTACTTAAAAGTAGTTGTTTTAGGTATAGGTTTGATTTTAGTCTTTACCCAAAAAAAAAAAAACAGGGAAGAGTAAATCTTTGATATTTCCTTGAAAAAGCACATGGGAATTTCAGCTGTCAACAAAAACATGGCACACCATCGAGATATTAAGCAATTACATAAAAGAAGAGAAGAAAAAAAGAAAAAAAAGAAAGAATTTTTGAATAGCCCAAAATACATGGTGTTGGTTTGGGGGTAGAAGGGAACTGCCGAGCTACTAAACAATTGGCAGATCTTCAATTTCAATTTCAGAGTGCTCTTTTGGAAGTTGGTAGTCTCTTCCTGATCTCAATAAGACCCGTATCCTCTCCTATATCAAACTCAACTTCTTAGCTTTCTTCCTCTCTGGCGGTACCTTCCTTCATATGTGAAAGAAGTTTGTTTTTTAAGAAACAAAGCAGACGGATGATGGAGGGAAGTCTTTTTTTTTTTTTTTTTGGCCCCGGCTCAATTGTCCGAGCGTGACAACGCCGAGGACAGTCCAAATGAATTAACAGTAAGTGGATGCCATTTAGCCTCAAGCATCATGCTTACTTCGGCAATCGATTTTACCTACACCTTACAAATGGGATTAGAGTAACAACCTTAATGGCGGAAAATTCCTCCTGAATTAGCGAAAGAATGCGCAACTTTTGTGGACAGAACCTGTGGGTACAATCTTATGAACAAGTCTACCAATATGCCGAGTTCTTGCAGCAATTTAACTCACTGCTGCCAATTTAAGGAGCACTTGTTTCTTCAGCATATTCAAGCCTAACCTTTCCTTACAGTTAAAAAACTTAAAATAATGACCGATTGTTGGTATGCAACATTCGACCAACACGTAAGCAATGATAAACCGTCCACTTCAGTCCGCATCTTTCCCTCGGAACAAACTATTAAGTATCGATAACGAGCATTGCATGGGGACAAAGCAGCATGCACGGTGTTTGGGGTGTGTCGTCATGGGAGGATGGACCCATCAAAATATTTGGTAGTTTTTGTCAGATTTGAGTTAATTGATCTGAAACCTTTCCCCGCCTTTAGATTTCCCATTTATCGTTTTTCTGGCAATTGAGAAGCTTCGGGTGATATCATCGCGAGTGCAATCGAAAGCTTTTATTAGGACCACCTGCTCCACTCAGATGAAGGCATACTTTGAGTTGCTTACAAAACCCAAAGGGACAGTGTCCTCGTTTAGGGGTTGTTAGTCCCCCCCACAAGTGTCCCAACAGTACAAAATCTTGAACACACAAAGGAGGATCAGAACCTGCCAAACCCCACTTCGATCCACTGCCATCGCCCCCACGAGATTTCTAACATCAGAAACAGGGAAACAGTGGGGTGCCATTGATTCTGAGGAAGAGGACAGAGTGGCGCCGTTTCTATGAAATGACAAATCTACCCTTTTTATGGCAAATTGCTTCGTTTACCCAAGGAAAATGCTTTGACCCAAAATGTGACCTTGCATGGATTTTACAACCAACAGTCAAAGCCATAACTGCATGTTAGGTGGTTTCCTCGTTAAAGTGATTTATTGGTAAAGGAAAAAATAAATAAATTTTCATTCCAAGACTGAAAGAGGAAGAAAAAGGGTCGTTGGAAATTGAAGATTCCACAGTTTCAACCCATCCCATCCCATCTAAGCAACAACCAGTACTACCGCTATAACCACCATAATAATATTTTAATCACAAAGCCTATCACCGTGTGGGTGACAAAGATTGCTTCATACAACTTGAGAACATAAGCAGATGTACGACTCACCGCTCAAGGACCGCTAAAAACAAACAATGCACAGCCAGGCCTAGATTTTAGTCCCTGTTTCGTGTACTTTAATTCCTCCATGGCAGCTCTTTCAGGGCATTAAACAAAAACACAGGCTCTGTCCAATTTCTAATTACTTTCTTGCATTATCAGCTTTGCATAAGCTAGCAAGATTACAGTATGAAGGTTAAGGGATAAGCTGCAGACAAGAAAGTTCGAAGGTGTATATGACACCAGGGATGACAAGATCCTTGGAATACGCTTAGCACCAATAGGGGGCACGCCAGAACCGCCAATCGCTGCCGACCATTCGGGGCATGTAAGGTTAAAATAACCAGTCATTTGCAAAACACTGTTTGCCTCGGGCAGGTCATTGGCAGCATCATCTGTAGTTAATGAAAGATGCACTGGCTCACACGTAGATAGAGTCCAATAGTCCAACTATGCGGAGAATAGTGCATGATTGAGAATGAGACAAATAAATGGAGAAGGGGGAAAGGGTCATGTTTATTCCAAGGAGTTTCAAAAGGTTCCATCAGTACATGTATAGACAAAGAAGGTCAAGAAAATTACAGTACAAAAGAAAACCTACTAAAATTTCTGTACTAGATAGTCTGACCTAACTCCTAAGGGACTGAAACCTAAACCTACGCTAGACCCCTTTTCCTCCCCTCTTCGTCAGATGATCTGTTAGACAAAGGATTTTGATTTGTATTTGTTGTGTAAACCATAACCCCTGTTATGTTACAGACCATTAGTCTACATATCTTTGACAAGCCTACTTTTCTTCCTTTACAGTTAAAAAGAAGGGTGATGGAAAATGGAAATAAGCCATCACCATTAGAGCTACACCGATTCCTGTTACTTCAAAAATCCTAGGCTCGGGATTAACTGAGGATTTGCAGGAATGGAAGCCCTGATCGAAGACTGATGTCCTCTTAAGGATCCAATTTCTCCCATTTGTAGCGTCCAGGTAGTGGCTTGTCGTTAATGGGGTCAAAGTTATACCTGCAACCGATGAGTACAAAAAAATTAGCTTACATACCAATGAACAAGTAAAGCTCCACAATTTAAAATATGAACAACGAAGAGAAGCTAAAGATCTAAATGGAATTTGTTTACTTCTCAACGAATTGTCTCTGCTGCTCCTCCTCAGCTCCAGCAAAGAACTCATCAATTTCTTGTGCAGTTGGGATATTAGTATTACCACGCAGTGAGTTTAGTATCCTCCTGTTAGATTCAGTTGAGCTGGTTGGCCGAGTAGTAGAACCAGGGGTTTGTATGGCTTCTGGTTCCCTTATCAAACTGCAAGGAGTGGACTCCCTGGTGCCTCTGTCACAAGGAAGATAATGACATGGGACCAGGGACAACATGACCAAAAATCACTGATAAGACAAACTGGTATAAATATATAGAAATGACACTGTTCTCATACAAGAAAAATGTAATGAATACTCAGTTTATGCAAATGACATTACCATGCAAATGGGCATATAGACGACAGCTTGGAAAATTTGAAAAACTAAGCTTTAGAAAGTCATTGAAAACATATACTGCTATTTTCACCCCCACCCTCTTGTCCCAAATCATGCAGGATTGCACAAACCCCAAATGTTAAGGAAAAAAGTGCCCTGCTAACTGTAAAGAGCAAAACCCAAAAAAGATACAATGCACAGACAGTCAGAGTGATCACCCAACGCAGCTAGAGCTTCTCATTACAACCTACTTCAAGCAACAATTACCATCACAATAAATCCGATAAATTTAATGAGGGCCATCATAATTTGTGTCATTTGGCTTCCGGGCTTTTAATCCCTGCTTAATAGCATCCACAGATCCTAAAACACCACTAATCACACCAATACTGGCATGAGAGTCAAACTCATATTCTATACCAATTCTTCATTTTCTACTCTCTAGTCTCTAGCATGCACTTTCTAGTGATTCACACTTAACAAAAATAATATTTGATAGCAAAAATTTATTTTTTTGGGGGGGGGGGGGGAGGGGGCGGGAGCTAACAGCACCTGCTGTATCAAATAGCTAGAAAAAACTTGAACTTGCATTTATTTTACTTATTTGAGCTCTGTAGGATCAGTCCTTGTGATTACTTGGACATACTCTAAAGATATAAATCAAATTTATGTTGGAAGTTATGCATCACAGTGTCGTGTCACCCAACAATATAGCTGTCTCTAAGCATAGTTATATTTAATTGGAAATCCCGAGGTACAACAACAATGGTGACAAATAGTACAAAAAGAATTCAATGCTTAATATCGCAGAAGGAATCTGTGATTGAAAAAAAAAAAAAAAGAAAATCAACAGGAAGGTTTAATTAAAATAATGCAATGGCTATCTTTTCTGCCTTAGTAGATCTTTTATTCTGCAAACCATATAATTATAAGAATTCAAGGATCTAAAAATGTAATAAAGTCTCTTTTCCTTTTCTATGAATCTACAACTCTACCAGAATTCCAGAGCAGGTCACAGCAAATGATACAAGATCAATAAATAAAATAAAATAAAAACCCAAAAGCATTTCAGCAGACAACCAGTTACACTGCCAATTAGGTCTTTGCAAAATCAAAATTGAGAAAACAGAAAATAGCAAAATCAAGGAAATCGAGATTGATGTTAACAAATTCTACACAATTTTGCAGCACAGAAGAAAAGGTGCGACAGAAGAAATCCACATCATTAACAAAAAATTGTAACCTCAAGAAACTTGTTAGGGGGGGCACAAATTCAACTAATATTTAAGTATATGAAAGCCAGTTCAGGTAAACATATAGACAAATCATACTAGGACTTATCTTGGGACGAATCATTTTCACCAAATAAACATCAAATAAAATCCAAAAGAAAATGGGAAGGAATTCGGACACCAAACAAAAGAAACTGAATCATGACAAAATGTTATCAACCAAGAAAAACGATTGCGTTTGATTGGGGTCGAATGGAAAGTACTAGCCGAATTGGTAAAAAGTCGTAGAAAGTCAAAGATAGGACCAAAATCCCAAATTCCTTCTTCAATCTGCATTTTCACGGCCTCCAAACAAACCAGAAAAGTTAATTAGACAAAATGTAAGACTTCAGGCAAAGATTCCGACCCAGAGCTTGAAAAGATAATCAAGACATCATGAACAAATTTGAAAATTTGAATATCTTATATATGTTGCTGTTGTTTCTTTCCCAAAACTAAATTCCCAAACTTTCCCAGGTTTCGGAAATTAAAAAGTAAACTTAAAAACACCCGATTCATTTTTTCTGGAAAAGCCAAACAGCTAAAAGAAAACAGTAAAAGGTCGAGCTAAAAGTATACACAAAGAAAGCTCAAGAACATGCAGGGAAAAAGCAAAGCCCCCCCCCCAAATCGCCCAAAACCCTAAATCTAGAAGAAAATAAAGCTAAAACGTCAAATTCTCAATTCTCTTACAATTTTCTACATCTTCTCAACATTCATACACCAAAAAAAAAAACAAATCCCCTGAATTTACCGTAGCATGAGGTGACTCGGCAAATACAAAACAATTTTGATATTATAACAATAAAAATAAGCAAGCCCACCTAATCTTTTCCCAACGGCCAAGCACAAACCCAAAAAAAAAAAAAAGACAAACAAACAAACAAAATAATTAAAAACAAAAATAATTGAGAGCCAAAACCAAAAAAAAAAAAAAGAAATCAAAAAATAACAGAACCCACCTGTCTCTACCTTCAACATCCAAAAAATTTTCCCCAAAAGAAGTCTCGATACCCAAATCCTTGCTCTCATTCTCGTTATCAATGCTATTGGAGTTGCCACCATTTTTGTTGTCACCCTTTTCAATCTCTTCCCCAACAGCTGATTCTTCCTCCTTCTGAGCCGACGCACGGGACCCAGAATCCGCCGGCCTCACCTGCACTCTGGAACCAGACTTAGCATTAGGGTTAAGGACAGTCTTCGGACTCTGCAACCTGTTGCTGCCGTACCTCTGCCGCTTTGAATTAGAATGATGCAAACCAATTGGGGGTTTCTCCAAGCGGCGACTCCGCAGCTGGAGATAGCCGCCAGAGGCTGCGGCGGAGGCGGGCGGAGCTGCCATGGCTTGACGTTGGGCTAAGGTTTTGGCGCGGGTACGGACGCCGATGGTGACGTTGACGTCCATTACGCCAACCTCCGCCGTCGGTTTGGTCTTTCTCATGTATTTCCCCATTTACTCTCCACTCTCATTGGGCTAGTGGGAGAAAGAAACAAACAGAGGGCAAGCAAAAAATAAAAATAAAAAAAATAATAATACAAGTAAAGGAAGAGCAGGCTGTTTTTAAGGATAAGGTGGCTTATAGCAGTTGTTTGTTAGAGAGAAGGAGAGAGAGATGAAGGAACAATGACAGAGCCAGAAAAGAAAAGTGTTGTATTTATAGCATAAATATTTTATAAATTAAAAAAAGAGAGAGAGAGAGAGAGAATGAAAGAATAAAAAGGTAGGGTAGGGTTAAGGGTCGGTTGGGTGGGTTTGGTGGGGTTGGCTTTGGGTGGGCTTTGTGGGGTCGCTGTACTTTCTCAATTTCTCTTGTGCCCCTACTTTCTTCTACCACTACTCCTACTGTTCACTGCTTTGTTATATATATATATATATATATATATATAAAATAGTTTAATTTGATTAACTAAAAAGTTATCATGGTCATCAATTACTATCCTTAAAAAAAATATATATATATATATATATATTATTTATTTAGTTAATTAGTTAATATAACAACGAAGCCGATCCATACGTCTTCTTCCACGATTTTTGCGGGGATCTGCAAGAAAAACGAGATTTTAATTTTACTTGTATCCTCTCGCGAAACGAGATTTCTAGAAACTCGTTGAGAGCCAAGTACCTACAAATATAAGACGGCTAAAGCATTGGATTCCCTTTTAAAGTGGCCAGGTGGAAAGTGCATTTTTGTTTATTATTTTTTTATTTTTTTGCACTTTCATAATTTTCCTGGTTACGATGAGATGGGCTCCACTGTCCCCCCCCCCCGGTTTCCACCGCCCCTTCTACGCGGAAATGGTAACTACGCGCCTCACTTTCACCGTGCACTCATTCTCCTGTTGCCACCTGTCAGGTCATTTTGTTCGTTTGGTATTCGATTCAATTGAATGTGGGGTGTTTTTTTTTTTTTTAATTATCCTTTTCTTTTTCCAATTAAAATGGATCACTTATATTAAAAAAAATGAAATCTTTGCTGTTTGAATGAAATTCAAACCCTAGCTAGTCAAGAGGTAGCACTTTGAGTTGTGAAGTTATACAGATTAAAAGAGAAAATGATTGGTATATTCATCTATTTTTCTACTTATTTATTGTATTCAAAAGAATTTTTTTTCTATTTTTTAAAAAACATTTTAATAATAAAGAAATTAAATTTTAAAAGGAAAATATAAAATTTATAGAAATAAAATAAATTATTTTGATTATATAATTTATAAATGAATATATTTGTTAATTGAAAAAAATTTTTAAAAAAAAATCTCTTTCTCTTTATCTGAGTGCCTTTTGTGAGGGGTTTGCACGAGATCTTTCTTTCCTTCATTATTTGTGACTTGAATGTGACCCTGGTGGCAGCGTGTAAAATTGGAAAGTCATTAATTGTTGTTGGGCGGTGAAGTAAGCTTGTTTGGAAAGACAGTGAAATAAAGAATCTAAAAATAAAACACTCAACGATGGCCTCCAAATGGGCAAAAACCTCTGGTTGGATGAACGCAAGAAGTCTTCGGCATCAACATACATGGGAAAGCTCCTGCAATAAATTGTCCACTTGCCCTTGTTGTCGCATCCTATTCCGATCAAGCTGATGGTGCCATTGTCCCTCTTGACAGTTTTCCTGCATGCCATCACATCGATCTTAGATTGTTGTACCCACTTTCTCTTTTTTTTTTTTTCGAGTTAAATAAAATAAATATAATAAAAATATTAATTATTATTTTTATAAATTTAATTTAAAAATTATATATTAATATTTCATTTTTTTATTATAAAAAAACTCATCACATACAAGTAATGACCTCGAACCAAAATTTTTATATTTAATTATAATATATTAAATTTAAAATTAAAAATACGTTAGTTATTAATTTTTTAAAAATTAATAAAAAATTAATAAAATAATTTAAATTTATATCAATAAAACAAAGAATTTACATTGGATTGTCACTAAAATTTTACATTAGTACCCACCTTGATATTGATTGCATTGATCAGAACACATCTTCTCTAAAATCCAAAAGAAAAGTTGAAGTTGAAAAAGAAAAGGCAAAATTGAAGTTTACTCTGCTACACACGTTTTCAGTCTAAGATCAACGAAGTCAATTCTAATGCCTCTCTGCATGCCCTCCATTCCTTGGTGTCTAGTCAGTCAATCCCTATGTAGGTACAGACAAGACACATTCCATCAATTTTTTATTAAAAAAAAAAAAAACAATTCATGTGTCTTATTTACTGGTAGATACCAGAAAAAAAAAAAAAGAAAAAAATTAGAGGCAATTCCAGTCAAGCATTATAAAAAAATTAAAAAAAAAACATAAATATCATATTTTTCATGTATGGTTGATTTGGGAATATATTTAGTTTTTGAATTACTCTGACACGATATCCATAGTACGATTCTGAATTAAGGAAAATAATGCTAAGTGTAGCAATGACTTGCCTAACCGTTCTTTGTTCTTGAAATTTGGTGAGTGGAATCGGCGTAGATGTTAATGTACTCAGGATTTTGATTGAACGCACGTGACCAGATATTCAGCAAATCCCTCACGAATCCCTACGTGCCAACCAATCGCATAATTGCAAACAAAGCGAGCTTATCAGCTTTGGGCAAGGTTTGTTTCTTAACATAACCTATGATTTTCTTAAAAATAGAAAAAAAATATAAATATTTTATTCATAAAACGCCACTTTTTTAAATATCATATAAGATTCAAATGCGTTACTAAAAAGTTAAAATTTTTATTTTTAAATTATGTTAACAAAGTTACATGTCACCAAACTTAAAGTTAACAAAAATGCTAATGTATAGTAAGTTGCTGAGATCGGTGTGAACCATCCCAAATTATGTTATGTTGGATACTTTTTTTTTTTTTTAATTTCCCCAGTAAATTTGAATCAATCTCAAAATATACATTTTAAGCTTTTTTTTTTTGTCTTTTTTTTTTGGTATATTTAATGTGTTTAGAATCAAACCCCTTTAACAGTCAAACGAGATCGTCCTAAAAAAATATGTACGTGAGCAACGAGTTACATACGAAGCAACAATACGTCGTTCGTGTCTGCTCTGAAGTTGTCTTCAAGTAAATTGAACGTGGACCGACGTGCGAGCAAGTGCACATGTCGATGATCGTTTGCACTTCCACTGGTCCCGATTTACTTAATTGATGCTTTAAAGACAGGTAAATAGCAAGCGAATGAAATTGACGAAAGGCACCAATTCATTTTGTTGGTATTTTCGGTTGCGTTCAATAAAATACACCACGGACCGACCATTGTAGTGCAGCAATGTTGCTAGAGACAAAGCAGCTTTCCGGGGAGTAGGACTGACGTTGAAAGGGAAAACCATTTAATTAGGCAGTTAAGAGAACAATTTTCCCCACAGCGTAGACTTAAGTGGTTGCAAAGTTTTTTTTTTTCTTGTGCGATGACACATTTGTTTTATGTGCTTGATATCTGCATTGTCAGCTAAAAGACAATATTTCTGTTCCCCCATAATTGGATCAATCTGACATTATCAAGGTACAAATGACACAAGACTGTAAGTGGCAATAATGATTAAGACTATGTGCCAAAGTGAACTATAAGGGATTCCCGTGTTTCCAAGGTCGGGGGAGGGGAGGGGCATCTATTTTAGACATCTTTCCTCCTGCATTTGCAAAGAGGTTGTTTTCGTAGGTTGAAGTCTCCACAACTTGAATCTGCGATCTTTTGATCGCAAAGGAGCAACTTACTGTCGTTCCAAGGCTTGCCCTCTAACTATAATCTCGTAACAGAGCTAAACATTCAGCTTCCGTCTGCAAATGTCTCGTACCTAAGGATCATTGGTACTCCTACTAGGTTAGAGATAGGCCATGTCAAGATTAGCAGTTCTCACTTGATGAACTTTAAAAGGTTTATACAGAACACACTCATTGATAATCCTCAGAGCAAAATATAAATTCATTTATAATTTCCCAACCTTCTCAATCTAATCAGGTGAATTATGTGCATCGAAATTGTCTTCATCATGCAAGAGATCATCATCTATACCTTCCAGAGCATTTCCTACATCCTGTGGAATATCGTTTGATGAAACAGCTTGAAGATGAACATTTCCATGATCTTCTGAAGAATCTGAACCATCTCCATCAGAAATCTCAGAATTGAACCTAATTATTAAGTCTGTAATACTTTGTAGCTGCGTGACTTAAAAAACGTGCTCAGGTTTATGTTGTCGATTAAAGCGACCTGATGGTTGGAGGGATTATTATAGCACGCTTCACACAGGTCAAAACCCATTTTCTCCACACGATCTTTGCATCTGTATCTCTCCCCAATTATTGGTGTCATCTGTAAGAAAAAATCCGAGAAAGTTGATGTAAGCTATTTTACGAGAGATTCACAAACATCAGGCAAGTCTGCATATACTGCTTATAAAATAAAGTCCCACACTAAATCTCACTCTGACCAAAAGTTAACACTTTACGGAACTTTATTCAATTGGAAATGTTCAATCATTGTCAGCCATAATGCGAAGAAATCTAGCTTCTCCTTTTATGTCTTTCTCTAAATAAGTTTTTTCATTCCTCCTTTCTTGTCCTCCCTTTTGCTCTTCCACCTCCCTGTTCCTCGACCCTGTTTCTACGTAGCTCCTTCTTCATGAGATAATTTAAATTATATTGATCACCCATGAGGCTTTAGCATTTCCAATTTGGAGGTCTATTGGTAGACTGCAATTTAGTCTCCCAAGAACCAATGAGGTCAGCTTGTCAGGGCACACATTTTGGTAGAATGCAATTTAGTATATTGGGTTTTAAGGCCCGCTGCACTGTTGTTCTTCTTGATAGATAGAATGGTTTGCTTATCCTCGAGTTTTCGACCCGCTAACTTGCCATCTCTTGAATCTAAAAAGAGTAAAAAGAACAAATGTTTGAATTGTGGAAACATAAAAAGAACAAAAGAAAGAAGAGAAAATTCGCAGCAATGCAGTTGCTATCAGTAGTGACATGATTGTCATCGTTAATGAAGGACAAAGGATAAGAAAGGGGGAATGCAGAAGTAAATAGATCAGGCGGCATGGCAATACATCCTCATTGAGAAAGTCAGTAACGAGGTATAGCTGTATAGGGTTACTCTTGCAAACCTTTAGCCATCACCAAGGATGAGGGAAAAAGAAACGCAGAAAGAAATCGGTATGAGTCAAAGTTTCTTAATATATAACCAACACTACTTTTTACATTGCCCTCAAAGTATCAAAAGAATGAAGAGATAATAGGATGTCTTACCCCACAATAATCACAACCGACTCCAACATGAATCCTGGGTGCATTGGCCAACAACCGCGTTGAGTAAACCCCAGAAGGAACCAATGATGACGGCATAGCAGGCTGCCGAGCTTTGGTTGAACCTGAAGCCAAGTTAATTGCAAGATAAAAGGTGTAAAGGTGTAAGATGCAGCGAAAGACATAGACAGTGAGAAAATTTAAGAGGACCAGCTAATCATTTGTAAACACCCACATCTATGCTGTTTGTTGTAAACACCCACATCTATGCTGTTTGTTGTAAACACCCACATCTATGCTGCTTGACACATGCACTTTCTGAGGGCCAAAATAAGTCAAAATTGCAAATACCACACAAAAACAAACATTGATGACCAAAAAAAAAAAAAAAAAAAAAACAAAAACTGGGTCACGAACAAGCCTATTAGGGTGCTAAGATCCACTAGGGGAAATTTATTAAGACACGGGAATAACATGTAATCAAACTCAGCATCTTACAAACTATTGAGTATGGATAGTGTTTCACTTGAACAAGAAAATAACACAGCCCACATAATCATCCCCAATTGAAAAAAAAATGTACAAATAGCTGAAGTCTTAAATTTCTAAACAGAAAATTAAATTACTTGAGCTTTCCCTGACAAAAAATACAAATACCTCAGAACAATAAAATTGAATACTAATAGTCACCTCGTGAACTCCCAATTGAAATGAAAGATCTGAACATTTGGAACAATAAAAGATTTCCGGTGTCTTTCACAAGTCAATATGCTAGAAGAATTGCTTGAAATCTGAAGAGACAAATAGGAAGCCCCTCAGTGCCGATGAAGGGAGATTTATGGGGCTAATTTGTAGAAGGTTGTCCCAACTCTTTCTTGGAAGCAATTTTTGTATCCCTCGGCTTCCAATTGCCTTTTATACTCGAGTACTGAAGAGGGCACCAATAATTTATGAGATTTTCTCCCCTGAAACTTAGGATATGAAACTTATAGACGCTTTTCAGTGGCAATTATACAAACAAATGCTCTCAGATTACCCACATCAGTGAGACTTCCCTAAAACATGGAAGGTCTTTTAGTAAGCGTATAATTTTAAAGACAATTTTAGTGCACCATATTGGCCATTTAATTGAGATTATTTACATATCTTATTCTAGGCCAAAAAAATTATTACTAATATATTTTTATTCAAATGATTATTATTGGAAATATTTACAATTTTTTTTTCTACTTTCAACAAAATTTATAGTATAATGTTACGGATGAATTATGTTACAGGGATACACGAGTGGATTGAATACTACATGACTATCACATTTTATATTGAATAAAAAAAAGTATAGTTTTGAAACATATTTATGAGTGTTACACAATTCAATATGCTAATTTTTAAGAAAAAAGTAATGAAGCCGTCACAATAAGTGTTTTTTTCAAATGTCGGGTTTATAATACCAATATTTGCAGCGTGCTATGCTGAGCCGAGCCAAGGCCTGGCAAAAACCCTGATCCGGCGGTCCGTTTTCTAAGATGCCCATCATGAAAGTGCCATTACCGAACAGAGCCTCGCTAAAACTTGCATCCGCCGCGTGGGTCCACCCTCGCCGACGTGGCAGAAAGATGACTCTCAGACCTTTTACAAATTGTCTCGCCACCGGTCCGAGAACCCCCAGCGAATCCCCGATCTGCTTAATCCAACGGCTACTAAGAGATCACCGTGCATAGAAGCCTGCGACGTAACGGAAAAATGAATGAGCATGGACCCCACCTAACCGAACCTCAGCTTCCGGGTCCGGTTCAGGTCCAGTTCAAACAAGTCTCCTCTGTCTCTCCGTAAAAACCCTGGCTTCTCCCGTGTCACAAGAAAACCCAATTTCCGCTTAGCCAAGAAATTAATTATAAAAACAACAATTATTTAAGGTGACAAATTCAAAGTCCCAGTTTAAATTTTATGGTGATCAAAGCAACTAATTAATGATTAGTGAGATTGATTTATGTGTTTTGATTGAGTGTTTGTGGAAATGCGGTGGCAATGATTGATCAATAGCGACCCCTACTCGCGTCCACCCTTTTGTTTTGCCGGATTTTGTAAGTTATTTTCCCCTATTCCTTGATAATGCGGTTATTAACTCTCAATCTTCTTTTACATTGTAGAATTGAATTGAAATAATTGAATTCTGTTTTTGGATTGGAATTTGTGTTTGACTGAGTTTATTTTTGTTTGTTGAATTTGAGGGTTGATATTGATTGAGATTCTTATTTTATTTCTGTCTTTTGGGATTTTGTGTGCAGTTGGGTTTTTTTTTTTGTTTTTTTTATAAATTTATTTCTATATTGAGCTGAAACCATGGCACAGAGCAATTGGGAAGCTGCTAAAATGTATGTACTCTCCCCCCCCACTCCGGGGAATTTCTGTTTTTAATATAATTTTGTTGATACTTTCAGTAATTGATGTTTGTTTAAGAGATTTCTGTTAATGGGTTTCAGTGCATTGGTTGATTTTGCTGTTTTGGTAGGCTTGATGTGTATATATATGATTATTTGGTGAAGAAGAAACTGCATGCAACGGCAAAGTCATTTATGACTGAAGGAAAAGTTTCCCCGGATCCAGTAGGTAATGACGATAGCTGTAACTGTATCTTTGTTCCATTCTGCCTTTTGGGTAATGTGCTATCTCTATGAGGAAGTATTTTGTGGGTGAGCACGAATTTATGCTAACTTCATGACATGGGTGCTATTGGAATGGCTGAGTGGACAATTGTGGCTTCAGTTTTCAATGATACATGGAAGGCCAAGAGTATTGGCTGGTCTCAAACTGGATGCTACCTAAGTTTTTTTTTTTTTTTTAATCTCTTCTAAAAAAAGGACTGACACGTTATTGTGGGAAAGAACACTTAAATCAACACATTATTGAGGGTTTTAATCTCACTCAAATACACAGCAATTGATGCTCCTGGTGGATTTCTTTTTGAATGGTGGTCTGTCTTCTGGGACATTTTTATAGCACGGACAAATGAGAAACACTCCGAAGCTGCTGCAGCATTTATGGAGGTGACTTCTTAGATTTTAATGAGTACTTTAAGGATGTGAGCTGAATTTGCATCCTATCCTGATATCCATACATTGCTGTGGTCTTACTCTATATAGGCACAACAAGTCAAAGCAAAAGAACAGCAACAAATGCAGCAGTTGCAACTTATGCGTCAGGCTCAGTTGCAAAGGGGAGGTCCAAACAGTCCAAATATTGGTGGTCCCATAAATGCTATTAGTTCTGACAGAATGCTGGGGCAACCAAATGCCAGTGCATTGGCAGCAAAAATATACGAGGAATGTATGAAACATCCTAATGCAGGGGAGTCAGATATATCCCAACCTCTTCTTGATGCTAGGATGGCCCTCCCAAAGTCAGTAAACAACCATCCCAGGTAATTTGAGTTGTATTCATGGTTAGATGATATTTTTCTAAGTACTTGGCTTGTTGACCTCCTTGTTCTGACACAGCCAGTTGGTCCAAGGAAATCCTGGGAGTGCTACTGCAGCATTGCAGCAAATACAGGCACGAACTCAGCAGAAATTCTTACCTACTTGGTCACCTTACTGCATTTGCTGCAGCTTTTATGGTACTCTTCATTTTCCTTTGTCTATGTTACTTAATTTGGTTCTCAATTTGCAGGACATCAAAGGTGATATTAACCCAAGTGCTGCTCACAGATCCTTGCCTATGGCCCCATCATCAAATTATGGGCATGGAATCATGCAGCCAAGACCTGGAATGGGAAATGCAGGTAAAGGGATTGAAGACAAGAATACGCAGACAGACATACATTAGTAGAGAACTTTGAGCATATTGAGTTGCATTTTTCTATCACTATTGAAACAAATGCATTTTTTATGGTTGACAGTTTGAAGGAAATATATACCTGTGGTCCATTTGTTGCTTATGCTTCTGCCCATGTACATGTTAGTATAAGGATGGTCCATTACTTTATAATGGGAAATTTTTTTTGCTACGATTTTCAGATTGTTATTTCTTATCTGTTTGCAAACTAGAGAAGGTTGAAATCAACTAAGGAGAAGAACTTGTAAGTGGAACCTATTAGTTTTTATCTGTGAATATTAATAGGTTGTATAAAATGGTGTTATCAATGAAACCAAAAGTGCAAAGGCAGCAATTTCCTTACATCCATGAGAGCCGGTGCTGCAGAGTGTGCAAATGTAAACAAAAGAGATTGAGTCTTTTGTTATATTACTAAAAATCTAGGTTGCTTTGGGGAAATCTTTAAGGGTACTAATGAGATAATGCTGAAGATGGGATTTTTTCCAAGTTCTATCTCCAAGGGCAAATTATGGGGAGACAGTAGCAAAAGTAACAGCTTTTTTAGGGGTTTCAATATTGAGACTTTTGCTCTTGTGCACTTGAGGGATTTTTAGGAGAACTGTTTAGTATACGTAGGGTTCAGACAATATCTGATATTGTGGCAGAAGCTGGACTGATCCAGCCAGTGGGGCCGAGGAACCAGCAAACTGGACTTTGAAGTTTGAATTGGTTGGGCAACCACTTTGGACAATAACTGTACTAACCCGATTGCAGTTAGCTACTCTGAGGCCTTAGCAGCCATCAGTTTTCTGTCAATGTTACCAAAGAGGCAATGTCTTACCTGCCACTTTGGTTATATTTCAGGGTCTAGTTCCTACTTACTGCTTTGATTCTCACTCATCTGGAACTCAGGTAGTCTTGATCATGAAGTCCTTGGTGACTTACTGAAGGTTTTTATCAGTATTATTAATTATATTACCGGGATAATTCTTTTTTTTTTTAACTGTAAATAATTGTTTCACGTTTGTAACTAAGTGATAGACCAGGTGAGCATCTAGCTTGCCTCATCTGAGTGTCTATGCTGGTCCAAGTATGTGTGCCTGGAAGAATTTTATAGGCACCTCTCAGGGAGACCTTGTTCTGCATACGTTGAGTTCTTGCACCAGAAACTAAGGCGATGATTATCAAGGAGTTGGGTCTCCTGATTTTCTAAATTTTGATCTATGATTTCTTTAATAAATTTCTTTTTTCAACATCAAAATTTTCCCATTATTATTCAGGATTGAACCCAGGAGTCAGTGGTCTTCCATCAAAGGGGTGGCCATTAACTGTAAGTTTACCTAGTTGCTGTATTTGCATATAAGTTGATCTAATATTCCATTTAGTTGTTATTTACAAGGCTATTCTTTACCATACAGGGAATTGATCAAATTCGGCCAAGCTTGGGTGGACAAGTTCAAAGACCTCTTTTACATAGTGCAAGTCAGTTCCATCTTTTACCACAGCAGGAGCATCAGCTTTTGACACAGACCCAACAACAGGGCAATCGTATTGGTTTACCATCACATGGAGATATGGATCCAAGAAAGATTGTTGGACTGCATAGAGGCAATTTGCATGCCAAAGATGGCCAACCAAGAGCTAATGATGGTTCCATTGGCTCTCCAGTTCAATCAACCTCCTCTAAAGTAAGTTTCTCATGAAGCCATTTAAAACATAATAGCCTTCATAATCCCTGCATTGGATTCTCCATTGCTCAGGTAAAAATTCTTTACAATCTTCTTCTGCTGAGGTTATCTTAAGCAGATAAATGTGCCACAGATGCAACAATCATCCTCACAACTACAGGATCCTTTGCAGCCACAGCACGCACAGCAGGTTGGTTGAATGAAACTTCCTAATGATTAGCTGCAAGATGTAGTCCATGTTTAATTCTTTTGTGTGAAACTTACTGATTGATCCACGTAACAGATTAACCAAAAGCAGAAAGGCCCCTCATCTTCTGGAGCTGCTAACAGTTCTGGCATGGTCAATACAGTAGGCCCTTCTCCTAATTCTCAACCATCAACACCATCAACCCCATCAACCCATACTCCTGGTAATGGAATTGCCATGGTGGGGAACATGCAGCATGTTAGTGGCATGCCAAAAGGCTTAATGATGTACAGTGCTGATGGTATTGGAGCTCTTGCATCATCCACAAACCAGCTGGTATGTACTGCATACAAATTTATGATGTGACTAGCCTAGGGCTGTTAAGGAACATTCAGAATTTGCTTAGAACACATGATAGCTTCATATGTGCTTATGTAGCTTGAAGTCTTTTAAGACTTGCATATGAATTCTTGAAATTTGATTTTCCAATGGATTTACTCATGGTGCTGTCTAGTCTTTGATTATGCATGGAGACCCATGCTGTTAGCAAATTCATTTCTAAGATAATCAATAGATTGTGCATATTCTTGCAATCAGAAATAAATAGGGTGAATAATTGTTCTAAAGAATAGTCGTCTGGTTAATCCTGTAGAATCCTTGCTTGCTTTGAGCCACCAATAGTTTAGCAGTTTCTTTTCTGAATGTGTGTCTTGTGCACTTATAAGATCCTTGAAGCTAGGCAGTAAGAAGGTAATTCTGATGACTGACCTTCACATCTCACTTTCATTGAGTGTTGCTGAATCTATATCTCATTGCAGGAAGACATTGAAAATTTGGAAGATGTTGGCTCCTTCGATGATAATGTGGAATCTTTTCTCTCACATGATGATGGAGATGGAAGGGATTTGTTTGGTCAATTGAAAAGTAACCCTTCTGAACATGTTCCAGAGGCTCCAAAGAGTAAGCAATGTTCTCTTTTTCTTTTGTTTTGTTTTGTTTTTCTTTTCTTTTTTTGGAGCTGTCAGTGCTTAAGTTGACAACAGCAATGGTTATTTTCTGCTGAACTCAGGTTTTTCCTTTGATGAAGTTGGTTCAATTCGTGAAAGTAATGGCAAAGTTGTCTGCTGTCATTTCTCAACAGATGGAAAGTTGTTGGCGAGTGCTGGGCATGACAAGAAGGTATAATGCAAAGTCTTTAGAAGCCTGACATAGTTGTGCACAGCGTATGCACCCTCCACCTACTAGCATGGAATAATGAGGAACATAAGAAAAGGAAAGGAAAAAAAACTTGAAAGCTGGATCATAACAAGAGAAACTTTTCTTCAAGGCCATGTCCTATCTCTACACTCAACTGGAATATCTATGAGGAACCAAGTTCCTTATGGATGCTTAATACAAGATCATTAGTGTAATTGTCATTTCTGGCATGTGTGGCCTCCTATGGTAGAAGAAGTACTTGGACTTGGTTTTTTTTTTTTTTTTTTTGAAATTGTTATAACTGGAGAGGCCTTTCTATAATGAAGCAGAAAAGAACTGACAAATCTAGGTCAATGAGTGATCCATGTGAAACGAACCTTATTTCCTGGCTCACTGTTGTTGGGAAGTTGTCATTTTTTGTTATTTAGTTCTGTAAGATCATACCAACTGGGTAATGGTACAATAAGCTATCTTGTGTGGCTAGACATGACCCTCTTTTACACATAGAATTTAAAATTGTTTTCATTCAAAATTTAGTCATCCGGGCTTATGCTAGAGGCCTAACCACTATTTGTGAATGTCTTCTCATGCATTCCTCTTCTTGCCTGCTCTTGTGTCAACCATGCTTCAGCTTTTCATATTGAGGGAAAAAAGCATAAATGCTTCAAAGTTCAACTTCAATGAAGAAGGTGAAAGATTATAGAGGCAGATAATTGTTACAAGACTTCTAACCAAAATGCACTGACAGACACGTGGACACATACCTGTATGAAAGGGGGCCTCCTCTGGATTAACTATGTTTGAAATGGCTGTTGTTTCTATGCAATATGTTTAATCTGTCATCCTTTCTGTCTTATCTACCATTTACCTTGATGCCAAAGAAAGTTTTTGACTTGTTAGCTAATTGCTAAATGATGTGACAATAATGGGATGATGGATATGGCCGAAAATATGGCAGCATCTCAAGCTTGATTATTCCAATGCCAAAATTTTTGTTGCTCACCATCTTTCAACATCTTCCCTAAAGATCCATAGTTTGTTTTCATAACTTGACAAAGCAGCTATCATTTCTCCTAATTATGTTTGGGACAATTCTGGAAGGTTTCATTAATATGACTGTTCCAAAAATTTCAGTGCAGCAAGTTTTGGTACAGTCTAAAGAAGGAATATTGCCGAAAAGTTGGAGCCAAGCAATTAAAACTCAATCATTCAGTTTCATTTTTCTGATAACTTTCAAGAACAGTCATTTTACTTCACAGAAACCACTATCAGAAGTATGAACAATTAATATCTCATTTATAACGAATTGCCTTGATGCTAACATTTTCATGTCATTAGGTTGTCCTTTGGAACATGGAAACTCTGCAAACCAAGTGCACTCCAGAAGAACACACCCACATAATAACTGATGTTCGTTTCAGGCCAAACTCAACTCAGCTAGCAACCTCTTCATTTGACGCAACTGTGCGACTCTGGGATGCTGCAGAAGTAAATTATTTTCCACCTTTTTTTTCTTGCTTAGTGCTATTTTGTTTATGTGAAAAATGATCCATTAGTGAATAATTTATAGTTGCATTCAACATTTCTTTCCCTTAAAGCAATTGTACTTGTTTTTACCTTATAATTCTTTGCAATTTTTTGCCCTGATGTTGTGGCATGCGGAATTTGTATACTTGCATTCTTCTATTCAATTTTTTTGCATCATCTAAAAAAAGAGACTTTCTATTTATGGCTGTCCACAATTTTTTTTTTTCAAAAAAAAACCATTGTCATGGTGTCAATATTTTCTTTCATTTTCCCTGGACATGCATCTAATTGTATGACATGCCTACTGTATGCAATTGCTGGAAGGTGAGGGCACAATGCATCCATTTAATTTCTATATGTGATAAAGAGAATTTCAGTTCATCTTGACTTATGCATGGTTCACTATCTGGGTGATGCTTTTTATACCTCTCAACATCAGCCTCCCTTTGTACCCTAGAGTGATATCTATGATGAATTATTGTCTATATAATTATCTAATATGCTGTTTGAAAGACATAAATGCAGTTGCCATTTGTTATCCCATATAAGTGACAGCATTTCATCTTGATTCAGATCTAGAAAATCATTTAATATTTCGGTATACCTATCATATGCTATTAATAAAGCTTTCTCTTGCAGCCAAGGTATTCCTTGCAGGCATATACAGGTCATACTTCACATGTGATGTCACTTGACTTCCACCCCAAGAAGAATGACCTTTTCTGTTCATGTGATGGTAACAATGAGATTCGCTTCTGGAATATCACACAGTTCTCTTGCATCCGCATATTAAAGGCCAGACTCACATTCTCTTTTTCTTCTCTTCGTTTCCTTTTGTTCTTGGACTTCTAATGGGTAAATCAACAATTATTTAACTCTAAATTGTTTGATGGAGCAGGGAGGCAGTGCACAAGTTAGCTTTCAGCCAAGAATTGGACACCTATTGGCTGCGGCAGCAGAGAATGTTGTGTCCCTCTTTGATGTTGAGACAGACAGTTGGACATACGCCTTAAAGGTGCTATTCTTAAATTACAAACTTTCAAAACCACGGCAATTACTGCTTTTGGTTATTTTGTATGCTTACATGGGAATCGGTAACATCCTTTGACTCTCAGGGGCACTCCGCAGAGGTGCATTCCATTTGTTGGGATGTAAATGGAGACTACTTGGCATCTGTCAGTCAAGAATCTGTCAGAGTGTGGTCATTGGCATCAGGAGAGTGTATTCATGAACTCAATTCCAGTGGGAACAAGTTCCATTCTTGTGTTTTCCATCCGAGCTACTCCACTCTCTTGGTCATTGGAGGCTACCAGGTGATGAATGCATGATGATGTATTATAAGTTCCAACTTCAGTGGCTCAAACCATAGAAATATGAGCATTTTCTATGTTTGGAATCAGCACGTGTCCCACATAGTGTAATTGATCAATACAGTTGCATGTGCAAAATCATTCCTGGGACAGTAATTTGCCTCAATTTTGGCCATTGAGGTCTTTGTTTTGACTATAATCTAGGTGAAAGTCTCCAATATCTATTCTGGGGGTTTAGGGTACTTTTTGCAACTTAATGGGGATGCATAAGGTCCATCACTTCAATATTTGACTTGTTTGGACTCGGAGCAACTGTTGTAGATTACTAGTGTCGGTTTTGCTTTTCCTTTTCTAGTTACCTCACGAACTGTTGCCTTTGTGGATTGCTAATGCTGGTTTTATTTCACCTGTTCCACTTAACTCACTATACTGGACTTCTGATTCAGTCATTGGAACTGTGGAACATGGCTGAGAACAAATGTATGACCATGCCTGCTCATGAGGGTGTTATACCAGCGTTGGCCCAATCGCCGGTTACAGGGATGGTTGCTTCTGCAAGTCATGACAAGTCTGTGAAGATATGGAAGTAGTTCCCCGCCACCCTCCCATTTGGCAATTTCAGTACCAACTGTGAGAGGCCTGTCCATCCTCAGAGCCGGGATCTTCTAGGGGAAAAAAGAAAATAACGGGTAAAAGTCCATACCATATATCAAATAGGATTTTCTTCTCAATTTCGTTGTTTTAACTTTTATTCATAAGAGGGACTCGTCAGGGTTCCCTTGGTTGAAGCTCGCATTTGGGTGTGTTGCATTTGTTTGGTTGTAATCAGAAAGCAAGTAATATAACAGGGCAGACTTCCGAGATTTGCTTTGTTTTCAGAAGTTTTGGTGCACTGATGTTTTGTCGTAAAAAGCCCATTTAAGTTTGTGCTGTTCAAATAGTTAAATAGCTCTAGATAGCTGATAACGGAGAACTGATAACTTGTATTTAGTAAAATCAATGGATGGTAGATTTTCCGATGTACCAAAAAAAAAAAAAGGGGTTGTCTTTAAGAGGAAAATTTTGGATAGACGTGGTTGTTCTATAGTCTGCGTGTTGTGGCGTATAGATGTGTAGGTTTCACTAAATCAAATGTGTGCATTCTGCATTGAATTACAAAAATGAAGAAAAGAGAAGAAAAGAAAAGCAAATGGTCACTTCTTGTGCATGCAAGAGTGGTAACCAAGCCTTTACGGACTGAAGTCGAATATCAAAGTACATGATCCACCGGGTCAACGAATCAACATGTAATCTACACGCGTGCAATCTAATAATAATAATAATGAACAAAATCATACATTTAAAGGTTTCGATCATTATTTCTTAAGAGCACGTTAGTGAAAATCAATTTAGCTGGTTGACATAAAGGGTGTGTAAGTCCACAAAACCCTCTCGTTGTTGTTGAGGTACAAGGCAGAATTATACATATTTATCTTTTATCTTTTCTAAATTAGAACGGAGTAACTTCATTGTTATACCGATATTTGCATTTAGCATTCGCGTCACTGGCATGTATAAGGTCAAAAAAATCAACACGACACGATATTCAAAGGTAATGGAAAAAGGCGTTGTATAAATAAACGTAAGAAAATCCACAAAAACCATGTAAGCTTTTATTTTATTTCTTCCATCAAAATTTGATTGCAGCGTTGGCACGTTCGTATACAAGCATCTATTTCTTCTTCTTTTTTCTTTTCTTCTTCTTCTTCTTCTTCTTCTTCTTCTTTTTTTTTTTTGACACTCAAATATTACAAAATACTTATGTGGTCGATGCTAAATATGTAAAATATTTTTCATCATCATCATCATCATCATATATATATATATATATGTTTATTTGAACAACAACTGTACTAATACAAGTTTCATAAAATTGTATTACCCCAAAAATTAGAAAATCTAATGAAGAGGTTTAGCGAACCTTTTGGATTGGAAATGCATGCGCAGAGGTTGCTCTCTGGATCTTTGGGCGTACCCACGTGTGCATGTGACGCGGGGGCTTTTTGGGGGAGGGGTGGGGGTGGTGGGGGGATTCCGGCCGGCCACATATTTTTCGGTTTCTGTATGAATGCCGAAACATTAAAGTTTCATTAAATGGGATCACATTTAGCCTTCCACCATTTTTGCGGCCTCCAACTTGAATTGTGAAAAATGGGGAGCTCGACTGGCATCCAAGTTGACCTCCCTTTTGGATTAAAATACGATAAAAAGAACAGCTCAAACGCACACGCTCTCGGGTCAAAACTTCTAACCTTGTAAAAAGGCCTCGTTATGATCGGCATGCGTGCAACAGTGCCCCCCTGTGGCTATCACTGCATGACCTGTGACCCCCATTGGAGCGGGCAGTTGGAAAACATAAATTTCTTGTCCAATAACAGATGAGCCCTCATTTACTGATGCTAGCTTGACGGTTGGGTTTATTATGGACCTACCGCTTGTAGGTTGTTACAGTACGCATGCAATAATTACTGTTCTTTCCAGCTTATATATACAAGCGCTGCTCCCTTGCACCACCGCATAGTTGGCCCCGCTAGATCATTATCTGTCTTATCGGTTTTCTTGGGTACGACTGGCAATGGGGAAGATTGCTCGTTGTGTTTGTGGTGCTCTCTTGTTCTTTGTCCTTGTGAATTGTATTGCTGAGGCCGATGACCCTGTCAGCGGGGACAAAGATGATAAGCACCTGTTCCTTCATGGTCCCCTCCTTGGAGGCCTTGGTCATGGGATTTACAAGAAGGGATTCAGGCACCGTAGGTTTGGTGGCGGCGGCGGCATTGGTGGTGGTGCGGGTGGTGGCTTTGGAGGTGGTGCAGGTGGTGGCATTGGAGGTGGTGCGGGTGGTGGATTTGGAGGTGGTGCGGGTGGTGGCATTGGAGGTGGTGCGGGTGGTGGCATTGGAGGTGGTGCGGGTGGTGGCATTGGAGGTGGTGCAGGTGGTGGTGCGGGTGGTGGCATTGGAGGTGGTGCGGGTGGTGGGGCTGGTGGAGGATTGGGAGGAGGTGGAGGTCTCGGCGGTGGAGCTGGCGGAGGATTGGGAGGAGGTGGTGGCCTTGGCGGTGGACATGGAGGAGGTCTAGGTAAGGGCAAAGGACATGGTGGTGGTCTAGGTGGCGGAAAGGGTGGGGGCTTAGGGGGTGGCGGTGGATTGGGAGGAGGTTCTGGAGGTGGCCTAGGCGGGGGCGGAGGGCTTGGCGGTGGAGGCAGTCAAGGTGGAGGGCTCGGCGGTGGAGGTGCAGCAGGTGGAGGGCTCGGTGGTGGAGGAGGACTTGGTGGGGGTGGTGGCACTGGCGGCGGTGTAGGAGGAGGCTTTGGTGGGGGTGCAGGTGCTGGTGCTGGTGCTGGTGGCGGTGGAGGATTTGGAGGAGGCGGTGGCGGTGGGTTTGGTGCGGGCGGTGGTGCTGGATTTGGAGGTGGAGGTGGATTTGGAGCTGGTGGGGGTGGTGGCCACTGAAGTTCTACACTGCTGCTTCCATGTGTTTTAATCAACTGACAGTCAGCATGTTTAATGACTTCGAACAAAACAACTAATTAGTTTGGATCTTATTTTTCATTTTCGTTTTCAATTATTCTGTTCCAACGTTATCTCTTAATCTCTCTGTTAATTATCAATGGACGATCATTATCAAGTATCCTATTGTGCATTATATATATCCGATGTCTATCTTCAGCATCGTTGCATTTCTCTCCAAATTTGTACACTAAACGGTCTGCTTTTTCTTTCTTTCTTTCTTTCTTTCTTTCCTTCCATCTATCAAAATATGAAAATAAAAAATGAGAAATAGGGCTACTGTGTTATCAATTATGCAAAAGGGCAAATGATCATCCCATTGTGCCATAAATGCGAGAAATAAACGCTACCTCCCACCGAATATAAATTATGCCAGAGCAGCAGAGGCCGAAAGGAAGGCCTTTGCATTTATTTCTGACCTACTGGTTGATCTATATTTTTATCTTTTCAATGAGACTGGGGAGCTACTCTGCTCCAAGTCCCCCCAGCAACCCACTTTAGAGGGCAATGCATAAACGAGTTGGAGATTATTAAACTGAAAATGATCCGCTCTCTGTCTCTCTTGACCCATGGCGAATACATTAATCTTGCTGCATGCAATGCACCACAGGAATAGAAAATTATTGAACCACTTTCAACCCCCTCCCTCCCCCCCCCCCTCTCTAAAACCTTTTTTTTCTTTTGGCGAACATAAACTTTCAGCCCCTCAAACATGAGCAGGAGCAATTTCATGTAAACGAAGTCAAAATCGACCCACGTCATGGGCCTCACGAGACAAAGTAACCAAGTGATCAAATATCTTCTCTCTCCGTGGAATTCTATTTACCTTTTGAAATATTAAACAAAGCACATATGATTGGCTTAGTGGTTTTGGGGTTGAAGCCTGAAGGTCTTAACTATCGTGTTGTTTTGAAGAGATACTTGATCTTTGAGATCAAAGGCGACCACCACGGCGGCGCTGCTCGCGATGACAGCAATGGACATTGGATCGTGCGAGAATTCTCTCTGTTCAATCATCGAAGGGTCAGTTCACATGACTTTCTTTCTTTTTGGTTTCTTTCTTTTCTTCTGTATATGTTCTGTTCTGTTCTGTTCTGTTGTATACAATGCATATGCCTTGGCGGCTCAATTTGGCGATTCATGTCTGTCAAATCATCGTCGCTACCATTGTTTTTGGACCTTGTTTATATACATATATGCGCATGCATGTAATACAATTAACATTGTACGATGCTGTAAGCATTTTGTTAGAATAGGAGACGAGCTGTAATTCTGTACTGTATTCTTTGTGTTACCAATTGTGTCCCCTCTCCTCTCTGCGCAGATGTGTTTGTGGCAAACTCTCGCAATTGCTTTCTCAAATTCAAGAAATGCCGCCCTTGCAGCATCGCTCAATCTCCTCAGGACTTCCAGGCAGTCCACTCTCACAGAAGAACCGACCTGAATGCATCTCGGCTAGGACTTCATACATTTTAAAAGCTTTATTCATTATTTCACGATGATGAGATGGGGCGATAGGCTCCACTAACAAAAAGCTAAATGCTTTTCATGCACAATGATATGACAATGAGCAAAGACTAATTTTATGTCCGTACTACACCCGGCTTTATCTAAAGATGATACATAACACGATTCCGTGATTCCTTTGCTCCCTGTGACATTTTCTTCCTTCGTCTACTAGAGATTCAACAGGCCATGAGTTACATGAGAGTAAAAAGTTTTCCACTTCTCAGCAGGATTTGATCTTCAAATCTTTAAGAAAATGCCGATAGACATTACTAGCCAAACTAACATAAGCCCATCTGATTTTTTAGAGCATAATGCAGAGAATTTTCTTTCTAGGTAGCATGACACGAAACATTACTGGCTTACTTTCTGCAGGATTAGAAATTTCTCATTGAGGTCTATGTAACCCAGATTCTCTCATCAGGAATTCCTCTAACCATTTGGCTGATAGTTTTGGTGTTCTCTGCAATGTTCTGCGGTCTACGTAGCATAATCCAAAGCATATTGTATAACCATATGTCCATTCAAAATTGTCTATCAGAGACCACACGAAAAAGCCCCTGACATCTGCTCCCTTCCTGTGTTAGAAGGATCACATGATGGACATGATTATTAAGAAGCTGTTCTAGGGCATGGGAAGTTGCTGAAGACCAAGTGAGATTTCCTGGTAGATGAACCTACCTGATTGCCATAGCTACGGATGCAAGGTAACCCTTCATATATTCCACTCTGCTCGTGTCATTGAGCATGTCTTCAATGGTTTCAGCACAAACTTGTGCGTATCCTGCAGGTCGTGTATATCAATGATGAGTGACTGCTTAAACTGATGATCTACAGAAGCATATTGTATGCACATGTCATGTAGCTGAATGCTAGAAATCGCAGTTGAGGTTTATTCTACGTACCATTTTCTGTGATGAACATCGGCGTGTTGTTGTATCTTTCTTTGATGTACATGATTGCCTTCTCTATCCCTCTTGGTACGACATAAAAAGTGGGCAATGCTGTCTACAAAAGCATATAATTCAATGCAGTTTGTTAGTGGAATTATGCCAGCATCCCATCAAGTTTCGTCGTTAGCATCTGTATCCAGAAAAAGGCAAAACTTTCTACCCCAAAGATAAATGTTAGAAATTATTGTCTCGGTTTATCAGCTTGGAAACTGATAAAAATCTTACCCGCTCTCCTATAGAAACTCCTTCTTTATCTCCTGTAAGATACACAAACGAATCTCCAAAAAAATCAGTAGAAGTACATGGTGAGAACATGCAATCCTTTGCGTAGAGGGTGGTGTAATGGTTGATGCCAATGAAATCTAATTTGTTTGCCAATTTCTTCTTCTCATCCGCTGAAAAGGACGGCAGCCTTAGACCCACTAACTCTCTCAACTCAGGCGGATAGTCTCCATATATGATGGGATCAAGGAACCTAGCCAAAAAAGAATAATGCAAAGAAGCACATTGACGTTTCCAGTTAATAAAGTCAAAATAGTATCAAACATTTTGCGTCCAGCATAAAACAATATGTAGGGTGACTCTGAGGAACACCTATGGTGATTAAAAACATTGAGTTTTGAAATTAGAGACCTCAGGTTTGAATCTGCTAAAAAGAGATTGGGAGGAAAGCTTAGGCTGTTTAATTACCAAGCAGCTTGGAACACTAATGTTCGTTGAGCAGCCATGCGATCGGTGGGCGTATCTCTTAGTGGCTCATACCAGTAGACATCTGTTACAATGCCGACCATGCCTGCTTGCTCTTCCTATTCAAAGAGACAGTATTTCAAATTTCGTCTCACCCTTTGGGTGATTTAGCTTCATTCATAAGAACGAGAAAATTAAAGCCTTCTGCTGCCACTGTCTAATAAAGAACTATAATATGGACTTCGGCTGTTTTACCTGATACCTGCTTCTGTAGATTTCAGTTGCCGTGGCATGTGCTAGAATCATGTTATGAGCGGCGAGGTAAGGTTCGAGAGCAGAGTCGCCGGAGGGGCATTTGCCTGCTGGGTAAGAGCAGCGGCCAGGCGGATATTCTCCGTTGTAATAGCCATATTGAACCATCGTACTAGGCTCGTTGATAGTGACCCAGTATCGTACCCTGTCACCGAATGCCTTGAAGCAAACCTCTGCAAAGTGGCCAAAATCTTCCCTACGAAATTGCAGGACATCTAATGTAGTGAATACTGCTAGAGAATTTAACACTTTTCTTTGCCTTTGGTCATTAGAATTGAAGTAGCAGGGAAGAAAGTTACTGTATTTGAGAACTCAACCACGAGCCATATCGATCTTCGAGTTCTTGAGGGATATCGTAATGGTTCAAGGTAACAAATGGCTGTATTCCTACGTAAAGAAAACAGTTTTGGTCAGACATTTTGCATGCTATGTTTTCAATTTGTTTAATTTTGTTACATAAACCATTGCTTGCATGCCTGAAATATTTGTGCATTAATGGCTGGGTGCGAATTTCATGCACATATTATGTTACCTTTGAGAAGAAGAGCATCTATGAGGTTGTTGTAGAACCTCATCCCATCTGGGTTTATCTCCCCAAATCTACCCTCTACATGTGGATAGAATGAACACACGACTTAGAAACATGCATGGGAGCATAAAATTTGACCGACATCCCTTAAGGAGAAGCTACTTGTGAGACGTACTTGGGAGGATCCTGGACCATGAAATTGAGAATCGGTATGAATCCACCCCAATGGAATGCATCAACTCTATGTCTTGCTGAAGCACACCACAAAAAAAGATAGTTTAAGTGACGTACCATCTTTCTGATTTGCTAATACGAGGGAATTTGTATTTTTTTTTTTTATTTTGACCTTTAAAACAAAAAAGGGTAAAAAGAAGAGTAATTATAAGTAGTAGGAGAAGCGGCCGGGTTCTTTATGGCTAAAGCTAATTGTTGCAGGCTCCAGGGGCCAGGGCAGTAAAAGGTGCTTCCGCCACTTTGAGAAAACAGTGTTGTTGACATTTATGGAAAAGATCGGATTAGGCTCCTTTTTAACTTATTGTTTCTGATACTGACAGTTCAATTGCCAAGAGCTACTCGAAGCCTGGGCATGATATTGTGTACATTCTGTTCACCAATATGGACATACATTTAATTCCCAAAATCACAAGTGGCTGTGCCCTTTGTGAGTCGATTATATTAGGTTGCATTTGACTAACTATATGCTTAATCATGTAAACAAATTGTCAAGTTCAAACTATTCATTACCAAGTATCGATGATAGTGATCATCAGCTACATCCCCGTTGCTTCCGTCCCTAATTCTTCCTGAAAGTAACAGAGCATGGTCAGTGAGAGAATATGCATCGAGGTGGGATAGTTTAATCATCATTAACGGTAAGACTTTAAAACACATATAGAAAATTGTAGGCCTCGTGCAGACTGTGGCTATTAGAGGATGGGAAACAGAGAGAATAATGTCCATTCCCACGTAACGTGTAATGCAGAGATGAATGATTTAGTCAGCACAAAATGCTAACTTCACAATCACTGAGGTTAAATTAACTTGTGTACAAGCATGTTAGCATTTGTACTTGCCTGGCATATGTGTAAACACATCCCAATTGCTAAGACTTTTGTTGCCCGCCAGGTACGCTCCTTCAATCTGGGCTTCAAAATGAAGGTTAGAAATGGCCACTTAACTGCGCCATTGAAACTAAAAAGACTAGTTAACGGTGACAACAATAATAAAATTTTAATTTTAAATTTAATTAAGATTAATTATATAAATATTTTGTAATTATTCAATTCAATTATAAATTGAATTTAATGTGAAATCTATAAATTTTAAATTATTTTTAATTAAACAAATTTTAAATCAATTTAAATTATAATCTTTTTTATTCAAAATATTTATTTAAAATTAGTTCACTTTTTAATTAAAATATTTATAAATTTTACGTAAATATCGCACTAAAAAATTTTATAATTAAATATTTCATTTTTTATATTTTTATTTAAGTATTATATTTTTAAAATTGATTTAAAATTAATTTTTTAGGCAATAATATCAAATTATTAATAATTTTTATGTAGTTAAAATATAATTTTTAATAATTTTGATTAATTTTTGTCTGAAAATAATCAATTTAGTACAAATTTTTTAAAGATGTAAAATTTAAATAAAAGTATAAATAAATTTAAAATTTAATTATAAAAATTTTAAAATAATATTTTTTTAAAGAAATTTTTGATACCCCATCCTTTTTACCCATTTCAGAGCAGATTCACCGGGTACAAGGGAAAGATGCTTTTACAGTAGACAAGAACCGACGAGCATGTCGGGACAAATTAAATCTCGTGGGGTCCAATGACAGAAGGTAGGGAAGGTTCAATGAACCGCAGTGCGTGGGTTGCTTGCAGCACTGAATCAACGAAAATGAAAGCTATATACATGAAAATAATATTAAAATTATAAGTTAAAACTTGTGTTGAATAGATGCAGTTAGCATGAAGGGACCCAATATCCTCAAGTGAGATGCAGACGAAAAGAAAGAGAAAACAGTTGTTAGTTAAGTTTAAGCAATTTGTGCAGAGATATCAACAAAAGATGTCAAAAAAGCAAAAGGTCCATTGTTTTATCAGAAAAGGGGACTTTTGGATGGCGTCAGAATAATGTTTATAAGTATACAGCAGTCAATTAACCTCTAAGGCCAATATTAAACTGCGGTAGCCATAATCTAGCCTCAGCAGGCGTCGTCTTCAACATGCAATGACATATTAGAAACCCCATTAGAAAAAATTCCCCAGATAACTTCGAACCTTACTCGTTTCTCGGTAACAGCAAATCGAGCAGCATTTCCCTACCTGATAAGATGATGTTGCGGTGCCAAATATAAACGACTGGGGAAACTGGCTACGGTCCAAGGAGAGCACACAACTAGCGAACTGCATCAGAAGTAGGAGATTCGGCAAACAAACCCAACAAACTTTCTCCATCCTTCACTCGACCACATACATATATCTCCCTCACTTGATGCGGACAAGATTCTCAATTCCACGATACTCCATGTGGTTGCTACGGCAGCTGCTGCTCTGCCCCTATAAATATATATATATAGAGAGAAATTCCTTGTGTCGCTTTGGAAGTGTCAATATATATATTTTTTTTATGTTTAAAAAATAGTAAAGTAAGGATAATGCCTATAGTTTGGTCAAGAGAACTAATATTCAAATCCCAGCTTTATTAACAATTCCGAACGCAGACAACTCACACGTCGTTAAAGTGTCAGGTTGAGTTCAATTTTTGGGAACGTCATCGATCGTTGGCTAAAGATGCCAAGAATTTTGTCATGCGATGTAAGACCGGTAGTTTCGATAGGATAGAGGTTTGACTGCTAGATAACTGAGACCAATTATGAATGTTCATCAAGCTTTTTCAACATCGATATCGTATTTTCAAGTTGAAAAGACTTGTGACCTGATATGAATTAAATTGCTACGGTGGATTAAGGCAAAATGACCTCATTATTGTCATTCTATCAATAATCTTATATTTCCTTGTCAACCAGGTTCCTGCTCATAACTGGTACGAACACCATCTTCGAAGGAAACATTTAAATTTAACAGTGATACTTCCATGATTGATTGATTTCGTTGGAGTGACACCATGTCTATCCGAGTGGGGCAATATCAATGAAGCGGAACTCCTTTCAATTACAGAGGCAATGAGCTTATGGGGACAAACGAAAGATCACAAATCTACACCTCTAATTATAAAGAGTGATTCTCGTATTATAGTAGCATGGTTAAATAATGGGAATGAAAGGTTTTGGTCTTTACTCGCTGCTTTTAGTGACATCAAAAATAGGAGCAGAGGCAGAGAGGTCAGGTCTCCTCTTCTTTTATCTACCAACCGAGAGAATGCAATTTGTTTACGAACTAAATGGCAAAACAGAGAAATAATAAAATAGAGGAATTGGATGTGTGGCTTTTGAGGAGACAGAGCGTCACCCATTATGATGATGCAAACGAACCTTTATTTAAGGGAGGACATTCTTCAGTATCAAGATCATCATAATGCGTAGATATTTGTTATTGCAGTCACGTTGGTATGAATTTTGTATTTTTTTTGTGAGTTACTCAAAGATGTATAATTTGTATGTGGGGTCTGTTTTTTTCACATCACACATCCATGGCTGCTTTTGTTTTTTTTTTTTTTTTTTTGGGCCTACTCTTCAGAAATGTCATTTACACACAAAGTATATAGCATAAAAAAAAAAAATCAGTCTGAATCATTTGCAAGTAATTAAAGCATGTTAATAAAATTTTTACTATCTGAATCAGTAGTACTCTTTGCGGTGCTCATGTGTCCGAGTTACACATTCATACGTGACATGTACGAATATTTGAGAGGAACACGAACGTGGTGCCTTTTATGTCACGTTCAATTTCTTTCATTTTTATGCCAAGTACTAATTCTGCTTGTAGATTTTTAAATTCACATCCGTCCCACGTGCCAACATACGATGTAATTATAGGAGAGTTCTCTGTCTTGTGCGGAGTAGTTTAAGCTTTTTGTTCTCTGATGTTTCTTGAGGGAGAAGGGTTGGTGAGGAATGTTCGTTTTAATTTTTTTTGGAAGCTGCTGTTGCTATTCAGTTTGGTAAGTGTTGTTGCTGTTTACTGATAAAGTGATATGAAAAGTGACTCCAAACGACTTGTTCGGAAGCGAAAACTGATAAAAAAAACCAACAAAAAAAAGAAAAAGAGTATAGCTGATTGTGTTTTTGTTGGCATAAATAAATCACTTATTAAAATTGGTTCCATTGCTTTAAAATAATAATAATAATAATCTCATTATTTATACCGTTATATGTTTAAGTGATTTATCGCGAATAAATTGTTAAAATATATTTATGTAGTCAGTTGTTAAACATGATTTCAAACACCGCGCGAAACATCGTCAAAAATAATGATATGACGTTTTATTAAAAAAGAGTAAACATTAAAAAAAGTTTAAAAAAAATATGAAAATTTTTATAAAAAATCCGAGCAAGTTCAAAAAATTATGAAAATTCCAATTTTTTTGAAAAAATATAAAAATAAGAATTTTTATTAAAAAAATCATAATTAATAAAATTGTAAACACTGAAAATCTGTAAAAATATTCGAACAATTTAAAATTTCAAAAAATTAAAAGATAAACAAAACTTGAAAAAGAGAGAGAGAGAGAGAGAGAGAGGAAAAAGCTTCGATATGAAAAATGATGCGCCTATCAAACAAATTTTACAAATAATAAAATTTGAAAAATTCATAACTACATTTAAAATAATAAATTATTATTGCGGAAAAAGAAATTACTTTCCAAAAATATACTCTTCTTCCTTGTGTAATCTCAGCCAACGCTCCTCTATCTCTCTCTCTAGAATGTCGTCGTCGTCGTCGTTTCCGCTTCTTCCAAGTTCTCCGCTCTCCATGATACGCCGCCGTCACAGCCGCCACTGCACTGTCTCTCCGCCCTCACTCTCTAAACCCTCGCCGCCACTTCCACTCTCACTCTCTCTCTCCGAATCATACGTCTGCTTCTTTTCCTCTCCCTACAGCCCTGCCAACGCCAACCGCGATGAGTTTCTCTGGCTCCGAGAGGAACAGCGATGGCTCCGCGAGGAGCAGCGGTGGATCCGGGAAGAGCAGCGGTGGCTGCGGGAGCGGGAGTCCATGCTCGCCGAGATTCAGTCGCTGAAGCTCCGAATCCAAGCGCTGGAGGACCGAATGCCGGTGCAAGAAGAGATTGTATTGAAAGAGAGGAATCGTATTGCGGAGAGCGGGTCGATTGCAAGTCCGATTGTGTTGAAGTTGAGGGAAGAGAATGAGGTGATTGGCGTTTTGGAGAACAAGCGAGAAGAAGAGGAGAAAAAGAAAGACAAGAAGAGAAAACAGCTGAGAAAAGGAAGCGAAGGAGAGGAGGTGCGAGAGTTGCAGGTGTGCTCGCATTTCTTCTAAGGCGAGTTTTCCTTTTTTTTTTAATTTTTAATTTTACTCTTGTTCTTATGCTTTTTTTATTGCAATTCTTGAATGTTTTTCCTGAAATTTTTAGTTAAGCATTATATTGAGAGAATTTTGATTTGTTTACATGACGAGACTACTCTAAAATATGGAAGGTGTGATGGAAATTTTTTCTATGTGTTTTTGCAACTTGGTTGGTTCCCTTGGCTTCTGTAAGTGGTGTTTATTAAATAATCGTTTGGTTTCACGATGAGCTGAGTGCAAATGCTACTCAGGTTGTTTGGATTCAGGATGTCGAGAGAAGTCTTTTATGTTACTTGTTGCTTAGTCAATGAGTGCTGGAAAATTGTTGGGTCCTTTTGAAAACAAGAAATGACAAACATTCTGTTGCTGGAAGGGTGATGATGCCCCAAAATGTTTAAACCGGGGCTGCTTGATGCAATGCACAAGCTATAAGGTGCTAGTTGATATCCTTATGGCAAGGTGCTTTTCACGTTTCCATAATTTAAAACTTGTTTTGTTTGGTAATTGTTTGACATGGACACAATTCTTCTCCCAATGTTTGCTGCCTTAACATCCTATAAGTATATTGGATGTTCAGAACACAATTAACTGTACAGTGCATAAGCATCCAGTAGTAGTGCTACTTATATTCTAGGATCTGCAAATTTATTGTGGCTTTCAAAGTGCAAAACCCAGAAACATTTGCATGTCATCCAGGTGTATGTTAGCTGTTGGCTGCCTGTTATAAAATTTTTAACTGCAATAATGAACATAAATTTTGTGTTGATGGTGTGCCTAGAAAGTAAAAAGCTCATCATCTTTCCGGCAGGTGATCTGTTCTTTTTCATTCTCTTCTGTTCTCTTTTTTCTGCAGTGCTGTCATAAGTGTGTTGTTGATATTCAAAATCAGTGGTCTTTTAATTGCTTTAATGATGGGTGTGGTTATTACAGGAAGCCTTGCAAAAATCAAAATCGGTGGTCTTTTAATTGCTTTAATGATGGGTGTGGTTATTACAGGAAGCCTTGCAAAAATTGGGATTTTATTCAGGTGAAGAAGACATGGAATATTTCAGCTTCTCAAGTGGGACTGAGCGTGCAGTGAAGACCTGGCAAGTCAGTTAATTACTTCACTTGGACAAAAGTCTCCAAAATTTTCAAACCTACCTTATAGTTTCTATCTTTCTAATAGTCCACACACAGTGCACAAGATCTTCTCTGGTCATGTTCATGCATTGACATCTGCAATGTTCTCTCTATTTTGTTTTAAAACTTGTGGCATTCATCTATTATAGCTCATGGCCAAGTTCTTTAGATAGATAATGCATGATCTTGCTTGACAGGCAACATTGGGTGCCTCTGAAGATGGAATAATGACAGCAGAACTCCTTGAAAGGCTCTATGTAGAGGAACAAATGAAGATTGCTAGATCAAATATTGGTGAAAATCAAAAAGAGAGCATATCAACTGATTCACAGAAGGCATGTTCAGATCATGCAGCTTTCACTAACACTAGCATCTTCGTTTCCTTCCAAGATCATGTTTGACCTGTTAGTCATATAGATGTCAGAAAGACTGATGCTGATTCTGTATTCATGCTTTCTTTAACTGGAAGTGCAAATTGATGTTGGCTTCAGAGATTCATGAGCTTTTCAAGAAAAGTTGCATTGTTGTACTGGCAAAATCCACTCAGTCCATGTTTAGTGCTATGTTTAAATACATGCTGCAATTGAGATGGGGAAGAATATCCTTGTAAGGCTATGTCTTGACAGTCCATTTCGATTTACACATGACCAATCTTACTGTCTGCAACCAAGTTCCTGCATGAGTTGTTAGGATTTGTTTCATATTCAAGCAGATGCATGCATATTCTTGTAATTTTGTGTCTCTTGGGATGTGCTTTAAGTATGATGTTCAGGATGCTGATGACTGGAGCATTTATATTGCAGATGCTTAACCAAGTAATTGTAGTTAGCCATTTTTGAACCATTTGTCCTCTCTTCTCTCTGTTTTCCTTAATGGTAGGCCTTAATATAGAGAGAGAGAGGAGGGAGAGCGCTGTATGACATGGCATATGGTTGTGAAATTATTAAAGATACTGCCTTATTGACGGAACAACACTGTTTCTAGGAAAGTGGCGATGGAGCTGCAGTTGCTTCTCTGACAGAAATATCAGAAATAAGGCAGACTGTTGTGAAAGAAGAAGGTGTAAAAGAAGTTGAGGTATCTCAACAGCGTGTATTCCTGCTGGGAGAGAATCGGTGGGAAGAGCCCTCTAGACTTGCTGGCCGAGGAAATGTTGGTGGAAACAAAACCAAGGATGCCTCAACAAAGTGCCTCACCTGTCGTGGGGAGGGACGTTTAATGTGCACAGGTGTGTACTTCCACGGTTTAGTTTTTACTTCCATCCTGGATTTTAGTTCTTAGTATGTTGTCCAACCCAGATGCCATATTTTTCCATATGATCCTTGTCATTGTTTGCAAGACCGATTTCTGTCAGAAATAACACTAGCCTTACAGCTCGCCTCTAAAACTATCAGTGCACTGTAGCTTAATAGTGTTGTTCTTTGCAGAGTGTGATGGAACTGGTGAGCCTAACATCGAACCACAGGTATGAGAACTTTGATACTACCATTAATTGCTTTGCATTTTGATGGTGACTGCCCCTAATTTTTTTCCTACTTTTGCCATACGTTGCAGTTTCTGGAATGGGTAGATGAGGGAGCAAAATGCCCATACTGCGAAGGCCTTGGGTACATAGTTTGCGATGTATGTGAAGGGAAATCCATGACCTAGGTATGAAAGTATATATTATCCACGCCTGTAGACACACCAATAAAAAAAAAAAAAAATATATATATATATATATATATATATATATATATATATAAGAGTAGGTCGTGATGCATGTGAATTGCAAAGAGAAACCGATATAACATGAACACCCGACACAGTTTTTGGACACCGCATGCAATACGGTCGCCGATCGAGGAAATATGATTGAGAAAGCGGCGCGAGTGGGGGCAGAGAGACAGTAAATGAGAAAATTATGGTAATAAAGGTACGGGTTGATTTTCATTTTTCCTTTTTTTTTAATTATGGAGCGTGGCATGGTTAACCATCCATGTTAAAAAAAAAAAAAAAAAAAAGCCTTTTCGAAAAGGTGAAACGGTCATATATGATGACGTCGTCATCTTTTCCTGAGCAAAACGCAAAATGCCGTTTGGTTACTATTGTAAGTTAAGCCGGTGTAAAATCTTTTTTCTTCAGTGATATAAGCATATTTGCTTGTTATTGGTATAGAGAAGGAGCAGGGAACTTTTTTAAATGTTGGAGAGATATCAAAGAGACGTTACGCCTAGAAACATAATATTTATTACGTTAATATCCTAATAAACAAAGATGTTTTGGGAATGCTGGAAGGTTATCAACCAATTGGAATTCTCTCGTACCATTTCCTCTCTACCCATACAGGGAGAGCTTAAGAAAGCGAATGACAAAACCAAATGGCGGCAGTTCCCGCCGGGTTCCCAATAAACCCATCTCAATGAATAATAGTACGTATACAATGATCTTCGTTCCTTTTTAGGTTCTTTTTTTTTGGGGGGGGGGTTCTAAACAGAACGAATTGCATTCAATGACGAGTAAAAACTTGTCAAAAATAGGTTACTAAATTGATACTAAGTTACAGCTTAGGGCCTTTATTGCCTCTATAGGAAGGAAAGACCTCCCGAACTTCGTGGGGTATTCTATTTCTGGGAGAGATTTGAGGAGTCGCAGAAGAAGAATTATTGAACATTTCTCTTTACAATGACAGTGGGTCATATGTCTTTATCGGCAAGAACAGTTAACTGCAGAAGTTCCAAAGCACCTGGCTTTATCTACAATCTTCCGAAATCCAGTATCATTATGAGAGAATCTTGCACTAGGAGATAAGAGGAATCTGTCCATAAAATTGATCTTTGGGGCCTCCAGAATTGCCTTCGGCAGAGATAGAGCCCATTGCATTCCCCAAATAGCGAGAGGTCTCATATAAATCAGGGACCGAAAGTGACCGTCAATGGTCCATGCCTCTGGAGTCTGGAACCAGTATCTGTATTTTGGCAGAAAAAGAAAATTCAATCCCAACCGATGATAGCGGGAAGAAAAACACACACAACTGAGATATATTACTCTTTCATTTATTATGCAGGCTTAAGTCTATACAACTAGTTAATATAAGTATGCCTCATTGCTAGACACCAAAGGATAGCAACAGGGCTTCTAAGCTTCTGGAATGGAATAACCCATCGATATCAAGAAAAGAATGGTACACAATGAAGTCATCGTTTTCAGCCAACAGACAATTTATACTGTTATTCACATAAAACTCATGCCAGAAAGAGAGAGACCATATTTTCATTAAGTCCCGAAAGGTTAACATGGAGGATGGAGCTCTGGAGCATTGGCAAGCCTGAGTTATCACGTGTAACATTACAGCTATGAAAATGTTCCAATATCGTTCAATGTCAAAGTTAATTAACATAAATTATGAAACCTTGCAATAGGAAATTGCTTACTTGAGAAGACTACAATTCTATGTCATGGATCCTTTCAACTATGATCTTAGAGAAGGAAGCATGGGAGATATGGCATTATCTTACTCTTGGTGTCACCAACACCATATAAGGCCACAATGGCCTAAATTTTCCATTCAAACACACCAAGAAAGAAAAAACGAAAAAAATAAAGGAAAAGGACAAAACATAGAAAAAAAATCCATTCAATAACACTCAATTGTTCAAAGCAAAACAACATAACCATGTTCATGCTTAATCATTCAGGGGAAAAAAAATCAAAATGTTGCTATCAAAGTTGATAAAAAAAAATGCAGCATACATAAAAATCATGAGCATTACTTCCTGCCTCAAGCAGCTGGGATTCACAGAGCTGACAACAAAGAAATGCACCAAGCAAAAAAGAAAAGAATGCAACAAAGCCATTTACAGAGTACCATATAATATCTAACTGATATGCGAGAAACTTACCCATAGCCCTCCTCTGACCAGCCTGCTGTAAAGATACCTTCAGCAGTAGTGAATGCCTGGTCCTCCATTCCAGAGAGGATCATAGTAGCTGCAACACCATATGTGACACCTGTCCATATTTCCCGTGACTGCATGCAAGTTTCATCCACCTTTCCATTTGGATGCATTCCATTTACAGCACCCATTCTCCCTCCTCGAAATTTCATTACATTGAAATCAAATATTTTCTGAAGAGCACTTTTGATTTTGAAATCATCAAATAATGGAAGCAGGCCTGAAGATGCTGTATACCATTGCCCTGCTAGTTGATCTGCTTGTATAGATTTGCTGTTACCACTAGACCCACTGTCATAGTTAAAATACGAACCATTCCAAAGTTTTGCTTCAAATGCTGATTTTGCCCGGACAAATTTGATTTTGCATAATTCAGCAAAATACTTGTCCCCAACTTGAAAAGCCATTGCAGCTGCAGCTTGAAGTGCAGCAAGCCATAAACAACCACAGTAAGCACTTATGCCATGAACTGTCCAAGTATCGTATGTTTGATCTGGGAATCCATCATTCTCAATAAGACCATCATCATCCATGTCAAATTGCTCCATGTATTCCATGGCAGAACGAACAGCAGGCCACACATCAATTCCAAATGACATATCCCCTGTTGCAGCAAAGTCTCTGTACACCTGAAGCACAAATTTTGGATTCAGATCCTTCCACCTACTTGTATCATGTATGTTATATGCATTCATTTCATTCCATGGATCATGTGTCCCAAGATCATGAGGAACAGCACCTCTAACTTTGCGAATTCCAACATTACCCTCTGCGAGAAACTTAACTTTTCTTCCATCCTCACATAACACAGCTTTGGCAAAGTCACGCTGTATATTGAGTTCAATCTTTGGAAACAACTCAAGAAGGGCGAACGATGCATAAAAGTGCACATCATAAGTGCACCACATGATATATTCTACTCCTTCCAAGTACAGAAACCTACCAACATCATCACTTTCATTTTGGGGGTCCAGGAAATTGAAAGAGTGGCAAGATTGGTTGAGATTTTTATTCTCCTGGGCACCTACTGATTCATCTTTCAATGAGTATCTTGTTTGAAATGATTTATCATTGTTTTCTAGTCCAACACGAGCTAAATTGTAATCATCGCTTGAATGATTGGTTGCATCTCCACTGTAGCTTACATGTGCCTCGACTATAAAATCTGTGCTTTGATCTTCTGTTGAATAATCATGATCAATTCTCATATCTGCAGCTGGCACAGAAGAATCTGCACAGAAAGATGAAAGCAAATACAAATCTTTATGTTATAGCTTTGTTTTATGATCTAAATGCAAGAAATAGCAAAGACAACAAACTAATTTATGACCAGTTGGCTAGAAAGGTTTCAACATATATGATTACTCTGCATGACGACATAAGAAAGGGAAAAGACAAGTCAGTTAAAATAGATGAGTACCAATCCAAACTGTTCCACCAGCAACCAAGAAGTAGAGCTCATTAAACAATGTGAACTTGTACCTGCAACATTAACTGCAGCATTAGACCCAAAAAAAGGAGTGCACAATTAATTTTGAGATGCATAAGAATTAAGGCTGATGCTTTCATATGCCCCAATATCAGCCACCCTTGACCCAAGCCTGAAGCACTATCATGATTTGTTATAGGCATATCAATTAAGAAATTATTTCATAAACCATGTCTGGAAACTGTGTTGTAGCCTAACAACCAGAATGTGACATACAGGACATGAGGTTGAAAAGGATTAAAATCACAAGATCAATAGGGGACAATAACCTAAATCTACAAATGATTTCTTATATCTCACAATAACCATCAATAGGTCTTCCATCCTTATATTGAGATGATCAAGAAAAGAACAAGGCCTCTTGCTCTTGTGGCTAGCACAAGTTGGAGTCAGGCATGTTTGAACCCACATATATCCAAATCTGGTATTTTTGTCGAACTCATGGTCTATGAAAAGGTTGATTACATAATATTCACCAAAATAATTACCATTCAGGTAGTCTTTCATCATTGAGGATAGGATTCTGCCATTTCTCAATCTCTTCCTCCCAGCGCTTATAATCTGATCAAGATAACAAATTTTAGTTTTCTTTATTTACCCCCCTCCCAAAAAAAAAAAAGAATTAATGAAACATCACACAAACTAAACCCTGAGATACATACTTTTAAGTGCATCATGAGCCAAATCCTGAGCTGCTCTTTCAGAAGTGCCATAAAATTTTGTGTATCTCCTGCAAAAGAGAAAGCATCTCTGGAAAACACTCACAATGACAAAGTACACATCACTTTTAATAGTGAAGATGCATTTGCCTCCCTTATTATTCAAGACAATACTATTGTTTTTCATGAATATTACTGCACCTGGAATTTCATCGCCTTGAAAAGAATAATGAATAAATACTACCCTTTAGATTTCCTCAATAATTTATAACAGGCAAAACATAGTACACATTGAAACTCCAATCATTAAGACCAAATAGTCACAATTTCTACAAAATAGGTCCAGAAAAGAATAAATATAGGACAGCAGTGCTTTTAGTATCACTGCTTGGTATTGTTATTTGTTTATATATGGCTCTTATTAATATTGAAGAAATTTAGACCAATTAAACATGTTAAACCAGTCATTATTGAAAAAATGTCTCTGGAAGTTCAACTAGTGCAATAGGTTATTAATATAGGACCTCAACTGAAGCTTGATTATGAACTAATACCATTTATGTTTTCGGGTTTTCTTATGGCATATTTTCTTTTTCCCTTTTTTTTGGGGGGGGGTTGTGGGTGGTGGGTGGGGTGAGCACACCTGATGCCTCAGGAAGAGCTATGACCATATATTAAAAGACACCTGAGTCCTAACCGTAACCCATCTCTGTATTTAGACAGGGTTCTATGATTTGTCCCTGAAAAATGTAATTGTGCTGCTAAACAAATTATGTTCAGAACTGGGGGGGGCATTTGACATAGAGTTTGGTATTGGAATTGGAATCCTAATCTGAATTGCATGGAAACAGAAATGGAATGCTAAATTTTGAATCTCAAAATCAGAAATAAATCCCAACTGCCTAAAAGCAAATGACATGGATAACCAATGATCTAAATCATAAGCAAGACATTCAAACAACCCTAATGAGCAAATGAATACAAAAAATAAATAAAAATAAGGAAGTTCCCCACATCTTTACCTGTAGTATGAGCTCCCTTTCAAAAACTTGATTTTTGGAGATGACCAAGCAAGTGTAAATGCAATTGTGCATTTTCCATGGGGTTCCACCCATGCAGAAGCTGAAACAGCAGCACAAAGTGTCTCTCCAGGTGATGAAGGCATGCTTGGTCCACAATTGAAGTTCTCCCGATCAAAATGTCCTTCCTTAAGACGAAAAATCAAGAAAGGATTATAAATTTATTTGAGTAATTCTTTTGCAAAATAATGCAGGTAAATCTGGCAACGAAAGCAAGAAATATTACCTGAACCATCTTACCCCACATATCCTTTGCAGTAACATGACTTCCTTCAGATAGACCAAAGGAAGGTAGGACAGTGACGCTTACGTTCTGAGTTTCACATGCAGATATTGCAAAAGTAACGGGAGGATTACCCTTTGAAGTCCTGCAACATGGTCATTATAGAAATTCTTGTAAAGTTAATAACTCCATAATGAATGCCCACAATTCAGAATTCCACATATAGTTGAAGTTTCAAAAAAAGACAATTATTTCCCAGAAATCTCTTTTTTCTAAACAGCCTTGATGCTTAGGTCTCTTATGTAATGGGGTGTATGAATGGATGAAAAACAACTACAGTGGCCTTCCAGATAAACAATGGTAATTAGTAAAGGAAAGCAAATCTGTTTCTCTGCCAATAATGTAAGCAATGTCTCTCACTCTATTTCCTCTCAGGATACTTCCAAGAAAAAGTTTGACAACAGATTCAGCAAAAGTTCCTAGTCATCAAAAAGAGAGAAAAAAAAGATACATAAGACTCTTATAATAGTATTAAAAACAGGTTCAAAAGAAGTCTTATGAATTTTACATTTTGGAATAATGATAAGGTTCTATCGGCATCATTTTCTTATTGACTTTGCCAATGTTCTCAAGTGCTATGCAGGACCATTAAAACTCAATAAAAGAAAAGGGTCAAATATTTGACAACGTACATCTGGAAACACCTTTAAAATTACTAGCATCAAAATCCGTTACAGGATCATACCCTTGGCAGAATCATTGAATGATACAGGTTTTTTGCTCAAAAAAAAAAAAAAAAAGAATGATGCGTGTTTTAAAAATCTGAAAGAAAATGAAATCCAATGCACATGCTCCACCAATTCTCAATCATCAGAAATTGTAGCACACCAAGAAATTCAGAATACCTCTAACTTACTCCAAACCTAAATTTTCCCAGAAACACCTGGAAACTAAAATAAGAACCTTAAATGGTCGATCAAAAAATATAAGCATCTTTTTATAGATTTTTCTGCCTTGTCTTGCCAATAGCTTCAGCTTTGCCTTTTCTTTTCCTCAGCTAAATGCTAGCTGCCTTTCATTCACTTTTACTTTCTCTCTCTCTCTCTCTCTCTCTCTCTCTCTTTTTTTCTCCTTTACATAGGGCTTTAAAATGCTGCACGTACAACAGGGACATTTTTACACTCTTTAGCTTTATTATCTACTTCTAACTCCGTAAATCTGATCCCAAAGCTGCCTAAAAATTGCAAGTTGCACTCAACCAACAAAACAAATAAAAAGGTCCAGGATATACTTTTACACCAAATCAACAGCAGACACTTCAAGCATCTATCATTGAAGGGTTGGGATTACAACTTAGAATGAGACCATATTTGTGTATGTATGATCCCTCTTATTATCCTTTCCATTCAGAACAATATCTTAATTGATAATTTCAAGGGAAAAAAAAATATTAATTAAAGAAGAATTCCTGCCTTGCCTCTCCTTTTTGGTAATATATATTTCTTTAATAATATAAATGTTTACTTTCACAAAGGAATCTTGAATACTTTTGCTTCTCTCTTACTCCTAAAACATTGAAATGACCAAGAGAAATCTGCAAACCAACCGTCATATATAGCTACTAAGGTTTGATGACTTGCTTGTGATGTAGAAGTACACCGCAGACCCCATCATTGCCTCTGTCAAGGTAATGAGACTAGAGTGAGTATACCTTTCTTTGTGCATGTCAACATAAGTAACAAAGAGGAAATAGGATTTATACTAACATGAATGGTTCATTCACGTGATCTCCTGATAGGTGTGATATCCCTCCTACTGAATTCTGCAAATATTGTGCAGCAATAGATTTATATCCAAAGACAATTTATTTTGGTACAGCACAGAATATAGTTAAAATAGAGCTGGTAATACCAAGTAACCTACCGCCCATGTAAAAACAAGGCTGACTTTTGCCCTTTCCCTCCCCGTGTTAACCAACTACAGCAGAAACATATATACATTCATCAGAAACTGAACTACAGAGGACAACTTGATAAGATACTGTAGCTCAATAATTTGAACTTACGGTTGCACAGAATATGGGTCTCATGTAAGTTTAGATGCCTTCTTTCAATAAGAATAATAAAAGTCCAGTTGCCCAACTGATCAGATTATTAAATTACCTAGTAATCTAAGATGGGCAACGATATCAGATAAAATACATCAGCACATCCACATTATACAGATGCAATGACCTCTGTTGGTCCTTGTCTAACATAGTTTTCAATGATGAAACTCACAATAGTACTGCTTGTAGTCAATACTATAGAGACATAACAAAATGAAGCATATATCACCATGGTAAAAATTCCACCACTGCATGGCTCAAGTCAGTTCCATACAATACTTCTACTAATACATCATGATGCCCGGGTCTTCAACAAGCCATTCTCTTTTTCATATTTATCTAAATCTAATTCAAACTTGACATATTCTAGATGATTTTTGTAAGCTGGTTTTAAAATGTGCAACTTCTCCCAATGACTAGCACTAGTTCTTTTGTCAGGACATTAAAACGGTAGAATCCAAACCTTATAATCCCTGACTTTTTAGACTCCTAAGATTTCAAAACTACATTGTTTTTTACCCATTTAAGAATCTGATCACCATATATCCTAACTAATTAGTCATATAATCAACTTTGGTATATGAATATTGCTGAAAAATTGTACAACATTTTTCAACTGTAGCTAATAATATAATCACACTAGTGGTTTTGGAAACAAATCTAACAAGATCTTATCACATACTTGTTATAAAAATAAGCTAATTATCTGTTTGCAAATTCTTGTGTTGGAATTTGAAGTTTGAGCTTATTCCTGTGACTGAAATCAGATCCTGGAATTTCAGATCCTCAGCATTAATTCCAAACACTGGCATTGCCATAACTATTCATAGTTTCAAAAAAAAGACCAGGTCTTTCTTACTGCACAAGCAGATATTGTGAAGGCCGGATCAAAATCTCATTGCCTTAACACTCAAAAACCATTGGGTTAGGCCTAAGGCAACAGTTTAAAACCGTCTTCAACAAAACCTGATCTGAAAATAGCATTCATGGTTTTACACAGCTATCACACATGGTTTCCAAGAGACCAACTGCCATCCAGTTTTAGGGTCAGTTGGGAAAAACTGAAAACTGGGAACGATAGTAGTATTGGATCAAAACATCAGCATACTCATCACTTTTCCACCCTAGGAGGTTTCAGAATCCCAAGTGTGACAATAATAATCTAAGCACATCAATCCAGATGCATTCTCATGCAGAAACATATATAATCATGCATTAAATTAAGGTCCTAATCCTCTAACTGCACTGACTCAAAGTACATAAAACAAGTGTTTTACTTAATTTCTTATTATATCAAGATCCACATGATTCAGCATTAGTTGACCTTAGAAGTGGAGTTAATATGAATCAGGATGAATGGTCCATGTGTCTAATTTCTTGTGGTATTAGTATCCATGTTATTTGACCATAGTTGACATTAGAAGTCAAGATAACATACAGTGTAAACAAAAACAGCAGCAGGAAGACTGCTATCTCTATAGTTATGTGGTATGAATGGTGATATTTGTCTGCAAGAGATCTTCAGCTCTGGGTCTGGTTCACCTAAATATAAAGATACAAACATTAAAACAAGAATTCAAGGGGAAAACAGAATATTTTGCCAAAAAGATGAGAAAAGGCTGGCACCATCATATATTGTCCACGCCCTTGGAAATAGAGCATGGTATGTGGAATGCTGGCCATTCAAGTTCCAGCCCCATGATGAGATACCATGATCAGTTGCTTTCCTAGTGGAGATTAGCAAAAACACAGTCAATGAGCATAACATAATTCCAGTAGATGACTTCTCTGCTTCTTCGTGCAACATGGATTGTAAACTTACCCTAACCCTTCATGTTGGCCAGGAGCCAAAACTGAAGCATAACGTTTATTCCCCCCATCACGAGATATAAAAATCTGAAGTATGACAAAACAATGACTCAGACCTTTAGAGGCAAATTCATGGTTTAAATGTAAAGCAAGTGAATAAATCATTTATTGGCAGCCAACAAAAGGTCCTTAGGGACTCTATGGCTCAGATTCTGAGACCACTTCAAATAACAAAATTAAAAAAAAAATCCACATAATGACATGCTGCAGAAATTACCATACAGATCATTATCTACGTTTATATTGAAAACATCAGTAGATATAGACAAAACAAGAAAAAGAAAAAGTAAAAGTCTGTCCATCTCTGCTAGCCAAGGGATTTTACTAATTGGATGATTATCTTAACAGCCACTGTCAGAGGAGTATGAAAAAGACACTAATTATAGAAGTTGGAAGACAGAGATGAATGCATGACTGGCTCAGCTAGAAGATGAGAATTTCAAAGAAGCACTAGCCTTCCTTAATAAAGGCTTTACAGGCACAATAAGTATAAGGCGGTTTGCAGTGCCATAAGAAATGGAAAAAAAAGATTAAATTAAAAAAGGATCAAAGACTAAAGAGAAACAAGAGATTTAGCTGACATTGTCTTTCTCTGTAGGACCATGTATTTCCCTCATGATTTAAAATGATTGCTTTTGTCTCATCACTGGGCAAGAAAAAAGGAATAAATTTTTTTCTATTTCTCCAATCAAAGAAAAGGAAGTTTGTATGTTTAAAGTAATCAAAATACAGTTAAAGACAAAGAGGTAATTCAATGAGCACATTCATATAACTACAGCTAATGGTTATAATCAATGTAAAACACATAGAAAGTAGATGATAGTTTGTAGTGCAGAGCTTTACAGAAAACTGATTGGCCATGACAGGTGAAGCTTCGCGGGTACCAGGTATAATTTGCCACTGTCTAAACTCGCCTCTGAAACCTCTGGATATGCTTCCACTTCTGCAACAGAAAACAGGATTACCCAAATCCAACGGAAAAGGTAGAGAAAACAATATAAAGAAGTGTAGTAGAGTATCTAACCCCAACATACCCCATTCCTCCAAGTGGAACTCCCTGGGATGCTGATGGCTTGCAACTTTCTCGGGTAAATGGATCTATAGGTGCTTTCTACAAAAATCAGGACAGAACACAGAATTAATTTTAACATATACATCCAGCTGTTGTAAAGAAAGGGATGAAAGGAGGTTTTTTTTTTGGGGGGGGGGAGCAGCTTCTTTTTCTTCAAGAAAATTGGGGAATTACCCTTCCCTGAGATGCCTCCTCCCTGACATAGGTCCAAAGTCTTATTCCTAGTCGAACCTAAGATTTCAAATTCAAGGTGCACTGAATTAGTATAAGCCAACTGAACACAAAAAAATTGCAGAGAAGTTCCTCTTGGGGTGGCTGACATATGTTACAGAGGCCATAATCACTCACCATCTTTATTGCTTCCATAAAAGTAACACTAAATTCTTTTAGAATGTTAGCATGACTGTTTAAGCTCCTTCTCCATGCATGCTTTGGTGGAGCAGCACTATCAAAATCAAACTACATGATGAAGGAAAAGGCATGGTTTTAGTCAAATAATAGAACTCAATATCTTTACAAGGTTGAAAGGATATGAAGTGAATGACAGAATTTAGCAAATTAAACTGATGTCATTTTTATGAGTGTAACAACTGGTAGCAGGATGGTCGGCATAAAGGCCCAATGTTCCAAGCTGGTTATCCAACCGCCTATCTAATTTGAACATCTACATATAACCTTGTGGACAGAGGATTAATTTCAAGGGAAAGCCCAGACAATAAATTTAAACAAATGTTATTAGTTTAAGAAGATACCAGACAACAGCTTCTATCATTTAAACTTTGAAATCACTAATTACTTCTCACATTTGTGGACGGAGGATTAAGTTCAAGGAAAGCCCAGACAATGAATTTGTACAAATGTTATTAGTTTAAGAAGATACCAGACAACAGCTTCTATCGTTTAAACTTTGAAATCACCAATTACTTCTCACATGTTCCAACTTCAAGCAGAAATAAAAGCATAATAAAAAATTCTCATAAATACTAATTTACAAGGCACAGTTCTTCCATGGGTAGGATCGAGTTGGAAGAACAAACAGAACCTAATGGCACCAAACCATTATGAACAAAGTTTCAGAATCAAAAGCACAAGATCATCGAAACTTAAGGTCAAGATTCTGCACAAAGAAAACACCACACAATGGAAGCAAAACTAGCTATCTTCATCACGTATCAAACCATTCACATGGACTTGGGAAGGACTGAATAACAAATGAGTATCTAGGTAAACCAATTGAAGATAAATTTCAGAAGTGATACTTGCATTGGTTTGAACTTGAATTATAGATTTACAAATGCTAACAAATCTGGATGACAAGCGGAGAGCGAGGATGACGATCTTGACTTGGGAATTTTTAGTCAACAATGATGTAGAATAATTAGATCCTATAACGGACTTAGTTCATAGTACATAGGAATGACAGGAAAAGATTTGTGTAGTCGAGCATAATTGGAATTAAGGCTTTGTTGTTATTGTTGCGATCAAATTAATAAAGTCAATTCACGTCTTGCTCTTTAATTTCAAAGTTGCCAAAAAACAAAAAAAAAAGGAATCAAGGCAACGCAACGGCTCCCAGTCAAGAAGAACGAGCAAGCGAGCGAGCGAGCGAGATCCTCCATTTTGACTTTTAATAAAAACAAAGAAAAAGGAAAAAGAAAATTCGAAGGGTACGTTTCATGACAAATCAAAGTATTCTGCAAAGCGCGATTCAAGTAAGCAAATATATTCAGAATTTCAGACTCTTCGCTTCTCATAAAATTTTCTCAGCAACCAAACAGAACCACCACCGAAGACCGAAGAAAAAAAAGAAGAAGAAGAAAAGAAAAAGAAAAAGAACAAACCGCATCACGATTAACAGAGAGAGAAAGAGAGAGAGAGATTACCAATTGCAAGGTGCCTTTATTAACATACTCCTCAGGAGGCCAGGAGTGCTTTCTACAGTGAAACAAGTTGCTGGTCACCATGTCGACTAATTTAACCTCTCTTTTTTGCTTACTGCAACCACCACCACCAGCAGCGTATCTATCTTCTCCTCTTTCTTTGTATAACTATATATTCATGTTATGTGCGTATATATAGATAGATATGTAAAGCCTTCCAGAAAAAGAAAACTAGAGGTTTATCTGCAAAGCAACCAGCTACGCACAACCCAAAGCAAGCTTCATCACCTAAACTGACTTTTCTTCCAAGACCCTCACCCACCCACCCCCCCTCCTTTCCTTCTCTCTACTCTATTCCGATAACGGAAACGGCGGCGTACTGGAGAGATGGAGGAGATCGAACAAGAATTATACGATCCGATTTCTCGGAGCCAAAAAAAAAAGATTTGATTCAGAGAGAGAGAGAGAGAGAGTCCAATTGGTCAATGAACGGCCGTCAATGACGAGAGGATCGACAAATAGCTGCCGTCGGGCTGGCGGTGCGTTCTTGCTTGCGGCGGTCGTGGTGGGCGTGTCGTGCAACCGCCTCTCTCAACGCCTGCAAATTTGGCCTCTGAGATCGCCCTGGTGGTGCCCAAATATGTAACAACGCAATACCAACTTTCTTTTCCCTTTTTTCTTTTTTCTCGGAGCGTTTTTTGTTTTTTTTTCCTTTTCTTCTCCTTATCTCGTATTATGTGCTCTCGTGCCTTCTTGAAATTTGATTAACCGGAGAGAGAGGAAAAAGGAATTACAGAAGAAAAGGAAAAGAAAAAAAAAAAAAAGATAAAGAAAGAAAGAGGGTTTGTAGTGGTATTTTGAGATTTGATTAGTTATGTCGTGTGGATCACGTAGCAGTGTAACCACCTATAGCGAAAATTTAATGATAAAATCAATGTATTTTTATATGCAGAACATAATTCTAATTTAAATTTCGAATCTATACACTTTTTTAATTAAAAGTTCATCGTTTATTTCAGCTAAAAAAAATTTTGTAATAAATTTGAATTATAAAATTTGTTTAACACTGTAATTAGTTAGGACACATGTTCGTTGAGTCCTCTCAGTCATTTTTCTTGTTGAAAAAATTATATAAAAGGATAAAAAAAAAAAAGTAGCGTAGTGGTTAACCCAATCGTTGAGCTGCCTTTTTTTTTTTTCTTTCTTCCCCCAATCTTTTATTTTATTTTCTTAATTTTTATTTTTTTGTTGTTTTACTTTTAGTAATTTATTACGGATACGGATGCGTTGTCAAAAAGGTGAAACGCTAAAGAGCATGACCTGGAGGCCTACGACGGGAGGGGGAAAGAGTCGACTTCTGGCCGGTGCTCGTTGGGCTGCGTCATGCCGACCGAATTTAAACAATCGGGGCCGATGGGCGGTGGTTGTCTTGTATTTTATGAGGAAGGATCTAGAATTTCCGGTCCTACTAAAGCGAAACAGAAATCCAATTATTTTGCCATCAATGGAAAGCGACGGGTTCGGAAGAAATCTGAATAGAGGAAATTTACAGTGGACCCGTGGGAACGGCCCCTCTCACCTCTTGTATTGACCCTTCCAGCATTGTAACACACCCCCCCCCCCCAAAAAAAAAACAAGAACACGACGAAATCACGAATAGGGTTTTATTAATTCTGAGTAAATTGTGATTAAATCAGAATTTTTCCGAAAATTTGAGAGAGTTGGGAGATTTTTTTTAAAATAAATGTCAGCAATTCTATATGTAGGCCAGGAACATATGAACGTTTTTATTTATTTATTTATTTATTTTTGTAAAAAAAATATCACTTAAATATTATTAAATTCAAAATTTAATCTGGTATTTTAATTAATATCAAAAATATTAAATTATTAATCAAATTACCATATCAAACAATAGAAAATTAAGAATTTAAAACTTAACATTCCGAGCAATTTTACGTCCACGGCTAATGGAAAAGAAGTACCAAGAATAATGGTATTTGACCCCCATTTAATATTATAATTAAGTTGCACAAAAATCTTTTCTGACTAGTAAAAGAAAAAAATTTCATAATCTAACCATACCCCATTTTTTTTTTAGTGTATTAATTAATTAGATGGTGGAAAAAAGCACTACTCCAACGTCAAATAAACATCAAGAGACATATATGGGAGAGAAAAAATAAGAGCAGTTGCAAAAATTCAAAGTCCCCGTAGAACATAATTAAGTTACTGGGCCCCGTAAAGTGCTGTAATCACGAATTAATTCTTCAGCGATTGGAACGAGTCGCCGGGCAATCTAATTTTCATTGGCAAACCATAACTCAAAAATAAAAAAGATTAAAGTCCTTCCAGCTCCATCGCCATTGAATTTTTCCTCTCTCTCTCTCTTATTTTTTTTCTTTTTTTTTTAATAAATATTTTGGCTGAATTATAACGCTCATTGCCGTCCAACTTGGACTCGCAACAAAGCTACCGACGATCAAGTCGCTGTGCACGAGCCGTTTGACAAAGGGACAAGGCACGCGCGCGCATCGTTATGAAAGTAGAGGGCTTCTTGGATTTGGAATACTAAACAGTTCTTTTTACTTTTTGTCGCCGCTGCCCCTCTCTTTTGGGTCCTCCTTTTGATTTGTCAAAATGTAACTAATATTAGGTGTCTTGATTGAAAAGTGGAAATCATGGGAAGTGGGCCGCGTTCGCATGGTATAACAGTGATTGGTGCCCCCTTTTGACTGTATGGCAATGGGGGAGCTCAAATTGTTTAATTAAGACAACCGTTAAAATATTAATCTACACGTAAAATGCACATAATTTTATGGTTGGAGGGTGTGTTATAGTTGGATCAAGCGCTATAGAAATTGCAAAGTTGTCGTTGGAATTTAGTTCCATTGCACGAGTTTTCACATTAATTGATAACATTTATTAATATATGTAGTAATCACATGTGATGTGATAAAATTTAGCAAAAAAAAAAAAAAAAATTACAAGTTGTGAAGTAAAGAAGTTATTTTATTACTTTTTTTTCATAAATTTTTCATTTGTTTTATATCTATCATATGACTGCTTAAACGTGATGCACAACAATGCTCTTATTCAAAAGTTAGAATAATGAAGAGTTTATTTTATTTTCTCATTATAAAGAGCGGTCGATTGTAGAAGAGCATTTGAAAGAAAGATTCCTTTTCAACCATACATAAATGTTTGATGTATTGTGCCCGTAGTCTGATTAGATTTCAAATAACGTTATGTCCATAGTGGTTTTTTTTTTATGCATATATAAAAAAGAAATTTTTAGCAAGAGACCCCGTTAAACATGCCATCTTAAAAATTTTCAATTACTATATATATATATGTATGTATGTATATATATATACATTTTATCAGGAACATAATTTTCTAAAACGAAGGCAATGGAAATGATAGCTTATGCCCGAATAGATTATGTGGAGAAAATATTAATGTGCCAATGCGAAACTGAGGCAATGGAAATCGAATAGGTTGTTTTATTTTTTAGTATGCAAATCAAGACGACGGAAATCAAATAGGGTTGAGCACCGGCGGTCTATGTGTATTCCAGTCGGGGCAAGTGCCCCCACAGGAATTGGAAATTGTTAAACAATTGGTATACAATTTTGAAATTATTCTATTGAAAAAGTTTTTAGCCCCCACTAAAAAAAATTCTGCCCCACTTAATTTAAAAATTAAAGATAAAAAATTCTCTTTGTTAAATAAAAATATGATTTACAAAAATTTTATGAACTTAGTCTTTTTCATTAATTCTTTATTAATATGCATATGTTATTCGTGATTACTTTTATTCTTAAACTTAGTTATTATTTTTTTTATCAAATATTCACATATCATGATATTTTTTTAAATTGAAGATGCTTAAAAATATGTCAATAAAAATCAATCATAGTGGAAACTATAAATATCAAAATAGATTTGTTCGTGTTTTTTTTTCTCCAGTTATCATGTGCTTTGTATGTTTTTTTTTTTTTTACGTTTTATTCTATATATATATATATATATATATATATATAAACATGATTGCTCTTTACTGAATTCTTTTTTTTTTTTTTTATCTGTCCATACGGAACAAAAATTCTGGACCTACCACTGGAGTTGAGCATGAGTTGGGGAAGGCATGCGGCTAAGGTCTTTGCTTTCCACCTTTACATAATCATAATGACGACACGACAAAATTAACGCGTCCCTTTTATATTGTAATTGTTGACTTGTCAACGTTCTTCAATCATCACAAAATAATTTATACCGGAAATTAAATGTTATCCGACTCTGAACCAAATAAATAAATAAATAAATAATGTTTTCTAACTAAACCCGCTGTGTATGTGACCACACATAAATAAGAGCTATGAGCAGCGGGAGGGCCAAACGTGTGACATCCTTCAAGAGGAATGGCCATCATTCACTGGCTATTGAATTCGAGATGGTTTTGCGGTTAGACCATACACATTAAACTCAAGGATTATCTAATTGGCAGTATAGATTTGCTCCTCTTTATTTATTGATATAGATTTACTACGTCAAGTCAAAGTATAGGAGGTAAGCCCTAGTAAATTATCGAAGATTTGAAGCTAGAAACTTAAGCTTTAATCTTTGTCTAATTTCGAGATTTTTATGCGGGAGAGTTGGTTTCAGTTGTGGCACAAATTACCCTAATTATACTCTTATAGTAGAAGACCGAAAATTTTGCTTAAATTAACTTATAATAACACTTACTGCAATATGTGAGAATAGGTACGCCGCAAATTAAACTACAATCGCCTTATTCCCGAATTTTAAACTTGGAGAAGGAATAGTCTCTCGTATGAGGGTCCATAGAAGCGAGACGAGCCCGGGAATTAAAATTGAATTAGGCATGAATTTAGGATTTAGAGTTTACGGAAAAGGAAACCAGAAGTTCAAAAATAATAAAAAAAGAGTAATTGCAATTCATTGCAAAGGATTAATGCTGAAATTTGAAAATGAATGCAATATATTGATGATTTCGTTATCAAACATTCAGTTATTCCTGCCGAGGCAGATTAAAACTATCAAGATGTATATATTAGTCGACGAGAGGAAAGGGAGAGACAGAGAGTTGCCGGCATTCTAAGCCTCATGCTCTTGGACATTTTGATGTAAGCAGTTGTTGAGAAAATGAATCTACCCGGCATTTGTCGGATCCAGTAGCTTGAGATTGGCACCTCTGTGTGGAAATTGGGACATTGATCACGACATCCATGCACGCACAATGTCACCAGTTTGAGGCTGGCAAATTCACCTCATTACTGGTGTATTTACAGTTTCTAATCATATGTTGTACATATCTGAAACGCTCAAGTCAAAAACCTACCACCGCATACAACAGCTGTGTCCTTATGGCGCTCGTCATCTAAGCGGCCTCGCCAATGCAAAGCAGCTACCTGAATTAGTTGACATCAACAGCTCTATGACGGCCACCTCTTTCGGAACACGGGCCTTAAGGCCAGGCTCGAGAAAACCTAATTGGCAGCCCAAGACTTGAACTCATCAAATCAAGGTAAGAAGTACGAACAAATAACCAAGTTAATTAACTAATTCTCACCCGGCCTTAATTTTCTTCCACCGTACAGGTCCTTTGCCAAGGGATTGGCTGCCCAGTGATTCACGCCTGTCCTGCTAGTGGGCTGGAAACCAACTATTTTGCCATCGGTTGACAAAACCACCTACATTCCAACCAAAAGTGCAGGCCAGTTAAGTGTAGGATGGAAGCTCGAGTACAATAACCAAAAAAGGAAGGGGCTGAATAAGGGTCACACCCTATGATACTATAGTAGGAAAATATTTGAATTACCTGATAACTAGCAATACTCTGGGCAGATGATTTCATATTTTCATCCATTTCCCCCATTGCAATTGAATCAATCAAATATTCTGCACTGCTTGAATCCGTTCCACTGGTCATTTGCAAGTAATCTGGTATTTTACCAATCCAAGCACCATTTCTTTCTCCTGTCATGATATCAGCAGGCCAGCCGAAAGCATCTTTTATCTTTTTGACCGTCAAGATGCAAAATTCTTGCAACTATACAGATGAAATCACGTGTAATAGGTCATAAACTTGAAAAACCAAATAACTTGAAGTAAAAGATTTGGAATCCCAAAAAGCAAACAATATCCACCATAACACCAGCAGAAAATATTTAATATACGATCATAAAAACTCATATATATGTATATATATATAAATAAAAATGATTGGCAAGAAAGCTGTGAAGTGCACATACCTTTGTAGCATCTAGTGCTTCATTTATAGGATACAGAATTTCAGATGATGGAGGTGACTTATGCTGTTGACTATACTTTTGTCCCTTACGTAGATGAGTAAGACAAAACTGGCCAAAACCAGCAATGCTGATGAGGAAAACTCCGCTTGCAAGGATCATTGACAAGATGCTAATGAATGAAGGACTACTCTGAAAGTGAAAAAATCAACTAACCTTAGAAATCGATGGATTCAAATTTAAAAGAGCATAACTCAAATACAGCTAAACTATCGAAGGTCAATCCCATTTGCATTCCAGTAAGGTTAGCATCAATTTAAGTGGATTGATTACATTGAACCATGTGGTTGCAAATGCCCAGCTTTGTTTTGTTTTATCCTTAAATTATTCCCTATCATTTTTTGCTCATAATTCCTTCTCAATATTGTGATAAATTTCTGTATGCTGGCATGGAGACTTTTGTGGAGAATGTTTGCTTCTTTTTACACATTTTCTGAGGTAGGGTGTGAGCAGATGAAGGAAAATTATTGGCATAGACTTGAATACCTTTTTGTTAGACAAGCTATCAAATTTTGTAACAACACCACATAACAGCTCTTTATTAGGTAATGAGTACCTATCTTCATAAAACATATCCAATATCTCGGCCAATCCGACCTACAATATTAAATGAATGAGAGTCAGGACAAAGGGTGCAATTTTGAACAACCCTTAAGATATAGAAAATAAGATATTCACAGCAAAAGGCGCCCCACCAAAGAACTGAAAAAGGGAAACCACAGAAACAATATCAACAGAGAGTAAAGTAGACTGGGCATACAAGCAAAACACACAAGGGCCAAGAGGAAAGGGAAAGAATAGGATACCATTTGGGAATGGGTCAAAAGAACTTCCCACCTATTTTCAGCTGATTTTTTCCACCCATCAAATTTTACATCCTTGACTTTATCAGCATCAATTTGCAGCCTATAAGCAGGTACATACTCACTAGCCCAAGTTCTGAATTCAGGACCACCGATCTTTTCCAACTTAGAGTGTACCAGTGTTGGCCACCAGTTATAGTTTTGCTTCACTTTTATCCCTGGATAGTCTTGCTTCGTGAAATTAAAACTTTCTAGCAAACTCTTGGCATTTTCTATTATCTCATCTTCAAATAATTTATAGATGGTAACAGAGTGATCTTTTGATACAATCTTCCTTCGCTTTTGAAACCAGTTGAAAGGACTGTCCACACTTTTCCCCAAAAACTTATCAAGGTAATGTGCCTCTGTGTTCCGAAGAGCAGCATCACAAATAGCTTCAGCGAGTACAGATATCACTCGTCCATTTGTTGAGCTAAGAATAAATGATGCAGGAACCTGCTGATAGGAAAGCCATAAGAGAACCGAACCCATCAGTATCAAGTGGCACCTGTGGAAGAATTGCCTAAACTCACATTACACAACAGAAACGGGCAGGTCTTAAAATGCAGCCAAAGGCATGACATAAAAAGAACAAATTAAGTGTCCAACCTCTCTTGGGTTTTCGAGATCCTCCATGTTCCTCTCAGAGCCAGGCCTGAACACAAGAAGTTCAAAGTTCCAAAGCTGTTGCAAAACAACTTGCCTAAATGTCATTGCAAGAATGTTTTGGGATGTGGAGCTGGATGCAAGGTCTTCAGCGAGGGAACTCTCGAGTTTCCTTGCTTTTTCCTTCACTTTTTTAGGAGGCAAGAACTGTTAAACCAGCCAATATCAGGATTGTTGAATGGATATTAAGGTACCCCCACGTAATGGAATTTATTAGATGCAAAAGCCCTGCCCTTAATAAGAGGCCGAAAGTGGCTGCCATTGTTAAAACTTTTTACCAGAAAATGCCACACTTCAATAAAATTCATAACAGCATGCTTCCCTGGCCATTTGATCAGAAAAGTACACCATATGATCGTGAACAGATATTCGTCAATATTGTAAAATTGCAAGAACTTAAATTCCAACGATAAACAGTAATTTATATTTGGTAATTTAGTGAGTGTTAAGCAGAAGAAGAAAAAAAAACGAACCAGTCGAGTGGAGATGGTGGCGTGGTCGTCGCCGGGACCGGGAAAGACGGTCTCGACCACCATAGCGGAGATGCCGGATTGGATGTGCTTATCGGCGGCTCGTCCTCCATCGACGGCAGCAGCAGTGAGAGCTTGCTCGAAGCGGACGGAGCCGAGTAAGCTAAGCCGACCCAAGTCGTTCTCGAAGGTTCGAACACAGGGGAGCGTGCTCTCGCTAGACTCCGCCACGAACTGAAGGATTTGATCTTCTTGTTGCTGTCGCTGTTGTTGCGTGTGTTTTGGAGATGTGCAGAAGAGGGCTGGGAGGTGATTTCCGGAAACTGCGAGGGGCAGTTTGGGAAGGAAAAATGTAGGGAGCGCTGGCTTGGAGGGGACGGGGTGGGTCGGTGAACAGACGGGCACAGACGAGCGGAGAAGAAGAGCAGGCATTTTTTTTTTTCTGGATCCTTTTGATTTTGCTTCGTGTCAGGGGTTTTGGTTTTGAGGGGTTTTTCTTGTACGTGTTGGGCCGCATCATGGGCTCGAAGACAATTTAAGGCCCATCATTATTCGCATTTTGCGGCTTTTAACATCAGGATCAAATGATTCTGACCGAGAAAAAAATACCAAAAAAAAAAAAAAAAAAGAGTAGGATCAAAAGATAATATGGTACGCGAGTCGTCTTGCATAAATTCTGTTAGCTTCATTTGTCTAGCTCAATCATAGTCAGATCTTTGCCCAGAATTAAGAGAATTACAATGGAGTCCTTCTTGGAACCTAATTTTTATGCTCAAAATTTAAACCTATTGATGAGAGAGCCTAAACAATGAAGTCTTTACCATTTACCGCGCGATTGTTTAAACATGAAAATGGGATGTAAGTATTAGCCTTAGATGTCCTTCAATCAATGCCCTGAATGCAATGTGTAGAGAGAAAAAAAAAAAAAAACCCCTAAATAAACTCCCAGAGCTTAATTAAATGTCTCACATTGCAATTGATAAGAATGTCTCCCTAAACTCTCTACCTACAAGTTCTTTATATTTCAAGAAGAATGAACATCTCCTACTTGATCGTTAACTAATATTCGCCCGTAACGCAGGCTGTGCTTTCACACCTCAGCCTGCTCCACATTTTTGTGTGTACCAGCCACCTTATCAACTCAGATCTCCAGTTTCATTACCTTATCCTTCTTATTTCATCGTGTTCTTCAAGAATCATCATTCAATGAAAAGATGAGTACCGCAGAATCATATGCCTAAGATACAAGAAACAGGGATATCGCACATTTGTTACTCAAATTAATTCTAAAACAAACCCCAGTGCCGATCGAAAATGGTTAAAAAGCTTCAACATTGGACTTTACGGGAAATATCCATACAAGGCCACACTATTACTCATCAATTGCGTTCAATCGCAGGAATCAAGTCTCTATCTCATCCAAGAACATCTCACGCTGTTTTGCAAAGACTAGGTAAGGAAGACCAGAACAAATAGGATTATAAATAGAACTATCAAGAATAATATCATCATAATCTGCCCCTTGGCACCAGCCTTCTTCATGACCATAGCCACTTTTTTCTGGAATCAAAAGTTTTAACATAATTATTACTACTTGTCATGCAAGAGGAGTAGAAATGCATCTCTGGCATGAAGTAGCAGAAAGAAAATCACCTGAACAAAATCAAGACGGTTTGATGTGCTGTCCATTTCCATTCCCAAATCATCTATAATCTTTTCCTGGAGCATCAAAGGTTTGCTTTTAACACTAAAACTTGCCGGCATCTATCCTAGACTACAGAAAAGTAGAAACCACATAACCTTCTAGGTAGCATTTTGTAACTAAAACAAGAAGAATCATTTAAAAGGTAACACTTAAAATTAACAAGGTATGACCCAGGCAACATTTTGCGAAGAAGATGCATGGTAACATTTTATGCCACTTTCTGCCAGAAGGAATAGGCAGATGCAATAAAAGAAAATGAAACCATAAAAGCCTAACCTGAGCAAGGAGTTCTTCATGTATGGTAAGCCCAACACCCCCAATCCTCTCCACACTTGCACTAAGCTCATCCAACTCCTCATCTTGTTGCCTAAATTATCAATCATCAAAAAATGAGTAAGAACACAGAAATAGGAGTTCATCAAAGTTGTGGACATCCTTGGGACTAACACAATGCCAATGTTTTCTGTCCAACAGATGTCAACTCCCATTATTTATCTATTGTAGCCAGAAGCACCCCTAACATTGAAACATAGAGCGAAGAAAATTGCCCAGATCAGTATTAAATCGCTGCTCCAAAGTTTTCCTTTTCATTTAGAGGCCAATGAGAAATGGACAATTCATATTGATTGTTACATGGTAAATTTACATCAATAGACAAACAAGACACTAAAAAGGACAAGAGTAAGTCAAATTTTTATCCTGTTGCTACATAATCACTCTCTCCCTCTCCCTCTCCCTCTCCCTCTCCCTCTCTCTCTCTCTCTCTCTCTCTCTCTCTCTCTCTCACACACACACACACACACACACACACACACACACATATGCCCAAACAATCAAGAAATATCTGCTAAAATTCATGCTTAACCTAAAATAATAGAACAGTCATTTTTATTTTTCTAACATCGCATGCAACAGGTGTATTGAGTTCTCAAAACTATAACATTGAGAAATCTGTTCCATTCAACTCCCATCAATCATTAAAGGCAGACAAACCAATTCACAAAGCTAATCTGGATACAGATGGATGATACTGACCAAAGCACTTCCATTTAGAAAAATATATGGAGGAGTAAATGAAGAATAGGAGAAAGGAAGCAGAAAAAATGTCCTACTTTATAAGCAGTAACTGACTCTCAGATTCTGAACGTATGAAGTCATCATTGTCTTTAGTGTACTGGTTCAACCCATCTGTATGATGAGTATTTGGCATCCTCATTAGCTCTCTTCGCATTCCATTCATGCTAGTAGTCCCAGGAAAATTGGCTGCTTTTCCAGCTACCACTGCTTTCTTCACATTTCCTACCTAATACAGTAGTGCAACCATAGAAGGGATTCTGTTACTAAAAAATAGTCTCATTCATCCACTATTCAAAGATCATCTACGGCAAAACAAACAAGCAATCATTGTAGCTAAACAAAATTGTTATGCCATTTTGAAAAAAAAAAAAAAAAGTAAATTCAATACATCCTTGGTGCCGATTGTCCAGGTGATATAATCATGCTAATGATACCTGAGTACGCGCAGTGTTGGTCCATCTCCTCCGCTTTTCAAGTTCCACTTCATCAATGCCATACCAAGCAGGATCTCTAGCTGCCACAGCAATTGTTTTGTCCAATTCATCCACCTTCCTATCAAGAAAAAGGCTTTCAGCAATTGTGAATGATGATCCAAATATTTAATTACATTCAAATAAAAAAGTTAAGTAGATGATGATAGTCAAACATGCTGTAGAATAAGGAATTTCAATCGTTAATGAAGTTGCACATTAGAAAACTTTTGAACAACAAGGTATCACTGCCGAAATCGTATTTGCAGTCCCTTCTCGCATCAAAAACAGAAATCCGCTTGAATTTTCCAACAAAATACGGCAGTATACGAATATCAGGAAAAGAAAAAAACAAACTGCTCCAAGCCTTAAAGTAAGCTATTATTGGTACCTGCCATTCAACGCTTCCACACCCAGCAAGCAGCTCTTTTGTAAGATTCAATTGCTCTCCAGGATCAGAAGAAACTCGTTCCCATTGGCGAAAGGTAGATTGCAACTTATCAATCTAACAGTCGACAGGAAGTTCGAGCGTCAGCAACTACCAAATATCCTTTACACAAATTGCAGATATAATTTCTTACCATTACCTCTAATCTGATAACAAATAAATATAAATAAGAATCGCAAATAACAAGAGGACTTACAGATTCCTGAATCTCCTCTTTCACGATATAAAAAGGATCCTGAGCCGAAGACATCTGGTACAACAGATCGAAACAAAAAGCTCAACAGGCAATCACAGAACCATAAAATTGTAAAAGAAAAAAAATAAAAAAAGGAAAAAAAAACACAATTTTTAATCAACAAAACATTATAATTATCACTCTCTCGCACCATCTTATTCTTTCTTACCAGTCTCTTTCTTATACAATCCCTCGGCTCTTTTTAACAATTCGTTCCCTCGACGACGTCCTCCGGTCAACGTTAAAATCACTATGCTGCTAAACCAACGAGAGGAAAAGAAGAAAACGGATCTTAATCTTGCCAGTATGATCCGACATCTATTTACAACCGTGGAGAATGGAGATTGGAAAGTAAAAAAACTGGGCATATCCTTGGAAAAATGCTTTCGCCTTGGGCTTTCTTGATGTTGATGTTCAATTAGCGGTTTACTGGTGCGTAGAGCGAGAGTGAGATTTGGATTTTGGGCCCGAAATGTTGTTATGGGCTTATAAATAGGCTTTCTCGGGTGGCAAGTTATATCCAAGTCGAAGGTTCGATTACTTTTTAGATGTCTCTTCAGAAGCCCATTGATATTAAGTGGAATTGTGGTCGTACTTTCTATACTGCAGTTGGATAAAGAAATAGGGAGAGAGAGAAAAATAGGTGGAAGGAAAGTAAAAGAATGAAAAGTAGATTAAAGGAAAATTTTCCATTTTCTCATGGCTTTAAGTAGGATAATTACCGGTGTAGTGGTGATTTTACACTTGAAAAGAAGCTTATGGATGAAAGCAAGATGCAGAGCCAGTAGAAAACACGGAGGCATAGCTATCAGCAACTGGCACGTTGACCAGCATCAGAATGTTCGATAAATTTAGAGATGCAAGATAAAATAACATTCCAAATAACAGTTATGCAGCAGAATACAAACATTTCGCGGGAAACGAATGGAATTAGTGCCATTCTATTCCTCCAAATGTTGTTGAGCCCACCCCTTCCCATAGTTCATTGAAGCCTACTTCCCCAGCGTCAACACCTTCCATGTCACAGTCCCACCAGCCACTCCCATTTGCATCTGCCAGCAGCAAAGGCGCGCAAAGTCTTATTAACAATTGGCAAGCGTCACAATGAACTTAAAAAGAAAACAACCAAACAAGCAAAAGGCTTTGCAGGTGTTCATCCATTATAAAGAGCATACTAACAGTGATTATAAAGAGGTCTTGGTTTTTTCTTGCGCATAAACTTCTCCGGCCTTCCCTTTTCCCTGTGTCCTGGATCACCTCCAATAACTGATGAATGCTCTTGAATACCCTGTTTGCTATGTTTTTCACCATCATCTTACAAACAAATGGAGTTGAAGTCAAATCTTAAAAACACTCTTAATTAACAACCACTGGAAAGGTGCATTGCCATTAAAGCTGATGTTGTCAATCAAAACTAACTTTTACAAATATAAAATAAAGAACAACAAAATCAACAGAATTGCACATATGATTTCCTGCAATTGAAGGTCCTAGAACCTTTTCTTGTCTTTGTGCTTTATATGCTTATTCCTTCACTCAAAAGTCAAATCTCCCAACAATCAACTCATTTGAAATGCTGGATCCATTGCATTTCCTGCAGCGATCTACTGACCATTCTTTTAATATAATGTTTAACTCATTCTATAATGGTCCATTGTTAAGCTCAAAACATCTTTTCCAAGTTACATGTGTTCATCATATTAACCCAAAACCAAATATATTTGCAAAATGAAGAGTCAAACTATGTCTAGTTAAAATTCCTCACTGCGTTCCAAACAGAATATCTGACAGTACATAAACATTCAGGTTATAGGCTTCAACAATTTGAGACCCAGGAAATTTGGATGCCATAAATCTCATCTTGGGTCCTATAATCCAACCGATCCAGCTACCTGGTCAGATGAAATCTTGCTCTCATATCTACTCTTAAGTAACTTAATTAGCTATAATTATATCATTTTGAGGCAAGATAACCACCAAAATATCACATCACATTATTGGTCCAACTGGCTTATTTCATTTTCAAGGTGAGCTTTCTGTACTTCTTGAGGATACAGTACTTTTCCTATCTTTCAGGCTTTCTCTGGAAGCATGATATAAACTGATCTCAGCAAACAGAGATGGCTAGGCCAACTTAAATATGTTCAAAAAAAAAAAAAAGTCAAGTTAACATGTGCAGGACATTGGATACCTCCAAATGTGCTCTTCCTTTTTCTTGTTCCACGCACATCATTCAACCATGTACTGGAAGTTCCCTCCTCACCATCACTATACAGAGGTACACCATCTATGTTTTCTGCACTATTATGCTTAAACTGCTCAAAAACACTTTCACCAAGAAAGCAGCTCCTTTCTTGCTCTTCTCTTTTGACCTTATCTTGATGGTGACCAGTAGATACACTATCATCGTCTCTGCAACCCACTGGCGACAAAAAGGGCTTCGACTTCCCCTGTCAAGAAGAAGACCCTTTCTGTAAAAACCCCACAGTGGAACCCAAAATTTGGCCAAGAGTCGAACGAAAAATAAAATTCTGCATTTTCACAGCCATATAACTGAAAACAACTCGGTCCACAATGCTTGTTTTACAAGGATTTTAACCATTTTCTTTTTGGACACTGGGGTTAATGCAGAAACCTGGAAATTGTCATCTAAAACCCCGGCCCCTCGATTTCGGACTCACAACACAAACAATCGGCAATTACACGCAAAAAGGAATGAAGGCCGTTCTGTTTGATGCCCAAGAAAACCCAAAAACACGTAATATTGACAAACAGACAGAGGGATAATTGGCAATTAGCAACCAAAATTACCTTAACGACTTTGGGTAGTACATTGTTTCTGTGCAGCTTCTTGTCAAGGAAATCCGACAGCGAAATGCATGAGCCCTTTAACGGATCCACATCTCCAGAAGCTTCTCTTGAATCCTCAGCACTAATATATTCCCAACACACAAAAAAGAAAAAAAAACATAAATTGAATTAAAAGGAAGAGGCAAAATATTTAGCACTAGCCTGCCACATAATTAAAGAAAAAAATTAAATTAAAAAAAGAAACGCGAATGACGATTGGATTGGATTGGATTGCTTACGGATTTGGGGAGCGAAAAATGAAAGATGAAGCAATCGAGCGCTGGCCGAAAACCCTAAGCTGGTCGCTTTGTTTCGATTTCATTTCTAGCTCCCTTGCCCTTTCCGCTATTTCAATTCTTGTTCAATTCGCTTCTTTCTTGAAATTCTTGCACCTTTTGTGCCTGTAATTTCAGGGAATTTTAGATTTCTTGTTTTTTAGGCTGTGAGGAGTTGTAGATTTTTTGGCGCCAGAATTTTTGAACGCCTAATGAAATTTTAAAAATCGAGTTTGACTGACTCTCTTTTGTCTGGCAGCTGAATGTCCCATAATTTTCAATTTACTTTTTTTTTTTTTTGCGTATATAAAAGAAAGTTTCTCAGAGTAACGGGATACACCTAGAGTAATTGCCTAATAACACTAGAAGAAAGAAAATAATCTATTCAGATTAAATGACAAGTGAATAGTTGCATTGCGAGAAAATCTTCTACTTTGTTATCTTTCTTGCACGTATGAGATACAACAACCTTGTCCACTACTAAAAGGTCTATAAAGTCTTTTGCCAGGGTGCTCTTTTAAGTTTCTTAGCTTATTCCCAAAAGAAAGGATTTTCTCATCATGTAGCAGGATATTAATTGTTCTTTGTGAGAGAGGGTAAATTATATAAGATGAAAATATCTAAAATGATAATTTTATTAATAATTAAATATATTTTTTGTATTAATTTAAATTTAAATTTTATCGTTATTGTTTATTATAAAATTTTAATAATTTATATCGAATGCATAATATTGAATTAATCTATTTATTTGTATTTTTTTTGTGATTAAAAAAATTATATAAGATGGAGTCTTCTTGACGGAACATAAGTTGTGGTTGGGAGAGACGTAATTCTTTACAATTTAGTTTCAAATTATAAATTAATCTACAGGATTAGAGAAATACACTTATTTTATCAATAAAACCATTATTGATGTTTTCTTTTCACCCAAAATTCTAAATACACACATATATCTAAAATTCTTAATGGAATAAATCAAATGGTTGTTTAAAAGTTTTTTCTATAAATGTCATTACACAATAATTTTAACTGAATAATATTATAAATATAAGAAAATTATAAAGTGATTTTTTATATCAAATTTTATTTATTTATAAAATTAAATAAAATATAATTAATTTATATTTATTATTATTTTCAAATTATTTTTTAAATATTATTAACATCTTTTTTGCCTATTTGGAAAAATGTTGCTTTCATTTACATTGTCTATAGTGTTGGCGCAAAATGTTATAAACCGATCCACGCCAACCCGGTGGCAATTTACCAATCACATATCTTATTTTTAACCGAGACCATTTCATAAAGTCTTCGTCAACGGAACAGGTCTTGGTCATATTTTAATCGCTCGTCTCTCTCCGGCATCTCGCACACAGCGAGGACTATACATCGATTTCTTGCTCATCTCTTTTGCCAGTTAGAAGTGGTAGAGGTCCATCTTTTTTCTGGTAATTCCAAATCTTTGCATCATCATTTGCTGCCCACTTCCCCCGTTTGAGTTATTTCAATAATTGTTCTGCAATACTCGTTTAATATATATCTAATTTGCTCCCTGTTTTTTTTTTTTTTTTCAGATCTGCAACAAGTTAGTCGTGTCGAGGGCTAGCAGAAAGAGTGAAAGACAATTATGGAGGAAAGAAGAGTGCATATTTATTCTAACTCTACTGTCCATGATAATGGCAATATCTCAATGTTGTCATCAAAAAGGGCGATTGCAGAAGGCGATGAACAGTTCAACCAAAATAAGAGGAGCCGTATATTTGATGAAAATGATGGCATGGAAGTTGAGAATTTTGATCATAATTATCAGATGGACGTAAGTGACTTTAGCGAAGGTACATACAGTCCTAAATAACGACTCAAGTACATTCAAGATTCTTTATATTCCTTTTTTGGTAATTTTTCGCTAACTATAATAGAGTCAATAGACAATCGAACTGATATTAGTTACATAACTGATGTTCATTTGACGGGATACAAAAAGCAAAGTGAATGAATCACGAAAATCCAAAATTTTTAGGACATGATGTTGGGTCAAGGCATTGTTCATAAGAATTACAGAGCCATTTGGACCTTTCAGTTTGTTCAAAGTAATCTAAATGGCCCTATAATTGGAGAGTGCCTCTCATACTTAATCTCCTTCGCGTCGACAGGGGATGCCAGCGGATTGACGGCGGTGCCTGGGCCCTTCCAGTCAGCTGCAGCAGATTCGGATGCGATGTGGGAGACATTTCTGCCGCCTGATTACCGCGAAATCATCGCCAACACGGCATCGTTTCCGCTGCTTTCGTCCTTGTCAAAGAAGGACCTTTACTTCCATCTCTGTCATTACCCCATCATCCTTGACAACGGGACTATGGTAAGTATTCACAGAAAATAGAGATCACCCTTCACGATCCAATGCTGTTCACGAACATGTCTAAAGTTCATTCGTGATGTTTATTTCAATCGGCAGGAGATGGTTTTTAGGTTAACTGAGCAGGAATGTCATGGGTTTAAGAGCTTCTACAATATAAAGTGGCCTTATTCCAACAACAAATTTGAGTTTTTCCTACTATTATCTTAATTTCTTCCAATTATAAACAATGAAATTGTGCTACAAAACAGAGCTTTGCAGTGGACAAGCAAAGTGGGAAAAAATGTTACATGATAGGGGCAAGAGCGCTTTCAATAACATGGGGCGAAACACCTTCTTATTGGGGATGGAAACACCTACCAGAGTCTAGGTTTGTTCTCTTAATTGCTTACCAAATAGTTCAATTTGTCGACACGGTGTATGTTAACACCCTTTTATTCCGTTACACCTACCGATATTTGCTGATGCTGTATAATAATGCATTTGTTTATAGGTTCAATGAAGTGGCTGAGCTCAGGGTTGTTTGGTGGCTCGATGTTAAGGGCAGAATACAGACTAATGCTTTGTCCCCAGAAACATTTTACGGAGCTTACCTTGTGTTCAAGTTCGCTGAGTTCAGAGGCGGGTTTGAGAAAAGGATGGCAGAATTGGGTGTCATCTTTGAAAAAACTGGAGCCGCTGAAAGGCGCAACGTGTACCTAGATCCTCCGGCAGGCATGCCACAACTGTCTCGTGACAGAGGAGATGGGTGGATGGAAATTGAGATGGGCAGCTTCTTCAATGACAACGGGGATGGTGGGGCTTTAATTTGCACGTTAGCGGAAGTTTCTAATTTCACTCCTAAACGCGGCCTCATTCTGGAGGGGATCGAGCTTAGGCCTAAAGTTGCTTTAAATTCATAGACCAAGTATGTTTTGCGGCAGTGGTCGCTATTTAACTTATGCAAATACCTGTATTGCGAGTGAATATTTCAGGGTTTCAGAACTGGAGTTTGCAAGAACAACCTTATATTCCAACTGTTTTACTCTCTGGGCATTTGCTAAACGCTTTCGAGTTCTCTGTAAATAGGAAAACAAAACTCCCCCAATTAACAACAAAAGCAAGTTATTATTTGTACCATGCCAAAAGAATGGTCGAAATGACCGTTTTAAGGCCTGGGATCAACTCGTCAACCGAACTCATTTATTGCTTCTCAATCGGCCCCCCCTAACGTTTTCCATTTAAAAATCGCTGCATATTGCATGTATGCATGGGCGTGACTGAAACAAACCGGGTTGCTTATTCCGACGACAAATTTGAGTTTTTCCTATCGTTATCCTTCTTGTAATGATAAACAACGCAATTGTACGTTCAAAACAGAGACTTGCATTGGAAAAGCAAAGTGGGAAAACATGTTACCTAGTAGGTGTTAAATCTTTAGCACGAAATCGCAAGCATTGAAATTAGCCTCATGACAGTACAGGTGCAAGAGGGCTTCCGATAATATTGGGAGAGACACCTTCTTATTGCCCGAGCATCGTGAATTGGTGTGATCTCAAGGGCAGCGTAGTGACTGAAATTCCCGAGCCAGACAGGAAGGACTATATATTTAAAAAACAAAAAGAAAAAGAAAAGCATAGTTGTCCGTTATCGTGATTTTAATCACTGGTCGGTCAAAATAGAAACTTCCTATTTGAATTCAAACCCCCCCCCAAAAAAAACACCGTATTAGAGCACAACATTTTAGATAGTTTCTTCTCCACCTACAGTATGAATAAAGCCACAAAATCAAAGCCCAAATTCAATTCAATTAATCAATTCAAACCCATTTTCACATTTCCATGATTTTTCCACGCAAAAACTGTCATAAAAGTACACAAGTCCCGCTTCTTTCTCTCTCTCCATTTTATACACAAAATTTTAGACTTAAATCAAACGAAGCAACAGAAAAGAAATTTCTGACACAAAACCGAGACAAAAACACACCCACCCCACACCATCGAGCAAAAATGATGTGAAATTTGTGTGTTTTGAATCTTGCAATTTCCGCTGTTCCGATCCCTTCGTATCTCTCGCTTCCTCTCTCTAGGCGTTTTTTATTTTTATTTTTTGTCTTTGATTATTTTAGGGTTAGATTGGATTTTTGAAATTGAAAATTGAAAATATCTTGCGTGTGGGTGAAAATAAAAGAAGGAGAGAGAGGGAGAGAGAGAGAGAGAGAGATGGGGCAACAGTCGCTCATCTACAGCTTCGTGGCTCGGGGCACGGTGGTTCTGGCGGAGTACACTGAGTTCACCGGCAATTTCACGAGCATCGCCTCTCAGTGCCTCCGGAAACTCCCTTCTTCCAACAACAAGTTCACCTACAACTGCGACGGCCACACCTTCAATTATCTCGTCGAAAATGGCTTCAGTATGATCACCCAACCCTCTCCTCCTTCCTCAAACAATACCTATACTCGCCTTCTATGCTTCTTTTTTTTCTTTTTATTTAATTAATTTCTTGCCTTTTGATTTTCCTTTTCTTCGTCCGATGTGCAGACTTGGCGGATTCGGATCTGGATCATTTTCTAAATGGTTTATTCGAATCGCGCACGGCTCTGATTAGCATCTTCATTCTCTTAGATTCGTTCGATTGGTTGGCTTTTTCTGAGCGATATTATGATATCTTTATGCGCGCGCATGCGTTTTGAATGGGAAAATGTGGTTTTGGTGTTTTCGTATGTCTGGTTTCGCTGTGGTTCGCTTTTGGCTCTTTCTTCTGTGTGTTGATTTTGTGCCTTTTCTTGCTGGAAATGATTTGCGTGGACTACCTGGAGATTCAATCCTGTTGGCTGGATCTGTTGATGGTTGTCTGTAAGTATTCTTTTTGAAATGGAGAAGGAATTATTCTCATCATTATGTTTGGAATTCTGCACCACAAATGTTTTGTACAATGTTCTCCTGAGGATGAGCACTTTCCATGTGGATGCGCTTTTTTTTTTGTTTTTTTTTTTGGTATTCATCTTCTTGACGGTCGACTTGTATTCACTTTGCGTATGGATGCTACCTGGACTGGAGAGCTGCTTGAATTCTCCATTGTTGTTTTTCTTGTGATATAATTGAAGCAACTGTCTGTGGCATATTTTTTTATTTATTGAAGTCAAATGCTTTGTTACTAGGTTTGTAAAAAATTGGCAAATCTTATGTTTTGATATGGTGTTGACCACCCTACTGGATTACATTGGATGCTGCAGCATACTGTGTGGTTGCTGTGGAAGTTGCTGGCCGACAAATTCCTATTGCCTTTCTTGAGCGAATTAAGGAAGACTTCAATAAGAGATATAGTGGAGGAAAAGCTGCAACTGCTGTTGCCCACGGCCTTAACAAAGAGTTTGGGTATATTGATTGGCCTTAATATTTTCTTTTTATACATCTCTTTTGTGTTTATTTATTGACACAATACTTGTTTGTCTGTATTTTAGACCAAAATTGAAGGAGCACATGCAGTATTGTGTGGATCATCCTGAAGAAATCAGCAAGCTTGCAAAAGTGAAGGCCCAGGTTTCTGAAGTTAAGGGTGTTATGATGGAAAATATTGAGAAGGTACAGATAAATCATTTGGTTTTCCTCACAAGTTCTATAAAATAGCTTGGAGGTCAAGGTGGCTTGGATACTTGCATTTGTTAATTTGTATAATTGTGATAAATACATTGTGGTAAAGAGTGATCCATGCAGATTATATGAGGTGCTAATAATGGGAGTTGTAATTGTTGTCTAATGTGTTTAGCAAATTCTCCTTACAGGTGTTGGATCGTGGGGAGAAGATTGAGTTGCTGGTGGATAAAACTGACAACCTTCGGTCTCAGGTTAGTCCAAAGTAATCTGTGTATTTTACATTGCTTTACATCGCTATTTGAAGCCTCTCAAACATCTTGGTTTCTTGCAAAGAATTGCCATATGTTGTCCTTGCCTCTGGAAATCATCGGTGAACATTCTTAAGTGCTTGATGTTGCATAAGGGCAATTCTCGACTCTTTAGTAGTCATGGAATCTATCTCTAGTAGGACCATCACATGTTTCTTTCCCTTCTTCTCTACAACCTTCTCTCTGAGATGCTTATATAGAGTTGTTGGTTTAAATTTGGTTTTACACTGCAGGCGCAAGATTTCAAACAACAGGGGACTAAGATGAGAAGGAAGATGTGGTTTCAGAATATGAAGATAAAGTTAATTGTGTTGGGCATCATCATTGCCTTGATACTGATCATAATCTTGTCTGTTTGCCATGGCTTCAACTGTTAGTTTTCTCGTGGATTTTCTCTATCCTGTCCTTGTTTCCAAGCTGATCGGATTATCAGCTAAATCTGTGAGCATTTCAACTGATGGTCCATTTTGCAGATCTTGTTCTATATATAGAACACATCATTTAGGTTACACCTTTTCCATCCTAAGTCAGTCCTTTAGGTCATCAGAGGGTTTGCATTTTGGATTGGCTGTATATTTGAAACTTGTTCTTGGTAGATAAGCTTCTTTATGTTAACCTGGTTATGATATAATGGAGAGACACGACACCTGCAGTCTAGATTGGCTTTTTGCAACTGATCTCTCCTTTTGAGCTATCGATCTTCGGATATTGAACTGTTTGCTATTGATTTGAAGTAAATCTTGGAAAGATGCTTATTTTCCCATTTGTTGGTGACACCATCTATCTGTAAAGCATTTTCAGCTAATCGATGAGCAAGTGTCCGCGTACATCGCTAGTTGTGCGAAGTCTAACAGTCCATTATTATTTTAATTCCAAGTTTGCATGATCTAGAATGTAATTTCAGGTTGTTTTTTCCCATTTCGGAGTTATTTGGAAACATTGACTTTTGTAGCCAGTTATGATTTTGTTTGTACAATATGAACTCTCGAAGGTTTAGAACTTAGAAGCTGTAAGGATCCAATGTTACGTCACGGGCTGTCTTGTTTAAACAGTGGAATCATATCAATCTTTCTATCCCGAAAAAGTTGGATGCAAATGATCACCCATACCATGAAATGCGTCCCTAGAGGTTGGATTAGATGACTAGATGACTCTATCCATACGATCATGATCCAATTCTTATGTGCATTTATTTGCACCGAAAAATTATCCTTTCCCATATACTTCATTCATGACCATTTCAGAGCTCTCTTCAATGACATCATGTGAGATTATCCAGACTATGCTTTAAGCCATTTACTGATCTTGCGTGTGAATATGAAGCGCTAAAAGATACGAAACTTCCGAAGGCATTAACTACAAAAATTTCTACAACAGTGGGAAGGAAAATGCCTGAAAATTAAGTATATTATATTTTACTTTTGATTACTTGGATATCCCGTATCTATGCGAGTCAAGAAAAGATCAATTCGCAATGCCAAGGTTTATATGAACAAAAAAGAACAAAAGAAGAAAAGGAAAAAACCAACGGAACCAAAGGTCTGAACGTGCTGTCGATTAATTTCGTGGAATCTCAAGCTCTCTCCGAGCCGAAAGCCTAGTGTTTCCTTATTTTGGTTAGCTTTGAACAGATTCTCATGAAATCAGAAATAATTCGGGTCAGCATTTGATTGCACGACAATCCATGAAACTTGTTTCTGAGCTTTCAGAAACGTATGCAAAGCTATTTTATTAGGACTTTTGATCAGTTCGCTGCTCCCCACGTGTGGGAAGCACCAACCCAAAAACACAAATGCTTAATCTGTTAAATAGGTATTGTATCGTAATCACAATGGCTATACATTGGTGATTCACTCGGTGTAAAAATAGAAAAACAACAAAAACGAAAGACAAAATCCAAGTTTGACTTCTGGCTCATCAGCAAGCCAACTGATCCCTCGACGAAGAGATTTCTTCAAAGATGGGAAGTCTCCTTGATTTATACGGGTTCATTTGGCTCATGAACTGGTCAAGCCCCTCAACAAAAGCATCTCCTAAGCTTAGTCCTGATGGTGCCGACATTAGCAATGAGGTTTCACATGTCTCTAATTCGTGAAGAAGCTCCTCAACTCGGTTTCTTGACTTATGGTCATCAGAACCTGGAAGCTTGTCTTGCACAATGCCGTCGATGACTGATCGCGCCTCAGTGTATTTTTTCTGCCTGATTAGGCACAGGCACAAGTTACATGCCTTATTTGCATCAGGATCAATTGACTGAACTTCCCGGTATACAACTTCTGCCGCTGAATAGTTTCCTAGCTGCATGTACGCCCAACCCAAGTTTCCCTGAAATGTGGGTGTAAATCAGGCAAAACTGAAGACAGCATAAATTGTACATCAAGAAATGGCGGGAAAAAGGCTAAAGTCATTGACAATATTGACATCCCCAGCACCGACAAATTCATAAAGGTGATGGACCTTCGGTGATCAAGGCGATGGTAAGGAAACAGAACATCCCAATTTAGTTTTCCGAAGCTTTTAATAAGATCAAGTTAGAATACCGACAATGTGTTACAATAGAATGAAATGTATCGAAAATCGTGACCTTACCCAATAAATCACAAGATAATATTCAATTACACCCAACACCAATCTGAAACAGTTAATGCAGAAAAAACCATCAAGCAATCTTAAGGCACTTAAATAAGCGATAAGAAAATCTTACTACCAGTATCCGAGAAGTCTCCTGCTTAATTGTGACCTGAAACTTTTTCCCATGAGAGCGTGCTGTCTTGGTAGGCTTCCCATTAAAAACCTCTCCTTGGGAAATCATCTGAAGCTTCTGCTTCAGTAGCTCTATCTGCTCCTCGGTTCTCCCACATTTCTGCCAAATGTTACTTTAGCTATTAGAAGAAGTCCAAATAGTACAGGATAGAGAGAGACTGGAATGAGACAAATTCAGCCGTTTTATTCTCATGCCAATATCATAGAAATTGGATGACCAAAAATCATAGGAAGTCTAAAAAGGCCAATACGCAGTCCTACGATCCACGATCATTAACTCCAACAGGTAAAAGCAAAATGCAAACTGGAAACGATAGCGGACTTCTATTTGATTTCCACAAAATTGCATTCCGCCAATCATTCAACGCGGGTAACAAGAATTAACGGGAAAAACAAGGACAAAACTAGGCAGAGCACCATTTTGGGGGTTCGGGTCATATGGTGTGGAAGGGCATCACCCTGAAAATCTAAATATGCTTCAATTGTTCGGATCCTACACTGCATTTACCTGGAATAACTTATAGGTAACTCACTAATTAAATGTACTATAATGGTAGGTAGACACAGAAAATACCCATTTCAACTTATATCAAAAGGCAGCTTGCCACTCTGATGCTTGTGACATTTATAGCCTGTTCATTGTGTCATAAATATACCTTGTACAAGTCAACGAGGACATTGTCAAGTGATTCTTGGGCTTGCTTGGAACAAAGATGCCTGAAAGACTTTATAGCTTCAATTGCTTCTCCTGCCCTGTCTAGTTGTTTCATAACCACTGCCATGTCTTTGAGGGCGCTGTCCACTTTATCTCCAGCATTTAGTGCCTTCCAGAACCAAACTATCGCCGCTTCTGAATCCTTCTCAACTAGCTTTGTTTGAAAGGATAAGAAATGAGCTTAAAATGGTGATACAAAGGAATAAAAGAAAGAAAAAAGGGAACAAGGGAAGTGTAACACAGATCCTTGTCAAATAGGCAACTACGGCATCAACCAACTACTAAGACCCCACAAGTATCCTTATAACACCAAAAAAAATAAAATAAAAAACGTTATCTTTTTATAACCAAACCTCTCATTTAGACTTGTCTGTAGCTCTTGGCTGATCAGGACAAAAGCATATCTCCAAAGAATTCACAACCCCAGAATAAAAGAAAGGGGAAAGAAAGAGTAATGGATCAGCCTAAGAAAGAGCCTTTGAATCTCGAAAGAACATTTCCAAGAAAGAGCCTTTGAATCTCGCAAGAACATTTCCAAGAAAGAGCTCAAGCTAGAAAGTCCAGATATAATTCTCTGAGGAGATGAATTGTACTGTATTATTACAAGAACCCAAATTCACATTACCTCTAAACGAAGACTCCACACATACATACATTCATGAAGACATAGATCATCCATACATATAATTATCAAGGCCGCCCGAACGCACGCACGCACGTGCGCCCGCATATACATAGAGAGAGAAATACATTATGAATGTTTAGATCGCTTTCACATGATGCATCTATGTATGTATGTATGTGTGTACCTGGACATGCTTGGCTCTAACGTAAGGGCTATCACCAGGAGGCAGCTTACGTATGGCACGATATGGATGCAGCTGTTCTTGTTGCCTTTCTCCTCTTCTCTGACTCATCTCTCTCTTTCTTATACCAACGTAGAAGAAAAAAAAACAAAACACAGTTCTCTCTCTCTCTCTCTCTCTAAAATATGATGTACAATTGTAGAAGAAACACGGAGAGAGAATAGCCTTGAGGGTTTCTTGATCTTCTTCCTCCTTTTTTTCTCCTCCAGTTTCTAAGGAGAGAGAAAGAGAAGGGAACCCCCTTGGTGAGGGTCGCGTTGCTTTGAAGGGACCAAAGCCGAGGCGACGAATGAATGTAGACATAAAACGAGTCTACGTTCATTTCTGATTTGCAGTATTGTTCTTGCCACGTGTCAACTCTTCGCAAAACTTACGTGCGATCCAATGTCTGTTTCTACTTTTGTGGGTCCCCTTCTGGTTTCTAAATTCCTCCCATTTGTTCCTTTTTGTTTTTTTATTTTTTATTTTTTTATCTGAACGTGAGAATAAAAATGGCAATTCATGCAAATAAAATCAACCATTTTCTTCTTAAATATTAGTTATATCTTGTGTATTGGAAGATTATAACAGACGAAAAAAGGGTTACCAAATATACGAAATTTCTATATTTATAGAGTCTATATATAATTTTATAAAAAATTATTTTCTAAAACACAATATAATAATATTTTTTATTACATTAAGGTTCGCTGTTCCAAGAGTTTAACCGATAAAGTATAATGATTTTTAGTTTCTTCCATGTGACCTGGGTCTGGGAGCATTGATTTACACCAACAAATATGGGAGTTTAACAAAATTAAACTATTAAAAGAAACTGAAAAAACGCAATAGCCCTTGACTTTAGTTATATAAATTACACATTTTAGTAACAAAAAAAAATAAAAAAGGGGCCTACGAATATAACTTTGGAATTTTGAATATTCGAAGTGAGTAGCTTTAAAATACAAAATACTATAATAATCTATGATATGAGTTACAACGAATATTTCTTAGATTATTAATTGCCGATTAAGTTATAGAATGTCTTCTAAGGTCGAGTTATAAATTTCACACGTTAGTTATAGGACATGCCCACTAACATTCGATCTTACGTCTAGTCTAATTTGATGCCCGCAATCAAACTAATGCTGGAAACCTCTTATCCCTAGCATATAAGGCCGCAAGCAAGCTGAGAAGTTAAAAGTTAATCTGATATAAAGGCCAAAAAAACAAAAAGAAGAAGAAAAAAAAAGAAAAACAAAACCACAAAATCTCCAACAAATAAGGACAGCAATTCTAGCCTAAAAAAAATAAGTCAGGCGTCAGTTTTTGATAGCCCCTAGTGGTGACATTATTATATAGATAAAATATCATTAATTCATGTCATCTTGAGGACCAACATTTTACTAAATTGTAAAATTCATTCTACGCCAAATCATATCTTGCACAATAATTATAAAATATCCAATTGATATTTGCATCACCACCTGAATGGAAGAGACAAAAAGAAACCTTTAAAAAACAAAAAAAAAAAAAAGGAAAAGAAAGAATCAAGTAGATTAATACATGAAAAGACTTTTGTATCACATATGATGTGTAGTAACCGTAGTCATATTTAATTGAAGGTTAATATTTAACTTTTTTTTTTCTTTTTCTAAAGTTAGCCATCTCAATATCTATCGTCGACAGCAAGCGTCTCATATACCCTGACAAAAGCAAATTACTATAATTCGTTCATGTCTTTGTTGTCCTAGAAGGATCACAAAACGAAAAACTAGGCGACGTCGCATTGTTAATAAAATAATAAAAGTATAAAATATAATTAACTTTTCTATAATAAGAGTCACTACATAGACATTAAAATAATTAATTTAAATAGACATAATAATTTTTTATACTATATATAAAATATATCATACATAATATATAAATTATTTAAATTTACTATTTTGTGTTTATCAAATTTTTTTTTATAATAAAATAATAAATTGTGATAAAAAATTATAAAAGAACAAGTGATGTAAACTTGTTAATATAGCTTTATTATAGATGACTCAGAATACTTTATCATTTTGGAATCTATATAAAATGTACGTTTCTTTGATCACATTCTGAAGTACAACAAAAATCTTTTTCTCCAATTCCATTCTTGTAATCCCGTCAGTCTTAAGCCTATTTGTATTTTAAAATAAGAATTAGACGACTCTAAATGGTTTCGAAGGGTTGTTCATGGGCCATCGTATTGGCTTTTGGGCCAATTGGGCCAGTTGTTGAACCATCGCGTGTCATTATTTTGCAGCTTTTCGTTAACAGCGACAGCCCACGTCCTTTAAGCCTCTTCTTCCTCAGAGGCCGCTCGTGGGGGGCAGTGCCAAAAAACCAAAACAAACACTGACAGACAAAGACAAGCACCCACTGTTTGCTCCGAATATTGCCACGTGTCCCTCCAACGGCCATCCACCTCTCCCAGACTCCCAGCTGTAAATTATAACAAAAAAAACAAACGGAAAAGAAAAGCCCACGGCTACCACAACGCCATCAGTCACCAATTACACTCACTTCTCTCCCTCTGTCTCGACACGTTCCACTTCGAGCTCTCTCTCTCTCTCTCGAACGGGTTGTCCGCCTCAGCTATGGACGCGGCGCCACAGCTCGTCTACGGCGGATTCGAGCCCCTGCGGCTAACTTTACCGACTCACTACTCGCCGCTGCCAGCCAGAATTCCTTTTCGAAGGAGAAAGCATCGGGTTTTCTCCATCGCGACGGAGCCGAAACCATCGCAAAATCGACCGGCTAAATCCTCTCCACCGCCGAACACTCTCAATGGCTCCTCTAGGTCCCTTCCTTCTCAAGCCGTTAACGGAGTTTCCTCGAGGCCTTCTCCGCCCAATCCTATCAACGGAGTTTCCTCGAGGTCTTCTCCGTCCAGACCCGTCAACGGAGTTTCCTCAAAACCGACGCCGTCTAGACCCGTCAATGGAGTTTCTACGGTAAGTTTGACTGGTCAGGGTCTCGTTGACTTAGCTTTGCAGTTCTAAACTAAGTCAAATTTCACTTTGGTCACTGAGAAAGTGAGAGAGAAGAAATCTGAGCGTGTTTAATAGGTTTGATTAATTTGAACGGGCAGAGGATCGGAGAAGTATCAGAGGAGATTAGAAGAGTGAGGGCGCAGATGGAAGAGAATGAACAGTTGTCTACGCTTATGAGAGGGCTTCGAGGCCAGAATTTAAGAGATGCTCAGTTTGCTGATGAAAATGTCCGGCTTCGTCTCGTTGAGGCAAGTGCATTCTTTTTTCCAAGAATTTTTGAAATCTTTTTCTCAGCTTTTCTGCACGTGTTTTTGCAGTCAGGTCTATATGAATCTCTTTGTGTTTAAGGTAGATTAGTTTCAGTTTCTTTTGAAACTTCTTATTGATTTTGGTTTGAATATTGTGTATGAAATCTTTACCACCTCATATGAATCATTTTGTGTTTTAAGGTAGATTAGTTTCAGCTTCTTTTTGAAATTTTGTATTGATTATGGCGTGAATATTGTGTATTTCTAGCCTCATATCTTATATTTTCTAGTATTCAAAATATTAGATTAGAACGGGATTAAGCAACATCCTGTGGGTTATATGCTGTATTGTTCTGCTAGAAGCTTAGCAAAGACGGCTTCTTGTGAATTGCAAATATTGTTTTAATGATTTTGTGAGTCTTTTCTGTGATTCTTTTGTTTCTTCAGGTTTGTGAGTCTTTTCTGTTATTGGTTGTTAATCTTGTTTCCCATATGCTGCTCTTCTTTCTTTATTTCTTTTACGTATTTATGTTTTCCTTTGTAGATTGAATTGGCTTATGTGTTTTCCTGTCCCAATCTAGGTTGACGAAAGCAGTGAGTTTTTACCTTTGGTTTATGATCCTGCTAGCATCTCTTCTTACTGGGGAAAACGGCCACGCGCTGTTGCTACACGAATTGTACAATTACTCTCTGTCGCTGGGGGTTTTCTCTCACATCTTGCTTGGGATGTGATAAACAAGAAAGTTAAAGAGGTAAATGTCTCATCCCTGAATTTGGTTTGTTATCCTTCCCCTTTCCCATTGCATGAAGAAGCTGCACCCCCTCCCTCTCTCTCTCTCTCTCTCTCCCTGCCCACCCCCCTGACCCCACATGCATGTTGTGATGTATGTGAATGGATAGGCACATAGGTATTGATTTTCTTCTAGCTGTGTTTTGGAGGATGTTCTTCACCTTAAGGATCATTTTACCCGTAATCTTTCTAGAAATGGAGGATGTGGTACTTTCAAGTTTCAGCAACTAATTTTTCCATTTCATTTCAACTCAGTTATGCTTCAATAAAACATGTTCAATACTCAAAAATGCAAACTTATGTTGATTTTTTTGATGAATGGTAACCAGAATGAAGTTGCTAGAGCTATTGAATTAAGGGAAATAATAACCTCTTTAGGTCCAGCTTACATTAAGCTTGGTCAAGCATTGAGTATTCGACCAGATATACTGTCACCTGCTGCAATGAATGAGCTGCAAAAGCTTTGTGATAAGGTAAAGTCATATAATAACCCTCTCTTTATTATCTGTTGTGATTATTTCTTTCAATGAAAATGTGTTTGGGTATGCAACCCTGTTCTTAGATGCAGAAATTCCAAAGGTACACTCAGAAGTACTATAACTTTGAATCATTGAAATGTAGTTAGATTGATAAGAGTTTTTGTACACTGGATGCTCAAATGAGGGCAGTTTAAATATATAGTAATGAATGGTAGTGTTTTAACTATAAGAAGGATGCTTGGCTGCAAAGAGAAGAGGTAATCAGAGGAGTGCATACTATTTGTTGGCTTGCAATGCTTAGAGGGATGAATATGCCCACAGTAGTTCTCTGGTTCTATAAATCTGACAAGAACATTTTGACATGAATAATTTGGAGGTGTTCTTGACTGACTTGCATTTTTTGCTCCCTTTGAGTTTCTTTCCTAAGGAAGGAGAATTTATGCCTAGAAATGCCTGGTCTTGATGTGAACCAAAGAACTTGACCTTATGATAAAGATGATCATTCTGAAATGATTGTAAATGCAGTTATATATATATATATCATGGGAAGTTGGGAACTATAATGCACTCATGGTGATTTTTGCACCAGTTGCTATCGCACAGTCTTGTCCATTCTGTAGGATTTATGTTGCTCACTGTTATATCTGATTTTTCCATTTGTTGATGTGTGAAGGTTCCTTCATTTCCAGATGATGTAGCTATGGCTCTTATCAAGGAGGAGCTTGGCCAGCCATGGCAAAACATATACTCTGGACTTTCTCCTTCCCCCATTGCTGCTGGTAGTGTAAAATTTATGATATTTGTGAATGACCTAATTTAGCCCTTTTCTTTTACTAGTCTCTGATTTTTACTGTGGGATTTCTTTGGCAGCATCTCTTGGACAGGTATACAAGGGTCGGCTAAAAGAAAATGGAGATCTTGTGGCTGTTAAAGTACAGAGGCCTTTTGTACTTGAGACTGTAACCGTTGATCTATACATCATTCGGAATTTGGGATTAGTTCTCCGCAAGTTTCCTCAGGTATTTCTTTGCTAGAAGAGCAGTTGTGGCCACTTGGCTCCATAGCTGAGTCTTTTTCTCTCGCTAGATTGTTATCCATCTTGCAGTTGACCTGACAACATGTAAACCCCTCTTATTCTTTGCAGATATCTATTGACATTGTTGGATTGGTTGATGAATGGGCTTCTCGTTTTTTTGAGGAACTAGATTATGTTAACGAAGGAGAAAATGGAACTCTGTTCGCTGAAATGATGAGGAAAGACCTTCCACAGGTGAGTCTTACAACTTCTAGGCACAGACTCTTTTACATGTGAGTGGGTTTTTAGTTGATGTCCTGTTCAGCTTGATTATCTGGTATCCTGGTTAGTTACTTCAAAATCTTTGTTCCTTTATTTTTAGATTAAATTTAAGCAAAAGGAAAAAGAAAAGAGGATGATAATGCTTATTAAAATAAACAATTACCAGCAGCTTGCTGGAAGTACCTTATTGACCCTTGTTTGCTCACACCTCATAACAAAAAGTTTGCCCACACACACAGAGATGTGCTGTTAGGTGAAGAAATGCAGACCTTTTATTTAGTACACTAAAGACAAATGATTTTGCCTTCGGTTGAGATTGTTGTTGGGAATGCTTTGTTGAAGTTAGACATCTTGTAAATTTCAGGACTTGAATAAAACATCAATCTCTGCATCCAATGATCCTATGATAATGTATATCGGGCCTTTTTTTTTTTTTTTCAACCCATCAATATGAGAAATGAGATGGACTGTTCACCTTCTGTAGAGTTTAAGTCTCTTTGAGTAAAAAATTTTAAGAAAAAGTGAACATAGTGTATGCTTTCTTTTTTGAAATATTCATATGTGTGTTCATGCAATACCATGTATAATATTGCAATTAGGTGGTTGTGCCAAAGACATACCATAAATACACTTCAAGAAAGGTCCTAACTACAGGATGGATTGAAGGAGAAAAGTTGTCACAAAGTACAGAGAGTGATGTTGGAGAATTGGTAAATGTTGGAGTCATATGCTACCTGAAGCAGGTAATATACTCTGCCTATGAATTTTCACTGGCTTATGCATTACATGAATTCACTACTAGGTTTTCACTCCTTCATGATTGACATTATATGCTTCATGTTGAAATATTAATTTTACATATATACTTATGTGTAATTGTTTCTTCATATTTCTTTGCATGTAATTTACTTGGCCTGGAAATGGAACTTTGTTTCATCTGTTTTACATTAGTTCCTTGTAACTGACCTTATGGGATCCCTGTAACAGAATTATTTTAGTTGTTCACTCGTGATGCTTGCATTTCTCATGTACTTTGGCCACTTAACAAGAAAACAGAGCAATTACCATGCCTATATCATTCTTTCTGGTCTTGTGGTTTGTGTGGTAGCATGTAAGCATTGGATGAAGAATGAAATTGACAAAAATTCCATGTTGTAAGCTTCCATTCATTTCTAATGTGCGCATATTTTCATCTAGCAGATGGTGTAAATTTGTGCTAACTATGTCTGGTTGATGTCTTATAATATTGACTTGATGCACTAGCTGCCAACCATGTTGCCTAATTTATAAAATTCATTGCAATGGCAGTTACTTGATACTGGTTTTTTCCATGCTGACCCTCATCCTGGGAATTTGATCCGCACTCCAGAAGGAAAGCTGGCCATCCTTGACTTTGGTAATGATCTGAATCATAAGTATACATGGTAAAAAGGCATCCTTCAACATGGTTAGCTACGTCAAATCCGTATCCTGGTCTGAATTGCTCTTTAGACATTTATATTTTATAAAGACTCCTCATGATGGCACGCCCGACTCCATTCATTCCTTAATTGTGGGGTGGAGTTTGTTCTCCTTGTCCTTTTTGTAATTGTTAAGCATCAATGAGAATATCAGACATTGCAATGTGAATGGCCAGAACTAGAATAATAAAGTTGTTTGGTTGGAGAGCAGTTGTTTTTGTATTTCCGCTCCTGGCATTGCAGAAATATTATCAACAAATATCTTCATAGAACCTTTAAGAAAAGTTGACTTCACATCTATTTGATGAAGTTTTCAACAGTTCTATACTTTGATAAATGATATCGTGTAAGAAGAACTGGATGATAATAATCTTAATTTAGTGACTTTCGTCTAGACTTTTATCTTATTTAAGTAATTTGGCAATTACATGGTGCTTAAAAGCATGTCACCATAGTGGCCTCATGTACTCAGTTCGGTTTGTAACTGTTGTGTACCATGGCTCTCCAGTGTAAAATTATGACAAAGTGCACCTTATTTATGTTGGTTTTGTTCTCAATTATTGATGTTACTTTAATAATATTGGTAAGGCAATGGTACCTTCTTTTTTTTTTCTTGTCTTGTTTGCCCATAAGTTAATCACCTCTTGGTGCCATTAGAATTTTAAATTCTGAGAGATGTTCTATGGGACTATTTGCCTTTTGTAGCCATCATGGCCTATTTGTGTGTGTTCTAACTCTGTTTCTTCTGTGATAGGTCTTGTCACAAAATTGACAGATGACCAAAAATATGGAATGATTGAAGCGATTGCTCATCTTATACATAGGGATTATGGAGCTATTGTCAAAGACTTCGTCAAGCTTGATTTCATTCCTGAAGGGGTCAATTTGGAACCTATCCTGCCGGTACTGGCAAGAGTATTTGATCAAGCTCTTGAAGGTGGGGGAGCAAAAAACATTAACTTTCAGGAGCTAGCAGCAGATCTGGCACAAATAACATTTGACTACCCATTTAGGATACCCCCTTATTTTGCACTCATAATAAGGGCAATAGGTGTTTTGGAGGGCATAGCTTTGGTAGGGAATCCTGATTTTGCTATTGTTGATGAGGCCTATCCTTATATTGCACAGGTATGAGTTGCAGTGCTGCAACTGGCCTTTTTGAACATTTCCTAGTAATGATTGCTTTAATCTCTATATTTTCCTGCTAGTGGGGAGTGGGCTTCCAGATGCCCCTGTGGGTTTTCTCTGATTAAAAATATACTCAATTGTTTCATTTATTTAACTTCTAGCGTTTTCATGCTAAATAATGTAGCAGGGTTGTGAAGTCCTTTGCTCTAATAAACAGATTCACTTTTTAACTAGAATGTTTCCTTAGCTTTTGAAAAAATAATTGAGTTGGTTGCTCTTCTGCCCTTCAATAGGAAGTTTGATTTGATCTAAGTGGCTGGTGGCACTTAATGACAGATCTCTTTGTATTCAAAGATCAAAGGATGCATTGCATAACTTCATGAAAACTATTTGATAGGGATTACCAAAATTCTACATGATATCATTTTAGAGTTGTTTATCATGTTCTTTATTTGTTCCTTTTTTTTTTCCAGAGGCTCCTCACTGATGAATCCCCTCGCCTGAAAAATGCTTTACGCTATACAATTTATGGGAAAACTGGTGTATTTGATGCTGAAAGATTCATTGATGTCATGCAAGCTTTTGAGAATTTCATTAATGCAGCAAAAAGTGGAGGGGGAGAGAATTTGAATGGGGACATGGCTGAAATTGGTATTCCCCAAAGTTCTACAAGTTATATTCTTCCAGTATTTCCATTTAGTACATCTCAACCAGCACAGCCTATGCGAACAAGAGTGGCCTTGACATTTCTTCTTTCTGAGAAGGGGAACTTTTTCCGAGAATTTCTTCTGGATGAGGTAGCTCAATTGATGCCCATATCTTTTAGCTAATGTGTGAATAGCCTTGTCCGCATAAATTCGGCTTGCTTTTTTGCACATCCTGGATGTCTGACAATCAATAGTTTTGGGCAGATTGTAAAGGGTATTGATGCCGTTACAAGGGAACAGTTAGTACAAATTATGGCAGTCCTTGGCATGGGAAATACTGTCCCAGTTTTTAGCATGGTTCCTGGGCCCTTTAGGCCTGCAGCCCTTCTGCCAACAATAACTGAGGAGGACAGAGTTATTTTAGATAATGTTCGAAAAGTGGTTGAATTTTTAACGGCAGGAAGTTCAATAAGGAGGACATCAAATCAGGTACTTGCACATTTAGACAATGCATCTTAACTGCCCTTTCAAGGTGCATGTTTGTGAATAGAATCTGACTCTATACCAGTGAGAATTCTGATTATATCAGTTGCTTTAGATGTGCAGTCTGGGATGGTATCTTATAGCGGTTTTCGTTCTATTGTGTGTGTTGAACAGGTTCTAAATGTAGCTCAGATTGTACAAGAACTGCTTCCCGTTTTGCCAGGCATAACAGCCACAGTGCTCCCTGAGGTGCTGAGTCGGCTAACTTCTCGAGTAGTAGCTCGCTTCATTCGAGATGCATTTTTGCAGCGGTAATCAATGTTCTTCAGCTCCACTAAGTCAAGTCCTGCAAATTGTAAATTTTGTATATGAATTGGAACTAAAAAAGTGATATAACATGCGTCCATCTCAGTCTCTGACAAGTCCTATGTGAGCGATCTATGGCTCGGAGATTTGCCTAATCTTCGGCATTTGCAATTGAGGAGTTAGGAGCGGGCAAAGCTTTGAAGCTCTGATCGCCCTTTTTTGTGGTTATCAAGCTTATAACCCAATGTCGGGGCTTATTCTTAATCATGGAGTGTCATTTAACCATTTCTGATTCATATTTACGCCATGAATGGACTGCGAAGAAAAATACATCGAGTGCAAACAACTCTCAGCTTTTGACGCCCGGTATTCGTCGTAATCGCTGGATCGACATCGGGGTGCGGTATTCGGTTTCAGCAAGGGGTGAATAACCACATATGAAAATTCACGAGAATCAGTCGGCATTTTAATTTATTCTGTACTTCATAACAACGTAGAAAAACATCTGCAGCATAATGGATTTTCGCCGCCTCTGTGCTGAGTTGAAATACCAGGACTCGGAGTGTTATTTTGGAGTAAGTTATCCACGTCTAAAGCGTAAATCTAGAAAAAATGTTTCAAATCCGACCATGTATTTGTTCCGCATGGGATTGTAGACAAGTTTGGCGAATTCTATGTCACCATAGATTTCTCCCGGTTTCGCCGCAACTTTGTCTTGACATGGGACTGGAGATTGGAATGATCCTAATCTGTGTGTACAAGCCAAGAAAAGGAAAACAAGCGTATTCTTTTGGTATCCAGTTCAGGCCGACAGAACCCCAGAATTCTCTTTCTGATCGATTCTTATTTGACTCGAATGACCTGTTCTACCTCGATAAACCTTGCCCATGCGGCACAAATTCAAAATTCTGAAATTTCTAGCAAATGATATACCCGAAGTAGCCCAAACAATCCACAAATTCTTTATAATGATCAATAAACTTAGGGTGAGAAAGCTCAGACTTCTTAAAATGAAGCAGTCTAGCCCGATGGTTTTCTTCACTAAAGCACCTTCATTGTAATGTGCAAGCATTGCTCTTCAACATTTCAAGCCCCGAGTGATATATCAGTTGACCTTAAAAGTCTTTGAATTCAATGTTTCTTGCTATCCAAAAGTAGCCTCTGTACATTCGCGAAGAAAATCCCATTTTGCGTCATTGACGAGTAGACTGATTACTTTCCCATGCTCTGTGGGTCCTTAAGGCAATACCTTCTCCTCTTCCTGATGAAACTGAACATAATACACAAATTTAGATGTGAAAATGGAATAGTGTAATTCAGCCAATTATTAATAGTCTCAAGAAAAAAGCGGTAGTCTCTGCTCTCCCGATGCAAATGAAATAACGCTCCTCTTCAGTGGAGATATGTGGTGTGCAGCGTGAAATGCAGCAGCTCGTAGTATATTCAGGGGCCCAAAATCTACAGAGTATGCTTTCTGAAAACCATCCAAAATTGCGATCATGGGAACATTCAATAGTTTCCTCTCTGCTTCATATTTCTTCAAAAGTGATACCTGCATAAAGCCCATCAAGTGTTTGAGTACTTCAACCATCACCGTCAGTAAGCAAAGCAGAAAAACATGGCAATAGATATTCCATGATCAAATTCAATTAAAAACGAACAAATTAGAAGATAAAATACCTCCCCAATATCTGCGCCCACTGCAATACCTTCACTAACAATTCTTGAAAGAGCAAAGGCATCTCCAAAGCCCAAATTGACTCCTTGACCAGCTAAAGGATGAACAGTGTGAGCTGCATCACCAATCAGAACAATGCGCTTTGAAGCATAGTCATTAGCATGCATTAAAGATAATCGAAATGCCATTCTAGCAGATGCCAACTTGACCACTTTGGGTGGAATTTCAAAAGGCTCATCAGCTGATAATGTCAAATTTCCCCTAAGCCATGAAAACATGTGTGCACCACCCAATATGCTGGACTTAGGATGTGGACCATACCCATAATCGAGAGCATGATTTACAGCTTTCACAAAATCTTCCTCGTTCATTGACTTACGATCCACTGATTCTTTCGGATTCATAGTCCAAACAATATTGCTAAACTTATCTCCGATCGGCAAAAGTGCAATTGGACCAGTTGGCAGAAATCGTTGCCATGCACATGTGTTTTCTACAGAATGCTCTACAGTGCATGTGACTGCATTCTGCAAGTAGTCCCACCTTGTTGTTTTAAATCCTGCCAACTCTCTAACTTGTGACTTGGACCCATCAGCTCCAACCTGCAATCATTGTAATATAACACTGAACATCCCATTGTTGATGACAAGCATTTTCTAGCAGCTTGGCAACTACACAATAGTTCATTGATATACATTTATATGCCGACACACGGAAACAAAAGAGCTACAAACTTTATTACAGCAAGCAAGTTAAATTACCACCAACTTTGCATACAAGCTGCTGCCATCACTCAGTTCTAGCTTTGTTAATTGCCCTCTACCATACAATGTTTCTTTTGATGACATGCTGTCTGAACCCAAGGATGAAGGGCTTGGATAGAGAGACATTGAAGTCAATCGAGAAGGGTAAACTGTCTTCTGGAAATCTGTATCCTGCAGGTTTTGACAAGGTGAGACATTGAGGGCCAATATTATAGATTCAAACTCTAGTTCCATAGCAGTCACATTGATTTAATTAACAAGAATGATATCAAACACAAAGAAACACAAGTTTTATGCTCACATGTGATTCTGTTATGGCAAATGCATTTGTTTAAACAAAGCTTTGTGCATTGGAGTTACAGAAATGAAAGGCAATAAAAGCATGAATAATTATTTCCGAGGTACTCAGCAGGTCCGATGAATGAGCAGGAGTTGACTTTTCTAACGGATAGTAACTGGTAAGAATTAATAAAAAAGGTAAAAAATTAACCAAAAGACTCTGGGAAAAATAATACCATGACAAAGCAAAAGATATTTAATAAGAACAGGAATATTTAGCAAAACAGGAGGGAGCAAGGGATTCCCTTAAATGAAAACATAAAACATAAATATATAAAGTTACAAAGGAGAATACCTCGATACATGACAATAGAGAGCTATGTAGCACCTTATTCTCCACTACACACCTATATCATAAGTCTAAGTTTAACATCAACTGGCTTTAGTAACAAAGGATTACAAAATAGCACTGGTTACCTCACCACAGGAATACTTACCCTAGAGCTTCTTTGTTTACATCTCCTGCATCATATTTTGTGTATCCCAATCCAGTGTAGTCCCAAACCTACAAAAAAGTAACACAAGGTTAATTGAACAGTATCAAAGTTTCGAAGATGTCATTGATCAATTTCTTTTATGATAAATGAATGTTTGTTTCAAGAAGAAAGAATGGAATGGAAGACATAGTACTGAATATTTCATGCTCAGGAACAAAGTTAACCAACCAAACTTTCAGTCAACCAAGCAGCACCAACAATTAGAAAAGTCATATCCTCCAACATTCTACTCCAACTCAAATGCCACAATTGATCCACCATTCTAAACCCCATTTTAGCCAGGTAAATCTATCCACCAGAATTTCCACTGTCTTAAACATTATCCAAGGTCAAAGCCATGTCTGTAAGCCTCCATTGCCAAAAAGCAACTGCAGAAGGCAGACAAGTCCTCCGGATATCTTTCTAAGACACGTTGACTCTACACCCTATAGCCTCAATTGAAATTGCACAACAAGAAGATTTTGCACCAAGATACAAACTATATCTCTAAATATCCCATGTGTTTGAGTCAGCCAGAATTCTCAGTGTTTTAGCACCAACTCAAGAGAGAAGACAGGGAGCCTTTAAGAGAGAACAAGATTTGCATAACGTTTTAGCAGTACGATTTACCCCATCAGTTTATTTCCAATTAATGAGTTGCATCACTAGGTGGGTAACAGGAGTGCAGAAACATAGGCAACATTAGTTCTTTTCAACAATTCATGGCACATCAGAATCAGAATAAATAATGCCAGCTATATTTAACTTACAAGGACATGGTTTTTCTTTTTTTTTTTCTCCAAAAAAAGAGAAAAAGCAATAATGATCACCTGCATCTTATCAAAAAAGGCATGTCGATGCTGTTGAACATACTGCCAAGCACCAACATCTGCAAATTGCAATCCCAAATAGGTAATGTTAGGATTCTGCATCCATAAACTGAGTTAGTCATTTGCTTTGTATTTGATCAGGAATGATAAGCACATTAAACTTAATACCTTTGAAAAAAGATATAGTAGCAGGAGTGACCGCACTGACCCGTGGATCAGGTGGGTCCTCCTTCTTGATGCACAATTTACCCCTCAAAGCAGGATTGCTATCAACAATGGCAACAGTCAAATGCTTTGTCAATGGCATGGTTGCTGCAAACCATCAATAAGAATGCATCAGACGAATCACTTATATACTAGAATTATGAAAACATCTACGAGAACCTTTCAGTCTTTTGCAATAAATAAAATCGACAATAATACAACAATAGAAGTAGATCACTGCTAACTGAGCGCTAATACTACACAATTACATATCCAAACAATTACACAATTACAATTACCTACCCAAAGAACAAGCCAGGGCCATTCCAACCATGCCTCCCCCAACAATAGCAATGTCATATGGCTTGACATTACAAGCAAAACTCTGCTTGTTCTCTGCTTCCTAGGACATTAAAAGAGATTTTTTTTTTAAATAATAATAAATCACCACTCCTCATAATAAATTAAGACAAAAATAAACTTATCAAAAGAAATTTAAAAAGAAAAAAGTCATCTAGATCAATGTTTAAGAGAGAAAAAAAAAAGATACATAAAAAATTTTTACATGGTTATTAGGCTGGGTCGAAGCAGAAGCAGCAGCAGCAGTAGATGCTTTGGGAACTCCACCACTGCAGAGATTCTTCCGTAGGAGTCTCCATTCGCCGCCGCCGCGGCCACCGCCAAGTTTCCTCAGAATCGCTCTGAAGATGTAAAAAAAATAAAAATAAAATTGAAGTTGAATAAGATATTCGAATAACGAGAAATGATTTTATGAGAGAATTTGAGAATAGAATAATACCTGTTCATTCCTGCTAGAGCTCTGGAGCTCTGGTGATTTTTGATCTCTGATTTTTTTTTTTTAATTTTTTTATTTTTTATATTTTAGTTGAGCAAGAGAGTGAGGGAAATGGGCCGTCACTGGGCCCGATGTTAGCCCAGTCACTACCATTTTTCCAAGAATTTTAGTTTGTTTCACTTTTTTTTTTTTTTTAGTATTAATTGGGGTTATGATTATTATTATTATTATTATTAAAAAAAACCCAGAAAAATGTGCAAATTATCTGACAGTAGTAAATTTAAAGCATCCAAGTTCGCATCTTCTAGATGAGAATGTGAGAGAGACCCCCCGGCTACATCAACTACTGAATATTATTAAACCAACACGCAATGCAGCTGTGATTTTCAATCAAATGTCAACGGCAAATAAATTCTAAATCTACTTGGGGTTGTTATTATTGTCCGGCTAAATTCAACTGACCCCTCTTTTTTTTTTTTTTTTTTGTGTTGTGCTAGTCAAAAAAGACTTGAGAACTTCTCAAACTTGATAACTTTATTTGTACAGTAACATGGAGGAAGATTTACACGGTTTATCTTAATCTAAACAAAGGTAAGCAATTGATGTAAGGATTATGAAATTTAATTATCCATGCACTTCAAATTAACCACATAGAGTTCCTCCTTTAAAAAAGAAAAAAAAGAAAAGAAGAAAAGAAAAGAAAAACCACATAAAAGCTCACCAATAGAACAACTCAGCGAATTTGCCAACAGGTTGTCATTTTCAAGGTCATTGAGGCAGAGCCTTTTCTAATCAAGGCAATTACAATAACTGTAAACAGTAACGAATCCTAAAGGTCTAAAAATAAAAAACCATACATACCTCTAAAAGCCTTATAAGATGTATGGTTGTGCAATGCGCTTAAAAGAGGGGAAAAATAATGGGACCAATGTGATGTTTAATCAACTCTACACCATACATGGCGCGAGTTAAAACCCTCTCGCGCGCGCGCACACACACACACACACTGCAAATTGCAAACACCAAAAGAGTCGTTAACACTATTCTTTTTTCCTTTTCCCAACCACACCCATCATAATCATCATCGTCATCATCATCATTCTCCCTTTTTTCCTCGTCTGCGCAATGCTCACAGGCTTCAAGGGCCACTCCAAAAGCAAAGACAATCACAAGAGAAAAAAAAAAACAGACTAGACGCAGCCCGTTGCCAACTCTATCAAACAATGAACGTATTCCCACTTATAGTCAAAAGTTAAACAGCAAAATATAACCTTTATGTTTCACCCCATCTCTCTCAGCTGCACCACTAATGAGTGCTGAGGGCAAAAGCAAAAGACCACAACAATAATTGGGGGAGGCATGGCCGTGATTTTGGTACATGCTTCAAGGTGTATTTGGAATTGGAATTGTTGGTGTAGTTTGAAAATTTTATATTTTATTAATATTTAATAAATTATAAAATTTATTTTAAATAAAAATATATTTCTGTTTCAAAAATATAATATTTTAATATTATAAAATAACGTTAGTATTATACTATAATTTAATAATTTTTATTTTTATATAAAATAATTACATTTTAATTATATAGTAAAAGATTTTTTTTTATAATTATTTTTTATTTTATTAAAAATTTTTGTTTATTATTTTAAAAAAATAATACAATTAATTAGTCTATCAATAGTAAGTTTCGCTAACCTTAACTCTGCCAATAGCAATAACAAAATTAAACTAGCGTCTCAAACAGACCCTATGTATCCAATCATCGTTGTCCAACCTGAAGACCCAACATTGACCCCGTCATCCAAAATATGGCCGTCCACTGTCATAGATTCAAAGCAAACCATAATCATTCGGAGAGACAGTAACAATATATGGATTCTCTGTTTGCTGATTGCATTTGTTTGTTCTGATACAGATTCATCAGCCCCATCCAAGGCTGGTCCTGGTATCAACAAAGATAAAGACAAGGAAAGTGTTCGAGTTCAACCATTTTGTCGGCACTCCTGGCGGCCTCGGCGCAAAGCAGCTGCCCTGCTTTAGCGTGCTCTTGCTATGCACCTTCAAGGGATTTTAGCAAAGAATGTGAAGAGAGCAGTAGAACGAACCACAACAGGACGCGACCCCCAGCAGAGAAGAGAGATGGGGTCAAGGAAGAAGTCGATTGTAGTGGATTACAGGGTCAAGAAAACAGCAATGGTCACGGTGAGGCCTATGCTCTAAAGAGCAATCTCAAGAAAACTACAGAACCAGAGGAGAATAAATTGAAGATGGCAAGGAGGAAAGTGAGTTGGCCTGATGCTTATGGCAAAGATATTGCGCATGTTCATGAGTTTGAGCCAAGGTAAAAAAAAGGAAAAATCATTCCTTTGTTATCATCTTTTTGCATCATGGGTTAGATTGATTGTGCTAGATAATTGAAGCCCCAATACCATTGTCAAAGAGAAATTACCACCCATAATTATCTTTATCTTCAACGGTTACTCGGCGGCTTTCTCATTACTTATTATTAGTTAGTGTAGATTGTGGCAATAGTGGTAGGTCTTTCTCCACGGTATGAATCATCCATAATTACCATATCAAACTCTTGAGGCCAACCCACATTCAAAAGCGTAGTTTCAGCTTGGACTAAATTAGCAGATTTCTGACATACTTTTTATAATGTGAATAGCATCTCTGAAGAAGAACTTGAAGGAGTAAAGAATTCTTGCATTTGTGCAATCCAGTGAAACCAGAAATACAAGGTATGGCATCTTGTTCCATAATGATTGAAAGCAAGTTTTGAAATTGAATCTCATTAGTATGTTACTTATTGTTTTGGGTAGCTGCCCTTTTTTTTTAACCAAAAGTCCAATCCATGCTTAAATGTACAAGTTCAGCCAAGAGACGCGGAAGATGACAAACTCAAAATATAATCACTTGACTGAAAGTAAATCTGTGTGCTTATGAATTAGACAATTAGATAATTATTCTAGTGAAAAATCACTTTAGACTGTGAAAAATTATACAACTACATAGCTATAGTGAATTAGATAATTAGATAACCAAATACCATTCTATGTCAGTGCTCTATCCTTCCAACATGTCCGAGTCAAGTGCATGCTAATTTTGTTACTCCGAAGGAGACTTACAATCGCTATGTTTTTCTTTACCATGCAGGTGGATCGCTTGATGATTTAATCTCCACGAATTTCATGTTAGTCTCAATTTATTCTTTCCGGTCAAATTAAAATCCACTAAACCGAATGTAGTTAAATTGCGGCTGACAGTTAGCTTAATTCATTTTATCTTTCGGTATCAGTGACTTTTCATATATATATATATATATATATATATATATATATATATATATATAAGATTTATTTAATTTTGAATAATATAATTTAAAGAATATTTTTATCCTTATAAATCGTATATTCATTCTCAATATCACAACACGAAACTTCTCAACATTAGAACATAAAACATCTATTCAAAATTAGAACAAGATACACACTCAAATTTGAAAAAAGAAAAAAGAAGAGAAAAAAAGTAAATACAACTTAGGTGAGGACTTTTTCTTATGTGTGAAATCCCTTCTCCACTGAAATTGCTTCCCCTTAAGGTCTTAACAGCTTAACACTACTCTAAAGACAATAATGCTCCAAAAAGAGAAACCACGACCGGATAGTCAAGTATGGAGATCATCACAACACTGAAATTCACTCTGAGTCTTGTCATTTTGTCAGCAGAACTGAAAAATCAGAATTTGAATTATTGGACTGCAATGGAGTAAACAACATCCACCAAGGACAAAGCAATCGTTGTAATAATCACAATATATCTTTCTTTTCCTTCCTTTTTACCCCACAATTATATACCAAATTTTCCCCAAACACAAGGGATCATTTTTACTTTTCTTTGGGTTACAATATCACAGTGGCATGGTACTCTTCCCTGTTTGTTTTCTGCCTGCTAAACACTATTTTACATCTCGGCTCACTCTGACCCTAACTTCAACAATTCTGATTTCTCGCTTTCTTTGATTTGTTCTTCTCCTGCATCTTCTTTCTCTTTGCTTCAGCAGAAACCCAAGTATAACCAGGCGGAATAACAAATGGATCCTGATTGTTCTCTATCCCACTGCTGGAACTACCAGTTGATGAGCTAGGGCGGTAAGGGGCTTTTATCCACTGAAACCAAGATGAACTTGAGGAATGTGTCATTGCTGGGCTTTCTTGTCCTGCAGCAGCAGTAGGGCTAGAAGGGGGTGTTGCAAATTCGTCCAACTGCTGTAATTCTTCAAACTTCGTAAATGTAACAAGTACTCTGATGGTGGGAACCACCGGGATGGCAACCTGGACGAAACAGAGAAGTCAGAGAGCATCTTGACAGGTCAAAAGGAAAGGCTAAATGGCAAATATAAGCATGCGGGGACATGGCCTAGGTAACGACTTTGTCTATCACTGGCCATCACCCAAGTTGGCGTTGCTTTTTAGGGTCATTAGGCCTAACAAACATACCAATGAGCAACAGTGTAAATATTGGTAAGGAACTCTCCACACACTAAATTCCACAGCATCTCTATAACATGGCAAAGACTAGCGTCCATAGTTTGACCTCCCATTATACATTAGAAGTATCACATATAATGTAAGAAGCACGGAAACACTACAGCTTCTGCACTATGCACTGATTTTACAATGTGTTCAAGCGCCAGACCAAGTTCATTAACTGCCTTCGGGTCATGTACCATTTCACTCCTTAGTATTTCTTTAGAACCAAGCCAACCAAAATTGGTCATGCTTGTGTCCAGTTCTCGGATGATCCAATCACAAACCTCATGTAACTGCTGAAATTGTGTCTTGTTTACTAATCTAAAAGCCCAAACATTTAAAATGTAATAACACCTAACCAGTAACTAGATCAGTGTCAGGGACCAATCTCCAACTTCCACAAAAGGCTTGGACTAAACACAGGGCAATACAGATGGACATCACAATCCACCTTTTGTACTATGAGTATCCCTCTCTCCCCACCTCCCAAGCAACATTTAAGGTTTAATAACAATGCTCCTAATAACAAGATCAGTCACAGGAACAGATCTCCAACTTCCACAAAAAGAAAAAAAGGCACTAAGTGCGGGATAGCACATGCAGATATTACAAGCCAGCAGTTGTACCACAATTATCCCTCCATCCAAGAGATCAGTTAAAAGTACCCATAATAACAAAATGCTGTCCGCACATCCAGTAAAGACACAAGAAGATCATCAGAACTCAATTGCAAGCACAAGTTTACAAATAATTCCAAAACCCAGCTAAGAAAGTTGTTATAATAAGCAATTGACAAGTTTACAGGTGCAACAGAAGTCATTAATATATACACAAATAAATCAGTATGGAAAGTTCATGCACCATTGAGGAAGAACTAAAAATCCATAAGCCTCTAATAATAGTGATTTAAATACTTTGCCCGACAAAAAGAATAAGCAAACTCTAAATCTTGATTACTGTAACTAGTAACTCAAGGAAGGATCAGCAAATCCTTCTATCCAAAAAAGAGGGGAAAAAAATACAAATGTATTGTACAAATGGTTTGACAATTTCCACTCCATATAAGAATACAGAGGATGAGAACCAATTATGTAGCATCTACATTGAGAATTTAAGTATTGTATACATCGTTGGCCCAATCTTTTGCAGGAGCTACCTGTAACAACAAATTCGCAAAATTAAATTGTTTATCATAATTATCAGCTCTTGCAGGCTACTCAGGCTAAAAGAAATGATCAACCTTCAATTAGGCAAGGATACTTAAAAAACCTTGCCAAAGGCAAACAACCAGGTTAAGACAAGAACCTCATGCACAAAAACACAAGTATCAGAAAATTTTGTGAGAAGATTACAGCCCAACCCTTCCCCTGATCCAATAAGTGTGAGAGCCTCGAGCACTGGAAATGCCTTATTTGTAGTCTTAAAACACTCCATTGATGATGCTTATTTCTCAGAAACTACAGAGACATGCCAGCCTCCACCATATTCTCCACATCAGATCAAAATCTCTATTTATGGCCCATCTTAGACAGCAAGTAGCAGTGGAATTTGATAGGAAAAGGTGGCGTATGGAAAATATAAGAAACAAAAAACAACAATATGAAAGTTAAAACTGGTAAGCAATTTGTACTAAGATATTATACATGTGATTCAGGTATTCTTCAGGTGAATATAAAAGGACAGCACCATACCCTGACTGGAAAAGTTCCCATAGGAAGTTTTGTGGTCAGAAGCTCTCTTATACGACGAATTGCCTTCACCTTGTTGGCAAGAATGTCAAGTAATGGAAGAAGTTCCTCGGTTTGCAATGGGAAGTTTGAAGAAAGCCAGAGAGTAGGCCTCAATCCTTTCTTATACTCGTTCTCACAACTTCCTTCCATGTGCTGATTACAGCTTTCAGAGCTCATAGAAGTAGATGTCTTTGTATCTCTTCCTTTCCGATGGTCATCCTGCACAACAATTTCCATAGAATGTTTTCCTGATTTAGGCTGACTTCCAGATTGGGAGTCCCCCGATAAATCACTGACCTTCTCATCCACACAGAGGGAACTTCTTGGTGGAACAATTTTCTTCAGCCCTTCATCTTTTGGTTCTCCTTTTCTCCATCCACCAAACCATCCCCTTTTCTCCTGTTTAGTCTCTCCATTTCTGCAACCATTCCCATTCTCTATAGAAATCTCCCTATGCTCATAACAACTATGATGATGCACCATAACCCCATCACTGTTCTCATTGCTTAATTCTGAGGCATCCAGTTTCAATACGGCTTCAAGTTGCCTTCTTTCTTCTTCTGTCAAAATGTCGTTGAGCTCTTCACTGTCTGTTTCATTTTCATTGCAAGAAGAGAAGGACTCGTTGTCAGTCATGGCCCCTGGGACCCTTCTGGATTTTATGCTGATGACCACGTTGTGCATATCATAGACCTTTGCCTTCCAGGGTCCGACACTTTCCATTTTCTCCTGCCTCCTCCATGTCAACTGTGGCATAAGAACTGCCTGAGTCACATCAATCCCTGGCCTGAATATATTTGTTTGAGACATAGCAGCTACTTCTTCTTTAACCTCTTCCTCAGTTGCTGGAGAACCAGCACCATCTAATGCATCCATCACCTCCTTGTCCTTGTGTGATATCATGCAAAGTGACCCTGAAGGAACTTTACCATCCTCAGACCCATCACCAAGAAACAGGATACTTTGATCAGAACGCTGGATCTTAAATCCATCAAAACCAGCAAGAGTCATATCTGCTCTCAGATTTGCACCCCTCTTCCAAACTTTGTAAGTATCTGAAGGAGCAATCCTTGAAATGAAAGGTATCACAGAGCTCTCAAACTGAAATGTAATCTCCATGTAGAAGTCCCTCATCCTTTGCATGGTTGTCACTAAGCGAGGCAATCTCCTACACCATTTCACCCATGCCAAAGGCTGGTAATGTCTTATTATAGTCATTGCAATCCTTTCTTCTCCATTGCAAATTGCTTCTTGAAGTGCACTCCACCCCTGCTCATTCTGCAAGCTCCAATCTGCACCAGCAGCCATAAGCATCTCAGTTGCAGTCTCATCACCCATTTTGACAGCCAAGTGAAGAGGGGTATTGCGGTTCGGGACATCACGCCTATCAATCACACCAGAGATGGTATCAGCTTTCTCTTCTTCAGCCAATGAAGCTGCCTCATTTTGAATACAAGAAGGATCATAAAGTCGCGGAAGGCCATCCAGTATCTTCCCAAGGCTGGCATAATCTCTTGTAGCAATGGCCTTATGTACAGGACTATGTGCATATCTTGAAACATCAACACCCGCCATGCCTCAGGACTGTTTAAAGATCAACCGAGAGAAGTGATTAACAATCACAATCAGAATTCGACCATCAAGTCCCTTTAAAAGCCAATTGTAAATGATATAAAACAATAAGTAAAATAAAATCAGGGAAAAAAAAGGAATAGTGTAAAATAACCAGAACCATTCAACTTTTTGCTCTTATACAGGCCATTGAACTAGATGAATAGCCCTAAAAGATAATTCATCACCAAAATAAGAGTATTGAGGAAAATCTCGCAATCTTGCTTGGTAAAGGACCATACTCGGTTCAATATTACAACCACATAGTACCTAAAAAAACAAAAAGAGAGAGAGAGAAAGAATAAAACAAAATAAAACGAAAACGAAGAGAAAAAGAACAATACACAAAAACAAAGACAGTTCCAAGAATAACAATCTTTAACAGCCAAAGTCGAAGAAATTCCGAGGGCCAAGAAACCTTCACCTTCGCTAAAGAACCACAAGATGCTGCAGAAGAGTCTCAGGCACCCAGAACCCCGCCTCTCTCTCTCTCTCTCTCTCTCTCTCTCTCTCTCTCTCATACACACACACACTCTCTGAAGAGAGAGAGAGAGAGAGCCTTGTGATCCAATCTAAGATCAGACAAGTTAAAGAACAACCATGTGGGGATGTACGTGAAATATAACTCACTACAGAAGAGGTTAAAATAGATATATATATATATATATATATAGATATAAGAAAAAAGGATTATATCAGAAAGAAACAGAGGTAGGGACTATGGAAGAGATATTGGAAAGATGCAAATCAAGAAAGGAATAGAAGAAAGCAACAACAAAACCCAATCATTCAACCAAAACCCCCCACTTCAAAATCAAAACCCAGAAGAGAAATAAAAGGAAATCAAAAACCCTAGAGCTTAGAATGAAGAGAGAAAAAGAAAGAATCAAAGTTTAGACACCGTTACAACTTACAAGTATTTATCAGGAAGATGAAGCAAAGCACAGAGAGAGAGAGAGAGAGAGTACAATAACAAAAAGTGGGGCCGAAGGTTAAATTGCATATCAGTGAATGTCATTGAAGCTGGCAGAAGAAGCACAAGGTGGAGGATAAAGGAGGCTCTTTTGCCCCCCCCCCCCTTTTTTTTTAATTAAAAAAGTTTATTTTTTTACACCTAAAGTAAATTTATTTGGGTTTCAATTTTTTTTATGGGAAATTTGTCTTCTTCTTCTTCGTTTCTGGTATTTTGTTGAAGAGAAAAGATTAAAGAAGAGGAAGGAAATGTGATGGGGAGGCAACATTAAAGCGGCAATCAATTAGAACTCAATTCCTAATAGTCCTGTCCTAAACGGATTTTACATTTGGTTAGGAAACATAACGAGTGAAGCAATCTTTACTGGAAGCACAATTTCAGAATTTAACCAAGAAATTAGACACAGCAAGAATTTCAGGATTTCTCCTCCTAGTACCAAGCTACTTCAGGTAGGAAGCAAGTGATAACTGAATTACAACAGCATTCAATTGATGCAATGATGTAACAGATTTAGATATTGAAACCGTGTGGAGGGATACTATTGTCAATGCCATCCTTAAATAGTTCATTTATGAACGCGAGAGCTTGGCAATCAAGATCTTAAGTGGATGGATTAAGTGTGTAATCTGCCTAAAAGAGTAGAATTAAGGTCATCTGTCACTAGTTTGCTTGGCTTTGGCACGTTTCAACGAGAGTGCATTAAAACCAAACTCTAAGAAAAAGAAAATTACAAACTTTCTTCTTAAACGAACAAAAAATTAAAAAAAAAAAAAAGAAAAGAAAAGAGCGGCTCAGAAGGAGTTTCTGTTGCCCTCTTCGTCACTTTAATTTGCCTGGTCCAAACTGAGCAGCTATCATCATCATCATGCAATTCCTTAATACAAACGCCACTATGTTTTAGCCACCTTGTGTTTTTTAATTTTTATTTTGCAAATAAGTTTTTCCCTTTTCGTCTTGTTTGAACTATTCGTATTTGGTTTTCAAATAGTTTACCATTTCAAAGATGACCGATGGAAGTCGGAAAATATAAAAAGTAGGCAATTATACGAGAACTTTGAATTCTAGTGTATGCCATGTCTAACTTGCACTGCTGCCTTGACCTTGCTGTTGCTAGTTTAGGCTTTTGTTTCAGTACAATCAAGAATCATCGGGAGAGTTGTCTAGATGCTCTGTTCCTCTATAGGAGCTCACGCCAAATTTAACTATACTGAAAATATTATATAAGAACGTACAACAATCAATGAGCACTTCATTTACAGCAGTCCGAATCTGAATTGCCATACCCAATTCTTAATTTTCGTCCCAAGACGGGAGGAGTAGAATCTTACCACAAATGTTTTGATGGGAAATGCGTGAGTTTAAAATTGAATTTTTTTTAAAATAAAATTTAAATAAATAATAAATTTATAAAGTTAATATTATATTTTAATTTAAAATTATAAAATATTAAATTTATTTATATATTTTAATTATATGTTATTTATTTTTAATATAAACTTTTTTAATTATACAAATTTATATATTTATATTATTAAAAAATCTTTTTTATATTGAATTTATTTTTTTCTAAAACATATTAAAAGTTCATAATCACTCTATTAAGCGTATAAGTAAATTAATTTACTTTTTTAAACATTTTTGCATATTGGTTGGCAAGTCAACCTGACTGCATTTGATTTATTATATGTTCATATTTAAAATCTTAATAAACTCTTATTTAAATGGAGTGTGTGTCTATTAATTTTCAAAAATCATAATTAAGTATATACATATTATCACATTTATTTTGAAATTATATTTTTACTTTAGACTTTTGCTTATAATAAATGTAACTTATTTTTTTCTTCTTTACAAAATGTGTATTTATCAATATTTTAAAAGTCATATTCAAGTGTATATGTATTATTATTTTTATTTTGAAATCATCTCTCATTAATCCACTTTGTGTGTTTATTCACAGTGAATGTAATCCATCTCATCTTGTTTTGTGGACTTTGACGAGGAAATGCAACAGCCCAAAACCATCTTATGAACTTTTACGGAAAAATACGATAGTCCAAAATCAGGTAAATTTTTCACTTTGGATTTTTGCTCCTCGTGAATATAATTCATTCTTTTTTATGGATATGCATCCATCAATATTTTAAAAGTCAGGCTAATCCATTTCTCCCATTTCTTTCTTTCTTATAGATTCTGATGGAGAAATGTAATAGTTTAAAATTGCATTATGAACTTTGATAGGAAAATATGAAAATTCAAAAATTAAAGAGAAACTTTACTTTAAATTTTTATTATTTGTAACTATAATTCTTGTTTTTTTTTATAAGGTGTATGTTTGTTGATATTCTAAATTACACTTAAATATATGAATATTATTATTTTTATTTTATAAAGCATATTCTAAGTATATAAGTATTATTATTTTTATTCTAAAATTATCTCTTACTACTTTATTTTAAATTTTTATTTTTAATAAATGTAATTCATTTTTTTTATTAACTTCGATGAAAAAATACAAGAGCACAAAATCATCTTATAAAGTTTGATGAAAAAATGTGAAAATTTAAGATTAAATAAAAACTTAAATAGCATTAAAGTAAATAATAAATTTATGAACTCGTCACATTTAAAATTTTAATAAAATGTACTACCTATGGTTTATGGGAGAGTGTATAATATAGTAGAGAGTTCAATTAATTTTACCACTGTAAAAGTTTGGGTAGGTGGAGCCTAATTGAAGCCTGGCAACTAGATACCATAAATGTTCCATGTGATTAATTTGCAACATGATCAACAATAATAGCTTCACATCCAGCTTGACTTTCAGCTTGGCAAGTTGGCCGCACACTAGCTTCATTTTTCTGTCTTACGGCTATTCGGTAAGCTTCATTAGCATATTATTGTTAGTTATTTACAGTGTTATGTAATGTTATTTTGTTATTTGGCAATAACAAATCTTTTGATCTCAAATTTAATTGAGGATGATTCCACAATTTTTTTTTTTATATATTTGTTGTTACATTCTATTATAAATAGAGTTTGATATTAGATTCACACATTATAAATTTTTTCTAATCAACTAAAAACTCAAGTTAGTTTTCTCTCATTCTCATCTTGTCATTCACTTCAATTTGGTTCTCTCATCTAATTATCTTAATTATTCTATTTGTAAGTTCATATGAACTTATCTCCAATCGTGTCACATGTAGTCTATTATAAACATCCTCGTCTATTATTTGATTTTTTTGAAGTTGCTACAAATCTATAAAAGTATCCTTCAGTGCACACTAAGGACCAATATTCATTTGATTTTATAGACTAGAGTGATATTATTTTCAGAATGCAAGGCATTTGTCACACTCGACTGTAATTTATAATCTTGACTATTTTCCCCACGCTGCCCACCGAAAAGGCATCTTTCTCAAAGGGGAGAAAGAGAGCCCAGATAAAGAGTGGGCTCAAGAGCGAAAATCTTGACAGTGCTAACAACAGAGAAGGAAATGAAACGAAAGACCATAACAGTGGAAACAACAGACGTGGGCATGTAAGCCCTGACAGTGGGTTGGCAGCTTCCAATTAAATGGCCACGCTGTGGAGCACCACGGTCTCAACAGTGAGACCAGGCCCAAACCCAAAGAGCACTCCCCATTCGAGCCCTTCTCCAGTCGATTTCAGCCCATCCTCTGCCGACTTCTTCCTCATCTCATCCAATATAAACAGCACACATGCACTGGACATGTTACCATACTCAGCAAGCACATGTCGTGTGGCCCGTAGCTTTTCCGGTTTCAAGGCCAACTTGGCCTCAACTTGGTCTAGAATTGCCGGTCCACCAGGGTGGGCAATCCAGAAAAGGGAGTTCCAATCTGAGATGCCCAAGGGCTGGAAAGCCTCCACAAGACTCTTTTCAACGTTCTTCGAAATGAGACCAGGAACGTCCTTCAAGAGGTGAAAGGTAAGTCCAACTTCACGGAGATGACCATCAATGGCCCCGTCGCTATCGGGCAGGATAGTTTGGGCTGCAGACACCAGTTCAAACATGGGCTTCTCGACCTCAGGAATTGGGTCTGAGCCCACTATTATAGCAGCTGCACCGTCACCGAACAATGCTTGACCCACAAGACTATCAAGGTGGGTGTCACTTGGGCCGCGGAAGGTCACAGCGGTTATTTCGGAGCACACGACAAGCACGCGAGCCCCTTTGTTGTTCTCAGCGAGGTCCTTTGCCAAGCGGAGCACCGTGCCGCCGGCGAAACACCCTTGTTGGTACATCATGAGGCGCTTGACGGATGGACGAAGGCCCAGTAGCTTAGTGAGCTGATAGTCAGCCCCAGGCATGTCCACGCCGCTAGTAGTGCAAAAGACCAAGTGGGTGATTTTGGACTTGGGCTGGCCCCATTCCTTGATGGCCTTGGTAGCTGCTTCCTTCCCAAGCTTTGGTACCTCCACCACCACCACATCTTGCCTTGCATCCAACGAAGGTGCCATGTACGCACATATGTTGGGATTTTCTTTCAAGATTTCCTCATTCAAGTGCATGTAACGCTTCTTGATCATGGATTTCTCACCTGAAAATGCATGACAAGAAAAATTCAATATCTATTGAAGCCTCGATCCAGCTCACAAAATTTCTTACGAGCATATTTGAACAGGCCGAGGAATATTGAAGCTTTCGCCGAATTTATTTTCATAATTGTATCAATACATGCAGGCACGAGCATCTGGCTCTACCAAGGTCCGCAATATTGCACAACACATGAAAACATACATATTTCAAACCAACTGTGCCTCTTTTATTCTCATTTTAAATTTAACGCCGTTTTATGGATTTAACTTTTATGCAATGCTTCAACAAACATAATTTTTGGCAGGGGAACAAGAGAATGTTACAGTACGCCCGACAAGACTTCTCTTCCTTCCTAGTACTTAAGTAAACGAGAGCAGAACAAAATTAAGAAAACGGAAAGCATATATGTATATATATTTACTTACACATGCGCTTGAATTTCTCTTTAAGCTCCGTTTTGTGCTCGCTGTTTGTGATCCGGAAATAGTAGTCCGGATATGTGCTTTGGTCGACACAGTTTGCCGGAGTTGCCGTTCCGATGGCCATGACGGTGGCAGGGCCCTGCGCCCTCTGTGCCTTGCGAACTTCATCAACCGTCACCATTTCTTCTTGGAGGGTTAAGCAACAGAAAGAAAGTATTTAAGAAATCAAAAGAATTAGCAAATTTAACACACTTGGGGCAAATTGGTGGTGCAAAATGCTATAGATGGATCAGCTACCAATTGACGGAGTAGTAGCACTAGAAGGCAGCTAGAGAGATGGGGGATTGCTACACACATAGATGTTGTAGAGCAAGGGGGGGTTTTAATATACAATGCAAGCAATAGGGAGAAGTGAGGGTAGGTACGGGACACGTGCTTTACCCAATGCCCCATTGACAGAGGATCAACTACCTTTCGAGAGCCCGCTGGCACGTGAATTGCTTGGGTTTGGTAATACGCCTGCCTATCAAAGCGGCCCATCATCACTTCAACGAGTGTTTTTGTGTGTGAGCTTCCGCTCTTACTTACCCACGGAGAGCAGACCACCACCATTCCACCAACATTCAAGGCATTAACTCAACCATTCTTTGGAAAGGATGGTCACCGTGAAGGTGGGCGGCGTTAATTTCCCTAGGTGAAGGCTTCGCCAAGTGGCCCTAGCGCTAACCACAACATGGTGTCACTGACGGCCCATGATTACTTAGCACACAAGTTTAGAGGGATATATATTTCGTAGGGCTTGTGTGACAATTGACATGTTTGATTAACTTATGTAACGAAAACGTCGTGGCAAATTTTTTAACCCTTTAGTTCCAGTAATTGAGCAGCGTTTTTCGAGTTCAGCATAAAGGTTATGGCAATCGTTAATTATTATTTAACAAGGCGAAGGAAAATGGACTTGGTTATAAACCCGAGATCGATTGAACCTATAAATTAATGTGAAAAATAGTACCCCACTTCTTAGATCATTTTAGTTCCATTTCGCCATAAGGGGAGGAAAATAGACAAGTTACTCTCCAATGAATATTTATCATGAAGATGCTACTGCAATCAATTGTACTAATAAATCACTCGATACAAAATTTAAATTAATACGAAATTTATAGATATTATAAGTTAAACTAGGTTTTTATACTTTATTCTTAACTAAAGTCTTGTGTTAAAATTTCGAGAAAATATCTGATACAACTGAAAGAAGACAAACTTACTGTTAAGTTATTCTCATTATTTTTTAATCTTTGTGTTGAATTCACATATGCTTAGTCTCTTCGTGTGTACAATTTCACGTCTAAGGAACGCGATGTTGGATTTGGAGGGTGATTAACCTCACATCAAATCGAACGCCGCGAAAAAGTATATTCGTGTTATGGATTAATACTAGTATATTGCGGTTGCGTCAACAGAGTCACCATCTTAGAAATCAATAATAGACGCCAAATGCACAAAATTAAAGTACCAAATTTCTTGTTTGCCATGCTGAATTTTGACGATTTTGATGTTGACCTTGATTTTGATACCTGTGTTCAAACTTATGCCCAATTTTTTTATTTATCAAAAAAAAAAAAAAAAGATATGAAAGACTGGATGTAAATACCATACCATTGTTAAGAAGCATACTAATCCTAATTGTTATTTGAGATTTAATATAAACATGCTAATCCTAATTGATGTTTGAATGAGATTACAAATACCGTTATATATACGTATAAAATTCTTCAAAAATCAAAATTTCGCCATTATAGTTACATACTTCTTCACTTTAAAATATATTAATAGTTTAGTGAAATTAATAATCGGATTACATACCGTAATATAAACCAATCACCAATCCGTACATCAATACAATCTAATTAATAATCTTGAAGTCTCGTAAAGAGAATCGAGCATCGAAGTTTTTATGTATCGGTTAAACCAACAAATTGTTTTTTTTTTTCTTTTTTGTATTAACGGAAGTTTTAGGGTTCCTCTTGGTATTGGCAGAAGTTTTGGGCCGGCAAATTAAGAAATCATAAGAAAGATTCCTTGTTCTTTCATGCCCAGACTTCCCATATTGGTTTTTTTTTTTTAGTACGTCTAAGAACACTATGCTTGAATTCAAGGAAACATCTGCATATAATATCAAGCTATCAAATTTTTATAGGACAGCCAGAACGAAAAAAAAAAAAAGAATACTATGAAAAATAGAATTAAACACACGAAAGGTACGGAAACATCTTACCAGTGGATGTGTGCTGCTTATACAAACGCCTCGAAGTCAGAAGTTGATCCCGAAATGATCTGTTCAAGAGAAACGCAACTGATAGAAAACTACAATTGCAAGCTGCTGGGGGAGTTGTCCTAATATAAGTTGGAGATGATAGCGTTATCATCGCTAAGAAATCTAGTAATAATCAAATACGAGATTTCTTCCCATAAACTTGGGGTAATTAAATTCCCGGTTCTCTAATCAATATTCAATGTTTCTTTTTTATTGGATAGTCATTTAATAGTTCACGTTGTGCTCTTCAATGTCTAGTAAGGTTCATTGCAACCTTGCTGAATTCTTGTAACTTCATGTTCATTGCCTCGTGAGTTGTACTTTATTTACCAGATTTAAACCGAATATCTATCACAAGTAGTCTGACAGCTGACCATAGATGCGATGTATAATGCCATTGCACCCATGCTGTATCTTGTATAATTGTCATCCCATTGCTGACAAGAACAAAGTTCCTGGACGCCATTGGGTTTCAAAAAGTCAACTTGCACAACTTCTCACCGTATGATAAAAAGGCTCAAATATGGTATGTATGTTAACATATTGCCTTCTCGTTCCTTTTTCGTTTTGTTTGTTTGTTTATTTGTTTGTTTTTTGATCCATCTCCCGTCGGATATTTGCTACACACAAATATCAGAAAAAAAAAAAAAAATGTAGCAGTTGGATTGTCCTTTGTGAAGCCCACTGGGTAAGATGATGGTTTTGGGCTGTGGCCTTTTCGGTTACTGGAATTTGAGGATGACCCCGGCACGACCGTTCAGCATTGCCCATCACCATTGTTGCACGCCCCTCGCTTATCATCTGTGACAAAATTGGGCAACCAGAGTGGCCGACAGAGAGCCGGCCATTACAATCTCCATAAAATACAACCTATTAAATTTTATAATATTTATATTTATATAAATCAATATCTTTCTCTTTTTAGTTAATATAAGAATCAAATCTATCTGTAATATTATTTATTATTTTCACGTAAAATACTTAGTAATAAACATTAAAATTAGAGTCAGAATGATTTTTATACTATTTATTACAGATTTATTATTATTTTTTTAAAAAATAATTTATTAGAATATATAATACTTATATTTATATAATTAAAAATTTCTCTCTTTTTATCTAATATAAGAGTCAAATTCATTTATAATATTTACATCTTTAATTAGATCCTCTCTTACTATGTAATAGCTATTTTCTTGATGCTATTTTCTTGATGCTATTGATTGTAAATTGAAACACATTTTCTTTTTACATAATTCATAAGGGTAAGATTCTCAACTTTACTTCCTCCCTTCCTCGATGTTCAAGGGCATCTCTCCTGTCTCTTCAATAGTAATTTCTTTAAGAAACTTTGATGGCATAATCCAACAAGGTTTTGATTTTTTTTGGTATTTGTCTACATTCTTGGTCATTATTCGTAAAGTTGAGCTGCATTATCCATTAAGCATTCCAAGAAGGAAAAATAATACTTGTGACCATCAAGTAGTGAGTTAAAATTAGTCTACCACGAATAAGAGAATTGCTTTTACGATGTCTAGATCCTCCTTCGCTAGATATTCTCTTTCGTGTTATCAAATCTCCCGACTCGATCAATTACAAGGAGCCATCTATCGTTTAATTACGCAATATTGATTCATATTAAATGTCAAATTTTCCATCAACTCAGATCTCTTCCAATTGTCAATATTGTGGAAAAAGAACCAATGTCTATATATGTTGGACTGAATTTGATAAGTATAAATTTAATTTTAATTAGATTTAATAATATGAATGTGTTAAATTATATTTCAAGTCTAAAAAATAAAAAATATCAAAAAAAAATAATTATAATACAATACAAATAAAGAAATGAATATATATTCATATAATATAATTTAATAAAAAATTATTAAAATTTAAATAAATATTAAATATACTGAATAATAACCTAAATAATAACACCGATGCTCAACCTCACTCGTATAAAATGAAGGAACAAAGAAAAAAAGTAAATATAACCGCGAATTAGTATGAATTTATTATTATTTTTTTAAAAAAAATATTATAAAAATATTAATTATTATACTTAAAAATTTTGTACCTAATTTTAATTTTAATTTTAATTTAATTTTTTTATATAAAAACTCAGCACCTAATGATTAATAAAATCAAATGAGTTTCTTTTTAATATTTTAAATTCAAAACTTTTACTTTAATTAAATCACATAATTTATTATAATTATAAATACTTGACAGATTTGAATTTTTAGGGAAAGTTATAAAAATGAAGATTTAAACTTGAATTTACTATGTGAAAATATGTCGTCACATCATCTAAGTTACCACGTTAGGTGATAATATTAATTTACTTTGATCCAAGTTTCAATTTAATTTGATATACGAACTAGGTCCGAAATAATACATGATTTAATCGAAATTCTTCTTGTTTGAATTTAATTGAGCCACAGTCGAGATACGAGCTACGAGCCACGCTCTGTTGCTTCCCTCTCTCCTGATTCCGAGAAAGCCCCTAAGCCCAATCCAATCTGAGCTTGCCGTCCTAAGGAAAACAGAAAAACCCTAATACCGATGGGGACCCACCTCATGTTCAAACAAAACGCGACACCAAGCCCATTCTCTCCCAGTTCCCCTCTCCAACTCCTTTCTCTTTACTCCTGCTAACCCACCACTCTCCGCACACCGCCATCCCCCAGCCACGCGCCGCCATGCAGTCCGCCTTCCTTTGCCCCCGCGCCACCCCAGTTGAAGCCCTAACCCCGTCAACCCTCTCCCATTGTTCCCACACAAAACCCCATATTCCCACCCTCCCTTCCTCCCTCCGCGTCACCGCTCAGGCGCAGCCGGCCGCCACCGCAGCGGCATCCACCGTGATCCACAAACTGAACAAGTACAGCTCACGCATCACCGAACCCAAATCCCAAGGTGGGTCTCAGGCGGTGCTCTATGGAGTGGGGCTGTCGGAGGAGGACATGGGTAAGCCCCAGGTGGGAATTTCCTCGGTCTGGTACGAGGGGAACACGTGTAATATGCACTTGCTGAGGTTGTCTGATGCCGTTAAACAGGGAGTAGAAGAGGCGGGTATGGTTGGTTTCAGGTTTAATACGATTGGTGTCAGTGATGCTATTTCTATGGGAACCAGAGGGATGTGTTACAGCTTGCAAAGTAGGGACTTGATTGCTGACAGTATTGAGACTGTCATGAGTGCTCAGTGGTATGATGGGAATATCTCCATCCCTGGCTGTGATAAGAATGTAAGCGGACCTTTCTCTTCACAATGGTTATGTGTTTGTTGGATTTATGTTTTTCACGTTTTTTCTTTGCGTGCGTGCATGTGAGTATTGTGTGTGTATAATATTGTGTTTTCTGGTTTCTAATGAGGGCTGTTGCTGGCTCAAACAAGTGAACAAGGACATAAATGCTATTATAATTTTCATTTCTACGGCCCTTTTGGTGAGGTTTTATGGGTCTTGCTTAAAACATGATGTTAATCCAGATTTGTTGAATTCCACAATGCCTCTCGGACTATTGTCCGCTGAGTTATCGTTGCTTCTGACAAATATTTAAACTATGCTGCTATATTTTTTGGTTTGTTGGGGTTCTATTTGATGAGGTCTGTAGTTCTGAACGCTGCGGGCAATTGTCCTATTTTTTAATGTAATTTGGAAATAAAGAAAAGATAAAAACCAAAAAAACCATCTTCTTTTGTGTTTTTTTGTACTAGGAGCATTTAGAGTGGCTGAAGTATGTCTTGTAATTAGACAAAGATATAACCTCTCTTCTTTTCCACTAATGTATTTTTGGCATTTTTTTCTTTGGTGGATTAACTTGTGCTTTTGTTAAAGACTATGACTTGATTAAAGGGGTTTATTCTTTTAGTACCTTGTGCTTGCTAAGATGTGTTTTGCCTTCTCTTGGCTTAAGATTTAAGCTTTTGTCTATATTTGTTTAGCTTTTCCCTTTTGAATTGATAACCATCCTACTCGTGGATATGAGCTGTTTTGCTACCTTGTTCTTGTTGTGGTTTATGTTTGGGAGTTTTACTGAGGATTTTGTTGTTAGTGTTATATAATGGTTTACTGACTAGGAAAAGTTTAAACATTGGGAGAAGCTGTGAGCTCTGATGTTATTGTATTGTATGGGTTTTCACACATCAGCAATTTTGTGAAATTTACTTCTTTCAAATGTTGTAGATGCCAGGTACAATTATGGCAATGGGGAGGCTTAACAGACCTAGCCTAATGATTTATGGTGGAACTATAAAGGTGTGACGCACCACTATCTTTCTATTTCTTTTGAGCTTTTTTATAATTGTTAGTACTCATATAATAATATCATTCGTTTATTTCTGAAATTTTCTAATGCTATGTTTGGAATCTTGTTATTTTCCTCATTCAAAGTTGCAAACAACATCTAATAATAGCAGGTTATAATTTTATTCAAACTTTTTGGCATTTTAGGCCATTAGCTTGTGACAAATGAACTTTCTGTTTTGCAGCCTGGTCATGTTAATGGCCACAATTATGATATAGTATCTGCATTCCAGGTCAGTTTTCACTTTAATGGTGTTATGCGTGCAGATTGAATCTGTTTCATACATTAATATATTTGCTGTGTGAATGGATTTCTATCTCCATTTGCTTATTTTCCTTCTAGGTAATTAGTTGTTTTTGTGCCATAGCATGTGTGGTTGTACTGCCTCCAGTAGATACTTGGGATGCTTGATATTGATATCTAATTCGTGCTATATGGGGAGAAAGAAAACTGGTGATGGTCATGTATTGTGCTTAATTTACAGGGAGTCGATCCTCATCTTCTTTCTTCAATTTGTGAAAATTTTCACCTCAGTAATATGTCTACATCTTCATAACTATTTATAAGTAATTGTTTGTGTCGGTTTTCAGTGTTTCTCTTCTTTCAAGCAACAAATTTAAGTCAATAGCATGAACCTTCTCCATTTCCATGTTAGGAAAATGTTCACTTTTTTTCCCTTGTATTTTTGTTCTCATCCTGTTTCTCTTCCCCCCCCCTCTCTCCCTCTCTCCCATCCCCATCCCTTTATTGTAGGTTTATGGAGAATATGTAAGTGGATCTATAAGTGATGCCCAAAGAAAAACTGTAGTCCGTAGCTCATGCCCTGGTGCAGGGGCTTGTGGTGGAATGTATACAGCTAACACGATGGCCTCTGCCATCGAAGCTCTGGGAATGTCTCTTCCTTACAGGTGCAGATATCTCAAAGCACATGTATGTTTATGTTTGTGAGCAACAACAATTGACATTTGATCTGCTTTTTACAGCTCTTCAATACCTGCTGAAAACCAACTGAAGTTGGATGAGTGCCATTTGGCTGGCAAGTATCTTTTAGAACTGTTGAAGATGGACTTGAAACCACGGGATATTATCACCCATAAGTCACTGCACAATGCAATGGTCATTGTGATGGCACTTGGAGGTTCTACCAATGCTGTCTTACACCTAATTGCAATTGCTAGGTGAGGAGAGCTTTTCTCTGGGTTCCAATAGTAGATGGCGCATCTTGTGCAAATGGCTCACAATACTTTGGCAGGTCCGTTGGACTGGAGTTAACCCTTGATGATTTCCAGAAGGTCAGTGATCAGGTTCCATTCCTTGCAGACCTAAAGCCCAGTGGGAAATATGTCATGGAGGATGTGCATAAGGTGTGGACAGTGGATTATCCTGTTTTAGTTGTATTGTGGATAACTTTGCCTTTATCAGCAACCTCATGTAACACTTGTTATGCTTGATTCGTTCATGTCCTTTCATGATTATATGCCCACTAAATTTCTTTAGTAGATTGGAGGAACCCCTGCAGTACTTCGCTATCTTTTAGAGCTTGGTTTCATAGATGGAGACTGTTTGACAGGTATGTAATGGAGTTGTATGACAGCTTTCTGCATTGTTTAGCAATTTTTGGCAGTCAGTTTCTCACTTAATGTTAATGCCAACGTGATGCATTTTCAATTAGTTACTGGGAAGACACTGGGTGAAAATGTACGAAATTGTCCACCTTTGGCTGAGGGACAGGTGTGATGGACTTCATCTTCTATTCTCATACTTTGTTGTGAGGGAAACAATGCATTTTTGGATCTGATTAATAACCAAACCCTAAATTTTTATTCCAGAACATTATAAAGTCGTTGGACAACCCCATCAAGAAAACAGGTCACATCCAAATATTATTTGGAAATCTTGCACCGGAAGGTTCTGTAGCAAAAATTACTGGGAAAGAAGGGCTATATTTCTCAGGTGCTGTTTATGCTATATTCTCCTCTTATTAATATCTGTTCTCATGTCTCGCCAGATTTTCCTAGTCGTCAAATTAGGCTTGAAATGCTAATATAATGAAGCAAACACTGTTTCCCCAGGTCCTGCTCTTGTCTTTGAGGGAGAGGAATCTATGATTGCAGCTATTTCCAAAGATCCTATGAACTTTAAGGTGACATTCATCCAGTCAGCATTGTTAGGTGTTGGATTTTTTTTCCCACCTTCAAGTTAGCAGTCTTTCAAGTATTATAACAGTTAGCATTGAAATTCAGACTTGGAATTTCGAAAAGCCTGAAGTTCATTGGAACTTTTATAGACCTGATTGCTTGCCTGTGTTTATTTACTCCTTGATTATGAGAACCAACGAAGGGAGCAAGGCTCTGTTATGGGTATTATATAGTAATTAAAGTTTGAAGTTTTGGTCCTTTTGAGATGAAATATGGGACATTGGATTTGCTTCATTGGAAGATCATTAAGTCTTAACCAAAGCTGTTAAGTTGTATATATTCCTCTGCTGATTTAACATGGAAACCAAAAGAATTTGGATTACTGACCAAATGCTTAAGGATTTTTCTTCTTTTCACCACACCCCACACCCCCGCCCCCCAAAAAAAAAAAAATCTTCCTCTCTTTCCTTCCAAAAATTCTTATCCTCTAACCATTAGAAGACTCAAACACTTGGTCTGAGATAACAATGTGACTGGAGACTGGATTTGTAATTTTGCAACTAATGCATCAAGACCTATGGTATGTTTAAGTTATCTGCCTTCAAGCCTTCAAGATTTATAGTGGAACTCACTGGTGGAAGTGGCATATTTACTTTTTGTGCATGTGCATTAATCTTCCAGGGGAAAGTGGTAGTTATTAGAGGAGAGGGACCTAAGGGAGGGCCAGGCATGCCTGAAATGTTAACACCAACAAGCGCAATCATGGGGGCTGGTCTTGGGAAGGTATGTTAAATATGAGACCTTTTGCTTATTGTTTATCAATCTGCTTTGCTCTTCATTCGACTTGAATCATGCTATGTTATAGTTGTTCACTAAGATGACAATTAACCAGTCACTTAAGTAAAGCATGGTCAATGGCTTGCTCAAGTAATTTTAATAGTTATCAGTTGTCATTTTGATGCCTCTTATTGTGTTTAAAGTAACAATTGGGGATTACTTTACCCGCCAAGAGTTTCTCAAAGCTGTAAAGCACTTACATGGGTTGATAACTTTAGCTATCTTTAAAGTGACAGTTTGATTTGGTTATTGTTGTTGAAAATGCAGGATTGTGCATTGTTGACTGATGGTAGGTTTTCAGGAGGTTCTCACGGATTTGTTGTTGGGCATGTATGTCCTGAAGCGCAGGTAAGAGAATTGATTATTTTCAGTTCTTTACGTGCCAGTTAAAAGTAAGAAACTCAAGCACTTTCACTTCCCAGTCAACCAAATAGGGGGTATAACACCCTGATGGATATGTTCCAGCCCATGCAGATACTTCGTTACTATTCAATAATGTTGTTGTCATGGGGAGTGCAAGGCTATACCCTGTTGTCTCGGTATTTATTGTGTTTTGGATATGTGCTTCTTTTGTGTACCGCATAATTAGTCTGAAAGGTTTCTGGAGATTAAAAGCTTCTTCTTCGAGAAAGAGGGCATGCGGGATCTTTTAAGTAAAGATTGTTTTCATGTGCACCTATATATGCATAGACATTGATAAACAATAGCTAAAATATTAGGGACTTGTTTCAGGAAGGTGGTCTGATTGGTATTGTTAGAGACGGAGACATGATTACGATTGATGCACGCGAGAGGAGAATGGATGTTCAGATAACGAATGAAGAAATGGAAGAGCGAAGAAAGAATTGGACTCCACCTCCGTTTAAGGCTACCCGTGGAGTTTTGTACAAGGTGAGCGAGAATACCCTGACTGCAAATCTCCGGCATTCAGTTTTAAAGTCTTGGCTAATATTAGGTCATCTTGATCATTTCCAGTACATAAAGAGTGTTCAATCAGCTTCCAGAGGATGCGTGACTGACGAATAGTGAAAAGGGTCAAAACAAAAATGTGTCTTAAATGCACAAGGTTCTCACATTGTGAGGTCTGACGGTGTCGGGTGACCTTAGGCTCTTGTTTGGGTTATCTCCACAGCCCTTGATTGTTCTTTCTCCTTGAAGGTCTCGCTGTTGTGGAAAATGTACTCTTACGGGGACACTAGCTGATTTTTGCGGCTTTCATGTTTTGTTGATTTTGATATTCTCCAAGGTGCTTTTGTAATCTCAATCCTGTATGATTCTGTCATCCACGAATTCAAACTGTACGGATAGTGGGATGAATAATACATCAGCAGCACATTAGCATTTCACGATCGTGAAGCCTTCCCTGAAAAAATTCCGAATTCTGTTTTTAATACAGTAAGTGCCACGCGTAGTTATTTCTTGCTTGATAAAGTAGATGTAAAAAACATATTTTTGATGTTTTAAAAAATAAAAATAAATTGTTATTGTTATTATTATAAGTAAAATAAATAAATAAATAAATAAATATTAAAAATTAAAATTAAAATAAATATTTTGGTTTTTTTTATTTGATGAATTAATTATAAAATTAGTAATGTTAATTAAAATTTAGTCAAATTTTGTTTAATTTTAACAGCTAATCGAAATTTTCGGTTTTTTATTTTATTTTATTTTTTTATTTCAGCGTTCCTAATAATAGGGTTATTGTGTTGAATCTCAGTTTAGGCGAATTAACCAAGAAAAAAAAATAAAGGCGTGAAGTGTTTCCTTTCCGGTTTAGGACAATAATTTTTGCATTCTTTGACAACCGTAGCATTAGGCTGGGATTAATTTAATTTAGTATTTTTGAGCCATTAATTAATAAAGTTATTTTCAAAAATGTTTTATGGATTTTAAAAATTTTCTGTTGATATATTTTTCTTTTAAATCTTAATATTATGGCATTATTTATATCATTTGTATTTCTTATTTTAATTAATGCTAAAATTAAAAATTCAATTAAATCTACCACAAAATCTTGTGACCAGTGATTGTCATCACTTGTATTCATTCTTGAATTATTACTCTCGTAATCTGGGGTATCAACACAAATTGGGCTGGGCCTGGATCCGGTTTCCTCAGCCGATATTGACCCGACCCAAAATCCCTTAACCCGACCCTAGGACCCCATGAGTAGGATTGGACAATGGGTGGGGTGCAAAAAGATTGAAAATGGTCGGGCAGAGACGCTTCGCTACGATCGTTTCTTGAAGTTTAGAGGACACCTTCTCTGGTAAATTCTGAATCTTTATTTCAATTTTCCGAATTCTTGTTTTTGCTTTTCTTTTTATTTTATTTTCTTTTGTTGTTTCTCGTCCATTTATTTTCTTTTTCTTTTTTTTTTTTGTTTGGAAATAAGCGTTAGAAGAAGGTTTTTTATGTTTAAAATTTTCTGCCCCTTGAATCTAGTTTGCGCAGGATTTTAATATGAATCGGTTTTTCCGATCTATAATTCGAGTCGTTGATTAAGATAATTTTTTTATGTATCAAAATTGATAACAAACTCTATTTTATCTGTGTTTTTGTCATCAAGATATGTTCTTTATTGGAGTATAAATAAATTCGTTTGGGAATTATAATATAATTTTTATATGCACATGAAGATAAAGGTTTATCAAAGTGATAACTTCTATTGTGAATTTTATTTTATGTACTTATTATCGTGGGAAATCAGAAAATTTTCACAGGTATTGTTACTGGTGAACGTAGGAACTTTTTCTTTTTGGGGTTATTTTTTATTTTATTTAATTTTTTGTAAATTATTTACTGTAATTAGCTGGATTTTAAAGTTTTTTTGTTAGTTGGAGCAGCAAGTTTGCGACAGACATTGACTATTTTTTTTCTCTGACATTGGCAGGGTATGGAGGACGTGGACATTGATGAAGTGGTGGTTATCCCAGACACTCCTGATAGAATAGCTGCGCAGCAAGTCAATGGAGTGCAATTTGGAGGACAAGAGAGCAGTTCATCAGTAGCTGGCCAGTTGAGAAACTTTGATTCTAAGGGTGAAGATTGTTTTGATGAGCCAAGACCCAAGATTAGGTTGGTCACTAAACATGGGAGAAAAATTCATTTTCGTCCTCATAGAAGTCCCATTAATCTCGATGAAGTTGAATCTTGTAATAGATCCAATGCATTGAAGAGTTCAAATCAGTCCCAGATTGCTCCTGTTCCCAGAAGAGAAGCAGTTCTCAGTGACCCAAATCACGATGTCAGGCATTCTTTGGGACCTAGATATATGCACAAAGGGAAAGCTGTAGGTGCTAAAATTCCTTCAAAATCTTGTGGTTTGATAAGTGATAGTAATATGTTAGATTTAACTGATCAGGATGAGCATATTCATAAATCTAAGATGGCTTATGTGCACGGTGCATCAAAAGCTAAACAGGGAGCAGAGATGACAGATGGTAAGGTATCACATGGTGGTGGCTTGTTTTTCAATTCTGCTCCCATTCCTCCAATGTTGTCGCACTCCACCTCTAAGGGGAAAGAAAAAGTAGATGTTAGTACACCTAATGACTCTGGTTTGGTTTCAAATCATGGGAAAGCAATTGATCTTTCTTGTGGTTCTCAGCTTAAACTTGGATGCAAAGAGTCTCCAACAACTACTTCTATTGCCTCACCAAGAGTCACAGGAAAAAAAAGATTAGTACGAAATGGGTGTATTTCTCCTCATAACATAGCCATCAAGGCCCAAAAATCAGCAGGAGCTCTCCATGTTGGTTCCAAGAATGTTGAAACAGATTGCTTCACCACAGTTTGTGATGAAACTTCTCCGTTAGACATTATGAAAATTGTTTCCGAAGATGATAATCATGGTCAAGCTAAAGGAAAACAGGTGGTGGCCCATGACAGTAACTTTGTCCATGTATCTGCTAGGTAATTCTTCTGGCATGCTTTTCTTGGTTGGCTTGTCCCTGCCACCATTTTATCAAACCAAGGTTTATTTTTTAATTTTTTTTGCTTTATATGCATGCAATTATAATCTCTGAGAAAATGATGGTTTTGACAAGTTTATAGAGAATACCCATTGGTTGGGACTCGAGCTTCTACATTTTTGTTAATCATGTTACTGATATTGACCTATCATACTAAAATTTAGTGGAAAGTAGCTTGGCGGCCTGGAACTTCACTTTTTTCCTGTTTTTCTCTAAAAATCTTCTTCCCTTCCATTTTGTCTTCTTATTAATCCTTGGTATGTCTTTTTTATTTTCTCCAATTTTTGGTTCCATTTTAATTTTCTGACCTGAGACCTGATAACATATTGTATTTTGTCAGCGGTTCTGTGACTAATAATGATGCAGCCGATGGAATCAGTGTTGCCACTAAAAACACACGGTTGGGTGGTTGGAGAACTACACACAATCATACAAAGAAAGAAAGTCATCCTTCTTCTAACATAACTGGGCATCTTTCTGGGAGATACAATGAGAATTCCAGATGCTTTGCTGCTGAAAAGCATGGAAACAGACCATTGAAGCAAAATGAGAGTAGAAATGTCACCAAGAGTGCCTGTAATCTTGAAGATCAAGCTGCTTCTACAACAGATTCCAGCCTTGTGTCTGGGATCAATCGAATTAGTGAAACAAATGCGGTTGAATATATGGCAATGAAAAGGCAAAGAAAAAATGGATTAAGTTCAAGAAGTCACAGCAAATGCTCTACAATGGTTGCTGATGACTCGGAGATTTCATTTCTTGGTTCATCTCAGGAATCATCAAGCTCAAGATCACTCAGGATTCAGAATCATCGAAATGGGATAAGATTGGATCCAAGTGATGAAATTAAGGTGTTGTCACCCGAAACAAGAGCTAGCAATTCTCATGTTACATGTTCTGTACACAATGATGTCTCAGTTGCCAGGGCTAAACAAGTGGAAGAAGATGAGATTTTGGCTCGTAGACTTCAGGAACAATTTTATCAAGAGTCACCAGTATTTGTAGGTGGCGAGGTTTGTTGAACTGAATGCTCTTCCACTCCCCTCCTCTTCTTCTTCTTTTTATTTCACAGTCATTTTGTCTTCTCATGTTATTTCTTTGTCTTCTCTTGTTCATTTACATTTGACAGATTGATGAGAATGTAGCATGGGCACTGCAACAGGAGGAAAATGCACTTCCTTCTTCTTCTAATCAAAATCACCATGCTGCACTTATTGTAGGTGTTCCTCCTTAATTTTGGTGTGTTGCAAATATGACAGTTGGCATTAAGTGCATGCCAATGACAATATCAAATCAGAAGAATTATGGTTTATTCATAGTCATCAAAAAATCAGATCTAGCCATAACATTTTTGGTTTGAATAGGCAAAAATTATTTTTCTCAGTGTCAGTTTTATTTTCTCAAAATGCTCTTATTTTAATGCATGTATGGATCTGTGTGTGTGTGTGTGTGTGTGTGTGTGTGTGTGCGCGTGTGTGCGCGTGTGTGTGCGCACTGTCCTATGTGCAAAGTTGCATACCTGCACGCACATGCACATGTGTTTGACTTTATTATAGCTTCCTTTTGGAACGTGGGAGTCTATCTTGAAGGTTTTCCACAATTAAGTTCAGAATGTGTTGACAATTGGTAAAAATTAAACAAACATTTGTTTTGACTGGAGTATGCATGAGGATTCAATCTCATGCAGAACCTAGGAAAAGAATAAGGTAATGAGCAGTTAGTCCTTGACCAAACAGGGGAAAATGTTGGTTGCTTCTGAACCATAATGACTGTTTGTGCTGTTTGCTTTTCACCATCGGGTTCTTAACGTGAGGATCTGTTTACTAGGTTGGTCATTTAAGGAATGTGTTAGTTTCTAGAATCTAGGCATTTGTCTAGTTTTTTTTCTTTAAGTAATTGCTTAAATTCAATTTATATTCAACTTTAGAGGTCATTGACTGAAGTACCTGAGTTTATAAATATATATCATGTTTACTTACATCAGTATAAGTGATTTGAAACTCTTTTTTAGCCTGTCAGAAATCCGGACTATCCAATTATATGTTTTTCTGTATTACTTCGAGACGATGTCATTCCATAGGTGGTTGTGATTCTATTTTGGACTTCTGTTAAGCTTGTTGTTGCTTCTTTTTATTTTTTATTTTTTTTTTGGGAACTTTGTGTGGCATGTTGCCTATGAAATTCTTTTTCATTTCATGCAGAGAAACTCTTCAACATTGCATTTGCGTAGACGCCCCCAAACAAGGTCCTTTCCTAACCCTTCAAATAGGAGAGGAACCCAGGCTCATGTCTCCACTACTAGAGCATCACATTTGAGGAATCGCTTGCTCATCCAAACTCCTAGAGCATTATCTAGGGATAGGGATCCCTATCCTGTAGCACTTTCGGGGGTGGATTTCCACTTTCCCATGGGGATGAATTTAGACATGGTAATTTTTCTTTCAGTCATTAATCCCTGTTGTTGTTTTGTCTTTCTTTTCCTTCAGTTCTGCATTTCACTATTTGATTTGCTGCAATTTGATGAGCTAGTTGAGATTTTTGTTGACCTGAGATGTTGTAATCTTCAATGCACCAAAACAAAAAAAAAAAAGGAGATGTTGTATCTTTAGTATAATCATGCAAAGAGAGATAGCAATCATTGTATACCTGGGACCGCAAAAACAATGGATCAGCCTTTTGTTTAGCAAAGAGTATGTGTTTAGAGAACATCAAGTTCAGGTTATTCTTAGCAATGAGTATGTGTTTGTTAGAGGTTATTCTGTTAGTATTGACATCCTTTCTTGAGGACAACTTAGCAGCTAGTGAATTTTGCCACATGGGTTCTGGATGAGTAATCATAATCATACTTTGTTGCATTTCTTGTTTTCTCTTTATCCACTGATGTGTCTTTGTTAAAGTGTCTGCTTGGGCCTCCTACCCTGTATGGCAATATACAATCAGGTTTGGAACTTGCTCTATCAGCTGGTCAGCTATCAACATTTGGTAGGCGTGATGACTTAATGATAAAACTAATAACTTGTTGCTTGCTGCAGCGACTTGATATATTGGAAGCATTAGAGGCTGCAGTTGGAGACTTGAATGATTCGAGCACAACAGCCAGTCACATCTTCCAAATTGAACGTGATTTTAATGAGTAGGATTTGCCTCTATTCAGTGATTTATTTTAGATGATTTTAACATTATTGGAAAGGTGTTGCTTGTTTTAGTCTATAAATTCTTATGCATAGAAATAACAACTTTCATATAGACTGCTTAATCTGTTGGGAAGTTATCTTTGTTGTTCATTTAGTTGGTTCATCAAACTAATACATAAAATGTTTATTTCCTGACAGTTTCCTTCAACCACAAGAATATTAAGAATTTGTTTGAATTTAGAATGCATGTTTGAATTGTTAGCTCGTTATTGTCCCTGAATTTTGGCCTCCTTTTGAAGGGCAAGTCTTAGTGTGATGATAAAATTACTCCATTATGACCTATAGGTCACAAGTTCAAGTCATGGAAATGTTTTCTTTGTGAACACATGGATACAGCTGCATAATTACGACCTTTCCCTAAACCCCACGGTGTGGGAGCCTTGTGCGTGTGGATGCCCTTTATTGTAGCCCCCTTTTCTGTTTTTATATATTGTTGGCCAGTTACAATCACAAGACACTTGTTTATGGGTGAGAATGGTACACATATATAGCCTAGTGCCACACAGGCATGTGAGTTCTTAATTTTGAAATGAAAATTCACCTTGTGGAAAAAAAAAAAAAAAACATTGTGCGATAAGTGAAATCTGTCTTAGCATATGCAAGAGGTTGGACATGAGTTGCATTGAGTTGAGAGATATGGAAAGAGAGTTGTTCTTGATAGTTTACATCTAATGTTGATTTTATTGATTTTGGAGAGAAATTAGCCAATATGTTTGGTCTGGGTTTTTGAACCTGGATCATGGTGGCAATTTTCAGAGCTGGTGGTTGGAGTCACTGATTGTCTTTTTAATTTTTTGAAAATTTTTTTGGATACTGATAAATAGGAGTGCTAGAATAGCCTTTTAGCTGAGTCCACTTGCTGTTTTACTTGCTTTGGTTTTAAGTTTTGAAACGAGTTATAACCTTTGAAAAGGTGAAAACATCTCCCGCCACAGTCTTTTATAGTCTTCCAGTAAGTATGTTATGTTCTTTTTCCTTTGACAGTGACTATAACCTTCTCTCTCTTCTGCTGCTCTGTTTTTTTCCCCTACCTGTCTCCATCATTTTATTTTGAGGGATTTTTAATTGCAGTATTCTCTTATGCATGATTAATTTTCTTTTTGCTGTTGTACAGAAATGATTATGAAATGTTGCTGGCCCTTGACGAGAATAACCACCAATCCGGTGCATCTGCCAATCAAATTAGCAATTTGCCAGAATCTGTAGTTCAGGTCAGCTGAATTTTCCATTCATTTTTCAAGTTAAAGAAACAACTTAAAGGTGGCACTGGTTGCTTCATTGGATACTAATTTTCTGATTTTTATGTTCTGTTGTGCAGACGGATAACTTTGAAGAGACCTGTGCAATCTGCCTTGAAAACCCAACCATTGGAGAAACCATACGGAATCTCCCTTGCTTACACAAATTTCATAAAGACGTAGGATTTCCAGTAACCACTATAGAAGAAGCATCTTATTACATTATAAGCCGTAGACATTTGATTGTTTTATTCCTTTTTATGGTGGCAGTGTATCGATCCATGGCTCAGAAGAAGAACATCATGCCCTGTTTGCAAGTCATCCATTACTTGATTTGTGCTATCAGTCTAATGCTTCAATTATGATAGTGCATGAGTTTCAAGTCGAAGGTGTAAATGATCGTTTGAGAAGGTAACAGTTGATATATGTCTGCTCGCCCACCTCCTGGAATAGCATACAGTGGAGACTGTTTTTTTTATTGGAAGCTAATTGTCAAGCCATTATCATTTTATTATCTCTGTTTTTTTTATTTTATTGCATATTTTTTTAAGTATAGTTTTGGTTAATAGATTAGTCTGGGGAAGTTTACCATATGTGGTGTTTAATTTTCTACCTTCATTAATCCTTTGAACTTATCTATGTTTGATGCTGGGCATAGATTATGGATCGGAGTTTGAGTGGAACCAATCTCTGAATATTAAGGAATCTGGACAGCTTTTGGATTTCTGGTGAATTAAATATCGATGGGAGTTTCATGCACTAGGACGACTTTTTTTTTTTTTTTAAAGGATGGGAGTAGCATCTGAACTCCTGGTGTGCGGGCATCTGGCATCTGAGGAGATGATCCAGCACAGTGGGCAGGGCCGTTCTGTACCCTAGTCTTCTGGGGGGATTAATATCTGCTAATGGATTGACTAGACACCGTCTAGGAAGGCAGAAATGCAAAGGTTGCATGGGCCGTCTTTGGGTGTTATAATAGTTGGCTTTTTCTCCAGGTTGGATTTCAAGGTATGCATTGCAACATCTCTGGATGTGTTGCTTCATTAACAAGTGAAAACTGAATTCCTCGTTTGTTTCACCCAAAATTAAGCACTCAATGGGTAGGGTGTCAAATGAGTTAAATGCAACAAGGACCGTGCTTGAGTCGAGTTCGTTTATAACCCATTTAGTAATGAATCTCTGAACTAGTTGAGCACTTAACTATAACATTCTAGCTATCCACAGAAGTCTTGTTTATATAAAAGCTTAAGAAAAAATAATGAAGGTTTATGAGACCTTTCTTCTTTCTACGAAAAAGAAGTGTGGGGAGGGAAAAGGTCGATGTTAAGAAACATGGTAACAAAGGTCTTCAACCATTTACTTGGGATCAGGAGGAATATGCTTCTAATGATCATTTCCTTTAGAGGCTCAATTGTTGCACGCCTGGGTGCTTTGGGGTTTTCTTCCTGTTGTCCACTTCTCAGATACTCGTTAGGTATGCTCTTCATCAAATGTTCAAGTTTTAGTGGGCTGACTTGAGTCACACAATTGTGTAAAAGAACACAACAGTGTAGTAAACGTGAACATTAATATAATTACAGAAAGGCGGCATTGGCTGGTCGGGAAAATCATTGCAAATTGATAGGGGAAGCTAATATCTAATTAAGCTCAAGTGCTCAACTAAAATGCAAACAGTAGGCTACTGGATAATACACGCATCCGTTTATGTTTAGCTTTGCTTCGTCCCTCTGAATATCTGTGTTAAAAATATACAGATCGACAACAAAAGGCTCTTCTTCAATTTGCTATAGTCTCCGTCCACCCGAGCCACTCTCCCTCTGGCAGTTATAATAAACGGCTGCCACAGGCAACCCAAGATTATAGAGCTCGGCAAAGTCCCTGGTGTTGAAATTCTGGCGCCACCCGGGCGCGTACACCGTCTGTCTGCCCAGTTGCCGGAACAGTACGAAAACGAACCGATGAATCCCCACCGTCGGTCGCGGGCTCTCGTAGCACACAATCTCTTGGCCTATAATTCATTTTGTCCGTTGTGATATATATGCAACTTGAGAGTAGGAACTTGGAAAAAAAAAAGACAAATACATATTTTTGTAGAAGATGTTAATTAGGGGATCTTTGTTCCTTTCATGCTTTGCACGATTAGGAAGAGCAGGCGTCTGAATGGTGTTTAAATTGGTCCCCCACACCTTAAAACTAGTCATGAGTCACTGGGATAACCATTTGAAAGTGTTACATTTTGCATAGATTGAATTATAATGTTCATTTGAATTACTCACCGAAGGTTGCCCCAGTAGTTGCCGGAATATCAGTCACCAACCTGCAAATTCATGTGAAGAGTATGGTAATTTAGATGATAGTATGCCGAATTCCTTATTACAGAATAAAGAAAGGGTGTGCATGGAGGAGGTTCTGGGAACCATGTCATTCCATGGTAAAGAAAGGGTGGGTGTAGCTTTAGAATTTTTTCCTTCTTTTATATTAATTAAATTTATGAATCAAAGAAATTAAAATCAGATAATGTTCATATCCTCCCAAAAAAAAAGGGGGGCCGGGGGGGGGGCAATGTATTCTGGGTTTTGACCAGAAGGGCTTGCTCCATTGAAATATTATGAAGGAAAACTAGAAAATAAAGGCCTTCAAATGTACATGCAAGTAGTTAATAGTCGTGTATTATTTTAGAATTCACGGATTTGAATAATGAAGAATGGAGGTCGTAGAATTTATAGAAAGAGAAGAATTATTCTGTGTCATGTAGCACAACGTGTCTATTAGTCGACCAAAGAAACAAAATAAAAAAAAAAAGGGTAAGAAATTAATTGAAAATATCCTCTCCTGCAGCCCTGAAAAGAGGTCTTGTCTTGTCATGGTACCGCTTATGGTCTACATGCAGAGAACCCTCCCATCTATTATCCCAACAGAACCTCGTATACAAGAATTCAATTTTCGTTTGTGACTCTTCCATTGATCTCCGTATAGTGAAAGCAGGTAAATGAAAGAAAACTGTGCAGGAGCCAATAATTCAAACAAGAATGATAGCCACAACTCACTCATGGACTGTGGAAGCAGGGAGAGAAAGAGACAAATGGGAGTGTGACAGATAGGCTCGTATTAACGAAGGAAACGGCACAAGCATCTGTATATATATATATATATATATATATATATATAGCCTCACCTCTATTTTGCCTGCCAGTTTGGAATAAACTTTAGAAATTTACATTTTTAAGAAAATAAAATAGTTTTCGGTGATTTTGGCTTCAATGATTGAGACACTTTTTCAACTTACGAATGACATGTATACTGCTTATGTTTTGACAAAAAAATTTGAACTAGGAGTACCCTTTTGACAATTTGAACAACTACGTAGCATAATACTACTACGGCACATTCATTTCGTTAAAAGGTTTCTAGTCGAAATATTTGTTATGTTAGTGCCGTTAAATTCAAGACTTTTCGATTATCATCTCTGGCCTTTCATGGACTCTAAGGAGAGCCAAATTAGAGAAAAATATATATATATCACTTGATATATTTTAGATTTAAATTCTTATACTGTACTCTCTCTCTCTCTCTCTCTTTTTTTTTAAAAAAAAAGTCTTATTTTGAACTCAAAGGAGTCCACTCGGACACTGTCAATTGCGACACGTATGGATGAGTTTCCTCTTGCAAGAAGTCTCGCCAAACTTTCTTAAATCAAGGTAAGTAAATGTCATTATCTAAATGGTTTAGTGAAATAACTCAACCTTTTAGTTCTAGGTTTATAGTCCAAATTTCAGTCTCTACAAGCCACCGCAAAAAAAAAAAGTACAATTTAATCTCCTTGGTTTAACTCCAAAGATTGGCTTGCTAATATCAATCTCCATTAAGAAAATATGAACAGGAGGAAAAAAAAAAAAAGGCCCCAAATTGTTGTTTAGATGTATAGAAAATACTCAGAGGGACAGAAAGTAGCCCTACCAATGCAAGTATTCTCTGAGGTTTGGGTCGCTGGGACTTGGTGCATCTGGGTCCACCATAACCTGCAACAATGAATCATGAGTCCCAGTGAGACCTCCCTAAACCGTGGACAAGATGATGTACAGTTTTTGTGGTAAAGCAGCTCTATGCCAAAAAGAAGAAGATTACCAAAGTGTAGAAAGTCCTCAAATCATCCCCTCCAATATCAACCCTTGGTTGATTCACAACTTGAGATGGTTTGAGTTCACAACCATTTGTAACCTCTCTGTTATCGTGACATAACCTGAGGGAGATGGACCTTGTGAAGGGGTTCAGTACATCCCCTATTACACGACCAATTGCAAGAGGGTCTGTATTCCTGGGCATTTTATGTATGGCTCACCCAGAAACCCACTCACTCACTCTATCTCTCTGCCTATTCTGTATTCACACCTATATATGACTTGCACATATATATATATATACATGATTATGACTGTGGTTTGCCAGAATACAAGGATAGATATTTAGCTACTGTTTTGCGGTTCCTCATCTGCCTTTAATATATTCTTATACTATCAGTAGAATCCATCTTTCCTGATTCCTGGCTACATCATGTTCATGTCCTCGTGATGATACCCCGACCCGAGCTTCCTTTCACTGTGTATATATGCTGTCCGAAAGACATGTTTTTGACTTGCTCGTGTACATGGCATGTGCTTGAAGAGCCGCTCATTTTGCGCATCGACTCTATCTGGAAGGGCATTGGATACAAGGTCTAACTTCACCTAGAAATGTAGCGGCATACAGCCTAAAGTTAATGGTGTTTGTAAGTTCTATAGACCTATATGACGTCGACCTAGTGATGTCAAGCAACTTTGCCCTTCCAGAGACTGACATCATGGGTTATCTTCGGTTCATATTAACTTATAATTGATAACTAAACCAAACACCTTCATTGTCCTTAAAGATTTGTGAGGTTTAATTTCATTCAAGCTTGACTTTAATGTAGAGAAGGAATAAGAGCCGCTAAACCTCGTGGTTAATATATACTTGTATGTATCTGTGTGTATGTGTATATATATATATATATATATATATATATATATATGGTGAAGATAATTATAGGATTGAAACTTAGGATGGGATTTGGGTTTCGAATCGTGGATTTAATAGATGGTTAAAATTATCTCTCTACTCAAATCAAACAAAAAAATAATAATAATGATTTAAAATTTTGTTATAAAGTTACTGTTAAATCTCAGCAATTTTGGTGACTTTCAAGTAATATACTTGAAAAGCGGCAGTAGCCTATATGTTATTAATTTTTTACTATTTAATATTGAGACGACAACATGGATCAATAATGTTCATTTTCTATCCCAAAAGCTTCTCTGGTTTTTACATTTTATATATGTGCGTGTGTGTGTGTGTTCTTTTAATACATAAAAATGCTAAATTATTTTGTATATAAAAAATGCTTTTAGTAGTTTGGGCACGTCCTTTTCGCTGTTACAGTTTTATATGGACGCCACTACATATTGATTAGTCACTAACTGGACACGTATGCGCTATTCAGTCGACCTTCTCATGTTTGCTTAACATCGATGCTGTCAAGTTAGAGCTTCTCGTACTACGGTGATAAATGTGACGCGCACGTAAGGCAACATTACATTATAATTATTGGTTGATGTAAATATATGATATTATGTTAATTATGATAACACATCAAAAATAAAAAAAAATATATATATATATAACAGATAATTATAATAAAAAGATGCATCGATTATTTTTATAATACATCAATTTAATTGTATTTATGTAATTTTCGGCTGGCGAATATTGTTCCTAGAACTCCAATATAGGAGTCCCTATGGATTGTTACATCGCTCATTTATGGTATCTACGTACGATGGACCCCCATCACCAATTTCTGTTTATTCGAACTAATGCATGTACGTGGTCTGCCTTATATCTCATCAATAATTCGAAGTTCCTTTTTCCAATGGTTCTTGGGCCGTTGAAACCACTCTTATCATCATTGTGACTTTGTGAGAACAAACGTAATCTACTAGACTACTTACTGCCGACCCTTTTTCTTTTTCAAATTCTTCTTCGAAATAATCATTCCTGAGCAAGGACTCTTCTGTGTCCGTTTGTTACATTTTAGTGGATAGAACGTTGCCATAGCTGAAGGTGAAGGTGCCATTGGAAAGAGCATGCGCATGTCTTATGGAAGCGATCGATTCTGAATTGATGGTGACTTTGGCTTACTTTGGGACAAAAACGCAGTGGGACCCAATGATAAAGCTTGTGACTCAACGATGAAATTAAAGTATAATTTTCCTGCTGAGATGTTCTGCTCTTCCTTCCATAGATGGAAACAATTTAACACTTGGCTGCCTATCTCACCAAGTTGCAGGTCGATATAAACCGAAAGGCAGATTGCTTTCGAACATACAACGGTAAAAGAAAAGTCTACTTCCGTTGTATCAAAAAATTTTTAAAAAAAAAAGAAAAGAAAAGAATAGTACTTTCTCCTTTTGCATTGGATTGATTCGTGTCTCCACATTCATGGATGTGTAGAAACAAATAAACGAATGTTCATTCAATATATTTTTTTTCATTTTTATTTTTTTGATAGGCCTCGTCGATATTTGTACCCCAATTCCTTTGCCGTTAGGACTTTAACGAATGGGCACAATAGCGCCCATGGGCTCTGCTTGTTTAACCCATTTTCAGCGCACACATATAATGGGCTAGGAGTTATTCTCCCGAAGCCTTTGTATGGTTAGTTTTTGAAACCGTGCTGGTTGATGTCCATCAGATTATAACGGATGATCTCAGAATTTCCTTTAAACAATATTTATATTAAAATAAGAAAAAAAAAGGCGCTCTTTCATTTGTGTTTCAGCGTTATACTCCAATCATATCCCCACAAAAAATATCAGCGCAACTCATATATCCCCGCAAAACATGTCAGGGCAACCATGCAAGAAGTAATATGAGATCATCATCGTTCAGCAAACCGTGCTTACCGTACGGCTGGTCCCAGCGGCCGCCCGGGGTGCTTTGTTTTCACAGCCATTCTGATTCAGTAATTATGTTCCTTTGGCCATCCCATTTCTATGCCATGCGCCCGGACTACAGATTCAGATTCATGGTGGTTTTACCGAAAGCATGTTGATATTACTTCCGAGAACTGCGATGGTGGGCGCGTGGACAAACACACAATCCAACAGATTATTGTATTTTTACCAAAAGTGGGAGCGGGGCTGGGGGGACCTTGGTACCCGTGGAGAGCATTACTAAGGAAAATAAATTACGTGAAAAACGTCAAGGGTACAATCAATCTGGTTTTTTCAAACAGAAAAAGAACCACCTTATTACTCTGTTGTGCCAAGTGCAGGAACTACAGCAATGGCATAATTTGGTAGGAGTCTTCATCATGCGACCATCTATACTGGGCATCTTTTTAGACGAGTGTCAGTTTGTGATGAACACATAACACCTACTTGGCATCTTTAGATAGAAGATTGTTTGTTGCCATCTTCCGGACATTGCGAAGATCATCACAGGCATCTCCCCTTTCAAAAACAGCTGCTGCCCCCATTCCCGTGCCTGCATTGAGTTGTAAGCAGCCGTCAGAAAACTAATCTATAGTAATGCTTTCCACGGACAGACCCACATGCGCTCACATATAGATGAGCATAGAAGGTACCTATGCACATTGAGACCACTCCAAAGCGGCAGTCTCGACCACGACGCTTCATTTCATGCAGAAGAGTACCTACACATCGAGCACCTGTAACAGGAAGAAACAATTTCGTTGAGATCTCATGCATGTGTGCATTGAAGTAGTGCATCCTCTGGGAGAAACTAAAATTTACAAGGTACCCTCCCACATTAAAAACATATCTCCAGAAGAAAGGCCCCCTCCCCTCTTCCCACTTCCCAATTATGCCTTTCACTCCTTGACAAGCACAGGTCACAAAAAAGGTTACATTGGTAAAGAAGAACCCCTGGATGGGTTTTATTAATCCCTGCACCATCATATCAAATGCCAGTTGCAGCCTCCGAATATCAAACATGAATGAAGAATGTTACCCATATATGCTGCGTGCATGCATGCATGCATGCATACAACATTCTGGATGGGCTATGCATATAACATTCTGGATGGGCTATGCATACAACATTCTGGATGGGCTTGCCAAGTGTAGGGTGCAATTAGAACAACTGATAAACCATACAGAAAGACAGGTTTAACAACTACTATGAAAGCCTTTGAATTATATTGCAACTTCAATACCTGTTGCACCCAGAGGATGTCCAATAGCAATTGCGCCACCATTGACATTTATCTTCTCTGGATCAAGCTCCAGCTTCTTGCGGCAATATACATACTGAGAAGCAAATGCCTGCACAACAATCGGTAAAACAATGTAACAACAAAACTAGGTTGAGCTTTTGGATCCATGAAACACCAGATCTGTGCAGAAAGACAAGTAGCATTAGTAATCCTTCTACCTCATTTATCTCAAAAAGATCAATATCATCAAGTTCTAGACCAGCAGCCTTAACCGCAGCTGGGATTGCAACAGCTGGGCCGACACCCATTATAGCGGGATCAACACCAACTGCAGCAAAAGTCCTGCATGACCAAGAAGGCTACATGAGAAAAACAAAAAAGAGAAGTGACATTCATCTTTCTTTCTATGATTTGTTTTATGTCTGATTAAGCTTAAACCATATATTATGAGCATTAACAAGAGCATGGCTGACTCCAAGACTGCAAAGTAAGATGTGAAATCCCCAACACTGACTGAGGTTATGTTCCTTAATAAAAAAATCAGTACCATCATTGTGTAAGGTTTCATTGCTAGTTTTCAGTTAGTCATAAAACTCATGCAAGGCTGAGTGACAAAAAACTATCATGAGCTAAAGGAAGGCACCCAGGCCAAAGTCCGTGAAATGGAATGCTAACTAGCAATTTTGTGACTGCTCTTCCAGAAAGTAGCTATAAAAGATTCATGCGCCACCAACTTATTTCCTGATCAAACAGAGTGTAAGACTGTAGATAGGAGTGTTGCCAATATATCTGATAAGTATTTCTCAGTGAAATGGTACCCACAAGAGCATGTCACACAACTGACACCAAAAGATTCAAAGCATAGAAGTGCCTGCTGCATGTTGTAACGAAAGCTAATGAAGTCTCTCTATGCATGCCCGCCAATAAATTAGAGCACAATTTCGGAAGACCAACCTTGTCACAGTTATAAGTTGAAAGATACATGGTCCCTAGAGTTGGAATGATGTTGAAAAATTGTTGTCAAATATAATTACATGCAACTGCCACAATTCCAGTTCTCTAATCTTATAGGCTGTCAAATGTTACCCACCTGAATACACCAAGGATGGGCAGCCCTTTCCGCATTGCAACACTTCTCTTCGTGAGCAACACAGCCCCAGCACCATCACTGACTTGGCTGGAATTCCCTAGAGAAGATGCACTGCAACGCATTAATATAGACTCTCCAGTAGGGTCAAATAAAGAAAAGTGCCCATGGTCCAATTTTGTACCAGCAGTGGTGCTCCCGTCCTTCTTAAATACAGGCTTCAGTTTTCCCAGCTCAGAAAATGATGTATTAGGGCGAACCCCATCATCAATGGAGATCGTGACAGGCTTCTCGTCACCAGTCTTTGGGTCAACAGTCTGACACAAAACCATGTGCAACGGAGTGCAATTTAAGACCTTATAAGCACTTGAACAGACATGTAAACACTGAATCACAAGAAATAAATCTTCAAATAGGCATGCTCTTATTTTACAGCATCAAGCACTGACTATAATATACCTTGGTATTCACAGGAATGACTTCATCCTTGAATTTTCCAGCGGCAATGGCAGCAGCTGCTTTCTTGTGAGACTCAACCTAACAAAAAAGTCCAATGTAATCGACATAATAGAATACAGTTACCAATATAAATTAAGAGTGTGATTAAGCTTACTGCAGCCTGATCCTGCTCCTGCCTTGACACACCAAAACGATGTGCCACATTTTCTGAAGTAACACCCATGGGCAGAAGGCAGTTTTGGGCTTGCTGAAAGTTCTTTACCTGTCATAATTAACAAGACCTTAACCAGTCAAATAACCAATTTGCTAACAATCTTGTGAAATGAAATTGACCAGAAAGAAGATGAGAATGAGAGGAACTATACTTTTGGATTCACATCTCCATCCCAAGCCATTGGATTAATTGTCATGCATTCGAGGCCAGCTCCAATGCCTGAAGTAAACGAGTTTTAAATAGTATCACCCACAAATAATGACTAACAAGAGATCACCACATAACACTGTCAAAAACCAAGAACACATTTATACCAATGTCATAAAATCCTGCTCTGATCGCAGCAGCTACATCAGCAACCGCCTGAAGCCCAGATGAGCATTGCCTATTGACAGTTCTGACAGGCACAGTTTCTGTACCAATACATAAAGTGCAATCGCATAAGCAAACAGACTAAAACCATTAGCAAGAATTTTCAAATGTGCAAGCAAAGAAGGGAACTAACCAGGGAAACCAGCATAAAACGCAGCCATCCTACATTCACTTGCTCTTTGGGATCCTGGTGCCAACACCGTGCCCACAACAATATCCCCAACTTCACTAGGATTCAAGTTTGTCTGCTCTATCAATGCCTGCACCAAGCAGCCACGACAACAAAAAAAAAAAAAAAAAAAAAAGCACAATTGAACCACTGTTACAAACAGGGGTCGGGAAGAACTGAACTTGTTATATAACAATCAACCAAACAGAATATGAAAATTAGATAAGTAACAGAAAGAAAACCTTTAAAACAGGTGCAAGCAAATCATCAGCATAGGTGTCCTTGAAGCCACCGCGTTTGGCTTTGCATATCGGAGTCCGGTATGCACTGTAGACCGTGCAAGTAATGAACGATTAAGCAAATTAATGGCAAAATAAGCTTTTTCATTCAAGTTCCGCAATATGAGTATCGCGACTCCATGTCTCGACCACCATAAAAATAAATAAATAAATAAAACAAAATTGCATTTGTGAAATGGAGAGTAACTTACGCCACAATAACGATGTCGTCCCCAAACACCGAAGTCCTCCCATACGCAGCGCTATCTCCGGCTAAGCAAGCCGACGCCTGTTTTTAATATTCCCAATTTCGAAGGCAAAACCAAAAAGGGAAAGTGAAAAAATGAAGTTATCTTAACAGAAATAATGCAACTACACCGTAAAGAAGGAAAGAAAAAACACCGAGAGAGAGAGAGGTTTCAATTCAACTTCCAAGCACAGTAATTAACGGTCTAATCTGAAGATCCAACAACAGAATCAAAAACAAAGAACTCACAGCAAGAGAGGAGGACTCCTGGCTGTGAGAAGACGAAGGGCGCAGATGATCTAGAAGAATCCGCTGCCTATTGATCGCTTTCTCCATTTCTTTCTCTCTAATGTCCTGAGGGACTGGTCGGTCGGCTATTGAACGAAGGTTTTATTAGAAAGGAAAAAGACGAAAACGGTTTGAGTACTCTAATAAAAAGATAAAATTTAAGTGGTTCGAAAAGTATTAGATTGAAATAAACACAATTACATTTTAAATTATATATTTATTATTTTATATATAATATATAATATTTCTACGTAATATTAAAATTATTTATATTTATTTAAATTTATTATTTTAAAATTTATTTAGTCAGATTTTAAATTAAAAAAAAAAAAGCAAATATTACTGAATAGAATAAAAGATGTGCTTATGAGACCAAGGAGGTGGGAGCTCAGCCCACCTTTCCACGTGGTAAGAATTTGAACCCCTACGTTACAGCATTATTTTTTTTTTTTATCGCTTTTGAAATTATAAAGTCAGCGAGTACGAACCGACACCTCGTCCCTTTTTTTGGAAGGTAAAGAAAAAAGATGGAATAAATTAAATTTGAGATTGGTTGCTTGTACGCGTCTGCTTAGGAGCTAAAACAAATAATTTTCTGCCGGCGCGACGATGACGTGTATGTAGATCAAAACGCTACTCCTTTCGGGCTTCAACAATTTCCCCACGCTTTAATGCCCTGTTATTCAGCGCGTATCCTTCTACCATTTTATTCATTTTTAAAAAATTAAAAGGAAAAGAGAACGCACTGATTTCATAAGTAGTTTATTATTAAGTTAACATTTTTATCATACATTAAAATTTTTTATTTTTTTACACAAAAAAAATTAACAAGTGGATCCAACAAATATTGAGGATTTTCATCAAAAAAAATTAGTTTATTAATAAACGAAGCAAAAGACATGTAAAGTATATATTAAGATACAATAAAAAAATATTAGGGTTGTCAAAAAAATATGGATCACACTTAGAACAATATAATCTATTTTATTTGCCTAAATCATATTAGAAAAACACGCAGCGTATATTAATGACGCGAATTTTGGGCACGCGTTGCGAGGTAAATACGAAAGAGAAATGCGAATGCCGTATTGTTCGTTTGCAACACGCGTTTGGAGGCGAGTGGTGTTGTTCTTGCACAAGACGAGAGTGATTGAACAGTCGAATGCGTGCCGGAATGGGAAGAAGAAAACCCGAAAACCCGGAAACCCGGATTAGAGTGATTATCCTCCTAGAAGTATTGCAAACGTAACGTATTTATGAGGATTTTTCCCTGCAACAAATTTAAAGTTATCCAACCCCTAAGTGTAATTTAATTATCACTAATTTTAAAATTTGATATTCAAATTTCATATTTTGCTCTTAGTTAAAATTTCCCTCTCCACTCTAACTAAACGAAAAAAAAAAAACAAATTAAAGTTATTGAAAATTTCAATTAAATTCAATTGATGATGTCTAAATTAAATTTTTCTATAACTTTTGTCTTATATTATCTATCTAAATACCTTCTTAATTACGACTGTAACATCAAGAACAGCGGCCAAAAGATTTTTCTCTCACATGTTATATCTCACAAATTGATTTATGTATTTATCAACAGTGCATTGGCTTTTGTAAATGCCCCGAATAGAGCAATTTGTTGCTATTACCATATTTTCCGTATACAAAAGTTTCGCGTAGGAATTGGATCATTAACGGATTAATACATGATCACATTCAAAAAGAGGCAAGGGGCACGTATAATTATATCATTTCTGATAATAATGTTGTTAAAATTAAAAGAAACGCTTACCGTTAAAATGATAAAATATTACAGTAACGATGATGGTGATAGTAACTAACGCTATTATAAATGTCAAAGTGGTGGCATTGGTTAATAATTGCCTTTTAAAATTAAATTGTGCTAACTAACGCGCCAATCTAGTGCCCATCTTACAAACTCCAACATTGGATAGGCCGATTAAAGACTCCAAAGTGAAGTTGTAGCCCAAAAGCAGAATCATAAGAGGACAATTCAAGTGAACTCCAGCAAAATTGTCAGGCACGGCCCATCGGCTCAACATGGGTGGCGGTGCTGGACCCTCTCAAGTGAGAAATTGGACTGCGGCGGTCTGACAAAGCCCATTTCTTTAGCTATCAGCCTATTATGCAAGAACATTTCTTTAGGCCATTTTGTTTTTTGTTTTTTGTTTTTTTTTTTTGATCAAGTTAAGACGTTATTATGGTATCATCGAAATGTAAGATTACTGGAAGTGTCTTTTAGAATGCGAGAGTATTGTGTTCATTTAATTAATTAATTAATGTAAATACTACTGAAGATACTTTTTAAGCATTTTTCTTCGTGTATTTTTAATGCATAGTTTTGGTGATTCTTCATAGAAAATCAGTACTTATTTTCTTTGCGAATCTGCAAGCAAGCCAAATCTACCGATAATTCAAAGAAGACAGGTAAACTGAAAATATTATATTTTTCACAGAAATCGTCAAAGCTTCTTTCTGTCCCATTTATTTGAACTATAACTAAAGAAAGAAATATACGAAAATAGGTAATATTAAACAATGGACAACAATAATGAGATGGTAGTGGGGCAAAGAAAGTTGAATTAATATGACACTTATTGCATGAAGGAGACTTTTATATTAATTTTTGTTTTTTCAAGATATAATTCGTTTCGTGATCTATTTATTCTTTAATTTTATTTATTTATTTTTAAAAACCATGTCTATCCGTTTGTGTTCTGTTCGATAGTTGTGCACGTGGGCACGTAAAATTCAGTACAACAAAGAAGTGGAAAGGTTTATGGGTGGCACGGCACAGGGACAAGGCATGTTAGAGCAAAGCCGGCAATCACGGCGAGTGGGAGTTGTGCCGTGTTGCTCAATTAGTTTTGAGTGCACATGCCCTCATGTGTGGGCTGACCCATTTCGCAAACCTTAATTGTTTTTCCGCTGATGTGGGCCCGAACAAAGAAGAATACATGCATTCGTTGCGTGCTACGACTGATTGTAACTTTTCACACATGTAGCCCTCGGCTCATAATTTCTGGCCCAAGATGATGGTGATCTCAGATCTGTGTCTATAATCGGCCTGACTCCATGTCGTGCATGCGTACTTTCAGAATGTACGGCTGGATAGATGGAGGAAAATATTGTTTTATATATATATATTAGTGGTGATTAATTTCTTCTCTTACTTTCTTTTTTCTCTTTTCGTTTTGTTCAGTCAACATTTTCAATGGCAATTAGCGCATGCTAACATAATCTGATATAATCTGCATTGGTCCTCTCGGGCTCCTCTCAGTATCGTCGTGCCTTAAATAGCCTTTCTCGGCTCATGGCCCTCATGCGGAACCGGAAAAAAACAGAAGGGTTAATATGGGTGCAGATAGACCCGCACTGTAATGGGACACTGGTTCGTTAGTAAAAAGCCCAGTCAAAGTAATATAATCGTACTGTGATCTCTAGTCATTTAGTGTCAATACGGAATTGACTTTCTATATATATATATATATATATATATATAGTTATTGTAACCGTATTTTCATCCTGATATTTTTATCCCGAAGAAAATAGCAGCCAATCTATTACATGGGCATACCGTTATGGCCTCCCAATTGCTATGGCAAGTCACAAACGCTAAAGTTTCGTAAGGCCTAAAGGTATTTCAATTTTCAACATTCTAAATTCTTATTATATATCATAAAATCACCTTAAATAATAATTTAGTTAATTATTTATTATATATTTTTTACATTAACTCAAATTCAAATTCTCTAATTATTTTTTGTTTTTTAATAAATATAAATTTATGCAAAGAGTGTAATATTATATTTTAAATTTGTTAATATTAAAACTGTAAGTTGAAGAGATTCAATTGAGTTTAATAGTATCTAAATGGTAAATTTTTTATTAAAAAAATTAGAATAAAGATGTTAATAAATAATTTTAATTTTAATTTATAAATATAATAATTATATACTTATTTTTTTATTAAAAAAGAATATGTACTGCAACTGTGGAAGCCTAAAGCTAGCAAGACATCAGCCTTTCCTTGTGGCATGCACTGTTGATGACATTATTTGTTTCTTTTTTCTTTTTCTTTTTCTTTTTTTTTTTTGAGAAATATATGACCTGAATATAAGGTTCAAAGTTAGGTCTCACTCATGTAAAAGACTTCTCTCTTTTAACTTACTTGGATAAAAGAAAAGTCTTACCCTTTCGACATGGGCTGAGCTCAGGCTCCAAATGCCTCGACTTTTCCACAATGCAACCACCAACCCCAAAGTATTTTGACCCAAAAAAAAGAGAGAAAGAGGCTATAAAGTCAACGCCATTCTACTAATCATAGATTTGAAACACCGAGCACGAGTAAAAAAGTAAAAACGCTCACAGCATCTCTAACAATAATGATGTTGGAATTGAGCGTTTACGGTGCTTGTACAGGCTGCCATCTGCGGAACTATTTCAACATCCAAGTTGGGCAAACAGTACTTGGCAGCGTTTGGGAGCCGTCGGGGCTAAATGGATATAACGGACATATAAAATGCAGTTACGTGGGACCCAACATCCAAGCCTTACCCCTGTGAGCCCCTTTATGTAACAGGCGTTGTTACTGGACTAAGTTGTCGGTGGCGCCCCGGGGGGGGGGTGTTCCGTGAAACATACAGCTATTATCGGTGTAGTGCTATTAGAAAATGAATAACAAAAGATATGAAAACTCTTATTTCAATATTGGGTATGTATGCGTAACATGATTACTATAAAAACTAACAATAATTTTCAAAGAAATTGAGATTTAGATATGGATAATTTGTTTGTTTGACTCTCAGTAATATATTAATTGTCTCTGCAACTAAATATTCCAATTGTATATTTTGTAAACTCACAAGAAAATATGCGTTCATGTAATATAACCCAATTCGTAATTGGTAGTGAATATGCATATCTAGCTTTCGCATCCATGTCTTGGCTTCTTGTTTCTCTCTACGTTATTTTCTCTTTTTTTCCTCCGAGAGATATCACACTAAACTAAAGATTTAAAAAAGAAAAGGTACACTCAGTGCGTCTATCTTTGCAATTATAGTTGCACCGACAAACTTTCTGACCTTAGATGTCGAGAATATGCACGCATAATGATAATCAATCTTCTCAACCGTCTTTCGTATCGGTTGGTGCAAACTCGAACCAAGCATGTTACACGCGAATCTAGGTCTGGATAGAAACAATGAAGATCAACCCATGTGGGGGAGCATGGCTAACGCAAATTTCTATGTCTGTGATTGTCTTTTTTAATTAAATTATCTTGTTAATTGAGCATAATGTCGCGCAATTATTATATATCTCGACAAATATAATTTTATTATGATATATTTTTTATATAAATAAAAAATTTGAATATAATTATACAAATATATTTATTTAATATAATAAATTGATTATTTTAAATTACATTTTTTTATTTTTAATTAAACCTCATCTATATATATAATTTAAATTTTGTAAATGGAAAGAACAGCAATAAAGAAGGGAAAATGAACGCTTCTAGTGTGCCGCCCCGAACGGCCCCGTCAATCTCTCCCCAAGCAAAGATTAATAAGAATAAGATGGCTAACTTAATTTCTTTGGCAGAAATTAATTAATCAAAACAAAAACAAAAAAAAAAAAACAAATAAGATGGTTTGTTTCATTACCTTTTATAAATTAAGAAAGGAAATATTGTGTGACCTTTTCACTAATTGACGTAATTCTTTTCGATTTAAATTATAATTCAGATGGCATCACATTCACATCCTAATGTACATCTATGTCGGACTAATTTAACTAGTTTGTTTTTGTATGACCAAAAATAAATTTCAAAATTCACAAAAAAATAATTTGAAACTGAACCTCCAAAATTAATAATAATAATAAAAAAAAAAGAAAGCAGGTCAGGAATCGAACCTGCCTTTCCAAAAACAGGCAACACAAAGAAACATATAACTTGCTTGAAGCAATTATTAGCAATATTAGTTGTGAGTAATGCTTGCGCACTAGTTTTGCATGGCTCAAGTTGAACCCCATGTGATAGACACAGGCAGCTTGGAGACATTTGGGTCAATTGTTCATATTTCATCATGCATGTACCTTATTGGGTTAATGCATCAGGCCACTAGTTCTGATGCATGGATAATGACTCTGCTTCTCATGTCAGGCTTCATCGGTCGACCATACATTAACAACTAAGCAAATTGTCGTCATCAATTGCTTTGTAATTGGATATATCATCCATGAGAGTGCTGATGCATGAAGGAAACCAGAAAAGGATTAAACAACTGGGGCAAACGAACTTTCAGTCTATGTACCAATCGCTTTCGTATTTTCTTGATGCAACATAAAATAATGCTTATTAAGAGAAAAATAAAAAGACTACCTGATTATTTCATTGAATTATCATAGAAAATATCACTTATTCTTTGAAGAATACTTCTTTTTTTGGGTTGTCCATTAGGTACATCAATGTCAAAAGAGGCTAGAACCGAAAAGCGAAAAAAGAAAAAAAAAAAAAAACAACAGACAAAAAACGAGAAATACATCTTAATCTTGAAGAATTCTTTTGTTCTTCCAAAAAAAATTTTTGTGAGACTTTTGTGGTTGTTTTTCTAAGGAATATTAACTAAACTAACTGTTATTTGATCATGGTGGCGTGCATGATTGACCACCTGATCAAAACCTGATATATAAAATCAAGCAAGCGAATCAACTGGTATTTTTTTGTATGCATTTGGATTATTTCTTCTTCAAAATGCAAGAAAAAAAATTATGATAGGATAAGATTATTATGGATCATCCGAGTGCTTTTCTTTTAAATTTAAATTCCGTCCTTGATGAATTTGAGACTCAGATTTTTTTTTAAATTTTTTTTATAAAAGGTAGTTTTCTGAGATCGGCAATGAAAGCTAAGACTTGAACGTAAGCTGCCCATGTTAGCTAATCCAAAAACTAGTTGGATACAATGGTTATCTTGTCTTTCCTAGTAAATAACATTTATGTCGTTTTCTCCATCAAAGGTGCTTAAAAATGGTTTCCTGTATCTATTTAAAGCCTCTCTGAGGCATTTTCCATGGCAATGCATTTTACTTAGGTACCATCCGCCGTACATACTTTTGGGTCATCATCATTAACTCCCAGTACAAATCGCACATGAAACTTCCCACAAAAGCCAAATTCTCAAACTTTATTATGTGGCTCCATTATAACCGAAAATCCTGTACGCCTTTACCTTCGTGTTTCAACAGCAAAAGATTGGTTAGTTTGAAAAATAATCCAAAAGTTTAAACTAATCGGGTAATCCATTTTCAAATTTGCTTACAAAAGTATTAGTTATTCAGTTAGGAATCTACGAACGAGTTAAACAGAACATTTTTTCAAGATTTACAAGCAATAATTTTTACCAAATTGTGCTAAAAACCTATACGTGCGTCTTTAGTGCTAAGTATAAATTTAGACTTAACTGGACCTTTTCTATTTCATATAGCCCTAGTTTTACCCAATCATGAGCTGCCCCCGTCCTGTAGCATCACATGGTTAGTTAGGTGCCTAATTCAACAAATATACAATTTTAAAGCAAAAGATTTTGTTGGGGGTACTTATGATTGACCAAAAAGATTTAAGAATCTCCACCCACCAAGCTTACCATCCAGAATATTATCATAAAATATAAAGGTGAAATCTTAATTTTAGAAAAAGAAAATGAATCGTACTAAAAAAAAAAAAAAAGGAAAGAAAGAAAGATGCTCCTTTAAGGCTTGACATATTAACCTTTCATATGGAATGGGAGATGACATAGTGACATATAAATAATGAATATAAGTAAGCACTGCAATTGAAGCAATTGCTTTAGATCTTCAAACGAGCCACCAATATTCCAGTAATTTATGTTGGATCTGCAATAATGAAACAAGACTGCCTACCAGAACCCGGTGACCCGGCCACTCGACCAGAGTTAGAAGACCTGAACCAACCTTAAACCTTGGTCATGTTACTGGTCTTCTAAAGTTGGGCAAATAATGATGCAATCCATTGGCCTGGTTCACCCGGGATTCTTGGTCAATTAAAATTTGATCTCTCAATAGTAGAACATTCCATAGCATACTATGAGGGGTCTGGTCATGTCTGCTCGTGTCTTTGCTGCACATCACTACTTTGGACAAAGTGAAAATAAAGCTGTTCAACTAAGACCCGCCATATTTATGGCTTAACCAACCCAACCCCGCCTTCGGCCTACGAAATCTACTAATTAGCTTTTCCTTTCCATCTTGTAAAGATGCAATTGAGTAAAAGTGCTAAAAGCACAAACCCAATGGCCCACCTCCCTCTGTCGCTTGTATGTCAAGGTATCAAATTGGTTGCTGCTTGATGGGTTTGGTGGGCCTTCACCCATACAAGTCTTAGCCCCATCAACGAAGCAAATGAAGCAGAGACAACCGTAATTAAGGCACATGGAAAGAGGATTAGTGGGTGGACTTTAATTTTTACCCCCATGCAAACAGTAGTTCTAATATTGCTTAGGCACCTCGAGGTAATAAGAGATGAGAAAGTCATAATAAACCTAAAGTTAGGTAGTTAATCGAATAATTACTTCGTCCAATATATGGTTGATGTTACTGTCTGATCACATGGCTAATGGTTCCATTCAATCATCAACATTGGTTACGACTTCATGGTTCATTATCTTCTGTAACTCGCAAAAGTCAAAGCACCCCCAACAACCAATCCTGTAAACAAATGGTCCACATAATCAATGGTCCTAATTAACTCTGCTAAGCTGAAGATAAATAATGTTGCGTGTGCACCTTTTTCCGTCCACGATGATCGAGGGGCAAAACAGTAAATAAAGGATTTTTATACAAGCCTGAGAACTCGCCATCATGGGAGCCACTTGCTCGGTGCACGAGTAACATAATCTTGCCCCCGGAAAGGAAAAATAGTTGAAATCTCGATAAAAATTGAGATTATAATACTACAAATTTACCTTCTTTTTTATACATTCGGAACGCAATTTATAAGAATAATATGCATTTATCTTAATTGCTATCTTCTCGGGCTTTGCAAAATTAAACAACAATATGAGGCCTAATAATTTATATATGAATAAGATGTAGATACACAAAAATAAATGTATAAATAAATAGTCAAAATCCATTGGAAAGGGAAAAACAAAAACCGAGAAATTGATTTCTAATTTGGACGTCAACTATCAGAATTATCGTAATTCTACTGTTGTTCAGACCCTTAATGGGTGTGGATTCATAAATTTATTTTGAGCTAAGAAGTCCTTGATATTTGACAATTTTGCCTAGCTTTTTAGCACTGGCTGTTCAAAGATTCGGCATTGACCCCTATACGTCATCTACGCCACAACGCTGAAAACCCACGCCAAAGTTCATCAATTGGGTCGGGTCAAAACTTTATCACTTTTAGCTGCCCTGAAAAACCTAGCTCCACTGGGCAAGTACAGTGCATTCCGATGCATCTTTTTCCACTTGGACGGTAAAGGTCTACCCGCGAGCTTGCTCAATTTGACGTGTATCAACACACACGTGGATACACACATACTATTAAAAATAAATATTGTACAAAAATAAAAAAAAGGACATAATATGATATTAAAAGCCCCCTTTTTGGGTCGTGTTTTGTGCAACCGATGCTTACTTATTGTTTTAGAGTTAGAGGGGGCGCTCCTAAATCCTAACACCGTGATTGGCGCCCAGGAAAATAAAATTTCAATTGTCTTCTGTTTTTTTTTTCTTCTTCTCACGCAATTGCCTTTATTCCCCCAAAATCAATTACCGCAAAATCGGCAGGAAACCGTGATCTCTGTCTTTCTGTACAGATCCGAGACAACCAACCTCCGACCTCCCAACACCACCGTTATGCTCGCGTGGCATTCTACAGTTAAAACAGCATCATGATAAAGTAAATTAAATCAAATGACAGTCACCGACGGCCTGCACACAGAACGGCTAGGAGGGTTAGTAAGCGGTTAAAAAACGGTTAGATTCGGGATTGGGTGGGTTTGGTAATTGGGTTAGCTTAAATAGGTAATAAATTATCTGCCGCGATTTAAAGTGAATCCTAACCACATAACCATAAACCGCGGCCCTTAAAAGGAAATAAACGAAAAAATATGGAAATTAGAGTCTAAAAAATAAAAAAGAAAAAAGGAAATTTAATTTAAAAAATAAAAAAAGGTTGAAACAGGGACGTTTTGAGTGATTTTGTACTGTAGTTAGTTTGGGTTTATAAAAAGGGAGATCTGCTGCGGCTCTCTTCTCTGACTAGACGTTTGCCTTCTTCTTTTTTATTTTTTATTTTTTTCTCTTCGCTCTGCCTCTCATTTTCTCTATTTTGGTCTTCCCTCCTCTTCTTGTTAATTGACTCTGCAAAGTCGGAGCCAGCGAGAGCAGGGGAACGGCAATGGCGGTGTCTCGGAGATTTGTTGGTGTCTGCGCGGTGGTTCTCATGGTGTTCTTCGTCGGAGCCGTGGCCACCGCACGGAAAGACGGGATCTCTGCTGTCACTTTGTACGTTTGTACTCGTTCTCTTCTCTCTCTCTCTCTCTCTCTCTCTCTCCCTCTCCCTCTCCCTCTCTAGAAACAATAATTCTGTTCGTTTAGTTTCTTGATTTTCGGGGCCTCCTCTGTTTTGGTTTTACTATGCTTTCATTCTTTTTCTTTTTTAGCAGTCTTCTGAGTTTTTGTTTATTTGTTTCATTTTTTGGATTAGTTGAATCGAAATTTTAGCTACATTGTCTGCCGACTCCTTGGTCTCATCCTTTTTACACTCTGTTGCTCAAAATTCTGTAAATTAACCTCAAAACTCTCAGCTAGACTACGTCTTTTTAAAAGATTTTTTTTCCTGCTCAGCCCTCTATCAATTAGCAGGATTAGTAGTCTCTAAGTTTAGTTGTTGCTCGGAGATTTATTTGATTTTCAGTTGATATTTTGGTCGGTCAAATTTGAAAATATAAGGGAAAAGTTATGTTTTATGCAAGTAGAAAAGGTAGGAACTTCATTTTCATGGTCTTCAATTCCTTGCATAATATATTCATTGTCGTTGACGACTCCATTAATGTCTTCCTTTTTTCTTCTTTCAAGCTCGCAAAGTTCCTTTCTCTTCATTTATTCTGCTTGTTACCTATACTAAGTTACGGAAACGGAACTGACAGTGAGAGCTCGAGTAGCCTTTAATGGCATCTCGCAGAGTCACAGTTACAGAGGGATAAAAGCGTTTGTTTGTCTAATATTTTTCATGCTCAGTGTTTACTTTCTAATAATTTCCTTTTCATTTAATGTACTTGTTTCCTATTTTATTGCAGGAATATGGAGACAGAGAGGCCGCAGAGTTCAAGCAACTCGTCAATGGCGGCGAGGTAAAAAGATATTATTAAACAAAGAGTTTGTGCAACGTTATTTTTCTCTATACAATCTCAGCCGTTAGTTCCAGTGTCTTTGCGCTTTCACCCTTTGGATGTCTCTTACGTGCTGATCCGAGTGGTAACTGTCTCTAAGAATCTCAACCGTTGAGACCTCTGGATCTTTGTAGATCTGGATTGTTCATAATGTTATTTGTTTACTCCTTTGGATTCCCTCGTTGCTGAGAAACCCAAAAAGCTAAGAATGAACAGTCCCGTTGGTTTTTATTTCTCAGTATTACCCTTGGGGAATGCCCTTTATGCCCCGCCTAGTGCAACTGTGTGTTAGCGCAGATCGCGTGAAGGGCAATTTAGTCATTGAAGCGTTTTTGGTTTTCCTCGCCGGCGGGTCGCCTCGCTCGGTTTCTCTCTCCAAAACGGCTTTTTTAACGGTTTTTACCCGAGACTGGACAGCGACTCTGCGTCCGTCTTGGGCAGTGCACCCCACTCCCTCCCTCATGCTCTCGCCTCCGTGCCTCGGACCTTTTGTCTCTCAATCTTTATCGATAATGGCAGCAGACAACCGACACCTGTCTCAATTTAACCCAACCATAACTGACTATCCTAAAGTATTCGCTTTTGTTTGGTTCATTGTGTTGAATGATTAGACGGTAATTTTTCTTTCCAGCAATTTATTCATCTAAATTGGTTTTTTTTTTCTTTTGTAATATTTTCCTTTTCAGTTCTGAGGAGGTTGACCACTTGAATGAGCATGCAGTTGAGAACCCAGAAGAGGTTGCTGCCATGGTGGAAATGTATATCTCTGTCCCCTTCTTAGTGCATTATAGTTAACCTGCCTTTAGTTAGATTTCAACAAGGTAATTCAATTTTCACTGACTTCACTAATGGAGGATGATTTGGTGGTTGCCTTGGTTGTAAGGAGTAGAACGGTTGACATGGTTATTATTGTTGTTACCTGTCCAGTAGTAGTCACCAACTCACCGCTTTTCATTGAATTCACTTGCTAATTTTATAGCAGTTCGTGAAAGCAGAATTTTACATAGATTTGGAGTAATAATTGTTTTTGTATGATTTACATTCTTGCCCTTCTCCTTTTTTTTTCTTGTGAAATTCTCACTTTTTGAAAGGAAGGAATCAATCATGCTTTTCCACCGCTCTCCTCGCCTGCTGCATTCACTGACTCTTTTCACGTTGTCTCGCTCCTCAACATGTCACCGTAGCTGTTGTGCGAGTGAGACACTTCGTTATTCGGACATAACCCTCCCCCCCTCACACTCAAACCTGTTCCAATGTTAATCCAGCACCACGCACGTAATTGTACTCGAGAGGTACAAAGTTGGCATGTCTGCGAGTAACTGCTTCATTTTTGTTTCTTTTTTTCTTGAAGACTGCCTTATAGGACTCTCCCCGTTACATTTTCTTAGTTTTTCCTGGGCCTAGTTATCTGATTTGGTCTTACCAATATCTTTATAGTAACAGATGATGTTTGAGACATGCGTCTTCTTTTATGCTCAGCTGGCAATTGATTGTCGTGTATGCATTTGGGTTGTTGATTCCTTTGGTGTTACTGAAGGTGATGGCTTCTTCGGCCATGTATGGGCTTCAGGACAAAACTAACGTAAATAAAACCTCATTATTGTTTGCTATGCTAGGATTTAATATTATTCTACCGTTACAAGAAAAACATATATATACATGGACCTCACAAAGTGACAAAATGTTCGCTTCTTCATGTGGATCTGGATTTGGCTGTTGGGAGCTAGAAAAAAAGGGGTGAGAGAGAAAAGTGGGTAAGGAGGGAGAAACTCTACCCTGCCACCGACACAAGAAACTTGGGAAATGATTTAAACAAGAAATTACTTTTGAAACTGTAAAACGTTAAACTTTGTTGGAACAAATAAAGAACTGTGTCAATTGTGAATTTCAATGTCTAAAACACCTTAGACATGGATATCCAATTTTCGCAAATTTGGATATAGTTATCCAGCATAAATTTATCACAATTCACTCGTAACTGTCATGCATAGTAAGGTTGAATTCTTGGTTGAACAGCATTTCTTCACGAATTAGAGGCTAAGATTAAAAGGCATTATGTTTCATGTTGCAGGGCCATCCGCAACAGCACTGAAAGGAGACAGCTAGGATATTTCTCTTGTGGAACCGGCAATCCTATTGATGATTGCTGGCGCTGCGACCCCAGTTGGCATAAAAACCGCAAGCGTCTCGCTGATTGTGGCATGGGTTTTGGCAGAAACGCTATCGGTGGCCGTAATGGTCGTTTCTATGTTGTTACTGATCCCAATGATGACGACCCTGTCAACCCAAGGCCAGGCACATTGCGCCATGCTGTGATCCAAGACGAACCACTGTGGATTGTATTTAAAAGGGACATGGTGCTCCAATTGAAGCAGGAACTCATCATGAACAGTTTCAAGACTATTGATGGCCGTGGTGCCAATGTCCACATTGCTAATGGAGCCTGTATCACTATTCAGTTCATTACCAATGTGATCATTCATGGTCTCCACATTCATGACTGCAAGCCCACTGGCAACGCAATGGTGAGAAGCTCACCGAGTCACTATGGATGGAGGACGATGGCTGACGGTGATGCCATCTCAATATTTGGATCAAGCCACATATGGGTTGACCACAATTCACTCTCTCATTGCGCTGATGGCCTAGTTGATGCTGTCATGGGTTCAACTGCTATTACCATCTCTAACAACCACTTAACCCACCATAATGAGGTGCGTTCGCTGCATAGTGTTGGGCGTCAATGTCGTTGTTTCTTTTGCAATGAAAATTGACCGTAATATTTTTTATGCAATTTGATATAGGTGATACTGCTGGGCCACAGTGATTCTTATACAAGGGACAAGCAGATGCAAGTAACCATTGCATACAACCACTTTGGAGCAGGACTCATCCAGCGAATGCCAAGGTAACATTTAGGTCAACATTTCCTCTTGACAGCTTGCTGTTCCCCCCATTGCCTCTGTCCTTTCAGTGGAATTGTCGATACCATGTGTTAGAAGTCTCTTGACAGAGATATCTTTTACCCTTGCGAATTTTTGGAACAGCAAACGATCAGTTTTTTCCCATAGCCCAATCCTATGGCTAAGTTGGACATGAGCTTAGTGCTACAGATACCTGCATTGATGATATGTTGCTTGCTTTTTCCTTTTTGTTAAATTTCCCCATTTTTATTCGCTGAGTCCAGCGAATTTAGTCAAATGTAGATCAAGTTTGAGCAAAAGTCATAATAGCTTTTATCATTTACTAAATGCAGGTGTAGGCATGGGTACTTCCATGTTGTGAACAATGACTACACCCACTGGGAGATGTATGCCATTGGTGGAAGTGCAGACCCCACCATCAACAGCCAAGGGAATAGATACACTGCTCCAACCAACCCCTTTGCAAAAGAGGTACCAAATCACAAATTAACTCTTGTCAGTTCCTGCTCCTTTTGCCTTAACTTTTACGGCAAAACATCCACAATGGTTGTCCTTTTTCGATTGCCTGAATTGATTTAAACAGGTGACCAAGAGGGTAGAAACAGCTACATCTCAATGGAAGAATTGGAACTGGAGATCAGAAGGAGACCTCATGGTGAATGGTGCTTACTTCACTCCATCTGGCGCCGGAGCCTCGGCCAGCTATGCTCGTGCTTCAAGCTTGGGTGCCAAGTCGTCTTCCATGGTCGGATCAATGACTGCTAATGCTGGTGTTTTAGGCTGCAGGAGGGGCCGACAGTGCTAATATTCGCGACAATTAAATTGGCCAAAAGAGGCCACATATTTTCCATTTCTAGTTTCGTTTTCTTTTTCGCATTTCATAGCACTTCCTATATCTCAAGTCTCATCCATTGTTTCCCCTCCATTATGCATTCCCATATATATTGGCAAGTGTACATTACACATGTCATTATATTGTCAGACCACATCCAAGTTTGTCTTTCTTTTATGTCCAACCTCGGCCTGCTTCCGTTCAAAAGAAAACCCAAACCAAATACATACCCATTATTCTAGGAGCAGGTGCAGAAGCGTTGCCATTTTTCTTTCGTTCCTTCTTTCTTTCGTTTTTCCGAAACTTTCGTTCACATCCTGTCCCTTTGCACTCTTCATATTTCCTTCGCTTTCATGCAACTATAGGTCTATAAGGTCCAGTCTTGGGTCAGCCTCTACTCCACATACCGTCTAGTCCTTTTAGTCAACAGATAGCCTTTGGTTGATTCCATGGCAATCTTTTTTCTTCCCTTTCATTTCTCTGTGTCTATTGATACAAAAAATAGTGCGGACTTTAAATTGCCAAATGTAACAGAACGATGCACAGAAATAGCAGTCTTTGTTCCTCTTTGCCCTTTTAAGCTTTTACTTTTATAGTGGCTTTAAATTGTGAGTATTATCTCTATTTAACATTGCTCCTCTGCTTTGTGTCCTTTATTTCTTTATTCTGTTGGCAGTCGAGATTTTTTTTTTTTCATGTGCAGGCCTGACACATGCACATGACCCAAAGCTAACAGCGAGCCCTTATCAAAGTGATAACTGATATCCTCTTTCACGTTTACTAATTAATTGTCAATTAATCTAGTCAAACTTTTTTCTTCGCTACGTTCTCTTCCTATGAAAATGATGGATACGGGCCAAAGGGATTGGGGCATTAAGTATGAGAAAACAAATTTCAATCCAAATCAACAACGGGGCTAAGCATACATCCATTAACGCGGGGCTTTCATTGGCATTTCAGACAGGAAACTCTTATCTGGAACGGAGCATTTTGCAGAATTGCAGAGACCCTTCTTGATAACAAGTAGTAATTATTTTACAGAGCCATGTGATGGAAATTTTGGTAGAGTTTCTGGGGGAAATGGGCAGCGGACAAGAGAGGCTCCGAATCACATGGAAGAAGGCCAAAACAAATGGATTTGCATGGGGATAAATTTACCATTAGGTTGATGACTTTCGATTGCTTAAACTTGGATTGGCATTAAAAAAAAAAATCAAATAAGATTAATACCATTAAAAAAAAGAAAAAAAAGTGCACGAAGAGGTCGCTAACTTTGAAACTGTCAAATTGGCTGTCTAGCAGCTTATGTTGCTAGGCCTATTGTCCTGTCAGCTTCTCTTACCAATCAACCTTACGTTATTGCTTTGACAAGGGGTCCACGTATAGTCTAGTAATTTTTGTTCCCCCCAAATTGTTTCTCTCTCTTCCCGGGGTCTTATTTTATAGAAAAACAAGAAATTTGCCTTGATTGGTTACCGAGAACAAATGAAAGAAAACTGAATAAATAATTTCTCCTAATAATAATGCATGAATTTTTCAGCTCAAATAACAGTTGTTTGCATTTAGAAGTTTTCTTTATTAAAAAACAATAAACAAAATGACGCATTACTCAAAGAAAAAAAAAACACAAGTTGACGCAAATTGCAATGGAGAAACTCTGCTTTTTTTTTTTTTTTTTCAGAAACAAGAAATGTTTGGTGTTGGGGTACCGAGAAAATATAGAAGGAAATTAAAGAAAAATTTACAAAGTACCAAAAAAAAAAAAAAAAGGTTGTAACATAGAGCCAACAATTCGATGCTCAATTTCGTATCTACACTCTAGCAGCCAAACGGTAAAATTGAGTTAAGTGGGGTTGATCTTTAGTTTTATTGTTTTTATATTTTCATTAAACAAAAGAGAAAAGGAAGACAAAAAGGAGGGAAAAAAAAAATCCAAACCATGGGCTAAAAGTTGGAAAGGAGGCGTTTGGAGATACGACTAGGTAGGTTTTTTTTTTTTTTTTAATTGTTTGCACTTAACTCATTCAAGAGTTGAGATAAGAAGAATAGGCACTCGTATGAAACTTTTGCTTAATCGGGTGTTTAATTTTGAGTCCGTAATAGGATCTTTTATGGAACTTTTCAACTCTTGATGGGAGATTGCTAGGTGGGTTGGCTCATTTTTTGATTCTGCATCCAAGTTTTATTGAATGCCAATTCCCAATTCTTTGGACCCAAGACTCACGAGAAATCTAAAGAACCACTCTTTAGTTGCCGTATTTATAGACCCCAGGAATCATGATAATATGCCAGCAACCCAAGTGATAAATTCAAGATTGCTATTCATAATAAGTGACAAATGAGGTAAGGGAATCGTTGCGTATCTATAGATTTGTTGGGCTTCTCGGAAGTGTAATTTTTTTTTTTTGCATCTTTATGAGTCGGTTGGGGGTAGAGAGGGAAAATAGGATGGAGAAAGAAAGATAAGAAACTAAGCTTAAAAATTTGAAGTGGGGAGAGAAAAGGAGCAAGAAAATAATTGGCTGAAAGAAAGGAGAAGGGAGAGATGATGTTGCGCTGATTTAGACCAGTGAGAGTGTCTCATGTGCCCGTAAGAAGCTGACTGGAGAAAAGAGTTGGCCACATAAGCTGTCATGTGAGCGTCATTCCATTTAACGGTTAAATTGACGATTTTAAGGTTGTTGGTTTTTTCTTTTTTAGTGTACTTTTCCTACGTTAATTGAATATATTTTTTATATATATATATAGTTTATTGACCTCAATTTAAACGATCGTCCCATGTGGTTTTGGGAGGTGGGGGGGTCAGCGGAGCATGTGAGAAGTTACTTTGTCTGCAAGAGATATGGGACCGATTTTTATTCTGGCCCAACTTGCCATGTTATGTCTATCGACCTTTTGCTGGACCTGTCATTTCACACCATTCTTCAACGTTAAGCATTAAGTGCTGGCTGGCATTCCTGGTTGCTTTTAATGGCTTGTGACCTCCTGTTGGTTCACGCTTCACATTAAGGCTCGCATTTCTGAAATAAATGTCTTTTCTCTCTTGGCTATATCTTCAACCGTGAAAACATTATTGCACGTTTCCTAGCCTGGATTTACAATACAAATAAGGTGGACAAAAGGGAATTGTGGGAACTTCTTAATGACAGGCTTTCCCCCACTGGTGTATCATTTTGTCCTGAAATTCTTTTATTTCTTTCCCCTTATTTGTGTCGATGGAAAGTTGAAACAAACGACAATGAAAACGATTGAGAGGATGAGGAGGCGCTTTCAGCATGTTGGCCTGAAAATTGAGAGATTCTCGGAATATCAAACGTTGGGGTAGTCGGCTCAGAGTACTAAATCCAGAGAAGAAAACATGATTGGAGTTTCGTTTTTTTGGGCGAAAAGTTGAAAACCATCCTTGTCAGGAGTCTCATGACTACAGGATACGCTCAGCCTTGATACACAAATAGTAACAGAGGCCCAAAGAGTCATAATCACAGGAAAGGGCAAGCATTGGACGAGCATATGGATTATGGCCGCCTGTGCCATCATTGTAAACTACTTCCTTTCGTTTAGAATTATTCTGACGATACTAGAAAATTACTTAATTAAAAGCCTACAAGCATGTCTTTACTCGTTTATAATGTCTTCTTCCCCCCCCCCCCCGCGATTTTTTCAATCCATTTGGAGCGCAATTTTCGTCTCTTTTTCGTTATTAATGTACGCAGTAGTTACCATCGGAAAAAATGTACCTAAGAGATATACCAATTTTGATCAAAACGAGATTTGAGTATCAAATAGAGTTTAGGTTGAGAGAAACGAACTAGATTGGTACGATTAATTTTGCGGAGTTAATTTTGAAATTATAGATCCTTGCGGTATTCAAAAAATAGAGTGATAATTTTCCTAACGAAGAGATCCAATAAAAATTGAACGTCTTTGGGACGCTATGATTTTTCCTCTTTCTTGTGGACATTGCTCTGATTTGGTTGAGGGCCTAAAGGCCGAATATCTTTAGGACATTGCTTTGATTTTGCAGAAAGGCTTGAGAGCTAGTGACTTCGTGCTCGAATTTGAACATTTTCGTTTGGTGTCTGAAGAAGTGATGCAAATTGGACTCGGAGGATTGGACGTGCAACCGCTCTAATAGAGGACAGGATAAAGTGGCAATAAGGGCTACAGAATTTCCGAACCATGTTTCTTTGATGTCTTATAAGCCACCAAATCGCTCACCACCACCGCCACAGCTTTTACGCCTATGCAGTACTATAGCAGCAACAGCCATCTGGTGCCTTGAACCCTCCCACACTAATGCTACAAGTCGGTGTAGACAGTTAAAGCGACGATCTCAACAAACTACAACTACATTTTAGCGTCGAAAGATTGCATTTGAAAGCAACAAATATCGCGAGATCAGCCGATCAACTTCCCACTGCAGAGTATCAAGCACAGTGCATATAACATTCTGAAAAACATGTGACCACCACTACCACCAGAGTCGAACAATGCTGCAACAACTTTCAAATACTAATCAGCAGAAATGAGAAGGTGACGCATGCAAGGCGGCAAAATATGTAAATATAACAAAACGTAATGGTCCTCATGGCCATGTAAATATTACTGGTAGACAAGTCAAGTTCATCAATAGATTCAAGCTATAACCCAAAATAGCTTTCGGCTGGTGACAGTAGATCTAGATTTCGAGTAATCGTCCAACAAGCTTCCACTAGACGACCAAAAGCAGCAAAATAAATCCAAAAACCTTCATCCATGTTGTTATACCATAATCATAAAATCTACTTGGCTTGCTTCTCCTTCTTTGCTTCTTTCTCATCATCCTCCCCTCCCCTTTTTCCTGATTGCATAAAAAGAATTAAGTAAATCACCAGAAAAGAAAATAATCTCTTGACATCCAAAAAGCCAACAAGAGTAAAGAAAAGGAGAAAGGTGAAACCCACTCTTGTGCAGGGTATTCTCATTTTCATGGCCAGAATCATTTGTCTTGACTTCCTTGTCAGCTGAGTTCTTCATGCCATCATTTTCAGGAGAAATTCCCTCCAATTCATAATCAGACTCCTCAAAATGGGCTTTTAACAACTCAAGAGACCTGAACCGGTGAGAAATCTTATTCTTTTCTTCCTTGGACATCTCCGCAAAACTACACGCAAAACAAGCAATAGATCTCAGCAGTTGGATAGATGATTAAGTGGAAGAAAAAGACATTCTACAATTTGTACTCACGTTTGCTCATAGCCATCAGGTTGAAATATTGGATCCCATCCAAAAGCATTGGGTCCCCTAGGAAAGACTATAGTACCCTAAACAACAGATGCAAATACGTGTTAGAACTGATACAATAATTAGCTTCATCAATATACCTCCATCTCCAATAACTTCCATCTAACATGTCATAGCCATTAGAAATTGTGATTGCCAAAAATGTAAGCACAGTAGCCATGTACTACCCTCCGACTACAAGAGGTTAACATACTTTTCCAGCATTCATTTCTTAAAGAACTCCTATCCATCTTATCACAATACATAATTTTCTGCAATACAAAAATTACTCCTTAAATTTTACAAACTCTATGCCCTTCTGTTAATCTGTTGGCACGAGTTCCAACATAATAATAGACTATTGCATTGTTAAATTAAAATACTAAGCTAACATAATTATTGAACCAAAAGCACCAAATGACAAGTAGTTATAGAATAGGATGTATAAGTAAGACATGCCTTTATAACAAGTTTGTAAAGTTCTCTGCTACTCCTTTTATTACAATGAAATTGAGTATGTGTAAAATAAATATTTCACTAATTGGCAAACTGAAAACAACAATAAGAAAAAAAGCACAAAACACTTTTTACCTTAATCTGAGAGTAAAGTTTAACATAAAAGTTCAACACAGGAAAACAATGAGGCCATTATACTGGCCTATGGTTGACATAAAGGTACTTAATTACTTTGAACTTAAACTGGATAGATTGTCTGTCAATCAACATGGGTAAACATAAATTTGTGGCTGTATATATGATTACATATTGAACCATTATATCTCAAAATTGGGATGGGGGGAATATACCGGAGTTTCTCCCCGAAATACAATTGGTTCATCATCAGCTCCAGTAGAAAAAGCAAATACACACAGAGCATATGCTGATTTATCATCATATTCCTTCAACAAATTGTTCAGACCTAGAGAGTACGAAACAAATAAACAAACAATAAATCACCATAAGTTTTAAACAAATTAAAATTCTTTTCCTGGAATAGGGAGGAGAAACATAAGCAAAAGCAACCTTCATTGCCAATCTTCTCCAGAAACCATTTGCTGCATGTTAAGAAAATTACACTAAATGAGGACAACCAATAAAAATAATAGAAAAAAAAGACATACCAGGTTGCCTGGAGCAACAAGTGTTACTTGAAAAAAGAAAACAGGGTTGCAGAGACTATGAATGAGCAATTTATCTTTCAAATTTTGTATAGAGGAAAAAGCAAAATGCAGTCCTTCGTGCCATAAAACCAAATAATGCAACTTGACTTTCATTATGTAACATAAACTTTTATTAGAAGTTTTATCAGCAAGAAATAAATTATAAGACCGTGGATACGTACTTTGGCCCAAAGACAAAAGATGAGCCTAAAAATAAGCAAGAGAACAAGCAAGACTGTTGAAAAAACTAAGTAATGATGAAACAGTTGTCTAGAGTAAATGAAGAACACCGCCAGTTATCATAAATACATACAAGAATGAATAAGCACAAAGTACTGAAAGAAAGGACTTTGTCAAGCAGAGGCATTGTGTTGGTTTAATAGTGCCCCTTCCATTCAACCACAAAAACAGAAAAAAGAAACACAGCCAAACATTTCAAAGAAAATTCTACACATGGATCATGACCATACAGAACAAGAAAAACAAAAGAGAAACAACAAAGAATCAGAAACAACAAAACAAAAACCTCAATTTAAAAGCCAAAAACTTTAGGTTCTCCGAGCAATTGACATTCCATATGACTAATCAGCTTTCCAGCTCATTGGGTGTTTATGCTCCTGAAAATCCGAGGAAACCTTAATCCCCAGCATGGTCACATCACATCTAAAACCCCCAAGACGTATATGTTTTCCTCACAATATCCAAATCCATAACTACCGATGAAAGTGGAATGGTTCCTTCACATGTTATACAGAGAGTCACAAGTCAACGATTCTCAAATAAAAAATTAAAAAAAAAAACTAAATAATTCAAGTTCTCAGTAATTGGGCATTCCAGGACCCTAATACCTTTTACCTTTAGTTAATTCAGCAAGCAATAACAGGAAATGAAGTTGAAATAAACAAGACAATAAAAATTAGAGTAAAGTAACGCATTCACCTAAGCAACAGAAGAAAGAACACAACTTACACATATGGCCCTGCAAAGAAATGATCGTGTAAAATTAATCAATTTCTGAAAAAAAATTTTTAAAAAAAAAGCAAAAAAGATCTAAACAGACTAAAATAAAAAAATAAAAAAATAACAAAGAGGAAAAAGTACCAGGAAGACCCTTAAATGCATTGAAGCAGAGACAGGTATCCTCCACAAGAACAGGTCCTTTCACCTTCACGTTGCAAAAAAATACAAACCCACAAAAACACAAAAAAAGAAAAAAAAGACACTCAAGACTCAAAGAGCACGTGCATGTAGATATATGGTACGTGTACTTACATAAATACCCAAATACGTTAAAAGAAAGAAAAAAACATAAACGTGTATATACGCACCTTTTCAGCAGCCAAACGCGCCTTCTGTTTGGAGATCACTTCAGGCTCTCCTTGCAGTTCAGGAACTGCCAAACCCAAAAATACAGAATCAACAAAAACGAAAATTTTCTTTAATTTTCTTGAGAGAGAAAGAAAATAGACAGAGAGAGATAGAGAGAGAGAGAGAGAGAGAGAGAGAGAGTACGATCAATCTTGAGGGACTGCAATTTAATGGACTGGCCGATGATGGCACGGACTTCTTCCAGCTTCTTGGCGTTTCCAGTCACGAAGGTCACCGGCCCGGAAAGCATCTTTCTCACCGTTGTAGCCATTTCACTTTTCCGTCCGCGACTTTTGGTTTTCCGCTCTCTCGGTCTCTTCGGTCGTCTTTGGTCGTCTTTTTCTTTTTCTTTTTCCTTCGACGAAATGGAGGAATATGTCTCAATGCACTCTCCGCTAGTCTTTACTTATATTATTTGTTTATTTTACACACAAACCCAACTTTTTTTTTTCTCTCGGGAAGAGTAAAGTAGACTTTGTACGGACGGTTTGGGAACTTAGCGTGGAAGTTCGGTGTCAGGAGGCGGTGGGGAACTGATGTTTGATGTTTGGTTGTGGGATAATTTTATTCTCGGACTATGATAACGTTTGATATTCCTTGGCTTTTCACTTTTTTAGCTCGAATCAAAGTCCATCAATCACTCGAGCAATGAATGCAAAATTAGATTTTAAAAGTCCGAGAACCAGAAAAACAAAAAAAAAAAAAAAAACAAAATGGGAAATGCATTGGGCGATCTTCGCCCACTAATTAACCGCGAATTAATGGTCTGCATTATATCTTTCTTGGTAATGATTCGGTGAAAGTTACGATGAATAAATTATATATATCTATATATATATATATATATATATATATATACATATACATATACGGCTCTTGTGTGCAGGGAGACATGAACTTCCACAGCACAAATGGGGTTACGTAGGTCTGTGTTTCGGCTGAAAACGAAGGGCCTAGGCCCATGAAATAAAGAGAGAGCCATCCAAAGGGATATCTAAGCCGCGGCCTTTCCGGGAAGAAATTCTGCAATGCGTCCGTAAGTTAAGGAGAAGTGCAGCAGCGCAAACGACTCAAATGGCCATGGTCATGGTGGTCGTGTCATCAGCGAGCCAGCCCGCGTATAAGTAGTCCAAGGAGCAAAACCATAAGCAATATCAAGACCAACGCCGACGACCAGTATAAAATTGGGCTCAAAATTAAGCCCAGTAATTTGCAAAAAAAAAAAAAAAAACAGAGACAAGAAGAAGTCCAGTCCAATCCACATAACCCAACGCAGACAGAGAGTATCATAAATGTGGCTATCATCGTGCTATGGGCTGAGAGCTCGCCGCATTGATCATGGATTAAGGATATTTACCAAGGTCCATTAAAAACACACACACACACACACACACACACACACACACACACACACACGCTCACTCATAACATGGACGTAAAGCAGAAAAAACAAAATCTTGTGGGAGTTTTTGACATAGAACTGGTTGAAATTTATGCAGAGGATAAGGTTCCAATGACTAAATGCATATTTTTGACATACAATTGGTTTTTCTTGTTTTTTTTTTTTTACAAGAAAATTACGTAGATAAAAAAAATTAGATACAAATTTAAATTATTAAATTTTAACTATTAGTTATAATTAATATATTATTTGATAAATAATTGACTATAATTGATGCTAGCTTCCATCCATCTTTACATAGCAAAACCTTTTACATTAATAACGTGTTTCTTCCTATATCTTGCTTAGTAAGTATTGTACGCGTGTGCGTGTGTCTTTGTTTTTTTTTTTTTTGGGTACACATTGTATGAGCTCTTTGCCTTGGAAAATAAAAATAAAAATAAAAAAATTGCATATTTTCACACAAAAAATGGGGAGGCAGAGAGAGAAGAAGGGTATTCGAAACTTGAATTCTAGGCTACGTACCTACCAATCCAATGGCTATGCCCTAGTCCTTCAGGAGTGGTTACCCTCACATTATTTCCACCTCGACAGGACACATCTCTTTTGAAATAGTGAGGGGGTGTGGGGGCAGAGGTTCCGTCCTGTAATTAGGCCTGTAAGGTTGGGAGGCAGAAAGCAAGAACGTGTATAGATTCCGTCGGGGAAGTTCCCAATGCCACGACCCTTAAAATATGGGAGGAGCTTAAAAAATCAGCGCCGTTTAACCTTTTTCTTTTTAGTTGCCACCTTCAGGTCCTAGTCCACTAATGGAACAAAATACTTTACTCTGTCGCTGCAGTACAGATAGTTTGTTAACATTTTTCCTACGAACATGACCCCGCTGCTTACTGTTTACGATAGATTTAAAAAATTGTGAAAGATGGGTTTTAGTTGGCAATGAGTGGGCTGCAGAATCTGGATTCCCATCCTCACGTGACATGGCCTCAAAATCAGGGATGTGCTGCTGTTAAAGCTATTCATTCCCAACTCAATCCACTTATTGTGCCCAAAGTCCACATTCTGATTGTTTTTCCTTTTTGTTTTTTCAAGTTATAGCCGGACACATACCTTGTTTTGTAGCTTCTTCTTCTTCTTTTTTTTTTTTTCTCTTGTCCTTTGCTTTTTCATTCTTTTGATGATTGTAGGACGTAGGATTGACCCACTTCCACTTGGGGTTGGTCCACCAGGGAGAGAATTCCTTGACCATATGATTAGCATCCCTTTTGTAGTCTATGATCATAGTCAGTATCTACATGCATTTATGTTACATAACTTGCGCTGGAGGAATCTTGTGAACGTACGTGCAAGGTTTGCTACAAAGTTTGAGAATATTTCAGGTTTGCTCCAAATATGGAGATGTGAATTTCCACAGACCCAACTGTTAAAATAATTTGAAGGTACTTCATTAGACTACTCAGTATCAGTATCGCAATTGAAAATTACTGAATCTACAATAGACTTACATCAAATGGAACGCTAGATTGAATGCGGGTGCAGTTTGAAAGTACTCGCATCAACTTGATGCGGGTAGAGAGATAAAGCATAAAAAAATACCTAAACCGAAGGACTTTTGGAGTTTGTTTAGTAATCTATTACTTCTATAAGGCCCCGAAACAACATTGGATCTAACAGCCGTCTATTGCCATAATCTCTTTGTTCGAAGGATGCTCCTAAACGTTCTGTCAGATCGAAATATTTAAGCAAAAAAATTTCAAATCAGACTGTCCAATTCGTGCGTGAATGGACAACTTGGGTTACATAATAAAATTTATAATAAGGTTTAGTATGGCTAAATGGGTTGATTAATGTAGCTTTACTAAGTCACGCTTTAGGACGCATGGCTTCGTTGGCCTGGTACAAGTTTGTGCACCGGGTGATTTGTCATCATCTTGACCACGTTTTGTTGCTTCGAATGTAATTAAGCTCAAGGCTTGCATATGCAGGAGTCAGAAGATGTCGTAATAACTCCGATTAACCTTCTGATACTTGGCGAAAATTGCACGGATCGAATAAAACTGCTCGATATTATTATAAGCTAATAGAGATTAATCCTAATTTTTGAGAGAGTAAACTAAAGTTTTTTTTTTTTTTGTTTTTCCCCTTCTCAAACAAACTACAGTAATTGAAACATACATGCACAAATTAGCTCAATTTACAAAGACATCTCAAAAAACATGTAATTAACATCAAAACTGCTAGAGGTTGTTTGGTATCTTGCAGACCACAAATTGTACCTCATGCGACCGTGCTTGACATTACATCCCGATCTAACCCCATCAGATGACATGGTGATAACGTAAACCAGCATATCTCTCGAAGAATAAATCTTGTAAATCAATGAGCATGCTTGCAACTAATTCATTCTGAGGAGTATGAGTCTTGATTATACAACTAACATGACCAGGATTCCAAGAATCATGGCTCAAACCGTGTGCTTGTTAACCTAGGCAAATTTTTCACAACTCTATTTGTGGAACCCATGATGGAGGTGGGGTACTTTATAGATGTATGAATACGACCTAATGAGCCTCTCGGTATATTTTTCTTTAAAAGGTCTCTTTCGGGGCACCAGACTTTTTTTAAAAATAAAAAAAAAATTATTGGATGGTAAATCACATAATTAAGTAATTTTTTTAATTTTATTTTATAAGTTTTATGTCCCTCTCGCAAAAAGAGAATTCAAGATCTCTGAAATAAAAATTGAAATTGTTGACTAGAGAGTGTCTCGAGAGATTATTGGACAATACGTTTGGAGGTACGAGGTGATATATTTCATCAATTTTCTGAGCTAAACTTTCGGCCTTAACGTTGAAAGTGGTGATTTTGGGAATTTAGTGTGTTCAAGAGATCGCGGAATGAGAATAGCAATTACGTTTTGTACAATATTATGGCGTCGTTTGGATTAGCAGATGCAAGAAAAATATTTCATGGCAATTATATTTCACTTTTCACGATTAATGTAATATTCTAATCTAAATTTAAGATATATGGACGCAATGTTTACACGGCGTTTACTTACTATGAACTGTTTAAATTAGTGCAAGAATATTCCTTAATTGGCACCAAAATATGTCCATTTAAAGAGTTTCATTTTTTATTCATCCGAAGTTAAGTTCAGGGACAGTTTCTCCCGTTAGGTTCGCATAACAGGCGAAAGCCCTTAAAAATTAGAAGTTCCTATTTTTCATTTATTATTTTTTTAAAAGAGTTTCTAATCATAAAAATTTACCAACCAAGGTAATTAATGCCCACGCTTAATAGGTATGCAATAACCTATTTATGAAAATCCCAATTAAAAGCGTTTCCATTCTATTGAAGACTTTTTTTTTTTTTTTTTAAATCAGAATCTTCCACAGTTCCTCAATAATCTGCACTGATTCATTCCTCCATTTTAATGACACATACAATGGCTTTAAAGCACAGTTGTGGCATCACAGAACTTGGTGCCAGAGAGAAGCCGGACTGAAGTGTAACAGAACCCCTCCAACCAATCTAACATAATTGAAAACAGTAAGCCAAACCCTTCCGTCTGTTTCCCAAAACTTTCAAGATATATGAGGTTAGCTGTAGAGCAAAAAAAAAACACTGAATTGGAGATTGTGCTGTTACCTGCTCTCACTCACACGATCACACTATCCCCCTCTTCTTTATTACTTATTGTATTGTACAATAGAGTCAAAAACTAAATTAGAATAAAACCAACCTGATTTCCTGCTGACCCATCAAATTAAACTATCACCATTAAACACATTGAGAGAAAGATACTGAAGTCATGTGTGTCCATGTGGCGCCTGTATATTTTCCCTGCCCATGGAACCACACAGCAACTCCTCCATTATTTTTATGCTTGAGTTGGAGAGAAAGATCCTAGGTGAGGGCGTAGGGTGGAGGTGGTGGTGCAGTTTTGTTGATCTCTAGGTGGGTGTTTTTCTTTTCTTTTTTCTTTTGGTGGGTGGAGGTGGGGTTGTTTTTGGTTTCTTTAATTGCATATCTTTAATCTTCTTATAGAATAGTATTATTTTTCTGCCGCTAAAGTGTTTTGTTTGCATTATTATGCAAGGTTAAGGCACCAAACACAATGCAATGCTTGTTTTGAGTATGAGTTCAAAGGAAGCAATGAATATAGTGATTAGAGCAATAGCCACAAGCAGAGAGAGAAAAGAAGCAGTACAGAAGCAGCAGCAGCAGAACCCGAATGATGCAAACCCGAGAAGAAATTTTTGGAAATTGAGGCAAATGTCGATGCCTAGCTCGAGGCAAAGCCTCCTCTTCTCTTCTCCTCCTCCTCCTACTCTTTCATTATCATTATCTATCCTCATTGCTCTGCTCTCATCAACTCTTCTTCCTACTTCCTCTGCTGCACAAAACCATGAAGCCTCCATTCTTTTCTCTTGGCTACACTCCTTTCCTTCACCACCCTCTTCTTTCTCTGACTGGAATGGGGTTGATTCCACCCCATGCAAATGGACTTCCATAACATGTACCTCACAAGACTATGTCACTGAAATAAATATTCAATCAGTTCCTCTCCAGGCCCCTTTACTATCAAATCTTTCTTCATTTCTCTCTCTCAGTAAACTTGTCATTTCTGATGCTAATCTAACTGGAACTATCCCAGTTGATATTGGTGATTGTGCTTCACTCAGAGTCATTGACTTCAGCTCTAATAGTCTTGTTGGAAACATTCCTGCAAGTATTGGCCAACTTCAAAATCTTGAGGACTTGATCCTGAACTCCAATCAGCTAACTGGAAAAATCCCTGCTGAGCTAGGTAAATGCATTAGCCTGAAGACTCTGGTTCTTTTTGATAATAGACTTGGAGGGGGTATCCCATCTGAGCTCGGAAAATTGTTCAATCTTGGAGTCTTGAGAGCTGGGGGGAACCAAGACATTGTTGGCAAAATTCCTGATGAGCTTGGAGACTGTAGCAACTTGACTGATTTGGGACTAGCTGAGACACGACTTTCAGGTTCTTTGCCTGCTTCATTGTGTAAGCTAAGGAAGCTGCAAACATTATCTATTTATTCCACAGCAATCTCTGGTGAGATTCCTCCTGACATAGGAAACTGCTCCGAGCTTGTAAGCCTGAATCTTTACGGAAACAGTCTCACTGGATCGATTCCACCAGAGATCGGTAAGCTTCCAAAGCTTGAGCAACTGTTTTTGTGGCAAAATAATCTTGTTGGACCCATCCCACCAGAGATTGGCAATTGTACTAGATTGAAAATGATTGACTTTTCTCTGAATTCTCTTTCTGGAACCATACCATCCTCTGTTGGAAGCCTTGTTGAGCTTGAAGAATTTATGATTAGTAACAACAACGTTTCTGGTTCCATACCTTCTATTCTCTCTAATGCTAAGAATCTTGTGCAATTGCAACTTGATGTCAATCAAATCTCAGGTCTGATCCCACCTGAGCTTGGCAAGTTGTCAAAGCTTACCATTTTCTTCGCCTGGCAAAACCAGCTTGAAGGAAGCATTCCTCCAAGTTTAGCTGGCTGCAGTAACCTTCAGGAATTAGACTTGTCTCAAAACTCACTCACTGGAACCATTCCTCCAGGCTTGTTTCAGCTTCAAAACCTCACAAAACTTCTTTTGATAGATAATGACCTTTCTGGTTCTATACCACCAGAAATTGGTAATTCTAGTTCTCTTGTGCGTTTAAGGCTTGGCAACAACAGGATTGCCGGCACCATTCCTAAAGAAACTGGGGGTCTCAGCAACCTGAATTTTCTTGATTTATCCAGCAATCGCCTCACTGGGCCTATACCTGATGAGATTGGAAGGTGCGTAGAGTTGCAATGGATAGACCTAAGCAACAACACCTTACAGGGTCCCCTGTCGAACTCATTGTCATCTCTCATCGGGCTTCAGGTCCTGGATGTGTCAGGTAATCAACTCGTGGGTCAAATACCAGCAAGTTTGGGACGACTTGTGTCACTAAACAAGCTCATTTTAAGTAGAAACTCACTGTCCGGCACTGTCCCTTCATCACTTGGCCTATGTTCCAGTCTTCAATTACTTGACCTTAGCAGCAATCAGCTCTCTGGCAGCATTCCAATCAAACTGGACCGACTTGGAGCCCTTGACATTGCTCTCAATCTTAGTTGCAACGGACTGTCTGGGCCAATCCCAACTCAGATATCTGCATTAACCAAGCTGTCAATCTTAGACCTTTCACATAACAAGCTTGAGGGAAATTTGAGTCCACTTGCAGGGCTTGACACTCTTGTTTCTCTCAATATATCTTACAATAGCTTCACTGGCTATCTTCCAGACACAAAGCTCTTTAGACAGTTGTCGCCAGCAGACTTAGCTGGTAACAAAGGCCTATGTTCTTCAATCCAGGATTCATGTTTCTCGACGGTTGCTAATAGAAAAGGACCACCAGGCGCACAGAAGATTAAGCTAGCAATTGCACTGTTGATCACACTGACAATAGCAATAGTTAGTACGGGCGCAATAGCAATTATCCGTGCAAGAAGAACCATTAAAGATGATGATGATTCTGAATTAGGAGACTCATGGCCCTGGCAGTTCACTCCATTCCAGAAGTTAAACTTTTCGGTGGATCAGATACTAAGATGCCTGGTGGATGCCAATGTGATTGGGAAAGGGTGTTCCGGGATTGTTTACCGTGCTGCTATGGACAACGGTGAAGTCATTGCAGTGAAGAAGCTTTGGCCAAACACAATGTCTGCAGCTACCGGATGTAAGGATGAAAAGTGCAGCGTCCGCGATTCCTTCTCGGCAGAGGTGAAAACGCTTGGTTCCATCCGGCACAAGAACATTGTTAGGTTCTTGGGGTGTTGCCGGAATCGTAATACAAGGCTGCTGATGTATGACTATATGCCTAATGGAAGCTTGGGTAGTCTACTCCATGAAAGAACAGGAAATGCATTGGAATGGGAACTTAGGTACCAGATTTTGTTGGGTGCCGCACAAGGCCTATCTTATTTGCACCATGATTGTGTTCCTCCTATTGTTCACAGGGATATCAAGGCCAATAACATCCTCATTGGCCTTGAATTTGAGCCCTACATCGCCGATTTTGGCCTTGCCAAGCTTATTGATGATGGTGATTTTGGTCGGTCCTCCAATACAGTTGCTGGTTCTTACGGATATATTGCTCCTGGTAAGTTCTTATTCTCTTACATCGTGGTTCAACGTTTCATTTACTGTTTTCAAGAAAAACCAGATCTTATGCATTGCAGATATCAGATACAAAAATCGTAAATTCAGTTGTCCACAGTATGTTAAACGCATAGCATTCCATTTAGCATTTTCTTCCCTAGTCCTGTCAATTTAAGCAACAAGCAATTTCAAACAGTCCAGTTAATTCACTCCCAATCCTGCCGTGTCCTTATTTAACATTGTTTTTCTATCAGAATATGGTTACATGTTGAAGATCACAGAGAAGAGCGATGTTTACAGCTACGGTGTAGTTGTATTGGAAGTACTGACAGGCAAGCAACCCATTGATCCAACCATACCAGACGGACTACATTTAGTGGATTGGGTTAGACAGGAAAGGGGAGGAATTGAAGTGCTAGATCCAAGCCTACTGTCCAGACCAGAGTCAGAAATTGAAGAAATGATGCAAGCATTAGGCATAGCCTTACTTTGTGCAAATTCCTCTCCAGATGACAGACCAACTATGAAAGATGTTGCCGCAATGCTGAAGGAGATCAAGCATGAAAGAGACGATTTTGCAAAGGCTGATGTGCGCCTTAAGGGATCTCCAGCAACAACTGATGTTCAAGAAAACAAATACTCTATAGCTCCAACAACATCAACATCAAAGCTGGCCATTCAAAGTTCGCATCCAAAAAGCAATAACTCAAGCTTCTCTGCGTTGTCTTTGCTCTACTCATCTTCCTCTAACGCAAAAATAGTTTTCAAGTGAAGAAGAAAAAAAAAAAAAAACCCACATAGTTGTGTAGAGGGAAGCTGTTTTCTTGTACGTTTCCTTAGTTATGAAGCTCATGGTTCTTTCGCATGTAGAAAAAGGAAAAGGTTGATATTTGTTATAATTGAAAGCAGAACAACAAATAGATCCACTACTTGCAGGCTCTGCCTTCTGTTGTAATGCCACATACATGAAGGAATATGTTCGTTTTTGAGAAAACTGGAGTGATAAGGTAACAAGAATAACATATTAGTTAAGTATTTATTTAGTAATATAATAAATTAACTTTAATTTTAATAATTATTTTCATTCTTTTATTTTAGTATATATAGGACTCTTTATCTGTCCATCTTAGCAGTTTTATAAATCATGTTAATTAATAGAGAAACTTCCGCTTTCTTTCTCATTAGTTTTGAAGCTTCAATCTTCATCTAGCATGAATAAAGGCAGTAAACGTAAGGATCAACGCCGGTTTTGTTGTCCCATCATACCAAAATGTGGAGATTATTAAAATTGGAGCATATTTAGGATGCACCTAAAGAGAGTATCCAGTGAAAAGCTAACAAAAAGGTGGACAGCCAGGTGATTCAGTATAAAGATGCAATCTCTAAAATTTTATTGTTTGAGACCCACGAACGTTACTGATTCCACTTATGAGTATGTGCGCCAGGGTGGGGGGGGTGTCAATGTTACTGGTTTCTAGTTTTTCTAATTTCCTAGTGCTGGTAAAACGGCATGAAATCAGGAAAAAGAATTGATTCTGTGACAAAAAAGGGGAGGAAAGAAAAGAAAAGAATTGATTCCAAATCTTGCACTGGGGGTACCTTTCCAATGATCTTAGACTGCTGTGCTGCTTTGGCAAGTACCAGAGCTTTGTCTGCAGAAAGGAATGCACTTTAACTTGACTATCAGTGGTAAAGGTTTCAGAGTTTGTCCGAGACAACCAAAAAAAAAAACAAAAGGTGTATGAGAGTCCAGCATGACCTAATAATTGATGTCTTTTTTGTTTTTTTTCTTTTTTTTTTGTCCCGAATAATTGAATTTAATTCATTTTTTGAAGGGGTAAAAACAAGGCAACTATCTGGTTGCTCGACTATGAGGCCACAGAAGCAATGAAATTTTAGGACACTCATAACTTTTATTTTAATTGGAGCAATCAGACAACACGAAATACCAATCCTTGTAGTGAGCTTTGTAGGATAGTTCGCTATTATGAGTTTTTGGCCAGGGTTCAGTACTTAGTCTAATCGAGACCATTGAAGGGTTTTTTTTTTTTTCCCCTTCATTATTATCTGGTCCAAGCAGGCAATTGATGTTTGAATGCACTAGAACGGCTCTCTTGGTAGGCTCATGACCATCGGTTCTAACATCAATAGAAATGGGAGTCTCCACAGCAACTGAGGAGGCAAACTTGCTTTTACAACTTCTAGTTACCGGACGTCAAAGCCGCCAGAACTCTAATGGGCCTTGTATTGTACCTTAAAGCGTCCTGTTTCCATTGACAAATGATTTGTGAAAATTAACCTGCTGTAGACTCTCAGTGATAGGAAATCCTCTGGCTTGGCAGTCACATTTCATTGTGAAAATTAACCTGCTGTAGAACAACAATCTTAGTGAAATGAGATAAATTAGTACATCAGAAAGCAGAACAAGAGAAGAGCAGGGAGTTGAAAAGTGTTAAAACTAATTGTTTATCATTTACGATAATATAAACTTTTATATCTTTTAAATATAAATATATTATAAAATTTATAATATTTATAAATTTATTCGCTTATAAATTTAAATTTTTAAATAAATATGAGATTTTAAAAAATTATTTAACATGATATTACAATTATAAATAAATTTATCCACTTAGTCCACACTATCAATTATAGTGACTGCATGTCTTTTCGTGATCCATTTGATATAATTTTCAAAGCCCATTTGAACAATACTTCCTTCTATTTGAGCGCCGTCAGTTTTTCATGGCTTTGGCCTTGGCGTTGGCGTTGGCGTTGGGGGAAAAGCTATTTCCCTGTTTTCTTCTCAACAGCAAGCATTGTAGAAAAAACTCTTCAAACACTGGACCGCATTTTTACTCCTTTAAAGCCTGTGGCGACGCATCGTTCACTACGAGCAGCGGAATCGCAGTGCCCTCCGTTAGAGTTGATACCACAAAACCCGCACAGAAGGCTTTCTCCTGCAAAGTAAATTAGAAGAAAAAATTAATCAGTGCAAACTGGACTTGGAAAATTATTGAAACTCTTTCTCATTTTTTTAAGGGGCTTGATTAAATTAATTTGTATCTCAACACGTAAGTTATAATTAGTCGTTTATAAGATTGAAAGTATCATATTTGAGTTCACTAATTAACAAATAAAATAAAATCAAGTGAAAATATGTAGATGTACATAATTCAGTAAAGGCGGGGAACTCATTGAAACTTGACATAGCCCATTCTGATTCAGACAAGGCCGAAGCCTCTGTGCAAAATGAGGCACACAAAAGACTGTCTTGGTCTTTCGCTTAGCTTTATGGGATTTGTCCTCACACTCCGCAAAAATATTAACCAAAAACCATGCCATTTTGTGGATGCAATAATTTTGATATAATTGTTAAAATACAATAATTTTAATATTATTATCTAACAATTATATGAACACTCATAATTTTTTTAAAAAAAATTTAATATAACACTATATGATAATAAGAGAAACACACTATTTAAATAATAAAATTATATTAAACTAAACTTAATTATACTAAATTTCATTATAATTTTAATAAATTCTTAATTTTGGGTTAACCCTCACCACAACCAAAAATGGAACAAAGACACGTGGCTTATGAATTCACGCTCCTCTCAATTAAAGCCTAAAAGGCTGCCCACTGCATCGCAAGGCCTGAAACGTGGCTTGCCCATTAGGCCTAACTTGTCCTTCCGAAATGTCGCCGAGAATTTGCCAAGTTCAAAGTTTTATGTAGTTTGGGGTTAAGCAGCCCAACCCATTGACGGGCCGAGCATGTTCATTTTCGTTTAAAAAAAAGAATTATAGAATTCTAACAAGACAAGGCAAACTTACATATCCTAGTCGTATAGCGATTACCCAAACTTGGAATCTTTTCGATACCATACAGAGAATTTCTAGTGTTTGCTGCTCATAATAATTTTGAGATTGAAAATTGAAATGAAATGGAAATTTTGTTTCCAGGAAAAAGAATTATCAGTGCTTCCTTTCTCTATGCTTCTCTTCCTTTCACTGCACGGTTTGATTTTGTTATTTCCATCATGATTTCCATAATATAATGTTTATCATACCAATCATGATTTCCATATCTTCTTTTTTATTCCATTTCATATATGTTTAATCGAGCAATTGTTATATGGGGCAGAGCAAATAAATTAGCATGTTGACTTGGATTGGACTACTTAGATTAGATAGTTGGCTTTATTTGAGCAAAGGGCTTAGAAATTTGGCTTTTAATCATTAATGATTAACAAAAAAAAAAACGAATCTCCCAAACAAAAAAAAAAAAAAACGAATCTAAGCATGACATCACGAAAATTAGCCATTGCTAGCTCATTCGTAGCGCCACAAAAATGAAGGATTCTGGGATTGATTAATGGAATTACGTGCGAGAGGAATTAATAACATTAATCTTGAAAGTCTTCAATTTAAACTGCATTGAAATTGAGGGATTTATGTGATAAAAAAAAGCTTATTCTGTTTTTTGTCTTGAAAAATTCAAAAGAAAGGGAAATGAAAGCACCTGCACAAGTCCCTGCGCCACACAATCTGCCAATCCATTTGAAGCACACGACAATGACTACCTTAAGTTTCACTTCTTTCGATATCACCTAACTCGCTGATGCCAAATCAAGCAAATTTCCCTTCTCGAGACCCTTTTGAGAGCAAAGTCTCATAGCCATTTACTACAACCCCCTTTATTATCCTCAACCGTTACCGACCCTTCATTCTTCAGCACTCCCTTCATATAAGGCCACAGCATGCAGAGACCCTTGCTCAAAGCGTTCACCGAGAGAGACAGAGAGACAGAAAGAGAGAGAGAGAGATGGCTAATTGGGTTGTGCTTTTTGTGCTTGTTGTTGCATTTGTGGTGCATGCAAGTGCACGCAATGTGCCTGGTGATGCTGGCCAGAATGAGCAAATGAATTTTTCTCCCCGTGTACCAAAGCAGCCAAGCAATAATGTCCCAAATAATGAGCAATTCTTCGTGCATGCAAGTACACCCACGGCAGAGTCACCTAGCAGCACCGGACTTAAAGACAAGAAGAATTTCATCTACGGTGGCGTCGGTGGCTTTGCCGGGATGGGAGGTTATGCCGGTGTGATTGGTGGGCTGCCAGTTCTTGGTGGGATCGGTGGAATTGGCAAGTATGGTGGGATTGGTGGCCTGGGTGGTGTTGGCGGCCTTGGAGGTGGGGCTGGTGGTGCTGCGGGGGGTGTTGCCGGCGGAGCACCTGGTGGGGTTGGTGGTGCGGGTGGTGCGGCTAATGGGATTCTCCCATGCCCTTAGTCAGCATGGTCTAATCAGCACAAATGTTTCTGCTTTGTTAAGTTGTATGCCTCTAGTACTGGAGATGCCTTGGTCTTTGGAATCGTGTTTAGGATTAGCATTTAGTCTTAAATCCTTTTTGTGTCTAATTAATAGTCGTCTTCTGGAAGACAGTCCACCTGTTTCTGTTGCCGTGTTCTGTTTGTTGCTGCTGTGTCTTTGAATTCTAATGTCTGTAGCTTCCTTTGAAATTTTGAGTTATTGCACCATATAATATGTGCTTTGTTCGTCTCTATTTGACATGGTCACTACGTGTGCATGGCTTAGGTTTTCGTTGCTCCGATTGAAGCGTTGACTGGAAAAAATAATGCCTTGGATCGATGCCCCACGTCAGTATATTAACCGAATGCCCACTTTGCATGCGGGTACCTGAACACAAAATTAGCAAATTACACGAGATCTGATCGTTGATTGCAGATATTAAAAATGAAATAATTATTATTAATTGTAATTGATGGTCTAAATTTTATTCTATTCATTTCATCTACTAATATTCCATCCACATGATATTTTCGTTTGCATGCGCACCAGGGTGTACCTCAGTGCATTGATTGCTATCTAACCAGACCACAACGAATTTTGAAGGACTCGACCCCATTGCATGCATTATATCTGAAAGCGAAGTATGTTATGTATGAGATTTTTTTTAAAAAAATAAATAAATAAATAAAAGAAAGCGATTGTTTCGTTGCTGATGCATGGTGCTATCAGGATCGTATGAAATGTTGAGTCCCATATGCATTTATTCATACAGTTTAAGTAGCTTCGGGAGGAGATACATTAATTGAGGACTTCAATCAATAAATGGCCCATTTTTATGTGAGCGACTGAAACTCTTTTATTGTCATTGTGAGCATGTGAATTTGAACGGGTAAACATCTGCGTATCCCACGAGGGAAAACACGCAAGACACTTCTTCATCAATGAAATCCAAACGCAAATTGTCTTTTTTAGCTGCACACCATCTACTGAGAACTTCGCCCATTTGATACCCTGTATTGATAGTATTATTTTAGCATGTTGAGTTCTCTTAAATTAAGGAAAAAGGACCCGATGCAGTGAGGTTCAGTAAAATTAAATGAGACGTGATTTATTGGTCAACTAAATTATTTTTAAAGAAATTACCAAAACCTGAAACTTTAATTTGGGATGTTTACTTTCAATTTTAAAGCATCCAAATAGGAACCATAATGTACCAGCCAAAGGAGAAGCAAAGGTTGAAAAATTCCCATACCATTTACAAACGCATTGGCTATTGTCTTCATATTGATGGTCGTTAAAGAAACTGTCGCCGAGCTTGGTAGCGCAGGCTTGTAACCCGTGAGGGGGCAACAAAGTGGTGGAACATGTCACGTCCGTCATCGAGTCGGATTCCTTATGGCTCAAGACCGGCCTGCCCGGTCCAAGCGAAGAGTTGAGCCACGCGATTCTAGCGAAAGCTTACGGGATTGCGTGGTTCCTAGAGAGACGAGGGGACAGCGTCAGGCTGGCTTCACAGAGCAGCGTTACCTCCCGCTCCTGGCAGTGAGTGGAAAACGGGCCGGTGCCGGACGGATCCAAAATGGCTCGATGTCTTGATCCCAACTGAACCATCACTTTTTCCCATTTTCTGCAATAGAAATTTCTTTGGCTAATTTACTTATTTATTTATTTTTTGTGCCATCCCTCCAATGGCTTGCTAAAGTTGTGAGACAATTACTTAAATGCCAAAACCTGAAAAGTGAAAGCCACCAAATCTTATTCCATTTTCTTTGCTTTCTGTCTGGCTTTGATAATTATTCCTTGCAGCATTTGTTCGGATGGGATAATTCTCATGCTAATGCTTTTGGTCCTTGGTAGACCAACCGTAAACACCGCGGAATATGAGTTAAAACAGATAGACACTTGGCTTAATTAACGTAAAAACTTCTTTTTTAGCCCTCACGTTATTGCATATGCCATTTTTCTTAATTAGAAGCTTGTCATGGAATGGGGAACCACCACTTGATTATTTGCCTCATTCCTTTTGTGTTCTCCCATTAAGTTGCTAGATTTATCACAATTTTTTTTCTCTTACAAGCTTAGATGCATGTGAACATCAATTAGTGCAGTTGATATGCTTGTTCTACCGTTTTCTTTGTTTGTGTTCTACTTGATTATTCGCCTTAATGTACATAAATTGTCAATGGGGGGGGGCATCATCGGTTGAAGGCTGTAGAAGATGGGGAAGAAGCAAATAGTCCCACATCGACAAGAAAACCCGGTGATATATCGTGGTGGCTCGTTGATGGGCTGGGTTCGCTGTCAAGATCTTGAGGTCCACCTCCCACGGCGGGCCAGCAGTTACTACTGGTCACCAGGTGTCTTCCGAGGCATGTGGGGCTCTTGTGTGCGCTTGTGGCTTCCTGGGTTGACAACCTCATGCTCTTGACAGTGAGGTTGGATCTTCGGTGATGGGCCTCTTGGGTCAAGATAGTTTCAGAGTGCATGGAAGTAGAACCACCACTTTTCGGCTAGAAGTTGTGGGTTAAGTCGAACATCTAAAGGTCTTAATGTTCGTGATTGTTCTCTTTTCCCGTGGGCCCAGAAGACCTGCAAGGTCTATACGTTTGGGTTGGACTAGGTTAGGTTACTTCTGGGTTGAGGCAACGCAACTGTTAATCTATGTTCGGCAATGATCAAACCAGTGGAGCCGTTTTTCCGTTGCATGTTGCGACAGTAGAATGTGGTACTCTTTATTTGTTGCTAGTACTTTTCTTATTTTTTGGGTGCAAAAATTGGGAAAGTGGGGATGGCGTACATGGCCTCAACGGAGAATTGAACCCAAAAGCTTTGGGCCGGACAATGAACGAACTCTTTTACCACAACATTCGGTGCTTGCTGGTAACTCCATTGCTCGTGAGAAGCATGCATAAGCAATTTATAAAAAGGAATCATGCACATCCATCTAGTCTTAACATCTAGATAAGACCTGGACTTACCAAGTGAAATGCCATTAACTGAAGAAATAACATTAACTGGTAGCATCCAACCATCGGTGACAACATTTGGACCTTTATGGTACATGTATAATTGTACTCCTATCTGTGCAGAATTTGTTGCTGGACTGTACAAATCGCAAAAGCAAAGGATAATTTGAAAGTACCATCGGTTACCACACTCTCTTCCCCACTCCCCCCCCCTGCCCCGAAATTTTTCTCTTGTTCTCCACTTTTGAACATGAGAGAGAACGGATTTCCTTGGGAAAAAATGTACATGGCTGTATGCTTTCGTGTTGCCAATAATATGACGAAAATTAAATCAGCTTAGTTAATGAAAATGGAAGAGGATCATCACTTACTCCGCCAAGCGTCATCTCTCAGTAAAAAATTGAAAGTTGGAGACGGAATAAAGTCCCCTCCTTCCTCATTGGACTCGATAAGCATCAACACCACATCCCGCATTGATGGACGGTCAAGAGGTGACAGACTAGTGCACATTAAAGCAATTTTCAAGACTGCAATCATGTGATCAACTGTAGTTTGATCTTCAAGGTTTAATCTACCATCAAGTATCCCAGATGTCAATGAATGGTCCCGGATGTAATGTTTCACCAGCGTGACAAGATCACCTCCTTGCTCTAGTGGCTGGACAGGGGTTTTTCCAGTTAGCAACTCCAATAGAACCACTCCATAGCTATATATGTCGCATTTTTCTGTAACCTTCATTGTATATGCATATTCTGCCATAAAAAAAGAGGGTGTAATTACGTTTCCTTTATATGGAAAGAATATAAGCTTCAATAATCAAATAATATGTCTATACTAAGCAAACTGAGGTCTCCTAGTCAACAAATTCTGCCACTTTCCTTCCCTTTTCTAGTCACCCAACCTCAAACAAATAAATAAAAAATTAAAAATTAAAAAAGAAAAACGAAAAAAGAAAAAGCTAAACCAAATGGCTTAATAATGTAGCACTCTTCTTGAAGGTTGCAGTATAAGGATGATCCCTGCAGCCATTACAGCATTAAAGCATACTAATTACTACAACTAGTGACAATTTCTAACATTATAAGTGCCCAAGCCTCTCAAATTAATGCCAAATTGTAGAAGATAAGAGACTAAAGAAAATGAAAAACAATTTCAGCAACATTAAGAAGTATTCTCTGTGTATGATGATTTATTTGACCCGAAAGAGGCTAGACAGCTTACCAGGTGCAATGTAACCATATGATCCTGCGACTGCTGACATTGTTTTGGATTGAGGCAAGTCAACTAATTTTGCCAAGCCAAAGTCACCAACATGGGCTTCAAAGTTGCCATCAAGTAGTATATTGTTGGACTTTATATCACGGTGGATAATCCTCGGTCTGCAGTCATGATGTAAATAAGCAAGTCCTTCGGCAGCTCCAAGAGCGATCATGAACCGAGTTGGCCATTCCAAGCTACAAGAGGGTCTATGAAGCAGTTCTCCCAGGCTACCTCTAGACATGTATTCATAGAGAAGCAGATTGGAGCCCTGGTAGTGGCAAAAAGCATACAGTTTCACAATGTTCCTGTGCCTAATCTTTCCAACTGTCTGAACCTCCGCTCGAAAACTGTTCTCGACATTGGTCCCCTCCCTGTTAGATGCAAGCTTTTTGACAGCAATGGCTTGTCCAGAATGCATAACAGCCTTATAGACTGTCCCACAAGCCCCCCTCCCAACAACATAACTTTCGTGAAAATTCTTTGTGACCTCAATTACTTCTTGTAAATTCAATCCGTCCTTTGGAGGAAAGTAGACATCCGAACCTGGAGATGGAACCTCTGTTTCTTCTAAGGAAGGAACTGTCTCAATTGGACGTCGCATGAAATATAATATTACTCCAATCAGAACCAGAGAAATCCCACCAATAACAGCTGTGACAATTATAATGATCCTACCCCGAGGAGCATCCACACTTCTTTGAGGAACATAACCAGATGATGAAATACGGCTGCAGTAACTGAGAGGCCCTCCACAGAGTCCTTTGTTTCCAGTAAAACTGCTAACCTCCATGTTCTGAAACAATGGTACGGAAGGTAGAGGTCCAGTCAGATCATTGTAGGAGAAGTTGCACCCCAGTAAACTCGACAGGTTTTCAAATGTTTGGGGAATCTCTCCAGTCAAATGATTGTTATCAAGCAGGAGGAACTCCAGCAAATTAAGATTACCAAGCTCTGGTGGTATGCTCCCATTAAGAGCATTATAGCTCAGATTCATTGCAATCTGCAAGCTTGAAAGAGAGCCCAGCTGTGGAGGGATTTCGCCAGAAAACGAGTTTCCACCCATTTGCAATTCAGTCAAACGGGAGAGATTCCCTAGTGCTGGAGGTATAACTCCAGAGAAGTTGTTCTCTGAAAGCTTGAGCTGTTCCAACTGGAAAAGTGTTCCAATCTCATCTGGTAAAGCATCTACAAAGCTGTTGTGACTCAGATCAAGTCGCTGAAGCATCTTGCAGTTAAAAATTTCGGGCGCAATCCGACCAACAAGCATATTTGATGAGACATTAAAGGTCACCAGGCGAGATAAATTACCCATCTCCTTTGGCAACTCTGAAATAAAATAATTATTGGCAATGTGAAGTCTTTGCAACTTCTGGCAGTTTCCAATCACTGGAGGAATGGAACCAGTGAACCTGTTCTGAGCCAATTCGATAGCAGAAATATTCACCAATTTGCACAACTCTGAAGGAAAACTACCGGTAAGCCTGTTACCAACTAAACGTAGTTGTGCCAAGCTTTTGCAGCTCAAGACACCCGTTGGGATATTTCCATAGAACTTATTACACTCCAGGTTCAACAACATCAGGTTAGAATGTCGACAAAGATAAGGAGGGATGCTTCCCGTTAGATCATTGTATGAAAAGTCAGCGACCCAAAGTCGACTGTAGAGCCCCAGCTCTCGAGGGATGCCACCACTCAAAGAGTTGTCAAAAAGCTGTAACTGAGTCAAATTTGTCAAATACTGGAATCCAAAAGGAATAGGACCTGTAAGGAAATTAATAGAGAGGTCAAGCTTTGATAAGTTCCTCAAGTTACTGAGCTGATTTGGTATAACACCTGTAAGCTGGTTCTGGAAAAGGTACAGCAGCTGTAAACCATTTATCCTGCTGAACTCTGGTGGAATCTCACCAGTCAAGTAGTTCTCTGAGAAATCAATCTCTATTGCCATTGACAGATTCCCAATTTCCTTTGGAATGGTCCCGTTCAACTGATTTCTGTAGAGATATAACCGCTTAAGAGATTGGAGGTTCAGGATTTCAGCTGGTATTGTTCCTAAAAGAGTGTTTGCATACAAAGCAAGCATTTCAAGGTTTGTACAGTTCCCAAGCTCCTTTGGTATGAATCCCGAGAGTTGGTTATCCCATAAAATTAAATCAGACAAGCTCCCTAGCATACCAAGTTCCTTAGGCAACTCCCCTCCTATGTCGTTTTGGGCAAGTCCAAGCACTTCCAAGTTTTCACATCCACTTATTTCTGCTGGAATGCTACCAGAAATTCCATTCTGCCCTGCACGAAAAGAACTCAAATTCTTCAGATTCCCAATAGACCGAGGCAAGGGACCAACCAGATTATTGGTATATGCCACAAACTCAACCAGTGAAGACATTTTGCCAAACTCCTCAGGAAGAGAGCCTGAAATCCTATTATTGCATATATCCAGGTGTCTAAGGAAAGACAAATTTCCCAGTTCAGCAGGTATTTGCCCACTGAACTGGTTATTGTTCAAATAAAGATGCCGCAACCTCGAACAATTTCCAATTGCCTTAGGTATATCTCCAGTCAATGTATTGTGAGAAAGATCAAGATTAATAAGGTTGACCAAATCGCCGATGCTAGGGCTCAGGGTCCCAGAAAGGTTCATTGCTTTCAAATCAAGTGACCAGACAACAGGCTCATAATCTGAAGTGCAATTCACACCAGTCCAACTGCATGGTGTCTGATCAGTGGACTTCCAATTCTCTAGATAATTAAACTCGTCATGGAGGCCACTCTTCAGCTCTAGCAGGTGTTGCCCATCAGAGTTCAGCCCTTCTGAACTACAAATCAATAGGGCTGTCACAAGCAGAAGTACCGCAAAGACCAGTTCCAAAAATTTCCTTGATGTAATAATTTCTGGCATTTTTATCGCCCGCATCTTGATCCAAAGTGGAGTTTGATAAGATTACGTATCACCTGCATGCCCATATCTCCTTTACATTGCTATTAATGAGCCAAAATCAACGAAAAGGATTCACCAAGGTAGCACCACGTTTTAAAGGAGGAGGTAAAGCTTATGAACCAAATTGGGTGTTTTAAGTTTTAACAGGTCATTCTTATTGCCAAAATCTTTTCAATTTAACAAAAAAAAAATGTTTCCATCATCATAATTACACGCAAAACAAAACCATATTTAAGCAACAAGCCCAAAAATTCAATAACTAAAGACTTTGGAGACATACAAAGAATAAATAGAAGTGAGAATAGTAACTTAAGGCACCGAACGAGGACATACATCTGATGCTGAAAACCCAACAAACAAAATGGCCATTTCAACCGAAATCACTTATCAAATAACTAAAGAAACAACACAATTTTTCTTTGAGCAAACGAAGAACAAAAGAACTCGGTAAAGAAAGCATACCCGTTTGAGCATAAATAATCAAAATTCAATCACTCGCCCAAAAAAAGATGGTAAAGACAACAACTGCACCACTTGCGAATAACTCCTCCAGACCACAAACCCAAAGTGAACATCGAGTTCATGACTCGACAGACAAAACCAAAGCAGACCAAGTTCACCTTATGGCACAAGCGGTGTAGATCTTTAGATTTAAAAGGCTCAAGATTGGCACCCAAAAAGATCCCTGCACTTTCTCCTATCACCCTCTCCTTTTATTCTGGAAACAAAGCAAAACAAAACCACAAAAAGTGCAGTGAAGCAACAAGAAAGGAGAGAGATCTTTTGTGGTTTTCTATTGAGATATTGATACAGAAACAGTGAAAAGATTAAATCTTTTCACATGAATTAAAAGGGAAAGACCAAAAGCTCTTCCCTCAGAAGCTCTAATGGCCGACACCCGACAGGACATGCACTCATTTCATCCTTCCTCCACGTGTATTTCAATCTCTCCATCTCTCTCTCTCTCTCTCTCTCTCTCTCTCTCTACAAGTTTTCTCTCTCTATATATATGTACGGTAAACATCATTGTACTGTTTGCTCCTCACTCTCAGTTTAAGTGGGGGTGGTTGGCTTTGGCTGGCTCAACTTTCTTTCTCATTTTTAGTGCTAACAAAAAGATGCGTCTTTTTGCGTCCATGCGGGGGCAACCGTTGCAGAAGTTCTTTCATTTAAGCAGAAAAGTTCTTTCTTTTTATTTTCTTCGTCTAAATGGAAAAATTTTAGACTCTTGATCGTGACAGCCTTTGTTTTGTGGGGGTTGGTTCGGCATTGGAATTGCGGAGTCTCCATTTTTCAACCTTCAAATGTCCCGTCTAATTGCCTGTAATTCAATTAATCTTTGCCCCAAGTAACACTGCTTGCCTTTGTTTCTGCCATCTCATTATCATGTCAAGAACTGCTTGAAAAATCAGAAATGTCCAAATATACCATATTTTGTCAATTGAAAAACAAAAAAACAAATGCTTTATGACGAGAATCTTTAATTTCATAATTTATCTTATTCATAAAGGGTTTTTAGATTGCCTTCAGCCATGCCATGCGAGAAAAAGAGAATATCTTTGGTATATTTGATAAAGAGATACGGAATTGTGGGTCAAGAAACCCAGCCCTTTGACGCGCAAAGATCTCTGTTTGCCACATAGACGCTGTCGTTACTATTGCTTTTATTTTTAAATTTAGTGTAGCATTTAATAATGTGAAAATTGAAAAGTTTCAATTTTTTCAGACCAAAAAAAAAAAAAAAAGGTTGGATAACATTTATTATTGTAAAAAGTGCAAGTAACTAGTTCTTGTTAGTATTATTAAACTTGATTTTGTCCCATCAGTCTGAGCAATGAACCCAACCCTACAGCGAATCGCTTCTATAAATGAACTTATCAATCTAGTGACTCGACATTAATCCAAACACATTTTCTAATTTAATTTTTAACTTTAAAATACCAAAACTAAATCAAATATTAAGTTATTGTACTTTTTTATAATATATTATATTTTTTAAAAATTAAAATGACTAGTTTACCATAAAATATTAAATAAATAGTACACTCACTTAAAGTTTGTAAAGTTACAGTAAATGTAAAAAATTATATAATATATACATACTATGAAAATCTTAAATATTATTAGTACGTGACTCCAAACAATAATCTGTTCCTTTAATCAACGGCTGAAAATAGGGATGGCCAACGAATGTCAAGATGTGGACCCACGAGTTGATGAGACGGCTACCCGAGGAATTTATCCACTCTGCTTTATCCATATCAGACGGTGTATTGTGGTCTGAACTTGATCATACATTCTTGAAAGTTTAATTGGTGGGACCCAATACACTTTTTGGAATATTGATGAATAGCAGCACATGTGAAAGTCCATCCAGTACACGTATCGGTCTGGATTTCACGCTTTGGGGTTGGCTCGTCTCCACTCAGAAACCCACGATGATCCCTCTATTTTCTATTTCTAAATTTCTGGGAAGAAAAAATAAATTTCCAATTTTCATAGTAATTAAATTATCCAGCAATTAGCAAAGCACTCTCCTGTTGGGTGTCACTCAGAAAAAATTCTAGTATTTTTCATTTTCTGAACGACGAGTCTCAGTATATGGGTAAATTTATTTTGATTGTAACATACTAATATAATTTTATTGTAACATTCAATTTTTATCAATTGTTATTTTATTGTAACCTTCACGTCGTGGGTTTGACCAGCGGAATGTCACGAATTTAAGTTTTGAGTGTATTAATCTAAGCAGCACTTAGTGAATTTTATGTATAAAAATAAGTTAAATAAATCTTGAAAAATTTAAGAGAATCTGTAAAAATTATGTGAAAGTTAAATAAGTGTAGCTACTATATATTCTAATAAATTATTTAAAAAAAAAAAAATAATAACTCATGACAAGAAATTACCCTTTCTAAAATTTATCTTGTTACAATGAGATATGCCCAACTTGAAAAAAAAAATGTAATGACTTAAACAAGGAAGTAGGCTGATAATAAAATCGATGCGTGTGTGTGCGCATGTATTTGTTGATGAAGTAATTACTTGGAGGCGACATCTGGGCTTAGTTCAAAGTGAAGGCCTTTTCTTTTGTAAATTGGAAAAAAATTGGGGGAGTGGAAGTAATTTTATTATGTTTCTAAGGTTAGGTGTCGGCTCTGCCAAATATTGACCATACGGTACCGTCGACGCATTAAGTCTTAATTTAATTTTGCCATCTTTGATAGCTCTTCTTCATTTTATTTAATTTCTTCTTCTAGAGATTCTGGTCGGCACGGCGTCATTTCATTGCCGGGCTCCACCCGTCGAACTTGACCCGTGTAGAGAGAGAAAAAGAGAGGGACTGTGGCCATGCTTGTGTCAATATATATATATATATATATATATCGACAAGAAAGATACAGATTTTTAATTTATAGTAGAGTCAAGTATGCTAAATTATTTCATTAACACTTTCCAAATCGGTGTCAATTTTTTGAACTTAACCATTAATTTGTCATGTAGTCAATATTTGAATGAATACCATTAAGTAATAACACATAAAAATAACAAAAGATTAATATTATGCCTAAGAAAATAATAAGAGGTTTTTTTTTTATTTTATGAGATCAACTTATTTTATTTATTTACAATATTAAATAAAATATAATTAATGTATGTTTTTTGTTATTATTATGTTGACTTTTAAATATTACTACTTATTTTTTTTCTACTTAAATATATTTGCTAGTGATCTCATGGGTTGCCATTTACTGAACACCGCAACAATATTCACAACCCGTGTGAGATTGGTTTAGTGGCAGTGTAAATGGGGAAGATATGAGAAAGATTTAGATTCGGCATCACATAAATTTTCTATGCGTGTGAAGTTGAATCAAAATGACATGAAACAGATTGAAAATAATGCGCATGACCTATGAAAGAAAAAAAAAAAAAAGAAGAAAAAAGAAAAGAGTGCGTATTGATAGTAAAAACAGTCAATATCAGCATTCGGTACTTTTAATTGGTATCGCGTGCACGTTGAATATACGGCAGCTTATTGGTGGAATAAGCAGCCCACTTGCCTTCCTTGTGTTTGTTCTAAGAGGCAGGGCAACAAGCATCTTCCCTCTATAATTGTAACTTTGCAAGCACACCTCCATTAAAAGGTGTCGCAAAGATTAAATAAACAACGGCGGTTTTTATTATTGTAAAACGGGTTCTTTTATTTATGGAATCAAACGTGAATTATTGTTCTATTCAATGCTCAATAATTAATGTAGATCGCATTCTTGCTTAAGGTTCAAAACCACCTCAAAAATAGCCAATAGGTTGAGGGGACTCAGTTGTACGAAAGTGGGCATCACCCCAACAAATGAACTGATATGGATATGTATTGGTAAACTAATTTTCCATGTCCTCTAAAAATGCACGCCTACTCATTGAGCAAGAATCTTCTTTCCATATTGTATTAATGTTGGCAATCCATGATGCCGCCGTTATGTCGTTGTCCAGGGTTAGTCATCTGGTGCAGTTTTTTTTCTATATTAACTTAAATTTAAATTTTTTTATTATCATTTATTTTTTTAATAAATAAAAATATGGGTCGAAACTTCAAAAGAAAAAGTTGCGTCATTGCCATGGAATGGACGCCATTGCCAACTGGGCACATGCGTAGTCTTTCACCGTGGTCGACTCGTGGGGGGTCCTTGGATGAGATAATGCACGGGAACGGCTGGGGACCCATATAAATATATTTATATTTATAATTTTATTTTTAATTGAAATCAAGTATTACAAAAAAAAAAAAAAATATATATATATATATATATATATATATATATATATATATGGAGGTTCACATTTAGAAAATGTCAAATTGGCTACTCCATGTAACTTCGCCAGAATTGCCGCGTGACACTACCTGATTTTAACATCACGAAAATGAGAGAGAGAACCAACCTAAATGGATCTTTTTCTAGATATCTTTTTCAGGCTTGGCTTGAAGCATGTACATGTTCTAGCTTATCGGTAAATACAGATGTTTGCCAAACCCAACCTACCCAATTGCCGTTGCTGCCGATTGATGGCAACGTTAATGTGCTCATAAAGACAAGCATTTTGTGCTTACTCGGATGCTTATCTAAGTGAATAAACAAAGCATGCACTCCTTGCCCGACATGTCTTTTTCTTTAAGATTTGGACGGTGATACGACCAGAATTGTTAATATTATATATGGAGGCGATTCGAAGGAAGAAATCAATCCCCCCCCCCTTTTTTTTTGTAACTTAATGTGGTAATTTGATAATAATTTAAAGTATATTTTTTATTAATTCGAATTTTAATTTTCTTGACAACATTTCCTAATGGCATTTTTCGTAAATGACAGAAAATTATATTAAATTTAATACTTCATAATTGGTTGTAAAAAAAAATCTCATTCAAAATCATTATTATTTGAAAAATAAATTCTTTCTTTAAAAAATGTTGAATTATAAAGGTAATTTCTCGCAAAGATGCACATAACTGACACCCAAAAATGTCTCTTTTTATTTGTTAAAAAAAAAAAAATTCACCCCTTTTGTTTTTTGGGCTAACAACGTAGCTGGTGGCTACTTAGGTATCAAGAGCGCATTTACATCTATTAAAGATTCTGCACGAAAAATATTTTTCAGTTTCAGCGCTGCCCTTATTACCTCGACGGCGTTTTAGCATAGAATGCCCCTTAACAAACACACAAAAATTCCAAGACAAACTATAAAAACAGAAAGAAGAAAAATGAAAATTGGAACACCTATCAACAATTTATATGGTTCGTTAGACCAGAACACTGACTCTATGATGTATGAACTCTTCTCCTCACTGAATATTTTTGCCTGCTAATTGTCATCTCTCTCTCTCTCTCTCTCTCTCTCTCTCTCTATGAACTCTCAAACCTCTTTGCCAGACCTGTGATTTACCTTCAAGGCTCTCTCTCCTTCATAATTTAAAAATGTCCAAAGTAAATGGCTCATGATTTAATTGAATATTGGGCTTGGAGTTTGGTTAGAAAATAGAAATGAAGAGGGTAGCGTGAAACAAGGGGGTTTAAAAAAAAAAAAGTGGGGTAAAGAAAATTGGCATGGTCAATGATCATCTTCTTAAGGAACTGCACACATTTGGGTGGCTTTTACAAACTGATTAATCAGATCTAGTGATGCATGCCACTAAAGGGAATCATGCAGGCTACAAATATCACCTTAACGGGACTTTCATCCACTCTATCAAATATTATTCAAAATTTCAACAGCTTCGGCCGGTAATGCTCATTGGCCTAAAAAATGGAAATGGACTGCTTTTTGAATTTGTCAAAAAAATATTTGGCAGAACACAGGGAACACCCACCCCTTGTTAAATCCCTTTTATAAGTTATTGACATGATCCAATCACAACTTTCCACGATTAACGACGCCAAAATGTCAAGTTACATGATTGCATGATTGAAGCGCGCAACACCAAAATTGTACAACTAGACAGTGTTGTAGACCTTTTTGCTTCAAGGGAAGCCCTCTTGTACAGATTGAGAAATCACGGTTTGGAACTGCAGAGTTGGGCATTCCTACGTGAGAAAGTTTTCGATTGCGTGCTATGATGGCAACTTATCCTGGCTAGAGGATGAGGGGCGGTGCGGCTGGATCTGAGCGACTAGAGACTTATTAACAGCGAGCACCAGAGGCGTTCTGTGGAGACATGCAATACAAGAAACTTTCTCCTTAATCATTGACAACTTGTGGGGTTGCTTTCAATCTCTAGCATACGTTGAGGAAAGTGGAAGGCATGCGTACATTACTGAAATCGTCACAAGCAACTTCCTTTCCTATCTAAACAGGGCCCCCAACATCTTTTTATTTGTCTTAGTTGGAAGAAAGAGGGATCGATGACATGGGTCACCTCACGAGTTGGCCACGAAAATGCTGTTTACTACAAGAGCGGTACTATATGCTTTTGTCTTGTGACTGCCATGTACACCGTTTAATACGCGCCTAATTAACATGGAACTTTTTTTTTTTTTTTCTTTTGTAAACAGAGTAGGCCGGACCCCTTGAGGCCTAGCACAGCCCGAAAATCGTGCACAGTTTGGGCGTGCCAAGCCTGTGTAATTTGTTAAGCTAGTAATTATAAGTCAGAAAATATGCTAGTTAACGAGATGATATGTACGGTCATTTGGGATGCATCATGGATCAATGGTGTTGTTGAGGTAACAGTTATCCATTGTTAAAGGCTAGGTAGGACGCAAAAGTGAGATATCTCAGTCTCTCCATTCTGAGCAGCATCGGAGAGCCCAAGATATACGACTACTAAGAACTATACCGTATTCAGACATGTGCATCCTAAATCAAGTGCACGAGTTGGATGCACCTCCTTTCCGACAAGTCACAAGTTCGTATTTCATGGGGTTTTATTGAGCAGAAAACTTGCACACATATAAGCCTACTCAAGCTGGGGATTGAAATTTAGCAAAGAGGAGAAATGACAATTAAGTAAAATTTACTCATGTGGACTAGAGCATTAATACAAAAACTGAAACTGAAAAATACCCGTCTCTGCATTTATGAAATTCGCTGGCGATTTCCACAACAACTCACAACCACCAATTTGAATAATTGTGTTACAGCTCGTCAATTTTGTCACCGTCTCACTAATTCATCGAAAACAAGTTTGTTCAAATAACACTTCTCACAACCAGTCAACCACAACTCAACCAAACCAGCAATTTGAATAACTTCAAAACAAGAGTCAAAGAAAATCAGCCAAACCACTAATAATGGTTAGATTTTGATTTGGTTAGTTTGGAGGGTGTGAACCTTACTAATTACATGGTTCTGCCTATATACCATACAATGACAGTTTGATTTTGATAAAATTTCTTTTCCTAAATTCAAAATCAAATTGTCGACCAAAATTTCTTTAAAATATCTTCACATCTAATTCAACCTCAACAGTTTAGGCGGCTTGAATTTTAATTGCATTATGTGGGTCAGATTAAACAGATAGAACAGTTTGATGGAGAAGCGGTAACATTAGCAATCTATCCCATTACACCAACCCTATTCCTAGATATGCCAATTAAAAAAAAAAAAAAAAAAAGGCTAGGCGACTAATCAACCACTAGCCTAACCCTTTTCCATAGGCAACACAACCACCAAGCCCATCGTCTGCTTCTGCCTCCTCATCTCCAATACCTTTCTATGTGAATTGGAATGCAATTCACTAGAGAATGTGGGACTACTAGCCGGCCGGTACTCCGGCACCAGTCGGCCTGACTTGAACCTCACCCCGCATGCATTGCAGAGTGTTTTAGGCCCAAGAGGGCCGGCCCGCCACTGCGGGGTCTTCTCAGCACCACAATGTTGGCATTTTCTTCCCAATGTCGATGATACCTTGGGAGCCGGTTTCGGTTTCTTGCAATTCTCCTGGCTCCACCAGCACAGCTGCTGCCCTAGGTGCAGGTCACGGCGGCGCCTGCGGTGGCGCTTGCTGCGGGCCTTGACCGGAACCTGGAGGCTGCCACAGTAGTTCATGATGCTGATGCTGCTGCTGCTGCTGCCGCTGAAGCCGCCGGCAATGGCGCTGTTGCTGGTGGTGGTGCTGCTGCTTGTGGCACTGTTCTCCAGCACCGAGACGGGGCTTTGCTGCTTAGGGAGAATGCCCGGGTGCTCGGAAAGAACGTCGACGAATGTTTCTACCGCCGGAAACGCGTCCTTGTTCGACAGCCATTCCAGGTCCTCCTCTGCAAATTCCTGAAAAAGCCAGGGCAATAAAAGAAAAATGAAAACATCAGCTTGACTCAACTAGTCGACTCAGTAACTCGAACGAGTTGAGCCAATAAATTCTAATATTCTGGGCAATATTGTCTCTTCGATGCAAATTGCAGTTTTTGGTTGGACATTTATTGGGCGCAACTCTGATCTTGTGAGCTGTGTCGCTCACATCCATAAAAGACTCCAACCCCACCAACTCCTTCATTCAATGAAATGTCGAAAATACCCTTGAAAGTCGCATCCCCCGGGGCTACACGTGACCGGGATAAATTAATCAGCCGTGATCAGAATCGTCTTTTGCAGGAAAAAAAAAAAGAGGACAAAAACCAATCTGCTTCGTTTGCCCCGAAAAAGACATCAAGGATATGTGCACCTTCAATGCCGTCTAATTTGACTCTGACGAATCACCATCCCAACGAGTCGACCTCTACCGGACTCGCCCGAGTCAACTCGGCCACCGAACATTGAGTCCACGCCCCATACACCCACCCACAGGGGACACGAACCGCCCAAGAGTTTGGGCCTCCGACAGCCAGGACTCCGTTAAAATGAAGAGAGAAAGAAAAGGCAGAAACTTACAGGCAACGAACGGGTAGGGTTATCCGGGTCCAGAACGTCGAACGGAGCCGGGTCTAGCCCGTTCGGGTCAATAGAGGTGAGAGGCCTTCTGGCTTTGTTGTGGTCTTCATCGTCGTCTTCTTCCCCTATGTCGGAGGAGAAGTCGAGGAGGCCGTCCATGAAACTTGCTGGCGCTGCATCAACAGTCTCCATTTTTTGTACGTGCCTTGGAGAGAGAAAGAACTCCTTTTTCTTTTGTATTTGGGTTACAGAATGGCCTCTGAAGAGGCTTTTTGAGCCCTTTGGGCACGCGTGAGAGAGAACGTAGGGATGTCGTTTTTTTTTTTTTGGAAGGCTTTCTTTTTGTATTTTTAGTTTTTCCTTTTTTATAACTTCTATTTTGTTTTTTAAGAAGTAACAAAACAAGAGCACTGTAACTGATAAAATATTTCCTTTTTTTTTTCCAATAATGTAATGCATATTTTTTTATAAAAAAAAAATGCAGTCTATTTTGTTAATATATAATAATTTTTTTAGTATTTATCAAAAATAAATAAATAAATAAATAAACCAGAATATTATAACTGAACAGACACCTTTCACTCCAGTAAGCCTACACCCACCCAACCTAACATTTTCAAAAAAGAATATTATTAACTAGTTTTCTTTTTTTCTTTTTGAGTCATGAGAGGCATCTTCTTTGCATACTCAGAGTCAACTAGAAACACTAATAAATTCTATGAATAACTTGAGACTCATGACATATCAAATATAATTAATTGAGCACACCTCCATACAACAAAATTTACTAAATCTCACTTATATTTATAAATTTTTTTAAAATATAAAAAAATTTTCTTCACTTGTGTTTACCTCTAGATTTATAAATTAGTGTTGGATATTCGAATCTCTTGTTACACATTCTGCATAATTAATGTTGATGGCCGATGAGAATAGTGTCAGGAGTGGACAATAATCTAGTTAATTACGAAAAAAAAATAATATATTTTATAAGATATTCGAACAAATAGTTAGTTGTATGTTATTTTTTAAAACAATAGTTATTAATTTAATTTAATTTTAATCATTTAAATGTCATTTCATATTCAGATCTATTGTCAATTATCAATCTTGTGGTGTAATCACAATGGTCTTTTTTTTTTTAATAATAAAGTTGATTTTTCTTTTCTTTTTTTTTGGTTCAAAATTATGTTGATTTTATTAATTTAATGTATATACGTGTCCATGTTGCCACGCACCTCGCACTTACCCAAATTTTTAGTGTTTGGGAAAGGGTGCAAATGTAGATATGAGAAACAATCGAGGGCATTACAGGAAGAAAGTACTCGTTCGAAAAGAAGGCGCGGCCTGCCTAACTTGGACGGCCACAACGATGCGTGCTACTCATAATGCACCAAATACCAAAGCCACGACGTCACCCGATCCAATAGCGCGCTGCCAAGTGGCGTCAAAAATTCTTATTTATAGGTTTTTTCATAAAAGGATAAAAATCCCAGACTTTGACCTCCCCGACACCGCACGTGGCGGCGATAATCTTGTGATATCGCCCGGCTGTCCCACCCGGTCCACATTCATGTTACGGAGGAGGCCTTCGATATAAGTGGGTCCCATTGCATGTTCTGTCGGCATGTGCGGTGCGCGGGGTCCACCAATACCGACTTCAGGAGTGAGCAGGTGGGGCCCGAGACAGAGGAGACTCGGAATGGGCCGCACTCGTTCAAGGACGAGAAAGTCACGTGCTATGTGGCGTGAAATTTATTGGCTTGTTGGCTGCTGCAAATGCAAGGCCTCCGATCTTCCTTTGCTCTATTCTTCTTCTTTTCTTCTCTCTCTCTCTCTCTTTTTTTTTTTCTTTTTATGCATCGCAAGATTTTTTCTTTTTTTAGGCAAATCACTCGTATACTATCTACAAAACGATACTTCCCAAAATTTTACAATTACAGTTAATACGAATTTCCACAATAAAAATCTAAATAAACATCTAATAAGCTCACCCCGCATTCTAAATGTGCAAACATTTAAATTATTAATTTTTTTATTATTGTATATTACTCAATTGATTTTATGTCAATTTTTTTTATTTCAATAAAATTTTAATTGAGCATTAAAATCTACATCAATTATTAACAAAATTGGTTGAATTTCTCCATGTTAATCGGATTGGGTGATTATGACTAGGTGAACCTGTTTCCATTTCAATTCCATTTCAATTAAACTCTAATTAATTAATCATATACCTGAGCAAGTGCTAATTCCAATTAAATTTGTGATTTCTCACTAATATAGACAACGAGATTTGAAATTCTACATGAGATTTTAGTCTACGTACACCCATACACGTAATTCCCCCCCCCACCCCGCGCCCCATATCCGGATCGATTTGCGAAGCAGCTGCCCGAGTCATTTCAAATTCAAATTCATTCGTTGCAAAAGTTGACGACACGTAAAACATGATAAGAGTGACATCTTATCTTCACATTTGTCTTTTTGAAAAAAAAATATATTCTCATCATACTTTCCGACAATACATTTTAATGATTAAAAATTTAATTATTTTTGTTTTATTGCATTATAAGGTTTCACGGGAGTACATTCGTCTTTTCCCTCCGTGGAGGGGGATGGCCCAGCTATCACAAGCGAGGGAGTGGACGAGAGAAAGGCAGGGAGAGCTCGAAGGGCAGGGGGAGTTCGAGTGGGAGGTAGACTGTCCCTCCTCACCAACGCGGTTAAGCCGCGTCCTCCTTCGACGAGAATATCATTAAATATACAATGCTTTATGCTTGATATTGGGCTTAACAGGGAGAGAGAGCCCAACGGGCATCCGAAGATGTTTCTTGGGCCCTCCTGACAAGTCTGCAAGCTATTTTCTGTGTTTTGTCGCTTTATTACCGACAGGACGTCAAATTCATTAGTAAACGACGTCGTAGGAGGGCGATCGCATTCTATCTTTACTCCACACGTGGCAGCCAGCAAAGGCGGCTGGCAGCTGCTCCACCTTCAGTTGAAATTCAGCACCAAAAACTCTCTTCCTCCTCCGATTCCCCTTGGACTGGGGAGTGTGCGAGGGAGCGTACACACAACCACTGGGCATTCAATCTCACAATTCAGTAGGTAGGTAGGTAGGTAGGTAGGGAGGGGTGGACCTGGAATGAATTCCTGAGTAAAACAGATCCCAACATAGCATCCCACAAGACAAAAGCAAGAGGGGAAGGAGAAATATGAAGGGGTTGATGAGGATGAGTTTTCAAAGAACAACACCAACAACCTTCATTTCAAGAGGGGAGCCTCCTCCAGCATTGGCTTTTGTGGACTCCTTGCCATGTTTTGCCAGCATCTCTAGAAAACTCATAATTTCCCCTCCTTGTAAGTTCCCTTCTTTTTTTTTGGTTGAATTTTCCAATTTGCATTCACTACTTATGATATACAGAGTGATTCTGTGATAAGAAAGGGACTTACTTTTAACTGTAAATGAAACACGGATTATTCTTTTTGGTTCTATTGTAAGTATAATTGCCCGAATAAGAAGGTTTTGGACTTTGGAGGATTAGTGAAGCTTGAATCATGTACTGTAGACTTGAGTAGATGGGAATTTCGCATAGTCGAGCAAATCTGTTGCTTTGGTTGGGTGCAGCGAGACAACTTCTTTTCTGGCTTGTGGGTTTGTCAAAGGGATGGACTTTATTTTTGGTTTAATGTGTGAAAATAGTTTTTCTTATTTTGCGTATCCTAAAAGCGAAGATGGATGACTCGTGTGGATTTTTAAGAAAAAAGAATGATGGTTGGATTCGTAATCAACGAGTGAAAATTTCACAATTGATAATCTAGATATTTGTGTGTGACATGGGGGGCGGGTACTTTGTGGGATTTTGTACCGCACCCTACACAGGTGTTGCATATTAATGAAGATAATTTGTGTGACAGTTCAAGTAAACCCTACTCAGACAAGTCTTTTTGTGTCTTGGGCAATAAACCTTGGACAAAATGGCTGGATTGATAATCAGTTAGCAAAGATGGCATCCTGATCCTTGAGTCATCTATTGCAATGGATTTGAGTATGTTGGTTAAGTGATCTGTCGCAATGGATATTAGTATGTTGGAGCAATGTTCATTAAACTTGGAAATCTGGAGGGAATTGAGAGGCTTAGGACAAATGGAGAGTAAATCACTTTAGCATATGATGTGTTTAGAAAGCTTTATTTACTGGAGAAAGAAAGAAACACTCCACATGTTATGGGACATTATTATAGTCTTTTAGATAATGACCATAATGAATGATAAAAGTAATCTGCGTTGGGAATCTGTTCTCTTGATATTTTGAATTGGAAATGCTCCATGGTTTAGAGTCTTCAATGAACAATACTTGTTAGCCTCCGCTTAATGATCAAACATGGTAATTGATAGTTCTTTTTTTCCAATGGCAGATGTATTTATTGTAGACTTCTGTCTGACCTTTGACATTATCTAGACTGCAATCCTTCAAATTTAAGAAAAATGATATGTTTCTACTGTAATTCAATTATGATCCTTTCTTTATTGCTTTGCTGGACATTGCAGCTATAACCATGATTTGGTTAATTTCTTCAAGTTTTGCTTTGTTCATTTGCGTGAATGGGGTCACATAATGTTTGGATTTGACATGTCATTTTATTTTCTATGAATTTTAAAATTTTCAGTGAAGGCTCCCAAGTTGTGCAGCCAGCCTGAAATTGTCTTAAGAACAGTGCTGTTATCTTTTCAAAATCCTATTCAGTAAAGTTTTTCATTGCTTCCAGAGTTAAAATCTGTTTCTATGAAATATTCTGTGATGACCTAATCTGTTTTATCTGGTGAGATCATTCTATTACTGGTTATGGCTATGTGGGTTGACTAAGTGGGTAATAGATTCTTCAATATGTCTGTAGTAAGATACCGAGAAATATCAAGGTTGAATTCTGCATTTGGCACAGTCAGAGCACAAGCATCTAATGTTAGCATTGGATCTGGAGCCCATGAAGGTGGTGAGGAACAATATAGCAGGAAAAAATCTGTTGACAGTCCATCAAGTGACAACTCAGCTGAAATGTGAGTGGCATCCTTTTTTTTTTTTTCTTGACAAAAGAAGTGATAAATACTTATTAATTTAATTTTTTGCATGAGATGCTGCATTATCACACATATTACTTAGTTGCATTGCAAGCATGATGTATACAGCTTGCTTAAAGTTTAACATTCTGTGAGAAAGAATCTCTAAGTCTGTAAATCAGTATAAGATAGCTTACTTTAAAGGTGATGACCTTTCTGTTTGATGCAACAATTTCTGCTCTATTTTTGCAATAAAATTTCTAGATTAAATCTACTCTCCACTTTCTAGTCTCCCTTGGGTTATTTTTGTTTTTTCTGTATGGGCTCAGGTTGGGACAGTCAATAATTGCTTGTTCAGAGTCATGAACCTGATTTGCACAATTAAACAAAATATGTTTGCGCCCTCACCCTTAGTTTGCCACAAATTAGGTAGCTTTTAGCATTGTTAAGCAATGGTATGTTTCAAGCATGATTACATGAGCTTGTTCATACAAATTCAGCTCTCTTTTTATCTTGAAAGCCAAACTTCTATTTTGATGCAGTGTTCCTTGCATGTCAAAATCCTGTAAATTTGCTGTTAAATTCTTCTGCTTATCATTCAATCCAGTGCTTTTGAGCACTATATGATCAACCAGTTAGTATGGCTCAGCTTAACTCAGACCTCACCTAATAATAGCTCTCTGTGATTTTCAGCTTGAAACCTCCCAGCAAAATTCCATATCTGCTGTCTATAGCCATTGTGCTATTTGGATGTGCTGTAGTATTTTCACTGATTGCCTTCGTGAAAGGTGGACCTTCGTCAGTCTTGACAGCAATTGCAAAATCAGGCTTAACTGCTGCATTCATGTTGATATTTGTTTCTGAAATTGGGGACAAGGTAAATTTTTGTTTATTGCATGATTTGCTTTTCATGTGGATAGCAGTTTAGTCTTGCAATCCATTGTCTGATGATACATTCTTATCTAGTCTCAATTTTAGGAGGCTCTTTTGTACTCCCAGTTGGTGTATCTATTTCAAAGTACATAACTTTTTAGCTATTATTTCTTGGTCAGAACTTGCCAAAGAAGGTCCTTATGTTCTCCCAGTGTCCCCCACATTGATATTTTACCCTGTGCTTTTCATGCTTGGTCTCTTATAAGCTTGTGGTTGCATGTTCATTTGTCTAAACAAGTACCTACACCAGAAGGAAAAAGGAGTAAAAGGCGATAAACAGTTTCAGCGTATACTAGATTGACAATGCCCTTTTGGATACTGTTCAAGGATACTGCTCATATGTCCTATTGGTAAATCTATTGGTCCAGCTGCCAGATCCATAACGGTTATTTGGTGTTATGTCCTGTTTACTTCTGGCTAAAATAGACGCAATTAATCCTTTTGCCAGTTCAATAGAAAAGTAGTAGAAGAGCTTTTTTTTTTTTTTCTTTGGATAAGTAAAATAATGTGAATTATTGCTTGTCCTTATGTTTCTATTGTTATGGTCTTTTTTCGCTAATCTGTTAACATTGTTTATGGCTTTGTGTTAGGAAAATGAATGCTGGAAATTAATCTCCTCTCTAAATCAAACCAAAAGTGCAAATGAAGTGTAGACCCTTTCATTATGTAATTCTGTATGCTTGCTACACATCAATGTTAATTGTTAGCAGAATTATTGAGACACTATGTTAGTGGCACTATCACTTATAGTATGTATCCAACCTATCTTTTCATGCAGTTCAAAATTTCTTGAGCATAACATTATTGTTTTCATGTATTCACCAGACATTTTTTATTGCTGCTCTGCTGGCCATGCAATATGATAAAGGACTGGTATGTTCTCTCTTACAGTCTTTTTCTCCAGTTCTCTCCCTAAGTACTGCTTACTGCTGAACAATTTCACATAAATTCTTGGTTCTCCAGATACTTTATAGCTTCCATTTATTTGGAATTTATTCTCTTCAAGGAGGTCATAGGTAAGGAAATTTTGTGTCATTGAAGCAAACAAAAGACCAGAGTCCTTTATTCCCGGGTTTCAAGTATCAAGAAGATGGCTTGTTGGTTCCAAGTACTTACTGCTGGGAGAAAGCTCCTCATCGAGTCTTTTGTATTGGTAGATAGCAAGATAGTGAGCAAGGGAACTGACTAAGCATTAAAGTGCATAATATCCTACATGACCCAAAGTAGTTTCACATCAATTTAGTCATTCTATGACCTGTAACTCAGTGTGCAATTCCAAAAAAGGACTTCTTAATTTAGGACAGCATAACTTTCTTAAAGCCTTTGGGCTTTGTCAAAAAATTCCAGATCTGGATTACTGCTCTGCTTTGGTTTGTATTGGTAAACTGATCTGTATTGCAGTATCTTCATTTGCATATCAACTCAAATAACAAAGTGATAGCTCTTAGGAACAAGTTCTACGTTGAAATTTGTGGCTTATATTTCAGGCTGTTTCAATCTGTTTAGACAGATTTCTTATGTTGACTGTCGAAAACTTATTTTTGCAACTGAGTAGTTCTTATTCCTTAAATCCTTGGAAAGGTTCTTCTGGGCTCAATGGGTGCTCTTTCGCTGATGACAATTTTGTCCGTTGTAATTGGACGAATATTTAATGCCGTGCCAGCACAGTTTCAGACAAGTAAGTTAAAGTCTTGATATCTGATCTTGGCCAGGTTCCTTGCAGGCTTTACTTTCAGTTGGAGACAACAGATGAGCATGCACAATGTTAAACCGTACCACCAAAATGCTAGTCGGCTGCTTTATGCTTCCATGATGAATGTTTTTATCAATATTGTTTGATTCAACAGTTGACAAGAATTTGCATAACTACATGGATTCCTTGTTTATGCCATTTGGTCATCAAGCTTTATCTTCATTAAAACTCTATTATGGTTTCACAAGTCACAGCTGCAATTGAAATTCCTTGTGGCCTTCTGTATCATTGTTTATATGTTTATCTTGAGATGTATCAGTTTATAGTCATCTTGATTTCACTTCCAGGAGTGGCGACCTGGCTTTATACATACTTGAAAAGAAATAGTTGTTCTGAGTGCATTAAATCTGCTGGAAATGGTTGTGGGTCAGTTGTGTACTTTTTATGTCTCTTTTTCTTCTTTTGCTAATTATTGGCAACATATTTTGGAATCAATTTGCCTACACCAATTGTCTAAATGAATGGTAAGAAAAGATTCATGTAACTGACCCCATTTGAATTGGTATTAAGGCTTTTTTGTTGTCATTGTTGTTGTAATTGTCTAATAAATGACATCAATCACACAAGTTTAGATTTGATACTGCTTTTGTCCCGATAGGCAAAGACATTATATTTTCTGATACTAAATCTTGACCAATTCTATCATTTCCTTGCCATGTAAACAGCTGTGCCAATTGGACAGTATGCAGCAATTGCTCTTCTAATGTTATTTGGACTCAAATCAATAAAAGATGCCTGGGATCTTCCTTCAAATGAAGCTAAGAGCGGTGAGCAGAGCAATCCTGAACTTGGTGAACTCGTTGAAGCTGAGGAACTTTTGAAAGAAAAAGTAATTTTCTAACTTGGAGGCCTTATCTTTTAGACCACTTTTTGGAAGTACATCTAGCTAGTTAGGGTTTATGCATCTATGTTAAATAAGGAAAAGGCACATGGATGTACTTTTTGAATGATAGGTCCAGGAGACTGCATCTCCTATCTTCATTTTTCTAGGGTTATTATTCAAAGATGCATGACAACAGATTGCTTTCCATGTATTTAGGTATCAAAACGGCTCACAAATCCATTTGAGATCATCTGGAAGTCATTCAGCCTTATATTTTTTGCGGTAAGCATCTTTTGGCTATGGTTCATGTGATAAATTGTATATAATGCATATAATTTGTTTCCAAATCCCACAAAAATGATCTGCCAATAGACCCTAGCATACTTTCTGGAGAACCCAGGATTTTGTAAAGCCCAAAATTTAGCAGATGATTTTGCAGAATCACTAGGTGGTATGCATTTGTTTTGTCTCCAAGCACATGATCCTACCGTATGATGTTGTCTATAACTTGTAGGAATGGGGGGACCGCTCAATGCTTGCAACAATTGCTCTGGGCGCTGCACAGGTGCAATTCATAGCTCTATCATGAGTGTCGTTGTCTTCTTGGATCATAATACTTGAAAATAAGCTCTCTTTCAACCCCTTCTCTGCAGTCTGCTTGGGGTGTGGCAACCGGAGCTATTGCTGGACATCTGGTTGCAACTTCTATCGCTGTTGTAGGAGGAGCATTTCTTGCTAACTACATTTCGGAAAAACTGGTAAGAACCCTGACTTTTGCATTATTCATATTCTAAGTCACTGCTGCATACTCTTTCTGCAAACAGGTTGGCTACTTGGGCGGAGTACTGTTTCTTGTGTTTGCTATTGCTACATTTTTTGGCGTTTTCTGATGAGTTCTTGGACATTGAGAGGAAGATTGAGTTTTCACTGCAACAATAGTGGAGCACTGTTGCCTGTGTATATATGACAACATTGGTCTTTGGACTATAAAGTATATTAGAAGGAGCCAAAGATGGTCCTTGGAGTCATTCCAAGTGTTCAACATATTCCACTGTAACTTATGTTGTAACAATTTAGCTATTTGGAAACTAATTAAATTAGAAATTTTCGGTTGCATAGATTGATTTACATACAGTAACATTTTTTCCCGTAATAAAAGACTCCTGGCAATCCCTACTTTGGTTGATATCAATAAATGCTGGGACTGTGTTGATGGGTGCTCTAAAATGATGCACAACCAACTGATCGTTGCTGGGAGTGCTTGTTTCTTGTTTCATTACAAGGTGGCAAGTTTTCTTTTTTCCCCTGAAAAAGTTGGAGTTGTCTTCCAATATTGAACATTTACAGCACCTGAATCTGTAAATCACATATCTACACTACACAAATTAACAGACTTTAAAAAGAGACATAAAGGCCAACTTGTGCCCAAATAGTTCTTAAATTCTTGGAAACAAAAATTGATGAATTACTATCAATCTCGTAATGATTTGATTAAAACATCCATCTGGAAATCAGTTGGGGCCGAGACAAGCCGCTAACAGAATAGGCTGTGATCTTCTACGACCCCTTTAAGCCCAAGGAATTCTACCGTTTCTTTTTCTTTAGTGTTCTTGGGTACGGAAAGTGAAACGCCTATCCACTCTGGAGTGGTCCAAGAACAGCCACGAAGCTATTTCGTTTATCCCAGTATAATAGATCTGGAAAGTCAATATACTAATGGAGCTGGTATGCCTCCTCCATTGTCACCATGCCAGTCACATTCCAAGTCGACCATCCTCAGTTCTCTCTACTAGAAATTTCAAGAAAGGCCAAGAAAGGCCGACCTGGAGGCCATCGCTTGAACTGGCACTACCGCCTCCTGTATGGAGACCAAACACAATTAGTCTTAGAAGACCATCAGCCTTGACAATAGTGGCAGCATCAGCAAAGGGTGGAGTGCCACTGCCACCCCTTGATTTGACAGAAGATAACGTTAGACAGGTCTTAGCCGATGCCAGAGTCGAGGCAAGTGAACTTCCATCCCTCATCTCTTCCTCAAACACACACACACACACACACACACCCACACCCACACAAAAGGGTAATGGCTGTTTAGTATATTGAATAAGGTGTGCATGTATTATGTGCAGTTTGGACAGATTTTTGACACTTCTGTTGGCATAACAGGTGACATCTCTTGTTAAGGTACACTTGGTCTTTTTTATTTCTGCAATGGATTGATTGTTTCTAAAATTTGGTTAAAGAGAAATAGGGGAAAATGCACTTGTAACAGGACAAGCTGAACTTGCTGAATTAGATGGACCTTTTGTGAAGATTAATCTCAAAGGTCGGTTTTGGCACAAACGTTCCACCGTTCTTGCCAGGATTGGCAATTATTTGAGGCAAAGAATCCCTGTGAGTTGTTATTGAAGGATTGAAACCTGTAAATTTTGGCTAATGTATGTTTATATACTGTAGTATTAATTATTGACAATCCTTGATTGTTTTCTCTTGTTTTTATTTTTGTATTTTTTTATTAATTTTATTTTTTGTAAGGAAATTTTGGAGGTTGATGTAGAAGATGAGAAGCAATTGGATGACAGCCCTGAAAACTTTTGAGGATTCTAGGCTCACTTGGAGGCATTGGTTTGGATCGCTTTTGTCCTTTCTATTTTCAATGGCCAATTTTATCGAGACAAACTTTAAAACGATGTCAATACAGGCATCTTTTGAATCAAAGTTCCCTTCGTTATCTTCAAGTCATGACAATCTGGAGAAGAGAGAGAGATTTTCTCCGCAACGCAGGAAGCCTAAACCTAGGTAGCCAAAGTTCCATGGGTATTGTTAACATCTTTCCTTATAAGAAATTGGCATTGGCTAAATTGATAAAATAAAATAGACAAAAAAAGGTACAATGTATATAACAGATCGTAGTCAATCCCAAATAGGTTAGAGTTCGAGTACATCAATGAGTACATCCCTGAGTAAGAATGTATAAATGAGCAATGTCACCACTTCTACCAACATCAAGGTGGCAGCTCCAACAGCTCATGATTTGCATCCCTTTAGGACATGGTTAACCTGAATGGGGTATGAATTTAATGCGTAAAATAAGAAAAGCAAAGTGATTGAATCAGCTTTTTACAAAGACCTTCATTACATGAGCTTTGACGTGTTCTCTCCTACTCTCCCATCATCCACCGATTCCATCTATCAGAGTGAGGGATTCAAATCACTCAACTACACATTGCTGTGACCGAAATTTATCATTTGACAGCAACTCGACAATAAGTCTTTCAAGTCTTGCTGCTCCTGGACCAGGCCGCAAAACATCAGCATCACCCCAAACTGAACAAGTAGAGTTTCCAGGTTCACCTAAGCACCAGCCACCGGGCACAACTCCATCGGGATGCCGTCCCAAAATTTCCTCATCAATGCGGCCCAGTACAGGATCATCAAATCTAAATTGAGTGGCAAAAGCTGCTCCACTCTGAATCATAACATCAAATTCACTAGAATTCAGTGTTTGAGGCCCCTGCCTCAAGGGCTGCTCAAAGGCTACATACTTTAAGCTATGGTTTATGACAGTCCTATTGAATTCATGAGAATTACATAGGATGCTTGGGAAGTAGTTAGTAAGGGATGAAGGTGTATTTGAAAAATACATCAACAGGATACGGGGAAGGTTATCTGTACCCAAAATGCAATGCTCTATAAAATTCCGACTTAAAAAGGAAAATGAAGAACCTGCAGGAAAAAAATTGCCTGTGTCAGTCTGCCTGTTTCTTCACTTATTCCATAATTAAAATACTAAAAATGTGGATTTTTTTTATTATCATTGCCCCAAACAATAATAAACCTATTTAAAGAGATGTTAAAAGAGTAACTGACACCTTGCTCAAAGACCTGATATTAGCAGATTTCCCAAACACTGGCATTGGCTTTAACTTGCAAATGAATTCTTGCGATGTGGCCTTCCCCCAGGAGGGGGATACCTTCCAATCTTTAATGTAGTTTATTACTTACTTGTCTTTCTTCATCAAAAAAGAAAAATCTCTCAAAGACCAGTAATATAGCTTTCCAACCCTTCCACAGGGAAAGAAAGCTCGCAACCTCACTCATGTATGCAAATTCACAAAACGTGTTTTCCATTACTTGCTGATCAATTTTCAAATATTGAGTGTTGAAATAAACTCAGTTGTCTGAATCAAATATACTGTTTAAATAACAATAGAAACCAATCATGCTTATAACCAATACTGCAACTTTCAGTTATCTAAGTCAAAGATGCTGCAACTTATATTGCTTAAATAAAAATAGAAACCAATAATGCTTAAAACCAAAACAAATAAGAGCAGCACATACATAAATCCATAAGCGCACACAGAGATAAACAAATGCTGGCATCTAGGAATTATTGTGCAAATCATCCAAATAATCAGAAACAGCAAACTCATTGACCTATCCAAGATTTAATATCTGTCTTCACTGCAACCATAGTCATCTATCACTCCTTTGCAATCAAAATCATTCACATCCATCCTTTATTTAGAAATATTTCTCTTTTCTTGGCAATCCTAAGGTGACAAAAGGGAAAAGCACCTGTAAATATTCTGAAGGAATTAGGCAGCTGCCGCTTCTGAGTAGCATAAAACATTTGAGTCTTTTCCGATAGATAAAACCCCGGGTCAACAATTATTCGCTTCAGTTTTCTAGACCTGTTCCGGTATAAGCATACAATTGTAAATCCCGTACTAAATCCAAGCACATTGTCAATAATAACAACAGATATAAAAGGTACTATGCTATGTATCACAAAAGTTAAGTATCATACTCTCTCCAGCCAATGTAGCCTGTGTGATTCACAAAGTTAAGTTCTTTAGGCAGATATGACAAAATGTGGAGCAAATCTGCAAGACCCAACAAATTAATATGAAAAATTAAATCATAGAACCTGAAAAAGAAAGAGAAAAAAAAAAACCAAGAAGCCTAAGCAAGAAACTTTATGCTAAAGCAAAATTAAAATGTAAAACCCAAAAATCAAAGACCAAAATCACCCACTCACTAAAAAAAAATTGCAGCAAAGACAAAAGAAAATGGTGATAAAAGAATACCATCTTGGGTGACAAGCGGGTAATCTCCAGCATTAAGACTAATAAACCAATCCCAGTTCTTTGACAACTTCAACAATATCGCAACGCCGTGTAGCGTCGCCGATATCGTAGAAGAACCTTTCGGGCACCCGAGATCAGCTTTGCCGATCACATTCACATTCTGAGCAGCCTTAAAGATAGGCACCTTTTGGACAGTGAGAGCCAATCGGTCACGGTCAGTCTGCGGAGCAGATAGGTCGAGGTGGAGGAGGTAATGGTTCTTGGGGTGGTATGTGGCATAAAGCAGCCTAAGGATCCGACCCGAATCTCCCTTGGACCCGGATATCAGATAGGCAATGGATGGAGGGGCGGGATCCGAGTGTATTTTGGTGTAAGGAGGTTGGTGGGTCGGGAAGAGATGCGGGTCAGGTCGGGCGGGGGCGGTGACGCAGGAGACGGAAGTGGAGGAGGAGAGAGAGAAAATAAAGAGAAGTGAGAAAAAGGAGGTGGCTAAGATTATGGAGAGAGTGGTTTTGGTGTTGTCCTTTGCGGTGGTTATTGCGGTGGCAGCGGCGGCGGTCGTGGCAGTTGGGATTGGTCGTGGGATTTTCATTTTTGCGCAAGTACAACTGTTTGCTTTTATGGGTTTTTCCGTCTTTTTTCTTTCACCTTGCGCCTTCGGGCCTCTTTATTACAACTGGGGAAAAGGTTGGTGCCGTGGCTATAGTAAATGAGCTGCTAAAAAGTTCAGCATGGCATGGGTTCGCACGTGAATGCTATAAAATAATTTTTTTTTTTTTTTTACAAATTATGTTTTTATAAAAAAAATAAAATTAAAAAAAAAATTATCTTTTAATATATAAGATTCACGTCTCAGAGTTCATTTCTATCTCTGTTTGTAATGAAAACAAAATAAAATAAAAAATTATATATATAATTTTAAATAAAATGATTGACGTGGTCCTCTGTGATATTAGAACTTTTAATCTGTAATTTTTTTTTTCCAGTTTATTCAAGTATGAGCCTGTAGATTAAGGCTCATACCACGGCAAATTGATCTTTTCTAGTTGATGTTATATCATTTATAAACTGGAGTTTGCAGTTTTAAGGCACGATTTGTGGTTTCCAATCTTAATTTCCATGCATGCACTTTCACTTATTCCTTTGTTTACTTGCAGCTGTTGAACCCTTTTTTAATGTTCTAATAATGAAGCGTGAAAATGTTTAAGGAGCCGTGAAATGAACCAATTTGAAATCATTGCTCATATTTCATAATCATCTTCATTGCAACACCACCTGAAACATCTGGCAGTATAGCAGCAGTAATGACAAAACACAGACCATGACAGCATTTAATTCAAAGAAGCAAACCAACATTCAATTTCAGTTGAGGTACATGGCTAATACTTTACATGGACAGTAATCCTGAGCAGTGTTTCTGCACCATCTCTGATGCGCTGACCAGATGGAACGAGTGATCGCAGTTCGGCAGACCCAACAGCGTGCTTAAACTTGCCTGTTCCACCAGTCACTGACAAATGTGACATTGCGCTGCCAATCTTGTACACGCCATAGAGACTGATGCTGTCCCCAAATTCTCCTCCTTCAAACATGGCCGTAAATGCCATCATCTGTGTGCGCCCTTCTGCCGAACTAGCCACATACACTCCTTGAGCCTTCCCAAGTTGTTGTCCTCCTAATTGAGGGCTGGACGTCAAAATGTCGTCGATGACAGTTATTGTTCCGAATCCGAGTCCCAACCCATCTGGTCCAAGTTGGGTTTGAATCTGGCCATTCGGGTTCTGACCATTCGGAAGTCCAGCAAAAGCTGTGCCTGCCAAGCCAGTTCCTAGTGGAATTCCAGTGTTGGCATTAACGGTTGGAATGGCACCGTTGGCATTGGGGATGGCTACCGCATTCTCTGGAGGAATGAATCCTACAGGCCTGGCAAATGGCACCTGGCCAGTATAGATGTTCCCCAGTAAGCCAGTTATTGGCCGAGCGGTAGGGCTACTGCCACCAAGAATATCATGCATGTAGAACTCGAGAATGGGTTCTTTGTGGCCTGGAGCAGGGTCAACAGCAGCAACAAGTGTTAATATTTGTGCTATGGCAATTAAGGCCACACTTAAACTGGAGTATGATGAATGCTCAGACATCTTGCGATTCTTGTGCTCAAGGTTCTAAAGGTCTCCAATAATAGGGAGTGGATGATATCTGGATGACTGTGCAAGTGTACCTCATTCTTTATATAGAAGGATACACACAAAAGCTGAGATGGGGCAGTTGTGAGACTTGGAAGGCAATGAAGTTGGTGGAGTTTGTGGGAATTTTAAGTGCTTGTGTTTTAGGTATACCAGCTCCTGATTCTTCATATTCTTTGGCAGCAAAGATAAATGTGCAGGATTGGAGTCTAATCTAACTTGTAATAGAATTGCTGCTGTTGTTGCCGAGGAAAAGTTCACTGTAGACACTATAGCCTTTTAAACAACCTCAAGAACAACTCTCCTCAACTGATTTTGCTTAACCTACTAAGACACTATTTTATAGAAGTTGAGAATCTCGCTGTCTTGTGCACAGCTAAGATTAAAATCATAATGCTTCTTAATTTATGTTTGTATAAAATCACACTTATATTTATTATAAATATAATGCATGAAGCAAGTTTGAGTTGCTTCAGGAATTTTGGTTCTCTCTTCTCAAAAATTGTCAGCAGAAATTACAAGAAGCTTTCACAAATTTATGATATCTCGAGGATAACATAAGGCAATGCATAATGGAGGAAAAAAGGTGTACACGTAGCTGACCTCCATTAGTTTGGAAAGCCAAGGTAATGAGTAATGGGTTGGGCAGAACCGGTATTTGGTAGAAACTGCAAACTGAAAGTAATAATAGATGGCCTGTATTCTCATGCGGAGTAGGTTCTACTGAACCAAACATATGTAGTGACAGCCTTTGCCATTTAATATGAATCACGTCTATATGATAGGCAACACATGCTAATTAATAGAAACCTGGCCACATGCAATACATATAATACTGATTTCTTTCTTTCAGTTTTCCTCCCAGGGTAGGTGGGTCTTCAAGCTTGGCTGCCTTGGATATGCTGATAAAAAATGGAGAAAGAGTAGAACTATAAACCGGCAATAGAACTATTCTGCATTTCCAGTTGCTTCATGAGAATCATGGCAATGATGTTTCGTCTGTCCGTCTCACTGAATCCTCATAATTCCTAACTTTGTCCTGTCTCACAACTGGTGATATCAATCTCCATACTGCACGAGAAAATGAAAGAAAACTAGTCAAATTAAAGTATTGGCATCTAAGATATCCTGTATGAATCTGGTTACTGCACAAGAAAAGAATATAAACAAGGAAGCTATGTTCTGCTCAGAAGTGAAAGCAGATGTCAATTCACAGAAATCGCACCATACGAGGAATACAAGGGAATAGTTACATGTACTTACAGTATATAGTGGCTGCAAACCACTCATTCACAATCTTCACCCATGTGCTTGCCCAGCCAACATCAATGCTCCACCTTGTACATTCAAGTGATTAACTACACAAATGCAATGCATAAAATAACTTCCAGTAATTGAAGAAGATGAGCAATCTGATCCCTTACTTTCTTGCTGAGTCCTTCAGGTTCCAACTGATGAATAGCATTGCAAAATACATCGCCCCCAAGGCAAATACCAGGTGGAAAAATCCATAGTCATAAGGAATATCATCTTCCTGCCTAACTTTATCTTTGCGGAACTGGGCACATACGAAGGACAAGTTATTTCTGATAAATAGGCCGGTATTAAGGGTAATGAACATCCCCAGCAAAATTTAGGAGGAACATTCAATGAGAGCAAAGAAAAAGAGAGAATAATAAATTTTGTTTTGAAAAAAATATAATTTAAGCTTTTCTGAGCAAACAACACAATGCAGAAAGAAGAAAATTTTGAACCATCGCTGCTAACATGTGGCTTCATTGACTTTTGAGATTTTGCTGGTCTGCAAATGATGATCCTTCAGTTTGAAGAAGCTACGGACTTCGTAACTTCAAAGCAGAAGTGGAATGTACCTGAAATGATTGTGAATCAATTCCAGTGGAAAATGTCGCCATGACAATGGCGCATACTGCAATGAGAAAGCCCTGTAATCATACCAAAAACAGCATACAGTCATAAAAGAATGAGAAAAAAGGCAAAAAATAAAAAAAAAGGAAGGAGGATTCTACTGTTAGGATCTGATAGACCTTGCCAAACATGTGTGTGTTATAGATCACTCAAAGCAAAAGGAATAGCATCTATCAGAGTGATGAGTTCTGTTCGATGATTCATCTAATCTAGTTTGTGCTGAAGGAGGAATAACACTTATAAGAAGCATGGATTAAAACGGATTGTTAAGAAGTCCAGAAAAGCCCAAACATCCACCATCGTGAGACAGATTAAGAGAACCTGTTATTGAATTATTGCTAAAACATCATGTAAATGAAAATGAGGAGCAAACAGAAAGATCATCTAGCTTACAAGTACAGTGGTCCAATCAGTGCCGTGTGCATTTGCTTCTAATTTTTTGTTGCATTTGTCATCAGCAGGTTCACTGAAAAACAATGAGGCAATTTAGAAAAACTAAGATCTTCATGGTATTGAGAGAAAAATTGATGGTAGCAAATTCAATTTCAGGGTGTTAGAAAATGCTGCCACCTAATCTCTGGTACAAGACTTGGAGCATGACCTTAAATACTTGTGTACAAATTACCATGTATCTATTTTATCTTTCCTTTCAGAGGAAATAATGAATATGTGACTCAACCATGGAATTTGTAACATAAAAATGTATTGAATCAAAGTGAAAACTTCAATTTCTATGGATTTAGAGAAGCATTGAGAATATTTGCTTCTTTTTTGCAACAACATCAAGCTCTGGAGCATGTAAAGAGAGAGAGAAAAAAAAAAACAAAAAAGGGTGATATATGAACCTTCTTATAGCAGACCAGCAAAGGAAGACAAGGTATGAAGCCATAATCCCTGAAGATAGAAGACCTCTGTTGACCTGTGCAATAAGCCAGAAGATGGCCAATGATGTTTACATTTAAGATCTTAGTGAAAAATTACTAACAAAATTTGCAACAAAAAGACATAATAAAATGATGAAGTCTAAACAGCCATGGATTGAATATATTGGATGAACACACATATTACCTGTATCACAAAAATTAGATTTTGCAGAAACAAAAATAAATCGGTATCACAAAGCAGTTGAACACAATCAAAAGCATTGAGGACCTCGTTTGTCATTCTTATTCTGAAGCAGCTTCTATGATTACGTTTTCATGGCTAGTATTATCAGCAGTTCATAGAAGTTCATTTTAAACAAAGTTAGAGATGGACACTTGACCTCTCGGTCAATAGTTTCGGCTTATACGATGCAAATCATAATATATGACCCAAGCTATAAAAGTTCTGATTGCATTACAAGGAACTTGTCTGAGTTTACCTTTGAATGCAAGGAGATAGCCATCATCACTATCAGCAGGACTGCAGTCCAAGTAATGAAGAATATGTTGAGAGAGCATTCAAGCCTCAGTCCATGGTAAAAGTACATCCCCCCAATGCCGCATACAGAACAAATGTAAAAAATTGTTGACATGAACAATCCAAGCCAACCACTGTAATAAAGGACCACCATTGATGCATCAGGGAAAACTACCTTTTGTTTACAAGATGGGAATGAGGGCCTGAGTTTAATATTGCTTCACTGGGTGAGGTAAATCAATTTTGCATTGTGCTAATAGGCAGTGCGATAAATAAAGAAATAACACAAATTTGTTTTAAAATGAGAGAAATCGACACCTTCTCTTCCTTTCCTCGTCAGGCATCCAGTAATTGTTCCACCAGGCAATGAACTCAATAATACTAACAAGTTGGAGGACAAGAAAGACCCTGTATACCAGCAGAACATGTTATTAGAAAAAGCCAAAACTGAAGCATAGCCCGAGAAAGTTTTCATTGTAGAAAAGAATGACAAGGTGTTCTATTATTTTGCTTTCATCATATTCGATTTAAACAAAAGATCTGAACATTACCCAGCACCGACACGAGCAAGCTCACCTGCAAAGAAAATGGAAGTGAGACTGTTAAGCAATAATGCCTTCCTTAAAGTCAAGCAGAAAGAGCTTGCACAAGTGGCTCAAGTTTGAAAGAAATTGGTGAAAGTACAGTAGATGCTGATGTAGATATACTCTATGGCGTTGGCGTAAAATTTCAGAATCGCTTACTTTTCCGTAGGCAAGACCTACCATATAGTTCAATGTACTTTGCAGGGAAGAAAAAGGGAATTGCCATTGCTACAAGCAATAGGAAAAGCTTCATCAGCCACCATCTTGAATGCCAAATATTGCGAACATCGTACAATTTTTTCGTTTTCATTGTGGAGGCAAACATAATGAAGAAAAATATCTGAATTCAATGTCAAGGATGCCAGTTCTTGAAGAGAAATTACATGCCATAATAAGATAGCATTGTAAAGGTCAGCTCTGCGTGATGAAATGCAGAGGAGCTCGTTAATTTCTGTTACGCCATTGACAGAAAGATACAAAGCCTCCTAAACTCACGCGAAGGACTCCCAGTGTATGGCAGCAGTCCTGTCCCCCAGTTCCACAAGCTTTTAAGTCTGCAAAAGACATTTAACAGCAAAATGCAGGAAAAATATCAATATACAATTTTTTTTCTTTCAAGCTCCAGCTATGTGATTATTGACACTGTTCAGTAGATCTATGTGGACCATAAGAGTTTTAGAAAGGGAAGAAAGATGGCTTACACTTGAACCGGACTAGAAGCTTTTGTCCATAGTCGCGAAAAAACCAGGCCTTAAGATTTATAACCAAGAATATGATGCCATAGGCATAACGAGCCTGTAAAGACTTCTTTTTTTCTGGCAAGCAGTCAGCGTGCTTTCTATCTGATTGACCAGGCACTACTTGCTCTGGAACCTCAGAGTCACCTGGTCTAATTAGCACCGGTGCTGCCCTTGTTTCAACAGACCCAGCATTGCTATTCATTTTGCACTTCCAAGCGATACAATGTGCTAGTCGATTGTTAATGCTGCATGCAGGAAAGCAAACTGAAGTGATCACTTGAAAAAAAAAAAAAACAGAGAGATTTCTGTATAAATTTGACAAGCATCTAGTAGACTAGCACCGAGTTGAAGGAAATTGAGCAAAGGAAAGTTATGCCAGGCTGAACCGGTGTACTGTCAGCAATGCTTTTTTTTTTTTTTATTTTAAGTTGCTTTATATAAAAGGAGAATTTGCAATTCAAACAGCAATGTAACTTGAGTTTTCTACAGTGACAGAGCCATGCCCAAGAATATTGCGGATTTTGTTTCCTTCAATTTAGACATAAATGTTTGGTGAAGAGCAAGGAAAATGGTGGATACATAAGCATATTTGGTTAACTAAGATCCATAAGAGAAAGAAAGCAAGCAAGAGGAATTTCAAATTCACATATGAAACCAGCCAACAATGATGCCTGCAATGATGAGCTGAGCAAGCATGCTGGTGAAAACAATTTCAAGAGAGAAAGAAGAGACAAGGGGTAAATGAAAGTAAGCAAGTGAAGGGAAGATTGCAAACATTTCAAACAAACATTGCCTTCATTAATTGAAGTTCCTTCACCACTCCTTTCTTCTACCGATGAGAGAAACAAGGGGGAGCAAGTTTATGAGGCACTGCTACTCCTACTACTACTACTGTCATTAATTTATGTCTCTTCATGGGCTCATAGCCGTTGGATCTTTGAGTGTTTATTGCTTACTCAATTTTCATGATGTCATATTAACATGCATAACACTTTTGTGAAACATATTATTCTAAGAAAACAAGGTCTCCTGTTTCTTCATGTTTTTTAATTTTTCTTCTTGACTTCTGACAAAGAAAAAAAAGGGTTTTTCTTCTTGCCTTTTTGACTTTTGTTTTAGTATCTTCAATGTCACTTAATTGACTTGTATGGTGTCACACAGCTCAGCAGGTTCTTTTTTTTAATATATATATATAATTTTTTTTCTTGCTTCATTCCAACATAACCCCAACAAACAGTTTATTGTACAGTATTACAAGCAATTGATGCATGATGCTTGTTTGCTCTACAAGGAAACAGGGGAGTGAGGCAAAAGAAAAAGAAAAAAAAAAGAGTGAGAGGAAGGCAACCTTTTCCTCCAATGATCTTGATGCACATTCCACTCAAAGACAACAAATTGAGTTGGCATTAGTTATGACTTATGACCCAAAATTGCCACACAAAAATGGATGAACCCACCATTCCTTTCTCAAATGTAGACTCACATTAAAATAAAAATTTCCTATAACATAGTTATTAAAAATTGAGTATTTCTTCCTCGATTGGACTAATTTGTCATGCGAGGTAGGTTAAATCTGTTAAACCATATCACATTCCATTTCTCAAAATCAGGAAGAAATGACTCAAATAAATAGCGCATTTTCTTCATTTGCCATTTTTCCCCCCTCCTAGCAGAGGTAGATTAGCACACATGTAGTTAAAATTAAAGGAGACCGATTATTCTGAAGTAACAGCACATGGGGACATTTGATTTTGGTTCGACGATTCAAACACTAGCTAGTAGTTAGAATTTAGTCAGAGTGAAGCAATGACTGGGAGACGGTGAACAAATGCCTTTTTATTTGTTTGATTGGGATTTGACAAAGAGGCAAAGACAGAGAAGATATATGGTCAAATATTTCATTATGTGTCCAGAGCCTCCCCCCGCTCTTCAATTGTGGAGCGTGTGGGTCCGATTTTAAATACGCGCCTTTGCGAGAGCTCTGGAGACCCGCGGCTGAGTGGGGCGGCGCTCGAGAACCTCTTTTTTTTTTTTTATAAAAAAAAAAGAAAACTTATTATTTTTTCTTTTTAAATAATGATATATATATATATATATATTTTATTTTATTTTTTCTATTTCTCCTCCCACAGTCTTTTCTTTTCTTCTTCTTCTTTTTTTTTCCTTCTGAAGAACATTCTCAGGCCACAAACGCAAGCAAAACAGTAGACTGATCATTCACGGACGTCAAGCCGCACGCGTCAAATTGACCTCATTCGTGACACGGCGATAAGAGCATTTCTCTAAGAATTATAGGACCGCACTACAATTTGTGCCAAAGAAATGAAAAATAGTGGCTTGGCGCATTGATTTCGCTGTGCCACCATTAACTTACAAGTTAAGCAATGCAATTGTGTAATATTCTACTTTGACCACATTTTTCGATCTCGCCTTTCGCTAAATGCCAAATCATGCTCTACTTTTTAGCGTGCGTTAGATGGAATCTGACTACAGTTGGGTTTAGGTGATACTTACTTGCAAGTTTCGGGTCACTAAACTTGTGGGGAATCGGTCGTCTAAATGTTAAAAAAGGGGGTAGGTTTGGTATCATTAGCCGAGAAAGTAGTGGTTGGAATTCTGAAGAGAAGTCTTGAGACTTTTCTCACCTTCTGTTGCCGAGCGATTCCTATCTTATGTGAAGAATTCAGATACACTGTGACAATTGTATTTCACGAGCACCAACGACCAAAAAAAAATTGCAAATCAAGGCCTCAACTAAATCAATCGCTCTCACATGGCAGTCAAAACGTAAAACTGCAAATCCTCGGGTCAGAAACACTGCCCTCACGCAGGATCGAACTACGGACCTTCAGTTTACAAGACTGACGCTCTACCACTGAGCTATAAGGGCTGTTATGCTGAGGGGTCTAGCTTAGTGTGAAGTTCGTTATAAAATGATATTCCATTCCCGTGCAAAGAGGCCTTAGCGAGCAAGCAATTGTGGGCGAAAGCAACCTCCGGGCCCCTTTTACGGACAGCCCCCCAAAAATCGAAATTGGTGCATTAACTTCAGTGTCATGTCCCAGTTCCCATCTCATCCCGCAATGGCATAATCCATGCCCATATCCCCCAGTTTTGAGATAATTTAACCACTTCTACGTTGATAAGGGCGGGGGGGGGGTGTATTATACTTAAACCTACAAATCTACAATGACCATACTACTTCTAAATAATGATTTTAGTTAACTCTTAACTCCAACAACTCACTTAGTCAAAGACGTCACCCATATCCATTAACTAACGTGACTATTCTTCTTCTTTTTATTTAGGAAATTTTTCTAATTAATTATTTCTTTTTTGTGAAACATTAACTACTTTCTAAAAAACGCATACCTCTATTATAAAAATAATTAAATAAATATAATTATAATTTATTTTTAATAAAAAATTAATTCCATTCATTATTAATATTTTAATTCTTAAATTAAATTAAATTTATATTAACTTTTTTTTATAAAAATATTAATGTATATATTACATTATATATATATATTTTTATATCACCGTTGTATTATTAAAATTGTATTACCTTGAGCTGAGTTATATGATATTTTGTAATAATTATTTTTTATTTTTTATTTTATTTTTTCACTTATGTTGATATATATAAAATTTTAATTATTTTTATAAATTATTAATTTCTTTCGTTATCATCGCAACTAATCACATCTCCAAGAAATATGGGGAACAGGAAGTGGGTTAAGTCGGTGGCGGGAAGGAGATTAGGATGGGAAAAGACGAGACTAAGACCAAATCATTTGTTCGGGAAGCGTAACCCTAACCCTAACCGTAACCAAAATCAAAATATTTTTCCTCTGGGTAGCTGAAGCCTGACAGCTCGGGGGCTCGACTTCTTCAAATCTCCGAAATGTCCTTTCTGGATGATTTTCAAGCGAGTAAGCAAGCTTCGTCTCTCACAGTCTTGATTTTGATTTCAATTTCTCTCTCTAATGTCTTGTGCCTAAAAGAAAAACTGACCTTGAGATTTTGCCAAAAAAGGGATTTTCTTTTCTTTTCTTTTCTTTTCTCTTCTCTTTTTACTGATAATGAGCGCGCTTTTAGATGCGAGTTGTGTTTTTTTTTTTTCTCTTTTTCTTCACGGAATTCAGTTCCTGCTCCCTTTGGTTTTGTTTCGCGGCACTATGTCTGTCGTGGTGATATGTCTTGATAATCATGTGACGTTGTCTGAACTCGGATTTCTCACTATTGGTTGCTCGAATTACTGTCTTTAACTGGCCTCAGGGAATTCTTTTATCGGTTTGTGGCGGAAAGTGCTTGTAATGCCACCATAATTCCTGAATTTGGCTTGTCTAGGTGTTCTTTCCTGGCAATTTTGTTGGAATTGATTCATTTTTTTGCCTAATGAAGTTGTGCCTGTAAAACAAGCATTTAAATCAGATCTCGAGAATGCCTTCTGATAGGGATTATCATGTACAAAGTAATTCTTCATGTAAGTGAGCGAATCCTTTTGTGACAAGCTGGTAAATTTATTTAGACCTTCATGATAAATAAGGTTTTCTAACGTTTATTCTCTCATTTGTTCCCTTGTTCCGTGTGGTTCTGGTTCTTTTCAGTGATTTAGTTTACTAGCATGATATCTCACACTCCACTTTAAAATTATTTGTGCAGTTATAATTTTGTAATTTCCCTTTTGGTGTTGCTAGTCTGCAGTCATCAAATAATCCTAGAATTTTTTGCTCTGTACAGATCTGGAATCGCTGCCTACTATTCTGCAGAAGAAGTATGCCTTGTTGCATGATCTGGACAAAAGTTTGCAGGGTATTCCTTGCACGCATAATTCTAGAGATAATATTACTACCTTTACTTTTGTCATTGTTGTTGCCAATGTTTCGATCAATGAAATATGTGTTTCAAATGGTATCATGGTTGGAAACCTCTTTACCTTTTTTTTTTTTAACATATAACATAGGTTAGGAGCCAGCGGGTTTAAGATATTAAAGGAAGGTTAGTTGGTTGCCATCATTTTGTTTGAGGCATATCGTGTTCTTCGTGGCTTGAGATCTTGTGCGTAAAATTACACACACAGTCTCCTTTGTAGGCACCGAAGGATTGGTGGTAATCATAGTATATTGGGTTTTAACTTGACTTTATAGCAGGTTAATAAATAGAAAGAGATCAAAACTTTTCTTCTTAACCTGAATAGTTCTTGTGGGTTTATAGGCAAGATATTTTCTGTTATATATTCAGAGCTTTTTAGTTATATGTTTGACAAGCATTTGGAAGTGTGTGTGACTCCATTTGCATGTTTGTGTGGCCATGTATGTGCATGTGGGAATTGTAAGTTAGATCCTTCACTTTTTCTTCAAAGTCCCTTTTTGAGACTTAGGCTGATGAATCTAAGTGTTGGATCTGTCAACAGTGGAAGACAAATCCATGTGACATAGGTGGAGTGGCATAGTTTTATATGTGCTTGCCTTGTGTTATTCTTGTGGGCTTTCCATTTATCTTTGCAGTTCACACTACTTTTCCTTCATTTAGTTTCTTCTTGTTTGTGTACTTGAAATTATCTATTTGTGCTTATAAACTGGCTCCTCAATAACACTTTCTGTCTTTTATGTATGTAAACAGAAATACAACGACAAAATGAACAACGATGTGAACAAGAAATAGAAGAAATTAAACAAGGAGTTAAGGTTGGAAATATTAAACCGGATTCTTCACTTGTCAGATTCTCGGATGAGGTGCTTGATGAACAAAAGCATAGTATCAGGATTGCAGATGAAAAGGTTGCCTTGGCTGTCCAAGCATATGATTTGGTAAATTGAAATAATTTATCTTTACCTTAGTCATTTAGGGCTTTTATTTTTATTTTCTGTTTCTATGTTGTTAGCAATTTTGCACAATCCATTATTATTGGCACACGCAATTACTAGTTCAATGGTTATTGGATCTTCTATTATACAATTGCCAATGTCATTCCAAATGATCAGTCTATCATGGCAACTTTCATTGGTGGAAGGTTGAGGAAACTTTTGGTAGAAAACAGGACATTTATGAGAAATTTGATAAACAATCAGATCCATGTGGTTGTGTTCCAGGTAGATGCTCACATACAACAACTGGATCAGTATTTGAAAAGATATGATGAAGAGCTTCGGCGTGGTGAGTTACCACTCGAACTTTTTCTGATGTGTTTTGATGTGCATTATTAGAGAGTATCTCACGACTGGTTATCTGTTGTGCCTTCATCACTACCTAAGTGTCTATACCACATCCATGTAAATGTTGTAACTTCATCTACATGGTTCTTGGCAGAAAGTGCTGCTGCTGCTGCTTCACCTGCTTCCAGTCTTGATGGCAGTTTGAGATCTGTAAAGGGTAGCGACAGTGGTAGAGGAGGGCGTAAAAAGTATTCTTCTTTCTAGTTATGATTTATTGATTGGTTAACCCGATATAAGAAATTTAGGCTTTTCAGTTAGTTTCTCGCTTCATTAACTTTCTAACATCTCTACTCCTGAGGATTATCAAAGGAACTTAAATATTATAACAAAATTAATCTAGGATTAGAATTTTGTTCCAAGAAGGATGTAACAAGAGCATGGGCTGCCCTCGCAACCTGGTGCATGAGAAAGCAGAAAGGGAATGGCACAGTTTGTATGCTTTGTAAACTGGCCTTAGGTTTGGCAACAAGACCTAGATTTCACAGTTTACTGATTGCAATTCAGCAAACTTATGTTCTGGTCTTGGGTATGTTCTTGGGTTCATGAGAATGGAATTCTAGTTTTAGCTTTACTATTTGACTAGAACCAACAAATTTATGCTGAAAAATCGAATTCATAGTCAACATTTTGTATCTATACTTCCGCATGCAAATGCCTGCCATGTGTTTATCTATTTTGCTACAAACTGAACCAAGACATAATACCATTGATAACACCAAGGCTTTTAGGAGCCATAATAGCTATGCCTTGGTCCAAAAGTATAAGCGTAGTAACTCAATCAAGTTTGCTTGCAAGCAATATGGCAAAAGCCTCGTTTACAGTATTTGATTAGGAAGTTCAAGCTGCAAGCTAATTTATTTGTGAGCATTTTTTTGGCATATATCAAGGGAAGAACCAAATGTTCTTGGGTAGATCAGAATATATGTTTTTCAAACGTTAGCTAAGAAGATTTCTTCAAAACTCACCTTTCTGTGCAGAACACGTCTGGCTACAGCAGCAGCAGCCGCTGCTGCAACAGAAGCAGCGTCAGCAGTGGCAGCAACAGCAGCAGCAGCAACAACATCTGCAAATCCTACTGGTATGGAGTTAGATTTGCCAGTGGATCCGAATGAGCCAACCTACTGCTTCTGCAACCAAGTTAGCTATGGAGAAATGGTTGCTTGCGACAACCCTGATGTATGTGATCTAATTCTTACATCTCTCTCTTCTTCCAATTTTTTTTTTTTTTAAGGCGGGCATCTTATTGCCCTTCTATTTTCGCAATTAAACAGTGCAAGATAGAATGGTTCCATTTTGGGTGCGTTGGTCTGAAAGAACAGCCAAGAGGAAAATGGTATTGTTCAGAATGTGCTGCTCTGAAGAATCGTCGACGAGGCAGATGATGCAACTAACCTCGTCCAAGGACCTGGGCTATTTAGATATGTAGAGGCATTGTATGAAATTAATGGGTATCCTCTTTCTGTCCGGCTTCCCTTTTTTATTTTTTTGGGGTTTGATGGGCTGGTTAAATTTGTACCTTTTTGGTTTGGGGACTCCATGGACGAAGCCATATGCTTTTGCCAAAATGTCGGTGAGTGCTTGCAACTGTTATCAAACCAGGAGTCGTGCGGTTCATATATCTGGGACAGGTCTCACTGTCGTACATCATGATCTTCCGTACCCTTCGGCTTTTCTTTTATTCTCTTTTTACTTAAGGTGGGTAGCCTTTTAGGTACACTAGGCAGTATGCCTGCTCTACACGGATTTTTTTTATTTTTTATTTTTTGGGTTCAAAAAATAAGAGTAAAAATAGAAAGTTAATATTATTTAAAGTAAATATCATTCCAGCGGAGTGCAAATTTTATGATTTAGCACGTAAATTATTCAAAATGTCATATTCCTGAGACCATAATGTTATTATTAACTACACATTCAGCTATTGAACATATATAAATCATTTAAAATATAATCATAGTTTTTAAAGCCATAAAACAAAAATTAATAAAAACAAAATATGCCTTGCTATAATAAAATATTATTTGTGACAATTGCTTTCTTCGCCCTAAGATTTCAGCGGATTGCTTTTGTATTTTCGGTTAAAAATAATAATTTGCCTTTGTTTTCTCTAGCGGGTTGATTTTAAAGCCGAAGATAAACACATAACTAAAAGTAACGAAGGTTATTTCCGATTTCCAGTCAATTTTATTTGACTTAGCCCCTGTTTCCTTGCGGGGTGGAGTTCATCGCTATCCCTAATTCGCCCATCCAACTGAAAATGCAATTGCGAGCCCTTCACGCCAGCAACCTTAGCCTCATGAATTTAGAACAGTCTCATTTACTACAAATGTGTAAAACATGTGGAGCAGAAAACTTGTCCATTGAAAAGGACAACGAACATTAGGAGAAAGTTGCGCAAAATGGACCTCACAAATCCAGAGATAATGTTATTCCCTGAACTATGCACCAGTCATCAGAAACACAAAATCTAGAAGCCGCGGATTGCACGCTATTGGGACAACGATAACTTGTCATTATCTGTTTTTTTTTTTTTTTTTGGTTTGAGTGTACTAATTGGAATTTCAGTAATCCATGCCCATGCCAGGGGCCATTGCTGGAGCTTCCTTCTCGTCCTTTGGAAGTTCATGTACAACAGCTTCTGTTGTTGTCATCAACGATGATACGCTGAAACAATAATACATTAAACGTTGCTGGTAAGTAGGGAGTTCAAAGTTGGTAAGAGACAAGCATAGGGAAACTTGGAAGGAGTTTTCTGTCACCTTGCAGCATCAACCAAAGCAGTTCTGATTACTTTTAGTGGGTCTATGATTCCAGCTTTCACCATGTCAACATATTCACCTGGTATTGCAACAACACAGAAATTTAGCACAAAAAATGGGCAACACAGTTTCTTGCAGTGCAAAGTAAATAAAAGCATCACTTACCCTTAGCAGCATCGTATCCAAGATCAGGGTTATCCTGCTCCAAAAGTTTACCGACAACAACTGCGCCCTCAACACCCGCATTAGAGGCAATTGTATGTACTGGTGTCTGCAGTTAAGAGTGCAGGTTGAACTTGTCATCAAGCATGAGACAAGAGCCATAAAATTCCCACCATCGCACATATTGTGTGGGAATAGAAATTTTCTCATTTAATGAATGTTATGTGATGTCTAAAGCCAGACAATTCCCATTATACACCAATCAGGTGGAATGCTTCTAACATTCACTAAATGAGAACTTTTCGGCCTTCTCTAATCTCAAGTAATGAATCAGGTCACAAATTGACTAACCTTCAAAGCATTCTGAATAATTTGGACACCAATCTTCTGATCGAAGTTAGCAGTATGCAGTTTATCCAACCCCTTTGAGGCATAAAGTAATGCAACACCACCACCTGAGAATGAAAGACAGCATTGGAGATCCCTTTGGGGTTTTGAGTTTATCATAAAACAAGGGAAGGGGGCTATAAAACATACCTGGCACAATACCCTCTTCTACAGCTGCCTTTGTGGCATTTAGGGCATCAGTAACTCTATCCTTCTTCTCACTGACTTCAGCTTCACTAGCTCCTCCAATCTGCAATAAGAAGCATTCTCACTGTCAGCACAGCTCATTAACTTGTGTTATCTACACCACTAAGCCACAGTCGGTAACTACAAATTGACAGAAAAAATGTGCCAGGAATATTTAAAAATGTTGTCAGACCTTCAATACAGCAACACCACCAGATAGTTTTGCCAGTCTTTCCTGCAGTTTCTCTTTGTCATAATCAGATGTGCTTGCCTCTATTGCAGCCCTTATCTGTTAAGCATGACAACAGACAGTAATAAAGTTTTGCATTTTGCATCAGTTATTGCCCCATGTACACCTTGCAAATGAAGCAATTGCTACCTGTTCACATCTTTCTTCAATGCTTTTCTTGTCACCAAAACCATCAAGTATAACAGAGTCATCCTTTGAAACTGTAACCTGGAAACCAGAACAACCAATGATGCATCAAATCTGAAATCCAACTTAACCCATTCCATCCATTTATTTTGCACTGTGGCTAAAGGAAAATTACAATGTGTGAACAAATTTTTGCTCACCTTTTTGCAACCACCAAGCATAGAGAGGTCCACCTTTTCAAGATTGAGGCCAAGCTCTTCAGTTATAACCTGTAAAACAAAAATAACAGGTATTGCTTGAAGGGTATTGCTTGAAGGGCTACACCATCCCCAATTGCTCTAAGATCTAACCAAATCCAGGAAGAAAACTCACTTCGCCTCCTGTGAGCACAGCAAGATCCTGAAGTCCAGCCTTCCTGTTCTCTCCAAAACCAGGGGCTTTAATAGTGCACACCTATGGGAAAAGCACAAAGATGAGAAAAATTCAACTTTCAACCCACAAATGCCTATAATCCAATGATAAAAAAGGGAAATTTAATTCACAAATGCCAGACTAATAAGCATGGAACCTTAATTCCAGCACGAAGCTTATTCAGAATAAGAGTTGCTAGTGCTTCACTTTCTACATCTTCAGCAACAATCAGCAAAGGCCTTTGTTTCTGGAACAAGGATACATACTTTCAATTACTAGAAGTAGGCTGTAATCAGAATTTTGTAGTAAAATCCAACAGAATTGGAGAACAAAGTGCACACCTTTAAGGCCAACTCCAAAACTTTCACCACTGCATTTACACTTGAAATTTTCTTCTCATGGATTAGAATGAGCGGATCATCTAGTTCCTGTAGGCCAATGTATAAAGATACAGTTAATCGGACAATAAGATGCAAGAGAAAACTAAAAAATTTCAGTAGTTCTACAGTTCCCCCATTGACACCAACAAGTCTCCCCCATTGACACCAAGTCTCCTTAGAATGCCAGAAGTTTGAATTAAGTGAAGGCTTACACATTTCTGAGTTTTGGGATTGGTGATGAAATAAGGGGATATGTAGCCCCTGTCCAGCTTCATCCCCTCAACAACTTCCAATTCATTAATTAATGTCTTCCCATCCTGCAAGAAATTTGACAAGAAATTGGAATCACACTTCCTTGAAACAATGCTATCATGGCTGCAACACAAACCAAATCCATCATGCGCGATATAGATGAAACTGATCCCTTTTCCAACAAGAAAGTGTTGCTGTGAGGAGTCTCTACCTTGGGTCTTTCTGGCGACATGCTGACATAAAAAGATAGCATAGGTGTTTTTCTTACTAGAAACTTGGAAATTTCCAGCAAACAGCATTCACTGGTTTAGATCATCTCTTTCCACTCTTCTTATTAAACTCTTTTAGATTATACATAAAGTATAATGCTTAACTTTGCATGCTTGAAAGGGACATGGAAATGAAAGCATCCTTTTGGTGCATCTTGAAATTCCTTCCTTAGGTTGTTCAAGACTCATTTCCAACAATGTTAAAATGGCAACCTCAGGTTTAAAATCCCCTTTAGTCTTCATCATAAAATCCACACCTCAAATCCTTCAAAAAATTGACATCAGTGTGTGTTATGAAGAGAGTGAAGCATTCATAACAGATTGCTCCATCCATACATTCACAGGCCGATAAAACTAAATTGTTAGTTGCCCAAGAGAAATGGTAAGTCCATTACCAAATCTGATAAAGATAACTGTTTTGCTTCTGACAAGAATTCAGAATAGAATAATAATAGAAACAGCAAATGCAGTTAGAAAACATTCCTGACTGTTATATTATGAACATTTCACACCTGCCACCAAAAATTACAGAAACAGTCCAAAATATATTTTTACAACAAACAATGATGACTTTGCTTGACTAATTTAAGAAAAGATGACCCAAAAAAGGGATGATCAGTTTACCTAACAAGACTATCTGCACAGATAGGATGCAGAAAATACACAGCAGCAATGTGATGCCACTAACCTGGATTGTAATAACTCCCTCTTTGCCAACCTTCTCCATGGCCTTTGCAATTAGCTCACCAATTTCTCTTTCTCCATTTGCTGATATTGTGCCAACTTGTGCAATCTCTTCAGATGTACTAATCATCCGTGCTCTGCTCTTCAAGTTGGTTACTACAGAGTCAACTGCCATGCTGATACCCCGTCTTAGATCCATTGCATTCATTCCTGCTGCAACTGACTTGCATCCTTCGGCGAATATTGCTCGTGTAAGAACAGTAGCACATGTGGTACCTGCAAAGCCATTGGAAAAGATTTCATTCCCCCATCAAAAGTACAACCACGCTACCCATTCAAACCCTGTGGAATAATAGTACACATAACAACATGGAATATAAGGCAAACAATAAAGACTCACATGGCACTAGCCAAATCCACCCAATAATTGGGTAACGTTCAGACAACAAAAGAATTCAAATGGTACAAATATGAATGATGCCTTACCATCTCCTGCAGTATCATTCGTGGCATTTGCAACCTGCTTCACAAGGCTAGCGCCTACATTCTTGACTTTATCCTTAAATTCAATGCTCTTTGCAACGGTGACACCATCCTTTGTCACTTTGGGAGCACCAAAACTTTGTTCAAGTACCACATTGCGCCCCTGCAACCAGCAATTTAAGAAATATCCTCAACAGCTATATAAAATATTACCTTACACGTACAAATGATGATCTATCATATGCTTGCATATGTCCATGAACAACATGGACTCCACATACAAGAGAAATAATCATAACCATAAGAACAGTCTGTTACCAATTTCCAGCCTAATAATATCATAAAAAAGAAAAAAAACCATCAAAAACTTTTCAAATTTTAATTATTTGCTTTATTGACAAGTGCAAATGGGAATTGTGCAAATTCAGAGACAGTACCTTAGGTCCCATAGTAACTTTGACAGCATCCGCGAGCTCTTCAACCCCCCTAAGCATCAAAGCACGGGTCTCCACGCCAAATTTGATGTCTTTGGCATAGTTTCTACTCCAACTCAACCTACTTCCGATCTATAGACCCCCACGAAAACCAAAACAGAGAACTCCATTACAATCCAAGCAAATGAGACAAAAACACACTGACACAGATCAACAGGAGACAATGCAAAAACAGAAAATACACCAAATCACTCTACTCACCTGATGGCTGCTGTTTCTAGCGACCCTGTAAACCCACCAAAGAAGAAAGAAAATAAAAATTAAAAAAAAGGAAAGAAAGAACCCAGTTCAGGATACAGACAAAATGTAAAAGAATAACAACACAGAACTTGGTAAATTCCTTTCTTTCATCATTCAAGACTTTCTGGCCAATTTTCTCGAGAACCAAACGGAAAACGAATGAAACAATCAAGACCCATATGGAACCGAGAGAGGAAGAAACAAAAAAGAAAAAGAAAAAGAAAAAAAGGGAGGGGGAAAAGAATCGTACCGAGCTTTGGAAGCAAGGCTCGCAGCGAAGCGGTACATGGTCTCACTCTCCGAAAGAAAAACAGAAGACAAGGGCACAGACAGAGAGATTGAATGAATGAGAGTTTTGGACTAGCTAGAGGGAGCCAGCAACGCTCGAGAAAGCCAGAGAGAAGGGTTTTGAAGCAGTGAGCGGGTGGGTTTTATCATCGTTATAACGGAGAGAGAAGAAGGGTCTAGAAGAAACGGCAACTGCAGCTTCTAGCACTAGGGTTTAGGGTTCTGCGTTTTTTGTGCTTGGGTGTGTGTGTGTGTTTTTTTTTTTAAATTATTATTTTTCTTTTTATTTTTTTTTCATTTCATTTCCTTTTCTCCCTCTTACAAACAATTTGATTCAATGGCTGAGGTCAATAAGCTAAACCATTCCTTTTTTGTTTTTTTTTTCCTCATCTTCTTCTTCTTCTTTTGCGATTTAATGGTTGTGGGCTAATTTTATATAAAAAGCTCTGTTTACCTTTTTGTTTTTTTTTTTTTGGAACATGAAAAAGCAATTTATAAGTTTTTTTTTTTCAAAATAAAAGAGAATTTCAATTATGTTTTTTTTGAATATTTGCAATCGAGATTTGTGGGTACCAATACAATACAGTGATCCTGTTGGGTTAAAATCAAATTTTAAATTATTACTGAATATTTGTGTGTGTATATATATATATATATATATATAGATATAGTTATCATATTTTAGAGAATACAGTCCAAAATAACAATTGGACCATAATAATTATTATAAAATGCACACATGTTAATAAGCCTGGACTTTGGTAAACATATATGGGCCTCTCTCTACCCTAGAATCGGATCTGGTTCCTGCAAATAGAGAATACATTACACTTCAGCCCAGTTTGGTCCCGGCCCGAACCCGAAGTCCGCCTCCTCTGTCTCTCGTCTCTACTACTCCACTCGATCTCCTCTCCATCCAAGAGGGAAAAGCTCGCCGATCGGAGCCGATTTTTGAGAGCAGAGACACCTCAGACGGCAAAAGATGACGGAGGCGGCGATCAGGAACAAGCCAGGGATGGCCAGCGTGAAGGACATGCCGGTCCTCCAAGACGGCCCGCCTCCTGGTGGATTCCCGCCGATCCGGTACGCCAGGAGGATCCCCAACAAGGGGCCTAGCGCCATGGCCATCTTCCTTGCTTCTTTTGGAGTCTTCTCTTATGGGATGTATCAAGTGGGAAAGGGCAATAAGATCCGCAGGTGGCTGTCCTTTTTTTTAGTTGGAAATTTTCGTCATACTGGCCTGCTTACGTTTTTGGGTCGCTGGTTTGTTTGATATTTGCTGGGTTCTGGAATATGGGATTTGTTTTTCTATTGAAATGGAACTGTAAATGTGGATAACTTCGTTGGTTTTTGCAATTATTAAGTGTCGTTCGATACAAGGTTGTAGGGTTTTGTCTGCTTACAGTCTCAAAATTCAACCTTCTTGTTGGTAGTTGACGTTAGTTTAGGTTGCTACCTTTTTTTTTTTTCCAATTTTGTTTACTTTTGAATTATTTTTGTTTGGTTTCTGAAATACCACCATAAATGTGGCTCTTTGTGATTTTCTTTGGTTTGTATCTGAAATCAATGCTAGAAATGTGGCTGTGTCATGGGGCTTTTTGTGATTATCCCTATTCCAAGTTTAAGAATTTTGTTGAAGTTATGAATTCTGATCACTTATTGGTGTTGATCATTGGTAATTGGGTCTCCAATTTCTTTCTTTCTTTTTTTTGTTTTTCGCTTTTTGTTTTTTTGTTTTTGGTTGGCAAAAGGAAAGAAAAAGAAAGCAACTCTGTTGTTCATTTTTAACTGAATTGAGGGCTAGAAACTATGACAGCCTTATGGGTGTTGGTAAGTCATCAATTTCTGTGAAGGGGCTGATTTTCTTTTGAAGAAAAAATTTTTGGTCCTCAATTCTGTTATTCCTCATACGGGTGCAATAGATAGAGAATATTGTGGATACTGCTACTTTGTACTAAATTATGTCGTAGAAAAATATTACTGTTTCCAAATGATTTCTTATATGCCATTTTAATATTAATTAACATTTTCATGCAATACATATAAACTTTATAATGTCTCATTTTATTGTTCCGCATGCTAGCTTTTTTATGGAATTAGCAATAGAAAAGGCATATTCAAGAAAGTCTACTTTCCCAGTTATCAATAACATTAAGCGCAATATTGGAAAAAGTTGAGCTTTCTGATTAATGCTTCTCATCAACAATAGTTCATGAAAGCTAATGATGTGCACTCAGGGAATGGTGTACTGCATAATTTCCTCGCCTTATTTTTCTGTTGTTGGTTTGCAGACAATGGGTTGGTTATAAGGAATGAAGTGAACATGAACTTTTATCAATTACTTAAAGTTGATAAAAAGAGATTGGACATACACCATGTCATTATGTTTTCAATATATAGTGGGTGCTTTTAGTGAGAAAAGATTTCATTAAACTGTATTGATACATCTAGTGAAGGATCACATGCTTTTGCTTCTTGATCTGATACCAAACAACTAGCTAGAACAATTGGCCTCTGCTTGTTGAGCACAAAGCTTAATTGTTTTGTTAGTGAAGCATTCAAATCTCTATTGCAGTGTGGTAACATTAATAATGGCCACTGCAGGATGTAGTCCTGATTGATCAAAAGTTACATGATCAAATCTCCTGCTAATTGGTTCCTTCCTATTCCTAGGTGAAGGACATGTGGCTACATTGTTAATCAGAAAATTTGAAGCAAAATTAGGTCCTAGTTTGCATTATGACAGTTGAAGTGGATGCCTTTTGTGGGATTACTTGTTATCCCATATGCTCTGCAATGTAAGTCATTAAGGAATGTGTAGCAGTCATTAGTTTGCATTTTTTCCAGTGATCCTAATATTAGGGTGTAATGAAAGTGCCAGTATTTATCATTTATGATGCATACTAGCAATTCAGACACAGGGTTCGTAACAGAAAGGTTGTTCTCGATTTTCTTTTTTATTACAATGTATCAGTAAATTTGGAAAAGAAGCGTATTCCTGCCACTGTATTTTTTGGACTGCTAGTAAATCATAGCTGAGAGATCTTGGTTGATTTTTGCAGCGCTTTATTGTTTATGTTTTTGTATAATTTTATTACCTGCTATGGTAAACCAGAAAGTACTCGATGGTGTGACCATAGTGCCACTTACACTCCCTGGTTATTAGGGAAGTCTGGGAGTGTATTTTTATTAGCCAAATTCTGGGAAATAATAATTTAAATTATTGACAAAAACTTTCATTTCATACATGGCTTGAATTATTTGCATAATCCAGGGACCTTAAAGAAGAAAAGTATGCCGCACGTCGAGCAATACTGCCAGTGCTTCAAGCTGAAGAAGATGAAAGGTATTAAATAGCCCTCTTGATCATGTTAGTCTGACATATTACCTCCTTTTTATTCAAGATTCTGGCTGTTCTATCTGCGTGCTTTCTTTCTCTCTCTAGATTCATGAAGGAATGGAACAAATACCTTGAATATGAGGCAGAAGTAATGAAGGACGTGCCTGGTTGGAAAGTAGGTGAAAATGTGTACAACTCTGGTAGATGGATGCCTCCGGCAACCGGTGAGCTGCGTCCAGACGTCTGGTGATGCTGCTTTTTGTGTGACCTTGATACGGGGTCCTGTTTCTCATCGTGCAAGTTTCTTTTGTCAACCGGAGTCATTTCATTTCTCATGTAATAATAAAGAAATTTAGCTGATGAAGTTTTCACATGCACTGAGAATAGAAGCAAATGATGATGATCGTTTTGCTTTCTTTTATCGACAGACAGTTTCCGAGAGTTGCGGTCAATAATGATCCATTCCGCTGCCGTTTAAATTGGGACGGTGGATTGAACTAGACCTCGTGTGTTGTTCCTTGTGGGGGGGGGGTGCGTATACTTTTCGTTTTACTGTTTTTTGGTTTAATTGGCACCGATGAAAACTCAAACTTGAGAACTTTAGTCCTGTAGATAACTCAAGTACCATTGAGTTAAAAGTTCATTGGTTCGTACTGTTTCATTTTAGCAGCTTTCACTTGTCTCCCCATTTGGGGATGGCAATGGGTCAGGTTGGGATGTCTTCTTCTTATCCCGTGAATTTTATTCGGGTACCTGCGGGGCTTAGGTTCGGGTAGTATTTTGACTCGGAGAAAATTCCTTGGGCGATTTAATCACCGAAAATTGAACTAATCACCAAGAACAAAAAAAAGAAAAATAATTATAATTAAATACTTGCAGGAACAGAAGTCGATTAGTGCCCTACTTTTTAACTGTAGTGTTCTATTAGAAAAGATAGAAAAATAAATCCTACTGAAAAATACTTGTTAACCGTGACTTTCTTTTCCAAGATGCTTTTCAGTTGAGGCTTTTGCCCGCGACGTATATTCGTATCGTACAATACAAAAGCAAACTCCAACGGTCAGAAATTCTCCAACGGGTAGAATTTTGAATTGTAGTAGCCTAAACTAGAAGAAACAGCCTATGGCTTCCCTATGTACCGTATACGTCCAATTCTGTTGTAAATATGCCCTGAGAGCCCAACGCAGAAGCCTCCCCGACCCCGACCCAGGAAAATGGACACTTGAATCCTAGGGATTAGGTTGAATAGAATGACCGTCACTTATTAATGAGCTTTAATTTACTCATACTTTAAGTCATTTTCAAAATTAAGAGTTTCGAGTTGGAGTGGTAATTGACGCCAATTGAACGTGCCGAACATGGCAAAAGTATCAGGAAAAACTGCCTACAAAAAAGAGGGATATTTTATACAAGCTAACGGTCTCAGTTTCAGCAGAGCACATAATAGAACTCTTACACAAGAAACAAGAGTGGTCCAGTCCCACCTTCTTTGTGGGCATCAGGAATGCTGGAGTAGCGGTAGATGCTATTGGACATTTCCCAGCTCCAGTCCTCCTTCCCGCGCACGATCATCTGGGGCCATCGGTTTACCCTGACATAATGCTCCCTCATCTTTCCATCACCAACAAAACTGGTTACGATCAAGTAACAGCATTCATGGCCGCCCCATACCCTGTCACCGGGGTCTGCAGTTAGACTTCCATCAGGATGAAAGTAGGGCGCATGATAGGGCCAGTGCCTTTCCAGTAGGGATCAAGATTTCACCAATACTCTGGAGCTGTCTGATGCCAAATCAATGCATTGCAAGGGTAATAGATCAGCTCATCTCCACCAGCAAACTAAATCCTTGAATTAATTACTCATTTATTTAAGTCAACATCTGTATGTTTATCTATGTGTACATTAGTAAATCTATAGGTGTAATTGCCCCTAGAGACATAAAATGTAGATAATACTGAAACAATGTAACATGCACAAAAGACATGATTTTCAAGGCCTTTTCTTGATTAGAATAGGGAAAATCAATGGACTGAAAGAAATGCATTCATGAGAATCACTAGAATTTCTTAGTATACACAAATACTTTGAGAATCTGTCAAGACAAGGTATAAGGAATTAGACCCTAGCTCCTGATCTGAGCTTCCTTCAAATTCTGAGGAATTTCCAAACCAAAGGGATCCACATAGCAAGTAGTTAAAATCAAACAAAATAGTGATAAAATTTGGTCTTTGAAACGTTAAAAACTTTCAATTCTATATATTTTGAGCTCATGCAACCTCCAAACAGTTGAATCACCATGCACTACAACAATTCATGCTCCATTGATGTAGACTTAATCCACAGCCCAATTCAGGTCAGATTCTTGCAAACATAAAACTAACTGTACTCTCTATATAAAAACGCACATACCTCGGTAAAATGGAACTCCCAAACATGATCACACAGATCATCCCTCGTGATATGATTCTGAAGAAAAGAACGGAATGAATGAATCACCATTTCATCATTAAAAAAAAAAAAAAAAGAATAACCATTGTCAGAGCTTTCCAAGGTTAAAGGCTCAACGAGGGGTGCCTATGTGCTTGGAGTGCTGTGTCTGAGAATGGCACCCATGTGCTTGACAGTTCCACCCATGGTGTGCTCCAAAACCACTAAAACAAATTGTGGTACCTATAGATAAAGTATGAAAAGTTGAAATCTAACTGACGGGCTATTCTCTTCCCCTCAAATTTGCCCCAAATTTTCTCTTCCATAGGTGCAACAACTAGTTCAGTCGGCATGTTTATTCCCCTCAGATGGAGTACGTAGCTCAACTCCTAGCCTCGGCATAGGTTAAGATGAAACCTCAGAATCTTTAAAGTTGTAAATCCCAAATAACATCACAAAGAGATCCACGGAATCCTTTAAAACAATTAAACTACACAATGCCGACTCCACTTGCGCCGTAGCCATTTGCTACCTTTGGCATACAGATATCCATAGCAGGACCATTTATGTTGTCTATAAAAACATGATCACAATGAATCAATCAACATGCAATAAAATGATAATGTACGAAACAAACCCTTCGTGTACCTAACTGGAACTACCTTTTAAGTACACAAACATGACAGAGATGATAAAACTCCTGAAATTTTCAACCAAATTCTATCATGAACAAATCAAATGGAAGTCCAATCCCCAAATTCCCACCAAAGAGATCAAAACCACCATTTCAAATTGAACTAGACACTTAATCAAATAACCCAAGCAGGCCAATTCTATAAAAAAAAAAAAGGTACTATAAATCCGTCAGAATCAAGAAGCTGACACCGATTAAAATGCTAAAACTAAAATCATTGCGAATTCCATAACAAAAAAAAAAAATCCCAAGAAACAAAACACGTACACAAGTACAAACAAATTACAGGCCTTGGGACTCCAGAGGCTGTCATTGCAAGCAACACCGTGCCAGCCACGAGAAACAGCAAGCGATAGGGCCACGCTGCGTGCATCCACGTTGCCGAATATCTTCATCATCAGGTACCTTCCAAGAACTTCCAACGGGTTCTGCAGAAGAACTCCACCACCTCCGCCTCCACCTCCACCGTCTCCGCCAACTTGGTCTTCATTTCCCCTCTTCCTCTAGCTCCTCCACCTCTTCCTCTTCTCTTCCACGGGCGGCTCGATACCGCACTTTCTAAGGGACGTCTCGAGGTCCGTACCCTCCTCTCGTTCCCTCGGTACCTCTTGCTCCGCCAACGGTACGGAGGACGAGCCGATGCCGAGAGAGAGCGAGAAATCCAGAGACTGAGGTATGAGAATCTAGCGTGCCTCACAGGTAAAGATATCATGTCCTTTTTTAATACTTACGTTTTTCTAGTCATTTTCGTAAGAACCCAAAAAAAAGAAAAGAGTTTTTTTTTATTTTCTTTTTTGTGTCGTTTTGCATTCTTTCTTTCAAATCTTTTATGTCGTTTTGTTGAGAGTGGTAGTGGCCATATGCATTGCACTGGTGGAGACTGATGCAGTGACAGATGGAATATTCCGTGGGCAATGGACTGGGCTCACTTCTTGTGCCCTCTAGCATTCGATCTCAAGAAAATAATAATAATAACAAAAAAAAAGTAAACTTAAAAATAATAATTTTAAATAAATATTATTAATTTTTATATTATATATTTATTATCTTATATAACATTAATATTTTATTTATAATATAAATTTATTTAAATTTATTTAATCAAACTTGATAAAAAAATTTAAATAAAATAAAAAAATAATTTATATCTTGTAGCCGCCACTCATTACTCATACGCGCACCGACTTAGGTACCCAGCGTAAGTAAATATGATATATATATTGGGCGATATAATCAATGCACTTCAAATGCAAAAGAAATAGCACTGGCATTTCTCTTATTGATTCAATTGCGTTGTCCCAATAAAAGAAAAAAAAAAACAAATTGCGTAATCCGATTTAAGTGTATGGTAGTAATATTAGACTGCCTGTTAAGTTACGTCTTCGTTAAATATTAAAATTAAATAAAAAAATTTACTTAAATTTAACTAAACTTGAATAATAAATTTTTTTATAAAAAATTAAAGTAAAATAATAATAAATAAATCTTGATTTCATATAATAATATTTTGTTAAAAACACAAAAATGTTAAAAGAAACTGCAGTCCTTGTTAACCGTTCGGACAGAGGGGGGGTATGGCACATGAACAGCTTTCCGACTTCTTTAATTTCACTTGTTTTTTTTTCTTTCTAAAATGGTTATAATATGTGTACACAATCCTATAAACACACCGTATACATGTTGACATTATTAATTTCTCGGCACATAGATCATGTCATATCAACGAAGTAACAGAATGTTCAAATCCAATGTTAAAAAAAGAAAAAAAAAGAAAGAAACCAAAAAATAACTTTACATAGAACAACAAATACCCTAAAAGATTCCGAAGCGGATTAAAGAACAAAAAATAGCTAGACAACCAATTTATCAAAATTTTAATTTGTTTGCGTGGCCCCACAAATGTTTATTATTTTACGCAAATTACAAAAAATATTGTCTCAAAAACACTTAATTTTTCATCCATTACGAAGTTTATTGGTACGTGAGCTCCAACGAGGTAAGACTATAAACTCGGTGGTAGCAGCAACCCCCAATAATCACAAATTAATTCGATGTAATTAGCAAGCTAGAAGTTCTAATTAAACGAAGATTGCGGAACACGCCGTGCGAAAATGTATATTTTATGCACCGATTGATTGACCATCTACTTATAGGTACGTCATGGATGTTGTGTGCTTATTTGGAAAACCTATTAATTAGCAACCGAGAACATCACAAATAACGAACACTAACTACGTGGCCTTATAATTTGCATACAAATCCCCAAATGAGAGTTGATTTTTCATTTTTTTTTTTTTTTTTGATATTCTGATACCGGGGGTGTTTGGAATTCAACCTTACAAGTTAATTTGTTCGGATATTGGAGACTTTTGAACTTGTTGCTCAAGCAAGAGTGCCCGATTGATCGCCATATAAAGAGCAGGAAGAAAAATCACATTCGATTGACATTCAATATGGCCGAAGAGGTTAAGCTTCTCGGAACATGGTTGAGTCACTTTAGCTGCAGAGTTATGTGGGCTCTGAAGCTAAAGGGTGTTCCATTCGAATACATTGAAGAGGACCTCCCCAACAAAAGTGCTCTGCTTCTACAATACAACCCAGTTTACAAGAAGATCCCGGTGCTCGTGCACCGTGGCAAACCAATCTGCGAGTCCGCTGTAATACTCGAATACATGGACGAGGTATGGCCCCAAAATCCCTTGCTGCCCCTTGACCCTTATGAGAGAGCTGTGGCCCGGTTTTGGATTAAGTTCGTCGAAGACAAGGTACATAGTCCTAATTTACCCATAATTTCTGTATATATATATATATATATATAACTGTATAACTTGGCTAATTAAGATTGTTCCATCAACCTCAAAATGTACTCAATAGGGCAACTTATATTAAGGTTTTAAATTGCGCATTTTGGTCCAAACTGGATTGGCACTCGCAGTGCAGTGAGCATGGTAATGGACCCAGTGATTGAAATATTTATGGTTTGAAATTAGGAAAAATTCTATGTTAGTTAGTAAACGGAATGATGCTCTAAACCAGTTTCACGCGGTTATTAATTACATACAGGGTCCGGCAGTCTACAAAGCCTGCACTACCGAGGGTGAAGAACAAGAGAAGTCGGTGAAGGACAGCCAAGAAATGCTAAAAACCATTGAAGAACTTGCTTTGGGAGAGAAAAAATTCTTCGGCGGAGACGAGATTGGGATGCTGGACATAGTCTGTGGTGGGGTTGCTCATTGGCTGGACGTCATGGAAGAAGTTGCAGGAGTGGAAATACTTGAACGCTACAAGTTTCCTCGCTTTCACGCATGGCTCAAGCGTTTCGAGGGGGTGCCTATAATCAAAGAAAATCTTCCTGATCGTGATAAAATGTTGGTCATCTTCAAAAACCACCGCAGAAAAATGTTGTCAGCATCTGCTTAAGCCTGCTAGCCGCGAAAGATATGAATAAAACAACTGCTCTAAGTAGTCAGTTTGTATCGCCATTATGTTTAATGTTATATATAGTATGGGGTGCTTAAACTTACGTCTTGTGGGAGCATAGGCTTATAGCCCATATGCCATACTTCTGTCAACATAATAAATAAAAGCCAGTTTAAAATCAAGTGCGGCAATGGGTCGACTAAAATTTTAATACAATAAAAATCATCTGGTACAAAAATACAAAAAATTATTAAATGAAATGAATAGTTCAAAGAAAAAAAAAATATATCCTTGGGCTTATTTTAAACGCGTACCAGCGGCAGGTAATAAGCTCCCCCCCTTTACCGAAGTCGTGGAATTTAAATAAGACAACGTACCATTGACACAAAAAAAAAAAAAAAAAAAAGGCAAAAACGCAAAGAGAAACGGAAGGAGAGTGCGAGGGCAGGAGATCTGCCAGAATAAACACCTAAATTATAACACACACAAACACGCGCGCGCCTCTCTCCGGCCGATCAGATCGGGCTCATTTCGTTTGTCGGTCCGTACAACGCTGGATTCTAGGGTTTTTTGCTTTTTTATCTTTCTTTCTTTCTTTGAGTTTAGTTTCCTTTTGAGTCATAAAATTCAAACAGTTTTCAATACACATCAGAATCTCTCTACCATTTCCCCAAACGATCCGTAACATTTCTTCTGAAGATTTCAATTCAAAATTCTATTCGTTGTTTCATTTTTTTCTCTTTCTTTTTTGGTTTCTTATTTGGATCTTGATTCGGTTGTTGTCGGAGCTCCGATGACGGTGATTGGTTTTGATTGATTTTGGAAGTTTGTTAACGGTAATCTTAGTTGCATGAGAACTGGGGAGGCTTTGGGGATTTGGAAGGTTTTAAATGGCGACGGCTCCGGTGCTGCCGAGCTCACGGAAGCAGGAGCATCTTGAAGCCGGGAAGCGTCGGGTACGTCGCGTCCTCCCACAATTATTCTGATTGAGTCTCCTTTTTTTTTTATTTGTGTGTGTGTTTTGCGCTAAAAGATCAAATCGACGGTGTTTCTTGCCTTCTTCTCTGCTTTTTGTTTACTGCGGGTAACGGTAACAATTACCGAAGCCAATTATGATGCGTATGGCCGTGTAGACGGGTGGTCTTTGGTGTTGTTCTTTTTTACTCTTCTTTTTTGCTGACCAAAATTTAGGCAATTGAGAGAACGGCCCATGAAAATCTGTGATTGTGATGCGCATAACATCATAAAACAATTGGCTAATATGTATTTTATGCAATGTGTTTTACATTATAATAATTTTTCTTGGCTGTGCCAGAGCCTTTCTCGCTGCTCCCGGGAGCATAATGTTGTATAAATTATCCTGGCGTTCACCCAAAAAGAGGTTTTTTTTGTTTTTTTTTTTTTTTTTTTTTTTTGTGGGCAAGGCTTCGTGACAGGGACGGGTATTTAGTTTCCAACACTGTTACTTAAAGGTCCGGTAGCTTGCAGATTAATGTTATCCAGGGCTTGGGCAGCCACTTCATCTAGAAAGGTTTTTGATATGCGTCCCTTGGTTGCCCTAAACTCCAGTAGTTCTATGGTCACGGCATGACCGAGTTTGGGGCTCTATCAGGTGAAGGTTTCCACAGGGATTATAAAAGTACTTCCCAGTCTCTGTTTTGTTTTCTGAGAGGGAGATGAATGGCGTAACTTCTTTTGCTCTTAATCTGATTGGCTTAATACACACAAGAACATGCATGGACTGTCCTCAACTTTTCTTTCTTTTTTTTTTCATGTTTCAATCTGCTAATACTCTCGAGTTGCCCTTGTTTCTCCTCTCCATTGCAGCTGGAGGAATTCCGCAAGAAAAAGGCTGCCGAGCGAGCCAAGAAAGCTGCAGGCAGTAGTCAACCCCATGCTTCTGATGTTGTCCAAGACCTGACACAACCCTTGGATACTGAACGTGTACAGCATACAGATTCTGATGTAGCTGGCACATCTGATAGACCCAATGGAACTATTGAGACCTTTGACGTATCTATCGACAATAAGAACAACATAATGGATGTTGTCAAGAAAGTTGAACATAGTTCTTTGAATGATGAAGACGATAATCCTCCATCAATTAGTGACTATGATAGAACTTCTGCAGATATAGTGCATAGACAAACAAACAATCTTGATTTGAAGAGACATGAATCTTCCAAATTTCTTGGACCAGGTGACATCAATGATGGCCAAGAGACAAATGAAATGGATCATAATTCTTTCACACGTACAGGGAGCCAAGGTGGGCCTTCTTACCAGAACTTGGCAAACCATTCTGTTGCTTTACAACCCCAAGTGAGTCAACAATTTGACTCCAGTCCTAACCAATCTAGTCTTTACGGGACAGCATTATCATTCCTCCCAAAAGGAATATACAGTTTGAAAAATTCTGCAGGTTCGCATATTTCAACATCAACTCCCAATTATGCTGTCGCTCAACTGCAGGCAGAGCCTAGCAGTACTAGCGTACTCAGCCTGGATGGTGTGTATTCCTTCTACCTTTGAATATTCTGTAGGATTTCTGTCTCTTTTTAGCGTACGGCAAAAATTTTTGATTCATTGTTTTCTCTGTCCATTTATTTGAGGAAGAAGCTAATATTCATCACCGGTTTTGAGGGTATTGCAGTTGGCTCCCAGCACCCAAGTATCAACTTGAGTAGGTCTAGTCAAGTTGAGCAAGACATGCATGGTGGCACACAGTTAAACAGTCTCATGAATCCCAATTCTAGGGAAAGAAATTCCAATAGCTTTCTTAGTGTGCCCGCTGCTGCATCTGTGCAAGGAACTGAATATAGAGGATTCAATTTAGATGCTAGGAGCTCCTCAAATCATGTACCGCTACACTTGGCTACATCTGAATCAAGTTCTAGAAGAACTCGTCCTTCTTTCCTTGATTCAATTAATGTACCAAGGACTTCTACAGGGCTTTCTTTCTTGCACACTGAACTGGAGAAGGAATTCAATGCTCCTAATTCTTTAAAATTAAATGGCACGGATTTTCTGGGATCACTTGCTTTCCAGAAGCCTTCAATAGACAATGGAACTTTGGGACCTTTCCTGAAGTCTCAACCTCCAAGTGCACCAGGTGCAATTGAGCATTCCATGGATTACTTGGTTTCATCCAACAATGGGACTGATCAACTGGAGTCAAATCTCACTGAGGACAATATGGAGAGTAAACATGGATTTTATTCAGCTAACCAAAATGAGGATTTTTCTGCTTTGGAACAGGTGCCTTTTTTTTTGGTTTTTTCATTTGGGATGCTTGCTTTTATGCTTGTGTTGTTGAGGGTAATAATCTTCATTTTAAAGGTTTTGTGACTTACCGAATATATGCATTTTTAGGACCATATATTATGGTTGTTAGGCATGGCTTAGGAGATTCTCTGATTTTTGTTTTTGTTGCTTCTGTATTTTATTTAAGTGGTCATGATTGAAGGAAAAAAAGAAAATCTTGTTGAGTAGCATCTACTGTAAGGACTGTCATGGGATGTAGAGAGAGTTAAAATGAAGAGGAGTAGGTTGTACATGCCACCTTTTGATGAACTACTGTTAAGGATTTCTTGTCTTCATCTTTTGGGTTCAGCATTTTTTTGGCAGGATGGCAATATGGTTTACATTCCATTTTACTAAGGCAATAGGTCATTAGTGCGTGAAATATCATTGGAGCACCTTAGTAAGAGCTTTATAAATACTTTTGAACTTAATTTTGGCTAACCTGTGGACTAAAGAGACTAGCAGTTGGAAAAAAGTTCTCTTGCAAACCTTTTGCTGGATGGTTATGCATGGGTGTATAAGAATGGCATTTTGGACCGATGCTGCTTTTCCCATGCCTCTGAGACTCTACCTTTGATAAAGCATCATTTTTGTATAGTACAATAGCCCACCTGGTACAAGATATTCCAGTTTCTTTTTATTTCCCATATATTGTAAGTATTAGTCAGTTCATATATTTTCAATTTGCATAATTGCTTAGGTGGTAAAGCTGTTTTTCTCTTTTTATTCTTGCTTAGACAAAGTGTCAACTCGGTGATTGCTGGTCAGGGGCTATGGGTCTTACTGGCCTTTTGTTTTCTTGGTCCACCGTGAACAGGCTTTGGAGTTAGAATTCAAAATAAGTTGGTCCCTTGGACACAACCTCTTCAACCCCATGTTACCTTTTGGTCACTGCTGGCACAATTCAAGGTGCCAGTATCTTGTTCATAAAGCATCTGAAATGAACAATTTCCTGAGGCCTTAAGTATAAAATTCCCCCCGCACAACAAAACCTAGTATGTTATGATAGTTGTTTTTGACAGGTTTCTGTTAGTTGTATATACTGTTGTGTTGGCCATTTACTAGTTCTATTGGTCTTCTTATACAGCATATTGAAGATTTGACACAAGAAAAGTTCGCTTTGCAACGAGCTCTTGATGCTTCACGTGCTTTGTCAGAATCCTTGGCTGCAGAAAATTCATCTTTGACTGATAGTTATAACCAACAGGTTGGCTCACAAAATTTTTCCTCTTGCATTACATGTCTACAGTTATTTGTGCATTGAAGATCAAAATTCAGTTGCAACTATTTTGTGCATTTTTTTAAACTCTTACAATTTTTACTGTTGGAGGCCATGGGGTTTTTACTGGTTCCTTTTGACTTTACATTGTTTTGCCAGAGAAGTGTTGTTGACCAACTAAAATCAGACATGGGGAGGCTACAAGAGGAGATAAAGGCCTACTTGGTGAGTGGAAAATATCTCCTGCATGCGACCATCCATGCAGCGTGTTTGTTTTTCTGCTTTGTTACTGATTGCTAGTACCTGGCTTGAATGTGTTAAAAATGCCATGTTTGATGCATGATCTGACTTTTCGGGAAGGAAAAGGGGGAAAACAGAAGTTGTGAGACTTGTTTCATTGTTGGATTTTTACCTGTTGATCTTCAACTTTGATTGGTAAGGGAAGCCTGGTTGTTTTCAGTCATCTTCGTGATTACAGTTGTCGTCTCGCTTACATCCCTCTCGTCAATTAGAATCATTGGTCGCTTCAAGAGATGCACCTTTAGAGCATACAAATGTGTAACCTGTCAATATTTGATGTTGGCTTGGAAATACAATGACAGATAGTAGCATTAGAACAGAAAGAATGACCAAGGGGAGAAAAAGGAGGGAGGTTGAGCTTAGTTGTGGACCTCATGTGATTGTTCCTTGTGATTCTTGCTGACTTTGATCCTGGAGGAGGTTGTTGTTTGCAGAACAATTCTAAGCTTCAAATGTAGGAACTAACAGCAATTTTTTCAGGTGCATTATTAGTTGAGTTTTTATAGGTTGGTTCAATACAAATGATTGCTTGACTTTCGGTAATTTTTTGTTGGACAAGTGACATGCAGCTTTGTTTTTTTTCGGCTTTTTTTTTTGGGTATTTCAGATATGACCTTTTGTTGCTCAATTGTTTACAGTAATGTGGTCACCTATGCCTATATTTTTCTTACTATCCCTTGGCAGGCAGAACTTGAGTCTGTGAGAAGTGAATATGGAAATGCACAACTTGAGTGTAATGCTGCCGATGAACGGGCTAAGTTATTGGCTTCAGAGGTGATTGGTTTGGAAGAGAAGGTAGCAAATCTGCTCCATTCAGTTGGTTTTGTTTCTTCTTCTTTGTCATTCTTTTTCCTTTTTGCTTCCCAGTTATCCTCTTCAGTTTGTTTAATTTTTTATATTCTGCATTTACTGTTCCATTCATCCAATGTCGCTACTTTTTAGGACAGTATTACTCCCATGTTAAGATTTTGAACACAGCATGATGTTCACTACCATGTTTGAGTGGACCTGTTTGACATAGTGTCTAATCCTGTTTGGAGTGTCAAAGAGTTTTTACTCTGTTTTTTAAGTCTAAAACATAGCTGCAAATATGTTGCTCATTTTTTGTGGCATATGTATGAAGCTTGTGTTGGTTCACAGTATATTTACTCAGCAAATCCTTTTGTAATATGATTGGATATTTGGGCATACTACTGAACCTTAATGGCATTGAGATAAAGACAACAATATCTTGTGCTTCACATTCAATGGTTTTGGCTACAGCTCAGTAAGCATGCATGAATAACAAACGTTCTGCCATCTTGCCTCTACTCTTACATGTACTTCATGAGACATTGATTTTTGTTCAGCTTAATCTGTGAAGCAAATGATTGATGTACAATTTTTCACGTAAGTCTGTTCCATAACATTTGTAGGGGTACCTTTTATTTCAGAGAATAAATACTTAGTTCAGCGTGATATATACTTGGATGCCTCCATGGAATGCTTCAATTCTTAAAAGTAGAAATCAAGAGCAATCCTGACTTGAAAATTGACCATTCTGGTGAAAAATATGTGACTGGAGGAGAATACTTGACTGAAATCCTAATAATACCAATATCCAATATTGGGATTGAGTTTATATTGATTGAGCCCAAAGAAAAAGAGTTTGCTTCTTAAGTGATTTTATATTTTTGGCCTTTTTTTTGGTTTTATATTTTTTTGGCTTTTAACCCCACTTTCTATCACACCACCGTTTTTATTTTTTACTCTTGACCTTAGCTGCTATCTTTTCACTTTTAAAAATGTTAAATAACTTTTCTGAAGGCACTTCGACTGAGGTCTAATGAGCTAAGGCTGGAGAGGGATTTGGAGAACTCACATACTGAGATGTCTTCATACAGGTATCTTCTGCATTTCCTTCATTTTTTTTGAAATTTTATGTGAGTAGCTTGTGCTGCATATTTTCAGTCAAATGCAACTATGTGTTTTACCTGGTCTCTCTAAGATACACCCATTAAATTAAAGCTCAAATATATTAGAAGGGAAAGGTGACGACATTTTGGGGAAGAAGAATATCTTTATGAAGGAGGCTATCCAAATCAAAAATAGGTGGCATGCTTAAGTTACATCGGTGGTTATGCTTATTTTTTGACAATGTTCCTTAATGCCAAAGGAAGATTTCACTATTACATTCACACTGAATTTTGCAGAAAGAAAATATCCAGCCTAGAGAAAGATCGTCAGAATTTGCAGTCAACAATTGATGCTCTTCAAGAAGGTATTCCTACTTTCCTATGACCATTTAGGACTGGGCATGATGACTTTTCCATGGATTCTATTACTAAGGCCTTGCATCAATAAAACACTAGTGCTAGGGCACTAGATGTGCTTCAAAATGTTATGGTCTAACTTCTTGTTCTTTTGTGATATACAGAGAAGAAATTATTGCAATCTAAGTTAAGGAAAGCTTCAGCTAGTGGAAAGTCTATGGATGTTAGTAGGAGTTCTAGCAATAAAAAAGATATTTCAACGTCGACAGAAGACTTAGGTAAGTTAAGGTCTTTTTCCTGAAATGGTTCCTGTAAAATAAAAATTCAGAATGTTCCACCAGAAAGAGTTTGGGAGTAAATCATTCAGTTGGTCTATGCTGCATCACAATATTGTTCCACACATGTTTCTTGATTAATGCAATGAGTTTGCAGATATAGGTAAGTATGCTGTCTCCTGGACTATATGTTTGTGCTGCATTATGATACTATTGTGCTGCACAAATGCTTTTTGTTTGAAATGAAAAAATTGCAAATTTAGGAAGTTAAGTCCAGTGCTGAATTCTATTTTATGCTGTGTCATAATGCTGTTGCATGCAGGTTCCTTGAACATAATAAATCTTTCTTGCTTTCTCCTTAAAAGGCAATTACATGCTTCAAATGTTCACTACAAAGGAAAACTGCTCTCAGGGCGCTAAATTATGCAAACCACAATCCTTCTAAAGTTCTCAGTAGAGCTTTTTAAGCTAGAAAGCTGATTGTTTTAGGGAAAATTGAAAAAATACCTGAGACATTTGTTGTGTAAACCGTTGGTCCACTGAAGCTTTGTTTTGCATTGTGAAAAAAGGAGGGGCACTCCTGATATTGTTTTGGATCATACCATCCTTGATGTTTTGTTTTATATCTACAGATCAATCCCTGAATTTTATCTGTTAAAATTTTAGTCTTGTCAGGACCAAAGTGTTCAAATTAAAACATTAGTGGATCAACATGTTTTTCTAAGGAGCCTTAGGCGTATTATTGTATTATCCTTATTATTATCATCAAAAGCCCCGAGTGCATATGATTCGTGTAAAATCTATATCAGGCATGTGTCCTCATACTGTGAATGGGAAAATATATTCTAAATATGAAAGCTTATTCTAAATAGGCAACTAACATTCATTCGGTAGTAGGAAAGCTGTTAATTGGCATTTGTACCACATGATGGGTATTGTCATTCAAGTTGTTGACTCTTTGAGGCTATAACTAGTTGTAGGGATTTGAAAATTTTTTTAAATTTTAGAATTTCGACTTTGTCCTATTTCTTGCCTAGTGTGCATCTATTAGTGCCATCGCTCCAAAATTTATTTCTTTGGACTTATGTTGCTATATCTGTAGATTTCTGTTTGGAGAAGCTGAAGTTGATATACGAAACTATTGGTTAAAAAATCTCGCGTGTCCTCCAAATTTCTTTGCAATTTTTACACCTGTTTCTGTTTGTTTATCCACAGAATGATCACTAAACTGGATAACTTTATTAACTTTCTTTTCAAGTCTCATGGTTTCTCATTTGGGCTTGCAGATGTTGGTCCAGACAACTTGACCCAGCATATAAAAGATACGGAATCAGGTGGCTCCCATGGTTTTCCCGTATTGTCTGAAAATGGAGCACCAGATCTTGACTTGTCATTGGTGAATATACCTCCGGATCAGATGAGGATGATTCAGAATATCAATACATTAATTTCCGAGGTAACTGCCAGTTTCATTCAACTTTAGGCATTCTGAATTTTTCTTTTTTATGTTCATCATTTTCTTTTAGTTGGACAAGGAGATGGAAAAAAAAAAAAAAAAAGGAATTGTTGAATTAGAAAAGCTATATTTAAAGCTAGCAAATGGACCTCTTGTTTTGCAGTTAGCATTGGAGAAAGAAGAGTTGATGCAAGCATTTGCATCTGAGTCGTCTCAGTGTTCCAAGCTGAAGGTTACTTCCAACCCTAAAGTACCTTTGTGTTTAGCAATTGGTGTGAATGGGGCATCCTAATGTAGGAAATTACTATGAAGCATGCCATAAGCATGAAGGGACCTATTCTATAACAGAAGATTGACTAGTATGTTTACTTAGCATCTGTTTCCTATATGACATATGTAATGGAGGGGTATGTACATCTTTGATACTAAGTTGCTATCTGCCTTGCAGCTCTTCCTACCAAGATGTTATTTTTCACTTGCTTGGTGTTGGCCAGTAATTAATCTTTGCTGCTTTACTTTACTGAGGACCCTTGTTCCTCCTCTTACCCATCAGGCTCTATATATACTGACCTGTTGCCGTTATTTGCCATTTTCATTTGTTTGTGTGCCTTTTTCCCTAAAAAATTTCTTGAACTCGAGTTAAAGCATCCCAGACTGTTACACCTAACACTATTCGTGTCTCTGACAATCTCTTCTCCTGTTATCTTTCGTCTTGCCTTGAGCTTGTTGCAGGTGTCTTATTGTTGCATAGGTTCTTTTATCACCGTTTGTGCTTTTCAAGTAAAGTTGCCATTTAATTTTTGCTGTGTGGTGTCTGTTGCAGATATTAACAAGTGTAATTGTGAAATGTATTTCTACCATTACAAATTAAAGAAGCTTTTCAAAGATTTGACCTGTGTAGGAACTTGGAGACAAATGGTTTGCCATGTACTTTATACCAGGGCTACTTGTATATACACTTCTTCACATGTTGCCCACACCTTTTGCAAGTGGAGTTTGGCCCATTTCCTTCGGATCTCTTTAATTTATTTTATCGGTAGTTTTATTTTCTGTTACTCTCCATCTCACATGCATCACCGAAGGTATCCTTTCATGCAAGAATGGGTTGAAATGCTTTGATTTGTTAGTCTATGACAACTGCTATAAAGTTGGGATGCATAATTTGATCAGGAAATAAAATTAGTATCTAATTAGGTTGTACCAACAAGGTTGGTGATGTTGCCTTGCTAGCGAAATACAAGTTTCAAATTTATTTTCAGTTCTTGAATGATCAATTTTATCTGTTTGAGTGTTTATCCTTTACTGATTTCAGGATTTGAATGAGGAGTTGTCACGCAAACTTGAGTCTCAAACTCAAAGATTAGAACTTTTGACTGCTCAAAACATGGCCAATGAAAAGACCCTGACAAGATTACCTGGATCCCATAGCCTTCTTGATAATAACGTGTATGCTGATGAAGGTGATGAGGTATGATAAATTATACCAAATTTGAGAACTATCATGGATGGCTAAGTCTAGGATCGGCAGTGTCTGGTTTCAACATGCTGAATCATGTGCATATATATGTGTGTTTTTTTGGCTGACAAAAAGAAGTATTGGAAACAAATACCATCCACGTGGGCGATGACAATCAGGCAGACTGCTTTACTAGCGATCTGAGACGCCGAGTTGTCACAGCTAGTGTGGTTTTAAGAGAATTAATTGCATTTTGAACACAGATATCCACTACAGTGCTTGGAGCTGCAGGGCTTGGAATTACGATGAAATCCATTAAGCAAGTGATAGTCATACTTTTGGAATTGAAAAACAAAAAGAATAAAAAAATAAAAAAAAAGAAGAGGATTTTGTGCATCCACGTAAAGGGTACTGACGTGTTTATTGTTTCCTCTTGAAATAGGTAGTAGAGAGGGTTTTAGGGTGGATCATGAAGCTATTTCCCGGAGGGCCATCGAGAAGAAGAACGAGCAAGCTTCTTTAATACATAATTTGGGATTGGTCATCGTACTGGGGTGCTCGAAGTTTTGGTTTTATTTCCTGCCCATTATTGTTTTAGCCATGAAATGGAGGTCCCGACCTGTATATTTTGTGTCGTCATAACATCCATTTTTGTGACAGATGGAAAATGAGTGTAAGCCTCGGCATCGATGGGTAAAATTATAATTGTCATTTTTTACAGAAGATAATAAGAAAGCCCTTAACAGGGCTTTTGTGAATCTCAGCGTTTCACTTAGATACTAGTTTGCAGTGATACTGGTGGGGAAAAAAAGAAAAACAGAATATTCGGTCCCAAAATGGCACCGATATATTATCAGCTGAGTGCTTCTCTTTTCTTAATTCTTTAATTAATTTTGAAATTTTCATGTCATTTCGAATGATTCGAAAAATTTATACAAAATATATTGTATATTGGAAGAGGCAGTGGGAGCAATAGCCTCCAGTCACCCTCTTCTAAATCTGCCGCCCGTAGCTTAGAGGCATGAACGAGGGGCTGGTGCTTCAATTGCAATAAAGTTCATCAGTGCACGTGTCCCTGTTTCCTGTTTCCTGCGGCTTCACTCCAAGCTTTCATAAATTCAATAGGTTAGCGAACCTTTGGCACCAGCAGACATAAGCATTTAAACATTTGCTTAATGCTTGTTACAATCGTACTCGTTGGACTAAAACCGGCTAAGTTCTGTTTATCACTCAATTAAGTCTGAAATAATTCCAGAAATTGCTTCAAAATTACTGACAGATGATTGAGCACATAAAACCTTTGTTCCCACGATCCCATCCCCTCCACCCAAATGGGTCAAAATTAGATGAAAAATATATTTAAAGATTAAATGAAACAAGAAACGCGGCAATTACCCTTACACCCACAACTTCAGAGCAGGCTGGAACCAACAGTTTCATCCTTGAAAATGGGTGAAGATACCACCCTTTTACATCTGTAATTATGAACATGATATATTCTGCTGATAACCTGTTAATACTAGAGAATAAGCCTGACAACTTCAAATAGCGCTTCTATGCATCATCAAGAAGATAATGGGATCCGTGCCTTTCCTCTTCCTCAACTGTAAAACAAGAAAAATCTCAAGGAGGACTGCCTACAACCTGAAATTCTTGAGATTTACCATCCGCGAACAGAAAACTGAGGCAAAAAGCAAGGAGCAGGGAACAATACAATTCAGCAAACATATTATCCCTTGAAATGAGCATTACTTGAACCGCATAAATATTAAGGTTACAACATGCTTTAGGATAAAATGGAGAAAAAAGGAGGAGGCATTAATCAGTAACCATCCACAAATTGGTCATAAGAAGTATTTTAGAACCATAATAACCAAATCAATTGAAACTGAGGCACATTTTATGGTAGCTGTGTACAGCATGGAACTAGGGAGGCTCGAATAGTCTTTAAAATCAGCTCCTCCCACCATATTACAATGACTAAGTGGCACTACAAAGAACGCTGCTCTAATTGGTCCTTTAAGAGAAGAGAAATAGAAACAAAAGAAAAATGTGAAAAAAGGCCATCCATGCCCCTTAAACTATGGGAAAAATGTAAAAAAGTTCTACAATTCTAACCTGAAAGGATAATGATACAAATGGGGCAATGCATGGTATCCTAGAAACAATCAATTAGGTGAAAAAATTGTAACACCGTGGAAATAAATATTGGGGGCGGATTTACATCGTGGAAGTGACCAAGTTAAATATTTGGTTAACTCTTTGCTGAAAGAAGTGTAGCCTTATTCCTTTAAAAATTGGAAGGCTGGGTTCTCCAGAAGATCTGCAGCAGGCTTTACATCTGTAAAATCGCTCTCTGAAAGGGAACTAGAGATTTCATCAACAGAGAAAGGGATGCTGCACCCAAAGGGCACCATGAGTAGAAAAGTGGAGCATCAGCTTTAAATTTTAAAGCACAGTAACTTTTTGTTCTTACCTGGAATTGTCTTCCAACAAAAAGGAGCTGCTATCATCATCATCATTGTCATCATCATCATTGGAGTCATTTGTTATCATATTTTTCATACTTGAGATGACCTGTACAGGAACAAAGGCAGGATACAGTATAAGCAGTTAAGACATAAAAACTATGTTTCCTGACACATAAAAAAGGAACCTAATCACCAAAATTTATCTTACATCTGGTGACACACTTCGGGTGTTGTAGTTGTCATCCCAGTACAGCGTACACACTCTATAAAGCTGTTGAACATTTAGCACCTGAAGACAGCAAGATGAATACATGTGTGGGAGAGAGAAATATCTGATTCACATGTAGTATCTTTTCAACCAAAAATTCTAAATGCAACTCAAGAGTACATATCAGAATCTGAGTTGCAGCCATTGTCAAGCAACTTCAGCATGGGTACACTTCCCGTCGTTGGCCCCAAAAGTCACATTGTTGAAGATTATTAGATTTTCTCAAGGACAAACTCAGTAGCCATCATGAGAGTAATGATATCTATAACAATTTGTCAAAGGATTATTAGCAGGTTCCACAGAGAAAGTGAGAAGCTTACAGGGCAGAGGTCATTTGCAATGTCATCATAAGAGATCCTTGACTTCTGATGTATAACCTGGAAAGAGATTTTGCCACATTTAGAGAAGCATCCAAGTGCTTTCAGCCTTTTAGCATTCTTATCTATAATGACATCCAATTGCTTTCAGATTTTTTACCCCTTTTTTGATAATTCATACTACATTATCAATAAAAACTCACAGTTTCTACAAAGCTGTGAGAAAGCATAAACTGCTTCAGCTTTTAGTTGTTATAGATCAAAACCCCATAGTCGTGTCTAATGCTTACTACCACAGTCTTCTTCATTGTGAATACCAGGAAAGCTATAAAAAGGCAGGGCACTTTAAAGCACTATCAGGACAGCCAATACTGCAAGGCCTATGTATAACACCCATGCTATAAAACTGAAGGCTCAAGACTAAGCTTTCTCAAGGCAACTAAGGTTGGACACATGAACCCTTTTACTCTATCAACCTCTTGCTACTAGCTAAGACTACAATCTCAGTACAACGGATCTTTTCATATAATTTCAACCTGATTGGTGCCTCCCAGATGAAGGCAATCAATCTATCTTTTTCAATATTGTCACAATTTAATCCTATGGTTCTCTTTTTAACCATAGTCATCCAAGGAGGATGTTTCTGTAGGAAAGTTTTCGCTTGCTGAAGTACTTTGTGCCAAAAAGAAAGGTTATTACTCATTCATGAAGGTAGTTTAGCTGATGGGTCCCTGAGAGTCATGGTGGGTACCCTTAATAGACAATATGAAAGCAAATGATACTGCATAGAAAAGAACACTGCAGGGAAGGAACATACCAAGAATCCAACAGCTTGTCTTGTTTGTTTAAGTTTATCCCAGGATAAGCCTGAATACTGCAGTCAAAAGGAATTGTTACACATACTCCAATAATTACAAAAACTTCAAACCAAAGAATCCTATTATGATAATTGTTAGATGCCACAAAGCCTAAGATGTATAACCATATATTCCAAGATATTTATGTATGCATATGTGGAAGTAGATATCTAGTAATGTATGTACACCTAGAATCTTGCCTAGTGAACTTAAAAATAAAATATTCTGTCATGAAATGAATTTTATCATCTTGATCCAAACATATTTGTTAAGTGGAAATGTGGCTTTATAAGCAGCAAGGAAAACACTTGGGCATTATGTTCAGTCAAATATTACCTTAAAGAATCCTTAGTAGCAAATTGTTTAAAATTCCTGGTTTTAAATTATTTAGGGATTGTTGATACTGCAGAGAATTTTCTTGTTTATAAATCCTGGTAATAAAATCCTTTTTCAAGTATGATCGTAGCTTTTGTCATTAAAAATGTTCAAATTAAACAGTATCTACGGCCTTTTATCAATGAGTAAGAGTTGAGCATGGACACTTTGGTCATGGAAGATGCATGTTTAGCTGGTGTTCTCTGACCTTGCTACCTTGCTGATTTTCTAACGAAATGCCACATTTCTTCCTGATTTTCCCATCCAAAACTGTTGATCTAAAGATACTTCATATTGTATCCACTATAAAAGCACACAGAAAAACAGATTTCTTATCCTATCTTACATCAGCCTATTCAAATTACATATTCCAAAAAACAGAAAACTCACTTAAACGAATCCTTTTGTCAGCATATAAAGTTCCCTTCAGTATTACGTTAACTTAGCAGAGCTTTTTATCTTCACAATAAGCATGTTTTGCATAAGTCTTACACAAGTCCATCACAAAATCTCCATCAAGATGAATAGGCTCATACTTCTTTCAGGAACAATTATATGTTAACATGCATTGCACATCATCAGGGGCCGAGTGGAAAGGGTGCAAAGAAAGAGACTGTGTCTGGATATGTGGGTTTTCATTTGGAAATTATTCTTAACGTTTTTCCCATTCAGAAATTAATAGACGATTCTGAGAATTTCTTCCACTTACAAAGTTAATGATAACATCCGTTGATGCAATAATATGCCAAAAGAAAATATTCTCTGCAATGTTGGCATTTTACTGGACATTGGAGTCAAATAAAATGTACCTCTTCTTTTGCATGGCCACACCATTTCTCTAGTTCGGCTAATCCAGCCTTCACGTATTCCCCATTGCTGAATGTGCAGCACTCTCGGCGAAGGAGAAGGCTGCAAATAGAATATAACATTGTGAAGTCAGGTTAATCTAGCAGTCCACACCATGATTCAATGATAATTGCTGGCACAAGAATAGAAATTTACCTATTAAACAGCTGTACATTGATGTATGAGAAAATTTGAGACAGAATATTCCGAACAAGAATTGGAGGTACCTGAATGAATACCAGCCATAAATCACAGAATATGAACAAGAGGACAATGTAGTGTCATTGTAATTAGAAGTGAAAATCTCATACAGAATTATCTTTCAAAATAGAAAGCAGCCCATCAAGGCTCTCAACAATGCTGTGCCAGTGATTAGTAGGAGAACTTCCCTTGGATGCCCTGGGAGCCTGAATCATACAAACAAAGCATATATTAGAAATTTCAACTGAAGGAGGCCATTACAAGGGTTCAGTCAGGCAGACTAGCATAACAACTCTATGAAACTACCAATTTGCTGCTCAATTTTCTCTGCCAGCATGCACTGTTGTTTATTTTCCAAATAAGATATACTTCAAGCTGAGGAAAAGAACCGAATCCAAATGCATATTAAAATACCCGTCCAGCTAGTTTAGCGGATGTATTCAGATCCTTGTGCACTATAAGCATAGAAATTCAAATCTAAATGAATATGTAGCAGAACTAGAATCATGCAGTAAAAAAAGGGAAATATGCATTTAATATGCTATATTTTGGCCCCAATAACAATTTACATCTTGTATTTTTAAAGGTAACAAAAAACATACTGACACTTGACACTGGTAACAAATAGCCTACTCCATTAAGTGTCTGTTAATAAAAATTTGAAATAATTTAAAGAATATTATGATAAAAGTCCCAAAGAGACTAAATTACCCTTATAGAGAGGGAAAAAAAATTATGGCTACACAGAAGCACCATGCAATGAAGTAATCACAGCAAAACCCCTTTGTAAAAGATTCAGTCCAGGTACCAAGAATCTGTAATCTATTAAACAAACCAATGCCATGACACGTCACCACAGCAGAGAACACCTCAATGTCACAACACAAGCAACATGGACTCAACATAACGTTAATGACAATCTCAAAACCCACAGATTTCCAAACTCCATCAGCTGCATAAATGCCGCCAAGTTTCTACAGCTCAACATAAACAGGTCACCCATAGTCCGCAGGCTCCTTAGCAAAGCAGTCCCTTTTCCTGCTATGTTCCCTAAGAACAGAGTACCCACCCACCCTCCAATTCAACTCAACAGCATGGCCTAAAGATCAGAGCCAGACATCAAATAGCCCTGCAGAGTTTGCAGCAGAATGGCCATGTCTGTAAATCAGTACTGATGAAAAACCAGCAGTAATGGCAAGATGGGAATACCAGCATGTATGGGTCTGGGAAATAACATTCTTCACTCTAACAAGAAAAAGAGTCACAAGCACCAACAACAGCCCAACAATTGTGCACAAGAACCCGACCGCAAACCCCTTTGCCTCCCCCCAACCCTGCCCCCAACTAAAATTGCATTCCAGACCCCTGGTAAAGAAAATCGGCCTACTTGGGTCATTCCAGTCAGGCCAAAACACAGGCATTTTCTGAATTATGTCATCACACAGAAAAGCTGAAGGAGATTGGTGCCAAAGAAGTTGAGGAGAGAGTAGGGGACTGACGGCTTCATGGGGGTCAGCAAGCAGGAGACAAGGAGGATTACACAAGACTGTGATTGGGATTGGAGGGAGAGGAGGTGGGTCACAAGGTCTGAGTCAGAATCGGCAGCAGTCAGCCAGGGGAGAGAGAGAGAGAAACGATGGCTGTAAATAGGAGACTGGCATTTCTTGCGAGAGAGTTTCTAGCCTAGTAAGGAAGCATTTCAGAACAGTGATTTTTGTATAGTGCTTTTAGAGGGAATTTTTGGTAGATGTGCATTTCTATTACATTTGACTAACAACAGTCAGTCTCAATATGCTTTTTGTTATATTTAAAAATACAAGGTGTGAATTATTACCGGGCCTAAACTAGAGTATGCTAAATGTAAATTTCCCTAAAAAAATAATTTTGCCATGTCTAAGAGAATTTATATTGAGTGAGTGAGGATTTCTTAAATTGTTAAAATGGGTAGTGGTGGAGTGATGATAAGCAGTAACTGTTAATTACCTGTATACACATAGATAGAAGTAGTGATAAGTCTTTCTTTAAGTTGTCTCGGATGATTCCATATATTGTCTCCACGTATGCTGTAAGCTGCTGCTTGAAAAGCAAAGCTGGATACTTAGCCTCAACCAGTCGTACCATGTCTTTACCAACTTTTAGATTGGCAGAAGAAGGAGATGAACGAAAACCCTATGGAGATTATCAGATCACAATGTAAGAGCTTTATGTGGAAAAATGAGAAATACATAACTGTTTGCAGAGAATAGCTATCTAAATTTGAAATCATTAAATCATATTTTTGTAAGCAGTTTAAAGAAATTCCAATAAGAAATGATCTCAATACTTTAGTCATCCTTCCAAAAAATGATGTTGGAGGAGGCGGTAGTTGACTTGCACCACTGCCTTTCACAGTTCGTTGAAATAAAAACAGCAACATTGAGGTATTAGACAGCCAATAGGCCATATGATTGTTGTTATCCTGGTCCTGCAGAAGGAATACATACAATATCAAGTATGTTAGATATCTTTCTAGTGTGCAAGATATTTCTTTTTCTTATATTCACCAATTTCAGGGTTTTTTTTAGAACTAATTAAGCAATCTGAAAATGAAGTTACCTCTAGTGCAGAACCAATTAGCTGAATCAGACGATCAAATACATTAGTCTTTTCTGCTTCAAAGGATCTCCAGTAGACAAGGCATCTGTATATAGTAAATGCTGCAATTGGTTTTCCCTGACTGAACCCAAGATTCTGCTCCACACATCTCATTAGAGCATCCACACTCTCCTGTATAACAAAGAAGACAAAAATATCAAATCAAACAGTTGAAACAACCCCTGGCAAAGAAAAAAAAATACACTAATTGAAACACATTAAAAAAAAACTGCATTTCTTTTCTTTTTCATGGAATTGCATACATGTAGTCGCTCATTCTGTGATCTCCTCAATCTTTTGTAGGAATCTGAGCCAAACTTCTTTGTTGGTGAAGAACCCCATGTTTCCTGTGTAAATCAGGCTCATTTAAAATCATAGGTGATAGAAGAACCGAGAAAGCACATTATAATAGATATCTCAAGCAGGAATAAATTATTGGCATTATTTTCTTCACTTACATTATAACCATTTTCCATAGGCTGCAGCAAGGCAAAAAAAGGAAAGAGTTGATGAGTTTCTGAGAGCATATTTGGAAACAAAAGAATAAGAAAACCTTAGCATGCTTACCAACAATGCTTGCTGACGTCGAACTTGGTCCTCAGCTTCCATGTCAGATATTTTCTCTTCCATCCTAATAAAAGATGCAGACAGCAATTTTAAGAAATATAATCAACCTCAAATTAGTCATTGTGGAATGCAGTTATGCTGCATTGACAGAAAGATGCAATGCAACCTAAGCAGTTTAGACAAAAAGAAAAGTCATGGTGGAAACCTCTGCATGGTTGTCTTCAACTCAATTATCTTTGTCTCTGCATCCAATGCCTGCTTCATACGCTCTTCACTGAGCTTATTTGTTTCTTCATATTTCCTCTCTGTTTCATCAATTCTCTTCTCTAGTGAACTTACCATTTCCTGCATGGTGCCATCCAGCAAATGTGTTAAGTTGCAGTTATAAAATTTACTGCCCCTAGGCCTATTATCTAATCATTTTTTTTCCCTTTCTTTTGGACCTTTGGTCGTTTAAGGCATAGGCATTTATTTGCAGGCATTGTCAAAATCTTACAAAAAATAATTTCCAGAAAGCAATTGTGGAAGATCACCTTAAGCATTTCATTTTCAGCAGTAAGTTTATTGACCAGCTCATGGTCAATAACTGGAACCTCCTGTATGATTGAAACTTGTTCAGCTGCTTTCTTTGCATCCTCTTTTTCCTTCATGAGTAAATCTTTGGTTTCCTGGAATTTCAATTGCATCTCTTGCAAAGCAGAATGTAATTTTGCATGTTCCTGTGTTTTGGCTTCCTCAAGGTCAGCCTGCATTGTATGAAAGCATCAATTACAATAACCAATACTGAATGTTATGCAGTATATAGAAATATATAATTGAAAAGATATCAAATCATTTGGATGCTTCTGGTCAATAGACCAAGATAATAGGCAGCTTTGTATAAGCAACAGCATTATATCTCTTAACTGAAAAAAGTCCATCCCTCCAAACATTAAAGTGAATATCTAACATTCAGATAGTCCAAATATCACACAAGATATTAAATTACCAGAGAGAAATCATGTTGACATGATGCGTTTGAATTTATTTAGGAGAAAAGAGAATGCCTAGCAAAGAAATAGTCCTACCCTTATTCGTTTCTCCAGCTGCAGACGCCAGGTAAGTTCTTCAACTTGCTTTTCCAGCTTACTTTTGGCAGCTTGGAGGGCACCAGTCTCCTTAGCAGCCTGCAAACATTCAGGAACTAATAAAACCTAATGACATTTATAATTTCTTTGGGACTGAAAAGGAACAGGGGTTAAAGTGTAAATAGTTAGGGAACTCTGAGATACAAAATTTGGCAGAGAAAGAGCTAATGTTAACTGAAGTTGAAATTTTCAACTGTCTAAGCAAGCAAGAGAAATACACAGGACAAGCCAATTTTTCACCAGATGTGAATTCCTATAATAAAATCAACATCCATAGATAGACAGTGCAATTTTTGTGGGCTTGATGAGTTATGCAGAAGCCCATGACAAAGGAGAGAGCATTATTTAGGTACTTCCACCACAGAACAGGACACCAGAAATCCACACCATGGAGCACTTCACCTCATTGTAAATAACATAACTACCTCTCATGGCAGTTGTTAATTTCTGTTCCAGAAATAAGGAACAGAAAATAATGTAAATCCATACACCCCCTGAGATGTGGATTATTATAGCACTTCAAAAAGAGGGGAAAATTCAAGAATGGTGAAGATAGAATATTTAATTAGAGAGAACGTTACCATTTTTAGCTTCTGCAATTCCTTACGTGCAGCTCTTCCTCTCCAGACACTTTGTGCAACAATTGCTGCTTTCTTTAGCATCAAGTAATCAAGACGAGTTAAATGTTTTCGGCAGTGACTCTGCAATAGCACAAGCACAATCAGAGGCACAAAACATACACAATGATATTAGAAAACCAATCAATGCTGCAATTGACAGAATTGCCTGAACATCACAGCAAAGACAACTAGCTGAAGTTAATATGATTGGTCCGGCGGTTGGACCATCCAAAATCATATAGCCAATTCCCATCCCTTAAATTTCCCATCCCAATGATGGGGAAATTTGTTCTAGGATCTAGGAATGACAAACAACTTTTCAAGTTGATGCAGGCTTATACAATTGTCATTGTAGAGCCTATTGCTCCTTTTAACCAGCTACTTGTCATTTTAAATGAAAATCAGTATCACAGCATATAAGGCAGCAGAATTCACATACTTCTAGGTTGCATCTAATGCTATGTCTAGGAAGTGAAACAAGGCAGTTGTTGAGCATAGAGATCAAAAGAATGTTTCTATACAATAAAACATATAAACAAATATTTTTTTTATGCAAATTTGAGAATCATCTAACCACGATTATGATTTCCTGCACCAGGGAACACAACGAAGCTACATACATTGGGAGTCCGCAAAATTCAGAGTTGCATGTGCTTCCACTTACATAAGAGACTGTTTTCATGCTTGGAACACATGACATGCGGGCCAAAAGGAGCAACCTTACCAAGCATCAATGTCACTCTAATACTTTTTCTGTTCTTAAAGAACACATTTACTTAATTTATTTCTTCAGTAGATAAAGGTTGTTGTCAAATGAATAAAATTAGCAAACCTTCTCTCTGATCATTAACAGATGTCATAATACAATTAAGGAATGCAACATGTAAATTATAACAAGAAGTGACAGATGTAAAGACAATGACATTTCAATTCCTAGAAGTAAGAGCTATTACCTGGAGCACAATGGCAGCTTGCTCCTCTTTTCTGAAACGAAGTTCACTCCGAGCTGCCATTCCACGCATGCCTGCCTGAATAGAAACAGCTGAAAAGGCCAACCTCGTATAAGCTGTCCTCGTAATGAAACAGCGGGAATATTTCTGGATTTTGAGGCAAGCGATTTCTTTTCTCAGATGTTCATATCGATTGCTTGCTATTTGCCCTGGGATCAGCTCAAACAGACCAACTTAGTGGAAGAACAATAACAAAGAATAAGACAATAAGTCCATTCAAGTGCATGGGCTAAGACATTCATTTGCCGGAAGGCATCAATATAAAACTAGACAATACCTCTAATCACAGTTTGGATATTGGTGGCAGACTGCTGCAGCAAGATAAAGTTTTTCTGACAAAAATATGAGCGAGCTTTCCGTTGGATGATGCTAGCTGATTTTCCTAACACCTCAGTACGACGAGCATCTAGTTCTGCCATCTGACCAGCCCTCAGAAACACTTTTGTTTGGCCAATCTAAAAAAGAAATGATCAGCAATACAGTTTTTTTTTTTAATTGACTCTTCCTAAACTCCAGTGTAGGATAACCATGAAAATTGGACCAAACCAAAATTTTCAGTTTGGCATAGAAAAAAACTGAACCAAATAATTTAAAAAAAAAAAAATACAATTATCATTATATATAAGATAAATAAATAATTGTTTAAAATATAATAATAATTTAGTAACATTTATATGATAAACATAGTTTTACTAGTAATAATGTTTAGAATTTTAGATTAAAAAATTAATATATATAAATATATACACAAAAAAAACCCCTTTGGCTTGGTTATCTATGGTTTTCTAAAACTAAAAATTGTAACCAAATGGTAAAAGATTAATTTATATCATTTCACCTAACCAGTTATGAAGTTCAGTTCAGTTAACTGAAATTTCAATGCAATTTGATCTATTACCAAATTTTTCAGTTTCTTTGAACACCCCAAGTACTATGTGAGTCTCATGCACTAGCACACACTTTTAGACAAAAGTCCATTGAATTCCATACACAGGAGATGACATAAGTGGTCCCAAATCTGTAAGATCAGATTATGTACCAAAAAGCATTAGCATGGTATTACGAAAAAATATACCTGGTAACCTTCAAGGTCCACCATCCTTAGAAGCCTCTCACAAGTAGTACGAACAGAATTGCTATCAATAACCAAATCACAACAAGGGAAAAAGGTTAACACTATATCAACATCGCAATGCCAAATTCCAAGGAATATTAAGCCATAACCACCTAAAAAACAGAGGCACACTAAGAAAAATTTATAGAAGTACCTCCCCTCCAGAGCATAAGGTGCTAGGATGCCAAAACGAGCAACAAATTCATCAAATGTCTTCCTAGTGGGATATCCAGCACAACTAATCCTAATTGCCTCCATCACTCCCTGAAATCAAATAAAAATGAAATGAATGGTGCATGCCAATAGGACACATAGCAATTAACAATGCCAAGACAAAAGAAGACAAAAGAAGAAAGAACCAAAAATAGGCATCTTACCCCACAACACAGTTGCTGTAGGACATTACTATTCTCGAATATGGATGCCTTGAGAATGTTATTCGGTTTTATGCAACGAATGTAGTGTGGCTGTGTGGCACTCAGTGTTTCAAGCAATGCTTGCAGTTGTTGCTGTACAATGTATGGAGTTAATGCATTTTTTCGAAAAAAGGACCTCAATATATAAGTCATATGTAGGCACAAAAGGACATAAACAGACCTTAAATCGAGAGCCTATAGACGAAAACTTTGATGACTTGGCTGAATCCTCTGGTAATGGTGGGAACAGGCCTGAAACAAAGGAGCACTTGGACTCGCTGAGGAGAGCTTGATGCTCTGCAACAACATAATCCTTGTTTTTATCCAAAAACTGTTCAGTTTGGTATGTTACCTGCAACCGCAATCCCCCCCCCAAAAAAAGCAATAATGATTCAGCATTAGTTTGCATTTTCCATGCTGGTACATAAAAAAGAAGAAAGCCAATGCAGAATACTTACATCACCAGCATAATGACAAATATTGAAGTCACTGCGGGCCAACTTAGGCTTGCTGAAGCGTTTATGGTCTTTAAAAGTCTGGTACAACTTTTGTGCAAATGTCTCATGCGTTGATCGAGGAAACATGCTATACAAATGAACAATTACAAGTGTCACAATAACATCAAGAGAACAATAATACTTTCTGGATGAATGTGTACTTATTTGACATGCAAAACAACTAGTAACATTCTTTTCTGATACATACCAGGCCTCATCTAGAAGAGCAATGATACCGCCAGGTTTCTGAAATTTTAAAACTATGTATCAGACCAAATAGAAGAAAAATGAACTACCAACAACTTTTTAATTCATAAAATTCAATGCCTCATTTCTGATGCTTAAAGCACTAATCTAAAATGAAACAAGAAAAATAACACAAGGAAAATTAGATGGACAAGCAAAGATTGCCCCCCTTTGAATGTGACTCAGGTAAAGCCATTGTCTAAACCAAAATTCACCAGTTTTGTCAAACAAGATACATGTATAAAAGACCAAACCAATCACACCTGCTACTTCTGTAGCTCTAATACAGCTCAATTAAAGTCTAAGTCTCACAGGCAACCTATTTTGCTCAATACAGTCAAGAAAAATGACAAGTGATGCCCTGTCTATCAATCTGCCCCTTGTCCAGGCAATCTGAAATGCTAAGCTTTTTTTTTTTTTTTTCCTTTTCTGACAGAAGGCAATTATTTGTGCTTCTCAAGTTCTAAATGAATTTTATAAGCATTCTGTTTTGTAATTTTCAGCTTAAGAACAAAGGGAAAGCTAGCAAAGTTACTATATACTAGCAGAAGATTGCGTGTTAATTCATAAACTAATTTTCCATTCAGCAAAGATAACCCTTAAAAAATTATGTCACTAGATTTTGACACTGGATTGCAATATAATACAGCATGTTTTACAATATTAGCAGCAAAGCAGGAAAACGACACCTTTTCGATGAGATCAAGAACATCCTGGTTATCAATAAATTCTATGTAACTCCAATCAATTTTTTCTTTTGTATATTCTTCCTGTTCCATCTTGAAAACATGCTGCAAAACAAAAGATTTTGGGTCAGACTCAAACAGTTAAAGCAATTATGAAGCTTCAAGCAATGCTAAATAACACAAGCACGGGTCTCATGCAGGAACCTGATTAAAATGTTGCTGCAGCTTTTCATTGGTCAAATTGATACAAAACTGCTCAAAGCTGCCATAAAAATGTAACCTTGTAGACTAAATACAACAGTGGCAAATTTTAGAACATATCAAAAGGAGATGATATAGCACTAAATCCATTCTATGAGATATCAGCATGTCTTTTCAGAATTCTAATATCTATGCAACAAGATGTCATTTCCAAATAAGCAATGCAGAGCTACATGGATATCAATCTATCAATGTATACAAGCACAGAACTTCTAAGCTTTGCTAGTTAGAATGACAACCAGAAGAAAAATAGTATTTCATGCAGTTCTTTGCAAAATAATTAACCTCTGCAAATGATGAAAACAAAAGCATACCAGTTAAGCACCTGTTTGTCTTGAAACTCTCAAATCCATATATATCCAGAACTCCAATTAAGGATTTTGAATCAGGATCTTGACCTATGCTGTTATTGATTTTGTTAACGAGCCTGAGACAAGAGCATTGAAGGCATTAAAAATTGTTAAATGTCATCTGCTAAAAATAACCATCTCATAAAAGAAGAAACCACTAAGTACACACACCAATCAAATAATCTTGAATAAACAATTTTGGCCAAGGCATCTCTATTGACAGCTGCAGCATCTGGATCAAGCCATTTGGTAATGCTCTCATCACGAGTCATGATCACCCGTTTACATAAGGAGTCTTCCAGAGACTTCTCATCACACCTAAACAACTTGCAGGTTATAAAATTGCTAATTAATCCAGAGACTGAATCAAAAGTTAAATAAAATTACATTAAAAGCTCAGCAGCTGTCTTGAGATGGAATTGTGATTTATCATCCTTAGGTTCAGAAGAATCTGCTTCATCTCCCTTTGCAAACTCAACATTGCCCAGATGGAGTATTGCAGCAACAACCCGAAATATTGCATCCTATCGAAGGAAAATGTTAGAGAATACTTTAGCGTCAATAAGCTTGTAACACACACTGTAGATACAGTACCTGCTCTTCAGAATTTATTCCAACAACTTCCATTGCTCTCCTGGTTACAAGATACTCCTTAGAATCATCTACTCCATCAAGCTCATAGCAATTTGATTGATTCAGATAATGAAACATTCTAGGATTTTTAAGCTTGTACTTCTCAATATCCTGACAATTGGGCATTTGAAAAACAAGAGGACATAACTATCGAATATACATACAAACATATATACATACATACATACACACACACACACACATATATCTATATTTATTTATTTATTTAAGTGGACATAAGAAATTGAGGCCATTAGATCATCTTGAGGTAAAGAAATTTGTTCATGTACCACTCGGCAAGAAACTAAACAGAGCATAGTGGATTAGGCTGCAGATGCAAAGACACAATTGCAAAACCCACAAATTATAAGGTTAGAAGGAACAAACAGAAAAATATAATCCCCCCTATAAGCACTATACCTTCTAGAATTTGACATGAAAATGAACCTACCAACAAAAATATGCTGCAATTTTATTTCTGTAATGGCATTGCCTCTGAGAATACATATAAAACCATTCTTTCAACACTGACATGGGTAAAGAATGATAACACTTTGTTCTGAACACAAATTAGGCAGAGGATGTGTTTAAATAGGATTCTCAATAAATCAATGGATGTGTTGTAAATTGTTTCCCCTTGGCCATTATGTTCACATTGTGTGGTAACATACCATTCACCCAGTGCCCTAATAATGATCTGGAAACTTTTTTATATCGAAATGAACCTAATGATATTTTTTTGTACCCAAAGACAATTAAGTAGTCCAATGATCTTTGAAGAAGGCCCTTCTCTTTATCCACAAAAATGTATTTCAAAGATATGTACAGTGAAGCCTATCTAGACATGTCCTCAAATTTAAATTGAACATATGGTTATATTGATATCAAAGAAAAATTTCCCCATTAACAATCTCTGGGAACATGCAGGACATGTTACCTCTGGAGGTGCAGCACAGAGCATATAAAAGCAATGATAATTTCTCTCAGGATCAGACACTTGACAAACACGAGATCGCTCCAGCAAATAAGTTCTGATAGCAGCTCCGGAAATCCTCCCCCTTTGATTAAACTGGATCTCCACAAACTTTCCAAAACGACTGCAGTTGGAAGTTTTCAGATTTAAGGAAAGAACTGACACAGGAAAACAGAACACAAAATTTGAAGTAGTAACTGTATATTATGGAATATTTTTAATGTTCAATGGTTCCAACCTTGAATTGTTGTTTCTCACTGTCTTTGCATTACCAAATGCTTCCAAAACAGGATTAGACTGCAAAACAACACAATGATATGAGAGAGAGAAAGATATATAGAGAGAGGATATTAGCAAAACAAAGAAACATTGGATTGTCATTTCTGACTGCCTCTGCATTATCTTAGTAGAAGGTCATCTTGCAAAAAGAAAAAGTTGCATCTTGCACTGCAACATCAAAAGCATCAAGCTCACATGCCAAATGGGGTATCGCTATTAAACTTATATTTACCTCTAAAACTTGCTGCTCCACAGATCGTCCCTCAGGTGCAGATCTCCCCCCCATATAGGCTAAATAACGCATTAGCATTTTCGTACTCTCTGTTTTGCCAGCTCCACTCTCCCCACTAACCAAGATTGCCTGGCTTATTCCATCATTGATCATTTGTCTGCAAGTTTTGCTTCTCTAATAGTGAGAACAAGAATGCAATAGCCCTAAATAATCCGGATCAGCACAAAGCCAGTGATCAATTACCGGTAAGCCGAATCTGCAACAGCAAAAGGATGTGGACTCAATTCGCCGATGGCTACCCCATTATACTGTTCCATCATATGATTATCGTACAAATGAGGAAGCCTTCGGAAAGGATTCACAGCAATCAATATATTTCCTGTGTAAGTCTGGAGCCATCATTAGGGAGTTTAGCTTCACATATTGAAAAAGGATAGAGAACTTGAAAGAGATCTAACATTATAAAAAGAATTAAAAAAAAAAGTTAGAAAACTGTTAGAAAACAAACTAATGCAGGAATTGAACTCCAATGCAATACTAGTAAGGCTATGATGGAGAGGCTCTGCACCACTGGTACAAAATTTAAAGGGAAAATAAAAGTACAAGATAAATGGCAGCAAACAGTCTGCTATAAACTTTATCAGGAGAAAAGAGATGACAAGAAGATGCTAAAACTTACGTATATTTCATTTATATCAAATCTACATCTAAGATTCTCCAGGACGCCAGGCTCATGCAAATACACCAGCTTTGTCATATCATCCACACCACATGGAGGAAATTCAGGATCTTTAGGATACATATCAGATGCTTTAGAAACAACCTGCCAAGGACAAATGGACAATGTCACAGAATTAATCTCAACCTCCAATTTGAGCAATAGGAGTGCCAGGAACATTATTTAACAACTGTAGAATTATCTTGCAAGCCTATGGTATTGCAAAAGGTAGACTGCAAATGTACAACATGCATGCACTTGAATCCAGTTGCACATACATACACAAAGGAATGTTATCAATTAATAACTATACCAAAATTGTAATGTAAATCTAATATTTATGACATGCTAGTTTAGTAAACATGTGATCCTCCTATATTTACCTTTACAATGATAATAAATATATCTGCATGAATATACAAGCATATATATGTGTCTACTACACGCGTGTGAACGTGTATGAATGTATGCATGTATTCTCATATCTAATGTAATGTCAGATGACGTAAAAAAAAGACCAAGTTTGCAAAAATTGTCACTTCAAGCATGAATTTCTTTTGTAACTACATCCAACAACTTATTTAATAACTCCAATTTTAGCATGTAGTTGACTCCATCAAACTACTGTTAATATGATGTCTTGGTGCACCATCAAAGGAATGCAACAAGAACAAACTTCAGTTTGCAACTCTAATTTGAATTCAGAACGGCTATATTGCCACCAGTAGGAGTCACAGATACACAACATGAAAGGTTGCAGGCCTGCAGCCATTTGCAAGCCCTCACCTCTATCTACCAATGCCCCCCTCCGGCACACAATGTACCTACACCAAGAGGGTTGGAGGTGTGCCATGGTGAGTAGAGATGCAGGTGCATGAACTTATGCTCATTCTCTGCCATTTTTAAGTGGCTACAAAGGACAACAAATCGGGTGCAATAAATAAATCTTGTGACAATTGCAGCTAAATTTCAATGACACGTGTGGATCTCTTCTTCCTCCTATCTGTGACCCAAACCCTTTCAATAAATTTTCATGTCTGTTCATTGTGCAGAATTCTCTTGTTAAATCTTTCCATATAAATATCAAAAGATTCTAAACTTCATGGTTATGTATAGTTCTCAAGTTTAAATATGATGCCACTAAATCTTTACTCAAAAAAGGATATCCAAGTCCACAAGGCTCCTATACTACAGGGTCTGTAGAAGGGTCAAATATACGTAACCTTACCCTTATTTTCATAAATAGGCTATTTCTGCAACTTGAACATGTGATGTCAAAGTAATAATGAAGTAACCTCACCATTACACCAAATCCCACCCTTCCCACTAAACCTTAAACTAAATTTATTTAAAATCTTACATATATGAATATTAACCAAGTTTCTCAAACCCATTAGATTGCATCAATCTTACCTATAAAACTATAGCGAACTGCTTTCAAGTTTACTACTCTTGCAGTTGAAAGAAATAAAGTAAGTTCTCTGCATGTCATGCAATCTATAACTAGCTTATGACCTATAAAAGCAACACCTCCAATATATCACAAAACTAATTGAGATTTCTTGACTACTGTGGGTGTGTGTGTGTGTGTGTGTGTGTGTGTGTGTGTGTGTGTGTGTGTGTGTGTATTCTTTTACAATTTTTGGGCCCCCATATGTCCCCTCCTTTTCAATTATTTTGACTTTTAATAGATACATCAGTAATGTATGAATAGTGTTGATTTTGTTATCAAGTAACATCAACAATCAAAGCCTTAAACAAGAGCTGTTTAGTTTAAAGAAAAGTGGTCTTTGAAACGAAACATTGAGAAGAAAAGATATTCTCAGATATTATAAAAAAAAATTGTCTGGTCCTAAAATATATTACTCACCATCTTTCCTAATGTACATTTTACAGCAATCTCCTCCCCATTAGCTTCCACAACTTTCCCATCTATCCATGCTAAGTCAGGATCCTCCACCCAAACAGAAGATCCAACTGCTAAATTAACTGAAGTGGCCTGCAAGGTCAATAGATCATCAGTATAGTTCAAAAACAGTAAATTGTAATCTCCAAGAGAAACATAAGCATAAAAAATTACAGATGCATCACCAAAGGATCTGAAGCAAAACTATGAATGAGTAATAACAACCAAAAATCAACAGACACAAGAACATAAAAGATAAGCCTACATATTTTTCCCTCAGAAAATTCAAGCAATCTATAAGTGTTACTTTGCTGAGGGATGATCATCATGATGTGATATAGCGAATAGATTCACAACAAACAGTGGCTTTCTGAGTTTAGATTTTCTATGTATCTAACAATACGCTCCAATATGAATAAGTCCAGGAAATTCAAAATCTTCTCTTGGATTTTTTTTTTTTTTTCCTTTCTTTTGATGAGGTAGGCTAGAAAGCCAAAATGAGTTTCATTTTTTGTATGGCAGAGAAAAACATTATTACAAGGCATCAAAGCCACCCATTGCGGAATGCTAAAAAAACACATGAAAAGAAACAAAGCATGCAAGGGCAGGTGAGGACTTCTTCTAAAAGAGCCCGTGAAAGCTCATAACAGAACAGTGGCACTTGGCAAACGCATCACTGTAACAGGTAAAAGCCCCTAATGCAAATAACAGGAAAACAAATGCAAGTCCAGAATTCTGTCTAACTCACTTCGTTTATTAAACCAAAGTGGTGCTAGAAATGTAAGAAAGAATTCTGTCTAAGACTAAATCCACTTTGAACTCTCAAAGATTAACAAATAAACATCAAGATTGCAGAAAATTCTTCAACTAACGCACAATAGAATTTTCAAGAATGCAATAAACAAGTACCATATTGGAGCGTAAATTAATCAGAATCAAGATCTGACAATAAACCCTAGATTTCTTCAGGAGCCAACGCCAACGAAATACCAACGGACTCTTTATTCCAATAAAATGCCGTTAAAAAAAAGATCCAATTTCACCGGACATGGAAATAGCTTTCGCTATTCATGTCCTCCCTTCCCTCCCCCCCCTCTCTCTCTCTCTCTCTAACTGTAGGAACTTGATTTTGGTTTCCAAATGTAAAGGTTCTCTTCGATTTCTGAGTCTCCGATAGAAAAATGAAAGGGTGGGGAGATCACACGTTCCCGCAATGGCGGACCTGAAACTCCCTTCGCGTAACCATAATCGAACCGAACCGGACCGGACCAGACTCCTCTCTTCGTCTATCTCTTTCTCTCTCTATCTCCCTTATTCGCTGTCATTTTCCCGTATTTTCTCGCTCTTTCCTTCACTTTCTCGCCAAACGTCTTCTCACTCTCTCTCTCTCTCTCCCCCGCCGCTGTCTGGTTTTCTAGCCAATGCGTAACAACGTGAACGCGTAAAAAAATTACGAAAAATTAACATCAAACGATCTTTTTTCCTCCTCCCTGATTTGCCCCTAAATTTTGCGCGTATATTACCAACGGGCAACGGCACATTTACGCGGAATGCTGACGTAGGATTTGTGCTTTTACGTTTCTACCCTTATCCAGGTGCCATTGGCTGCTTTGTATCAGATGGCTCTTAGAAACAACAATTGTATTTTTAGGAACTTTCTTATTATGACTAACTATTATACCAAAAAGAAAGATAAAAAAATAAAAAAAGAAAAAGAAAAAGAAAAAACGTTAATTAGGTTCTAATCAATGACCCGTGACTTTGATGTCAAATTTGGATAAATCAAATAATAGGCTTTATTTGGTTGGGAGCTTCATTGGCAGGCTGTCTTAGTCTTGGGGGCGGGCCTGTTTGTTATTTTTCTTTCAGTTATTTATTTATTTATTTATTTTATTTTTTTGGTGGGGTTTTCATGTCCTTAGCCCTTCGGTAGTTTGAAGACGACAATATGCTTTATGGGAAAAGTGCAAAATCTCACCATCAACTACCGGTTCGCAAGTTCCATTAGTTGTGGATGATTGCCAACATTCAGGAATAAAAGCAAACGAAAGGAAGAAAATACCAATGCTATCGGCCTCGGTGTCAAGAGTTGTAGAGGCACGAAGGGAAAAAAGAAAGGACGAGTTAATCTTCAAAGTAACAGTTTCAAATTTTTCTTTGTTATCTGTTCAAATTTTGTTGTAGGTTACAGTTTCCATTACCATGCTCACAACCTATAATGATGTGGGCCTAGCAGGCGTGCATGGAACGGCGTGAAATGGCAGCAAGATCACAAGACCTTCCGATCGTTTTCCAATTTTCCTATCTTTTCAACGAGGCAACTTTTCTATAGTTTTCGTATTTTTCATCCTTTTGATAAAATGATAATGCATCTTTACTATATAGTTGATAACCACGTCTTCTTGTAGTTTACTCCTTGATATATATATATATATATATATATATATATATAATAACAATAATAATAATTTCGGCAAAAACAAAATGCCATTGTAACTTGTGTGGGGTTTCATTATAATGTTAAATTTTACATTAAAAAACACTCAAATGTTAATTTGAGGTGGTAGATTAAATAAAATAAATTAGTTCTAAGTACGGGGCGTTTAAAATTTAAATATAGCAAAATAAAATTATTTCTCTTACCCAATTTTCTGTACACTTATAAAACTTATTATGTATATATTTTTCGCCCACCTACGTTATTTCAAAGTTGGTGAAGTTTTCATTTGAATTTGTGACATTTTTAAATATAGAAAATATTTTGAGTTCCGGTTCTCGTGCTTAATTATTGAAGGAAGCTAACCATATGAAGCATAATGAATGAAAAGTGAAGCGTCTGGAGAGAGACCCACCCGAGAAGTTCATTTTTGTTAATCTAATTAACCCAACCGTGAACTCATAAACCCTGCTCCTGCTGGGTCGAAGTTGCCACAAGGAGGAGAAAATTTTAATTTTCATTTGTTTTTTTGTTTTCGCATCTTTAGGAGTACATAAAAGGTTCGGAGAAAAGTTATTTACAGAAACGAGATTCGAACTCTTACCCTTCGGCTGATGTTAATAACGGTCAGTGGCTGCTGCCATACGAGAACTGTTCCAAGTTTGAATTTCTTACGGAACCTACGCAAAAGCCCAATGTATTTTCGAGACCCACCCGAGACGCTCGTTCTTGGGCTTCATTCAGACAGGTCCACCCATTGAGAAAACCCCACCGAAGAAACCGAGCGACCTGTTTTGAAAAAGTTTTCCCTGATTTTCTGTCATTTTGCAGGAAAATGAAGGAATCCTTATACGGGCATCACCCATATCCCCAAATTCCAACTGGTATTGTAGAGATTGCATATGCAGAGACTGAGGGGTGTGCCTGAGCGCCGCTTGCCCCCACCCACTAAGAAGTCTTTTAACTTGGTGATCATCTCTATGATTTCAATCGGGATTTCCTCTACCATTTTGAATAAAAGTCCTGATTTTGATTCTCCCTGGTTCAGTTATGTCCGGGATTCTCCGTAGAAAACTGGGATTAGTGCTTAATAATGGCGGTTTTGCGGTTATAAAATCAATAACCCGACGGTGTCCTGTTCAAAATCAAAATTGCATATTGGCCACCGTCCTCAGATCAATCTCTGCATCGTCTCTAGGAACGGGAGCAGCAGAACATGAACCAAAGAGTGGCTCTGTTAGCCTATCTCGAGAATCTGGTTTATCGGTCTCTGATAGGTTACGTTTTGAAACTCCCGCAGAACAAGATACTGTCAGGGTTCTCAGAGACTATGGATTCGACGATGCCCACATCTCAAAACTTGCTGGGAAATACCCTTCTCTGCTTTCGACCAAACTAGATAAAACCCTCGGCCTTCTCAGAGAGTATGGATTCACGCACGCTCAGATATCGCACCTAATCGGTAAGTTACCGAGGTTTGTTTTGCTCACACCCAAGTCCATTCAGCCCAAGCTTGAGTTTATGCTATCCATAGGGGTTTCAAGATCGGATCTTGGTAGGGTCATTTGTAAGAATCCACTTTTGTTGGAACGGAGCTTAGAACATACAATTATCCCGTGCTACAATGCTCTGAGAAGCGTACTCCTTTGCAACGAGAAAGTGGTCACAGCCTTTTCCCGTTTGTCCTGGTTTCGTGTTAGTTATTTGCTCAAAGATTTACCGGTTAATGTGTCGGTTTTAACGGGAGTTGGGATGCCTCAATCTATCATCTCTTCCCTGGTGAAGGGATATCCCTCTGCAGCTTCATGCGACCCTGAAAAGTTTTCTCACCTTGTTAAGAAGGTTATTGAATTCGGTTTCGACCCTTCGCAGCAAAAATTTGTTCCTGCCCTCCTTGCAGTTTCTGGACAATGGGACCATAAAATGGATGCTTTTAGGAAGTGGGGCATTTCTGAAGATGAGGTTCTTTCAGCTTTCAAAAGGTGTCCTCTATTTATGGCTTTGTCGGAGAAGAAAATTATGAGTACAATGGATTTTCTTGTGAACACAATGGGTTTGAAGCCTGCAGAGGTCATTGGGATTCCATTTGTTCTCAGTTTTAGTTTGGCGAGGAGGATTGTACCAAGATGCTCAGTTCTCAGCTTTCTGCTGCTAAAAGGATTGGTTAAGGTAAAAATCTCTTTATCTTATACATTGGTGATGCCTGAGCAGCGCTTCATCGAATTGTATGTGATCAAGTATCAGAAAGAAATACCTCAGTTGTTGAACATCTTTCGTGGGGAAATGAGTATTGATGAATTGGGTTGTGTTTTCGAGGATAAACCTTGGACGAAGAATGTGTAGAATTGGTGGTGCAATTAAATTTTTGTGATTATTCCTTTTTTTTTGGGTTAATTTTAAGGCTTCAGTGTCGCTTTATGTAATATGCCTTGAATCCACCCTCTATGGTTGCTTAATTGAACTCATGAAGTTCAGCTATGATTGGTTTCCATGGCACGCAATCGATATTCGGTAATCATGTAGGGATTACTTCAAATGTAATGGGGAGGTTCAACTTACCATTACTGATTATATTGTAGCCTTGCAAAATTCTTCAATGCTTTTGAATGCCCATTGTTTCTCATTCTTGGCTAAACTTTACCATCTTTTCTTTCTTTTGTTTGATGGAAGTGTTTTGGGGAGTTAAAATTGCTAGGACCTCATTTCGCAGTGGGAATTATAAAGTAGAACATATATTCACTCACAATACTTATTTCCATTCAGTCCTGTCTCATTATGATATCCGATCCTTACCAATTTTATTGGAGCTTACGTGTCTTCTCTGCAGCTAAATTGATTACACGGCAGATCCTTGAAGAATCATTATCATGCATATAGAACTTTTGGCAATTGTTACTTCTAGAGTATGTGCTGTTAACGGCCACTGGGGTCCTTTTGAATTATCACCTCACTATTCAATAACAAAGCATACAGATATTAGCAGAGAGCCTCTTCTCCATCATCTTGATACCTGCCTGCAGGCTACAGCTGCACAATATTGAATTACTGAAGTAACGGTAATTGCCTATTTGTATCATTTGAGAATTCTCAGGATGGAAATAAAAATGTAATTGCTTTGCATGCAAATAAGATCAGTTGGAAGCCTGAAGCTACCGTAACCTTTCTTCTTGTTACCTATCTGTTTCTGCTTATGATAGTTTTGCTGCTGAAAGGCTCGGTGATGAGAGAAGCTGATACTAAATTCCCTGTTATTTGCCAGGGAATGCTTCATTTAAGAGCATATAATCAAATATTAGAAAGATGTACTTTTATTGCTGTGATTCGTTCGTCGGTGCCTTGTGGTTTGATGGTAAGATAAAATGTTTGTAAATCCATCTACTACAATTGTTTTAGTTTTTTCCTTGTCACTGCTCATGAAGTCTGCAATCTTGGTCTGGGATTAGTAGAATTGACATCACCTGTGCTGCGACCATATCCATCAACCATCGTGGTTAATGGCGATTTTTTCCCTTCCATGTTCCAGGTGTTTCCATACCTCTTGTGGTTGCTCGTCTTTATTGCAGTTTAGAGGCACTATATATGTTTTTGGTCGAGGGAAGCGAACTGGGTGAATTATGATCCTTTGTGGAAGATGTGGCTGTGATGTAATCCCGAAGCAGTCCAACTCGAACCAACATGACCCGACACGTTTAACACTTCTAGTATTATGTATATAATACTAATATCTGAAATTACAGAATTAAAAAAATTATAGAACTCGAATTTGTAACTAAGAGTAAGGTCGTTATCGGAACTAAAGGGGATAGCCCCATCTTCGAAAGAAGATAATACGAAGCCCAAGATACGATTATAAGATGGGCCAACCTTCTACCCCATTATTTTAGCCTAAGAATACATAAAATAATATATGCCAAGGACCTCCAGCCGGAGCCCCGCTGACTGCTTCGCCGCTTAAAAGAAATCGGTGTTGTTTTTCCGGTTCAATGTTTGGAATTCGCCTGAAAAACTGTAATCAGCCAATGCTCTCATATCAACGAGCTATGCAGATTCATCAGAGAGATTGAGGAGGGCTTGGCTAAAGCTCCGTCGAAATTGAAAAGCAAAATTCCAGCTTCTTGTCTGATTTTCAATCCTTTGCCTCATATTGTATCGATTGCTTTTGCTTGTGCTCGTTCGCTTGTTGTTTAAAAACTATTTGCCTCACTCTCTCTTTTCATTCTCTAATCAGCTATTCGGTCAGCTACAACCTGCCAACCGGGTGACTTCAGTTATGTTTGGCGTTCTTCGCAGAACACCAGGAATATTAGTTCATAACGGAGGGGTTAGGATTACACTGACAAGCTCGACATCCTAACTGGGTCATTTTCAAAATGACTTCTTGTTCGGTAGTATTAGATCATTGTCTTCATCTGCTTTAGAACTGAAAGATAAAGAAGATGAAGTAAAACATGGTACAGTAAGGCTCCTTAGAGAATACGGATTCAAGGATGCCCACCTCCCTGAACTTTTTGGGAAATTCCTTTCTGTTTGTTAGGCCAAATCAGATGGAGTCCTAAGCCTCCTTAGGGAACGCGGATTCAACAATGCTCACGTCCCGCAGCTAATCAGGAAGCGACCCGGGCTGATTGTGGTCACACCCAAGAGCATTCTGCCCAAATTTGAGTTTCTGCGGTCCACAGGGCCTTCAAACTTGGACCTCAGGTTGATTTTCTTAAAGATCCCATCTTTATTGACGCGGAGCTTAGAAAAAAGCATAATACCATGTTTTAATGCCCTCAGCACTGTACTTTGTTGCAATGAAAAAGTGGTTGAAGGGTTTGTACGTCTCTCTTGGAAACGTACGAATTCTTTGCCAAAGAAGTTACCCCTCAATGTATCAGTCATTAAGGGAGCTTAAAATGCCTGAATGTATCGTCTCTTATCTTGTTATGGGATTTCCCTGCTTGATCTGCCTAGAGCTGCAAAGGTTTACTCAATCTGCTTAGAAGGTTGTGGAAACTGGATTTGACCCTCTGCAGTATAAATTAGTGGATGCATTGGTAATGACCTCTTTAGTGAGCCAGAGAACACGGGACCGTAAGATGGAGGCCTTGAGGAGTTGGGTTTTGTCTGAAAGTGAAGTTTATTTGGCTTTCAAAAAAGTTGCCCGATTTATGTTTTTCACAAAGAAGAATGTCCTGTGCACAATGAATTCTCTCGTAAAAGTGATGCAAGCCTGCAGATGTTATTAGAGTTCCATCTGTCTTAGATTATAGTTCGGAAAGGAGGATTGTCCCCAGACGTTCTGTTGTGAGAGTTTTGCTGTTAAAAGGCTTGATGAAGAAAAAGTTGCCTTTAACTTTTATGTTGCGGGTGCCTGATGAGGGATTCTTGGGATCATATGTGACTATCTGACAGAGATGCCTCAGTCGCTGAACATCTTTTGAGAGGAAATGAGTATTCATGAATTTGGCTTTGTGCTTGAGGAAGAATCTTGGAAAGATAATGTTTAGGATTGGCATTTCAATTCGATGTGCAACTATTATTTTAATATTAGTATTACTTAGTGCCCATGGTTGCCTTCCGTAACTATAATTAATTTTTATAACTTACCTTCCAGTTTCCATATTGGTAGTTTCTGGTGACTGCTTCTTGGGATCGTAGGTGACCAATTATCAGACAGGGATAGCTCGGTTACTTAATATCTTTCCAGGGAAAATTAAAATTCTTGAACTGAGCTTTGCACTCAAGGAAAATATTGAACAAATGATGCCTAGCATTGGAGTGCCAATTTAGTGCTCATTAATTTCCCTGCCTCACAGGTCATAGTGCTTTGAGCCTGTGGTTGTGTACAGCATGTTCAAGTATAATTGATTTTGAATGAATATGATCAACTCTCGGTAGTCTGGTAGGGCTTGATCCAAGTTTAATGAGGAAGTAGTCCATAGTATCAGATTGATCACCCTGCACAACTCTTTATTGCTTTCAGTTTTTAAATGCCTATTATTTCTCATTGTTGGCAGAGGCTGTAATCTTTCTTTTATTGGATGGAAACTTGTGAGACTTGGAATTACTAGAAGTGTCCTTGTAACTATGCAGAAATTATTTGAGAACCTTGTTTTGATCCGGCAGTAATGCATTTGGCATATGGCTGAAAATCTTCGGTTTTAAGTTTCTGGACATTTGCCTGCAATTGTTCAGTGCTAAAAAATACTGATGCAATAGTAGCAATACTTTGAATGAAGCATAAACTACGGAACAATTTTAGGTCTTGAAGGTATTCTATTCCAATATCAAACAATTGAACCTATGCTTATGGAAGCTATGATTTACATCCACGCACCTCATTTGTTATCTTTCTGAATTAGATGGGGTTCCTAGTCCCTACTATAGATAAAGTAGACAAAAATAGTGGTTTGAGTTGTAAGCGTAAATTTTTCAGCCTCCAATCCATTCCTGTGTCCCCAAGAAGAGTTTTTTCGTTAAAAAAGTTCAATATGAAGACCATTAAGTCTCTAATATACAGCATAATAAAGCGTATCTTATGTTATAAATTCTCTCCACGAGACTTTCAATCTAGAAGTTCAAGCTTTTCATCACTGAGGAATCCTTTCGCAGATCGAAAGTCTGGTTTCTTGCACATAACTGAGCACAATGAGTCACTGCAGGTCTTCAGTGTATGGCCTCTAGACCCCACCACCAATGGGGTTGCCATGTCTAAAATAGCAAAATTACAAGGTATCTAAAGTAACAAAATTACAAGGTATACGGAGTCATAAGGAAGTATGCGCAAGTGCCAACATTAGTGAGCATGGACTGTCCCCCTCCATCAGTTTACAATATTTGTGTACCATTCTTGTGCAGATTTGAAGCATTATAACTGTGACTCACTTTCAGGCAGAGAATCCCAGGACATGCAACAATTATTGTGCTCAAGGAACGCATAGTCCTGCCAGTAGGCAAGTGTACAAGAGAAATTTGGTTTTTTGGCAAAACCCAGAAACGTTTCATCACCGACTAGTTTTTTCCAGTAACGCAATGCCTAGCAGAGTTGATGTGCTTCTAAGAAATGGCTCTGGTCGTGCGAAATATTTCTTAGTTTGGACGGTGCATTCCATGGTAACATCCTCTGCGTTTGTTTGCTTGCATGTGCCTGGCGTAAACCAGGCCCAGCAAGAGCTTACAGTTTTATGGCTGCCATTCCCATCAATTTTTTTTTTTTTCCTAAGGCAAGAACCAAAGGACACGTATTGGACAAAAATGGTTGATTATATGACTTTTTGTGTGTTTGTTATTGTTTTGCATTGCGCTTCTTTTTTACCCCTCTTTTGGATGTTTGTCAAAGCATAAGACTGACATACGGAACTACAGTTGGTCATTATCTGACTCAAAATATATTATTGCTTCTTCTCCACGACCTAAATGGTCATTATTCCAACATTTACTGGCACATTTCTTTGTTTATTTAAAGCAACGGATGGCACAGAATTCAAGACTTACCCCACTATCTATCTTGAAGGTTGAGGCAAATTCTACTGTGTAAAGTCCCATCCAGCTTTCTATAAAAAAATCGACAGGCCCACCAATTCTCTTTGCAAAGAATAATGCAAGGACCAAGAGGAAAGCTGTCATTGTGTGGGGTTGGTAATGGGATTGTGAATTCCATGCATATCTTGTAAGCTCAAAAATTCTTGTGCAAGAATAGACATCACATCACCGCTACGCTTGTTCGATGTTTTACATATGCACCTTTGTCGAAATTGACATTAGATACATGTAGACGGTCCTATTCACGGGCATCAATACACGTCCATAGCATCAATAATCAAAGGTAAAGAGCGGGGCCTAGTAGTAGTCACACACATACTAGAACATGGTAACCAGCTCTTATCTCATTCACACACTCCTCTTTAACACAAAGCCCCCCGCCCTAGTTGATCCCAAAAAAATCAAAAAAGAACAAGCCCACCATTCATCCATCTTTATCGCCCTTTCTTTCCCTCTCAAACCTTATAAAAAGAATCACGATCTAGCTGCTTATAGGTCTGCATATAACTAACCATGGATTGTTTTGGTTGCAAGAGTAGGAGCAACAGGTGTGAAAAGGGTCTTAAAGGACTGGCAGGGAAGGTGAAGCTCCTTCAAGAGGAAATTAAAACAATAATGTGTGAAAGACAGAAGGAAAGTATAGCTTATGAGAGGGACATGGCAGTGTTTACATTCAAAGAAGCAGAGTGGGAGCAGGAGAGGAAGAAGCTAAAGGAGGAAGTGAAAAGTCTGAAAAGGTTGGTAGAAGAGAGAGAAGTGAGGATCAAAGGTACGGAAGGTGGCCCGTTGGGGGAGAAAAGTGAAAAAGATTGGCAAGTAGTCGAAGCATCTAGCTTCCTGATGGAGCAAACGAGGGAGGAGAGGGCATGGCGCGACGAGGCTGTGGATAGGTGGAAGAAGCTCTACCTTGCTATCAAGAACGAGCTTGATGATCTCGTTCAGAGGACTCATTGCGGTGCATTTCTTTCTCTCTTTCTCTGTGTCTGTGACGTCTTTGTTTCCTATTTTCAAACTAGCTCACATTCACACACAAAGAGCTATGATCCTGCATAATTATGCTAATGTTCCTTCTGAAAGCTTTAATTGGTGAGAGACACATACTTCCGGTGTCTTAAGATTTGCAATATTACAGATAGTCAACTCACAATGCCATCCGGATTGTATTTCGGTTTTCTGTGCAGGGGATGGACTGTACTGGAGAGCAGAGGAAGAAAAAGTGACTGAAGAGCTAAAGATGGAATTGATGGTCAAGGAGAGAGCAATTGAGGACCTTAAATTGCGACTGGCTCTAGCGGAACAAGAAAGGTACAAAAGCGCCCGGCAGTTGGATATGTTACGGCAGAGCCTGAGAATCATGAGCAACAAGAAGGCAGCATCAAGATATGCAGCTGGCAAACCCAAGTTAGCAATTGGGAAACAGGCTAAAAAGGCTTAGCAGCATCATTAAGGATCCTGCACGTCATATTATGACCGCAGGACTTTTCAGAGTCTAATGGATGAAAGCATGTCAATTCACAAACTCATCTCGCCTGGCACTCTTTTGCTGAAAAGGCTAGAGATAATTGTATCAGTCCATTACATTTTATATGTGTAGGTAGTGGCTTTGACATGCGATCTTATTATCCATTTTCGGGATAGATAATTCAAATAATCAGGTACTCACGAGGATGGTTTAAGAATCACTCTTTTTATTGTATACGAACCATTTCACAAAGGAAGAATGCTATTCTTCGATCGACAGGAAGGCCTCTACTAGATTTTGACAGAAGCGGAAGAAATGGAAAAAGAAAAGGACTCATACAATGAGGGAGGGTGATGGGAACCAACTTCACTACGAGATGATAGTAAGCTGAAGTAGAGCTGTATTCGTGATGAAATGACGGTACAAAGATTGAAAGGTTTTTAATGATACAAAGATTAATACCGGACCTGATATATAATACTAACATCCTGTTTTATATCTCGCTATGGAGGACTGTCACATGCTAAAAGTAGCAATAAAGTCCTGTACAAGTAATCTCCCCATTCATTTACTCTGCTCCTAAGCCTCCACAACTAGGCAGCAGATGCATGACAGCATGAGTCCACTGTATTACCATGCTGATATTGGTTCTATTCACTGATCAGGTTTTTCTTCGGAGTAGAAACAATACTGCCTACAACGGAACTGAAAACTTTCAACAACTACTGAGACTCGCGGCTTCCTAGTTAATTACAGGAAAAATGCCAGATAAAGTCCAAAGAACTATTGTACAAGCCAGGTTTATGGGGCTTTGCTGCTGCATTCTAGTGTCAATTGCTTATTAGCTGACTGATATGCGATCTTCTTCATTGCTTTCTACTCTTCCAACAGTCTGGTAATTTGACCTCACACTCTGAAGAAAGCATAAAGATAGACACAAATAAGTGAACTGAGAGTAGCCCTCGGCAATGCATATGGACAGCATGTTAGAATAAGTAAAGCTTGCAAGGAATATGTAATCCTTGCTACCTGCAGCACGACAATTAAACCAATCCACCAAAAACAACTTTTTTCCACATTTACAGAGGTAACAGTAAAGAAACAAAAAAAATAAAAAGGAAAAAGTGTAACGAATGGATATGAGACTAGATGATATGTACCTCTAGCAGTGAGATGTAATAGAAATCCTCCATATGCTGCATAAGTGCACTTCCATCTCGAATTGCACGAAATATATTAATTTCGGTTAGCAAAATTTTTTCAATAAGCGCCTTCTCACCTTTCATCTGGAAGGAGAAAATTTCAGTCAACAGTGATCAAACACAATTATACAGTAGATCCAAAAGGCCTAGCAGCTGAACAAAATGTTGTGCTTTTTTACCTCAGATTGCACAATTGGCCTAAAAGAATGCGATTTGAGGTACACAAAGTTTAAATGACTTGTTTATTTGGAAAAATTATAGTGCATGGATGAGATCTTGAGTTTGAGGTATTGTACACTAGTTTATGGATCAACTACTTTATAGTTACAACACGCCTTGTAGAATCATCATTGTTTGACTCAACAGCAAATTGAAATTTTGGCATTATAACTACTCACGGATTAGAAGAGAGGGAGGGAAAGATAGATCAACAAGCACCATGTGCACAGTTTCATGATAGCCAAGAAACAATTTGTCAAATGAGAATCTGGTGAAGATTGTCACAGCTGAAGGTTTTACTTGACTCCAATAAATTTTCTGTGATCACATGCTCTCATGTTGCAGTGCATGTAATGAGAGCCAACAGTTCATAACCTCTTACACCTAACCTTTGGATTAACCATGTGAATGGTTGTGTTATAGTGATGAAAAAGGAAAGGAAAAAAAAAATGAAAATAGTATGATCGAGCATGAGAAACATACAAATTCACTGACAAGAACATCTGGCGTGGCCTCGCCAATGACATCTCCATGGTACCCATCTTTCAAAAGCTCCAAATTTTCCTGAATGGCACATTTTAATGAACTTAGAAACAGCTGTATTTGTAAGCTGATTTCTGGGACAAACAATTATTAACTAAATAAATTCTGTTAATTGCCTTGCCTGCCATTTGACTGTCACTTCACACATCAAAAAAAGAGTTCGATTTTGTCAACAACTGTCAAAGAATTAGTACAGCCCAACCACAGAAAGCCTTTGGATGTGAATTTGTTTAATTTTTGCTTCGAAATCAGATAAATATCAAACCAAACAACATTAAAAGTACCAGAAATGCTAATTAGTTAATCCTGATTGTTCTGAATCACATGATTAAGAATAAATTAGACAGTGTTAATTGTAACAACCTCAACACTTAAAACACAAAAATATTCTTATGATTCTTGAACTGTGTCAAAAAAAGCATGCCGTCTGATGCATGGATGCAACAATTGTCAATGGCAATGCCAAGCTGCACAAATTTCTTAAGCATGCAAGAAAAAACAAGTTGATAGCAATCAAATTGACCTATATATCTTATCCCTTTACTGATAATCAAATTAGAATCTAGTATCCCATAATATATACCATCAACCTAGATCAGTTAGATCCAATAATAGGCATTGGTAACATATTGGTAACCAAAATCTTATCATTAAGGAGGAACACTCTGCCTTTTAACCACTGAACATGAAAGTACAAATGATACCAAAGATGAACATCAAGATGATATTTTCTACAGCTTAGAATCTAAAATCTTGGGCATTCAGGGGAAGTAAAGGTACAGATTAAAAAGTTTGACCCACCAAAGCATCTCGTAGCTCTCCAGCTGCCAGATAGACAGGCTGTGCTACATGGCAATAACCCATTAAGCGAGGAACAGTTGGTATAATGTCTCTATGGTTGACAACTCTCCAGCTATCTTTAACTTTCTGCAAATTCAGGCACCCAAGTTTGATCAGTCCCTCATCTTAACTGGTGGTGTTCAGTACAAGAAAAGACAGTGAAGAAGACAATGAAACTGCCTAGTGCCTACTTCAGGTGCAAATTGAGGGCATTATACATGTAGCTGTACAAATATACATGCACGTATACATATTTACATGCATAGGCACACTTTTCCCTCCTTTTTATCGATGATAATATGTAAGAGAAATAGTGAAAATGCCAAATGAACCTCGTTGGATGACAATCCTGATTTCTCTTTGGATGGAAAATTGAAATTAAAGATCATATTCTTGCATCAAAAGGAGAGTATTGACCAAACAATGAAAAATTTCTAATGAAATCCAATCTACTTGATCAAAAATTACCATTACCTGATTATAAACTTCTGCAAATCTTTTGTTACCCACTCTTGGAGATCCAAAGTTATACATTGTCACAGTGATGGCACCACGCCTAAAGCATGTGATGGAGTTGAATCCAACTTTGCATATGATAAGAAGCATCTACCTGCAATGTAGCTTCTAGGAACTAGTAATTAAAGAAAAACTTACTTTGTGAGTTGACTTGATGAAAGTTCAAGACCGAGGAGGGTAGCTAATGCACCACCCAAGCTGTGACCAGTCACATAAACATGCCATTTGAGTGGTGGCTCAGCTCCATTATCTCTGCCAACCCCAATAAAGAACCCCCAAAACCCCCAAAGAAAAGGCCAATTAAGTATGATCATGATTAACACTTAGCATACACCAGAAAACCAAAGTGGGAAAACAACAATAATCCTTCATCAGGCACACAAGCAAACAAATTGCAACAAGAACACAAGAATCACAGAGGTCACTACCAAATTAAAAATGACTACCACTACCCATAGGGGTTAAAGAATGCCTATCGAATTCATTAGTTAATACACAAAATAAAGAATAATCGTTCTAGAATTAGATGCTTTTAGAACACACTCAAATAATGTATTAAAGAGAGATTGGCTTCAAATGAAATTGAAAATACTTGTCTGTGAAGGAAAAGGTACAACTTACATGTAGCCAATAGCTACTTTGATAATAGAGATGATCCTTATTCTGACCGAATCATAAGCACTTAAGAAACCACTGTGAACCTGAAGAAGTTGCAGCAGTATCAATGAAACCATAAAGTTGAGACAACTGCCAATATAAACATGCATGTTATAACATGGATGAACTCTTCAATAAAACTATCAAACATGAGATCTTTTGCATACCTGAACTTCTTGCTTAAAATCTCCACCAATCCTTTCTGGATTTAAACTGCCGAAATAGGACCAAATTTAGCACTAAAGGATTTATGATGAGGATAGACAACTGAAAGTTAAATGTACCACAGATTACATTAAGTTTGATTATTTGTGTGCTATGAGTATTTATTGACAGGAACAGGACACTCAATAGGAAGCTTAAGTAAAATGGAGAATGAACAGGGCATATGTTATTTGGCATTACCCGGCAGGAACCAGCATCAAATCAGTTCGCAAATCCTTCCATCTTGCCTTGAAGACCAGCATATAAACAATTAAACCAGAAAATAAATGAGAAAACTCTGGTATTAGAGGAGGTCAAGAAGATATAGCATACTTGTTCTGTCCCCCTGAAAGCAACAACCAGCCTTCTCCGGGCAGAATCACGCCAAATTGCCACCTGTGGCCTCCTACAAGTTAGTGACTAATGAACCACACAATGCATCACTGCAAATAATCATTGGTAGAACAAAAAGAAGAGATGGGCATGTTTCTGATGTTATAAAAGCTCACTTGTGTGTCTGTGGATGCATTATCCAGGAAGCATATCTTCTCAAATTCAGACTTAATAAAACTTGGATGGCCCAATGAAGTAGCCAACATTGCCCAAGCCTCCATGGCACTTTCGGCAGTCAAAAAAAGTTCCCTCATCTCCTCAGCTTTCTTTTCATCCAATACAGACTCATTCAGAGAACCAATAAACTTTGTGGCCTCAGAACTCTCTTCTGACTTCCGTTCTTCATTGTTTAATTTGGAAATTGCTGCCGTCAAAACCATGAATGCTCCTAGAACAGAGTCAGTCTGCCTTAACAAGTCCTTTGTAGCCTTCTTTATATCTGGAAGTGAAGACTGAATTGCATTAATAGGAAGTGGACCAGATGCTTTATCACTATTGGCATCTTGACTTCCAGCGGGAGTTGCTAGCCCTGACTCAACAAAACCTGCTTCAGCAATCTTTTGTGACTGCAACCCAGTCTTGTTTAATAAATCAAATCCATCCCACTTTAGTTCCCAAGAAACTGGGAGGTTCAGCTTCTGCACAACATTTTGATTGATGACATTGGCAAAGTTATTCCAAAAAAGTCCATCTGATTGCATGGTCTCACCAACTTGTGTCACTAGTTCATCAACATGCCCATTAACTAAGGTACTATCATCAGATAAGACATTATTGTCTCCACTGTAGTTTGAGTCATTTAAAGAAACCTCTGAGGGCCTCCCTACTTGTGAAGACAAATCTGACCCAACTTGATGAGAATTATGTACGACTTTTGGGTCAACTCCACTTGGAATTTGATCCTTTTGAAGGTATGAATCATTGAATGACTTCAACTGCCCAAAAGCATATTCTACAAACTGACGTACTGGCACAGTTTCAGAGCCAACAATGCTTTTTATGGCAGATTCAAACCTGTTCTTCCGAAGAAATTCTGAAACAAAGGGGAGCCTCCACCATCTTTTTTCCTCATCAATCTCTTCAAAGGTTTTATACTTAACCTGGACTGACAGCAAGTAGTCTAAGATACTAAAGAATGGCCAAGAGAAAAGGGAGATACCGGTCAACTAAAATTTTCTGGGATGAAGTATGCTAACATGTGTATCAGTTTAACAGCAATGGACTCTTGGCAAGAGCTTAAGAAAACTGAAAATTGGCAGCACAGGAAGAAAAGGCTCCAGAAAACAGAATAACTAATTAACGTTACTCTATGAAAAACCCACAAATTGTTGCCATCCTCCACACAAGACCAACCAATGTGATGATAATATGGCATTGCTTTTCTTCATCTATTTTGCTGTCTGTCTTTTGTTTGATTCCATGCCAACAAGAATTGTTGCTTAATTCCTAGAAAGCCTTCAAAATACATACCCTATAAGTACCTTCTTATTGCCTAATTAGGTTTATTATCCTCATTTGCTGGGATAAAACCAGCCAGCCATTTCTTTTTACCACCATAGAACTCAAAAGTTACACATACTTGTTTTGACACTATACTTTGATTCACCCATCCTATAGGTCCACCAGAAATGTAAATTTTAATCTACCAAGTCCAGAGTACTTTGACATTCTTTTTTTCAAGTTTTCCTTCCACTAAAAAGGTTTCCACCATTCATATGGACCTCATCTCTTCTCATGTTGCTTCCTTCAATTTAATTTTTTTGACATATTCTGAAAAACAACCAGATGGAAATATAAGGTAAGGCTATGAACATGCAACAGAATGGAAGTCATCAAAAATAAGAAAATAAATTGGGGTCTTTCATAATTGAACAAGTGATAAAAATAATCATTACATCACTTAGGAAGAAAATGCTAAAGGCATCATTCTTTACCTTCGATTTCTGAGGGGCCTCCCCGCATCATATAATCAATGGTTGCATGCACATAAGTCACTCCATCAATATGACAATAGCATGTGTGAAATAACCGTGCATGAAGAAGGTAGCAAATGACCACAAGAAAAGAAATATGACTAAAAGACATGACACACTTTCTTCACCTTAAAAGATGTAAGCTCTTTGATTAAGAAGAAAACACCACTACTCTAGGAACATAATAGCCCTTAAACTTTCACCTTTTCTTCCCTTTCTTCTTTCAGGGTCAAGAACTCACCTCTAGCTGCAACTTTCCACCACCACCCATCCCTTCCAATTCCACCAGCACCTCACGTGAGTTTCCTGAAAAAACATGTATTGCCAATTACTTTAAAATAGAAAGATCAGCAATCCTTATGTTAAAAACTTGCTTGTCCAAAAATCTTAATTATAAAATGACGCTTATATTTGAGTTTATCAAATAATTCATTCAAAAAAAAAAAGAAAAAAGAAAAGAAAGAAAAGAAAAAGTTTGTTCAATGTTTGTACAGCTTTAACCTGCAGCGTGGAAACCTGTCAGTGTAATGATGAAGCCCACGCCATTGGGTGGTGCAATAGTTGAAATCCAGCCCACTTACAGACTTAAGCAATATGATCCGTCAATTTGAAACTATGTAAATTATCTGCATATTTCATCAAAGACTCACCATCGCGAAGGCATTCCAGACCAATGCTTGCATTACCCATGCGCTTGTGTGGAGTCACAAGGTTTGCATCCCAAGCTGCGACCTGAAGCTCAGTACAAACAATTAATACTCATTAGTTACCTGTAATGAATATATGATATCAACAATGCCTCGGTAGATCAATTCTATGATCATCACTTTCTTGAGCCCTCAACATTTATTAGCACCTCAATAATTGTTACTGTTGCAGTTGCCATAAATGATTTCCATCTATTCTGTTTACTCTGTTTCCCTCTATTCTTCCTTTTTTTCCCCTATGTCCACTCTCGATGTCTAAAATCAATGTGCCATCTAATCATCAACATGATAAATGAAACTAGAGATTCAGATATGTATTGACCTCAAGATTTTTGGTTGATGGCAGCTTGACATTAAAAGTGAAGTCCTCGTTCCAAGTTGGTTCTTTATTCCTGCCATTAGAACATGTGATACATAAATTGCTTTAGTGAAGTCCTCATCCCAAGCTGCAACCTGAAGTTTGGTACCACAATTAAATGTTTGTACAACTGGTCATAAATGTCGAGAATGTGGATAATATACCCCCATTTAACCTTGCTTTTTACAACCTGGCCATCCAATTGCATAACAACGTAAGGATCACTTGTTCCCTGGAATTATATTAAAAGTTCAATAAACAACACTAAGGGAGAATAAGCGAGAAATAGGCCTTTCAGTTCTCACAAATTATTCTCTGATTCAGGCACAAAAGTTTATAATATTTGAAGCAACAACAGAACTAGATATTTATGTGAGTTCTTGTGTAAGCACATGTCTGTTTGCGTGTGCACACTTGCAGTGCACATGCACGGACATAAAACCTCCGATTATTGAATGCAGAAAGGATGAATAAGATTACCCACCCATGGATCCAAGCTGGGTAAATTAAGACCCTTTTGCAATTTAACAAACAATTGGCCAGTATATATCTCACGAACAAATGACCTGGAAACATGATACTCAGATTAGAATTTCACTGACAGAAAATGTAACAGAACATGTCATTTGATATTATCATTTGCATGCAAACATAAATGAGACCAAGTGCACACTAGGATGCTGAGTTAGACACACGTAGCAAATCATGTTTGTATAGCAGCAGCAGGGAAATCAAAATTTGTATGGCACCAGTATGCCCTTAACCATTGAATGTAAATATCACATACTCGGAAAGGTACACAGTCTTACAATCTGCAGCACCAACTTCACGCCTTCCAATGTTTTCCTGATCAAAACACAATCCATTATAAGCAAATGCTATTAAAGCACTCAAAACATTGGTGTATCGTGTACCTTCCATCACCGAGATAAAAAAAAAAAAAAAAACTGCACTTGAATATACCATTGCAGCTAGCTGGAGCAAATAAACCCTATGACTCGGTTGACATTCACTTTCCTTTTTTTTTTTTTTCCTATAAATTAAAATGGCGAGTTTCCTCTTCATGTGTGATTTATTTTTCTTGCATTCTCAAAAACCAACCCTATATACGTTATTTTGTTCCTTTGACAGAACCCAATATCTCTTAAAAGGACCTAAAATTGTTAATCAAGAAAAATAAATCGAAATTATAAACAAAATGAATGGAAGATAAGTTCAGATGTAAGGCATCAGAATTCTCAAGAGGAAAACCGCCGAAACAGATCCCACTGATCGTTGTACGCGGGTTTCTTGGCCATTCTTGTGCCCTATATCTTGTTTAGCTTTCACATTTCTTCATTAGCATCATCAGAATTATTGTACAATTTCTATCCATTTTCAGTCCAAAATTTCCAAGAAACCATAAAAACAGACGAAATCTTTTAGTTTTAGACAATTTCCCCAAACCGAGCACGGTTAAAGATCCAAGAAAGGCCAAGAACCAATTACAGCGGAGCTAGTGTAGGCCTCGAAGGCAAAACCAGCAAGAACGACGGCCAGATTGATGTCGAACGCAGGCCGATGCTCGTTCTCTTCTCGAACCGACACTTGCTCGACATCGGCAGCATCGCTCGCTGTACCGAAGCAACGAATCGAGTAAACTCCGTCTCTGCCTCTGCCTCCCCCGCCTCCGCGGCAACCACCGTTCGAAACCCTGAGTTTCCGGGAACACGAGGGCGGAAACCGCCGGGACAAGACTGAGAGCCAGTCTTGGCGCCGAGGGGAGCCGAAACGGAGCGGGAACCGAAGACTCGTGTGGTGCGCTTGCAGACAAGCCATCGAGGAGTCTCAACTCCAAAAGATAGCGGGCAATATCCTATGTGTTTTTTTCTTTTTTTTTTCTGCTAAATATAATTGGACCGCCGGTCAATGATATTTGCCAGCGCGCGCGAGTCGCGAAAGCGCACGCAAGACGAGAAGGCTGGAGAACGAAATGTGGGTTAACAGTCTTTTTCTTTGTGATGTGACAGTTTATATAGTTGCAATCCAGATTATTCGTTTGATTATTTAATTAAATTTTCTGCTTTTCTTTTAAAAAAAAAAAAAATTATTATTAAAGTTATCGAGAGGTCTAGATTATACAACAAGGAATTGTTTGTTTAAGAAGGGAAAAAGATAGAAAAGACGATCGGAAAAATAATTGGCTTTTGCATTTGCATTATTGTTCCAGACATTATTTCGGAAAACAAAAGCGAAACCAAAAACAAGAGAATTTCCTCGTCACATGCTGTTTGGAGTCTCGAGGGGAATTGAAGAACTCAAGCAAAAGCAAATGCCCATGCAGAATCTAATCCAAGTCCTTTCCGCGGGGAAAAAAGCAAAAATAAATAAAATATTGGGTAGGCTTTTGCTTCATTTCTTGTCACCCATGCCGAGGGTGGTCCTCACGCTGTCCACTGCACCCTGAGCCGCGTTCTTCATTTGCTCTCCAGTCTATGAAAAAAGAAAAAGAAAAAAAAGGTCCACAAATTCCGGGGAACATAACCAACGCACTAATTAACATGACTACAATCTTTAACCGAGCTTCCAAATGAGTAAAAAAATCAAAGAAAAACCTGCTGAATGAAACCAGCGCTTTCGTCCCTCATTTGTTGGGCTTGGCCACATTGCTGGCCTGACTGAGTTCCACGTGCCGTCGCGTCTCTAGCTGCATCCTGAATGGAGTCGGTCCAGTCCTGCACCTTAGCCTGCACCAAAATTGATAATTTTAATGGCACGGTTAAAATTTCAATTTCCCATTATTAGGCAGACCTGCTAGCTGTATGTGTCGCATGCATTTTGTACGTACCTGGGTCTGGCCACGGGTTTGGCCTGCTTTGAAGTTTTGCTGCACGTTAGACATTTCTCCCCTGGAAATTGCTGCTGCTGCCGCTAGCTAATTAGAACTGCAACTTTTAAACAGTTTTAATCTGCGATGCCTCTTCTGCGTTTTGATGGGGAACTTTTTCATTGTTCATATATAGCGATGTTTGTTCCATGGAAAGGTGACAAGTGTCGGCGGACGCGTTCTTTTGCACGGGTTTTTCTGCCTTTGAAGTGGGCTTCGGGAGACCTAATATCTTTGTTTTGTTTTGATGGAATGTTATTATGTCTTTTATTTAGAGAGAGAGCAGCTCCAGATTTATACAGCCAAACATTTTGTTCCACCGATTTAATGTCATCAACTGCAGTAGCGTTCCAAAAATTCATAACTCTTTAGAGAATTAAATTCATTCTCGGTTAACATACACCCACATATGATTTTCACAATCTTTGTATCACCGCAAGACAATCAATAGGGAAATTTATTATTGAAAAATAAATATATTTTAAAAACTTTATATTTCCTATTAAAAATAAAAAATCTCATTATATTTAATTATAAGACAAAATGTATTTTATATTTTATAAAATTTAAAAAAAATCAAAGAAAGGTACCACGTATAAGCAAAAAAAAGAAAATCCAAAATTCTTGGAGACATTTTCGATTGTGTTGGTCAAAAATAACAGCCAACTATTCATTGATCCCCAGGAAAAGGGCACAAGAAAAGTTCACCCAATAAAAGCTAAAGATTCTCGAGGCATGATACATATGAAATCAACCCAAATTGCACACGATGAGAAAAGCAATAGGGACCTGCAACTTCCAACACAAGTAGTAAACCACCCGCATGGAAATAGAAGCTTATACAACACCGTAGATGTAAAAAAAAAAAAAAGGCGTTGTGGGCACCTTTCTATAGCTACAGGATGATAAGAGCAGCTATAAGGTTCTGGTGCTATTATTAAAGACTGGTTTTGCGAGCACTTCGACAGAATTCTTAGTGCATGAGAGCCACCGCAGCCTCCTGTACCAAAGGCTGGCTTACATGCACAAAGTGCTCTGCTTCCCGCTCAACCTGCTCCCAGCACTTATCTGGACTCTTTCCTTCCTTCATCTTCTTCACAAACGCCACAAATTGTCTCCAGTTATCCGGTTGGAACAGGCAAGGGCTCATCCTCAAATATGTAAATGCACACATCTCTCTGTCATCTGAATTTCCATCAACATTCAATGATGATGCTTGCAAAATTTGCTCATGTGCATATTCATCGTATCGTGGCAAGGCATTTTCTCCAGCTAGTGGAACCTGCGCTCCTCGAGTAGCTAAAGCCACTTGCTTGACAAGCTTCTCTGGAGCGCAAAGAGCATCCTGTGGCTGTTCATGATCCCGCATCTCTATGCAGGTGAAATTGAATACGACACTGCGGCGAGCTAACATTTGGGCAATAGGAAGGTAACCGTCTCGAAATCTTGTGTTATAATACCCAGCAGTGAGCTCTGGTGCATGAGACCGAGTTCCAAAGTGCCAGTGAATTCCTGCAACCTTTACTGAGATCTTTACTCCTGTGTTCTCGAATATTGCCTTGGCTGATGATAGTATTCTTTCACCATGGTCTAAGAGCAGCTGAGAGTACCAGCCAAGGAAGAATTCACCATAGGGACTAGTCCAGCCCCCACCTTCTTTTCGGAAAAACTGGGTGTCTTCTGGCCAACTGTTGTAATGACCAGCATCGGTAGGGCCCATGCTACCCCATTCTGGTTTTCCAGCAGCTTCAGCTGCAGCTTTTAAGCTACTTAGCATATACTGCAACACGATAGCACAAATTCTTAGAAACCACAATATTACAAGCAGAGTGCTTCATTTATAAGAAAAATGGATCATACATACCTTGTCATAACATTGGAAGGCCCCAATTCCTGGGAACTTCCATGTTCCATTTTGCTCTGGGTATGAAGGATAGCGAAGCTCTCCTGCTGGACCCATCCCCACTTGGATTTCCTGAACGAACTTTAGACGGTTAAAATATGCAACTAACTTGTGAGTAGAATGAATTTAAAACCAAAATGTCTATGTTTCTCAGGTAGGGAAACTATAGAAAAAAGGATTTGGGTACTTAAAGGTCCTATCATACAGAGGAATGACAAAGCAAACTCTTGCACAGTCAAGAGTAATGGAACAAATTATTAATCAACAATGACAAATGGGGAAAAATGAATAAATAAATAAATAAAAGAACAGAATAGCCACAACCAACATGAAATTGTCCTTAGTTCAGGAGTAATAATGTTCAGGCAAAATCTGAAACCTCTGGTATTCCACTATCAGCTTAAAGAATGGCGAAACTTCAGTTAAATTATTAATCAGGCAGTAAAATAAAGTGAGAGACCAAAGTTTTCATTTAAGGATTAAAGTTGAACCAGGGATGAAGATGTCTCAAATATTATACATAAAATCCTATACTTACCCAAACTAAATCCTACTAACAGTTGAGCATAGCCAACATCCCAAACCCAAGTATTACATCATAAATGCGAGCCACGACAAACAGCCAAGGAAAACCCATTTGCACACAAATGCAGCAATTCAGAAGGGACAAAACATTAAAGAGTAATCAATTACCACAATGGTGTCGCCAAGAAGGTGTCTGAAGTTGTCTCTGAAGGCGCGCACGAAGTCAGAGTAACACTGAACCGGGGTTCTTCCCTTGAGAACAGGAAGGGTGTCACAACCCAGTGATACATACTCATAGTTCCTCCTGCCCCACTGATCCGTGTACGCTAGGTCATTGTCTTTGTCAATCTCTTCCACAACCCATTTGGGCAAGGGAATGCTGCACCCATTAAAGAAAAATCAAACTGATGTTTTAACAAAAAATGATGACAATGACACAGTTATTTCCAATCGAAGACAAACAATGAAGCCAGACTAATGAACCAAAATATAAGGTTCTCCTTACACTGCACGTAACTCCCACACTCGACTAACGGGGTCCACGGTTCTTATCATCTACTTGGTGATATCTTTGCTTCGAGACCAGCCATTAACAATCAATTGATAACACCACAGTTACAAGAAGCAAAGAATATTCGAGCCTCAACTTGGACACAACCTCTATTTTCTCGCTCTCTCTCTCTCTCTCTCTCTCTCTCTTTTCCCTGAAAGTATTTTCTTTCATTTTTTTTATAATTAAAACTAAAATCTCGTAAAATTAAATTTGGAAATTCCCATTGAGAAATAATATTTTTTAAAAATTTTTGTCCAAAAATATTTCTCTATTTTAACTCCTGTAAAATTAAAGCAAGATATCATTTTTTTCAAAAAAAAAAAGAAGAAAAAAGGGTGGGGTGTTCTCGATAAAAACACACATACCGACGTAAAGCTTAATTTTGTCCAAAAGCTCCATAAAAACAGAAAATAAGAAAATAGAGAAGGTAAAAAGAGAAGGAAGAAGAACTGAAGAAGGGATTAAAAGGAAGATGCGTACAAGCAAGAGTCGCCGACGTTTCCTCCACACTGGTGAAACGACATGACAGCCTGAACCTTGAGACCGTGCCGTTTAGCCATCTCCAAGAGCTCGCTGTAGCCTCCCCAATTATACACCCCGGCCGCTTCCCTCTCCACCAATCCCCACCACACGTCCATCATCACTCCCTCCACTCCGGCGCTCTTCAGCGCCTGCAAGCTGGCGTTCATCGCCTTCCCCCTGTTCACCGTGTTCCCCATCGTCACGCTGTCCAACGGCATCATCACGTACACCGGCACTCCCTTCCCGTTCTTGTTACCTCCTCGCCTGCCTCCCTCTACGTACATCCTCTCGCCCGCGCCTTCCGCCACAGTCTCAGCCTCCACCGAGAATGCTTGGCACGCCACCGACAGACCTGGGCGCGTGGCGCTCAGTATGGGAGACCTGCACGGGCTCGTCGGCCGCGACTTCTGCTCCACGCTGTCTAGCTTCTGAATCTTGAACCGTAGATTTGGCGCCGATGAGTTCCCCACCGCCGGTGCGCTAACCGTCGCTGTTTTCTCTGCCCTGGACTCTGCAGCAATTGGGGTTCCGGCAAGAGCTCCGATCTGGTGAGTGATATTCATCGCCATTTCTGTAAACTCCTTTTTTTTTTTTCAATCCTTTTTATGCTGTCCTTAGGAAATAAAATGCAATTAATTGAGTTCACCAAATTCCTTCTTTTTTTTTATTTTTTATTTTTAGTTAATCTGCTTGTGTTCAAATGTCTCTTTCGCCTTCGGTTTTTGAGCTTGGGATTTTTGAAATGAAAGGCGAGGGGAGTGATACGAAGATATAGAGTGAGAATAATATATTAAAATATTTTTTCGGGTTATGCTTTCATCTAGCGACACGTGTCTGTCCACGATTCTACGTGGCACCACTAGGAGCGCGGGAGAAGGCGACGGCTACGATGTCTCTAATTCATGTGAGGATGGACGGCTGGATGCGGATGCGCCCGAAGGTTGTATGGCGGGAAGGGAAAGTAGCGAGCTTTCTAGGCCCATTTTATGGATTTTTCCTTTCTTTTTTTTTTTTTTTTTGTAAAAAGGAAAAAAGGGTCGAGTGGACAAACGGCACTGAGACGCGTCCCGGAGAAGCATGGTCACGTGTCCTGCACCTTACGGCTTAAGACATTGTTCGGGCCTTCCGCCCTGTCGTTTTGTTTTCTATGGCTGCTCTTGACGTCAACGATTGGAGTCTGATAGATAATCCGGGAGACACGTGGCAATCGATGCAACTAAAGAGAGAAAGAAGAGGGTTGACGGTGTTTACCGCCTGTCCAGAAAATCCAAAGCTTGGGCGGTGGCATTTCTCGGGAATTGGTTTCATTTTTGAGGTTATGATTTGAGATCTGTAGCGTTTGATCGATGAAATAGTAGGGCCACCACGAAATCAGGTTTTTGATTCGATTAATTAATCGCAGGGATGAAGCTTCCTGTCCTGATCCAGGAGGCCACGTCCATGACATGTTAGTTGTTTTGATACTTCAAATTCGTAACCCTTGAAGCAAGCATAGGGTGATTCCGGAACTACTGGCTGTAATTGGACATAATGATCATTAAACTCCAACCGCGCAGGAGTTTATTTGAAAAGGCTCCCTTGAGTCCACACCGAGTAAGAGTTTAATAACAATTCATTGTGTCTTTACTCATATTTGCTGGTTTTAAGAAAATTAAACAAAATTATAATTGATGGTATCCTTAAACTTTAGATTCAATATATAGTTAAATCACAACGTCAATGGGACAATACTGACTTTGAGTCCGCGTGAAAAAAATGAAGAAAAATAAAATGAAGGAAAGTGATTTGATAGGGAACAAAGACAATCGCGCGCTTATCCGCCCCGTGTAGGGAAGAAGACAGACACGAAATTTCTACTTCTCTTCTTCCCCCAGGCGTTTCTTCCCCGTTCCCATTCATTTAACAATTAACTGAACCTTGTTGTCCTTACTCTTGTGATGATAATTGTAGCATTGTGTCCAGTACAAAGAGTATGAAATAATCAAAGAAAACATAACATGATAAAATAAAAAGGCTAAATAATTGAATTCAAAACACATGTTGAACTCTTCAGTAAAGCAAAAACTACATCACTCAAAGCCTTATCAACCCCGCCACTACAATATGAGCCGCGAGAAATTTTTCTCTTTAAATTTTATTCAAAAGCCTCCGTAGTTGACTCCGTTTTTTTCATTCCCTTAGCCTTATTATGATTCCTCCCACCAACCCCCCCAACTAAAAACAGAAAAAAAAATCCAAAAAATATGTTCGTGCTGCTAAATTATAGGTAAAAATAAGATCACACAGCACAGGATGTAGGACTTCTTACAGCAGAGGGGCTCTAAGAAGTAATTCCCAATACAGAGTTGAAAGCATCCCAAAAGCAAAATTCTGGTGAGTAACCAAAAATTAAGGGGCAATCTTCTTGTTGGTCAATGCAGAATTGCGCAAATTTCAGAGAATTATGACATGGAGGGCTAGATCGCCCAGGTTTTGCAATATTAAAACTGGGTCTGCAGACATAATTTGCATCACTTCAAACAGTTGGGCAGCAAGAATAAGCCACTTCGTAGCCAAAAGCAAGAGAAATGATATACATAAACAACTGGTTTAGCATTGACACATCCAGCCAACTACCAGGCTAGTTGTTACTTCTTAGCCGATTCTCATTGGGCAATCCTCAACTAAAGCGTTTTTGGCAATCTTCTCCTTTTTCACCAAGGTTCCATGCCCAACCAGGCCTTATTTCGCTTATAGTCATATCAGACAAAAGCAACAACCCCACACACACAAACAAACAAAAGCGAATCAATATAATTGTGCAATATGATATTCCAGAATGCATCAACACGTATGCAGCTAAAAGCATATGGAATTCCAAAACGACAAGCCATTTCCCAATACCATTACGCTCCGCAACAATACTCCAGAATGCATTTATCAACTACTCAATCCAGAGCACACAGAGTTTCCAAACGACAAGCCGTTTTTCAAACTCTTTTCCATTTTCCTTTTTTTTTTTAATTTTCAAATTAAGGCAAGAGAAGGGGAGAAAAGATAATAAAGAGCGAATCTACTGAAATTGAGGGCGGAGGCAGAGGTACACGCAAGGTGGCAGAAGAGGACTCCGAATCAATTGATGTCGGAGTCATCAAAGTCGTCGTCGAAGCAGTTGAAGAAGTCGGCGTCGGCGAGCTTGTTGTCGAGGTTAATGACGCCGCCCTCGCCAAACATCTCGAGCGGATCGACGTCGTCCACGTCCATCGCCACCGTCGATCCATGCTCCTCCATGTCCGCGAAGAAGTCCGCCTGCACCGACTTCATCTCTCTCTCTCTCTCTCTCTCTCTCTCTCTCTCTCTCTCTCTCTGCGCGTGCCGAAAATTCGCCGGAGATTTTGAGCTTTTGAGAGTCGGCGAATATTCTAGGGAAATTTCTGCGTGGCCATCAATAAATAAAGATGATGTCACCAGATTGAAAGAATGAGGGAGAGTGCAAAATGACAAAAATATCCTTGATATTGGGGCTGCACTAGTACGGCGTCGTTTAGTCTCACGGTTCCCTCTCCTCGCCATTTGGTTACGAATGGAATCAAAGCCAAAAGCTTGAAAAACTTTTTGTATTAATGGAGAGGATAAAGAGGACGTGGCAACCAGAGGAGCTGCACATCGGCTGCTGCCTTGCTGCTGCCGGTGGCTTCAAATGGAGAGTGGCGGCGCCGCCCTCGGAGCCGGCGGTCTTCTCCTGCGGTCGAATCCGCCACCCTGCTTCCTCAGCTTCCACCGAAAGAGACCCCCGCCGCCGTGGAATTTCAAAGCCACGAGATTTTACTGCTGTTGTTTTCACACCCTTCGCCGATCGTACATTGTCTCAGCCGGGAACGGTCGGCGGGCCTCCAATTCCGAGACCGACGGGTCTCAAGGATTGAACTTTAGGTTTCGAGGCCGGGACAGAAACGGTAGTGCAGACGATGATGTAGGAGAGGAAAGTGGAGGAGGCGGAGGAGGAGGAGGAGGAGGAGGGTATAAATGGAAGAGAAAGAAGCGAAAGTGGTGGTCGGATGAGCCGCTGGAAATGGAAGAGAATGAAGAGGAGGTCGGGATTTTGGAACAAGCTATTGATAGTATTTGGATTTTAAAGGTGAGAATTCATCTAACTTCAACTTAAAATCCATTTTCATTTATTGCTTAACAATTCATTTCTGTACTTCTTTTTGATAGTATAGAGTACTTCTATGTGATAATTGTTTAAAAATCGTATTGCTTATGCAAATATGGGGCCATTCAGCTGTTCCCTATAAGCTAAAGCCTGAACTCTTGGGATTATCTGTAAGTCTAGCTGAACAAACAAGAGGAAGGCAGGCACCACTTTGCATCAATTACAGGCCTCCAAGAAGGGACTTTGCGAGCAAGATTAACTCCTTGCCTGTAATAAGAAGACACAATTGACCCTTAAATTAATAGCAGACTGAACAATTCTAGTATGATTTAATCTACCAATGGTATGATTTTGGTGCCTTCAAGGGGGGGGGGTCTTTTGTTTTACTGCACAGCTAGAGAAGTCAGGGCCTTCCCCTTCTTACACATGAATGTATTCCTAAAAATAACCAAAGGAAACTTTATACCCTCTTCTGCTTCTTCCAAAGCTCTGCTGCTTTATTGTGATGCATTTTTTTAATGCTCTTGCTCATAGACTGTCTCGTTGCGGTCATAACTGTGTAATGCTTAGCATCCTTGGTGTTGTTCTTTCTTTGAAGAATGTATGCAGTACTGTTGTTCCTTTAGATATGAGCATCTGATATGATAGTTCTGGTGATGAATCTGATATTAATATTTCAGAAATATTGTTTTTCGTGTGATCATATAATCTCTATATGTCAGAATGCTTTTTCTGTTTGGTCAGTGTAGGTATTCAAATCCTATGGTTGGACACTTCCACCCATCCTCTTATCAATGCTGCTGGCCACTGGCCTAAAAGCCTTTCTCGCAGCATTAGCACTACCAGTTGTTCAGTCACTCCTGACTTTTGTGTTTCAAAAATTGTGGGGAAGGAGTAAAAGAAAGCCAAAACAAAAGGCGAGAAAGAGGAGGAGACCATCTCCGAACACTATCAATGATACCAACATGGATGATGAAGAGCAAGATGAAGAGGGTACAAAGCAGGAAAAGGTGCGTTATCAGTCCTGGGCAGTTGGTGACAATGGGTCAGTTAACCAGGATGTCAAAGATGTGCCCTATTTTGGTGGATGGGATGAACTGGACAGAGTGGGATCTATGCGGCGCCCACCTCAAATGGCAGGTCGGTCCCACAAAAAAACATCAATGAAGGACAAGTTGAGCCAAGGGGGAGCAAATAGTGATATGCCCTTGCTCTTGAGATTGTTAATTGCTGTTTTTCCGTTTTTGGGTTCTTGGACTAAAATGCTTTGATTTCTATCATTTAGAGCTTGAACAGAACACATTGACTTCAATTCTTTTTCCTTGCACGCATTAAGATTACGGCCAGGAATTCAATGTGTTGTATGCTCCACTCCGGCTGGAAGAAACTCGAGAAAAAAATCTCAGCAACTAGAAGTGGCCGCAACTTTAAATCAGCAGTTACCAGTTACTACTAGCAACCAAAATCCTAATGATGGCTTCTGCGTGAGGCAAGGGGTTTCCATTTGAGACAATGCATACAGAAATTTTGCACTGTATACCTTATTGTATACTGTTGAACTGTAATCATTTTTTTGGCATGCCGTTTACTTCCATACGGAGTACAGAATTGAAATTATTTAGAGGTTTCCTCTTAACCCTTGTGCTATGATATGGCGTTATTGGCGTAGTCCATGAGCTGATGAAGTTCCTTACTAGATCAGCGTGCTACTCCCTCAAAATGGTCCATAATGGAAGCAGGGCCACTCTGCAGATTTTATCCATGATAGGCTGAGAAAGCTAAATGTAGAGGAATCTTAGGAGCAAAACATTTGGTTAACGTTTAACCATTAGTATTTGAAATGAATATGAACCTCTTTCAATTGATCTGGTGGATACTCGGCGTCGCATAAGCATTTCATTCGAGACGAAAAATATTCTGTTAAATAATCGTGCCAAACCAGGGACGAGAGTCCCAAAAACATGTTTTAACGAGCAGCACGTCTATATAATCTAATGAATGCTCTCCTAGTCCCGGTACAAACGAAAAAGTATTATCCGACCTGTCGCCTCAGTGTAAAGAATATTAGCAGTGGACGTGATGCTTCGGCATGCAAATACTCCAGCTTCTTGTAGTTTAATGTCTTAATGAGATTTTCTAAGACATGTAACGGTCATTTTATATTATGATTGTTTTCATAGTTATGTTGCTTGGAGACTGGATGATCTTTCAAAGCCAAAACGCGCTTGCAAACTACAATATAAATCCTGTAATTATGGTAGTGCCAAGATCGAATCATCATCTTCGCCTTCTGTCACCAAGGAAAACATTAGAGCGATAAAACAGATAAACTAGCCGTCAGAACGATTCGAAGAAATGGGGAAGCGTCAAGAATCTGGCACACTCCGTTAATCCACGCAATTGAATGATGAATCACAGACAGCTTTATCGGATGAAAGGGGCTGATCTTCCAAACACTGAAGAAATGCCAAAAGATGCGTACGTAGGGAACAACAATTGAACCTCAATGTATGTAGAACATAGGAAACCATGCGTCAAATACGCGACATGATCCTGGATCGTAACTGGGGAAAGGATAACAAGGTGGAAGTGGGGTGCTTGTGCACGGGGTTTAGCAACCTAGACGACTTGGCTATGCACTTGCCACAACGTGCACCGTGCACCCATGCCCCCAAGAATATCAATCCAGCACCAGGTGTGACTTCAACATATATTGCTAAGAACAATGACGCCAACTACAGATATCATTGTTGTATGGCAAAACTATTTCTGCAAACATTGATTTATAATTTATAAGCTGCAAAGAGCTTGAACTATCTGCAAAATTGGATTTAGAAGTTGAAAGCCAAAGCAAGAAAACTTTAAAGGACTATTCTACTCGTTGAACCCTTTTGGCATCTTCTTCTGTTTCCTCCGTTGATTACGCAAACCTGAAAAGAAATATTTGGGTGCATCGCGTATTAGGTGGCATATAGGGTGAAAGGAAATGCTGAAACAATAGACTAGGGATAAAGAAAAAGTGAACAAAGTAATACGTTTCTTCTCTTCCTTTCTTTTCCTCTTCAAATTATCTATGAATTTTCTCTTGCCTACCATCTCTTTCAAATCCATGTGAACCTGAGAGAGAGAGAGAGAGAGAGAGAGAGAGGGTGAATATCAAGCTACACCTTATTGGCCATGTGAGTAGAGAAACATCTGATTAAAAACATATAAAGTTTAATTCCTTTATTTGCTATAGGCATATTGCCAAATCTCCGGCATTGCAATAAATGTGAGCCTTTCCAGAATTATGCAATACTAGGTTATTAACAGCCAACAGCTTGGCAGTGGAAACATTCATCTATTCTGGTAAAACTAGCCTATAATGAAGCAATCATGAAAAGAACTAGCAGAAGAATCGGCATTAAAGAGGTGGGCCATAAAACACAAAATGTAGAGATCATGAGGGCAGAAGAGTAATTATACTGAATATCTATACCTCATGACCAGCACTTCTAAGCGCCTGAAGTGGCTCCACACAATCCTGACCAATAACCACCAATTTCCTCCTTTTGTTCTCTCCCAAATTCATACCATTGCCCAACCTTTGCCTAGCTAATTCTTCAAATTGTTGTTGCAGGGCAGGTGAGACACCAGCCTGTGAGAAAGAGATAAAAGTCAGTCAAGACTGATATACTACATAATTTGTCTTGATAAATGATGAAAAACCACAGGGGGGTGATCTAGGCATCGACTGAAGTCAAGAATAAAAAATTGAATAACCGGGATTGCAGGTCCTGCCTCTACTGTCTCCAGCAGAGGACTGTAAATGCAAACATGGTTCTTCACATAAAAATGAAAAAAAAAAAAGGCTCATGTGATGTATTACAGAATTAGAACCAGTAAAGAACTCCCGCTGACAGATAAAAACTTGTTTTGGGGCTTAAAAAGCTTTACAATCCTATGGATTAAAAATCTACATGGGATTGAAAAGGTTACAGATAATGTACCAAAGATGGCATGCATTCGACTGGTCAAGGTCTGACAGAAGTATGTGTCCTTTAAGAGTTGCTAATCCAATATGCCATTTAATCACAAGCACTAAGATTTATTAAGAACACAAGAACATGGTCGGCTGTTAAGCAGAACAAGCACATAAGGTGTAACAATCCGGCATGTATTTTTTTGTACATCGTTGGTCAGCAGTGTGGGTAATCAGACCAATAGCAATCAAAAGAGGTTTGATGTAAATTAACAAAGACTAGCAAATAATTACCCCTGCCAAATAGCGATGTGAAAATGACCTCGGTTGCAAAGGACGTGAAAGCAGTGAATTGAGCTCCTGAATTTTAACATAAGCAAGAAATTAATGCTCTTTTTGAACAAAATCACTTGATAGATCTATAGAAACAACAATTCAATTGAGAAATTCTTCAAAACAAACTTGTTGTAACTTCTTCAATTGAATGGAGGTGACTTTCTTTTGCTTATGGTTGTTAGCTCTTTCTTCCTCACTGTCATAATTTTCCACAGTTAACTCAAGTGTTTCCGCATTCCGTTCAAACCAGGTTTTCTTAGCCTTTTCCTGCAGGCAAGTATACGTGCAAGAAGTTAAACAAGAGCTTTATCTAGCAAAACATGTGTAAAATTAATAGGCTAACAAAATAACTCAAGTTGCACATGTTGACATTGAGAAAGTTAAAAAGATAAATTCTCCAATAAAAAAAACTGTGACAATGAGCATATTGAGAATTAACACTTTCATATAATCAAATGAAAAGAGGATTCATACTTGAGACTCCTTTCGTGTAATATTGTCTATTTGACGTGCAAGAGACAACCGTTTCATAACTTCTGGCATGTATGACTCCTCTAAAGGAAATCTCTGGAAACTTTCCTGTGCAAAGAGAAATGAAAGCCAAATAAAAACATATGACCCATAAAATTGATGTGAAAAAGAACACCAAGTTGTACCCTTAGCCATAGCACATTGAAGGATAACAATCAGGAATATTAAGATCAATTGCCTTATGAGTTAAAAGTACACAATTTTTTATTGAGTAGCAATTTCTATTCTTCACCTAATATATCCAATCTTTGTATCTTTTGACTGGCTCTCCACCATAGAATCAATAATCTAGACCCTAAAACTTATATATCAGCATTTTGCTAGAACTGAAAACTTCCATTTAAAAGCTAAAAGCCATCACCTTTGAAAAAGATTTGCACAAAGAGGCAAATTTTGATGTTTCCTTTGGTGAAATTAAAGCAATGCTACATCCATCAGTAAAAGCCCTAGCAGTTCTTCCACTTCTGTGAACATAAACCTAGCAGAAAAAAATTGAATTTAATGAACTAAAACATGAGAGAGAGAAGGGGGAGAGAGAAAGAAGAGAAATTTTTTATGAAAACATAGTTAAAAAGCATCCTTGTTTATACTTACTTCTGCCGAATGTGGAAGCTGATAGTGAACAACAGTTCGAACACCAGGAATATCAAGGCCTCTTGCAGCAACATCAGTAGCAACAAGTATACCATGTTCATTTGTACGAAAACGATCAATTGCCTGTATTAAGCACAAGACGGGCAAGGATTTGAAACTGAAGGAGAGAATGCGAACATTTAACAACAAATAACAGTTTAACTGGGAAATGTTACTCATGCTGAATAACCTATTTCATATTTTTCTATCAGTTTCTTTCCAGAAAAGAGATTGCAAAGTTTTGATTCATGATTAAAAAGGATGATTCAGAAGAAGTTGCCAACAACATTATAAAAATTTTGAGCCAGTTGCAGAGACAAATCAAATAATTAGTTGATATTCCAGCAAACCAGCACACATGATGAAGAAAAGACAATTTCCAGCCTCTTGTGATAACAGGCACCTGCTATTGATGCAAAGCATTCATTCTCCACATAAACAGCAATATACGTTCCATGTAATAAGCCTGAAGATGTACCTTGAGATTGGATCTTAAAGTAGCACATATAACTAGAAATTTTTCATGGCATATCAATCTATCAAATGCTTAGGACAACAGCATGCATTGGGAGTTCAGCATAAATTACAGAAAATTTCTTCCATTCACCTACAATAATCACTATTATGCTTACATCAAATTTTACTTTCTACTAAAAGGAGCCAAAAATCTGCTCCCAATAGTTTGGCCATACTTTTTGGTAACTAATTTGATAGTGATCCATGTTCATAGTCTTCATTAACTAAGGCCATACACTGCACTTGTATTTGATTTATAAGTTACCTCATCATGATCTAAGGCACTGGCTCTCATCTATATTAAGATTAAAGGAAAAAAAAATTATATGTATTCGCATTCAAAACCTTTAAACGAGCTCGTTGCTGCATCTGAGCATGAAGTGTCCAGATGTTGACACCAAGAATGCGTAGAAGGGCAGAAATATGGCGCAGAGCTGCAATTGATGTACAGAAAACAATTGTCCGACCTTGGCCATGCACACTCAATATATAGTACAGGTGAGCATCTTTATCTTCTTCTGTGCATCTGCAATGTCATTGAACTAAGAAGTGAGAAAAACAATTCATGATAGCTTATTGAATAAATTAGTGTCATATACATGACAAGACAAATTTTGGGATTAAAGTTTTTTTGTTGTAGTATACAAGACATGATCGATGGTGCATACTCAACAAATGATTCCTCAAGCTTATCAGCTAGGATTGATGTCTTTGTCAAATCAATGATGGCAGCATTAGGTTTCATCCCTGCACGCTCAGACAGAGTTTCTATGGAATTAATTTCATCAACCTTGGAATGATTTAATTTTGGTGAACCACGCTTTAGCTTTTTGCGAAAGTCAGCAGACAATGCAATAGTTGCAGAAAAAACAAAAGTCTGTCTTTTCTTCCTTTGCAAGCTTGAAAATGTAACACAACTTTCTGTATTTTGAGAATGCTCTTCAACAGAACTGCCGGTGATAGGCAACATGTCGATTATTGATTGCAACTCACGAAAATGTCCATTTTCAATCATTCTATCAGCCTCATCCAGCACAAAGAATGATAATGAATGCAACTGCAGAAACAAGACATGGGATCACATAACACTTCTAAGTCACACTATTTCTGCATAGATGAGAAATACAAAACTTAACAAAATCAATTTTGGATAAAGTTGCAAGAATGCATGTTTCCAAATTGGAATTAGGAATAGAATTTCAATACTCTTTTCAAATTTGGGAGGTAAATGCTGAGATAGTGGTAAGGAAAATTCCAGCTTGAGATTTCACAATGACATCAAATGTGCAGCATGCAACAGAACTAACCTCAACAACATGATTCTCTCCGCCAGACATAAGTTCCCACAACCTCCCAGGGGTCCCCACAACAATCTCAGGTCTCAATTTCAAAAGCCTTTCTTGCTTCTCTGTAGACATCCCACCAACAATGGGAACAACCCTTATGTTGATACCCTTAGCCACTTCCTTAAGATGATCAGTAACCTGAATAAAGAAAGCAAAAGACTCAACAGACAGTTCAATCTACCAAAAGCCAACATTCATGTCACCTCGAGCAAGTTGGAAAAATACATAATTGTGCTCAGGCACTCAGCACCTTCTATACAACAATGCAAAGGACAAGATCACCATTTTCAAAAAATATGAGCCATCAAATAGTATCCTTTAAATTTCATTCTGGAAGTCGGAAATCTCGCTTTGTAAACATGTAACAAACGTGCAATGCTGAGAAAAACAAGTTTCTAATTCTAAAATTCTTGAAGACCAAATATGTGACAAGCAAGAAATGAAATGCAAACACCACATTTGGAGGTGAGCATCTCTTTTAGAACCTTCATCACCCTGTCACTACTATCCTAAATGATTGGTAAAATCATCAACAATACAAATTAAATGAATGTGAACCAGCAAAGATTTTGGCTTGTGTGGGCCATTTAGGATATAAAGATTTTGGAGTGAAAATGTAAGGCTCTTAACAAAAGAGACAAACCTGACTGCATTAACATTTACATAGCACTAGAGCACTCAAACAATTCTCAATCCCTCATAGCACTCAATCAACTGTGTACTTGAGAAAAGAGAAGCAACAGGATGCCTACCTGAAGGGCAAGTTCCCTTGTAGGAGTAATGATAAGAGCACGCAAAACACCTTTTGGAGCAAACTTCTCCACTTCCTCCCCCGTCTCTACAAACACATTTGCAGCCTTATCCCGTTCTTCTAGGAGTCGTTGCAAAATAGGCAAACCAAAAGCAAGTGTCTTGCCAGAACCCGTTTCTGCAGCACCAACTACATCCTGTAACATAAATGCCCAGCCCTGACTACCAGACCAAACACTAGTATTCACCAAGCAAACCTAAGTGCATAGATTTGACTGACCTTCCCTTGATGAGCTGCAGCTGGTATACAAGCTTTTTGTATTGGAGTTGGTTCCTTGAAGCCAAGCCTATATATTGATTTCATGAGCAAAGGATGAAGTCTCAGTTCATTCCATGCATAAAATTCAGCCTCATCGACTGACTCTCCTTCAAGATCCTCCTTGCCATTGCTAACTATAATGACAATCATGCAGCACACAGATTGACAAATTCCCTCTTTAGAATCCCCAAAGTGAAAAGCTACCTCACATGATACAAACATATACAAAAATTGAAAAAAGTAGAAAATTGATCCACAAAACAGTAGTTCTCATCTTCCTAACATAGCCCAGTTCAACATTTGAACCCAATAATAAGCATACCAAGTAAAATGTGCAACAAAATGTCTTAACACAAATCCCATAGCCAAATCGATACTGAGAAACACATGACTTAAAAAAACACTAACCAGCTGCTGATTCCTCATTTTTCTGAGTTACATGTGCCTTATTTTTCTCCTTCTTGTTCCTTTTCTTCTTCCTCTGCTTTTTCTTGTCCACATAGTTCTCCTCCTCTACTTTCTCTTCAAAACCATCACCAGCATCATTGGGCTTCTGTTTCTTCAGCTTAGTTTTTCTCTCTGGCTTCCCCTCCTCAAGTTTTGGGATCACCAAACCATACTCAGACTCATCAATCTCCTCAAGTGAATAGAAACCTACACTTGGACAGTATAAGGAGAGGCTAAAAATAAAAATCAGAAATCAATTAAAAAAAAAAATCAAACCGCTCAACTTCTGAGTACAAAGTCTCGAACATATATATATATATATATATATATATATATATATATATATTTTAAATCCCTTCATTGATTTTGAGCATTATATCTACAACTTGATGAATAATTCAACCATGATTGATCGTCAGTCATCGTCCATTAAAAATATCTGCCACTATTTGGCTTACTTTAAAAGGGTGAACCGAAATTTGAATAATCCCATCCAACGAAAAAGAAGAAAGGGAAAAGGATAAACATTTTCAGTGCACAGCAGGGAGTCTAACAAGTTGAAACTAACAGCACCTCTCTCTTTTCTTTTCCCCTAAACTTCCCATTCAGTCATTGAGAAATAATTAGCGCACGAAATGAAGAAAGCTTGAAGGTATGTACGATGTAGTCTATTTGAAAAGTACGACCACGAACCAATAAATAGTAACCTTAAACCCCACAAAATCTCAAAACCAATAAATAGTAACCTTAAACCCCACAAAACCTAAAATCTAACTGTTAGGTAGATGCCCAATTGCGTCAAAAATAACTCTACGGAGAGAGAAAGAGAGAGAGAGAGAGAGAGAGAGAGATGGGGGCAGAGAGAACCTCCTTCGAGCTCGTTGGAGCCGTCGAGGACAGAGAAGGGATCGTCTTCACGGAGGGATGGCTTCCAACGGAGTGAGTCGACTCGGTCGATTACTTGATCTTGTGGAGTTCGCTTTCTCTTTCCTCTTCTTTTCGAGGGTTTGGTGATGAGTGGCGGTCGTAGCGGCAGCGAGGCGGCGGCCATAAGGCGGAGTTCGCTTTAGACAGCCGAAGCGAAACTAACTGCAGAGAGCGATGCCCTCTTTCTTCGCCTCCCTAAAACGAACGTTATTGGATTTTTTTTTTCACCTGAAAAGAGGGTTTTTGTTTTAATTGAAAAATAAAGAAAACATATATTATATATATATATATATTTGTTTATTTATTTATTTATTATGCTTTTTCTCACAATATTTATAATTCTCTCTCTCTCTCTCTCTTAGTGTATATCTTTTTTTTTTTTTGAGCAAAAATATCATGTGTTTTTTCAGGAAAAGGCAATTTGCACTTTAAATAAGATAATAAGAGAACAAGAAAAAAAAAAAGAAGATAATTTCAACAATAAAAGAGAATTTATAAAATTACTCCACATTTTTTCAAAATTAATTTAAATTGGTCAAATAGGTTGGCATTCACACATTTACAGGGAACATTCAGTTTGGACACGGAGCAAAGACAAAAACTCAGTCATCTTAAAATTACTACATTTTTTCAGTTTCAACCTTCACTTGTATATTAGTTTTATGTTTTCTAATATTTGCTGATATTTCGTTGTACAAAGGTAATTTTCTCACCACATCATTCACATGCCCAATAAAAATAAAAAATAAAAAAATGACTACCAGATAGTTTTTTTTTTGGCTCCTTATTATTATGTCACATAATTGCCCAATCCCATGTTTTTTTTTTATTTTTTTTATTTTCCTTACATGACATCATATCACTGATGTGCAGTTATTCGGTAACTTGGGAGAACAGCTTGAGTAATTATGTTGAGATTAAATTTCACATTTTATAGAACATTTAGAAAGTTAGAACTTTAAAGCCTCGAGCCTCATTCAAAAACTCTACCCTTATTTGTCGACAACGTAATTAGATCAAAAAGACTCGGATTTCAATCATAGAACAAAGTCCACGAGATTAACCTATTAATAGTATTTGTTATATATATATATATATATATTCATTTTTTAATATAACAAACTCATTATTTTGTATTGTATATATATTTTTAATTAAATTTTACTTAAATATATTATTTTATATATATATAATATTAAATTAACTTGATTTATTTTTTAATATAATTAAATTAAAAATCTCCTTATCCTTAAAATATCTTAAGCTTATCATTGCCCAAAATTTGTTTTTCTTTTCCCTATTAGAATTGGCTTAATTTATGGGGTTTTGCTCCCGCGGTTGACAGTGGTTCTAGAGAGAGCGAGAGAGAGAGAGGGGGGGGGGGAGGGAGAGAGTTTTAACGGTCCTGTCTGTGAATATTGAAATCTTAATCCATCGACTACTTTTTCTGGCAGTTTTTATGTTGTAATGACAATGCATTTGCCAAAACTTCGTGGTGTTTTCGGGGTGTAGAGATCGACCTCTTTTCCAATAACTCCCTTGCATGATGTATGGCGTTGAAGCCCCAGGAAGCTAGAAGTCAACAGTAGGTGGGAATCCAGTAAAGAAACTATCCACCCCTCCCCTCCCCTCCTCAAATGACACACGTTTTGGTGCCTGGACTTAGATTTGAGTTTGTTTTGCCATGCATTGGGCCTTCGGAACAGGCAGAATGTGATGGAATAATCGATTATCCTGCCGCTTTGGTGACATGATCAGCGATAGCTATTTTTTGTTGTTCGTGTATTTTGTATTGTGCAGTGTCCATCGTTCCCGGTATCTGGCGGTCGCAAGTTGTAAAAGAACACGTGTGAATGAGAGTGGGGATGGCTGATCGGGAAAAAAGTAATGTCATACGCCCACCGTGGGGCTCGAACCCACGACCACAAGGTTAAGAGCCTTGCGCTCTACCGACTGAGCTAGACGGGCTTGTTGGGGTTCGATCGTCATTTTAAAATATATTAAATAAATATAGATTTAATTCTGGCTCCACTTGACTTGAGCTTCTACGGTTTGATCAAGGCGCGCCAAAGCCTTCCAGCGGCAGTTGAGTTCGAATTTAACTCCTGAAACTTAAAACCGATCGGTTCGTGCCACGTCATCTTGCAGCCCCGCGAGAGAGTAATCGTGTCTTCCTCCGATTGGCTGTTCGCTCTTTCTTTAAATTTTTTCATTTCCACGTTGCGGAGCGAGAGACAGAGAGAGAGAGAGAGATTGACGAGAACCAACATAAGCTTTAAGAGAGAGGAAGGAGAGAGAGAGAAAGAAACAGAGAGATAGAGAGAGAGAGAGAGAGAGAGAGGGAGAGAATGAGTGATCTTTGCGAAGAACACGAAATAATCGACATCAACGGCAACGCCCCAGATCAAGAAGATATCCAAGAGGCGTCCATTGGCTTCAACCTCCTCCGCCTTGACAGCTTCACCGACAACCGCCACCGCCACCACCCTCCTTGCACCACCTGTGGCTGCTCCGGCTCTTTCCTTCCCCCCACCTCCACCGCCACTACCACCGCTAATCCTCCATCCTCCACTAAACGCCGTTCTCCGGACTCCACCTCTCCTACCACGGACCCACAAGAGCAACAACAACATCCCAAGAAACCCAAGAAACTCTTCGCCGACCCCCCTGAAACCACCACCTCCGGTTCTCTCCGCGGCTTCTCCAAGATTCCCCTCCCTTTCAACCTGTCTGGATCATCCAACTCTGCCCACGTCAACTACCACCCTCTCCTCCGCCGCTGCGCTTCTGATCCTACTAACCCACCGGTGGCCGCGTCTGACTCTGGTACTGGTGGCGCAGCAAACGTGGTTCCTCAATCACCGCCAGAAAGCGCCAAGACTGCGGGAGCCAATGGAGTGTCTACTCCGGCATCCAAAGGAAGTGCTTCTCTGCCTCCACGGCCGCCGTCCATCAGGAGGACCGTCTCTGATCCGTCTCCCAGCAAGAGCTTTTCTCGGTCATCCAGTTGCAATGACGATGAGGGTTCCAACTATCAGGTTATTATCTTTAATATGTTAATTTTAATTGCTCTTGATTTCTTGCACAATAAAATTGTTTTTTTTTTTCTTTTAAGATTTTTAAGCAAAAGCTGTAGTCTTTTGCATTTTGAGGCCTGTGATTATTGTTCTTTTTTGTTGTTGGGTTTAGGAAGGGTTTTTCAAATTGCAGGTACCGTAAGCACTCGTGATTCTTTTGGGAAATTGGGGATCTTTTTGGAATTAATATAAACCTCAGGGTTCTAATTTGAGGTGTCAATTGATTGGTTATAGCAGTGGCTGAAGAAGATGAGGGATTGCATGAAGCAGATGAGCCAATGGTGGGATGAATATATGCCTGATGAAGTGATGGGTGGAGACGAAGAAGAAGAAAATAAACCAACTGAAGATAGTACTATCAAGGCAATAAACGTATAATGCTTCCTTGTCTTGAATCAAGAAAAGATCTTGCATTTCATTCTTCCAATTGGTTTTCCAATTGGTTTTATTTTCTCTTTTTAGTGCTGTATTGAATGAAATTGGATTCACATTAGAATGCCTTTTGTTCTGTCTTTGGTGCAGGATGATTTGGCGACTGATTTTGAAGAGGCTGTTAGTGTGGAAAGAGCTGGGGAATGCTTTATCATCAACTTCAAGTGTCCCTGCGGCAAAGGATATCAGATCCTTCTCTCTGGAAGGTGTTGTTACTACAAGCTGTTGTAGATTGTGGCAGGTAATGGCCTCAAAGCCTACCCTAGATTTCTGGACCCTGACATCTTTCGGAACCAATTCCCTAACAGAAACTTGGGTTCTCAGATTATAGTTTTCTTTTATTTTCCCCTTATTTTCTTGATATTCATGTAGGTGTTTCCTGCACAGTGCAAAGTCTTCACGTGGTCATAAACATTCTTTTGGCTAGTCCTTTTCTGAAGTTGTTCACATGAAGTTTGAGTGTTGGTTTTAGGTAGTATTAGCTTTTGTGAATCCTCATTCATCCGGTTCAATTGTGTCATAAGGAATCAATTAGGACTTTTATTTCTGTTCATAGGATAGGACTAGGAAATAAAGATTCTATGAAGTGCTAAGATGGGAAGATGATGTATGTAGATTGTTGAAAATTACAAATTTTTCTTGAAATTGTAAATGCATGATTTTTTTTTTTTCCCATTCGAGCTCTTGAATTTTTTTGTCCTGATTGTTTCTCCGTTTTCTCCTTTTTCCGGTTCTGCAGTCTTGGTTTGAGTATATGTTGTTTTTGATTAGTAACATTCGTAGATTTACAGTTTTACTGGGACAAATTTTTTAAGCTGTCATGGAGTAGTCAAAAGCCATTTCCATGGGCATTTAAATGTTGAACTTGTCCAGAAGGTTTTCCTTTTCTGCAACTATATGCATCCTAATTGTCTTAACCATTGTCATACCCCATGTCTGTCTCTGGCTAATGGATCGTTGAGAATGCGGTCAGCTGCTGGCAAGGATATGTTGAACTGCCAGCCTCGCTGTTAGACAGGTGGAGTTAAACTAAACCAAAATAGCACCTTCTTCTCTGCCCTAAAATTTATGGGTTTAATGTTTTAAATGTTTCTCTATGTTAGTCTGTTCTGTCAAACTGTCCAGAAATTTGAAATGCAAAATTGCTCTTGGGAGATCATTTTCCCCCTTTTGTTCCTTTATGTTCTTTTAGTAGAAAGCAAGTTTTTTCTTCGAGCTGGTTTGGAAACCTAAAGAAACCATGATGATTTTATTTTTCGTATAATTGAATAATGATGATGTTATCTAGTTTGACAATTCACAGAGTAAAGATGTCATTTGGTTTGAAGCAAGGCTTTTTAAGAGGCTAGGCTGGAAATGCAGGATTGCATCATATGTTCTTTGGTTTTAAAGGTGCCTCTTTGTTTGTACCTGCTATGAGTCCTAAGTGTAAACAAGAGAGAAACTATTTTGTCATCAATGGATTTGTTAAGGATGAGTTTTCTTTTCCCCAATTGTTCTATCTTTATTTGTGGTCACTAAAGCAAACTAGAAGATGTCTACATTATTATCTACAGTTTCTGTCTTGTAATGCTTTTATTTTTGTATCCGTATATCCATCATTTTCACATCATTTACTTTGCGTTTCCATTCCAATACAAGCATAGATCATGTCTTACTCTACTTTTCTGCTACCTGGTGCATTGTTTGCTGAGGCTAACAGGTTGGGTTGACTCCTTATATTTTTGGCATAAATTCACTTCAGTACAAAAAATGTGGCATAGCTGGTTTTATTATTGAAAAACTTAAGGGTGCTTTTGTTGCGGCCTGTCTAACATTGCCGGCACCACACAAGTTGAAGTATTTACCTTGTACTGAGCCTTAATTTAACGAGTTGAGTGCCAGCCAGTTGGACCAAGCTTAAACCTCAACGAAAATTTCACTGGTCGATTTTTTTTTTCCTTTTGTCTTTTCGGGTGTTATAAACGAATCAGGACGATGCTGCCATGAGTGTTGCATAGGCATCTCAAGTTTTCTCTGTTTAGCCATATAATACCACTCTTTTTGGTTTCCTTTCTTTTTTTTTTCCTGCTTATCTGTCAATGACATAAATAGCAGTAGCTGCGATTGGTGTGTATGCTGTACATGGCTACCTACAAAATCTGATACCGGCTTCCAGGATCTTACATCCAAATTCTTCCAATCTGTCCATAGTTTCACAAAGGGCTCCCCCTCTAGCATGCAGTGTTTGTCACCAAATATGTCTTGCTGGGATATGCTGAAGCCATCTTAGTGTTTTTACTTTGCCCAATCCGTATCATGGTCCTCGAGCGCATGTGCACTAGCTCAATTCATGACCTGTCCAGTCGTTGGAAAGTGGCCAGAGACTCAACCACCACGGTTAGGATCTTAATTGCAAGCCTCCTGGGTACTTTTCGGTAATGTGGTGGGCCCCACCAACCCACCTCTCTTATCGTTATTATTATTATTTTTTAATTTTTTGATACGACCTCCGTCTTATTCGTTCGTGGAAATCTAGTGTTCCTTCTTCTTTGGACGATAGACAAGCGGGTTTTGCCATCTCATGTTGGCCTCTTGTCCATGCTCCAACCTCGCCGCATTTGTATCCTGTTTGGTCAAGCTTTGCATAGAAACCTTAATTCCATATTTTCTAAACCATCCAGTTTCATCGGGATATTTCTTGTCACCTTGAAGAACCATGGTTCCTTCATTAATCTGTGCTAAAAATCCAATCCTGACAGTCATTCCTCAAGACCCAAGAATCTCCTTGTACCTTTCCAAGTTGTGCCTGTCCCGCTGGAAGCCAGTTCTGCGCTCTTTCCTCAACCTGGACCCCAGCACCATTAACAAGCCTGTACAATCCATAGCCCACCCTTTCGGCCAAATGATAATAACCCCAAGTGATTTTTCTCCCAAGAAAGGCAAAATATGCAGGTGTTGCGAGGAAAAGAGAAGTTGCGGCGCCCAAGTAGCAGCCGGCAGATGTTGGTTTTGTGTGGATTTGGATATTGGGTTCAAGGTTTGAGGTGCTTTCCGTGGCTGGCTCTCAACTTCCACATGGCTCACAATCTCAACGCCCGTTCATCCCTGTTGCAGCTTCTCCAGAACTCGGGTAATCTCGCCTTTGTGGCCAAGCCTCTCTATGGTATCCTCTCGGATGCTATTTACATTGGTGGTGCTCACAGGATCCCATATATTCTTATTGGAGGTCAGTCATGATCTATCACGTTGGTCTTGTTTATTTGACTTTATTCCTGATTCTCTTCTTCTATATTGATTCATCGACCTTTTTTTTTCCTCATAATTTATAAGTGCTATTTTGGAGATTGCTCTGCAATCTTCGTATGATTCTTAATATGTTGCCTCTGGTGATTTCAAACTATTTTGGGTTAATTTATGTTGTTTTCCCTGCGCTAGTCCAGATTTAAGATTCTGTTAATTTGCGTATCTCCCGTGTCTGGACAATTGGAACTTTATGTTAGAATTAATATTTAGATTTCTCATATCAGTTAATAGATTTTGTTCACTTGTGCTGGATTTGTTAAGTCTCAATAACTGCTTCAATGCTAGCCATTTTCTTTATGGTGGCAGATGTATTGGAATAAAGACTCACGTAGAAATCAGCTTTTAGTCTGTCTGCAGGTGATATCTTGGGGGCAGCTGGCATTGATCCCTTTTGCACGTGAAGAATTTACAGCCTTAATGGCATGTATCCTTCTGAGCAATCTGGGAGCATCAGTCGCAGAGGTTGCAAAGGATGCCCTTGTTGCAGAAAATGGCCAGAAACACAAGATGGGAAGCCTCCAGTCTTATGCATTCATGGCTTCAGCGGTGGGTGGAATCCTAGGCAACTTACTTGGTGGCTATTTATTGCAAAGAACAGCACCAAGAACCATGTTTCTCATATTTGCACTTGTGTTATCTCTTCAACTTGCACTTTCATCAACAGTTAGAGAGGCATCTCTTGGTTTGTCGCAACCATCAGACCACAATCTTGTAAAGAAACCAGTTTGGGAAAGCATCAAAAAACAGCTGAATGATCTCAAAACGGCGTTACATGATGATAACATCTCTCGGCCGCTTTTTTGGCTTATAGCATCTATTGCTATGGTCCCTGTTCTGTCAGGTTCTGTCTTTTGCTATCAAACTCAATGTCTACATCTTGATTCTACAGTCATTGGAATGTCCAAAGTGACTGGTCAGTTGATGCTTCTTTCCATGACTGTGCTTTATGACCATTGCTGGAAAGAAGTGCCCATGAGGAAATTGATTGGTGCAGTCCAGTTTCTGTAGGCTTCTTCTCTTCTTCTCGACTTTGTTCTGGTGAGACAGATCAATCTTAGACTGGGAATTTCCAACGACGTTTTTGTCTGTTGCTTTTCGGGCTTGGCAGAAGCACTGGCACAATTTAAGCTTCTTCCGTTCTCAGTGCTAGTCGCGAGTTTATGTCCACAAGGCTGTCAAGGATCTCTCACTTCGTTCCTGGTCTCAGCTTTCTATTTGTCTACAATTTTTGGTGGGCTAGTGGGTGTTGGGGTAGCTTCTTCGATTGGAATAACGACTGTTGATTACTCAGCGCTGCTTTGGGGAGTTTTGACACAGTTCATTGCAGCATTATTGCCTTTAGGTTGGATTCATTATGTACCCATGTCCCAACACAATCTTGAGAAGGAAAGAAAGAGTGGTTCAATGTGTTGCAACCCTCATTGAGCTCGAGCACTTTTTCCATGGCAGTGCAACTTGGGCTATTTTGGGTACAAAATTCAAACGTTCTCACCACAAAAATGTTTCGATGTGTTATTTCTGTTTAGGACTCCGTTACAAGAATGGCAAGGAAAACTAATACAACATGCGAAACTATGATGTTTATGTGGACAAAATGAACAATTTCTCCCCGGTGTTGGCTAACCTGATCAAAATAAACATGCGAATTGGCCTGTGACAAGTGCCATGTGCGATGTGGACAAGAATGCTAAAATTAGAGGAACTGCAAAGTTCACATATTAATTTCATTTCGTGACGTTACTTATAAATAAAATAATGTTTTTTAATAATTTCTTTTTTGAAGAAAAAATAAAGTGATGTGAATAAAAATTAACGAAATGTGCAAATAAATGAAATAAAATGTGCATCGAACTAGTAAAAATTGCAAAACCATAGAATGCTGTTCTGTTTGCACTTTTTGTTCACCTTTTGTTTTCTTTTTTCATATTGAATTCAAACTATTTGCATATTTAGTTTGACCTCATACACATCGTGAATTTTTAACCAAAAAAAAAAAGAGTTAAAATTTTTTAAAAAATAAATGTTTTATTATGAGTGACGTTACTACATCGAATTTTGCCTATGTTTTATGAGTCCCAGTAATAAAAGTGGTTGAGAAATATGCCTAACCTGATTTGGCTCCCCCCCCCTCCCAAAATGAAGGGGTTAGACTAAGAAGTGGTTTATTTTATGAATATTCTTAGGATGATCTTTTTCCTTTTTATTGGATTTAAGGTTGTCGTTTTTTTTTTCTTCTTCATTAATCAATAACAATAATGTCACATATTTAACCTGGCAAGGCATGTATTAGTGCAGAGACTAAAGAAGTTGGAACAGTTCTCTTTCCGCTGTATTAAAAAAGAAAAAAATGGATGGATTGCTTTGAATAAAATTTGACCTTTGGGGGATTTCGAATGAATGGGGCACATGAAGTGGTTTTAATTAAAAAAGAAAAAAACGCCATTCTGGATGTTTAGGTCGTAGGAGGTTAACGTGACTGCATGGAAATTATCTGCCCATTCTCTTCCAACTCTCGTGCCCATTTTTTGATGTATATTCTTTCCTTCCATGTCCCAATCCTCATACCCACCATCAATGGCAGCAACAATAGGTCGGCCAGTTTGCAGCTCGTCCAAAATTAGCCCTAATTCTTTGGAATTATTCGGCTGATTAATGATTAACAAAAAGGATAATTTATTTTTTGTCACGTACAAATTTGAACCCTAACTCTAATTTATAACAATCTAATAAGTGATATGTGAATGTTCTTCTTTCTTCCAATTATGCTCTCTAGGAATCATCGTTGGCCAACTGGGGTTGTCTTCCCTAAACTAGTTCTTCACCTAAATAACTAAGAAGTGCCGTATTTAGAAGAAAGTGTCTCTCTTTAGACGACAAGGTGTTTCTCTTCCACAGAGTTGGAAGAATCACAAAAGTGAGTAACAGTAAATAGGTATGGTAGGCTCGGCGCGCATTAGAGCTTATGAGGGCAGCTATTACTTGTTGATTTCCCCACTTTCTTCTGCAATGTGTCGTCCTCTAACACCAAAATACATGCGGCGTTTTGTTAATCCTGTTGACAGTTTCAAATTCCACAAAACAGCTTTACATGATCTCATGCAAAATACTGACCCTTTTGTCTGCCAGACAGAGAGCGGTCTAAAAAGAAAAAGAGGAACCTTCCCAGACTTTCCATTACCATCTAGTTGAAATTGTCTGGCTTTACGTAAGTGGTAATGTTCTTTGAATGCGGTTTGATGCGCCTTTCAAATCGTTTGTCAAGTTCTTAATCAAACATGAAAGAAAGCTGTCTATTTGACACCTTAAAAGAATTGCGGACAATAATTTTAAAACTAGAGAGAGAGAGAGAGAGGCAGAGAAAGAGAAAGGAAAGTAGAAAACCAACTCCTCGAGTTGTGTATGGACCTCACAGTATGCTTAATTTACCTTGGTTACCTCAAAATTTGATCAATTTTTTGAGATAAAAACTGATTGTCAATTTTTAGAATATTCTCAATTTAAATTGTGTATTTTGATTTTCGTTAATTTAAGTCGTAAAATTCAAATTTTGGTTAATTTAATTTGCATACTTTTGATTTTGAACAATTTAAATTACAAACTTTTAAAATTTGATTGTTTTTAGATTAATTAATAATTATCCTTTATGTTTTTGTGTTAATATTTAAAATTGACACACAAATTTTATTTATGGTTAATTTGGGTTGTAGACTTTTTAATTTTTTTTATTCAAATTGATAAAATTGCACTGAAGAAACATATAGTAACAAAGGTCATTAATTGATCCAATTAACTGAAGTATAAAAGTACAAGACCTAAATAGTCAAAGTAACCCCGTATTAACGACAATAGCACTGGCGGTCCACACTCCCTCTTCTTCGTTCCCCAATTCCTTTACGCTTACGATATATTATATAATATAATAAAAACAGGGCTCGGCACTGAATAAATAAATAAATAAAACAACTAGTTGTTCTTTTTTTTTTTAATTTTTTAAATCATCTTTGGTAGTGTGTGTGTGTGTGTATATATATTCCTTCGATCTCATTCGAAGTTATACCTCACGTTGGCACGGCCTTAATTTATTTTAATTGAGCTTTTGTCGCCAAGAAGGCACTAAAAACAGGTTAAACTTTTTTTTTTTTTTGTAGATTTAATTTTTAACCGATCAACTGATATGAAAAATCTAACAAAATCAAAATTTTTAGTTAACTAATATTTTCTCAACTGAAAACTTCAATTCTGTTGTGACTTCTAAAATAGAAGAACCAAAAATTTTAGTTCAATTTGATTTTTAGGCTTGTGATTCAGTTAATCGAATTATATGTGTGCATTTTGGGCGCATGCATATTTATACGTCTAAAAGGAATTATTCATATTAACAATAAACAGAGGAATTATTCATAGAGTAATTATCAGGTAGCCTGAATTTTCGTACGAACCTTCTAACCACCAACCAGAGTTGCAGTGACTCCAATAGTACACCTCATGAAGAATTATAGAAATTCGACTAGCTTAAAAGTGGTAAACTCTAGTTATGCATACGACAAAACTTAGAATTATTTACAGTCCTTTTTTGCGATAACGACAAATTCACCATTGTAAACAAGCAATGATGAACACACACACACACACACATATATACACACAAGAAGTATATATCCATATTATGTAAGTCTTAATTCCAATGCTATACAATAAAATGTCTCACTATGTTCGCCCATACAATAGGATGTCTCACTATCTTCACTTATTGAGTTCGTCAAACGAAACTCATTATCTGACAAACTCATCATCAGGTAGTCTGAATTTTCACATACCTTAATCAATTCCCCCCTTAAGGTAGTAGCCAAGAGTTTTGGCAATATAAAAAATGACTCCATGTTTTCATTGTATTTTATCCAAACATTCTAAAAGAGAATGACATTGGCGCTACAAGAAGTAGCAGGTATTTGCATTCCCGTCTTGATTGTCAGATTAATGCATGCCACCTTCTGTGGGTAACCACGGGACTCTTGACAGTTTGGGAGCCACAAAATTGATCAACCATCAGCTCCTAGAAGTCTAGGTAATAACCTCAAAATCTGGGGAACGAACAGCTGCTTTCATCAACAATATGAGAGTGTCTAGCATTTCATATATAGAATTTGCACAAGGATGCACTTTGTCAGTGGCATAGAAACAATGAGTTGTTTTATTAATGATTATCCAACTGCACCCAGGTGTCTTCCTTAAACCCCTTTCTTTCATCGCCGATCTCACTTCAGCTACAGCACCCCATCTTTCAGAAGAGGCATGCAAATTTGAAAGTGAGACATAATTTGATGGGTTTTCAGGTTCTAACTGAATAAGGAATTTATAAGCCAAATCCTGCATTTGAGAATTCCCATGTAACATGGAAGCACTAACAAGGGACCCCCAAGTACTCGGACCAGGTTCTACAGGCATTGTTTTAATAAAATCCAATGCTCGGCCAAGTTGGCCTGAACGACCTAACATATCCACAACACAAGCACAAATCTCAACTGTTGGTGTAATTCCATGCTCATTTATTGCGGAGTTATAGATATGAAGACCTTCATCTAGCAATCCAGACTTGCCACAAGCAGAAAGAACCCCTACTACTGTTATCATGTCTGGTTTATTCCCAAGCTGAAGCATCTTACAGTACATGGAAACTGCTTCCTCTCCCTTCCCATGCAATCCATATCCGGAGATTATCGAACTCCAAGAGATTGCATCTCTACACGAGGAACTATCTTCAAATACATGCAGTGCATAACTCAAGCTTCCGCACTTGGAATACATATCGATCAAGGCATTAGATAAAGACACGTCATAATTCAATTGCATCCTAACTGCATATCCATGAATTTGTTTCCCAGCAGCGAGGCCAGCAAGTGATCTGCAAGCAGGAAGAACACTCACCAGTGACACCTTGTTAGGTGCCACTCTATCCCTCACCTGCATTGCACGAAAAAGATTGAAAGCTTCTTTTAAAGCTCCATTTTGCACATAACCATTCATCATTGCAGTCCAAGTATACACACTTCTAGCCTTTGCCTGGTCAAATACTTGTCTACCTAAACAAACATCATTCCTTCTCGAGTACATATTGATCAAGCAACATCCCAAATGGACATCGGATTCCAACTCATTTCTCACTATATATGCATGAAACTCCCTCCCATAATCGCATTTCCCAACATCCCCACCACACAAAGGTAAAAGACTTGAAATTGTATACGCGTCAGGTTTGAACCCCTCAACTTGCATATCTTGAACAAGACGCAACATCTCCTCGTCAAGATTACCATCCCTTGACTCTGCATACGCCCCTATAACAACATTCCAAGAACCCACATTCCTCTGATGCATTTCATCAAACAGTTTCCAACATTCCCTCGATTCGCCACACTTACAATACATAGACATCAAGGAATTGGCAGCAACAACATCCCAAATGAACCCAGTTCTCACGCATTTCGCGTGAACCGTTTTCCCCACTTGCAAATCGCCGACTTCCCCGCACACTTTTGCCATTGTTGCAAGGGTATAATCGTCGGGAACGACCCCACAACCTCCCATTCGACAAAACAAATCGAAAGCTTCACTAAAGCCATGATTTTTAACATACCCATCAATCAAAGAGTTCCAAAGATACACACTTTTGGATTGCATCGAGTTAAAAACGAGCTCCGACTCTCTTGGGATGCGGAAAATGGCATACGCAGAGATGAGCTTGGTGGCCAAGAAGGGGTTTTGAGAGAAACCCAACGAGAGGATTCGAGCGTGGCATTGTTTAGTGAGTCCGAGAGACTTGCAGGAAGCCGAAAGCTGAAGCAAGGGAAGGAGATTCTTGGGCTGAGGGGGCAGGGTGGCGGAATGGCAATGACGATAGGTTATGAGAATTAATGCCTTCGCGTTTGACGCGGGGAGAAGGGTCATTTGCATTGTAGTGTAATCATTCTAAGATTTCGAGTTCTTGTATGCTTTGGGAGTGGGACCTCGAATTGCATTAGACTTCGATTTCTCCCTTGCTTTTTATACTTTTCCTCTTTGTTTAGTGTTTTGTCATGCTTCAAACCCCACCACCCCCCCCCCAAAAAAAAGGTTTTAGTGTTTTCTCTAATCCCTTTTTTGTTTTTTGTTTTTTTTTTTTGACCAATCAATCATTTATTTATCTCATCCATAAACAAGCCAACCGAGGAGGTGGTGGCGGCCGGTAAATTATGGAAAATTTTCACTTTTTGCGTTTTTTACACACATAATAGTCTAGAGGTCAATTTAGAATTCAATTTACGGATGATAAACACGGCATAAACTCAAGAATGGACAGTAATAGTTAATAGAATTTTGATTGAATAGTAGTCTTTTAAACAAAAAACCAACAAAAAAAAACCCCTCTTGCAGAGGCAGACTCAGAGTTATGTAATTAGGTAATTAATTAATTAATTAATTAATTAATAATCTAACTTCTTTGAATAATAAAGATGGAATATTTGTTTGCTCAAATGGGAAAAAAAAGAAAAAAAAAAAAGAAAAAGGGAATATTTGCTGATCTGTTTTTCTAGGCAGGACTGTTTTAGCCCAAGAAGGTTCCATATTTGGGCTCCAATTTGGTGGGTAGTTGGACTCCTCTCCCGTATGGGTTGGCTTTGGGTTTTACAATTTTATTTTATTTTTATTTTATAAAAATTTACAGCTTCGGGTAAATTTGAATAAAAGGCGATCTCGAATTCAAGTTTCGGTAATATTAATTAAAAAGAAATAATAATAATAATAATAATCAAATAAATTATTACCATTCCAATCTCACCGGCCAAATAGCCCTAACTCTGCTCGCTGCTCCCTCGCGCCCCTCTCTCTTCTCTCTCTCTCTCTCTCGCTTGGTGGCTTGCAATCACCTCCGTCCGTACAATCTCGGATTTGCATTTTCCGGCGGGTCCTTTCTAGAAGTGGCCGAGATTTGGAATTTAACGGCCGCGGTTCAACTTCCCCTACTCTCGGAGGTAAAAAAATAATAAAATAATGAAAAATAAAAAAAAAACATTCCAGTTTCGATAATTGTTCTTTTCTTTTTGCTTTCTGTTTCTCTCTTTGCGAACGTAACTTGTCTGCGAGGGTCGGGTCGGGGTCGGGTTGGTGTGTTGGTGCTTTCTGTTTATGAGCTTGGATTATTGTTGTTTTACATGCTTGATTGTTTTGAGGAGAAAACAAAACGGTGAACTGGATATTGATCCGTGGAGTGCAGGAGTGCCACTTGAATTCGGAGCAACTTTATTTCCCAATTAGCATTAATCGAAAGGCACACCGATAACATAGACATCAAGTCCTCGAACAAAAATCTTGTTCGAATCAACTACTATTTAGGAATGTTTTGTTGTTTTATGCTGTGTGTGGCTGTCTTGTGTCGCTTTGTAATGCGTGCAAAACAGAAAGGAAGTAGGAAAGCCGGAATTTTTTCTTTGGGGGGGGGGGAGAGAGCAGGGGGAGCAGCTTTCGATCCTTTCTCTAATGGACAGATGTCATAAGATTTTCCAAATAGAAGATTGATGAGAATTAAGAGGAGAAAGAACTCCATCAAAACAACGAACGAACCAGATGTTTCCGGTTTGATGGCTGATTCAATCTCTGCCACCCTCTGGTTGATTGTTGTGAAATGCATGTGATGGGATGAATTATAACTGTGGGTGATTGAGGATGTGACATTAGACCCGTGGCCTAGCTTATGATATGTTTGTTTCCTTTTTATTTTGGGTGGCAGGGAGAGGTATTCTGTCTTTGAATTAGTTCAAGCGTCAAATTAGGTAGTACATGTTTCCTGATTCTATTTGCAAATTCTGTTGATGTTTGCTTTCAGATTCTGCATCAGAAATGAAGAAGAGAAGGGAAAATCTTGTGAACGAACCAAAGCCCGAGATTGATTTCAAGTCTCTCATTCATGAGAGTTCTCTTTTCTTTGACAAGTTGATTGAGCTTATCCCGGCTAAGTTTTACTTGCCAACTGATGATAATGACAAGGCATGGTTTCAGGGCCTAAGCAATGAGGAAAAGGCTTTGGCAAAGAAGGAATCGAGAGAAAACATTAAAAAAGCACGTAGAGATAGGCTAGATCCAGAGAAGCCTTCTAAAACAACCCTTGAATTGCTGAGGCAGAACTTGGAAAAGGAAAAATCTAATGATGACAGCAATGAAGGAGTGGAGATCAATCCTATGATCTCTGGTCTAGAAGGAGGTGGTCAGTCAGCAACATATGAAGAACTCCGTCAAAGACTTCATCACAAAATTGAAGAGCTTCGAGCAGGTAGAAATAGTGGCGAATCAAGCAAAATAAAGAAGAGAAATGATAAGAAGAGGGAGAAAGAAACTCATGAGAAGAAGCGCAAGAGGGAACCTGGGTCTGAAGAAAAGAAGGCTTCAATGACTACTTTACTGGAGAATGCGGAGAAGGATGCAGCACAGGCAACAAAAGAACTCAAGTTTAGTCATGTTAAACTTGGGGACAAAGAAGAGCACGGAAAGAAGAAGAAGAGGAAACTTTCAAAGTTAAGGGAGCTTGAAAAGGCAAAAGAACTGGAAGAAGCAAAGAAAGATCCAGAAAAGGGGGATATTGTATCAATGAAGCATTCGTGGAGAGCAGCAACAGATAGAGCCGCAGGGATCAAGGTTCATGATGATCCAAAGCTTTTGAAACAAAGCATCCAGAAGGAGAAAAAGAGGCATCAAAAGAATGCTGAGAAGTGGAAGGAGAGGGTTGAAACACAACAAAAAGTGAGGGCAGAAAAACAGCAAAAGAGATCGCAGAATATAGCTGAGAAAGTTCACCAAAAGAAGATGCGACGGATTGCAAAGAGAGAGAAAAAGCTGTTGCGGCCAGGGTTTGAAGGTCGTAAGGATGGCTACATCAATGAAACTTCGACTTAAGGTCCCCTAATCTCTGGACTGTATTACTATTTGTTTTTATCTGCCTTTCTCATGTCTCTTGCACATTTTTAACACTATTGGCCGAAGCATGATCCCGGAGTTGAAAGAATATTATGTTTTAGAAATAATGCCCATCTCTGCTTATCGCTTAATTTTATTGTCTGATACAAATAAATAGTTGCATCTTCAGTTTAGCGACTTCTAATGGCTAACGAGCCATGCGCATTCCAAGTCTCTGAAAGGAAAGGAAATGAAATAAATGCTTTTAAGTATTAGGAGATGGGATTCAAGACACGATGTAAGATGGGCGTTAAATAGGTTGTTGAAAGAGGTGAAACTCTACGGTGGAAGCTGGGACGTTAGGATAGGGTAGATGCAAGAAAAGAGGAGAAAGATTAGATTCAAATCCTTTTCAAGCCTTACAGCTTAACTTATATTAGCTTCTGACTGCTGGAAATTGTAGTTGAGTTCATATTAGCCCTTACAACAACAACCTACGAACCTTGTCGTTGGAATACTGAAGTGATTGGTGTAGAATTACTGATTGTGGATGATTTGATCATCTTTGTATCGGATTTTCTCATAGGTTTTTGCTGCTTTGTTTATTCCTTAGAGGTTTAGATGATTCAAGAGCCACCTAGGAATTGTGTCGCACGGGAACGAGTACAAGAGAGCATCAATGCGTGGGGTGCGTAGGAGGGTAAAATAAAGTTACCGAGGAGGAAATGCGTACACGGGATGATCAAAGCCAATGCGCACAGGGCCACAAGAAACATACGTCATAGAACACCATTACTTTACATAATCAGTGGTGAACCAAACATTAAAAGAATTCAAACAATAAACCTTGAGAGGGTCCTAAGCCAAAGATATGAAAGCACAAGGGATATTAAACAACATCATAATTAGTCATTACTCAGACTACAGTCCTAGTCCCCTGTGTCGCTGGTTGTCTGCCGGTTCTTTCACCATGATAAGGCTCTCGGTAACCTGGCCCGTACATGCTGCTGAACTGCCCAGCATGGGCTAGCAAGACATACATAATTAGTCATTCCTCCACCTCCCGATGTGGCTTACTTGGATGGTAGGAGTGGCCATTGACATAACGGTCAAGGCAACAACAACTAGCAAAACCCACCACAATAGCATACGTGATCGAGTTGAGAAACAGCAATGGAGCTGCTATGTTTCTCCCTACAGTTGTCGCCATCCTTCTTCTCCCCGGGATTGTCCTCCGTACTTGATACTTAATTCTCCCCGAAACCCACCAAAACAAGAGTCACTTGTGCAAAGATAAGCACAGCACCGTAGCCTATCCTCCTTGAACATTAACTTCCACTCGCGCAATGCTAAGGAAACCACCGGTTAATTAATGTGGCTATATATAGGGAAGCTGACTGCACGGTTACGGGAAACGCGTGGGGAGGGAAGGACTTGCATGGTTGCCTTTAATTACAGGTGGTAGGACACTTGTCAACTTTGTTCTATGCGTTGCCCTGTGAGCCTTTTTCTCTTGGAATCTTCGAAGTATCGCATCCCAAGCGCTGCTCCATATCTCCAATGTGCGTTTTTGCTCGCAAGTAAAGTAGTACTTGTTGCCTAGGACTTGCCCAGTTTTTGGACATTTGCGTCCTAATACAAAAAGTAACAAAAGAAGAAAAAAAAAAAAAAAAAGTGCATGAAGGGAAATTTGTATTGCTTCCCAGTTTTCTTGAACGCGGCGTTTCTCAGGCCATATTAATGGTAAACGAGGTTACCATTGTCGCAAATTATTTATGCTGCCAGCCATTTTTGTGCAGCCTCAAAAGGAAATGTACATGGACATGGACATGGGTCCAAGGCGATGTCCCCTGCGCTTCTTTCCAGACCAACCCCACCATTCAAACTTTGAGAGGTAAATAGTGCAGTCACTTTTATCAACTGAATCAATCTTTGATATTTGTGTTGTTCATCTCACAGACATAAACAATGGTTGAAATAGCAGTGGATCCTACAATCAACTCTTTTTTTTTTTTTTTTTTTGTTATACTTGTGTGGACGATAAATTCAAACTTCATGTGATAAAAGGGGAGTCCACACAAATTTGCCAGCTTTAAAATTTTCGTACCAACTGAAGCTCCCGAAATGTAAACCTCTTTTGTCGAGAAATTATACATGTGACAACTCGTGTACCTCTTTTTATCCATTCAATTGCCACTAAATTAGGAAATTGAAAGTGACTGATCTCAACATTTGTACTTTATAATAATAATAATAATAATAATAATAATGAGCAACTTCGAAGAAAAATTGATATTTTTAAATGTGAACTCAATAGTTGAGTTGATAGTGCCATCTTATTTAACATTTTCTTTTTATTTTTAACATGGGTGATAATGAAATCGGGATTTTATATATTTTTGAGTAAAGTTATTCATCCCGCAACAATCTTATCACCATTTCATGGTAAACTTGTGCAAAATAAAGTTCTTGCTAGTTTTTCTTTTCCCTAAGTGGACAAAAATCTGATTAGTTATTTCCAAATTCATAGCTAATTTGATATACCTAAACTTTTTTAAATTTCAATTGGTTATTTTGTTTAAGTAATAATTCCTTTATTCGGTGTTTCTCTGTCCAAAACATAAAAATTCAATTAAAATATTTAATTAATGATATGGTTAAGCATATTAAAAGTTTTTTTTTTCCGACACATCAAAATTAAAATCATATTATATAATTTATTATTATTATTATGAGAAAAAAGAGAGACCTGAACTCTAATTTCTGTACTTATGTCAACACGTTTTGCTTATGCACACCTCAGCACGTTTTGCTAATGTGTCAAAACAGACAATCTCACGGGTGAAGTAGATCTACCTGAGATGCGATGGTTGTACTTTCACCCCATTACTGCTTTCAAAACGCCAACATCAATGTGCAGGTGGGGAGAGGGACTCGCTGGCATTGAAGATCCTTTAGCAACGCTTGCAATGATTTATCATACAAATTAGGTATTTTTTTCACGTTGATGTTGACTAATTTTTATTATTAATTACAATTATAATTTAAATAATTATAAATATATAATTAATAATTATAATAATTTTATATATGAAAATTTATTATAAAATTTATATTTACCTAACCTCTTTACTTAATAAAACGAGACGTTCTTGTGACAGACGAGGGAGTGCGTAAAAAGGTGGCTAAGGTGCCGTCCACCTAACTTTTTTCTTTATTTTATTATTATTTTTTTTGGTGTTACATAAATAAATAAATAAATAAAAATAGTTGTCAGGCACTCTCTGCCTTCTCTTGCTCTCTTTAATCTTTTTTGGTCAAGAAATTTCCATGGAAGTTCCTGAATTTCCATTGCAAAAATCCTAACAAAACTTCAACCCCATCTTCTGCTATTCTTTTCTCAAAACCCCATTTGCTTTTCTTGTCAAAAATAAAAATTAAAAAAAATAAAGAAAAAGACTTAAGAAATGGGAACTACGGTTCCATTTCAAGACCTCAATCTCTTGCCGCCGCCACCACCACCACCAGCAGGCACCACCAGCACCGCCGCAGATGGCGTCTCCGGCACCACCGTTCTCGAGGTGCCTGAAGTAGAGCCTAAGCTGGAGCCGCTGGACAGCCCGCATGAAATCTACTCCCAATACCAGATATTTTCCAATTCTACCCCCGACTTTTTCTCAAATTCCCAGAATACCCCTCCCTCCCTGTCCTCCCCGGTTTCCTCCTCCGAGGAAGGCCATGTCTACTCCGAGTATCAACGAGTGACCGAGCTTTTCCGAACCGCATTTGCCCAGCGGCTCCAGGAGCAATACGGAGACGTTTCCTTGCTCGACCCGGATTCCCGCGCGATCGTCCCCGTCAAAGATGGGAACGCCGTCTCCTCCGTCGTGGTCTCTCGACAACGCCCCCGGCGCTTCATCCCGCGCTCGTCGGAGCTCGTCCGCGTCACCGACCTGGGATTGGAGGATCAGCGGTACTTCCGGGAGGTCCTCCGCCGGACGCGGATGATCTACGATGCCCTCCGCATTGGCTCCGTCATAGATGAGGAGAAACGCCTTGGTGAGCAACTCGGCCGTCGTGCACGTGGTGATCTCAGGGCCGCTTCCATAATGCGTGACCATGGGCTCTGGCTGAACAGGGATAAGCGGATTGTGGGTTCGATTCCCGGAATTGAAATTGGGGACCTCTTCTTCTTTCGGATGGAATTGTGTGTGGTAGGATTGCACGGCCACGTCCAAGCCGGAATTGACTACCTTCCGGCTAGCCAGAGCTCCAATGGGGAGCCCATTGCCACTAGTATAATTGTTTCGGGTGGATATGAGGATGATGAGGACGCTGGTGACACGCTAATTTACACTGGACACGGTGGACAGGACAAGCTTTCACGGCAATGCATGGACCAGAAGTTGGAAGGTGGGAATTTGGCTTTGGAGAGGAGTATGACTTATGGGGTCGAGATAAGAGTAATTAGAGGGTTCAAATATGAAGGTAGTGTTAGTAGTAAGGTGTATGTTTATGACGGGTTATACAAGATTGTAGATTGTTGGTCTGATGTGGGAAGATCTGGCTTTGGTGTTTTAAAGTATAGGTTGACGAGGATTGATGGGCAACCACAAATGGGTAGTTCAATTCTAAGGTTTGCAGAGGGTTTGAGGATTAGGCCATTGAGTGTGAGGCCTAGGGGGTATCTCAGTCTCGATATATCAAATGAAAAGGAGAATGTGCCAGTTTTGTTGTTTAACGATATTGACAATGAACATGATCCTCTGTGTTTTGATTATCTTGCAAAGACTGTCTTGCCCCTATATGCATTTAACCTGGGAAGTAATGGGACTGGATGCACATGTAAATCAGGTTGTAATGATGGTTGTTTTTGTGCGATGAAGAATGGGGGCGAGTTTGCTTATGATCAAAATGGATTTTTGTTGAGAGGGAAGCCACTAGTGTTTGAATGTGGACCCTTGTGCAAGTGTCCACCACATTGCCGGAACCGAGTATCACAAAGAGGATTGAGAAATAGATTGGAAGTGTTTAGATCAAGGGAAACAGGTTGGGGAGTTAGGTCATTGGATTTAATATATGCTGGTGCATTTATATGCGAGTATGCTGGAGTTGTTCTCACAAGAGAGCAAGCTGAGATTTTCACAATGAATGGTGACAGTCTAATTTATCCAAATTGCTTCTCCAATAGATGGGCAGAATGGGGCGATTTATCTCAGATATATCCTGATTATGTGCACCCATCCTATCCCTCTGTTCCACCCTTGGATTTTGCAATGGATGTGTCAAGAATGAGGAACGTTGCCTGTTATATCAGCCAGAGTTCATCTCCAAACGTGCTGGTGCAATTTGTTCTGTATGATCACAATAATTTGATGTTCCCTCACCTTATGCTTTTTGCAATGGAGAACATCCCTCCTCTGAGGGAGCTGAGTCTTGATTACGGGGTGGCAGATGAATGGACAGGGAAGCTTGCAATTTGCAACTGATTTCCTTGAGGAGATATTTTGAGTTTTGTTTTATGTGGTGTAGCAAAATATTTTGATGGTGTCAGTCCCCAAGGTAATTTAACCATCTTAGCAATTCTTTGTCTCTAGTTTAGACAGATATAAGCTTGCTTTATTAAATGTGTGCTTTTGTTGTCATATCATCATTGTAGATTATAGGAATATGATATTTTACCATCTAGGAATATTATATGACTTAGCATAGATATTATCTTATTTCTTAGTTGCAGTATTTTTTATTGAATTTTTTAAGCTATTTTCATATAAAACTGGTTTGGTGTTATTTCATAAGCAGACCTGTCATAAATATTAAATTGATACAGAGTATTGAGTTTAGTTTTTCAGTAGATTTCCGCGTTAGTTTATATATTTGGGTGGATTCTTGTGTTTTTCTTTTGTTGTATCATTTGTTTTTTTTTTTATCCTACATCAACCATTAGGTTAGATATTCCACTATTTAGCTTTGTAATTATTTACTTTTTAGTTCCCTAGTTATGCTTCTATTATTTCATTAGATGGGATTATGAATATTGAAGTTAATGATTGATTATTGAGTTTTTTTCCCCAATGATTGTCAATTCTCATTTGGTTTACGGGTGGATTCCCTTGTGTTCTTTTAAATTTTGATTCCCTATGCTAAATCATCATTTAAATCAAGGCCCTGACAATAATGGCATCAATAATAAATACATTAGCTGCTATAAGTGCTTCCATTGCTGCTGTTGTTGCAATTCAATGCCACTTTGATTGATAGAAACATTCTTTTCCTTAGCATTCATGCTACAATTTTTTTTTTTCCTTAAAATGTTTTGCTCAATCTATGTGAAATTTTATTTTGTATTGTCTGCTAGAACATAGTTATGCAAAGAAAATATTAAATAACATCGATGCTTTAGTTGTAACTGCAGTGTTGAAGCTTTTGATCCAGCCATACTTTTTCTTCTTTTTTCCTTTCTTTATTTCTTTGGTTCTTTGGTGCCAGGGAGACCAATAGCTTAACAACTCTACTACTAGACCATGTGACTAGTGGTTATTTAGGTTTCTTCTTTGAATTCCTTATCTGGTTCCTTGAACAAGCTAGACTGCAACTGACAAAGATCATGTATTTGTATTCGTAGATGCCATACAGCCAACGGGATTTTATCAAAGGATCTAAGAACTGAAGCCCATAATGGAAAATAACAAGATGATGATATCTCAGTTCACATGTTTGATGAAGATTTAGTGAGAGAGCAAAATTTTGCATATGTTAGAAGTCATATGAGGTGTTTTGGTATTCAATCTTTCTATAGTTGCTTTAGTTACGAGCATTTCAACTTAGTATGTAGTATTTACATGCAAAAAGCATTGGAGATGCTTATGTTTTGCTGGCCTAAATCCTCAGTCTCTGTTTCATCTGTACATTGCATGCCTCATTTATTTAGCAAAATTTGAAGTTGTTGTACATTGAGCTTTTGAGTATTATTACTGCATAGGAGGTGCTAGAGAACCGTGTTTTTGCTGGCCAAACCCCAAGATGGTGTTTCATCCACATGTCAATTATCTAGCAAAATTTTGCATTTTAGGGCATCATGCTAGTTTGTAGTGAAAGGCCATTTTCTCAATCATTCAAGTGCATGTGCATTGTTTTGGAAATTGGAACGACCACTTCCACAGGTGATACCAAAGAGCCACCCCTTGTGTATCTTATTTAAATGGCATTGCCCTAATCACCAACTCTCTATCTAATGGGTTGAGCACTGGTAGAATTTTTGCTGCTGAAAAGTACTCCATTGGATGCATTAGATGCAATTGGAATGCTTGGAGCCTTCTTATTTTTCATTGTATATCTTGGCAAAAGAGTATATGTCCTCATGGTCTATGTTTCATTTGCAGGTGTGTATTGGTCAATGGATTCATTTCAGTTTTTGACCTGGTATCCTGAATATTTTGCTAAATCCCCTTGCCTTGAGTGTTGGTGCTGCGAATCTTTCTTTTATATGTGAACCATAGATGGGTTTTATCTTCTAATCTGCGCTGTTATGGCTTACATTTCTTCTATAATTCTGAAGGTTAAGACGTCTTTTAGAAACAAAAGGAAAAGAGAGGGGGAAAGGAGAAAGGGGACATGAGAGAGTGGAACTGAAAATTTTGAAAATGTGGTATGTGTTTACTACAATTGGATTTTTCCCCGTCCTCTTTCGACATTGTAACCAATTTCTGTATCTCCAGGATAAAAGCCTTTGTACAAACACTAATCTCAGGGGACTAGTGATGAGGTTTTGTAAGCTTGTATATATGACCTGTATCATCTTTCTGTACTTTTACGTACTAATTTTGAAGTTGGTGAACGCTTTGTACAGGAATTTTATTTCTTGCATGTGCGGACAGCAGATTAATTTGATGACTTTCTTATGAAAATGCTCTCTCAAGCGGATATGAATCGATCAGAGCTACACATGTTCTTTGTGTTCTGTTTTGTTTTTTGGATCAATGGAAAGAATGTACTTTTTAATGCTTGAGTGCGAAGGAAATGATTTTATTTCATATAGCATGTACATGTCTCTGTTACGGAAATGTGCTCATAAACTAAATACTGAACCGTGAGGTGAATGGTGCTTTTGTCAGCACGCTGAACCTGGGACTATCTGATGCAAGTATTCCTGCTTGTCGCACTTGGGGTAGACATGAGCATGGCTATGAAAAAATCTGGAGAGCCAAAGACAAAAATGAAAAATTCCAACAAAAAACAATTCTCTCTTTTATGCTTGCTTTATGGATTTTAAAAGAGTAGCGGCTGTTTACTACTCAACAATTTCTTGTTACTCGACTAGATCAATTATAATTTTTTAACAGTTATGACTCAAATTCAAGGATGACTTCTGCCTGAGTTTTATTGAGTAAAGTTTACACAGAAAAATAGAATGGTAGAATGTTTTCTACTATTTAATTGTGATGCTAAAATTTGTCCAAAAATATCTTCTTGAATTGATGCACAAGTGAAAAAAACTCGGAAATTTTCTGGAGTGATTAGGAATTAGAACGTCTTTATGCTGGAAACTGAAAACAGTTAGAATTGCTAGGCAATTCTGTTGACGTGCCATTCAATTCTCTTCTGGTCTTCGATTCGAGCTTTTCTTTTGTAGGCTGGAAGTCAGAGATGCCGGATGGACAAAGCTGGTGAATAACGATGACTACAAATAAGGATTTTTCATACCGCAAAGGATTGGACAAGTAGAGCGCCGGGTTCCCCCCTTGTTGATTAGGCGGAGTTAAGAGTATTGGGAATTCAAGAAAATTGTCCATTGGGATATTCTACATAAATGTAAATCGTCTCTTGCAGAAATAGGGAATCCATCATCAGATTAAAGTTCTTCAAACGGAGAAGAAACCAACTCGACAACGAAAGTTTAGATTCCAATTGGGCGAATTGCTAGTTCCCACGAATAAGAAAATGTTCAATATTGGAGAACCGGTCTACATTTGCCACATAAAAGCATAGATGTATATGCCACGATATAATGAATACAAGCTCTTAAGAGTCTTTTCCTTTTTCGGTTGGTATGAGTTCACAGTTCTATATATACATTCATATATTTCGGGGTAGTTTCATATAGCTGATGCTTCTAGCTTCGCATGGTCACATCTCTGAATCTTGCTGCATATAGACTCTCATATATCGGGGTCCCCGCAGAAGAATATCACGCTTGAGAGCTTACCGTCCCATTCTTCTCCAGTTGCCGCTGTCTGGCTCGTTCCATTTTCCTCTTACGCCATTCATCCAAAGCTGATAACTTTGTAAAGTTAGCACACATTGCCGCGATAACGTAGCTAAGAAAATTAATCCTCAATAAATAATATCCAGTTTTGAGGGGGTTTCAAGGTGAAGCAAGGTATTCAAAAGAAACATGGCATATAAATGAGAACTTAGAAAGCCCATCATTTCCTTGTCCTAGAACCAATAGAATCTATGTTTCATCTGAATCTCCAAGTTTGCATTTTGTCCAGAACAATCTGCAATGATCAAGCAACCTAACCTTACAAAACCGATGTACTAGCATGGTAGCATCTCACCCTGATCACACCATTTTCTCCAGGTGCCCCATAAGATTATGTAATTTATCACAAAAAGCAGTATTACAATCACAAGAAAGCTATTATACCAGCAAAACATACAGAGAGAGAGAGAGAGAGAGATTGAAAAAAAAAAGAAAATTAGAAGGGGAAGTAATTACCTTTCAAGCTAGCAGCATCAGTCATACTATGGAGGTCTTTCAACCTGTTTGAAAGACCGACAGCAGCAGTCTGCTTGATATCCTTTTGTGGGTTAGATTCAGGTTCTGCATAAGCTTCTCGCTGGATTTCCTTCACCTGAAAAGTGCAGGGCAGAATTATTTCCATTAAAAATTTACCTCAAAACTCGCAAAATTTCACTTCTAATCCTTTGATACAAGAGACTATGTACACGTGTGTGCATGTGCGCATGTGTGTTTGTAGAGAAATGGGTGATGGGCGACCAAGAGAAAGGTGGGGGAGAGGGGGAAGAGAGAGAGAGAGAGAGTAAAATAGTGGGAAAAAAAATGGCATAACAGAAGTGCCTTCTTGTTTTGTGCATTGAATTCTTTTTGTGGCACCTGTGCAAGTTTAGTCACATGCAATGATATGAATATTAATGTTTTGAACCAACACATACCCTTTTTATCAATTCCCAAGGTTGCATTGCAAGACGGATCTCTTCTGATTCCTTAATGTAGCGGAGCTGAACTGCATTTCAGATTATTGAACAATGTCACTGAATTAGCATGTTCATTGCCCATTTTCCTATGCATTTCAAGAACTGTAGCCTATGCAACTTGGCAACAAGGCTGCAACCATTAAATATCAAATTTTCTGCTCTCAATGAGAGTAAGATTCCACAGCCACAGGTACACTAGCACATAGAGAAAAATACAGTCGAATGCTATAAGATGCCTAGAGTTCCCATTGTCACGACATCATTCTCATCTAATGATGCACCGACCAAAAAATGCCATGTACAAACAACAGTAAAGGTCAGCAATTTGCCACATAAAACAGCCTTCTATTTGATGGAGAACTAGAAAATTGCCACTTTTACTGCTTCTATAGTAGCCTTGTTTTCATTGACAGGAGCCAGTGCATTCAACAAAGGTGAAAACTTTTAGAAACCCAACCAACCAACACACCAAAAAATAACTAACATATTTCAGCAACTACCAAGATGTTTAGAAAACATTTGAATAGTGGGCTCTTGGTTAAACCCACAAGTCTCAATCCACAGATAAAGAGGAAATTTAGGAGCTCTTTGGACTGAAAATGAGACGGGGATCCACGACACCCTTCCCGTAAAATAGCAGAGCAGGGACACCATCATATCATGGCTAGTTGTGCACAAAACTACAAGCAAGGATCAAACTTCATCTCTCATTTCAACCCAAATTCCCAAACAGCTCTACCGGTCCCCCCACATTCATCACCAAAATCCAAAAGTCAAACCTGAAAGACGGGCCGCACATAACAAACGCCGCTTGCTTTCTCTAAATTAAACGAATACCCACCGTCTTGATACCCCAAAACATGAAAAAGACAAGCAAAAATAGAAGCACGGATTTAGGATCAGAGGCATAGTTGGCCAAAACCCATTTGATACTGCCGGTAGTTTACATGTATTCTGAAATGGATACAACATAGGGAGAGTGGTGGGAGGGAGGGAGGGAGAGAGAGAGAGAGAGGGGGGGGGGAGGGGGGAGTTGCCTGAATTGGAGTGGTAATTGGATGAGAATCTGCTGCGAGAAGAAGCAGAGGAGAGAAAGCCCTGAAGCAAGAGAAGGGCAGCGATTATATTCAACACCGTCACCAATATTGTTGCGTTCTTGAAGGACAATCTCGCCCTCCATGATTGCTGTATCTCCATCATCCCCTTCGTCTTGTCTTTCTTCTTTCCTGTTTTGCAAACGAGTGCATTACCCGTTTCTTGTGACGAACTTTTCTTAAAGCTTGTTTCTTTTTTTTTTTGTTTTTTTTGTTCTCGCATTTTCTGTAGAACCAGAACACAAGTCAATTGTTGTCAATTACATGTGGGACCCACTTTAGACTCCACTGTGAAATTTTAAACCAAAAAAAAAAAAAAATGGACCACTTGCAAACTGAGGTTACATCGAATCAACCAGGTCAACCGTAAAAATTTAACTATAATGTATAGAGCAGTCGTGGGCGGCAGGATTCGAACCTGCGCGGGCAGAGCCCACATGATTTCTAGTCATGCCCGATAACCACTCCGGCACGCCCACCTTGTAGACTGTATTGGCCATTATTGTTACTACTTTTAATTATTATTACTTTTTGCCAAGTCGTTCCACTTCCATGGGGTTTTTGTGGATGACCGTTGGTCGGCTAGGCTTGCTTCGAGTCTACTTTGTGTGTTTGGGTCTACAACCTGTAGTAAAAATGCGCGCCCCCTGTGATTTTCTATGCATGGTCTCAATCTTCTACCGTTATTAGAGTGACTATACTTCAAATTGTAATCTTTCTATGGTAAATCTCTCTCACTCGGTTCTCCCCCCTCCCCCCCCCAAAAAAAAAAAACTGTTTTAACTTTTGCCTATTTATTTCGCTTGTTTCTGCGTTTTAAGCTTTATATGCTTTCTGGGCGCCCTTAAAAATCCTTTCTTGTTCCTCGAGAACAGAGAGAAGATTGTTGTTTGGGCGGGTAGGCTTCTCCTTGCTTGGAATTCCAATCAACTTGTACAGAGCAGGTTTCTTTTTTGTGTAGTTACTTAATTCTTTTCCGATTTTCTGGCATAAATGATTACATGGGTTTATCGCAATTTTAGTCCTTTTCTTTAGTTTCCGTTCAAAAGCCTAAGCTTTATGTTAATTTGTTGCTTGTGGCCGGTTATTTGATTCTTATTTTGAGCATTTTGGCTTGCTTATTAGTCGCTTGATGTTTTGTGGAGACAGCTGCAGAGTTGATTGGTATCCATGATGGCTTCCACACTGTTTAGAAATGTGCAAACTTACCCTTTATTGATATACTCAACTGCACTGTTTAGAAGAAAGAATGGTGTTCTGTATTGCACAATGAAAAGTACCACACAAACTCACACAGCTACAGAAGAAAAGCAGCAGAAGGCGCAAACTAAAGTTTCACTACAAAGTCAGTCTAAAACAGTTGATAAGCTCATGAAGGATTATGAGGCAATCATTGGTATAGAAACCCATGTCCAGCTTTGCACTTCAACTAAGGCCTTTTGTGGCTGCCCCTACAACTATGGGGCTCAACCTAACACAACCATCTGCCCTATCTGCATGGGTTTGCCTGGTGCTTTACCAGTTTTGAACTCAAAAGTCATTGAGTTTGCAGTTAAAGTAGGTCTTGCGCTTAATTGCAAGCTGTCTTTGAACTCAAAGTTTGACAGAAAGCAATACTTTTATCCTGACCTTCCAAAGGGCTACCAAATATCCCAGTTTGATAAACCAATTGCATCTGGGGGCCACATTGATCTGGATCTTCCCGTGGAATTTGGCGGTGGGCATAGGAGGTTTGGCATTACAAGAGTTCACATGGAAGAGGATGCAGGGAAGCTGCTCCATTCAGGAAATGGGAGTCACTCACAGGAAAGCTCTTGTTCTCTTAGTTTTGACTGAATGTCTTCAAGTTCTAGGCCTCAATCATACTTTTTCTCACCTATTTGTTGGTGTGCTGATTGTACAGTAGGGTTCTTTCAGGTTGACTTGAATAGAGCCGGGGTTCCCTTACTTGAGATTGTTTCTGAACCTGATATGAGAACTGGTATTGAAGCTTCTGAGTACGCAGCGGAGCTTCAGAGGGTTGTCCGTTATTTGGGAGTCAGTAATGGTAATATGCAGGAAGGTTCGCTCCGTTGTGATGTCAATGTCTCCATTCGACCAATTGGTCAACTAGAGTTTGGGACAAAGGTAACTAGGACCCAGACATCGTAAGTGACTTGAATTATTAATGCAACAGCTTTTTTCCAACATATCTTGTAATTAATATATAATGAGGTAAAAATTCTCTATGTGATTATAGTTTTCTGGTCAAAGTAGCCCATTTTCTCCTTATGAGGTTAAATACACAATCACTGGATGTTCTCCTTTTCCTATGAGAATCTAGCATCATACTTGTTTAAGTAGGGGAGGGGCTGGACTTCCATCTGTTGTTGTCCTTGAACTTTCATATCTGTTCCTTTCACTCCTATGTACTTTCTTATTAGCATGATTTTTTCTGATGGACAGGTATATTGACCTATGCTTTTATGAGAGTAAAAGAAAATTATTATTCCAGTCTCTAACAGTTAATTACTGATATATTTGCTCCCTCTGTGTTTTGGCAGGTTGAGATAAAGAATTTAAACTCATTCTCATCAATTAACAGGGCTATTGATTTTGAGATATCACGGCAAGTGCTTCTCCATAGTCAAGGTCGAGGTGATTCAATTGAGCAAGAAACTCGACTTTGGGAAGAAGGCACTCAGGTTGTATCCATATATTCTCCTTTGTTTTCCTCTTCTTGTGAGATACATTGTTTTCATCCTCAAGTATCAAGTACATTAAAAAAAATAAAGAAAAGAGAGAGTGGCCCATAGTTAATTGTTACTGATATGCTCCTTTGTGCTGTGTAGAAAACAGTGACAATGAGGAAAAAGGAAGGGCTATCAGATTATCGATATTTCCCAGAACCAGACCTTCCAGGAGTTATCCTCGCAAAAGAGTATGTTGATAGTATTCAGAATTCCTTGCCAGAACTTCCTGAGATGAAGCGTCGGAGATATGAGAAAATGGGCCTAAGCATGCAAGATATTCTTTTCCTTACCAATGACAAAAGTGTAAGTCTTCGTCACTGTCCATTTGCTAGGATTTAGAATTGCTTTCATCTAACAAAATTATGCATTGGATCCAGATCACATATTTTTTGTGCTTAAATAAAAGTTTCCATATTATGTTATTGCAATTGTTGATTCAAAGTTATTTTCACCCCCTCTCTCTCTCTGATATTCAGTGACCATGAGTTTATTATTTCATTTTTGTTGTGTAAACGTCAGGGTAGTTTTCAATTCACTCTATTGATAGGAATTGTTGCAAGACTATAGGGCTAAGAATAATCCCATTAAGTTGTGTGCATTTTCAACTTCAAGTTCAGAGTTTCTTATCTAAAGCTTGTGATTGAGGCAATTTTCTCATATCTTTAAGGCACTCCTGTTTGTACGATCTTTTTTCTGAATTAAAGCATTGGTTGAGTTGCATCATCTCCTTAAAAGAATCCAGATGAATCTACCGCATGATTCTCTCATCGGAAAAATGCTTTAGGTTGCAGACTTCTTTGATGCAACGATTGCAAAAGGTGCTGATGTAAAGTTGGCCACAAATTGGATAATGGGTGATATTGCTGCCTATATGAACAATGAAAAGGTCTCTATAATCAATATCAAACTTGCCCCAGAAGAGCTGGCTGAGCTGATAGCTTCAATTAAAGGTGGGACTATCAGTGGGAAGATTGGGAAAGAGGTAAAATTTCTCTGCAGTGACCAATGCTCCTTAGGATATGTTCCTACTTCAGTTTCATATTAGGATATGTTCCCTTCAGCTTTTAAATACCTTGGTGAGGCTTCTTGGATTAGAAATATGCTTCAGTTCAGGCTCTCATGACTACACTATAAATGATTAGTTTTTGAAATGAAGACAATTAATAAATCTTTTGACTAGCTCATCAGCGTGAAAGTTCTGCTTCATTGTTTCCTTGATGTTATATAGGTGTTAAATGTGGCATTCTGGCCTTCGAAAAAGCCATTTTCTCTGTATCTGTGGGTGAAAAATGAGGATCAGTCTTGGTTGTTTTCATCTATAGTGTTATGTAGATTTAATTGGAGGTGAAGAGTGATTCTTGTTATTTATGACAACTTCCCTATATTTCTTGCAGATACTGTTTGAGCTCATAGTGAAAGGTGGAACTGTTCAGGGGCTGATAAAAGAAAAGGATCTTGTTCAGGCAAGTAATTCTTGGTCTCAGGATCTTCTTAAAATGTTTGTCATTGGCAAAAATGAGCTTTCTTTAACAATATAATTTGATGTCCGCCAATAAATTTAGCAACTAATACAGCAAGATCCTTTGCTTCGCTACAATACATCTTTTCCTCTTGGTAAGGAAGGTTCATCCTGTAAAATTTAGTCATTCATATTTGAGTACAGGCACAGCCACCATGGCTGGTGAGAGACTAAAATGCGCTTTTACTGATGTAAATCAAGCTTTCGTAATTGCTTTTTAGTATTATTATCAAATTTTTGTTGATCATTATGAGCAAGTAGTTTTAATTCGCTTAACACCTTTAAAATTGTGGAACATAGTTTTTGTGAAGTGATGGGATGTATGCAGATAATTGAAATACTAAGGCATACTGCATAGGTCATAGTCAAGTTTAATTTAACTTTTACATGTCTCAAAAATGACAGATAGTAGATCCCGCTGAAATTGAGAAAATGGTTGATAAAGTGCTTGGGGAGAACCCGAAGCAGTTGGAACAATACCGTGCGGGTAAAACAAAGCTACAAGGTTATTTTGCTGGTCAGGTATGAATTACCATTTGGAAAATTTTAGATCAAACTTTTGCCTGCATTTTCCTCATGATCATAAGCTTTAAAACTTCTTTGCAAAGCAAGTGCTAATGGACGTTGAATTCAATTGTAGGTGATGAAAGCTTCAAAAGGTAAGGCAAATCCAGGGATTCTGAACAAGATACTTCTTGAGAAACTGAATGCCACCAATGGGGAGAAATGATTCCAGGAAAAAAGACTAGAAGTCAACAACAGATTGCATACTTTTCTTTTTTCTTCTTCTTTTTTTTTTAAAAAAAAAATTGTACTACAATTTTCTGCTCCATCAAATGAAGGTATAGGAACTTGGAGAAAAGAAAAGGCTGGTTGTGTTGTGACCTGCAAACCAGAATTGCATTGATGTCTGATTTATTCATTTGTTCAGAAAACATTTGCTCCTTTGAGCAGAGAACCTATTAGGACTGACGAACATGCAAGGTTTAACATCATCGTAGACCATGCAGCCTCAACCATTTCACATTTTCGTTCGAGAATGGGGTCCTTAACACAATGATCCCAGATGACTCAAAAATTTAAAATTCAACGAGCTAACTCGTTTGATAAGTCAATGCAATGGTGTGCAAAGACAAAATAAGTACATTTTGTAAAATCAAAGTTAACGTAGAAGCCACCACATATCTATTTGATAGAACAGCTATCTTGTCCGCACCTGCATTGCTATTGAATCTAGTCCCGAAATTAAAAACATCTACAGATAAATCTAGGGGAACTCTAGTAAAGAATGGGAAGAGAACAAAAACCGAAGATGACATGGAAAACGTTTCTAAAGATACCAATATAAAAATATCGTTTGGTTGATTTACAAAAACAGATCAACAGATACCAATAGCCAGCCAGCGAGCTGGAGCTATTTAGTTAGTTCTCCTTTTCAGTTTGCTCATGGCAAAACAATTGACCTGCTTGAAGGGGTGATGTAAATACACTGCAAGTGGAGCAACTCACATAAAAAAGCAAAATTGCTGCAGCCACTGCTACATCTGTTCATCGTCATCCTACTTGTCATATGCATGACATACAAAAACATCTGTGCCCCATCAAGAAAAAGTGGGATCAAGCTGTTGGCTCCTTAATGAACTGTCACACTTTCCAGAGATAGATTGGTTGCTCCAAAATTCCGGTGTTTACCATCAGCCATATTGGTTAGTGGGAACCCTCTATGAGGCAGCTGGTTGACAAGAAGAGTTTCCAGTTGGCAAGCAATGCTTTTTCCTGGGACTATGAAATAAAGAAAGGAGGCAGTGGCCATCCCTTCCTTGGCACGATGCGCACGGACTCGACCATCAATATCATCTGTCTGCAGCAAAATATGAAATTGAAATGTTAAATCATAAGGGAAAAAGGAGGAGTTGAGAAGAACTGAAATTCAATCCAATGCAGATAATCAGACTGAGCAAAATGCTGAAGAGCAAAGGGGAAAGTCAATAAGGAATGATAGAGAAACAGTAGGGAAATTGTATTAAAAAGGGTACCTTTCTTCTTACATTCAAGTTCTAATTCACATAAATGCAAATTCATAACTAATACCAAAAGAAAAAAGTTTGTACTAAAACAAAGTACCACTCCAACATATAGTTTCTTGTCTGGTCTCAACATTACGTAGACACATGAGGAACCAATTGTTGATGGAGGTGGCTGTTCCCTAACACCAATGGCAACACATTGCACAATCACAAGTTCAGACACATTTTTCAGTTTGTAAAGCTCAATGAGCTTCCTTTGGCACAATAAGGTTATCACACTCTCAACATCCTTCTCTGTCACTTTCCTTATCTTCATTGAATGCACACTGTGATGAAAAGATTCTGCTCTTGCTCTATCCAAGACAAAGTGCGCTTCGTTGGATTTATTAACAATTCCACCATAACGAAATTCCTCTGCACTAGTCCCATCTTTTTGGGAAAACTCCCCTTTATTGTAAGCTGAAAAATATAGGTCTTCAGCTCTTTGGATTATTGCTTCAGGTATTCCTTCCTTCTTAGCTGTTTCAAAAGCTAGGCTTTCTCTACAGGTGCCATCTCTTAACCTCCATGTTGGTTTTGTTTGTCCATCAACATATTCTGTTCCCATTGCCTTACATTCGGTATTCTTGGTATCAAGAGGCAAATCAAATATACCATGCAAGTGAGTTGATACAATACCCAAACAACCAATTTTATCGAGAGTCTCTACAATGCTTCCAGCAATACAAGTTCCCTTTGCTGTTTCTGTTCCTCGGCATATTTCATCTACAAGCACAAGGCTTCTTGAAGAAGCGCCAGTTATAAGAGATCGAATTTCAGACATTTCTACCTGGTCCATGAAAACCAAGAAAGATACATAAATCCAAAAAAAAAAAAACAAGAAAAGAAAAAAACCCTCCCACCAGCCATTCTCTTTGGGAGAACAGTGGTGGTGGGCTGCTGTGACCAATCTTAGTTTGTTCAATTCGTGGTCCCTAATTAGTGTGCTTTGCCACACACCCCAGGATGCAACATTTATGACATATTCTCATAAGAAACTTAATAAAAGCCCAGCAAAGGTCATATTGCAGCAAAAAGATTGGTACCTGGAATGAACTTTTGCCATCAGCAGGACTATCATAAGATTTCATGTGAAGCATTATAGAGTCGAAGTGAGGGATCACAGCTGATTCTGCAGGCACCATAAATCCACAAATTCCAAGTAATGCAGCTGCACAAATTGATCGAAGCAAACTAGATTTACCACCCCCATTTGGTCCTGTCAAAAGAAATAAGGACTGCATGTTGACTGTATTTTGTACAGCACTGCCTTCTGCTGGGTCAAGCCAATATGGAGAAAGACCTACTATGTGCATCCGATTGGCTCCACCTGATAATCCCGTATCCTGCAGTTAAAACATCAATAAGAGAAACAAATGCATGACAATTTTTATGATGATATTATTTATGGCACATGAAACATTGCAGCCCCTACAATTATAGTTGATTCAACACTTGGTATGACATCCACGACCATTATCCAAAACAGTATCACTTTTCACCTTATAATAGAAGACTACAGTTTAAGCACTGATAGGCTCTTCCCACTCCTTAGAAACAAAAATTGGAATGAAAAATAAAAGCATAAAAAGCTCAGAAAAAAAAACCTGAAGAGACTACTTCATGACATGGACCTGTCTACATGTACACGGTGCAATATGGGATTACATTTACCTAGCAGATGAAGTTGATAAACTCATATGGCAACAATTTAATGTAAAGGAAGCTAAAAGGATAGTACTCACTGCACTGTATATTTTGTTGATTTCATGAACTAAATAGGCCTTCCAATGACAATTACTAGCCAAGAAGCATCCCTCAGTCCAAGGGTATGCATACCTTCGATCTAATGATCTAATTATATATGCCCATGGGTGCTTTAGAACATATATCATTAGATCATGCAGTGTGCAAATATTCTGCAAATTAAAAAGTGATGATGCCAGTGCAATAAGATTTAGAACATGAGTGCCGTGCCCCAAAAGATGACAAAGAGATGATTATATTGCCAGCAAATGAGAATTTGAGAGATTGACATACTGCAATCTTATGATTATCAAACCCCATCAGACTGGGGAAAACCCACTTTCTTCGTCTTCCTTCACTGTAATAAATCAATAAAGACAAAACTAGAATAAGATTCAAGGGGAACTAGACATTGGAAATTCAGAGACAACCAAATATCAGAATTTTTACAGAATAAGCAAGCTTAAATATGCCAAAACTAGAGATCCAAACAACTCTGTGCAACCTTGCTAAGTTCATGATACATATTCATTCAGGAGAATCATCAATGTAAACAGCTAAAAGGCCAAATTTAATTTACATGAACACATTTGGATCTGTATCCATTTTACATCAAACAAAGGATTTAGCATCTGTTCTAATTCTCTTACTGAGATGCTGTGAATAGCCCAAATCAAGCATTTATATTCTTTAGCTCCCTGATAAGGTTCAATTAGTTTGTGAAAAAACACTAGAGTATAAGAGTTAAAATACATTACTATTACATGCTAAAAACATCCATCAAAAAGGTTATAGAAGAAACTATGTATCAAGCACATTTCATCAAGTTAAAATAAATACGCATATCCAACCTCACATGAGCAAATAAGGCCTTTGCTATAACAAGCAACATTGATGCAAAGACAAGAACATTCATTTTTGTTTGTAATTCAGCTGAAAGTCCCTTCAGCAATTCTAAAACCTTCGCTTTTGCCTTCTCACCAGCATCATGATACCTAAAACAGAGGTACAATAACTTGTAAACATAAGAACAGAGGAAAAAAAAGAAAAAGGTAATTTGAGAACAAAATGTGTCATTCTTTTCCATGTCTCAAGTGCAAAGCGCACCTCATTAGGGCATCCTCCACCTTGACAGTGGTAAACCATTCCTCACCAACTTTTTTACCTTTAGAGTCCACGGCAGGTCTAAGCTGCTTAATTTGTTCTTCCCCAGGGGTTCCAGCCCATACTGCTGGCACAAACCTCTTTCCCTTAAACCAAATAGCTTCATGTTCTCTCGCATATAATATCTCCCCCTTTGGTCCACCAAGGGGGGCTGTGGTAGCTTTTATTCTTGTAATGATAGGGAGAAAATCTTCAGTGACCTAAGAATATAATTTTCCTTTTTATAAGCAGAAAGGTCATTGAAGGAGTGCAACATAAGTAAAAAGGAATGAAATCATTTACAGGGAAAAAAAACTACAAAATCCTCAACATTGTCAAAGTGTTCAGGCTACATTAAACAAAAAGTTAGAAGAATTCTAACCATGAGAATTCTAACCAAATCTCTATAGAAACAGACAGAGACTTCTCTTCCTTGAAAGCTCTCCTGCTTTGCTCCCTCCATAGTTCAGACAAACCAAAAAATTGAAAGAGGAATCACTAGAGGAAATGTGCAATGGAAAATGGCCCTCCAAACCCTTATGTCAGTGTCAATTTGCAGTCGCCTAGCCAAACCACTTACTTTAAGAGCCATATCTTACAACTTCCTACTTCAACCACAATGCAACATTTGGATAGTTAGTTTATGATGAAAATACGTCCTTGACATCATCTAGAACAGAAAACAACCAAAACGGGACTGCTAAAGAGCATGATGATTAGTTGGTCTTTATTTATTAATATAATTTAGAAACATTAAAAGCAGGAAAAAGAAACTTCTTGTTATGTTGATTTAGTAATCAAAATATGAAAAGGTAGCAAGAAAGCGGCCACTTGGAGAGAAAAGACAATGCATATCAATGGACCAATGAAAACAAAGAACAATTCTGTTTTATTCAAATATTTACACTGCAGGTCAATAGTTTAGCCAGTATAGGATTGAAATCCTATGTACAATGTCACCTCAGATACTGTTTTCCGTTTGCCTTCCACCACATGATCTAGACAATCTCAGTTTTTCCCCATTAGTTTTCCCAAATTGTCTTAACATAAAATAAGGGCTAGGCTGTTCAAGTAGGTTTCATTACTTAGGATTTAGCCTTTTCAGATAGATATTCTTACCTTTGTGGAATCAATGGAACATGATAATATTAGTAAAATGTGCATACAACATTGCATTAAACTAAAATAACATTGGCAACAGAAATAGTATCATAGTCAACAACAGCAACAAAGCCCTAATCCCAAATTTAATTAGAGTCAGCTAAATGTATCTTTTCTCGTCATTCCCTTCTATGATGCACTAAGTTAGGTGTAAGACCTAATTGTTCTAAATCCTCCCCAACCAAAGATTCTCAAGTTAATCTAAGTCTCCTTCTCCCTCCCCTCTCACCATACACCTAGATTTGATCACACCACTTAATTGGAGCATTTGGTCTACATTGGATATGTCCAAATCAACGCAAATGTCACTCCCTTAATTCATCTCAAATGGGTGCTACGAATACTTTGCTATGAAAAATATTTACCTTTGTGGAATCATTGGAACATGATAATATCAGTAAATGTGCATCAAACATTGCATTAAACTAAAAGAACATAGATAACAGATATATTATAAAAGTCATTAAGCAAAATTTAACAGCACATAATAGAGATTATGAATAAATATCATCCTCAAAGGGGCTAAAAACATGAACAATAATTTCCTATGGCAAAGGTTGTAGGAGTTCCTATAGCTTAGGCTATGTAGCAATATGTGGTTATAGCCACTTCATCAAGATTGGGTACCGCTAGAAAAATAGTTTTCCATTCAGTTTTCTCCATGATGTGGCAACATGGATTAGTTGCCACATAACCCTGGCTGTAGAAGTTCCCCCAGTCTGGACTAAAAGAAATTATTTTGCTAAAAAACATTTAAGAAAGAGAAAAGGATAAGGGCATAGTTATGAGATTATGACAAGCATGAACGCAATGGGGAAAACATAAACCAGAAGCAACACATTTTCTAGGAAGTATTGAAGAATGATGTTGAAGGCATCGACTCATAATGGAAAAGATTCAATTCACAGGACATACAGTTAAAGCCAAGGCTTGTGCTGCTCTTTCCACTTCTTCAAACTCATCTTCTATATGTACCCTCTTCACACGACCTTTCCACGAAGACTCCATATCTTCAAAAAATTCATTTGGAATGACAGAATAGGTACTAGGTTTTTGTTCACTTTCCCCTTCCACAGCGATCATTTCAGAAATTTTACCTGACACCCATTCACATTCACTGATCTGGAGATAACGAGGACAATGAAAATTAGAGCCAATGGAATAATTGAAAGCTATATTTGTAAGGAAAGAAAAGATGCTGCAAGATGAACATAATTGATGTCTCAGTAGCAGTAATCAGCAAATTTCTCTTAAATGCTACCATGCTACCTAGGCTTCATTGCCACAACAACAAAAGAAAGCCATATGGAGTGGCATTGACAAGGACACCTTGTTCATGCAAGCCACATGTAAATTGAAACTAAACATGCCTCTAAGAGGTTTTGCAGTCACTAGCTTGCTTTCAAAAAGTCAAAGCCTATCAGCCTACTGGCCTAATGACATAATATAAACAAAGTATACTCCATACTTGAAACTGAAAACCAATTAACAGAATATGGCATGGTAGGGCTTATGTGCCCAGAGCATAAGCTCACTATTGAAAAATGTCACCAGATATGTCTAATTTAGAAGCTCAGATCTCAAATTTATACAAAAAGAAGTGTCATTCATATGAAGCCTAGACAATCAAAATGATATCAACTATTCAAAGACAAGCTGCTTGCACTCACCAGTGTCTCAAAGTCAATTTTCAGGCCAGTTGCCACCCACGTAGGTTCCATCAAGGATTTTAATATCTCATTAAGCTCAGAATTTCTATACATCTGCAATATTTCATCGAGTACATTTTTTATTCTGCAAAACTCAATATGATTCACTTCTCTCAGTTCAAGTAGCTTCACAAGCTGCAGAAAAGGAAGAGAAACTTAGAAATACAGTATGTTAATGGCAAAAAGAAAGAAAATGCTTGACAAAATAACAACAGGAATTAAAAAAGGGTGGAAAAGAAAGAGAAATAAGAATAAGGAATTTCTCTCCGGAGTAAATTTCAGTGATTTGGAAAGCCAATAATATGTGTGCTCATGGATGACTTCAGCATCCATGCCCTTATGATGAGCATTAATTTTCCTATTGACATCACAGATTACTCCTGATCAATTGCCAACAAACTATGGCAGAATTAATATCCTATAGTAGTGAGGCAGCAAATTACAAGTATGACCAAGCTCCCACAAGAGTAAAAAACATGTGCACCACTTTCTATCATATCTTGGATAACATGGAAATTATTTACTAAGAGAACTGCAAGAAGATCAAATATCCATATGATAAACATAAATCACACGACATAATTTAAGTGTTTATATCCAACAAATTTACAAGGTAATGGAATACAACCTTAGCAGATGAAACACAGGTGAATGCTGGAATTGAGCACATCACGTTGCTCATAAGTTTGCAAGTTTCTGCCAAAGAAATACAACTCAGTACAGGAGTTTAGTCAGAAAATAAAACAGAAAGCATCAAAACTAACCTTGAATAGCAGAAGTAATTTCATAAGCAGGAGGATTGAGAAGGAGATCTCTAACATATCTGAGAAACCATAAATCGAAAACCTAAGTACCCATATGTTGGATATGCCTAATTGGTGGGAAGAGGGCTATGTCATAATCTTTGAAGAGCTTGTATTTATCCTTATATTAAAATCAGATACCCCTATAATTGCTAAGTACAATTTTTGAAGCACACCAGTACAATTGCTAAGATGGAAGGGAAAGAAAATTTCACACTCACAATACAGGTAAACCTGTGCAACTTGCTGGAAGTAGCACCTTCAATAAACAAGGTATTCCTTCTGTTGGTATACACCCTGGCAATGTTGTGGAATGTATGTTGCTCTATTATCTCCAGACATGCTAGTGAATACATGGTTCAACATTAAACTTAATGCATTTCAACCAACCGATTTGTGTTGCTGTTCCAAGGTACAAAGGACGGGGCCTGTTTTCTGAAGGCACAGTGGCGTTTCTGAATTCAATTTGATTACCGAGACCATAAAGCTCTGTGACCTAAAGGGGAAAAAAATGTTTAAGAATAGCAGATTATATGGCCGGGAAAAAAAACAGCAAGAGAGGTAATAAAATAATGTGATGAACCTTAAACAACAGCTCTGTAATGGGATTGCCTTCAAACCACTCAAAATGCCTGGCAACACATTCTCCCCACAACAAGCCACCCTCACCAAACTCTCCCCACCGACAAGTTTCTGCAGAAAACCATCATCCATTGCATGGGATGAAGAAAAACCGGCAGGAAAAAGATGCACGGGTCAATAATTAGTGAATAGCTAATGTCCTAACAGTTTATCACTGCTAAAGGAGCACTCTTCTTTCTCTATCATGGCTTACATCAATCTGTAGAAGAATCACACCCAAGGACCAGATTTAAACAACCTCAGAAGAGGTAAATCCTAATCAAAATATTTCCCTGTTCTCCAACAAACCCCAAAGCCCCCTTCTCCCAATTCCCTCTACCTCATAGTTTGTGGTCATTGAAATACTCTGCAGAGTATGAGAATAGCCATTAAACACACATGGTGCATCTAGAAATAACACCTATGCCATTCAATTATTTTTTGTAAAGTAACTCTATTATCATGCCAATAGTCAAATTAATTAATTTATCCTTATGTGTGTATGTTTTATATATAAATAATATGTTTAAAAGTAAGAAACAGAAGGAACATGACCAAAGAACTTTGAAAACTATGAAAAGTAGTTTTCTGAAAAAATGTTTACTAAAAATGCATTAGCTGTTAGCTAGATTTCTATGGCCACAAAAGTATCATGTTGCCCCATGTAAAATTTACACAATTAGAGAAAAAGTTGGACAACCAAAGGTTGGATCTCAGGCTTAAATTTCTAATTATATTCCATAGACAAGGTTAAATTTGTTATCATGGTCAAACATATAAACAAAAGAGTATAGAATGATAGCTAGAGTACAAAGAAATTAGCTAAAACCTAGACTGGTTATCTTGTAAGGCCCTCAGAAAAAAGTCCCCAATCTCTAAGTTAATCTGACAACCAAGAGAAGGAACCAGTGGAAAAGGTAGGGATAAGGATTTGCTAGCAATTTGTATAAAACAAAACATTCTTAACTAAAGAAAGTAAACAGTAGCCTCAAAATTTAAACAAAAAACAAACCTGAGGAATTGTTTCTCAAAGATGAATGAAGAAAAAGATAATGATATTGACAAGTACGAATCTTGGTAACTAAGGCTTCTTCAGTCAAGCCATCCTCTAACGAATATGTTTTCATTGTCTCCAAGACTGAAATCATGCAATAACCTCTTGCAGAACGAGATATCCCTGAAAGAGCCAGGTAGAAAATTGTAAATAAAAATTATAATTTTTTTTATTTGTTGAGAATAATATGCAGCAATATGACTAGTTCATGTAATCAATTCTTTTCATACCAACTACAGGCATTGGTTCTGGAAAGTCAAGATCATGATCAATCCCAGCAAGCCCAAATACATAGGGACTACCCGGATGTGCATGCCTGAATATTTGAAGATACAGGTCAGAACAAGACACAAATGTGAAGCATTATAAGTGAAGTCATTAAACACCGAACTTAGAGAGAAAAATTGTGACCTGTGCAATCTTTAATTGTTATACTCAACATAGCTATACTGCCCATTCTAAAATGTTGTACTCTTGTTCATTATGATATACTATATAGGTCAACAAAAGAGAACATTTTCCATGTATCCAGTTCCTAGATATTCTAATTTTGAACCTTTCTCAAAATATTAGTGTATCCCTCATATTGATGGCCTTATTTCAGCTGATACAGCCTCTAAAACTAGATAGCAGAAAAATGAAACAGGAAACATAACATGGCACAATATGTGGAAACAACCTTCCTCTGAAAGATAAGATACAAACTGTCTGGCAAATATAACTAAAATAGATATCATATTTACAATAATATAAGTATATAACTATCTCAACATTTAATCTTAAAAAAGTAGCTCCAAGTGGATACCAAAAAAAACAATTAAATTAAAACTTTAATTTGTTCTGTGACATCATCTGAAACTAGGCAAAAAATGGGGAAAAAAAATTATAGAAGAGAACTTCTGCAATTAATCTCTCCTCAATCCACATATTTTCATTGTTTAGACAATACATTAAGAAAATTAGCACATTGAAAACCATGCAAGCCTTCCAACCATTTGTTACATTTGTTTTAGATGCAAGCTCAGAGAGCCAAAAGAAACATAAGGAAAGCTGCATCAAAACAAACAATTCAACAAACTATACATCTAAGCATTTTTAGGTGGATTTTACAACCCTGCCTTGCAAAAGCATCCCTCAGATTATGACTATGTGATCAGTGTTTCAGATCACAACAAATACTTGTTGTTTCCTGAATGAATCAAGGTAAGACTTTTTCACCCAATTACTTTGCCACATTCAGCGCCATGATCGACAAAATATCGAAACCAGTAACTTCAACAGATGAAGATTCTGAAACGAGTTCCTTATATGTGATTACCCAGATATAAAACGACCTTTACGAGAACGAGCATGTGTTGGACCTTGAACCTCTTCCACGATGCACTAAAAACAACCAAAATTCAAAATTGAACAAATAATAGAACAGTAAAAATCTAATAAAGTCCACATCTGAATGTTAGGCAAGTAAGAATGAAGGCCAAATCACACTTTAGATGACTAACCCACTTTTATTAATGCAAATGATGATAATCAGTATGCTCCACTTGAACAACAAAACCGGCTAAAAACAGTCGAAAAAAGAAGGCAAGTGTAGTATCTGCATAGTAGGTGCTAGAGAGAAACCAGTGTTTACTGTAATTACTATTTAATTTTCTCTTCCAGCCTAAAGAATGATCAAATATTTTGGCTTTTAAGACTGAAAAACCTCACCTAATCTTTCTCTCCTGTCAATCAAATGGCAATCTTCTAATAGCCAACGAACAAAATGTGATATTGGGATTGAAAAAATGCACCGAGTCAAGTGACTGAAGCTCATTCCAATATCAAAATAAAATAAAAGAATGTAACCCTATCCACAATGCAATCTCCAATATTAAGGTCTGCAAATTACAGAGAGCAGGCTCCAATTTAGTCATACATGGTCCCCAGACAGCCTTAGCAATCTTGCCTTGAGAATCCTTTTGAAAATTGTTAAGTGTTCACTTCACTTGATGACTCCACAATGTTGCTTAATGAAATTCCAAGTGTTAGGAATTCTTTTTATATATTTCCAAGTCTTATTGTAGCAGTAATTCAGGCATACAAAAAATGTCTAGTCATTGATCCCACCATTAAACAGAAACCCACCATCTTACTGTTGATTGGATTTCTCCTGTTATCGGTTAAAAGAAATGAGTTAAGGTACTCGTTGCTCCTTACATTTGCTCAAGGTGCTTTCCTTGAGACCTTGACTACATTTTGGGTGAGATATTGGGTCATCTTTAAACATTGTATTTAAAACTACATCCTTTTTTCCACTCATAAAGTCACCCTCATTACATCCTAGAATTCTCCTAAATTTAGGCATGACTCCATATTCTGATTCTATGCGTCAAATCCTATTGTCCATCAAAAGAAAATCTCAATTTTACCAACCACAGATGAAGCACGCCATGACCAACCACCAATTAATACCAAGATAAACATTCCAAGACAAAACCTCTAGACAAAATTATCAAAAAAAGGTTTCTCAATTTAAAATACAGACTTGATTATACATCTAAAAATCACAAGAATGAATCAAGATAGATAGTTGCTATGCTTACCACAGAGTACCCATGACGAGTCAAATCATCTAGAGTTTGTCGAAGATTCTGCAGTAGACGCATGTTAAAAAGATTAAGTGAAGATTGACCAAAAACAAGAATGAAGCCAACGAAACAAATCTGTCTTTATAATAGCATTGTTATGGCAAAAAGGCAACCAATCAGCCAAATAACACAATCAAAAGTCCCAGAGAGGTAAAAATAGAGTCAATAAAAATGATTCATGGGAAATGATAGCAAGGAAAAATTATAAAAGGGGATTACTACTTCTCCCAAAATTAAAAATTGCAAAAGTTTATGAACCAAACTTGAAGAAAATAAAAGAATATTGCCCAAAGGGAAGGGAATGATTTATGAGCAATAATCCTCAGTAAGACAGAAAATGCAGTAACATATATGCTCCAAAATGCAGACCTTTTGAGAATCAAAAGAAAAGAAAAAAGAATAAACCACCTGCTTATAAGCATATATAATCATGCATAAAAATGCAGAGTTAATAGTGGAGCAAGGCCGACCCCATCTTGAACTAACCCACTTTCTTGAAATCTCCTGATGCCTTTAGTCCCTCTCCACAGAGTTCCCATTTTCTTTGTTATTATTGTCCATGACAAAAATTCAGCAAATAACATTCTACTACAAAATATCTAGTTAAACTTAGATATCCATTATAATAATTGAGAAGTAAATCCAATACCACAACAGGGCAACCAGCCCTTGGAATGCTATCCACACGTTGCCCACCAAAAGGATTCAAACCAGCATATTCAACAAGAAAGCAAGCATCAATTCCAATGGCCTCATAAAAATCTCCAACCTGTAAATACAATAACCTTATTATGCACAATAGACTGATTATAAACAAGCATATAATAGAAAAGGGACATGTTCATCGTTAGAAAGAAGGACAATTAATTGTCACCTTTGATGGAATGTGGAGATGAAAATGCAACCAAAAATTAAAAGATGTGGGAAACATACCCTGCAGAGTAAAATCTCACGAGGAAACTGCGACTTGAATTGTAAAATCTCCCAATTAAGATTTCCTTCTTTCAGACTGTGGAAAGTCGTCATGTGTCAATTATATGATGTAGAAAAAAAAGTCCAATAAGAGAGCTTATTCATAGAAAAGTAAAGTTTATTGTCTGTGCAGCTATGAAAGAAGTCCAACATAAGTCAAATCCACTGAGAACAACATGTGTATATCAGTCAATATTCTTCCACTCTCCAAAAAAGAAGGTAATGTCGGCAGTGTTGGTTGTTCACACTGGAACCAAGTTAAAAACCTTAAATATGTATAAATTCATTCCAGAAATAGACCCAATCCAGAATTCGAAGAGAAACTCCTATAGAAAATGAGTAATAAGCTAGGCATTAACAGATGGGCTATATTATTTGGAGTGTTCCATGATTAAATAAAGACAGAACGCAAAATTTGCAGTGTTCATGCTCATGCTCAATATTTCAAGCTTCAATATTTGCTGCTTACACCAGGTTTGCTTTGCCACTTCCATCAGACTAAATCATAGCAAAGCAAACAAGATGAAATATCCAACAGATACCAGAAGTCATCAGAGATGCTCAATTCAATCATGAGAATCTGAAGAAATGTGCCTTTTTTTTTTTTTTCATTTTCCCATTTTCCTCTTCCCATCATATATCTCTAACTGCAAATTTAGAACATCGCTATCAATTATGCCTATGCCTAAATTTGTCAAGCAAGCCAAAGAGTTTGAGTATTTTCTTATGGTGGAGAAAGGACCTTGCTAAGAAAAATGAAGAAACCCTACGCTGGGGATAAACGGCAACAAGCCCAAAGGTAGAACCAGATCAATTGTTTTCCTACATTATCACAGTCTATGTACAGTACTTGTTATTTATGCAATACTGTCAAGCACAGTTTGCACAGTAGAGAAAAAGACCTTACTTTGAGTGTTTGACTAAAAATACATGAAGGAGTTGAAATTAGGGGGAAAACAAAAGCTTCATAATCTTCAAGTAAATTGGTTTATAAGCCAAACTACATTGATTTAGTCACCATGTGATATTAATTTTATCTTTATTTGGTTTCTCCAGTCTGGCAATTTAATTTCACAATCAAGCCTATATGGCTACCATCAGCTGCATTTACTTTTGGAAAAATCCCTCTCCCCCAACCACCCTGCTTTCTTCCAGATATATAAATGCAGCAAAAGCAGTGATAATGATCCTCAAAATAATACAAGCCTACCTCCCATTTTTCAGGTTAACATCCAAGCCCAGCAAGTTTGTATAAATAAGTCTTTTAACCAGCTGAATGGTAGAAGGCTTCCTGCATTGCTGTAACCTCTGCAATAAACACACAACATTAAGAAATAATTATATGTCCTACAAATAACAGATTCAGAATGAAACATCTCATTAACAAACTTCGCACACACACCAACTAGCATACCTCCTTCCACCACATTATGTGGGAAAGATCCTTGTCATCCAGAACATTATTCAGTGCTTTAAATTTCTTGGTAGTTCTGGTAGTCCGTTTCAAATTTTTCTGACCGTTTAAGCAATAGATTTGTTCAACCTGATGTCTCCTGCCATCAAGAAACACGATTTTGCAATTTAGATCCTAGATAGTCACAACCCAGGATAAAAATCAGATAAAATTTTGCAATCAACAGTGCACCCACGTGACAACATTTCAGAGCATATAACCTACAAAAAAAATACACCATATCCATGGTCGAAACTTGGTTCTGTCAGTGCCCTTGCAAAGCGCCCCATAAAAACCACAGGACTTCAAAGTAAAAGGACTCCAAAGTCCAATTTAGTTATTACAGAAAGCCCGAATTATGGGGCAGCACAACTGAAACAAGCAAGACATACCCCCATCTTCCATCTTCTTCTGAAGTTACAAGCCAAATGGGTATGCCTATCTCGTCTTCTTTTGAAGTTGCAAGCAACAAATCCAATGTCCAAATATGTTGCCACAAAAGTGACCCTTCCAATCACATTACGAGAAAACAAGAACGTATCAAACTTTAGATTTTAGCAAAACCCCATCCCATGTTCAGTTCCCGAGCGCCCTCTTCTGCCATTGTCCGAATTTTCCGGGATACACGCAACAAAAAACACACACGTGCACACACGCATCCGTACATCCATAGATAAAAGCATAATACACATAAGATAAATAAAACTTAAAAAAAAAAAAGATTTAATGCAAGAAGTGCCGAGACGTTACGGTGGCGGCGGAGGAGGACGAAAGGAAGAGAATTTGCGAGCAGTAGGGGAACGGAGGAGGAGAGCGAGAGAGCGCCACTTGGGGAGCGAAGCGGCGACGTTGCGGGTGGCCAACCAGTAGTACATCATTTTTTTTCTAAGTTCGTGGGAAATACCGGACAAGGAATTGGGACTACAAACTTGCTTGTTTGGGGAAATTGAGGATCTGGGGTCCAATTTTCCTGCATAAAGACTGGATCTTTAAAGGCAAAACCGAATAAAAATTAACAATAAACTCTGGGCATATAAGGATTTAAAAAGTTTCTAGGGTTTTTTCTCTTCTTTTTTTCTTGGGGGGGGGATTTGGGTCTGTCTTGTTGGGTTCCTCTCTCTGTCTGCTCTTCCCGCCACAAGCCAAAAAATAGAAAGAAAATTGAACAATTGGCCTCTTTGGCTTTGTAACTGAGGCGTTGTATCTTCCCAGAAGACAGAATCATTAATGACAATAATAATATGCGGCTTGAAATTCAAAAAAATATTATCGTTGTATCAACGATTATATAAATCAAATCAAATCGGAAACCAAAATTAGATTTGTGTGATATATTATTCACTTCATTCTCATTCTTTACCAATTTAATAATAACCAAAAAAAAAAAAAAACTAACATATACGCTTGGATATTACTCGCAGCGAGTTTTCAAAATCCTTTAACTTAAATTGATTTACTGTATTATGAGCAACTAAAGTTGAGGTAAAATAAATGGCAGAAGAAGGGCCAAAAGAAAAAAAAAACAAAACTGTCGTCCCACCAAATCGAAAAGTGCATTACTGTTCAGGCTTATACTATATAATATGCGATACAAGGACAAAAGAAAGAAAGATTATCCAATAAAACACGATATTAGATCAAGTAATAATCAACTGCATTGTTCACGGTAGCTACACATCATGTCCACATTTTTTAATTACACATGAACCAAAACCACAGAAAAAAAAGGAAAAAAATTGAAGATAAATTTTTAAAATTGTAAATTTGAACATAATAAAAATGCTTGACTTAAATGGGGTCATTCTATATCAACTGTTATTCTGCTGTATCGACTGTCACATGACTGTGCAATAGCAATACGTCATTCTACATTGTTTATTGTCACAAGTTCATAGGTTTCTAGTGGGGGTAAACAGTAATCATTATTGAATTCCCATTTGAGGTATAAGTTTAAAATCATTTTATGATAAAAGACATAAATTCTGGTTACCTTTGCATGGCAACTGTCAATTCATTGGTGGGGGGTATTTGGAAGCTATCTCGGATACTTATACACAAAGATTGAGTGGAAATCAAAATAAAAATTATTATTAAAAAAAAAAAATCTCTGAATGCCTACGTTTTGAGGGGACTTACAACTTGGTTTGCTTGTCTGACACAAGTCTTGGTCGCGATGATATAATATAAAATAATAAAGTAGTGGGCCCAATCAGTTCCAGACGCAGGCCTATCTATGAATGCCACGTAAACAAAAGACGTCCTGTCCAAACATGGTACCAGAGAGACCCGTGCTGGACCTGGACCTGGACCTGGACGAGCTTTTGAAGGTTAAAAAAAAAAAAAAACCGAGAAGAAGAAAGAAGAAAAAGGAAACTTCTGCAGACTGTGATTCCCTCATCATCAATGGCTATCATGGCTGCTTCTACTGCGGTTCCACCTTCCACATCTTTCATTGCAAACAAGGTCGTCTCTTGTTTGTTGATTCTGATAACTAGCAAATCTCTCAAGCTTCTTTTTACATGCAATCTTTACACAACTCTTCCGTGGTTTTCTGTTTCTTTCTATTATTCTCTTCGAGATGGGTTTTGGTTATTGTTCATTAACATTTGATTTCTTGTCTGAAACTGAAGCAGAAAAATCTGGGTGGCTCTGCTTTCTCTTCGCCATCGTCACCATTTTTCATTTCCGACTGCAAGAAACCGATTTCCAAGAAAATTGTTTCAGTCATGGCTCCCCAGCAGTCAGAGCGCAAGCCTGCCACCACGGGCTCGGTTAGTTCTTTTCTTTTCGCATGTGTTTTTTAAAGACTTCTATTAATTCTTCAATTAGTTGATAGCAAGGATCCTCTCTTCTTATATATTTGGTGCATAATTCGCTCAAAGATTTAATTGGTAACAAAGATTTTATCTTTTTTTCTTTTTCTCTAATTTTTGGTTTAGTCTGCCTGTTTTATCGTTTCCTCTAATGTGTTGGAGTATTCTATTAAAGCGTATTATGGGTTTTATATCTTTACGATCATTGATCATCTATTGGATTTTATGAGCACGGTTCTGTTACTTTTATCTTTTGGCCTTTTGTTTGTTTAAGTTTGGTTAAGTTGTGTGGCAAAGGCTTTTTGGTGAATTTGCAGGTCAAGTCAGCAATGACAATGACGGAGAAGATCTTGGCCAGGGCCTCTGAGAAACCCCAGTTAAACCCAGGTGATAATGTTTGGGTTAATGTTGATGTGTTGATGACCCACGATGTCTGTGGCCCTGGCTCCATTGGGATCTTCAAGAGAGAATTTGGTGAAAATGCAAAGGTATTGAATTCTGTCTAGCTTATCTGCTATGGTTAAATTGTTTAAATGCTAGCTGTATGTTTAATTGCTATCTGTCACTTTGATTTTCTTGCACTCATTGACCATTTGGTGGACTTATTACATCAAGTGGATTTTGAACAATTTGCAAGACATCTATAATCTGCTGTATACTTGCTAGTTTAAGACTCTTGTGTCTTTGGATGCTGGCTGGATTTGCCATTTAGGTGTTTATTTTCATCCATACTTAATTGATGTAAGGCTGCCCCTTTTCTCCCTCTTTTTATATGCGTTCTTTAAAATTTGTGCTGAGTTGAACATTTGACGCTATTAACATCTTATTATTTGTATCTTGCATAAGCATGTGTGTCTAGAATGTTGTATTTTCCTACGATCAAAACTACTGAATGGCTGACTTACTAAATGTTCAAGATTTGGGACCATGAGAAGGTTGTAATTATACCTGATCATTACATATTCACTACCGATGAGCGTGCAAATCGGAATGTTGATATACTGAGAGATTTCTGCATGGAGCAAAACATCAAGTACTTTTATGATATAAAGGATCTCGGCAATTTTAGGGTATGATTTTATGATTATGAAGTCAACTAATGCTCACTGCTCTCTGACCAACATTGAATGAACGTATATTTCATGTCATGACTTGGCAGGCTAATCCCGATTACAAGGGCGTATGTCATATTGCACTTGCCCAAGAAGGTCATTGTAGGCCTGGAGAGGTAATTTTCTTTTACCAGGTCATTGAACTGTTATAAGTCTTTTCCTTTGCACTCCAGAACAGCTATTGATTGTTGATTATTGTCCCCAGGTCCTCTTAGGCACGGACTCTCACACATGTACTGCTGGAGCATTTGGACAATTTGCTACCGGAATTGGCAACACTGATGCAGGGTTTGTGTTAGGCACTGGGAAGTCCCTGCTGAAGGTTTGTGAAACTGTGTTGCTTAAGATATTCCAAGCACTGATGGGTAACATAATTAGGATTTCTGTCCTCCATAATATTTCAGGTTCCCCCTACTATGAGGTTTGTAATGGATGGTGAAATGCCTCATTATTTGCTTGCTAAGGATTTGATTTTGCAAGTAAGTTTGCCTGGATATCAGACATTTGTTTCCTTGGATTTGAGTTTCATATGTCTTTTGCATATCACTTCTCCATTTTTCTTGTTTCAGTTGCATTATGTCTTGGCTAATGGTTCTTTTCTGCAGATTATTGGCGAAATATCTGTGGCTGGTGCAACCTACAAGTCGATGGAGTTTGTTGGCACAACTGTTGAAAGTTTAACTGTAAGTGAAATCCAACATCTTTTGCCACAACAATTTGATGTCAGTTGATATCTAACTGCACTGACTGTGTGTGCCTTCGTAAATGAATTTGTTGATTGTCCTGATTGTCTTTGGTAAAAGATGGAGGAACGGATGACTTTATGCAACATGGTGGTTGAAGCTGGGGGAAAGAATGGTGTTGTTCCTGCTGATGGTACTACATTCAAGTATCTTGAGGTCAGTGTGATGGAATTTACCTAGTTAAATATTATCTGTAATTGTTGCCTATAAGATATTTGCTTCTGTGAAAAAGAAAGTGTAGTTCAACCTTGTTCACAGAATTTCTCTTTTGTTGTACACAGGACAAAACATCTGTGCCCTATGAACCAGTTTATAGTGATGAGAATGCAAGGTAGTTTTGATGAATTAGTCGGTCACTAACATGCTTTCCCTTTTCCTTATTAAACAAAACTTTCAATAAAAAATGATTTTTTGTTATTTATTTCAACTCTTGACTTCTCAACAATATTTTGGACCCAATACTGTTATTTCATCTACTGTTTATTATGAAAGCTGAGAGAGGCTTTGTGAGCATCAATGAACATACCAGATGAAACATTGCTAGAGAATCCCACAGCTGTCAGGCCAATGTAATTAACATTGTCAACCAAAAGTCTCTATTGTTTGGGTTAGTTTAGGGACCTTTTGCTACCAGGGATGATTGGTATATGAAACAGATTCCCTTATGTTTTCCTTATGAATACAATTACTTCTATAACCCATCATCTGTCTATTAATTGGAAAACAAAAAATCTGAAATTATCTCTGAGTTGTTCTCTAGATATGATACAAAATACGAATATCTTTATAGGTAGTTGGTTCCATAATTAACATCATTTGGAAACTTTTATGTGAAGTGAACCAAAAAAGTCAATTCAGAATTGTATATTAGCACACCTTAAACATTACCATGGTAAAGGGCTTATTTTGTTTTTTTCACCATAGTGCTTTTTAATTCTATATTTTGTGACAGTTCTATTTTTTGGCATCCAGATTTCTTTCAGAATATATATTTGATATTTCAAAATTGGAGCCATTGGTTGCAAAGGTGAGTAATGTATATGGAACTCAATTGATTCTTCCAATAGGACTGTTATCATCTTTCTTGGAAGGTTGCTGTATTAGCTTTGCTAAGGAATGATATAGTATATTCCTTTTTGCAGCCACATTCTCCTGATAAACGTGCTTTAGCCAGAGAATGCAAAGATGTCAAAATTGACAGAGTATATATTGGGTCTTGTACTGGTGGGAAAATAGAGGATTTCATGGCTGCGGCCAAAGTTTTTCTAGCTTCGGTAAGAACCACATTTATGGTTTTAGCTTATTGTCATTGCTAATGAACATTTACATTTATGTAGACATTAGTAAAAAGCTTGAGTCTATGCAATTCAGCTGTTAATTCAATTTTGTTCAAACATGATTTATCTGGGCAGACCTTTATTTAAAGGCCTTTTTTTTTCCCCTTTAATTGGATTTCTCTGCTCTGAAGTCCGTGAATTCCTGATCTGTGTGTATATATATTTATATTATAAAGATGGAACTTTCGTTCATTTAATTCTGAAGTGTCTGGGGATTGTAAATATTCTGCTATGTGGAAGGCCAAAGAGTGGAAATTTGCAAGAACTATCATCACTTTTAAAGTGGACCTGTGTTACACGGAAATACTGCTAATTGTAGTCAAATGTGGGAACTTTTGGAGGGACTGCTAATTTTTCATCATTGCCTTCACCATCATCCATTCTGATATATTGTTTATCTGTTTTTGTAAGCTTAGTTTATCTTTTTGCTTTAAATGCAGGGTCAAAAAGTCAAAGTTCCCACCTTCCTTGTGCCTGCAACCCAAAAGGTTTGCAAAACTAGATTTTGTGCTTTAAGTCTCTGAGTGCATTGGTTGTGTTTGGATACAAATATGTTGACCAGGAGGACTCATTATGATATGAATACCAACTGCAAAAATTGATTTTTTGACAGGTATGGATGGACGTGTATGGTGTCCCAGTACCAGGATCTGGTGGCAAGACCTGCTCACAAATTTTCGAAGAAGCTGGTTGTGATACACCCGCAAGCCCTAGTTGTGGTGCTTGTTTGGGTGGCCCTAAAGACACTTATGCACGCATGAATGAACCCAAGGTAATCTTCATCCTCTTAAGCAACAAACCCCCCACCCCCAACATGGGGAATGAAAAGAAAAGGAAAGCACAGTTGTGCATGTGCACCCATGTGTTTCCATAGGTTGCAGGTACTTTGTGCTGGGTTCTTTTTAGCAAGGTTAAAGTGGAGGAGCATTTGTATTTGGCTTGGTTCTAGTAGCCAAGAATTGAATATTGATCCCAGGGTGTGGATAAGTTGATTAGCCAAAGGAACGAGATCATGGATGATATTTGCTTCCTCTTGACACTGGTCGAAATAGGTAGCTTTGAGTCTATCGTTTGGCCTTGATGATTGCATCTTGTATATTGTCATGCCTACTGGAAAACAAGCTATCTTGTGGTTGACAGTGTACCATGGACCATTTCACTTCAAGTAACTCTTCCTGTTGCTAGAGTATATTCTTATATCCAACTACACTTTGGCCACGACGCTATGGTGAAGACTTGTCTATGGCCAATTTGTAGTGATCAACACATCCATTACCAGTCCCATGGTCATATGTATAGAGTTCAAGGTTGTAGATGATTTTTAGTTTCTTGCTTCCAGGTTGATGTATCACACTAGCGTAGTTTTTGTTTTTAGTTTGTAGGCACCATGCGGCTACTGGCCGTTGGTAGTTTCAACTATAATACATAAATTAGTACAACTTCTGATGTCCAGACAGTCTCATTGACCCCTGTGATGGCTTTTTTATTGCAGGTATGTGTCTCGACAACCAACAGGAACTTCCCTGGTCGGATGGGACACAAGGAAGGCCAGATCTATCTAGCCTCTCCATATACAGCAGCTGCATCTGCTCTGACTGGCTATGTCACTGATCCAAGAGAGTTCCTTCAGTAGGCTGTTGATGGCCATTTAATTGGTGGATGTTGTTGCTGTAACACAAACCTTGTAAATAACCAAAACAGACAAATGATATGTTGTAACGAGTCCTGAACTTTTAGTATGATCTATAAGTTTGCGGAGGTACCATAGACTCGTTGAGGCGCAATATTGTTTTTTCTTTGTTTGGTCGTCGTTGGGGCACAATAATTGCAGCTATGATGGTGAAAAATTGTACGAGGAATTAAGGAAAGACATGACCGTACAATGAATATGTTGCTTGTAATGGCAGTTCCGTCAATTTCACTCGTTGGACGGCTTCTTTAAGCCATTGTGCATTTTTTGTTTCCCTAGAATGTTCAGACCTAGTATGCTTCCCGCGGAAGGATGTGAATCACTTCTGACCAGCACTGGTGTTTCCTGAAGATTCACCTGCCGAAAAATGCCATGTTGCAGGCTCAGGGAACGAGTTTTTCCCTCGTAACTTGGAATGGTTTTTTTCTTCTGTTTTTTTCATGTAAGTTTGTGTGGTAATGGTTTATGCATATTTCAATGTTTGCCAACATTTGTTTGAAGGAGTACCGAAATCAAAAGAGAATATACCCTGCGGTTAATATCTAACAAGTTTCCTCGGAGCATCGACTGTCTTTTTGGTCCCAAGTTATCGATTGTCCCAGTGTAATGCATCAACTTAAATATTAACTCCAAGATAGCAAATCGGAAACTCACAATAGGTTTGATTTGCTAGTGTGAATTTTAAAATCAGAAAAATATGACGATTATTGTATCTATATTCATAAATCTATGAACTCTCTATCAACAAAATAATTCTTCAACTCTAGTTATCTTTTTTTGGATTAGAATGTACAATTAACATGTTATTTCGGAAGCAGTTTTTTTTTTTTTTTTTATAAAAGGTGGAATGCTTGCATCGTCGTAGCTTAAAATTCGAGTAACACTCCAAAAAAAGAACAAAAAATGTAAAATTCATATTTATGTTTTTAGGCCTGGTGGCAGTAATGCGGTGTGCTTCTATAAGGGTGTGTGCCCTGAACATGATCAACTCAACCCTCCCTACTCATTTCTGAACTGCATACGCCAGTGCTATTGTCCACCCAGGGGACTTTTGTGCGAGAAACAATGATTCTTATACGCTTTTACTCGATAAATATGGCTCAAAGCTCATTCAGGAGAAAAGGGTATGTCTCGGCTCACAAGTGGGTGTGGTTGAGACTTCTCCCTTCGTTGCATTAATATTGAAACGAGGAAGAGAGAAGAAATTGTAAAGATAAAAGAAGCCTATTGTAAAGGAGTCGGGCTTCCATTATACTAATTCACGCAATATTTAATTAATTTTATTAAAAAAAATAAATTAAATAAATTTTAAAAAATTTAAGAAAATAAGTAAAATGTGTGAAAAATAAGTAAAAAAGTTAAAAATTAAAAAAATTGTAAGTAAATTTATATTAAACCTATGAATATATCGCGATATTATGTTATTATTGTATAAACTAAGAAAGACCTTTTTTATTTTCAACCTTTTCAATTACTTTTTACTCAACAAGGCTAATCTTTTTAGCTAGTAAAGCAACCCAATTTTTGAAAGTCAATTATCAACTGTGATTCATAAGTTGCTATGCTAGTCATTTGCTGAATCAGTAGGCCCTAAAGCAGTTTCTTTAGTGGTGGGGAAAAAAATAATAATGAAAGAAAAGACAGGTTCGTCTGGCTTCAGAACAGGTTAGGAGTAGAGAGAACAAGAAGTCATCCATCACCAATCAGTCTTCATAATTAGAAGATGTCTTTTCGGTTTTTATTACCTTGCAGGAGGACGTGGGAAACAGCTAGAAATTTTTCAGCAGCAGGCGAAAGAGAGTTCAAAAGAAGCCAAGCATGAGCTCCCTTTAGTCAGTCATATGCAATGTTTCATTGCAATGGTACCAGTCCACTTGTCTCTCTAATTACCATTTAAAAAACAACCATGGAGGCAAGAGTGATCGTGAGAATCAAATATAATTAATAAAAATATTTATTAGTATTATTATATTTATTTACTTATAATTATTTCTATTACATTCGTGTATAAAAGGTGTTTTCTTTACGAATTATAAGAAGGAGAGATCAATATCTCAAAAGGGTCACACCGTTCATCAATGTTGCGGTGAAATCTACAGTCAAAAGTAAAAATCATTACATGGTTTCAAGCATATCGAGTATGTCTCAATTTTCAGAGCAGTATCTCTTTTACCTAGATTGCTCTTATTGGCATAGGACTGCGACGTGGGACTTATTTCGGTCCCACCCGCTCCGAGTCCCCGCTGTCTCTTTTTCTCTCTCTCTGTGAAAATGAAAGAGCAAATTAAAACATTGGAGAAAAAAATAATAATAATCAGTCCAGTTATATATATATATATATATATATTCATCTTATAGATACGTACCATACAAGTGATCTTATTCGAATGTATTCGTGTAAATAGTTAATAATAACGGGATTCAAATTTGAAGCGTGCATTTAGCATATATACAAAAATCCAATTATTCTGGTACTCGAAATAATCCTTAAGATAATTCTAATTCCGAAAAAAATAAAAAAAAAATCATTCACACTAATAATTAATGAGTTTTGTCGGCCATTTCCCTTAAATTTGTACTTCCTTCCGGTTCCCTCTAATAGAATAACAGGACGTGCGGCTGTAGGCCAACTACGCCCGTCTATCGGATCAGAATAAAACCTTATAGGCCCCATGTGAGAGTTCGTTTCCATACGGAACAGCATCTATCTAAAGAGTTTCGTGTATAAGAATCTTACGATTCCAGGGCAGGCTACGCCCGTCCGTCCGCTCACCTATTCATCGATAGTGAGACTGTCGCGTGGAACGTGAGAGAGAAATTGTTGGGAGCCGAGGTTTAATGTTTCCGCGCATAAGCACGATCAAATTTGCTAGAGATTTTTTTATTTATTACTATTTTTTTTTTTTAATCAAGAGCATTTTCGTATTGAATCGAATTTAAACCAGAAAAGGAAGAATCTTTAAGATAAGTGTTGAGAGTTTTCGAGTGTAGGTTCACTCTGTCACAATAGGGTAGATGAAAGTACTGTTAAAAGGAGCATAACCAACGAAATTCACATTTCCACTAGGTTGGAGCAAACTTCACTCTAGATATACAGTATGAAAAAACAGCAGTCGAGCGAGCAGCGCCTACATGGCAGCACTAGGTAACAGAAGAAAACCTAAAACAAAAGTTGCCTACAAAAACCAGTACAATCAGCGAAAGCAGAAGTAAATGGCTGAGAGAAAAACACTAAAAAGCCATTGGAAAACCAAATCTCAAAACAACTTAAGGACTCGTCAACTTCTCTACTGTATCTTTGTTTTCAGACTCTGGTGTTTCTTCTTACAGGAGTTCAAAAGTGGGACAGACAGCAGAAATGCTATATAGGCTTGCTTCTTTGTCTCCCATTCCTTTCTTGGAATCTTGGAGCTGCAACTTAATGATTCAAGTGTCATCAGAAGGGGGAAAAAAAATAATAATGTTACAGAAGCTTTCATTAGCTATATATACTCACCAAGGCCATTAGCTTCAGAGGTCCTCATGATTCGAAGCCTTCGTATGGAGCTAACGAACATCCTAGACAACCAAAAATTAAGCTACTTGTCAGAAACAAATAAATTAAGGCAAGAAATTTTCACCCTTGAGAAAATAAGATTACAGGAGAGGCACAAAATAGCAGATCAGCATACAGTACATCACTGAACAAGCTTAGCGAACTCAGTTAAAAAGTTATAAAAACTGTACTATCTAACGCTTGCATATACCGCCCAATTCCCCCAACCCCTCTTGCCTATTACCGATACTGTAGTCAACGATAGTTGCATACCTCCATGGGACATCTCCAACAAGCATCCAGTCTCCATCTTTATCCTCATAAGTAAGCACAAAATCAGATGATCCATCTAGAAGCTTAGAGCGCATGGCTCCCAGATGCTTCTCTCCTAGTGATCCTGCACACGCAAGGAAATAAATTCTAATAAACGAACTATTATTTGTTGCAATCAGCTCATTTTGCAAATAACCGCATTAGAAGTTCAAAACCTCAGTGCAATTGATTGAACAAGTAGCAAACAAAATCCTCAGAGTTGGTCAAGTTTCAATATTTTCTATATCAGAACCAAGAATAAAAGAAATAAAGAAAAGAAATGAAAACTGACCAACAGAGTTGATATTTGGGATGGATCTGAAGAACATTTTTTCCAATGTTTGAGCTAATGTCTCGTAGCTTGAATGAGCATTCAAATCCACCTTCCTTCCAATTGGAACTCCATCCATATTCACTTTGACAAATCCGAGATGTACTTTCTCATTACCAGCGATATTGATCTCGTTACCATTGCAAATTTTTTTCTTCGACACATCATTCGATTTTCCATTTCCACCAGTTGCCTTCTCCTCTTCAGCTCTTGGGGCCTTTGATTGGTTCACCAAACTGTTCATCCTATAAGCCCTTATGGGTGGCCACCCCACAACCTGACTGTTTCCACAAATCAGTTAAACGGTAAACAAATAATTCACAACATCTAATATTTCATTTTTCCCAAAAGCTGCCAGGTAGACAAACAAAAACCAAAAGAGAACTGCTCGAATTTTCAGGGAAAATAATTGAAAAGGAGTAGTTTGATCTCTCTTTTTCCTTTTTCTTTTTCTTTCCCGTATAAAAATCTTTTATTTTTTTCCATCTTGTGACAAAAAGGAAATAATGGAAAGGGAACGATCTGAATCAGGGAAGACTACGTAACAAGGTCCTAAGATAAACGGGGGAAATGGCCACCTAAAAATCAAAGAATGTATCTGTAGAAGCAAGCATCCAGATCATGAGAGGAGGGAATACAAGATACCAGATCTTAACAAGTTTTAAACCCAAAATCAGAGCAACTTAAAAATTAAAAAAAAATTAAAAAAAAACACAAATATTTGAGGTCACTGAGATAAACAAGGCAAAAAGCTCAGGAAAGGGCAAAGTATCAAAAATTCTTCTCTGATCTATCCTTCTTTCTTTCTTTCTTTCTTTCTTTTGGCAATAAAATAAAAGCCGGGAGAACAAAAACTTTAAAGAAATTGAATGCTCGAAAAAATGAGTCTCTAACCTGCCAGCAGTAGGCGATCCACCTTCATGGGAGACGGGCTCAGCAGCTCTCTTAGTCCCAGAAACTGCTCCGACAATTGAACCAGAGACTGCAGCATTACCACTGGTAACTCTGTGAGGCTGAGAGACGGCAGAAGGGAAGTCCTTGGCAGTCAAGATTCTACCACACTCACCCCATGCACTTGCCTTTCCTTTCCCACCACCACCACCACCAAGACTCAGCCCAAGACCCAGCTCCAGCTCAGCCTCTGCTGGATATGAGCTAGCATCAGCCTCCACCACCTCCATCTTTGAAACTGTGGACTCATTCGTGGAGGCCCCAGATGAGCCGCCGCCGCCACCACCAACACCACCACTCCCACCAAGTAAACCAACACCACCACCTTCCATCATTAAAACAAGAAACAAAGCAGAAAGGAGTTGGAAATTCTTGGATATCAAGATTCGATAAGAGTTTGGAAAAGTGTGTTTAGAAAGAGAGGAATTATTGGGTCTTTGGAGAGATAGAATGTGTTAATGTTTGGGAAGCGTATGGAACAAGAGAAAGAGGAGGGAAAGAAAGCAGAAGGGAAGAACAGGGCCGGAGGTGGTGGAAGGAGTGATGATGGTGGGGCTCACATGTCTGCTGGTGCGCACTGTCAAATTTTTATTTGACATGATCATCATATCTTTTTAGAATCTGATCTTCTCTGTTGGTGCAGAAAATACAACTCTCCCGATGTTAACCAAAAGAAAAATAAAAATAAAAATTAATAGTCAACAATTTTTTTAAATAAATATATAATATTTATTATTATTATTATTATTATTATTTAAAAATAAAAAAATAATTTTAAAATTGTTGTATAATTAAAATGTACATCTAATAAATATTATTAGAGAATAATACATTTTAAAAAAAAAAAAAAACTAAAGAGGGACTTTAGCTTCAATTCTTTTTTCGAGGCTGATGCCCCCCATCTTAATCTTGCTCCATTTCTTGATTGAAATTTTTTTTATAAAAAAAAAAAAATATATATATATATATATATATATATATATATATATAATTTTGTTCGAATTAATGATTATCACCGAATACCAAATTGAAACCTGTCCTTATCTGTTCATTAAACATGATCCATTAATATTACGAGTAAAAAAAAAAATTTGACAAAAAAAAAAAGAAGAAAAGAGGAGATGCACTTGTAACGGCATTCCTTTGCACCGAGTGGCAGCACATTAGTGGTCGTTCATTCTGGAATCAGTGATCATCATAGATTCCTAACTAGCACACCACCGTCAAGACGATGCCTACTCGTCTCAATTAAAGAACAACCAATCCTTTAATTAGACTTAGGCGTCTCTTAGCTTTAGCTTAAAAGTCTAAAAGGTTGAGTCTTTTTACAAAAACAAAAGCATATATTAAAGTGCTACTCCCTCCTCCCCATCCCATACCTGTACCATTCCTTTTATACCGTCTGGTGTCTACTGTTTTAAGGACAAACTGCACAAAGCCTTGTTTTAGAAATTTGAGACCACCCCCCCCCCACCCCACATAAAATAATAAAAAATAAAAAGGATGCATTGTCAGTGTGGGAGGTCGGTGCTGCCCGAAAGCTGATATACCTGCCGAGAACCATAAAAAAAAAGAAGTAGAACAAGTTATTTCAGCCAAATATTTATCATTAAACTAATGTCAAAATGAGAGAAATTCAAAGTAAAATTAAAATAAATAATATATTTATAATTTTTTTATATTCATGTATTCTTTATTCTTAATATAAATTTTTTAATTATATAATTTATACTCAAAATTTGAATGATTTTCTGATCTGAGACCACGTCAGGCTCGTATTTATGTAATTTTGCTTGCCGAGATCGTCGAATTCACTTTGATTGCTTAGCAAATAAATGAAGACTTAAACCGTGAGCTATAGATATAACAAAAAATAAAAACACAGTGATGGCACAGTTAAGTATGTCTCTCTGTTTTGTTTTCTACTCAGCGCCATGCCATGCCATGCCATGCCATGCCATGCCACGCCACGCCACAATAGTTTCTCGATGCCTGAAGCATGGATCATATTAAAAATAACTATTTCTGTCAAGTCCTGCGACTTATGACAAAATGCCATCAACATCTTGAATAGTCCTTAGGAAAGTTTTGAACTAATGTCAACGTGGTGCTCAATGTGGATGCTTTTTGTTCCCTCTAAAATGCCCCCCGGCGAAGCAATGTGGCTTGTTGGCTTGTGCAGAAATGTAATCCCCATAAAGATTTATTGTCTCTTCCACAAATTAATTAAAAATTTAACGACAAACCCCATTGAGTTTTGCCGAGAAAGAGGAAGAAATTTGGTATTTTTATGTCTCTAAGTAACAACGTGGCCCTGGAAAGTTGCGTCGGATGACAATTAATTGACCACAACGGGTCATCATCATTTCTTTTTTTTTTTTTTTTTGTTTTTCTAACTACTATAGTTTTCACCACTAGAAAATAAAATTGATCCATGTACCTCGCTTTTTAGTCAATTAAGACAACTTGAATTATGAGTTATAAATAAATATTAAAAAAAACCATATTTTTATAAATATTTTCTTTATTCTATAAACATTTTTACATTGTATACTAATTACTTTTCAAACTATTTTTGTGAATTATGCTTAAGTTGATGCTGACCCAAAATTGTGTTTTAACTTTTTTTTTTTAATTTATTTTCGTTGCATGCTGTCTCTGGTTATTAAATTAAAGTGGGAAGGAAAACTGTCCCCAAAGAAAAATAATAATAATAATAATAATAATAATAAAAGAGAGCTTAGGGGAATAAAAGCTGAATTTTCGGCGGGATTAATTAACTGAAACGGGATTAAAAAGGATGCAAATCCAAAAGAGCTTACGGGAAATGGTTGTTAGAACAAAAAAACACAAAGAAAAGTTGTCTGATAAGATTTAAAGCGACAGGCCGACAAGGTAGGAGCCGAAGTCACGTGACTCGACGGTGCGAAGAAACGCCACGTCAGCCGACAAAGTGCGCGGCTCACCCGGATTTGCCGTACGTTCAAAGAAAGAAGGTTTTTCAAGCTGGCTGGCTTTGGGACCAAAGGTGGGTTCGTTCCGAGTTTCGCACGTTTCCATTCAGTCCTTCTGATCACGCGCTCCGTCCTACGCGCTAGATTTTCAGAATGGCTGTAAGTCCATGATCTGTGTCCGTGTTTTCTTTTCTTTTTTTTTTTTTTCTCTTTCTGAATTAGATATGCGTTTATAATGAATGATTAATAATAATGAATAACAATATTTCAGAATTCATATTTGGGACGGGGCATTTTTTTTATTAGCTTAGCCCAATAAAAATTTCAACGAGGGAGAAAGGTTTCTTTTGAATTGCCAAATTTTAAAAATAGGTAGAGCAACGTATGGAGTATTGACATATACAGTTATAATGTACTAAAATTCACGCATGGAACCTGGAGATTATTGTTGCACTCCGAGAGTCACACCGCGTTCCCAGCTAATTTAAACACAACTGAGACGGTGAGATTAGTTTCTTGGTATTCTTTTTTTTTTTTTTTTATCTCCTGTTAAGAGGTTGATTAAATTGTAAAGTTATGTAACGTGTAATTTTTTTCTATTATCATAAATCTCATAGTCTCTTCCTTAGAATTAAAATTTAAAATTTTTAAAATAAAATTTTAAGTGTTTAATTACTAAAATATGCCTAGGGACTTTCGGTCTATATTGTCAACGTGTACCCAAAAGGAAGCCATTGTTACAATTCATGTTGCCAATTGGGGGGAAATGTAGCCCAAGTGGCCGCGGCAGGAGGTTATATTGAGCCCATCTGAATCGGGAGGGTGAAAAAATGAGGCCGAACCCAGCTCGGTCTGAGGTCAGGCTTGGTAAGAATACCGAGTGATTGAACACGTCTGGTAATGAGCTATACGGCTTTGGACAGTGGCTAGTAGTGGTTGGTAGGCTGACTAACAATGAGAAAGTTTGCACGAGAGTTGAACAGAGGTAAAAAGGGTTGGAACCAGAATGCTGAGAAAATGGCCCTGGGAATTGTTGTGGTGGAGTGTGGTAGAGAACTACAAAAGATAGCTAAGCAACAGGCTGCCAGGCCGTCGGCCGGCAGAGAGTTTTACTTCAGATCGATCTGATGAAATGGACAGTGCGCGGAAATGCCGAAGTTGCATCTGCCACGGCCATGCTAAAAAAGAAATTTTGGATGGAAGCTTTCTATCTGCTTGTAAGTGATTTATGTGAAACAATTTCTCAGAACCCCACGTCTACCTGAAGACTTACACTTATAAAATTAAAGAAATTTATAAAAAATTACGAGCCTTATTAGGCATACGGACACATCCCTCAATAGACCCAACTGCAAAAGACTCTACCTGGAGAATTGATGTTCCAAAATTCCGACACATAATAATTCTTCAGTCTTAACATTCTACACAGTAAGCAAAGGGAATTGCAAACAATAGTCAGTTTCATCAGCGCAATGCAGCGTGCAAGAGACCCCATTCACTCGGCGTTGATTATTTTCCTATTAATTGACTTTAACTGAAATTTAAATCTAACTTTAATACTAATAAATTACAACTCATTGACATGTCAGTCCGACGAGCAACCGAACATACCCACCTCGCGAATCAGTAAATTGTTAGACGAGATTTGCACTTTCTTTTGGATTTTAATAGAGAAGAATTATTGACTTTTTAAAGTTTGATAGAAAGAATATTAAAAATAAAGTGAAATTAAGTACAAAAGAGAATGAAAAGAGCGCAGGAGAGAGGAGGAATGGTCTAACCGACAAATCAACACCATCCACTCGGACCCAAATTCCCATATTGTGCCCCGGTAGAAAAAACCGATTTAGTGACCCGGAATAACCCGACTTTAATCCGACGATGGGCTCCGCTTGACCCGCCTCCTATTATTCTTTTTCGCGGGGGATCCGCCACAAACGATGGAGCATTCCAACCCGCAGATGTTACTAAAGCACGAAAAGCCACTCCCATCGGAACTGTGCCGGCGGCTGCGGCTGCGGCCGCCTATGGCCCTCTTTTTGCCGCGAGGATGCTCGCTTTCGTCGTCGGGATAACTCGACAATTCGCTCCGGTCGAATACCGGCGGGAGCTCCGCCCGCCATCTGTCCAATTTAGACTGGAGGCCTTCCATGCTACCTTCCATGTCCAAGCTCCACGCGCCTCCCATTACTTCACTCTCCGTCTCCCCAACGCGCTTGTTGTATCTTTTGTTCTTCGCCATTGCGGCCGCCACCTCCGACGCCGAGGGTCCCAAGTCCGATTCGGTTATGAGCGGGATGGTAGGATAATTCAGCTTCTTCAGAGTCCCATGTTTCGAGTTCTTATACGGAGCCCCATTATCCAACCCGCCATTGATCTTTTTAGCTTCTAATGGAGCCTTCTCGGGTGGAAAGTCCATAACTTCTGACCCGTATTTCACCATGGCGAGTTCCCTCGCGAGTTCTGACCCGTTAACCAGCGAACCGGGCTTAAATTTTATGCCTTTCTTGACAATCTCGGAGCCGCTGAGCATTGAACTGGCTTTCGATCTTCCTCTCTGCCGGTTGCTCTTCTTCTCAACTTCCACGCCGTCGATCATAGAACTGGCTTTCTCGTTTTTCATCTTTCTCTTTGCGGCGGCCACCACCATTGACGACGCCATCATGGAGCTGGAGTCGCTCCTCGTGCGCCTCAGTTCGGGCTTAGGGGGCTGAACAAGATAGATGGGATTGTCGCTGTTCCTATCGCCATCATCTTTATTATTGTGGTTATTATCCACTCCTCCGCCCATCAGTTGGTGAAACCCGACGGCGGAAGCGCTTAGCTGCGAATACAACGGCATGCTTCGCATGGAGCTGTCAAGGAGGGCCACGCCGATGTTGAGAATTCCCTGGGGGCGCCCAGAACGGCGGCGGACCTGGAGGGCGACGAAGCGCATGCCGAGCTGCACTTGGTGGTGGTGGTAGGGACGAGTCGGCGGAATGAGGTTGCCAACAATCACCCGGACGGTCCCAACATGGACGTCGCGGAGCCAATGGACGGCGTAGATTTCGATCATGATGGCGGAGGTGTCACCATAGAGGAAACGATCATCTACGCGGAACACGAACTTGTCGTTCCAGGTGGGGTTGGTTTGGCCATCCACGTCGACCCTCGTCGAAAGCTTCCGGTTTGGGTGAACCCACGCGACGGCGTAGGTTCGCATCTTGCGCGAGACCTTGGCAAGGTCTTGGGCAGAAATGACATTGAGCTCCAACAGTTGAAATGGCGTCAACAAGATATTAGACATTGTAAATTTTCAATCAATCTATTATGGCCAAAAGCGAAAGAAAATATAAGGCCGGAGGAGTCGGAGGTGGGGGTGAATTTGCGGTGGTCGTGGAGGAGGAGTTGACGGAGCCGCCTCTTTTTTCGTCAAAAATGGGCCCGTCTCGCCGCCCAGGGAGAGGACGACGAGGGTGGGGCAGGCATCTAATTTACGGAGGAAATACGAGGGAAGGAAAAACAGGGCAGCATTGGCTAGCTATTTTCTTTGTTTATATTTTCCCCTTTTTATTTACAGTTTGTTAAAAAAAAAAAACCTCAAAATAAAAAATCATAATAATAATAACCAGCGAAACAAACGGAGGATTGTTAGTTGATATCCATGTTGTCTTTTTGACCCCCCCCACGGACACGGTTACAAAATTCTATTTCTTCATTTTCTTGATGATTACGCGACCGTGTTTATTTAATTTGTTATGTGAAAAGAGAGAGAACTTTTATTCTTTTATTTTTTTTTTTGGGGGGGGGGGGAGGGTGGGTTTAAAAAAGACAAGAGAGGACTTTAACAAGAACAACAGTACTTGAACAGAACATTAAAATTAGGAGAAGACAAGAAGTTCTAGTTGAAGGATAGAGCATAAGTTTCATTGTGATTCTCAATTAGCCTGTTGGGGTGGGGGGGGGGGGTTGGACAGGTCAGGGGGGGGTCTTGAAATCGTTCCGTTTAGGTTCATACAGCGACTGATGTCTCCCGGGATGAGAAAACATTGCCCACCTGTGAGTTCAGTGCAAGTCGCCATAATTAGGGGAATACAGTTTCTTTGCATCTTTGCAGGTTTTAGGAATATTCTAAATTCTGGACTATTGTATTATTACAAACCTTTGGTTTTCCGGAACCATAGACAAAGGGATAGAGTTTTATTAAAAAATTATTTTAGTAGTTAAAAATTTAAAAAATATGATATTTATAAAACAAAAAAAAGAAATTACTCTTATTATATCATTAAATGGCTTCTAAATAAATAAATAATAAGCCCCGTTCATTGGGCTTGCTGCTTGGGTGTGTGCCAATCCGAATTCCGGAATGCTTTGATCCGCGGGGGGGGGGGGGGGGGATCTCACGCGTGAGTTCATGTAGAGTCCACGGAATTAACTTCCCAAATGCATCCGAGCAACACTCGAATTCCATAGAATGAGATTGCTCTCTCTATACGTCCAGAAACTGGAGACGAATTTAAAGCGGGAGACAGCAGTTTCCATAATTGTACCATTCCAGGGCCGTCCCTTTTCAACAATATGCAAGTAACGTCTCATTACTCGGACTTTGTGCCCGCAGGGAAACCCCCACAAAATATGGGATTTGAGGTCTTTGCATTCTTTTTAAGTGCTTTGCATTTTTCTTTTTTTTTTTGTGCTGTCTTCAAACTTGTTATTATCTCTTTCTCTAACATTTGATTAGCTAACTATTGATTATTATTACTATGTTAAAAAAAAAAAAGAAATTATTGTAATTTTGGAAAGAACTGAACAAGTACAGATTCAATAGCTAGATAACATATCGCCCATTTGCTTAAACAAAAAAAAAAAAAAGAAGAAGAAGAAGAAGAAATCCCCCGTTGGTAAATTTGTACTGAGAAAATGCATGTGTAGTTGTGACCCAGCATGTAAAAGAAATTCTCTTTTTCTCATTCGCTTTCCCTTTTAAAAAGGGAATGACCTATGCTTTTTCTTTGTTGTTTTGTGGCCTATTCTGAGGCCAAAGAAGACGTAGACGGTAACACCCAGAGAAATGGCACCTTTGCTTTTCTCTCCGTTTGTTCTTCTTAAAAAAAAAAAATCTTGTGGTCTATTTATTAAAAGCAATTTTTATTCTTTTATTTTATTTATTACCCCCTTTTTTTTTCCCCTACTATTCATAACAATCATTTCCGTATCCATTTATGGTTTCTTTTTTTTTTTTTTTAATTTTTTTGTTACGCAGGATCACTTTTCTCCACGTACCCGTGTGGTGAGCAACGCGCCCCAACTTCATCTTAAACAGAAGCATTAATAAATGCTGCTAGTGCTAAGCATTCCCATTAAGCATGCAACTCAACTTTACACAAGAACCAGAGAAAACAGGTCAAAGACATCTCGTAGTTCCATGATTTCAACCTCCTTTAAGTTTGGTCCGATGGAACGTCGAAAAGTGTTGGCCGTGCATTTGATGAAGCACCGAGGGCAATTGTTATTCTCATCGCAAGGGATAAAGGGTTGGCCATGCTTCCTTCTGTTGTCTGGTTTTTTGGGCGTAGGCTGACTGTGCTTGGCTAGGAATTTTTTCTTTTCTTTTCTTTTCTTTTCTTTTTTTGGTTAATAAAAACAAAGAAAACTTTCTGAAATCAATAAATAAGATTGGCAGATTTAAGGCTTACACAGTGCACACGCAGAAACCCTTCTCATATATCTTGTGAGAGATTCAGCTTTCTTGCCTTTTGGGTCTGAAAGTATAAAGATCTGTCTACATTTCTTGTGAAGAAAAGGGCTTTATGAGAGAATCCACGTGCATCCCGGCTGTTCATGCTTTTGTCCAACTCACAGGAGAGGAAAATGGAAATTTTACCCTACTCGTGACTGCAATTACATTTTAAGCATCCCCAGTCAATTAACACTTGCTTTCAACTCCAGTTTTTCTTCTTCTTTTTCTTTCTTGATTTAGACATTTTAGGCTCAAAGATATGAGACTTATGGGGCAAAGTAAGACTGCCTACATTATGTAACCTCTCAATGAGGAGAAAAAATCGATAAGCCCAATTTTCTGTGTACTTATAATATTCTGAGAGCGAAATTTGCAGACTTTTCTTTGAAAAATATAACAAAGTAAATAACTCGATTGTTTGGATGGGGGAATTTTAGGACAAGGGGCTTTTCCATATGGGATTCTTCGCTGATTGACTCTTTTATGTTTCTTTGGATCCCTTTAATCTTTGAAACCAAAAAGGAAAGGGGGAGAAAACAGTATCCCGTTGATCTCAGGTCAAATGCTTGTATCTCCCTGCCATCACAAGCAAGTGTATTAAAGACACAAGAAAATGCTTCTAAAGAGCTCATCAAGTCCAGTTGCAGGGACCCTTTTCTCACCGTTCTCGGGCAGCCCTAACAGATACTCTGACACCATCCATGGCACCCACAATACACATCATACCCCATTACGTGATCACAAACTCTCATTCTCTCATAGTCTGCATCACCTCAACTTGACCTCATTCCCATGCTGCAGCTCGTCTCCGGTTTCTGACTTCAATCATGAAGTTGGCAGGTTTCGCCTCCAAGGATTTCGAAGAGCTTGGTCGGATAGTAGCTTGGAGAGATTGAACTATGCGTCTTCTGATAAAGAACAGCTTCATTCAACCACATTGAAGAAGCTTCTCCACGTGCACCAGGGGACAATGTTGCATACAGCACCCTCTTTTTCAATATTCAACACGACTGATGGTTTTGAAGGTGAAGAAAATGCTGAAGGAGATGTAGGAACACAAGAAAATGAAAAGGAAGAAGAATTGAATAGAAGTGCAACTATTGGAGAGGGAATAGAAACTGTAGATCGTGGAGAATTCAGTTTTGGAAAGAAAAGCATGGGGTTAATAGAGGAGGAAGGAGAGGAAGCACGGGAAGAAGGTATAAATGGAATTGAAAGTTTAAGCATTGAAGGAACAGAACCAGTTAGTCCTTCCCTGTATCTTGCAGCAGGGATTGGGATTGACAGTAATGTTTTTTGTGGTCATGGTGGTGGCGGGGGCAGCCATGTTGGTTCGACTTTGTCAAACTTTGATGATGGTGGTGATGTTGAAGAGTACTACAAAAGGATGGTTGATGAGTATCCGTGTCACCCTCTGTTTCTATCAAATTATGCTCAGCTGTTGCAGGTGATTTTTTCACTTTTCCTTTTCTCCTTCTTTGAACTTTAATTAATAATTGTTAAATCTGAACTCCCAATGCTTGCATCTGGACTGTTTGGTTTATAGCTGAATTTATCAGAAGATATGTTCAGCTTTTGATGTTGTTAGCTTGTACATATAATCCTTTCCGTTAATCTTGGGGAAGGCATTTTTATTACGTTGGGAGAAAAAGAAAAGTTAACTCCTATTCTCGAGCCATGTTTCCACTTGCAGTCTAAAGGAGACCTTCGTGGAGCTGAGGAATACTATCATCGTGCCACTCTTGCAGATCCTGAAGATGGTCAAATCTTACTGCAATATGCTAAACTGGAGTGGGAGCTCCACCATAATCAAGACCGATCACTGAGTAACTTTGAACGTGCTGTTCAAGCAGCTCCTCAGGATAGGTGAGCATATTACTTCCATCTATCTTGTTCTTTTGCAAAGAGATATGGACTCGATCTCATTCAAAATCTTGGCTTCTAAATGAAGTGTATTGGTTTCTACATGAAGCCAACTAGATGCTGATGATGACCCTGGTACAACTTGGCAATTAGGTAGCACCTGTCTCTTATGGAAGTTAATTTTTTTCCTTTCCTTTTTTCTTTTAGCTACGTTCTTGCTGCATATGCTGGTTTTCTCTGGGAAGTAGATGATGATGGAGAGAATGATATCTCACCACAAGACTATCAGGTTGTACTTTCTCAACTGAGTCAGGACTTTTGAATTAATTGTGACATGTGAGTTTTAATACCTTTTAAGCTCATTGCAGCAGCCAGCTGGGTCAAGGATTGAGGTGGGACATTCTGCTGCATCTGTTGAAATGGCTGGCAACCTTGAGGAGTATTATAGAAGAATGGTTGGTGAAAGTCCTTGCAATTCATTACTCCTGAGAAATTATGCTCAGTTTCTGTGTCAGGTGACAATTGCCTCTCCATTCATGCTCTCAAACATTATACTAATCTTGAAGTTGATTCCAATTATATTCCATCGTGGTATAGAATATGTAGCTTAGGAATATTCTATGTCCGTCTTTCAATACACTGTTGAACATTATAGAGTTCTATTACTTTTCAATAAAGTCAGATCTTCCATTCTTTTCTTATTATTTCTTTGTGTTTTTTTTTTTGTTTGGTCGGCAGTCCAAAGGTGATCTTCAAGGGGCCGCGGAATGCTACTCGCATGCTATTCTGGTGGACCCTGAGGATGGTGAAATCATGTCACAGTACGCAAAATTTCTCTGGGAATTTCACCGCGACCATAACAATGCCTCGCATTATTTCGAGAGAGCAGTTCAAGCTACTTCTGGGGACAGGTACAGAATTTCGCAGAATTTCTACTTTGGCATATTGAGAAATGTCAACTCGTACAAGCTTTTTCAACTTTTACAATATGGTTCCATTCCTAGTTGTTACAAATTTATGGTGACCTGCTGATCTATTGTTGGTTTGTGGTTTCCTTGTTTCCAGCTATGTTCTCGCAGCATATGCAAGTTTCCTCTGGGAAACAGAGGAAAATGAAGAAGACAACACATGACCAGGCCAAACCCAGATTGCCGTTCAGTATGAAGCTGCTACAAATGCTTAACTTCATCTCGTAACTAGAGCAGTAGTCAAACTTTAGCGTTTCATTGAGGGGAGGACAACAGGGTAATAGATCAGAAGGACCCGATGTGTATTCACAGAAGAATAAAGGGTTGACTTGCGAGGAGATATTGCAGATCCGTGGCTACTCACGAGCAAATATGCTGAATAGAGCCTATTTCTTGATTTTTCTTTCCAAGTGTCAACGAGAAGATAAAGGCTTCAAATTTTGTGCAAGGATTGAATGTACATCAGAGACCTGGAAAATGAGAACATGATCAATAAAATCTCGTCTACTGTTTTAAGTACTGATATTGTCAAAGTATCAGACGGTTTGATTTAGTTTAGTTTACGATTTAAAGCAAATAACGCACACTCTGCAATGTCTAATTAGTTTTAAATATGTAAACGAAGCTTAGGCTTGAATTTGACCAGGAACTACCTGACAATATAAGTTCGAACAAGCTTGCCTCAACCTCCATCACCCTTCATAATTATCTGATGAATACCTGCCATGCCAAACCCACAAGTATGTTGAAGGAAAAACAGGCCGCTCACTTTAACCAGGCAGTGAACACTCACTAAATTACAAGCTTGAGAAACTGGACAGACTTGGGAGCTTAGACTGTTGGTTCCACTCGTCTATATAGAATGGGGCCCAGGTGGCCAGAGAAAAAATAAATAAAACTGCTTTGTTCTAGTAAAATCAACACAAAATGATCCAACCCGATACCTATTTTCCTTTATGTTTCAACTATATAAATGATGAATATCACATGGTGCCAGAATAAGCTCAAAATTGCGGATATCTTGCTTGCTAAATTTCAAAGCTTACATGGGACAATGTAATATCAAGAATCCCTTGAAGAAACAATTTATCTAAATCAATCTGACTCCATATATCATTCTAGGAGCTAATTGACGCCGTATACTGAGTTGCAATGACTGGACATGAAATTCTGTTATGTTCCGTTTGACGTGAAAACTCTCTATTCTGATTGATCTTGTCCATTTCTTGATACTTGTCTGGGACTTGGTCGATAGAAACCGTTTCCTCTAGACCTGTTGTAGTCTCGGTCAACTCCATCATAGCCACCTCCCCTACCAAAACTTCTAGAACCAAATCGGTTCCTCAGGGCATCTGTTTGGTAGCTTCCTCTGCCTCTACCCCTTCCCCCTGATCAACATATTTTTCAGTCACAACATTACAAAAAAGAACCAATATCCTCCTAAGTCACTGATCTGAAGTGGCAAAATGCTGATATTGGTCTACTGACACCCTCAACCTCAAGAAGTCTCTATTGAAAAAATGAGACAGTGGCAAGGGATAATCTATCAAGTTTCAGGTTATAACTGGAATAGGTACAGAAGAAAACTATTAAAGAAAACTGCATATGGCAGATCTCAGATCATAAACCCAATCCAGCAGAACAAGGATTAGAATGGTATAACTGGGGTTTTTGCATTGAGATAGCAAGGCAACTCACCTCACCAATCACTACAAGTATTAGAACGCCACAGATGTGATTGCAATTAGACGACCAATATACACTATTTGATGTTGTAAAACTACCAAGACCAGTAAAAGTATAAGCATACATACTTCCAGCTCGGAAGGGGATGATGCTGTTTGGTCTTCGTTCTTCAATGTATACTTGCCTTCCAGCAACCTGTGCACTGCCGGCCTAAAGAAATATAATAGAACACAAAGCTGATTCAATATACTGTCAACAGAAAATAGTACCACAGTTCTCCAATTTTCTAAACACAGTCACTGAAGTTCAGTCTTTCCCAAACAGTAGAAGTATTACACATCACTATTTTTGAAATACAGTTAGCATTAATTCTCAATCATTCAAACTGACAAGTTATACCAAGAAAATAAAATGGAACAGAAGTCTGTTTTCATGTTTTTTTAACACAATTCATCAGACCTTGACTGCATTATGAACACCAGCAATATCTTCAAACTCCACGAATGCATAACAAACACCAACATCCTGCATGTAATCCAAATATTTTAGAGCAATAGATGAAGGAGCTGTAGAAAGTAAATGTGTTGCTAAAATATATAACAAGAATAGACCTTGCGACTTCTAATGACCACACCATCAGGTGCAATGTTGCCAAAACTCTTGAATTCCTCTTCAATTTCAGCTTCGGATACAGTAGGTGGCAAGTTTCTCACATAAACAGATCTTATTTCATCTAAAAGTATCCATTTTGTTTTTGACAAAAAATAAAAAGATCAGAAGTAAGAGACTTATATTACCAATTTTCTAAAACCAAGTAAAAATAGCTTTTCTTGTTAAGCAAAACGACACAAAGCTACAAGCCATTATAAATAAAATAGCTAGCCAACCTTCATCTTCCACAGGTGGAACCTCCTCAGCTATCTCCAGCCTTTCAAATGAATTTGATATCATGTATGCTTGCTGAGCAGTAGACTGGGGTGGATGATTCCATTCCGAACCAGGTGTATGTGGTGCACTCTTGTTAACATTAGGCTGAGGCGCAGCTGAAGGTGCAGACTGCCCCCTAGCAACCTGCAACTTCCATGCCAAATAATGATAGTAAGATTTAGGCTCATAACTTCAGATATAGTTCCAGCATACATGTTAAATGAAAAATATCCACATTATGCATTAGAGTCAACACCACTATTCTTTACAGTACATACAATAGAGGCATAAGTGTGCTTTTGGGGCTCTCCAGTAGGTTCCTCAATTGGAGCAGGCAAATGGTCCTGCACAGCATTTATTGCATTTTGGAGTGAACTATGCACCTCCTCCATGGAGCTTTCCCCTATAATACTCTCAGCATCAGGGACTTGCTGCGATGGTTGCTCTTGGAAACTGTAGTTATCAACTGGACCACTTTCCTTAGCATCAGCAGGTGCCACAAAATCCATAGCCTGGATTTCTCCACCCAACAGATAGTTTGGAACTGAAAAGAAAAGAAAATTTATCACTTTATTTGTCAAATGAGATTTTTAATTAAAACACTTAAAACTCAAATTCTGGCAATATGGCCATTCACCAAATTGATGTCAACTCACTCCAGCATAACTCGTAAACATAAGCTAAAATACACACAGCAATTGCACACAAATTATCAATCATTATAGTTCAGAACTCAAGTAAAATGATGAATGCCAATCACTGATATCATGTCACATTCAAGCTGAGTGATGCCTACTCTCTATCTTTTTGAATAACAATAAGCAATTTAGTGTGGTGGTGGTGATGATGATGCTAAATACCTGGCTCTGGAACAGCAGGAATATTAACTTTTGAATCAAGATTTTTTTGGGCAAGAAAGGCTGCTGGATGCTGGTGAATTGGTTCCTCATCAATGACTTGAAAGACGTCATTGAGAACAAAAAAACCTTTCTCCTGAGGTGCAAGGAAAAATGTTTCTACAAATTTTCTCTTGGCATTGAAATTCTTTAACCGCACCACACCAGAAACCATCACAAGAACGCCTCTGTTCCAAGATTCCAGGGCATGTGCAGTTCTAATTTCGAATCCAGTATAATTGAGTGACAAGATGAGTCCATGGATTTGCTGCAAAAATGGAAGGTGTAAGCCAAATGCTGCAGTTGATGCACATATACTGACAACAGCAACGGCAGCAAAGATGACAATAAAATAAGGAATCAGAACCCAAAAACTTGAAAAATAAAGGGGAGAAAATCAAGCAGCAACTAAAATAGAAAGCATTTAAAGAAGAAGCAAACATACAAAGTCAGCCAGATTGAGACAGAACTACAGATGAACAATTGAGAATCAAAGCTCAATAGATTCAACAACAGAGTAATTGAAATAAATGGCATCGTGTTGTTTCTGACTCTGACCAGGAAGTCTATTAACGTAACTGACATCCATACAGGGTTGCCGAACTTTGGAATCTTTTCACATTAATTTGAACGAAACGTCCAGATAGCTCTCAAAACATGAAGAAATCAACTGGTACTCAAAAATATTAAAACACCTATAATGACCAAGTTTTCCAGAGAGTCACAGACATTGACATATGTAATAGGTTTCCCTTTTTTTTTTTTTTTAATTCTTTTATTTTTCTCAATGAATTAGATCCAACAAATCTTTGACCAGTCATGTGACCAACCTAGTCTCTTTTTTGCTTCATGGTTATAAACAACATTGGTGCAAAATTTGCACATAACAGAAAACAACTATAACCAGTATTCTGTATAGCTATACAAGCACAGCAGTGAAGCAAAGCAGTAGGGGTCTTCTCTTGTTCTGCTTCATTACTTCGTAAACTAAATGAAGCTTTGACTGCTAATCTTAGGGGAACAGGAAGGCCAACTACTGATTCATTCTTTTCTTTTTTTAAGAAAATTTTTTGATTCCCCCTTTCATGTTTTACCCCAGCTCACTCATTCACACAGCCTGCCCCAGCTCACCCAGGCTCATTTGCCCTTCTAACATAAACTCCGAGGCTTCACACCAAGTCTTTGCACCGTGAAGCAAAGAAACGCTTAATCAACATCAACTATCCATTTCTTGATTCATAACAATTCATGAGTAAACCTAGTTCAACTGATAATTACTGGCATTCTAATCAGGGCACAAGAAATGAGGCGGTAATTTACCATCTTAAAAACCGCTTGCTCGTGAATAAAGTACAAGGAAAAGCTAAAACAAATTTCCCATGTTTGAAGAATCTTTTTCAGAGAAATGAATACCATAAGAATGTAGAAAATAACCGAACTTTCTGACCTCAAACATTTACTTAAAAAAAGAAAAAAAACAATAGAATTGGACAAATAAACATGGGCTCAAGAAGATAATGTAACCGTTATTCTCAACAAAACCCCATTTTAAAAGCACCCAAGAAAATCAAGAAACAAAGAAAGAAAAAGAAACACACAAGAACGCAATACCGAAACTTATATCTCAAAGATAAGAAACTAGATTGCGCTTCGTATATAAAAATTTAAAAAATTATATATATATAAAATAAAAAGGAAAAAGAAAAGAAAGGAAATACAATCAGGGAAGCGGCGGAATCTCGGATAGGACCATCAATGCGAAGCATAGTGCTGGAGTCACTGAAGAACTGGTAAATTAACTCCGGCCTCTGCTCTAGCATCTGATAGTACTGCGTCACAAAGTAGGTCCCTACCTACACGAAAAAATGAAAAATAAAAAAAAAAAAAAAACTGAAGATGCTTCGAGATTGTTCAGGACAAAGAAGTCAAGAGAACCTGAGCGGCGGTGACGGGTATGGGATACGGAACCGACATTTTGCGTGGCGACGGAGAGAGAGAGAGAGAGAGAGAGAAATGGCCACCACTAAAACCCTAACCGATATGAAAAACCAACGAGATCTGCGATAAGGTCCACACACGAAGGAACAGAGGAACGGAACGTAACGGTATTCAGTACGTATCCCACACGCACGCACACGCAGTCAGTCAGACTTAAGTGGAAACAGGAGGCTTTAATGGATTAGCTTTGAAAGTGAATTGATGAGTGAGAGAGAGAGAGAGAGAGAGAGAGAGAGAGAGAGACGACGGCGGATTCCTCTTCACTGTCTTCTTCTTCTCCTTCTTTTTTATTTTATTTTATTAATTGTTTTTCTCCTTTTTGTTTGCTAACAATTCTTGCTTTTTTTCTTTTTTTTTTTGGTCCATGAATTTTTTTTTTAATTTTATTTTTTATTGAATTAAAATTCAAAATTTTAAAAATAAAAATTTAAATTATGAACATAAAAATATTTCTTGAAAAAACGAGACTTTCCTTTGTCTTTGCCATTTGCCTCTTCCCGTGACTCCACAGACGTCGGAGAAGATGCGGTCCTGTCATTTATTTACTGCGTCCATACGACAGCGTATTGGTTAGTCTCACTGATTAACCTTTCGAATTTCCCATGTTTTCTCTGAATGTGAAAATAGGACTTTGTACCTCCTTCCTTAGTTCTGCCTGCTTTTTTTTTATTATTTTTTATTTAAATTCCTAATTTTTCTTTTATTTTTTTAATTTATTATGGTCAAATATTATTACGGCGGTCACGTGTTTAATCCACTAATGTTCAGGTTATTCGGGCATTAGTTAGGCAATTTATAGGTAATTATTAATTCATGATCAGATTCTAGTTGCCGCGAGGGGTTGGAGTCTTGACGTGGCTCCTCTTTTTTGAATGTATCTTTACCAAATCAGTTTTCATCGGCATTTGGAAAACGCAATTTCAAAGATAGATAAAATATAAGGGAAAACGCAAGAGTAGGCAGACTGTTCCACAGAACAAGAGAGAGAGGGACATGGAGGGCCCAACTTCATGCGATGATCTGATGGTGAATGTTCGAGGAGGGCTGAATCCGATGGACAGAGATTTGCATTTGTTCCGATGTGGGCAGACTGTGGTGCTGTGTTCAATGAAATTCCTGCAGCAATGTTGCAGGGTAAGGTGAGTTCGCCGGGGTCAACGTGGATCGGACTCGGGGAAGGCTATTAATGGTGCAACCTTTTACGCTATTTGTGTTTTTTTTTTTTTTTTTTTGTGACAATTAGAAATGATCACAAATATACTAGTGCTTGATAAATTGTCGTGCGATTTAATCAGAAGTTGGTGTCTCGAAATGTTTGGAATTAAAATCCTACGTTGTGTGCAATCCTGTCTGGTTTATTAACGTGGGAATGTTCAGCTGGTTGGGACTGTTGAATGGAAAATTGGGCCCGTGGACCCGTTCGATTTTTCAGACCATTGAGAAGACATCCTAAGAACTCAGCTGAATTCTGAAATTTTAACCTTCAGCAACAAAACAGGCTTTACTTATCAAAGAAACAAATGTCCAGCGAGAAAGTTTAACACACGCACACCCCCCCTCCCTCCTTTTTCTTCCTACAAATTTCAGGCCAAGCCCCGCATGTTAGATTAATCAACCATGCATGCGATCCAAATCTACGATTCAGCACGTCCCGACGACAACAAGAAAGTACAGAAGTAGTCCAAGGATTCTGTTACATAAAAACTCGCAATTTCTCATCATTTCTTCCCAGCATACAAGATTACAATCAACTGCGTGGCATTTCCACCGAGTGAGAATAAAGCTGAAGCATCAGCAGCCCCTCTACAGTATCATGAAAAAATTAGATCCTGCCGGAGCTTGGTTTATCAGCTGTAATTTTCCTTTTCTGAATTGATTTTGTTGTTGTTGATCCTGTCTTCCCTCTTTTATTGTCAGTAGTTTCCTTGGACTTTTTGGTGGCCATAGGACTTCCGTCGATGGGGCAGCTTGGTTTAAGCCTGCATTGTTCATGTCTACTTTGAATCGAATCATGAGTCTCCAAGGGTGAGGGTCGCACTCCTTTAATCCTGTTTTTATGTCCAATAACTGCATCATTGTCTTAACAGAAAATCAGAAAACGCATGAGTTAGAAGCCTTTGTTATATCATTAATATATGCACCAAACACAAAAACAAAAAAAAAAGGCCTTTGTTACATAAAATGGACCCCGAATGAATACACATGTCCGAGCACAAAGCAGTGTGGTCAGCTTATGAATGCACATACTGCAAAGGGAGAGATGCATACAACTTATGTTATGCTGCAGATTCCCTATTTCCTTTCCTCTTCCCCTCTGTTACAGAGCTCATTGATCAATCAACTGATTTCCTACTGTATAATTTCCGCACAACTCTTCCATTAGGCAATTGTGGAATACTTATGCAGGAATGACTGCCATGGTTGCATTAGGGTTATGGTACAGTTTCAAACGATGAAGTCCCACAAAAAAATATTTTGTGATGATTTAGTTGTCTGTTGATAGCAAATAAACATTGTCATTCTTCCACAAAAAGTTATTCCAAGAAAGAAATATCTTGAATGAAATCAGGTCCAATGTAGGCAATGATTCTTCCCTCAGAACCATTTCCATTACCGAAAGAACTTCATTGGTGACCAAGGCCTCGGGAAGCATTCAATAGGCTTCCACGATTATGATCAGAGTGACAGAAAAAGTATGAAGACAGAAGCCAGAATGGTCACCGTACGACAAGATACCGACAGGCCAAAGAACTTGCATCATTGTCATCTGAAGGGACATGGATGCCTAGGTAGCACCCTTTTCCTTTCTTGTAGCCCTGGCTATATTGTATGAGCAACAGCTAATACATTTTATAAAAACCTCAGAACCATCAACATGAAAAAGAGGCACATAGCTTTGTCCTTCTCTGTTCTCTATATTCTCAGCAATTCTTCTCTTTCAATTGAGAATGATTGGCCTACTATAGCCAACATGGACTCATAAGTAAGGCACCGTAGAGTAACTGAACATGACATAGCTAATGGGCAAATATTGGAAACGCAAAGAAATCATAGAACAATAAACCGTAAGAAATAGAAGTTACCAGGACTGGATATCACAGCACGTGGACGTAGTATTGAACTGGCTCTAATATTTGGTCTTTCCTCCTCATCAGAATTGCTTTTCTTGTCTACTGAATCTCCTACTGCGAATTAAACAGCCATTTATTAGAACTAAAACGTAACAACACATATTGCAAAGGGAAAACTGATGGTAATCCTTTTTGGGGAATGACATGAATTAACCTTCAGTAGCCGGAACTGTTGGAATGGTTACATGTGGCACATCAGATTTTGGAATTCTTGCAACGGGTGGTGGGGATGTTTCTCGTTGCTCCTTCACTATAAGCAATTACGGTCAATAAGGAACATATGCACAAGCATCAACCAATAGGCAGAATCTTCAAAGCAAAACTACTGCAGTAGTGCTTAATTATTGTGTAAAAACAAAAGGAAGCAGAAATGATATGAACCACAACAAAATTATAGCACCAACAGAAACAATACGGTTCATTTCATTCTGGCAAACAGCGAAACAGCTAGGCACAAATTATAATCTTGTCCAAACAGCAGGATTATATGTTTCCAGCAATAAAAGTAGCTTGAAAAGCCAAAGGGGAAGAAAAAAGTTCTTTCATTTGATCGCATCATATGAGACTCTTGGACAAAAAAGATCGAAGCTTTTGCCGCTTGACAATACAAAATCGCAGAAGCTTCGCAGAATAGTGTTGTTATGGGAGAAAAAAGAGGAACAGCTACCTGTAATTGGAAAACGAGTATCTTGTATGGAGAGAAACTCTATATCTTTCAAAGAAAGCAAACAACTCCAATCATATCCCTGCATGCCATGCTGATCATCTCGGCCTTCTCTTCTCACCTTCAGTTTTGGATACACTTCTCAAAGAACGAAAAACCCATATCAGAAACAAGGTCAAAGTATCCATAGAACAACACAAGAGACAAGAAAAGTCCAAAAGAGGACGAACTTCAGATCAAAAACCCACTTCTGTATGGCACTGGGAGAAATTATCCAAGTCTCGATCAAACTAAAGCAAGAAACTTGAGGTGGGTTATTAAATGAAAAATGAATAACTTCCAAATCCTAAAGATAAAACAGGTTTTAGATATTATGAAATTCTGGACTATTGAAAGTCGAGAAAAGATTGTTTTCCCTTGCGGTTGTGGCCTTGTGGGTAATTAAGAACTAAAAAGGAAACATCTTTTTGAGTCAAATACACAATTGATCACATTGATATAATGCACGCGCATAGTTGGCGTGGCCTCCCACAAAAAGGAAGAACGAACCAAACTCTTTGGGCAGGCAGTAGGGCCAGACTCTCTCTTCCTTTGGCATCTGCTGACCCAGTTGGATCCGCGTGGACTTTCAAAATTGGAACTTTCCAGTTTCCCCTGTTGTCTCCGCTCACTCTGTTTTATTATTATCATTATTATTATTATTATGTTTTAAAATCTTTTTGGGTGTAGATCGGCTTAGCTTTTGAATTTTTATTCTTGTTTTTTTGGTCTTTTTTTCTCGCATTTTTTTGTCCACATATAAATTGACCATTGTTGGTACTTTATTGGTTGTGATTTGGAAAAATTGGAAAAGTATGATTTGTGAAAACTGCATGGTTACTCCCAATTGACTTTCAATTGATAAAAACAAAAAGTTTAACATTAATTTTAATAATTGGTAAGAAATTGAAAAAAGAAGAAGAAGAAGAAGAAGAAGAAGAAGAAGATTTTAATTTAAAATAAAAAAGAGTCGGCACACGTTTTTGTCATTTGATTGTTGGATTGAGCCCGTGAAGTCAAACAGCGACTGGACCTGGTTTAATTTGGCACCATAAGTGAGTAACGAGTTCAACTGTCTAGGTTGTATTTATACTGAAATATTTCATCATTAATAATAATTATTATTATTAAATATAACATTTTAAACTAAACATTAAATTAAATTAAAATTATTTTATTTTATTTTCAATACCTCACCATTTTTTTGGTAGAAAAATAAAAAAATAAAAAATAAAATTCACAGATATCTCGGAAAGTATCTTTAATTATGGAAGATCGGACTTACCTTTAAATATACCGAACGAATTAATAAAAATTTCAACTTATAACTTGTCTGACGTCAATAAATTTCTTAATTATTATTAATTATTAAATCACGATAAATAGTTATTATTTAATTTTATAAAAATATTAATTATGACCCGCGAGGCCATGGCCAAACCAACCTCGTGCGGGGCGGCGTTTGTAACTTTGGATTAGAGTTGTTAGTGTAGCGATTTAGGGTTTCTAATTAGGCGATGATTGATGTGGCGTAGAGCTTCATTAAAGCTATGCCGGAGCCGGAGATGGAGGTGGGGCGATACGACGAGTGGGTTCAGTACGGCGGCGACTCTGCAACGTGGGGTGGACGAAGGCGACTGGCGCTACTCCTCCGAGTGGTGGGACATGGATTCCTCCAATGCCCACACCGTATTTCGTTCGACTTCCCTCAAAGGAAACGGCGTCGTCTCTGTCCTCGCCTTTCCTTCCTCCCGACCCGTCAGTCCCTCTCCCCTCTGAAATTTATGTTTTTTTTATTTTGTCTCTGGAAAAAGATGACTGTTTGTTAGTCGTAACTGGAGGATATTTTCTTGTACGATGATGTTGTATTCAGAGCTCGGTTTACTGGCCGGAAACCGAGAAATGGCTGCGGCAAAGGTATGCGGAGCTGCACCCGGGCCGAGATCGTGATGAGCGCTTCAGGATACTGGGATATCAGTGGCGCACGCTTCATTTTAATGACAGTACGCGGCAGAGCACCGTTAAAGTAATGGCTGCTTACCCGGAGTCAGAACCCGCCTCTGTATGCTTAATGCAGCAGCCCCTTTGTCTTGCTGTTCCATGTGAATCTCTTTTTTTTCTTTTTTTCCCTTGTAGTCAATTGGTTTATTTCAATGATCCGTTAATCATCTACCTGTAACTAGGACTCCCATAAGTGGTTGTGAATATATTGGCGGTAGATTATTTTTGGTTCTAACAGCAAATTGAGTAACAATGATGATTAAGTTTGGATGCAATTTCTATGCAGAACACAGCTTCTCTGGATTTGTTCATTGTCTCAGGTTGCTTGTCATTGTAATTGATAGATATTTCATTGCTTAATTGCATTTGTTTTTGTTTGTCAATGCCTCAGCCTTGGGATTGCAAGCATGTTTAGTGGACCGTTAGATCTGCCAGTGTGGTGTTTTTGGTTTTTCATTCCGTTTTCATTTGCAGAGTTTGATCAATTTGATTTCATCATGCAGACCTGAGGAGTATGGTGTCAACTGGATTGGCTACTATAGCATCTTGTAACTATGACCTGGCGAGTGTTACAACTGGAAATAAAACAATGCGTGTTTTATGCATAGGTCATGGAGGTGGAAGCTTGTCGCTGTTTTTGGCTAAGAAAATTCAAGGTAGGATAATGTTAATGTATGTGCTTTCTGCTACAGTTAGGTAGTAATGGCAATTTGATTAGTGCATATTGTTTAACATCTTGCTTTAAGACGTTGACTTAGCATGCTCAGTAGTTGTACCTCTCTGGACATGTGCACTAAGTAGGATCTTAATGTTTCTTCATTCTTTGATAGATCATTAAGCAACCTTAGTTACATATTTGATTGCAAATCAAACATCTTTTAGTCATTCCATAATCTGTCTAGTGGCTACCGAAGTTTTGCAATTCAATAATAAGAGCTGCTGTGCATTGAATATCAAGGTAAATATGCCCATCATCTTTTGCTGTATGCCCCATGGGGCAGTAACATGTCATCTAATGAAATGCTGAATCAATCATGCAATGCATATCTCAGTAACTATTTCTTCACGGAGGACTGTCTTATTGCTGTGGTTTCTTCAAGGACCACTCCCTACTTTTCATAATATGTTTTCACCCATTTCTTTTACAAATTTAGTGGATCATTTGTTTTGCTTTTGAGTCCCGGTAACCTAATTTAACCTATGTCTTCTATTCAGGTGCTGTTGTTGACATAGTAGAAATTGATCCTCTTGTTATATCTGCTTCAGTCAGAGCATTGGGTTTTCCAGCTTTTCCGGTTATGAGCCCATCAGGCCAGCATGCCTTGACAAAACCAAACCCCATTGACGAGGTGCTGTGGAAAGGCATCCATGAGAGGCTCTACCTATATGAATCGGATGCTGAGAAATTTGTCCTCAACACAAGCAATTTGTACGACATGATTTTTATCGATGCTTATGATGGCGATGATATCTTTCCCTACAAGCTATGGGACCCAGATTTCCCTTTTCTCCAAGCTCTAAATAATCTGCTTCACCCAGGACACGGCACTGCTGTGGTGAACCTCCACTCAGATGATGTCTACAACCCAAATCCATCTGCTTCATATTTTCATGAGCCACGCTTGCCAATGAGCAAACATGTTTCTAAAGTTTGTCGAGCATACAAGGAAAGTCTGGTGGGAAAGGGAAATTCTACTTCATCTGGTTTAGGATACACTGTTTCAGTTCCTTGGGTAAGCAATACAACTCTGGTTGTATGCAGAGGTTTTGCCATGAACAGTAGGCATTGTAGTGGGGATTTGATTATGAAATCTATAATATCGAAATCCCTTGAAACTGAAAGTACTCTGAACCTGCCATTCTCATGCTTGCACTATATCAAGAGAAATTTTACAGTTATTTGATTAAATGTTCCAATGCTTGGTACCCAGTGGTACTTTTTGGGTATTTCAGGAAGCTGCCAAGCTGCTGACTTCCTCCGCTTGACCGTTTTTGGCAGCATAAGTTCCATATCCCTTATCTTATTTGTACACAGTTTTCATTTCTTTCCCAACAAAATAGCAGAAATTAAGAGAGAGATAATAATAATAATAACAATAATAGTCTCACCAGACATTCAATTCAATAATTGCTAACCATGAGGAGTCATTATTTCACTGAAAACTTCAGGATTCTAGGACATGTTAATTCAGCGAGTTTACAGGCATAATGTCACGGAGGTGTCCATGTGACAATAAGCCCCTTTCATTATTACCCTTCTGCTTGCTTAAAACGATTCCTCCAACTGCCGTTGGCCTCCTAAACTAGCAGAATTTTTGGCAGTTCATATTAATTTTAATCGTAAAATACGAAATTAAAAGCGAATTTATATTATTAAATTAAAATTTAATAATATATGTGTGGGTAGAGTTTTTTTATTTTTTATTTTGGTGTTTATTACAAAAGAACCCTTGTACCCCACTTCCAAAGACCCAAATATGAATGCAATTAAGGCGGCAATTAAGGCTGCGTGTCAACAAGTTAATGGTGCGACAGACCTACACGAATGCATTCTGTTTCTCCTGCGCCCGTCCGCAAGAGCTCGCTCTCTCTCTCTCTCTCTCTCTCTCTGTTATTGTGATATTGCGGCAATGGCGTCTCAGCGCAAGAAGCCAATGGGCGGCGGCGGCGGGGGAATACTGGCGAGGGTGTCGGAGTCGAGGATAGTGAATGAGGGGTCGTACGTGGCGAAAAGGCTGGCGAAGAGCACGGGGAAGGCGGCGTGGATTGCGGGGACGACGTTCCTCGTCCTGGTGGTTCCACTCATCATCGAGATGGACCGCGAGCAGCAACTCGCCGACCTTGAGTTGCAGCAGCAGAGCCTCCTCGGAGCTCCGCCCGGCCCCGGCCCCTTTCCCAAGTGAATTTTCCTTTCCTTTCCTTTCCTTTCCTTTCTAATTATTTTCCCTCTCCTTTGTTTCTTTCTTTTTTTTTTTTGTTTTTGTTCTGTGATGAATAACCTTCATTACTTTGGAATTCTTGAATGGTTCTTAAATTCAATTCTTAATTTTATGTTTTGGGTTTTTTATTTTGTTGGGAGCCGGTTTGAATTGGTGAAAAAAAAGCATGGAAATTTTCAGTGAATAGAAATTTTTAGTGAATGCAGTTTCTATTTTTCCAAAATTTAATGAAAGCAACGAGATTAATTCGTAACCACATAACCTTCAATTAAGTATATACATAAATGGTGAAAGGTGGGCTGTGTTGAGCTGAAACTTTGCTGCACCCAGAACTTGTTATCTTGAGAAATTTTGAAAAATTCAGGTTTCCGTACAATATGATTACAAATGTCTCCTTCATAAATGCACATTGGCCCCAGAAGATCCCATCTTCCCAGCTACACGCTAGAAAAAGGTGATCTGAATCTAAAAAGATTGAAACTTTAAATGACTTGGACAGAAATTCATCGTCTCGAAACAATTTCATCAGTTGCATCCTCCAATTTGAATCTCCAAGCAGGCGAGACCTCAACCAGTAGACAGTGTCAAGCCCAATAGGCCTTCAATGGATCAACGAAACACATTTTTAGATTGTAGCTGGTGGACTGACTTTTTCTTTTTCTTTTTCTTTTTTTCTTTTCTTTTTTTTCAAATAAAACATTGGCAAATTCTCCCCCGTGAGATGGATATTCAGAAGGTCAGTCTTTTAAGCCATAACGTCACTAATTATATATAAAATATAGTGATAGAGTTATTTGAATTATTAATGCTAAGTTTAAAGTTTGATGTTTATTTTTTTTATTAAAAAAAAAAAAAACACTTTAAGCCATAACTTGCATGATAAAGCTGTATTCCTATTCAAGGCAAGGACTATAAGTTAATTGAACCTAGTGGTAAAAATATTCATGGACTGCGTGTGAAGAATGGCTTGTGGTCCATTAAGTTTCTTTGTTTGGTCCGTTGTGCATTTTGCAACTCTTAGCAGCGTTATTAAGTGCTCAATTGGAACACAGCTCATATGGGTCACACAACTGCTGCTGCTCGTCCAACCGTCAATTGCTTATTGCCCCTTCTCTTCTTAGTTTGATATTGTGACTGACCAGTCATTTTCTTGTGAGGTGAGGGGTTAACCAGGTATCCATTCATTCCCCAATCATCAACCCATAACCTGGAAGCGTCTTTCCCACACCAATGCTGCTCTTACACAAGCAATGGCAGCAGGCCCTTTGCAGAAAAATAACACAATTGATGAATCCCCTCCAAATTTAGGTTTTATCTTTTCGTATGGCCCTTCAACTTTGAACCATTTCCAATATCACTCTTTATCTTTTGAAACTTCAAGCTAACGAATGTAGTAGCTCTCCCATCCTGCTAATGCTTGCACTTTTGTGGTACACAAGTCATTGTTTTATTTACTAAAGTAAACACTTGTAAACAAAGGGAGAATCTCCATACAGGATTATCCTGTGCTGATTTTTCACTTTCTCGTTGGCGCTACTATCTGCGTGCTATTCCATTGATTGTTGTGCTCGTCCAAACGCTCTTAATTTATTGAGATCCTACTCAAGCTTTAAATAACTCATTTTACTGTACCCAAAAAAAAAATAAAATAAAAGAAGACAGACTCGTTTTACAGCAGTTGAACACGTATCTCAGCGATCAGATACAATAATAAAATAAAATAAAAATTAGTCTATCAAACTAAGCAACCCCTTAATGCTGTATTTCCCAACTTCTTGTTTCCAAATGACTCTTTTTCCTGTTGATATGCAAAATAAGGCATCAAAATTTTGGGAAAAGCTGTTGCTAGATCACTTTTTTGTTAATGCAACTGTTTCGTTCCGGCCTTTGTAATGTCTGGTATGGCAATACCCACACTTTAGGAAAAGAATCAACACCAGAAAGAGGGATGAACCCATGCTCTCAAAGGCAATCAATTGGCCTTAAGCGTAGTTTTGAAAAGGCAACTCTGAAATGTGCAAATAGCAGTGCAGATGAATGATTAATACCCACAGCTCCTGAAGACATAAAGACACGAAAATTTGTGTTCACTCACATGGCTTGTCACTGCCTTAAGTCCTTGCGTATTAACCTGGGCACCCTGCTTATTCTATGGTGATCGTGCGTGGGAGTTACTTAGCAGGAAAGTTGAAGATGGACACTGGCAGCCCCGAGATTCGACCCCATCCAATTGCGGTGAGATTTGAAATATCCCCGGAAAATTGAAGTTAGGAATCTCTGGGATTACTGTTTCAAGCCTTTAAAACCACTAATGGACGAGCGTGGTACGATTTACAGTAAGTCCAAACATAAAATACACCAAAAATAAGTCTCTCTATAGTGTGTTTTGGAGAGACAGAAGTATGCAACTTTATGAAAAGCATAAAAGGAGAGAAGAAAATGGAGAAGCATCAGCCTGAAGAAAGGGGACGAAGGAGACAAAAACATGCACATGGGCTAAAGAGAGAAATGGCCAAAACAAATAACTCAACCTCTCCCCTGTCATCCATTCAAAATGGCAGACATCCACTCTTTCATATAACCTTTTTTATCAAAAAATTTTAATGGCTTCACTTTGGTACCTCAGTTGCTAATTGCTTTCCTTCCCAGTGAACTTCTACAATTACAGAAAGACCCCACATTTACCATCCCTACCCAATTCATACCTAATCTTGTCAAAACTTTGTCCACCACAAAACCCTCCATTTCTGCTCTAGAACCAATGAAAATGTAGAAAGAATGCAACTCAACCAAAAACACCTAAAGTTCACCTCTTCAAGTCCCATCTCTTTCTCAAAAATCTGCACAAGATGACACACCGCCAACCATATCAGCTTTACAACACAAAAAGGAATGTTAAACAAGGAAAAGCAACTAAGATCCACATACACACCGTCACGTTTCTTCATTAGATTTCTGGCAAAGAGCAGACAAATGACCAAGAACCCCACTCCAGCTGCCCCTCCCAGTATAATTGCCACTGTCTTTCCTGTGTTCTGTCCTGAACCCCCTAATCAATCAAATATAACCAAATCAAGATCCTAGAGATGGTTTCAAACTTCTCCTTAAGAGAGTAACAAGAAAATTGTTAACAATCCATAGCCAGAACGAATGAAAATATGAAAAGCAGAAAACTTTTCTAATCAGGATTTCCCAGAAAGGTTTATTCTCTACCTGATGAATATGAAGATGGCGATGATGAAGAAGATGATGATGATCTCCTGGGAACCCCATGTGGATAATAGTTATAACTGATAAAGCACTTATGAAGGTAGACTTGGCCTGAAATGGAGCTCCCGCATTCAACCTGAGCTCTCTGCGAAGCACTTTTCACGCACTCTCCACAATCTGAATCCCCAACATCACCTTCACACTGTCCCAAAACATAGACACCCTCAAAGCTAGTAGTATAGAACCCATGGCCACTAACCACGCCATTGGTCAGGTTCTGAAATGCACTGTCCCTTCTCAACTGAAACTCAGTTCCTGCCTCATTTGTAGCCCCACAAGTCTTGTACAACATTTGCATACCTGAAATTTGGGAAAACCCAGCAACCTCGTACAACATGTAGCATCCAGAAAGCTGGACTCTTGCAGCTATGGTTTTGCCACACAGCTTGTCCGTTAACACTGGTAGTTTGCTAACACAGTTGTAGCAGTCAGCAACACTAAGATCTCCTCTACATTGAAAGAGACCAGTTATGGTGGTTTGGCCTGTCCCAGTGGTGGTTTTGAAGAACTTAGTTTTGGTGGACTCTGAGACTAGAGAACCAAAGAGGGCAGAGAGGGCTTGTGAGTATACACCAGATGGATCTTGAAAAGCCTGCTTTGCACAGCCCTTGAAGACTAAGTTGCTGTAATCTGTGGCAGATTGTGAAAGAATCGCAAAAACAAGAAGAGAGAGTAAGAGAAGAGGAGAAAAGGGCTTTGGGTAAAAACCCATTTGGGCAGCGTTGTTGATGGATCAAACCATGGCAGTTTTCTGGAAATTGGAGGGGATTTGTGCTTTGCGTTTTCGTTAAAATTGAGGAAAGCTTGAAGCTTGGACTTGGTTTGCTTTGCTTTGCTCAAAAAAAGCTGGAGTTTGGGGTTCTGGTTTTGATACTCATTGGGCTTAGGATTTACTTTTTCCCTGAATGTCCTTCTTGGGTAGATGTGCAGACTTTAGGGATAACAGGGATCCCTTTTTGCTCTCTCTACAGTCCACAAGAGGAGTGCCATCTCCGATGAATAATAGAAAATTTGAAAGTTTCAATATTTTTTTCTAGTTCTGTGTGCTGTGTTTTAATATCTGAAGATAATGAAAACTAGTACAGTACAAATAACACCAGTATCCAAAGGGTAGAAAAAATATTCTATATGTAGAAACGGTGTAGAAAGTATGAATGTAAGAATCTGGGCTTGTGGGGGGAATGAAACTGTGTCAAGTTTTTGACACTTTGACTGAGAGTACAACAGGTGATGCAAAAATGATAAAATTAAGTAAATATAATTAATTTTTATATTATATGTAAAATATTTTATTTTTTATTTTAAATATTAATATTATATAATATAGTTTATCTATAATATAAAAATTAATTATATTTATTTAAATTTATTACTTCTAAATTTAATAAAAAATTTCTTAAATTTTTTTAAAAAATTGTATCTGTATCTGTTTCACTTTTCAAGTTTTCATGTCACTGGAGCCATGGAAGCAGGTGATAATCTTAAATAACAAGAGAGCCTAGCAACTAGCAATAAAATAATCCATGAAAGGCCCCACCACCAAAATCTCGAGAATCATTTACAGCTGGCATGCTGGCACGAGAGTTCCAGGACCAGTGAGGTATAGGGTAACTATTGCCTGGTAAGAATTTTCATTGCTATGACCATTTTGGCCAGGCTATTAAATTTGCCTAGAAAATCAATTGAATAAGGTTTCAGGAACAAATAACCAAATATTATTATGACATTGGGTAATGGCTTGGAGCTGTTTAAACCTGACTAGGTAGAAACATCGCCTGAGTAGTTAAACAACCATCTCTAAGCTCGTTCTGTATCATCTGAGTTGGGTTATATCCATCGAGGTGGAAGTGACATTTGTTTGCTTGCAGTTCTTGAAACTGACAAAATGTACTGTCTTTGTGTTGGTGCTCTGTTTTTATAATGAATTGCTCGAGACCAGCAAATTTAAAGAAAACCGTGAGATGCTTGGTTCGACTATTAGTCAACAGTTATTGAAACTAAACTGAGAATACTACATTACAGTATACGTCGGGATCCTGTAATGGAGCTAAAATCATTAAACAATTCAAAAAGTTGGGATTGACACTACAAATAAGTTGCAATCTTAAACTGTAAATTTGATGCTGGCCGAATAGCATGCGGAAGTGGAAAGCTCAACATTTATTTATTTATTTATTGTTGAACAGTAAAGCTTTAGCATTTAAGGATTTTAGGATTGAAACATTCGACGTGAATGTGTACATATTCAGCTGAAGTCTAAGGGTTAACGCACATAGGCTGGCAAATTTTAGCTGTCATCGCTGGGTTCAATGTAATGAGACAGTGCTTTTTGTTACTGTCGGCGTTTTCTTCCCAAGCTGCAGCATTGACTTTCACAACAAGGACAGATTGAATCACCGACACCCACAACAAAATTGATTCAATTGTAATATCCTGATAGGTTCTGGCAGAGAGTCACATTTTATGATGAATGGGACCTCTTTCCCGAAAAAAAAAAAAAAAAGATGAAATAAAGAAATATATATATATATATTAAAAAAAAAAAAAAAAAAACTAAGAACATATCAGGTTATAGAATATCAGCTGATGAGTGGTGACAGTTCTAGAGTTCGTATCTCTGATAGCCACACAAAGTCCGTCTCTCTAGCCCCGCCCCACTCTCAGATGTTTCAGCTATCAAGAAGAAGGCTGTACGCGAACAAATCTTTCTTCAACACGCGTTTCATAAAATTATCGACAGTTCAAACGTCGAGGCCTTCGTCGTTGAACCCACCACCCTGATATAAAAGTTTAGTTATAGTTGGACCAACCTTTTTTCTTATTAATTGGAGTTTAAATTTTTAAAGTAGTTTTTTTAAAAAAAAATTTAATTAATAAAAATTTATATGCAGACACATTGATAATAAATTATTTATATAAAAACCTTAATAAATAATTTTGTTCATAAAAATAATGATTAATATTTTTTTTGATATATTCTTTTATTATTTTTTGAAAGGGCCTCGTTGATCCCCACGAAACTCTTGCGGCTACATGTCATTATGGTGTCATCAAATGGGGACTTCCCGTTTGTTTAGAAGCCTGACGATGCCGAGTTACTGCAAGAGAATTACACCGAGGAATACTCGTCCCCTGATCTCGAAGATAGTTTGCTTTTGATGTGATTTTCTTGAGATATATATTGGCAATTATGTATAGAGACATTTCTAACATGATCCTTCCCGGGGTTCCTAGTAAAGCCGTCTCGATGTCCAAACCATGTTAGCTTTTATACAGAATGATAACGAGCCTCCTGCCAATTATAGAATTGACTAGAAGAGTAACCAAAACAGGTTTAACCCAGGCCGTATGTAGGAACTAGAAAAATCTCATGCATATGGTCTTTAGACTTGATATTGTATATTCAGGTGTCTGGAATCTCCGTATATAACCACTTCACCAATGTAGGAACTTGACCGGATAGGGAGTGCCGCAATGCTGGCAGTGGTTTTGGGGTGTCCATGCCGTATGCCAACCTTTACAAAAGTGAACATTCTATTTTCATAAAGGGAAACTTTTGATCAAGAAGCCAAATCAGTGCCTGAATAAATAGAAAATGGCGAGATAATCTCAACCATATCCAAACCTCTGTCCGTGTACTAAAGTGCATAAGTAAGTCATTCATTAACACAAATGGCTACATTATAATACACAGCACAGACCTTTAAAATGATAAATAAAAAAATTTAAAAAAAAAACAATTGTAAAAGGAATATCAAAAGAAACAGCAAACAATCTGCCGCTGCGCAAAACCTCAACAACCTTCAAAATTCCAATGATGTAATACAAAATGACAAGGCCCTAGTAAGTCCATTACCATTGCAGACTCTTCAACTTTAGAAGATCCCGCATTACAACAGATAACCTCATATTTCATCCTTCACCTCGGTAGCGCAGAGGATAGCCCAACAAAGGCAATGACACGAACTGTCAGACATGCCCAGGGACCACACTTCATAAATCAGAGAACTTAAAAGTAGCTCTATGACTCCAATTGACCTTCGTCACTAGGCAGTCCGAATATTCGGAGGTTGCGATCCATCGAACCTACTGCTATGTATTTTGCATCTGGACCAAATTTTACACAAGTTGCTCTTCCTACATTTGGTGGCCAGAATCATAGGATCAGAAAATTACCCTACCGGGTGAATGAATGAGGAATGACAAGAAGTGAGAGAAGGACAAAACCTGTGCCAGAAAGATCAGGAAGAGTTTTGATGCAATTCCATTCTGCTTTAACGCTGGCAACTTGATAAACTCTGCACAAAAAAATTTAAAAAAAAAAAAAAACACAGAAGATTAGCTGGTAAGGATTTCGCATTAAGTTATGAGGGCAATTTGGAGAGTCAATTCGAAGCTCTGCCACAAACCAGTATATAACTTGTTAAGAGAAACATTGCTATCGTTCTCTGTGGGCCAAAAATAAGAAAAATGTGGATAATGTAGCCTAAGGACAGATCAAAACACTTCACCAACAGACCACATGCAATCCCAGTTGAACTAAAAGTCACTCACTGGGACTTTTTGAATATCCACTCAGCAACAAATTTCAACAATGAAGGGTAAGTTTGACTAAATGAATGAGAAAAAAAAGAATACTGAAGAGCTTACGGCCCAATTAGTCTCTTTAAGGATCCCAAAAAAAAAAAACAAAAAGATAATACTGAAACCACATTGAATTCTGAAATTCCAGAAAAAGAAAAATGGCCGGTACTAGGTAATATTATTTTCCACAAACGGTAAAAGTGTTTTTATTTCAAGTTCCCAAGAAGGCTGCTTTTGGTCAAGAAGACAAGATGTTGAGTTGTTGGCAGCTTTGTTGAATTAGACGAATTGATACCATGGAATTTTCTTTTTTGGTACAAGACACCATAGAATTTTTAAGTATGCTCATGCATGTGAACATTCATTCTTCAAATGCACAAGAGGCTGTAGAGAGGGAAAAAAAAAATGGCTAGGCAATGATTGTGTGAAACAAATCTATTCTTTAAAGCATATTAAAAATGAATATTCAAGGCCACCAAAATTTTAAAGATTTGAACCTTATATCTGAGCCTGCAACTCCAAGGTAACATCCACTGTGGTCGAATTCCACTGCAACAGATAAAAGCAAAGCTTATTAAATTGATTTTTTAATACATCAATTAATATCTAGCCCTGGGTAGTCCAGAGTTTATGCTTTTAAATGTGAAATCTATGACTAATGATATGGCAAACACTGGAAGTTAGAATGGCATTATTATGAAAGAAACAGGATTGATTTTTGGCTTTCTGCATGGCCTATAAGCAATATAGCTAAAGAAAGTGGTGTACCAGAGTTTGTTGGTGTATCTGAATCATATAGATTCAGCGTTCGAAAATTCTTCAATTTGCGAAGATCCCACAGCTTAACACTGTCATGTGCTGCAGTCTGTCCAGTTGAAACAAAAAAATCAGAACATAGTTTCCATGGTCCAACAATCCACTGGAAATTTTCATTTTCAGAAACCCACCACCAGGAAGTAACCATTTTCTGAGAATGATATGGCAGTTACTGCCCCCTCATGTCCATCAAACCTTGCAACATTTGCCTATATACCAATAAAAGGAAGTACACAAATGAAAAATTCATTTAAATCATCAAGTCAACCAAGATAACTTTTGAAGTATAGCACACACATGAAGCCGTGTCTTGCATGTATTGTGCACCTCACCTGAGATAGACATAAACAAGTAGGGTTGATGGTAGCATTACCTGGCTTTTTACATCCCAAATTTTAACAACAGCTTCTAAGGTGCCTGTTCCAAGGATGAGACCATCAGGATGGAAAGCTGCAGATGTGTAGCCCTCCACTTTGGAAGTATCAGATTTTGAGGTGTCAGAAACCTGCAAGATATCATATCATACCATAATGCAACCAAACCAATTAATAAAACAGCTTTAAATCACGTTTCTGAAGAGATTTCATGAGGAACACAAAATAAATCAAAACCATAAGCAATTGTATGATAGCTACAGAATAACAGATGCTGCAACAGAAGACAGAAATATGCTCCATGATAAAACCATAAACAAATAAAGGCTCAGTTCTTTCTATTGAGTACACAGATCCTTAACTTCATGAGTACTATCAATCTGAGAAAGTAAAAGATAAAGAAATATCAAAAAGGTTGTTAAAATACTTCAAACAAAGCTTGTTAAAATACTTCAAACAAAGCTTAGGCCCATCAGCATACACTGTGTCTTTAACACAATAAATGACAAAAGAACCTCAAGATCTGGAACAGAAAGAGTGAAGTTGGGACCTGTGTCAAGCATAAACCAGAAGAGAGATCGTAGAAGCACCATGTATTATCAAGAGAAGCAGTGACGAAGTAGTTATTTGTGGCATGGACTGTGACAGCTTGAACCTGACAGACACAAGCATATTATGCCTATGACATTGTGATGGCACAAAATCAAAACAGCACTACAGATCAGCCTGAGCGAGTATGGAGATAACTATAACCATGTTGAAGTTTTGGTCGATAGTCTCTGGCTAAGAAACTAGTATCACCCTGAAATTGAAATAAAGTAGCTTCTTATATGTTCTTTGATAGGCTTCGCAAATGGACATTTACCTTAAATAAAAAGCCAAAAGACTTGAATAAATATTACAATGATCTTCACAATTATTACCCCTCCCGAAAAAAGGGAAAAAGAAGGCAATGTAAATAACTCTTTTTATGTGCTTGTAATTAGTAAAAAAGAAAAGCAATGAGAACAACCATTTATTATGTTGTTGAAATTAGTAAAAAAGAGGCAATTTTGGAAGCTTTCTCACTCAACTCAATCTTTAAAATCTTATGATGACTTTCACAGCTATTACCCCCTCTGGCAGAGGAAAGCCCCCCGGGTGAGAGCAATGAGAATAAACATTCATTGTGTGCTTGAAATTAGTATAACTGAAGCAACTTCTGAAGCTTTTTTACACAACTCAAACTTCCCATTGGTTGTTACATACAGAATAAGACCAATGTAGCTCAGAAGATTTATAATTTACCTCAGCGGAATGATCCTTCAAGATCTGTCTACAACCATAGCTCCCATCATCAGATCCTTGCCATACACGAACAGTCTGCACCATTAAAAACAAGCAATATATCCTATAAATGTGCCAAAAAACTATCACATCATTCAATAAGATAAACATAAAAGAAAGTTGCCTTCATCATAAACAAACCACATCCTAAGCAGAGGAAAAAATGCTTGCCTTATCAGCTGACCCAGTTAAGAAAAAATCGCTCTCACCGACAAACTTAACACTAGTAACCTAAAAGAGAAATCATGTGATCAGCTATGACAATTAACTTGAACAAAATGCTGTTGTTACAAAGAAAACAAAGAGAGACAAAAAAAAACCTTCTTTGAATGACCATTAAGTGTAGATTGGATGACTCCTGATGTGTGGTCAAAGAGTACAGCAGATGTATCAATTCCTCCAGTAGCAATGATGTCCTGAAGAAAAAGGGGGAAAGAAATGCATTCATCGAAGTAGAAGCAATAAAACAAAACGAATGAGCAATACAATCTGGTCCATCAACTAAGGAACAACGACAAGAAGACCAAGATCCTTAAAAATTCCAAGGTAACAACAAGAAAACTTGGACTCCATGCAAGCTCCTACTATTGACTACAAATAAAAGTAGCAGGACATTCTAAAGAAAAGCTGCATGAGGCAAATAACATGTCTCAACACCTAAGAAACCAAGGGCTTTGGCATCCACTATGAGACCTCAATTGTCTGGAAGCCTTGAGGGCTTTTGAGCACTTTGCTCACCCAACCTAGTGAAGAAAATTCCAATTTCAGAATAATGGGGAAGGCAAGCAAATGACATTTCCTATATACACAATCTCAGGTAGCATCAATGAGGCCAGTAATCATTTGCATGGCACAACTTCATATTTCTCATTTCTCTTTTTCCTGTTGTTTGCAATCACTTTAGCAACATCCTATTTTTGTCAGAAGCAACAAGGGCAAGCAAATCCACCAACACCACTTCAAGAGGTACATGTCTGAAGCTCAATGTACATGGCCTAGACAGAGCTGGCACAATGATAAAAACACAGAATACAAGCAGCCAAGGCTTGCAAAGAAATTTAATAAAATATGGCCTCTTCCACTAACACAAACACCTTGAGGCTAAAGTTGGAGGTAACAATAGAGATCTTTCTATGCCAATAACTAGACCAAATATAACAAGCCACTTATAGGATTCAAATTGAACTTGTTTCCATACCTTCGAATAATGGATATCCATACATAGAATGCCTGGCTTGTTTGTTTTTTGAAGTGGATGACTGGAAAGTTGGGTATATCTCTCCAAAGCATCAACAGTAGCCAACGTTGATGGCATCTATTGCCAATGGACAAGGAAAGAAAATAATGAAAAAAATTCGATAGTTACACAACACATACAAAATAGGGGAATGAGTTGATTAAAACTCGCAGCTCATTAATTTGCCCCACAAAAATAATGTCCTCTAAACTTCATAATCTCAACCACTTGAAAAATGCAAGTGTTCATGAACAGTACCTGCCGCTTTTTCCGCTGTTGGGATAGTGCTGCATTACAGTCTGTTAGCTCAGTAATAATACTAGCTGAGATGCCGGGACGGATTCTCTTTCCTGGTGGGCCCAGCTCATCATCCTCAGCAGCTACAAGGGCACTAATGAGGCTTAGGATCATAGACCTTCAAATGTAATTCAACCTAACAGGAAGAAACAGTGGATGAACCTCTTTTTCCATTGCTAAGAGTTGAAGCATTATATGTAGTGGTCATCGTTAGCTGTGGCAACTGTCTCTCAGCCAATGCAAGCAATGACCTTGCTTCATCCCTTTCCTTTTTAAGTCTTGCAATTACACGGCAAGCAGCATCATGCTGCCAGATTAAGATAAAACAGAACTTGTTAATGTACAGGCAAACAACAATTACAATTGTCTTTTCAAAAATTGGTGGAAATGTAACACTGTAACGCACTGGTACCATTACCTGGTATAATGCATGACTTAGTTCTTGCCTTGCTGAATGCAGTTGTTGCTCCAATGCAAAATTGGAAAGCATCAGACCATCCCATTCCTAAAATTGCATAAGACAGGCAAAACAAATGCACAGATGAAGACCCCACAAAAATTCTCAAAGCATAACAATCTGACTGCATAAAAATCCAAGTCTTGGTCAGCCTTTTAGAGAAAAAAAAAAAAAATCAGTTATCTATCTCCCACCCAAGATATCCTATATAATCTCGGCTGAAGCCAAAAGATTTCTAAAATTTGGGGGAAGATTATTAAAGAATTTTTTCTGCCATTGTAACCAGTTAAAAAGGAAGGAAAGACTAGAGAAGAAGGCACAAACTTGGAAAAGCTAAAATACAGGTGTTAATCTGCAGCATTCCAGCACACAAAATAAACAAAACACTCAGTGCATAAGCAAGATAGCAGATAGGATAAACGCACATTTTGGAACATTCCTAGCATCCCAGGAATGCTAGCAGTTTGTAAAGTTCTTGGCTTCACAATCTACCAAAAAAAAAAAAAAAAGTCAAGAAAACCATAAGAGGGTGATAGAACCAAAATCATATGAATGTTTCAGTAAAAACTAAAACAAGAAAACCAACTAATGTACCTTGCCTGTCTTGACTGGAACAATGTCATCCATAGTTAGTGCCTCCCCAGTGACAGGGCATTTTCCATAATCCTAGACAAAATGACAAATGTCCAAAGAAGAACTATACAGGTCAATGCAGACTAAAGTTAACTGCAAAATTGGAGGGAGAGAGAGATCCACCCTGACAATTGAACATCGAGCAGAAAAACAAAAACTTCAGAAATTGAAAAGCCAAATGCTCCTCCACTCTTTTTATAAGAACCCGATAAAAGGGTTAGGCGTGATGGAAGTCCTCATACTCTAAGCCTACACAAGAAAGCCTGTTTGTTTGTCCAGCACGGCAAATTTTAATGACATGAACACCTCTCAGTTTTCAAAATTTCCCTAGTTTATGAGAACTCGTGACCCAGAACAGAAAAGAGTTATTTATGTAAAATCCGACGTCAACTTAACACTTTCCCCCTCAAAGTCAACAATCAGAATTTCAACTCTCTAAGCTCAATCTGTGAATACTCTAAGCTCAATATCTGAACAATATCCAAAAACCCCACCCCTTAAAGAATAAAAGAGTATTCTTTCTCTACTTAATTTTTCACCAATATCTCGTTGAGGTAAAAAAAAAACAAAAATTATTTAACTTCCTCTAATTCGCATTCTCGGTATCCAAACAGAAAATAAAACCAAAAGACTAAAAACCCGAAACCCTAAATTGCACCGACGAGCTTTAGCTCAATGGTACTAGAGTCGTCCCGAGGACCGAAGCTCTTGAGTTCAAGTCTCAATCCACGCCAATTACACCAAAAAAGGAAAGATAAAAAAAAGAGGAACTTTACCAATATATGCCTCTCGATTAGGCTCTTCTCGTAAAGAAGCCCAGACTTCTTAGAGACCACAGGCTCTCCCGGCACCTCTCCGGAGACTGTATGCCGAAACAAAATTTCACACAATCAAAGAAAGAAAGAAAAAAAGGAACGAAAGCTATCGACAAAACCCTAAAACAGGAAGAGAGGAAGAGTTACTTGAGCAGTGCATTGTGGAAAGAGGGCAAAGAAAGAGCGGTTAGGAGGGCTAGGGTTTGGCGGGTGGAGCTGCTGGGCCGCTGCTGCTGATCGAGCGAAGCGAAGATCGGCGAAACCCCAACAAACTACAGTAGAAAACAACAAGAGAGTAGAGAGAGAGACGAGACGAGACGAGACGACTCTCGGCGTTTTTTTTCTTTAGGGGAGGATCGATGGACCCAACGACCCAAACCAAACTGGTTAATTCATTAAGTCTGGCCTCGCGGGGAGATGAGATTTTGGGCTCCTTTCCGACCCAAGTGCTTCAGTTGAATTTAATTGCTTCCTAATTTAATCTCTCCCACTCACTTGGATTAGTGTTGCATCGTTGAGACCCTTTTTTTTTATTTTTTTTTATACACTTGAAAAAAAAAATTAAAGACACCGTAATTCATCGTTTCTATAAATTCAGGTTAAAGATTACTTGTTATTGAGATCTTTATTAAAAAAAAAAAAAAAATTCATCGCCCAAATTATAATGTTTTTTATTAAACTTTTTGCACGCTTAACCACAATATTAGTCGAATTTAGAATTTAATGACTTATTCTAGAACAAATCCTTTCATTTTCTTAAATGTGTGAATATTATGTAAAATAATTACCAAATTCGCACGTCACAATGTTATTGTTGAGACAGGGTATGATTTATGAGAAGACTACATGTAACTCGTCCCACTCACAGGTCGATGCTCATAGATTTTTAATTTCAGGGGAAGAATAATTTCAATTTGACACCGAATGGAGAGACTTTCGGGGGTACTACTAGGGGTGTACAACACAGTTTCTTAAGGTTCGTCCTGACTAAGTTTACAGTGCCTCGTCATGACCTTGGTAAAGATCGAGTGGACGTTCCCAGCCACCAAGGCAGCCAGACGGTTAGCGCCAGCAGAAGTATCATGGCATGGCATGGTGTGTCGAAAGGAAATTTTTGGTTTTGTTCCGCAGTCGATCATTTCATAAGTTTGGACTTGCTCGTCCTAAACCCCTACTCTACTGATCATTTCCTTGTGTGGATTTATGCAGCTGGCACAGGCCCAAGTCAGGTGCCAAACACTCGCTGCTGCATGGAAGATCTTAAACTTTTTTTTTTTTTTTTAATTCAACGAAAAGTTCATAATTCGCGACTGAAACAGACTCCGACTGAATCACTTGCTTAAAAAAGGACGGAATGACCACAGATCTTAAACATTGCAGATGGATTGATCGACCTCACGTTAATCTTTATACTATAAATTAATTACTTGTGCAACAATAATGCGTGTACCTGTAATGCAAACTGTTATTCTTATTCCTGTAGACAGAAATAGGTCTATTCCTATGTGTAGGTCCTTAGCTTTTTGTTTCTTTGTTTTTTTAAAATATAAGAAATGTTAGTTATTATATTTATGAGTTAAGATTAGGAGTCGTTTGACGTATTCATTCAATTCTTCCTATAAAGAAAATTTATTATTGGAGTACTATACAGAAAATGCAAAAAAGCAAAGTCACATTTGTTGTGTTGTGCAACATGAGCTGAGGCAGGCAAGGTAGACCAGACTTTGGTTCTGTAAGATATTAATGGGAAGGTGGCAGGAGCATATGTTCCCCCTGCCAATTGATTAGCCATACACAATCATCTTCTATTTTGAGTTACGAGATTCCTCGAAAAAAAAAAAAGAAAGCATTGATTCATCATAATTTAGACTTTTATTATAAAGCTGGAACAATATGAATGTAAAAATACTGGAGATGCTCGTTTCCTTGGCTCCCAAAGGTTAAATATAACCACATAACGAGTCCCAGTAAGGAGTATATGTTTTTATGTAATGGTAAATGTTAATTATAGATTGAAGTTGCGAGAACGATTGTTTTGTAAAAAAAATAATAATAAAATTATATATATCTAAATTTTCTCTCAAATTTTATTATGTGTGGTTAACGTGTGGATTCTGCCTGATCTGAAAGTAATTGTTTAGCCAAGAGCAAGGCCCCTGCGTTACCAATTTGGAATCTCAGATAATGCTGTCATGTGATGACTTGTTCATCAAACACAATTCCATTCCTCCTGTAAGCCCCATCAGAACCAGGAATATATTTTATCTTTCACGAAGAAGCAACATATCAGCACATAGCTTCAGTATTTCCGAAGACCAATGGAATCCTTCACTTCAGTTGTATCGAATTTGGCCAAAATGGGCAAGATGGAAGCCCTCTAGAAGGGAATGTTTGCTTCAGCAGACGAAGCGAAAAGATTGATTGCAGCAAAAGAGGTTGCCTACGACAGAACAAGACATGCCCTTTCTATTGGTTCAGGCATATGGAAACACTAGCATGAGGTACAGTGAGCTCTTGACTGCATGTCTTGATTTTATGTTCCTTGTAACAACGAAAGCCGAGAGATTCGGTGCTATGTTGGACAAAAAATGTAAACCAAAGGCAGGAGTTGATGCAAAGAGTGTTGGACAAAAAATGTAAACCAAAGGCAGGAGTTGATGCAAAGAGAAGTGGGAGGAGGACTTTATGGATGGATGCTTTCTGTAGTTGCTCTGTGTTTACTTTTTAGAACTGACTAGGGAATCCGTGTAAGTGGAGCTATCTTTTACTCTCGAGCTCTTGCTCTTCTGCATTCATACCCCCTTGTATAATTTTATTCATCAATATATGGAAACAATTGGACTATGCATAAAAACCATGACTGATTTGTTAGCCCAACCTGAAAGCTGGTTGTACTGGCAGGCATCTTTCTGTCCGGAGGAATGATATTCACTGCTTGCCAGTATATCATGTAAATGGACTTGTTAGTAAGCAGTAACCCACTTCCTGAAGATTAAGAAAGCACCGTGCCGAGCTCCAAATTGGAACGGGCAACCATCAAAATGATATTTAAGGGTAGAAACTGAGAGAGTGTAATTTCCAAATTGACGAAATACTGAAGAGAAAATAAACGTTGCCAATTGCAAATTGACATAGTACTGAAAAGAAAATAACGGATATGGACTGGGAAAGTGTTTGACGTGTGAAATTCCGCGTAGTGGCCAAGCATAGGACATGGGGTCAACCTCTTGCTTTGACCGTCACGACAAGAAGTCTCAGCCCTTTCCCCTCGGAACTATGGTTGGCGTGCCACGTCATCACCGTGTGAACGTAACCCACAATGCCACGTGTCACCATCACAAATATGCCCCACAAACCATGCTCGCCACGCAGGCTTTACGAGGTGAAAGGTAGGCGGACCCCCGCGTTTTGCGCGTTGACCACAAAGAAGAGTGCCAAGCCGGGAATCTGTACGGACGCCCAAGAAACCAACCCCGCGTATGCCGTATATTTAACTAACTTTAGGACAGTAGGACACCCCATATCCTCCATTTTCTTAGCTAATGTAACTTACAGCGTTGTCTTCTCCAAAAATTGCACTCTCTCTCTCTCTCTCTCTCTCTCTCTCTCTAGCCCATCTCTATCTTTCTCTCTCTGTTTCCCTGTTTCTTTTTCGGTTTTGATTACTTGATTATAATGGAATATTGGGTTGCTGCATCAGTTTTGGTCATGCATTTGTACGAGCTAAGAAGAGGTGTCGTCCAATATTATCCATCCCTATTTTAGGGCTGCGAAGGAAAGAAAAGAAGGCTTAAGGTTTCCGACGAGCCAAACGGTGAACGAAGACGCGAATTAACAATGTTGCAAGACATCATTCATCCGCCGGAGCAGGTTTCAATTGTAATGTTCTAAATCTTTTGAGCTGGTTTCTATTACGTTCAATGCATTAAGTGCACGGCATGTACATTTTATGTGACTCGTTCTTGGATTATCTTCGTTAATAATGTCTTCTATTAAAAAGCTGTGTGCTAGAGTATTCAAGTTTTCCTTTAGGAATAACCCCTACAAAAAAAAAAGAAAAAAAAAAGGATTGGCGGATTGGCTTTGAGATGTGTACCAGCGGACCACACTTTCGCGTTCAAAGTGATTGTTTTTGCTGACTCGAATTTGACCCAACTGACCGTTGCACTAAGGCTGTCCTTCGTGTGGTCGATATGTAATCAGTTTATGATTAGATCCTTTGTCAGACACATGCATAGCAGATATTCCCTGAAACAAATATTTGATGCTTGCTGGTAAGTTTTTTTTTTTATTTTTTCTGTTCATCTTTCTATTCATTACCTTTGTAATTATAACTATATTGAGTACTTTAAAGTTAGCTAGCTTAACAAGCCTTTGTTTCCTTTTGTCATTTTCAGGTTAATAAAGTGGTTCTTTTACCCTCCTTTTTTCTAATTACACAATATCACATTCTTGATAGTGTCATGAGCTCCAATTACAAAGTTCATAGCCATGAATCAGATTCTTCATGCTGGCGAATTCAGCAGTAGGATAGACTAATCACTTGCAGGAACAAAAATTTTGTTCTCATTGACCAATCGATTAGTTAGATTAACACGATGAAACGCTCTATCAATTTGCTTGATTTACTAAGTTACAGCTTCTTTGGACATCATCCATCCAAAGACAATAATATTTCAACTTGTACCGCATCCAAGCATATGCCTGCGAAATTGTCATTATCCCATTATCTTAAGGGAGCATAATCTCCCCTGTACTAATCATGCGTTCACTTTGGTGACAATAATTCAACTCTCTTCCATTCATCATCATGGAATATGTGTTCTGGATTTCTAATCAAGATTTTTCTTTGTGCTCAGTTAATTGAATAAAGGGGTAATGAAAGCACTTCACATGGATAACGTAATAGTTCCTCTTTCTAGTTGCCTTACAATTCCAAATGTCTGCTCGAACTTAGATATTTTCCACATACAGTGTGAAAGAAACATACCATGATCTTTTTTTCTTGTTAATGTTGTTTAGTTTTTTGCTAATCTTGGGTAGTCTTATTCCCACATGTCACATGGAGCATAGGTACGCACCTTTTTCTTCTTGCCTAAGAAATCTACCATCATTTGGTCCTCTTGTGGAGAATTTTTGTGTTTTTAAGCAAATATGGAAACGAGATTGGTGCTTTGCAACCATAGCATCAACTAGGAAAATAGACTGATAAATACAATGAACAGAGAGAATAGTAAAGCATCATCTAAATCAGCTTGAATGAAGGATATTAGCATTCAAGTTTGATATTTCTGAGGAATCATGGTTCGTGTGAACAGACACAGCCACGTCGCATAGGTCAAAAATAAAGAATACGGTTCAAACCCATAAGGCTAATTATATGGAGAATTATGCTTTATTTACGCTCAGGGGCAAGGTTGATCCTAGTTAAATAAGTATTATCATGTAAGTTGTGCATATGCTACAGCTAGTAGGGAACTTTAATCCATGATCTTAACATTGACGTCCACTTTTTTTTACAGGATGATGTTTCCAGTCCAATAAGTACTCAGATTCTGGAGTTTTGTGATCCTGACTTCTTCCAAGAGACCCTGCAGAACTCGGAAGTCACTTCTTGCTCAAACTGTTGCTATGAGGATAATTGTTGTTACACAAATAACCTTTCAGTACCACCTGATATAGTCAATTTCAGTCACTGCCAAGATAACAATTGTAATGCTAACACAGCAACCCCCACAACTACAGCCACAACAGCTAGCAACACCACTACTACTAGCAGCACTACCATAACAACTCCTGACACTAACCACAACAGCAACAACAACGGCAGCAATCTGTCTGTTATTTTTGATCCACAAGATGATTTTGATAATGAAATTTCGGCTTCCATAGACTTCTCTTCATCCCCAACATTTCCTGTCCCCCAGTATGTTACCACCCAGCAAGGTCAGTTTGAATTTTCTTCTGTACAACCTCAGCTTCCACTAACAGATGTCGTGTCTGCTGATGGGCTCCCCCAGTACCCAGCTGACCCTGTCGCCCCGCTCATGGGCCATCCATTGCCACCAGTTTTTGAAGAAGATTGCTTATCTTCAGTGCCTTCATATTTGCCCCCGAACCCTTCATCTCCTTCTTGTAAATTCCTTGGTCCTCCCATGAGTGCATACATGCCTCCTGGGCCCGTAACTGCTGCATTATCTGCTGGCAGTACTGGGATTTTCGCTGGCAGTATACTTATGGGTCGTGAATTGCAACCACAAGAATTGGAATATCAGGGTGATAACGGAGGAATTTACTGTACCGATTCAATCCAGCATGTATTTAACCCCGGAGACTTACAGGTATCACTACTTTATGGCACCTATGCCACATTAATTGGAGGAAATGTGTACCTTGATGTTGATACTATGAAAGGGCATAATGCATGTGTTACAATTTTATCATTTTTAATTTGGAAGGCACTTAGCAGTGAAACTCAGCAACTGGTAAGTGGGGCCGGGAGTTCTACTCCATTAGCATCTGATATTCCAAATTTAGAAGATTCAACTTTCAAAGTAGGTAAACTCTCTGTTGAGCAAAGGAAGGAGAAGATCCACAGGTACATGAAGAAAAGGAATGAAAGGAACTTCAGCAAGAAAATCAAGGTCCTATCTACCTTCCTTCCCATCCTTCCTTACTATACAAAAAAAAAAAAAAAGAGAGAGAGAGAATTCATCCAATGATGTTGCGTCAAATTGTTCCCAGAGAGACTTTCGACATCTTTTATGTGTATGCCAAAACACCTTCATTCTTGTTAGTAATGTTTCAAGCAACTTTGCAGTATGCCTGTCGCAAAACACTGGCGGACAGCCGGCCACGAGTCAGGGGAAGATTTGCCAAGAATGATGATTTTGGAGAGGCTCCTAGAGGTGCTTGTAGCAATCATGAAGAAGATGAGGATGATGAAGTAGGATGCTCAACTTTCAACCATTAAAAGCAATCACTTCTACACTTGGTCTTTTTTTACAACTTTTTAGTGTCCACAAATACAGTATCAGCTTTTTTTGCTTGCAGGCAGCTGTGAAAGAAGAGGATGACATGGTTGATTCCGCAGAGATCTTTGCACATATCAGTGGTGTCAATTCGTTCAAGTGCAACTATTCTATCCAATCCTGGATTTAACTCTCTACCCATGTAGAACTAAGCATCTCCACAATTTTGCTGGACCCACAATCACCCCAGGAGTTAACCTATCTGGGGTTAGCTAAATAATTGGGTCGCTACCATAAACTATGTAGGAACATAAGTCACTCAGTCAGGATCATTGTTATATTCAACAGTGCAACTTTGCAGATACTTTTGACTCTTATCTTCTTAATCTCTAATATCTCTCAGAATAGTACTTATTCTTTGAAATCTTACCCGCCAAGGAATTAGAGGAGCAGGTTTATTCAGTTGTTTTGCTATTTCTTGTGTCAATAGAATCTAAAATATATGGCAGGCACATTTAACGCGCAAAGGTCTTATCCAGGATAACGTTGGAGGGCTTGTTTTCACTTTTTTCCCTATCAGCAACAAGTGTGTTTCTCTGAATTGTGCCAATAAATGTTGCAGATCAACAACACTGTTGTATGTCGTCAAGGCATTTAAAGCAGGGTGGGTATGATGGATTTTTTTTTTCTTCTTCTTTTTATTAATTGCCTTCAAATAAAAGGCAAATTCAAAACGTTGGGCTTTGCAGGAAGTTATAATGGAACGTTGATAACCTTCAAAACATCCGGACCTCTCGTATTGCCCAAATTGTCAAACGGGTCGGGTTAAACCGATCAAGATTCGGATCTTCTCGGGTTCGGGTCATTGCATTATGATCTTTAGTGGCAAAAATGACAAAGCTATTTTGCCCCCAATTTGTGCATTGCCGGAATTGACGGCGGCCATAAATCTTAGGACCCAACAGGATCAACGGCTCCCTTTTTCGGACATGTCCAAAAGTCAGGCAGAGAAGCATAGCCCATAGCCAAATTATTGCGAGTCCATTATGGTGGCCCATTGGCACGCTTGCCCATTAATGCCGAACTATCGTGTGTGTCTACGTAGCCACCGAGTCTCAGTTGCCGGGACCAGTTGTTGCACCCTGCATGTTGGTACGGGGCCTAGCAGGGTGACAAAGCTATTTCCATGTACTAAACCCACTCTAACAATTTGGTCATGAGGTAGCTTGAACCGATGTTAATGGGCCAATGTTGATAGGATTCGAAGCTACTAGTACAGTCATTTTGTCAGACTTTGCTATTTAGTGGATCCGCAAAAAGGAAGGAAGTATATATATATATATATAAGAGATATTTATTAATTAATAATTTAATTTTTCAATTTTAAATAAAAATATAAATTTTGATGAAAATAAGAAATTATTTAGTTTATAGCTTAAGTCGAAATTAAGATTAACAGTGCACCGGTTCATTGAAATATGGTGAGAGGAGAGAGACACAACATAATTGTCAAGCTAGGACCCCAAGAGGAATCTTTTAGTAGACTTGACTTGACAACATAGCACCACGCACAGTGTATTGGTCCAACAACAGAAGCAGAAATTGACGGGAACAGACAAGCGACCCCCACAACCACAAAATCGAAATCCCAATGGAGGGGAAGAGGGTGGTTTGGCAGCTGGTTCGTTGTATTTGTACGCTATCTCCAATTTCCAAGGTGCTACCGGTTAAAGTCGTAGTCAAAGCAACATGTATTGTTTAAGCTGCGATTGCACCGCAAGTCTTACAAATCACACCTACGCAATATATAAGACTTTTTTTTTTTTTTAATTTAATCAGCATAACGACAAAGAGAGCTCCCATCTTTCAAATGGGTTCTTGCTTTGACGGCTCGTGTCCTGCATACAACCATCTTTCCTGCGCCCTTTTCTCCATTTACTGGAAACTCCTTGGTTAAACTATGTTCATGTGTGTTCAAGACCATTATCGTATATTTCTGGATTTAGTTGCTCTCATCAATTAAATTATTAGGTATAGTAGGGTAGTCACCAAAATTAAAATTTGAGGTGGGATTTGAGATTTAAACCACATATGTTATTTATAGTTAAAATTTTATATTTCATTTCAACTTGACTAAAAAAAAAACAAGTTGATATCATCAATAAAATATTACAAATTAGAACTTTGAACATTCAATTTCCCGGAAATTTTGGATTTTCAAAATTGAACTTCAAGAAGCTTTTTTTTTTAGAAGGAACTTTCAAAAGTTACCTGTGGGAAGTCTATGGAAGCCGAGAGTGAGCAAAAAAAAAAAAAAAAAACTGAAATTACGCCCAAATTGAGACCTTAAACGTGAAATCCCCAGAATTTAAGGTCTCAATACTAAATTATTCTTTGACGACAATAAAATAGTAGTTTAATGGCCAGGAACTTAAACCATAATATACGGCTGCCTAGGTTCAAATTTAAATTCGTATTTCCTCTCACTTGCCCCTTTGTTTGTTATTTTTACATAACAGCCCTTATAAAAAAACAAAAAATTATATGGTTATTGCTACTTTGCTAGACAGGGTGTGGAGTCAACAAACTGATTTGACTGCCAACACAACAGAAGTGATAAATTCCTTTATAGTTCAGGTCCGCTTATAGTCGAGGCCCGTGGCCTTGTTCCTCATCGGAAACATAGAAACAGTTTCATTTGATTTCTCTGACTCTCCAGTGATCAAGTACGGCACAGAACACGTTTATACCAAATGGAAAGCATAGTTTTAAACAAGTCCACGTCCTGCTCGTACAAGCTTGTTGGAGACTTGCAGGCTTGGCACTCAATTTGATTAATATATTAATAATATAACCATTTGTCATTAAAGAAGTGAATTGATTTTTTCTGGCAAAACTCAATGTCAATTTCGCTCGCAGCAAATGCATGTGGCATGTTTAAGGTGTTAGATGTTGCTTCTGATGCAGATAATATACAAAGGAACTTTCAAGCATTCTTAAAATAGAGCTGCCCACATTGTAAGAAAGGTGGCAATAGTGAAAGTTGTTGGGGTAGCGAGCTTAATTTGGAGGAGGTGGTTTGGTAATGGAGGTGACAGCAGTCGTCTTTAGTAATCATTTATGCTTTTAATTTTGTGGGGGTATTTGGCATTAGCACTCCACTAGTTTATTTATGCTCCTGAAAACCCCAAGTGAACGAACTAGTCTCAATTTCTAGCATATAATCAACGGGAAAAGAAGAAGAAAAATCACTCCTAATACAAACGAATTGTGGAGCTACCACCAACCATTTGTTCTTAGTGGTGGAGATTCAATTAGAAAGTAGACGTTCAACCACTTGAACGGTGATCTCATACCGAGCTACAGGATTAAATAATTAAGAGCATGTTACTCCATTGTCAACTTAGGAGACAAAACATCTTTCCACAAGCGTGGCCGTGGTGGAGCTGCCATTAAGATGTGGTTGTCCACGTCCATGGCGTTCACTTCACTTAGTGGTGGTATGCCATTTTGATACGATCAGTCACAAACACATAATTGCCCTTGTCACCCCGTTAATTCCAATCACTTCCACCGATGTGCATATTTTTCTCTCTTCACTGCTCACACAAAATTTTTTTTATGCCAAGCTGTGGACTTCCTCCAAGCTGAAATATATATATATATATATATATATATATATATTATTTTTATTTTTTATTTATTTTTATTTTTTTGGGGTAACCCTACATGGCATCATTATGAATGGTAACAAAGAAAAAGGTGGGTGCTGCGGCTTACAAGATATATCGGCAACAACAATGACAATCATGAGTTTTGAGAAAACAGGTTTTTCAAACACTTATGCACGTTACCACCGCAAGGCAAGAATGCAACTAACGCGAAGTATTGAAATTGTTTCATCGCAATGATCATGACTGGAAAAGGACATATAAAAATAATGATATTGTAATTAGCATCCTGTAGTGTAGTTTATATATGCAACTCCAAAGAAAAATTTGGCCTACGATGACATTTAAAGCTAATGGAAAATCACTTGGAGAAATAAACACGCATATCAATCTCGCTTCAATTTGTCAGTTCATTGTTACTTAATTAATGATCTTGCAATTGACGCAAATGTATTAATTTCTAGCTATATTTATCTCAATACCCAAGTACACAAATCGGTCTTGGCCATAACAGAGATTAAGGCAAAAATCGATGAAAAAATGAGCAATTTCGTTTTTGAAATGCAAGATAGTTTGTTAGCAAAATAAACTCCGAAACTGTGTACGACTTCCATAGCGACACCAAGTAAAAACAAACAGAACATGACAGAGGAAAAAGAAAAATACCTGGTGCACATAATTTCTGACATCTCGGTGGTCTATAGCTTTCTCGTGAACGTAATTTGTACAATTTCAAAGCAATGATCCGAGTGTGGTGGATGGGGAGTGTATTTAACATGCAAATAAAAGCAACGAATTAAATAAAAATATATATATAAAAAAATCCCAACTTGTGATGCTTCTGCTTCTTACTAAAATTAACAAGTATAGGATGACGTCTTTTGCGGCTTTGCCCTACATTTTACGTCTCTTTGTCAGTTTACAAGTTGTATGTTTTTTTGTTGTTGTTTTTTTTTTTGTGGCTTTTGATTTAAAATTATATCGTAAGAGATGGCTGCATTACTGATAAAATAAAAAACTTCAGAATATAAAAATAGCAAGAAAAAAAGTAGGGACAAAAATGAAAGAAATAGGCCGCATTTGCATTTTTGGCATTGAGAAGATTTTAAACTTTTCTTTATGTTGGGACGAGAATAAATTTTCCAATATAAATGAATCGATTTAAAAATTGTCTAATTAACTAATGTTAGGACCCATATCAGTAATGAGTCGACATCAAAAAATTTTATTAAACAAAAGACGGAACTGAGCAGTAATGTCTCTATAAACCAAAAATAAAAAATAAAAAAAAAATAAAAACAAAATCAATTAAATTGCAAACAGCCAAACCCAGTTGAGAATTTAGGCCAGCTCAGCAATAAAAAATTGGCTTAGACTTAGAAAAAATGAGCAAACATCCCGTCTCAAAAGCAATGATTGAAGTAACCAAGCAACGCCAACGGAATTAAAATTTTTAATTTTTAAGTTTTAATCTACTTTGAGTTTTAATTCTCGGACATGAATGCAATGCTCATAAAAATAAAAATTATTATTACGTAGACCAAATGAATCTCTAATAATAAAAATAAAAATAAAAACAAAAAAAACAAAAAAAGAGTCGTACGTAGGTCATGGAAGGCTATGATCGGTGTGCCTGTCCCTCCCAGCCTTATCTTCTGTGTGTCTCTCTGTCTCTGTCTCTCACGTGTCTTAGAAATTTTGCCCGGACGGCGACACGGGCAGTCGAGGAATTTAGAAAGCCAAGGAATAAAACATTTAAAATATCAAATTAAATATTTAATTTAATTAAAAAAATATTTTACTTGTAATCTATTATAATATAATTACAATAGAAATTTGTACATTTACTTGGATTTTAATAAAATTATATTAACAATGAAAAAACATAAAATAATTGTATGAAATATTATAAATATATTAATGATCTGTTTATCCGTCTATGAATTTATTGGTTGAATTAACCATCCGATAAATTTATTTTTTTTTTCCTTTTAAATCAACGTCTGGGCGGAATTTAATAAATATGCTGTTATGATCTGATCTATCGAGTGGTGGCCCTCGTGGTGGAGGGGAAAGGGAAAAGAATAGTGGAGCCATGGAGCTCTCATGAGTAACAGCTCATTTTTCTTGCTTTTTCTCTCCATATTATTCTCTCTCTCTCTTTTTATTATTATTATTTTCTCTGCAAACACATCCCTTGAAAGCCTTCCTTATCCAGGCCCTTTGTTGTGCTTGGCCTTTTAAAAAAAAAAAAAAAGGAAAAAAAAGGCAAAAAAAAAAAACACACGCTTGAATGCATCTTTGAGAAACTAGAAAAATTTGATTGCACAAAGGTCCTCCACGTAACCCTGGATTTGGTGGGTGGGGGGACTGCCAAAATTCAACAACAAACGTGGCTTTCATACACATTTCAATGATACATATAACACTAACAGACCATTCAGCATTCGAACTACTTTGTTTGCAGTTAAGTCTCTTTCTCTTTCTAGAGAACTAGAACAGTGTCTTAAACAGTAGTACTTTTTCTGGGTCAAGGAGACATTTGCTCAGGACCCAGTATAATTGCCAGAAAAGTTTCTATATAAGTGTTTTTTTTTTTTTTTGGGAGGGGGTGTGTTATCCTTTTTCTTGAATATGACCTGAGAATTAGTGGGAAATTAAGAATTGCTCTGGAATGGCTTTTGCTTCTTGGATCCATTTCTTCTGGTGAGAAAAAGGTGGGTTCTTTCCATTTTTATATGGTATCAAAAGTTGCTACTTTTATTGCTTGTTCACTTCTTGGTATAGTTAATTAGTGACTCCATTTGTCATAGTTTAATATTGATTGTTTCTGGTTTGTCCTCGTCAAGGTGGCACAAGAACGAAAAAGTTGACTTGTTTTGTTCGGTTCTATTGTATGAGTTTTAGTTTGGGGGAAGTTGGGTTCAGTTGAGGGAAGCTGAATCTTGAGGGAAGCTGGATTTAAGTTGTATTTCAGTATGTGATTTATGGCATCTCTCTCTCTCTCTCTCTCTCTCTCTCTCTCTCTCTCTCTCTCTCTCCCTCTGAATATCTTTACGAGTTTGGTTTAGTTTCGTTGAAACCCCGTACATTGTCGTGTTTTATTATTATTATTTTTTATTTTTTAGTCTTTCGGAGCAATGCTACAATTATTCTTCTACCAAATAACAAGAATTTTTTTGCCTGTTTACGCATGAGTTTATGGATTGCTGTTCTCACAAAATTGTTAGCATTTTGGTATATATTTTATTGCCTTAATTTCACTTTCCAGATAAGGAACGAGTTAAAGTAAAATTAAAAATCAAGAAAGGAAAGTGCTTTTATAGTGGTGTTTTATGCCAATGGGTGACGGCTTGAATATTTACTTATTTACTTGCATTATATGAGATGTAGATGCATGTGGCTTGCTTTATCAACATCCTCTCTCCATCAAGTTTTTGACAATCTGTACAGGTTTCTGTTTTTCTTTTGTTTTCTTTGCTGATTGTTTGTAATTTTTGCTGAGATTTTTGGTGTGATAGGTACTTGCATGGGCAGTCTTGTTATATATACATGCTTCTTTTGCTATGGTTGATATTAATATTTTGTAGCCTTTTCTCATTCCTTTTAGATTTTGAGGGACTCATCTAATTTGGGGGGCTTTCGGTTCACGTCTATGACTTGGATACAGAAGATAGAAAACAAACTTGTCTGCCATTGGCTTGCTTTATTATAGCTAAGAAGCAAGATGGACAAGAAACCTGTTGACTCTCAGGAAGACGGTGACCATAGGGAGGATTCATCGCATAGCTTCTGCAAGGACAAAGAATCATCCAGTGATAGTTGTTTGGATTGTTCTGAATCAAAATTGACAAGGTTGGCGAAAAGAGTGAATTCACAACAGACTTTGATTCTAGAAGTCAAGAAATTACCACGCAATAAAAGTTGTAGCAAGGATTCTTTCCTTCAAAGAATTCGTGTCTTCAACAGTTGGATTCCAAAGCATATGGTAACTGCAGATGAGAAATATCTTCGTCGTTGCCATGAATTTATTCATGTTAGTGCTTCAAAAATGTCTCCATGCAACCTCGCTTTGGATTGGGGTGGAAACATGAGCATTTTGTCTGATGGCTTGGATCCAGATCAAGTTTGCAGTGAAAGTACATGTAATTTGGTTGGGATTGAATTCAACTGTCCAGTATCAGCTGGAACTGGGAGTGCTATTATGAGCTCTGCAGGACAGTGGATTGTTGGTTCAATCATGTCTAACAAGAGCATGGTGAATATACTGAAGAGCCCATTGTTACAGCAATATGGTGCATTTAATGGAGATTCTAAGTTCCGAGGAGTGGGTTTCGATGATAGACAAGCAACATGCTATGATTTCATGAGCTCTCCTGGTGGGTTAAGTAATTATTCATCAAACAAGCGAGACAAGGAATCTTCACTTCCAGGAAGCCAGAAATGTGATCTCAATACTCTGAATCAAAGATTTGTTTGTGTATCAAATACAAACTCTACCTGTTCTGATCATTCTTGCTCTTCTCTCTCTGGGACTGCCACTCAGGCAATGCTCCAGTGTACATGGAAGGGTGGGAGTCTGCATTTTGTTTTCTCTCTGGATGGTCAGAATGAGGTCTACATGGCCAACATGTTCAAACCCGAGTTGAGCGATGACAAGGCTTTAGACTGCATGTACTTATTTCATTCAACTGTGGCTGGCCAGAAAGAACATGACACTCATAGTAATGGTACTCACCTTGTTGCTAAGATGAAGGTTTCGACTTCTTTTAGCTTCTGTCCCAAAAATTCTAGAATCATGGAGAGAGAATTTATTTTATATGGTGGTATTGGAAATTTTGTGCGAGATATCCAAAGTTCAACCCATGACTTAAAGAAAAATAAGGGGTTTCCAAAAAAGGTGGCTGATGTGTTCCGGATCAGTCAGTCAATGAAGAAGAGAACTACATCCAGATTTGATGGATCAAGTTCCATGCTTGAAAATAATTCTTGGGAGTTATTTAATGGTATGAATAACCCTGCTGGTGTGGCTTGTGCATCCAATCTGTTAGAAAATCACCTTCCACCAAATCTGGAGTCTGTTGCCATTGTTGTGAAAGAATGTCTGCCCAACATCCATCAAGATAAAGCTGTAGGTTGGGGCTTGAAGTTCCTTAAGAATATGGGCCTGAAGCAAAAGACTGATCCTGCAGAATCCATGGTACCTTCTGCTTGTCATCGAGATACTGGTGATTGCTCAACAAGTGTGGATATTATTGTTCCAGCCGGTCTTCATGGTGGTCCTATGACAAGAATTGGTGGCCCATCCAGTCTTGTTGAAAGATGGAGATCTGGCGGTAGCTGTGACTGTGGTGGCTGGGACTTAGGGTGCCCACTAACAATTCTTAAGCGCAGATCAAGCAAGCAAGAGCTTCCATGCCAAGCAGATGCCCCAAATGAGTGCAAGCTCACTGAATTTTTCATAGAGGTACATCATTGCCATTCCCTGTTTTTATTTTTATTTTTTTTGAGTTATGAGTTGCATGGAAATATTGCTTGTGCTATGGGTATAATCCTTAGAAATTAATACCATTTACTCTCAAAATTTGTGCTTAAAATTTGTAGCTTATGAGGAAACTCAGATTCTTTGGCTCTCTCGGTATTCATGATTAGAGTCTTGTATGATATTCATAGCTACTGTGTTACTTAACTAATTTCTTGTTACCCTAAAAGATTGCACCAAAAGAAAAAACAGAAATAACTTACTACCTTCAATTTTTAGATGTTCAATAGTTTCATTGCCAATTCATGGCAGTAATATGGCCAACTCCTGTACTTCTGTAATCATTAATACTCATTATACAACCCTTGTAAGCATTTTACCGGTCATGGGAGAAGGTCAATATCATTCTCATACATTTTAGTTGCTGCTAAAGAAGTCTTCCTGTAGTTGAGCTTTCGAGCAAACATGAATTCACTTGAATAAGCAATGGCATAATAACAATCCAATTTCATATTTTCAGGATTCAGAGGATCTTATTGCCCCCTTGAGGATGGTGAATGTCCATGATGGCTATTATTTTGTTCATTTTCAGTCAACATTGTCAGCTTTACAGTCTTTCTCAATTGCAGTTGCATTTATTCATAGCCAGAATCCCACTATGCAGCCAAAAAATGTACAGGAGCTAAAGTAGTCTGATTCAGGGTTGAGGTTTATGTTGTTGTTATAACTCTCTTACTGTATCACAGCACTTCATAAGTCAAAATTAAATGATTTTTATAACAATAGATATGTTAATTTTGGTTTCCTCAATTGTTTTTAGTCTATTTTGCGACATATTGTTTTTGTATCTTAGTCTTGTTTGTTCTGCTAGTAATTTGGATTGGCTATTCTTTGACCTCGCATAAGGTGCTTCTGTAAGCTACTAGATTTTTGTTGAATGTAAGATTTTCTCTTGATGAACCTAGTTACAATTATTTGACTGAGAACTTGAATTGAATTATCTTCAGGTTCATTAATCATTATCTTAGGCTAAGATTGTGTTTCAGATCAATGGGAATGGGGCTTATGCAAGAAGGGTCAATATAAAGCTCATGTTTTCATAAAGTTCTTATGTTTGCATCCGGTAGAATAAGATCTGGGAAAAGCAAAAATAGTAAGAACCAGGATACAGTGTTATGCATCAAGGGAACCTAGCTACTTAAAACAAGCGGTATTGATGGTAAGCTTGTTGATAACTGCAAAGTCTACTTCTTTAGCTGATCCGAGGTGGCTCCGCACGGATAAATAATTCAGACTTCAACTAAGCTCCACGCAAATTGGTCCCACGGCAGCAATCCATTCACTCGGTACATGACTACAAATTCAGAAGAAATCTTTGAAATTACAAATGTAGACTGTACAACTCATCATGGAGCTTAATTATTTTCTGGGTCCTAGTAATATGCGCTTCTTTTTTTATCCTTTTTTTTGGCAGAGAAAAGCAGGGCCAAGACATCTCACTCGGCCTTTGAAAGAACTGCCAGAGTGCTCCAATTTAATATTCATTCAACCTATTGTTCATGTCAAATTATATTGTGCTGTATTCTATAATGCTTTGTTTTCATCTAGCTTCGTGTTAGACTGACTTGCTTAGTTTCTGCGTTGGAACAAGGTACAAGTTCTATGATAAGCACAGAATTCTTTCTGTCGACCTCTTCTTCAGGGATTATAAATTGTAGTGCTGTTTCATTACTCGGCTCCCTCTTCGCGGAGTTTGGGGAGGTAAGGTTGTGCAGCCATCCAACTTGCTTTTCTAAGAAGGCCATTGTTAATATTGGAACCTGTGACCTTTTAGGACACAATACAACTTAACCATTGGACCAAGCCCCTTCCGTCAAATGTGCTTCAAAATAATAATAATAATATATTTTTTTTAAATGGCAAAAACAATAGGGATTGTACTCTCGGCATATTTTGATTCTGTTGGAACATTTGTTGCTGTTGTCTAGAGTCTCTGGACCACGCTAGAAGATGGCGCACTAAGTATGTGATTAATGGATTTTATATTGCTTGGGTTGAAGCACATCTATGATGCTTCCTTTACCATTGTGAGCTGGACTTTTTCCATTGTTTTTTGTCACTCAAATCATTTTCACTGTACTGCCTCAACAGCCTATGCTTTCAAATATTCGCCTTGAAGAATGTCGACAATTAAGTACGTTCCTGCAGTTTGTGATTACCATGTACATACTGACGGGAACATTGGACTTTTGAATTCTTCTTGCAGCAATTCGAAAAGGGTGTCAATTATTAAGGTTGCTGTGTGTGTTAAAATGAAATTTGATTCAAATGCCGGACTCTGCTGCTCTGGCTTCAATTCCATGCTTCCTCTCTTAATCTCGTGGGCCAGAGATGCCATGAAATGCCTTACGTGAGAAGAATCATATTGTCACTGTCTTCTTGCTATTGGAGCTGTATATAAGAAAATAGTGGTAGGGTGAAAACAGAGAAAGTGTTGCGCAAGGTTGCATTCGATATTTCTATTCACTCAATATTGTGTCCACATTACTTTTAATCCATGAACGTTCACACTGGCAAATTGGATGTAACGAAAATCTTCTCCGTTAGGATCGATTCTGCCATTTACCATAAGAATCATGTAATTGCAGCGGCCAGCCAGTGAGGTTGATATTGGTGTGGTGGGTACATGTCTATAAGTGACCGATTGTGAATGAGTATCTTGACGGTTCGGTCTCGTTGGTAGGTGGGTGTATTTCCATTTTTTATCTTGACTTCTTTTAACAAAGGTGGCCAAGTGACCCTAGTCTGACGAATCCAAAGGCCAGGCTACGAAGAGTCAATTTCTCTCAAATTGCTTGATCTTCGTGTAGATGGATAACATTTCACTGAATTAAAGAGATCTAACTTATTTTTTTTATGGGCCCCTGAAAAAAAGAAGATTAACTCCGTCCAATGTGTGAAAAATGTTCATCTGTCCACCCAAAAAAATAAAAAAATAAAAAAAACTTTGATCTGTGATCTTGTATTGGATTTGACCAGGCAAAAGCAAAATGGGCCCAAGTTAAGTCATAGGCCACCGATCCGAAAAAAGATTATTAGGAAAATTTCGTTAATGGGCCCAAAGCAAGGCTAAATGGAGGGCCCAAGAAACCCATTTTGCCCCTTGTGGTGTAATTACACAGAAAGACCAGGGACCGAAACGGAATATAATAAAACACCCAAAAACCCAATAAACAAACCCTAGATTCAGAGCCGTCTATATATATTCCCTGAAAACCCTAGCCCCAATCGTTCGTCTTCCACTCAGCAATCCAAAATGTCGAAGAGAGGTCCGTTCTTCTTCCCTCTGTCCCACACTCTAGCTTTTAGGGTTTTAAAAAAAAATCTTGTTCGGTTGCTTTCCTTAATAAATGAATGGGGAAAACATCGAATCTTGTTTTTGATGCTTGAAGTGGTTGATCCATTTTCTTCATTTTTCACATAGATCTAACGGTCTTTTATTATGAATTTTCGAAATAGCTTTGTGGGTGTCTGTTTGTTTCCATGGAAAATGGTATCACTTGTTTTGGTTCGCCCAAATAAGGCTCATAACTGGGTGTCTCTGCAGTTGTGAATCGTAACAGAAGTATTTGTTTTGTTTGAGATTGTCTGACTGTAGAGATAACTTGGGTTTAATGGTCTTTGGATTTCCACTGACAGTTATGTTGTTGTTTTGGGTGAGTTTAGGACGTGGAGGCTCAGCAGGTAACAAGTTCCGGATGTCGCTGGGTCTGCCTGTGGCGGCCACAGTGAACTGTGCGGATAACACCGGTGCCAAGAACCTGTACATCATTTCCGTGAAGGGAATCAAGGGTCGTCTGAATCGCTTGCCATCTGCTTGCGTTGGAGATATGGTTATGGCTACTGTGAAGAAGGGGAAGCCTGAACTCAGGAAGAAGGTCATGCCTGCTGTCATTGTTAGGCAACGCAAGCCATGGCGCAGAAAGGATGGCGTCTTCATGTATTTTGAAGGTTATTATCTTACTGTTTTACATTTGCAGTTTTGCTTCTTGTTGGTGTTGCCAAGAGCTCCATGGCTAAAATCTGCCTGTGTAGCATAGGATGTTTGATTTTTCACATTTAGCATGTATTGGGTGCATAGTGATATTTATTGCTATTCATGAATTCATGTTCTGTTTTTGGTTGCCTTTATTGGCTTTTGTCTTAATGTGAAAAGTTGTAGACAATAATTTTGGTCAACTATAAGGGACAGGATTGCTGGTTAGGCGACATTCTGATTTGTGCATATCTCAGATTGTGTGCGTATCAAGATATGTTAGTCTCCTGTACCAGCCACAACGGACAAAACAGTCGAATATATCGAGTGGGATTCCTCTGCCTTGGAATCTCACCTTTCGCAATTCGATATATTCCTTTTTCCCTCATTTATTGAATAAGTTCTTGCAGTTTGTGTTTGTAAAGCAGAAAATAATTTAGTGGTGATTTAAAAAAGGTGTCCTAGAGAACAAGGCTCCCATACTGTAGGTTGCGGTGCAAGTCCTCACAAGTGTAACTTAGTGTTGTACATTGCAATGCATAAATACATGTTTTAATTGTTGAGAATTTTACTACACAACAAGAGACAGAATTGCTGGTCAGGCAGTATTCTGGTGTTGTGCATCTGGTTTTTGAGATTGTGTTACTATGGTATGTTTGCCTCCTGAAACCAGCTACGTTGAACTAAACTGTTGAATATTTCAGGTGGGATTTCTCCTGTAGAATTCTGCTTTCGCAATTTGATATATTCTTTTTAATCCTATCTAGTAATGTTTGCATAAGGAGATTAAGTTTGTGGTGCTTAACATAGTTGATTTGCCGGTGATGTGGTGTTGAGAATTTTTTTAATTTTTGGTTAGTGTCTCTGCACTTCCCAATCCCAGCAATATCAATCTTATCAACCTTACCCCTTATCGGATGGTAAGGTTTTGCTTATCATCTCTGTCAATGTTGGGATATCCATAAACTTTGGTCCATTACCATGTTTGATAACATAATAATGCTAAGCCTAAGCAAGGATATCACTGCTTCATAGATGTTAGATTTCTTGGTTGTCATAGTAAGCATGTATAAATTGCCATGTCACCAGACATAAGTCAGGTATCCTCCTAAGTGTTCGGTGGTTGATACAGTTACACGTCTGGAAAATTGACTGTGTCCTTCGTTTACAGATGTGCAGAACTTCATTGCCTCACACTTGTTACATGTGGACCCAACATGTTTACATCTATGCATAAGCCAACATTTTTAATGTATCAACATGTTTATGCTAAACATTAGGCAAGACTTCTCTGTTTCATAGACTTCAAAATTTTGTGGTTGTTTTATGCTTTTATAAATTGCCATGTCACCAGACTAAGTCAGGTATCCTCCCAAGTGTTCAGTGGTTGATACAGTTACACGTCTGGAAGATTGACCGTGTCCTTCGTTACAGATGTGCAGAACTTCTTTGCTGACATTTGTTCCATTTGGACCCAACATGTTTACATCCATGCATTTGTCTTTGTTGATTTTGATGCCATTGCAAAAATGATCAAGCTTTGCCTCTATGAAGTATATCCATTATGACTGCCAACCGGCAACCATTTTGTCATTATGCTGGTTTGTGCTCATTAAGATCAGGCTCCTAACCTCATGCAAGCTAGCACATATGCATGTGGATGTCAATGTTGCATTTTTTTGACTATGTAACATTATGACAACTTTCATCCATTCGCCTGATTTAATTGCTGAATATTGGTTTGGATTTGCAGATAATGCTGGTGTTATTGTGAACCCAAAGGGAGAAATGAAAGGTAAAACACCATGCAAAAGCTTTTATTAATACTTGGTAACATTTTCTTCAAGGTGATTTGTAAAGATATCAACCATGGTGAAATTTGAATCAAATCATCTTTTTACTGGACCATATTCTTATTCTTTTGCTTATTGCTGTTTGTCTTATAGGCTCTGCTATCACTGGTCCAATTGGAAAGGAGTGTGCTGATCTGTGGCCAAGAATTGCAAGTGCAGCCAATGCCATAGTTTAGAAGTATTATACTCTCTTGGCGTTCGTCTTCTTTTGGAGCCGTATCAATTCATTTCCAGTTGGTTTTATTTTGAACCAAAGATCAAACAATGTTATGTGAGGAAAGGGATATTGCTTGTTTTGATAGCCTTGGCTTACTGAATTTGTGAGATTTTTGTGGCTTTCTTTGCTTGAATCTCATCGCAGTCTGACTTCCAAGGATACGTGCAAGGGAACACAAATGAACCTGAATGCATTTTATATTACTTGTCTCTGAGATCTAGGACATCATTTCTCCGTTTCTTAATGTATTTTCACTCTTGGCCTGTTTACCTACGGATAATGGAAAGATTGTCATGAACTGGCTTATTCCAGGAGGAGGCAAGACATCTAAGTCCTTGTTGCCCCCTTTTAAGTTATAGGCATCAGGATCCGGTGATATTATCCAAGGCTCAAGTTAGACCGACTCCAGTGATTTCATAAAACCATGCCCCTTCGGTTGAAAGTTCATCTACGGTGGAAATAAAAGTTGATGGACTAGTGCAGGGAAAAACAGACCACTTTGTTAACTTACTACGGCGGTAACTGTAGGTGCATTAACAGTGGGTGGCAGCACAATTTGCCGATATGGCCTAGGGCTCTTGGTGCATCTTGGCGTCTACGCCCATGTTCATTCTAGCACGGTACTCGAACAAGCTACCGTCAAAAGCAAGCCGAATTGCTTCTTTGAACAGGTAACCTTCTTCGTCCCTTGCGAGAATGTAGAGGAGTCCCACCCTAACTCAGCTGCGATCCTGCATTAAAATGGAGTTACAAAACATGAGTTTGAGAGATGAGTAAGAACTGACTGTTGGCTAGCTCCAAGAACTAAATGCCCAAAGATGTCAAAAGCAAGTTGTCCCTCAGTCATATTCCAGAGTTCTCCAAACGACAACTTGTTGGGCACTGTGCGAGCATACTTGCTGAAAATGTTTTATAGGTTCACAGCCATCATGTGCCTGCATGCAGCGTGTTTGCTGGATAAGCATGATAATTGAGGCCCCATTGTCTATACCTACAGGGGGTATCGATAGGCAGGGTGACATGCTCAATTGTACTCTACCTTCCTTCCGTATCATATGTTCCTGAATCGCTCCCGTGCTATGTTGTGCAAATATATAGGGAAAAAAGGTGAAGGGAGCCACCCCTGTTATCGAGAAACTAGCACAACTATCGATCTCCCTTTTCCATTTTTCAATGGTACCAAGAGGGCTACCTCTACAACTTGGCGCCAAAATCCTTGCATGTCAAAGTTTATTATCAAAGCAGAAAGGAGCGAAGTCTACTTACAGGGAGAGTAGGTCAAGGCTCCATTGATGACAACAGCCATAACAAGAGAGGCAATCGCATTAAAGCCAATGGCACGCAATCCCGTGTTAGTTGATTTCACATGCAAAATGGATAAACAAGCAAAGGAAGAATAGCAATTAACTACAAAAGTCCACCTTCTTTAGGCAAGCTGTGCGATGTAAATGGGACTAATGAAAAAAGAGTAGGTGCAAAAAAGAAAGAATGAATCAAATATGTTCACCAGTATAAGTCTCCCATGGGTATATTATTCCATCATCATCTTGGTCGGAGAAGGCAACATGTTGCTGAAGTACACTCAAGCCATTATGTCTATGGCCTGGGGTTCCATATGGATGCTCTGTATCAGGAGCTTCCATTGCTCTCGCCATATCCGTTAATATGCAGAACAAAAACATGACAGAAGTGACATTCCTAAAAAAGACTAGCATTGTATCCAATGACTAGAGCAGATTAATGTGCATGCATTCCCTTTCTCTCTCCTTTAAACAGCTTTGTGTCGGTGTGGATTCTTTTCATGGATTCAATTGACACTAGAATTTCCTGGACCACATTCTATAGAGCAAACTTGCCAACTTGCTTATTAAAAAGAACAAGTCTGTTAGAACTAAGACATTAATTGTCTAATTACTTCACATTGATGGCTCAGATGTAATATGATTCCCATTGATCTCTCTCTCTCTCTCACTTACTGTAAGGTATGTTCCTCATGTTAAAGAGTATCAATTCCCACATCGTTAAAGTGTAAAGACCTGACATGATTTATATCAAAGGTGTGACACTCTAAATGTATTTATCTCAATCTCTGGGTTGTTTCGGTATGATTTGGTAATACTGCCATCAATTCTTCTTCTGTAGTTTACTTGAAAGAAGCAGTAAAATTACCATAAACAGCAGTTCAGGTGATATTTCATTTAGATATACAAGCCTCGTCTTTACAATTAAGACAAGAAACTAGCTAGGTGGTAAGAGTGAGCAGGCTTCTATCTAGCATCACTCCCGCATGCCATAGGTTACACCAACAGCATTTTTGTAAGGGCCTTAGGCCATCCACTTAAAGATCCAACATAACAAACATGATCAACCCCATTCCAACAATTAATATGACCAACCCCATTTCTACGATCATCAGGAAATTAAGAAACACTAGTTGAATTACAGTAAAGAGATAGTAGCAATAACTAACTTACAAGGCTTAGGTAACTTGTCCTCCAGATCGTTCCGGGACTGGTCTCTCATATGCAACAGGTGCATAAGGCGCGCCTCTTGCTTTTGCATCCTGCTTCATCTGGGCCTCCTCGCTTGTCGTCGTCTCTTCTCCTTCTTCTTCTACTAGTATGGAACATGGTCTGCTCTTTTATGCAACTGCTTCTTGTCTATATTGTAACCGGATTACAAGTGCCATGTAACTGGTCAAAGGCTATTGCGGGTGGCATTTTGTGGTTTGCTTCTACTTTTTGTGGCGGCAAGGGCAAGCCAGTGATCAGTAGAGTGAACTTTCGTTTCCTTCTCTTGCTAAAATAGAATGCATCCGGAACTCTTTCTCGCCAGTTAACTTGTCTTTCGCATCTTGCCGTAAGCAAAGTGCCTTGTATACGTGATATATGGTTCATTTTGCAATGGGAAAATTTGGGTTCCTCTATTGTTCTGGCAAGGTAAGTACGCATAATTTGGGCAAATTTAACAAAAATATGCATTGTTTTGGAAGGTGGATACCGCCAAATATGTAACCTTGGTCTAGTTTTGGAAATGCAGAGTACCCCAGGAAGATAAATCGATGCCTTTGCAAACCATAACCATTTTGGCAGGGAAGATCTCTTCTGGGAATGGATTCATGGACTGTATAACTCCAGAAATGTAGTCTACGATGCTTTTAGTGGCACAGTTGATTGCACAAGGAAATGTGTGTGTTAGAAATAAAGTTTGTTCCAATAAAATGTTTATCTCATTTTCTTTTCTTTTCTTTTTCTTAGTAAGAGGTTCGTGTCCTGAATTACAAAATGAGAGTAATTATTCTTATTCCCGTAGGCCTCGTTCCTTTTTTTCTAATATTAGAATTTAGCATCTCGAAATTAAAATTTTAAATTTTTCGTTACTGAAAATATTTCCATTTTCTCGTCAATTTTAACTGCACGGCAGAATTGTAGAGATAAACATACTGTAAAGGCCCAATATCGTGAGCCCACAGCTTAATCCAGAATGGGCCTAGGAGGCCCAAAGCTTCTCTGCTACGCTCCCCTTAGTTGCCAATAAAGCATAGAAATAAATGAATCGGAAAAAAGAAGGAAAAAAAAAAAAAGGCATTAGAAATCAAGGGGGACCGATTTTCGGTTTTGGTTTCTGTTTTTTATTTATTTCGTTCCTTTTGGCTGGAGGAAGAACTAGAAGAAAACGGAGAAAAAGAATGGCGGCGGCGACGGAGACGACTGCGGCGACGGGGACGGAGAAGCAGCCGCACAAGCTAGAGAGGAAGTGGACGTTCTGGTTCGACAACCAATCGAAGCCAAAGCAAGGCGCCGCCTGGGGCACTTCCCTCCGGAAGGTCTACACCTTCGACACCGTCGAAGAATTCTGGAGGTACTTTGAGCCTCTCCGAACCTTCACAATCCTCAAATCATAATGAATACGTATGTGCTGTTACATAGATCTGGCGATTATTGTGTAGATTTGTTTCTTTAAAAAATAAAAAATAAGTAAAAAAAAAGAAAGAAAATCATTTTGAGGCTTTTGATTTCTTGATCTGTTTGATGCAGTTTGGTAATAATTCTTGGATTCTTGGTGTCCAAAAATTTTGATGGTGCATGTTGATTGTGTTGAATTGGTGATTTGCTAGTTAGCTTGGCTATGGAAATGACATTGAAAGTTTCATGCAGTTTGCATGATCAGATATTCAAGCCCAGCAAACTGCAATTTAATACTGATTTCCACATGTTTAAAGCTGGAATCGAGCCTAAATGGGAAGATCCAGAGTGTGCTAGCGGAGGGAAGTGGTCTATTACTTGCAACAGGAAGACTAACCTGGATGCCATGTGGCTCGAGACTGTAATTTTCTGAATTTTTTATTTTTTCTTTCTTTCCTTTTCACACTCTTTGTTGCTGCTTTTTAGCATACAAATTGATTATTGATCTCTGTGACTAATGGGATTTTATGTGGCTAGTTGATGGCTTTGATTGGGGAGCAATTTGATGAAGCAGATGAGATTTGTGGTGTTGTTGCCAGTGTTCGTCAAAGGCAGGATAAGCTTGCATTGTGGACTAAGACGGCATCAAATGAGGCTGCCCAGGTTCTGAACTCTCTCTCTCTCTTTTTCCCTTCTTTCTGCCACCTCCCTTCTTTCCTGCTTATTGGGCTTGGGATGAAGGATAAGTGGCAATGTTGAATTTTGATGACCTCTCTGGGTGATTTAAGTTTGTTGTTCTGTAATTGTTGGTTTATGTTTGAAATCTTTTCAACACATATTTTGCATGTTCTACAATACATGACTGCTTATTTTGCATATAAGGGAGTGTGATGAAAATTGCATCCAAATTTTTCTGACTGTTATTCAGAAGCTTTAGTTTTCAGAACTTCGTTTACTATCCAAATTTTGAAGACTGGAAAAAAGGAGGTGTGATTGCATTTGAACGTTTGAGGAATGGGAATGAGAACATCTATACACTTTGTTTTTTATCCATCAGTACATATTTGCTATAATCTTACCAAATAAATGGGGTTTCTGTGGGGATTTACCATGAACCATGTGGCAGATTTATTACAGTTTCTGTTATTAGCAGAAATTGACTGATACCTTGCATCCCCTATGCTTGGCAGTGAAAACAATTCATCAATTGTAGTGGATACAGGAGTGTAGTGAGAAAGTGAATCTTGGCAATGGCTCCATGTAGTGTTGCAATGATATTTGTTTTGATGACAACTAGATTGTTGTTTAGGAGGTGGTGATTCTGTTAGCTGCCATGTGGTCTCTTGTTCACCCTTTGTCTTGGTCGAAGGAAAAGGAGGGAAAAGTATCCCTTAAGAGGACTTATGATTGTAAGGTTAATATATTCTGAGGATCATATGGTGCCATTTGTTTTGAGAGGTGGTAGGTAGTGCATATCGTGCATAACGCAAGTCGTCTTGGACTTCTTTTTTCTTTGTAAACTTGTTATTCAGGTTTGCACAGCATGGTCTGCAACTGTTGACATTGAGTTTCTGTTATGTAGATGAGCATTGGAAAGAAGTGGAAGGAGATCATTGATGTAGCAGATAAGATCAATTACATTTTGCATGTAATCATCCTTGTTAACAACCATTGGATTTGAAGACAGATAATCAATTTTTTCTTTTCCCAAGTCTCACTGCTTTGTTTGCAGGGTGATTCCAGGTCTGCCAAAGGCCGATACAATGTATGAGCTGCTCGTTTGATATGGACTGTGGCTTGTGGTTTGCCAGCACTGAGAAGTCAAATGTATTGCCGATGACTTCAATCAATGGACTCTCACAGTTTTTGCTTTATTTTTGTTTTTCAACCTATTCCTAGTTATACCAATAAGACATTTCAGACTGTAGTATCAAGCAACCTGTGTTTTGAAGGAGAGAGTTGTGCCAAATTAATGCAATATTTTTGACCCCTCTTACTAGATTTTTCTTGCTCCACGCCCATTTTGGGACATTATGTTTCTTTTGCAAGTTTTGAAGAAACTTGTTGCTTGAATGAGGTCGGATTATTGAGGGGAAATGACAAGCGGCAACTGAAGTCAGATCATTTTTGGTGTGGCAATGCAGCAGGACGGCTAACAATATTAAAACCATACCATTTCATAAAATGTCAACGAAACTGCGAAGCTATATAACACGACTGCGATTATGCTCTATGCGTGTTTCTACGGTCTGTTTTTCGAATGTTGTAGGGGCAGAGCAACTCATTGCATTGGGGAGATAAAAGTCCTTAAAAAGTCAGAAAGTTCATTATAGATAAACTGAAGAAATGAGAATGGCAAATGTAACGGTAGTACCGGCGTGTCTCAACATTCCGATTCTAGAAGGGCTTAGATGAAGAGAGTATTGACATACGGAAGTCCTGAAGATTTTGAGCTATCAACTTAGAAGATCTCCCTAGCGATGGTCAATGACCATATGAAGGTTTTCTGTTCTTCAAAATCAAGCAAGGAATCCAAGCCTTTCTCCATTCTTCTTTGCCAGCCTGATCAGTCCTTGCCTTTGTTTTGCATCTGCACCTATCGATTTGCAGAACTCGGTAATCACCTGTAGGGATGTGCGCATACATTTGTCAGGTCCACAGGCATATCAGCAAAAATTGTGCCAGATGCTAGAGGGTTGCGTTTCGAGTAGCACCTAGTATAATAGATTTTTTCATGCGGCAGTGAATTATATGTATATTTAATGCCTCATAATATGATTAACTCAGATACTCTTTACGTGATTTGTTTTAAGATTTATTTATGAGGATAAAATTGACCTAAAAAATGATTCTAGACAAAGAACAAAAGAAACAGAAGAAAGAAAATCATGGAAACGTTTTGGGAGCATATTTCCAAGACCCTTTTTTTTTTTGAGGGGGGGGGGGGTTCAATTTGTAAAACATCCTGATGCTCAAGAGGTATATTTGAACTCTAAAATCCAACTGTCATCTCAGAAATGAAACAAGAAAGGCCCTATAAAAGGCCAATAACAAACCACCATAGAAATCTTACAAAACAAATATTAATAAATTGAATGCTCCACCAAATAAGAAAAAATGAAAAAAAAAAACTACACAATTGATGAAACACGACTTCAACAATTACAAATAATCATACCTGTGAGTGTAAGGCGATTGCTTTGCCTCTAATCTGATTGAACCTCTTCTTGCCAATTATATTTCTGGCTACAACAACAATAGGTGCAAAGAGACCTTTGCCTTCGTTGACATTCTTCATCATGGGCTGCAATCTCACTGGCTTTGCAACTCTTACATGATTTGGCACTGACGTGACCAACATGGCATAGTCATCACCCACCATTGAAGTACCCCAACTTCCTTTAAACCCAGTTGCTGAAATAGAAGTAGCCATTGAAAGACACACCCCACACCAAAATTTGCACACGTCTTCTCCACCAAAAGCTTGGATGTTTCTTAATGTGTGCTTTGAAAGAGGTTGTGACGGGTGTGCTTTGATGGGTTTTATGTCGAGGGGATTTTTATTTTTTATTTTTTTTGTGTGTGTGTGTGAAATTTCAGGGCCTTTGGTTTTTTTATTGCAGGGGTGGGTTGAAGGAGAGTTTCGTGGGGCATTGAGAGCCACGCAAACTGGTGGCTTTGGACTTGGGGTTGGATTTTCAAGCACGTATACAACTTGTGGTATTCTTGTTAATAACATATGATCCCAAATATTGGAGAAGGAAATCTAGAATTGGAGTTTCATTGGCTCTTTCATTGTGGTGGGTCCATTCACCCACCGTTTGTTCACACGTAGGATCATTGATTGGACAATCCCGATCATCCAATTTAGAACGTTGCCCATCTGATTCAGAATTAGAATTCAGTCTACACAAAATTGCTTAAAAATTGAAGCACAAGAAAATGGGTCGGAAGATTCCACGGTTTTGAAAATGGGTTGGAAGATTCCACGGTTTTGAACAAGACCATTTGAGTTGAGGTGCCAAATCAATACCAACGTTAGAATTCCCATGTTATTGGAAGTTAGCAAAGTTCGTGCACACGAACAACGTGGTTGTCTCAACTCTTCAAAGGGGGTTGAATCTGTATGTGTGAATCCACCGAGCTGCCCGGGTTGCTGGACAGAATTTTTGAACTTAATTTCAACCTTTTCATGTCACGATGATGTCTCTCTGTAAAGGAAGAATCTGGGGCATAATATTCTCCAGCTGCTTGGAGGTTGGCTTTCGTGTAAACGGATTGGCCATTGCATTTCATCTGCAAGTCTTCGGTTAGAGCAAAATTGATTTAATGAAAAGAGGATTCGGAGGTAGAAAAGAAACACTTGTTTATAAGCTCTAGACACCTATTTTTTGATGCACCGAATTCAAATTTTAGAAAAGAAAAAGAAAAAAAGATCAAGGTATAAGAAATAAACGATGAATTAGATAAAAGTTCATTATCATTAATTGTATGATAATTATAATTGATTAATATATATATATATATACATATATATTGAAAAAAGAAAACAAGCAGGAGACATTTATTTTACCAAAATCTGGAATGGGCCTCAATGGCCTCAGGACTTAAAAAAGCCTGCATGTTTGCAGCAGACAACGAAAAGGCCCGATTAAGATCAAATTAAAACAACCAGAACGCAGGCCTCGGAATGTGTCCACCAGTTTCTTCGTGTTCCTTAAAACCTCCCGTTAAGAAAAATTGAAAAAAAAAAATAATAACTTCAAAAATTTACGAAAAGGAGAAAAGGAAAGTGGAGAAAACCCAGAAACAGAGAAGTCAATAACATCAAAGAAGATCGAGATCGAGAATCTAGAAGAAGACGAAGAAGAAGAAGAAGAAGAAGAAGAATGGCGTCATTAGCTACTCATTTCTCTGGCACACTCTTGCTCGTCCCAATTGGGCTGCGCCGCCTTCATTGCTCCTCATCGCTTTACCTCAAGAACCCATCTCGCTTCAGATCCAAGACATGGTATCTTTCTGATCCCAAGTGGAAGAATCTTGACTTGTGCATCCTCTCTATTGCTCTCCCCATTGCTTCTTTCTCCGAATTCTTTCTTTTCCTCTCACTCTCCGGCCACCCCACTTACCGTTTCTCCTTCTTGCACCAATCCCTTGTTCTTTTTCTCTTCTGGGTATTGGCAATTTTGTTTCTTTTCCGTGATAGCATTGACCCTTTAGTTGTTAGTGATAGTTTCTTGTTTGCTGTTACCGGGATTCTTTTTTTGTTAGAGTATTCGGTTGTTGGGAAAGGGATTTCCGGTCTTCTTGGTGGGGTTGTTTATGGCTTTTCCGGAGATTTGACCCTTGTTTGTGCGTGTTGTTGCTTGTATTTGGCTATTAGACCTAGTGCATTTTTCGCCGAGTTCTGTTTGTCATGTGGGTTGGTTTTTAAGGGAACTTGGTTATTGCAAGCTGGGTTGTGTTTGTATACGGACGCTTTTGCCTTCGAAGGTTGTCAAAAAGTCGCAATTTTTCCTGGAAGTGAAAATGCTGAACTGAGGTGTGATCTTAAGGATGATGAATTGAGGGGCGTGTCATTGGTGGATTTGTTGTTTGTTGGCCATGCTATTGGAGTATTGCTTATGAGTTTTGGGGTCTTTGGGCTGCTTTCAAGTAATAGGCATTCTAGGCATGGTGAATCAAGTGGTCCATTGCTGGCAGGGCTCGAATCTGACAGTGTTCTGATGCGCGAATCTCCTGAATTTGAGCTGGAATGAAGCATACGGTTCTTCTCTCTTGTACTTGTGATGCACAATTTTGGTTTAATGAAGATCAAAAGTTTTCTTTGTTCTAAAAGTTCTTGTTATTTTATCCTTTCTCTGGTTTAATCTTTAAGCATGAAAAAAATGTTTAATAGCCTTTTAGAAAAAAAAAAAAAAAGGTAGAAATTGAATTGCAATCACAGCTTACCTTTTGGCCAATGGTCTATATTGTATTGTTTGCCATTGGAGATTGCTATTAAGATCACTGGTTAAAAAGAGGTTGCTATTAAGATTCACAAATGTTATACGACTAGTTGAGATGGGTTTAATTGTTTTTGTGGTTATGCTTTATAATGAGCTGCTGTGCAGTGTGATACAAATGCTGCAAGAAAGTCTAGAGCCAGAAATTATCATACTAATGCATTGCAATAGAGTCAGATGGGACACTATGTCATTGGGTTATGATGGGAGGAGAAGCTCATATTTGAATTAAAATTTGCTCTCCCAATGTCCTAAAATTATTGAATAAATGATAGTTTATAATTGAAATCCTGCTACTTGTGCATGGTATAAAATTGGAGTATTTCCCTCTTTTGTTCTGTGCTTGGGGTTTGCCAGTTTATATTGGATAAGGCCCTTAGCATTCAGGAAAATAATTTGCAATGTTTTTGTCACCTAAGTAAACATTTGAGGTAAGATTTCAGTTGGGCCCTGTGCAACTCAAATTCACCTAGATGCACCAGCATGTGGCCAAATAGCCATGAGATGCACCAGCTAAAACGAGGGACTGCATTTGAACAAAAATGAGAAAAAGGGCAAAACATAAACTTAAGCGACTCTGGTTGACATTATCTAAATGGGGTCTTAGATGAGACTGAATTGAAGAAAATGATCATTGTAGACAGCCCTAACTACCCGGGGACAGAGCCTAGCTGTATAGAGTTTGTCATTCCTTTGCCATTTGATTCAATTATTGCCTAAATAGTGTCACCAGAATTTCTAATTCACATTTTGAAGAGGTTGTAGTGGTATCAGAGTCTAGCAGTCTACATGGAGCATTGTGTTGGCCATGTGCAATGTGAATGCGTTAATGGTATTCAACCTAGTGGACTAGGGGAACTCCTGCAATTTGGGTTTACTAGATGGAATTTCACGGAAAGAAATTATTGCTAGCATTGAGCAATATACTGATAAATGAGTTTATCTTCTTTTAAATGCTCACATTTGAAATTCTGATACTGCAGCAGGAAAAAATTGAACTGTAAGGGAAAGTACAGCAGAGATTTGCCAACTACTCTAGAACCCAGTTTGCTGTCAGTGCAACAGACTGTAGTTTTATCTCAACTCTTCTGCTACCCTAATTGCACATGTGGTCATGTGACAACAATGCCTATTCCTACTTGAATTGTACATCAACAAACTTGCCTTTTACTTTACTGCTTGTGGTAAGATGATCTTAACTAGAATGTTGTTAAAATGTAAGTGGTGAATATGAGTCATATTTTGAGGTGATATTGTGGTGGCCCTTGAAACACATATAAAGTTGTGAATCATGTATGCTTTTGATGTAATAACATGAGAAACACCTCTAGTCATGGAGGATATAGAAGTTCATGTGGTTGAATTTCCTGACTGCTAACAACAATACAAAATATGGCACGTAATTTACCTAAATTATTCTAATTTAATGTATCTCATTGCTGAAGAACACTTTGAGATAGACAGCAATTTTCTGTGAAATCGACCAAATCCACGGATTTTTATTCGAAAACGAATTCGTTTGATTTTCCTGGCAAAACTGGCACATCTTTGCCTGAGGATTTTGGGCTTTGATAAATTGACCAGTTTCCTGACATATCTAAACCTTGCATTAGCTGCAAGAAAAGGAATAAGTGAGTATAGATAAACTGTAAAGTTAAACTTATTGACCAGCTTTCCGTCTTCCTAAATGTTCTGTTAAAGGGGAATGGTGAATGAGCAAGTTTTGATGTCATAAAGTAGTACTGTTCTTACAAGTGTTCTAAGTATCAATGCTGAATGAGATGTTTGGCTGATTATTCTCCACTGTGGTTCTGTTAATCTGTGTAGGATCGTGAGTGTTTGGAACTTTAGGATAATGAAATGGGTTGCTTTGTGCCTTATTTACAGTCTCTTTGCTGAAATCAAGTGTCAGGCTATGGAAGAAGCCATTTTGGCTCCAAATTAAACCCATTCTGTGGAGAGGCACATTGAGTTGCTATCTGAAGGAAAAAAGCTCTTAGTTTCTTGCCTTTATTAACATAAATCCTGCATAATGCGTACCTTTAACATTTTTGACATCTTCATCTTCCTCTATATTTGGCTTCTGCAGCAGCTGCAAGTAGCATTAAACATATTATTTGAAAGCTCATAATACATTTCGGGGATGGAGTAGCTTTGACTAGCTTTTGCTTCTTTTTGCAACACAAAAACATATGTGATCCAAAACTACCATTTAATATGGAAGGGAAAAAAAAAGTCTTCTTAAGTATGGGAGTCTCGTGCATTGGGATGCCTTTTTGTTTTGGTTTTTCAAATAAAAAGGGCATTCATTGGTAATACTTCTAAAGTAGCAATGCCAAGGAAAAAAAGGTTGTTTTGAAGCAGCAACAAAGAGGAAATTAATGATTTGATGCAGCTTTGTAATTTAGGGTTTTTAGCTGAGTACCTTGACCAGAGCTTCCAAACGCTTTTGCATCTGTCTTTGTATGAAACCTTTGGTGCACTATTCAAAAGATTTCATCAGTCAAAGAAGCATTCTTTCAACAAGTTGAGAGAGAGGGAGTAGCTTGCAAGAAATGTTACCTTGACATGGCTTTTGACATAGGCATAGAAGTTCAGCAGACTCCATATGATTTTGTCTACTTTTCTACCTTCAATATGACGAGAAGAAATCTCTGGAATTGTGGCAGATGGTATGTTAAATTTGAATGAATAAATTTTTTTTTCTTTGTCTTGGAAGTCCAACTTAGTAGGAGGAGAATTTAAATGCTAGTGTTAAGGTGTGAATAAAGAGTTCTATAATTACTTCTCTAGAGCTTGTTTAGTGATGTTATGGTAAATATTCATGCAACAATGTTAATTACATAATGAAATTTTGCCAATGATAATGTTACTATTTGTCTCTTTATGCACTGTTTTGTGTTCAGGACTTGGCAGGTTACCAAAAGAGACAAAGCCCCCGTTTGTGCTCAGATCTTCCAAAGATTCGCCTCTCAATTCTGGGGGAGGAATGGGTGCCCAGGTACATGGTGGTGCTTTAGCCCATTTTTCTGAATTTCCTACATCCATGAGTTCCTATTAAAGGAAAAACAATAAAAGATGATATGGTCACTATCATTCCAAAAACCAACAGGAAGAGGATTTTAGGATGAAAGAACATCGAAAGCACCCATAGTGTTATAAACCTGAAAGAAGGCTGTTGCGATAATCACATCTGCATGTTCTTTAAAACGCATTGGGAAGACTGCAGTTATTTTTTGTGGCTGTGAAGCACATGAATTTAGTTGTACTTAGGAAATCTGAAGCTGGAAATTGATAGAGGTCCTGTTGCTAATTCCAAACATTGAAGTAGCTTTTGAGTCTATATAATAACCAGAAGGCATGGTTTCATAGCTTTTGAATCTAAAGTTGAAAATTGCCGACTGTAAGTGAATTTGAAAATTAGTCTCATCTCCTTGTAGAGATTTATTCCAATGATGTAAAACAGTTTCCTCAGATAAAATTTTTCTGTTGTTCCAACTTTGGAAGAAAAATTGGAAGTGTTGAAACCTTCACGGCATCAATGTTGACCAAGCTTGAAGAAAATATGAACTGCCACACCAATTAATGGATTTTACTTCATAGTTATGTGACTGGTGCAGACTTACAACATTTTTCAAGTAAACCTTATACGCTAGGTTTTTTATACATAATTCTGAGAGCTTTTTCAAGTAAATTGTGGCATATTGAAAATTCTGCACGCTACAAAGTCATTTGGAGAATAGCATATTTGCTACTACAAAGTTGCTGCATGACACGGTATCTTTCTTTATGAAGTTCAATACTTTCATTTAGGCTCTCAATGACACCTATTTTAAAGCCATTGGAGATTGAATGAGTGAGACTAGATCTACCTGTCTTATGACATAGAAAGGCTCCCTTGGGTGATAATTAAGTTTGAGTGGCTTGTGCATGCCATGGGGTATATTCTCGGAGTTGATGTTCTGCAGCATCTCTTTCAGCTGGGAACCTAGTATTACTGCTTGTACTGAGGAAATTCGTCTGATCACCTTTTCAGAGTCTGAAACAGGAAAATGTGTCTTCCACATGATCATGGAGGGAGTATGGCATTTTTATAGCTTGATATGAACACAGGCATATCTGTATGGATTTCTCCTCATTTATACCTTACAAAATTCTTGGGGGAAGTTCTCTGAAGTTGATAAGGAGAGCAACTAAAGGGAAGTTTCTGTTGCTACATAAGTTATTAGTTTTATTGTTTTGCCTTGGATGTTGTCCTATTCTTAGCAGATGTCTCAAGTTTGCCAACTCCAGCAAGATTTGAATTCTGACAAAAGATGTTATGGATCTTTTCTTTCACTTTCCTAGAATGTATTTTTCAGCCAATCAAAGTGGTTCTATACCCATTTTCATGCTTCCTATGGCGGAAAAAGGAGAAAGAAACGTAATGGTATGAATCCAAGTAGAATTCCTCGATATTGCTATTCTCAGAAGGGGTACAATTATATGAAATTAGACGCATCTCTAAGCACCAATGAGCTGTTGTGTATCATTTGGGTGATTAGGGGAGAAGTAGCAAACCTTTTCCACGTGGAATCTTAGCAAAATTAAGTTTTAGAGTTAGCTGATATCCTTCTTTTGCGGGATCAACAATCTCCACAGCATCAGAACAAACTTCCTTCACCTTCTGTGTAGTGTATGGTGAAACCCCAGATGACAGCAGGAGTCCTTGGGACAGTAATGGAGTTGATATGGACAGATAGTTACGATTTGGATCAGCTGCTGAACACTGTTCCACATAACAAGAGACAGCAATAAGAACAAGGATTCTTGCCCAGTGCAAGCACATGCATGTGTGTACTTGTCAGTCGATCACATACCTGGATGTGGTATTCCACGGATCCAAATTCATACAAGTGATGATCAATCTCCACAGGCCTTTCTGCCCTGCGACAAAAATGAAGAGGGTGGACTGTCACAATCATTTATATTGTGGAACATGCAATTTGGGCTGACCTATTAATTTCGAGATTTTATAATCCTTGATGCTAGGCGTCTATCTTTCACTCCTTCAACTCCGACCAAGTACAGAAATGATTTTTAGGTGTGCTTCTGAATGCTTGCCATTCAGATGTCCAAGAAATGATAAAGTTCCCATTTTTCCTTGCTAATTTGAAATAGGTACTGGAATTTGCTTGCCTATCTGGTAGAAAATGGTGTCACATGTTACATGTTACATGTACCAACTCAACACACAGGGAAATTGAGTCAATGTCAATTTGTATCTTTAACTAGTGAAGGGCATTCTCGAAGGGGACATGCCATTAGGCCCTAGTCACAAAAACACAGCAAGGACCCTCGAGAACTCAACGGCATCGTAGATCAACAAAATTCCAAAAAGATGGTTCTTTAAACAAAGCAACCAAGCAGCAGCAGTGAGAAAGTAAAGTACTTACCGGTGCAACTTTAGAAGGATCTCCCTCAGTGCCGGCGACTCTCTCGCTAAGAATGCCATGCCTGCGCCTTTTCTGTAACATTGTGGCAAAGGGTGAACTGATATATGCAGTTTTAATCCAACATCATTCTTTGGTTGAACTTTGAGTAAATTGTAAGTTCAAATGCTGCAATCATGTTTGGCAACCTTAGAAGCAAGTGCCTATATACCTAGATATTCAGACACACGCACACACACACACAGACTCTCTCTCTCTCTCTCTCTCTCTCCTTGTGCTATATACGTTACTGTGCTGTTTGCAGAGTGCGCCAAATAGGTCACATGTCCATGTCCTCTTCTTCCGGCATTGTTGGTGAGCCTACCTCCAAGTCGTTTTCCTTTTGCTAATGAATTAGATTTTTTTTTTCTAAAAAATAAAAATTCTATTTGTAGATATTGCTTTTGAATCTTATCTTAGGAGGGCCAACATTTGGCTGAACTTTACATGCAACTAAATCAACATTTTGGGTTTAGATTACCTACACAGCATTTTAATAAAGTTCAAATCCATTTTTTCTTTTTTTTTTTTTTTTAAATTTTCTGATTATGGGTTCTTTTAAATATCCCTAATTTTTTTTTACCAAAAAAAAGTATCCCGAATTTCATTTTTATTTTATTGTAATCAACTTGGTGTAAGTACACTCTCTATGTGCGAGGGTTTAAAATAACAAGATAACCTGGCCATGGTAAACTCACACAAATTACCCGGACAACCAAGACCCTCTGTGTCTCTCTCTTTGTACATCTGAATGAAAGCAATCTAGAATGATAAGAAGCCCAACAGTGTAAGTGGAGTTTCTTTTATATATATATATATATATATTTATTTATTTTAAATTTTATACCCAACAATGGCATTGCCTCAATCATTGAACAACAGACTAGAGAGTGCCTGAGGCTAAACGCCACGCTTTTTGGGGAAAGATCAATAGGCTCTTGGTTCTATTTTTTTACCCTCTCTTGTGACAACAAATGACGAGTCTCCTTCCGTTCACGACCACAAGCCAACCAGGCAAACCCACTTGTAATATCACCCATTGCCCAAAATAAACAACCCATAGAAATCTCCCAGGTGTGCAGCACAACGAGATTAACTGAATCAATAGACATTACCAACCAATCCTAGCCGTTGGATCCCCAGTTTCCCACTCACTTGTTGCCAAATAAACACGAGTTGCCCCGACAACCTAGAATACAAAGGTAGTAATAATAAGCACACAGCACTCGCGGGCTCTCTCTGTCTTTCTCTCTTCTTGCCTTCCGTCCTCTTTTCCAATTTCTTGAATCAAGATGTGGTCTTTGTTAGAATTCGTCTGCTTTGAGGAGATGGGTTTTGTTTGAGATTAAAAATGGTTTCTTTGATACGCCTATTTGATATGCTTTTCTCTACAATTAATCTTATTTTGTCTGCCTTAAATTTCGTGTCCTTTTTTATTTATCTGACGATTAGCTAAAACATTTTGCCCTTGAAGCTCCAATCTTTCCGTCACTTTCCCGGGAAAAGAAGCCGATTTGCCCCGTCCATGACTCCAATCTTTAGCTGCTTTCGTGTCACGTTTTTGGATTTTATCTTTTCTTGAATCAATTCGAAGCTTTCTCAGGTCAAAACAGGCCGTTGACCTTGTAGCCGGATTTTCAAAATCTGTGGTTTCAGCCATAACCACGGGAAAGTTTTGAATTTCAGGGTCAGGGTTTGCCAATTCACGACGTTTAGCGTTTTGAATGATTTTTTTTTTTTGAAAAAAAATTCTTTTTTGTGAGATGACTAAACTTATATAGCTTTTTCAGTACTCACCAGTTATTTTCTCTCTCTCTGTTTTATTTTTTATTTTTTATTGAAATTGGATTGATAGAATTAGATTTAGAGTGTTGTATCCTTGTGGCTCATGTCGAAAGATATGAATGTGAAGGATGCTAATGGGTTCAAGAAAAAGCCTACTTTAGAAAGTCCAAAAGCTGACGATCAAACTGATGACGGAGAAGATTATAGTGAATCGAATTCTTTGTTACCTCCTAGGATAGGTGGGATGTCAAGGAAATCAGACAAAGTCCGTAGAAAAGTCCAGTGGAATGATAAGCATGGAAATAAGCTCGTGGAGATTCTGGAGTTTGAACCGAGGTAAATCCATAGTTTGTGCTCAAGGTTTAAGAATTCTTGTTGTTCTCGGCCTTTTTGATGATTCTATTGCAATGTCATATTTGATTGCCGTTGATTTCTGGTCTCTGGGTTTGAGAGCTTTTGGTCTCTCTTCTTAATATTTACTAACTTAATGTGGATACAACTGAAGGTTATGCATGTGGACAAAGCTCATGACACGATTAGAGCTTGATCCATTTGAGTTAATAAGGTGCATCCACTCTGTGTTCATTCCGTTAAGAGAAATATCAGTTATTATAGCTGGAGTGCAAGTTTATGCCTTTTCACCTTGCTATTCTGTTTGGAAGTTTGCGAGCTATGGGAGGGATCAATTGGTGAGATTCTTGTCATGTATAATCAATGTGAATGCATGACTGTCTAGTAGAATAAGCATCAAAGCCTCCATGATATTTCACCTAACAGTTGGCATCATCTATCGATGTACTGTGGGACCAGTTATAGACCTTGTGAAAGGTGAAATGTAAGATTCACAGTAAGCTTATTGAAGCAGGTAAAACAAGCCATTGAATTTTTGCAATGTTGCATAAAATCAAAATGACATGTTTCCATTCTGTCTCTATATATTATTAGGTAGACTGAAATTATGGGCTGGACGCATGGATATTAACAGTGTTTTCCTTTTGTCTTTTTTTCCCTTTAGTAAACTATTTACAGTACCAATAGGAAAATGAGACAGAGAAAAATAAAGTAGATATAATATTGTTATGGGTAAAATTTTGTTCATGTAACCAGGATTGATTTGGCCATATGACCTTTGTGATCAACCTTCTGAAAAAGCCATGTTTCCTGGCACATGGGAATTTTGGCTGGGTGTTCTGAGACCTGAGCAAGTCAAACTTTTCCTTCTTTGCCATTTCAGTCTCTCATTGATGCTGTCTATGTATTTTTTTTATCACTCTCTCTGCTAAGGCTGGATAAATTACGTTATTGACGCAAATTTGAACCCCTGTTTATAATATTTTAACATATACCAAATAGCAATATCTGTTTTTGTATCACTCTGTTTCTTTCTTCACCTGGAGCTTATCATGCCCTCTTTTAAGAAATGCATGTTAGAGAAACTTGTGGTGAATATAGTCGATGGGTGAGACTGTTTTGGCTGTCCCTATTACTATGATCATTGCTGGAAAGACTAATGAGAAACTCAACTAAGAAGACCCTGCTGCAGTATTCAGAGTTTGTCATTTACCTAATTATTAATCTTTTGAGAAGGCAAGCAATCTTTCAAACTCTTCAAATCTGCTTGCTTCCTTGAGATTGAAACATAATTTAAAATTTAAACAAAGCTACAGCAATAACCCTTCAATGTATGGTATCCTATGGTTGATAAATGAGTAGCTGTCCCTGCATACATAATATTTTTTTACTGCTATGGTCCTCACTGCCCTTGGTCTTTTTCTTTTCTTTTTTTTTTTCTCTATCAGTGATGCTGATTCTGATGAAGAGGATACAGATTCCTGCATCTGTACCATAATGTAGATTCCATATCGTACAACTTGTAGATATCTGCTGGATATGGCAGAGGGCATTCTCTGCATTTATAATTAAGGTCATCTTATGTAAATGGGCTTATTCTCGTCTTGCTGCCTTGAAGACCTAAGGTTCAAGGGCTGAGAAGTCAATCTGCCATGCTTAGCATCTTCTTAGTGCTGATTCTCTAAATATGAAGCTCAATACTAATTCTCAGATGGATATTGTAGGGACTTTTCCTACAATTGGCTCCGACTTGCATGGAATTATCCCGGGAATTGAAGCAGTTAGGTATAACAATGGTCAAGAGCACATGATATTTCACATCAATTAAACATTTTTGGCAGTACTACATCTGTTGATATGTATTAGATGAACAAGCAAGAGACTACTTTTTATGCTAACTTGGTGAAGTTTCAACTGCCTCAATCGTATTCTATGTTGGTAGCTTGCTAGGCACTCGGTAGTTTGTCACTCGGCTTGCAATAATGTTGTAGTTATGCGTACCCATCAAGTTTCCCTCAACGCTCATTTGAGGTTACGAGTCAACACGAGAAACCATTTACGATTGATGCATTTAGGGTCATTTTGTGCTTTGTACTTCCTCTTCTGGGCTTTGTCTTTGAGTCGGTGGCCCTGCGCGAGGGGAGCAGGGGAGATGAGCTAAACTGCCAATAACTCAAAAAAATGGATACTACATCACGAATGCGGAGAAAAACAATGGACCCCGAAGAAAAGAGGGAGAGAGAGAGGAAAGAGGAAAATCAGAGCTACGAAAGACCATAATTGTCTTAACACAACCGAAAATTGGATCAAAACACTGGAAATACAGACAAAATAAAAGAAGTGTATTACATTGCAACTGCGCAAATGGATAACAACAAGAGCAACTGCTGGTGCTCTACGGTATTGTCCACGTACAAATTTAGAATCTCGTCGAAGAAAAGCCGTCTTCGGTATTGTTGTTTGCCGATTATTCTCTGGCTAGAATCCATTCTCTGTTTTGCGTGGCTTTGTTTGCCAACAACGGTGGTAAACTCGGAAGGTCAGCAGTTTGCTGTTAGGCTTTCGAGTTGGCGACGGCTAAGATGTCCCCTCTAAAAAAAAGAAAAATGCTCTTCTTTGATGGGAATGGTCTCAACAACAGCGGTGCTGCTCTTGGCAATAAGCGGAAGAAGGTTTATTTAAACCAATTCGAGAGAGGCCGGCTTCTACTGCCATTTCTGGCGACTGGCACCACATGTCGTTGGAGTGGTTGATCTAATGCTACCTTCTGCTTTCTCCGGTGGTGGCTTAATGAACATGTATGTATGCATGTATCTCTCCATTCATCTATGTATGCATGTATCTATCCATTCATCTATCTATATATATATATATATATGTGTGTGTATGTATGTATAAATGACGACGAGAAAGCTCAATCCTCTGTCGTTTTGGATTGATTCACCGAGAAAGGAGGGGGAGGGGGGGGGTTTAAGAATTTCAGATGCATCCACTTCCAACTTATGAGAGCATTAAATTAACTATACCGGCAGAGTCATTTGTACAAATTAAGTTGGTTTACGCCATTCAACATCTGGTTACAATATTCACGTACCGTGTGTTACAGACACAAGGGGGTCGTAGAAATAAAAAAAACACACAAATGCAGATGTGTACTCTTGCATCACGTGCATATCACTTGAATACATTCGTTTGGAGTTGAGAATCCATCGGAGACACCTCCTGCCTGTGTCTCAAGAAATAAATAAAAAAATAAAAATAAAAATAAAAATCTCACCTCCTCCTGGAGACCAATCACATTAGAATCGAACCGTCCATCTAAATCTCGAAACATCTCCACCGTTCAAGTCTCTTACTTCCTTCGCATTATCCCTACAGCTTTTCTCTCTTCGCGAACACACCCACGCACGCCCTCTCTCTCTCTCTCTCTCTCTGGTCGCCCTCTCCGAAGGCCAAACCCTCCCGTACTCCCTCGCGACCTACTTCGCGAACCCCGGAACCCCCAAGTTCAGGAAGAGGCTTAGAGAGAGAGAAACCCACAGAAATAGACTTTCATATTTTAGTAGAGAGAGAGAAGCTTTGAAAGATGGGTGGGGACGTTGGGTTCATGGATTCAGATCAGGGAAAGCTGTTTATTGGTGGGATTTCATGGGAGACGACGGACGACAGGCTCGAAGACTACTTCGCCCAATACGGCGACGTCTTGCAGGCTGTCGTCATGAAGGACAAGACCACTGGAAGACCCAGAGGCTTTGGCTTCGTCGTTTTTGCAGATCCGTCGATTCTCGATAGGGTTCTTCAAGATAAGCATACAATCGATGGTAGAACGGTGAGTGAAAGTTTTGTTCTTTGTCGTTTTTCTCGGTTCTTCCCGTCGTTTTGGTTGTGGGTTTTGGTTTCTAGGGCTCTTTTCCTTTTCCCTTTTTTCGCATGCTTGTGATTTATGGTGTTTTCACTGTTGGTTATTTACTTTGGGTCTCTGGGGTTTTCTTTTCCTTTTTCTGTTGGTTAATTTTCTGGATTTATGTGGAATTGGTAATTCTCTTACGTGTGAAGGCGATCATTAGGTTCATTTCATTTCTTTTAAATGGTATTTTTAGGTGGAAATGAATGATTCACTTCTGTTGCTAATACTTTTTCTGTTTATTATGATGGCTTGTAATATTTCCGAGCTTCATATTTCTAGTCTTTCTTGTTATGGGAATTAATTAATTTGGCGATCAGTCGTTATCATTTGTTATTGATTTAAGTGGGTTTTAAGCACCTGGGTCTTTGCTGCTTTTAATTTTAGTAGGTTATGTGATTCTATTTATATGTTCTTATTGACGATGATATCTGGGTGTTTGCTTTGTTGTTTTTGGGTAGTAAAGTGGCATTCTCCTTGCTATTAAGGGCTTATGATGATTTATCTTGTTATTAGGGATTTCAGGTGGTTAACATTCCTTTTCTTGTCTGCTGTATTGTGATTTTCGCTCAGAAATGGTCCATGCAGTTGATTCCAATTATTCTGCAATTATGGTTTGGTTTGGTCAAGTTGATTCATGCTTTTTTCGTGAAAATGGGAGGCTTGCAATTGATCAAGAAGATGTGTTGGCAGTTCCCGACATAATCATTGTAATCCTGAACCTGATTTAATTGTGTTCTGCTGTCCAATCACTTGTTTGATTTTCAGGTCGATGCAAAGAGAGCAATGTCAAGAGAGGAGCAACAGACCAATGCCAGAACTGGATATCTGAATGCTTCGAGAAACACAGGAAATGGTGGAAATATCAGGACCAAGAAGATATTTGTTGGAGGGTTGCCTCCCACTCTAACTGATGTTGGATTCCGTCAGTATTTTGAGGCTTATGGCCATGTAACTGATGTAGTAATAATGTATGATCAGAACACCCAGCGGCCTCGAGGTTTTGGATTTATTTCCTTTGATACTGAAGAGGCAGTTGACCGGGTTTTACATAAAGCCTTCCATGATTTGAATGGTAAGCAAGTTGAAGTCAAGCGAGCACTTCCTAAAGATGCTTATCCTGGTGGGGGAACCCGCTCTGCTGGTAGTGGTTCATTTGGTGGAAGTGGTGCTGGTGGTTATCCAGGCTATGGTGGTTCTGGTAGCAATGTAAGTTCATATGATGGTCGAATGGATTCAAACCGGTATATGCAGCACCAGGGTACAGGTGGTGGTTATCCTCCTTATGGTTCTTCAGGCTTTGGTGCAACTGGTTATGGGTATGGTCCTGCCAATAATGGTGTGGGATACGGTGGTTATGGCAATTATGGTGGTGCTGGTGCTGGGTATGGGGGCTCTGCAGCCTATGGGAATCCAAATGTCACAAATGCTGGTTATGCAAGTGGTCCGCCTGGTGGCCCCAGAAGCTCATGGAGCAGTCAAGCTCCGTCTGGATATGGTGGCATGAGCTATGGGAGTGCAGCTTCTTGGGGTGCTCCTAATACTGGCACTGGTGCTGGTAGTGGTGGACCTGCTTCTGCAGCTGCTGGTCAATCTCCTAGTGGGGTTACTGGGTATGGCAGTCAAAGTTATGGGTATGGTAACTATGGGGGTAATGATGGGTCTTTCAGTAACCTATCTGGTTATGGTGCTGTTGGAGTTCGGTCTGGAGGCCCTCCAAACATTAATGCCAGTGGTCCAGCTGGAGGCGAATTACAGGGGAGCGGAAGTGCGTACATGGGAAGTGGGTATGGTGATGCAAGTGGAAATCCAGGGTATGGAAATACAACATGGAGATCTGAACCATCTCAAGCTTCTGGAAACTATGGGACAAATCAAGCAAATGGTTCACATGGGCAAGTTGGCTATGGTGGGTATGGTGGTGGTCTGGCGCGACAAGCCCAACAGCAGTGATTTGAACTCTTCGATGCTGAGTACAGTTTCATCATCACTTTATGAGTACTTCCTGTCTCACTCATGAGCTCCTGTGAAGCTTTATTGTTCCCAACAGCGGCAAGTGCGGCTCAGTTTGTTGGGACTGGTGGGATTGTCTGAATCCCAGTAGTTTGCACTATCTATTTTGCTAGTTTACAATAAATAGTTTAAGGCATACTAGCTGCCCTTATCATTTACGTTTTGCTTGTTGACTGTAGCTCTAAATTTGGTGTGCTTATAATTTTTTGTTAGCTGCTCTGGGACTTTTTGTTCTCTACAGTAGTCTGAAGAATGTGCTTACAATATTTCTGTTGTTCTGGTTTAGTTGGGTATTTTATAATTGTTATCTCTACTCACCAGTGCATCTTTTGACTAGGAGTTGGATGATAGAGTAAATTTAGATCATAGATATACTTGATTTTACATGACTGGTAGGCCTACTCAAGGATGTTATTTACTGATTAGCAGTGGAGCAATAGGCCACTTGGGTTGATCACTACGTAGATGGTAGCGGTAATCGTAGTGGTAGTTGACACTTTGCGGATGGCATAATAATTTCTCCCCTGTATTTGCCCTTGTCTGTACAGGAGGAGATGCCCAAGTTCTGAGGTGTGAGTCAAATGTCTATTCATGGCTGAACCCAAGCTTCATAGTGTGTTTGTGGGGTTATTTTCAGTGCCGAATGCAATTGAAGAGGGCTTGTCGGTTGAAATTGTGTGTTAACTGGAAAGGGCATTCCTCAGCTTGCTGATTCAACGTCCCCCATCTTGCAGATTCTTGGCATTACGAATGATAAATCTCAAATCGTTCCAGTTTTTGGTGGGCTGGTCGGTTTTGTGAGGCAAACAGCTTGTGGTATGTTGATTTGAGCAGTTGGCTTTCTTGTGTTAAGATCTAGTTACACCCTACTTCTTTAGGCTTATGTTATATTCATTAGAGTCAATAACTTAGCCTCGTAAATCTTTGGAGCACTAAAGTAGGCATCCAGAGATCTTGGAATGAAGTCGTGCCTCTGGTTATATTTATGGCAAGCTGTTTTATTGAGGAGTGGCTATATCTATGCAGATAGTCTTGCTCATTTCATTGGTTTTTTTTTTTTAAATTTTATTTTGGTGTGTTATAGAGTATTTTTATGCTTCTTCAAAAGTTACCACAACCAGAATTTTCACGACCTGTGATTTTCGGCTGGCTAATGGGATGCGTGTTTTCCAAGTTACAAAGCATATGGACAAATTGTCTTGTTTGTTTTATTTGCTGCGTTGGGATGTGCTAATTAATTTGCTTCAGGTGAATGTTAGATTAATAATTGGCAGTGCAATATTTCCCTTCCGTGAAAGAATACTTCCCACGAGAGAAGCTTGCACATGTGGCATTTGTAAGTTACTGCTTCGAAGATGCCAACGGTTTAAGTTGCGGGAGCCTATCTGAACATCTGCAAATAAGGTTTCGGATTTGGGGCGGTCTTGGTGTGAATACTGTTAGAAATGTGTACATCTTTTCTTCTGAGTTTATTTTTAGGGTCGTTTGCTAAATGAATCAAGTCTCAGTATGTCAAAATTAGTTGCGTTGAAGAAACAATCCGTTCTAGCAAAAAGGTTTATTGATTGAGTGATGTGACGTCCACTAGAGGATATACGAGTAAGAAAATGTTTCTGTTGGTATCAACTCTAATCTTTTAAATCTTTTAACGAAGAGATTACAATAGAAAGAGCAGTGTGTCCAAAGAAGGGATTACTGTTCAGACCCCGATCACAGTAGAACCAAGAATGTCTTGGCGAGACATCAAGAGGGAAGCTAGGAGAAGCCGACTATATTTTTTCTAACTTTGCCTGCTTTACTCGTGCTAGAGAAAGCAACAAGGCGTTGTCGGCATATTCTTTTCAGGTATCTAGAAGTACAAATGTTTATTGTCTGGCCAGGTCATCCGTTAATTTATAGTGACTGACTGGCCGGTGATAGAAGTTTAGGGTCTGATTGCTGCAGATGACAGACAAGAACAAGGGGAGCAGATCTGAAAGGCACGGTATGATCTCCCCTCACGGCAATGGATTCAGTATGCAGATGGAAAACCTTTGTACGGATCTCCTAATGCCCCACTATTTCCAGGACGCGAAAATACAAGCTGCACAGCTCTAGTTTCACATCAAGTTTGAAGTTCCGGGAATATCTTCTATGCACGGAGACTCGGAACGCAGTTTCCAGTGGCAATCGTACAATTGTCAGCTATACGGTACACTATAAGTCTGCTGCAAATGCCTATAACCTGACCTTAGATTAGCCTTATTACTTTCATTGAGGAAATTTTGGTGACTCGTTAGTAGTAAATAATATATACAGAATCAGCTTCTGAAATGTTAGATCTTAAAAGATTTTGCAGGGTCGCAGCATAATTATTTCTCCAAATGACATCTGAAAATTTCCCCTATCTATCACCCGCAAAATTTTGGAGGAAAATTCCGGATAATGAATTGGGGAGAAGGATAAACATTAAGGTCTGCACCAAGATGGAGACTTACCTGCTAATCACCAAGTGTGTACGATTTGAAACCAGCAGCACAGTAATCAAAGTAGTATTCCTGCGTTCTTATAATAAACTTCTCATCTAATCCTTATGTCGAGAATTTTGCTGCGGAGATGCCCCAGCATCAATAACTTTATAAGTAAAGTGGACTACTAGTAGTACAGTCGCGTGATTGCTAAAACATATAGACAAACATCAGAAAAATACAACTCAAGAGGCCATGTGAGGGAAGCAATGGATATCTTACTCGCCCCATTATTAGTTTCGAACACAAGAAAAGCGCCTTATTCAGAGTCTTTCTTCCCTTAAAATCGCTACGATTCTCGATGTTATCATGATAATTTGTGTAATAGGATATGAAATTGTACATCAAGATTTACCTCTGTTTCTGTAAGAAGTTTGTTCTCCAGGACCTGAGGGTGTGGAAGTAACGACTGCCTATGTTTTCCAAATGCTCCACACTGCAATAACAGAACTTCTAGTCTGCTACACACAAGAAGAAGATAGAACAGAAATGAGAGGAAGCTATTACATTTCACAATAAACAATAGCTTGTACCATAACCTCGATGCGGCTGCCATAGCTGATGTTATCCCGCCAGACGACGGCAAACATCCACCAGCAAAGATACATTCTTTGATAAAGTCTGAGCTTCACCTATACCTCTCATAGCGTTCATCAGCTATTGATATGAACTAAGAAAGAATCGGTTACCTTGTATTGAATTCCCAGAAAATATAGATAATAGTCTTTACTTGAATGGAAGAGGTGAACTTCGCATGTTACGTTAAAGCTTATTATAACCCCCATAAAAAGCTACTGCGTTTGAAAATTTCTATGTTTTAGGTTAAGGCATAAGGCCTTCCACAAATTTTGGGGACCTAAGAGCTTCCCAAAATTGTTTCCTAGTTCAAACACAAATTGAATTATGGCATAGACCCCACGCCGGCCTCTAACAAAACCTTAATTAATGCACACACATGGCAGAACAACTGCCTTTATCGAATGCCTCTTAAGAGACCATGACAAAATAGTAGTTAGATCCCGAGATGTCGGTTAGATTGGCTAGTCCGGAGACAAACGGGCTACTAGAAGGTCTAAGGCACCATAATACGGGGTTCTTGGAGATTTCAACAATGTTCGGAACCATTGGTTTCTGATTCCCGTTCGTCCATTTACTCAAAGTATCTGTACGGTTGCGCGTTCTTATGTCAAAAAATACAATGTTACGAATAAATAAGTTATAGCCCAAAACTAATAAAGTCATTTTCAGAATTAAAGGTTTTGATTTTAAATTTCGGAACTAGTTGAAAAAAAAAAACAAAGAAAAGCCTCGAGCCTTTTTCCCTGCCCTCTGGATGATTCATGTCTACCCCGAGTGAAAGTAACTTGTGTTTAGAAAGGGCTATTGCCAAACAAGAGAATTGGAAAGAAAAATATAATTCAGTTTAATTAAATTCCTTCACATTCATGCACACCAAATATGAGATGGGCAACAGCAGCATTTGTGTGTAAGTTTTCCAGCGAAATTTTTGTCCGTCCGCAAATTGGTGGCAGGCCGTCAACAAAGAACAAACCCTTTTTCAGGCCCCCCTTGCAATAAAAGGTTAACACAAATTGATAAAGGTTTGCATTTTTGGAGGGGTTGGCTTCAATCAGATGATTCTCGCCTTTCCAAGAAAAGATTCAACATGCTGGGGGAAAACCTCTGTATGGATCGCCTAGTGCAGCAACGTTGCCAGGGCGTGAGAAAACAACCTGTGACGCAGAATACACCAGGGCTCGTGAGTACTAATTGAAACAGAATACCTAAACCCAGTCCAACAACTAAATGGATCAGAAGCAAGAGAGGCCGGGCTACTGAGAAAAGCTTCGTCACAGACGAAAACCTGGCCCTTGATTAGGTCTCCCCCACATTTAGACGATACCATGATTAAAAAACTTTTAGGATCCATAAATTGCTAAGTCTCAATTTCCAATTCAACAAAATATTAGGGTAGAGCCATTTCTGAGGCAGGGCATTGCTGAAATGTCATTCTTTCTGCATAATCGAGACCCCGTTACCTTCCCAGTAAGGCCACAAAATATGACATTTGACCATATTTTTTGGTGAGCCAATGTAAAACTAATGGATTGTTCTTCAAAAAACACTGCAATGATTAAAAATTTAATTTTTATTTATGACATCCTTGGTTTTAATCCTAGAAAAAGGGACTATGAGATATAAGAGGTATGTAAATAAAAATAATTATCATATTATATAATTTATAATTTAATGATTTACTTATAAAAAAAATTAGTAAATTTCATTTGTATATTTTTAGGGTTTTTATGTTTTTTTTTTTCCCTGTCTAGCATTCTTTATAGTACCGTAAAAAATTTAAAAGAAGATATTTTTCCATAATGGTTATTTCCAACGTTAAGCAGCATTCCTAACAATAATCATTAAGAACAGATTACCCAAATTTTCAAAAGGTTAAGATATCAGGTCCACATGTTCAGAAAGCAGCAGACTTCAATGGCATTACCTTTGCAATAGGTCCAGAGATACGTACCTGATAGTTGCCAAGGGTACGAGTCTTGAAACCAGCAGCACAATAGTCGAAATAATACTCCCATGTTCGAATGAACTTTTCACGGAATCCCAGTTCCATTATTTTGCTGAGAATAAAGTTGAACCATCGGTGTAAGTACTAAATTACAAATTTTGATAAAAATTTATGAGTTAATTGCAATTTTAAGTAAAATTTTAAAACTCAAATATAAGTTGGATAAATTTTGCAGTCCAACCGACCAATTCGGTTCTCATAACCTTGACTTTAAGTCTTCAAAACCATAGCTGCTTTTAGATAAATGATCATAGTTACCCGGTAAAATGGAGTAAAAAGGATGAATAAACAAACGGAACTTTTTTATTTAGTACATAGAAACAAATGAACCTCTAAGTTTTACCTCTTATTTCCCAAGAAGTTTTTTCTCCAGCATCTGAGGGTTTGGTAGTAATGAAATCCTATATTTTCTACATGCTCCACACTTGAGATGCAGACAGAAATTCAAGTTAAACCTTGCAGCCAACGAAACACAAGAAAGACAAAGGGACATCTATTTATCAACAAAATTGATCCATAGATAAGGGCTTGTACTGTCATACCAGAGTCTCGATGAAGCAGCCATGGCTGATGTTATCCTGGTCAATGAGGGCAAGCATCCACCAGGAAATATGTACTCCTTAATGAAATCTGAACTTTGTCTGTACTCATCATAACGTTCTTCTGGAATAGAAATGAACTACAAAAGAAATCATCCATTTTCATCCAAAAAACAAAAGGAATCAACCATCTGCAAGTAAAGCATGAAATGGCTGAACAAAGACATTATATTATAAGTCAAGTTGCAAAAGGATGAAGCTTACTTATGTTTCCTCTCCTTTAACATTACCTGCAGAACAAGAAGCCCATCTTCTGCCAATGCTGATTCACAAGAAGCAAAAAACTCCTCCATATACTCATGACCAACAGATTCAATCATTTCACTGGAGACAGACATTGAAACTCATCGCTACTTGTTCAGCATTCTGGGGTCAGATGTGTTGTAAGTGGTTCAAAAAACTCACCAGGATATGATTCTGTCAAATTTGTGGGTCCTAGGCAACTGGCGATAGTCACAGAGGAGAAATTGGATATGGTCCTGGCAGAGTCATTGGTTGAATGTTAAATTAATTTACTTGACTAGCAGAAAAATCACAATCAGATTCTTCGTCAATGCAGAGGAAAGATCAGCTGCTAAGTACACTCAATAACCAAATACATGTTTAAAGGTGCAGCCTTGCCAACAATTCCTTATTCTGTTCATTACATGCCACAACCGTCCATCTCCACAAATTTGTAAATCGAGTTCAATGTATAATCCTGAAAACAATGTTAGACCATTGCAAATGTTCTTTAATTCTGTAGACTTGAATGTATTCAATTAACGTTGATACCTGGAGGCCAGCTTCCTTCACTTTCTGCTCCACAAATTTTAGTTGCTCCTCTGATAGAGTGATGCCAGTGTATTTGCATCCAGTCCGTTTGACAAGTTCAATGGCCAAAGTTCCCCAACCACTACCAATCTCAAGAACTTCATGGTCTTTAGTGACTCTTGCCTAGAAGTTAAATGTAAACATCTACCAATAAATGACAACATAGGGAGGACAACATTATTTAAATTTGAGAGTTTCAAGAAAGGGGTTACTTTTTCAATTAAAAGGGAAAATTTCCGCATCTGTGCAGATCGTAAATCTTCATCTTCTGACTATAAAAATGACCACAAGTCAAAGCCAAAGAAATTATATCTTGCATAAGATAGAATAGTCAGACAGATGGTTCTGTTACCTTAAATACTGCACAAGAATATGTCATTGTTTCATCGAGGAACAGGGAAAAAAGCTCATTGCTCTGTGAAGGCAGAAAAATATAGGAAATAAGCATTCAGGTCATAACAGCCTCAATAATTTAGCTACACATGAAGATACCCCAATTCTGGAACGAAATAGCATATATAACAATTACTAATTAGTAATGTTTAACATGTCTGTTTCTTTGAATGATAGAGGGCACCATTTGCCAGAAACTTGGAGTAGATTTTGCATTGAATTTCAAATTTTAAAGGATCAAAACTTCATATGAAGGGAAAGTTTGGCAGAAGCATTAAGCTGGTGCTTGCTTTGTGACATAATGCCTACATGGATCCAGTGTAAAAATTCTCCAGCTTTTGCTCAATATTCCCTTTCAGAAATTTTCAAATTTATCAATGAGATAAGAAATTAACTTGTCACAATTACATACCAGATCATAATGATGAGATATATTTCTGCGTGCTTGTGTAAGAGTATTTTGCCTTGAAACGTGCTGAAAGAATAATTTTGCAGATGCAATACTAGCAGTGAAAAACAATGGCGTCCACCAACCTCTGGAACCAGAAGAGTAGAAAATAAAGATCCAGTGAACAATTGCTACTAATATCATATTCTGAGTATACCAACCTAACATACCTTTTCTTTGTCAAGTTTGATGCGGATTTATTGGCATCTCTGTTCACAATGAGAACCTACAGTTTGGATTACTTAGGAGAATTACAGGAATCTCTTTGAAAGAAACTATTTGTCTTAGAACTTAATTAATTATCTTACCAAGAAAAAGTTTAGAAGGCCTTCATCTTTGTCAACAAAGGAGCAGTCACCATTGATATATGCATCAGCAAGGCCTAAGTCAGCCTGTGTTGTTACCTTGGTAAAATTTTTACTTGTAGTCAGTGGCAGAGAAAGTAGTTGCTACACTTCTAAATTATGGAATAAGATATTGTTTTGGCATTCTATTTGGATTCAAAATTCTGCGGTTATCACAAAAATCTGCATGCAAACCCACACAGAATCACACCTGAAAGGAGTGAATACCTTCCAGTAAAACTGGGGATTGTGCACTTTCAGGAGACTTTTCACAGAGCACTTTTTGCCGGTTCCCTCAAAGGTATAAATTGTGCCACCTTCTTCCAACAAACTGTCACACCACATGGGGCATCTATTAGTAGCTCCAAAGAAAGAAAATTTCATATCAACAGCAGAAGAAAATGAAGTAGAAAAAAGAAAAACAAAGAACTGTCTGCCGACAGAAGAATGTCAAAGAAGGCAGCGTAGCAGTAACTAAGTGCCAGAGGAGTTTATTTTAGAAGAATCATCAAACTGAAGGATAGCCGGTGACTTGGTTGATGATGGTGATTCAAGTTGGAAGCAGTACAGGAGAGCAGAAGCAAAGAGCGTGAATTTAACAATGTGACAGTTCATAATAAAACAGATGAAATAAATATATGTGAAGCAAAACAGCAAGAAGGTGGGGAATGGCAGCAAAAGACTGGACGCCAGCATTTAAGAATTATTTTGTTGAATGCAGCTATCATGCAATGCTGCCTGTTTGAATTGTTGGACAGAGACAGGACAGTGAACCTGCGCTTGCCTATGATCCTGATATTTTTAAACTTCTATGGTTCATCTGAGTGTACCAACCATAGAACTCAGGAATGAACTTGGACAAACATGTAAGGACATCATGAATGTGGAAGAATCAGTGATTTGCATAAATCTAAAGGCTGCAGGGAATAGATGGCTAATGAAATCATATAAGAAGGGCTCACATTTGTCTTTACAAGTGAACTCACATTAAACTGCCAGTAGAGATATAATGTCCAAGAAATCTAGTTACAAAAAGGCGCGCCCCAGTTTCTAACAGAGAAGGTACCATGTGTTTTGGATTGCTCAGAAGAGTACAACTTTTTCCAAGCAAACTATGTGCAGTGGTCATTCCAGACTGCAAAGTACCCAATGTCATTTATCAGTTAAAGAATGTAAACACACTGAAATTTTGTCAAAGAAAGGCTAATACATATAATGTGTGTTTTTGTTTCCATTGCCTTGTGAAACTAGAATCACTTTTTTGACCTTACCCTTAAGCATATATACAAATAATATTAAGAAACCGAGGGAAAATGTTTCTACCTTCAGTCCATCCTCATGGAAGCCATAACCTGAAACACATATAAGATGCAACCCTTAGATGATTGGCCAAATGAAGCTATTGACAAATTCTAGTCCTAAACAACAAAATGCGTATTGTGAAGAAAATCTAAGAACTAAAAGACAATATTTTGAGCCAAGAAGTATAAAGGACGTGAATGTAAGCTATATGCCCATCTTCTACATGTCAAAATAAGATCAGCTTCAGCAAGTTTATAAAGGATGAGGATACAGGCACGCATAAGACTTTTGCAATAGATAATAATACAGTCATGCACCAAGTTTAAAGTAAAATGACAATACTCAAAAGTACTAAATTTTGCTCATTATAGATGTTTTGAGGATATTCCCCTTATCAATGGCCAAAATATTACCATGGTATGCTCCACAATACCAAATTCCCCTTCTTCCTTGTATATGTTCAAGCTCAAGTGCAGCTTTTGAAGCAGCTACAGATGGGACTGGATGTCCAGTTGACCACTTACATAGGATATGGTCTGGTGCATGATCTGGATTGAGTGTCACCAGAAAAGGTAGGCTTGTTTCACCAAGATTCTGCCAGTAATTAGACCATTCCAATAACAGAATTAAAAGTGCAAATTAAATGTTCTTCAGCTTATATGTACTATAAAGAAATAAATACTGTAATCTTGATTATAATTTTTACTGTCTCCGAAGAGACATAGTACCAACCTGCAGCACATTCAGCCAGTACGTCAGGCATACTTTGTTGTCTGTATTTCCTAAGAAATTCCATGCACTCCATGCTGTTGGGTTTTGAGGCATGAATTTTTTATCACGGTGAAGGAAAATATCACTGCCAATAGAATTCACAATTACATCAACTTCTGTTGTTCTATCACAGTTCAACACACAGTTTTCTAAATTCTCTAAGAGCTATTAATAACAACCTTATGTTCTATCATGACAATTTCTGGTGAAAAAAGGCATACCATGGGTGTTATTTTCTTGTAGATGAAATATTGTCACAAATTTCAATGTCCAATGTATCCTAAGGAAATTTCTTCAGATACCTTGAAACATTTAATGTTGCTTCTCAAACTCAATAAGTAGTTTCCTGGTAAATTGCTTATTTAATGCAAGAAGAGTTGAGGGGAACAATAAAAGTCAATACCTGTGCATGTACTGAAAAGCACCAAGTATTCTCATTTCATCATATGTGGCTTGATTTCCTAATAGTTTCAAACCATCTGGGGCATGAACAGCCATGATGCATCCACAGTACTTTTCTTGGGAGCCATCTTTACATAATATTGTGCAACCTGCTGAATTGCCGTTCATGTTTAAAGCTAGAATTACACAAACAAGTCATCATTGATCCAAAAGAGGATTAAATCTTCAACATACATGAATTCCAAAACTTCTTATCAGAAAAAAATAAGAAAGTCTAATTCTCACCCTCGTCCACAGTTGAAACAGACTGCACCTCACAACCTGTCCTTATTTGGCAACCCCAACTTTCCAGTTTTTCCCTGACCTAGATTTATTGCAGATTCAAGTAGACATTAAGTTCCAGCTCAAATCCAAAGAATATTACTTGCATTGCATATCTGGAAAATCTGCTGTACAAGAATCGAGTAGACACCTTGTTGACATAAGAACGTGATCTCCGCGAGACTGTAAGCCACTGTGGGCGCCCAAGGAGCTGCAGAGAGACCAAACAAATTTCAGTGAAGAAACTACTAATACTATTTGTGGACAACTCCAGTACTTGAAAAAACGCAGAGGTTTTTCTAAACCTCCTGTTTCATCAGAAGAACATGTACCTGAAGTAGATGGTGATTACGACAAAATGAGAGTACAGAGTACGCTGAAAAGCTCATAACTCCTTCAGAAGGGCAAGACCATATTGAGCCACACATTGGGACCTATTGAAGAACAAACAAAACCGTCATTTAGAAATGGAATGATAAGTACAACTAGACCGACAGGCCAAAAGAAATTTGAGAGAACGCAATGCTTAAGACATCTCACAAGATAGGCCTTCTGAAACAATTCTGAGTAACCTCTTGAGTTGATAAATTGGCCTAAGGTCTCATTCCGGTCAATATCTGGGTTGTTCTCAAGCACCTCAAGGTAGCTGCAATAGAGTTCATAAATTGGATAAGTAATGCCTTAAGTGGCATGCACATCCTCAACATAAACCAAAGCATACAGTTATGCTCTGAAAATGCTGAATAAGAGAATGGCTCACCTGAGGACATCATCCTTGAACCTGATAATGTCTCGAAGCATTTGCCAAAAGTAAGGATTGAGCACATTCTTCTTCTGTGCAAACAAACTTGACAGGCCATTTCTGCTTCCCCATTCACAGCCCTGTCCTTTATCAAGGCTAACCGAGAATGACATGTCAGATAACTCCATATCAACTCCAAGACTCTCAAAGAACTCCATCATATTTGGATACGTCACCTGTCATTGGTCAATATATCTGGTAAACAACTGCACATTACCCTTGACTGCTATTCCATGTTACAATTTCCTTTCCCTTTCAACCATAAAGGTCTCGTTGATGTGATAGTGTAACAAAGAATGTAAAAAAAGTGCAAGCACTAAAAAATAGTTGCATACTTTGCGCATCTTAAGTCACACATGCAATAAATCCTAGGATTTTTGTTAGAATTTGAATTGAACAATTAATTAACACACATAATCTTTCCAGTTTTCTTTTTGTTTCTGGATTTTTTTTTTCTCCAGGGGATTTGACATGAAAAAATAAGGCACCTGACCCATATCAGAGATACTAACACTTTCTTGTTTTTTTATTAATAAGTAATTTTTATTTTTCTAACGAGGCCTATCCATCGAACTTTATGGATAAGTCTTTGGTATTTGCTATATTTACTAATTTTTTAAATCTGTCTGTCCAAAACTGATTTTACTTATTTTTTTTTATTAGTATTGAATTGACTTAATTTTCTTAAAAAAATTAAATTAGAGAAATAATAAAGTTTCTTGTACGCCTAACATTTTTGATCATATGTCAATATCAAGAATGAGAAAAAGTTAGTCATTGTTATTATTCGGTGAAGGAGTTTGACTGAAAATAATTGTGTGATGGGTTTAGCATGATTAGGGGGAATATGATAGATTGGGAATGCTGTTAGAACCGACCATCCAAAGACAATATACCGACATGCCAGAGCAAAAGTGCCCGTACCCAACTTCCTATGTATTCTTCTTCTTCTTCTTCTTCTTGGTTTTTTTTTTTTTTTTGGCCCCGAACAAATAAACCCATATAATAATGCTTTAAATATTACTTCACCGACAAAAGAAAAAAAATCATTTCTTTTCCCTTTTGCCTGCTTATTCGATTTGGTCTTTGTACAGAAACAAACACAAGCTACCTACGGTCAAATCATGAAATGCAATCACTTCCAGGTTTATGGGCAATCTGAATGAAATTAGAAGGATTCAAAAAAAAAAAAAAAAATCAAGTGCATGCATATATATATATAAGACAGAGAGAGAGAGAGAGAGAAGGAGAGAGAAGGGGGGAAAAATAGATAGAGAGATTGTAGGGAGTGAATGGTGGCTTACGCGATTGAAGACCATGAAGCCAAGGTCCAAATCAACGCCGTCAAAGCTGACGGTCTTGGCATGGCCTCCTAGATACTCCTCTTTCTCGTACACAACAACCTCGGCCCCTGCTTTTCCTAGAACGTATGCCGAAACCAGTCCACTTACCCCAGCACCCACCACTGCCACTCTCATTCTTGACATTGTCTTAATTTGCAACTTCAGATAAAACCCCAAAAAGAAAATGAAATGCACAAGTCTGATTTATATCTGCATTTAGGCAGTAAGAGATTTTCTGATTTGATCCTCTTTAATTAAAATTATATGTAGCAATAACTTTAACTAATATGGCATTTACTTTGTAAAGAAAAAAAAAAAGGAAAAAAAAACACAGAGAGAGACCGAGAGGAAGATAAGACTAGATAGAAAGTATCCAGAAATGGATTAACATATACCCAAAACAAGTTAAAGCAAGAATTGCAAAATGTCACTCGAGAAATGCAATGGATATATTTCAACAAGTTTGAAACTTTGGATGGATTGGTAGGTATGAGGTCAAGTTACCTGTTTTTAATGAGACACTGAAGCATCCAAAATAAATTGCACAGCAGGCACCTCAATTCTCAAACAACCAATGGCATGGCATTCCCTTAACCATTCACACCGCCTCTAATCCCCCTCTATCACTCTAATCTGCCTAGAGAAACGCCTGGACTCTCCCTACAGTTTGTTTGTAAAGAAAAGGGAAGGCCAGAAGTCTGCCCAGAAATCCTCAGGTTGAAATGGTGGGTGTATAAGCCGGCCAGGCAGGCAGGCTGGCGTGGTCTCCCGTCAACCTAGTTTATAGTCAGAGGAAATAACCATAAAACAGTCAACTTATGGGTCTCATTTAATAAAAATAATTAAATTTTATTTCTTTTCCATTCAAAATAATTAGACGAACAATCAAATCTATAAAATGACTAGTTATTAATAAAAAATGTGCAACGAAAACAGGATTGAAAGTTTTTAGAGTATATTATATATTCTATTTTATCTTGTGTATATTTTAATTATAAATTTATTGATTTATGATGGAAATTTTAAAAATTAATTCTGATTCTTATCTCAATAAATTCTCTTACCATGTTCTCAAACAATAATAATATTCCAACGAGATTTGACTCATTGCCAATAGAATGTTATGGCATTATAAATTTAGAATATGGGCGCCGAGCCAAACCAAATCTGACTTGAGGAAACCAAAAAAAAAAAAAAAAAGTAAGAAAAGGAAATTATGGAAAAGGTCAATCCAGTTTGGTTTAGTACCGCCGAAGGACAACGAGTTCGCGAGCAAAATCCACTAAATAAGTTAAGTTAATGAACCACAATATTAAAACCGGCAAGAGTACAAATATAAAAATAAAACGTGAATCCTGAATAGAATCCCGAGTGGGAGCGGATGCGTCCAGTCATCTACAACACCCTTCATTTAAATATAAAATAAATAAATGAATCTCAAATGTCCCTAAAAAATTAATCGAATAATTAAAAATTGGAAATTTTTATCTTTAAAGTATTAATTTTAAAATATAAAATTTATAAACATTAAAAAAAATTATTTTATTCGTGTAATTCATCTTTGAATAGATTTTTCAATATAAAAAAATACTTAGATATTTTGCATTTTATAAAAAATAATAATAATATCTCGTTTTTTTTATTACATTTAAATTGAAAAAATAATTATATTGCCTACAAGATTTAATATGTTGTTAAAGTCACAGTACTCTCATTCATGTAAAAACTAAAATATACTATTTTTCAAAATCTCGTTTTTTGTAGGCATAAAAGAATAGGTAGTAGCATAGAAAAATATCTGGGGCAATTGACATTGTGGGCGGACACAAACGTGACACGTCGCTGTCAAAAAGCCGGATTTCAGATCGTGCCAGTATGTATTGTTCGATAGATAGTATCGATACAGTGTAACTTACATAATTAAAAAAATAATAATATTTATTATCAAATAAATTTTATATAAAAATGTTTTTATTTCTATATAATTTTATTATATAATGCAAGGGAATTACTGTGATAATTGCGACAATCTCGTCCACGAGCCGAGGACACTTCCTTGTAAACTAGTCCACCGTGCAATGCAGTAACATGATAGATCCAAAATCAACCAGTTCCCATCCAATATTTAGGAACAATAACGTACCCTTTTGAATTCTGATGGCACTGCGTCGGTTGGTTTCCCTTCGAGCGTCGTAGAGAAGATCGATGAGATCATGCACACAGGTAGGGGAGAGAGAGATGAGAGGCATCTCTGGTCTTTACGACAGCATTGAGAGTGAGTGATCTAGCCAGTGGGGTCGACCTCTGCTAGGCGTTTGTAAATACATCTGTACGCACGATTGACGTTTGGGAGAAAAAAAAAAGAAAGAAAAAAACACAAAAATCCAGTGCAACTTGTGAGGTCAGCTAGCTAGTGGTCCCAACTGATTGCGATTATTTGTTGAAATGTGATGGCAAGTGATACCGATAGGAAAATTCTGAAGTTTTCTTAAGATCAGCAATCCCATCAATTTCGTTTAGATATTATGACCTATGTCTCGTATTTATATGTTAATAATATGAAATTTTATATTTTGTAACACAATTATATATATATATATATATATGGTAGACCCGACGAATATATAACACAATGATAGAATTAAAGTAGACAAACTAAAATAGTAAACTTTACTAGCATTAAGTTAAACTGATACCGTGACAACAGAATGCCTTATAACTTCATATTCATCTAACACGGCACCCATTTTGGTTTTATTATTATTATTTTTTTCCAGTGAATTAGGAGGCAAAGTCAAAGGTTTTTTTTTTTTTTGTTTTGGTTAATTCTTAAGAGAGATTCAAGAATAAGCGTAAAAATAAATAAATAAATAAATTCTTATATAAGGGATATGAGTGGGCCTCGTGCCGGTACCGTAGCGCTTTGTTGCACCCGGATTTTGTAAGCTGATTTTATTTTAGTTCTCGCCGTTATCCCCTACAATTCAAACGCATAATCCGATTCCAAACGGCAACAAAACTCGCTAATACCTTTGGCTATGGCGTTTTCCAAACCGTCCATCTACACACAAACTGAAAAATGGAGGGGAAGGGGGAGGGTAGAGAGAAGCATTGTTCTTTCTGTTATCGTTAAGCACAACAGGAAAGCTAATAACTTGTCCGTTACTGTTCATTGTTTAGCTTGCAAGAGGGCAAGATAGCGAAACCCTGTGACGTAAATGGGTTCCATTTGTCATTGGGTTGCTAAGGACAATGAAATTGTGACCGAATTAGACCCGGTCTAATCTAGCATTCCTGGAATTGGGGGTTAGACTGAGCTTGGGCTTTGCATGGCTAATTTGCTCGGTGATTGCCCAGGCTAGCTTTGGGCTCCCCCGAACCAACCCATCGGATAGTTCTCTAGGCCACTTAGTGTAGGCTCTGAAATAATCCATAACTGTGAAGTTACGGAAAGCAGGCTTGGAGACATTCCCTATATTTGATTTAGTTGATGAAGGCAGATAATCAACTGCCCGTTGGACTCGCTCAGGAGGTGATGGATGATAAATGCGGACTTACGAGCTTCATTTCTCGTTGCATTGACAAGCGGAAATCAGAGTGGCCTGTACATAGAAATAGAAAACCGATCTTGTGGCCTATTCTCTCTTCTTTATATGCTTCAAATCTGGGTTATGAAGTCAAGTAAAGTTCTCGTACTTTAGCAAAGTGAAAATTGTAATCTTTAACGCAAGGTTAATACCGGGCAATGTAACTATGCGAGTTAGTCACGAAGTCTGTTCTATTTCTTGTATTTCTCATAAAATTCGTATGCATATACTTCATAGAGCGATCCAATTCAAAACGGCAACAAAACTTGCTAATACAAATGGCTATGGCGTTTCCAAAGCCCTTCATGCAGACGAGAAATTTAGCTAAAAGAGTCAACCATCCTTTCGCTATAAATTAAACGGAAGGAGACTCTGTTTTCGCGAACCCATCTACACAAAAATTAAAGAGGCAAAAAAAGAAAAAACAAATGGGAAGAAAAAAGATGGGCAAGATTGATATGGGTATGTACAACATGAAAGCAACACTTTTTCATGTTTTCTTTGTTCGATACATGGTTGCTTTTGTTGTATCATGGTAATTTTTGCTTCTTAACATTTTCATAAGGCTTGATATGAGTCTTTTTATCAAGACTTTAAAATGTTAAATTATGAGTCTTTTGCAACTTATATATCACTTGCACTTTCCATTCTTTTATTCACGTGGGATTTGTTTCCGTATCTTAACTTCACACTTGATCTCCAACACTTCTAGCGAGAGAGAGAGAGAGAGAGAGAGAGATTAGTATGTGCATATTACTCACATATACAGAGAAACAAACAGAGTGGCCGATGGAATGGCAAACTACGTCTATCAGCTCGGAAGGGGCATGCATATGCTCTTCCAACCTCCAGGGGACATTTCCCACCTACTCTCTCAGGATATAGTTGGGCTCATTGGCCCAGGGGAGAGCCGAACTGTAATTTTAAGTTTTTAGTTTTGGCCTTATGCCTCCACTTTTACTAAACCCCCCCCCCCAAAAAAAAAATATTCCACGTTGCTCAAAGGAGGAATCAATATTCCACCCTGCAATTATCGGCAAGAAACAAAAACGAGTGATGCTGTTGGTTTGGTCCGGTTTTCTCACAAAAGGCTTGCCTAATCATGATAACTTACGTAGCCAGAAGAACCTTCTTCCCTAATTTTAGTGAGAAGTTGGCAGTACCTCTTACCTTTAATTAAGGTAGAAATAACAGTTCAGCGCCTAAAATCTGTAGAGGAAGGAGGAGGCCTAACAGGAAAGTTTCGTTGGCTATACCAAATTGATCTGTTTTAGTAGCGGATAAACCCGGAAGATTCTAAGAGATAATGTTCAGTTTCATCACCACTTGCTATACGTACTTTACCTGTCGATAACCATATAACAAAATAAAACATTTTAGGGCGTCGATACATCAAAGCGGTTTAATAAATGCAAAAAATAAACATGTATTTATATTGTATTATTGTAAGCATTAATTATATACATATAAATACACACACAACAGACAATATGTCCTACGTCTACTCACCATTTGTCTGAGTAAACTTTAGATGGTTATATTTACACCCCAGTTGTAATTCGACAACACAAAGGATCCATTCATGCCCACCAAGAAAAATGTTTAGGGACACACGCAAAGAAAGAGAGGAAAAGGAAAACAGGTGAAGCAGAAATAGCCGGCCTGGCATTTTGCTAATATTTGCTGTACACAGCACTTGCCCGCCACGACTTCCTCGTTTCCCTCGCTCTTACAACGCTGTCTCTGAGCCGTCCACTCTCTCTCTCTCTCTCTCTCTCTCTCTCTCTCAGCTCAGAATCGCTGTAATAACTAACAAAACAGACGCACATTCTCTCTCTCTCTCTCTCTCTCGCTCTCTCTCTATCTCTTTAAAGAATGCTAACGTTGTCTCCCTACTCTCTCCCGGCGGATATCTGACGCACCTCGTTGTCATTGTCCGGGACTATTAAACCAAAAATGGCCAACAATGCCCGCCGAGAATCCTTCTCTGGGCCCCTCATCTCCGGCACCGCCTTGGACCCCTCGGAGACCGACCTCTCCTGGCCCTTTGGCGACCTCGACTCCCTTGACCGCGACGACATCCGTGAGACAGCCTACGAGGTTTTCTTCACCTCGTGCCGCTCCTCCCCGGGCTTTGGCGGGGGACGGAATGCCATCACCTTTTACTCTAACCATAATAACCACCACAATCATCACGATGGCACGGAGGGCGGCAGCGGAGGAACTGGGTCACCGTCCGGTGGGAGGGTGGGCAGCGGTCCGGTGGTGGTAATGTCGCCGACGAGCAGAATAAAACGGGCTCTTGGGCTAAAGATGCTGAAGAGGTCGCCGTCGAGGAGAATGTCGTGCGTAGGGACCAGCGGCGAAAGAGGCGGGGGCAGCGGAGGGTCTGCGCCGGGGTCACCTGTGGCACCGCCGAGTCAAAGTGGGGGGGCAAGTCCGGCAATTGGGTTCTCAACGGTGCCGCCGCCATCAAGGCCAAGGCGGCCTTTAACGTCCGCGGAGATAATGAGGTTGCAGATGAGGGTGACGGAGCAGAGCGATAATAGGCTGAGGAAGACCCTCATGAGGACTCTTGTTGGTCAAGTACGTAATGTAATGTACAACAAAATTTCAAACAATAACTCATTAAACGAATCAAAAAATCAACAACGTTTTAAAGCTTTGTCTTTTCTCAATATTTTGGTGCATGGATCACGGTTGCTATTTGTTGGTGCAAGATCAGGATCATAGGGGGCTATACGTGGATGGTCTTATTGGCCAGCAAATATCATTCTAAGCTGATTTTGAAGGCATTTGACGATAATTTGAAGCAAAAATGGCATAAAATGTAACCTATAAACTTGCCAATTTGGCTGCTGTCAAGAATTGATAACCGAGGTTATTCATCAAGATGGCATCTTTTTGCCTTTTAACCTCCCTTGTAGTTGAGGCTTCCTGCTTCTATGGATTCTCTGTTCTGAATTGTGGCTGACATAATATGAACAAATTGGTCTAACCAAGAAGAAATCAATGTTAGGAATGTTACTTCTGGAAATTTAGCACCGGACAACCGGTTTTCCTGTTTTCCTGTTTTGTTGTTGTTTTTTTTTTTTTTTACCTTCTTTTTGTCCAAGTATTTGTGTGTATTTTCACCTACGTCGTTTTGTTGTTCCTACACAGATGGGGAGGCGAGCAGAGACGATAATCCTCCCACTGGAGCTCCTTCGCCACCTTAAACCCTCTGAATTTAATGACACACACGAATATCATCTCTGGCAAAGGCGTCAACTCAAGATTCTTGAGGCAGGGCTTCTGCTTCATCCTTCAATCTCATTGGACAAGTCTAGCCCCTATGCTGTGCGTCTTCGTGAAATCATCCGTGCCAGCGAGACCAAGCCTATTGACATGAGCAAGAATTCCGATACCATGAGAAGTCTATGCAACAGTGTTGTTTCGTTGTCTTGGCGAAGTGCCAATGGTATGCCCACCGATGTTTGCCATTGGGCCGACGGTTTCCCACTCAATGTTCACATGTATATTTCCCTTCTCCAATCAATATTTGATTTCAGGGATGAGACATTAGTCCTTGATGAGGTTGATGAGCTTCTGGAGCTAATGAAGAAGACATGGTCTACACTAGGAATCAGCCGACCTGTACACAACCTGTGCTTCACTTGGGTACTTTTCCAACGATATGTGCTCACTTCACAGGTGGAACCAGATCTTCTTTATGCAACACATGCCATGTTGTCGACAGAGGTGGCTAATGATGCTAAGAAGTCTGACCGAGAGGCTCTATATGTGAAACTTATGTCTTCTATGTTGGCTTCGATGCAAGGATGGGCGGAGAGGAGGCTGCTTCACTATCATGACTATTTCCAGCGAGGAAATGTTGTACTCATTGAAAATCTCTTGCCATTGGCATTGTCAACATCAAAGATTATGGGTGAGGATGTCACCATCACTGAAGGGGCAGGGAAGGAGAAAGGAGATACAAAGATAATTGATTCATCCGGGGATCGTGTAGATCACTACATTCGAGCTTCTATAAAAAATGCATTTGCAAAGGTTGGTTTATTTACATATCATCTTGTGTTTATCCCAATACAAACAGATGTTGACCACAATTACTCCAAATTCTTGTTGGTGAATGCAGATAATAGAAACTGGAAGCTATAAGAGTACAAACGTGGATGCTAAAGATGAGGCCAGTGAGGCTGTCCTCCAATTAGCTAAGGAAACTGAGGATTTGGCCTTGAGAGAGAGAGAGAGTTTTAGTCCCATACTGAAGAAATGGCACCCTATTGCATCTAGTGTTGCAGCTGTGACACTACACCAATGCTTTGGCACAGTGTTAAAGCAATACCTAACAGGAGTGCACCTGCTCAGCAATGAGACAGTTGAAGTATTACAGAAGGCCGGGAAGCTCGAGAAGATTTTGGTTCAAATGGTGGTTGAAGACTCTGCAGATTGTGAAGATGGAGGTAAAACAATTGTCAGAGAGATGGTTCCATATGAAGTTGATTCAGTTATACTGAAGCTGTTGAAGCAATGGATTGAGGAGAGATTGAAGAGAGGAAGAGACTGTCTTCTTAAAGCAAAAGATTCTGAAGTAGGTTAATGCTAGACTTTATGATGAAATTTTACACAGCTAAATTATTTTGGATAATCCAAACAAGTTATCATTGATTGTTTGTCAAAGTATTAATGAATAATGCAATGTATGTTGCAGACTTGGAATCCAAAGTCCAAAAATGAGGCGTATGCACAGTCTGCTGTAGAGCTAATGAAAATAGCAAAGGATGCCATGGACGAATTCTTCGAAATTCCAATTGGAATAACCGATGATCTTGTTTATGATCTTGCTGAAGGTTTTGAGCGCATCTTCCAAGACTACACAAACTTTGTAGCTGCTTGTGGTAAGAGATATTAGCTTCTTTATTCTTTCTGATTTTATTTCCTCGAAGAAATCTGAGTACATCATCACACGGCTTCGCTAAAACTGCGTTAACGTGTGTTCTTGAATAAGATGATACGTTCCTTCCCATCTTTGCATGCGGAATACTTTCTACAGTATAATTTTGAGCTGAAAATGATGACAAAAGTTATTTTAAACTTCTCTAGCATAATGTGTGGTTGTTCATCTTAAAAATAATTGAACATGTGTCTCAATGTAGTGAGTTCCACAACTTGTATTTAACAAACCATGGTTAAGAATAAGATTTCCAGATCTTTGCCTTCATTAACTGAATCTCATGTTCCTATTTTTTCATTCTTTCCAGGATCAAAGCAGAGCTATTTTCCCATGCTACCTCCCCTAACCAGATGCAATCGCGATTCAAAATTTATCAAGTTATGGAAGAAAGCTACTCCTTGCTCTCTTAATAGGGAAGATTTGCACCGGCATGGAATAAATGAAGCTCTCCATCCTCGGCCGTCAACAAGCCGTGGAACACAACGCCTTTATATCCGGCTTAACACTCTGCACTATCTTCTCTCGCACCTCCACTCTCTTGACAAGACCCTCGCCCTTGGCCCAAGGACCACTCCCTCACTCCGTGCTCGTTACACTGGATACCGCAGGCACCATACTAATGCCTCTTCATACTTTGAACTAGCCTACGCATCCATCCATTCTGCTTGTCAACATGTATCAGAAGTTGCTGCATATCGTTTGATCTTCCTTGACTCAAATTCTGTCTTGTATGATACTCTATATGTTGGTGATGTAGCAAATGCAAGGATCAGGCCTGCCTTGAGAACTCTGAAGCAGAATATCACTCTTATGAATGCAATTCTGACAGATAGAGCCCAAACTTTGGCAATGAAAGAAGTAATGAAGGCCTCTTTTGAGTCTTTTCTCATGGTTTTGCTTGCTGGGGGCAACTCCCGAGTGTTTTACCGTTCTGACCATCAGATGATTCAAGAAGATTTTGACAGCTTGAAGCGCCTATTTTGCACGTGTAGTGAAGGATTGATGGTTGAGGAGTTGGTGGAAAAGGAGGCTGAGATAGTTGAAGGCCTGGTAGCATTGATGGGTGAAAGTACAGAGCAACTAATGGAAGATTTCAGCATATTGACCTGTGAATCAAGTGGTATAGGAATTGTGGGTTCAGGACAAAAACTGCCAATGCCACCAACAACAGGACGGTGGAATAGAGCAGATCCAAACACAATTTTAAGGGTACTATGCCACAGGAATGATAAAGCCGCAAACCATTTTCTGAAGAAATCATTTCAGTTAGCAAAGAGGAGATGAAAGACAAAAATGATTATTCCGCCTCTTGTGCATCTCCAGCAAAGGTAATTTATGCTATGTGGTGCATTACGGTATTGGCTTCCAGCCATCTAACCTAAAAGGAGAGGCAATGGGAATGTGAGAGAGCTCATTGTGTCCGGAGTCAGTTATCGTGAATTCTATCTTAAGATCTTAATGGGGGTTTTGAGAGTATTTTTCTTATCTGGATCTTAAATCCTTATAGCACTTGTACATAAGTTTGGTGGGAAAGATTCTGTTAGGCAAGTGTGTAAATGGTATACATGCAGATCCTGTTTGAATTATGCTTTTCCCAAGTTGTGTTCTGATGATTAGTTTCCATTTGTTGAGCTTAAACCATCAGAGGGAGCCCAACACAAAAAAAAAAAACAAATTGAATGCGTTGACAATAGTTCCCTTCTACACCATCTTCCCAACATAAGATTCGGGACCAACTTCTGCAAACATTTCTGCAACTTAAAATTTTACAGAACTTTCCAATGCATTCCTGCGTCTACATGAAGGTTACAATATGGAATGCAGGTTCTTTACCAGAATGGTATTCACCTCCTTTGATTACTTCCTTTTTTGGTTTATTATTATTATTTTTACTTCAAAAAGTAGAGCAAAACACAGCATACAAGTAATAAACTACCATATTCAATGGGTTCACCATGTTGTTTTCCGAATTCCACCATCTACAGCATACAAGTAATAAACTACCATATTCAATGGGTTCACCATGTTGTTTTCCGAATTCCACCATCTGATATCAACTCTAGCTATTGACTGGACTTTTCCTTTCCACAACTCCCTCAGTCATGTCAAGTTGGAAAGTTCTTGGCTTTGCTCCTTCAATTCTTCAGTGAGGACTATCATTGAATCTGAAACTTCAGTCTTGTACACATAGAACTTAGTCACAATCAAGAAGAAAATGAAGTTCAAGAAGTTCAGTATTGCAAAGAATGCATAATAGTAATCCAGATGAGAAGCATTTAGATTGTTTAGAATCCACCCTTGGTGACCATGCTTCCTGGTGATACAAGAAACCGTTGAAAGAAGGAAACTGCTGAAGAAGTTTCCAATTCCAAGACTTGTTGTTGAGTAAGAAGTACCAAGGCTCTTCATGCTTTCAGGCGCCTGGTCATAGAAGAATTCGATCTTGGCCACCTCCAGAAAAGCATCAGCCGTTCCCATAAGGATGAATTGAGGAAGCAGAATGAATACTGTTAATGGAATTTGTCCTGTATTTTCTACCAAGTCATGTTTCCTAGCCTCACTTAGTCTGTGCCTTTCAATTAGTGATGCAATTATCATAATAAAGATGTGGAGAACAAAGCCTATTCCCATCCTCTGGAGAAGAGTGATGCCTCTGGGATTCTTTGTCCACCTCTGCATAAACCGAACAAAGAACTGGTCGTATAAGACAACACAAACAAGCATTGATATGGTAACAAAACCAACTAGACTTGCTGGTGGGATTTTGAAGTTGCCAATGTGTCTGTCAAGGGTGGTGCCTTGCTTAACAAAAAGGGTATTGATCTGAGCAACCATGGTACTAGGAATAAATGTGGCAACCAAGATTGGTATCATTCTTAACATTTGTTTGGTTTCCTCTACTTGTGTAACTGAGCAAAGCACCCACGGATCAGTTGAACCTGTTCTTATAGCGGCCTTGTTGAGGAACCTGCATATACATGAAGGAATACAAGTTACTGCAAAGTGAAGTTCTCTTCCAGTGAGTTTAGTTATCCAATGAAGTATTAAAAGGAAAAACACCTTAATGTTGGTGTGGACTCAATTCTAAACTTTCCCTTCTTGGCATATTCTTCCGAGTCAAGCTCATAAAGTTGTTTAGGATCATTTGGAATTGCCACATTCCATTTTCTCAAGGCAGCCACTATGACCTTAGCCATCCTTGCGAATGGACTGCCCGCAGCCACCCTGTGCCTGTAGAAGGGTGTTCCAGCCAAGAATATGGCAATCGAAATTGCAAGCCCGAGTGTTGGAAGCCCATATCCCAGGGTCCAACCAACGTTGTCTTGTATGTACACGAGTACTGTGTTAGCAAAGAGTGTTCCAGTGAAGATGCTGAACATCCACCAGTTGAAGAAGGATAGCTTGTGACCTTTCTCCTTAGGCTCAAAATCGTCGAATTGGTCGGCTCCAATGGTGGAGATGTTCGGCTTGGTCCCGCCCGTCCCCACTGCAAGTGTATAGAGGGCACCAAAGAACACTGCCAACTGCAATGTTGAAGCCTTTTGGCAGTTGTCCACATTAGCATCCGTGCAAGGGGGTGGCCTTAGCGAAGGAAGTGATACTGATAGTGTTAGAAGAGACATCCCCTGAAAGTACTTCAAAAATTCACCGTTCAGGATGATAAGAATTATACTTTTTTTTTTTTCTTTTCTCAAGTCCCAATTATTTAGTTTACTCATTTTGACTCAAGGGTTGAGAGAGAAATTAGACGGAAAGACACCCACATTATGATTGAAACACCATGTGCAAAACCGAGAGTCCATTTTAAGATTAGCACTCTGACTTCAAAATATTTGACAGTTCGATTAAACTTCTCATAGCAAGATAAAAGAGAAATTAATTTTTGGTCTTCGTAGCAGTACTCCTCCATTGTTTAACTGCAAAATCCTTTTAGTAACATAAGAAATGTTGCTGTCTTGTTGCGTCTCTGGCTATTGCACATCATAATCTAAGTTTTCTAGAGTAGATGTGAAAAGAAGAAAAAGAATTGCAACAAACCAAAAATTGATTCAAAGGTGTGTGCTGAGATCTAACTCTTCACATTAGAGCTAAGACTTTGCTTATGTGATATAAGACCAGACAAGGTTCTAGTAGCAATCTGGAAAACCGTGGCCCCCTCGTCACGTCACATCGATTAGCACTACTTCTACCTACTTGCTTTTGCCTAACAAAACAGGAATAAGTCCACAATTCGGCAGATATTTCCAAAACACAAGTTGCAGAAGACTAGGAATGCCACATCCATTTTAATAGTCACACCTAAATACATTTAACTAATGTATATATGGTCACAATTGAAGGGCATAAACAACCCTTTTGCTGGAACCAAGAGTCCAAGAGAACGAACGCTTAATTTGACTTAATTAACAATCATAATCCTCTTGATATTGGAAAATCTGTGTATTTCTCCTAGCAATGCTTGAAAATAACATGATTTGACTATAAGATAGTATTCATATGTCCAACCTAATCATGGCGGTATGTCTTCACGCGTCATCGGTGTCATTATCCATAGTCGACGTTCATTTTTAGGTAGGAGTGGGGAATATCCCAAGTCTCAAACATATGGTTTCACAATAGATAGTGTCTTGATGTTATTCAATGAAATACAAGATTCTATTGCGCTCATATTGGATATGAATATAAATATACAGTAAGGTTACCCTACTACTGCGAGTTAAAAATTACAAATTTGAGCCACATAAACAATTTTTTTTTTTCGCAAAAATGAAAGTTAAATTATATATATATATCTGACATTTATTCATAATTATCTTTTTATATAAGTGTATAACTTTGAAATAACCTGATTTTTTATATTTTATCTTTTAACAACTGGACCCTAATTTTAGTAACAACAAATTCTATTAGAAAATTCATAAGGGAATTTTATAATAATTAAAAACTTGATTTCCTAAACTAGAGGTCTTAAATTTATGTACCCTTTTATGATGGAAAAAGAGGATTTTGTGTGACGCGAAAAGAGTTCTCACAAGTTATGTACACATATGGGCTGTGGTTCTCTCAATGCCGTGAATCTGTCATCGGATAAACATTGGGTTGCACAACAATATGCATGCATATCCATGTACACACAAATGGATAGACAGCTAGACAGGGTGATCAATTGGGTGTATATGATCGTACCGAGAGATAGATTGCAGCTGCAATGACGAAGGTCCAGTAGCGGCCTAGATGAGCATCAGCAACGTAGGCACCTAAGATGGGAGTCATCCAAATGGTGCCAACCCAATTGGTGACATTATTGGCCGATTTCACGGTGCCTTCGTGGAGTTTCCTCGTTAAGTAGAGTACAAGATTGCTTGATATCCCGTAATATGCCATGCGTTCGAAGACCTCGTAAACTGCCACGAGCCACGTAAAAAACAAAAAAAAGACTAGTTAATTAGTGACAATGTTAATTAATCCCTACAGGATGACAATTTGAAGCTATTAGTTGGGCAGGTCCATAACCTACTGAAGCGCATACATGTTCACGGTCCATAATTAATTGAGAGATTAATCTCATTTTTATGGACAGTAGCCAGTGCTGTTACAAGTTAGTTGTTTCACAGATAGGTAATGTTTTGGATCGGGTCAAAAATAGACTATAATAAACGAAATTTTAATTTCAAATTTAATCAAATCAATTTGATAAAAAAATACACAACATCAAAAAAATAATAAAAAAAAAAATTATATAGTCTAATCCTCAAGCCAGGTCTTACTGCACTGGAACATAATGCGAAACCCACTTACCAATTTGTCCGATTATTACTGCATTGGACTACTTAAGAGTCCAACTTAATCTCATTAATTTTTTTTTCTCTATACGTAATAGAGGCAAGTTCAGATAGGCAGAGACTATTAAGAATAATCTAATGATTGTTAAATTTTAGGATTTAAAGTATAATCTAATGACTAATAAATTGTAAAATTCAAGTTTCCAACTTCCTTCACAATTAATTTCATTCGACCGAACTTAAACAAATTCGGATGGTCAGAACGCATATGGGCATATTTGGGGAGTATAATTACGCGTATGAAGTATTAATTTAATTAATAATTTAATATATCATGTTTTATATTAGGTGAAATTCAAGTCTATAAACTAAAATTCATTCTAATAAAATGAAACTGAAAATTTAAACACATTTTATATTCATTAATATCAAAATTAAGTGTAAAAAATATTTATTAAATTTTAATAATACTCATTAATAAATTTATCTTATAAAAACATTAAATACAAACAACAATAAATAGCTTTAATCTTAATCCTAACTTATGAATGTGATGGTTGAAATATTTGCAAAAGCACTATTTTGTTATGAAGAAGTAGTTGGGAAGAATAATTGGTGCTGAAAATGGGCCTGGCAGAAGTCAAGTCGATTTCACGTTGGCGGACATTAATTTCCCAATGACGCCAAGAAGTAGGTGAGAGGTAAGCTCTGGGTAGAAAGAGAACGGTAGAAAGGGTGGCAACAGGTGGAAGGCTTAAAAGCTGCGAATAGGGAGAACAGAGAGAAGTGGGCCAAAGTCAATAGTAAATGTTGCTCCATGCCTTCTAGAAATTGATGATATACGAAAATAGCGGCCGACGTTTTTTTTTTTTTTATCGCCTTAAATTTTTAGCACGGTGATAAAGTTCTGAAGGCACCGTTGGGATACCCAAGGAAGCAAGTCCCCAGATGCCACGTTATGTCACATCTACATAAAAGTTAGTTTATGAAGGAATGTAACTTGAACTGGATCAGCTGATGTGCTGCAAGCAAGAAATGGACTTTGAGCACGACCACAATTGCAGTATATGTTGACAGGACAGGAAGAGTGCAAAAGTTCTTCCTTTTCTCACGGGCAAATCACGTTTTACTCTGTAAATGAAATGGTACAATATTTTATGGAAAATCAATATGGTTTTATAGCAATTCTCTTGTTCCGAAGTCAATCTTACCAGGAAGAGACGCGATCATGGGCCAAAGCCAACATCGGTGTCAAGTTTAGATTGTATATTACTTGTTGACGAATCTATCTCCTAAGCAAAAATCCCCAAGTTTTCAACTTTCAAGGCAATAAAAAGGGCAGTTGATTCTTGAGAAAAAGAGTGCTCAAACAGAGAGCAACAAATACAGAAGGACCTTTGACTTCGAGAAATGCTGCTAAAAGGTGACCATTGACTTTGAAAATCAGCCTTCAGGATTTCATAAAGAGCCCGCTTACAAGACACTACAAAGTGCCCCTGAAATATGGGGAAGAGGAATGGCTTTGTCTTTGTGAGTGACTATGTTTAGTTAATCCTCGAGCTAGAGAAAGACAGAGCAAGGAAGGACACGGGGGGAGAGAGATAGAGAGAGAGAGTTACCGACAACAAAAGAGCAAGCTTTCCATCCACCTCTCCTGGACCTAAGAACAGGCTTGCCTTTGAGATCCACTGTCCCATCTTGTGTATAGTCCTGAGGCCCTTCTTCTCTCCTCATTCTCTCTGTTTGAGTTTGGCTCGCCAATCCCAAGTGATAAATGCCAGACTTTTGTTTTTCCTTTCCGGTCTCTTAACCCTTCCCCCTCTACTAAAGCCACACATTTATAAGCCTGGGCCCTGAGGTTGCGTATCCTGTGGTCCAGCTTGGCACTCGTTTATTTTGTTTGGCATGGTTCTCGTTTTCAGATTCCCGATTTATTTTCAAGCGGACAACGCAAAACTTATTTGACAAATGCTGTCCGATTCCGTTTTGTAAGCCCCTAAAGGGAGACCCTGGAGTGATGCTGACCGAAGTGTACACTCGGTACTCCAAACCAGTAGGGACCTAGGCACTTTGTAATGTTTTAGAGAGACGTGCGTCAAACCTACACCTTCTTTGACCTAAATCCTTAAGCCTCTGGCAGCAACCAATCGGGACTGGTTCAAACTAAGTTCTAATAAATTCAGAACCACCACTCCATAATAAAATTTACTGAGTGAGATGATAAATAAGAAAAAAAGTAAAATTATTCTTTATATTTAAATTTATTTATTTATAAAATTAAATAAAATACAATCAATTGACTTTTTTTTTTTTTTGTTACTCTTATGTTCTTAAACAACCGTTGTCCTCTACTTTTCTTTCTTTCTTTTTTTTTTTCTAAATTTAAATTACGTTGTCCAGAGACTGGACTTTTCTTTTTCTTCTTCTTGTTTTTTTTTAAAGCAAGAATTGCAGTTGAGGCTCGATTAACAGGTTTCTGAGGGAGGCGGGTCCCCATCATCAAGGGCTCTCAGCCTCTGGCAGTAACCAGCCGAGCTTGGCTGACTCAAACGAGTTCCGTGGAGTGTGAATTTCTTCCTCCGATCTCTTATCGTCCTCGTCAAGGGGCCCAACCTGTAAGTTGCGTGATTGTACCAGGAATTTAATTCTGACATTAAATATAAGTATTAGCTCCGGGGGCTCACAATTTTAGGCCGCACAAGACTATTTTTTCAGAAAATATCTATGACAACGTATTAAACACAACATAAAGAACGTACATTTTAGTGATGGCAACATACTGGTTGAGGCTCGCCGACTCATTGAAGCATATTAATTGAATTGTGTAGTTTTATGTTCCCATCACTGAATTATTACCTAGTCCAGTCCTACTTTTTATAGTCAAAACCCTGGCCACGCTTATGAAACATAATATCTTTAATGCATACTCAACGTTTGATTGTGATTCAATAAATATGAATTACCTTAATTAAGCAAAATCATTGTCCAATAGTATGGAAAGGTTCATGTTATAAAGACAACAGTAATTTGTCAGAGACACATAAACCCTACACGAGAAGTCTGTAAACTAATTGTAATAGATTTACCCAACATAAAATTGATCGATAATGGAACATCCTCACAACGTTAGTGTTATGATTTTTAAAAAAAATATTTATTATAATATAATTTACAACTCAATAAATTATTTAATAAAGGAAAAACTACAACAAAATCAAAGGTCTCTGAAATGTTTAGAATATAGTTGCCTTGTTGAGTGATTGTCCCAACGTGTTGAGTACAAGGTTCAGATGTTCACTTCCTGTGAACTGTAAATATATATATATATATATATTGGCAATAGTGACACATGATTTTACAAATCTTTCGAGGAATTCTTAATCCAGACAGAGATTTCCTTATCATATGATGCTGTCTAAAAGACCAAAACATGCAAGATATAATGCAAACATGCATCGCTCATGTTCTTTTATTGTTTATTTCAGCCGTAACTTCTAGGTGGGCTTTTCTGGTCAGGTCAAGTTATGCCTTACGGGAAATTTCTTGGCTGGGTTCGTTCAGTCTGATCCCCTTCAATTCTTCAGCGAGAACTTCCATTGAAGTGGAAACTTCAGCCTTGTATACATAGAACTTAGTGACAACCAAGAACAAGATGAAGTTCAGGAAGTTCAGTATGGCCAGAAGCGCGTAGTAGTGATCCAGGCGAGACGTGTTTAGATTGTTCTGAATCCAACCTTGGTGACCATTCCTCATGGTGAGACGAGAAACTATGGAAAGAACAAAACTACTGAGGAAATTACCAACTCCAAGACTAGTTGTTGAGTAAGAAGTACCAAGGCTCTTCATGCTATCCGGGGCCTGATCGTAGAAGAACTCAATCCTGCCCACCTCCAGGAATGCATCAGCCGTCCCCATAAGCAAGAATTGTGGAAGCAAAATGAATATAGTTAAAGGGACTTGTCCTCCACTTTCAACTAAGCCATGTTTCCGTGCCACACCAAGCCTGTACCTTTCAATAAGGGACGCAGTGATCATAATTATGGTGTGAGTAATAAGGCCTAATCCCATCCTCTGGAGAAGAGTGATGCCTCTCGGATTCTTGGTAAACCTTCGCATAATCTTAACAAAAATCCGGTCGTATACAAGAACACAAGTAAGCATTGATAGTGTCACAAATGTAGCTAAACTTGCTGGGGGGATTTTGAAGCTGCCAATGTGTCTGTCAAGAGTAGTGCCTTGCTTGATGAAAAGTGTGTTGAGCTGAGCAAGCATCATGCCAGGAACAAAAGTGGCAACCAGGATTGGTATCATTTTTAACATTTGTTTGGTTTCCTCAACTTGTGTAACTGTGCAGAGCATCCATGGATCAGTTGATCCTGTTTTCACGGCAGCTTTGTTGAGAAACCTGCATTAACTCATCATTAGGAATTCTCTAATAACCATCTAATTGAAAAGAAAGCGTGTAACAAATGATGCAGTGCAAACCCTATGCTTGGCGTGAAATCAATTATAAATTTTCCGTTCTTTGCATAATTCTGCGAGTCCGGCTCATGGAGTTGTTTAGGATCACTGGGAATCGCCACTTTCCATTTTCTCACGGCAGCCACTACGACCCTAGCCATTCTCTTGAATGGGCTGCCCGTGGGCAACTGGTGTCTGTAGAAGGGTGTGCCAACAAGGAAGATACCGACCGAAATAGCAAGCCCAATAGTTGGAAGCCCATATCCCAGAGCCCAGCCCACATTGTCTTGTATGTACATGAGTACAGTGTTAGCAAAGAGTGTTCCAATGAAGATGCTGAACAACCACCAGTTGAAGAAGGAAAGTTTCTTAATCTTCTCCTTCGGCTCGAATTCGTCGAATTGATCGGCCCCAATGGTGGAAATGTTCGGCTTGGTTCCGCCAGTCCCCAGGGCCAGTATGTAGAGGGCACCAAAGAATACTGCTAATTGTAATGTTGAGGCCTTTTGGCAATTTTCCAAATTGGTATCCTGGCAAGGGGGTGGCCTCAGTGAAGGAAGTGATACTGATAGTGTCAGCAAAGCCATCCCCTGAAACCATATATCAAAATAATCTAAAAATCAATGAATTACTACTAATAAGGCATTAATTGGGTGGACTGAAAGCAATATATTAATCTTATGTACAACTCCAAGTAGGGTTGATTAATTGGGTGCATTTGGGTGTACCGAGAGATAGATTATGGATGCAATGACAAAGGTCCGGTAACGACCGAGACAAGCATCAGCAACATATGCACCCAAGATCGGGGTCATCCAGCTGGTGCCGACCCAATTGGTGACATTATTGGCCGATTTCACCGTGCCTTCATGGAGTTCCCTCGTCAAGTAGAGCACAAGGTTGGTTGATATCCCATAATACGCCATGCGTTCGAAGACCTCGTACACTGCCACAATCCACAAGCATTGTACGATTGGTTAGCTATCTAGGATTGACTGCAAGTCAATTAAGCTATGAGTCCCATTACTGGGATTCACCACCCAGACGCCAGTCCCAACGCACGACCCGCGGGAGTGATATTATTCATAATAAAATATTATTTTTTTATAAATATACACTATATATATATATATATATATATATGAAGCGTAATTAAACATATATGTTGTCTAAGTGCAATCTATATAAAAAAAAAAAGGAAAAATATACAAACAAAGTAGTCTTTTATGATTTTGTAATTTTTACTAATTCTCACGTATATTTTATTTGACTTATTTACACTTTTTTTTTTTACTTCGTTATGCACAATATGAACTTTTGTTAAAAAAAAAAATAATAAATATATTTACCATGCAAAGTGACGTCGCGTGAGTTGGGGGCGTTCCCTAAAATCCCGCGCCCCGTAGTGTTTTCGTTAAGCTATGGCCCCAAGAGAAAAATTCTGTTGATTAAGCTGTAGTGAATGGCTAATAAAACATGAAGACTAGTTAATTGTTGCATTTCATCATTTGGAGGTTCTATCCGATTTGTCCCCTGGTAAAGTTCCAAAGAGTGATTTTTTTTTTTTTTCTGTCCAAGATGCCTGTCTCCAATTTTTTAATAGTATGATCTTTTGTATTAACAGAATAATAGCTATCAGTCTGATCTGTGCTTTTCTAGAGCCAAGAAAATTGGAATAACTTTATCATTTTGTCCAACAAGCGAGACGGACGGTGGCAGGTATATATGCCATACCCATTTAGACAATTATTATATTAATTAGTGGGTGTCATGCACTGTGAAGTCGAGAGAGACAGCAAGTGTTCTGCAATATAGAGGTACAGAAGAAGCAGGTGAAAGGCTTCAACGCTATAAACTATGGAAGTGAATCCATGACAGCCAATTTAGAGAATTACTTTAGTTTATACAATTATTAGATATCTAATGAAAACTTTATTTCCTTAAGTCACGGACAAAATCCAAGACAGAGATATTACATTTTCATGATTGGAATAAAACTAAGGAATGTGAAGATAAAGCAGAAGATGAAGTTTGCCAGTTTGTAAGTAATTGGACAGTTTAAAAATGGTAGCAAGAAATGGCAGAGGACAAGAACAGAGCAGTGTTTACGGGTTGTCATGTTTAAATGTTTCCAGCTAAAAGAGTCTTAGATTTTCATATTACATCTTGAAAGTATTGCACCCTTGATGAAAATAAAGCAACATGTGTGTGTGTTTGTGTGTGTGTGTGTGTGTGTGTGTGTGTGTACATATAAGCTGTAAATAAAAGATAGCAACTGTCAATCTGCATTGAAGGCAATATTTTCTCCTTAACGAAGATGTATTCTACAAGGTAGAGGATCAGCGCAGAGCTCAGCCTCCAATCTTCAAGGAAACCAAAAGAAATTCACAGAACAAAAGATATGTATTGGAATACACCAAGAGGGGTGGTTTGTTGGTGGCCACCTTGGTGACTTAAACTGGGAAAGGTAACAGAAAGAGACAAGGGAGGAGAAGAAGTAGAGAATAGGGTAGAAGGTTACCAACAATAAAAGAGCAAGCTCTCCATCCACCGGTCTTGGTCCTAAGCACAGGTTTTCCTTTGAGACTCACAGTCCCATCTTGTGTATAGTCATGAGGCCTTTCTTCAATTCCCATGGATAGCTCCCTCGTAATCCTCACAAAGTTGCAATGATATGCTACTGCAAGGTGCAAGCCTTTGTTTTGTATGTATTTTCTAGCCTAGTGTTGTGCATCCTCCTCCTCTCCACTAGCACTCTATATAGAAGAGTCCACTGGGTGGCTGCATTCTCTATCAGCAAAAGTGGACCAACCTTTAAGCCTCAGTTTCTCTCCCTGGGACCCAGCCTGGCTTTGTTTCTTTTATTTGGAACTATTATTCAAAAAAAGAAAGATCCTTATTTAATACAATCTAGCATACATTTTACCTTATGGTTTTTACCATAGTATCAGAAGTATATATTGAATAATGCCACATCATCCATATTTTCTGCTGCTCAATTTTATTAGGTTATAGCAAAAAGAGGACATTTGTCTCTTTATCTCAGTTTGCTTCCAATTCACCTTGTGCTGATTAGATATAATTACAGTTTGATTTGATTTTAGTTTTAATTTTGAACTGGTTGTTTTGATTCTTAAAAAAGGGAAAACAGCATCTAATTTATATGTAGCCAGCTCAATTCAAATTATTAATTTTAATTCAGTTCTAGTTTTTATTAAAGTTTTGGTTTAGTTCTAATTATAATTAAGATTTCACCTTGGTCGAAATTAGTCCATTTTTTAAAATTTATTTGAAAATTTTTAATTAAATATACTTAAATTTATAAAACACACCACCATTTATTTCCTTAGATCAACATATAAGTGTTTTCGTCAAGTTTTTCGTTTCAATATAGACATAATTAAGACTTAATCGATTAGTTATACAATCAATTGCCCTATAATTAATTTGTTTTCATAATTATTTGTAATTACTAGTTAATATACTTGTTTGAATTGATAAACGATATTGGTTTGAGTTCACAATAAAAAGATAATAAAATTAATGGTTAATAAAAATTATTAATGTAATAATTATAAATAAGAAATTTATTAATAACTTTATCTGCACAATTAATGCTTACCTAGTTAGTGTCAAATCTTCTTGGTTTACCACAATATTACAATTACTAATTTTAATTTAAATTAAGATATAAAATTAATTTTAATTCAAAATTTATCTATAGTATCTATTTTTAATTGATAATTTTTTTAACTCATATTATAAGACTTATTAAATCATAAAATTATAATAAAATAATTCTCTTTATTTTTATAAATTCTATTCTCCCTTACTCAAAATTAGAATTTAGAAAATAAAAGTTTAAGTTGCTATTGATCCCTTTTCTTCTGAGTCATCCACTTATTAAGACCGGCACCTGTAAAAGTGTAACCTACTCTTTTTGGAGGTGTCCGTTTTGTTCGTTTGTTTGATTTTTTTTTTTTTTTAATTTTTTATTTTGGGTTTTTCCTTTTGATTTCCACGTAGTCAAAATAGTCAAATCAAACTTTAATTTTACAACAGCGTGTTTTCCTGCAGTTCCCATTTACTAGGCCAGCGGCATGCCTGGACTTTACCCTGTCAAATTTTCATTCACGCCACTATCAGTCGCCAGCTCATTTTCTCGGAAGGTTCCCTCCCGCAACGTGCTAGTTGTTAGCAAAAACGTGTGACACGTTACGAAGGTAGATGAGTGGCATTTTGAAATTGGATTAAATATATATATATTATTTAAAGGTTCTTTCAATGGGGTTTCATGGATTTTATTGCACTAGCCATGGTTACCCCGAAATTTCTGGTGCCAAGTTCAACTGCATCGTGTGCTCCTTTTTGGGCACAGATATCTTTGACTGATCAGCATTTTGTTCCCCATTGTTCTCTTCAACCCTGACAACAACCAATGTGCTTCAAAATTTCGTCCAAATAGCGAAGGTAAAATATAAATAATCCGAGTTTGGTCAATGCTTTCTCCTGAATTTCAACGAGGGTATGCAGTTTTAGATTCGCTGCACTTCATGAAAGGTCTTTTTATGCAATATCTGATGGTATTGTACTCAATCGTAAGTGGAAAAAAACTGTTTTCTGTCAAATAACCCTTTTCCAAGGTAGATAATATATAAAAGTCAAGTGCATTTTCATTCGTCTTCTGAAAATAAATTCCGCAATTAATTAATATATGACAAATTGTTTAGCCCGAACGCTCCTGATTTTAATTAGCTTTTCGTACATCCTAGTTGTTCATAGGGAGCCACTAGCCAAATAATGGGCTGGTTACCTTTCGTTAGTCAAGTGGGAGACTGGCATTTTTTTTATAAATATAATAAATTTATTATTTTTAATTATGCATTATTTTCTTATTTGAGTTGTATGTTTTTTGAGCAAAGTGATTTTGTTCCGGTAAGAAACTAGAAGCAGTTGGATTCCCATTGAAGCCAACCGGCCATATCCACTGTACATTCCTGACAAAATGAGGGAAAAAAAAAAGGAAGGAAATATTCGAGATGAAAAATGTGTTGGATGCTTGTTTTCTTTTTTTCTCAATTACACTTGATTGCTTCCATGACCATACTTAGGGCCATGGATTGTGGCTTGCGGCGAAGTGTGGTTGTCGCGCGTCATCTTCTGCAAACCATGACCAATCTGGCCAATCTTACCGTAATATTGGGTGGCTAACTATGGCCATTGAGAAGAGATGATGTTGATGATGATGATGATGACGATGATGATGCTCTTCCTTAACGAATAACTTTGGAGATGCGTGTGCATTTATCGGGCCTCCCATTTCCACGCACTGAATTATTCTTGATTAAAAATGCCCCCCACTACATGATCTTGAATAATAAACCCCCCCCCCCCCCAAAAAAAAAGAAAAAAAAAGAGAGAGAGAGATTTCTTGCCATTTATGTAGAACTGAGATTCATAATTACGTGAGAAGAAATTAATTATAAATATATATGCATAAGATTTTTATTTTGTCTAATAAAATGTATGGCTATTTCATGTTACGACTTTGTCACGTTAACTAATTTTATCTCTTAAAGCATGACCTACTTGCGAAATGAATGAAAGATTTAAATATAAAATTAAAATAATAATAATTATAATAATTTAATATGTAGAATTAATTTTAAAATTTAATTTACTGTATTCATGTAATTTTTTATACTCGTACGACATAGTCTCACATGCACAGGTCATTATCTAGTTTATAACTCACACACCCCATTTCTGGTGGTCAAAATAACCCAGTTATGTTACAGCGATTTCCCCCTAGAGCTTGCCGATCATCAATCCACTAGAAGTGAGTCACCCCCACAATCAGATCAAATAACTCGCACATTGCCTTAAGTCGTCCTCTGTATACTCTCGTTTCCATTATTCTTTTGACCAATCGGTGACTGGTATTCCATTCTTTCGAAATCCTTGAAGTAATACGTATTAATTAGGAAAATTATATTTTATTAAATTATTCGAAAAACATGCAAAAATATTTTTAAAAAAATTTTACTTTAATTTATTATTAAGTGTTTTTTTATTTGATTACAATATATTTTTAGCTAATTGTCGATTTTTTTATTTAATTGAAGTATTTTTTAATTAATTAATTAATTATTTTTAAGTATAAATATGCCTATATATCTAAAATTAAATTATTTCAGTAAATAAATACTATTAATGAAAATTATTTTTGAAATTTATAATTACTTTACTTGATATTATCTCAGTATTTTTTTTTCCCACTTTTGTTCTGCGTTAATCATCGTCAAAATTGCAACTAGCTTAGAGATAATTGGAAAAGCTAAAAGGAACTCAACTCGTCATTCCCTTTTCCGAATGGTCATTTTTTACAATGGAAAGAAAAAGGCAATGCATCATTATGCTATAAAAAGAGACCAATGGATTAATACCAACATTATGGACCAAAGCGACAAATTAATGCCAAAACCCCCTCCCCCACAAAAAGAGAACAATGAATTTTGATGCATGTGCTTAATGCAGGGTCCAACTTAAATTCTGTTTGCTTATGCACCAATGGTTTATGATTATATTTATATATGTATACGTTAGTGGCTGGGGGTCCGTACTTAATTATAAAAGTATTTAACCTTAATGGGTGTTAGAACAAGTCTTTATTGATTTTTTTTTTTTTTTTTGTCCTCCACACCATCTTCCGAATATTATACATAGCAAAGGTGTTTAATTCATCATCCATACTTAAATTCTATAGCCATAATATTCCCCGAACAATCCGGATGACTGGTTCGAGCATGGCATCGGCCATTCAAAAGATGGCCATTCATGCTTATATAAAGTTTATTATAGTCTGTACCGCCGTCCAGAGTGTTCAGGATCGATGCTTCCTAAGTGATAATTTAAGAATTTAAGATGTCCATCTTTAATTCCCAAAGCAAAGAGAATAGAAACGAAGAATAAGTTGAGATAATCAACAATGTGGTCTTGAGATTCTCGACATTAACTTATGTTAGAGCATATATGAGGTTGCAAAAGTTTTTATATTCTCAAGCACATAAATGTGTTCAACTCCTTAACTTCACTGTCAATTTCATAATCTTCTTTATGTTTTATAGTTTCGTAAAATCACGGTCAACTTTTTTTTCCTTTCTTACTCGTTATCTGTCAGTTCAATAGAACTGGTAAGACCACATCAAAACTTCATCATTGGAGTACCAAGAAGGCCATCGTTCTCCCTTTTTTCCTTGGCTGGCTTTTCCCCTTCCAATGGGTCGTTTGTTCAATTGTTCCAAAAGGAAAGGCCTTTTCTTTTCTTTTTCTTTTTTTTTATTTTTCCCTAACATTTCCCTCGGTCCTGGTCTATCCTCCCAGCTTAGTACTGTAACAAAGGACCACCACTAACTTACCATCACCTCCATTACCATCCATCACCAGGACCACAAAATATATCTCCAACCCGTCCACCGCCACCCCCACAATACTGCCAAGTACCATCGTCGATTCCTACCCCATTTACTTATTGCAAGAAAGATGCACATTCTATCAGTCGGCAAAATGATTAAACGAGGGGGACGAGTAGGTTTAACAATTTTGTATTTATCAAAAAAAAAAACAATTTTTTTCTCGAATCCTGAATTATAAAATGAGATGATTTTTCAATAAATTTCATATTATTATTTTTTGTTAAAATTAAAACAAAAAATTCTTAAAATAAAAATTTAAATTGTTATGTGCTGAATAAATGTTTTTACCGAAAAACTCCCAAACTCTTCTCTCGTGGGTGTCGTTGACACTGTAATGATGTGACCTGTCCGAATCAGATGTTTGGTAAGCTTCACATCCGATATTGAGGGAGCCTTCGGAAACCAGTTCAGAAGTGGGCCTTCAGAACTTATCCGAAAGTTTTGAACCTTTGTTGTGGTAAAAGGGCCGAGCGTGCGAGAGGAAAGGCCTTGAAATATCGAGGCGTCTGGTTCCCCAAGGCCAGCTCATCTCCGAAGAGAACAGCAGAAGAGAAATGGGAGACAGCAGCAAAGCGAGCACGGTAAGCCAGCTGCTGGCCGTGAAACGCAGGTCAGGCAAGAGCTACAACGAGATAGCAGCGGAGACTGGGCTGACCAACGTGTACGTCACCCAGCTACTGAGACGCCAGGCCCAACTCAAGCCAGAAACCGCTCCCAAGCTCCACGCTGCCCTGCCGGACCTGCCCGAGGAGCTGATTCGGGAAATGATGAGACCACCCATGAGGTCCTATCACCCCAACTTGATCCAAGAACCCCTGGTTTACAGGTCTGTCTTCTAAATGGGTGTTTGTTGGTTTCTTTTTTTTTTTTTTCTTGTTTTGATTAATATTTTTGTTTTTGCTGGTATCAAAATTGTGGCTTTTATAAGGTTTCATGAGGCAGTCATGCATTACGGTGAAAGCTTAAAGGATATTATTAATGAGGAGTTTGGTGATGGCATGTAAGGCTTTTCCTCCTCTTCCTTAATTGCTACTTCTTTGGTTCCTTTTATACTTTGCCAATCATAGGATCAACTAATTATGTTGCAGCTATTTGTTTTTCTTTTTTGTTTTGGTCTTTCAATTGTTTGTGCATATGTTGTTTCAGAACATATAAGTGGATGTTTCAATCTGTAATTGTGTGTGTGTGGATGAATGTCAGCGGGCATGGTCGTGTGCTTCGATTACCCTGGTATAAGTTACTTATTTAATCCTTGGAGATGTTCTCTGGTATTCAAATTAAGGCTGTCAAAATTTGAAGCTGGTGGACTCTATTTCTTTGGTCAAATGATTTATGGGTAAATATTCATCACTTGCAGTGCATAGAAACTTTGGCATTGTGATGTCTCTCAAATTTAATCAAGTTCCATCACACCAGCATGGCTCTACAATCTTTCCCTCAACCAACCTGGATGCCATAATAGTCAAAATTTTCTGTTTTTAGCAGTTGCTCCCCTTGGTTGCCATTGATAGACCTTAAAATGTCATTAGGATTGGAAAAAATTGCTTTGGGACAAAACTGCTTTTGAAAATACAGATAAATTGGGGTTGCAATTGAGTGAGGCAATTCTTTTCTTCCCCTCCCCCTTCGTGATTTCCTTCTTTTGATAGTGTGATTTATAAGCATCTCAAGCCAAGCATATATCTGTGTCTTACTTTTGGTTATCTTGTGAATAAGTATATAAGATAGCAGAAGGTGAGTGAAAAATATTGCAATGTATGTACAGCATGATATGCAGAAATGAGTTTCTGGGATAGACCAATACAAAGCATTTATGGCTTTGACATCTCTTATCACAACTTCGTTTTGTTAGCTAGACAAAAGGAGTTTGAAATTACTTGATCAACTTAGCTCATTTTTTTTTTTCATTGGTTTTATAATTCAGTATGTCAGCCATAGACTTTAACTGCTCTGTAGACAAAGTGAAAACAGTGGATGGACAGACTCGTGTTGTCGTGACTTTTGACGGGAAATATTTGCCTTTTAACGAGCAGGTTCGTTGCATTTGAATGTTTAGCCATTTATTATGCATGAGTTCAAGATTCTTTGGTTACTTTTGGGACATATAACAAGCAGAGCATTGGTGAGAAAAGATGGAACCAGTTACAATAGTGGAGAAAACAAATGTATTTCTATGGCTTCTCCTGGTGAAACATCAGTCTCTAGCTTCTGACATAGTGACCTGTGCAAACCAAGCCATTTCTGACTTGGAAGTATCCAACAGCACCAGTTTATTTTGCTTACATGATAAAAGCTGTCATTAAGAAATTAGAGATGTACAATTGGTTACAAATATAGTGTTTGTTGACATAGTCTCATGCAAAAATTAGTGAACATGTAAAATAGAAGTAGAAGCCTTGCAAAATGTTTGTCGTCTTTGAATTATTTTGCATTTCCAGCATGTCCTCAAACATGTCTGACATCCATTTGTGTCTTCTTCTTTCCATTCCCTTTTCTGGCTCTGCAAAACCCTTGTGTCAAAAGTATGCCTATCATCTCCTAGACAGTCCATTCCCGTGTTAGATTCTGGGACCACCAGGCTGTCATTCAATAAGGACCATGACTGGAGCCATTGCTGCAAAAAGTGGCTAGACAAACTTTGGCTTTATGAAAGTAGCAGCAGTTGCATCTTTTATTCCACATGAGACTAGTTCCTTGACAAGTTTTTATTTTATTGATCTTGGGAGATAGCCAATCTTATTTGCTGATCCTTAAGACAATATGTGAGAAGTTTATTTTCTACTTCCATTTGCCCTTGTGTGGGCTGAATCTAAGAGATTCTCTCAATTTCCCTAGACATGAAAGCAACTGTTGTTCCTTTTACTGTCAAAGAAAAGTTGCTCAAAGAAACAAAGGAAAGAAGGATGTAATTGTTACTGTCTTCTTTGTTTCATTGTGGTCACATGTCCCCCTCAATCCACCCAACCCCCCCACCCCGCAGGGGTGAGGGAATTCAAGGAGGGGAATTCCAGTCCACAGAAAAAGAGAGAGAGAGAGAGAGAGAGAGAGAGAGAGGGAGGGGAACCAGTGACCTTGCAAAGTGAGGAGAAATCTATGTAGAGTCAGCTTCTTCCAGTTCTTCAGATTCTAATATCCCTAATACTTGGTGGATTCATAGGGAATTCAAGTTTGTTCCATGGCTCATGTGTCATGTACATTAATTCATAGTCTTTCAGGATCAACCTCAGAAATTTTGAAAAAAGAAAATAGAAGGAAAAATTAAGATCACTTATCCGAATACTTTCTTGTATGCATTTGGGCACGATAACAAATGTTCTGCATTAAAGTGGAAATTTTCCATATTTCAAGAATAAGATATGACCGTTCCTTTGCTGGGGGAAAAGAAACATTAGAATGTACAAGGAAAAGCTGATTAGCAGGACAAGAAATGAATGTGTTATTCACATGGTTAGAATGTTGAATATTTCTGTAACTGCATGTCCTGCTTCTTGGTATTTCAACTGGGATCGTGTCATTATTTATTCTTCAGCATGGGGAAGTTGATATGTGTAATTGTATGTTTAATATATCTACCTGAAGTACTTGAGCTTTCTTTTGCAGAAGTCAGAGAATATGGCTTCAAGGCAAACTGGCTAAGGCTGCATTTCAAATTAGCGAAACCTCATGTTGATGCAGATCGTAAAAGTTATTGCCCTGGTTTACATCTGGATGAACTCTATACCCTCCCTCTGGCTCTCTGGGCACATATAGAATTTATGTACTTTGTCATGGTTGGACATGGGACTATCCAGCTGCTGTTGGCAAATAACGAAACTGTTCAAGTTTCCCATGCAGATAACGTAGTGGAGGAGACACTCTGTAGGAACTTGCAAGTTTGAGCCTTTGTAACTCGATGTATTAACGACCTTCGCTGTCCTGTCTGCATGCAAAAAAAGAAAAAGAAAGAGAAAAAAAAAAAAAAGAGTATGCATACAAATAATTAAGTGCTCCCAAGTGGTATTTGAATCATTTTAAGAATAGAAGGACTCGGGATTGAACTTTAATGATGAAGTTTTAATTATAAATGGTTGTTATATCTAAACCATGATTTTTGCATAAATATTTCTCTGAAAGTTGATACGGTAATGTTATTGAAAGAGATAATAAAAAAAAAAAAAAAACCTTACATCTGTGTTATACTCCAGTGTGATACATTTTCATCGAAAGTGATAATCTAACTAATAATTTTATATATTTTTTATTACATTAATCTGAATTCAAGTTTTTTTTATCACCACCTTATTCTTATTATCGGTAATTTATATAAAGATTAATTTTATAATAATATGTAAATAATAAACTTCACTTATATATATAAAAAAAAGTTAAACGAGGAGGTGAATAAATAATTTTTACGGGTACAGCACCGAAAATGAAAAAACCAACGGTGGGATGCTGCAGGATAATTCAAGTAAGCCTCCATTCCAATTTTTTTTTTTTTAAATAATAATAAACCCTTGAAAATGAAAATTGTCCAGTAAATCATTATCCAACTAAAAAAAACAAAAAGGGAAGAAAAAGAAAAAGGCCAGCAGCAAAAAACAGTCGGTCCATCTCTTTCTCGGTTGCTTTCTTGAATCCGATTCGTGATAAGCAAATTTCGATTCAAATGGCAATGGCAGCACCGGGGTTGCTGTTGGGGAACTGTTCCCCGAAGCCACAGCTGCTGCCTCTGTCCAATTCCTTTCTCAAGAACAAGCTCAACAGCAACAACAGCAGCGCGGTTTCCGAGCTGGGTTTCGTAACTTCTCAACTCTGTGGCATAAGAATTTCCCATGACTTTGCAAACTCCGCCAGACCCATTTCCTCTCCTTTCTCCCCCGCCCTTCAGCCCGTTGCCCGTAACCTTCCTCCCATCTCTCTCTCTCTCTTTTTTTCTTTTTTCTATTTGTTTTCATTTTTGCTCAAATGGGTTCTGTTCTTTTGTTTTTCTTTCACCGCTATTTACTTCGATGGCGCACTGAAATTAAATGGATTGGTTGGTTCGGGTGCTTTTGATATCTTTGCTTTGTTGAAGTATGCAAAATTTTGTGATTGTGTCGTTTAGGGCTTGTGGGTTGTTTTGTTTTGTGATTTAGCCTTAAAATTTTCGTCAATTGTCTTAAGAAATTTAGTATTCCGCACAGAGTCAAGGCATTGGTTTTGGAGCCACGGGCCTCAATCAAAACTTGGAATTGTTCGCGTTTGGTGGGTTTTTCGAAATTAAATTAGCAAAAACCTAATTTATGTAGATATGGGGTTTGGTGATTTACAGGCTTTAGTAGTACGGATAGCACGTACCCTTCTTATATCTTACGAAGGGTTTAATTTACTATTCGGATAATTTGCTATATTCAATGACATTGTACGTTGAATCCTTGCTTCTTGAGGTTTTTGAGGTTGTCTTGCCACACAAAAACAATGTCTTGTCAGGTTGTCCTGCCTTTCGTGAGAACATGTAAGAGATTGAATTTGTAACTCAAGGCATGTTTTCCAGGTAGAGTGTGTCCATTTACTGGGAAGAAGGCGAACAAGGCAAACAAGGTGACCTTTTCGAATCACAAGACAAAGAAGTTGCAGTTTGTCAACTTGCAGTACAAGAGGGTTTGGTGGGAAGCTGGCAAGCGCTATGTCAAACTGCGGCTGTCGACCAAAGCATTAAAGACTATAGAGAAGAATGGACTTGATGCTGTTGCTAAGAAGGCTGGCATTGATCTTCGCAAGGAGTAATGAGATGGCATAAATGTTTTGCCTCAAGTTGTTGGTATACTTTGCTTAACCATTCCTTATGTTTTAGCTTTCTGTTTTTTTTTTCTTTCTTTCTTTTTTTATACTTTTCCTAATTTGTCACACTTTTGGGCTAAATTGAGTAACATGGCTATGACGTCCTACAATTTCTGTGATTTCATCTCTTTCTTTCTGCCCAAGTGCTTGTTATAATGAGAGGTTTGGTGGCATGAAGGATTAGGTTCAATGTTTTCTAGGTTGTGTGTAAATCTTAGGATATATGCCTACATATTTGGGAGCAGGTGAAGAGTTACGTGTGCTAAGAAATTAACGAGGGGAAAGACTAATTTATTTACAGCTCCTGATATGCCCTCACTATTTTTCTTTAGAGAATTAAAACCCTTGCTTACATAACGAGATGTATTCTCACCTAGAACTAGAATCTTTTTTACTTCTGAAGAACCTCTTTGCAGGCTACATCTACCTTGGTTGTGCTGTAATTGATTGAAAAATGAAAACCCAGGATGGTTGAATGATGAATGCCGGATTTAGAGTTTTTGCTTGGTTAATATTTGAGAATCAGTTGACGGCTGCCATGACATGGTTTAAAATGTTTGGTAACGGGCCGAGGCTACCTCCCGTAGCCATTCCAACCTTCAAAGAGGAAATACTCACATAAGCTTGATCCTCTAATGGAGAGCCCGTGTGTACTAGCTAAAAAGTAAGAAGTTTACTGCATGAAGCCATTCCCATTCCAGTTGTTGATTGCCCAGCTGTCGCACTGGTAATTCAACAATTGCAATAATAAAACTGATTCCTATAAAAGATTACAATGAATCCGAACATTCAAAATTAAGTAAATGACAACTAAAAAAGTTGTCATTTTCCTATCTTTCAAGTCATCAACGTTATACAACTGGGATACGTGTATAGAATAATGTTTCTGCTTAGTAGTAACTTTTAGCATCTTCCTATGAGGATTTTCAAAGACAGAATGTACATAAGTAGTTCATCTGAAGGGTTCAACTGGAGCAGATTCTTCAAGAAAAGCTGCAGCCTCAAAACATTCTGCGGCCTCAAGTGCAGATGCACTGTGATCAGCCTCGTAGAGCAGTCCCAGATGGTACCACGCCAAATGGTTTGTCTTGTCTAGCCGAAGGGCATCAGTGAGAAGGCTTCGAATAATTGGGATAGACTGACTACCAACCCGTCTGAGAACACAGGCAGTTGATATCAAACTTGGGACATGAGTAGGCTCAACATCCAATGCTGCTCTGAATGCTTGGAGAGCTTCTTGGTGCTGGCCTCTTGCTTCATACAGTATACCTGAACAAAATCAACTTGTCTTGCTCAATATTGAAAAGTATCAGGTGTGCAGAAGTTTTATAAGTCATTCCACCGAAGAACTCACCAACATGGACTTGTTCAAAGTGTAGTATAAGCAGAAGGGAACATGATGCAAAAATATGTGCACTGTTCTTTTTGCATAAAGGTGTCCTCATGCACAGACCGAAATAATGAATGCACAAACAAATAGGAGATACTACCTACCTGTGGAATGCCATCTTGACGCAGAATAAGGACTAATAGCTTTGGATTTTAAAAGACAGACTTCAGCATCCCGCCACTGCGACAAGCTAACGTAGGCATTAGCTAGGTCATGCCATGTTTCCATTTCTAATCTTCTATCATGGTTTCCCCTAATCTGCAAATTTAACCGGAAAGGTATCATGTACTGATTAAAATGTGTACCTTAGCTGACGACCACTAAGTCCAAACTTCAACACAGGGAAGGGGGATAAAGGAAAGGTTTTGAGGCTTGTCCATCAAGTAGAAACTTAGGACAACGACTGCTTTCTCAAGAATTTATGACGTTTTCCCATTTCTGACGTCTTATCATAATTTCAAAGTACACACCTAAGCCGTGTGCCAATCAAATGCACATACCTTAAGATGCTTCTTCCCCGCACCTGAGCTTTTACTTTGAACTTGTGCAACCGCAAGAAGATGAGTGTAGGTCTCTATGGCATTCTTCAACTGTCCTTGTGCAATTTGCAGTCTTGCTTTAGTACGCAACAGTCCTCCCTGCTCCCATTTCCCTGTTTGATCTAGGGCAGCATTAATCACAGTCTCAGCGACAATGAACTGTCTTTGAGCCGACAGTATTCGAGCTAAAAGAATATAAGTTCTAACATTAGACCCTGCCTCCAGTTTCAGAAGCTGCTTTGCAAAATAAAGTGCAATATCCAACTTCCTTTGCTCAGCATTCTCCAGACTAAGATGGAATATGATAAGTGGATCTCTTTCTCTCATCATTTTCTCAGCCGTTTCAAGTGCCTCGAGTGATTTGGACTCCTTTAAAAATCTTTCAGAATCAGAAGCCACTAATCTGGACTGAGTTGACAGCAAAAGACCTAGTAAATAGTTTGCAACGCTCATTATCTGCCCACATCCCCCAGTCATTTCAGAAAGTGCTTTGTATGCAAAAGCTATCCCTTCTTCAATACAGATGCTATTTTCGCCACATATCTTTGAAGCCAGTAACAATTCTTGTATGCAGTCTGGATTAGCTCTATTGTTCAGTAAATTCCTCAAAAGATTCAAAGCAACCATGTCATCACCCTCCCCATGATAACAAAGCGCGAGAGTGCTATACCTTTCTCTTCTTTCCATGATCCCTGGAGGCAACTCTTCCACCTGATGGGCTAGTCCTATTAGTTCCCCTGAAACAGACAGCGCAAAAGATAGGTGGTCCATAATGCTTGGATCCCATCCTATGCTTTTGAGAGAAAATTTTCTTAACAGAATTAGTAACAGAAGTACAGCCTCTTCGATGTTGTTCCTTGGAACAAAACTTCCTTCCATCTGTGAACGTAGATTTGGAGGACTTGCATCAGTGCCACTATATAACAGAAACACAGCAAATTCTTTTTCCATCTTGGCTGTGATTTCTTTCTCCAAATGCCACTGATAGAGAAGGGCTTGACGATATGACAACATAGCTTCTTCAGGAGTGCCGGCAAGTTTCCATAGCTCCGGAAGCAATTCAACAGCTTTGTTCAGAATTTCCTTCAGTTTACAATCTGCAAAAATATCTTCTGGCAGACCCTCTGGTAATGCAGACTCAACAGTGTCCAAGATGACTTTACACGACAGAGCAGCTTCTACAATAAGGGTTCAGGAAGAAAAGTTACAAATATGAGAGAAAGTGAACTTACCACCCACAACAATGATCAACGAAATACACTAAAGTTGCAAAACCTACTACTGAGCCCATGTATCCGCAAGCTCCATGACATAACTAAGTGGTAAGAAAAACCAAAGACACCTTAAATAAATATATCAAATGTCCAAGCAAACTGATTAAGTCTGAGACTGATAGCAAAGTGATTAAGCCTGTTCAGAATCCCACACGAGATTATCTGCCTATCCTAAGAAGGCATCCTAGTAGCTTGAATGTGGTCATTTGTGCTTGGAAGCTGACTTTCACCTCCATAGCAAACTAGACAACAAACAGTGGAGAATGAGAGTTATACCTTCAAACCTCCCAAGAACTTGCAGTGACTTTGCCTTAAGAAACACAGCTTCAAAAAGTAAACTAACAGCATGCATAGACATGGGTGGAGTAGCATCACTTTGAGAACGGCGTCGATTTTGCTCACATCTTCTAGAAAGGGAGACCTTTATCTTAGAGGTCACAGCAGCAATATCAATTCCCTCAAACACATGAAGTGCAGCTTCTACATTTCCCTTTTGATACTCAAGCCTTCCCAGTAGTGCTCTTGCTTCCTACGGAACAAGATGATGCTTTAGTTCCATGACATATTCAGATTACATACTATGGAGAATGCAAATAAAATTATAACATAGAAAATGTCAGTTTTATGATTGTCAGCAGACACATCTACCAATCACAATGCATATTCCTCCCAAAATATTGTTGTTAATATTTGGAAAGTACTTTGCTAATGGCTAAACTTGTTTAATGTTTCCAAAACAAGTACCATGAGTGTTGCCCTTTGTATTATGAAAAATTGTTAGATAACTGTTTCTGTTTCTACAAAAGAACATCAAATAACATGAATAATATGAACACGTCTACAATGTAGCCATACCAGTTGTTCAAGCAGCTTATCAAAAATTGTTAAGGTATTAACACAACAAAAATTGACCCAGAACAAACCATAAGGTATAGCCTAGTGCCACCAAGTATAAAAACTTAAGGTGAGGTCTAGGATTTGAACAATAGATTTCACTGATAGTTAAATCCTCCTCCCGGCTCCAACTAGATCCAAAAAATTAAAAGAAAAAAACCCACAGCAGACTATAACTAAATAAATGGGAAATGTGCAGAGCTTAGCACATAAGTTTCCAGTCAACTGATAGCAGGTCCTTGAACAACAAGATCCATTCATGATTCTGTTTTCGAATCAGTGGCCATCCTAGAAAAGTTGATATTAATTCTCGTCTGAGTAATATCCTGAAGAGTACTGAAATTCTTTTGCCTAGTAAAGGACTTTTTACACTGTAGCACATCACGACACAGGACAGGATAAATGAAAATTTCGTGCGAGGGATGAAAGAAGTAAAACCAGCTGCAACTGACCTCATAGTTGAGATAACCACTCTCACGAAGAGATGACTCTGCTTCCTCAATATTGCTATTATCAACCTTGGCATCGACTTCACCAGCTCGAGATGAATAGCCACTCGCTGAATAGTCCCGTGTTGCCAAGGACTCAGACGAATCTGCAATGTCATCGACTCTTAATTGCTCTCCTGAGCGGATGCACCTCATCATCTTCCACAGTTTCCCTCTTATGCCAAGCCCCCACTTTTTCATCCAATTTTTAGGTCTCATAACGTTTCATTACCATAACAATTGTTCTGAAACAGCATTAACAGCAGACATACACGATTAAAACCCTCTAGAGAATTTGATAGCTATATCATTCATTCTCTAATTACTGTCATGTACTGATGCATCATGAACAGAATGCGAGCCTCTAGACCAGTGAACTTTGTAAAAGGTAAAATTAGCAGGTTTCCTACAAAACAGATTGTGCGAAACTTGCCATTGTAACCAACAACCAAGGGAATTTGATAAAAACTTGTCGGAACAAGGTTTTGTTTCTGTAACTCAGAAAACTGAATAATTAGGAACAACCTGCCAAAAATCCTTAAAATCCACTACACAATCCTACAATAGTCCACCGATAACAAATATGTATCTCCACAATCCTTACCACCTCACACGAAAAGATCAAGGAAAAAAGATGCAAGAAAAACAATAGTTAAGAACCCATAAAGCACGAAGATATATCCAGATGAAGTTGAAAGTCAAAACAACCCATGATGGTTCGGACAAATTAACAGCTGGGATCAACAAAACACTCGAAAAGAAAGTACCTTTCATGGCCAAAAAGCATAGAATGAGCCCACAAAACATGGAAACCACCACAGTGCATCTCTCCAAAATTCAAACCAAGAATCCAAGGCTCTCAAACAAAAAGTTTATTTTTCCCTCTTTTTGCCTCTTTAAGCTTCTCCGTATGGACTATTATTTTTCTTAATTTTTTTTATTTCCTATGTAATACTGTGACATTATGAAATTTGGACCCTTTTTCCACAGTCTCTGGTACCGCGGGTACACCCGCAGCATTAAATTATGGAAGTCTTGAAACTTTCTGATATTCTCCTGTTTTTCGAAACCAAAGGCGTGAACAGAGGAAAAGAGTTGGTGGCCTTGTTTAGCGAAAGACTCTTGGAAAGAGAATTTATTATACAATAACATTGTTAGATTGAAACTAACGCACATGGGACCCAGTTCAGTATTACCCACTGCCTCCATGGTCAACCACCGATCCCACCCTGATGGGCAACCCGCCTAGCAGTCCCAATCTCTCTCTCTCTCTCTCTCTCCATCTCTCTTCTACTGCAGATATCTCTATCTGCGTCAGACACTGGTGATGGTGAGCCGAGGCATGGACTTGCAATTTCAGTTTGAGCACCCCTTAAATTTTAATTATATACAATGTTTAGGCTATAAATTTTTTACTTAAAATTCTGATATGGGTTGCAGCCCATCATAATCACATTATACGAGTTGCTATAAGTTGCTTGGCATTTCAAAAAAACAAAAATCTTTATTGTCTGCGAATGCAATCATTATTTGTCCTATTATATCTGAGATCAGAGCGTCTGCACTGCAATATACTGGGGACGATTACTCGATGGTTAATTTTTTATATAAGAAATCTATTAAATAAGTATTATTTAATTTCAGTGAGTCTTTTACATGCTTAATTTTTTGTGATAACAAATATAAAATTTAATATTATATTTTTAATATAAATATTAACACTGATAAAATTTAAATTTAAATTAATAATATATATATATCAATTTCTAATTAGTAGGAACTGATTGCTTACTTATGAAAGGAAAAGGACAAGTGGAAGTGCATGTCCGAATTTTGAAGGTAACTGCTCTTCAAACATCTATTAATTAGAAGCAAGCACAACCATTGTCTCAAGGCTGTTCATGTCTTTTTCTTTGGTCAGACGTCGTGGGCGTTCTTTTTGCCGATCGATTCACTAGATACTGTACAGAAGACAGGAAGATGCCCATTATCATGACAGATCATAATGTTTTTGCGCTAGTTCCCAATTGCCTGGAGCACGTAAATGCAGCCCTACATACTGTGGATGAAGAACAAAGCAATATTCAGATACAGGGAATTCGCCGGTCCTAAACACTGAAAAATGTTTTCTTTTTTTTCTCTTCTTTTTTTTAAGAAAACTCGAGACAAGCCAGATCCTATATGCAAAATGCATCAAATTCTTAGCCAGATGGAAATCTCATCATTTCCAGTTGTATTCGCATTTTTATACGGAAATTACACAAAGGAAACAGCGTCGTGTAGTTTTATGGGATGTAGATTTCATAAATTTTTCACATAAATACTCGGGCTTTAGCAAGATAGTCAATCTTAATTATTTCATGCATGTCGGCAATAAAATTTTGGAGCTGGCAAGTAATATAGAGAAATGGGGAGGGATTCTTATTTTCACCAATGACCAATGACATGAGAGTTCCCACAGAAATAATTAAACGTACAAGTGATGAATGTAAGTGGAGGATCGGTAATGGTGTTTTCTGATATTCTCATGTTCTCGTCAGTTATTTAATATTAGATGACTGCATGCATGAGACGTCCATGTTTAATCTAGTGGTGTCCGATCCCACCACCCCCTGCACCGCCACCGAATCCTCCACCACCTCCTACTCCTCCTCCAAATCCTCCGCCCTTGCCGAATCCGCCGCCAATTCCACCGCCAGAGCCACCTCCGTTACCAATCCCTCCTCCTTTACCACCGCCTTTGCCGAACCCTCCACCAACACCACTGCCAATTCCTTCTCCTTTGCCGATCCCTCCTCCCAAACCACCGCCTTTGCCAATTCCACCCCCAAGTCCTCCACCTTTCCCAATTCCACCACCTAAGCCACCGCCTTTACCCTTCCCGCCACCTTTACCTATTCCACCACCTTTCCCTTTCCCTCCACCAATGCCACCGCCCTTCCCTACCCCACTGCCAATGCCACCGCCCTTCCCTACTCCACCGCCAATTCCACCACCCTTTCCGATGCCACCTCCCAAGCCACCACCTTTACCTATTCCACCGCCAATGCCACCACCTTTTCCTATTCCACCTCCAAAGCCACCGCCTTTTCCTATTCCACCTCCAAAGCCACCGCCTTTCCCTATTCCACCTCCAAAGCCACCGCCTTTCCCTATTCCACCTCCAAAGCCACCACCTGCTCCACCTCCAGATCCACCAGCACCGACACCAAAGCCACCTCCTGCACCACCTCCTCCTCCAAACCCACCTCCTGCACCACCTCCTCCGCCAAACCCACCTCCAAAGCCGCCAGCGCCACCTCCTCCACCACCGTGGATCTTCTCCTCCTCAGCCTTTTTCACAGTTACCACATCTCGAGCAATCACACTCACTACAAGCACGTGAAGGCAGAGCAAAGACAATACAAAAATTTCCCTTCTACCACGAATCATACTTTTTGTCGTAAAATTGACCTTCCTGCTGAAAAATTGAACTCAGGCAAATGCGTTTTATAGACCTCATGCTCAGACCATGCATTAAACCATCTCAACCACCAACTGCTCTCCGCACGGGGACGATACTTAACAAACCCAACTCAACCTCAATTATGATCCTGCATTATTTGTAGCTGCAAATTTCAATGTGCCAATTCCGAGGAAGGTCCCCCTAACATGGCTAGTTGGCTACGTATGTTTCATCTCATAACTAAATTTTGTGCCTCGTTACTACATCGCACGCTGCAACTTTTCACTTGAATATTCTATAATGGGCTCCAAGTTAGTCCCATGCTACGTTCCAGTGTTGCGTCCAATTGGGCTCGCTATCATATATTAGGCATGTAGTGTTGCAGATATGGCTATCGAAAATTAGGTTTCCAAAATTATTATTAGACCGATGGTTCGCCGCGGCGTAATGCAATGATATATCTGTCATCTATCTGCCTGTATTCGGTTTATGTAATTAAATCACGTATTCTGATAATGTACTTATAACTGATAATATCTTCTGATGTGTACAGAGAATGCGTATGTAATTTATGTATATGTATATACCTGCCATCTTAACTCGTGCAGTCGTGCTTTTTGGAGAGAAACCTCATTCTTTTATATTGACGGTGGTGGGTTGCTATTCAACTGTAAAATGGCAGGGTCCAATTACATCCAGACAAGGTACTGATGGGTCTTGTAGATCCTACGTCCAAAAAAAATTATTATTTTTTTTTTATTTTTGGTTTTTCAAATATATGATGTGCAACAAATTAAGTCAGAAAATACAATAACTATATACAAACGTGTAACAAGTGTAGTTATATATCATATATCAGTTGTTATGTATTTTACATTAAATAATAATTGTTGTACATTTTATATTATTTATTGCATGTTTTTTATTACTTTTTACTCATTTTACATTTAAAAAAAAAATTACACCATCAACACTCCGTTTATATATCTCAGTCTACTTAATTTTTTCGAAAATGGCACCAATCTAAATTGCCGCGCCAGTTAGTTTATAACTGTTTCTTGAACTTTTGCCGTATGGCTTTGAGAAGAAGTTCATTCACATTATTAATATTTAGATAATAGGCTGGTTGTTTTTCTTTTTCCTTTTCATCATTTCCTTTTCTAGTCTTTTTTTCGTGCTTTTTTTTTTTCTTTTTTCTTTTTAATTTCCTTCGGTATAGTCATTTGTCGGCTCAATTGAAAGGACCTAAAATATTCGATTGATCTATCGAAACTGATCAAGTGATTAGTACGTGCTTGCATTAATCCTTCCCTATAGATCACGTGTTTAGACTTTAGTTTTGATGCAGGCAACAACTTTTTAGATTAACAAGATCGTTCTTTCCCATTATCATAAACTGAAATTAATCATTATCATGAATTGAAATTAATTAATCGCCTCCAATTGGCATTTTGGAGATTAATTAACACCACATTTTAGGGAGTTCAATGTCGTGAAATTATTACTTTTTCTTTAAAAAATATTTTGTTAAAATATGTGGTACTCATATTTATATAATATAAAATTTTTTTCTTTTTATCTGATGTGAGAGTTAGGTCATATCTAACTTGTTTATAATATAATCTATTATCGTCCATAATATATATTCGTATGTAATATAAAGCCCCCTAAATCAATAATAATAAGTGATATTTTCAAAATAAATAAATAAATAAATAATCAAGTAAATTTTTAGTTCTATAATATTTTAGTTTTCTAAATAAATTTATCAAAAAATAAATTAAAAATAAATAAAATATATAATTTTGCGTTAATTTAACAAATTTTATGCATGTTAAATATGAGTTTATGTTACACTATCATTATTATTAATTAACCATAATCATGCATTATATTTATGATATATATAGACTCACACTTGTGTTTAAGCAACATTTCTGTATGATCCCATGGTTAGAAAAAGAAAGTTAAAAAAAAAGGGGGGGAAAAAGTGATAAGATGCCTAGATCCACGGAATTCGAAGATATTTTCAACAGTTATTTCTAGTACACTTCCATGCACTTGGTAGATGAAACATTGATTGCATGGTCCAAATCACATCTTCGGGGGAGATGCTGAAAGTTCTATGCACATCCACGTCATGGCTGCGAGCACCGACTTAGTGACATTATCATCGTCCTCAAAAGCATTAACAATTAGGTTCCTCCAACTTAATGATGTTTAATTGAGGGTTTTCCCAACTAGAATGATCAACAATTGAAACAGGCAAGGCCGGCACTTTGTATGAGCTGGCAAACTTTGAATCTGATCGAAGATGGACAATCCGTATGGCAAGGAATTTAATGGGTGGTTCAGAGTCGAATTAACTTTCATGAAGACAGAAAGAAAAAGTTCCGTTCCGCCTGACCTGCAGCTACTTGCTCTGTGCAAAAGGTGAAAGACTAGCAATTAAGATGAGTAGCAGCATGGCCCTCTTTTAGCTCGACTAATGGCTAATAGGCCAACCATTTCCCACAATCTGAATTAATTATAAGGATTCATGCACTCCACTAATATATAGTTTATTGCTAATAATAATATGGGTAGCCATGCAGGCCAAGTTAAAGAGGCTAGCGAGTTGTTAAATAGCACGTTCATGCATGCCATGGGACCTTTTTTTTTTTTCCCCCTCTTTTCTGTTGGTAGAGTCACGGAGAATGGTCCATACTAAAAAAAATTATATCCACGGACCACTTGTGGTATCAAGAAAATAGAAAGGAAACGATATATATATATATATATCGATATATATGTGTGCGCGCGCGATCAAACTACGCTGAAAAGAGGGATTTCTCCGTTCTTAAAAAGTTTCCCCTGTTGGGATATATGGAGAAATACTATAGGAATGTATGAATCTACACTTCGTAGTTGTTGACCAAAATACTTCCGTAGAGAAATGAATTGTACCGAGCCTTCCAGCACCCATGGGGGATAACTAAAAAAGTTAAAAAGGGAATTAAAAGTACCAGGACATGTGAGTACCGATGGGTTACAGACTTAAATTTAGCCCATTTTCGAATGAAAGAGTGATTAGAGCATCCGGAAAGTTTAATCAATGGGTCTGAAATAACATTGGTCTGCGAAACTTGGGCCTAGGCGCGACCTTGTCTGGCGGCTGGGCCACGACTCATCATTTCAACTCGTAAAAAGCTCGAAGTTTAATTCAACGGCCGAGGACGTGACCCAAACTCGGAGCTACGCATCGTTTTGGACAGTAGAAGGAAGAGAGGATTTCTCGATTTGTACGTGTCATCCTTGTGCAGGGGTCATGCTAATCTCCTCTCTATAGTTCTAATGTTATCAGATGTCCCCCAAGGGACAATTGAAGGGGCTGGGTAATGGAGTGAAAATTGAGAAGCTCACTTGTTGGAAGCGTCCGCCTCCTGGGTGGATCACCCTCAATTCTAACGGCGCTGCTAAAGGACAATCATAACCGCGCGGGAGCAAGGGATATTTCGGGACTGTCAAAGGGTCTTAGGCAGGAGGTTTCTCTCAGAACATCGGGCGTGCTAGTGCTGTTGTGGCGGAGTTGAGGGCTGTTCTCCGAGGTCTCAGCTGAGCTTTCGAAAGACAATTGTGGATGTTGGTTCTCAAGTAGCGTTGACCATGACAGAGAAGGGGGTTGCACCAACACAACTTTATACGAATATCGTTAATCAATGTAGAGAGTTGACGAGCCGTCAATGGGAAGTGCAGGTGAATCATGTGTACAGGGAGGCAAATAGGGCCACTGATTGAGTTGCGAATTATGTTCTTGCCCAACCATCCGGCTTTAAGGTTTCCTGACTGCCCACCCGCGACAGTTTTCTAGATCTTGCAGGATCATATAACCTGCCTAGAATGATAGTTTCCTTGTCTAGGTTGTTGACCATCCTTGTTGACAAAGACAAATTAAAAAAATAAAAACAAATGAAGAAGAACGAGAGGAGGGGAATGTAGACAATTTAGGAGTACATGTCCGCGAAGGAACCGCAACTTTGTGCAAAATGGAAACAAATGATTTCGCTTGTTTTTTTTGTTACCCTTTCCTCCTCTCTTAAAAGGGAACAGCAATGCAAACGAAGCAACGCATCGTTCAAAGCACACTAATTCTTTCTTTCTTTCTTTTTTTCCTTACATCAAAATTAATTAAAGTTTATGTTTTTGTAAAAAACAAAAAAACAAAACAAAAGAAAATTAAAAACCTGATATTTGAGTCTCAACAAACTCTTTCAGAGCCTTTCTTGTAGCCAAATAAGCTAAGCTTAATTAATCATACTAATCTTGGCATCCGTAGTTTGTTTATTCCAGACCCCCAAAAGGAATCTCAGCCATAGCCACCCCTTTTGCATTCTTAATCGTACATTCCATAAACTAAACGGAACTCTAATGCATAATTCGTGTGCCATACATCCATGCATACGTGTTGGAATTATATGCGCTTCACGGCACATCGAAGAGGAACCAAAAGGAAAAAACCGCATATATATATATATATATATATACACACACAGACCCATCTTCATCAATGAAAATCAAAATTCATTCTAAATCTCAGTAAATATATGAAGAACTTTCGGCCATGTTCATGATGAGCTCAACAAAATTATGAGAACGGTTCATAAGAACCATTTGGGCCTCGGGTCATTTCAGTACTCTTAATTCTCGACTGTCTCTCCATATAGCTATGTACGAACCCCACCAACCAAAGGAAGGGGGAAAACGAAGAAAAACGAGAAAAACCCAATAAAATAGCTCTTCAAGCTCCCTTTTCTCAGTTAGCCAGTGAAAAGAAACAACTTATTAGCGTCTATATCTATCTACGAAGTTATGCACAAAATCAAAACCAAAAAGTAACACATCCATGCATGAATGCCCATCCCCGCCCAGCTTCGAATTTCCAGCCTCAACTCTCAAAAACAAAAAACAAAAAAAAAAAACTCAAAGTAGACAAGCACTAGACAAACCCATTTGCACGTCAAACGAAAAAAAAAGAAAGAAAAACATTGAAGTTTACGAACATAAACAACTGAAATTTAAACAGAGTTTGGGTTCTGGGAGCGAGCTTACAGTCACACAGACACACCCCCCCTCCTGCTGTACTTATGTCATAAAGTAAGAAGAGTTGTCGGCAAATAATAGTTGACAAACTAGCACCACCATCATCAGATTCTACTAAACAGCACACAAACATGTAATGGATCAGACACTGAAATCTGACACAAGCTTGAAAATTGGCTTTGCTATCCCCGAAGCTTGAAGGACACCAACCCACCAGGAACCAACGATTGTTTAACGTGGACCCCACCAGAATGCGCCACGTCCTCACCTCTGGATCCAACTAGCCAGTTGAGATGGGTTAAAGATCCCCGGAATGTGGGCCCCCTGCGTCTTCAGTATGCTTGCCACCTCAGCATAACTCTTGTGCTCTCTCTTCGACCCTGGCTCGGCTTCCTGCTTCCCTCTCGACGATGCGCCGCCGGCGGACAAAGGCGCGGTCTCCGCTCGATCCGGGCCAAACTTCTGCCCGAAAAGAGTACCCTTTGTGAGGAACTCATGCGCCATGTAGCCGGCTAGCAGCCGATTCGGACAAACGGACTCCTCTGTTTTGGAAGCCGGCTTAGCCGCGACCTGAGGCTGAGCCGAGGCTGGACTCTTCGACGAATGATAAAACGGCTCTCTCTCTTTGCGCTTCCTCGACGCGCCAGGTGTTGGAATCCTATGAGAGTGGAGGTAACTCATCTTGCGGCCTCAGAGATGCCACGTCAGGATCGAGGCAAAATAAAAATACTGTAAATTGAAGTTCCTTCCAAGGGCAAAACAGTCGAAGCGCAAATGGCAGGCAATCCAAGGGCAAAAGAGTCAAATGGAAATTTCGAGTTTTCTTTTCCAAGAGACCGTCAAAGTCATCTTCTATTGGAGAAGCGACCGAAAAAACGTCCAGAAAAAGAGTTGAGGTAAGATAGTCAATATTGCGAAGTTAAAGGGTAAAAGCGCAAAAACAAAAAAACCTTTTTCCGCAGACAATTAATATATATATATATAGATTAGAAAGGGAAGAAGAAATAGAGGGTGGAGGAAAGGTAATTCAGATCCTGAAAAACTGAAATGGGATCCAAAAAGCGGTAATAAGAATCAGATAAAGCTTGTCAATAATATTTTATGGACGTAGGTTGGAGAGGCGACGGCGCTGCCTGGTGCCGGCGAGCTTAGAGCGGAGACGCTGAGAAGAAGAGGAGAAAGAGAGAGAGAGAGAGAGAGAGAGAGAGAGAGAGAGAGAGAGAGAGAGAGAGCATTAATGAACTTTAGGGGACGGGGCAGATGAATATAAAAGAAGATTGCAGTTTACATTTTATATACCTGGGAGGGTTTACTCTCGGATTGGACCCTCGTTTTTTTAATGAAATTACCATACTGCCACAGTTTGATTGTTGAATGGCGAAAAAGCCCTGGCCTTTTTGGTATAGAAATAATGTTTGCGTGTCGTCGCTATGCAAATGGTTCTGAATGTTGCACGTCCCTTGCTCGTGCGGGTCTGTGCAATTACTGCTGTAACCTTCGAAGCTTATCCTCCTCAGAAGCTGCTCGCAACCCCCATGTGGACCGTCCAGATTGGGGCCATTCCCCCGTACTTTCAGAGAGACAACAACTTGACTTAGAGAGAGTTCGTGTAATCAAACCACCGGTTTCTTCAATTCATTGTTTAAATTGTTGATATAATGATTATATCAAATTATTGCTTATGTAACTAACAATAAACAATTTTATTTATTTTGTACAAAATTATAAATTTAATTTTTTACTAAAATATTTAATGAGAATGAACAGACATTTTAAATGTGTATAATTTTTAGTAATTGTAATTTTTTTTATTAAGTTAAATTGAATGCAGCCTAATATGTGGTGTGAAAAGTATAACTTTTTTTTTTTAAAATGGAACACTAAAGTATCACTTTTATTATTAATTTTTAAATATATATATATATATATATATGCCGCATCCTAGTAATTCTCCACGCATCCAATCTATTCTATGAATTGCGAAGCTTCAAGGGCAACTCTAATCAAATAACACTTCAGTGCCCTGTAGATTCAGAAAATCATCACGGTCATCCAACGTGGTGTCTTTGTTGTGTTCTTATTTCTGTTAAAATAAAATGTTGTCTATCAAGCATGGATGCAATGGATCCTCCTAAAATCTCATATTATCCTGTTTCTAACACACTCTCCATTGTTTAGATGTAAATTCTCTTCATGATCACTTCTAAGTATTCATTTTGGAGCCATGTCGGTTTTCGGTTGGCATTGCTTACGGTGGCAGATGTTAATCCAACTGAAATTGCAATGTAAATTTTGCTTTGATAAAAAGCGACAAAAAGGCCAAAAACTACTGAATTTGATTAATCGTGATTTTCGGTCTTTATTTAATTAAATGGCAGAACTCCGTCCGAACCATCCACCTAAACCACCTGATAGACAAGTTTTAAGAATTACCTGTCAACAAAACATACGTGCGAGTTCAAGAAAAGTAAGATATTATGATCCCTCTAAACTCTAGAGGACATTAAAGACCCTGCTATTCCCTTTGAAAGACAGTAGGCAGTGGACTGGATGGTGATCATGGGATTGACTCCCACAGCACTGGGCAGAACGCTAGCATCACAAACAAAGAGGCCTTCTGCTTCCCAGCACTCCCCATTCCCATCGACCGCACCCTCTTTTTCATCCATCCCCATCCTGCAGCTGCCCATTTGGTGCGCGGAAAAGTAAGTAGTCCGTGCCCCTCCGGGTGCTGTAACCTCATCTAAAGACTCCTCCAGCTCCTTATCGTCAATCCCAGCACATTTTATCCTTTTGCCATCACTTCGGTGGGTGCCCACCTCGACTGCTCCTGCTGCTATTAGAATCCTCAGTGCCTGTCGCAGCCCAGCTCTTGCATTCTCTTCGTCCAATGCATCTAAATTATGAGTAATCCGCCCCTCCGCCTTAACTTCTCCCGATCCTCTATCCCTGATTATCACTATCAAGTGAGCGGTTCTCGCGTACTTCATCATTCTTTTCTTCATTCCAAGTCCAGACTCCCAAGGTGATATTGCAGCAAATGATGCCGGTCCTATTGCAGGAGTTTCAATGATGGCCCTCAACTTTGAGTCTTCCGACACCACCTTATGAACTGATGTGATTATTCCACCCTCATAGGCTTTCCCCGTGAACTCCGGATTTGATTCTGGGAAATATCCCCAGGCCATTAGAACAGAGTGGAGGTGAAGGTTCCGGCCGATATTTTTATTCTTCAATCCACTGGAGATCATTAAAGGTGGTGTGCAAAGAGCCCCGCATGCTGAAATTGTTACTCTGGCCTCAATTTGCAGTTTCATGCTGACATTGTTGTTTAGGGACTTTGCCAAAACTCCCAAACATTTCTTTCCTTTTTTGCTCCTTCCGCCCTTGTTCTTCTCCAGTATAAATCTTTCTGCCTTGCACCCTGTTAATATCACTGCGCCGTCTTTGACAGCATCAACCAGCCAAGTCGTATCAGTCCCTCTCTTCTCCCCTTTCGGGCAGCCGTACCCGCAAGATCCGCAGTAATGCTTCTCGGAGGAATTCCGGGGCACGGAAGCGACCTCAAGACCAAGATTCTCACACCCTTTACGCAACACTTGATTTTGAAACCCCTCCCTTACACATTCTCCCGTGACTCCAATCCTTTCACAAACAGTGTGCATTGCAGACGCATATTCAGGGCTCGCAAATAACCGGATTTTCTGATCCACAGCCCATTCTCGTAGCACATTCTCAGGTGTATTAATGCAAGCTGACCAGTTCACAGCGGATCCTCCTCCAACCGTTGATCCTGCCATGATCATAGTTTTGCCATCAACGGTTGTAAGCATTCCACCTGCTTCATACAGCTGATCTAACGAAGGGCCTTCCAAGCCGGAATAATCTGCAGCGGCAAAGTAGTTTCCCTTCTCAAGAACAATGACTTTGTAGCCTGAAGCTGCGAGAACAGCAGCAGCAACACCTCCGCCACAACCAGAGCCAACAATGACGACGTCGCATTTTATCTTGTATAGATTTTGTCCATGATCTTGCGTGACATTGAGGCCTTTCTTGGAGAGGGAGGTCAAGAGGGAAGACTCAGTTTCTTTCATAGTTTCTACCAGTCCTTTTTCGAGAGGGCTCTCTTTCGGAACTTGAGTTGGAGACTCATCTGTGTCTACCTGGTATCCAATGGCCTCCCATGCCGGATTGCTGCCATTTTCATCCACCTGCACGGAAACCTCCAAAATAATATTGAGACTTTCAAGAACTCCCAAGATATGCAATTTGCCATATTTTCCACTGATTGTGTCGGATTGGATCATGAAACTTGCTGTGACCAAAAGCTACACCTTTATTATCTAAATTGATTATAAAGTGAAGAAATTAACACTAGCAAAAGTAATACGACACAAAATTCAAGGACACAAGCTGATACTTCGGCTTCACCGTAGCGGGATTACTTGGGTTGTGGGCAGCGTCCCAGGCCCCGGGTGGCATTCATATGATGCAGTGACGTGTTCACCATTTTCACGATTTTATTTTATTATTTTATTATTTTTTATTTTTTGGAATTCCATGGAAGTTATTGCAATCAAATTTCCTCAGCTTCTTGAGACGTGAGTGGCAGCCTGCCATTAGATAGAGTGGACTCAAGATATATTATAATATAAAAAATTAATTATATTTAATTAAATTCACTATTTCTAAGTTAATCGCGAAAAACAACCCGAAAGGGAAATGAAACCTTTTTTGGGTGGTGGAGGGTTGTGATCGGCTCTAAATACTTGTTATAATCAGCTGCAAAGGGCAGGTAACTTTTGCATTTGAAATCTTAATGTATTGAAACTGACAGGATAATAATTGATCCTTGAAAATGGACATACTATAGGATAATATTAATTCTTAATTAGAATGTGCTGTTAGTGGCGCCGATTGAAGTTGAAAAATAATAAATGTAAAGGACAATAAAATAATCTGTCATGTCTTTCCACCTCACCTCAAAATGGGAAACAACTATGTGTACGCTAAAGCTTTGTGGTTCCACGCCAATTGTATTGTGATAAAACCTTTTGACTATTAAAAAACAGATACGATTTTTTTTTTTTCTTTTAGAAAGATGCGATTAATTAACATTATTACTAAGAATAGATGTGAGTAAATCCGGGTCAGTTTGATATTTATATTTAAATTAAATTATTATTAATAATTTAAATTTTTTTAAAATTATAACTAAATTAATATAATAATAAAATCAACCAAAATTTTATGAGTAATTATATATTAATTTGATCAATTCGATGATTTAAATTATATATATTGAAAATAAAATTATCATTTATATTTTTTTATGTTATCAATTTGCTCGATAATTTAAATTTCTAGTATAAATAATATCTATTTTCAACATAAATAACTGAATCTTTTTTTGGTGTAATTCATATCTCCATAAAATGAATTTTTATATTTTACTATTATAAGATGGTTTAGTTTAATTTTAACGATTTTTAAACTTTCAAAATCATACTGAACTATTGTATACGATTTGTATAAATTATAAACCATATTCCAACTGGTACCAACAATTTTGACAATTTATGTTTGATTTTGGTTAGATTGATCGAATTGAGAGGTTTAATGCACGCCCCAATTACCACAAATAACCAGTAAAATATTTATTAAAAAACCAGTAAAATAATTTGGGGAAATAAAATGGGTCATAACACAAATAAGTTTACGTAGATCTTGGAGTTTTTTTTTTTTTTTCGGTTTGTTGAAAAGAAAAATGGGAAAAGGGAGACTGCTCAGCGATGGTTATGGGAAGAAGAAAAAGAGATAGGAGGAAAAAAAAACAGAGAGAGAAGGACAAAAATAATCTGAAAAGTTTAGATTTGGTAAGTTAAATTAACTTAATTTTAAAAATAAGTAAAAATAAAAATTTTAGATTACTCAAGTATAATAATAATAATAATAATAATAATAATAATAATAATAAAGATTTGTGTAATAGTAAACATCGTAAATATTGATTTTTATGTATCATAAAAAAATATCATAAATATAGTAATTATCATGACATTGATAATTCCAACACCGAATTTAAACTGTACCCAGCACGTCAATTTCTATTGGTACAAGAAACGTAGCGGTGGGGCAGAACTATAATAAATAACACTTTGAGGGTCAGAAGGATATTAAAAGAGATGGGAGGACCGGGAACAGAAATCAGGAGCCTGGGTCAACCACAGTACATTGAAGAGTCTACATTAAATTTCCAAGGGACAACTATTTATAAGGATTGTGGCTATCCGACCTCCCGAAATTGGGTCTCAATTCATGGAAGTGCAAAAGAAGTCAATTGCATTTCGGCGTATAAGATTAAGAAATAGTCACTAAAATAAAGGAAATTCAAAGAAACGATTGCAAAGTAGGTAAGAAATTGAAAATGACAGGAAACAAGTATGTTTGGACTTACACCATCCAACGAGTCTTATGTTTTTGGCCACGGCACTTGGATCATCGATGAGAGAGGATATTTATGCATAAATAAATATGGATTTTTCCTATTCGGGGGGCCGAACACGACTAAATTATAAACTGAGCACAGAGATTGGCAGATTAAAGGAGGCACTTACCCGGGAAAAGAAATTGATGAGGCAGAGGATCTTGACATAAACGAAAACAATCTCAATCAGTGTCAAAAACCTGTGCCTGAACCAATTCTGCAGAACCTTCTCCCTCTTGTCCAAAGCCATGCTTGAAAAATTCTTTATGAAAGGCCATTTCTCATCAAAACAAAGCCACCCACAGATTAAAAATGTGCCAATCCTGGTGGATAGAGCCCATAACACCAACCTCACAAGAATCACTGATTCCTTTAAACCCCTCTTCACCACGGTATCTGCTACCTGAAAAGGTTTGACCAAGAAAAAAAAAACAAAAGAAAACCCAATATGATGATGAAACATCAGGCGGAGTGAGTTCTGACAAGTAAATGAAAATTAAATACTTGTGATCATTCCATAATCTGAGTCCAGTTGGAACCACAAATGGTTGAAACTCGAAGTTATACGGAAGGCAGCACTGATAAATTTTGTGGGTGGTTTGACCTTGTCAATAATTAAGCGTCTACATAAATGTTACGGAAAGAAAAGGACTAGAGAGGCAGAGTACCTCATCAGGAAAAGGAAATTGAGACCCAGAAACTTGATAGAAGGCCTGCACAGCCATGGTTGGTGGGTCCTCTTTGCCTTCAACAGAGTTCGATGACAGAGAAGGCCATATGGCCTCACATATACTAGCAAGTGATTTCATCTCATCTGAAGAGAAGCCATGGATGTTTTTGTTCTCTCTTCTTCCTCCCCTCAACAAAGGATGGCTCCCTTTTCTCATATTTCTCTCTCTTCTTCTCTCCCTCCCCTCACACCCTATTGCTCAGTTGTGCTATTAAAAATGCAGGGTAGGTACTCATTTAATTTCCTTTCTTAATTTTTCTATATCCTTTTTTGTATATAATTGCTCACACACACACACACACAAAAAAAAAAAAAAGAAAGTTATAACCTCGAGGATCAGTCTGGTTGCTATCTTGCCGATTATGACTTGAATCTTATGACCAAAAGTCAAGGCTTTTATGAATCCCCCAAGTAAATGACTTGCTTGTGATCACACTAGAGAAGTGTATGCTCGCAAAATATGACCAGAAGAAGGTTATTTATGTTTTAAAATCGTATGAGTATGAAATGAAAAAAATATATAATAATGAAAGATAAAAAAAAGAAATAAATTACTTGAAACAAAATCTTAACATTAAGTTTGAAATTATGATTCATCCACGTAAATATAATAAGTCATATTATTCTTACCATAAAAAAGAACTCCACTGAAAATTTCCTGACAATTAAGAATTCGTGTATTAGCTATGTGATTATGAAATTTCCATAATCATGCTTTTGGGTCCAAAAAAAAAACTTTATTTTATTGATTTTTAATGAAAAATGACATTATTTCCCTTGTAGTTTCCATAATTATATTAGTAGACGGTTCACCTAGGATTTCTCTTTTTTCTTTTTCCTTTTTCTGCGGGAAACTTGTTGTAAAATTTTCCTTCACAAATTGATGGGACCACGTGGACTTAACTCACCTTGCTTGTTAATTTTTTTTAACCCTGTTTTTTCCACCGTCTATGCTCATGTGTGGCTCTGAATACGTTTAATTGCTGACTTTTTGACTTTACCTTATTCAATGATATCAATAATACTGAAATTAATGCCAATGTTTTTATTTTTTACAATCAGTAAGTATTCGAAAATTAAAAAACATATGAATGACATGACAATTATAAATTATATCATTTTGTGTAAAAATTTGTTGTAATTAAAAAGTACCAAATATGACCTCTAAGTATAATTCAATGACTATTGAATTTAGAATTTAAATAACAAACTTAAGACCTTTCTGGTAATTAAATTTCTCTCATCCACCACAACATACAGAAAAAAAGCATCAAATGTCTAGGCATAATATCATGTCATTTCACCGGCTAATGAGTTTGGAATTGTAGTCTAAAGAAATTTCTTTTTTTTTTTTATAAATTAAAGAAAAAAAATCAAATTGGGGGTCGTTCCGAGCCCCACCTAAAATAAGGAAAAAGTTTTGGAAAATTAAATAAAGGAATGGAGCAGGGATGGGGAAAATTTTCATCCACTGACACATAAACCCTACTTTTATGCATATGCATGTGCATGGTACGTAAGTTTTTCAGTACTCATTTATTGTTAATGGATAGGCCATGGGATTCTAAATTCCAAAATTAAATAAAAATTCAAAAACAAATAAAGATTTTAGAATAGGCAGAGGGGGGAGCTGTTCCCTTGGGCTCTGAATTAGATACTGTCACATCGATTCCCATGTTGGGTTCAAAAATGGCGTGCAGATCAAAACCGTATTCTCACAACTATGCAACGTTAAAATTTGAAAGTTGACCACCAATAGGGGCAGGTTTTTCTTTTCTTTTCTTTTCTTTTCTTTTCTTTTCTTTTTTCCCGAGAAAGTAGCAATATTGATAAGTAAGTGTGCAATAGTGAGTGGATCCTCGCCAACAATTTAGCCGGAGTGGTGGTCTGGGTAACCATCTGCGAGCCCATAGACCTCATGGATAATTTCAATTTCTGACCATTTTTGCGTTACCGCTTGCTACTTCCTAATATAGTCTGGCAAAATCGTGGTTGCAAAAAGAAGAATCATAGTAAAATGTTTGATTATTTACCAAATCAATCATCCCTATTAATCACGCAAATCATTTGAATGAATATTCACATAATAATATTACACTTTAAACGAAAGTATTTTCTGTACACTTTTCAACATTAATTACAATTACATTATCGATATGATCCACGATAACTGATCAACTCCATAAAGGCATTTGTACAACCTTCCTTCCTTCCTTCTTAATGCATATTTTATCAATCATATATTACAAATGGCATTAATAGTGTGAGTTGTTATGCTAGAATCAATCTGTTATGTCTTATTTGGAACATCGATAAAAAAAAAAATGATTTATGAACATCAGTAATACGAGATTTTTTTCTTTTTTTTTTATCCAATCATGGTTAAACTGAAAAGGCAACCTTTTACGTGTGTCAAAAAAATTTAATAAAAGATTCTGTGATGTTGTGTTGTATGTCGTGTCCTCCTACTAGAACTTTTTTTTTTTTTAAAAAAAAAAGGCACTTACACAAGCAGAACCTATCTGGCAATTAAGTTTGACTTTGATACTTCAATACTTGGTGGGATTCTTTAGCTTTGACATCATACCATGATATCTGCTAATAGCAGTTAATATATTTATTTATTTATATATTTATTTTTGAAGATGTTGATAAAGAGCAGAAAAGAAAATTCCGGTGCCTCGACTTGAACCTGGGTTTCTCGGGCGAGAGCCGAGTATCCTAACCAACTAGAGTACAACGGAGAGAGTGAGTACTGTAGCTGAGAATTTCTGAATCATTACGAAACACCCTTTTGCCCTGCTTTGCTACAAGCATTGATGGGAATGCACTGCCTGATACGTGTAACTCTCTATCTCTCTCTCTTTCACTCGTTTTTTTTTTTTAATAATTTTTAATTTTTTTTTTTGTGGGTCAAAACTCTCTCTGGTTTTTTAATCGACGCCTGATACGTCAGACATGTAATTCATAATTAATTAGCTTTTTGGTTGTCAAATTGAGAGGCATGTCAAAATATGAACGTCTCGGGAAATTTTTAATTAGTAGCACCCTTGATTGTAGTTTAGTAGTTAAAATATTTAGTAGTATAATAATTATGAATTCAAATCTTCATTCGAAATTTAGTGAAAATAAATATATTTCTAATTTTACACAATTTTGAAATTTGTTGATAATTCTTGCCGAATGCTATTGAATGTGCTCTTTTCATATAACAGTTGAAATTATTATATAGTACAATTAACGTAATTTTTGTGACAAAATTACTACCCTCACTCCTCATTAATGCACTCACAAAGCTTATAATTGGTACAACATATGCCTTCATATTAACTACAGAATTTTCAAATATCATACATACTAGTCTAGGTCAATCAAACTATATATATATATATATATATATATATATATATCATACATAATAACTTATTCTTATAAATACACTAATAAATGTTTTGTTGGTAAAAATATATGTGCATAATTATTAAACATCTTCGATTAAATATCATGTTATATATACATATAACACATCTTTTTTAAACTTCATAATAAAATATTAAGCATAACAAAAATTATGTTGCAAATTTTCTAACATATATGTTGAAACGATATTAAATTTATTGAAAATATTTATATAGTATAGAAAATATTTACAATGTATAGAAATTTATTCCGTGTCGTATCATGCCATGTAGGATATAATACAGTTCAACAAATCAAAAATTCAAACATATCATCTTAGACGTCTGAAAAATGATTGAAGAATTTGGCAAAACTTGGTTCCGAATTCGTCACATTGGAAAGAACAGTTTCAACAGACAGGTACATAGTTATTCACAAAAGGAACTTTATTCACAACCTGTTTTCCATCGTGACACAAACGAGTTCATATATAAATTGCTTACCTAAACCAAAATACATCGGTTTTAACAACCTGGCAAGCTGTAATTAATACACTTTCCCCTTCATCAGCACAGTTACCATTCACTATCTCTGTCTGCTGTAGTATAATTCTACTTCCCAAATAAGCTTAATGCAGAAAGATACTAAGATATAACAAAGATTAGGCATCCCATGTTCTCCGCAGTAATGATCTCACAATAAATAACACTTCTTTGATCTCATCACACCACTCAATAGAATGCAAAACATAAACAGCAGAACAGAAGACGATGGAAGTCCACTTCTCTAGACCAAACCAACTGCTTGAAACAGTATCAAGTATTTATGACAAGTGCCTCCACAGTGCAGGACGATCCCTAGATATAAGGAGAACACGAGACGCCAAATAATCAAAAGTTGGGGAGTACAAGTCGTCTGGGCCAACAACATCTCTGACCTTTTGAGCACTACTATAGTCAGCACTGAGAGGCTGCAGTAATTCATCATTCAGGGCATCAAATACAAACAGTCCCTGACCACAGACACCCATAACAAGCTTTGAATTCCCCCAAACCTGTGTAATAGCTGAGTGATATGAGTGAGCATTAGAATCTGGCAAAGAGAAAGTGCTGGCCAGCCTTTGTTTGCGCAGAGAATACTGTTGCACCTGCGAACAGGGCTGTCTTTTATTGGCAGACCTTGTATTAGCACAACCAACATAGACGGTGTCTCCACGAGTGAACACTGAATGCACACTGACACCAATTTTTGGTATTTTAAGGCCTATACCAGATGGATGGCGAAAGTCTAAAACATTAATAAAATCAGGGGTGCAGAACACACCATCATTTCCTTCAGCTTCAGAAGAAGTTACCCTGCAATTGACAAATGAACTACCTGAGGCCTGGCAAGAACACTTATCATCTTCATGCATGCCCTTATTAAGCAGATTAAGCAATATAGAAGGCAATGTACGCTAACTCTAGGCACAGTCAATGAATAAGCAAATAAGGTAGTCATTTACTTGGCATCATTTCCTTCATCTTCAGAGACCAACTCAAAAGTCAATAATTAAATGGCTTAAGATGAGAAAGGTGGTGTTCGAGAGTTCAATTTTTTTGAGTAAAATTTTTGAATAGTTTAGCTTATTTTAGTTGGTTTTCTTACAAAAGAAATAGTTACAATTAGGAGACCAATATGTGAACAAAAGAAATACAGAATATGTAAGAACATCAAACAACTAGAAGCTACAAAGTCAAAGTTTCACCTTTGCCGAATGCCACCTCCTAATTCAGCATCTGTGTTGACCACATGCAAAGCTGAAATCTTTCTTCCAGACAAAGAGATGGATAACAATGATTGAGGGCTAAGGGAGTTCACATCCCACACTGAGATTGTTTCTGCTTCAGCTGTGACAATTTTTCCTCTATTTCTCCACTGCAAAGGGCTGGAGTAATCCATGGCTAATACAGGCTTCTGGACCTCCCATTTCATTATTTGTTCTCCATCACGGATATCAAAGATTTTTACCACCCTTTGAGAGCTGGCAGTTGACACAATGAGAGGTCCACATGGCTTATACCACCATTGTTGAGTTTCAGAAAATGGCATACTACACAAAGCATTTCTTCTATATGTAGCATTGTTGGGCAAGGGACAAAGCACTGTCCTCAAAGTGGTGGTTTCTCCATCCTCAGTATGAAAAGCACGCACATCTTTGCTATAAAAATCCCATGAGCAAAAACCCGAATCAAGAGCATTCCCAGCAGATGCGGCCACAACATATCTGCCTGAGCAGCCATCAGCACCAGGTGCACGGATTATCCAACAGTCTCTCCACATATTAGGTGAAACTCCTGTTGGGGGCTTGTACACAGCCTTTTCCTGAAAGGATATGAAACATTACTGGACTAGATAAATTTTTCAAAGGAGAAGCTATTACTTATAGTCACTTTATCCATCACTTGGTTTGCGATGCTGAAGACATGCATAATCTGTGGCTCAACTGGTAGACATGTTTGGAGTCAGAAAAACGGGCCTATCTATCCTTTGTCAAACAGAGAAGTGCTCATAATATGAGCAATATAAGCTCTCTTGAAGCACTCATAAGATTTGAGCAGCCAGATGATAATGGGAACATGATAAACAGCACGTAAAGATAAAATTTCAGAGGCAATGATCAAAGCCAAAAAAAAAAAGAAAAAAAAGTCCAAATCCACTCTTTAGCATAACAAATAGAGCCAGTATGTACCTCACAATTAGCAATATCGTAAAATGAGCATGACCCATTATCATGAGCAAGAACAACAGCCTCTCCCTCTGAGACGAACCAACCCCCTGTTGTATTTTTGGAACCTATTTCATTTACCTGATTGGTACAATTATCTTCAGTCTCTTCACCAACCACAATTGCATTTCTATTTTCCTCATCATCGAACTCATCAAGTGTCTCATCAGCTGTCAGAACAAGCTCCTCCTCACTCTTCCCATTCAACATCATTGAAGATTCATATTTTTCTGAAACTACAGTACCTTCAGTCTCCTGAACTTCACAAGAAGCAGAAACAGCGACTGCATCCTTCAATATTACCTTCTTATCCTCCTTACCAAGCAAAGCCACAAACTCAGGTGCTATTGAATTCTCTTCAATAGGGCTTAACAACTTCTGCCCTGTCTTGATCTCTCTACTTGATTCATTGACATTTATATTGTCATGATTCTGGGAACATCCTGATGACACCTTCATTGATGTTCGATTCCTAAGCAACCTATGATGCGGAAAGAGCCTTGCTTCAAGTTCCTCATTATTAAAAGCTTTAACTGAGACCTTCACATCATCCACTTTCTCACTTTCACACTTCTCGTCAATTTTGTTATCTCCAATATCAGTTCCACTTGTTCTCGATGAACCGACTGCATCATGTCCCATTGCCTTCTCAATGCCTGAAATCTTATCCTGAATATCTGAAAGAATACCCTTTGATGCGTCAGGATTATTCATATCCAGCATCTCCTTTGTTCTCTTAATATCTGATGCAATCCTCTTTACTTTCCCTTCTAGAAAAGCAAGCTTCTCGTGAAGCTTGCTTGGATATTTGACACCTACCTTACTGGTAACATTCCCTTCAACCAAGCGCATTTCTTTTGATTTCTCCAATACCTTAGTTTTGCTGCCAGATTGGTCACTACATTCTTTCGAGCAATCCATTTGTATCTCGGAACCAGATTTCTGTACGGTTAACTTATCCGATTTAACACCACTCGCAACTCTTGAGTCCGGTAACATGTCACCCACATCATCAGCCTCACTTAATTTTGTCGAATTTAAACTAAAGGTGACTTCTTTCTTACATATATCACGTGAAACCTTTAACCCAGTTAAATTCTTTTCACTTTCCTCCATTTTAATATCGCTTTCTTTGCAAGTTCTGCCCTTTTTAGCCGATTCAACTCCAAATCCACCATTCTCCTTACAATTCATAAAACCCCTAGCCCCAGTCTTCTTCCCAGCACTGGACACCAGTCGATGATCACCCTCTCCCCTAGAAACCCTAGAATCTCGAAGAACCCTAATGAACTCAGATGGGCTAGGGCTCCTACCTCTCGGCGCCGAAGGCATGGACCGCCGCATTCTCCTTTCACCGCCTTCACTTCCTGGGCCCACCGCAGCTGCCGCCGCCGCCGCCGCCTTGTCAACGCGCGGCACGGATCGGATTGCAGGCCTCTCTATACGAGAACTGGCCCTGGAGTTCTCCTTACCGGGAAGTGATCTTTTCATGGCGGAATTAGAGTGTTGTTGGCCGGGGACTGGAAGCGGAGAACTACTCTTGGTGGATTTCTGGGCGGGGGCGGATTTGGGTCCGGCGACACCGTTTCGGTCGCGCAGCCGGCGAGCAGCTGGGGCGGACATCGGGGCTTTTGCAAAAGGATTTAAATTAAAGATGTCTGAAGGGTTTTTAGAAATGGATGACTTTGTGAGATTGAATGTAATTTCAGACTTTTGGAGCTTTGGGTTGGGGTTTGGGCGGGACAAGAGTTTATTTTAAATTTTGAAATTTTTGGAGGGGATTTTCTTTTTAATTTTTATTTCTTTTCAGAATTAATGTGTATTTTATTCATTTTACACGACACAAATGCATTACACTTAAATATTCCGAATTCAAATTTCAATCAATATTAATTAATTTTTTTAAAAAAAAAATCCCAAACACACGGTTCGGTGTGATCGAGCTAACTCGGCCTTTCTTTTTGTAATTTTATGTATATATATATATTTTTATTATTTTTTAATTACGACATATATTTATCTGTTTAAATATGCAACGTAGAAATTATATTCTTTCTATTTTAATACTGGTTGAAGATGCTTCACATTAAAAAAATAAAAAGAGAACAAAGGAACGGGTAAATATTATGGTAGTTATTTATTTTAATACTAAAAATTATAAATTTAAATGTTTAAAAGAAAATATTTAATATAATTAATTAAATATATATATTTATAAAAATTAATTTTTTTTAATAGGGTATAATTTTTATCAATAAAATTAGATTTCTCATTTTAATGATAAAAAAAAAATTTGCATTTTTTCTCGTCAGTTAGATTCGGGTCTATTTCTGGTTTGGCCTACTTTTGAGAGTTGACCTGGCAATGGCTTCTCTAAGCTCTCCCGTATCTCTCACCCAGCCTTCCCAGCCTTCTACCACCGCTAATAAATGCCCAATCCCCAGACGTCCCCACGCAGTGGTGCCCAAGACAGCCCCTTTTCTCATATCTCCAACACCCCAGAAGTCTGCTAGAAGTAGAAACGGTGTCGTTTCAAGATCAGCTCTTGATGATGCCCCTGTTCTTGACCCGCTTCCTCCTCCACCCCCTGACAGTGAAGACAAAAGTCCGCTTATTGCCTCTCTGAAGCTCAAATTGCTGGTCTCTCTCTCTCTCTCGCGACAATTTATGAACTAGCGAAATTGTGATTCTGCCAGTGAACTCGTGAGCTGGGTGCCCCTTTTTTCTTTTTGTGTGTGTTTGGTTTTGGTTACTTTTCAATCGTCTGTTACTATCTGTCTGTTAAAACTAATGGGTTTTGATGGAATTGTTTGGGACTATTGTTGTGTGTTTTAACAGTCCGTTTGAACTGATAATTTTTATCGATTGGGAACTTCTTGGAATATTGTTATGCTGATATTGTTGATTCGGTCTACTGATATTGGGAACTGATATTTTTCCGTTTGGTTTCATTTCCTGTTCTTTCCCTCTGAATTGCTTTAATTTCTCCAGTTTTGCATATTTTCCATTTTTTTGTCAAAAAAAAATAAGGGGGAAAGAAGAAAACGTTCAGATGCTTACCATGTTATCCTTTAAGCTATATTGGCATGATTCAAACCCTTTGCTTTGTGAGAACGAGATGGTGAGACAGGTGCTTGTTTCACTTGTTGGGTAGCGTATTGGCACATTGAATGTATCTTGGCATCATGATTCGAGGGTCATCCCTTCTCAACTATCCAACTGATATGGTCATGTAATCTTTGCTGGTTAGCAAATCGCTATTGATTGATTTGGCATTCAATTGTGTGCCCAATAATTTTCCACCGCTGGCACAACTGCTAAGGCATATTTTCCTTTCAACGGAAGATGCTTGCCTATTCTCTCTATTTGCAGACTTGCAAATATTTCCTGTTGTTGCTTTACTTGTTTCAAATGTGAGGCATGGTGCTGTTAAAAATGTTTATTTCTGGCAATTAGAAAACCCTGAAGATGCATCTTTCACTTGTGAGATGGAAGTTTGTCAGATTGAAAGACAATTGTTGTTGATAAGGAATTGATGCCAAGGCTGCTAAGTAACCATTGACTAGAGATAGGGGTGCTTCTAACATTATGGTATGGAAAAAAATCCAAAATGCTCTCTAAGACTGAACAGAACAAATGAAGCCAAAAATGATAAAGGTTGAAACAAATGATTTGTATGTGATGATCCTTGAAAATTTTATCATAGTTCTCATAGTCCCAAATTTCAAACACATTTTCTTGAAAAAGTTGTCAAAACATAATATTTATGGTTGAGACTCAAATCTGCAGCAGCAGAAATGTTGATCTAGTCAGTAATTTTATGAGAGTACATAATATGATAGTTTTTTCTCCCCTTTTCCCATTTGCGACTCTAAACTAAACTTATGCATCGGGACTTTATCTTGAAGTTGATATGTGTGAGTGATCAAATGCAGGGTATTGTTTCTGGCCTAAATAGAGGTCTTGCTGCTAGTGAAGATGATCTACAGAAAGCAGACACTGCTGCAAAGGAGCTTGAGGGTGTGGGAGGACTAGTAGATCTCTCCCGTGACATTGATAAGTTACAGGGGAAATGGAAGCTGTTATATAGCAGTGCATTCTCATCTCGTACGCTAGGTGGAAGTCGCCCTGGACCTCCCACTGGAAGGCTTCTTCCCATAACTCTTGGCCAGGTGACCATGAGGATTTATCTGTGATTTGAATTTGAGGTCTAGAATACATTTTCACCGTTTGAGTGCAATCATTTTTTGACAATAATCACTTATACGGATGCACGATTCTTAGATCACTGTTATACATGGAATCAATAAATAGATGAGTGGTGGGTAGTCCACAGAAGATTGGCAACTCCGAGGATGTTGCCATCTGAGCTGCAGAAGTAAATTTCTCTACTCAAAGGGCTGACATTTATTATAGGAAGACTTACTAAAAAAGGAGAAAGAACCAACAATATAAGCACAGTTTGGGAACGTACATAAAAAATAAAATGCTATCTCCAAGAAGAGGAATAAGCAAGAGAGTCCCATATCATTAGTTTTGTCTAGTTTTGATCCATGCCATAGTCCTGCACTGCACGAGATGTGGTCTGCTATGAATTTCTTTTTGTGGTTTTCCTCCTTCTAAATCTATAGTCAGTTTTGCAATTAGGTATTTCAACGAATTGACACATTAAGCAAAGATTTTGACAATATTGTGGAGCTTGAGTTAGGTGCTCCGTGGCCTCTGCCACCATTGGAATTGACTGCTACATTGGCCCACAAATTTGAACTGATCGGTTGGTGCTCTTACACTGATTTGTCATGGTCTATTTTGTTATCTTTGTGCAGATGTTGTTGCTGTTTATTTCTTAATTTTGTTGCATTTAATTTGGTTGTATTAAATAGGGTCTGCAAAGATTAAGATAACATTTGAGAAAACAACTATAAAGACAATGGGAAATTTATCACAACTTCCACCCTTGGAGGTGCCACGAATTCCTGATGCATTAAGGCCACCATCTAATACTGGATCCGGTGAATTTGAAGTTACCTACCTTGATGCTGACACCCGTATCACCAGAGGAGATAGAGGCGAGCTAAGGGTCTTTTTAATCACATAATTTCTTTCTGTGATAGATGAATTTGAAATTGAATGCCTTTTGCATACAAATCTGCTTCTCTCTCTCCCTCTCTCTCTCTCTCTCTCTCTCTCTCTCTCTGTATGTTATTTTCAAACTTGAACTTCTGTGTGCATACTTAGATCTGTATTGTAGAAAGCAAGAACTCAAAGGGCCACCTGAGCTGCTTCTGCACGTAAAGAATCGCAAATTGACAATGTTGTACTTTACCTGCACGATGCACTTGCTCCTTTTGTTAATAATGTTGTACCAGTATTTTTGTTGGTTCGGGTCTGGTGTGTGTTCGAAGTATTCATTGGGCCAATGCGGTGTGTCTGACCCCACTAAGACAGACACTTCTTAGAAGGTTTCTGATCCCCGTCCTTAATCTGGGTTTTGAATATAATGATTTTAGGTTGAAACCTTGTGAAAGATCTGTCCAAAAAAATAGAAAAGATCTTAAACACCCGGTGTTCTCATCAGAACTTCTTCCTTGATCTAAAGCCATCACGGTAGACAGATTTTTTTTATTACAAGGGAGGCCAAGAAGACCAAGAAAGAAGAACAAGGTCACTGAAATTCAAATACAAAACTAAGAGATTTTAACTGAAGTATCTTAATCAGTTAGTACTAAATGTACATGCAGCTCAAGGCAAATAGATTGAAGATTATACTGGATGAATATGTGGTTGTCTCCTATTTGGCTTAACGCTTCAGTGCCACATCCAATGATCATTAACCAACAACCAACAAGGTGCCTTGAGCTTTTCCCTCATGCTGGGACAACACCAATCACATGTCAATTTCAAATTAGAGGATATGAAAATATTCAATCTATCCAAGAAAGAGAGAGAGAGAGTCTTCAACCAGAACATGAAAAAAGGGCAAAAAAGGTACTTCGACATGAAAAATACAGATAACCATAACTCAATCATGGGCTGGGCTAAAACACTTCCATTACTTCTTTCTTTAACGGGAGAAAACAGGCCTTATCGCCTCCGGCTCTGAGAATCGTCCTCGCGAAAAATAGACGTTGGAAACCATAACGGCTATATTCCAGTTTAAAGTTTGAAAAACTTCAAAAATCCAGAAGTTAAATATATGAGATGCCATTCTCGCACTTGCGACGTGGGGTTAAATTTTTTTCTTTTAATTAAGCTTGGATAAATTCCGAAATTTGAATTTAAAAAGGAAAAAAAAACATTTCAAGTGATTTTTATAAAAAATTTCGTGACAAAAAAATGTGATGTAATATTTAAAATTATATTTTCAGCTACATATTTACAATACGGATGCCATTCATACAGATTGCACGTGCCCAAAACATATGGAATTGTAGTAAAAAATCACCAAAAACGTTTTATTTCAAATGGTATTATGGTTTTGGGTAAAATTTTTGCGTCAAAATATGTGTCATTAATGAGAAAATCTCCATTTTCACTCCAATTTTGTGTCCTTTTTCCCATTTCCAAGAACACTCTTTCCCTGTCTCTCCATCAACCTTCTTCCTAAAATCTACCCTCTGCTTTGTTCTGAGGTCAGCTCTGGTCTTCGAAGTTTGATTCACTCGCGCAAATCCTGCAATTCAGATAACCCAAAAGGGGGCCTTTTAGTATTCAAGATCGAACATTTAATTCTCAAAAGCTTCCAATCTATTCGGTATTTAAGATGCCCCCTACTCCATCTTCTTCTAAACTAAACCAAACCCACAACACAATGAAGACTCCTCAGTCGAAGCAGCGTATCAATTTCACTTCATCCAGAACCCCAAACCCCAATTCAGCACTCAAAGAAACCACCCAGGGAGACCACCCCATTGAGGTTATTGGCAGAATAAGGGATTATCAGGACAAGAAAGAAAAACCCATTTCGATCTTGCAAGTGAATCCTGATAATCAGACTCTACGCGTTCGGGCAGATATTGGGTACCGAGATTTCACTCTTGATGGGGTTTCATTCTCTGAGGAAGAAGACCTTGATGCCTTCTACAAGAAGTTTGTGGAGTCCAGGATCAATGGTGTCAAGTTGGGTGCTAAATGCACCATAATGATGTATGGGCCGACGGGTTCTGGCAAGAGCCACACCATGTTTGGGTGCTCAAAGCAGCCTGGGATCGTTTACCGGTCTTTGAGGGACATATTGGGGGATGGGGAAGAGGGAAGTGATGGGAAGAGATTGAGGGTTGGTACTTTTGTGCAAGTGACAGTTTTGGAGATATACAACGAGGAGATATATGATCTTTTGTCAAGTAATGGTGGGGGTGGACTTGGTATTGGGTGGCCCAGAGGCGGAAGTGGATCCAAGGTAATGTTAATTTACATTTTCGATTGCGTTCTTCAATTAATTTTAGATGTGTTTAGCGATGTTCCGTGTTCATTGCCCTTGTAGTTACTTAGCTGGCCTTTTTGGTGGTCGTGTTCGTGGACTTTGGAGTTTTTTTTTTTTTTTTGAGTTTAAGGAAATATCAATCTGGTTATGATTTCTGGTTGACATATCCTGCCATTTAAGTAAGAATTGAATCAGGGTAAATCTTTCCTAAGATGATTAAAAAAAAAAAAAAAGCAGGCTGTTTGTTTTATCAGAAGAAACAATCAGAAAAAGAATGCGTTATGAAGTGAGCTTTGTTTCAACATGTTTCCTTTGTTGGACTAAAATCATACCTGTGTGTGTGGGAGTCCAGTTAATGCGAATCTTGAAGCAGCATTAGTTTATTTGAACGAGGACAAAATTGCTAGTGCTATATGGAGTATTTCACCATACAATAATATGTTGTAGACTAACAAATCACCCCTGTTTTTCTTATAAAAACATTTAATCAGGCCAATCTGTTTAATCTGTCTCCTCATGTTGATTTTCTGGAGCTATGATTCTGCCATACTACGACCTTGTGATCTGCATTTGCAGGTAAGACTTGAAGTGATGGGAAAGAAGGCAAAAAATGCAAGTTATATATCTGGAACCGAAGCTGGCAAAGTTTTGAAAGAGATTCAGAAGGTGGAGAAGAGAAGGATAGTCAAGAGCACACTTTGCAATGACCGAAGTTCTAGGAGCCACTGCATGGTGCTCTTTTTTTTTCTGCATTTAAATGGGATGATAATTCTATAGTCCTTTCACTATCTGAATTGGCCTCATCTTTTAGTTCTTCATGCAGATAATCCTTGATGTCCCAACAGTAGGAGGAAGGCTTATGCTTGTCGACATGGCAGGATCAGAAAATGTTGAACAGGCAGGCCAAAATGGTTTTGAGGCTAAGATGCAGGTAAAGTTGGCAAAACTCTTTCTGCAATCCCTATCTATCTATCTATCTATCTATCTATCTATCTATATATACATAATAATAATTATTATTATTTCTGTTTGCCTTCATTACTCCGTGCTACCTAGATTTCTTTTACCATTATAATCCTAACATGAAGAGCAAAAACTGACTTGGTGCCTCTGATGAAATAACAGACAGCAAAGATCAACCAAGGAAATATAGCATTGAAGAGAGTGGTTGAATCTATTGCTAATGGAGATTCTCATGTGCCCTTCAGAGACAGCAAGTTGACTATGCTGCTCCAGGTACCTCTTGTTGATGAGTTGTCAGTTGTGGTAGCCTCTGACTATTTCTTTTCAACTATATTTATGAGATTTTCCTTTTCTTCATCAGGATTCTTTTGAGGATAACAAATCAAAAATTTTGATGATCCTATGTGCGAGCCCTGACCCAAAGGAAATACACAAGACAATCTGCACCCTTGAATATGGAGCAAAAGCCAAGTGTATTCTTCGTGGCCCTCCCACGCCAATTAAGAATAAAATCAGCTCTGAGGATTCTTCTGAAGTTCTTTTGGGATCCAGGATAGCAGCCATGGACCATTTTATATCTAAGCTTCAAATGGAGAATAAGCTTAGAGAGAAAGAGAGAAATAAGGCTCATGAACAGTTAATGAAAAAGGAAGAAGAAGTCGCTGCGCTGAGGGCACTTATTGAAGGGAAAGGACATCCAGCAAATGAAGAAGAAATCAACTTAAAAGTGAATGAGCGGACAATGATGCTGAAAGTTGAGCTGGAAAAGAAGCTAGAGGAGTGCCGGAGAATGGCTGAAGAGTTTGTTGAATTGGAGAGGAGGAGAATGGAAGAGAGGATACTGCAACAACAGCAGGAGGTCGAAATGTTGAGGAAGCGCTTGGAAGAAATTGAATTTGAGCTATGTCAGTCAAGAGATGAAAATGGCGCTGTGAGTGGGTCAAGGGATATGGATGGAAGTGGCTTTGTCAGAAAGCTGCTGGGAGTTTATGCTGATGAGGAGCCAGGGATGGTAAAATCAATGGATTTGGACATGGGTGAGCAGGAATCATTTGTCCATGATGTGAAAGATATAGCCACGAATTCTCGTCAACAAGGAATTATTGACAACACCCAAGGTGTTGGAATTTGTCCTAATTCATGTGTGTCCAATCAGGCAGCTGATTATGACGTTTTTGGGTCAAGGTATGGTGATAGAGTATCCTTAAGCACGGTCTTTGAGGAAGAAGAAGAAGTAGATGATGAGGAGGAACACGAAGACAAAGTGGAAGATGAAGAAGTGGAGAAAAAAGTTGTAGAGGTTAAAAGGGTTGTTGATGAGCCTAGCTCTGGAGCCAATTTCATTGCAGGATCGTTGGCTCTTCAGAATTCTGAGACACCTAATCTGTCTAAGATCAATTCAGGGGAAGAAAGTAGAAGACACCGGATACAAAACATTTTCACACTCTGTGGGAACTATAGAGAGCTTTCTCGAGAAATGAGAACCCCAGTTCCTGCGGACAAAGAAAACTCACAACTCCAAAAGCCTAAGACGCCAACAGTAGTAGAATCTGGGGAAGTTTTGCCTGACATGATGGGAGTGGATTCAAAGGAGATCCAGTGTTTGATGACTCATGTCCCATTGAGCCCTTTGCTACTGACTCCCATAGAGAACAAGCTGCCACCGGGCTCAAATCCGTGCACTGACTCTCATAGAGAACAAGCTGCCACTGGTGGAGCCTGTTGCTACTGACTCCCAAAGAGCACTAGCTGCCACTGAGCTACTCGAAGGAGTAGCTCCACACATAAGTACTACTCCTTTCATTACTCTTAGAAGACACTAAGAAGCAATGGTATGCATATGCACTCCATTTGCTTCACTGGTGTTTAATGCAAACTTTGTTGGTATTTGAAGTGACTCCCCCGGTAATGTATTGCAACTGTGTATTATATTGTCCACAAAATGCTTGCGAGATTCTCTGCTAACAACGCTGTACCTCTTGATTTCGCCGTCTGCTAGCAATGCCACTCACGTGTGACTGGTTGTCGAAGGCAAACGCTGAAACTAAATGGGTGAAAAAGGCTATAAAGATAAAAATGGAAGAATAATTAGGAAGTGGACGGAAGGTGATTCCAACATCATTTGACCGTGAAAAATGGAAAAAATACAAAGGAATGGCATTCTCTGTGTTGCAACAAGTTGAAACCATGACCATGCCCAGAAGACAACCAAAAGAATTCCTTTCATGTTGTGAAGACCCATCTCGAACCACGTCTATGTTACTGCAAGGGAAAAATGCAAAGCAACTGTGCACACCGAAATGGGTGATTGTAATTTCTAAAAGTCTCTTCCTACGTTTGTATAGTGACAAAAGGAATTTGGCAATTTTAGTTGATAGACTTGGCCAATTGGGATCTATTTCACCATTGGACGCAAGCGAAAATGAGGAAACTAATGAAAATGGGGATGCCGACCAAGCTATATTATTAGCAGATGGTAGCAAAGTTTGAATACAGTTAAATAATCAACTGCTTGGACTAACCAAAGTCTATTTGCTCCCCATTCTCGTCTTCAAAAATACACAGTAAGGTTGTGTTTTGGAGCAATTTTTTTTCTCTGTGAGAAAAGGAATTCTTGATCAAGGTCTCAATGTTTGTCCTTTTTTGCCAACATTATGCTGAATTGTGGAGAATCTCTCTGCTTCTTATGTGATGATTCCTCTGAGAATATAGGAACCTGGGGTATTCAATGGGGGGCTGGTCTGATTGCCATCTGAGTTCTCTTCAACCGATGGGGTTAGATTGTTCTGGCGAGAACAAGAAGAAAAAATGGTCCTCTCCTTCTGTGGTAAGATGGAATTTATGGCTAGAGGGCCTCGAAACTATAGTGTTCCAGGACACATTGTAAATTGGATTGAGGGTTTTTTCTTTTTTTGTTAACCTTACTCGATTATGCAGGTGGACAACGGCCAGGGATGTACATTCCCCCTGTGACAATAGTCAATTAGCTATTGTGGATTGCGTTAAAGAATGTGGAGTAGCTTCGAAAGTTAGTGACGTAAACCCCGAGGCATTTTTAATATGTAAGGTCCACGTGTCGACTTATCTCTGACCTTTTGTTTTACTTACAAAATTGGCCCTAGAGAGATTTGCCTTTTAATTGTTGCTCATTTGACCACCAGGTCAAGGCCAATAAGACGACTAATCAACCATAAATTACGTATTTATTATATTTATTCATTTTTTAAATATAATATACACATAATTTTACATCATACAAACTCAATTTATCATTATTTTTGCTTTTAATCGGGTACCATTTAAGTTTTTTTTTTATTTACATTAAAACTAACTTTGATTCAATTATTAGGCAAGTATGATTATAAAATACTCGAAAATAAGTGTCGACGTGTACAGGACTATATATTGTAGCATGATACATTAACTGGCAATCCTAAACATGATGAAATGCGTATAAATGTTCATTTTGGAGGGGCCAAATGAAATTCAAGGGACAGCTAATTAATGAATTGATAAAATGGAAAGATTACTGCATATGTAACTTGAAAATTACGTATTGATTACAGCGCTTTTTGTAAAAATGTCAAATGGAACGCCTTTTTTGTAATTAGTAAACAAATGCAGTATGGTATTGGATCTGAAGTTTTACAGTAAACGCAAATCTTTGCATTGTAATTAGGACTAGTTCTCATCGATCGTCATTTTCAGGCCTATAGCTGTCGTACTCATTGCAATCTCTATGAGTCTTTGATCCTAAAGAGTAGAAGATGCATTAGACAAGGAAGACTGCGTAAACAGGATTGCTGCTATTGTCTATTCCAATCTGGCAATGTGAGAAATGCCAATGAATTGAACAAAACCTTCAGCCATAATTATGCATTGCGTTGCACTCCCAAGTCAATTCTTACTACGACCCCTTTCTGCACGTTTGTCTGTGTTTCCCAGCGAGAAAAGATTCAGGTAGTAATTGAAGAACAAACTGAATTAAGAGCAACATACAGAGGATTACGTTTAGCCTCTGGTTTAAATTACAGCATCTGATTTTTTATTTTTTTTCATCCTTCCGCACTTGCTTCCAAAACTGAAGTTAGATGGTTTGCAGTGTTCTTCCTTCCATGCCCAGATGGAGACCCTTCAGGTCCTTGATCTGCGAAAGGAAATGCCTCGCTGGAAAGGTTTTGTTCCTTTGATCTCGATTTTCTTGATGACCCCTTGGACTTTCTCCCATGGGAATGTTTTGGAATGGAGGGCTGATCGCGCACGGGTGATTCTGTACCCTGCCGCGGACTCTGACGCCGTCTTGAGCTTCTGATGCTGCCTGAAGCATCTTGATCTTTAGTCGGAGAGTCCGGTGAAACGTTCAAAGAGCGGTGACGCCTGGAATGTTTTGGCGTGCCAGAGCTCTTCCGAGAAGGGGAATCCAGGGGCGAGCCGGTGCCATTTGACAGGTGCCGTGACCTATGTGTCTTCTTTCCTCTGCTGCTCGTATCTACTAGAGAAAAACAACGCCTGTTAATGAAGTGTTACATCTGTTCATTGAATTTGCGTGCTATCTCCAGGCAGCTCATATAATTATACTAATTGCTGAAAGCATTATCATTTACCACTATCTTAACCCATGATATTTAATAGAGTAAGAGGCATGAAGCTAAGAAAATCAAATCAAGTACACCTTCTGAGGGCAGACGTGTTGAATGGTTCACTCCTTCTGCAGAATTTAAAGGCCCGCTTGAGTTTTCTGCTGGAGCTTTAAACTCATTCATCTGTAAGTCAGTAAATACCGACAATCAACCATATTTGTATTTGTAGGGTAGAAATATGCTTCGAACAATTATATTAGTTTGTTCAAGGGGTTGGCTAGGTATCATTGTTTGGTTTATGATCTACTTTTCATCACTTCTCTTTTCATCTCAAGATGAATGGTGTGATGGGGATAGCCGACCATGTTAGACAGGATATGGCATGATGAGATGTTAAATGGGTTATGGTGATTGCTAGCTACAGAGAAGAGATCGATCAAGTACTGGGATTGATGATAATAAACATACAGGGCAAAGAAAGAAAAATGAGTGGCATACCCAACTCGGCCTACTAGCATCCGGACCGTCTAATCCAATGTGTGCAACATGCTTTACATCTGTCGGATAACCAATTTGCATTTCTGGTTCTTTTTCTTCTGCAACATTGGAGGCAATATGAAAAAATTATGGGATTTCTGTTTTTCGAATGTTAACAAATGCCAGGGATCTAACACGCTAGCCATTCCTTAAAGAGGCACACTTTAGACCCCACGTTGAAAGGGTGTGGGAAAATTGTTAAATGCAGTTTCAATTCTGCTTTGAATTAACTCATCTTGAAAAATGAAAATTGTACATACCAAACATTTGAGAAATGGATCTTAGACTTCGTAACAGACCCTTCACTTTTGTCCCCATTTTGCGTAAGCTAAGCTATGCGCACCAGAAACAACCTTCCGCTGCTGCTCGTTCAAATGAGGCTTAATCGTGCACCTCTAGAACGGGGAGAAGCGAAGAAAACATACAGCAAAGGCTTCTGGAAAAGAGAGAAAAAAAGGGTATCTCATCAAGTCATATGGCAACCAAAAGAAGCACTCACATTTTTTTTGAATTGAGCGAGGGATTCATCTTTTGCAATTCTATTGCATCACAAAGATTTTTTTTTTCTTTTTTCTGCAAGAAAAAGAAAAGGGAATTTCCATAAACAAAGCGCACCTTCAAAAGAAGCAAAGTCAAGACAATGCGGCAATGACTCTTGCAATGGCATGCAAACGTTCACATCAAATATTCTATGATCATAACAACATTCTTAAACTGCAAGAAGACGGTGTTAGTCATTGAGGCTCCTCCCTATTTATCCGTTGGAAAAAATCAATATTGGAAGAGAAACATGCAACAGTAATTGCAAAAGACAAGAATTGACTGATGCAAAAAAATGTCTTTGCTCTAGCAATTCCTGATTGATGTTCACACCCCAATCAAGAAAAGAAGAGGGAGACTGTCGATTTGGAACATCTCAAATTTTTCCTATTAGTGACACATGATTTTTGTTTGACAGCCGGGTGGCGACGCGTTTTCCATTCCGGTGGAGGCTCAATCGAAACCATTAGATGGCCTATTTTTCAGAGCATAGCCTAAAATTGGGTGGCTCTCCTCTAACCGTATTTGGACGAGGGCGGCAAAGGAAGTTGAAGAAAAATAGAGGTTTCTAAAATAATAGCCAACGTTGTCTAATACAGGTTATCAAAGCTGCCAGCATTTCAGCCATAGCCCTCTCATTGCCCCTTAGAAGATTCGTGCTAGACTTGCCAGAGATTCACTCGTTCCACGAACTTGTTAGAAGGAAAATTCTTCCGCGAAATTGGCACATTAAAATAGTTATGGGCCTAGCCAATTAGTAAAAATCTTTCATGTCTATTAAAAACAATTTACATATGTAAAAAAAAAAAAAAAAATTACGAGACTCACAAACAGATTCGATGCAGTTTTATTATTTAGAAGCATAAGCTTTGCTATGTGCTGCCTGCCTTCTCATAATAAGAATTTCTTGGAGATGGAACATTTTCATTGTTCGCTACGGTAGCAATTTTATTTCTTAGCACATATGTTATCAGGATTATGCGCATCTTGGAACCGCTGGCTACATGTAGAAAGTATAAGCATGTGGGTTTTGGTCATTAAAACCTTCTTTTTTATTTTTTATTTATTTTCTAATTTTGTGATGGAGTAAAACTTGGATGAGTCCCATTAAGGCTTGAATTGGAGATATCAACAACCATCGAATCTGATATTAGAGCCGCGGTCCGACGTCTAGTTGGTTGTCACTGGACGTGCATCCACCAACTATTATAATTTGTTTTCTTCATTAAACTCACCTCGTTTATGCTCGTCTGGGTCACAATTTACAACAGAAAATTATCGTTCACTAACTTCTTTTCGATGGTATTCTTACATTTTTGTGAGTGTGGGAAATGAAGCTGCAAATTCACAGTTTCTCGAGATGGAGTGTCTTTCTCAGGATGAAATCTCCTTTCGGATTCAATTTCTTGCGGAAGAACTAGTTCCGATAGCTACCACATGGAGAAACCTGGAACCCCCTTCTAATGGAATTGAGAACGCACATAATCATCTCAAAGAATGAGATTTTCCGTTCGTAATGCGTTATTTTTTTATCAACACAATAATCACGGTGGACAGATCATCGTCTACTTCCAATTTAAATGTTGCATTGTCGAGGAAAGAAAAGAAGAAAATCAAGCTCTCTGTTGCAAGGGTAATCCTGCATTGGCCTGATTATTCGCATTTCAGGCATTTAAATAATATGCAAAACAGAACAATGGCAAGCTAACTCGCCACTCGCAACTCGTTTAAATGGGTGATACCACAGTGAGGACATTGAACAAGAATTCCAAACCAAACCATACGATCAGAACAAGATGGCTGAAAGCAGAATAATTTGAAGTTAAAATGCTGAAAAACAACGTTGCGAGAGGCATTAAAACGAGTAGAAGGCAAAAGGTTGAGTAGAGAGCACTGCTAAGCAGAGAGCACTGCAAGTGGATAGATTTTTCAACTTTTTTAAGTTTCTGAGGCCGCAACATCAAGAACGAAAAGAATCAGAAACCAGGCCACACATCCAAAAGACGTCTTCCCCTAGGATGCTTTGATATCATCCATACCAACACTAGCCTGCATCAAGAAAGTGCAATTGATGAATTACAGATTAAAAGGCAAAATTTCATGACCATAGTAACAAAATAATTTTGGGACTTGGTGGAATAGAAGTTTGCACCAGCCCATTACACTCGACAGAATTGCAGTGCACAAGAAAAAGATCAGGATCATACACAGGAATATAGAAATTGATTCGCTATCTACGTCATAGCCTACCTCCCTTAGCCTTCACATTTGTCTTAATCTAAGGTGGAAAATATATCCAATCCTAAACCACGAGTAAGCATTTACGGAAATCAAGGATCTCAAACCAAGTCATTCTGTTCCTTAAAAACCTTACCAAGAACTTGTGATTTTCTTCTAGAAATGGAGAGAAGGTTGTACAAAATTTCTCCATGTCAGCACCAACATCACCTGAGCCAGAAATCACTTCCATGAACTTCTTCCTATCAGGAGCAAGCTTCATGGCAACCTGAAATCCAGTATCAAAAATAAGTCTTTAAGAACTAACACAATGGATCAGCAGTATTATAAAATTCCTTTCATGGCTTTAACTGCTGTTCTGTAATGAAATCTTTTCTTGTGGAACCTTCCCCACACATGAAAAGGAAAAAAATTAAAATAAATGAGGGAACTCTAAAAGTAAACAGATGCTCCCTTGTCATGAATGTATCAGTATCTTCATGAAAACCACAAAATTAGGAAAGAAAATGATTAGACATCTAATCGATTGGACAGGCAAGTAATATGAAGCATAAAAAATTTAGATGTGACAAAAGGAGTCAGAAAGGAGGAAATTTTTGGAAAAAGATCAAATTAAATCAAGATTCCATACAGCTCTAACTCATGTAAAGAAGCATTTCGAACTTGAAGATACTGGGCTTCACAGACATTACCTTGAAACTTGAACTAGCAAGCCAGCCATGAAACTTTTTTAGTGTCTTGCCATAGGAATCTGTACAGGCTTGTGACATTGCCCAATCTGGATGGGCAAGTAAGTTGTGGAACAGTTCCACCAGGAAGTCCATTGCTCTGAGGAGTGGTAAAACAATTCACAGAAATTGTAAGAGGACTTATAGTGAATTCTTTAATCATAAACAGAGACACAAATAATTATCAATTACTCGTCACCAGATTGACTACGATTTCAATTTCACCAAGATCGTATAACTTTCAAAAGTTTCAGGTCAGCACATGTTTTTCTGGTTCAATCACCTAAACATTTCATGAAGTCAACAACATTCCCTTCTTCTTCTAGTACCATTTCATACATTATCTTGTGTACTTCTTAATACTTCAAGACTTCAAAAACCATGCACTGATGCAATTCCACGAAACATTCCAAAATAATCTCAAATACGAGACATTATCCTAGGGGACCAAATATCCATAGCTTTAAATTTATCTTTTTTAATTTTTAAGTCTTTAAGCCTCTTTGATGCAAACACCATATCGTAAAACAACTATTTCAAAAAATTCCTACCCGATCACATATGACAAAACAAAATTTACTTAATTAAAACAATATACAATCGCACAACCAACCAACTGAAATCAAAGAGAAGAAGATTACCTGGTTAGCCAAAGAAGACCGTTGGTACAACTAGAGGATGATTGGGCCGTTTTGGCCTGAATCTCCTCTTGAACCATGGAGTACAAGTGGTTGTATTTAGATGGATCTGTCAAGTACTTAGATTCCAACCTCTACACCGTGAAATTCAAAATCAAACAACAGCGCATCGATCACAGAAAATCCAGAATGAATTAAACACAATTTTTTCCTTCAATAAAAAAACAATGTTACCGAAATGTTGCCGCCGATATCGGTTTTGACAAGGGCCATGGCTGCCCCAAACTTATCTGGTCAAAAAAATTAATAATAAAAAAAACAACAAAAGAGCAGTTTAATCGGTGCCAAATTGACGATCAGCAGCTCAATTATTGTCCAAGAAAAATGCAAAACAAGGAAAGAAAAATCGGAGATTTTCTAGTTAAAATGCAAAACAAGAAGACGAACCAATAACGGGCAAAATCAATTTGCAGCAGTCCAGGAAAGGCTTAGCCAACATCTCGCCTTGCACCGACTTGATAAGCTTCATTCCTTCCAGTGATGGTGTAAACACTGTCCCTTGCCCCTCCATTTTTTTTTTTTTTTGTTCACCTCTTCCCCGCAAAACAACTTCGATTCACTTCACTGCAACCAATCACATCAACATTAATCGACGGATCAAATTAAAACCGAACGAGAAGAAGAGAAGAGAATACAATCCAGTCAGGTTACCTGAAGGAAGGAGGGATATCAGATCAAGATATGCGGAATGTGAGATGAAAAGAAATTAAATGGATTGGTTTCGATTGCAATTCAGAAGAAAGGAGGCCGAATATAAAGGAAACCGCCCCCCCCCCCGGCTCCCTTTTTCTGTTTTTGGTCGGATAATCGGATTCTAGTAAGTGGACGGATCCGGACCTGATTGGAAAGCCGGAAAATTTGGGAAAATAAAGAATAAAGAACAAAGAGGAAAGAAAATTGGTCTTCGTAGTCGCTGTCGGTTACTTGATAGCAACAGCCTCTGGTAACGTGGAATTCGGTAACGGACGCTCGTCCGAATCCACGAAGTACTATTCGATATTACTTTTTTAATCTCACTGAAACATTCTTCTTTTTGTTTTTAATTAAAAAATTTATTAAATTATAAATTACATTTATTTTTTTAAAAAAATTTTCATCAATTAAATCGTTCAGTTGACAGCTGTTTTTTTTTTTTGAAATAGTTAATATTTTGTATATTATATAAAAATAATAAAATTTTATAAAAAATAAAATTTAAGTGTATATATATATAAGTATTTTTAATAAAATAGTATAAATATATATATATATTTTAAAATAAAAAAATTTTTGAGTAAAAATTTGTGTAATTTATTGGATACCGTTCAAATCAATCAAATTGAATAATTTTTTTATTATTTTTTATTTTAGTTTGTTTTTCTAAGTAAATTGAATTGAATTGAATTTATGCTTAAATTATTAATTTTTTGATTTGACTATCAATCTGGTGTAATTTACGGTTATTAGTATCAAAATGAATAGTTTTTTCTATTTTTCTGACGGCGAATAAAGGGAACAGAGGAATGGTGCAGAAGAAAACGTGCAGGAGCCACCTCTCGTCTCCTCAGCCACTCGTGCCTTTTCCACACATATTCACCGAATACTTGCTTTATTCCGCAAAAAATTGAACAGAAAATTTCATCCGCAAAGTATAATAAACACAAGTGATGTTTTACACTTCTGTTGTGAATTATTATCTATAGCTACATGTAGGGAGTGCAGATAAAAAGTGTTCCAGATATGGTCCGATCCAAATCTTGTCTCAGCAAAGCTTTGGCGGGTATTTAATGGCATTCTTGATGATTTTTCTGGTGGCTGCAGCACTAAGATCAATGCCACAAACGTCAGCCAATCTAATGAGGTATAACAGAACATCGGACAGCTCCTCTCCAAGATGTTCCTTGTCTGATTCTTCCCAGTTTGGCAAGCCCTTGTCTACCTCTCCCCTCCACTGGAATATTTCTGAAAGCTCTCCTACCTCGCCAATCTACATGCACATCAGGTGCATAGACGGGAAATTAAAGCTAACACATGTTACCCAACTCACGAAACATTATGCATTCTGTTATCCTTCAGACGGCACAAAAGGGCTGTTTCTACTCTCCACCAAGGATTTGATATTCACAAAGATTAAAAGAATTTGTGAAGTCGAGGCAATTTTTGAGGTAAGAATGTCACACGACAATTTAGCAGAACAATTTGAAGACAAAAGCTTCCAATTATCAAGTTGGTATCGGATAATTTTGATTTCTTTTTTAAGAGAATCGAGTTAACTTAATACTAAATGGGATGGAAAAAAGAAAAAAGTAATAACTTGATGTAATCTTTTTTAGCAATTAAAAAAAATAGAAAACAAGTTCTGAACATAAATACATAATAAAGCATGGATAGATGTCAGTGCTAACAACGTTCTGAGATTTAACATACCAAAAACACTTAACAGGCTCCTGCTTTAACGGCATTAGCCTACTTTGCATTTCCCTGACATGGTAATGTAATGTTGAATGAAACAAACAAATTCAAGAGGGTAGAAAATATCTACTGTTTACATATTCAGCAGAGATAATAATCAGTATTTGCATGAATAGGAAGCCGAGTGTATCGATAAGAGACTAGTTATAATAATGAATGATTTGAATGCTACAAAATTGGCAACTTCAGTGACTCAGAAGATTACCATGGCAAGAAGAAGATTCCTGGGACTATGATGCTTCTCCCAATCTCTGGCCTTGGCAAATTCCTCGAGTTGTCTGGCAAGTTCCTTAAGACTAATATCCATTACCATTTCCTCGGCAGCCTCTTCTCCTTCTTCCGTGCTTTAATTAGCTCGTTATGGGTCTACTCGAAGAGAAGAGAAACAATATCTTATAGTTATGGAAATGGACAACAAAAGATTGATTAATAAGGTTTTTCACTAGAAGCATATGCCGTGTTCAAAAGAAATGAACAAAATAATAATTATAATAATAATAGAGATATCCGCACGGTTTATACATGAGGTTCCTTGCACCCACCACTAGAAAAGCACTGAAGACAGAAGAAGGAAAGTTAAATTAGCTCTGAGATTAGACCTCTTTTTCTTGGAAAATATATACCCTCCATCTCCATCATCAAAGTTGAGAATTTAATCTCATGCAACTTCTTTTCCTTATAAGATATGGTGGTAGATGATCCTGCCATTAGTTTATAAATAGACACTTGGATTCTACGATTCCAAAGTATCAAATTCTTAGAAGCTTTCACAAACTCTGCAGTCATTATGTATGAAACGACGAAGAAATTTTAGATATCAACATAACGCAACTAGCAAAAGCAAATGGTTTTCCGGGATTCAACTCGTAAAGAATCTGAAAAGAAGAGAGAAAAGTCGGGTAAGAAACAGGTTTTTCTATTATCCTGCTATAATAATTGCACGCCAAGGAAGCATCAATTACCATATGCTGCTGATAAAAAACAACTAATTAAACAAGAGATTCCAACCCTGCCAATTAGAATAGATAAAGGGAAAAGTTGAAGGAATAATTTGGGTGAGGTCCAAAATCGCAGATGCCATAAGATAAACATAGTGATGAGAATTCAGAATCCTGTAACAAAGGCACGCAATCCTCTTTCTTTTTTTTTTTCTTTTTTTTTTTGTATTACTTTTTTTCTCCATTTTTTTCCCCATAATTTAGTTTTTTCTTTTTCATTCTTATTATTCCTTTTCTTTTGTTGGTTTGGTGTAGAAGAAGGATCGTGCTATCATGCTAAAAATAATTATGAACTGACCCTAACTTTTCGAGGAAAAAAATTTATTTAGCAGAGCTTACGCATGATGGAGATGTAACCATTCAATTCTATTCATGCTAACGTGGATTTCATTATGTGCATGTCATTGCAATATCCTATACCTTTTAACTCAAAAAATGTTGAAGTTGTGACACTTGAAATTGTTCTAATCTCAAAAAATCTTGGCATGCCTATCAAAAAACCAAAAAAAAAAGAAAAACCCCGAGAATCTTGATGTGAGAAAAGAGAACACGGTGAGTTGCTAACAATTTCACAAAAAATTAAAAAAAAAGATTAGGGGAAACTTTTTTTTTTTTTATTTAAAGTAAAATTGATTCGAATTCCTTGGAAAATTAGACCTAAAACTTAATTTTAGGTTGCACACGAACGAGCATGGTTTCAACTAGTTCAAAGCAAATTGGAGCCAACGCGCTCCTGACTAAGATGAAACAAAAGATAGACCCAACTGGTCCAAGTCACTTGCCCCGGTCCGAAACCCGAGCCTACATCCATATATTTCAATGTATTAAATCAGAACAAGAAACAAACCTTGTTTCTGTAAATCGGACGGCCCAAAATTCTCGTCACTATATAAGGAGTGTGTTAAAAAGCAACAAAACCCTAAACCCCCAGCCTCACTTTCACCATTCCGCATCCCGCCTGCCTCCGGTCCCGAAGATGGTAATCTCTGTCTCCATCTCTGCGTGTGTCTGATTGTCATTGTAATGCGACGTCGTTTTCAAGGTCTTGAATCTAACCGGAAATAATAATGATGATGGTGATTGTTGGTGTTGTAGCCTTTCCAAAGATACGTGGAGATCGGGAGGGTGGCTCTCATCAACTATGGCCAGGACTACGGAAGGCTCGTTGTCATCGTCGATGTCGTCGACCAGAACCGAGTACCTTCCTCACTCTCTCTCTCTCTCTCTCTCTCTCTCACAACTTTTTCTTTTTTATTATAAATTTTTTGAGTTTTTTTTTTTATATAACTTTTCTGTTGTTGGCTACATCACAATCTAAGTTAAAGAACAAAATGCAATTATTATTAGTGATTTGTACTTTTATTGCTTCTCGTATGGGTTTTAATTTATCTGTTATTCTGTAATAGAATTGTTTACGTTAGGAGATTTTCCTATTTGACAATTTTATTGGATTTTTCAGGCGTTTGTGATATTCTCTTTGTAGCGGAGAGGTTGTGATAATAGTTTTTGCTACAGCAATTGAGATTGTAGAGGCATACTTTGATTATAGGCATTTACATTGGAAGTGTACCCAGTTTGGAATGGTTGAATGTACTGGGGTCCTTAGGAATCAATGTTGTGCATGTTTTATTTTTTTGTGCTATGGTACTCTGCATTCTACGGGCGGTAATCAGTTGTTGACATATCCTAAGATTGATGAAATGCAATTGGTGAAATTAATTTGATGGATGTTTTATATGGTCATCTTATGGTATGATTTGTGTCTCTTGCCTTGACAGGCTTTAGTTGATGCCCCCAATATGGTGAGGAGCCAAATGAACTTGAAGAGGCTTTCACTCACCGATATCAAGATTGATATCAACAGGGTTCCGAAGAAGAAGAACTTGATTGAAGCCATGGAGAAAGCTGGTAGGGACAGTAATTCTATTAAGATTGATCTTGACTTTTGCTTTTGACATTAGTTAGGTATTTACTTTTTTTTTTTTTTTTCAATACAGATGTTAAGAATAGGTGGGAAAACAGCTCTTGGGGCAGAAAGCTGATTGTTAAGAAAAGAAGGGCAGCTCTCAATGATTTTGATAGGTTCAAGTTAATGTTGGTTAAAATCAAGGTTGGTCATGGTACCATCTCTCTGAATTATTGCCTGAATACCATTATATGGATCCTTATTATATAGAATCTTGTTGACTTCCCTCTTTGTTAGTTCTTTGGGCTTCTTTTGCTTTTTTTTCTTCTTAATTATTCAAGCCCTCTGTTTGAGCTAATTTATCTTGTTAAAATGCATATGCAGAGGGCTGGATTAGTAAGGCAGGAGCTTGCGAAATTGAAGAAAGAGAATGCTGCTTAGAAGTTTCCTTTTATATGGGGTTCCTAATTTTGTTATTGAAAGTTTCACAAGTTTCTTTTGAACTATCATCCTTTTGTTTTCTGATTGTTTCTCTAGATTAAAAACAGTTTTAATGAAACTTTTTATTTGTGGCAGATTCTGTAGCTGGTTCTAAGATGCAACTTTGTTTCTTATTGTATTGTTGTCACCTTGCTACTTATTTGGAGTCTTCATTGTAGTCGGGTTCATTTGGTTGCACATAACAAGCACTGCAAGAGCCTTTGTTTTTTTCGCTTGGAAAGATTGTGGTTTGTGCCTTAAAAAATGGGTTTAATCTTGGGTGGAAGAATATTCTATCAAATGATGATGGGACTATTTGTTTTGGGTGCATGAAATAGTAGTCATTTTAGTGTTTTAAAAGTTGATCTATCCCCGGAAGTATAGTTCGAGATTCTTGGGACGAAGCAGCATGGAATCTAATCTAGGTTTTGTCTTTATGCGCTTGCCTCTGGTTCTGTTGAACGTACATTGGTATTTTTTAAGATTAGCAGGTAATTTTATTATGGCTTCTCTATAAACAGGAAACAGCAGATGAAAGAGAGGTTTAGCAGACTGATTAATGTAAGGCTCAACCCTATTCTTTTGCCTGGTAATTGGTATGATTGATTCAACGGTTGTCCTCATAATATGGCTGCAAGTACTGTATAATCAGCTATGGGCTGTTGAATCTTTCTCAACATGCCATGCATTACTGCTTTCTCAAGTAAGTGTCAATGTTTAATTTGATGAAAGGAAAGAAGGGGACATGAATTAGATATTTTCTAATTGGGACTTTACGTCAAATTCTTTTCAAAACATAAAGGCCAGCTAAGTAACTACAAGGGCAAACTTTGTGTAAATATGAATCATAAAATATATAAGATGATCTCTGGTATTACCAACCACAATATTTATAAAAACAATCATTTAAATTGTTTCAGCTTAATCAGTGTCTTTTTTTTCTTAATGGAACGATAAAAGCAAATAGGTGCACCTCGGCATGGTGATTTGGCGTCTACCTTCTCGTCTTCTTGAATATTTATCTCTGTTGGTGACTGTTAAAATAGCAGCCGATAATTGATGTCCCCCTTGGCCTGGCATGAAGGGAATTTGCCTCCTTTGGGGGACTCAAATTAAGGACATCGAACGGCAATTACCCGCAAGCCGATAGAAGAGTAGAGGTATGCCTCAATGTTTGCCAAATGCTAACTCTGTATTTACCTATTATGAAATAATTGACACCTCAACTTACCCAACAACCTTCATTGACTCTGCAAGCATACCGAAATAAAATGTCCTTAAATGTCTCGGCCGAAATAAATGACAAATAGATTGCAAAAAAATTTCTCATATACCAAAAAGAAAATTCAACTCGTGTAGAAACACGGTTGAATCCTCAATCCTTGAAAGTCAATGGTGCAAATCAGTTAAGAATACCATTTAGTTTCAGCAACCCAAGTTTTACAAACTCTCTCTCTCTCTTATTCACCAGTTTAAACTAAAAAGAAACAATAATAATAATCAGTCACTCACTCAATTTGGTTAGGAATTTAGTGAAAAAGTAGAAAGTAGAAACTGATTGTTTATGCTTAATGTTCCTCAACAGAACATAATTAAAGCCATTAAATTTTCTCATAAACACGTTGACCTAAAAATACCATTTCCATGTAGTGTAGGAGTCTTAGCCTTGGACTTTGTTTGGAAGAGTTCAAATAGATGTCCATTGCCAAGCCAAGACTCCTGGTCTCTCTTCCTTTTGCTTTCAAATCATTTTTACCGTTAAATCTCATTATCCGATTTTAATACCATATACATATAAATTAAGAAGGATATTCATCAGGAAACCTATCATCATAATTCACTGAAAAAACATGGGGTTGAAGGATCTTCACCTCAAATTCAAGGTATGTCTCTAACGTTCATATCTATCCTTATTGCTTCCTAAGGTCATGCACAAAAAATAATGCGTTGCTAACACTGCCAAAAGATGGCTCACAAATGGGGTGTTGTATTTCTTGATTACTGGTTACCATTAAAAAAAAAAGAAAAAGAAATTGGAATTTTCCCTTGAAACAAAGATCATGTTCGTAACGTTCTTGTTCACCCTTTTTTTTTTGTGGATAAATATTGTTTGACAGGTGTTTCGGCTGAGACGCCTGCTAATAGGGGATCGAGGCAGGAAAAGAGACAGACTTATGGGGAAAAGGGCTTCATGGATGACGCCAATATCTCATGGCTATCATGTGGTGGATCGCCAGTTACATGGAGAAGGCTCAGATGGAGGGTCGGACCCTGACTCGGTTATTGTTCAGAGAGAGCAAGTAGAGCAGATGGAGTTGTGGGTATTTGGAGTCTTTGATGCCAGAATTGGAGATGCAATCAGCAAGTACCTACAATCCCACTTGTTTGACAGGAACCCCAAGGAGGTAACAGACCAATAATTTTTGCCCTGTTGGTTAAAAATTTGGGGGAAAAAAAGCGAGAATTCAATAGATTTGAAATTTATATAGCCGCTCTTGATGTTTAGAGGTAGTATGGTTCTGTATTCATTTGAATCATAGAACAAGCTACGGTTAAGTGGTGTTATTTTTTTCTCTTCCAAGTACTAAAAAACATCTCTAGAATAAATTTATTGAAATAAAAAGGTTTGCTGTTATATTGGCGAATGTGTATACTGATAGACCTTATGAATCTAATCGTACGCTACCCTAACACAGGACTCGGATTAAAAATGAAAAATTGTAATCCTGCATGCATAGCCATAGGGCATGTAACTTCAAAACTACCATTGAAGCTTCTCTGCTTCTGTCATTACCTCTCTGTTTATAATCCTGCGGCGTTCCGTGTTGATGTTGCTTTGCAGTCTTATATAAGGAAAAAAAGTAAAGAGACAATGAAGAGGGCTTATCTTGGAGCAAGAGCAAAGATTAGGGAGGCAAGGAAGTCAGATGAGCCATTGAGAGCGGGCTCAGCATCTGTGATGGTGGTCAATGGAGAGAAGCTTGTGGTAGCCAACATGGGCGACTACAGAACTGTAGTGTGTAGAGACGGTTTGGCATATCAATGGAACAGTAAGCACCAGCAAACTGCCAAAAGGCATTGGTCTCGCAGGCTCTTTTCAGGCATGGAATGCTTAAACCCCCAACATGGTTGTAGATGTGTCTCTCATATTTTAGCTTTGGAAGGGTTCTTGCTTAACACCAGAAAGGATGTATTTGACAAAGAGAAAAGAGACTTACTTGATATATGCGTCTGAGACATACCGTCTGTAGTTTAACAAACTAACATTGCAGTATTGACATGCTTCTATCCGTGCAGTACGCAAATTAGCATGGAAATCCAGCAAAGCAGCAGGCCCTAAACACTTCAGAGGCACAGAGCTTGTGATTGGTGCCGAGAGGATTGACACCGATACTGAGTTTATCATCGTAGCAAGCAATGGCGTATGGGAGGTAAGATGGATTTGTTCCGCGCTAAATGGAGATGCCTTTAAATGTATACCATTTTACAGGTATTTATCTTTAATATAAAAGTGCACGAGTTGAAATCTTCTAACTTTTGGCTGTCCTACAAGTGAAATATCCTTATTCTTTCCTTAATATCCACATCGATGTAAGCTGGACCAAACAAAAAGTTATCGAAGGCTAGATTTGCTTAAAAAATAAAAAATAAAAAAAATCCACTTAACTGGTTTCTGTTGCTGCCTTTCTCCGTTTCTCCATGATCTCAAACTAGCAATAATCCCAGACATTCCAGTTCTACCTACTCACTGCCTTCTGTTCTTATACTTGATGCAATCAAATATAGTAACTTTGTGTAGCATATCCTAGGCAAAGGAGTCAAGAGGATTCTAATCACCTTCCCTGTACTCTGTCCAGGTGATGAGGAATCAAGAAGCTGTGGATCTCATTAGGCACATTAGGGATCCACAAGAAGCTGCTGACTGGTTGGCAAAGGAGGCTCTAACCAGAATGAGTAAAAGCAGCATTTCTTGCATCGTTATTCGCTTGGACTAATGAATGTTACTTGTCTCCCATACCTGACAGGCACGTAACCAAATCAAATGATGATCTAAGAAGCAGAACCATCAAATTCTCCGAGTGGTATTCTTTTATGACAGTACAGGAGCCAAGTGCAAATGCTGAAGAGAAGCCACAATCGTGCGTTTAAAATTCCATTACATTATGATGAGTATGAAATGTTAGATCCACAAAAATAGTACCTTAAGTGCTGGATGATGACTACTACATTTTTCCTGACTAAAAGGATCCGAAACTGAATCTATTTCCGAAACACAACCTATTCTTGCACAAAAATAGTACCTTATGCGCTGGTTGCTACCACATCCATTTCCCTCTTCCATGGTTAGGAAAACTTTGGTAAGTGTAAACTTATTCAAGCAGAAGAAGATCTGGGGTGACTGCATGAACATACAATGACATTCTTGCGTTTTAGCTTTGGACCACATATTTACATGTGCACACAGATTGAAGCAAAATCCAAGAGGGGGCATTTCTGTCAAAAGTATGCAGTTTCAGGAAAATCCAACGAGTAACAAGTTGCACACCCCCCTTTTTCATTTGAGGCCCAAAATTCTCAGCTGCGCATCCATTTCAGAGATATGTGGGAAAGAAAATTTCCATTAATGCATAGACACAGACATAGCCAATCAGCTGGAGTTACAGAACAATCCACCACAATTATCTGGTAAATTAGTGAGGATTTACAAAGACTGATTCTTCAGACGCCAAGACAGGACACAATTCTGCAACCCAAAAATGTCCACAACAAGATAAAGCTTGCTGCTTCACACCTTCAAGTTTAATAATGTCGAATGTTCAGCTTCATCAACCATTCAGCAACATCGAGATGTTTAACTGAAATTATTGTGACAATTAAAACTAGTGAACATGGAAGAAATGGTTGGTTGCACTTTGTGTAATGCACGCGTGATGAAAGCTTACTCTTTTGGCGAGTATTGCCAGCCGTGGGGGTTTGTTCTTGAGAGATGAGGCTCTTCAAAGTACAAGCTACCGATGCCAACTAAAGCTTGAAGGTCAAAACATGATTAAGGCTTTTCCTCGAAGTATTAAATGAGGTCCCGGTCCACTCTATAGTTTACTCGCAACAATTTTTCTTCACGAGGTTGTACCAAAACAAAAAATAACCTATTACATGAGGTAAAATTAGAAATGGACAGCAACCCATACGGCCTATTTCTCTTCAACAAGGTTTCCTAGTAGGTGCTCGACAGGATGTGATACTAATGCTGACAGCCACAAAATCAGACTGTGTAAAGTCAATGTTCTAAAATCGCTCTTAATGAAATTTCCATTAACATATTACAAAAAAAAAAAAAAAACCAGAAAATATAGGGGGAAACAAATGAATTTGGTGTAATACTTAACTGCTTATAAAGAATTGAACTATACATTGATGGAGTCGGTTGTCATTGTTGTACCGTCAAAAATAAAAAAAGAACATTTACCCCATATGGGGTTCGTATAGAAGTTTATCTATCAAAATGAGAAGAAGGTAAATATTTAGGTTCAGTCTTAATGTATCGTTTTCAAATGGAACACGGAGAGTTGTCCTTTATTATCTAAGTCAAGGCTTTTAATAAAGAAAAAAATAGATATATTTCTGAATATGGGGGCATGGACATTTGCTCGTAATCTGAAAGCATGTTAATAACGACGAACAAATTAAAGAGGCAAAAAAATGATGGAAATTTGTCACAAGTGCCATTTGTTTATGCAAAATCGGGACTTTGTGAGATACATGCTGATTAAATATAGCAAAACTTATTTTCATCTTATAGAGAAACTGTATATAATCCGAGTGAAAAAATAGTTTCACGCCGCTCCGCTAGTACCCTAAAGAAAATTGACGATCAAGCTTTTTCTTTATTAACCTGCCAACATTAGAAAAGCTCCTGAAGGCGTCCTTCTCACCATAGCATTTCTTTGAAGGACTGATTCCAGAAATCTTTGAATAAATTCCACCAATGAAACCGTCTCGTTGCTTGCCCTCTTCTTCTTCGTCTTCTTCAGAATCCAACAAAGAACCCACCTCTTGAATTGTAGGATGATCCCACAGGTGGGATCCTTCCAATTCCATGTTACTTGTGGGTGAAGTCTTGGCCTTATTCGCCTCTTCATTCTTTGCATTTTCCTTTGATAGTGAAAGTTGTTCAAGTCTACTTATGTCGCCCGTGTCATTATATGTGGAAATTGTCGTGGAGAATGAGCCGAAAGATGAAGTCGCCGATGAATCAGAGTTCGATGAAGAAGGTGATGATGATGATGGCGAGGAAGGAGACCCCACTGAACTTCCAAACCCTTGAATTTCTTTGGTTATTTTCAGAGCTTTTAGACGTGCTTCTTTGAGTGTCTTTCCTCCTTCTAGTAGTTTAAGTGTGTGATCCGATCTCTTTTGCATGTTAGCACCCCAATTGAAACTACAGCACACATCATGAAGAATCAGGAATAAGAATCACAATAAGATTAAATAAAAGAGGATAATCAATGACAAAGTATGCGCTTGTTAATTTTTGAATCACCCTTTTTCATCTATGTAATTGAACGTTCCAAGTTCTTCAATTACTTCGCTATCACATCGAAATTCTTCGGCAAATTCCTCAGGGCCATGTGTTAGTAAGAACTCAAGAAGTACCAATGACTTGTAGGATTGCCTCCATTGCTTCCAATTGATGCTTTCGAACCTGCATCCATATAATTAAGTCAGTAATTAATAGAAGATTGAATAGAATTTCATAATTTTTTTTCAACGCAGCGATCGTATTAATAAGATTTGTTTTTTTTTTTTTTTTTTGAGGAAAAAAAAAGGGTACATTTTTACACACCAGAACTTTGGTCAACTATTGGTGTGCAAAGGAAGACCCGTTAGGAAAACCAAAATTCACTCTACATCGTACCAACGGACTCAGGAAAATCCAATTATAATTTCGCAATTATAACTACCTTTTATGAAGAACATCAACAACTCTCCAATAATCATCTATATCAAATGAAGCGGCTGCTATTATGGTCATTGTTTTAGCATCAGGGCCCCATGGATCATTGTTTGTTGCTTCCTCAGCCAACCTTCACGTTTACATATAATCCATGCAAAGAACATCAAGCTGAAACTTATCAATATAACCGCAATTAATCTCATTTATGTATTGAGTAAGCACTATATCATTAATTACCTCATCGTCTGCTGTATTTTGGTAAGTTCATTTGCTAAAAAAAAAAAAAAAATGTACTTACAGTTCTGCTCGGGTAGCATCGGTTAAGGCCAGCCTAGCAGTTTTGTACTTCTCTTGCAGAAAGGAACATGCTTGCTTCTTGATCTGGTTTAAGAACAAGGTTCCCATTACAATACCTTGAAGAACTACAGGAAAACCCAAACCTCTCAGTTCTCAATATATTTCCGACAAATTCAAGTAAAATTTCCAAGATAATGCTGATTTGAAAATTCTTTCTTGTCACATAACGAAAAACAAAACGAAAAATAATTAAAATTGAATAAGCTCAGAGAGTTTTTCAACATAGCAACATTAGAGGGGAAAAAAAAGGAAACAAAAAACTCCAAGAGCAGTTTCTTAAAGAGAGAAAATGACTTTGATATAGAGACTAGAGAGTAGCTTGAAACATAATTACTATGTGGGTGAGCATGATTCTAGCTCAGATAGCGTAGGGAAAGCCTTAATATGTTAATTGTATTTGACCAAGTATATACCATTAACCCTTTTCTCTCTCTCTCTCTCCCTCTCTCTCTCTCTCTCTTATATATATATATATATATATATATATATATCCCCTCTTTAAGGACAATCAACTGAGAGTTTGGCTTTAGATATAATTTGACTTTGATGATGGAAGAGCTAATCTAGATTTAACGACATGACTCAGTTGCTGTTAATTTTAATGAACCGAAGTATTTTGAAATTAGAATCTCTAGGATGTTTTTGCAATATCGCACAAGGTATTTCGTTGAACAATAATGTTATATGCCAACACAACATTCTTAATCAATCAATCAATCAAATTATGTCTTTTTTTCTTTTTTAGAAGCAATCAAATTATATGTTATGTTTGAACACTTTAATGTAAAACTACGGTAACATAAATTAATGAGTTTGATTAATTAATTTTATAACTTTTTTTTAAGAACAATATGTCACATTTAATTGTTTGAAAATTTTTTTTAAATTAAATAATAAAATTTTTGCAATCTTTTTCACAATAATTATTATAGAAAATTTTATCATTAATTAACGTAGCTCTTGAATTAATTTGTTGGTAAATTAGGCTATTCTAAATTCACTTTTGAAAATTTTATAACCTAAATATTAAAAATTCCCATTTAAAAGCATTTACGCACAGACGACAGGAAATGAGGCTTGGTTATTGTCACGTGCGCCTTCGTTGTGTTACGGTCGGGCCACATACATGCTCTTTTGACGTGGCTTTATCACAGTGAATTGTGGCAATAAGGCCAGCCTGAGAGGGATAATGGGTCGGGCCGGGTCGGGGAGAGGGGGTTTCACTTTGAAATTCACCCATTCTCGTGCGGTAAATTGCCCCTTTCAAAACTCCTATTTAGTTAAGGCTCGTTTAATAAATTAATTTTGTGAGCTTTTTCTTAAACAATTTCATTTAACTTCATGACATTTAAAGAAATAATTAAAATCATAAAAATCTATTTTTATAAATAGAATTAAGAATCTGAAATGTCAAAATATCTAGTTTAACGAAAATAACTTATTAAGAAAAAATAAAATGTTAAATTTAGCAATATATAATATGATATTTAAAGTGAATTTACCAAACCTAATTTAATGATATATTATATTTAAAAATAATAAACTTAAACGACTAAAATTACTCCTTTTTAAATTTAACTTATTTATTATATGAATTTTGAAATTAAAATTACCTATAACAAATTTATTAAATTGTTAATATATTATTATTATTATTATTATTATTCTTGAGGAGGGGACAAAACTTCCAGTGGCCATTGATTTTGATTATTTGGACTACACATAAGAGCCCCTAACTCCTACACAACCCATTAAATCAAAGACCCTGGTAACGAATAGGAAAGAATATCCTTGTTGTTTCAGTATTCATGACATGATTGTCAACAAAATTGATGATTTTGAGTACAACAAACTGATGAAGGGAAAAATACACTCGCGCTTAATCATGCATTCTTCTTATTCTTTTCTAATTAAACAATACAATGAATATGAATAACGTCCTAATTGAAGGCTTAGAGCCTCAAGGTCAGGTCCAACATGTCAGCGTCCGAATTGTTGCTGAAGTCAGCTTTGCATGAATAGGGTTTGTCTAGCACTTGAAGAAATGGCTCGGTGCCATCGCCAGGAGCCCCTTCCGCCACCCTACGGGGTGTTACTGCTGGTGGCTGACGCGCCTGGCGGCCAAATGTGAAGCTGCCGCAAATGGAGGGTGAAAGTTGCAATTGTGAGGCTGCTTGTGGAGGAACGAGGGTAATATTTCGTGGGTTGATAGGGAAGGCAGCAAATGGGTTTCTCGCTTGCATTACCCTGCTTCTCTCAAGCGAAGGACTGGCAGCAACGTTTCCTCGATTTCGGAGGCATGGCATGAGGCCTAATTGCCTGTTAATAATAATATCAGACTCCAGCATGTGAGACTCAGCATGGATTATCAAAGTTGGTACGCTTGTGCACACAAGGCCGCAGATTCGGCATGCAATTTGTGTAGGCCTCTTAGTAAAATCATTTGTGGGCCAAGAGCTCATGTTCAAACCCAAACCCGCCATGGCCGTATATAATCGCAAGCTGAAGATAGTAGTGGGTGGGGTGAGAGAGAGAGAGAGAGTGTGTGTGTGTGTGTGTGTGTGTGTGTGTGTGTGAGAGAGAGAGAGAGAGAGAGAGAGAGAGAGAGAGATGGATATGTGGCAATTAGAGGTCTAGTTTCCCTGGGTATTTATAGGGGATTTTTTTTGTTTTTCACCATGTTAATTAGGTTGCATTTGTAGGATATGCCAGGCAACTAATTGGAAAGGCAAAGAGTTAATGTTGCAGAAGGTGTCTCTGCTGTACGTCCAAAAAGAGTGTACGCGGAAATTCTCGGATAGATTCTCTTAATTAATGTCATTTCAATTTTTTATATAATCATATGGAAACAAAGTAAACGGTTTTCTAATTGTGGAAAGATGACAATGAAACTACCATATGTGGAACGGTAATCCTTGAATGATCTAAGAGAGGCTAAGGATTGTGTTCTAATCAAGAGCATTAAAGAAGGTTCATAATAATGGCATTTATTGCATAATGCTCTCTCCATGTAAAAGAAATCTGCGTACATCAGAATGCTAAGAAAATTAAATTGAAATAAATTCGAGGATTGGGATCCACTCGTGTTAGAGATAACGCGATGAAATAAATTTGAAACATTAATTTCAAAATCAAAGGCGGAGATCTAATTATTTTGAGAAATATATAATTAGCTCAATCAACTACTTTATATATATATATATATATATATATATATATATATATATATATATATATATATATATATATATATACATATATTGGATCTCAATTTTATTTTATTTTATTATTATTATTTTTTGAATTGGTTTGTTGGTGCCTCTGTTCAGACCACACCACACAGCACTGCACTGGTGGATCAAGATTTCAAGATCAATGTTTAAATTTATCCAGTTTGACCTATCACATAACCCTTAAAATGAGATCTTAATAGTTAAAAACTTAAATTTGTATTTTTTAACTTTTAAATTTTACTCATTAAATAAATTTAAATTTTATAAAAAAAAAAAAAATTACTTTCATTATATAAGTGAGTATTCTCTTATTACATACTTGACGGCCAATAAATCTCCTATTATATATATATATATATAGAAAGAAAACAGAAAGAACCATACTCCAAAAAATATTTATTTTCCGTATCTATTGATATTGACAATTATGCAAAATTCCAAGAAGTTTCCTTTGATTCCACTTTTCTTATTTTGTTCATCCGTTCTATGTTAGCCAGCATATGACTCGCTGTATATCCTGTTAAGAAACCAAGTGTAGGTCACTTTTGCCTTTAATGTCATTAATAGCAGTTCCTTGATAGAATCTATGCCTAAGATATCTTTCCAAAAATGATAAGAAGATAAATTTTTCCAATTTTAAGCTTTTATGAAGTTAATTTATTATTTTGGCCTTGCGGTCGAGTCGAAGAACAATTTTTTTTTTTTTTTTTGTAACTATGTTATTCTTTTTGACTCTTTTTTTTTTTTTTAACTAAGTTGTATGAATACTCTCAAAAAGGAAGAGGCAGAGTTACATTGCAAAATTCTTTTTTTTTTTCTTCAGAATTTTAATTTTTTTGAACTAAACTTTGGCGCGTCACCTTAAAATATTTGTGCAACTTAATCGAACTATTAAGTCGGAACAAATAATTTTATCCTTTTTGTAATCATAAGAAAACTCTTTTCCAAACATTACAATGTGTAAGTTGGTGCACTGAAATTTCTTTTTATAAAAAAAAAAAAAAAAACTACTATAGCAATACAAAAATATTATAATAAATTTTTATTTTTAATTTCTTTTTTTTTTCAAAAATAAAATAAAATACATTTACGAACCCACCGCAACGTGTCAAAATTTATACGTAACGAAGCTTAAAGTCAAATACGGTAACTAATCGAGCGCTAACTTTTCTTAACCTTTTCAAAACATCATAATGTAACTAATCAAATCATAAGGAATTAAATACGTTGAGGTCGATTAGCTCAATTATGATAAAATTTGTTAAGTATATCACACATATTTCAAAGCTGTAAGATTTTTTTTTTTATTTTTCTCACGTTTTCATCTATTAATGCAACGATCAAAGACCATAAAGGAAGTCTTCACGTTCAATTAAATAATTAATAACTATTATATACAATAAGAGGGATTATGAGAAAGCAAGCAACACTTAAAAGAGCAATACCAAAATAATAATAATAAAATAATTAATTATATTTTTATTTTATAAATAAATGAATTTAAATTTACAATTATTATTTTACTACTCTCTTCTACTCATCATATCGACCAATAAGTATTTCTATGTAATAGTGCTCAAAATTAATTAATTAATTAATTAAGGCACTTTGGCAACCGCTAGAGCTGAATATGTAGATAAAATCGTTTACAGTAGTTGGGAAACTAGTTGATGAAATGTTATGGAACCGATTATAGGCAATCTCTTTTCCATTTTTTTTTTTTTAAATTCGCTAATTATTTTTGGCATAATGCGCTAAATCGCTGTGACACCTTGGGGTAACAAGCCATTTATTCGGGTACAATGGGTCGACCTTAGACGAGGGGTTTAAGGATGAAGTTCAGACATTCAGGTGTTCCTTTCTAAACCGGAACCAGAAATGAAGTTCGTATTGCATTCAAGTATTCTTTTCCAGGAAAATCTTAGGAGGTAATTATTACATTAACATTAATGTAGTATAAAATGTGAAAATGTAATATGAGAGTATTTTTTGTATTCGGTTGAGTCCACCAAGTTTATGTTTACGTAATGATTTCCTGATACAAACAGTTCCTTAAACCCAAATGATGAATGGTCTCCTCTCTTTCTTGGACAAGTCTAGGATGGCCCCTTGCAATGGCAAGGATCCCTGGTGGGGATACACGCGAGTCCCAGAGTCTTTGCCAGAGAAACTTCGCGGACATTGAGCTTTTCCAGCAAATGGAGCCTAAGAATCGATACAGATTATGCAGAGAAACTGCTAACGCACCACCAAAGTTACCTGAGTCTTGATAGGAACTACACAAGGATACTTTGACCCTCCCTTAAAACAAGCAAATCCTTCTTACCACATGGATCCACCCCTTTATTTCCTTTTTCCTGTGCCAATGGACAGAAGCTCAAAGCTCCTATGCATGTCATCACGGCCGCCTCTGGTGGCTGTAGCTCGAGTAAAAGATGATGACTTGGACTCGAACCCTGGTTGGATCCTCTGGGCTGTGGACACTTGGCCACTGCTTGAGAGCAACCGGCTTGACCGAATCTCACTAGGCTCAACCGATGAGCTTGGCCGGCTGCTTGACACAACAGCTCTCTTTGAAATGCTACCATTTCGAGATGATGACCGAGGTCTTTCAGAATCAGGATGCTGAGGGAATGGGTTGCAAGGAAACAAATAAAATCATTTACGAAGCAGCAAGAGTTTCAATACAAATTCCAAACAAACTCGGCAGAGAATAAAGTGAAGCACGGGGAAGTGCATAAACTTCTATTGCACTACTCACTCACATCTTTAGACGAGGGCACATCATCTGAAGACCTATGCCGCAAGTGATCCCCATGTATGGCAAGCCCAGAGCCATTCCTGCGAGCAAATGCCTCAACTGCACCTGAAAACCTATCTCGGATCTCTTGGCCTACCAGAAGGAACACATGACGTTGTGTCAAATTTTTAAAGGCATGATTTAGTGCATGCTTTAAGAAAATATTTTTACCCTAGGTGCTTCAGTATTCAAATTGCACAATAATAAAAGATTAAAAAAAGGCTCTATAGAGAAAAAATTGCAAGGTTACACCTTCAACTCTTTGCTTGCTTGGATAAATTGAAGAAACTGAAGAGAAACAAACCTGAAGGTCGATCTCCTCTTTCTCCAGATGGTCCAGGGTTTATAACTTGTTTGCCACTGGGCTGTTGAAAAAGGACAATAAAACAAGAACGGTTCATCCAACCATAAATGTAGGTAAATTTTGTCAGCAACTGTGAACAACTAATTGCGAAATACTAACTCGTGCCGTCCTAGAGCTAGAGCCAATCTGTGGGTACTTCAGTATGGTCCAGTCAAATACATAGTCAAACTGATACCCTGCACCAGTTAGAACATTAAAACCCAGATTAGATTTTACAATTTTCAGAGGGTTCTCCACTGAAAACGAGTATAGGCTCATATAAAATTGTCAACCTTCCCGAATAAATAAGTCCCGGAAGAGCCTCTTGAGATACGAATAATCTGGTTTATCTTCAAACCGCAATGATCGGCAATAATGAAAGTATGATGTGAACTCTGAAGGACTGTTTTTGCAGAGGACCTGCCAACTAACTCATTAGCATTCATATACATGTAGCAGACAGATTGCAGACTACTAAAACATGAATCAGGACAAGCTAACAATTAAGACATCAATCGCAAGACTTTTTGTCATCCTATATCACGTGGTTCATCATATAAATTAGTGTCTTGGAGTAGCTGCATGGCCAAAGCTGGTACCTCAATGGGTGTAAGCATCTTTTTTTCGCTGATCTTGTCATATTTCTGCTTTTTAGTACCTGCTTTCAGGCCCTGCCAGGGAAGACTAAAGCAGCAAATAGCAAGAAAAACCAAGTTAAAATGCCATTCACATTAAAAGCCTATAAGGAATGTTGAATCAAGTCAGTTAAGTAATTGACCTTCCTCTGAGAAAATACACAAGCACATAGCCAAGTGATTCCAGATCATCTCTTCTGCTTTGCTCTGTAAATACCATAGTCTTATGATTAGACCCAAGCATGAAACACCTTCAATTACTGGCTATGGTGAAGTTAACTCACCAACTCCAAGATGGGTATTAACACTTGCATAGCGAGCTGTGCCTGTGAGATTCTTGTTTTCCCTGCAAGGATAACCTGATGAGTATTCATGAAGAGAAAACAGAGGCTCCATAAGCAAACAAAGAAAATAGTTACAATTGTGTCCAAATATTGGAACAAAACATCATAAAATCAAAAAAGGAATGAAAATGTAAAATGGATATTTCTGGGTTCCACATCACATTGATGCCAGGAGGACATGCAACAGGAAGACATGCACACAAGAAAATCATCACTTCTAAATCATTATTCCATGAAGCAAAAAGTGGGAACATAATAACATAAGGCAAGGGACTTGGAGGAAATAGGAAAAGAAAAGTTGGGGTTTTTATTGAAGAGAAGCTAACTTTTGAGCAGGCCTAATGCTATCAAACTGCAGTATTACTCAAAGTTCAGATCCAACACTTACCTGTATGATATATGTTTGTGTGTTTGGAGATCCCTATACTTTTTTGCGAGGCCATAATCAATGATGTACACCTGCAGTTTAAGGGAGAAAATGGCAAGAAAATGATGAGTGTGATACCGACAATGACTACATATTTGACAGCATTTTACATCTCATGCCTCCCATCTTCTCTCACCCTTTTGCATAATTCTCATGATCTTAGTTTTAAAGAGAAACAAAAGGTCCAACCTCATGTGAGAACTCACATGGAGAATCTATCAGAAGCACCAAAGCACCATTCCTTTTCAATTTCCATTTACATCTTCACTGGTGGAAGCCCAGATTTCAATGTTGAAGCACTTAAAAGATTACAAATTTTACTTTAATTTATTGAACAATACTGTACTGATAGTAAACATATATAAATTAAGGTTCATAACAATAGAAAACGTAAAATGTTTAAAAGCTGTTAAAGGTTAGGGTAGCAATGTAGCCCAAAAAGTAGTGGAAGAATATTTTTTATGTATGCTTTGTTTAAAAGATTCTCCACATCCTCACATGTCTACCAAGCGTTGCAATTCCTCTCCTTCCAACTAGACCATCAAGTAGCCAAAGTAATGGCATCCCCAAGTCTACCTATTCCTGGCCCCATAAAGGGAACCTCTCAATCATTATGTTCTAAATTGAATGTCTCATAATACACCCACCGCACACCTTTTACCAAGAAATTGAAGGGCTACTAGATGAGATGCATGCCTACATACTATCCCTAAATAGCAATCAGTGGGGTTCTTTTCGGGTTGGGGGGTGTGGGAGACTGGGGAGGGGCAAGTATTAGCTGCATAGATTGCCAAGATAATTGGGCAGGGCATGCCAGATGAAAAGAAATGGCACAGTTAACGAGAGAGTGAGATCTCCCATCATGGCAGTCAACATAAACTCTAATGGTGTAGATGTATCTCTTTAAAAAAGTACTTTCTTTTCTGCATTCCTTTTATTCAAGAACCATTCCAACTATGCAGAGTCAGTCTGTGCTTAAACCATCCATCATTGATTCAAATAGCAACATTTTGGTTTTCACAGCCATCACAGATTATAAATAGTTACTACCAAGCAATAATATTCTTGTCAGAAGAACAGACATCTCCAACACATTCTTTGTGATTATATTAAAAAACACTGCAAAGTAATTCACATGCATGCACAAGTTCATGTTCAATCTCAGGAAACAAGAACATATAAAGTTATGCAAAATCAGAATTCAGAAGCAATACCTGATTAGCCTTGCGCCCCAGCCCCATTAAAAAGTTGTCAGGCTTTATATCACGGTGAAGAAACCCCCGCGAGTGCATATACTCAACTCTATTTAACTGGAAAACCAGACAAAAGAGGTTTAGATATGGCAACATAACAAGACAAATGTTTCTAAAGAACATGTATAAAGTACAAACAAACAAGTCTTTCTTAAGACTTGGCATTATTACCAATTGATCAGCAAGCATCAAAACTGTTTTCAATGAAAACTTCCGATTGCAATAATTGAACAAGTCTTCTAGGCTTGGCCCAAGAAGATCAATAATCATGACATTGTAATCACCTTCAAGTCCAAACCATTTGAGATGGGGAATACCCGCTTCAAAGACAAAGATATGGGAAAAAAATTGAATAAATTAACAGAAGTTCACAAAAGCCAACTATACTAACTAAATAAAGAAAAGCACATACAGACAAGAAACTCACCTCCTCCTTGAAGCAGCATGTACAGTTTTGACTCGTAGTGAAGCTGAGGGTGCTTTGTCTTCACAGATTCCTAAGGAAGCCAGTAGAAAGTGTGTCAGAAACAAAATCAAAAGTACAAATTCCGACATGCTACAGCAGAAAAGGATATATCAAATCAGGGGGAAACGGAAAAAAACATTGTATAATAGAAAATAGACTCCAAATCGAGAAATTAGTGAACTAAGTTCTAATATGAAAGCATCAAGAAATGAAAATAGAGTCCAAATAGACAAAAAAAAAATAGTGAACCAGCAAGTTTTAACATGAAAGCATAAAGAAATAAAGCAAGTGAAGCTTATCCCACTCCTCCTTTGTCTCAATTATCATTACACATTGTGATACAATATTCTGATACACACACTTCGACAGCAAATTCACACGAATTCCTTCCTATATCTTCCCTTGTCCATCATAACAAAAAATACACGTGACAATACTAGATTCTTCAATGTATCTCAATAAGTGCATATTATAACAATAAGCATCAACAAAGAAAAAAATTTTAACTTCAAGGAGTTAGATACATGGTGTTATGAACTAAAACATCACAATTAATTGTTTTTATTCATTGATCATGATACTGGTAGAAATACAGCACAGGTTCAAAATGATTTTGAGAAGACAATGGAGAACTGTGAGAAACTAGCTTATGCATCTCCAAAGCAGCCATTCATATATCAAAAGAAAAACCAGCCATTCTCATACACATTGCATTACATCCATATTCACAATCCTACTTGTTGCTAAGAAAATAACTCAAATTACAAGGGAAAAAAAAAAACACAAAGAAGAGTTCTTAATCAATAAAAGGGAAAACAATTTTCCCATCATCAGATACAAATGCTACTTCTCAGGTGTAACAAAATAGTCATTACCTTTCCTGCATTAAAAAATGACAGAGCACAACCACGGAAGAAAAAACTGAGTAAAGAACAGCCTTACAGAAAAAGAGTGAAAATAGAAGCAGACAATGAATATGTAACACATACCAACTTAATAGCCACTTCCTCTCCACTTTGCACATTAATACCTAAAACAAACCATAGCAAGCCAGCCATAAACAAAAGCAGAGAAACAATAACCTCGAAAGCTAAAAAGACACAGAATTCACAATCAAAATGCATTTGCCCTGAAATTACATACCCAAGTACAGTTCACCGAAGGATCCGCTGCCAATCTTCCGGCCCAGCTTAAACTTGCCACCAATCAAATGATCCATGATCTAACAATCCCAATAAACAACTACGATACCCTACTACAAATAAAGCAGACCTCCCACCTTTTTTTTTATCCCCTTCTTAATCCCCAAGCTGGCTCATAACCCACGGCAGCCTAAAAGCCCTTCGCTTGAAGAAATTATAACAACATTGAGATCCGTCAAGTTTACCAAAACATAACACTATATTGAAGCTCAATGATCAGAAAAGCCCCTCGGAGCCAAAGCCTACAAAACAGGCCCCAAAAATCTAACCAAACGGAATCTAAAATGTATAAAAGAAAAAAAGAAAAGAAAAAGGTTATTGAAAAATATAAGCAATACCCATTAATCAGGGAAGGGAAACAAAACTATAGGGTGCAAGAAACTGCATTTTTCTCGAGAAAGCCAAGTGGGAAAAAGCGGAGAAAACAAAAGGATTTGGTAATTGAGGGAGTAAATGGGTAAAAGGGGGGTTAATTGTTTTGTTGGGTTTCTTTCTGGAGAGACCAGAAAAGAAAATAATAGGAGGGTATCAAACGGCGACGATATTCGCAGCAAGAATTTGGGGATCTTTTAGGGATTGGGTTTAACGACAGGGATTGAGTTTTCTCGGAAAAATTTTGGAGATTCCGCGAAAGGAATAATTTTTCGGCGAGAGAGAGAGAGAGAAAGAGAGAGTAGAAAGCAAAGAATATAAAAATAGAAATGTTTGGTGATGGATGAACGGCACCTATAGCTTTCGAGTGATATTAATATTTTTAGTTTTCTTTTTTTTTTTTTTTAACAACGAAGACTAATAAAATTCTAACAAAAATGTTCCAATCATTTATTTTAAAAACTGATGATTTTTCTTTTGCTAAAAAAAAAAGGACAAAAATTTAATAAAAGTATATCGATTAATTATACTAAAACACCTTTGCCCATTGATTTACAACACCATCACCATCGTGTGCATATGTTGTTATCTTGACCCTTCTTTAATATTGTCTAAAAGCTGGCATTTGGAAATGTTATATGACCACGTTTTACTTTTGTACAGTGTGATAAGTATCTTCTAGGTATCTTATAGTCGTGGCATGCTGACCTTGGAATCTACGATTATCGCAGGGAGCTGTGGGAATGCTGGTGCGAGTATGACAAAATTAATTTTAAAATTCTCTACTCCCAATCATACAGTCAAATTGCCAATAGGAGAAAGATTTTCTATGGTATTTTGCATTGCTTTTTATAAGAAAATAAAAGATGGTTCCTGAAATTCTTGTGGTTTAAAACAAGAAAGTCACCTTCTGGCGATAATAGACGTGTGGGGGCAGAGGATATGATTGGCAGTGAGACAATTTCCTATTTCTATTTGACGTCTCCAAGACTTTAGTGACACGACTTGCCGACATTTCCCCGAACAATGAAGCACACCCATTACGATGACACCCACAAAGGGTTAAAAACCGGCATAATGAGAAGCAGTAACTTACCTTCTACTGGAGAACCAAACTACTACATAAGTTCACACCAAGCAAGCCCAAAGCCGCAGTCCTGTCACTGGCGGTAGCTTTGCGTCTTCACCTCAGCTTGTGCAGTGTAGCTTTCATTGGCTTGTGATCGTATAAATGGCTGGCAGTGAATGGATCCATCGGCTGTTATTAATTGAGGTGCCTGCCTTGTGGTCCAAATTATTGTCCCTCTAATTTTAAACCCGCTAGCTAGGAACAAAATAAAAAGTAAAACCGAGCAAGTGCCATGGTGATGCATTTTCATGTTTGATTGGGCCAGGCCAGCTTAACGCGCTCAATCCCACCTTTGTGTAAGTCGGCAGAGAGTAGGCCCAGGAGCTCATATAAGATGTAAAAGTCGAAGTTCGTGGCGATGAGAATGGACAAGCGACTGTGAGGCTTGGATTCCAGAGAAATGGAGTCCCTGCATTGGAGATTTGATTTGGGGTGTGTGTGTGTGTGGGGGGGGGGGGTTCAGACTTTGTGGAGAAACCACTAGTTTGGCAAAATTCACCTCATCCAGCCATGCAAGATCATTATGGTTTTCCATGGAAACAGGAAGTATCAAGGAAATCCGCACAATAATGTAGGCTTTACCGTATATATATGCAAGATCACACACACGACCCCAGTTGTGCAATCCTGGTTGACCACGAGACGGCGACTCATGAATTATCCAGCAAAAGGAAGCCATTATCACGCACAAAAAATGCAAGCCGTCAAGTTACTTGAACCTAGAACAAAATCTACCAAAAGAAAAAAAAAAAATTGGCAATCCAGGACAAATTAAAACACAAACGCAGCGCCATCACTGTAAGCATAGCTACATACATTTCATCACGAAGAGTACATGTTACAGGACTATATGAATCAGCATTATTAATGCTGTCACGATGTAGCCATTTGCATATGCAAAAGGGCACCCATATTGGGAAAGCATCCCCATCCTAAAAAAAAAGGGCTATAGGAAAAATGTGTCAATCATCAAACAAGAGCTATAAAACACAGCTGAACTAATACAGCGGCACAATCCACAATTAATTTGAGATGGAAAATTCGCTACTCATCAATATTATAAGCAACTATCCCCAGAGGGGATGTCAGCAAAAGAACAGATAATTTCAACAATGCTAAACCATTTATCCCGATCCTTGAGTCCAGAAACACAAAATCTATAATTTGACCGTAAACGGTAGTTATCACCATCATAAGATGCTAATGTTCCCTCCAGCAAGCACAGGCATAAACGTCACAATTGCTAAGCTCTACTGCTAACAAAAAGCCCAAGTTTAAAACACTTGACTAGATAGCTAGATAGCTCGCGCAACTCTCAATCATCCTCTCTTTCCGGAGGCAGACCGCAAGGCAAGAGCATTTTCTGCATGCAGTAAACAAACATTGCTCAGTAACAATTAGCCATGACATAAAAGCACAAAACCATCATCCAATGTCTTCATCCAAAAACTACCATGCAGCAATCACCAGCCATTTGAGTTGAAACTAGACAAGTTTGCTTTTCAAATTACTGGACCACATAATCAGATAAATGATTCTTGTACTTATGCTCTACTTAATCTCTCCCACATATTCTTTCCTTCCAAGCTTATTGAGAATGTCACATAACAAACCTAATACTCGTATTGAAGGAACCGAAAATCATTTATCGTTTTCGGATACCGAGTTTGCCGGGGCCGATTGAAAAACCGAAAACGGTAACGCCAATGCTAAGCACACGGTGAACGACACAAGATTTCCTGTTATCAAACCAGTTGACACAATTATAGATATGACACCAAATATACTATTATTATACCCCGATTGTTCAACGTTTTTTTCCCTTTCATTTTAACCCCCCTCCCGGTCAGATTAGGCTCCGGCTAGCTAACATTTTTAAATCTCGCTACCGCTCCTCGCTGTGTTATAGTGATGAATTTCACTCTGGGAATGGATTTATATTTGTCTTCAAAATATTTAGTGAAATTAAATATTATCTTAATAAAAGAACTCAAATAATTATGTAATGCGATTCAGTGCACTACTCTTTAGTCGAAATGCAGGGCACACCCTGCTAAAAAAGAGAAATGAAATCTCCTATTAATCCGAAAATTACTTTTTACCAAAAAAAAATAAAAAGGAAAACAAAAATTACATAATGTAAACTAAAAGAAATGAAAAAAATAATAATTTTTTTTTTAGAAAAAGGAAAGCCATAAAAAACAGTAATCAGCGTTCAGACAGAGGGGTTAAAAACACACACAAATCTTTTGCCAAAAGGAAAATATACATATACATACACACACACACACACACACGCTAACCACTCATTTTTGCAGCCTTTGCCCTCAAAGTTCCATTTCCAGACCAGGCCTGTTAAATTGTATGAAACCAAAAGCTATTGACTAAGAGAACACGATGCTCTTCTATACCGCTTTAATGGATTGTCTGTGACCATCTGCTGTACAAGAGATGAGTGTAAATCATTTGGATTTGCCGAGCTGCTCTGGAGATTCTAGTTTGGGTCCTCTTGGAGGCAGGGGGTTTAGGAAGCTCCCCTGTACAGACTGACCGACAGCCTCAGCTGACTCATCTTCTGTAACACATGAAACATGTCCACACTAATAAGAAAACAGGTGACCATAACCCCAGGTTGAATGCTGCATATTAGTTCTACGTATCCTTAGCAGGTACTTTGTGCTCGCACCTCTTTACACCAGTGGCTCAAAGAGTTATTATATATTGCAAACCTTGCATTAGACTAAGACGATTAGCCTAGTAAACAGTTATCAACTGGTAGCAGCCAGTAACTAATAACTACCAGTAAGTTCAAAATTTTAATGTTTCAGCATTCATAACAGCATTGATAAAAAAGCTTTAAGAAGCATTACCAAAAAGGGACTTTATTGAAGGCCTCCTAGGTTTTGTGCTCTTCTTCTTTAACTCAGCTGTGCATTGAAATGAAGAAAAAAGGCAGGATCACATAGGAGAATCGGGGCTAAATAGACAGTTGCAAGAAAGAAGAAACACATGCAATACACAGATATAATGCTGATATATCCCTATTGAAAGGAAAAGAAATTAAGGGTTTCATCACACATATGATATACAAAGTGCTTTCATAATTTTGTACACGAGAACAACCTCCTTGGCCCCACTACAATATTACAAAGTATGCACTCGCATTTGGGTATTAACAAATTTCCCTTTTATTTTGGGGAGAAGAAGTAATGCCCAGAAGAAGATGAAGAATTAATAGAAGGATGAATAAATAAATGCTTGCATTTGACATTCTGGCAAAAATGCATGTATGTGCACAAATAATTTCATGAAAGAATCAAATACCAATCCCAGGCAACTGATTCTCGTTCACAATTTCAAAGTTCTTGTATGTATAACCAACAAAGTTGATATCCTTGGATGATAGCATCTGCAGAAAAGGTAAGACAGTAACAATAAGTAAACAACAAGAAGCTCAATGCACCATAAAACAGAAACCTCGAACTTGCACATGCAAGCAAATAGCTTTTGTTAGACACTAACTTACCTTCTCACCAAGTTCAATGCTTAAAATTAATAGGAGAGGCAATTAAATGTATGAATATCCATTTCCTAAAGGAGAGTTAAAATAGATCAAAAGGCTAGACCCAAAGTAATATAAAATACAATATATTGAAAGAGGAAATATTCATTATTCTTCCAGTTTGAATAATTAAATGAAATTACTGTCTTGTGAGGCAGCAAACACATCAAACCATCAATTGCACTAATTGTTTAAGGGAAAAATATGTGGATGCTCCAGTGGAACACTAACAGATACTACAACAGTGACTAAATGGAGACAAACCTTTCTCCATGGACCAGATTTTGTTGGAGTACAAAGATGGTTATCAACCTACACAATAATAAGAAAAAGTGAGCAACTAAATGCCTCCAGACAGGTAATCACTGTTTTTCATAAAACAAAATAAATATACCTCCTCAAATTTCTCAAAGTTTTGAGTGTCCAATTCATCATTGACCTCAGGAATAAATGCAGCTTTCATTTGATACAATCTGTCCCACTCAATACCCTTAAACCAAGGATGAGCCTGAAAGTTATTGGTCAAACAAGTTAATTAATCACTTCCAATTTCATATTATAAATAAAATAAAGACTTAAGAACAGAACACACCAAAGAGCACCTTTATTCTGTGTGTGCCTTTTGTTCCAAGCCTCTGGTCAACATTACATAAGAGTCTGCTGATAAGGTGTTTAGCTTCTTGAGATAATTTTGCTTCTTCTGGAAATTTCAAATGAGTACTCCAATTGACTATCTGTACAATGATTAATGAGCAAGAATGATAAATGAGATGTGCTGGAGATGGAGCCCAGGGATGAGTCAAAGAATAGAAGTCCAAGACAGGGTTATGTTGTAATTTATCACCCGAAAAGGTCCAAGAAATGAGATTACGGGAAATCTCCAGAATTTAGCATTGTGAAAAGGACCTTAAAAGGTCATTCCCAACTTGTTTTAAAGGCATTGACTGTGATAAAGAAGAGTAAACATCCATTTCTTCCTTTTAATTTTCCTCTTTTTTGGGGGAAGGGGAGAGGTGGGGGAGGGGCAGGGGGGTGCAGGCTGGCATGTTCTTAAAGTAGACAATAATCAAGTCCCAGAATTACCTTCCTACAAGTGGAAATAGGCTCCTCCGAGTAGAATGGTGGGTAACCCACAAGCATCTCATACATGATAGCACCAAGAGACCACCTGCAGATACTAATAAAGTTAGACCTGAATGTATCTCAGAAAAGACATTTGAAAATTGGAAGTATGGTCAGTCGACTAACCAATCACATTCCATTCCATATCCTTTCTTCAGCAACACTTCTGGGGCAATATAATCAGGTGTTCCAACAGTCGAATAAGCCTGCATCATTATAATATTGCAAGTTTAAACAATAAATATCCCACAGGAATTCCCAGAGATCCTGCAAATTAAATCTTGAGCAAAAACAAGCTTGAGAGGAAACCAATAGTTGTGGGATGTACTTTCCAATCACAATCTACAAGTCATACTTTTTCTAGAATTTCTCAGGCATTGCACAAAATTAATTGAAAATTAGATAATTTACAACTTATGACTTGCAACTATTGTTCCCCTGTCATGACCTTGAGTAAACCTTTTCCTACAATCTCTCAAGAAAACCCATTCGTACTTTACAAGTCATAACAATGTTGCCTACAAACTACAATTCATAACTTCATAGCATTCCTCAAACAATCAATGCCTGTAGACAAGTCATACAACAGAGATTGGCTATAAGACAGGAAAGGTTAAATAAAGAGAAAAGTGCAAAAGATCTACCCAGTTTTATATTGATAACAAGCTGGAAATTATGTACAATAAAGGTAAGAGAAATACACAATACAAGATGGCAAGGAACTTACAAGCATCCTCCTGTTCCTCTGCCAATGTTTCAATTGCTCCTGTTGTGTGCGTTTGGGTGCTGCAGGACGCCCATCACTTTGAAGAGCTCCACTGTGGCTGCTTGCCAGAGAGAAGTCCTTTTCTTGGAGATTACTGCAATCCAATGGTTTGCATAACCCAAAATCTGATAATTTCATGTGACCATTTCGGTCCAATAGCAAGTTGTCTGGCTTAATGTCTCTGTAGTACAAAAAAGGAGACTGGGCATATATAAGTAAAAAAATAGCAGAGGAAAATAATCTAAAAAGAAATCAAACGTTGAAGTCAATATTGGTTACCTGTGTATATAATTACGTTTGTGGATAGATTCAATGGCCAGGACAGTTTGTGCAACATAAAACCTGGCCTCATCTTCAGTTAGTGTATCCCTTCGCATCAGCAAAGTCATCATATCTCCACCAGGTAGATATTCCATGATGAGATATAGGTACTCTTCATCTTGGAAGGAACAGTATAGCTTGACAATGCACTTGCTATCAACCTCTGCAAGCAGATTCCTTTCTGCTTTCACATGCTCAACCTGACCATTTCAGACAATGAGCACAATAAAAAGCCTCTAAATTGATTCTGGCAGGCTAAATAAACAACATACTTGGCCTCTGCGAAGCATCTCTGATTTCTTGAGCTTCTTCATAGCATATACATGACCAGTTGACTTCTCCCTGCAGAGTCTAACCTGCAATCTCAAAATGAGAAAAATGTAGGAAACCTTTCAAATGAATTATTTAGAAGAGCACCTTCTGGCCAACATTACAAGCAAATTAACACAATCCAAGTGTCATTGGTTTAGAAGCTGCTTGGTTCAAGTATTGAATTTAACTCTTTGCTTTAGCAGAAAGTAAAAGATTATTCACCATACCAAATCAATCATTATCCAAGGAAAAGATTAACTAATATGATGCTGATGTTGCAATTAGTTCATGACTGGCAAGTCTGCAAGTAAACCAATTAGTTATGCCTTCATAAGTTAGAAAGCCAGGCGAGCCTCTTTGTATTAATAAGGTTACTCCATTGTGTCTTGAAGGTCACAAGTTTGAGTCACAAAAATAACCTTTTTGTAAAAACAAGTGTAAATCTGCCTATATTTGACTCTTCCCCAGACTCCAACAACATGGAAGCCTCATGAACTGGGAGTCTAGGCCATCCTTTTTTATAGGTAAGAAAAGAAGCTAGTATTACAACCAAGGTTTGTCTACCAAATCTAACCAAAAAATTATTACCTCCCCGAATGCGCCCCTGCCAATCATTGTTAATGGCTCAAAATCATCAGCACCTATTTTATGCCTCCGAAGACGCATGTATTCTGTTTCCTTCTTCTCTAAATACTTTAGCAAGTTATTTTGCTCTTCCTCAGAGACATCAGCATCAGCCAACTTCCTCTCAAGTATATTACGCCTGCAATATATAATAAATGCCAATCAACACCACTCTGATTCACTAAATACGAGCAGAAACAATCCTTTTTTTTTTTTTGTTTATTTGGAAGAAAAGGTGTTTTGTTCCAATCACCTGATGTACAGCCTGGGAAGTATGCGAAAAAAGTTTCATGTACCATAAGTCTATTCATGCATTGAGCTGAAAGTGTTAAGCATATTGAAGCAACTAATGATCTACATATATGTTACAAGCACAGATGCAGGAAATGTATACCCGTATCATTCACATATTTCTAAAAGATTTTCATTGTATTGTTCGACTAAACTGTTCATTGTTTTGTTTGACTAAACTGTTCGTTGCTTTTTAACCAAATCCGCAGTTCCAAGCACCGCTTAATATGTCACATCTCACCCTGCCTACTGCAAAAATTGAACACAAAATTACAAAGTACTATCTTATCAGCCAACAGAGAGATTTCAATGATGAAGGGCCCTTGGCAAGTACCAATATGGTTTCGGAACTCAGTAACAAAATACCACATTACCAAGTGGAGATCATCTCATAAACACTTCTGAAAATGAAGTTCTGCTCCAGGGCACAAGTACAAAAAACAAACCAAAGTCACAGGTGAAAGAACAATATAGACCTACTATGTGGACCACTAGACTGAATTTTCTTCCTAACTGCACAAATTCAACAGCTTGTCTGAACTATATTAAGAGTCATAATTAAGCAAACAAAATCTTCAAAATGATAGAAAAAGTGGAACAAACAAGCCAAAAGATGGCATTAGTGAATCATGAACACGACCAACTAAAAAATTTTATGTGACCATTGATCCGGAAGGAAGTCTCGTTAAAACATACCGCTCCTTCCTTTCCTGCAGGTCCTTCATTTGTTTTTTGTAATGGTTTTCAATATACTGCTTTGCAGCAGCAACCCTTTGGTTTGTAACAGTTGATGGCACTTCTTCAATTGTTGGGGGCCTTGACCCTTCTTTCCCATTTCTCGTGGCTTCTCTGCTGGCAGACTTTGACTTATCTTTTGACTTCAACTTGTTGAACCAACACCTTGCCCACTCCATTACATTCACCAGATCATTTACAGACCTTTTAACTTTTGAAGAAAATAAGAGAAAGAAAGACTCTCATCTACATATTATGAACTCATTTGCCCCATGGTACATTTGGCTTCGCCACACATACTTGATAGGATGCAGGCATTTCCACTACACAGGAGAAAAGAAAGGAAGACGAGGAAGAGCGGTTAAGTTAGCTCGGCACTATTCATCATTGAAAGTTCAACAAACTATTCCGAAAAATTGCAAGAAAATTACAACACACAGAAAATTCACAATCTAAAGACAATCTTGTGCCAACTACTTGAAGGTGAAAAAGAAAAGGTATATATACGAGAAGATTAATTTTTGGTAGGCTCATCCAGCAGGAGACACACGATCTTTAGGACAACCACATCCAGTTTCATCTGCATTCCCTAATCACATGATCAAAAAGTCAAAACATAAGATCCCACAAAGTCTCTATCCAAAGTTGCAATAATAACCAAAAGGAAAGACAGAATTCGTTTAAAAACATAAACCACTGAACAACGAATACAGTTCATACAACACAATTGTTCTTAGATTTTCAAACATCATCTCACCTAACAATAACAAAATTGAAAAGTCCCTCCACTAATCCAATTGTGAACCGACAGCTCGACTGATAAAAAAAAACAAAAAGGGGGGGGGGGGGGAGCGATTGAACGTTGATATAGACAAACGATCAAGCAGAAAGTCAAAACTTCAAACCTCAAAGCCTAACTAATCATCAAAACTCTTAAGAAGAAATTGAAAAAAAAAAACCAAAAACAAAAAAAAAAATCAAAAGTTGGTGTGCCAGTGAACTCTAAAACAACCAAATCCAAGTAGTCGACATTTTCTCGCCAACCACAGACTAACCCACAAAAAATAAAAAAAAAAAAGAACACGTCACTGAGTTCCCAGAATAATAGAAACAATCAAAATTGAAGTCAAACCTTTTAGCCTGCAGAGATCGAGTCGTGAAATTGTGGACCGTCCGATTCAGAAATGAAGGGTTTTTCGTGATTTTGGAGGGCTTCCCTCGAGGATTAAGCTCTTTTTCTTTGCACTTTCTCGTCTCTCTTTACTCTTTTTTTTTTTTTTTCGTCTCTCATCTTCTACTTTGCTTTTTCACATTAAAAAAAAAAAAAAGAAAAGAAAAGGAAAGAAAATTATTTTGTTATTTTTTTTCATCTTGGTTCTTGATTTCTTGGCTTTTAGGTTTCTTGATTCAATAGTTAGAATTAGACCATTTGTGTCTCGGAGTCTGGCGTCCTCTGCGTGTGTCTTCTGGTCGTGTCTTTCTCTCTCTAACCACGAATTAACCGAAGCGGAGTTTAATTTCTCACGATATGTCTCTGATTCGTCTTCCACCTCTGTTCCCTCTCTCTCTCTCTCTCTCTGTTTTTTTTTTTTTTCAGTTTTCCTGAAATAAAAAATTTCACAAATATAAAGCAAAACGTACATTGTTCCGTGACATGAACCCATTTGGTCGGACGAAATCTTTTGTAAAATAGAAAGTAACATTGGCCCAAAAAATTAAAAAAAATAATAATAAAAAAGGGAATTTCACAGCGTTGAGACGCGGAAATGAAGAATCTCCAATGGCGATGCAGTGAAAATTAAGCACCAAAAATAAAAAATAAAAATAAAAACCTGGATAATGCAATTAATATAGGGTCAGGATTCAAAATTAAAATAATCTACAAAAAAAAAAAAGGGCAACTTGTAGTTTGATTGTGAATTTGAAAACAGCCACTATTAATATCCGCTATGTAACCTATTTTTTAGACGCAAAAATAATTGATATTGATAGTATCACTACTACATTCATGATTATTTAGATATATTTATTGTGATTTATAGTTGTGCACATATAATTTATTAACATTTTCATTTTATGTTTCTTATTTTGGAATAATTATGTGATTTTTTTCTTTTCTTTATATCTTTTTATGTTCAATGACAACGTGATTACGATCACACACCGCGTAATATAGTGAAAATGCTCGGCAAATTCTTGTACTTCTAATGCAATAGTACATTCAATTGAATCGCTTAAATGCCCATAAATATCTGTATTATTTATAGTTGTGGGCATAATATGGCGGGGCCAACAATGTTGTCTTGGGCAAATGTATTTTCGATGACCCCAAAGCCCTTCTAAGGGATAACAAAAGCTAAATCCCACAAGGATTATTTATGCTAACATGTTATTTTTTGGAAAAAATTAATAATTTCGAATAAATGGTATCAAAATCAATTCGATTCTAACTCTGATATTTTCAATATATCCCGCCAAGCACTTTATATAGAGGAAAAAATGATCACAATGAGTATTTTTTAAGAAAAAAATAATAACTTTGTAATATTTTAATTAACACAAATTGAAATTCAAATTAAGAATGTTTAATTTTTAAATGATTATAATACTATTAAAATAAAGTTTATTGGTTATCTGGGGACATGTTGAGTGCATTTGGTTATGCATCAATTAAAAGTAAAGAGATTCAAAAAATAGGAGGGGGCGAGGGGCTGTTTGAAAGCCCTAGGCATTAACTTGCCACCTTATTCGTCCTGACTACCCAACAGCGCATAAGTGCATCATTATCACGTATCATAAATGATGAAATTGGGTGCCACATTTTAGGATAAAAAATGGCCAGCTTGAACCCCTGCTCTAAGTTCTGTAACAATGGCCAGCGCTGTTATTACATTGACCTTTCTCCGTGGGCCATAAGATTGTATAAATGTGGATACATTTTGTTTTCTTGACAAGAAAGCAAATTAATATTAGAACAAGAGGAAGTTCAAGGTATGGCTTAGGCTATTAAAGTGGCTCCACCGGGAACGTGAAATTGAGTTCAACAACACCATTAGACGTTGGCAGATGATATTGGGTGGCTATTTATGGAAATGGATCGTGGGATCAAGCTGAACCATGGCCGATGGGAGATGACGAAGTGAATGTAAGGGTCCAGCTGTACAAGGAAGCCCACTTGACCATCACTGAAACTAGAGATTGTAAAGGGACAATGCATTTGAATGTATTTATGCCGGTGCCATATTTGTTCGATCCAGCTTAAAAATGATCTGAACTTGAAAAGACTAAACCTACTTGACTGCACCCGCCAGACCCTCTAATCACCATCTTCTCCCCTTTTCGGCTGTCGAGTATTCAACAATTAAAGAATACGACGCGATATTGACCGTGAAGTGTTGAGAGTAGGCCAGAACATCGGGTAAGATTTCGATCGGCAGTGTTTTTCTTCTCCTCCTTTTCGGCTGTCGAGTCTTATCCTGTAAGTTCAAAGGTCTATGTACACTAAATCTAATTTCTCAGAATTAGCTATTTCTCGGTTTTTCAATGCCATTATTGAGAAGCACACTAATTCCTTCCCTTTTAAACAAAAATTTGAAGCGCTGACTTGTTGCCTTGCACCAAGAGAAACATTTCCCTGGAGAAAGGCACATTTTTTCTTATTTACCAATATACTCCAGCATAACAGCCAAAGGCCAATATTAGTGCAATGCTAACTAGATAAAAATAACAAATAAAAAAAGGAATCATTAAGCTTGGAGCAACAGAATAACTTGTGCATGTGATAATCATTGGCAAGAGTATCTTTGTAGGGCAACAAAAATTGAGGAAAAAAAATATAGAGAGCAAGACAGAATAATAAAAAAGTAAGCAATGATTCAAAGTGAATTGTGACTAGCCTATAGGTGGAGATCGTTAATCCCCATCAAAAACGAACGAATCATTATAAGGGTAAAAGGAAATATTGTAAACATAACTTAATGCTGCAAAATGAAATTGTTTACCGTGTCACCATTAGGGACAAGCTTCTTAAACCCTTAGCAGCTGGAAACACAAAAGAGGGAGAGGAAAGACCCTTTGCTGTCCTACTCTGTATCCTTGAGGCTTCTGCTTGTCAACCACAATTTCTTTTGGATGATAAGCACAATATCATCTTCATCCTGGTCTGATTCTGTGCTGGAATCGGCTGTTGCCACTGTTTCCCAGTGCAAAGCCACTAAATATCTCTTTACAAAATCTATCACTGCTTGCTTGTCACGAATGATAACAAAACCTCTTGGTCTAAGAATGCGATCAATCTCTAAAAGAAGATCTTCGCCACTACAGCCTTTCTTCTCAATCTCAGAAAAGACAGTCCAAGCATGGAGTAGGTCATAAGTTCGCGGGTATGTTGAAAAGGATTCACACCTGCCAAGATAAATTATCCTTTGAATTTCCATAATAAATCTGCCAGATCAAAAATTTCAGACAGTAAATTTGAAGGACAATTAAGATCAATTACTGACTTGAAAAAAGTTGGCACTGGTTAAGTTAAACACATGATATCCAAAGTTGTGTTGAAAATCTCAACACCTGAATATTTACTCGCTCTTTTGGTAAACATCGTTGCAGCAGGAATATAATTGGGCTTTTGATAAACTGTATTCCTTATAATACTGATCTCATAGATGCAGCTAAATTCAGAGAGAAATAATCCCCTAGGCCCATATACATGTACAAAGGGGCAAACATGGATAGAGGAAAATGGCAATCTAAGGCCAACAGTCCCCAATCCACTGTAAGTAGACTGGAAGGAAGTCACATAACCAAGAAAACTCTGCTGAATATTTTATCTAAGAAATCAAGATAATGTAATGTGCTTCAGTAATATGATTTGCATACCAGTTGTGAACAGTGCCTATCAGGCCTCTGTCATATAGCACCTTCAGTGTGTTTGGTCCATCCTCCGGGACAACATTCATCACCCAAACATCCTTTCCTCCGAGAGCAGCTCCAAATGACCCCAAGTTTGCTTTCATGTCCATCAAGTTTCGCAGAGTGTCCGATTTGATCTTTGGACTCAATAAATCCCAATAACTCTCCACTCTCCGTCTCCAAAGTTCCTGAATCACATTTAACACAGGCAATACCTCAGCCTAAGTTCTTGTTTGTTATGTCATTACTGAAGTGTGCAGCCACAATAGCACAGATACCTTGGCAAACAAATTAAATTGCATTAACTTATGGTTCCACTGCTTACCATATCCTTTTGAAACATTTCATTTGAGTACCCAAAGTCAGCAAGTCGAGGGGGAGGAGAAGTCAATCTGGCTGGCCAGGGTGCCAATCCACTTCCCTTGACTCTTTGGTCATCTGAGGAGAAACAAATAACCTTTCTAATTAGCAACTGTTTTTGAGTCAGGTACTAACAGCATAAAGCACTGTCTAACAATTACACGGGTTGTAGATGAATGTATCCAAAAAGAAATTATATCAGAAAGTGATAATACACATGGACACCATCAACAAATCCAGGTGAAACTTGAAATTGCAACTATTATGGCACAAATCAATCAAAGATTTGATAGTTTTGTTAGCATATCATCAGAGACTGGTAATTATAATAATCAGTCACTGCACGTTATTAAGTGTTGTCACTTTTCGCAAACCCTAAATAACTCATTTCTGGATGTAACTTTTATGCAGGAGACATATTCACTCAATGTATGAGGAATTATGGTTAATTCATTTAAGCAAAACAGAGATCATGACAACCAGAATATGGGAAAAGGAACTCACGGTCAGAGTAGGGTGTAATGCAAGCTTCCATTGACACACCCCAAACACCATCCGGATCATTGTCAGATTGACAGAGTGGAGGTTGAACACCAGGTTCTCTTTCCATATAGCAGTCATTCGTTAGAGGCTTTTGCCAAACAACTGTCTGGTTCCTCTTTGCTGCTATTCTCCAACACATCCGTTCAACAAGATCACTCATTTCTTTCCATATTCTCAGATCTTCTTCATCCTGTGCATAAGCTTCAGGGGACGAGTAGGCAAAATAGCCTCCCGGCCTGAGTAACCGATCAAGCTCAAGAAGAAGAATACCATCCCTTTGAAGCCAATCTATTCTACAACGAGAGCAGTGAGCGAGTTCAAAAGATCTGCTTGGGTAAGGGAGTCTCTTGGTTCCTAAAACACCAAGGTATGCAGGAATTCCTCTTTCCAGAGCAAACTGGATTTGGTTTTGATGCACATCATTTGGTGCTAAAGACATAGCAATGATGTCCGTTGACAGAAGATAAGCTCCAAAACTAGCAACACCACAGCCAATATCCAGAACTGTTCTTAATCTTCCTTCATTGTTTAAATTATTGTTTGAAAAATTTAGCATCTGCCAATCAAATCAGAAAACAAAAAAAGTCATATCTAGAAGCATACTTTTTTTTTTTTTTCCGTAAAAGTGTCATACAGAAATATGTTAGGGAATGTAGTCAATAATCAGTAATCCTCAGAATCAAAAAACACAAGGCAGTCAAATTATATTCCATGCAAACATACACAATAGGCCATCAACCTATAAATCAGTAAAGGAACCAAAAATAAAGGAGAAAAGATGCTTATTTTCCTTTGCCCCCATTTGAATAAGTCAAAAAGGGATCAGCAATCTTACATTAGCAATTGACGCAATATACTTGTCAGCTCCATAGTGAAAATGAGTACCTCCTCCAGGAAATTTTATCTTTTCACCTTTCACAACCATCCAGTTCTGATCTGATTTCTCATGTGCAAGGTGAGTATGAGGTATGTTTGCTTTCCATACTTCATCCCTACTTTTAGGCCACTTAATTGGAATCTGTACGTAACGGGGAGAGCATAGGAGCTTGTACTTACTAAATCTGACATTGGTAATAAAATGAACTCAGTGACATCATTCTGATTAATTAGCTAAATAGATATTACCTTGTACCCTCGTGGAGGAGGAATCAAACAGTTGTACCGTCTTTCAGGAGGAGGGCAATGTCGTTCATAATGCTCCATCACAGAGAGGTCCAGCTTCAATCTCATTTGATATATATGATTTCTGTCTAAGCAGGGAATGAGCTCTGAATGCCGATCATCACAAACCTTCAAAATGAGGACCAGATGAATATCTCACAAAACATTTGTCACAAACGAGCATACAAGTGTAAGTGTAAATACCAAATTAAAGAAAAAGGGGGAAGATAGAGCCGCTGAAGGCATAATTTATAGTGTAAAGCCTTACAGGGAAACTCTTTGGTACAGATCCATTGTCTCCGTCTTCCAGCACAAAGTTTACTGAGCCATCTTGATTTGTATCTGATTCACCATCCCCACCCAAATAAGACGACCCAAGTTTTCTCAAAGATGATTTTCCATACTCTAGTGTTGATGTGCCATGATCACGAGACCCAAAAATTGATCCATAATAAAAATATATGAATCCAAGAAAGACAGCTACAACACATACAGAAGTGATCAAACGCTTCTTCTGACTCCCATCAGATCTTCCTCTCATTTTTTACCTAATTTGAAATCCTCAAAAAGATCTTTAGCTCCCCAGTTAAGCACTAAAGGATCATGTACATATATCTCAGCCCAGCGCAACCATCCTTTGTCAATCCCACTATCCAAATATGCCCTTTTTTGTACCTGAAGGACTTAATACCAGCAAGAAAATACAGTACAGATTCCCTTCTGATTTGTTAGGCACAAGCAATGGAAACTGACTGATCAACCTGAATTCTGAAAGTCAGCAGACATGCAGTAAGGATCGCATCAAAGAGTCCATCTCACAAAATCAAAATCAAGAATTACAGGACCATAACCAAAATTCAAATTCTTCAAGTTTCCGATAAGCACTTGATTCAATGATGCTATAATTTCAAAGATTATTGATTTATGAACTTGGAATGTAAACTGTTATGCCAAGGGGAAAAAAATCAAATATACTAGGATTGCATCGTTAAAACACCCGAGCATTGGTAAAATTTGGCCAATTAATTTCAACTCTGACGAGAAGAGGATGGTTGACGATCAGCAACAAGTTTTGGTTGCTTGTATATTCAGATTTAGATCTGTTTTGGCAGTAAAACATCAAATCAGCTTTTAACATTATAACAATGTCCGGCAACAAGTTTTGGTTACTTGTATGTTCAGATTTAGATCTATTTTGGCAGTAAAACATCAAACCAGTTTTTGACATTATAACAATGTCTGGCAACGACATCACTTACGTTAATGCTGCCCATCCAAAATGATGTTTCGGAAGATTGACAGCAAAGCCAAGTGAAAAGAATTAATCAAGTAAGTGGGAGACAACAGCATTTAATCGCACAATTGACTGCATATGTAAACTGGCAGTCGGTGAACTAGAACAAAAAATGATTTGAGAAACCGACAGCTTCGTTAGCTACGTAAGCATACGACAAGAAGCAGATCTGAAACGAAAGATACTGCTTTCATTGAAAAAAACCATCAAAAGTTAGTCGAAGTGACATTATTTAGCAGCAAAACCAAAATTGACCCATCAAACTGAAAGAAAGGAGCATACAAATTAAACAAGTTCATCGAATTCCAGATGGAAATCAATCAGATCCTTGCAAAAAAACTGAAAAAAAGGGTTCTTGGAGCAAAACCCGCAAGCATAATGACAAGAAACAAACCAAGAAGAGCAAAAAGCTTACTGGGTTCGATTCAAATGAGGAAATGACTAGGACCCAGATGCGAAAAACAGGAAGATCTGATCTACTAGCTCTGTTCTAGAGAAGAAACATGATCCCCAGAGAGAGAGAGAGAGAGAGAGAGGAGGAGAGATTAGAGCTCAGGGTGAAATTTGGCTTTTCACTTTCCAGGCATAGAGAAGGAGAGAGTCGACACCAGACAAAGTCACTGTGTTGATCTGCCGCGTTGTGAGCGTTTAACCAATAATCCTAGGCTGTTTGTGCAGTCCCATTTACTTGATAATGTCAGTGCTCGCTGCTGTTTAAGGGGAAATTTCAACAAATAATTCAATAATTGCAATTTGCAACAGATAATCAACACGGCTGATGCATCCATTAAAGTCAACAAAAAAAAAAAACGCTAGGCTTGATACAACCCGGCCTATATGATTCCTCTTGTTCTGCTTACACTTTTATTTACAGTTACATGCGCCAGAGCCATTTACTTCAAACCCCATTTCACTGAACAGTCTGAGCTCTGCAAATAATCTCGGAAATATTTTAATGTCATAATTCGCATATCGTCACGAGAGTTTAAAGAAACAAACTACCAATGAACGAAGAAGACACCGAAACATTCGAAAATCAAATTCTACCGTCAGTAATTAAAAAATGCGTTCATGTCAGGTAACATACTGTTTCGAGTTCCCGTCAAACATTTTTAAAATAATTAATCGTACGCTCACATGCCTAGGGAATTTTCTTTCCTTTTCTTTTCTTTTCTTCTCTTTTTTTTTGGTTGTTGTTGTTGTTCGAACTCGTTGATTTAGAGAAGTCAGAAGTCGGAATCTATACCAATTTATATCACACCTGTTTTAATCTCTCGATGACGTGTCACTGGCAATGCCAATACGCGTCCTAAAATGAATAATAGAACCAGGAATGGAAAACAAGGAGGAGTCGCCAAAGGCTACACGGCCATCAGAATTCAGAAGCTGCGTTGACAAAAATGGAAAACTAATAAAAGCTTGGAATGGGTCAGATGATAATAAATAAATTAAAAAAGAAAGAAAAAACTTGAAAATTTGCAACATTTTTTTTGTTTTGTTTTTGTTTGGGGTAATCCAAGGCACTGGGGGAGAGCAGGAAAGGGGGTTCCAACGAACACCCCAAAGTTGGGCTTGAGAGAAGAAATGGGTTTAGGTCTAGGCTTGGGGCCACGGCAATGGGGCTAGGCATCATCCTCAAAGCTCCAAAAAATTGAATACGTCTGCTGGATGTGTGAAAAGCGTGGCTCTCCGGAACTACTCCACAACCTTAAATGGACAACAACTGGCACACCACTCAAAATAATGGCTTGGTTGACCATATGATTAAAATGAATGAGCCATGTTTGAGCTTTCATGACGAGTTCCTTCGTTAAACATACCCGAGCTTGGGCTGAAAAAAGGATGCAGATGTTAAGGAAGTGGGTCAAATTTATGGGCCTGGTCTAATGAAATGGGCTGAATGGTCATTATTCTAGGCTGCTCGAAAAGGAGCCCACAGTAACAGGCCCAGATCACCACCGTTTGACGGATCCATTTGGAATTTTCTCAGAGAAAAAAAAGAAGGAAAAAAAAAAAGGGACAAAACGAGTAAATGAAAGATTTCATTTTTGAGAACCCGAACTTCTCCGACAGACAAGAAACATGGCAGAGACAGTGTATCTCTTGTTTATTGGCCAGCGTTCGAACCCAGGTTACCATCTCACTATTTTTTCTCCCTCTCCGTATTGCTAAGGCCACTCCTATTAAAATTCAAGATTAAAAAAGAGAGAGAGAGAGAGAGAGAGGGAGAGATTTAATTTTAGTTTAGAGAAAAGTTCAAAAAAGTGACGGACGGAGTTGCTTGCTGAGTCATCCCCTGGGGCTGATATGACAATGCAAATTGGGTCGCTGACGTTACCCTTGTATGGTCCACATCAAGTAAATGACCATGACCTCAATTGGTCAGATCGTGCCACGTGGTAACACTTATCGGATCAAAGTCGGTGGAACGGATTTAGGGGTGCGGCGAGGGGAGACATGATTGACAGGTCAACACGTGCGAGGTAGGGGTCAGGTCAGGACTCTCTGTCTCTCTCTAATTTGCAGCTTGTCAACTCGAAGTGACTGATATGTATATTATTAGTGCTGCTGGCTCCTTTGGACTTTTGGGGTCCTTTCAAGGATTTTTTTTTTTATTTTTATAAAAAAAATAATTTAATTTAATTTAATTTATGTCAACAAATCAAGTTAAATTAATTGAAAATTTCTTTTGGAACAAAAAAAAAAAACAAATATATATATATATATATAAACAAATTTTCCTTTCAATTCTTAAATTCCTTGATGTCAAACAATCGTTTTTGTTCGCTCTTCTTCTATGCAAAATGAACCCGCCGCGAAGAGCTTCAATTGGTTCCCGATGAGTCTCAGTCCACCGCAATATTTTATTTATTTATTTTAAAGAAAAAAGGGTTTATAGTTTGATTCATCTGGACGATCTAAATGTATGAACGTTGGTTCTTAGCAATAAGGATGCCTTCTTGTTCTCTCCATTATTTCCAGATTGGGTTGTTTCGCTTGTTATTAGTTTTTTTTTGTTTTTCCTTCTCTTATATATAATTTATTTACAGTTTGTTAGTGTCAAAGATTCAATCAATGCAAGATCTGCGAGTCTCCACCTCCGGGCATTCACGAGCTCCTCCATCGTGACTTGATTGGGTTTGCCACTCTCAGTGGTGGCTAGTGGGTTTCCTAGTTTCTTTACTCTGTGTGTGTGCGCGTGTGTGTGTTTTTTTTTATTACTTTTCCTTGCTTTTGCCGTTTATCATTAAAAAAAATAGTAATAATTTTTAATATACAGTGTAACCATTGCAATTCTCTCTTTTTTCTTTTTTTTTTTTGAGAAATAAAAACAAAAATTCAATCTTTAATTGTTGGGTATTAAAATACTAAAAACTTTGTGGTGAGTGGGCTTTGGCATCTTGCATGTTTATTTGATTTTCAGTTTCTATCTTATCATTGTCGCGGAGAGAACAGATGTGTCAACACAGAATTGAGGAAGGTAGCTCTATTCCTAGAGTTCTGCTTCATTGGAGAGGTCTTTCAAATATTATTCTGTCCAATATCTAACCACTCTATTGTGAAAAAAAAAAAGAAGAAAAAGAAGAAAGCTCTTCTAATTATAGTGAAGGCTAGGGAGGAATTAAATGCTGTTGCGTGCATCACAGCGGCATTATCTGCACCCACGATCTACAATTTGATCAAATAATTGAGTGCTCTTGACTGCCGGGAATGAACGCATAATTCAATGGTGAGTTTTCTGACGTACGAATAATATATCAATACTAATAAAATTATGACCCGAGAAGATTAAAGTAAGCTTTAAAGATTCAACTTATGCTGTCAGGTACCTCTTTCCTTTGGCGCTGCACCAAAATATAAATCGAACGCCACCCTCTTCTAATATTCCAATGATCCAATCTCTTACTTCCAGGAGGAAATGACTGTGGCACTAAAATTATGGGCAGTAAAACTAAAAACAATTAGGGAAAACAATTGGGTATTTTTATTTTTTATTTTTATTTTTTTAGCACAAGAGGAAAACAACTTGGACATAGCTTAGCTTATAATATAATCCCCAGTAGGTATAAAGTGGCTCCTATAAGTTAGGTTCGTCGGTGGGTTCTCTCAGTCAACCAACGATGTTCAAACTAAGAATAGTTAGTCACAAATTAAGTAATATCTCACTCGCAAATATAAAAATATTTTAGATGTACATAAGAGACAAAAATTCGTACAAGATTCACTTATAATTTAAGCCACAACGAGGGCATATTATAATAGACAGTGATTGCAAGTATAAGAAATTCGTGCCGTTCATGGCATAGCTTAATAGCCACATTGTTTCCTAGAAACAAAAATATTAATATTCTCAACAAAGAGACACGTATGTCATTACCGAGACAAGTTAAAACATGGGAAAAATAATGAATTGCCATTGTAACATTTGTCCGAATAGATATGATATTCAATGCTCCTAACGAACGTTATTACTAGCTTCTACTTATTAGTTTGCACCTTTAGGGCCAAGACCTCCATTGATTTGTTCAGTATTCAATTCATCGTATCTGGGTTTCGTTCCAATAGTACCCCGAGTTACTAGGTCTTCCAAAGAAACCCAATTCAGCAATTGCAGAGTTTGCTTTTTTTCTTTTTTTTTTTTTGGGAATTTCTAACATAATTAGATCTCAATCTTTGTTTCCCTTTATCTTGTTCAAGAAGATATGGAGCTTGCAGAACAGAAACTTGCTTCAGTCAATATATCTGTCTTTCTATTAAAATTTTCTCTTCCTTATCACAACTAGTAAACTAGCAGCCAAAGTTAGCAAGTTGAATCTTTCCGCCGAAAGTAGCTGAAATAATCACAAATTTGAACATTTTCGCTGATGCATTAATCATATGAAATATCGAGACACGTACCATTTGCTGTCACGTAGCCGCATTTAGTTCATAAATCCGTAAAATTATTGCCGAAAACCTACAACCACGACGTTTCTCCAGCCACAGTTTTTTCCGTACAACTACACTGTCACTAACTCAATATGTATAAACAACCTCCCTTGGATACCGGTTTCATAGCCGAACGACACTGAAATTGAAAGACGAGCTTCAGAACGGGCGAGGAAGGGCATAGCTAGGAGAAGAAGGCATCACTACTCAGGAACCAGAAAAATTCATATTCACCAGTAAAGCAATTGCGTCATAAATACACAAGATGGAGATTTTTATCCTGAATTACAATATGGTAAATCACTATACATGCGTGGGCGCCTGTCGTGCTGTTTAACCATTCTGATCCTCGCCTCCAACCCTTTAAAGGGACATGGCTTTGAGGGGAAGAGGTTGGAAATACAAAGCCCCCCTTTATCTGGGAAAGCGTTTAATAATTAAAAAGAAAAAATTCCTTGCTGCTTACTAACAGCAAATGTTTGGGGATACATTTGCCAGAAAATGTAGACTTCGATTCCCAAAATCCGAATCAATTCTAACTGTCGTGCCTTTTATTAACCAGCTCCATTTTAACTGCTTATTAGGTGTTCATGTGAAGATGGACTTGCAGTTATTTAATGAGACGTATCCCCTCTTTTGGGTACAACTGGGAGTGAGAGGACACATTGTACCCAAAAGAAATTTGATGGAGATTTGCTCAATGAATGAGGCCATAGACAATTCAAAGACAAAGACAAAGACCCATCCTGTAGAACAAGTAGTGAGAATGGGAAGATACCAAGGACTGGGGACATCATCTTCAAGCTTAAAGAACATTATTCCAACCTCGATTGATTAATGTTCGGGTGCATGCTTTTCCGAGAAAAATCTAGCTTCATTCTATGACCTATATAAAGTTGTACATTCCTGTCAAGGGGAGCTAGAGCAGTAGCAGGGAGTTGGACTCCATTAGGTGGATAAAGGGGGTAGCAACAGGAAAGCCATGCGCCTTTTATTTTAGGGAACTCTTTTTTTTTTTTTTTTTAAAGAAAAAAAATATTAGCCTATGACTACCTTCCCATGGTCTACTAATTTTACATTGGCACAGGTAATACCAAAAACAAACGAGTAAATAAACACAGTGCTTGACAAATCTGACACTTCACCGTTTTTATGCCCGCATGATTTGCAACTACACATCCCCAATTATAACAAAAGGAAACATTAGAAATATGGCCAAAAGAATTGGGAAAAGGACACAAAAAATATGATCTTCAAATCTATTGATTGTCATAAATAGCCTTTTCCAGGTAACATAATAGATGACAGATTGGGTGCTGAGCCTCTAACACATTTTCCTTGACTACTAGCTCCACTACTACTGCTCCGGACACATTAAGTAACACATTCCCACCCAGAGGTCTAATCGATTAATTACCATCATTTTGAGTTTCTGACCGTAGAAGTAGAGTTCCTCAAATCCCGAACATGGAACATGGTACATATGATGCAAGGTAAATGAAACAAACACAATTAAACTACTCCTGATAGATTATGTTTGCGAAGATCAAATGGGCTTTTTATCCTCATTTAATTTTGTTTAAATCCCAGGTTTCAAATGGATTATGATAACTCTCTTACTGATCATCACTTGCACTGGAGGAAGCCAGCGGTGGCGGCGGAGGCATCAACAATGCAGGACTCTGCTGCTGTTGTAGCTGTTGTTGTTGCTGCTGTGGGGGTCTCTTTCTCTTCTTCTTCTCGTAGCTTATGCCTCTAGCTTTAGACTGTGAATCTCTTACTTCACGTAGATAGAGCCTAACAGCACGAGCCCCAAAAGGGTTGTTCTCCGGCTTTCCTCCGTGCTCTTCAAACGCTGCCCGGAGGCGACCAATGAGGGCGTCGAGGCTTCCCCAGGCCTGGCGGAGCGGACACGGGCAAGGGGCCGGCGGGTTTGGGTGGCCGAAGAAGGGGCAGACTTGGGTGTGGACCTTGGTTTTTCCGAACTGGTCTAGGTAACGCAAGAACTCGAGAACGTGGGCCCCGCTGCACCGGGAGAGGGATAGTGGGGGCCTATGGTTGCGGAGGTATTGGCCAAAGGTGTTCCAGTCTCGCCGTTTTTGATTCTCGTAGCGGCTGAGAGTTGCAGTGGATGAGGAAGAGGAGGAGGAGGAGGAGGCGGAGGAGATGGTTGTGGTCATGGCAGTGTTTGTGGAGGTGGTCAAAGGGAGTCCTGGGGTTGGATGTGTGGCGGCTTCAAAACCTTGAAATGACTCCATTTATGGAAACCTGGTAGTTTCTGCACTCTGCAGAATGCTCTATTGGGTTGATCTTGAGAGAGAAAGATGAGTTTTGATGATAAGGAAGAATATATACCCGAAGTGTTGGTTAACTTAGCTGATAGATTTCATCAGGGAATTGATGATCCCCATGATCAGAAACTATCACACTAAGTGAGGACCACTGATCAATACTGATTAGATCGTATCACTCATGAGAGAAGGGCTATTAGTCTGAAGAATATGGAGGATGTGGGTCAGTAGGGGTTGAACTGTGAAGTACTACAGTGATCATGAAGAATGAAATCTCAAAGGTACCTGATCTATTGTCTTTAAGTTTCAACTAGGGCTCGAGAATGCAGAGGCCATGAGAGAGAGAGAGAGAGACAGAGGGAGAGTTATGGGATGAAGATAGAAGATGGTGATGGCAGGGCATCGATGGCGCTATATAGGGAAGGGGGGGAAAGAATAGCATGAGAGGATTCATATAGTCTCTTTCATTTCTTTGAGGTTTCTTTTGAATCTATGTTTGATCAATCCTAGAAAGGCCTGAAAGGCTTATGATGTTGGTAGTGGGCTTTTTCTAACTTTGTTTTCTCAAGACATTTGTGAGTTTGGCAGATATTTTCCCCAAAAAGGGGCAAGCAACTGAGCTCCTGACCTAAGCAAGAAAGAGAGAGAACAACTGTGAGTGTGTTTAATTGTAAATGGGTCAGAGGAAGGAGCTAGTTTAGGGCTTTTGTCAAAAAATGGTAAACAAATAGAGAGAAGAGAGAGAGAGAGATGAGAGATGTAGACAGGGAAAAGCCACTTGGGTTTAAAAAACTGAGAATGACATGATTTTGTTTCTCCTGCCTTTTGTGTTGATTGACAATACCTTTTTTGCAATGACCATATTGCCCCTCAACTGGCATAGATTCAGGGACAAGTTGCATCAAACTTTCAAGCCTCAGAGCACATTGTGGGGCCTTTGCCAAAGAACAGTTGCATGGAACAGTGCGTATGGGGCGAGAAGAACTTGGAAGCTCAGGCTTGCAACAATTGCTCTAATCATGCACCGAAAGTGCATTCCCAATAATCTCCCTTTGATTTGCTCCAACGGAGATAAAAATTTGGACCTGTTTCCTTCTGGCACTTCGTATGGGTAGTTATCTTGGAACAATCTACCATTGCTCCGCCCCCACCTCCCCACTCCCCTTCTTTATTTGAGGCCATTTGTTTTGAGCTGTTAGCTTTTAAGCCTATTTCTAGATTGGAAATCCGTTCCTTAATGCACGCTCATAAAAAATACTTTTTATGTTGTATTATTATAATTATTAGTTTAATTACGATTGATAATAAAAATTACAAATATATAATAAAAGATCATAATATGTAGTACTACCTTACTTGCCTCTGTCTTGTATCAAAGCTAACCCAATCCCATGTAATGAAGTCCTTCTTCTAGAATAACGCCCAACTTGAATCCATAGGGTTAAAAAAAATGTTGCAATAAGTTGAGGCACACCTCTGTAATCTCGTCAGGTTACCTATAACCCACCCGTTGCTTAGGCGGAGGAGAGTAAGGCACCCGATGTCGACACTTTGATCCTACAGACCCGTCAATAAAATCGTTTTTTTGTCAGTGGTTGGGGTACAAAATGATCATACCGGGTGATAAGTGATACCGCCATCCCATGTGAATATACTTCATTGAGTGCTCTACATTCGATGATCAAATAAATGAGAGTTGCTAATTTATCTGAAATTGCACGTAAGAAATTATTCATCTTCAAAAACACCAACTATAAAATAAAATAAAATGAAATAATTAGCAACCACCTTGTAATTTAATTACTGACTTATTTGTACATCTCTTAATGCTGTGCCATAAATGGCTAGAATTGGACACGGATCAAACTCACGATCAAGGCCCCACATTCTTATGGAGCCTGTGCTGATAAGTACAGGTTGCGGCCGATAATTCCATAAATTTCAATTAACCGCCCCACCATTTTACCTTTTATCTTTTTTTAAAGTTCATAGCGACTAGGATTTGAAACCCACCATTTTACTGTAATTCGACTCTTAGAAACCTACGAGGTTTTAGTGTATTGACTCAATTAGTCCACTAATGAAGTTAGCTTGCTTATTCACAAAAAGGGTAAAAGAATTAGTTTCCGTACCTTGTTGCAGAGTTGTCTGTCATGGTTCGGGCTTCCGTTTAAAATTGAGAGTGGGATTTATTTGGGGTAATTGGAGTAGCAAAAACACATCTCGTGTACTATGTAGCCATGTTTTCCAAAATTGTAACGAGGGTCATGAGCCGCGTTGATCTCGTGGTAAAAACTATAAGCGTGTCCCCGTGCACAAGCCTATGGAATTAGCGAGATCTTGTAGTAAAATTGGTAGATTTTTAAAGCCAACGATCAAGGTTTTTAAACATTTAGTACCTGTATTTACAAAAAATTACAAAAAAAAATGGGTCTCAAAGGTACTCGCTTTTGGCTTCTCATTTCTCATGCCCTATTCCGCATTGAAAATATTCACCAATATAGTTGCTGCATTTTTAACAATTAGTTTGATGTTTTAATATATTTTCCTAGTTTTGTTGTTCCGCTTGTGCGAGGTGAGGTAAGGCCGAGTTTTCGAGCTCGGATTAGCAGAGAACACTTAATCTGTATTTTTCTATTTGTGGGATGACACAAAAATTGAGTTTCATCAGTGGCAACGGGAAAAAATATACACGTACGAGGACATATTGGAACAGATCATTGTTCCCAAATCCCCTGTGCAAAGTCAGAAAAATTAATCTTTACGAGTCACAAGTGAATCAAAACAAAAAAATTGATTATTCCAATGGATTATAATACCAATATAGCTACTACGGACTCTTAGTGAGTCGGTCGACATAAGTACTGTTATAAAACAATATACATGTACATGTGCAATTTAGATTATTAAACCTAGCTGTAATAAGGACTATATTATGTGTAACGTACTTTTGTTTGGTGATATGATCTCTTGGACTTGTTAGAGAAGGGAATGAACTTAGTGTTGGTTGACGTGTAAATTGACTTGAAAGTATCCTAATTAAAGGAAAGAAAGAAAGAAAAAAAAAGTTATTTGATGATCCAGCTTAGCAATTGAAGGCGGATGGAATATTCAAATGCCATAATTTGTCCTTGAAATTAATTAGGAACAGGTTTCCGACAGAGTATTTCCCATTGGACGCGATCTTCACAAAGCCTAACATGGTTGAAAAATTTTAAGCAATTTTTGGCCCGAGAAAATGGCCTTGATTCATGGTGAGTGGTGGATTCATCGTGGCCTCCGAGGTAAACATGTACCCTCCAATGTCAGGCGGACAAGGAAACGCTGGCCAGTCCCTACAATCTGTACGAATACCCAAACCCCACCTTGCAATCAATTTCCAAGAAAATATAAATATTCTCGGTAAGTCCTTGTGTCTGCAAGCTAGCTAAGGACTGGCAACAGTTCTAGCCATACTGTCTTACACATATGAGACCTAGCTAGAACTAGGAGCAACTGCATTAAAAGGCCAAAGGTATTGTTCAGTTTCTCAAAATTAATGTTATAGATTAGTCAATATGCATGGTGCTAATGCGACAGATGAAATATTGAGGTGGTCATGCGGTCATAATGCATGCTAGCTCAGTAGTCCAATTACAGATACGACCCATTTAACAATATTTGCATTCAGGCCTCCATTTATACGACCCAGTTCATCATTTATGAAAACACATTCGTTCTATTAAGCGTACTATGATTTAGCAGACAAAAGTAAAACTAAATAGGTAGTATTTGAGAGGGTGAGCAACGTTGTGTAACATGGATTTTGTCTTCAATTGTATAATTGAACATTTGAATCTATTTAGTAGCTTGCAGTTAAATAAATTGAGAATCCCAGGTTCTTCTTCTTCTTCTTCTCCCTCTCTCTCTCTCTCTCTCTCTCTCCCCCTCTCCATTTCCTAAAGTAACGAATATCTTGAAGTAAAAGCTAATCAATCTCCTAATCTTGTATACTACTTGAAACTAATATGGTCGCATCGGTCCCTCAGCTGTAGCGTTTAGCGTTTACTTTTTGATTTTGCACTATAAGATTGAAATCTAAATCAGTTAGCTGGTAAAGTACCGATTCTTACGCATACTTTTGCTAGTTACCTTCCTTTTCCTCTTTGGTTAAGAAAAGCAAAGTTAATGAAGGGCTTTGACGTCTCAATTTTTTCAAATACGGGATATTATGCAGAAATGCATGCTTTAATTTAGATGCAGCTAGACATACTTTAACAAGTTAATTAGTTTTTGGGGTAAGTGAGATTAACTTGAAATGAAAAAAATGAGAAGAGTACAAGAAAGACGGAGGATTCTTACAATAAGCAATGCACAAAGGTAGTGTAAACAAGAAAAAGCTACAAAATCATCTTAGTTAAGGAAGAGGCGTGAGAGACACATCTACCCAAACAAGATTTATTATATTCTTATTACTTTCGGGCCAAAATGTTCCATTCAAGTACTCCAACAAGAGGAATATTTATTTTCCGTTTGTCCATTAACCAGCCGGTGGAATCCTTTCCTCTCTGTCTACTCAATTTAAAAAGGAATTCTCTCCGTACAGTTATAGCATCAGCGGATCCACTTGATGCAAATGCATTCTCTCCAACAAGCTCATTAGACTTACAGATTGGCCTCTCCTATTGAGACTAATGGTACCTATAACTCGGGAAGAATATGAAATTAACAAGTTTATGAATAGAACTCGGGCAATTACTGGGTCAGGAATATCATTATTCAGGAACACTGACTGGATGCCTTGATGAAAGGAACCTCGCAAAGGGTAAAAACAAACGAGTGAGGAGACTCTGAGTTTGACGTTGTAGAGGTTGATATGCCTCACTGTTACGATTTCCTCTCCGCAAGGTTAAAAGTTGCTAGATCTGATGTTGCTCCGGCCCTACTACACCACGGTCGATTGGCTTGGTGAAGATGCTTCTCAGTTCTCTCAATCCAGGTGACTATGGTTCACGCGAACAATTGCAATATTTCCACCTGCGCTACGCTCTATGATAACGGGTCAACACCAAAAAGAGCAACACTTCCGGCCATGACGTGAGCTTCAATATTTTATATGTGCAATTCCACGAGGAAAATGAAAGGCCAAAAAGAAAAAACTTAGGTGATATATTATAATTCACACAACACTTACATTATATGCGAGTGAATCTCAAGTTTTCAAGGCAATGTATACACAAAAAGGCTTGCAAAATTATACATTCAAGCACACAGTCATGGTCTGTCTCGTGACAAATACAAATATATAGGATGTCCTTGGCCAAGAACTTGAGTTACCAATAGGCCGCCTGTAATTTTGTCTCGCACACCAAATCACCAATATGCTGCTACTATCGTTGAAGTTTCAATTCTCCTGCCAACTTCACTGCAAGCATGATAGAAGATGATTAGCAAATTCATCTTTTATGTTTACATTCTTATTTCTGATAAAGGGACCTATCTAGAATTTTATGAGTAGATAACTAACTTCCCAAATACCAGCTTGAAATAGGAAGGGGTGTCAGTGATAAGTCAGAAAACCAAGAATAGAAATGCATAGATATATAAATAATTCAGGGGAAGATCAAATATTAGACTTTAAAATTTCTAAGATAGAAAATGCCTGAGATACTCTGTTTCTTCAAGTATTGGCATACTCACCATTAATTTGTTGCAACACTCAAACAGCATACAGCTTGATAACCTGCTCAATCTTAGCACGGCACACGGGGCAACCCCATTTCTTGTCTTTGACCTCCTTCAGACAAGACATGCACCCAGCCATGTGGCCACATGGGATGCAGGCCCCCTCTACAGGAGCATCCAAACATATTACACATGATGAAGAGCCTCCGTCTTCTTTCTTTTCATCTGTGCTAGCTGGGAAGTTCTCAGCAGGTGAAGAAATATCAAGAGGACTCAGGTCAATCGTTGGATAGTGGACTGCACCTTGTTCTATGATCTCTTGTATCACAGGTGGAGCTGAGGGGAGCTTATCTGGGTCTACATTTCCTGTCTGGGTCGAAGGGATATCACCATTCTTTGTCTGAGGCTGCTGAATTGAATTGTTACTAGTGCCAGCTTCATCACTTGGAGTTGCTTTTATAGGAGCTGACATCCTCGGAGCAACTTGACTGGCACTGTTCACAGAGTTATTCCAACTGGTGGACACAATCGCTTGATTGCCATGATCTCTTTCCAAAATTGGTGTCTCAGCTGCAGCAGACTGGATGGATGCATTAATTGCCATTGCCAATTCTAAATCTTCAGCCGCTGGAGGTGCAGTTGCTTGAACTGTTGAAGTCTGAGAATTATGTAGAAATGCAGGAGGACGCATTGCCTGTAATATACAAGTAAGTTTCATGGGGAATAAGACATTTGAAAGCTAAGAATCACTATCTGAGCTACACGTTAAACATGGAAAATACCTAATTTTCTAAAGTTACCTTTTAATGAAATATGGTGATATCCCTTATTGCTGCTTCAAATTGAAGATAAACAATAACTCAAGGTAACACTTATTGCAATTAAATTTGCTGCTCTCAAGGTAACATCAGGAAGAATTTCCTTTGTTCAGAATCAGGTAAACGAGAAAGAAATTTCTCAACAGGATGTATGCAGATATGAGAAATTTCATGTGTAAGCAGCTTTGCTTTTATCAGACAAAATGCAAGATGTTAGAAATATTTCATCCTTGGCCATTTCTCAAATTTATATTGCCTAAGGAACTCAAAATAGAAATGCAATGTAAAACACATAATGAGATGGCAACCAATATGAGATAGATGAATGTCTTTAAGAATGTAAACGTTTGTCTGTGATAGACCTGACATGGAAGTATTTGCAGTTCTTTGACATGCATTTTAATAAAAAAAGAAGCCCCCCTAACAGAATCCCCTTATTGATCAGAAGACACTGCATTTTTCAAAGCACAGAAGGGATCTTCAATGTAGGGTTTCTGATATCTAACATAGAACCCACACAACACTCTCAAAAAATAATTTGTAGAAAAATATCCAACAGGGCCAGTGTTCACTGTTGCAGAGCATTCAACAACTGCTCATCCAAAAATATTAGTTACACTGGACAGCATAAGAAATACAAAGACATCTTCCTAAAAGACATTATGGCTTCAACTTAGAAGGCAAAATGCACCTATGAGCACTGTTCACTATCAACATTGTCCTCATCTACATAAATCACGTCTTCCCTTCCTCTTAGTTTCTTTCCTCCTAATCAACCATTGGATAAGTAAGCAAAATACCTGTGGAATTCCTTTGCATGCATCACAAAACCACTGCAGCTGTTGCTTGTCTCCTTCGTTGGCAGGTGCAAGTTTAATGCGCCTTTCTGAAAGTAATAACATCAAGATAAAGATTAAGATACTCACAATGAAAAGACATCAAATATGTATATAAGATCTAAAGCAGTAAAATGCAGGCATGGTAAAAAGAGCAAATGTTTCTCTCACTATCTTGTGATCCATTTCAAATTGGAGGCTGGAGCAGGGCAAAGGTACATTTAAGAAAAATTTTTGTGCTACATGAAGCCTACTTTTTATACCCATGATGCAGAATTAGTAACACCATGCATTACATGATTACTGATACCAAGCTTGACATAGTTCAGCTACTTACGCCTAACTGTTTGATGCCTACACCTTGCTCGTCTCTGCCTCCTGCCTCTTGGGACTATGCATGCACATAAAGTCCAGTATAAATGGGAGAGAAAGGCAAGGGGCATAACATCAACTTCAAGAGAGGTAAAAAGAAATTCAAAAGTATGCAGTTCAGCTTTAAGAAATTACTGGTGGAGTTGTCAACAATTGTCACCGAAGGATCACTCTGGTGAAACTTTGGGTTCTCTAAGTTGGCTTTCCACAAGGGAACAACAGTGCTTGGTTGGGCATCCTGAACATTCAACGAGAAACACATAAGAAAATTGCCCAAAACATTCTTGCTTACTTAAAAGATGAAAAAATGGTAATTCAAAAATAAGAATACAATTCAAATGCAAGCAGTTTGAGTGTGGGAATTCGCCCCTGGAAAAAGGTCTACAAAGAAAATATCTTTTAAGAGAACAAAATGTTAAGAACAATGCCCCTTCCAAAACAAAATTTATCCCAACTAATGCCTACTTCATGACCCAAATTTTCTTTCTGCCTTCAACATCAGCATTATGAATTGAGCATTACAGAACAAGCCACGTCATTACTTGTTTGGATAAAGAGTAAGAAGATGGCACATGAAAAAGCTAAGATGCATAAAGTATAAGGGGTATCCCTAGTACTGCATGACCGGTAAAGCATGGATCTACAAATTCAGAGGCATGAATCTGATCTCAAGGCAATGTAGTGAAAAATACAAATGGCAAATGCAACCATAGCAGAGCTCAAAAGCCCCAAATGAACTCTAGCCTGAAACACTAGATGGTTGTAATACCTGCAACCCAGAATATATAGCAAGCTCCAACTTGAATGGCTTTGTGGGATTGCGGGAACCAGTTGGTAAAACAACCCCCCATCTGCAAATGATAAAACAGTGACATGCATAAAGAGTCAAATACCTAGCGCATCATAAGAGCAATCCTTTCAACAGGAACTGGCAATGAGTGGTAATACCAACTTCTTTTGCTTTATATCATATTAGTCAAATGTCAACTGATTTTCTAGAAAACTAATTTATATGGTGTAACAAAAATAGTGGAAGGAAACACTTGAAAGAAAGATGCTATGGATTTAATACCCACACTTTCCGTGAAAGCAACTGAGGTGCCAGTACTTCCAAAAACCCTGGCCCATGAAGCTCCCGCAACCAACCAGAGAATAAGCAAATGTGACTCTGCAGAGCATTGTAGAATTTTTTTTTTTTTTTTAAATCATCTATAATGTTCCTTGCAAGGTAATGAAGGAAAAGGATTTTGCAATTTTGTAATATGGAAAAAATGTAAGCACAAACTACAAAGCATACCTCAATTGCACGGACAACATTTCCATAGCCCTTAGCCCTAGCAACTTCAACAGGGGTTTGACAATCATCATTCACCACCAAAGGATTTGCTGAGAACCAGAACGTATGACTTATTAAACTACTACAGAAAGTAGAATTTACAGTAAAAATAAAAGCAATACAGTCAATCAATTACTTTGTAATTAAACAAAAACAAAAACCTGTGCAACTCACCTCCATGTGAAAGAAGTAATTTCACTGTATTTTCAAGGCCCCTTTTTGCCGCATGATGCAATGGAGTTCCACCATTACGACCTGCAACTCAATGTTTTTAATGAATGCAAATTTAAAAAAAGGACCAAAAACAAAAAAAAAAAAAAAAAGAGGAAAAACCAGACTGAAAGCATTTCCTATCCGATTTACTGAGCAAAATATGCAGTTATGCACTGGGAGAGCTGATTCTTTTAAAATAACCAAAGCAACCCCTTGACCCAAAAAGGTTTTACTGTCAAAATTTAACTAATTGCCTGAAGTCCCGGCATAATTAATCACAACTCTCTCTCTCTCTCTCCCTCTCTCTCTCTCTCTCTCTCTCTCTCTCTACTCTCACTTAACAGAAAATTAATCAAGATTGATCAAATTATAAGCAAAAATGATCAGATACCCGGCCGATAGGCATTAACATTAGCACCGAGCTCGATCAAGGTTTTAGCCACATGGTGAAGCACCGGATTCAAACATGCCAATATCAATGGTGTTTTCCCTTCTCTATCAACCCACTGCACACCAAAAAAATAAATAAATAATAAAATAAGAATGAAAATGAAAGCCTAAGTATAATTCTTCGACAATCAATTGAACGAGCAAAAGTGAAAAAGAAAAAAAAAAAGATCGAAAAACAAATAATCTTTAATTTTTGAACCTCGAGGCCGGCGCCTTCTCTGCAGAGAGCTTTGATCCCTTCTGTGTTGCCGTAATTCACTTGCTGATACAATAGCTCGTCCTTCGATTGCTGCTGCCCCATCCTTTTTATTTTTCTTGTCTGTTTACGACTCCAGGCAGCGAAGGTGCCTAATTTAGTGCCTGTTTGGATCGAAGGAAAATTGGAGCGGCGTTTTCCAGGAAAATTTGCGACTATTTTCCTGGACAGCTATCAGCAACGCCAGTCCCACCCGTATCGATGGTTTTATTTCGATTTTCTTTTTTTTTTTAGGATTTCTTAAGAAAGAAGTTTTGAAGAAAAAAAAAAAAAAGTCAAGTCAATTCAATTTATTAAAGATTTATTTTAATTGTGGACAGGAAACCGCTGGCCGCTGAAACCTAACTTTCAAGCGAGTCGTCGGAGGAGTAGGGATTGCATGCAACTAGGTCCACAATAAGTCCACTCCCTGGGCTATAACTCTCGCGACACGTGGAAGAACAGTAGACATCGTATACATGGACTGTTGCCACTGACATAATCCGGCGTCACAAGCCAACATCTCTCATCACTTAAATAAAGGGGGAAAGGTTTGACCTTTTTTCCGAGAAAATTAAAAATGAAAATAATGAAGAAAGCTGTATCTTACGCTCGACCAATGGTGATATGTTACGTAATTACGTTTGTCAAAAGTCATTTAGGGAAATAATTTCGTAAAATTTGTGGGTATCATTATTTAAGATCTGTCAATGGACACAGATGGTGCAATTTGTTTTGAGAAATCCCCAAAAATAAAAATAAACAATGATGTTTACTCTCCATTTAAAAGATTTCCACTTTTACCAAAAAAATCATTGTACATGATTTGTGACACATTTTTCATTACAAAAAATAGACTTAAGTTTATTTCTATTTTTAATTTTTTTTCCCTGTTATTAATTATTATTATTATTATTTTTGGAAGACTTCAGGAGGATCATAAATGTGTAATTTTTCTAACCAATGACTCAAAGACTAGCAGGATCTTTGTATCTCTTGAAAATGTTCTCGACGTCGGCCATAACTTCTGCAGGCAAAGGTCGCTTGATTGTCACGAAAGCACCAATGTCTTCCTTCAGTTGTTCAACGGAGGTCGCACCAACGATTGAGCTGGTCATAAATGGACGGTCTCTCGCAAATCCGAGTGCAAGTTGAACTGGCGTCAACCCATGTTTCTTAGCCACTTCAACATATTTCACGGTTGCTTCCTGGAATGCAAGATAAAAGAAGCATAAAAGGCTGAGATCAGTTTTGCTGCGGCTCGGTTAATTCCGATGGCTCTCAGCAGTGTTCAAAGCAATCAAAGACCCAGCAACTTCCCTCACACCTATCATACGTTTAATCGCATCTTGTGACAAGCTGCAAGCAGTTTATCTGCTTACAGCTTGTCCGTCTTGACTGTCTGGACTAACTTCTATTAAGACAGAGGACCCTGTAAGTCAGGGATGTTACTGGGAGCAATTTCAATGAACATATATAGACACTTCTTTCAAAGACACCACCAGTTCTTTCAATGAACATCTGTTTAATGATTGAAGCGTGGCGAAGCACTAACGCAACAGCAACAAAATATGAAGGGGCAAAAGGTCAACATACTCTGGCAAGTGAATCCTTGTATCTTTCCATGTAGCCAGGGAAGATGTTCAGTCGTCCTTTTCTCGCAGCTTCGGAATCAAGATCCAGATATTTTCCACTCAGTGCTCCACCGGCCAAGGGAGAGTACGCAAGTAAGCCAATGTTGCAGTTATTTGGGTGACAAACTTCAAGGAGAGCAACTGAAAATAATCAAGAAAGAAACATAAAAAGGCATCATAAAATAGAGACATTAATATGTACATCTCTCAATCCACTTGGTGGAAATGGACATTTTTCATGTTGCCATAATGTAGAAGACTTATGCATGACCAGATCCACATTTTGAATTCAGTCCCCAGCGTGATTACATGAGATTATATCTGGCTGCCAAACAACATTAAGCAAATCTAATTGCCTTGTATGCCATTAAATAAACAAGGAAATTCTGAGACATTGCATGAGAACAATAAACATATGGCGATCATTCAGGGATTGCACGCCAAACAAGTAGAGCATATGTGCTCAGTAAAGACTGGGTAGTGGCTTTACAAAAAGTGTACACTCCTTTTTTATTTTCTCCTCTAATCAAATAAGGAATAGTTTATACCAAAGAACTTACTCTCAAAATGATACCTAACCAGCAAACTGTAGTTGTTTTGGATACTAACTATCTTTGGTAGTCCTTCAACTTTTGCTGCATGGACAAACTCCATGACTCCGTATGAAGTCTCATTAGAAACACCAATATAACGCACCTAAATAAATTCAAAGATGTGCTAGGTCACAAGTTAAACAACTGTAAGTTTTAGGAAATAACAGCAAAAAACAGTGAAATTCTACTGACATCCAGGGTATTTGGTATTCCATAATGGAATTGTTTTCCCTTCTATTATTCTGTGAGTCCCTGTTCTATCCATCCTATTTATCTCCCAAAACAAGCACAATTACCTTTCCTTCATTAATAAGCTCTTGGAAGGCCTTCAGTTGCTCCACAATTGGCACACTCGGTCTCCATTTTGAATAATCATAAAACTCAACACCAAATAATGGCACATAGCGGTCTGGCCTGCATTAAAATCACAACCCAAGCTACGGATTAGTTCTTTTGATTCCCCCTTTTGATCCATAATTCATGGCTTTGTCTCATTGTTCTTGTGAATGGGAACGAATGAAGTTAAAGGAACAAACATACAAACAAGCGAGATTTTTGAGGAAAAAAAAAAAAGCAATAACAGCAACCCAAACCACAAAGTGCTGCATTACTGATTTTTTGCCACTCTGGCAGCTTTGCAATGGCACAAAATCTTATAATTATTACATCACAAATCCACCAGCTTTTGGCTGCACAATAATGTTTATTTCAGTTAAGCCACAGTAACATCCACCCTCAGTGGAGATAGGGATGCATTATTGCTGTCTTTCTGCATCAGACAAGCTAGTGCAGACCCTATGGAGAAAAATACACCTGTGATGGACTCAGAGACCTATATTCCCAACTAAAAAATAATGCATGACAAGTTGGAATTTGTGAAACGATTGAAGATCGGCAGACAAGCAACAAGAAAATGTCAAGAGAACCCATTTGGCCATCCAGCTTCCATTAAGATTGAGATTCAGGATGATGAAACTATGGGCTATGCCTGAAACTAGTAAATTTAATATTTGCAATTCACTGATTACATATAGCCAATGCAGGTTGAAGAAAAATTAAGAATCAGGTGAGAATATGAGCAGCATCTCAAAGATTCAAGAAGGGTAAAGTATGATAAATGACAGTGGGTTCTTTATTTCTTTCCCACTCTTCCTTTAGGAGTACTGCAAATGCAATTGAAAGAAGAATTTTGAGTCACTAGAGAGAAGAATTGTACTGAAAACATGAATTTACCAATGAATTTGCAACAAATCAATGTAATCAGTGCCCAAGCGTTTAAGGCTTTTCTCTACGCTTTCTCTAATGTTAACAGCATCAACCCGCAAAACTTTTGCATTGTCACGAATGTATGCTGACTGCTCTGAGTAACCACATACTTTTGTAGCCAAAATGACCTATCAATCATATAGACATAGATGTCAGCAACATCAGAATTCTATTTAGAAATTTGGTGGTTGTAATGACAGCAAAAAGTGTGGTGCAGGAAATCTACTTAAGAATATGGTGATTGGAAATCAGAGTTCCTTGTTCTATACCTCGTACCTTTTTTTTTTGGCAATAATCAAACAGGGACATCCTATCATGGACTCATACAAAGTTCCATGTTATAGTACTTTATAAATAAAAGGGACATGAAAATATGATAATGAGATGTCAAAAGTAATCTAACTTATATAATGGAGACTCTTTCATTAATTACACCTGAAAATTTCTTGCATACTTTTAACAAGGATACAACCATAGAGGTGATTGAAGCAGTTAGCTGCAAGTCCCTTATCCACTTCATGTACCATTTTATTTGCTCGTGATATTGAATGCTGAGAAATGAAAAAGAGTTTGTTCCTAGAAGCATAGATTACATAATAAGAATTTACTGCCGCCTTCTGCCGCTAAAATTTTTGCAGCAATTCAGTGAGATGATTTTGCAAGAAGTACAGTTCTTCTAGCCCAGTAAAGTACTTATACTAAAGAGATTATAATGATATTCAGAAGCACGAATTGTAATACCACTGCAATTAACAAAGAAATATCAGCAAGTCATGTGTGATAACAAGCACCTTGTCACGGGGCCAAGACCTCAGCCAGCTGCCAATATAGAGATCTGTTCTTCCCTGTGTTTTCTTATTCGTTGGTACTGGGTACTGCCAAATGGTATGTGCAGTGTTAGCACAATTGATGGCTGTATCACAAACAAAAAATAAGTGGCAACTTGCACAACCAAAAGAAATTCTCCTTATCAACATCACAAGTTATCAGAGGTATCAGATATATTGATTTGTTTTCTTTGTAATGTCAAAAAAAGACTCCAGCACTGACGATCTTAAGAAGAAGGAATGCAGTTAGTAAGTGAGAGTAGGAAAACAAAGTACAAAGAATGTGAGAAAAGATGCAAAGGAACCTTCATTAGGGAGAATGCTAATATAGGACTCAGTCAACCAACCCAATGTGATCTAAAAAATCCTACAAATTAGAGTTCTAACAATCATAATGTGCACAGATAAAGAATTAAAAAGAGCTTGTAAGGCTAAACAAAATGTTTCGCATTGACCAAAAATTTTTGAAAAACAAAAGCTCAATTTCATAATACCATTTACTGTGTGCCACTCACTTTTTTTCAAAAGATTTCCTCATCTTCATCCACATCACATAAGCATCATTTTATCAATCTTCTTTTTCAAAGTCATGACAATGGGAGGATCCCACAAAAAAGAGAAAGAAAGTCTCCCGCGATTCCATTACCAAACAAGTGATTTTAGTCTCTAACTGAACGACGCACAATAAGCAAAATGCTCGAGAAATGCTTTAAGAAAGACATGCGCAATTGTAACCCCCCCCCCCCAAAAAAAAAAACAGAGAGATTCACAATTGAATAGCCGAAACGACTTACGACTTCGGCAGTGTCAAGAATATTAATTCCACTGTCAAATGCATAGCTAAGAATTTCATGAGCTTCTTTCTCTGTGTTCTGTTGCCCAAATGTCATCTGAAATGCAAAATATATCAACAAAAATTACATCACTTGACTGCACATCACCTACAGACAATCAAGTACTACAAAAGTGAGAAAAGTAAACCCGATTGTTATTGCTAGGAGAAAAGGTACAAAAGAATGGTTCTTGCAAGAAAAGACACCGAACCCAAAAAAGTTCTTACAGTGCCAAGAGTAATCTCGCTGATTAGAAGGTCGGAGTCCCCAAGTTTCTTGTATTGCAAGGCGGACTGCTCTGCTACTTTGGCACTGATGGGTCCAATCCTCGTTCGAGGATTTGCTAAGTGGCGAGCGAGAGGAGCACGGATAAATGACCCACGATTGTTGCTTCCGCAGATGAATGCAGAGACTGTAGAGAAAGTAGCTGGGGCCGCCATTGTTTTGTTTTAATGAGACAGATTTCAAGGGGAACAGCGGGCGGTGGAAGTGGCCCTTGTCTCTTGTAGCCGCCCCCTTAAGACTACCTTATCGCAGACGAGGGGGAGCCGTGAGAGGTTCTTGACTGGCCGATTAAGAGACCATTCATTCTGTAGAACGGTGAAAAAATGGGGCAATTTATTGAATTTATTAACGCATATCTTGGTGTACTTCCTCAATATGTGAGTTAAATTTTTCTTTTTTTCTTTTCAACCCTTCCATAAGTGTGTTTTTTTTTTTTAAATAAATTTTGAATTAAATTTAAATTTGAGTCTTCAAAAATTCACAGCCTAAATTGATTAAAATTAAATAACGAAATTGACAAAGTTTTAAATTTAAATTCGTATTTAACTCTTTTATTTGACTACAAATTTATTTATTATTTTTAATCTTATTATCTTATAAATGTTTTGATATAGAAATGAGAAACTAATTTTGGAAATTATTATTATTATTTTTGTTTTGGTTTGTAAAATGACAAAACAGAGATGGTGTTCCACGATTTCACTAAAAAAATATTACGTTAAATTCATATTATACGGCAAACTAATTGTTATATTAAATTTTAAAAATATATATATATATATATATATCGTGATATTCGATAACAATTTCGTGATATTTGATGAGGGTTATTACACAGACGGGCAGGCTCGAAGGCGTTCAAGCGGTCGATTCCGCATTCATTTTGTTGGAAGCATTGCTGTTTCTCTTGTTGCCTCTCAAGGGAGGTAACTTGCTCTAGTTGAGCAGCGCAGCAGTGGAACAGAAAAAGAAAGCAAAGAGTAAGAGAAAGCAAAGAAGAGGAAGCCATTGTCGCTGCAAAGGGATGGAGAATAGGGCTTCATGAGCTGGTATTTTATAGCCAGAAGAGTGGCTTTGCATGTGTTTGAATCCGAGACGTGACAAATTGGATTGGTGAGTTTCGTTGGTACTCTCTGCATGCCAGTCTGTCTCAGCGCTTTGCATGCCATTCTTTGCTTGCACATAGATATGTTCTTGAAGTGTACGTGTTGGCGATAAAAAGAGGAATTGAATTCAGTATTGCCACTTTGCCTGTGGATGATCTGTTGTCTTCGAGGTTCCTCACATTCACTGAGGCTTCCTCATATCTTTTAAGGAATACGAATTAAAATTCATTTCTGTGTTTTTTTGGTATACGTGGAAAACATTATGCCCAGGATATCTGTTATTTCACACGACTGTAAAGTCCACGATTGTTTAATGATCAAAATGAAGCCTTCGCGAGAGATTCCCTAAGCCTAGGTATGCATAAATGAATTATAATACGAGATTCCTTCGAGAGATTAAGGATTCAGAGACAGCTACCATGAAGTCTGTGATCTGGTTTGCTATACCGTATTAGTAGGGTTTGTGCTAATTTTCAGTCAACTTAATTAATACTTACTGTTGCCATCACAAATTAAGAGGCCCCCGAGTCCTATTTTTACCCAACGATCAGATTTCTTGTTTTAATGACATTAACCGTACATTTTAGACTTAAAAGATTGTGATAAATGACCGGTTTTATACGCGAGAGGACCTTTATTCCAATTTCTCTTCTCTGTTTCTTAGTTTCTAATTACCAAGAAGTTATGCAATTTGATTCTTTAAACATGGGATGGGCTAGTGCCTCAAGCGTTACCAAAGTACATTGAACCGAGACAGATAAAATAACAGCAAGGATCAAAGACACCAAATGGCACTCGTCTCGTTGGCTGATTCCTGCTATACCACCTAAGTTGAACAAGTTATGTATGGTTTGCTCAAGGCTTTGAACCCATAAGGACATGTTTGCATGCACAAAGGAACAGAAAAACGTTACCACACCATCCCGCCAGGTCCCAGACTTCAAACCAAGCCATTTGTTGGCAAACCCACGTGCAGAAAGGATCAAACTCACTCACCAAAACAATTAGCCACGTCCAATGTGCAAGAACCTGAAATTTGATCTACAGATACCAATACACCCAAGCCATGTTTCATCATAGCAGAGTTAGTGATCATTCACACCAATTAACCATAGCTTTCTCTTCTTTTCTGATTCTTATTCTCTACTTTCTTGTTCTCTTCCACTGCTCCTCTGCTCAGATTGACGAAGGCAGTGAGGACAACAACGCTTCCAACAACATGAGTGCAAATCGATCGCTTAAATGCCTTCGAGCCTGCTTGCAGGATTGAGTCAGAGGCTAGCGTCAGTGAAATTTGGGACGAGAATGATGACCAGTTCCAGTGCGCGGGTCTTGTGGCTATTCGCCATACCATTCACCAGATAGGTCTTCTATTGCCCGTCTACTCCAACGCACCTAAGTTCGCATTCGCAGTCGAAGGCATGCATTCGATGTGTACATTTATGTGCGCTAGAGCGTGACCATTTATTGACAGTGTTGTGATAATTAATTACGCAGGCAGGGGGATCCAGGGAGCTGCAATCCCAGGTTTTCCTGAGACATATCAGTCATCAGAAATCGTGGCGTACTCGAGAGCAAAGAAGGGTCTCCCAAGACCAACACCAGAAGATTCGACGAATCCGAGAGGGTGACATTCTTGCAGTGCCAGCGGGAGTTGGTCATTGGATTTACAACAATGGGGAGTCCCCTCTTGTTCTTGTATTAATCATTGACACCAGCAATCATGCCAACCAGCTCGACGAAAATTTCCGGGTAATTAAGAACAATGCACAGTTTTCGTCGGTTAATAGCAATTAGCATCAATAAGTAATGGTTCAAAGTCCAAAATTGCCAACTTACTCCTTGTTATTTCAGTATTTCTTCCTTGCCGATAACCCACAACAAAGAATGAAAAGTCACAGAGGCCGATACCAGGAAGGCGAAAGATGGCGAGGCCAAGAAAGAAAGCGCAACGTCTTCAGTGGACTCGACGAGCGCTTGATAGCAGAAGCTTTCAACATTGACACAGAACTAGCGAGGAGGATAAAGAACAAGCAGGATGACAGACGCATAATTGTGCATGTCAAGGGGGAGCTTGAGTCGATAAGCCCACAACAAAGCCAAGAAGAAGAGGAATACGAAAGAGGCCAAGGAGGCAGATATGCCAATGGCGTTGAGGAAACCTTCTGCACTGCTAGAATGAAACAAAACATCAATGACCCATCACACGCCGACGCCTACAACCCATGTGCCGGGCGCATCACCACCCTCAACAGCTTCGACCTTCCCTTCCTCCGATACCTCCATGCCCAGAAGGGTGTTGTTTACAGGGTAGGGGGAAAAAAATGTGTTGCATGTATGCATAAAAATAAGCATAAATGTTAGAAGCATATATATGATTATTGCTAATAATCATCAAGATTGATTGATGGCATGTGCAGAATGCGCTCATGATACCATATTGGAACGTCAATGCCCACAGCTTATGCTACTTCGCCAGGGGACATGGACGAGTTCAAATTGTGGATAAAAGAGGGCAAACCATGTTTGATGCGGAGGTTAGGCAGGCCCAGATACTAACATTACCACAAAACTTCGTTTCAATAAAGAGGGCAAGCAGCCACTGATTGGAGTGGCTATCATTCAAGACTAATGACCGTGCCAAAATCAGCCAGTTAGCCGGACGGGTCTCCAGTATCCGCGCCTTGCCGGAGGCAGTCATTGCCAATTCATATTAGATTTCAAGGGAGGACACCAGCAGGATCAAGAACAATAGAGAGGAAGCAACCTCTTTAGTCCTGATCAGTCCAGGACACGCTATGATTAGGAATGTTTGCAATTGTAAGCAACAATAAAGTTTTCGTAAAGATAGCAACAAGCGGTAGCAACAAGGGTTAGTGCCTGCGCGGACCACTCTTGGTTGAGCTCCGTATTATTCACTAGGTGTGTACTATGCGGGAGAATAAAGGACATCTTTAATAGGAATTGATACTTTTATTTACTTGAAGAAACGATTGAAACTTTCCATGCCAATTGGTGGGTGGACATTTCATACTAGGTCAGCCTCGCTGTCACCCGCGAGGCTTGGCTAACAAATCTTGGATGCGCTTGCGGTAAAAAAGAAAAACCCTGTCCCTGGGTGGCAAGTTATCTTTGATCAAAGGAAGATCGAGAAGCCGGCTCACCCATGCAGTTGTAGCTGGAAACTGAACCGGATCTGTGATCTTCATGGATCCAACTTCCTCCCACACAGGCAACAGGTAAGAAATCCAGGCCAATACAATGTCCAAATACCCAATATTCTCTCCTCCAGAGAACAAATTAATCTTCCCAACTTGGAGCTCTCCCTCAATTTTTGCCATGGCTTCTTTGGCTTGTTTCAAAGCCTTATCCTTTTCCTCTCCTTGAGAACTCAGTGCCACCCATGCACTATGCAAAAGCTTTTAGAGGAACATAACTCTGTCAGTCATAAATAATTTACGGATCTCATAGCAATACATCAAACCAACATGCACTAAATTCCCATGGATTTTCAAATAAATTATTGTTATTTTTGACTAATTTATCAATAATTTTGGTTTTTTTTTAATGTGTTTTTCTTAATATGAAAAATTGCAAAAATAATCATAAGCCTGAAATGTGAAATACACTATCCACTGAAATTATTCTCCTGTCGCAAAAGGTTAAAATACTCTGAATTAAAGAAGTAAAATTACATATCAGGGCAGGGTACAAACTGTGGGGCGGGCAATCGATAAAACAAGAGATCAGAATTGGTTAACAGTCACTTACCATCCTGTCTGCAAAATTAGCCCAGAAGCGAGCCGTGGCTCTTTGATAAGGATCTCGAGGCATCAAAGGGTAGACGTTTTGCCACGTCTCATCAATGTACTCAAGAATAACCAAGGACTCAGCAAGCGCCTTCTGGCCATGAACCAGCACAGGCACCTTTTTGTGGACAGGGTTTAACTCCAAAAGCAGAGGGCTTTTGTTGAAGAAATCTTCTTCTATATACTCATAATCAACACCTTTAAGTTTCAGTGCAAATTTCAGTCTCAGCACACCTGGGCTAAACCAGAACCCCAAAAGCTTCACCTTCTCTTCTTCGTTTGCCATGAGGCTCACTTCGCTAGTTTCATTTCTTTCTGTTTTTTATCATGACCATTTTGCCAGCTGAGCAGGTTAGCAGAACTTTCATCAAGAGCTAAACACATGGGATGAAAGACTCGAGGAAACAACACTTCCACGAAATTTCCGAAAAAAGAATTTGGGTGAATTTAAAAATAATAAATTTAAACTGTTATAATTATTTTTTATGTTATATATATATAAAATTTAAATCTACTTAATTACATCTAATTTTCAAACCATCAAAGAAGCAAAGGGCAATTTGACCACCCAGGTAGAGCCAGGATATCACAGGTTTCTTGGTATGGGGACTCATTTTCCACGAAAACATTACTGTAACTAATGGTAGAAAGTTGCGTAAACAATTTGCGGACACGGATAGTTGTTGACTTGTCTTATGTTAACAATAGTTCATTTCTAACTTCAAAAAAATAATGGTTCTTTTGTTTATAATCTCGAAGTTCCGTAATGATCTATTATGTCTCTCTTCTCTTTATTTATTTGGGCTTGAATTTCTAAAATAATATTTGTTTATAAATAAATATAACAGTAAATTCCATATTCGATATATTGAGATTGAATATAATAAAAATTTATTTAAAATTATTATTATTCAAATAATGAGTATTTTTTTATAAAAATAATTAAATTGAAATATTATAGATGACATGTTTTAAACTCATAAAAATTACTAATAACATTCTTATAAAAAAGAATAATGTTCATTTAAAAAAATGTTTAAGCTTTATAAAATAAAAAAAGAAAATTAATTTCTAAGTTTTTCCCGAGACCGAACCAATAATTATAGCTTGGATCCCATGGGTATGCATTGGTGGACCAGCCCAGTCTTCCGCGAAAAACAGAGCGGGAGGAGGCGCTGAGCAGCTTGGGTGGTGGGGCTATGAGATAAGGCTCCACTACAGTGGAGACTGACCCACTGAGAGAAAGTGGCCTAAAATTTTAGCTTTTTTCTTTTACCAGGGAATTTCAAGTGTAAATTAACTTTCTTTATTTCCCCTCAGACCAAGAAAAAAAATTTTCTTTTTCTGTATTTGTTCTGTTTTGGATTATTTGAAGAGGAGAGGATGACCCCTGCCGCCACCTACTTATGGGTCTTCGGCAATCTGTGCGTAATTGCGTTTACATATCATACGGAGAAGAAAGGTGAACAATGTGGACTAACCAGTACATAGCACAACATAATAGTTGATGCTCAGTTCTTTTCAGAGTGCTGAATGAATGTAAGAATTCCGAACGAACTTGTGTCAAATTATCTGATTCAGTTATTCTCCAACCTCAACAGTTCAACTAGGCACTCGTCATGTTTCCTGTGCATTTGCAGAACTCCTCTTTAATTTGTTTTTTTTTTTAATTAAAAAATTTTATATACATTATTAAAATTAAAATCTATAATTTTAAGAATAAATTTTAAAATATTTATTCACTGTTTGGTGAGGACCATTAATTTACATTTAATATCGTGTAGCATATCTTTGAAATGATTATATTTTTATACTTTCGAATTTTTACTTCTTGAATCAAGTTTCTTCCTTATGGTGCTGGCGGGCAGCTATGGCAGGTTTTTTTTCTTTTTTTCTTTTTTTAATTTTCTTGTTCTTGTTGTTTAAGAAAAGAACTTATGTGGTGGGGTTGATCTTAGGCTGTAAGGGGTATCTAATAATGTTTCCAACAAGTTGCAAGACAAACTAATATGGACAACGACTATTGCTCTCTCTCTTTGGAACCAAAGAACGAAGAGAGAAAAAAATAGCTTTTGGTTGTGCAATCTTTACAAGTTGGAAAGGAAGCGTCCTACCGTCCACACAAAATGGCAAAGGGGCCAAAGGTGAAAAATAGAAACAAAGTTGAGTTATATCATAGGCGCCACACTCACATGGCTGGCAATACATATTGGATTAATTAATGAACTATTCGTTGCCGAATCACCTATGGCAAAGCAATTGATGGTTCAGATGCTTTTCTAGAAAACTATTCTGGGTTAGTTTTCTAATTTGATGTGGGCTCTAAAGTATTAGGTTTACAAAAGAATTGCCTAAGCCAACAAGAAAAGCTAAACCATGATTTCTTGGATGGTTAGTAGTTTAAGATAAAGTAATGCAAAGGCACCAATAAGCTCTAATTTATTAGTATTATATTTATTTTTATAACTGAAAATTTGGAGTTCAAGATCTAATCAAAATTAATTAACAGAAAAAAAAAAAACAAATGTCAGTTTATATTTAGTTTATTCGCGATAGCCAACATAGCCTGTTATATAATTGTCAATTATATACATATACCGACCTCCATCATAGAGGACAGAAATCAACCTGATAATCGGATTGCAAAATGTGGATTGTCTCTTTTATGTCGGTGCTCCCTTGTCCTGTTAGTTGCCAAACATGGCCTACTACAAGCTGGGGGAAATCTTGTTGATTATCCAGGTCTTTTATTTATGATTATTATGATTATTTTATGTGGTCTTAAGGAGTATCAAAGCCCATGTGAGAGAGGAGAATGGAGGAGGCGAGACTAGAAATTCTGCCTCTTTGTCTTGCTAAACACTTGATGACCAGTTGGTCTGATTATTCAAATCTAGCAACACATGAAGCACATCGAGTTTGTGGTGCGCTACCGTGCAATTTTAATCACTAAAGGTTAATGATACCGAAGGATGATATTTAACAAAAAGCATCATTTTTATGCCATCTCATGTATGGACTATAGCGAATGATGTCTGTACCTGTACGGTGTTGCCTGCGAATAATATGATAAGCCAGGAAAACGGGCTTTATAGATAGTAATACCCTACGATCTGTCTTTCTTAAGACAGAACATGACCACACGCTCCAATCCAATGCATATAAGAAAATGGCACAGGACCCACTGTGGAGCGGCATAGCGTTAGAAAATGGAAATCCGCGTCTTAGCGGTCCCTGCTTTGGGACCCAAATGGGGTCCGACTGCCGAAAGTTAAGACTGCTTGACCAAGAAAGGTTGGATATTTTACTTGCAATTGCTTCTATGCTATCCGAAACCAACATGGTTTTTCCTTAACCCTTTTAGCATCTACGCGATTGGAGAGTGGCAATCCACGTTACCAGATTGAGTATATATGAGCATTTTTGCACCACCAACAAAATGAAACTGGGGGCAATATATACGAATGAGCAAGCCTTGTTCCATCAAAGAGCATATACAAAACCTTGATCGAAAATCTTCGACCTTCTCTCCTGTCTAATCCTTTGTTTCAAAGAAGGCTCACCATTCCGTAGCTGAAGAAAACCAACTTGGATGTCTCGTTCAAGACTGCCAAAGAAGCTTCAACCCGCCAAGAAGGTGTTGAAACGCTTGGCTAACACCCTCCAATCCAAACTCCAAAACCTCAACTTCTCTAGAGCCATTAAAATTATCAGAACTAATACCGATCGCATCCTCGAGTATTGCACTCTCCATTTGTTTCTGCCTTTCAAGAAACGTTTGCTTGCAAAACGACCCCATCGCCAACAGCAGTATAACCATCCTCACCAACCCTACAACAACAGAAACCAGTTCCACAAAAGCAGTTCAACTATATACATAGATCAGCTCTATGCTGCAGAGCGAGGGACGGTGCATACCAACAAGCATTTCCATACACATGCAGAAACAAGCAGAGGTAAAAAAGTGATTGAACAGAAGACTTTGCCAAGCAAAGAAGGAAAACAAAAGGAGAAGAATTTGTATAGTGTTGAAGATGCTTGGAGAGAGCTGGTTGCTAAATCGCCGCAGCTGCGGCCAGTGGATGAGAGAGCTGAAGAATTTATACACAAGTTTCGTCGTGATATGAAGATTCAGAAGGATAGAGAGGAGATGTTGGCCAGGAGTGCCTAGAATGACTTTGCATTCTATCAGTTTTCAGGTTTCCTTTATGGTCAAAAACAGATTGGAAGTGTGAAGTAAGAAGAAAACAAATCATAGTGAGAAGTAATTATGTCGAAAGATTTTTAGTTTTTTTTTTTTTTTTTTCAGATTTTAGAGTGTGATTGTGCACAACTGGTTGTGTGAGAATTGCTATACATAGAGATTTTTAGTTTTCAAGACATGGGTGTGCTCGGTTTATCTCCTTGAATCAATCTTTATTGCTTAAATTGTGGTTTTACCGGTTCAAGCTATGACACCCCATTTGGCTGCTTACGAGGATTTGCAGTCTTACAGAGTAGGACCATGATTGTCAACCAAACCCAAACGATATCATTTGCATACCCATTACAAGTAACTTCAACTCAACCGACAAAGAATCCCAATTGTTTCTAACTCGTTTAAATTCTCTCTTCTCAACTACCAATCCAAGATAAACCATCAGTCCCACCAACATTGTACCGAAGGTCATACCAAATGCAATTATCCTACTTGACGAAAACTTGGATCCATCAGCAACATAAAAGCGTTCTTGAAATTTTTCTACATATCGACACGAGAAAAATGGTCACACGTAGTTACAAACACTCGTATAACAGCAGATTTGAGAAGTATTCTCAAATTTGTTAGGAAGTAATGCTTAATTCAACATTTCAAGAAGGCATGAAACGGCAGGAGGAAGAAGAACGGAGTCAAGGGGCACCATTTGCAAAGCAGGAAAGGCGCGAGCAACAGTGAAGTCGAAGTGTCTAACAGCCTACGACCGCTGGGCTATTTAGCGGAGAAATTACCCAATATTGTCTTTTTGTATCATAACGATGTATCTCATCAGAACTTTTTTTAGTGCATCATAATGAAATTTTTTTTTTTTTTGCCAACTCTTAGACCTTTAATTTCAACAACATTAGAAAACTACCCTCTATTTTTTGTTAATATGAACTCTCTTTGATACGAAGAATAATAATTATGGTTTTATAGGAAAAAAACAATATTTTTTATTCCATCGTAAATTAGATTTTGAAATATTTTGCCACCTAGATCATTGAGTACATATTTAGTTTTTTTTTCCTAAATTTATTTAATAACTTTTGGCTCATTTAATTTTTATATATTCTAAATTATAAATATCGCAAAATATTCATATTAACAAATACTATATACATTTTACCTCTGTTGTATATAGTCTGTTGCAACTTGCAACTCAGTCTTTTAAAATTTTTACCTTATAATTGACAGTCGTAGAAATATGTACAAGAAACCGCTCAATCCGGTTATTTTAATTTATTCGACTAAAATCAAACCAAAATTGTTTATATTATCGAAAATGATTTAATTATGATTTATAATTTGAATAAAGTGTAGTAATTATTTAATTATGATTTTAAAAATCTAAAAATATTAAAAATTAAATTGACTGTTAAATAATATAAAAATTTAAAATTATGTTTTATAAAAACTTAAATTACTCAAAAAAAAAACCCCACCATCTACACCAAATTTGGAATTTTAATTTATTTATATTTAGATTTAAATATAATTAATTTTTTATTATCTATATAAATTTTTTTATTATCTAAATCTTTAAAATTTTTTCAGTATAAATATGATTTAAACTATTTAATTGATCAAATTAATTTATAATTATTAATAATAATTTAATTAATTTTACTTATATACTAATAATTTAATTTAAATTAAATATGTATATCAAACTCAGAGCGAGACATATTCGCCCCTATCAATTGTCCAATGTCAACGGAATAGCGTCACAAGCACGCGCAAAGGCGCTGGTGGCTCACGTCTCAAAGTGATGGGAGCAAACGACGACGTCTAGTTATCTCGATTTATCCTAATTGCCGAACCCCATTCCATTGTCAGCTTTACTCACGCCCTTAAATATCTTTCTTCCTGCCCTCAATTCCTCTGGTCCTTTTTCGCCCAACTCTCATATTCGCTTTATCCGAGACGAATCGTTCCGAGCATTTGTTGCTTCTCTGATCTCCTACAATGGCAAAGCAACCGGTTCGCGTTCTCGTCAGTGGAGCTGCAGGTAAGACACGATCATTTCTACGACTAGCTCTGCTACTTTGAATCAGGTCCGTCGCTTCTGTTTTGATCTGGGACTCGTAGGATCGATCTCGCCGTGATTTAGCTTGAAGGAACTATTTAGATCTGCGTTTGTATGATACTGTGCTGTGCGTGCGCTGTACTGGATAGTTACTAAATGAGTGTGGGTGGTTACTGACAGTTGATCGTGGTAGCGGTCTCGTCTGATTGGTTTGCTTACGAAGCTAAGTCTTTGGATCGAGTGAGTGATCCAATCTGTTGAATGCTTAGGGAGTATAGACCGCGGTTTTAAGAAAAAAAGATGCGTCGTTTAATCAAGGCCGTTAATTCGTTTCGCCCTTCCAATTTAGTTTAAGTTACTTTGAGTTTCTTGCACTGACTCTCTATTTAATCTTTTGCTTCACTCAAGCAATACGATTTCAAAGGGAGCACTCGATGTGCTGGAACGCCATAATTTGAGTTAATTTTTTGTATTTTGAACTTAATTCTTGTGAAATGGGGGAATTTTTATATTTTTGATATATTTTCCTCTTTGTTTTGGTGGCTCGGAAGTTTTATGATTCGTGCTTCCTCGATGCATACAGGTGTCATTTATTTGATAACATGGCTAATAGGCATTATCATTTTAAAGATACAGCGATGAGTAGAGCAAACCTTTGGTCACTGTGTTTTTGTTTTGACTGATGTGTATACTTATTTGCTTTAATCAGTATTCAGTAGAAATTTGTGTTGGCTAGTAAAATACATGATGAAGAGACATTGTTTGACTTGCAGGACAAATTGGATATGCCCTTGTCCCCATGATTGCCAGGGGAGTGATGCTTGGTTGTGACCAGCCTGTCATCCTCCACATGCTTGACATCCCACCTGCAGCAGAAGCTATGAATGGTGTAAAGATGGAACTGATAGATGCTGCATTCCCTCTTCTTAAAGGTATGTTCCAGTCTTCCCCTTTCATATCCTCCTGTGCTAACAAAGGAAGTTGAAGAACATTTGACATTTTGATTCATGATGGAATTGTTTCTATGTTCATGTGATCTGACCAAAACACTTGTCACAGGTGTTGTTGCTACAACTGATGTTGTTGAGGCATGCACTGGGGTTAACATTGCAGTCTTGGTTGGTGGCTTCCCAAGGAAAGAGGGAATGGAGAGGAAAGACGTCATGTCAAAAAATGTTTCAATTTACAAGTCCCAGGCTTCTGCATTAGAGAAGTATGCAGCAGCAAACTGCAAGGTGAGTGTCATGGTTTGCCAGGAAAAAATTGGAAGCATGTAAATTAACTGGTGTCAAAATTGATCTTTAGATTTGACATTCCAACTGTTGCTTATCCTTCATTTGCACAGGTCCTGGTTGTTGCTAACCCAGCAAACACCAATGCATTGATTCTAAAGGAATTTGCACCATCGATCCCTGAGAAAAATATCACTTGTTTGACAAGGTTGGATCATAACCGGGCACTTGGTCAAATCTCTGAGAGACTGAATGTTCAAGTCTCTGATGTGAAAAATGCGATCATCTGGGGTAATCATTCATCAACTCAGTACCCTGATGTCAACCATGCTACTGTCAGAACCCCCTCTGGGGATAAGCCTGTCAGAGAGCTTGTTAAAGATGATGAATGGTAATTGTTGCCATATTTCTTGTATTCACCATGTTATAAATTGTGAAGTATTAAGCTAATTTGGTTTGCTGGTTGAAGGTTGAATGGAGAGTTCATTACTACAGTCCAACAACGTGGTGCTGCAATTATCAAGGCGCGCAAGCTTTCAAGTGCACTATCTGCTGCCAGCTCTGCTTGTGATCACATCCGTGATTGGGTTCTTGGAACTCCCGAGGTATGCAAGTGTTCCTTTTTCTTTCAGTAACAAATAGTTATTTGGGGTGAGCTTGGTTTTATGTTCCCTTATCCCTTGCTATGATTCTTGTAGGGCACTTGGGTTTCCATGGGAGTATACTCTGATGGATCGTACAATGTACCCGCTGGACTTATTTACTCCTTTCCAGTAACATGTCAGAATGGAGAGTCGAAAATTGTTCAAGGTAAGGATGTGGCTGATTTAAACTGTATCTAAATGTCTATGTTTCCGTATTTACTTCTCTCATCCTCTCTGCGGGCATTTATTTATCCATGTTTACTTCTGTTATGTCAATTTGATTGTGCTTCCGTCATGTTACCCTTTGACAATGCCTTGTTGTGAACTCTTCGAATCCTGCTTTTTGCAAAAAGTACTACCCAGGAATGTTTATCGACTGGTTAGTGAATGGAGCCCTTTTCGGTACACAACAAATCCTTTTTAAACCAAACCAAAGTCTTTGGCTTTTGCAATAATACTAACAATTAGTAAACAAGCAAAACTATAAACTTCTTTTGTATGAATTTGTTTCTCAGTTTCCAATGGAGGGCAGTATTTTTTTTCTTTCCCAAAGTCTATTGAATGGTAATCTCTTCTGTTTTATGCACTTTATCCTGGATCAGGGCTTCACATCGATGAATTCTCAAGGAAGAAGTTGGACGCCACAGCAGAGGAGCTTTCCGAGGAGAAGGCCCTTGCTTACTCGTGTCTTTCTTAAATTTCTCTCTCCTAGTCAAGTTTGACCGGATCACTCGCCACTAGTTGCAGTGGCCATGGTTAGTGATTTGGAATAAAGCCATCGCTAAATTCTAGATTAACTTTTGAAGGAAAAGCTACTTTGTTTCTCTTTGTACCCTTAAGATGACATGAGGATGTTGAAATTTTTCATGGCCACTTTTGTGGATTGGCATTGCAGTAATATAGTTACTGCTCTAGTCATGAATTTGCGCGGATATAATAGTTATTTTCTCCAAATTTCACAGGACCTCTTGTTTGGCATCAATTGAGGTCTTTGTCTTCCCATCGAATATTTAGAACTTTGTGTTATATTTTCAACTTTTCAATTTTTCCTTCTACAGTCTCTTTGCAGTGCTGCAGTGTTAAGGCAAATCCGTGCATAATCTGGGCTTTAAGTCTCCAAGTATCAATCTGTCTGGTTTCTTCTGTTACAATCTCTATGTACTGTTAACCAAGCCAAATCCATACGTCCACATCTATCGGATCAGACATTTGTTCCCCCGGCATTGACTCTAGGTCAAGGATAAAACGAAACCCAGCATCTAAAGCAATTGGATTTGACTCGCTAATGTTGGTTACGATGCTTGGCCTTCAGTACCATACTGCCATTTTAGCCAACACGGATTGCCACAGTACCTCTGGAGCATCGTTTTCTACGTGCCACGGTGAGGTCGTTAAGTGAGTAGAAGTAGATTGGACACAGAGCGTCTCAAACATAAACAGTCATAGATGACGGTTCCAACTTCGAGCTTAAGCTTTAAAAGAGGTGTATTTTGAACAAGCTTACCGATTGTAATTTAATTTCGTTTGGTTTTGTCGGAGTAATTTGATTTCTTTAACGAAGCCTTGTGTAGGAGGACAACTGAAACAGTCATCAAAACGACATCGTAGCACAAAAAATTTATTTGTGCCTTTTTCGTAATTTTACAGAACTCTAGTTTTTTTTTAAAAATTTTATATATATATAATTTTTTATTTGTCTTTTTAAATTCCAAAGGAAAAAAGGGAAGGAAGGAAAAATGCCGAGCAAGAAGAGCAAGAGAAAGAGGGCGGAGCGGCCCATGATCCATCCGAAAAACAAGTATGCCGATAACCCGCCGGACTTCGCTCTCCTGGCCTCTCTTTACCCTTCTTTCAAGCCCTTCGTCTGGTACGTCGGAGATGGCCGCGCTCGGATCGACTGGACGGACTTCAACGCCACCCGCGAACTCACGCGGGTCCTCCTCCTACATGACCACGGCCTCAACTGGTACTTTTTGACCCTTTTACCCTTCTCTTCCTTCGAAAACTTTTCCTCCCAAAAATTGAAATGCTCTGTTCCAGCTAAGGGGTTTGATGGTGTTGTCTTCTGTGCTATGTGTTTCTTTTTCAGTTTAGGCAAAAAAAAAAAAAAAAAAACAAAAGAACCTTCTTTAAGTCGAACGTTGGAGCTCAGTCTTTCGGGAGAAAATGAATGTATTTCCTAGACTTTGCTAGCTTCAATTTAATGTGTGTGATGACTATGAAGATTCCAATTTAGATATTTTTTTTTTCTTCCTCTTGTTTTTTTTTTCTCGTTTTTATCACTGACTTGATGAGGTCTTAAGATTCTGTGATGAGTTGCTATACGTTTGTTGCAATGCAGAATATTGTCTAATTTGGTGAACTTGTAAAATTTTTAAGTGAGGTTGCGAAATTTATATTCTTCGGTCTTTAAAACTTTAATCTTTCTGTTATCCTGTTTTCAAATCTAAATTATCTGTGTTAATGAATGGATGTTTTGGAATTTGGTGTATTTTAAGGTTGTTTCTTGCCTGTGTTTGTGTTTTGAAGTTGATATTTGTGGGGATGAATAGCTTAAGATTCTTTTTGCATCATTTGAATCGTCTAGGTGGATTCCTGATGGACAACTTTGCCCTACGGTACCAAACAGATCCAACTACATCCATTGGATTGAAGATCTTCTCTCATCAGACATCATTCCAAAGAATAACACTGACGAAAAGGTTGTCAGAGGTTTTGATATAGGCACTGGAGCAAACTGCATTTACCCACTCCTTGGTGCTTCTCTATTAGGATGGAGTTTCGTTGGGACAGGTAGAAAATTTTTTTAATGTACTTTTTGTATTTTGGAACTAATACTTCTAGTAAATTTTGAATGATGTGATGTACCTTTAGTTTCTTATGTTGCTGTGCTTTGTTGCAGACGTGACAGACATAGCAGTGGACTGGGCTGAAAGAAATGTTAAGTCTAATCCACATTTTGCAGAATTAATCGAAATTCGGAGGGTTCAATATTGCCATGGCACCCTCGCTGTTGAAGAGTCACATTGCAGAGAATCTGATAATGGTGAAAGCACACTGGATAAAAGTGGGAGTGTGATTAATGAAGCTAAACTGTCACCTTCATCTTCATTTGCCTTGAAAACAGACTTGAATGGAAATTATGGTGGACCACCGGTACTGCTTGGTGTAGTCAGGGATGGTGAGAAGTTTGATTTCTGCATGTGTAATCCTCCATTTTTTGATTCCATGGAAGAAGCTGGATTGAATCCAAAAACTTCTTGTGGTGGGACTCCTGAAGAAATGGTTTGCCTTGGTGGAGAAAAGGCTTTTATTAGCCGTATCATTGAAGACAGTGTTGTCTTGAAGGAGACTTTTCGGTAGTGTCTTTGCCACAGTTGCTGCTACTGTACATATGTTACTTGTCAAGATTCATTTTATTATAGCATCAGGCTTTACATATCCTGCTTTGTTTGTAGGTGGTACACATCAATGGTTGGGAGGAAAATAAATCTTAAATTTCTAACCTCAAAGCTTCGAGAGATGGGAGTCACTGTAGTCAAGACAACCGAATTTGTCCAGGGGCAAACGTGTCGGTGGGGGCTAGCGTGGTCTTTTGTACCTCCTGCCAGGAAGATACTTTTACCCCACGTGACTGAGAAGAGTAACCTTTCTTTCACTCTCGAGGTCTGGTTTCCTCTCATTTCACCTCCTCCTGGAAGAAAAAGGCTATCTTTCTTTAATTTTTTCTAAATGCCGTTAAACTTAATTTATCATTAAGTTACTACTGGGTCAGGCACTATTGTTCACTTGTTCTTCCAATCCCACCTCCACCCCACAGAAAAATAAGAAAAAGAATAAGCAAAGAAAACTGTTATTTTTCTTCCCACAACAAGTCTCGATTTCTCATACTATGCTCACTGTGGGACTTTCCTAGCTTTCAGGGGCTTAACCGACAGTTCGGTGCCATACACGTATTGCAATCTATTGAGTCCTTCTTCCATACTTTTGGTGTATCATGTGTAAGGAATACCTGCTCATTCACTGTTAATGTGAGAACAATCCATCTTGATCTAAAATATTCCTATTTTTTTGTCCATATGGTATCCAGTCTCATGTGCTGTACAATCTCATGTTAGCAGATCACTGCATCTCATGATCAGTGCAATGCTGTCCTGAAGAATGAAGCAACATATCTCAAGGAAGATGCCAGTTTTAATACTATGGAAAACATACCGAGTGGTTCAAGTCCCCATTTTTCCTTAAATAGCTTAAATTTTCAGATTTTGGTATGTTCACATTTACCTGGCATGAACTGCATTTAGTTGGTACCAGGATATATTAAAATAAAACAAAAAAACTGCTTATAGTTGAGTTATCTGTATAAATCCTCTTTGATAGCACCATCTCTTTTGCAGGTTTTTCAGCAAATCCCAGGCACCCTTTTGGTGAAAGCCTCATTACAGCATAGAGATAGCACTGTTTCAGGTTTTATGCCACTGCTCTTTTCCATACTCAGAATGAATTATCTTCTTGCTATGGTGCTCATGGAATTTGCTGTAGTCTGCAAATTGTAATCTCTCTACTGCCTGAATAATTCATTCTACAAACGTGGTCTACTTTGCTCTTCGGTCATTTTGCCACATGTCCCAGGATTGTGCTTTGGCGGGACAAACTGGGTGAACACTTTTATCTAAGTGTTCAAGCTAATTAAGTGGAATGTGTATGGGACAATACCAGCTGAAGTTAAACTTCTTCCCAACAGTCCAATCTAGTGCTGACTGGTCACCTGCTTTTATAGTTTAGCAGCTAAGCATCCAATACAGTCCATACTCTTTAGTTTTATTGACTGCTATAGTTAATTGAAGACACAAGCTGCTTGAAAATGCATCTGATCTTTTACATTTATTCAGGCTAAGTAGCAAAAATGTGAAAAGTTTCACATGATGCTGTAACTGAAGTTCATGAGCGCAGCTGATTCATCAAGTTTTTGGGCTGCTCTTTTGCAGGCATGTTCTCGTTGATAGTTCAACAATTGGAGGAAATTTTGAGACATAAATTTTGTAAATCAAAGGCCGGTTCCAATTAGCATCATTCAGCCATGTTCCCCGTGCTCAAGTTTGTCTGTTCTCATACCATGAAAATTTTTGATATACTAGGCAAAGGCATATAGATATAGAAGACGCGAGCAATGAATGAATTTGTAGAATTTATGTTGTAATAATAAATATAAAGAGATTTCTTAACAATATCAATGTTCCTTGATGTTAACTATGTAAATTTTAATTTGCAATCTCATTATTATTCCCGCTAAATTATTTGATATGCAAAATTTTATCTTTGTCCGGACGTACTTGAGTTATTTGTTAGTTGAATAACTTTAAAGTGCATAAGATCCATGTAGTATTTCAGCGAAATATACAAGCTAATATGATAGAAAATTTATTCATAAAATGATTGTTTGAAATTTAAAAAAGAAAAAATGCACCATTCTTGAAATTATAATTCATTCAAAAAGCACGAGTAGTAACTTGTAACCATTCATTCAAACCAAAATACTGTAATTTGGTTTTGATCGGATGTGTCGTTGCATAAAAGATTGATTTCAAGGGAGTGACCAAAGGATGATATCATTGCCGTCGTTAGAAGGAATTGTAATGTATCTTTGGTACAGGAAAAATGGTATGTCAGGTCAAGTTATTCGTAACCTAGCGGTCAAGTTACTTGTTTTCACGCTCTGATGGGGATTCTCAGCCCATCACAGCTTGTTTTAACTTTGTCTTTGGAAACTACTATTATTCTGCTTTAGTAAATCTCTCTGATATCTTTTCCAATGCTAAAATTCAGCCTTTCAAATGAAAGAGACATAAATTGACTATGTGAAATCTCTAGGAACTCTGGGCCGCCGCCGGGGGAGGGGGGGGGCGGTTTTGTGGGGTGGTCCCGAGTACCGACTTGATGACAAGCAGGTTTTTAGTTGCCAAAATGATCCCAAACTTGACTACCGTGTAATCCCACCGGAACCATTTAGTACTTTATTGGATAGCCTTAAAGGGCATCGTTACAAGTTTCAGCACAATGGGTTGTTCTGTTTTGAATTGAAGATCACAAACAATAGCTGAGTGAGTCACGAAAAGAATCTCTTTATAAAATGTAAGTCACACTGTAGAGTCACGTCTTTTTTTTTATAATGAATTGTTCACCATCGCCAGAATCGACAAGCTGGCATATGCATAACTAATTGAGGTCGTTATCTTTTTGTAAGACGCCATTTAAGTACTCACGTTTGCATACGGTCTCTTGATCGGAGTGTGTTAGGATGGCTGGAAGTAGTCCCAAATCAAATATTGTATTTGTATATATACCTTCTTGTTGAGTACGTGTCGGACGAAAACTGAATGCCTCTTTGATGATCGCAATTAACTCAACCTGTCTAGCTTCCTTTCATGTTCAAGGCCGAGTGAAGAAGTACTCATATTCTACTTCAGATTATAGTAGTTCTTGCATGCCTCCTGTCTTAACAAGAATGTCGTACCAAAAGTCCATGCCATCACCAACAACACTTGTGCCGTCAAAAACATCCGTGTATGGCGATTGGAAATGTAAGTCATCTAGGAAACTCGATGGCACGCTAGAATTCTCAGCCAATTCCGGTTCTGACCAGAAGTTTTCGCCGATCACGGGAATGATCTCCGACGAGTCCATACTCTCGCCGCCTTTGACCATGCCAATGTTGCTTGTTTGGGCCGGGGTGACTGAGATGTCAGTAATGACGGAGGATTGCTCGCTGGAGGAGGGTGACATTGGTGCATACCCTTTAATTTCAACTAATCCGGGAAAAGTTTGATCAATTGAATTTGCAGATTCCGATTCTGATTTTGTGACGTATTGTTGTGGTCTGCTGTCTTGTTTCTGCTTGGGTACTCTTTTCTTAAGGTGGGTGTGCCACACATTCTTAATCTCATTATCTGTTCTTCCCGGTAATTTTGCTGCAATCGCTGACCACCTGAAAAAATTAATAACGAAGACTTCAGCTTAAGAAATTGTTGCAATTTTGAGTGTTTTAATTATTCTTATTTTCCTCCAAGTAAGTTGTGGAGGCCAAAGACCGAATAGGACTAACAAAGCATGCCTTATTTTGTTGCCTAGAAATATCAGGGGTGCTAATAAAAGACAAAAGTGAATACCTATTTCCAAGCATTTCATGTAACTTGATGATAGTCTCCTCTTCTTCCTTGCTATAGTTTCCTCTCTTAATATCCGGCCTTAGATAGTTTATCCACCTGAGTCTGCAACTTTTCCCACATCTTAGCAAACCTGCAAATGATCAGGAAGAGAAATAGAATCAGAAGACTTTAGATTATGCACCAGCACACTGTTTCAGTTCATTAGTTAGAACATATATAAGAGTTTGAAAAGCAAAACCCTGCTGGATTTGTAGGAAATATATACCCGCTAGCTTAGGCAGCGCGCGCCAATTGCCATGGCCATGTTTCTGAATGTAGGAGGTGAGAATCCGGTCTTCTTCCGCCGTCCATGGCCCTTTCTTCAAACCCATCTTCTCACAGCAAGGAGCCCTCCCCATATTTGTGCGCTTTGATATGTTCTTGTATAGATATTCTGCTAGAACAAAACTACTCTCTTAATTTTCTCTCAGCTAGCTAGTTTCTTTAGCCAAAGGATAGTCAATGGTGTTTCTTGCCCCAAGCACTATGCCAGGCCTGAGATGGCTGGCTGGCTGGCAGGCGATATCTATATATATAGAAATATGCGTATAATACGTCTCAATGAGGAAAATTTACCGCGTATTGTGCTTGAAAAGTCCAAGGCAAGAGCGGCGAATCTTTAAGCAGAATGGCATGTGGGGTATTTCCAGGAAGGAGGATCTAGTGGGCCAGAACAAGGAAAACACATAAATAGGGCAACTCGTGCTTATTGAGTGACCGACTCAAAAAAATAAAAACAAAAATAAAGAAAAAGGTGTTTGTTGAGTGACGTTTTGGAGTGCGAGTCTTTTAACAATTCTCATTATGTTTGAATTGTTGGAATAAAGTATTGTTTTTGCCGGTTGGTTGACATGAGCCAGCGCCTATCAATTGAATCAGCCAAAAACCAGCTCCGAGAAAAGCACCACCACGCCATTGCCAAAATTCGTCCTTTATATATAAAATATGGGGTTCTCCACCCACATTTAAAAAGGGGTTTTCTGTGCTACGACGTTCTATGCACTCGTTCTGTCAAAGTCGATGCTATTTACGAGTGGAAATTACTAGTGCTGCGTTTTTAACTAACTAAAGTCAAGATGGTCAAAAAAAAAAAAAAAAATCGTTCGCCTATAATGTAACAGCTCAGCGGTGGACGCTGGAACCACGTGATTGGATGTTTTCAACGACCGAAATTGGTGTACTTTGTTTTCAAATGTGTAGGGCAGAAATATACCATTCGACCGTAGGAAGCGCCCCGAAAGTAAAGAGAATCCCACGGCGACGCCGCAAGAGAGATCTTTTGTTTTTGAAATGAACTGGTTGAGCTTCATATCATTTGTGTATTAACAGATAGTTCTGAAAATAACTTAGGATCTTGACTAGTTATTATAGAGTTTGGTTTTTCATGAATTTGGTTTAAAAACTCAACCCACTGTAAGAGTGCAAGTAACGTAACCCCCCCCCACCCTTTTTTTTTTAGTGAAACCGTGAGATAAAGCTTTTACTTTTCTATTTCTTTTAAACAAATATATATATATATATATATATAAAACAGATCATGGGATATTTTTAATTGTATTCATAGTTGGCAACTTATATATTATATGTTAGGAATCCCCTCGCTTTCGATGTCTGTTAGAATGCTTATATATTATATGTTAGGAATCCCCTCGCTTGCAATGTCTGTTAGAATGCTTATATATTATATATTTACATAGACTTGCTTAATATGATTAAAATGACCCTAAATATAATTTTTAAAAAAAGAGAATTCTGCCTACACATAACATAATAGCTTTACTCTTCCGGTCAATCAAGTTAAACAGCTTGGCAAGAAAATGCAGGACGTCAAAGCATGCATGAAACATGTTTTTAATCTTAAGCGATGTCACTTTGCCAGGATTCTTTATTTCCTTCTTCGATTTCTTTAGCAGGAAAGATAAATACTTGAAAGAGATTAATCAATTCCTTATTTGGGCAGAGATAAATCAATCTTTTTTCACATTAATGAGAGGGTGAGAGAAGTCACGTTTTTTCTTCGCACAGATTGAAGTTTTAACCTTAAATTTGATACTAAGTGTCCTTTTATCTTCAATAAAATATTTTTATATTTAACAAACTAAAAAAATGTAATTAATGATATTATTTATAAAATTAATGAAAATACTAAATTTTTATAAAAAATTGACTTTCATTCAAATTAAATAAAAATTATTTTTTTTTTTTATAAACATTGTGACGGAGGAAGAAGATAGAGAGCACGAATTAGAGAGAGAAATAGTTATATTCAAATTATCATCAATTTTTTTAATTTTCGACTGATTTCATCGTTATTTATGTTAGTCGTCATTCATAAATCGCTTGTCAACTTATCACTGTTGTAGTTTATATATATATATATATATATATATATATATATATATATATATATATATATAGTATCAAAATATATTTTATTTTATAAAAAGTTAGTTAAATTCTTTTTAATATTTTTATTTATAATAATAATTAATTTATATTAAAATTCATAATTTTATTATTTTAATTTTGTTCTACAACAATCAAAGTAAAGAAAAAATTACTTATTTTTGAAAATATTTTTCATAAATAAATTATCTTTAATATATAAATAAAAAAACTAAATAATTGTGTCACTAAACCACGCAATTGTTGACAAATATCTCATTATTTATTGCGTCGGTAGTTCAACTTCTCATAACATTTAATTCTATATGCAACTTGATTCACTAAAATGAGTTAAATTTACAGGACAAATTAAACTTAGACACAATATGAAAATCTAGGTGGGAATATATATATATATATACATATACATATACATATATATACACATATTAAACGTTCCGTATACATAATAAATACCTATATACACATACATACATACATATATATATATATATATTTTATGGAAATATACTTGTTCTTGTTATGCTATGTATTTTTCCCTCGGTTGTAGAAATAAAATAAACTAAAAAGAAAAAGAAAAAGAAAAACCTGGAATCCTCAAGTCTAGTGGCCAAAGGGTTTCTCCGTTAAACCAATTGGCACGCGCGGTAGGAGACAATATAACATCTCTCTCTCTCTCTCTCTCTTTCTCTCTTTTTCCAATAGTTCGCGTTTGTTGACTTTGATTTTGTTTGCAACTCGAAATACGATTGGTCAGGGAAAGTAGAATTTTGCGTTATGACGATTTATAGTCAGAAACCTGGCGCGATGACAAAGATGGAAACGGAATATATAAAAAATTTGTCTTCGATTTTTATTATTAAATTTTTATTTTTTATATTTTTATTTGAGTTATATTTTTAATAAAAAATAATTAAATCATTAATAATTTTTATTTTTTAACGATTTTAACTAATTTTTAATTTTAAAAGATACATTTAAAAAAATATAAATTTAATTAAGAATATAAAAACATTTAAAATTTAATTATAAAAACCAATAAAAATTAAAAACTAACTTTTCATATATCCCAATATAAATACAAAACAGAGCCATTGGGTCCACCGCACCATTCTTCATCGCCGGCGGTCTACACGCGTTTACATTGCCGAGATTAATAAGAAGCGACTTTTGGTTTCCATGGTCAAGCTTTTCGCACCACGTTCATTAATTAATTGATTTTACCAGTCGTTTTAGTGCTCTTTAATTATAAATAATAATAAAATAAATGAAATTTCTCCTTACCTTCCCTTGTAAATTGAAGCACCCGATGACTCAAGAATTTCAAAGGCTAAAAAGTAGGAACTCCTCGTGTGGCTCCTTTATGCGAGTGGCACTAATGCGTAATTATACGCAAACCCAGGAAATTAAAGGGTGATTTTACAAATTCATTCGAGATTACATTTGGGGAGCATCGGTTGTGCAATCTTTCTCTTTGACTATAAAAAAAAGAAATTGTTCTGAGGCTTACACGAGACTGGCCAGCCGAAGATCAATTCGATATGGAATTGTTATTTTCAAGCGATGGCATCGAAAACCATGAAATGGGTGTGGCGGATAAAAGTCGACCACTCACTAAAATGAAGTCCCTCAAATTAAAACTCACTGAATGAGAAAAAAAGAAGACGATTTGTAAGATGGGTACTGTCTAGCGATTCTTGCACTAAAAAAAAAAAATATATATATATATATATATACATATATAGCTGTCTTTTATTATTATTATTATTATTATTTTCTTGTTCATTGAGTTCAACTTTCGGGGGAAACTCAACCTGAGATCTAGAATCCTAAAAATAACTTTAGTAGTATTTGGCTCACTGTAAAATCTAGTTATTCTTCAACAAATTAAAAAATGATTAGTATTTACGCCAAAGATTATCATTTACCCTCGCTCGTTTTCTTGAATACATAAAGTTTTTTTCTCGTTAACCCAACAAGAAGAAGAGTAACAAAAATTCCCAATTTTACGAACTGATGAATAAAAAATATATCAGCCCACCCTGCACGTGCAGTAAGCTAGGTTTTACAACTAGGTGCGTACGTCCATTTCGCTATAAGACAATCAGGGAAGTGTTTGTGTTTCGATTTGCTAGCATGACATTTGATTTTTTATATTTATATTTATATTTATGAGCCGCAGCAGTCATGAACTGCAGTCCTATGAGTAATTAAATTTTTGGTCAACGAGCCTTGTTTTCCCTTCGCCTTTCTCTTCTTTTGAATGTTTCCTTGTGTTTATTTTAGTTGCGTTTAGATACAGCATGGATTAAAATCGAATTCCCACAGAGAATTAGAGGTCATCACAACTAATAAGTTGAGTTCAGTGCCTGCCATCAATGGACAAAAAGATGGTAAGGATTCATTGCAAACGAGAATAATTCCCATATATTTATATTTATATATATATATATATATATTATTATTTCTTCCTTAGTTAAAAGCAATAACAACAAAGAAGAGAAATACGAGACTGGATAATTAGTAGTCAACAGTGCCCCGAAGTGACGTGTTTTTACAGTCAAAGTCAATTTTGTGGGCTATAGAAAATTGCGTGGACCATCCGAAAAGAAAGGGAGCCAGCCCAGGACAGTGAACCTTTACCCATCCTGATGGAACCAACCCTCAGTTTGACTTTGGGAGCTCTGTGAATACTTATAATTTGTGAAACTTATGACTTTGTCATTTTTTACAGTATTTTTTGATCTGTTTTTAATTGTTTTAATAACTAATAAACTAATCACTAATCATTTATGTGTCTAAAAATACAAAAAAAAAAAAAAAACATAGTGGCCCTTAGCAAAATTTCTCCCTTAAGAATAAAAAAAAAAAAAAGAAAGGCCTGAATTTCTTTTGGGAAAGGATGTTCCTCGGCGATATCGGTTATAATTTCATGTAGGGCTGCTTACTTTCTCGTTTTTTTTCTTTTTTTCACCCCCTCATTGAAAACTCAAAGGGCTATGGGTATACGATAGGGATAGACTCCCCTTTCAATGCGATTTCATAGAACAACACCAAAGGAAGCTATCTTTTGGTGAAGACACCGAAGGATTCGTTAATTAAATTATTTTCCGCCGAGTCAATTTTGTTTATCATTCTAACCCAGAATTAAGCAGGACAAGACGTTGTCTAATTGGCCTTTTTTAATTTTTGCTTGTTTCAATCATACTATTGCTACTTTTTTTTTTTTTTGAGTAAAGAGAAATATAATAATGCCAGTATTGACTAGTCTGCATAAAAACAATACATATTTGCAACCGGAAAATATTAAGGTTGCCCTCAGTCATTCATGGTGGAATTAATAATTGATCGATGTCGGTGGATTCCTCTAACAAGAAGCTGATCAAAGTAGTACTAGACTGGGAGTTCGAAGTTCTTATTCTTCAGACGTCGATGGGCGTAAGTTGTCAAAGATTAAGCGTGTTCAAAGAACATTTAGAATTTTTTTTTTTTTTCTTTTTGAACAAGCACGTGCGTACTACCTAGAATATTTAAATTCTTTGATTAGTTAGACCAACAAAAAAAATATATTTGATTAGTGAACGTACAAAGGAGAAAAAAAAAAAAAAAAGCTATATTATTCAAACGAGAAGACTTGCTTCTACCCCAGTTTTTGGGGCGTTCATATTGCGTGTAAATCAATATGTCATCTCGCCGGCAAAAAAAAACAAAAAAAAAAAAAAACAAAAAACAAAAAACAAAAAGCTACAACGCAATGAAAAGTCAATCAATATAATAATAGATAAACAACCCCTCGGCTCGTCCGAGGTGCCCTTGAAGCCAAGAGGAGGAAGGCTAAAATAATAGATAAGTCATTGTTATATATATATATATATTATTTACGATTAATAAAAAGAGTGAATGAATCTGAAGACACTATAAAAAAAAAAAAAAAACACAGCACTCAAAAAAGACAACGCCCTTAATTGTAAATTTAATTTTAATATTAATAATTTTAAAATTCTATAAATTTATGTATTTAAATATATAAATTTATTTTTGTTAAAATAAATTATAGTGTAGAGATTTGAATTTAAATTAATATAAAAGGAGACATCATGTGATAGTAATTTAGAGTTCTGGATACATCATAATCGCCGAGACTAACCGAAGGTTCTGATCTTATTTTTGAGTGGCGGTTTAGCAGTTTACGTGTAACAATGACTTCCCCACAGACGTTTTGATTAGACTTGGCAATATCCATCCCCCATAACAAGCCCGAAAGGCTCAAACTGATCCAAAGGCCTCGAAAATATCGAGCTGAGGAGATAGACCAGGTCAAAGAGTCAGAAGTTAGTAAGCAGTAAACTCATATAAATAGCCACAATGTTAATCCCAGAAGTCTTAACACTTTTAAAATCTGCCAGTAGAATGCTTCGATATAGTCTTTGCCACTATGTTAATCCCAGAAGTCTGAACACTTCTAAAATCCGCCAGTAGAATTATTCGATATAGTCTTTGCCACAATGCTAATCCCAGAAGTCTTTTAACACTTTTAAAATCCGCCAGTAGAATGCTTTGATGTGGTCCTAGGCATGGAACGAAGAAGGTCTAACGACTTTTGCCAGTCAAAGTATTCCCTTGGGGTGCTGGTTCAGGAATAAGTTAATTATGTCTCGAGGAGGACCTTGGCCTAGTTTAATTGCTTTTTGCTTTGACAAGTAACCGAGTCTTTAATACGCCTTTTTCTTGCCAGGAACTAGGTCTCGATTCCCAGGTCTTCTGTTGGCCACTCCTCCAGTCCATTAGTTTTGCGAATCTCTAGTTTCTTCTCTATCTCCCTTATTTATTTATTTATAAATGAAATGGAAAAACAAAAATAGTACCTATATCTCTAATATCTGTTTTATGATCATTAGGCCTCTATTTGGGCCTCTTTCAAGATTCCACTAGCCTTTGGTTATGGCTCTAAAGGCCCATTCATGGTTTATCTCAATGACGTATCTGATTGCACTTAAAGGCAGGTCAGAAAGAGAATACCTTTTAAGCGAGCACGCAAGATTTATCCTTCAAATGGTATCTAATATGTTCGATGCCAAACTGCCAACGTCTACAAAACAGAGAATTTAAACTTAGAGCTCTACATCGGAGAACTTACGAAGTACGAGTTGCTACTCTGTTGCAAAACAAATAATGTATAAAACAATACAATGAAACACGTCGCTCAGAGCATGCTCCATGTGCCATACAGAGCCTCGTTGATATCAACCAGATGGCCGAATGCTGGACTAAGCTAAAAGGGAAATTTCTTCCAAATCCTAGCAGCCTGGAATTAAATAGAAGATTTACATCTGTTGAGACATCTTCCACGTAGAGAAGTTATTTCAAGCTCATATCAGGATCATCTTCATCATTGAATCCTTGTTCACTTGATGGTCTGGTCCTCTTTACATCTCTTGGTCCTGTTGATGTTCTTCCCTTCTTTGGTCTTCCCCTGTAAACATGGCTGGCATAATGCATTAACAAATATGATTTGACAAACAGATAAAAAATAATGCAACTACCATGGCAACATGTAACTTCTGTGCTTGAGGACTTTGGGTCTGATATTAAGTCCACATTTCATAATTTAATGGTTGTTTTGGTGGCTTTCTGGATGTGTATTGCCGTAAATCTGTTCTCCCTTTTGTGTTTTCTTGTTCTTACTTTAAGTTTTGCATTTTTTTATCTTCAATTTCCCTTTTCTCTTCTTAGTTGTAAAATCGTAAATGATCCCAAGATTTGATACTCACTGCACATTAGAAGGCAAGGTTGGACCCTTGGGCCGGCCAGGAGCAACATCAGATCTACCATCTGCAAGAAATGGAAAGATATGAAAACATGTTATATCTCACATTATACCAATAACAAGGTTTGTGAATCAATGAGCAAGAGCTCACCTTCATGGCCAACTCCAAGTTCTTCAGCCTGAAGAATAAGAATACAAGCGAGCAAAGAAGTCTTGTTAAATCTGAACTATCTCAACAACCATTCTACAAAAAATTAGCTACAGTGTGGCCATCCTGCCTTGTAAGCGCCATCAAATACCAAACAACATCAATAGTGGCAAAGCATGAGTAACACAACAAAATGAAAGAATCAAACATGGTTGCAATTCTGAATGTTGGGCTGATAACAGCAACTAATATAATGAAAAGTGTAGATAGTTTAAATTGAATCAGAATTTCAATCTTTACCAGTTTGAGAAACATCTGTGTGCTACAAACATATTATAAATTGATGGCCAATTAGAGCAGCCACTATTTCCTCAACAATCTTGGGCTTTTAATATTCATGTTGTTAGTAATAGCTCTAAAGGTTGGCTAAAGACTTTCAATTCTCATCCTGTTATTTGCACTGCTGACATGGAAGTAATCTTCTTTTCTACTTATAAGCCAAAAAAGATTTGGATCATCTCAAATTCTAAACTTGTTGAGAGATCAACTAGCTTAACAAACAAACTAGCTACTTTTTGCTTTCCTTTTCCCCTTTTTGTTTTCATACTCTGACCAGGAGCACACAGAACTAGCCTTTGTTAAACATAGCAATTGTATCTCTGAGCAACATTATACATTACAGATACACAAAATCAGGAGCATTTAACCTGATCACAAGATTCTGAAAACCAATAATTGCAATTTAAAGTGTCACATCACAAATCGGATTCCGATCCTCTCAAGTTGAAGGTGACATCATCATCAGATGAATCTACACGACTGATTTGAAATCGGAGGTTGAGATTTTGATCATTTGAAACATTTTAGAGAAATGGCTAACCCATCCAACCACCACTTTAAAAATCTCAACCATAGAAGAAGGAAAGTGAACAGGATACTGCAAGGAAAAACAAAGGGAAATGAAGACGTTGCTGCTAACGAGTCAAAAATTTAGCACGTACAGCTGGGGAAGTAACTGAAGACAATGAGAAAATTCTATCTTCCGGCTGGAGTTTCCTGGATCTTTTTAAGCTGCAGGATCAAGTGTAGCAGAATCCATTACTGCACAGATCCAGTTAAACAGAGAAAAGAGGTTTGAACGTTGACACACAGGACCTTGCAGACTCATAGCAAACAGATGCAACTTAGTTTTCCACATATATTGCCAGCCAGAAATAGGAAAAAGATGGAAAAGTTCATTGAACAAAAGATCTTTTAATATGCTGCCAGCAATCAACGCCCTAATAACCAAATGTATCAAAGTTCATCTACAGGCTACAAATATTTCTCTCCCAACTTCCTCTTTCCTGCTAACAAACTCAATCTTCATCTCTAATTGAACAATGTAGCCACTAAAAAGTTGAAAAATAACGAAAATTGGTACGAGATAACTTCACCTATTTAACAAAATGTTCAAAAACTTCAGGGCAACCCGCAGCAGAAAAAACATTGATCATGAAATTGATAATTGCAACAGTGTGCAATAATTAACAAAAGATGGTTACTTTGTGGTGTTCCTGGACGAAGCAAGGAACCCGTCAAAACCTTTGAGCACACTAACAAAATGGGTCGAATCCTCCAAATAGCTCGTCTCCAATTCATAGACCTACAAGTCAGAAAAACACAAAGACCCGATTTTCCACTATAAAACATCTCTCCATAATATAAAATAAAATTAAAAATCTTTCTTTTTCTGTTTTCCTATCGGTTTCCTAGAAACCAAACAGAGACAGAAGAACAGATATTACCTGTTTCTCGATGTTACGGAGCTCCTCTTGGAGCTTCTCTCTTTTGCCCATGTGAGAAGCGAGCATGGCCGCAGGACTTGGACTTGAACCGCCTTTTTGACCTAAAAGACACCGAATTTTTTTGACAGATCAAACAGCGTAATCAGAAAATCGGAATTCGGAAAACCCAACCAAGAAAAACCCGTTGGTTCTCCAAGAAAATTGAAAATTTTCTCGAGAATTCGATAGGAGGAAAGTTTGAAATTAGGGTTTATGTTTTCTGGGCTTACCTTGGGGCTTCATGTTGGCGCCAAGTTTCCTCTGAGAAAGAGAGAGAAATACTTTACCGTTCGTGCGTGCGTATATATGTACAGGTGTAAATAATTGAGGTTTGTAATATTACCCAATAAATAATAACATTTTATTGAAACTAAAATATGATTATAAACTTTTATGCTGTGGAACGCATTTTACAATTTTGCAAATTCAAACTGCTAAAAAGGATGATTGTTTTGCCTGCGCAATTTCAAGTAGAAACTGTGCATTACCACATGCACTCCATTATTTTCGAAATATATATCACAAATTATAAGAATTTCATGCTCACGTTGGACCAAATAAATAAATAAATAAATAAATAATAAAGCTTATAGGAAAAATATGGCCCACCTTACGATGAGGCTTTTAATTTTGATTTTGACTTAACAGAAATGAATGGTTAATGTTATCTAACAAAAATATTAAATTGGAAATTCAGAAGAAAATTAGGTGGATCAAAAAGTTTAAAACAAAATCTTAATAAGGGAATGTCTTCCATCTAAACAAATTTGAAGGAAATTTTTTATAATCATTCTAAAAGGAAGCACAAATATATCATATGGTATCAAACATTGAAAAAAAAAAAACAAGAAGAAGAAGACAAAAACAAAAAATTATTCTAATATTGGAAAGAAAAAAAAAAACAATTCAACTCCATTTGAATCTTTTTGGCATTAAGTGTGTTGTTCTAAGGTGGTACCAACAGAAATCTAATTCACTAATGTAACTGTAAATCTAGTTATCAAATCTTTGCCAGAATATATTGGCATAATAAAATATGAATACTTAATAACTTTTTAAAATATAAACTAAATATCATTAAGCATTTATATATATATAGATAGATAAATAGATAAACCAAAATAAAAAACAGAAAACAAAAACACATACTTTTCTTTCCTTGTTCAGTTCCTTTTCCTCTTCCCTCATTTTTTCAAGTTTCCTTTTTTTTTTCGGTCTTTTAAAATTTGTTTTACCAAACAAGGGTGAAAAATACAGAGGAAGGAAGAAGAATATTAAAAAAAAAAGGATTTCTTTTTTTTTAATTTGAGAGAGATTTTGAATAGAGAGAAAAAAGATCAAAATTTAAAATTTTTCTTCGGGTCACAAAAACTAATTTTTTTTAATTTTGGGAGGAAAATATAAAAAATATAATTATATTACAAATTAACAAGTTTACCTCTAATAACTAAACACTTATATTATATAATATAAAGATATAAAAGTAATTTTGTTCTGTTTTATGTGAGACAAATTGCTTTCTTGGTTTTTTCCCTCGTTGCTATGCTTCCAAGCAAGAGGGAAATAAAAATTTCTTTTATTTATTTTTTTTTTATTTTCTTGCCTCCCATACTTTTTCTCTCAAACAAAGAATTACTGTGTTTTTTTTTTTTTTAATTACCCCTGCTTTCCTAATTTCTCTCCCACAGGGCTGCTCTTCTCTGGCCTGCCTATGTTTCCATCTCTTCTCTATCTACTGTGTGTCTGCTCATCGCAAGCATGTCATTTCCAAGGGTAAGAGTTTCTAGTTGTAAATTTTTCTACATCGTAGGATCTGACTGTCTTTTGTTCTTTATGTAGTTCTTTATGTATCAGGCTATTCATTATTTATGCCTTTCCTTTTCTGGTTGAGTGTTTTAATTTGTGTTTAAATGGGCTTTCTACCGTATTGCTAATGGTTTGATGCTATGCTATGTTTTTGTGCTTGATCAAGTCTTTTGTTTCATGTGGGTATTTGAGATCTATATCTGTAAACCTGTTTTTTTTTTTTTAATATCTTTTTTTTTGGAATTTTTGTTCTTCCATCAAGATTACTGGGTTTCGATTTGGATTTTGGTTGCAATTTCAGTTTCCTTGTTGGTTTGAGGAGGTCTTACGAATATATATTTGTCGTGGATGCACCCCAAATTTAGGCAAAAGCTTGTAAACTTTTGGTTTTTGTTTAACGTCTTTTAAGAAGTAAAGACTAGTTCTTTATTATTGTTCTGTTGGTGTGGTTGTCAGAAAAATGCTTCATCCGGCATGGGCGTCGCTGAGCATAGCAAAAGCACATATCTTGAGCTGCAAAGGAAGAAGGCGTATCGCTATGTGATTTTTAAGATTGATGAGAATAAAAAAGAAGTGGTTGTTGAAAAGACTGGAGGGCCAGCTGAGAGCTATGATGATTTTACTGCCTCCATGCCCGAGGATGACTGCCGATATGCTGTCTATGATTTTGATTTTGTTACTTCTGAGAATTGCCAGAAGAGCAAGATCTTTTTCATTGCATGGTTAGTTTCTGCTTTTGCTGATATCCCTATTGTTTTGTTAGAATTGGATGTCTGCAGTTTTGCTTTGACTTGTTGAATCTAATTTATGCTTGAGTTTTAGTCTTTGAAGATCAGGTTTTGCCATTTTCTTGTGAATATGATATATAGACCTTGATGCTCAGGTTCTAGCTGTCCAAATAATGTCCTGAATTTTAGCTCTCTTTTTTATTGGTTTTGGAAAATTCCATATTTTTCTTGGATGCTTGACTACAGGCATGTGAGTTTTCTCTGCATGAGAGGCATTCTTCGATTTCAATAGATATCATGCCAATGTAACGTATAAATTAAGGAACAAAGTTCATATCACCCGTGTCCCAGTAAGGTGAGTTGGATTAGTTTCCCTGTGATCTGTACTTTTTTTCTTGCTTTCCACTAGAATTCGATGAGAATCTTTTTTTAGTAATATTTGGGAATTGCCATATACCCCAGATGTGAATTGTTTGAAATCTTTTATTGGGGGCTATTGGCATCTGGATGCATCATTCTCTGCATTGAGATTCTAGGATCATTGGAAATATTAATCTCTTGTTGTAGAATGCTTCTCGAGAAGACTTTGTATATGAGTTCTTACCAGCTGTTAGGATGGGGAGGCATCAGATGACAGATGAGTTTATTCATTTTGTGTTTTATGTACTCTTTGATACCAACGTCATCTTCTATAGTTTTTGTTGCAATTTTGATGCTTTGCTATTCTTCTATAAAAATTATGTTACATTTTATTGTATTGGATGTTACTTGTGTCCTTGATTTGCTGGGTAATTTCCATGTGATTCGATGAAAGAGGACCGGATGTTAGTAGTCAACCCTACAGTCCCCAAATCCCTGTAGGATTCTTTTCTTCTTCTCTTGGTAACTGTTGTTTCTTTCTGTGATCATGCTGCTGGGCATTATTCTTTTTGGTCTTCATTCAGTTTCTGTATGAACTGAAATTTGTTACTTTTTAAACAATTCACGGACACCATCTCATATTGTTCTTGTTGGTCTCTTAACACCAGAAGACAATTGGAAAGCTCCTGAGACCAGAGCATGTTGTAAAAGAAGCACACGTGCTGGGTGGGCATGCTTCAACCATGTTTTGGGGATCCATTGGGTTTTTGTCCGATTTGAGTCTTTGGGGAGTTCCATTGAGGTTTTACTTGCTTTGTTTGCCTTTTCTTCTGTTTTCTTTTTAGGCCTGTGGTTTGCATATTTAGAAAGCAAGAAAACCTTTTTTTTTCCCCCTCAATGAGCCAAAGCACAAACCTTTTAGTGCTTCTATGGACTTGTCTTAAGGGGTTCTAGCAAAAGAAGTCATTTTTTCTTCTTCCCTAATTGCTTAGTTAATTTTTTTTTAGTTGCATAGCTCTACAAAAGATGGGATATTTTTGGATCTAATCGTATGGTGGCTATATATCAGTTGCACAGATGCACAATTGCACAACTTTAAGAATGCATATGCACCATATCTGGGATAAGTAAAATATCAGCTGCTGTATGCTCCTTTACTTGTTTCCCATCTAAACATTTGGTTAGGAGGTTACTGCTTTCTTTCAGGTCTCCTTCTGTTTCTCGAATTCGTGCCAAGATGTTGCATGCAACTTCGAAGGACAGGTTCAGAAGGGAACTGGAAGGCATCCATTATGAAATTCAAGCAACTGACCCAACTGAAATGGAACTTGAGGTGCTAAGAGACCGGGCACGCTGAGCACCCGGTTGAAAAAAATATGTATGGAATCTTTTAAGAAACCCTTATAGGGTTTTGTCGTTGCAATTAACTCTCTTTTGATTAGTTGCTGATTATATGACTGTATCCGATCCAAAATTTCATATGTGATTCCAGTAAATAATCAAGCACCTAGGAAGGCTGATTAGGAACTCACTGATTAAATACCCGGGTTTGAGGTTGGGTTCCTTGTTGCCATGATGCTTCTTAGGTGAAAGATATGAATGTGGATATTGAAAGTCTGCTATTATTGAATCAGACGGTCGTGCCAGTCTATAATTCTTCAAATGCATAGTTAGACATCTCCAAGGAGACATTGATGTCCATAAAAGAAGAGGATATCAATGATTAAACCCTATTTAATTGCTTTGTGAGCAGGACGGTCTCAAGGCGGGTTTCACAGCGACAAACTTGTTTGCGGAACTCCTTGAATATTCTGTCGACAATGCATCTTGAAAACAGTGGTGACCCTGCGCGGGTTTCGGTTCTGGTTCCTGTTAGAAACTGTTGTTCAGGATTGGGGAAACGAGGGAAGTAGGCTGCCGCCGATACAGTGGTGATCCCTCTTCGGTTTTGGTTATGGTTCCCGTTAGGAACTGTTGTTCGTTTGATCTGATAAATGAAAACTGATAAGAGAGCATTGTCCTACCATAGGTTATATCTTTAACTGTCAGGCCCCGTCACCAGCTTCGGTGAACTGTCTGGACGTGGAGAGTGCACCTCGGAAACGAAGAAAGTAAACCAAAGAATAATTGGTGATCGACAATTTGAATATAAAAATATTAAAACCAAAATGGGATAAGTAAAAAATAAAAATATTATTCAAAAATATAAACTAATAATAATAATAATTAATGTCCAAATCCCAAACCTAAGTATGTTCACAGCACTTCCCATGTGATCCTCCTTTTCTGTGCCTTACATTGTCGGCATTCAGGAGCGCATCCAACCCTGATAAAAAGAAATTTTGTGGACCAAACTAATATGTCAGGAAGCCCTGCATTACAAGCAAACACACAACACGCACACACACACACACACACACACACACAAAAAACAAAGATGGTATTTATTTCAAGAAGACGCTTGCCTGAAGAAAGGAAGTTTGGGCCTGGCCAGCAGAATGATATACACGTCTCTTGGACACCTGGAAGATCTCAAAATAGTAAACAAATTGTACCGCGGATGCATTCAAGAGTCCGTCTTTCCAGTGGCACTGTACAGGACAATCAAGTGCTTATCATCCAACCCAATATCATTGTGGTCGTTCAAACCAATTTTCTTGAAAAGTTTTGTTTTTTGTTTTTCTTCTTTTCAAATCTCATCGAAGGCGAGAGGTCTATAAGACTGACCATTGGGAATTGAGTTCCATTTATTAATCAGAATATATGGGTTAACAAAGCCGAAGCAAAGCAAAGCAATCATCGCACCTGCTTATCCGCAAGGAATCCAGCGTCCTTCTCCAACACGACAACTTTGCCACAGAATAGCATGAATCCTAGTGCTCATTCATCTGCAGCTGTCTTCGGCCGTCGGATCCTACAGATGTCGATCATCCGCTGATGGAATCCCCAAGAATATTCTCCGAACACATTCCTTAAAACCTATTCCTTTCCTTTCTTTATCAAAAAGCCAAAAAGCAAAGGACCCAAATCAGATCACACGTCGCGCGGAGGACAAGAAAAGCAGAGTAAAAAGGCCAAACGGAAAAACAGAGTGATGACTGAGGCTTTAAAGAACGACTACGGTATCTGCGACGAGATTGGCCGGGGACGATTCGGCGTCGTCTACACATGCACCTGTCACTCGACCGGCGAAATCTTCGCCGTCAAGTCGATCGAGAAGAGCCTCACCGCCGGCGACTCCCTCGACGCGCAATGCCTCCTGACGGAGCCCAAGATTCTCCACCTTTTCTCTCCGCATCCCAACATAATCCAACTCTTCGGTGTTTACGAGGACGAGGCACATCTCCACATGGTGATCGAGCTGTGCGCCGGTCAGGACCTCCACAGCCGGATCCTGGCCAGTGGACCCTTCCCGGAAGGCGAGGCCAGGGCGGTGTTCACTCAGCTGATGAATGCTATTTCTCACTGTCACAAATACGGCGTCGTCCACCGTGACGTGAAGCCCGACAACATTCTGTTCGACGGAACCAACTCGGTGAAGCTCGCCGATTTCGGGTCGGCAGGGGTGCTGGCGGAGGGGGAGGCGATGAGCGGCGTGGTGGGCACGCCTTACTACGTGGCGCCGGAGGTTCTGGAGGGGAGGGAGTACGGGGAGAAGGTTGACGTGTGGAGTGCCGGGGTGGTTTTGTACACTATGCTGGCGGGGTCCCCGCCGTTTCACGGCGAGACTGCGGTGGAGATCTTCGGGGCGGTTCTAAGAGGGAATCTTAGGTTTCCGGCCACGGCTTTTCACTCGGTGTCTTCCGAAGTTAAGGAACTGTTAAGGAGGATGATTTGCAAGGACGTTTCCAAGAGATACTCTGCAGAGCAAGTACTAAGTAAGCTTCTTTGTGTCCATTAAATTGATTAATTAATCAATTAATCTTCAAAATTCCAGCAGTTCTACGTAGAGTGTGTTTTGTTTTTTTCTCACTATTGCAGTGCGTGCTGCCTTTTTTTTTTTTTTCAAATTTTTTTCTGGGGTGTTTTTACAGGGCATCAATGGGTGACAAATGGTGGATGAAGCTGGAACTGAGATCCAAACGAGTCCTTGTCGTAAATAGTTGTATAGGTGTGCGTATCCATACGGTAGAAAGGAATCTTATAGTATAATTTTGTCTTACTTATTTTTCTTTCTTTGTTTTGTCGAGAGTATGCTTTTGCGGTTTTTGTAGAGGAAGAAGCAAAAGCATTTATGATTGTTAATTGACCATGTTTGTATTATGTCAAGCGTAATTACGAGGACTGCTTGCTTATGGGGTTATCTGTCTCGTTACTAATATATCGGATTAGAATGTTGCACCAAAAAATTAAAAAAATAAATAATAATAAAAGAAAACTCTGATTGGGAAGCCTTTGTCGTTGTTTATCCAGATTCCGCATTTATTTTTGTTTATCCCGACGGTCATCTTTATTAGTTATATTAGCGGGTAAGTGAGGTAGAGAATAGACATCACTGGAGCAGCTGTTGTCTTCTGGACCCATGAGTCGACCGTAATGCGGGAGCGGATGTGTTTCATTTTTTTAGGTTGTTGTTCTTTAAAAGTCACGGCAACAAAAAGAAACATACGAGAAGCCCTCTTGCCTTCTGTAAATTGGATCATACAAAGCTAAACAGTTGCAGCTATTTAGGCTGAATAGGATACAAAGCAAGCTGCAGAAAATTGCAGAGATTAAGAATAATAATTAAAAAAAAAAAAGAAAAGCACAGAAAGAGCGTATAGTCCAAAGGATCGGATACCCTTTGGCTGGCCCTGCCTGTATTTCTCATGCTATGTAAAATTTCTTTATAAATTACAGAAGAAATTGCCCTGTATTGCATATGCAGGGAATTCGTACCCTGCGAAATTTAGATAATCTCGAATGACTAGATTTTCCAAATTGGTAAAAAAGAAGAAAAAAGAAAGAAAAAAAGAAGAAATCTTTATTAAAAAACAAACAAAAGTCTCGGTCTCGGTGACCCATGCGACCAACGGCTCCAACTGCCCGTGTCAATCGTACCGAAGTCGTACAAACTTATTTCTAAGGGCTCCGGAAAAAGATGAATCAACCGATGACCCCACACGCTTTTTCTCCCCATGCGTCGCCATGCAGTGGTCCCCCCTTTTCCCTTTTCTTAAATTTGAATTTGTTTTTTTTTTTTTGGCTACATCGGAATAGAGCGTTGCGGTTCGCCCTCTGCATGAATAAATCATGATAAAGTAACCTCCGCACCTTCTCCGTTTAGCCGCGCTCCATACGTAGTTCACGTGCCCGAATGTTAAAGTTCGTGCCAAACAGATACATTTTGTTTTTTTTTTTTTTTATAAATATTTTATTAAATGTTGTTAAGTAAGGTTCGATTTATGGGTCAAGCTGTAATGGGAGAAGTCAACAGATTCGTTTAATTTTTATGTAAACTTTTTTTTTTTTTTTTTGCTACCTCTTGCAGAGGTACTTAACACACCATAAATCAAGGAGAGTGTCATTATACAATCACATTTATTGAAATATATAATAATCATAAAAAGATATTAATTTATTTTAACTAAATTTTCTTTATAAGCAATTTTATCTAGCGAAAAAAACAAAAAGACTTCACTAAATAACATTTAGTAATATATGAATAATATTTATATAATAAAATTTTTATATACAAATTTATTTTATTTATATATAATTTTATTATATAGAATCAAATATTATGTATATAATATTAAATATAATTCATATGATATAATTATACTGTACTTAATTATATTTACTGGACACTAGGTTTATTTAGTATTTTCTTTATAAAAATAAGAGAAATAGTAGTGAATTTGTCGTCTTCTTCGTTTCTCTCGCCCCTCCAGGAGGGAAGAAGCATGCCCCCTCAAAAGGGTACAAATTGCCTTTGTGATTAAAGCACCCAGAAGGCAACAGTGGCTCTGCATAACTAGTGGTGTGGCCAATGTCCAGAGGCAAGAGTCCGTCCAATTTTGCGTAACATCAATCTCGTCAATCAATTGGGCGGTGCAGGTCGTTGTCTGTCTTTGCTACTAAAGCATTGATAACACTTGCAGCCATGAGGCAATGGACAATTCGTTGGGTGAACAGGCGACGTCGCACAACTGCAATGGATGTGGTCTCATGCTGTTATGACTTTGGTAGCACTCGTTACAATTCTTCATCTTTAATCATCAATTGAAAAGGAAATAGTACCCCCATTTCGAATAGAATTTCTTTTCATTGCACAGCATAGATTAATAACTCTTGTGTTTGATGTATTAGGTCAAATAATATATTTATTGAATGAAAAACATTATTTTAAATAAAATATATAATATATAATTGCACACCATTTTCTTCTTTTCATAAATAATATAATTTTATAAATTTTGAGGGGATGAAAATATTTTATCAGTAATTATATTAAAAATTTTATAATTATTTATTTGATATTTTATAATAAATTAATATTTTAACGTTGCCCTATAAATAGTTTTTGAATAAATTAAAATTTTAACTAGATATTTTAAATAAAATTTAAGCATTTTTAGTGACAAGATATTTAAGATAATTTAAAACAAAAGATAAATTGGAAACACGGGTTTAATTACAAGAAATTGAACCGATATAGAGTTTCATTTGCGGGTTCATATGTACCGGAATATTTCGAGTTTTTTTCTTTTTTCTTTTCTTTTTCTTTTAATTAACGTTGCCCTATAGATGTTTTTAAATAGCCACAGTAGGGTCCGCAACAGAAACAAATTGTCGAGGCAACTTCGGATTCTTTCGCATTTCTATAATGTGATTTGGAGGGTCTTATATCTTCGTGATCTTTACTGTTAACAACTTCTGGTCAAAGCACTTTGCTGCAATGCTATGAACCTTTCTTCCACGTGCTTATTTCAATCTTACGTGCCCATAAAACCGAAATGGAATTTTCTATCCAGTTTAAAGAATAATGCTCAGAAATAGCCAGAAATCCAAGGGGAAGGGGGAGAAATCTTGGCGGATTAAGGACCGGAACCAGCAAACCGCTGGATGTCTGAACTTATCCTTTGTCCGGGACTCTTGCTGTGGCCCAAGGCCATCTAAATGACATAGCTGATTAATGCAGTGAGACCCCAGTTGTTTGATGGAAGCTTTTAACAAAATCCCCTCAATCGAATAAAAGCTTTTCCCTACTCGCCTTCTGTCATGCTACCGATTAGTTCATCCATTAGGTAGGATAAGGTATTAAATTTTGTTGGATTGAACAAATGTTTCCTGATTCCTAAGCCACGATGGCGCATGTCCATGTCTGTGGCCCCAGTTGTCGATGGCATAAACCCAAGAAGAGGCCGCGGGAGTTCATGTGGGGAATAGGAATAAAACAAGACCACTAATTGACCGGATTTCTAGTTCGTAACTCCGACCTGCTCTCATTCATTTAGTGTTTTTTTTTGGCTTTTCTTTTCTTGGAAGTAGGGTCATATAAATCACGCGTGTATAGAAAGAAAGTCATTCATTTAGTTCTTGTGGGCTGCTTCTTGCATTTTTGGGGGTCAGGTGATTTTAGGACTGTTAATTGACCGGACTGCAAATCCTGCCACGTGAAAGTTCCCCAGTTGAAAGACCTAGCTTCCGTTTGCTTGGATTATTTAGAGTTGAGGGCCCTCATTTGTATTGTGATTTGGAAAGTACACGGAAACCAAAAGAGTAGGCTAGTCGCACAGTTGATGAGAGCTCGTGGGTTAGGCTTTTCCTGAGCCAAATATGGATGAAGAAGGAACCAAATGCAAAGAAAGCAATGCTGGTGTGAGAAGCAGGACACGGATAACAGCGGAAAACTTCTAAACATAACATCCATCTGTATTAAAAACCAGATACCTCAATGAAAGAAAAGAAACCAGAATGCCAAGATACTTATTGCATCTTTATGCTCTAATGCAACGCGAAAATAGCTCGCGAATGTTATCTGACCATGCTTCCCAAGTTAAACTGGACAACTTCCCCATATTATAGCATGCTATTGGCTCGAAAGAAAGCCTTAATTAAACTGGAACTGTTTGCCTAAACTCAGTTGTAGTTCCATCCCCACACTCAGCTTCGCCAGTCAAGTCTTCGAGTGATTTTCCTTTTGGCTCTGGCACCAGAAAAGTCAACAGCAATCCCAGTATGTTGACCACTCCCATGATTAGGAGAGAATTCCTCACCCCAATAAGATTGACAGCATATAGGAACCCAAATGAGCCCACTATTGCCCCCGACTTACCCGATGCTGCTGATATACCATGACAAGTGGACCTTAACCTTGCTGGGAATATCTCTGCGGGGACAATGAAGGTCGTGGCATTAGGACCAAAATTGGCGAAGAAGAAGGTGAAGGAGTACAGGACAACAAAGCCAATGCGGTTGTTTGGTAGAGTCCAGTGGTTGTACGGAATGGCCAAGGCAAACATGAATGCTGACATGAAGAAGAATCCCATCAATTGTATTGCGAACCTTCCCATCTTGTCGATGAATGCAACAGTGAAAAAATAACCAGGAACCGTGCTGCAGAGAGCAATGAGGGTTTGTGCTCTAGCAATTGTATAGACCTCTTCAATGGCATTCATGGTTTTGGCCTTAGGGATCCAACCGATAGCACTGAAAATGTCCTTCTGAAACAGATTCTGGCTATAGAATGCAATGTCCAGAAAGAACCAGCAAGTAGTGGTTCCAACCAAGTGAAGTCCATGGCGGCTAGCAAACTTGATACTGAATAGACCGAAATCATTTCCTTTCTCTTTGGCCAACTGCTGAACTTTCTCCTGTTCTACTTTCAATTCAACCTGAAGCACTTTTGCCATATCAGATGCAGCCTTTTTAGCATCCCTGGCCACTAAGGCAGTGTAACGGGCGGTTTCAGGCATCTTCATACGCCAGTAATAAGTAAGTGCAGCTGGGACGGCACCGAACATTAGGATTATCCTCCAAACGTAATCTGCTTCAGGTACAGTAGAGCCTGTTGGATTATGCTCAAAAGCAGGCGCAGGGAACTTGGAGTTGAATGCAGAGGAAACTAGAAGCGCAACCGCCCCACCAGCCAAGATCCCAATGCCTTGCATTGAGAAAACAGCAGCAATGAAGGCACCACGAGTCTTCTTGTTAGCATACTCAGACATGATTGTAGCAGAAAGTGGGTAGTCCCCGCCAATGCCAAAACCAAGCCAAAAGCGAAAGAAGCAAAGGGTGGCCATAACAGCAGTAGGATTGCTAGTAAAAGAGAGACCTGAACCGATCGAGCAAATGACCATGAACATCAATGTGATGCCATAGACTCGTTTCCTTCCCACTTTGTCACCAAGCCAACCAAAGAAGAGCTGGCCTGCAAGGGTGCCACAGAATGCAACGCCAGTAACAGCAGATGTCACATTGGATGGTAAAGCACCAGGTTTACCAGAACCTTCCTCGTAGTAGTATATGCGACCCAGCAATTTGGTCACAAGAGAGATGCAAAACAGGTCATATGAATCGGTGAAAAAGCCCATGCCAGCAATCACTATTGCCGTGAAGTGGTACCATTGTGTTTTGGCCACATCAAGTGCATCGAGAACTCGAGATTGCTCCTTTGTCATGACTTCCCACCTGAAACAATAATACAACGATCAATGCCTATCATTTGGGCATAACCAAAAACACACACAATGCTTCATCGTCAATATGTCGAATTCAGATGTTTTCCTGTTGTGCTTCTCCAATTGTCTAGGAAGATTTGGACCAGTTATTGTGTAACTGAAAAAAAATGTCAACTTAATACTCTAAAAGACGATAAAAAGCAAAAATCTGTTTTGTTTTTTCAGAGTAATGTAAACAAGTAAGTTCCCTGGGCGAGGGGCATGTATGTAAGATTTTAGAGATCGTAACAGCCAAATCAGGAAAGTGAGAAAATGACCGTAAGCGCACGTAGAGTTCGACTGGCCCCAGAGGCTATAATCAGAAACGCAAAGAGTAAAAAACCTAATAAATTACTAACTAAACTGCAAACACAATTTGATTTTAAAAAAAAAAAAAACTGAGGCAAAGAGATTATCTCAGAAAAACAAAAGAGGAAAAGAGAGAAAAAAAAAGAAAAGAAAAAAGGCTTGCCTTTAATTAGGCATTTAAGCAAAGCAAACTGAATGGGGATGAATTGGAAAAAGTTAAAATGTCAGCAGCCAATCTGGGTTACAACAGAAAAGCAAGAGATAGTAAAGTTTCTTTCAAACGCAAATCCCCCAGATAATCAGAGAAAGAAGTAAACAAGTATTCTTTTGATTTTTATTTGACAAGTCCGACCAATCCTTCGCAACGTACGGGAACTTTTCCCGTTTGCATGTGCTAGGTACAAGGAATTACGCTGAACTGGGTTGCACTAAAGAAAAAAAAATTCCCGCAGTGAACTGTGGCAAGAACCAAACTTAAACATGCAGCAAAAGACAAAATGTCTACACCTTACACCATATGAAATAATCCATGCGGTCGTGTTCTTGATTTTTATTTTCAATAAGCCTAAACAATCAGAATGGATCCTAATCCTAGAACATAAATTACAACCGAAAAACAAAAAACCCCGCAAAGAAAAACCAATATAATGCTGGGAATACCTTAACTTACCAGCTGAGACAAGCAACAAATACAAAAAGAAGATCGTTCTGGTGTCTCTGAAACCGAATATGAGAAGGACGCCAAAAAAAAAGAAAAGAAAAAAAGAAAAAAAAATCGGAAAGTGATATTAGAGCGGCAAAAAGAAAGAAAGAGGTTCTCTGTGACAGGCTACAGCATTGTGTTCTGTTGATCTTCTTGAGCGAGCAAAGAGAGTACGTACGCTATAGTGAGAGAGGCAACGAAAAAAGAGTAAGGCAAGAGTGTGAAGGGGGCCGTTCCGTATATAACTGCGATGGCAACACCAGGGCTACTTTGAAATTCTGACTTTCATTTAAAGAAAGAAATAATAATAAAAAAAAGGATGAATTTTGTTGAGATGGGGTTTTTGGAGAGAATATCGAGGGTTTTACCAGTGAATATTCCCCCGAGGGGTGGGGTGCCGGGGTTAATCTCTCCCTCCTATCTCTGGCTTCGTCTTTGTTGCGGTTTGGTTAACAGCTGTGTGTCCCAAAATTCTCACTTATTCCTGGGCTTATTCTTTATATATATATATATATATATATATATATATAACTTATTAAAAGTTTTATTAAATTATGAACATTAAATTACATAATAAAAAAATATATTTTTTTTATAAATTGTATATTTCTCGTTGAAATCTTTTACTTTTTTTTTTTAGATATAAATTTTAAAAAACATTTAGTGTCCTTAGATAGACCTTTTTTTTTATCACTTTTATTTTCTATAATATGTGCGTGTGAATTTTTTTAGGGGCACCTTGAAATTCAAATTTCTTTCGCAAGAAATTTTTTGTTTTTGCGTACAATCATCTTCTAGTGATATATACGTACCTATCCAGAAGGCCTTTAAAAAAAAAAAAAAAAGTACGTGCATACCCATAAATTGAAGTACTTAAAATCTCGAATTCCATATTTTCGTTTGAATATCTCAAAACATAATTTGCACTCTTTTTTGTTTTTCGTTAATAATAACTTATAATCCCATATTTTCCCAAAATGATGTGGATAGAAGAAACCAGAAAACATTTTTGTCCCTCAAGAGACGCTTACCAATTAAAAACTTAAACTTCATCTTCTATATATGAGCTCTAATCCAAGAAAAGAAAAGGATGTATATATCGATAATCACGGCCTAACACCTAATAAACCTTCAGGACCAGTTGTAAAGTTTACAACGTAGCCGGGGTCATTTGACGTTCACCGATTGTGCCCACCTCCATCTATCTTAATTTATAAAAGTTGTCCAGTCAGCACAAAAATAAAAATCGGTGAAAGAAAAAAAATAAATAATAAAAGAAAAATTGGTGCAAGACCATGAGTTCACGAAGACAATCCTAAGTTCCTTTCATGCATACTTAAAGCTCATAAGGTTGGTTTTATTAACGAAAACTTATAATTTTATATGATAGAGCTGCTAGTATAGTTTTAATTTTATTTTTTAAAATTTTTTAATAATTAGGGCTTAAGCATTATGATTTGACTATGACTTGAATCATTATAATATCTATTGTAACAAGATACTGAACTCAACACATTGCGATCTTAATTCATCGTTTGCCTTTTCATGTCCACTGATTATCATCTTAATTTTGCTTATTATCACGAGGAAGTGTTCCTATTTGCATTTTCTTTGCATAAGTGGGGAGTAAGAAGGAATCGATGTTTGAAATAAGGCGCTATATCTGTTGTCTTTGGAAATTTATGGATAAGGTTTTATGGATATGGCCATATGGGATACCCTTGCAATATGTGTATACCTCTCTAATTTGTTGTGTTAGACAGGCAGAGAAAATAATTTTACTGTAATGAAGTGTGCATTATCTTTACTAACATTGGAAGCTTGAAGGAAATCGTTAAATTGACTTGCAATATTTGACTTGTGATTGGTCCTGCCCCTCATTTCAAGGGCCTCAAAGTCAGTAAGAAAAATGAAATGTAGGATCATCGAACATATTGCTTTGGTTTAGCAGTCAAATAACTCGTTAGTTGTCGTGTTAAAAATTTTTAATTCGAATTTTTTGTTAAAATATTTAATTAGATTAAATGTATATTTTTAAAATTTATTTTTTAATAAAGTATAATTCTTTTGATAAAATTATAGGATATTACTCTTACTTTTTTTTTTTCACTTCATGCACAGAAAAAAAAAAGAAAAAAGAAAAAAAGCAGATAAAGATGACTTTAATGGTCAAGTTTGACAGAAAGCTCCCAAGTTCTGAAGTCAGAAATACGGGAAGTTGGTCCATTCTCAAAGCTAGCTTGATTTTTCCCTCTAAAGATCCTACGACGTTCTCATCAATATTCAAGGGATCCACCACCTTCGGCGAGCATTGCCTTTTGATAAACATTTTAGTCGCCCATTTCTTTCCAGTTGTGCAGCTTGCGGGTATTTTTAAAAATGGTTGGTCATAGGAAAAATGGTGATGGGTAGAAAAGCTAGTAAATTGACAAGGTTGTGAAGTGAGCAACCCGTCAGTAGATTACCAATCCTTCGGTAAACATAAAAATCTCTAATTTGATTGATTTGGTCCTTACTGATAAAAAGTAAATAAGATGTCACATACACCAGGGTACTGGGAAACAATTGATTCTTGGAGTAGACAACAAGAGAAGGAGGGATCACATTAAATTTTCCTTTCAACAAACACATTAATATGAATGACCTGGATAACCAAAACAAAATGTGTGGTCACACTGGCGATACAGCTGCACTTGCAGGCTTGTATCTACATTATTGCATCAACAGAAGACAAACTACATGAAACTCACAACTTACGTAATATTCAGAAACTTTGATAATCTACGTGAAATTTATTCGAAGAGGCTTTTTTTTTTTTTTTCTCGGTCAAGTCTAATCATGCTGGAGCATTCCGGGAAGTAACAGCCTTGAGCTCCTCATCATCCTCGGCCTCTCCTGTCAGCTCTTCGAGCGATTTACCCTTGGATTCAGGCACCAAGAAAGTGAACAGCACACCCAATAAATTAACGCAACCAAGTCCGATTAGTGAATTCCTGACACCAATACCAGTACCATAGCCTGGCTTTGTCTTGGTAGGGTCAGTGGGCTGAGAAGCATACACGAAACCAAATGCACCAACTATAGCACCCGTCTTTCCTGCGGCGGCTGATATACCATGGCACGTTGACCTCAGCCTGGCAGGGAAAATCTCTGCTGGCACAACAAACGTGGTGGCATTGGGTCCAAAGTTGGCGAAGAAAAAGGTCAGGGAGTACATTATCACAAAGCCAATCCGGTTAGGCTTCAATTTCCAGTGATCGTAAGGGATAGCCAGAGCAAACATGAACACTGTCATGAAGAAGAACCCCATCAATTGAATTGCAAACCTTCCCATATGGTCAATGAAAAGCACTGTAAACCAATATCCTGGCACAGTACTGCATAGGGCGATAAGGGTTTGAGCCTTTGCAATCACGAAAACCTCATGAATTGCATTCATTTGTTCTTGCGGAGGAATCCAGTTAATCGCAGTGAAAATCTCCTTTTGGAAAAGATTCTGGCTGTAGAAAGCAATGTCCAACAAGAACCAACAGGTAGTGGTTCCAAGCAAGTGAAGGCCGTGGCGCCTGGCGAATTCCCTGGAGAACAAGCCAAAGGAATTGGATGTCTGCTGGGATAGCTTCTCTATCTTTTCTTCATCTGGGGCAACATCAATGTGTAATACCTTAGACATATCTGCTGCGGCTTGTTTTGCATTTTTAGCAATAAGGGCAGTGTAACGGGCAGTTTCGGGCATCTTCATCCGCCAGTAGAAAGTAAGAGCGGCAGGGATGGCCCCAAACATCAAGATAATGCGCCAAACATAGTCTGCCTGAGGAACCAGTGAGGCTGCTGCATTATTTTGGTAAGAAGGGGCGCTATATGCTTGGTTGAATGAACCGGCCACAATAAGAGCCACAATTCCACCGGCCAAAATCCCAAATCCTTGCATAGCAAACACGGCTGAAATAAACGACCCGCGAGTCTTCTTGCTCGCGTACTCAGACATGATTGTGGCAGATAGAGGGTAATCGCCGCCGATGCCAAAACCAAGCCAGAACCTGAAGAAACAAAGAGTGACCAAGGTGCTACCCGGTGTGCTTCCAAAGGAAAGCCCTGAGGCAAGCGAGCAGACAATCATGAGAACAAGTGTTATCCCGTAGACTTTCTTTCGACCCAATTTGTCTCCAAGCCAACCAAAGAAGAGCTGGCCAATTAGAGTCCCGCATAAAGCCACACCACTGACGGCAGATTTCACTCGTGGAGGGAGTTCTCCTGGCTTCGGTGCACCAAGGTCGGTGTAATATATGCGACCGAGCAACTTGGTGACTAGGGAGATGCAGAAAAGATCGTATGCATCAGTGAAAAACCCCATTCCGGCAATCACAATTGTAGTGAAATGGTACCACTGGGTCTTTGCAACATCGAGTGCGTTAAGCACTTCCAATTGTTCATTAGCCATGGCTAATTCTGCCTAAGCAGCACCAGAAATTAGTCTTCCTGCACAAAAAACAAAAAGGTAGAAAATGTAAATTATCTCCGCAATCATTGTTAAGATGGTCAAAACAAGGCTAATTTTACCAGAGTTATGCATACAGACATAATCAACCGATTAGATGGATAATGAAACTAGTGTGTATTCATCAATTCATAACTTCTTACAAACAACACCTTTTCAACTCCACACTAGATATGTTGCTCTATCAAAACAATGAGACATACTGTTGGCAAAAGCTTCTTCGACCAAAGTGGTACCCTATACAAGGGAGGCCATTTACTAAGAAACAAAGGCACTACTTGCCATACACCGCAAAGGAAACCCGAAAAAAAAAAAAACAAAAAAGAATGTGCCAGGGAGGGAGAGAGAGAGAGAGAGAGAGAGAGTCAAGGAGGGACGAATTGAAGGTAGGTGATAGAGACTAACCCGCTTCTTCAGTTTCCTTTCCTGCAATGGGAGAGAAGAGAGAAATCAGAGGAGAAAAAAAAGGATGAATGATGTTGTAAATATGGAGAAATGGGTACCTATTTATGATGGATGTGGTTTAGAATCACTCGGAGCATCTGGTGACATATACTATAAAATGCTGAGAATAAACTCATTCACATGCTCTTCCTATTCTATGCATGCATCTCTATATTAACGATCAACTCATTGTCGATTGGATTGATAATTTCAGCATTATTCCATAAAAAGAAAAAATTATATGGACTATTGTTGCCACTATAAAATGTTTTTAATTTTGACCATTAAAATATTTTATTAATTTTCAAATTTTTGTGATAATAAAAAAAGATTATAAAATTCAAATATTAAAACCTTCCAATGCAGAACAAAACCGTACCAAATCATGCCAAGCGAGCAAACCTCAAAGTCATCATAAGCTTACCCACAAGAGGACAGGTGGGAATTGTCACTAATTTCTTGGAACCGAGGTTTTAAACAAACGAAAGCCATGAAAAATAAAAAAAATAAAAAATAAAACAGCCACATGATCGTCAATTCTAGGCAAGAATATTTTCCTGGTCAGAAAGCAGGTTTGTCAGAAAATTATCGGTCGATATCTGACAACTGCCAAGGCTGATTAGGGTACATTATTAGTGGGCCGATTCTTGGTGGCTTCGTCCTGGACATCAACGGGCTTTTGGTCCTTTGTGTGGTCACAGCACTTATAGAATGGCAGCGGAAACTTAATTACTTGTATGATTAACGCCTTTTGGCTCCATGCAATTGTTGTCTTCTTCGAAGAAACGCAAATAATCGAGACGGGGCTCTTGCTTGCTGTTCCTTTCATAATTTACAATGTTAAAGAGTACGTTTAAATTTGCTAGCTAGGCAGATCATTGTTTTGGTTTATTATATTCGCACTACATAAGATGCTTTTTTCTCTCTCTCTCTCCGTTTTTTTTTTTCCTAAAATATATTATCGCATTATATATACGTTAAGTGAAAGACGAGAGCTTAAATTGAATCATCTGAACTTGGATTATCGAGTACTGGCAAAGTTAAAATTTTCTGAGCTTATTTTGGTTTCCGCGATGATACAGATAACTCAATCAATAGAATTGATTTATATATATCTGAATTAGCTCAGGTTTTAAACAAAACCAGCTTAAGTTTGTCAATGAGAATGTTTTGTTGTTGAAACTGTTCGTGAGATGAAATCAAATACTTACACGTTTAGCGTTTAGCAAATGCATTTAGTTTGGAAATAAACGAAGTTGATAAAGAGAAACCTGTGACTTATTTGCATTAAACGAAGAGACCGAAACAGAATCTTCTTTTGGGCTTTGCATGGTAACTAAAGTCCAAAGTTGGAACCATTTTAAGGACACCAAGGCCCATGAAGCTGAGATTATGCAGAAAGATGGATATATTAGGGGAAAAGTAGAGAAACTGGCAAATCCATTTGAGCTGACCCGCTTCACATTATTGTCCAAATCCAATCCATATGCGAAAGCTTTAAACATGCCGAACGTAAATTCCCGTGGGTCCAACTACTAGTCTACAGAAGTCAAGTCACCGCCCTATAAGTGGTCCCATATATTTATTGAAAAGAAGGATTACACAGTTTCCGAGGTGAAATTCTCTAAATTACATGGTTCTTTCGAAGCATTGAATATTTTATAGTTATTACACCATAAGTATCTGCGTCCATGAATAGAATTTATTAATGGATAACGGAATTCTACTGAATGCGCAAATACGAACCTCCCCTGGGAACAATTTGCTATAGATATTAGCTGACCTTTTTTTTTTGCATTTTTTTGAGGGTGCATGGGAAAGAAACAGCTAACCCTTCTCTCTCTCTCTCTCTCTCTCTCTCTTTTAAGTCACAAAATTGAAAACATGTTAGGGCAGATGAAAAATTCATATAACGAATTTTAATTAAATTTGAGATTAAACCTTCGCTATCGTTACTGAAACTAAAACCAGATTCAGTCTTTGCTTTCCAAGTAGTGATTGGCAGTCGGGGCTGAATGTTCCAACAGTTGACCACTTGGCCATCCCAGACCTTTTGTAGTCGATCTATGATTGCCAAGTAGAAAAATTTTCAGTTCATCTGGTATTAAAGATCAGTTATTGACTTGTTGACCTCTCGGGGATAGGATTGAGTTTGGCTTCAGAAGAATCTCTGCATCTTTCTGTTGTACTTATTTTATAACAGCAGTTGAAACTATTATACAACAAGCTAACCACAACCACCAAGCAAATCAAAGGAGAATCAAAGCCTTCTAATATTTTCATGGAAAAGAACTCTCTCTCTCATCTTTGGCAAAAGGGAAATTGTCTGTTTAGCCCCTGGAATGTTCAACATGTTTACTGCCTCTTGGACAGACAGCCCGCATCAACTCTGTCAAACATCGCCTCAGAATCAGATTCCTCATATTTCCGACCCTAGAAGAGAAATGACTGCAAAAGTAAACATAAAAGACATCAATAAAATGTGTCAATTGATCAATGCAAGTGCGTAAAATGATGAAATAGGCATCTTGAGAGAATATCAAAGGGGAAAAAAATAAAGGAAATGAACGAAAAGAACATATTATCAATGAGTAATCCACCCAGAATAGTAACTTTGAATGTCTTACCAAAAGTTTATCACAATTTAAAAGGAAGGACAGAACTTGAAGAATGTTTGATTGGCAAGAAAATTGTGTGGAAACTTTACGAACTTAAGACTGCCAAAGATGATCTAAGGGTTACCCTTTCAGCACCAAATTTACTAATGAAGGAAGAAAATAATTTGTCCTTTGTCTGCTGACAAGCTACTGGTCAAGCATACTTATTTGTCAGCTGACAATCTACTAAAGGTGTTCACCGTTAGGATTGAATTGCAGAAACTTTGTAACATAGAGCATCTATATTAATGTGCAATTATGCATGGGAGAGTATTACATGAAAAAACCCCTATCAGAGCCCATTGCAACCTTGCCTGAAAATGAAAGTTTCAACTGAAAAATGGATGAAAACAACAGGCAATTGCTCTAAGGTTTGTCAGGCAACCGTATACATTCATCAAGAACCTATTATTGTTCTTCATTCAAGCAAAATAGATAAATTAGACTAAATATGAAGAGTTATATCGACACAAAGTGTTAGCCTATTTCAAATACTCTACTCTCTACCTTTTGTATTTAAGAAGAAATTACAGCTAGCTCATTGATTATATATGTTAGTGTCACTATTTACCATAGAGAAAATCCAAAAAGTTGGAGAGCTGTGGAACACACCTTGATTCTACTTGAAGACATGCCAGATTTAGATGAAACTGTGCTCCTGAATCCAAACTTTGGCTTCTTATCTGCAGGTTTCAAAATTTGAAAAGAACACAGAAGATTTTCATCCACACTCATCATGGCACCAGCATTATCAAACTCTCCACAGTAATTAGGTGCTGAAAATATGGTTACGAGTTGTTTATTAGCAAAAAACTCATATCCATCTTCCACAACCTGCAAACAGCGAAGAATGAATAAGTAAAAAATTAAGGTGTTTCAATATGAATGGCGAGCTATCCATGTTTTCCCCAGTTCCTGAACCTCTGAACTGAGTAATGCACCAGTTAAAAGGCAAAACAATTACAAACCTGATGGGCTCGACAAATTAAATCAAGATCATGCTTTTGGAGAAACTCTACCACTGTATCAGCACCAAAGATATATGAAACACCTCTATCATCATTTGGCCCCCAACCTTGAATGTCTTTGCTAGGATCAGACCAGAGTAGATCACATAACAAACCAGTCTCCAAAACATCAGTAGGCCGCCGTATATTCCTTATCTGATTCAGATTGTGCAGATCAGGCGAAAGTCCACCATGCATGCACAGAATCTTTTCATCAATGAGAGCTGCCACAGGCAGGCAGTTGAAACAATCTGTGAATATTTTCCAGAGTCTGACGTTAAATCTTCGCTTGCACTCATCATAAAATCCATATATGCGGTTTACAGAAGCACATTCATGGTTCCCCCTCAGTAGGAAAAAGTTTTCAGGATATTTTATTTTAAATGCAAGGAGAAGGCAAATAGTTTCCAGACTTTGCTTTCCTCGATCAACATAGTCCCCCAAGAATAGATAATTTGCATGAGGAGGCAGCCCACCATAGCCAAAAAGCTTTAGAAGATCAGAATATTGTCCATGTATATCTCCTGGGTACACAACAAAATAATATGAAACAGCCACACTGCAAATATAGGCAGCACTGGCCATACAAGAGATGCATAGATATTTGAAATATAGAGTCTCACATGTTTTAGTACACTAGGGCAAGAAATCCACAAAGCGATCATCTATCCAACAAAATGTTGTTTTGATTAAGCAATTGAGAAATTTGGGCCCTTGAATTGTGAGAAATTTATATGTTCACTTATTCCGTGCCTTGGTGTAGCATCCAAAAAATTGTTTTAGCAGAGAATATGAAGTCTCTGGCTGTCTCAGCATTGGTAACCACAATTAGTATAGAATATGAAAAGCCACATCAGGATTGAAAGTTTAGCAACAACAGAGCAGAAAATTCCACGATATACAGAAATTTGGAGTAAATTTGATGTTTATGCCTGAGATTTAACAGTTACAATTAAAATATTTAGCCTGCAGGAAGAATTGGGCCTGTTGATATGCTGTCAAATTTAGCAGGAGATTGTGGGCAATAAACATTATCTAACTTCAAATAATGTAGCTATCTATAGCCTGAGTTAGGTAATGAAAATCAGGAAAGCTGCATTGATGCACAAAGGCAGTCATCAGTGAACAAAGGCAGTCATCAGTGACAGTATTGTTTTCCATTAGACTACAAGTATTAGCATGTATAATGGACCAAGCTTAAAATAAAATCTGGAAGTCCATTAACCTTGGGAGAAGAAATGGGGGAAAAAGACAAGAATATGATGTTTAGAAAACAAGCGCAGTTCTCAAGACTCTATGTCATCTGATCAAATGGCTGTGATGTGTTCACACAGTGTTTCACACCAAATAATTTCTATTAAAAAAAATATCAATTCAGGAAGTATGCCACATGACAAACCTTGCCCAGACTCTCTCGTTCGCAGATGCTAGATGACTATCCTAGCACATGCCTGCCTGCCACTTAATGTACTAATCCTAGAGGATTTGAGCATCACCGAACATCACACTCATTTCATGAACAATCTATCATGTGGGAAGAAATGTTATACAATTAGGAGTAATGCATTCACATGTGCCAGCAAGAGCCACAGAAAATGCGAGTAACAGCTACCAATCTTAGAAAAGAATGTCACATCATCATAAAGAAATCTGTTTCCGCAACACCCAAAATTCTGGAATTGAACCCTCCTTAAAGAGCACCATCTTTGGAGCAGAACTAGACAAAGTTCATGGTTTGGTCCAAAACCTATCCATTACATGTAGATGCTGAGATTTATATAGGACTTCAGTCACTTCAAGAATCATCTTTGACAAATTCAAATAGGCAAATTCAGCAAGCAAAGTAGAAATATGGATTGGATGCACCTATAGTTCCTAAAATAATCCGTTTGTCACCCTTTAAGGAAATTAAAAAAAAAAAAATTTGTAGCGAAGTAGAAATGGAACTGAGATTAATTCAAATCGTTAATAGTTTTTCAAACCCATTATGGCAGGAATTAATTCAACAAATATCCAGCTTGGATAATTCAATTGATAATAAACCCACTTCAGACATCGGAAAGTAGTTTCAGAGAACAATCTAATTTTCAGTATACACTAAGGACAGAAAAGGAAATTACGACCTCTATATTGTTGTATTGAAGCTTTTGTTTTGGGGGGGGGGGTTGTAGGAGATACCACAAATCTTGATTGGGGCTTCGAGCTCTAAAAGATTAGGCTGCCTCATGAAAATCTCCCTGGAGGTAACACAAAGTTGCCTGATTTCAGCCTCAGAAAGCTGCACCTGCTTTCCTGGTTTTCCTCTGACTCCAAGCAACCTATTGATCACACCATCAAGAACCGCGGACTCCATTTTCTCCAAGAAACCCTCTTCTCAACCTTCAAGAATGAACGTGCATGGAAAAAGGCAAAGATAAAACAAAGTAGAAGTAGTAGTGGTAGAAGAAGAAGAAGAAGAAGAATAAACAAGCATCGCCACTTCCAATCTTATACTGACTTTGATCTTTGTGACTTTTGCAAAAGAAAGAAAGCGCAGAAAAAGGTAATAGATGTTATTGGGTATGGATCGTTTTCTTGGTAGTGGAGCAAAGAATCAATGGGGTGGTGCGCTGAACTTGGAAAACAAGACCCAATTGCCAAAAAGAATATATTCCTGTTCTTCCCAAAGGAATAAAAAAAACAAAAAAAACAAAAACAAAATCAGCAAAGAAAAGAAAAGAAAGTCGACTGTTTTGAGATATCAGAGAATTTTGGGGGGGCAGAAAGAAGATTTCATTGGATGATAGGAAGAGTGCTAAAGTTGACTCTTCTGATTTTTTCTTCTTCTTCTTTTGTTTTTTTTGGGTCCACCAACCTTTTTTCGTAGGTGAAAATGGACCCCAAAAGAAGGAGGCTTGGCTTGGCCCCTCTGGATAATACATAGATAATGGCAAGGAGCCACCAGCAAACGCTTTGCTTTTGGTTTTGAAATTTGCAAAGCGGCAGAGCAAACCCCTTGATGCACACGCGCACATCCCCTCACGCCTTGCTAGGCTTTGATTCTTTATCTACACAGAGAATAATCGCCATGAGAGCATTATTTTATGGAGGGCTGCGTCCACACTTGAACTCTCTCTCACGCGGAAACAAATCGAGGTCTATTTACGGGAGGGAGAGGAGTCCAAATATTGTGCCTGTTTAATAATTTGTTAAACATGGTTTGTCATAAACCAGCAAACATGTATTTTGTTATGGCTTCTGATCACCAGAAATTCAACTTTGATTAGTGGTTTATACTCACAATTTCAAGAATTGGAACTCTTGATTTACGTCCTAATCTCGACTATTTGTGTATTTGTTTATTCGGTCGCTTTTTCTCCCATCAGAGATAGAAAGGATTAATTAATTAATTAATCTCCATTATATCGCTTCTGCATCCTTTGGAGCCCATCGAAGCCTACGAGTTAAGAATGCGTTGACATGTAGCTTTTGAGGAGATTGGTGCCCATTTTGGTGAACTGCGTATTAATATGATCACCAGGCCTCTCGTTTCCAGAGAGCATTATCCGTCTGAGGACACTTCCATCCTTCTTTCTTTTTTGTTTTTTTTTTTTGAGCTGACTTGCTGCATTGTTTATTTTTATTTTTATTTTTTATTAGGAGGCCTATCCAACTATAAATTATATTACGAAAATAACTCTTTCTATTCTGATAAAATTTACCCTTTTTCAAATTAATTATCAAAACCTCAAAAATAGATATTTAACTTCTCAAGCAATTGTACATTCTCTTAGACTTCTGTTTTTTTATCTTTTGCTTTCTATTAATATTTGGGCCCTCTATAACGAGAAACCTAACGGTTCTAGCCTTCTTGGACAGGGCAACGAGGTTCAATTAGTATTTTCGGATAGGCCTTAATGAGCAAAAATAGGGAGAGCCACAAATAAGCAAGGCTGCAAGCCCATTGACTCGCCTCAGTCTTCTAGCGTAATGTCTCTATTTTTAGCCTCCCCTCCGAAGGCTGCTAAGAGCCATTCTGTTTATCGACGTCTACATGAAGTTGCGGGAACCGGTCCAGATGCGTGGACACTCCACATACTGTGCTCTACCCACAATCTTCTAGCCAGATCAGTTGATAACGTCTGATTACAATAAAGATTTTAAGCTGCCAAACTTTGTTTATCACTTTGAAATAGGTTGGAGAGATGCCTGCGAGTTCTGAAAATTAATCATTTCCAATAGATGAAACATCCTTTAGCCTTCTGCCGAATGATGAAGTTATTCCATGCCCTGTTGGATGTTACGAGCTCCCTTATCTTCAACTGAAGAGAAATGGACAAATTATACAAGAAAGGCGAGAAGAAGGTTCAAACTTAAGATGGGCGGATTAGCTTATGAGGTACCCCACCGAAGAGGATGTTGGGCTCAGCGCCAAACTCTGGATCCGCAAGAGAAGAGAGCATGATCGAGTCGATGTTGAGAATTTATCTTTGAACAGAAGTGGTCTGAGCTTATTTATAGTAAGTCTTAATGAGGATGGGACAGCGACAAAGGTCTCGACACATAGACTGAGTCCAGCACGTGGCTCTAAGCTCGTGATAAGATGTCCCTGGGCGCCCCGCCTTGTCTCCGGTACGCAGCCAGCTTACCTCAACTTGCAAGGTTGCACGCCCTTGGGCTTGGGCTTCTGGGACCCGATTTTGGGCAAGGTCCAAAGGCTTGTTCTGGGTTCCCTTTCATTGTTGATTTGGAACTCTTTCAACTTTTTGATTCAAATAGTCCGAGTGGGTTTTGCGGTGCGCCCCAACCCCGTCGCGGAAGACGTGAGAAGGGAAGGGCAAATGGACACCTGTTGATTTTCTTGTCTCAGTCTGATTTCAAAGCCGGAGGATGATTTGGGGTTTTTACTTATTGATGTTAAAATCTTAAGCGTAAATTTATAAATTATATAATTAAAAATTTTATATTAAAAAAACATAAATAAAAAATATGTAAATAAAAAATTTAAAAATTTAAAATTTTATATTAAAATATAATATTAAATTTATTATTTACTTAAATCTATTCATTTTTTTTTTTATAAATATGAACGACATATGGTTATCCCCCTTAAAAAAAGAAGAGACAGAGCTCGGTTTTAGAATAAGTGCAGAAACATATATATAATCAAGCGTGAATCCAAATCAACTTAGTAAAATTAGCTCACAGATAAATAATAAGTATAACTCTTAATTAAAAGTAATATAATTGACTCACAAGAAAAATTGATAGGATAATGATAAGTTTTTGACTCATTTAAGGAAAATTATTATTATTTCAAATTTAAAAATATTTAGTAAGATTTTAAATATGAATATATAAATCATATAATTAAAGAATTTTACATTAAAAATAATAAATTAATAATATATATAATTTATTAAAATTAAAATTTTAAAAATTTAAATTAATATATGATATTAAATTTATAAATTTATTATTCAATAACTAGGACCGAGAATAATAAATTGGGATAGTCAAAGCCTAGAGTAAGATTGTCTCCCAAGTTGAGTAGGATTGCCTCCTACCAAATGAGAACGGGCTGCACGTGAAGCTACCGTTCCCTTCTAGCATGGCGACTATCCAATATGTCAACGTTAACGTATCGGAGAACCAGAGAAACGCCGCGGTTAGATGATTGAACGTGGCCATAAAATAAAATAGAAATAGAAATAAAAAATAAAAAAAGGCGTCATTCATCAGAATCCTTAGCAATCGACGAAAAAGAAAAGAAAAGGACAAAGGCATTAGCATTGTTTCAACAGATCGAAGGCAAAGATCAATTCCGCCGCCGAACATATCTTATCCCTCGATTTCTGCAATTACCAAGCAACGCGTGCTAATTATAGAAGTCTTCAACTACCACACCTTCTGACTGGATGTTAATTAACTTCATAAAAGCTGATTGAAAAATTATAGAAATTATTTATGTCAAATATGTGATATTTAAAAATATGGAGACTCAAATATAATTAGTTGAAAATTTTACTTATCCCCTAGCTGTAATTGAAGGGTTAGAATTCTTGCACGCTTTCTCGCTCCTAAATAGTTAGGGACATCGAAGTTATTTGCATGGATCATCATCAGAGATCCAACGATTGAATGATAGATGTTTGCGTTAATTTACATAGAAGGTACTAAAGTTGAAGATGTTAAGCACTTTAGGTAATTCTTTTTAATAACTAGATTATACTGTAATTATATTTAGTAATAAGGGCCGCCAGATGGTAATATTTTTACCTTTACCACCTTTTTAGCCGCACTGATGCAACTAAGGCAAGAAGTCAAACATATCGGCTCAGCTTTATCCCTACCTCATTCAACGTCACATGTTGCCCATAGAAAAAAAATTAGACCGCCTATTCTATTACTAGTTACTGTTGCTAGTATAGAAATGCAACCGACACCTGTCCTGAAATTACGGGCCTCGTCCCTCTATAAAAGCCTACACAGATATCCACATTTTGCACCAACAACCCTAATAGCACAAAAGCGAGAGATGCATCTCAAACATCTGCTGCCAGTGTTGCTCCTAGCAGTGGTGCTACTCACCACTCGCTCTCTTGCCGATCAACTCCCTCCAGGTGGAAGACCACCACGCAGGCTGCCACCACCACGCAGGCTGCCACCACCACGCAGGCCACCACCCCTGGAGGAAGACACTCGCTTTGAAGCAAACCTGCAGGGTTATCCTCATAAGCCACCTTTTTATAACCCGCCTATTGTTAACCCACCTATTGTTAAACCCCCTGGAGGAGGAAAGCCACCCCAAAAAGAGAAGCCATCGAGCCTAAATGACGAACCAGTTGTTACGGTGGAAGAAACATACTCCCGAGGTAAGCCGCCGCGTGTGGGTCACAAACCACCCCCGAAGAGGAAACCTCCACCCTACAAGCCTCCACCATCCAACTAAGTGCCCAGTGGCCATGTCAACTTGCATGTATCTCTAGCTAGCACAAATAAGAGATGCCACATGCGTGACACTATCCTCTGGTCTCCTTTGAGTCTTTGTTATAAGCATGTACGGAATAGTGGCTGATGCATTAGTAGCATATATATCAGTGACTTAGTACACGCAACTTATGGTACTGAAGTGTTTCGAATCCGATGCATGCTGTTAATACTGTATTTCAGTTCTCAATAATCCTTCGGTATGATGCGCAAAAGCTTAAAAGAGACTCTCTTTTTGATTTAACAATGAATAAAATGATTTGATAGCTTTAGAAAGATTATCAACATAAGAAGAGATCAAAGCACGACAGCAATCATTCGGTGAACTCCTCAAAAATTATGGTTCAATTTTTGAGTTGGTACGACAAAATCAACTAAATAACTTTGGATTTGAATTATAGGTTAACGTATAATGCACCTGGACTTGTTAATTATTAAATTCAACGCGTTTAGATAGTCCGCCGAGTGGTGCCAGTGGGATCGTAACAAGACATTACACGTTTCAACTTGGTTGTGCCACGAACTAGAGGCTCCGCCGTGGCCATCACTAGTAATTCCAACAATTTCCACTTAATGGGGCATGATGAATTTGCGCCCTTGCGGAAGAACTACATAGATACCTATTTGATTAGGCATGTTATACCATAATTAGTCAAAAAAAAAAAACATGTAATTTAAACAGATAATATTTTATTGTTATACGATATACTGTGTACTATTTTTTATTTATAATAAAATTATTTTAGGTAAGCGCAATAAAAGTTATGTCTAACTATTATTATTTCTCTCTTCCTTTTTTTTAAGTCGAAGAGGGATGTCCAGGTCGCAGTACGTCTGGTCGCTGTCAAGTCACAAAAGCTCGTACGTCAGTTTTCAACATCACTTTGATTGCCCGGCAGTATTTCCTCGTCAGTCACTTACCTCCGTCTAGATTCGAGCAGAAGGAATTCACAACTTTCCAAAGTAGGAAAAAAGTGCGTGCATGGGCCCAAAGCTCGGTGTGTATAGCGCTGAAAATAAGGATATTTTAAAATATTTTTATTTTATATTAAAAATAAAAATTGTATTATATATATTTATAAACTAATACTTAGTTTATATTTAAAAAAAAAAAGTCGTGTGAGTGGTTTAAATTTAAATTAAATATAAACATCTAATATAACCCTACACGATAGACTAACTCAAAAATTTTTAAAATATTTTAAATTTTATTAGTCAAATTAATTATTTTAATTATTAAAATAATAAATTACTAATTATAATTATTAGTTATTATTTCTATTTATAATATTTATTTTTATAAAATATTAAATTAAAAACAACATATAAAAAGTTACTTCTTTCCCTAAAAAAGAAACATGAATATTATTTTCTTTTCTATATATTTTAATTATCTAAAATTATTAAATTAAATAAATTAATGTTGTTTTTGTTATCCATTTGAAAATACACACTAATAAAAAATATTTTCATATTTTTAAAAAAATAGTTAATGTAACTTATTACACTAAGACGGTATATTTACAAAATAAAATTATTTTTAAAAATAGTATTTTTAAGCACATTAAATTGATATTTTTTATTATTTATTCGTAATTTTTTTATGTATTTTTTGCTAACACCGGGTAGTTTAAAAAATTAACTTTTTTTTTTTTTCAACTTTTAACCCAACTCTCTCGGTTCCTTTATCGAATTTGTTCGTTACAGGAAGCCGGACCCAAGTAGAAAAAAAGTATATGCACTGAACAAAATAAAGTGAGCAACTGGGATTTCTTCTTGAGAGGAAAAAGATTGTTGTGACTACAGCTAGGAAAGGAGTGAAACAGAGGTGGGGAAGAAGACCTGAATCGTGGCATTCTGGCAAATGTTTCTTGAACTTTCTCCGTTCCTGCTATGGTAGCGTGCAAGGCCCACCGTAGCCTGCAAACACGCGCGGCCCTCTATCAAGGAGAAACTTTTCAGCATTTTGTTCACACTAAAACTTCATACATTTTTTTCTTTGGGAAAAACACTCAACAAAAAACAAAAATTAAAAAAAAAAAAAAATGAAAGGCATGCAAGACAACAACATTGCTCAAACAGCAAGAATGCCACTACACAGGCAAAAAATTAGACTGTTCATGTTGGGAACCGAGAATTCATATGGTTTCAATATAAATAAATAAATTTTAAATAGACCAAAAGGATAAATTTTATATAATATATTTGAGATGGGACTAAGTGCTGAATTAACTTTGGAGTTAAAAGGGAGAGAAAAATCCGCAAACTAGTTGTATAGGCTCACAAAATTCTGATTCATGTCTGTGTTGCAGTCGCCAGTTTGTCGGCAGCAATCTCAACTTTCAGACCCACTCTTGACCTATTTGCACCGTTCCCACTCCATTTCCCTTGAAAAGTTATAAGATCATCCATAACTTAAAAAGTAGGGAAAAAATATTCTTAGATGGCCATCATGTTCTACTAGCATACTCAAAAAAATAGTGTGATGTTTACTACAAACCTAACCTAATAAAAAAAAAATTTCAGACCATGTAGGGTTTTATTTGTTGAAACCATGACTACCTTGTAAACTACATTTATTTAAAATTCTCTAGCTTCATAACAAAAAAAAAAAAAAAAAAAAAAGAATCGCTGGATGGAATATCCATGTACATTGTCGTAAAGGCAAGTTAGAGAAGTCAACAATCTGTCCATATGTGAGAAATGAAATGAAAAGATACTTGAAAGTCCAATTTTCAACCATGAGACGATCTTTCCGGAACAAAAACCTGATAATCGGCAACTTTTTCAAATTCTAAGAGAACTAAGGAGAACCTTAATTTTATGTTTTGTACCCATTTGCTTTACCTGATTTTCTTAACCTCCTGGTTCAGTTTGCCTAAAATCATGCATTGATATGCTCAGGAAGGTTGAAATAAAGTAGCTGATTTAGCTTTCTTTACGTGGAGACAAACGACTTATTCAGTGTGAAGATTGGACAGCAGCTTCAAATCAGATTTAGCGCGTTGAAACAGAAACATATATCGAGAAAAAAGAACCTTGCTTCTCAGAGCTTCTCTCTATTGTGCGATCCTGTTTCTTGGCTAATTTTCCAAATTTTCAACTGAAGAGTCTCAGATTGTTGCCACATATATGGAGAAAAATGAACCTTGCTTCTCAGAGCTTCTTTCTATTCTGCGATCCTATTTCTTGGCTAATTTTCCCAATTTTCAACCTGAGAGTTTCAGATTGTTGCCAAACATAACCCAACTTTACCTTTGACTTATTTACACAATCTGCATGTGAAACAAAATTGACGACATTTTGAAAGTTGATGCATCCAATTTCAATGTGGGCGCCAAATTACCACTATAAAATGGGATGGATTCTGCAAGTGCTGGATCATCAGAGCCCAAAGATGTCTAACACATGCTTGCTAGTGTTGCTTATTTCCTTGGTGGCTCTCACCACTGAGGTCTCCTTGGCTGATCCCCGCAAGCTTCCCCATTATGAGCATATCCCACCAACTTATAGTCCCAGGCCTGCTCCAGAGCAAAGGCCACATGGCCATTTTCCTAGGCCACCAATGCCAGCTCACAAACCCCCACACCATGGAGAGAAGCCAGTCCCAGAACACAAGCCACCAACCCCAGCTCATAAGAATCCCAAGAAAGAAAAGCCAGAGCTAGGACACAAGCCATTGGCCCCAGCTGAGCCTCCTAAGATGCCTAAGTCAGAACCCGAGCAGAGACCACCAACTCTGCCACCCAAAGCAGGAGCTTTACCGCCAAAACACAAGCCATTACCTCCATTTCGTCATTTTCCATCACACCCTCCGGTGGAGGGAGGTGAAGGACCTCATCACAAGCCACCCAGGAAGCTGACGCCTCCACCAATTCCACATGTGAAGCCACCAACTCCTGAGAAGAAGCCACATATTCCACACTACATGGCCCCACCACCGGTCCATGCATACTGAAAACCGAGTTTTATTGAGTAATAAGAGTACTATTAACAATTAGTAAATAACAACTGATCAGCCTTATTTGTCCTTTTTACACTGAGGATCGCTGATGTTGGACTGTTGCCATTTGGCTGGTAGCTATTGTTATGAGGACATCCTGGATTTTAGTTATGAATAGCATCGATTACTTCTTATCTTACGTTCATCTGGAACCATACTTCATGCGTTTCTTCAGCTCTTACTAAACATCATCCGTAACGGTGTCAAGGGGAATCTTAGTTGGTTGGCAGGCTAAAAACTAAGAATATGCAACTGACAAGCATTACTCTGAATATTTCAAGGGAAATACAGTTCTATGGAACAACAAAAAAAAAAAAAAATCAAATGGTCTTACCTTCCAAGAAATTAACATTACCAACTTTAAAGTGGATCAAGTTTAAGGCTCTCCACCCTCCCACCGCGGGCCTCAGAATTGGAAAAAAAAAATTTATATTCTAAAGTCAATCAATTACGGCAGCAAATTATTCTGGATTTATCAATTTTTGTTTTTCTAGCAAATTCCCTTCACAACCTAAGCAATAGAGGAGATAGAATAGAACTAGAATGAATTACATTCCATGGCAGTCACCTGGTACATTAGCATCAAAATTTACTTCACAACTGCCATAACTGATAAAAGTGCAGATAAGTTGGGAACACCAATGAAATGTTGTAAAATTAACCTTTCGTTATGTTCGTTCTTCATAAACTTCAGCTGTTTCAACAAAGATTTGTGGGATTGCATGATGTGAATACCAGATGAATGAGCTCTAATGCCATAAGGGAAAAAATAATAATACAAGAAATGTTCAACTTTAATGTAAACCAAACCTTTCAAACATTAAGAAGAAACTAAGGACCTAAGGTCGCTCTGGTCTATCATAATTGTGGCCCATTCTGCTGCAGACATGGGGTCGCCTTAGCCCGTCGTGAGACAGAGAAGACTGTGTGCAATCGTGCTCCAGTACCGTGCAATTACTTCTCATTGTAAGAAATCCCACCTAGTAGGAGGAGTGGCAGGAATAATACGGATGCCTAGGTGCTGTTTAATTCCGGCATTGGATCCCGAGCTCTAATAGTTGGCTTCAACAGTTGGAGAATTTTAAGTCGCCAAATAACAAGATTGGGCCTCTTCGTAACTCTTTTAGAAGGTCCTAGCCGCTGTCATCTTCATGAACAGAGTGGGTCAGCCTGATGGTGAGCAGAATTCCCAAAAGGAACAGAACAAAATTTATCAGGTGAAAAAAGACTGCAGTTTAATTGAATCTTCTCGTAGGGATAGGTTGCAATAATAGTTCCGTAAGGGCTGATGAAAGAAGCAATGAATGGGGAGACCAAAAGCAAGCTCATCACCTAAACACAACCTATGTTAAAAAGTAGAAAAATGGTGTCACAATAAATGGTGGTGGCAAAGTGGGCATGTTTCCACCTATTCCTTTTTCTTATTGGAAAGTTAAATTTAGTACGGTGCGAGATGCCTTTGTGATGTAATTTAACTAAATTACCATCAAATGGACTGGGCTTATATACTGAGGCAGTGCCGCGTTTGATAATAGATTAGACTGGGAAAGCCTTACACGTTAAAACTCGTATTCAGTTTTGTATTTTTTGGTCAATAATCCATTCTTGAAGCGTCTTGGCCCGGATCCATGATGCCCGGCCCAGTTAGATTTCGGGGTGCGAGTCTGCGAGAGGGGCAGAGAGGCCAATCGTTATTAGTTAATTGATCATTATTATTAATATTTTTTTGATAAATAATCAGTTGATCATTTCTTATTAATTAATACATTTGTGTGTGTATATATATATATATATATATATATATATATATATATATATAGTAATTCTACAAGACAAGATTACCACGTGACATATTTCTCTTTTTATTTTAGTTTATTTTAAACACTAAATTATTTGTCTTTCAAATCATCTCTTTGTATTTTTATCCCCATATAATTTAATTTAAAAACTTATACATAATGATTCTTTGTATTCTCATTTCCACATAAACTCATATAACCAACGCAACTTAATTGAGAGGACCCTTGAAATTCTTAAAGTGGGAACTGCTCTTTCGTGGATTTTGAAAGGTGTTTGTAGTTACACTTGAGAATGCGGTAACCAATTTGTCATATATCATGTCTTTTGTAATGACAATTATACTCATTAATTCTTCTACTTTCCACCATGCATGCCTTTTTGTATACCAACGCTTAAACTTCCAAATGCATAAATGCTCAAATAATACGTGACTTATGTGCTGCTTTGTCTCCTTATATACTCAAGTCAGACGCAATTCTTCTGCACATATGATAGAAACTACAAAAGATTAGCCTGTGCAAGGGCTTCGGGTTATGAATCGAGGGCAAGAATTTCGCTTGGGTTGCCTCTGAAGTCATCGATTTCTTTGGCAGGCAAGCTCAAGGTCCTAACTTCTTCAGCCAAGAAGATGAAGTTTCTTGGACCCATAAGTGTACTGCTTTTCTTTGCCTATTTCATTTATAAAAGAAGAAAAAAAAAAACTGTATTTTGATTGTCAGCCGTGGTGCATATAGATTTTGGCTTCTTCGGAGAGACTGTTTACTGGAGATGCAGGCGAGGCTCATAGAGGAGTTGGCGATATGATCAAGTTGGCCTACTTGAATCAGCCTAGTCTGAGTGCTTTACAATCTCGCGAGGAGACATGCCCTTGATGATATTTATGTGAGTTCATTTGTACGCGTGGTGTTGTCTACCTGTTTTTCCCACAATTCAAGCTAACAAGTGTCAGTTGTTTTCTAATTCATTGAAAGTCTTCTTTTGCAGATTTATAGCAAATTAACATGCTCTTGGTCATCAAGTTTTGTTAACTTTACATACAATTGAGTTGTTACTTAACCACATATGTTTGAATATATAATATAAAGAGTAAATTCATTTTATAATAATTTTAAAATATATTATTATTTTGAACATCTAGATCTTTCCTGATTCTCTTCATATTTTACAGGCGTACCTTCCAGCCCTCGAAACCAGGAGCATCACGGAAGGAGCGGTGGTCCCAATTTGGGTTTAATCATTAAGTTCATTAGACACCGCTGTTTATAATGTATTACAGTTGAGGTCCCAAATTCAAAATTCACTGTCTCATAAAAATAAATAAAGGACATTATTACAGTATAAAATATAAGGAGGATGAAGAGCAATATTATAGATTATAGTTTAATTTATTTAATATTTTTACAAATTAAGATAAAAAAGTAAGTACCTTATATGATTTCACGTCATGCGTGAGTGAAGAGGGTAGTTATTAACTAATTTGGTTTGACTGGGCTTAACAAAGGGTGGGTTCCCTCCTGCCACAATTTTTATAAACACACACAAGAGAGAGAGAGAGAGCGAGCGAGAGTATAGTAGGATATAGCTGATGGATTGATGACCAAAAAAGGGATATAGCTGACGGTTTCATTTCTTCTGTTAAAAGCTAGGAAATGCTGTACAAATTTAACTTAATTTTTCTAAAAACCGACACAAGAAGGTTTTATTCACCGGAACGCTGCTTCTATCCTCCAAAATAAGCTATTTTTTTGTTATGTATTTATTCAGGAACCAATAGCTAAGTACCTTTGTTATAGTTGCATTAGTGCAATATCAATATATCATAAAAGAGATAGATACTAAGTTTATAGTCTATGCTCAACCAGAAAAAAAAAACAAAAAGAACACAATGGTAAGTTTATGGTGAAATCATTAATGTTTGTAGATTAGGAAAAACATAAAAAGTATCTACTCGTATCCTTGCTCGTCAAATAAGAGAATCCTTAGGGTTACCAATAATTGCCAATTTGGTGGTATTACTATTGGTCTTAAAATTGTGAGCTTAGGGTCTCCTAAATTCAAGTTCATATGGCAATTTCGAAATATATATTTTTTTCAATCCCAGACAATGATGAATGGTAGTAATAACGAACACTTTCGAAGTGCTATACATAGTAACACAGGCTGAGAAATTTTCAAGTAAACCCATCTTCTGAACTGATTGTAGATATGTAATTTGCAAGAACATTATGTACGTAATCTGTCTAATGAAACTGAAAACAAGTCACGACTTAATTTTTCACTCAATAAATATCGTTTTATGATGGACATTCTTAAAAGAGCGTTCCCTTTTTTTTTTTTTTCTTTTTTGGGAACATGATACATCGAAAAGAATCGTCGAGCATTCTTTATCTTTGACGGTACGAAACAAATTATGTTAATGGGAGTGAATTCTCCTACCTGACCTATTTATTTATTAGTGAGCACTGAGGGCACCCCGTTATTTGTATCTTGTTTCTTTTCACTTCAATATTGTGTTGCAATGATGTAGAACTTCTACAAAAGGACAAGCATCACCTCATTTCGTTGATATTTGCGTAGAACCCACGAGCTACTACAATATTCAATCCCTTAAAAATTTACAGGGAAAACACATGTTGAAAAAAAAAGAGAGAGAAATGAAAGGATTTAGATTTAAACAAAGACGAAAATCTAACTTTAACATATTATATCAGTCCTACCATTTTTAATGTGCGAATGGGAGGAGAAAAAGAACTGGGGGAAAAGAAAAAAACAGAGGAGAGGAGAAAAATCACCATAAGAGAAGAATAAGATAATCGCAACTAATGAAGTAGCTAGCTAAAAGTTGAGCGAGGGCTGCTGGCCTTTTCAGATGAACCCAGTAATTCTTCCAAGTAATCAGTACCTAAGTCTTCAAAAACCACCACATTCTCTATCCCCAAATCCCTCTCTTTCTTTCCTCTGCTCACCGTTTTCCTTATCATGGAGTGTTTTCTCTTGAGAGCCACCACGGGGGAGCAACCGTCCTCGTGGTTATAATTCATCTCCCTGAGTGACTCCCTCACTCTTTCAACAGGGAAATTGAGCACGGCCCCAGAGCCTCTCATTGAAAAGGCAGCTTGGTCATAGGCCAGAGCAGCTGCCTCTGCACTATCAAACGTGCCTAACCACACCCTTACGCCATGCCTCGTCGAGTCCCTTATCTCAGCTGCGAATTTTCCCCACGGCCGCCTCCTAACACCTCTATAGGACTTTTCTAACTTGGATTTTTTCTCTCTGGAAATGGAACTAACCTCCTCTTCCTTGGCAATTTCACTGGATTGAGCAGTTCCTGAGGTTTCTTTCTTGGCCTCTGAGATTAGCCCAAAAAGAAGCATCTCCTCAGAGTCATTTTCGTTGAAAGGCAGAGAGCTATGGATGAAGGTTTGGCTGTAAAAAGATTCCAGCGATCCGAAGGAGGATTCCGATGAGAAATCGGAATTTGCAGAGTGGAAGATGGAGGAATCCATTTGAATGGGCTGTGGGATTTTGGAATTTAAGCTGTCTTATACAAGTTGTTGCTGCCTTCTGGGTTCTTCTTCTTCTTTTTTTTTTCCCTTTCTTGATGGCGCTTGTTGAGCTATGCAAGACTTGAAGCCTGATGTCCTTTATATACCCAACAAAAGGAAGGAGATATGGCTAAAAAAAAACAAAAAAACAAAAATAATGACTGCTGCGGTAATTGTTAGCAGGTAACAGAATTGTAACAAGTGAGGAAGTCAAAGAAATTAACATTTGTACAACCCCCCCCTCCACTGTAGGAACTTGGTGACCCTGCACTTGGTGGGTCCGTGTTTTCTACGTCACTTTGGTCTAATTGCAGCGCACGGGTCAGTTGAACCCTGGCGGGCGGGTGTTCTGGATGATTTCAGCATATCATTTCGCTTTTGTCTGCTTTCGTTCGGAGGGTTTGATCGATTGTGCCCCCCGCCGGCTGGTCAGCCCACGTGGATAATGCTGATCTTTCCCTACCCCGACGATCAGGACAAATAAAGTCTGCTTGGGCGATTGCATTGCAGTTAAAAATGTTTGGTTTCGTCGGCTTGGTCTCTCTTATTTCATTTTTTTCTTATCCAAAAAAGAAAAATAATAAATAAATATCGTAGTCATCCTCAGATGAATTTAGATTAAAATTTATTTATTAATATCTTAATTTAATTCTTTTATAAAAAAATAATTTGTCGTTCAAACAATAATAACCCTAACAAATTTTAATTACAGTAATTACTTGATTTGGAACTCATTTCTACGGTAAATCCCTACTTCATGAGTGGGATATGGTCAAGAAAATCAAACTCGAATGAAGCTGTGAAAATCATACAAGATAACCATTAAATTTTCTCTCGGGCAGTTTCAGTTTGGTTTCTAAATGACAAATAATGATAATCCTATTTTCCTGCTATGTACATGTTTAGGTGAAGCTTATGTTTAGACCATTGGTTCAATTGTTCTTGGTTGAATCTGCCACTGGATGCGAATTCTAAGTAATCCGAAAATTTAAAGGGAATAAGGAAAAAAATTTCGGTCTTGGCGGTATTGAACTCTTAGAACATGTTCGGTGGGATCTAATATATTAACAAAATTTTGTTAATTAATAATCTGCTTGAATTGTTTGCCTCTGATCAACGTTTTTAATTAAGAAAAAATTGACTAATTATCTTCCTTCGAACATTTCTCCCTATACTTTCAATCCAATGCCATTGACTGAAACAAAACACCAAGTAGCTAACAGTCACACTCTTTCCTTGGACCCACTTCCCATGTTTGGACTCAGAATCCCATTCAAAGCTCATAGATCAACGGCCAATATATAATTTGTTTCAAAATTAAAATTTCCAGAATCCGAGGCCCCCCTCTGTTTTTTTTTTTTTTTTTTTTTTTGTTTTTCAATTCTTTTCATGAATAGGACCTATGGCTGAAAAAGTGGCTAACACCCTTCAAATTAACCATGCATTTTCTTTTGATTGGCAATTATCATGTAAAGCAATTATGTATCATGCAGCCACCTATTAAGAGTCTGAAATCTCAATCGTTCATTTTGTAATCCATAACATGGCGCTCTATACCGACATTCCCAGAAAAGAATCTACAACGTGGCGAGCTAAACCGAACATGATCAATCGAAAAGTATTTCCATCTGTGTCTACTAAAGACCGGTCTAACTGAATTATACAACATTTGACTCTGTAATTTGTTTCTAACGTTATTTTATTAGGGATTTCCATCGTCTTTGATTATTATAACTCGTAAGCTTCCTAGTAAGTTCCAATTTTGCGTTGTACATGCAAAACGTACCTGTCTCCCATCCGTTGCCATGTAGCAATTTGAATTCATGTGAATTTTTTATGTAACATTCATAAATTGCTGCCGATTCAACAACTTTTCTTATGCCATAAGCGGTCAAGTGAAAATGACACTTTGTACATATAAACTTTTTCCAAGCTATAGAAGTATCAAAATTTTTCAAGAAACGTCTATTGTTGGTGCTTTAAACACATTATCATCCTAAAAATCAAGCCTACCTATCAATCAGGGTACTGGATTCGATGATTACAATTGTCTACATACAGACGTCTAGATGCTCCAAAAAAAGAGAGAGAGAGAGAGAGAGAGAGAGAGAGAGATAAATATTTAATGTTTGAAAGTCCTCCAAAAAGAATGGATCGATACTATTAAAGGTTGGGCGACGAACCCTTGTCATGCATGGGACCATGATATTCAACATTTTCATCCTGATCAATAATAATCTACGTAGTTTCGAGGAAATAGCCTATTCTGGTATGTCTGTCTGTCTGTTAATGGCATATTAAAAAGAAGAATAAGATTTTCTAGTTAACTTGGAAAATTCACATGCTCCAATGGATTGCCACGAAAATTCAGTTTCTTATCTTGCCATTTTTTCTTTTCTTTCTTTTTTTCTTTGGGTTCTGTTCTTTCTATCCAAACCGATACTCGGGCTACCATATTTACATAATGCCTAGAAAGGGACAAGGATCAAGGGCGCACAAATCTTTTGTATTTGGCGTGTATGAAAAATAGGAGAGGTACCCTCTATTGTATTGTTTAACGAGCTTTTTAACGGAGCAAAACAAAATAGAAGATCTAATATATCTTCTGATGTGTAGGTCACAAGCTTCTATCTATCATTCTATTAAGCCACATGTTAGTAAGACTACTGTGGATATTCTTATATTGTCTTCCTCCCGTGCTTTGGTTTATTCTGTTCAAAAATGTCATCTAATTGGTTGGTTGGGTTTTGTCATCAATTGGAAGTAGGTTGAAAATTTGAGAGCATAGAATTCTCGATTGATTACAAAGTTTTTGGCTGACATATATGGATTTTTGTGGGTTCAACATGAATATATTAAAACATCAAGGGAATAAAAACAAAGGAAATGATTCAACACAATTACAACTCCACAAGGGCTTAGCTCTACTTGGAAAGCAAGAAACGTTTTGAAGCTTGTTTGATGTCAATTGTACGATAAAATTCAAGTTAATTCGAAGGATAAATTTCAATTTAACAGATTAGTATAAAATTACTATATTGTTTTGAGACTCTTGGATGAAAAAACAAATTAAAATTCCACAAAATTTATTACTCTTGAGCTGTGTAACAAATATAAGAATTTGGACCCAATCGCGACTTCGGCAAGATGATTGATCCTATTCTACTGGGACCCACCTAACCACAAGCAAATTGTAGTTGCACTTCTACATGCATACCCGCGTGCCAATTGGAAAGAGAGGAGTCAAGAAAAAAAAAATAAATAAATAAATAATATATAATCGATATATAATATAAATCCAAAATTTTCAAAATTTTCATGTGTGTGTATATATATATATATATATATATATGAAGAAAAAAGATAGGTGGCCTGAGTTGCTACTGGGGCAGCAATTTTGATGGAGTAGAGGGGAGAACTGATAGAGTCTCTCTATTTTTGAAAATTTTGGATTTATATGAAATATCGAGTGGATACATGTAATCAGTCCAATGAATGAAATAGAAAATAAAAATGTTTGATCCATCCAAGAAGTTTGTCCATCTCGGCTAAGCTAGGGAATAAAAGGGCTGCTGCTATGGTCCCATCCCGTTTACTTTTCCTCGCGCGATGAGAGAGTGAGAGCCGGGGGGGGGGGGGGTTGCGTCTATTCATTGTACAAAATATAAAAGTGGTCCTTAATTTTGATCCCTAATTACTCTTTACTTTGTTCCATTGCCAACTTCCTCCCCCCCACCTCCAAAAATGCAAATAAAACAAGTGGGTGACCAAATTTTGATTGACTAAATTGCGTTAGGCAACCCATGATGACTATAGATTCATTGTAAATGGTCGATTCATAGATTTTTCAGATTTTAACTCTTGCGATGTACTCAGGCCCACTGCCCCCGTGCCCTAATCCAACCACCGGGCGGAAAAGCCGTCCGTTTGCTGTCGTCTTGCTTGGTACGTTGCCGTCTTAATTAGAAGGACTCCACTTTTTTGGTCGTCTTTCTTTGCTGTTCCCTTGTTCCATTTCCACAAAAGATCATTAACTCAGACACAAACGTGGTAAGTGAGAGAAGACAGAGACATAAAGTTAGCCGAGTAAGACTGACCATACTAGTGTAATCTTCCAAGCAATTGCGCTGAAAGAGACACTCGTTCAGTTGCTTTTCTAGTGGGATCCAATATAGTGGCAAAGGCTCCGGCATAACGTCCTTGTAGCATATAATATGAATAATGTTTAGAGATGACAATACTTATTAGAGTCTTAAATCTTTCAAATTTCATGGTTTAGTCCTAAATGTCTCTGTGTTTTTTTTTCTTTTTTTTTGTTTTAAATTGATTCCTACGCTTACCTAAATAGAATAAATAAAATATTTTAACGCAATTTATAGATAGTGTGACCCCGTTTTGTGCATGAGAATAATAATAATAAAATAACTGTTTTCAAAAGAAAAGAAAAGAAAAGAAAAAACAATAACTATTTTTTTATTATCAATACAATAATAAATTAGATTGACGATTTCATATGACAAACAATAATTTTTTCTTTTTCTTTTTTCATGATTGCATCTTACAAGCTAGTTGTCATCTAATACTGGGTTTATTATCATATCGCTTAACTATCCTATTTGATAGGTACATCACCCACCTAGTAACATAATTTATTTTTTCCACGTATGTGAGATTTAAGATTCCTTGAAAAAGAAAAGGGGGACTAAATCATGGTAATTTGAAAAAGTTTACGACACTTAAAATGGTCGTCCCTAATTTTTATTTTTTTGGTACGTGTCACCCCTTATTTTTAACCACAACGTATTAGAGTTTTGTTTTTCTCTTTATTGACTCCAATTGGTTTTTGAACATTGAGATATTTAGCTTGAAAACAATGGAAGTAGAGAGAAAAAAAAAAAAGAAAAATACAAATTATTCATCCATGCAGCATGCATCATATTTGGTATACCGAGGATTGGAATGAAAATGGGAAACTTGAACCATTTTCCGATTTTTCCATTTATTGCGGAACGTAAGAGAATCGAGATTTTTCAACAATAATCATATTCATCTAAATATTCGGATCCTTATTTTCTAATTCTTGGTATTTAGGATTTCGATCTATGGTCGTTTTTTTTCTTTTTTAAGAAAATAAAAGGTATTTCAATTTTCGGTTGACCCTTAGAAAAATAAATAATGATATTTTTTTCGAGTGTCACGATTTTTTCTAAATTTATTGTTATGTTAATGTAGATCAATTTAAATAGATTAACATTGAAATAACATTTGATAAAAGAGATAATTTTCGCTCTAAAAAAAATTTTAAAGGGTCGCAAATATCCCTAACTATTCTAATATTTAACAGCAATAAAATTCTGAAAAAAAAAAAAAAAGTCAAAGCCGAAAGGAGTGACTAAAAAAATCGACTTGGGGCCGGGGAATGTTGGACAGCCGCCGAAGGTGCTGGAGGTGGAAGCCGCCCGTAGGGGGATTTCGGCATTTATAACCGGCAAGCCTAAGTAGCCACGCGGTGATGCGGGTTCACTTTCATCGGATGTCGGATGGACATGGTTTGGGCGACATTTTCAGGGGTTCCCAGGTAATCGCCGAGCTTGATGCATCGCACCCGGCGCGGCACAAGCATTCCGGCGACGGGCCTTCATCTGCAGCTTCTCGGGGTTTTCACGTTGCGGCGTGAAATTTAGATTTGAAATGACCCGTGGTTCCCTAACACTGGATTATTCTTAAATTTACTTTACAATTTTTTTTTTTACCGAAACAAATTATATTCAAAATATATTAATTATTATATTTATAACACAAATATTATTTGTTTTAAGTAAACATCTTTACACCCTATATTATACCTAACATCAACAGTACGAGTTTGAAACTTTGCAATACGAAAACTTAAATTTAAATTAATATAAAAAAATCAAAATATTAATTATATTATTACTTACATATTCTTAAACAAGGATATAAAAGTCGTTTTTTTTTTTATTTATTGAGCAAGAAAGTCATTAATTAACAGCATATAGCTTCCAGAGTTGTATGTCTTTAAAATACTTCTTCGTCAGTCGGCAAGTGGATGCATGCACTTTCCAATATAAAGTAACATCTTCTGTACAAACAAGGATCAAACCTTGTAAAAGTAGGAATTAAAATGATAATTTTTGAAAATGGGTGTTTAAGCAAATGCCAAATGTTATTTTTCTTCTATTGTGTCTTGTTCCGTGACTAACAGCCACTGCTAAAGCTTTTGTAGCTTACTGTAAGATTTTTTATAAAGAGTATACGAATGGAAAAAAAAAAAAAAAAGTGTGTAACCCTAAAGCAAACGATAAAAAAATAGATTCAAATTTCTACTGTTTTGGGTTGCAATCAGTACACGAATCAGTGAATGTTTGCTCTAATGGGGTCAAAAACGAAGATTAATCACTTGCAAACTGTGTTCGTTCCCGTGACAAAGGGCGTGAATTTAATCTCAGTCACACCCTCGCCAATCCCAGCCTTAAAAACTAGCTCTAGGCCAACTGCTAGACCTCCTTTTTGTTGCGTCGTTCGCATTATAAACATTCCAAAGGAAGCTCATGCTACAATTTAGTTACATTGTATGAGGATCATATTATTTGTTATTGTTATTGCTATGGTTAGACTCAATGCACCTAGAATCTAAAATTAGGTGGATAATCATGGCTTTTTGCAGCTTCCGCTTTTTTTTTTTTTTAATTTTTAATTTTAACTTAGTCATCACTCAATTGTCTTTTTTTCTCCTCACTTTGTAATTTTATCGATAAGAATTGATAAGGGCATAAAGTATTATATATTTATATAATTCTAATCTAGAAAAGCTTTTGTAAATCTAATCAAATTAGATGAAAGATTTTGTGACTACAGACCTTAGTGAAAGAGGAATGAATTAGATTATGAGACGGAAAGGAGGACTATCGCGAGACATTGGATTGGGTTGTCAAATAATTAGGAGGACACCATCAATCTTCAAGTGTTGGTTCAAAAAGTAAGAGGGAGGATAAGTGAAATCAATTTGGTTGTTTAATTTATATTTAATTTTAAATTTTAAAAATAATAAATAATAAAGTAAGTAATATAATTTAATTAAAATTAAAATAAGATAAGAAAAAAATAAATGTGTATAATAATTTATAATAGTTTAGTTTAAATTAAAAGTTTATATTCATTTCTTTAATTTTTTTTGTTAAAAGTGTAATTTCTTTTTCTTTTTCAACGTAAATATAGTTTTTTTATATTTGATCACTTTGATCTCATTTATAATAAAATTTTGGTAAAATTTTCACAAGAATAATACATTTTTTCCTAATATTTAAAAAATTATAATTTATTATTTTTCACTAAAATATTATTTTTTCACAATCTTAACTTTTCTGATATATAACTTTTAATTTTCTCTTTCTCTTAATTTTTTCTTTATAATTTATTACTTAATTCAATACAATATATTAAGTTCTTACACAATTATTTTTTTATCAAACTCTCTTATATCAAAAATATAAAATAACAATTGAATATTAATTTTTTATAAAATTAATTAATTTTAAAAATAAAAAATTTTATTTTTTCAAATATTAGTTAACTGGTTCAAATTTTTTGTATCACAAATATAGTTTAATTAATCAATTTGAAATTTTTATAATTTTCATACTTAATAATTTAAATTTTTTAATTAATTATATTCATTATTAGGTCAACCAATTTAAAATTTTTATTTTTTTATATTTTATTGATTGAAGTTTCTTTTTTTTGAACATTTAGTGGACTACAAGCATTAATCTTATCAACTAGTTCATATTTTTTGTTTTTCTTTCTTTTCTTCATTTTCTTCACTTCATACTGTATAATCAATGATATATATCAATTGGTGTGAATTTTTTTATCAAATTTTAAATATTAATGATTTTTTTTATCTTTCTTTCAAATCACTTAAGGCTCCTTTAATATTTTTTTAAAATAAAAATTTAACAAAAATAAGGTATTCACATAATTATTAGTTTAATTTAAATATATTATTAAAAATAATATGAATTAAAAAATTAGTAACTATATAAAGATCACTTACTTACTTATCAATTAAAAAATATAAAAATAATAATTTACATAAATTAATATCAATTAAATATAAGAGATATTAAAAAAATAAAAAATAATATATAACAAATAATCTTAATAATTTTGAGAATCTCGACATCTAGTACATTCCAAGCTGGTTTCTACAATTTCATCTATTACTTTTTAGTTTTCTCTTATAAAAACAAATTTTATTTCTAATAATTGGACTTTTGTGACCCAAGTCCTTGCTTTTCAACGCATTGATACGCCGACCGCAGAATACTTGGCCGAGGATTACATAAGCGGTGACGTGTGAAACAAGGTAGTCCTTAAATACATTTATTATTAAGTGTAGGAAAATAATTTGTAATGAACAACATAAAGACAACTGGTGCCGCGAAATGGCTTTTCTCGTCTTCAACATATCCCCTTTTTTTGTTTTTTATTTTTTTTTAAAGAAAACTATATAATTGCTGGTCTCAATTTTTATTTGTAATCCGGAAATTTTTCTTAGCATGTATAGGAAGCTTCTCTATTATTTCATTAGTTGCGAAAGTAAAGTTGCTTCTGCTACATATGTACACTTTATATTGCTCACAGGGCGAGAAGAGACATAGAAAAGGGGAAAAAAAAAAAAAATCAAGACTGCTAAAAATTTACACCGAACGAACAAATTAAAGTATTTACGGTTGTTAAATTGAAAGAGATTGCTCTGACCATATTCAAATTCCAAGCCTCATAATAATATTCATTAGAAAAAGTAATTGCAAAACATTGAATAGAAAGAAAAAGGATAGGGACAGGTAAGATTATTTTTTGGTTTTCATTTCAAAGATCGTGTCAAAAGGAAAATGTCAAGCAGTGGTCTATAAGAACGGAGAAGTCCTAGACCCTGGTCCCCGAGCATCCAGTTTGATGATCCACTGCATTTTGTGATCTTATGATAGCCATTCTAACATGGAGAAAAATTAAATTTTCATATTTAAAAAAGGAATATAATAGTAATAAATAATGTGAAGTAATTATATTATACTTAATTGTATAAATAAATAAATTTAAATATAAAAAAATTATTATATTTTTTTTTGTTATTTTTCATGCGTTAACAAAGCTCTTATTATTATGAATAATACTAAACGTACCGAATAACATTTAGTAAGTTACCTAACAAAGCTCTTTTGTTGACGTGGACAACAATTTTTCTCTCTCTTTGTTTTAATTTTTTAATTTTTTTATCAAAAATCCTTTGCATTTTTTTTAAGTCCCTTAAATGTTATTCATTTTCCATCAGACCAAACAATCTGCTGACAAATAAAAACTCCGACCTTGTTCTCTGCTTCTTAGTTAAACATGGTCAGCCATCTCTCTTCTCCAAGCCCCTTTAGTCCCACAAACCCACTCTTTCTCTTAGAACCACAAGACTTCCGCTTCTCCTTTGCGGCCCCAAGAAGTGTTGGAGTTTCAGGAATCAAAAGCAACACAGGAAGCTTCTGGTCCTCAGGGGCCGAGTAGCATTAATCTTTGATAACAAATCTTTGCCGTCAACAAAGATTTGAACTTAATTTCCATGTGGGATTTATTGGATTTTAATTGACTGTTTCTTGTAGGCATGTCTTTGCTTGATGGTTTTCTCTTGGGTGACTGGTTTATGTACCAATGAAAGTCCATATTATAAAACTGATTAATTATACACTGAACTTATAAAGTGAAACAAAACCTCAGAATGTGTTTTTTTTTTTTTTTAACTCATAAGAAAATGATAGCCAACGGGATCCAAAAAGAAAAAATAAAACAAGAGAAAAGAAAGTATTTTGACCTGCGAATGGAGAAATCACCTCTTTGATTAAAAATAAAAAAATTTACTTTTTCAAACATTAGTTTAATGGTTCAAAATTTTTGTACTACAGACACAATTTGATTAATTAATTTAAATTTTTTATAACTTTTACACTCAATAATTTAAATATCTATTATTAAGTTAATTGATTTAAAATTTTTATTTCTTTTTGTACTTAATTAATTAACTGAATTTTTTTTTAGTATTTAGTGGATTATAAATACTAATTCTGTCAACTAACTCATATTTTTTCTTTGTCTTTTTTCTTCATTCTCTTCACTTCATGTTGTACGATCAACGATACACATCAACTGGTGTGCATTTTTTTGCCAACTTTTAAATTTTAATGATTCTTTTTATCTTTCTTTCAAATCACTTGCAGCTCTTTTAATATTTTTTAAAAAATAGAAATTTGACAAAAGATAAAATATTTACATAATTGTTAATTTAATTTTAATTTAAAAATTAAGTAACTTACTAAAAATAATACGAATCAAAAAATTAATAACTATATAAAAGCAATTACTTATTAATCAATCCAACAAAAATATAAAAATAATAATTCACACAAATTAATATCAAAGATATCCAAAAAAATAAAAAATATAAGAGATATCCAAAAAAATAAAAAATAACATATAACAAATAATCTCAATAATTTTGAGAATCTCGACATCTAGTACATTCCAGGTTCGTTTCTACAATTTCCTCTGTTACTTTTTAGTTTTCTCTTATAACAACAAATTTTATATTTAATAATTGGACTTTTGGGGCACAACTCCATGCTTTTCAACGTGTTGATTTGCCGACCGCAGAATACTTGGCCGAGGATCACATAAGCGGTGACGTGTGAAACAATGTAGTCCTTAAATGCATTTCTTATTCAAGTGTAGGAAAATAGTTTGTAATATTTAACATAAAGATAGCTGGTGCCTCGAAATGGCTTTTCTCGTTTTCAACATGTCCCCTTTTTCTTTTTTTTTTTTTAAAAAAAAAAAAAACTATATAATTGCTGGTCTCAATTTTTGTATATAATCCGGAAAAGTTTCTTAGCATGCAAAGGCAGCTTCTCTATACTTTATATTGCTCACAGGGCGAGAAGGGAAATAGAAAAGGAACCCAAAAAAAAAAAAATCAATACTGCTAAAAACTTACACCAAGTGATCAAATTAAAGTATTTACGGTAGTTAAATTGAAAGAGATTGTTCTGGCCATATTCAAATTCCAAGCCTCATAATAATATTCATTAGAAAAAGTAATTGCAAAACATTGAATAGAAAGAAAGAGGATAGGGACAGATAAGATTATTTTTTGGTTTTCATTTCGAAGATCGCGTCAAAAGGAAAGTGTCAAGCGGTGGCCTATAAGAACAGAGAAGTCCTCGACCTTTGTCCCCGAGCATCCGGTTTGATGATCCACTGCATTTTGTGATCTTATGATAGCCATTCTAACATAGAGAAAAATTAGATAGTCATATTTAAAAAATATATATATATAATAGTAATAAATAATGTGAAGTAATTATATTATGCTTAATCTTATAAATAAATAAATTTAAACATAAAAAATATAATATTATTTTTTGTTATTTTTCTTGTGTTAACAATGCTCTTATTATTATGAATAATACTAAACGTACTGAATAAAGCATCCCTCTTGTCCCAACTCATTAATCTCTTTTTTTTGACGTGGACAACAATCTCTCTCTCTCTCTCTCTCTCTCTCTCTCTCTCTCTCTCTCTCTCTCTCTCTCTCTCTCGCTCGCTCTCGCTTTTTAATTTTTTTTTATTTTTTATCAAAAATCCTTTGCATTTTTTTTTTTAAGTCCCTTAAATATTATTCGTTTTCCACCAGACGAAACTTTGTGCTGACAAATAAAAAACTCCGATCTCGTTCTCGGCTTCTCAGTTAAACATGGTCAGCCGTCTCTCGCCATCTCTAAGAAAATGGTAGCCAACGGGATTCCAAAAAGAAAAAATATAAAACAAAAGAAAAGAAAGTATATTGACCTGCAAATGGGGAAATCACCTCTTTGATGAAGCTGTTAAATCGAGTACTAGGAGACGGCGACTTAGGATGTGTAGCGTGAACTTTTAGTTTTTTTCCTTTTTTTTTTTTGTGGGTCAGAAGAGTTGGTGGGCCAATAGAAGTATAGAGGGATTAAAAGGAATGGAGAGGATTTTTGAGAGAAAAAAAAAAAGAAAAAAGAAAAAGGAAACAGAGATAGAAAAATTGTTGTCCACATCAACAAAAGATATCAGTAAATCGAGAAAAGTCAAGATACTCTGTTCGGCACATTTAGCATTATCCTTTTATTATTTGTAGCCAAAATTGACAAATGGAATCCTGCCTTGAATGGTTTAATTACTTTTGGGCATGGGGCACATGCAGTCTGGTGGCCAGGCTCCTCCTCCATTATCCTCACGACCTTTCGGACTGAGAATTATTAAACTTCATTTCTATTTTTGCAACTGGAAAGCAATAAACGTGGCCCGCCCTTCTCCACGTGACAACATCCTGTCAAATTGATTTCTGTTGGATTCAAATATGATGCGGGCAACGCTATTTGTACGAGCAGGTTTCACAAATTAATTATAAAAAGATGTTCGTGGATTAATAAAATCGTGTCATATGAGATAATATTTATTACAATGTAAAATCATATAACTCATATGCATATAAAAAATTAAAAAAAAATCTGATTTAAATTTTAATTTTTTTAATGTAAAGTCTATAGATAAATTACTTTTAAATAGACAGCTTTATAATAATGTTTTTTAATCTCATTTTAAATTGTAATAATATTGGAGTGAACTATACGGTGGGCTTTTGAAGAAATTGGGCCCCATAAGGCCAGCATTTAGCAGTCAGAAAAAGGCCAGCCTGCAGACCATCTTTCGGAAACTAGGTTAACCCGCATGAATTCGGAGGTGGTGAAAAAGAATCGGAAGAGTACTTTTACGATTTTATCCCAGCTATGGCTTGAGTCTTCTCGAATAGGGTGGAGCAGCTATACTTTTCGTTCCCCGCAACAATCATTTTCCGCATATCCCAGCTATGATTTCGTCTCATTAGCTATGAGTCTTATCAAATATATTAACTTTATACTAGGTTGAATATGACTAGTATTTTAATTCCAATTTCCACAGCTTCAATTGTGATGTGATTACCCTTAAAAGCAACGCAACTACTTTCATTATGATATAAGATTATCAATAAAAAAACACAGCATATATTATTATTATATATAAGATTTATCGCAAATAATCGGAATCATGAAATCAGCGCTTATGTATTTACGGTGCGCAGTGACGTGCTATCTTACTTCAGTACATCTCATCTTTACCTATATTCTTGTTGGGTTCCCTTCCTATGTGGACTAGTTGACTACCACGTGTGAGTGAGTGAGAGAGAAAAAAAAAATAATAATAAAAAGAAAACAAAGTGGGAGAGTGCGGTGGTTCGGCAAAAACATAGAGAGAGAGAAAACAAAAAAAAAAAGAAAAGAAGAGAGAAGGGAGAGCGTCGCCGAGAGAGAAGAAAAAGAAAGGAAAAGAAGAAGAAAAACAGTGACTTTGATCTTACGTTTGGAAGAGATTTATTTGTCCGATCGACTTCAAATTTTGCTGGTTGATAGAGGACGTTTAGTTCTTATTTCTGAACGGTGGAGATTGGATTTCGAGTACTGTAAGTCCTACTTCTCTTCAGCCTTCGTAGGTCTATTTTCTGGGCAAGTTTCTGTGTGCAGTTTTGATCAATTGTATAATTGAACGACTTTTTGTGGTCCGATCTAGCTGATTTTTGGTCAGTAGTTGAAGGACACATAGATCTTGATTGTGAACGGTTGGATCTAATTTCTGTAAACTGAAAGGTCAGGTTTTCTATTAGAATCGAAGTCTCTCGTTTCTGGTAACTCTCTGTTCTCTCATCTGTGACAGTTTTGATCAACCGTATAATTGAAAGATTGTTGTGGTCCGATCTAGCTGATTTTTGGTCAGTAGTTTGAAGACACATAGATCTTATTTGTGAACGGTTGGATTGTTTTTTTGTGAACTGAAAGGTCAGGTTTTCCATTTGAACCGAAACCTCTCAATTCTGGAAACTGTCTGTTCTCTCATCTGTGGCAGAATTGGTAAACCGTATTGATGATTATTGATCTGTGGTCCGATTGAGCTGAATTTTGGACAGCTGGTAGGGGACATCTGGAGGTTCATCTTGAACGGTTGGATTACTGCCTTGAGGTCTACTTGTTGAGTTGTAGTTGACAGAACGTGGTTGGTTGTCTTGCTTGACTCACAAGTCTCTTGTTTAATCCAAATTGAATTGTATTCAATTTGTTTGATGTAATTGAGTTTGTGTACCTCTATTGTACTCTCTTGATTATAGTGGAGCTGACCTCTGATTCAGAGTGTCCGTGGTTTTTCCCCTCCTTTGATTTGAAGGGGTTTTCCACGTAAAAAATTAATGTGTTATCTTGTGTGGTTTATCTGCATTGCCATTTTTATTATTCAATCATCTCCTCACTGGTTCAAGCAAGCGGGAGAAGTTTTTTTTGGGGCTATTTATACTCCGCTGCGCCTCCTCCTTTCTCCCATCAGAGTGGTATCAGAGCCCTTGGTTGGTGTATTTGGCTTGTTTGAATGATGAAGTTGAATATGAATAAATTGGTCTGTTTGAATGGCACAAATTATCATATATGGAGGAGTAAAATGAAGGATCTCCTATTTGTGAAGAAGTTGCATTTGCCAGTATTTGCTACTACAAAACCTGAGTCTAAAACTGATGAAGAATGAGAGTTTAAGCATGAACAGGTTTGTGATTTTATACGGCAATTTGTTGATGATAATGTTTATAATCACATTTGCAATGAGACACATGCACGGACTTTGTGGAGCAAACTTGAGACTTTGTATGCTTCAAAGTCCGGTAATAACAAGTTGTTCTTGTTAAAGAAAATGATGCGGTTGAGATATAATGAAGGGAGTTCTGTTGCTGACCACTTAAATGAGTTTCAGGGTCTCATTGATCAGCTATCAGGCATGGACATTAAGTTTGATGACGAAATTCTTGGGTTATGGTTACTTGCTACCTTACCTGATTCTTGGGAGACTTTTCGAATGTCTCTCGCTAATTCTGCCTCCGGTGGTGTTTTATCAATGGAACTTGTAAAGGGTGGTGTGTTGAATGAGGAGATGAGAAGGAAATCTCAGGGTTCATCATCATCTAAATCAGAGGTTCTAATTACTGAAAATAGGGGGAGAAGTCAAGGAAAAGGAAATGGGAAAAATGGTAGAAGTAAGAGCCGAAGCAAGTCACGATCTAAGTACAAGAATGTCCAGTGTCATTATTGCGGGAAGATGGGTCACATTCAGAAAAAGTGCTACAAGTGGAAGAGAGAAAATAAAGATGGCAGTGATAGGCACGAGAAAAAGAATGTGAGTAATGATCGTGTTGCTACTGCATTCACTTCTGGTTCTGGTGACCTCATTATTGTTTGTGATGAGGATGTAATTAATTTGGCATCTCATGAGACTAATTGGGTCATAGATAGTGGTGCTTCTCTTCATGTTACTTCAAGAATGGAGTTCTTCACAACATATACTCCTGGTGATTTTGGAGTTTTGAAGATGGGTAACAACGGCTTAGCAAAGGTCATTGGCATTGGTGATGTTTGCTTAAAGACCGGCAATGGAGCACAGTTGACATTGAGGGATGTTAGACATGTCCCTGACATCCATTTGAATTTGATTTCAACAGGAAAACTGGATGATGAAGGTTTTTGCAGTACCTTTAGTGATGGTCAATGGAAGCTTACCAGAGGCTCCTTAATTGTGGCACGAGGTAAGAAATGCTCTAGTTTATATTTCATGCAAGCTGTTATCTTCAAAGATGTTGTGAATGCAGCAGAAAATGATAATTCCATTGAATTATGGCATAAGCGGCTCAGTCATATGAGTGAAAAGGGGATGAATTGTTTGGTAAGAAAGAACCAGCTTCCAGATATAAAGAGTGCAGTTTTAAAGAAGTGTCCTCACTGTCTTGCTGGGAAACAAAACAGAGTTACATTTAAGAGTCACTCACCTTCAAGGAAATCAGAGTTGCTTGAATTGGTGCATTCTGATGTATGTGGTCCTTTGAAGGTACGCTCACCTGGTGGTGCTCTTTATTTTGTGACTTTTATTGATGATCACTCTAGGAAGCTTTGGGTTTATGCGTTAAAGACTAAAGATCAAGTCTTTGATGTATTTCAACAATTTCATGCCTTTGTTGAGAGACAGACTGGTAAGAAGCTAAAATGTGTCCGCACTGATAATGGTGGTGAGTATAGTGGTCCATTTGATGAATACTGTAGAAAGTATGAGATCAGACACCAGAGGACACCTCCCAAGACACCACAGTTAAATGGTTTAGCAGAAAGGATGAATAGAACGTTGATTGAGAGGGTTAGATGTCTCCTCTCAGATGCAAAATTACCTAGATCCTTTTGGGGTGAAGCTTTGAATACAGTCACACATGTAATTAATCTGTCTCCTAGTGCTCCGCTACAAGGTGATGTTCCGGACAAAGTGTGGTTTGGTAAGGAAGTCTCTTATGACCATTTACGAGTCTTTGGCTGTAAGGCTTTTGTTCATGTCCCTAAAGATGAAAGAGGGAAGTTGGATGTGAAGACTCGGCAGTGTATCTTTCTTGGTTATGGTGAAGATGACTTCGGGTACCGTTTATATGATCCGGTTGAGAAAAAACTTGTAAGGAGTAGAGATGTTGTGTTCGTTGAGGATCAAAACATTGAACACATTGAGAAGTCAACTCCTCAGGTTAATGATAGTCCTGCTGATATTGTTCCATCTCCCCAGACACCTCTGAATGATCCAATTGATGTTCATGGTGATATTCAAGAACGTGATGAAAATGTTCAACAAGATCAGAATATGGAGGGTGCAGGTGATATTGATACTCCAATAAAAGATCATTCGCACATACCTTCACCTCCATTTCAGCCACGAAGGTCCAACAGAATTCCAGTGCCTTCTACTCGGTACTCTCCTGATGAGTTTGTGATGTTAACTGACGGGGGAGAACCTGAGTGCTATACAGAAGCAGTTGAAAGTGAGCACAGGCAGCACTGGATCGATGCTATGACAGATGAGATGAAATCCTTATATGATAACTCTACTTATGAGTTAGTAGAGTTACCTAAAGGTAAGAGGGCTTTGAAGAATCGGTGGATTTACAAAATAAAGGAAGAAGAAAATACTTCACGTCCACGATATAAAGCCAGATTGGTTGTTAAAGGATTCAGTCAGAAACAAGGCATCGACTTTGAAGAGATCTTTTCACCGGTGGTGAAAATGTCTTCCATTCGAGTTGTGTTGAGTTTGGCTGCTAGCCATGACTTAGAGATTGAGCAAATGGATGTGAAAACGGCCTTTCTCCATGGTGACTTGGAAGAAGAAATTTATATGGAACAACCAGAGGGTTTTGAGGTGGAAGGAAAAGAGGATCATGTGTGCAGGTTGAAGAAGAGCTTGTATGGTTTGAAACAAGCTCCGAGACAATGGTATAAGAAGTTTGAGTCTGTTATGGGGGAGCAAGGCTATAAAAAGACTACTTCTGATCATTGTGGTTTTGTTCAGAGATTTACTGATGATGATTTTATCATCTTACTACTTTATGTAGATGATATGCTTATTGTTGGTCATAATTCTGTTAGAATTAACAAGTTGAAGAAAGAGTTGAGCAAGTCCTTTGCCATGAAGGACTTGGGACCAGCAAAGAAGATCCTCGGCATGTCAATCACTTGGGATAGGAAAAAGAACAGGTTGTACCTGTCCCAGAAGCAGTACATTGAAAAGGTGCTTCAGAGGTTTAACATGGATAAAGCTAAAGTGGTAGGTACTCCTCTTGCTACACACTTTAAATTATCCATTAACCAATGTCCTTCTACAGAGAAAGAGAAGGAAGAGATGCAAAGAGTTCCATTTGCATCAGCCGTGGGTAGTTTGATGTATGCAATGGTGTGCACGAGGCCTGATATAGCTCATGCAGTTGGCACAGTTAGTCGGTTCCTTTCAAATCCTGGTAAAAAGCATTGGGATGCAGTGAAGTGGATAATGAGATATTTACGAGGCTCCACTGATTTGAGACTTTGTTTTGGGAGTGATAAGCCTATCCTTACTGGATTCACAGATTCAGATATGGCAGGTAACATTGACTCCAGAAAGTCTACTTCAGGTTATGTGATTACTATTGCAGGGAGAGCAGTGAGTTGGCAATCTCAATTGCAGAAGTGTGTTGCACTGTCCACTACAGAGGCAGAGTTTATTGCAATAACTGAAGCGTCTAAAGAGTTGCTTTGGATGAAAAGATTTATGAAGGAACTTGGTTTTCAACAATCAAATTATGTGTTGTACTGTGATAGCCAGAGTGTCATCCATCTTGGTAAGAATCCAACTTTTCATGCTAGGTCAAAACATATTGACATACGGTATCATTGGATACGAGATGTCTTTAATTCTAAACAGTTAGCGCTTGAAAAGATTCATACAGATAATAATGTTGCTGATATGATGACAAAGACATTATAAAGATGGAAATTTGAGTTGTGCTGTACATTGGCTGGGATGACCAATACTTCCACATAGTTGGGAGGGGGAGAATTGTTGGGTTTCCTTCCTATGTGAACTAGTTGACTACCACGTGTGAGTGAGTGAGAGAGAAAAAAAAAATAATAATAAAAAGAAAACAAAGTGGGAGAGTGCGGTGGTTCGGCAAAAACATAGAGAGAGAGAAAACAAAAAAAAAAGAAAAGAAGAGAGAAGGGAGAGCGTCGCCGAGAGAGAAGAAAAAGAAAGGAAAAGAAGAAGAAAAACAGTGACTTTGATCTTATGTTTGGAAGAGATTTATTTGTCCGATCGACTTCAAATTTTGCTGGTTGATAGAGGACGTTTAGTTCTTGTTTCTGAACGGTGGAGATTGGATTTCGAGTACTGTAAGTCCTACTTCTCTTCAGCCTTCGTAGGTCTATTTTCTGGGCAAGTTTCTGTGTGCAGTTTTGATCAATCGTATAATTGAACGACTTTTTGTGGTCCGATCTAGCTGATTTTTGGTCAGTAGTTGAAGGACACATAGATCTTGATTGTGAACGGTTGGATCTAATTTCTGTAAACTGAAAGGTCAGGTTTTCTATTAGAATCGAAGTCTCTCGTTTCTGGTAACTCTCTGTTCTCTCATCTGTGACAGTTTTGATCAACCGTATAATTGAAAGATTGTTGTGGTCCGATCTAGCTGATTTTTGGTCAGTAGTTTGAAGACACATAGATCTTATTTGTGAACGGTTGGATTGTTTTTTTGTGAACTGAAAGGTCAGGTTTTCCATTTGAACCGAAACCTCTCAATTCTGGAAACTGTCTGTTCTCTCATCTGTGGCAGAATTGGTAAACCGTATTGATGATTATTGATCTGTGGTCCGATTGAGCTGAATTTTGGACAGCTGGTAGGGGACATCTGGAGGTTCATCTTGAACGGTTGGATTACTGCCTTGAGGTCTACTTGTTGAGTTGTAGTTGACAGAACGTGGTTGGTTGTCTTGCTTGACTCACAAGTCTCTTGTTTAATCCAAATTGAATTGTATTCAATTTGTTTGATGTAATTGAGTTTGTGTACCTCTATTGTACTCTCTTGATTATAGTGGAGCTGACCTCTGATTCAGAGTGTCCGTGGTTTTTCCCCTCCTTTGATTTGAAGGGGTTTTCCACGTAAAAAATTAGTGTGTTATCTTGTGTGGTTTATCTGCATTGCCATTTTTATTATTCAATCATCTCCTCACTGGTTCAAGCAAGCGGGAGAAGTTTTTTTTGGGGCTATTTATACTCCGCTGCGCCTCCTCCTTTCTCCCATCAATTCTAACAGGCAAGAAAAGAAAGAATCAGCTATTCGAGGCGGTAGTTTTGCAGTAATTTAGTGTGATTTTCTAAGTTTGAGTTCTATCACTTGCGCCCAACGCCTAAATAAATATAATTTATAGGAAGTACATCAACATCTTATTAAGAAGATACAATTTTAATTTTATTAATAATATAGTCAAATATAAAGTAAATTCAATCAGCTATTCGAGGCGGTAGTTTTGCACTAATTTAGTGTGATTTTCTAAGTTTGAGTTCTATCACTTGCGCCCAACGCCTAAATAAATATAATTTATAGGAAGTACATCAACATCTTATTAAGAAGATACAATTTTAATTTTATTAATAATATAGTCAAATATAAAGTAAATTCACTCGAATTTAATAATATTAACAAAAAAATAACTCATTTTTTTATCTACATTTGCAATAACCAACATATTGCAATATACCTTCTCTTTTTTTTCTTTCTTTTTTTTTGTGTGTTAAGAAATAAAAAGAATCAGAACCGCATTGAGAACAAAAATTCAACAACGAAGAATTGACTTGGAGAGGTCGAAGAATCAAACTATTACAACTCAACAACGAAGCTTCCTGAAAAAAAAGAAAAAAAAAAAAACAAAAGGCACTTCCAAAGGTAAGGTCGTTCCATCGTTTATTAATCTACTTTACCTATTTTTGGGTCAACGAAAGAGACTAATGGTAAAACCTACGTTATAAACCGTCAGATATGACGTAGAATTCACAATCTATGTATACACATGAATCGTCCAATAAATAAGCAAAACATCGGAAACGTGCTACTTCAAGACTTCCAGAATAACAAGAGACTCCCATTGTCAATTCACAAGCTATATATATATATATATATATATATATTTATTAAAAAACAAAAGATGTAAAATTTATAAAAATAAAAATAATTATTTTTATTATGTAACTGATTAATGTTGAGACTCTTCAAGAATAAACAAAAAAAGGTATAACAAGAGACCCATGTCTGGTCTCATGCAATATTTTTTCTTCTGGAAAGCATCGATCTGACCTGATAATTTGCAAATTTAGATGATGCAATGACCTAATACTTTTGGGAGTCGATGTATTGCATGCATAATAAATTAAAAAATTCTCGTTCATAATTTAATTAAAAGAAATGAGCGGATCTTTTCTCAAAGAAAGAATCAGATGCAATAATATTAGTAAAAAAGAGAAAAAGACATGCTCAGAGCTTTATGTTGTTGGACAAGGCTAAAAATCATACTTTGTTCCAATTGGATTGAGATGCCTCCCACGTTATGGATATCATTACCTGTATAACATCTCGAAGTCATTTACATCATTTAATGCAAACTAAAAGGTTAAGAATTAACCTAATAATTAAAGTATCAGGTTTCAGTTTTATCTTTTAATTTCTCTCTTTTTTAAAAAAAAAAAAAAGAAAAAAAAAACGGAGAAGCCCAATCCGCTAAAAACACTGTGGCCGAACACAAGACTTTGCTCTAACTCTATGTAAAAACAGAAATATTCAGACGGGAAGTTTTGAATTGATGATTGAAAATCTCATATGTACATGAGAATGATTAATTTTAGGAGCTGTCTACGCGGCTCTTTATGCGTCGTCAAATTCCAACACACGCAACATGAAAATGGGCATACATTCTCATTGAGAAACATGGGACATGGTTTATTTTAAGTTGTCTTTTTGCTATTTCCAGTAATATAAATTGGAAGCGTGATTACAGCGTAAAACTGTCTGGTTCTGGGTACTGTCGGCGACCGACACTGCTAGCTCATTATCTGCACGCGCATAAATTTATAATTCAGGAACTGTAGTTCACCTTCCAACTGCAGTGATTTTCCTTGCTCTTTCGCTCCTCTTGTTCAAGCAGATCCTCCAGCAACTTGTCATCCAAGCATTCAAACTCAAAAACTTGACTTCGCATAGACGATGAATCAGAGGAAGAAGAGCCCAAAGAACTAGAAGAGAAAGAAGCCATGCTATTGGAAGCAGAACCACGGCCCTTTGGATACTCATTGGGGAAATTAAGAATGGCCAAGTGCCCTCGCATTGTATATGCTGCCCGGTCATATGCCCTTGCCGCCTCTTCTGCCGTGCTAAAAGTCCCAAGCCACACCCGCGTACCGTTCCTCGTTGAGTCTCTTATCTCCGCCGCAAACTTGCCCCACGGCCGCCTCCGGACTCCACGGTACTTCACCTCTCTGCCCTCTTCATTGCCCTTATTCTTCTCGTCCATGGTTTTTGATGTTGCATGGCTAATTCGCAATCGCACCCTGGAAGTAACAATTTATAGCGGTGGCAGAAAGGCCACCGGAACGATTGGCGGGACTTTAAAGTCAATGTTTAGCCACGTGGAGAACGCATGCATCTAGACGGTCAAAGTGATGGCTTTGGAGTTTAGAAACCCTTTTATTCACTTCTCTTTTGCCTTCTTCACAATTAAGTAATTATTATATTAGACGGCGGAAATACATTGGATTCTCTTGTTCTATGGAAGCTATGTCATCGCTCATACTGTGTCTGCATGTCAATCTGGACAAAAAGGAAGAATTGATGGGCTTTGGATGAAAGTAGTACAATTTGGATGAAAATATGTTACCAATTTGCATATAGTCTGGTTGAATTATAGGTAGGGGCTAAGACCAAAGAGTAGGCATAGAGCCAGAGACAAATTTTTTCCCTTCTTCTTCCCTCAATGGATAAAATGGCAAAAGAGAATCTTGAATTCTCCATGGGCTTTCTACCGTCACACCATGTGTCTTGACTTTTATGGTGGAGTTTACCTGGGCTTAAAACACCTACATTACCTGCATACACCAGTTCTCTCAAATTGTATGCTTTCAATCTGGACTACATTTTCCCTTAAAAGAAAGACTAGAAAAAAATAACAAAAATTTTCTTTTGGAGGGAAACCGAGTTGTTACCAAGTTTTCAATCGAATTCGATCTTAGGGTGCAATAAAATAGCTACTCTTTTTTTTTTGGTATACGTTGAGTTTTATTGTGAAAAAATGGGTTAATTCAATTGTCAAGGTCTCATAAGTGCGAGGATTTGAGTGAAACTGACTGCAACATATATATTGCTGATAACATATCTAAGTGACCTCATTTGTACAATTATCTTAATTGTTAGTTTTCATTTGGGTTCGATATGAGTTCATTTACAAACAGGGACATATCCTAGAGATTTTCTTTTTTTTTTTCGAGGGTTACCGGGGCCCTCAACCATTTGCATATTTTTGAGTTTTAAGTAAGCTACTAAAAAAGGAAAAAAAGTGGGCATTCTTTTAATATAATTGGCATAATACAAATATAAGAATTGATTATCTAGATTGCTACTGCCACATAGTCATAGTTGATGCATACTTATCGACCTAATCTGCTTAATGTGCATCGTTTGGACAACGCCGTGGGATCCATAATGACGCAAATTGATGTGATTAATGATAGAATAAGAATTTACAGTAGTGCCGTGATTCCATAGAACCGATGAATAACTGTACAGGGCTTCTGGGCTGATCATGAAAAGATAAAGCATCTAACTAAACCACAAACATAACCTGTCCATCAACATATAATGCTTGCTACATATCTAAACGAATTTGACCAACTAACAAAACTGATATTATTCATTGTATTGAGAATCTGATATTGGGGATGGGTTTGCGGATGCTTTGACAAAAAGGGGAACAAGTAGGAAGGTGGATCTCATAGCCTGGATATGAGAATGGGGGTTTAGATTGTTTGGCTTCTTTAGTGGAGGGTGCACTTTTATCTTTTTCTCGATGTTGCGTTTTTGGACAAGATTCTGGTGCCGTGAGTAGAGGGGCTGGCTTTTTCAACTGCTGCTCAATTTTGTTCTGCTTGATCTCTTGCTGATATATCAGAATTGTATATTAAAAATTATAAAGTTATTTATTGCATAAATATACAGTAAAAATAAAAATAAAAAATATATTTAACAAATAATCATTTTCCTCTTAGAAATGCGATTCTTCAATCTCTCTCAAGCGTCCTCTACTTTGGAAATCCAAATGGAGCCTTGGTGCATGTCACAATGTAGTGAACAAGTTGTTTGCATGTTTATCGGAATAGGTCTCTATATGGGGTTTATGTGATAATGAAACCTGGCTTATCTGTTTTGCCGTTTCACATGTGACTCGTTCGACGTGTAGCTAAGCTAAGCCCTTTAATTTCTGCTTTCCACAATTACATAATAATCTGAGATTAATATAATTAATGTAGTGTAAAACTTGGTATTTTTACACTTGAAACATGAGAATATGAGATTATAGAAATCTAGATGCCCTTTGTGTTTCCTCATGCAAGATCCCCTGCAATTCTAACTTTTGACTCTGTGACAAAAGTCCCCAAGAAATGAGACCTCCATTGGACGGTTCACCCGGCAAGTGACATCACATTCTTTCCCGTGTTCCTCAACAGAAGAGTTTTTTTTTTTTTTTTTCTTAATATATATATATATAAGAACTGAAGCCTGAACAGAAGAATTATCTCCAGATCGTAGATATATGGCTTGCAGGCACCTGACTGAAACCCATCAACGCGGTATGATTTAGTGCATTTTGACCGAGTGATCCACATGGCACAGACTCATTTTTGTCGCTCTCCACGTATTCACACGCTGATACATTGCAAATGCCATTTGTTCCTTGGAGTAAATTGGCCAAATTAAAATTTATACGAATAATAAGACTTTAGATAAACCAGAAATGAATCAGATCTAACTGACAAAGAAAAGGGCGCAGAAGTCTAGGGCAGGATTTAATTTTTCTTCTCTATTTTTATCTTTTTTTCCCAAAGGTTGGAAAAGCACTGCTCCTCATACGTAAATTGCCAGCCTGATCGACAGCTGTTGCCTGTTGCCTCCCACCACATGCCAGTTGGGGTTCTTTCTCCTTCCAATCCATCCATCAAGCTTGCCTAATTTTGGGCACATGATAGCTGAAAGTAAATAAGAAAAATGGCCAGCTTATAATTGAGCATTACTCACATCTGCTTGTTTGCCAGGGCAAGCATTCTTTTCTTAAACCAAAAGTCTCAGAAAAAAAAGGGGGGGCCCTGCACGGTTTGATTTTATAGCTACAAATGTCCAAAGCCCGATGGGACGTGGACAAAAAGAAAAGGTTAGCACCGTTGCAGTAGGTTTACAAAGAGGGGTAAAGCAAGGTGAGAGGAAGCTTCTCCCAGAAAATATCCAAAAATTTTAGGTTCGTAATAATTTCCAAATTAATTTGTATCGTAAGAATTTCAGCAATAAAATTGATACTGATATTGTATGCTCCCAGAAGAGATTAAAAACCTTTGACTGTAAAAAGCACACTTTTCAAAAGGTGCAGACTGTTCTTCTCACCAATAGCCAATGCAGTATGATCTGAGTCTCCCTCCTTCTTTTTAGCTCGTCCCACGCAAAGCGTGGAGAGTGTCGGGTCTTGCCTTTATTATTCCGTCTCCTTTCAAAGGATTCCTACGCACACGGACACGGGTTTGACTTTGCTGTGAGTGACGTCCGTCACTTTTTTTTTTTTTTTTCATTTTTTGACAAGAAACGGGCCCCGATTTATTTTTATGGACCCACTTGGAGATTTTATCTTCATTCTCAAAGTACGTGTAGGCTTATACTCTTTCGTTCGATGATTTTGATTTTTGAACTGGAGTCATGTTACGATTATGTAATGTGAATGGGAGGACTTTTGGGTCCTGGTTATTATCATACAGTTGCAAACAATGGAAGGTAAGTAAATATTTGTAATGGGTTGCATGTGAACTGTCTATGTATCTTACTTTTTGCTTTATAATTGATGATGATGGTGATTGAGAATAGGATGAGTGTGTGTGGAAAGTCGAGTGTCCTTCGAAGCTTTACTAGATGCCTAGAAAACTGTAGACATGCCCATCAGCCACCCCATATATTGATGCATCATTTAAAGAGTTTTACCTTGTGATTAGGTTTTGTGCTGACATGCCAATGCCACCGGAGCGATTAAATTTAGGAGGGAAGAAAGTCAACAAAGTCAATAAATTTAGAAATGAAACCTTTGTAGCTTGAATAACGTCCGGCGTTGTTGCCATTATTACTCTATAATCAATTTAACTTTGGCAAAAGGATGCCGAAGCTAAATAAAGGGTACCATCAAAAGGTCGTATAGAAATGATATGGTACACTGTACCATTCTGCCCACTCGACCAAACTAGAGCAAATTCACGCGCGATACGCACCGATCAAGAAATCGACTTACAAATCAACGAAGGTCACCAGTCTCACCACAACAAGACAATGTGGCAAAATGTGGAAGTGTTAGTTCTTGGTCCCCTGTCAGAGCCTGTTTCGTTAGCCCAACATGTAAATCCCCTCTCGGTTCAAACTTCATATTCGTAGTGAAGTGGATGACCATAGATTCTACAAGAGGTTTTCATTTTTATATTGGGCCCATACATTGCAGGTACTAAAATAATCGGTACAATAATCGAGGCGAAGGAGAGAAAATTCACCAACTACTTACTGTGCTTGATTGATTGCTCAGGATCTCTCACCCTCGCTTTTAAAATAAACTTCCCTTTCATGGAACAGATTTCATTGAATTTCAGGGCTTCACGTCTCCATTAACGCCTTCCTCCTCATGTCACCTGGGTTTCTCTCTTCTTTCTCTCTTCTCCAAGTTCATGGACAACTCATATGTCCCTTTCCAAGTCTTTCTCTGTCAATAACAAGCTGGCTTAATTTCTCTCTTCTTTAGTCCTTCCCTGTTTTTTCTCAAAGTTCACAACTTTGTTTCTTTTACTTTTTCTTTTTTTCACACTATATTTGGATGTTGTTATACATTCAAGATCTTTAAGAGCCCATATGGATCTTGGAAGCAAACAATCTGCCCCACCAATTTTTAGTCCAGCTGATTTGTATTCCTCAGATAGCAGTTTCCCCATCATAGCCATTGCCATTATTGGGATTTTAGCCACAGCCTTCTTGCTAATCAGCTATTATGTCTTTGTGATCAAATGCTGCCTAAATTGGCACCGTATTGATCTTCTAAGGCGATTTTCTCTATCAAGAAATAGAAACCAGGAAGACCCTTTAATGGTTTATTCAACTGAGGTCGAGGCTAGAGGCTTGGACGATGCAGTGATAAGTTCAATTCCAGTGTTTAGGTTCCAGAAAGGAGACGGCAATAGGGGCCTTGAAGAGAGAAGCTTTTGTGAATGTGCAATTTGCTTGAACGCGTTTCAAGAAGATGAGAAGCTAAGAAGAATACCAAATTGCAACCATGAGTTTCACATAGATTGCATTGACATTTGGCTTCAGGGGAATGCAAATTGCCCACTTTGCAGAACAAGCATTTCAAGCACCGCAAGGCTCCCAATTGACCAGATTATTGCTCCAAGCTCCACCCCACAAGATCCACATCCTTACAGTGAAAGTCTGCTTGGCGGGGATGAGGAGTACGCTGTGATCGAATTGGGGAACCATAACTCCACAAACCGAACATTGCTTGCAGCACACGAAAGATTAAATTCACCTCATGAATCATTAATTGCAGTTTCTATCAGTCCTTCTCCAGGGAAGATCATAGAGCAGAGCCAGAGAGTTGGGCGCAAGAAAGCAAGGAAATTTAATGGGGTTACTAGCATGGGTGATGAGTGTATTGATATTGGAGAAAAAGATCAATTTGCAATCCAACCCATTAAGAGATCTTTTTCAATGGACTCATCTACGGATCCGCATCTGTGTTTGTCAATTCAAGAGATTGTACAGCAGAGCAGGCAAGTCCCGGAGGTCAGTTCTGTTGAAGGTTGTAGCGGTACCAGCAGAGGCAGAAGAAATTTCTTTTCTTTTGGCCATGGCAGGGGATCCAGAAATGCAGTACTGCCGCTTTACTTGGACCCATAAAGAAACATAATTGTTCATTAATTTTATGTGTATGATAATAGGGATTGTCATAATTATTCAAAGGCATAGTTTTTAGCACATATTCAGTTTGAACTTTTAGGTCTTGATTTTATCAATTTGATTCCCCAGTTTGTGTCGGTATAGTTGGTTACTCCAACTGCCATTTATTTCTGTTTATTCTCCCTGTCAATCTTTTTACATGATTTTCGAATTTTTAAAAGAAATACTCAATCGGCGCACTTTCTTGGCTCAAGGATACGATTATGGGATTCCCACCAATTTGACATTCTGCGCCCCTATGTAAGTATAGAAAGATCAATGAATTCTCAATTTCTCATTGTTGCCAGAAAGAGTGTCAAAAAAATTACAGAAGTCAGGAAGACGTCGCCGGTCCCCCTCCATTAATGCAATACATACATATACATATATATGCATTTAGGTATTTGTTTATTCATTTATTGATATGGGAGGTAGGGAATGGTACTATTCAATTGAGTCCACGACAAATCGACAACGGCCACCAACTTCTTGTGTGTCAATAATGCCTGTTGTGTTGGTTGAAGGATATGAAAGTAACATTGTCTGGTCATGCCGTCCTGGGTTGGCATTGGTTGTTGTTACTCCTTTACAAACGCTTACTTCCAGACTGTAGGAATCATCACTCATAGTACAAATCAAACTATACATTACATCCAATAATGGTGAATGATCGAACTTAGACATGGATTGAATTTGACTTTGTGCCCAGAACTAGAGACAGAATATAGGCTCTCTTGTAAAATCCCAAGTGGGAAAACAACCACGTAGCTTCAAGGTTGTCTTGACTTGCAGTTTTCAACTCAAGAAAATTGTTGGGACTCGTCCATAGACGTAGTTGCTTCATCTGAAACAACATTTATTTTCTTTACTGTTGTCCCAGGAGGCTAGGAATCACTCAATCAGCCAATTTATCCGATCAAGATTCATTGCTAGTTTTGTAGGTCAACTATGTCCAGGGCCTTTTGCAATAATAAGGATGCTTAGAGCAATGATGACCCAGTTGATATTAATATTTAAGGTTTTTGTAGTCATTTCAATGTCCTTCACATAGTGCAAACTTGTGAATGACCGTCTACAGTGTTCTTGAGATATTAGCGTTTCTTCTCGGGGGGGGAAAAAAGTACAATTAGAGAGACGCCCCACAGGACGTCATTATAAACGATTTGTTATTTTTTTTAACGTTTTCTTTTCCCAGTTAATATGACAAAGAGAAGTACAGTGCACAATAGTTTTCAAGGAACAGATAGAGTGGGTACACTACACGGAAATGAAATCCACGAGGATTGGAGTTGGAAAATCGGTCCCCCCATGAGTTCATTCCGCAGGCTATGATCATTAAGATGCAGTTACCGCAAGTATCAGAACGATATCAATATTGGCCTCACTGGGCGGCTGCACAAATGTGGACAATATTCTAGGCAAAGGGGCCACCGTATGTCGGTTTGATATCAATCCATTCGACAATCCAACGGCAATACCCATATATCTTCAGAACCTTTTATTGCACCGACTTCAAATTATTAGGATGCCCAACTGCGCTACTTGATGAGTGAGTGAGTTCGTGGACTGAAATTTTCTCAAGCCATGGGTTCGTATGTATGGGCAATCATAACGTGCTTGCTGCAAAGTTAGCCCACCCGTATTGTGTTGGGCTTCATTTTTATGCTATTTGAAGAAAGATAAAAGCACCCTGATCGTGGCTTGGAACACCTTTATGAGTCTAAGCCCATGTTTTGGCGAGCCATAATAGAACGTAACGTGACAATTAAATTATTTTCATTACATTAGGTTAAGTTCTGCGGCTGGCTGGTTTTTTGAATATGTAGCGAGGAAGTTTTTACTCCAATCTTTTAGCATGGACATGGAATCGTATTCAATATCGCTCGTCTATCTGATCGGCCTTCAGACCCATCGAAGCCCAATACAAAAGGCCCGATTTCAAGCTACCTTAAATAGCTATACTTGGTGCTGTTACAGGAGAAAGTGTAATTCTCTAACTTCCGAGTCCAGATGCACCAAAACCCAGTAACACCGCTGTAATCTTTTTGTTTTTTTTTTGTTTTTTTTTTTGGCTACTTAATTATTTTCCGGAACCTTGGATTCCGTGCGAGCTTCTTTTGTAGAACAATTTTCTGTCTTTTTTTTTTTTTTAACGGAGTAGAACAATTTTCTTAAAAGTTGTATTTGTTTTAAGAGTAACGAGGATTCATTTTATTATTTTGAATAATAACTCTAATTTTATATTTTTTAATATTTAATTTTATTTAATTTAAATGAGATCGATTAAGAATCTATTGGAAATTACAATTAATTTTTATTATTATGATTCACAATTATATTATATATAATAAAAATTATTATTTTAAAAAATTATTAAATTATAATATAACTTTTTTATTTTTTATTATGAAAAATATTATGTTTTTAAAACATATACTAAAATTATATCGTTATTTTGTTACAAATAAATTTTACAATTTATAAAATAATAAATATTATTATATTTAACTTAAAATTTAAGTTTTAAAACCGTAATTACAATCACAAACTGAGCCTCAAAGTTAAAGGAGATGGTTTGAAAATAAAACGAAAAGGATTTAAACAAAAAAAAAAACAGAAGAAATTAATGTTATACTGAAAGTAGTAGAACGGCTATTATTCCTAGCCACGCTTTCATTTTCTCGCCTCCGTTTTCCCTTGAACCAAGCACAGCATCAAACGCAGGCGCCCGAGAAAATAAGAAAAAGCCATGAAAATACTGGTGGCCGTGAAGCGAGTCGTCGATTACGCCGTCAAGATCAGAGTCAAACCCGACAAGGTGACCAAATAAAGTTCGCAGTCCTTTCCACATTTAACCCCTCCCTCCGTTTCGTGATTAATTAATTAATTAACTAATTAATTGCTTATGGTTTTTCTTGTTTGGTTTTTGGGTTAAGAGTGGAGTGGAGACCCAGAACGTGAAGATGTCGATGAACCCATTCTGCGAGATAGCTTTGGAGGAGGCGCTGCGAATCAAGGAGGGCGGGCTGGCGTCCGAGGTTGTCGCGGTCAGCATGGGCCCCGCCCATTGCGTGGATACGCTGCGGACGGGTTTAGCCATGGGTGCCGATAGAGGGATTCATGTGGAGTCTACGGCTGCTCTATACCCACTTACTGTTGCCAAGCTTTTGAAGGCTCTTGTTGAGGTGGAGAAGCCTGCTCTGCTTATTCTGGGTAAACAGGTTGGACATTTCTCAAGTTTTTGTGATCTGGGTGTTTTTTTTTTTGGAGCCGCACCTTTTAATTTGATTAATCTGATTTTTATTTTCTTATTCTTTATTTCTTTTTTGTGTTTGTAGGCCATTGACGATGATTGTAATCAAACAGGGCAGATGGTGGCAGGGTTACTAGGTTGGCCTCAAGGGACATTTGCTTCCAAGGTTAGTCAAAACATTTGCTTTGTCCAGTTTGGACACAACCACGAGTTTTCTGGTTTATATTCTGTTTCATGTCGCTTAGGTCTCTATGTTATCTTTAATATGATATTTTAATGTTGAAAAATGTCTGGTGGTTAGAGTCAAACTTTAAGGCATGCTATGGGGACATATGGTTGGTCTGTTAAATCTGCCGTGACTGTTGATTTAGCTTGTTGAAGCTGATCTCTTAGATATCCAATTCGCAACTTTTTTAAACAGAAAGAATCAGGGCGGACACATGGGATGTAATGAGGCCTTTGGATGCAGGTTGCTTCATGCGGTAGAAGCAAATATTAGTGGAATTCTGCTAATTGAGCGGGATCAACATTAATTTTATGGCCTTAAGAATGAGGCTAGCTGCTAAGATTTATCATTAATGCACCTGACAATGTCAGAGGTGTCCAGAATACGTTCTAAGGTGTAACTTTAGGAACCTCTGCTGCAGTTAAATACCCTTCATTGTTTTATGTTTGCATATGATACAAATAGTAGGATCTGAGAGTTTTAAATCAGGGTGGCTAGTTAAACACATGTATAAGTCAATTGCATTGACTTAATGCCTTAATCAAGTACTGAAGGGTGAAAGAAGGCATGTTGTAGTGCAGTGGGAAGACTCGTAAGTAAAAGAATGCTCGGGAGTTAGATTGTGAATTGAATTATTTTGTGAGATGGTTGTGGTGATAATTTTTGGATTATTGAAACATCAGATATTTTATATTTAATCTGTCAGTAAAACCATTAATTTGTCATATTTAATCGATTTTTATAATCTTTCTAGTTAGTGAAGTTTCCTGGAAGTAGATTTTCTGACATTAGGATTCAAGCTTTCAGTAACTGTAGCATTGTGTGTGCCTGGAAATATATCCTGATACTTGTTTCCTATCTATTGGTTTGGCCTGCTTTTAAATTTTAATCCTGGCAAGTACTGGACCTGGTACTGTTCTTGAATAGAAGCAAGTGTTTTACAGTTGGTAATAAACATTAGCTCTCCATCCCTGTCTTGTCTTGTAAAAGGGTGCCTATATAGCCGCTGCGTTGGATGATTATCTCTCTCCCACGGTCTTGTCCTAGCTTTCTCTGTAATTGACTGCTGTTTATCTAGTAGGTCTTACTTGACAAGGAGAAACAGGTAGCAACAGTAGAAAGAGAAGTGGATGGTGGACTTGAGACGTTGTGTTTAGACATGCCTGCAGTCATCACGTATGTACCTGATCCATGAATCTCTTGCATTTGGCTTTATGTTCCTTCAAATAAAGCGAGATAAGGAGAAGTCATGACGTGATTATCTAATTTATGTAAGTGAGCTTGGTTTTATCATCTTTTGGGAGCAACTGAATAGTAGCACGTTCCATTTTGCTTTAGTGTCGATGCAAGATGGCCCAGCCAATTTAAGGATAATGGGCTGTCTTGCTACTAGGCAAAAGCAGTGGAAACCAATTAGGTTTGGTAGTATATTTACTGTGAGAATAGGATGCCCAGCCATCAGGAGTCACTGGCAATGACCATGTTGCTTAATTACAAGTCTGATGATAGGCCTCCTGTAGATAAAGGTAATTGGTTGGTATTTGTGCGCGCGCGCGCGCGTGTACCTGGGAATCTTGTCGTGTTGATAGCTCAAGGTGTCTGTCCCTCACATGCAGCACTGATTTGAGACTGAACCAACCACGATATGCGACATTGCCCAACATCATGAAAGCGAAAGCAAAGGTCATCAAGAAATACACTCCAGAGGATTTGAACGTCCAACATAAATCAGTTTTGGAGGTGGTTGAAGTCAGGGAACCTCCCAAGAGAAAGGCAGGTGTTATGGTTTCTTCAGTGGATGAGTTGATTGACAAGCTGAAAAACGAAGCTCATGTTATCTAAAATTTATTCAGTGGTTTCTCTTGCAATTTTCTTCAATGATTCAACCTCTAAATGTCTGCCATTGTAAACTAGCATTCAGCTGAATAAACCAATTGAATCTTTCTAATGTCACACCTTTTTTCGGCCTACCTACCTGGAAAAATGTCTTATTGTTATTGTTATGCTATCTGGCAATGCAATTGCATTTTTAGCCATTCTGCTAATATAATATTACAAACTGCCAGGGCTGTTAAAATTTCAAATCTCAAAGCTATTAATTTAACCATCTGAATTTTGTGAAGGAAAAATTATCTTGATCACATTTCTCTTGTATATTTTAGGGGTTTGTAATTAATTACGCTTCTGCTGGCTTGGCTCCTTAAAATTGGGGACTAAGCGGTGGGCGGAGATCCAGGTCAATGCTCTGTTAATCGACTTTTGTTCCACGTGGCACAATCTTGTTCTGCCTTCCCCAATCCTCCCATCCCACGTAATTAACAGAATAAAATCCCTAATACCTCGAATTTCGCCCCATCTCCCTTCTTTCAAAAACCCTAAAAAGAAAAGAGAGTAAAAGGAAAATTAAAAAAATTAAAAAAAAAAAAACGACTCCATGCATGGATTCGTTGGAGGATAACAACTACTGGGAATATCTGGATTATAACTTCATCGACGAAACCACATCTTCTTCTAATTTCTTATTGCCTAATGGCAATTTAAAAAACGATCGCAGGTAATTTTATTTTTTAATTTTTGAAGGGTTTCTTTTGGTTCATTCACAACGTAATTCTTATGGGTCTTTATATATTGCAAAGTTTTACTTGGTCTGGTTTATGAAAATTTTAATTTTGGGGGGTTTAATGGGGGGATTTTGGTGTTAGATTAATAGTTAATGTCAGCGTTTGATTTACGTTCTGTTAATTATATCATAGAATGAGAACATCGTTGTTGTGAAGTACGACGACGGATCAATTTTTACGATTCTTGTATGGGATAGAGTGATGCGAAGAGGACAAGGGATTCGAGGTTGTCTTGTCTCAAGTTGGACTGAATTTGAGACATTCTTAGTTTCTGCCTGCAAGTTTGTTTCTTTGTGGGTTTTGAAGTATTAGGGGAATCTTTTTGTCTTGTTGGATCCGATGGGGTCTGTTTTGTACTTGCATTGGTGACGGTGATGGTGTGGAAATTGACTTTTCTTCTATTGCTGGCCTTGTTTCTGAAGAAAAAGAATGTGCTCTCACTCCCCCCCCCCCGTTTTTTTTAATGATTGAATGTAATTTTTGAGTGGTCGTTGCAAAATTTGCAAAGAGAAAAAATTTTTTAAGTGCAATGCTTTTGGATTGGCGTACGGTTGATTTTTGGGTGGTTCATTTGTATTGATTCTGTGATTTGGCTTGAAATTTTTCGGGTTACCTTAGATGGCAACTGACTGATTGATATTTGCTAAGAATTGTGTTATAATTACTTGGGCTTGGACAAAATGTACATGCGATTGGGTTATGAAGAAAGCAAATGGTTTGCAGTTACATTTTGGGATTGCTTGATATTGCAATTACTGACTCCTTAATCAAATCAACAGACAGTTTCCTACTTTTTTTTTTTTGGGAAGTTAGTGAAGTGTTTATTCATCCATATTTTGTTTTGATCTAGTATAGCCTTTACTTTTTGGAGTTTTGATGGGTTCATCCCATTTGTGGAGATTTTTATCATTTCAGCTCTGTGGTGTTGATCCCGTTTATCATAGTTGCAGTAATCCTTGCTCATTTTCAATTCTTACGCTTCAAAAAGTGAAGCACTTTGGATGAGAAGGTTTTCCAAAAATTAGCTTATGTCACTATTTCTAAGGCACTTTTTCCTTTTTCAATGGCTTAATGCAAAGTTTTGTGGGAAGGAAAATCTAAAGTTTTGCAATGCACCTCATCCTTTAGATTTGGTTTTTTAAATTAACTCAATGGATCCTGATATTTTTCTGTTCTCTTTCCTTGTACTAATGGCATGTCTCTCTCTACATAATTGTGCTACAATGTTTTCTTCTAATTGTGTTTCAATATTGTGGTTTTGATATTTCTGTTATAGGGTATGCCCCAGTTCATGTAACAAGCTAGGGACAAAAGCTCACCGCGAAAAGTTGCGGAGAGAGAGACTGAATGACAGGTATATATCTCAACAGATGTGATCCTTTGCTGTCTCATGGCTTTATTTACTTGAATATTTGGCATTTTGAGTTGATATGTAACAACTTAATTATAGTCCGAAGGCAATGTATCAGAATCAAAATAGGTCATTGTAGGACAAAGCAGTTCTACATTCACTCTGTTGAGTAACAAAATATTATTATTGGTCTTTTATTTCTTTCTAATGTGTCTCTTTGCATGTATAAATAAGCTTGAAATAATGTTGTCCAGTTGACAGACATTTTTCTTATGATATCAGGTTTCTGGATCTCAGCACTGTTTTGGAACCTGGGAGACCTGCCAAAGCTGATAAGCCAGCCATACTTGATGATGCTATAAAGGTCCTGAACCAACTAAGAACGGAGGCTGAGGAGCTCAAAGAAACAAATGAAAAACTACACGAAGAAATAAAATGTCTGAAGGTAGTAATCAAAGGTCTTTAAAATATATGGTTTGCAGTTCATGTTGTGATGAGGATATGATAACTTATTTTTTTTAATGGGCAAATTGCTTTTTGTTAATAACTGCATGAATTATGAGCTATGTAACAATTTAACCACAATTCACTTTTATGAATCATAATTATGAAGGTAGTGACACTGGGATTCATCTGGCCCTTAGACTACTTTCCTGACTTTTGTTTTTCACTTTCATCTCATGTGGGACTATTCTGTGCTTTTTATATGTAGACAGTGAGTGGCACCTGTGTGATTAATGTAGGATACATATCATGTGTACAGTATACTACATATCCTAGTCATGGCTGGTTTGTTTTCACGACTGTTACTGCCACCACTGGTTTTGATTAGTTTTTTCATCTATTAGACTTCGGTGCAATTGCATTGTAGACCCTGCAGTTGCTGGTAATTGAAAATCCTTACTGAAAACTAATGCTGTAATCTAAAACCATAGAACCTAGCAGTTGTTTTCAATTTTTTTTTTATGTATCTTCTTAATGTCACGATCCTGATCCTTCATTTTCATCCATAAGCCAAACTCATCATATTAACCTAATTATTACATCAATGGAATTGGTTGTTTTATCTAGAGTTCTTGAGGCACACTCACTCTATATGGTTGTGGTGATTAAAGCTTATAAGTTTTCCTTTGGGCCAAGATCATACATATGAGAGCTTTTGAATGCTAGCTTTCTATCCTTTTGGCCCCTGTAACAGGCTGAAAAGAATGAACTTCGTGAAGAGAAGCTAACACTGAAGGCAGATAAAGAAAGGATGGACCAACAATTGAAAGCTATGTCCATACCGCCTTCTGGGTTTATGCCAGCTCATCCAGCTGCCTATCATACTGGTCCAAACAAGATGGCAGTTTTCCCCAGCTATAGTCTGGTACCAGTGTGGCAATTTTTTCCTCCAGCTACCCGTGATGCACCCCATGACGATGAGCTGGCTCCTGTTGCATAATCCTTTAGTTTTCACATTTCTATGTTGATAATTTCAAGATGCTTTGTTTCATAATCATGCTGCAAATTTTGTCTTCCGACATTTATATATAACCCTACTTTGTCTGACGTTTATCAGTTCACATTGTTGGCATATGCATTGCTAGGTATCGGCAAGAAGCGTAGTTAAATGACGGTTGCTTTTCAAATAAGGCATTTATTCTCCATTCTCGGTTCCATTGCGTATGTTGCTAGTCATGGGAGTTTTTTCTTTTCCAGTAGCTTATCCAGGAAAAAAAAAAAAGTGTCCTAGTACACCAATTTCTCACACTAGATACCTATGATGTGGAGTCTAAGGAACCCAACCGTGAAGTCTAAGGAAGAATACACGTAACCCATTGTGGAGTTATACCTCCAATAGTCCAGTTGTGGGTTTGCTACTTTGTACCCTTCTCTGTTCGGCATTTGCCCAATATGTTTGCAGCTGCTCATCTCTTGCAAGACGCCGAGGTTATGCTATGTTGAAGTACAGCTCCAAGTTTAATGGTGCTGGTTTTTTAAGCTGGTATGTTTAGCAGATTGCTGACTGCAGTCACGTGTAGTGAACTGAGAGTTTGCAACACAAGAAATTCAAAAGCGTTAAGAGTGCGAAGTGAACTGGATGATTTCTTTTTTCCCTTCCGAATAGGTTTCCGTTTCTTCAAGTTTGCCGAAAGCAATGAGGAGACTAACGAAGTGTAATTAGATTGCAGACATTATTGCAACCTATCTTTTCTGTCTAATCCGAGCTCAACTCGGCTGACCGGGTCTGATTCTGTTGGTTTGCCCAACGAAGAGTCCGGTGGAACCTACTCTTTAATTTTTCTTTGCTGTGAAAATCAAGCAAGAATACAACTTTGGGGGGAACTAACATTTGCCATTAATTGTTTACTGGACATCATTCCTTACATTATACGCCTCGATTCCACAAGAGTCTTCTTATCAGAGGTGCTAGAGCCCCGCGGTTCACCTGGTGATAACTTGACTTTCAGCTGAACTTTGTATTATGGGCTCCTCTCTCTCGTCACTAGCAGAATCAGGCTCTTCTAGTGACTTGATGTGAACTTGCCGATCGCCTTCTCTGCCCCATAACAGCAAATGTAAGCCAACGATTACAATGACAGCCTCCAATAAGCTGCACAAGCCACATGCATTCATTTGAAAATCTTTAGTCATCGGTGCTTTAAATGTTATGTTCTTTGTCCCATTTATTGGGAGTTAAAAAATCAAAATTGTGGTGATACACTATGTACACTTATATGTGCTGGCAAGTTTTAGTAAAAGTGGAGAATCAACTACCTGCCCAAGTATAGTTTTTCAACCATAACAAAGTATGCTAAAATTGCCACTAATTTTGCTGAGAGAGAGTAGAACATGGTTACAAAAACTGGTCCTTTTGCTCCTGTGCACCACAGTTAAATGAAAACCACTAAACCGGAGATCACCACTCCCTGTCACACACGATCCAGAATATAAGACTTTAATATTAAGATCTGACGGATTACTGGCGTTGTTTTGTCCTACTTACGCCATATACAGTAGACCAGAAGTCAATATCAAATCTGATTGTCCGGGCTGCTCTTTTGTGTTCGACAATTGCTGTGAACACAGCTGATTGCGCCGCACCAACAAAGCTCATCCATGTAGTTAGTGAGAGCTCGGCGGGGTATCTTTTTAATGTGAGCGCCTGCATTTTTTAATTGTAATTAAGTAATGGTAAATTCTGTTTGCTTTTAATAGCTCGGAGCAGGTGCTGAACTGCTGATAACTGTGAAAAACACATTGCTTGCATAGATAAGAAAACTACAGATTGAGTAAAGATAAATACCTGCATAACGTACCACATGGGCCATGTTATGCAGCTTGCAACAGTGAGAAGTGAACCTTTTAACCCGCTCCCATCGTGGGCGGCAGCTTTTCCTTGAATGTGGATTGCAGAATGCCACGGATTTTTCAATTGAGGACCCCTGTACAACGTCATAATCATCACACCAGCTAAGGAAACCAAGGTCCTCATAATCTTTTCATTCCGCGAGGATTTCGAAGATCAACAGCCTCCAATCTGCACATGGTAGGTGAATAAGGGGAACAGTTGTATTCCAATCTCCCAGCCGAAATTGTTTTTTGATGTCCTTTCAGGATGGATACTGACCTTAGCATTATTGCAATTATGAAAGTCAAGGAAGCTATGGTATTGACTATTGATGCCAGAAAAGTTGGAGATGTGTATCTGAGGCTTGAGAAATACATGTTTCAGAGTTAAACCCAACCTGAAAAATTTTGAAAAAACTTCTGGTTAGTCCTTTCCTCTCCTTGGCTAGATGCATCACAAGTTTCAAATATCCCTACCCCAGAAGAGAGATGACGAATATCTCTATAAAAGGAGCTATTGTCAGCTTGGGCCTTTGTTTTCTGCATTACAAAAAACAAAGATTCAGTCCATAATTGCACAGCACAGAAAATGCATGAACTACGCTTGCTAGCTTTAGAACAACTCTATGTTACTATAAATCAAATATCAATTTAGGCATATAAGATAGTACCTTTCAAGAAAATAGGCAAAAGGGGACATCACTATGCCGCCCACAATATGCCGGTATGTTATGTGGACATTAGGATTCATTCATGGATGAATGAAGCTTCAGTGATGAAGTACGAAAATGTGTAGCCAACCTGTGTGAGAACCATGAGCAAGTGTGGTTTGTACCTTCTGTAAATGTTCCATTGTTACATTCCATCAATGCCATCGCTATCCTTCCTCTCTGTTCTTCCTCCCCCACTCTTCCCTTTCGTGTTTTTTTTTTAACTCTGTCACAAGCTCATAAGAGGAGCACAACAAGAATCCGCATATTTACTTCGATGATTAAGACAATATTCTTATTGCATGCTTCATAACAGAAGATCAGGAGGTAACAGCTGACAGCTTACCTATTAGTAAGTAGTTCGTTAAATCCTATATCTCGTGGAAGCAGAGCTTAGGAATAAAAAATCCCAAATGATTTCTGAGACAGTGCAAGAAGAACAAGTACATCAATAACAGCAAAGACAACAAAACAAATGTACTTGCCTTGCGGTACAGCTTTAAAGAGTTTTATCTTTTCCCATCTACTATTCTTTTTTGGAGTGGTCTGCTACCTTCTCTTCTTCTTATTTAAAATTTCCCCTTTTCAGCTGAAAGCCTTACGTAGCTGTTTGTTCCCTGGGAAATTGCTTTGCTTTAGTTAACGTTGTGTATATTTCTGTAATCAAGGGAAAATCGCATCTTTGGCGTGATGACTTCAACTGACTGAGAGCATACGCGGGGGAGACTGTACTGGTTGCTTGTGGTTCCTGCTGTTCAAGTGTCAGCCGTCGAGTAGGGTATAGTTGCATGCAGTCGCGCACCCAAAAATATTGTTGTGCGTTAACTACTTGCAACGTTGCTAATTCTAAAGCCAGGATTCACGGACGGCTTTCCGTTTGAAGTGCGTCTCCCTGGCTTGCAGTAGGTCCGGTTCCACGTTTTAATATCAAATTTAAATAGGTTTTTATTTTGATTTTTTTATATAATTTATATTATATAATAAATAAAATTTATTTAAAATTAAATATAACAAATACTTAAATTTAATTAGATTTATAGTGTCAAAAATTTTGATATAAATTAATTATTATTATAAATAAAAATACAAAAAAATTATTTAATTATCTGAAATATATAATAAATTTTGATACTAAATAATAAAATTAATAAGAGTAATAATGAAATAAAATTGATCAATAATTAGTAAAATTGATGATAATTAGAAGTTAATTCTTTTAATTCGCCTTTCCTCTCTCTCACTCACCCGTTATAAGGTTTGTATAAAATAATTTGTATTTATTTGGAGTGAAAATTGTTTTTGTTTAAATAATTGTTATTTTTTTGGTAAATTTTACAATTATTTTTTATTTATTTTACATTTTCAACTTAAAAAAAAAAGAAAAAAATTATATATATATTACAAAAATATATATATTTTTTATCAGAAATAGAGGACCTTATAACTTGATATTACATATATTGGTCCTGAATTGGGACTGCATACGGCACTCCTTCCACACATTTGCTTATGACCCTCGTTTGGGTATCAAGGATTCCCAGGTGAAGTGACCATCTCTACAGTACTGCTCCCCTTTTGTACATCATCATGGTCGGAAAGGTACTCTTCTGATGGCTTGCGCTCACCTTGTTGTTCACCTTCTTTGCCCCACAACAGCAAATATAGACCAACGATGACAGCAACTGCGCCCAATATGCTGTACAAGAAGTGTTCAAGACTTGAGTAGAAAACTTTGACATGAATTTTGTGGCATTTACACAGAGCCTACAGATAAGAGTGTTAAATGGGTGCGCACAAGCCCCCGTGTCTAAACGAAATTATCCAGTATAGACTTGGTCTGGATAAACAGCTAAGCTATGCAAGTCTCATAGATGGATTCCATCATCTGCCTTCGGTATATATGAAGAGACATGTATGCAACTTCAAGGAACAAACTTCAAGAAAATAAGAGTAAAAAAGAAAGGATATTATTTTCAAATACCTGCCCACGTATAATTTTTCAGCAACAACAAAATACGCCAGAATTGCCACCAAAACCGTTAAAAGCGGGCTGAACATGGCCACAAAAACTGGTCCTCTTTCTTCAGTGCACCACAGTTGAAAAAAGATGAGCAAAGCAGAGATTACGACTCCCTGCCGTACACCATCCAAACACACAATAAGAATTCAACTCACAATCTTGTACGTACTAAGCCATTTCTAGTGTTGATTTAGTCACCAATCTTACTTACACCATATAAGGTGGACCAGAAATCAATGTTAAATCCTATTATCCAAGCAGATCTTTTATGTTCTACAAGTAGTGTGAAGACGGCAGATTGCGCAGCCCCCAGAAAGCTCATCCATGTGGTTAGTGAGAGTGGAGCAGGATACTTTTTCAACGTAAATGCCTGAATCCATGCGAGCAATGATCTAAATTCTAAGTGCCAATTGGATAGTGAAGCATAGTCTGAGACATTGAATCAAAGGATGGAAACCTGCATGATGTAAGTCAAAGACCAAGATATGCTGCTGGAAATGATGAGAATTGAACCCTTGACCCAGCTTTGATGGTGGTTTCCACTCTTACCGGTAATGCTGATTAGAGGAGGCCATAGATTTTTCAGTGCAGGTCCCCTGTACAACGCCATAATCAGTCCACCAGCCAACGAGACCAAGGTCCCCAGAACTTTTGCTATCCCACGGGGACTTCGAATATCAAGAGCCTCAAGTCTGCATCACAATTATACAAGCAGTTGGCTGGTGGAGACAACGAGAATTTTCTTCAGGACTCTTATTTCATAATGCTAACCTTAGTAGTACTGCCATTGCGAAAGTCACAGGAGCGATGGTGTTGACCATTGAGGAAACAAAGGTTGGAGAGGTGTATCTCAAGCTTAAAAAATACATGTTCAGGGAAAAACATACCCTGCAATCGATGACACTTTTTCTTAGTTTTTGTCCCCTGTTAGCTAGCTCGGTCGATGTATAACTTTTAAAATTTGACCTTACCCCAAGAGAGAAATAATGAATATCTCTAAAAGAAGCATTGATGTCAGCTTGGACCTTTGTTTCCTGTGGGACAGAGAAAAACAAAATTAAGATTAGTAGAGACCATTAAATAATACTTTAGCACAAATATAATTGGCAGTATTGAATGTCAAGTGTCAACCTACAGATTAATTATCTACCTTTCAAGGACATAGGCAAAAGGGAACATCACAACACCAGCCACAATATGTCGATAAGTTACGTATACATTAGGATTCATCCCATGATTGAAGGAAGCTTCAGTGATGAAGTGTAGCAAAGCATAGCAGAACTGTGAGAAAACCATTAGCAGGTGTGGCTTGAACCTTCTGTAGAAGTCCATGTGGCACGTCTTCAATGCCATGGTCTCTTGTTTGCCCCACTTCTTTTTCTTCCTTCTTTCTTCTCGCTTTCTTGCTTCCCCAGCTGTATGGGGCACCGCATGCATGCACAGTGAAGATAATAAAAGACTTCGAAAAAATTTTCACGTTATTCAACACTAATTTATGAGCATATACAATTATAGAAAATAAAATATATCCATGTGCATTAAATGTGATTCTACTGGTCATAGCTCAAATTAGACCGAGGCTCTGCATGATGTGTAACCAAAAACGGCTGTTTATATACCAAAAACGTGAAAAGAAAAAAAAAAAAGAAAGAAAGAACAATTGCGGATTGTAAAAGGGTTAGCGTATAGATATTTCTTATATGTTTTATTAACGAAACGATACGAGGAGGAGGTAAGCTCGGTGGACGGAATGAATAAAACTCAGACATAAATTGTTAATTATAATTATTTAATCTATTCTGTCTATTAATTCGTGTCCACATAGCAAGACACTTCTACTCGTTTTTATCACAATAATAATTAATAATTAATTTATTAGAAAGCAAATCTAAAAATGTTATAAATAATATAAAATACTCCTATTAAACTTACATTTTCTGCGAAAATTTTGGTTGGAAGTGGTCGGGAGTCGCTTTGTCGCTGGTAGCCATCCAGGTGGCTACAAGACACCACTTTCATTAATTTATTCCATATGGGACGGTTTTCTGGCTACGAATGGGTGCTACTTCGCCGGGTGTGACAGAATTAATTGAATGCATCAATGCAATAACTACTGGTGCAAACAGACTTCTTATGACTCAACTCACAAGTCCAATCAATTGCACTCAGCCAATGAATAGATGGCGTGCGCCGTGCAGGCAGTTTCGTGCTCTAATCAAAGTCGTAAATGAGTCCTGCTTACTTTTTCTTTTCTTTGTTTTTTTTTTTTTTTTCCTTATAGCACCCTTCAAACCCAATCAAATACATTTCTCTGTCAAGGCTTAAGGAGTTGTTCCATGCTCGTATCGAAGTTTTAATGCACAACCTTTTCCTTAAAGGTTCATGCCCAGCCCTATAGAGAGTACATGGCCAACAATGTTGCGTATTCATTGAGCGAATAACTAATTTATTTAATGCATCAAGTAATTATTGTATGCATTTTCTTTAACTTGTGATAAAATGAGGGTTATTTTATAAGAACGTCATACTATTTAGTTTGTGTAATATTTGTTTATGATAAACGAAGATCCTGTTCATCTAAAATGTATATAATAATATGGTTGATATGTACAGTATACTATTTAATGCACTGTATGATTAGTTGAATGCATATGTTTATGTTGTTGTATGTCATGTTTGTAGTAGGGGCAGATCTAGAATTTCTTGTCACTGGGGCAAAATTTACGCGCATAAATGACATTTTCCCTGCATGAGCATCTTTATTTTGTAGATATTGAAGCTTAACGTTATGGTATATAAACCAAAAGATATACTTGGTTCGATAATTAATTACAATTCAAAATACAAGATTCGTTTGTACAAGGTATAATAATATCATGTACTATAAAGTACATGTACCTATTAGCATGACCTCTTCTCACTGCTTGATGCCTCTTATTCCTTGCGAATTTGGATCACTGGGATCATTAGTGGGCTAAAAGAAAATCTTGAATTGGGACAAACGTTATGACTCCATGTAAGTTACATTATTTTTTCGTTTTTTGAGTGGCCCAATGCCGTAAAAATAGACACGCCACTGTCGGTATGGTTAATAAGGCTGACCATATACCTAAACTCGTATCTATATGGTACATGGAAAAGCCCTCTGTGTGTGTGTGTGTGTGTGTGTGTGTGTGTGTGTGTGTGTGTGTGTGTGGTGATATGTTAGCAAAACTGTGCATGTTCGATTCTATTTGCGATCTGACTATAAATCATCCGAAAGAAATGCATATATCCTTAATATGACTCTCTTGACTGTACTCCATATTATCGCTTAAAGTGGGTTAGGCATCAAAGGAACTTCATTTCATACGCTTGTAGTGTCGTGTGGTCTTCCTTCCAAATAAGTTTTTTTGTTTTCCTAGTAGAAGGCCTATTGGTCATAAATTATATGATAGAATTAATTTATATATACATTTATTTAAATTATAAATTATTGAGATATTCTTTAAAATTTTGTTGGAATATAATTTATTAATTTTTTTACAATTAACTTACACATGATATATATTTATACAGACTCTATTTACATGTGATATGCATCTACGCAAACTCTAGTCACCTAATTTATAATTAAAATTTAATATCAAAACCGAAAATTGCAAAATAAATAACATATATCAACTAGGAAAAGAAATTAGGAATAATCTTTCAAAGCCTTGATATATATGTATATGAGAACTGGGACATAAACATGCCTTAAAATTAATCACAAACCAATATTAGAATGCAGTGGCAGAAGATATTCTAAAAGAACAGCGACTAATATATGATTGGAATGTAAACTAATAAAAACAACCTCACCTGCAGATGATTGTTTCAGTTATGAAAGTAACAAGTACTGTCCTCTCTTGGTTGTGAGACACCCTCTACAATCTTGCATGAAGCATGTCAATCAAACCAAAGCCAATATAGCATGAACAAAAAAAAAAAAAAGTCAAGAAAATGAAGGAAATGTGAGAATTAATTGGAGAAAATAAGACTAGAGTAATGAAAACATAACAAGATTGGAATAAGGAAGAAAAATAGTATACTAAAAGAGAGAATGGAGAAAACAAGAGACACCGTCTATTCATAGTGTCCATAAAAGGATGCAAATATAAATGTGGTAGCACATGCAGACGTGACAAGTGCTTATATAATGTTTCACCGTCTACAGCTGTGCTTTCATCACCATCATGTCATTGCCAATTACAAACGAAAATGAAAAAAAAAAAAAAAAAAGCAAAAATAAAGGCGCATACATATTCCTCATCCTGAAGTGGTGTGTGGCCCTCGCTTGTCCTAGCTTCAAGGTGCATCTTCTCGGCTATATCGGTTTTTCTTTTTTTGAAGGAAAATAAGTAAAAGTATATTGTAGGCCATACAAGGAAGGATTCTTCCTTTCTTCTTACCACTTCCTTTTTGAGTAAATTTTTGTGTGTGTATGAGTTAGATTAGATTCTTCTTCTCTTCTCACCACTCCCTATTTCAATTTTTTTGAGTGAATTTTTATTTGTGTGTGTGTGTGTGTGTGTGTGTGTGTGTGTGTGTGTGTGTGTGTGTGTAAGCTTTTATTTAAATGATTTCTAGGAATTATAAGTTAAAGTGTAAAGGTCATTAATTTTTTTCTGATGGTAATTGATTATTACAATCAATACTATTTTTGTGCATTCAGGTCATCCTACTTACGCATAGTTGATAGAGCTCAGCCTAGTGGCCGCAGAGATAAGTGATAATGTATTAGTACAATTTGCTTGCACAATACCGGCGTCATGCGTGCAAAACACTATCATGTCAAGAAGACAAACGAAAATTCAATTGTTAAAATGTATACTGTCCAGCATATAATTCAAAGTGAGAGATGAGTAAGAGGTCCACTATACTTTGAGTCACGATGCAATATAAAGGGGTATATGATATCTAATCATGGACTCTAGATTTTGGGCAGAAAAAAATGTGAAGATCTTAGAAAATTACACTTACTATTGATGATGAGACTGGTAGATTCCTAAAGCAAAGAATCTAGTCAGATGCACTTGAGTTCCGAATAGGGTTATGTTGATCCTATACCCTTTAATATTCTATAATGTCAATGAGTTCAATCTAATTAATTTTATGCTTGTCTTTCACATGATTCGTCGAAGTTTGGGTGCATCGAACATGTAATTTATAAACGTGGCGTCGATTTCCATTTGCACTGATATTAAACATGTTCCATTTGGTAAACATCACCGTTGGCCAAAAAACAATGGTCTCCACTTCCACCTTACGCTGGCATGACTTTTCTATTACCACTATATTCATGGCTGAATTACCTGTTGGAAGTTCTTCTTACACACAGATTTTATGAATTCATGTGTACTTAAAAAATTTTCAAAGATAAACTATAACCATTAATCTAATTTTTTTTTTTTTTACTTTTAATGTTCTAGTATAATCAATATAAAAATTTTATTAAAATTATATAAATATTTAATGTCTTTCATATTATTAACTCTCAATTATGTAGTATAAAATATTAATAATAAAATAAAGTTGTATGAGTATAGCAAACTCTTACATTATGAGATGTAAAAAAAATATATATATAATATTAAAATTTTATATTGTATAAATATTAGTCATATATAATATACAATTTTAATTTTTGATATAGTATATAAATATTTATTATTTTATTATAATTAACATTAACATATTATTGAATTCATACAAATATTTAGCCTATATTTTCTAATACTGACTCTCCCGCTTGTGACATTGGCATCACAATTTGACTCTCCTATTTGTAATATTAATAAAAAAAAATTTCTCTAGTACTGTTGAATCCATGAGATTTAAGTATATGTAGTTAAACTTTCATTTTCTGTTAATTATTCAATTTGCTTTCCGAAAGCCAGAGAAAATAAAATTAATAAAAAATTATGTTGCCAATATCAACCAATTAATACGTACAGCTAGCTCCCGGCCAATCTGTCGATGGGATTCAATCATCTTTATGAAATTTGAATATTAACGCCAAATAAAAAGCGAGTACCCTCCTGTTCCCAAAATAATTGAGCCTAACTTTCTGGAAAGTGAGAAAGATAATTTATGATAGTGCCATCGTGCTCTCTTTGACAAATCATTTTGTAACTTTCAACAATGAGTATCATACAGACACTAACTAAAATTATTTTAATAAATTTATATAAAAGGAAAACGAAGAGAACAATAGAGAGAAGCAAACACGCAATTGGGAATTGCAACCATGATTAAGTGGAATACAGATTGCATTGGAATTCTCATATATCGGGACACTTTTTTTTTTTTTGACTTATTTCTTTGGCACAAAGAATTAATATTCTTGTTTTTGTGTGAAAATTTGATGGTCTAGAAATTTTGTTTGTGATCAACCGGACTAACTTGATTGATTATACTTTTGTTAAAGATGTGACATCTACTCCCTTCAAATTGCTAATGCTGCATTATTAGTTAGACTGAGAACTACGAAACGTAGCAACCTCACTATCCAACATTCCAAACCCATCAAGAAAGCTTAAAAAACGAAAAGGAAATTGAAGGAAAAGGGGTAGCCGAGCATAGATTAACGGTGCCAATGCCAACTTTGATAAACCGTAAGCACGAGACAACGTTGTAGTAACTTGGACGTAAGAAACAAATAGGCAGAATTATAATTTGTTAGATTACAAAATAATTATAATTCTATAAGAAAAGCTGAAAAAGAGCAAGTTGTTCACTTTCGTGGTATATATATATATATATATATATATGAAAAGAAGACTGCAAGTTGGGCTAATTGCAACTTGGGATTCTGGGATCACCGTTTTACAAGGACCGTAATTCCTTAAATAACTCAGTGGTTTGCCACTGCTAAGATTTTGCCGTTTAAGCATAACATTACGAGTGACACAATAATAGACACAAATCAGTTAAAACTGTGATCAGAAAATGTATGCGTGAAAATGGCCTGCTTCATGACAAAAGAGATGAAGAGGGAAAAGGAAAAGAGAAAGCTGACCATAAGTCAAAAGTGGTGGGAATTCAAAGAGAGCAGACGGGGAAGAGGACAACCTTACAAATAGGAGAAAATATGAGATGGAAACACTTTTTGCTAGACTCGCTGTATACAATTAAGAAAACAATCAATTTATTAATAAAGAATAGCATTTGTTTGAAAAAATAATAAACAATAGCATGTACCGTAATATATAATATGTAAAAACCCACATTTCAAATTCTTTTTTATATTTGTGTACATTTTTTAATAAATATATATCCAACAAAAAATGTGTTCATGTAGCCCTTTTCTTTCTTTGTTTCTTTTTTCATAAATAAAGGTCTACAGTCAAATACTTTTACTGTTAATATTGGGCAAACAGCCAATCAATTGTTCGTCAATATGCAGCCCCACTTGCCTAACCCAAGTTGGTTGGGTGGGTCGAGTGACCAATACCTCCTTGTTTTTTGACCTTTTTAGCAATTTGAATTATTTTGAGCGGGTGAAAGAAATCAACAAATTGTTAAAAAATGGGGCAATTTATATATAGATACCAAGAAAGATTGTGTGGAGGCTGACCAAGTCTCCAACTACAAACAGGCTCACCAGGGCCTTCTTTTTCCCTCTTCAAGCCAGATGCCCCAGTAGCTGCATTAACAACTTCTTAAAGACCCAACAAAAAAAGGCAATAATAATAACAGAGCCTTAGTCTGCTACATGAATATATTCTCCTTATTATAATTTTGTTTATTATAATGAACTGAATTGAAAATGAAATGTAATTATTCTGAATTATTCTTAACCAAATATTTCAAAGTCAACTAAGTCAATTTAGGTCACTCTTCTCCTATTTTCCCACCATCCGCTCTATTTGATCTGTCCCCTTGATTAGAACATTTTTAGTTACACTGGAAATCAACACAAATGTCACTTCCTTGTTTTCACACGAGTAATTAGATTGTCGACCCTGCAATTTTTCTTGTTTTCTATCCTCGTTGTTTATATGGTACCTATAATTAACCAATTAGTCCAAGTCTTTTTAATTATCACAATCCATAAATTTGGTTTAGGCCAAGGCGGAACCTAACATTCTTTGGCAGGCCCCCAAAGATTCCTTCAATCCGCCTAGTTGCCAACACCAGCCCGGTAAGTTGTCATTGAGCGCTGTTCTTTGAAGCAAATTTTGGAATTTTTTAATATGAAGAGGTTTTTTTTTTTTTTTTTAAGAAAGGGAGAAAAAGATTGACATTCATGCTTGGCCACGTATAAATTAATGGATCATCCGCGTATAAATTGGTGGATTCCTACCCAGACCAAAATGGACATGCTTGGCCACGTAGTCTCTCTCGTCTTTAAATATTCTTCATCCCTCGTTAACTTTTGAATTGGCTAGGATTTATTTGTTTTAATATATGATATACAACTGGCTGCGTTTGGTCAACAAGTAAACTTGGATACTTTATGCTGGTGATTTTCACCCCAGCAAAAAGGAAAGGGAGGGAGGAAGGTGAAAAGGAGTCATATGCGAGGTCCCATTATTGTCGGTTTAGACAGTCACTCTAATCAGGGTTTCATAGTTCTAGTTGTTTCATTATCTGAAGTTCGTTGACATGGAAAAGTTTTTTGAGTTTGGGATATGGTGCACTAACATCCCAAAGTATTACTCCTGAGATTTCAAATTCCATACTGAGGAAGGATCCCAAAGTTCTAATTCTCCTTGGCTAACCCACAATCCCACCCCCTACATTCACCAGGAATAATTGACTCAGATGGTACAAAATCCTGAAAGTGGGCACTAAGCACGACTGAAGGGATCGACTTTGTGCTTTACACCGTAGTTTAGCACCAATAATTGACCATATTAGATGAGACATCAACAACGCTCAAAAGTAAAGCAAAATACTTTTGAAGGCAAACAGAAGGTGATAAGGTAAGCCACAACTTTAGCTTTCATAACTTTGTCTAATTTCTTGCTTTACTTGGCAGAGCCATTGGCTCTATCATCCTTCCATGGTGGTCCTTCTTCCATTTCTCTCATTTGACAATTTTTACACCCACAAAAGAATTCGGCTTCAACGAGTGGCATGAGGCGTTTCCCTTATGAAGTGACAGAGTTCAAATTCCCGTACCTTCACCCTCTCCCTTCCTTTTGGCTAAGACCTTCACTGTAAATAAATAATAATAATTTAACCCTCACAAAATCAGAGGCAACTCCGGTGGACGCAGTGGCTAACGGCCCATAACATATAGCTGAATATCCCTCCAATTAGCATACTTTGACTTTTACAAGTCAAAATTACTCATTTACATGACCTTCCTGTTCACATATTGCACTTAGCAGGGTCAAAATTTAACATTTTCAACCTTAACTCATTTAATAAATGAGCATTAAAAATAAAAAAAAGAGTATTGGTATGAGTATTATTTAGCTAACAAGTTGAATCAACCTAATCTTGTTCAATTAAAACCAGTTCAATAAACGAGATTTGACAAGTCAAACTTTACGAAACTGAATCTACGGATTCTATATAAATAGTTGGCACTTAATTTTATAATCTTAGTAAAAATAATTAAATTTATGGCTATATATATAATCCAAATAATATAAAAACGGACTGCTCTAATAAAAAAAAAACTAATTAAAAGATAATGATATTTAAGTTTAGTGTATGGTTATTAATATAAATATATAATTTAAAAACGATCATACCAATTTTTTTTTCTAATTATAAATAAATGAGCCGAACTTGTCATGTTTGGCTCTTTCGAGCCAGCCGAGCTACCGAGTCGTAGTCAAAGTCAGGGCTCTTTTTGTGGTCCTCGTGTATGCCAAAACTTAGCTTCCATTGGCCGGTGGTAGGGCTTTGGTGATGCCGGCATCGACCAGGCCATAGACGCCGGATTTTGAGTCCTCAAAGGACTTGATTTCTTGATAGCGTTCATAGGTGGCAGAGGTCCCGATGACCATTTTGTCAGTTGGTTTGGCCGATTAGTTGGGAAACCCCTTTTCCCAATTTTTCGGTGATATATGTTATCATTAGAATGAAAAGAATTTGATGGGAACTTACATTATTTTTCGTGCAAGATTTTACCAAAAAAAAAGGCCACAGACATCTCTGATTAATACGTAGATATGCATAGATGATCTATTTGGCTAGATTACCATTGGAAAAGTGACAAGCACCTTCATCAAACATTTTATCATGAAATCCTGATACGTAGCTTTAGAGCTTGAAATGCAGAAGAGCAGAAGTGCCGTCGAGGCCTTTTCCAACAAAGTAAGAGGCAAAGTCCCTCGCTGTGGTTTCCCTGTACTTTGCAGGATTGTCTTCTGACAACAGCTCCTTGATCGGTCCATAGATTCTTGGATTTGGCATCACGCCTGTGGTGAGAAATCCTGCCACTGATATTCTCGGCCCTACGCGGTTTGCTAGCACCCTATGCTCCACGCTTATGAACATGTCGTTTGATATGAGCTGAATGTCAGCAGGAAATGTAAGCTTATAGACAAACCGTAGCTAGGCAAAAAATTTTTTCCATGGAAAATCATTAAAGATGAATGTGAATAATACCTGTAAGAGATCTCCTACATTAATTACTAGGGCCCCTGCCGTGGGGGGCACTTCAACCCAGTGGTTCTGATGTAGGACTTGGAGGCCACCAATACGGTCTTGGAGAAGCACTGTGAGGAAGCTTCCATCTGCGTGCTTGCTCGTTCCCAAGGTCAATTCCGGCTGGGGGCATGCCGGATAATAATGGCCCAGAATAAATAACCCGTCAGCGCAGCCAATGTCTTTCAGATGGTTTGAGTCCAGACCAAGAGCCTCTGCCAGTAGTTCCAGCAATAATTTTCCCAATTTTATCACTTCCTGGGAGTACTTCATTACTATATCTCTGCAGTGGATGTTATGTTACAAGGAATCCCTGGTCAAGAAGAAATTTGTACTCTGGACAATCGTAACATTAACTATCAACTTTTGAATTTGTTTTGTGCCATTATTTTAAGAATAGTCATGTAATGTAACAGCAAATAACAGACCTGCAGGCTCTTGGAAACTCTTCTGGCTGGGGAGGATTGGGAGACATGTAGAAAGAAACGGTATCCCTCCAATTAGCTGCAGGTGCCGTATACAGATCAAAGTTGCTATTATAGGCAACCTTTCTCTGAAAATCCCGAGAATAGAATTCCCTTTTCACCTCAATATCTTGCTCAAAGAACCTGCGCACCCCATCTTCCATATCTTCCAAGATACTCACTGAAATCCCATGATTGACCACCTCAAAGAACCCCCAAGTCTCTGATGCACTTCGAACCTTTTCGACAATCTCTTCTCGCCGAGCGGGATCTTTGTCAAGGCCTTCAAGGTCTATGATCGGAAAAACAAAGTTGGGATCATCAGCGGGAACTGAATTTTTGTCCAATTCACTGGTTGGCTGATGGAAAAATGGAGGGAGCTTGGTGATTCCTGCGTCAACAAGTCCTTTAACGCCAGCTTTTGTGTCATCAAAAGCCTTCAACTCGCTTGTTCGATCATAACCAGGATCCACCGTGTAGACCATGTTTCCTCAATGTCTGGATAATCGAAGTGGCATCTACCGGAGGAAAAAGCCTGACTTGAGCAATTCGTAGATGACAGATTTGGGGTGATAAAATATTCAATGCAAAGCCGCCTTCAGAAAAGGACGAGCATTTTTAGTATTATTTTTTATTGAGTAGAGATAGCCAGACGCGATCACCAGATTACTATTTTTTACACAAAAATAAAAGTCCAATCCATGGGAGGCAACCATAGACCAACACTATGACGAAACCAGAATGGGAAGAGGGAAGTGCAAATGTCAAACGTTGCAACCGGAATCCATAATCTGACAACACGTGGTAAGAAGCTAGGCAGCTAACAAAATTAGCCACCATACATACATCATGATTGATGCAAATCATACTCAAACTTGCTTCCACAAAAGTTAATGCATTAATCAAACAAATTTTGCATTCAAAATTAACAATCAATCTTCACCAGATAAATATTGCTAAATTTAATCTACTAATACAGATGGGATACAGGATTGATGTAGGTAATAACTTAACTGTCTTTGAATCAAAATGCCCAAATGCCAACAAGGCCAGAACTTGGTCATGCACGCGCCTCAAGTCCTCAAACTGCAAAGAACAACACCTTCAAACCCAAACCCCTTAAAACCCAGAAAAAAGCTTGCAAGGATAAGACTTGGGCCAACAGGTTTTTGCCGGTGATTGATTCACGGCCAATTCTTTTGAGCTTGTTATTTGTCATTTAAGTCTCTGGTTATATAAAACTACATCTCGTTCCAAAAATTATTGCAAGTACAAAAATTCCCACGTCCCATAATATCCTTTTGAAAAATTTCAACAAATTTTCTAATGAAACAACCAAAAAATTGTTTTTAGATTCAATTATTTGATCTTTTTTTTTCCTCGATTAGAGTGGAAAAGGGAGATTTATCTAATCTCTCACCCCAATCCCAAGACTGATGAATGAATTATCAGGGCGTGAATAACAACTGGATGGTCTAAGTGGGTCACCTAAGCAGTAGAGGATCGTTCTCCACATGTTCATCTGGTGGTCGTCGAACAGATTTCATCTAGTTTCTAAATTCTTAGAACCACGTAAAATCAAGGAAATATGCAAAATAATAATAATAATAATAATAATAATAATAACAATCTAAAATTTTTATAATTGTATTTTTATTTTTTTATTTTTTTATTTAAATTTTATATCTTTCAAATTTATTTTAAATTATTTTTAAGATTAAAAATAATTAAATCATTAATAATTTATATTTAGTTAATATATAATTTTTACTTATTATAATTTTTTTCCAAAAAATTAATTAAAATAAAATTAAAAAATATAAAATTTAATTAAAAACATAAACTATTTAAAACTTAAATATAGAAAGTTTATAACTAATTTTGTGTGTAGCCCCTAAAATTAAGAAGGTGCGCCGGTCCAAATTTTGATGAACTGGTCCTGCAGGGCTGCAGGCCACGTTGTCCACCCCCGGACATTGCCAGATCCCCGAGAAATCTCCGATGATCGATGACCACCTTTACACAGTTTTCTTCGAAAATTTCATCTTTGATGTTTTCTATGTCTTCAGCTCTGTTTAGTAATAAATTTACCGCGTCCTTTTTCTGGCCAATTTATTGTCTTCTTTTGTCCGTGGGTGCTAAGTTGATCCCTCTTACTGATATCACGAGTCGAGATTTACCATCAGACCAGGCTGATAGCTCACCATGTTCCGACTTGACCTAAACTAAACCTCCATTTTTGACAACAAATATTAATAAGAATATGCAAGAAAACAAACAACATTCATCGCCTCAGGGTGTAAGAAACTAGATCACCTTTTACTTTCCTCTTTTGGTCCCTAACTACCATGTAAAAACTGAAAAACCCGGTACAACCAAGGGTACAAAAGTAAATCTCCAACGAAATCCAGCAAATGAGGACATTGACCAAAGACCAGACCTCGGGCGACTTTTATTAGTTTATACTGTTTTCGATTTAGGCGCCACCTTTTTCTTGCGCTGTCTCCTCGGAATCGAATTGGTCATGCCAATGTAAAAGAGCAACGCCCCAAACAGCGCCAAGTTCTGCAAAAGTAAACAATAATAGTCATTTGGTGCTCAAATACAGAGAAGAAATTAACATCAGAGAGTAAAAACTACAGAAGGAAACAATAGGTAAACATAGAAAATGCATAAGTTATAAAACCCGGACTGGCTCCTGTTCGTACTGGTGAACTAATGAATTGGACCCATATCGAATCAATTGTTTTGTACATTAAAAAAAAAACCCATATGGAACTTTGGCCCAGTGACTCGGACCCAAGATTATACCTTTTTCCCAATTTAACTTTTTTATGTTTTACACCAAACTATTTTGTCACTAAAAATATTTAAACCTAATGTTAAAAGATCAAATTAAAATTTAAATCAATCAAAAAATAATATTTTATTTATAATACTTCAGAGTATAAATGTATATTTTCCACTAAAATAATCAATTTATAATAAACTATCAAAAAAATAAATACAATTTTACCCTTATAAAAAATGTTTACACTCAAATATAACATATATAAACAAATGTTACAAAAAATTAAATATAATTGATCTACCAATTCAACTAATAACACATAGTTAAACCAATGATCTAGTGAACTAAGCTGAGTTTTATAACTTTGAGAGAAATGCCATTGAGGTTGTGTGGCCTAGGGATCGTGAGGAAAAAAAAAACACCGTCACGATAAATCAGATCGCTAACCTGAGTGAACTGTGCAAACAGCTGGTTAAATTCTTTCTTGCTGGGATCGTAGTTGTAAAAGTCATACAGTATAGGTGTTAAAATTGCCTGGTGCAGCAGCTGCACGAGAGAGAATTAATTATGTTGGTCAAACTACCAGCCCAAATTACAGAGACGCACACAAATACAAACCAGAAGATAAGCCCCAAGAGAGCTGCCAAAGATGAAAATAAGGCCTCCCACACCCTTCATGGCTATAGCAGCAGCAACTGCATATTTCATCTGTGAATGACAACACCAGGAGTTAAAATAGGAAAACGTCCAAAGGAACCCACCAAATAAATTCAGAAGAGGGCAAGCATAAATCAAAACCATCACACACCTCAAAGGATGGTATTTGCAAGCCAGTCCGCAATGAGACATGTTTTGAGAAAACTCTGAACTTTGGTGCCAAATACTTTCCTGCTGGCCCCCCACCAATACCAAACTCATTGAACCTTAAGCAAGAATGAACCAGGGACTCAAAATGATGAACTCTTTGCAAATAGGAAAACAAGCTCACAAATTTTAAGAAGCCAAAGAGCAGGACATGCTATCAAACATCCCTTACACCAGTTAAATTACAAACTGCTAAATAATGACATATACAGTCCTACCAAAAAAGGAAAGTGGGAAAACATGAAACAAATGCAAATATGAAATCCAGAGGATTAACAGTTTTAGTTTGGCATCTCATTAAATGTTGCTGCATTAGTGGCCTATAAACTTCATCTTGCAACTGTCTCCTTCTGTCCTAATTACAGAACTTTTCACTGGCAATAGAAGCTAATTTTCATTATAAATCACTTTAAATAAAACCCGTGCAAACAAAAGAACCTGCCATTGTGAGTTGGCAAAGAGCAAAACAAAAGTGAAATAGATGCAAGAAAAAAAGGATAATCCATGCAGAAGACACAGATGATGGGCACATTCTTTTCTGGTTATTCAAAAATTTATACTGAGAGCAGAACACATTTACCCAGACAGTCAACTAAACTCTTAAAAACAGATAAGGCATTAGTTCTATGCATGGCCTAGAGCAAATTCTACCACGCCAACATCCCCTATTACATGGAAACTTAACTAGTACAAGGTGAGCACATGTGTAGACACCCACCCGTTGGCCACATTAGACACAACAAATTTAACAATCAAGTCAACATCTACTCCTGTTAGCACCTTGGTAATTATATCTGCCAAGAAGGTAACAATCACTGCTAATTTTTTTTTTTTTTTAAATATGCACCTAGAGAAGGAACTACTGATTTTAACTTAAAAATCACTGCTAATTTCCACATCTAAGATGCCCAATCTACTGATTTAATCACCAATAGAAGTGAAATTGTCAAGAAAATATCCATTACAATTGAACTGAACAGCAGCATAAACAAAACCTACATTCCCAACAGTAAATCAAGGAGAAATAGTAAAATCAATTACGAAATTATCAGATCCAAAAGCTTAAAGTCTACAAAGTCCAGCCAAACCAAAAATCCCCAACTTCAGCAGTCCTAACTATTGGCCTACAAAGAAACTGAAACTATCAATTAATTAAAGGCGAAAAAAGAAAAAAATAATATGCTACCGACCGTACGAACAGATTGCACCAGGCAAGACTTCTTGAAGCTAATAACACAATACATAAAAGAACGAAATAAACAAATCTGCCGCAGTAGATCAAAACTAAGAAACCGCAGATCAACGATTTTCCTTTACGTTTTTTTTTTCTTTTTTCGTTTTGCAACTCAGCAGCTAAACAGAGCTTCGCTTGAACATACCAAGATTATAAAAGAAAAAAAATCGAGAGAGACAGGGAGCAGATCTGCGAGTGGTTTGCTTACTGCTGCCATGCGGAGAGAATGAAAACGGAAGCGAAGAGGACTCTCCCGACGAACGAAACGAATGCCATTGTTGTTGACTCGCTCTACGGACACCTCTCCCTACGCTATAGGGTCTGCACTCACAACGTGAATTTCCCTTTTATCTAAAACTCGTCTGTTTGCAAAACATATATAATAATTAGCAAACTTATAAAATTAACTTTGTACAAATCGAGATACCAGGGAGATGTTCAAAAATTAATTAATTAATTTGTTTTCCTTTTTATAATTTAATTCAATTTAGTGAAAAGAAAACACTCGAAAATTCCGTTCAATTGAAACCCTATTATAAGTGAGGGGGAGATTTTTAAAAATTAAAATGATTAATTAACTTTTCTCTCTTCCAGGGGCCTACACTGGCGAAGAGAAGTCTTGCCGTCAAAGACGTACCTGCGCTCGTACACAAGTGGTTCTCACTCGCTGCAAACACGTCGGTCGACCAATGAGGGCGCTGTAATCGATGACGTGTCTTTACCGGATCGCGCGTCGTTAGTTTGCGCATTCTTAGGCGTCAATAAATCAACGGGTCTCTCTTTGTCCCTGGTTTGACTGTTTTACAACGCGCCCCCATTACAAGACTAAATTCAGCGAACGATTCTTCCCACCTAAAAATGAAATTCAATCAAAGTGGCCAAGCTACTCTACTATTTTATTAACCAAACCTTAAAAAAAAGGCCCTCTAACTTTCTTCTTCTTCTTTCTTTTCTTTTTTTTTTTTGAGAAAAATTTAAGCCTAATTTGAATGCAATTATATCATTCTTCTCAATAAATTAATTATCTTTTTTTTTTTTCATAACCCCATTAGACAGAGTCATAAATTTTTTCTTTTTAACTTTTATATTTTTAATAATTGATCCCTCTACAGCGTATTCTTTTCTCTTGCTTTCCTTTCTTTCGATTGAGTTTCCAATTTAGTACCGTATATACGATTATCTCTGGAACATATTTTCTGATTTGCTCCATTAAATGATTTAACCGAATAATATAATTAAATAAAAAAAACTAATTAGAAACACTTAACATGTAATAGAATGGTAATAAAATATATGAATTAATTATATTTTTTTAAAAAATTATAAATAAAATATAATTAAATATAAAAAATTATTATAGCATTTTTTTATTATTTATAGGTTATTTTCTATGTATATTACTGCATAGAAGTTTTGTTTTGGGTATACATCCTTAATCTAGTTTTTTAATAGCTATGAAGGGTGCCTATTGTTTATGACCATCGTGTGTATCATTTCTAAAAGATTGAAAAAAAAATAAATTAATGGTCCATGCATGCTATTAGAAATTCGAATCAAACATTTTGTGCACTTTATAGAAGGTTTGACAATTTCTTTCTTCCATAGATATACTTTTACCATAAGGGAGGGAAAAAAAAAGTAAGCATAAAATCGTAGCATTGATATATTTCACTTGAAAGACATATATAATGAATGGTTGGGGTCTTAACATTAAGAAACTTCTCTTATCCTAATTTAGATTTAAATATCCATCTTATTTACTTGTTCTAAGTTCACATTAAGATGCTACAATAAATGTGCGACTAGGATTTGAAAAAAAAAAAAATTTATAAAGCCAACTTTTTCTTAAAATTGATGGCATAGCTCGCAAATTTAGGAATGACTTGGGAACAGTGCTTTTTGCTTCAAGTATTTTTTATACATATTCCCTCATTGTTTAGGGTTAACTAGTTTGTAACGTCTTTTCAATGTTTTTTTTTTTTCTTTTTGGAACTGCAAGTAGTTTGCAACACTTTAATTTCTTTTTTATAAGTTGATGGAACTAGCCGTACAAGATAAGACAGAGAGGATAACTAAATTGAGTTTTTTTTCCTACCACTTCTCTCAAATAATAATAATAATAATAATAATGTGTTTTAGTCCCTTGTCCTTTTTGGGATAATATTTTTCTAAGTTAGAAAGATTTTAAATTATCAAAAACAAGAAGGAAAATTTGAATAAGAATTCTACGGATACAAATATAATGTTTTTTTATCTACATTATTTATTTATTTGTATATCTGAAACAAATACCATTGTGTGAACCAAAAAAAAAAGAAAAATCTCACGTGTCTTCATTTATCATTCTTTCGTAATAAATACCTAAGATTTTGTCAACTTTTCGCTTAAATTAGCAAGCTAACTTGAGAGGATCTAAATTAAGAAAAAAGAGGCAAGTAATTAGCATCTTCCGTTCTTCAAAGGAATGGAAAAGTAGAGATTGCAGACTCTATAGAAATTCCAAACACTTGCAAAATTAGGTCAACGTGATTCCTGAAAATGAAAAGCTCTAGTTGTAAGTTCAATATTTCATAGCCTGTCTTTCTTTCTTTCTTTGTTTTTTTTTTTTTTGTGACAAAAATGCGAATTATATATGTTGAATACTGGGCTGCCAGACATTCTGACATGCTCAAAACTGACTTTCACATAATTTCTTCTTTGTCATATTGGAGATGCAGCGTTTATGGCAGGTGACGTGCAAATTGCCATTCCTCATAAAGAAGGCGATAGGGCTAGCACGTGACGACGTGAATACAACAGCTCACCTCCCCTAGCATAATAAAGCAAGGGATCAGATGCTACTGGAACTCTGTTTTACCCACCTCTGTCGCTTCTCTCTCTCTCTCTCTCTCTCTCTCTCTCTGTTTTTTTTTTCTTTATTTTTTTCAATCTAAAGGCGAAGTTTATGTGTAAGAGCTCCAAATCTGTTGTTTGTCTACCCATAAAGTAAACGGGTCTTAGTCAAATTATCCCCTCCCTCCATAGACAATTGAGCAGGGAGCAAGTTAAATTAAATTATTTTTTTTATTTGCTTTTCAAGTACGTAAAACCAAATGTCCCATAAGAAAAGGTAGATAAAACCAAATGAGAACAGAGAAGAATCGACACCAGACTTATGGGCCTTGCAGGAAAAAAAATATCAATACTCCTTTGGTTACACCTTAGAAATTGGAAGAACAGGAGATGGTAGAAACAGTGCTACCAAGAGTTTCTTTGTTCCAAATTTAAGTGGCTATATTTCTCCATGCTAGTTAAGTATAATAGAAACAACTGAAGCATGCTTGGTATACATACTAGTAGGACGTAATGCAATTGAGTGAATCTTTTTCAATTTTATTGAATAAAATGGGTTAGTCACTGCGTTACATTATAGCTTTACAACGATAATCATGTAACAGTTTTTTCGTAGTCAAACTTTCTTGCATAGTGGTAGCTGGTGAGTTTTCAAACCCTGCATTCTTTTCTTTTATATATATATATATATATATATGTAATAATTTTTTTAGTTCAAAGTGGATATTGAGAAAAGGGCCTAAAAACCGGGCACTAATTTTTGAAGTTAAAATTAAGAAATTAAAATTAGAGGGTTATAGAAGTTTTAGATCTTCAATATTAGGGGCGACTTTGACGGGCGTCCATTTATTTAGTTATATTTATTTATGGTTGGTTACTTGCTAATTATATTTTTATTTATTGATTATATTTAAAATAATGGCACATTATTTTTGCTCAAAGAAAAATAAATAACGACACAATATTTACTAATTACAAATTTATAATCCTACAAAATTTACAAGTAGACGGTGATACAATTCCTGGGAAGTTTGCAATTGACCCGTCAAGAAAACCAAGCGACCAAACAAATAGTCCCTTTCTTGCATCCGACCTTTTGGCCGTTCGAGAGAGAGAGAGAGAAAGAGAGAGAGGCAGTCGGACAGAGGCATCGATTTAAAATCGGAGAAGCGAACCAAAGAGGCAGAGAAAAAGGAAATTAAAAGCACAACAACATCGAAAATGGGGTTCGCTTCTTTCCTCGGCAGAGTCCTCTTCGCTTCCCTTTTCATTCTCTCCGCTTGGCAAATGTACTGTCTCCGTCTCTTTCTATTTAGATCTATTAATTTAAATCTTTATTGGGTTTGTTTTCTCGATCTCATTTCGTTTTTTTTTTTTTTTCACTCTTTCCTAATTAAAAAGGATTCTCGGGTATTTCTTCGAGATCCAGCGCATCCCTTTCTGCATTTTGCAGCTTTCTTGTTGTTCATGTGGTTGTATGTCTGTTTTGGGCGTTTTCAGACATGGGGTTTAATGGGAATTTGATAATGAGTTAGCTTGTTGGTAAATTTTGTTAGATGTTCTTTAGTGTTGTTTTATGGGTTCTGGGTTTGTGATTTAATTGGCCAAAGGCACCTAGTGGATGTCTTGGTGATGGCTTTTTGCGTTCCTTTTTGTTTATACGTCCCTTTTTTCCCTTCATTGTTTGCGCAAGACTTTTGCATGGTTACGGCCAATGAACTGTTGGTGGATGGCTTCCCAGTGCTTGTGATGGATGAAGGTGGTGATACATTAACTTGGATTAGTAACAAAAATGAATTGTTTCTAACGCTTATGCATACTTGGGGAAGGTTTAGCAATTCTTTTTTTTTTTGGGAGGGGGATGTATTATAGTATCTATCAACGTCTGTGTTTACACTTCATTTACGACATCCGGAACTTGCATTTGTTGGGCTTTTCTATTAAGTTTTCTTCCCTTTTATATTTTTTATTGCATGTAACTGCTAATATCCTTTGTACCAGCATCTATACTAGCAATTTTGTATGTATTGTAATAGCAGTTTTGCTCTCATGGTCCATGTTTAGCCACCATGTGGTTTTGCTGCCTCCTTGTTTTTCATGTTAACCAAATGTTTCTAAGAAAACCCATTTAAGTCTGTAATGTGTGTAAGTGCATTGCTTTGTCAAAAGCTTTTGCAAGCTTTGAAAAGGAAAATGACATTTTGTTTGACATAATTGATACCTCTCAGCTTCAATTTTATGTTTTCATTTGAAGCAAAAATGCCCCCTCCCCCCCAAAAAAATCCCCCAAGCCTCAGGCTCTACTATATAATCTAGGAATCTAAGAGCCATTATTGCCCTTCAAATTTAATTCCCAATAATTGGAATTTTTTCAAGTACTGAAGGTTTTGGGAACATACCAACATAGTTTGGTCAAGTTCAATTTCTATAGTCATTTTGTTTTCTCCTCTAGAAAGAATCAAAGGATACATCCTGTTAAGAAATTTTCTGTATGCCAAGGTTGTGAACAACATGTTCTAATCCAATTTTGCTTTGGTCTATTGTATTGTCTGACCGACCACAGAAATTTCTTGCTCTCAAGGTTTTTGAATGTGGATGTGGCTGATCATTACTGCATAGTGTCTGGTCCTGCATCAACATTAGAAAGAGACATCCAAAATTGTGTCTGCTGCTGTATTTTACTGTACTGGGCTCTTTTTTCACTGAAAAATCCCTGCTGTAAAGTTGAAGTCTATGTTTTAATTTAGACTTTGCTTTCACTAGGTAGATGAGCAGGGTGATGTATAGCAATGATTCAGAAATGTAGGCCATAGCACCTAGCAAGTTCTGCTTATTATCTGGTATGCTCTGTTGTTCTTCATCATAGCTAGGGGCTGTTAAACTTTTCTGAGCTAAAAGTTTGGTGATATAGTGTTTGATGCATAAAATCCATGATCTTTGTTTCATTTGTAAGCCAATTGCTCCATTAAATATGACTGAATATAGATTTACATTGCTGCCTTTCTTGGTAGGGTAGAATGCAAGGACTGATATAGGATGCTTTGTGCTTTTAGACTGACATTGTTGTTATATCTAGGTTCAATGAATTTGGTGATAATGGTGGCCCTGCTGCAAAGGAGTTGGTGGGCAAGCTTGCTGTTCTGAAGAAACATATCTCCTCTCAGTTGGGGGTAGAGATTCCAGATATTGATGTAAGGCTTTTGTCCCTTGAGTTATTGCTTTAATTGCTTGCATGGAGCAAGGATTTTGCAATTCTCATGTTGCTATGATGCTTGTTTTCTGATTGAGAATTATTTTGGACAGGCTAGACATTTGGTTGCGAGTATCATTGTTCTGAAGGGTCTTGGAGGCCTTCTGTTCATATTTGGCAATCTGTTTGGTGCTTACCTACTGGTTTGGGGTTTCTTTTCCTTTGGTGCTTTTTCTGTGTTGGATTGCTTTTAGAACATCATGAACTCCCCCTGGCTTCTAGCAGCCATTTCAGATTTAGATTATTGCTGACAAAATCAACTTTTTCCATTTGTTTGCTGTAGGTTTTCTACTTGATTGTTGCCTCTCCACTTTTGTATGACTTCTATAACTATGATCAACATGAGCCGGAGTACCACACCCTCTTAAACGAATTCCTGCTGGTAGATTTGTATTCATGTCTTAAAGTGTTGCTCATCTTTTTTTTCACATCAACACACAGAAGTCTTATTTCATTGGTTTTGGGAATGTTTGACAGAGTGTTGCACTACTGGGTTCGCTGCTTTACTTTATAGGGATGAAGAACTTGATTCCAAGGAGACAACACAAAAAGAAGGTGCCCAAGGCAAAATCAAGTTGAGTGTATGAAAGAGCATGGAAGTCAGAATTACCCTTGCAGGTTTTCCTACAGGATATAAAGTGGCAACACGTGTTATAATTGTCTGTCTTTCAAGCAATCTGATACCCAAATTGGTTTCTCTCTTCTCCTGGGTTTGTTTCATTGGTAGTCCCTGTTTATGGAGCAAGACATCGACATTTTCAAAGACTAGAACAGGCTTAGCTGGTATGTCTGATTTTGTGTAATGGCATTGGTACGTGAGCTGGACTAGGATAATGAAATTGTGTATCTTCTGGTTCCATTAAAGTTTAAGAACACGTGGAGTTTTTTTTTTTTCTAATTAATATTTCATACATCAACCTTGAAATGGTGGAATGGGAGGAATTGAACAAACCTATTCACTTTTAGATGTGTTCTGGGATCTCTTGGGGGGTTACTGTTGCTGTTTGAGCCCATACTGCCCCACTACATGCTATGCATTACCATTTATATCTGGTTTTAAGACGCAAAAGAAAGAATTGCACGCTTGGTTGAAAGATTGAAATATATCTGCCCAGCAGTTGCATGATACCAGTTTTATTTGCTGCCTTTACGGACTTATACCTTCATGGTTACCGGAATCGTTATATTGATCAATTGGGTTTACTTGAAAAGTTTCTCAAATCTGTAGTATGTGAATCTGACTGTTCGAGGTTGGATTTTACTTACGCTTGAAATCCAGAATTAATTGCGTCACGGTTGGTTAATTTCATTAAACGAAAGAGAAATTTATTTGAATTAATAGTTTCTGAATAATTTATAAATTATAATTTAAAGAAAAATTAAATAAAAATAATGACAGATAATATTAAATTTTAATATATTAGTTTAATAATTGATATATTGGTAATTTTTTTATTAAAAAAATTTAAAATCGCTAGCACTAAAAAAAAAAAAAAACAGAAAGTCAAAATAATGACTATTTCCGTTACAGCGAAGTTGCATATAATCATGCTTACAAACGGCATGTTTCTCCAACGGCATCCTTTTCAAGGAAAGCATAGACAAAGAATGGATATAAATTTGGTTTCCTCCTCACAAGCAAATTATTAATTAAAAAAAAAAAAGAAAGAAAAAGGGAGGAAAGCCCAATGGGTTGGAATTGGATGATCCGAGTTCCGGAATGCCGCCCGCCCCACTCTATGTCTAGTTCTCGGGTAACCCGACCCAATTAGATTGTTACCGTTATTTGTTTGTTGCCCACCAAACAAGAAGAAACGGAAGAAAGCAAAGCGAGATGCGCAACACAGGATTGGAAACCCTGGAAGTGGGGCGGATTGGAAAAAAAATAAAAATGCGGCTAAACAGGTTTTTTCTTTCCTTCTCTTTTTTCTTTTTCTTTTTCTTTTTTGTGTGGGGGGGGGGAGGGGCTGGAATTGCAGGATTACTTGAAAACGGCGGTCTCCTCGCAACTCGTCGCCGAACGAGGTTCTAACTTAGTCGTCATCAATCCTGGTACATACTCCTCTATTTCCCTCTCACTTAAAACTCTATTTCCTGCTGCATCTTTATTAATTTAAAAAAAAAAATTTAGAAAGAGAAAGGAACGAAAGTGATTTTGTCTTTTTTTTTTTTGTTATTCTTCGTTTTTTAATTAACAAAAAAAAAAAGAGGTTCTGCAAATACCTGTTTATAGAGGCAGTAATCTGAGCCTAGAAATTTAGATCTGTTACAGAAAAACAGACATAAGAGAGCAACTTGGTGAGGAATGCTTAAAATTCCTCATAGAGTTAGTAATTGCTGCTTGGTTATTGGCTAACCATTGTCCTTACTCAGATCTGTTGAACTTATTCTGCAGACAGGGCGTGTTGATGGATACAATCCTTGGAGTGGCAGAAACGACATGCCAGTTTTTTCCTTTTTATATCCTGCGTGCCTATTGCTCTGGTTGTCTGATTCCTACTTTACTAGCCTTAATTTTTCTAAGTAGTTTCAGTGGGGGAACAAGGCGTTGCACCTTCCTATTGCAAACTTATGTTATGCCACTTTGGATTTATCTTGTATGGTAATATATGCAAATTTCCCACGCAGAAAGGTCGGCAAATGAAGTTCTTGTTGGCGAGTCTCTGGAGAAGCATTATGGTTCTGGTTTGAAAGTGCTGAGTGGACCTTGACGTAAATTGAGAGGATTCATTTGTGGTGAGGATGCACTGTGCATATCCCTAACAGGGCCATATTGCTCATGCTGGCCTATCCTCGCAGAGGTCATTTAAATGTTTCACAAAATTTATCCTCTACTGCAGGTATGATCCTTGTATGATAATGTCCCCTACACATGAGAAACAGACGGTGATATTGATTTCATGTATGCTATTCTTCTTTTAGATGGAAAAAAAAAAAGAAGAAGAAAAAAACAAAAAAGAAGGCCACTTTCCTCTTACCATGTAACAGACATGCTGTTTGGCGAGATTGCCTCCATTTTGTTTGGATAATTTAAGGTTGAGGCCTTGTCAGAAATTTAATGCTACTGATGGGGAAAATGTAATGTGATTTTGATGCTTTGGCGTGGTACCATCCCACTGTGCTTTAAGCGAACACAGAAAGAAAAATGAAAATGGAAAATTATATTGATAAGATGGGAAGATATTCTATGGTTGTTTATGACTACTTTGTTATTTCATAAGTGCTTAAGGACCCATGTGCTATATGGGATTGGATTCGGATGGAGAAACTGAACATCTCTCATTCTGAAAGAAATGTGTATTCTGCTTTCCAGTTTTACCATAGATGTTGATAAATTTATGGTTGATGCCTCATCAGGAATTCCATGATACTGATAGGAAGCACTTGATGGCATTTTCTGATGCTTTAGTTTACTGCTATCCCAGTGTGTATTAAGGAAACACACACACAAAAAAAAAGACGAACAAAAAAGGGAAATTGTATTTGTGATTTAAGGATTTATTATTTAATTGTTCATGACAACTTCATTATTGCACAGGTTCTTGAGGATCTGCATGCTATTTAGGATTGGATTTTGATTGAGAAACTGCATATCCATTATTCTGAAAGAAACATGTATTCTGCCATCCTTCATTTTGCTAGAAACGTTTGATAGCTGCAGTAATGATATGTTGACAGTTGCTTTGCATAGATTTTAATTTCAGCGTCTTTGACAAACCTTAATAGTAGTGTGTTCTTTGACCGTTATTCATTAAGCAAACTTAATGAATCAAAGTTTAGAAACAAGCTTCTCGTTGACCAATCCCAGCATGGAACACAAGTCTGGGGACAAGCTCTTCCCATTTCCTTATAAACGGTGCCATCCCAATTCCTTGATGCCAACTCTTTGCTGAGGCTCGTCACAGCCTCTGCCAAGCTAACTTGGCCATTGTGGACTGCATCAACAATTCCCATTCGCACCATATCAGATCCAAGCCAATCTTGGCCTGAAGCAGTGCTGCAAAGTAATCGTGCAAAGTGAGTGACACGTCGATCTCGCCCATGTGCAGCACACCCCTGTTGCTCCTCATTAGGATGTAATTGTGGCTCAGAGCCTGCAGCATCCTGGTGGTGATGGTGTGGGCTTAGATGGATGTGACAGTTGGCATTGGTAGAGAGTTAAGCTCCATGACCACTGGTTTTAACAAGTCCACCATGTGATAGAGCTGGTGGAGAGACTCCAACTCAGAGCTGGCAGCCTTGGCCCAGCCGAGATTGAAGCAAATGGAGAAGAACTTGCCAGTTGAAGTAGTCACAAGGACTGAGCCTCGGGTGTAATGGGACTTTAACTTTGCAGAGGGTGGAGAGTATGGAGCTGATGAGAGGAGAGTTCAGGCAGGGCTCGTGGTTAAGGTTCAAATGAAGATGGCACCGCACTTCTCTAGCATACACATGATGGTTTTTGAGGCGGTCGGTGGATGGATAGATAAGATACTAGTAGTTTTATGCCAAGACAGTTTAAAGGATCATAAAAGTGCCACCTAATTGTGGCCTACATTTTACAAAGCCATTGACACTACTTCACAGTGAAGACATAACATATTCTTGGTGTTGCAGAGGAGCGGCTTACCAAAATGGAGTCACGTAAGTAATATGACTTTTCATCATTTTGTCCATTTTCTTCCAACCTTCCCTCTCTTTTGAAACGACAGTTTTGATGGTCACATCCCACAAACAAGAATCCGAAGCTGATAACTAATAGCAATCTTAATGGGGGGGAACCACTCTTGAAGCTAGTCAGATAAGGATGGCCTTTGTTGGCTGAAAGGTGCGGCTATACGACAGGTCACTGAATTAAGTATAGGAGTGTCTCACTTGCTAATGAGAGAAGTTCCTCTAACTTCATGATAACCCACTTGCTAATGAGAGAAGTTCCTCTAACTTGTATCTTATTATTCCCTGTTCAAATTCTCCGTGTATAAGGGGGAAAGCTTGATTCTGTTGCTGGCTTGCTTGCTAATTTTTCCTTCTTATGAGGATGGCATGCCACCTGGATCTCACGAGATGAAGCTTAACTACTGGAAATCATTAGATTTATTCTCGTCTGGAAAGTTGTTTTGCTGAGCAGACTATATGATATTGACCTTTCTTTCAAACGGATACCTCCCATTGGGTCTATTCTACACAATGCTCTTAGTTCTGGGTGTTCATCTGCTTCCAACTCCTTGCATGCATGCTAGAAAGAAATTCAAATGTTCTTGCTATGCACAAGCCTTCTTACGATGAACTAAGTTTTGCATAATGATTTTAGATTTCATGACTATATGTATATGATATGTTGGAGGATGCATGAAAAATTCAACATTCCAGAAGAGCAACATATCAGAGAGTTTATTTCCTGGGATTCGTGTTGGATTACCTGTGCAGAGTAATCCAGTTTTTCCTTCTAAGCCAAAGAAAGAAGTGAAGGTTGATCCTGCAGAAGCTATCAGTAGTAGCAATCTTTCAACAAGTAGACTCGCATACCTCTTTCACTGTCTTGCATTGAACTTGAGTTTTATCCTTAAATTGTGCTCTATTCGAGATGCTTGCATCCATAGAGAACCAATGCGTACATGCTAACTTGCTAAGTTCCCAAAAGGGTTATAGCAACTTTAACGTGAAACAATATTTAGTACATGCTAACTTGCTGCTGATGTGCTCCTTTCGGGCGTTTAGCTATTTTGAATCGGAAACAGAATTCAAAAAGTGGTCATTAGGAACTCATATGTATATCATTTGCCAGCTCAAACACCTTGTGCTTATTCTCGAAAATGATATCGATATAATCATTAAACATCTTATAGTCTCGCCCGTTTTCAATTTCAAATGATATCAAAATATCATTAAACATCATATTTCTGCTGTTTAAAAACTTATCAAAATGGTTGATCCAGGACATCCAAGAAAACCCAGCTTGAGCAAAGCACGCCGTTGTTGTATGCAGGAAACTACACAACTTGAACAAACTCACAATTACTGTTATCAATGACAAATTATTGTTATCGCCACCGAATTAGTAAAATTCCAATATTTTGGCAACAAATAATTATTGATGAAAAATGTTTGTGGAACCATAATTACCAACGAGAAATTTATTTCAATTTTTAGCGCAAACAAATCAAAAGCATAAGTATATTTTTCAACATCTTATTATTATTGTTATTATTATTACTATAAGTTCCTCATTTACCAACCCTCCTTTCGGCTTAAATCAAAGCTTAGGAATAAGTTCCTCATTGACCAACCCCAGCACGGCACACAGGCCTGGATACAAGCTCTTCCTGATTTCCTTATAAACGGCGCCGTCCCACTTCCTCGACGCCAACTGCTCGCCCAGGCGCATCGCAGCCTCCGCCAAGCTCCCTTCGCTATTGTGCGCCGCCTCGACAATCCCCATCTTCACCGCCTCCTGGCCCCTCACCTTGACGCCTTTCAACAGCACGTCGCGCCGCGCCGAAGCCGAGCCGACCTTGGCACCGAAAAGAGCAGCAAAGTAATCGGGCAGAGTGAGCGAGACGTCGACCTCGCTCATGTACAGCACGCCCTTATCGCTCCTCATGAGGACGTAGTCGTGGCTCATTGCCAGCACCAGTCCTCCGGCGGCGGCGTGGCCCTGTAGAGCGGCGATTGTGGGCATGGGGAGCGAGATCAGCTCGGCGACGACCTGCTTCAGTAAGTCCACCATGCGAACGAGCCGCTGGACGGAATCCGCGGGGGAGCCGGCGGCTTTGGCCCACGCGAGATCGAATCCATTGGAGAAAAACTTTCCAGTTGAAGTGGTGACGAGAACGGAGCCGCGGGTGGCCTGGGACTTGGCCTCGCGGAGGGCGGAGAGGATGGAGGCGATCAGAGTAGGGTTCAGACGGTGCTCGTCGTCGCCGGTTAGAGTTAGAATGAAGATGGCTCCGCGCTTCTCTAGCGTACACATGGTGGCGGTTTTGGCCGGGATGATGGATAGGAGTATTAATAATTAGTCGTTTGCCTTGACAATTGGGATGAGCGCGCGCACCTACGGGTCGCTGCCCTTTCAGAGGAGCATTGGATGTGTTTATAACAAAGATAAATAGCTAGGGACGACTTGAGAGATTGAAGACGAGCTAGGGACGACTTGAGAGATTGAAGACGACTAAGAAAATTTTCAAGTGTTTGGCTGCCTGCCACAGCCAATAAAGCTTCCAAAATATTTTCATGAATGTCATCAAATTACCAGTTTATATTTATTAAGAACTTAGACTGCATAACACACCGCTCATTTCTTGATTTATTTATTATTATTTTTAATTTAATAATTTTTTTTAACTATATTATGTTAGCTATGTACACCCATTATTTATAATTAATTTTTTTTCCTATCCATCAAAAGGCTTGAAATTAGATTGTTGTGTTTTTTGGTCCATTGGGAGGCTTGGATTTTGGATTATTAAATACGCTCCGAAAGTCTATAAAAAGAAAAACGTTCCAAAAGAAAGAGTGGGCAATTAGCTTAGTATCGTTTTACCCAGTCCTCTTATAAATTCTCACAATCCCCCTTTGCGATAAATGTTTCCCTTTTTTTTCTTTTTTCTTCTTTTTTTTTTAAATGAATTTTGATGTGGCTTTAAGTCATTTTGTATTGAAATTTGGTTGTTCACCGAAAAAAAAAAAAAGAAATCATTTGTTTACTTAAAATGTTCTTAAAAAATCAATAAACTACATTTCACTAAAATTGAAATCATTTCAAAATTAAAATCTTTAAATCTGAGTCTTACTAGATACTATCAAAATTATATATATTCATATTTATTCACAATTTTACATTAGTTTTCTACAATATGCACCTAATCATTTCCATTATACATCTAATCACTTATATATATTTTTTTGCTTGGTAGGCAGTTGAGATCTTTTTCATATTATTATTATTATTATTTTGACCACGAGGATGAAATTATGGAGATTGAAGCACAATGGTTGTCAAAATTCTTAATGTTTCTTTGACAGTAATTTCTTAACACAGCTTCGGGCAATTGGATAATTGATTGATTGAAATGCGTACGTAGGCTTGCCTAGAAAGAGAAAAGAGAGATGGGCCTGGGTGCATTCATGTTTGAGAGGCGGCGACGTCCACGGCCTTGCTCGGCCCCGAATTATTAGCGACTTTGGAGAAATTATGTGATTTTTCTGTGTAATTCTGAAATTATTCTCTCCGCATATTTTTGTTTCATGACTACTGAGATTTTAATTTGACCGGTAATTTCGTTCGGTCTTTGTTTTTTTTCCCTATTTAGTTGTTTTTTCGATGACACAAGGACTCGTTTTAGTGAGCTTATTTTTTCTTTCCATCTCAAATTCTATAGAGTAGTGAGTATTGTTTTCCAACAACAATAGTCCTACTTTTTAACCTTTTAAGTTTTTTTTTTTTTTTCTGGGTCAAATTTAAGTTTAAAGATTGTTGAAACCAGTTCTATTTTATTTCTTAATTTATTATTATTATTTTGATAATGGGGGAGGCAGAACGCCAAAAAAGAAAGCAAACTACAAAGCGATTTTTCGAAGTGTATGGACTGACTACATCCTGAGTAAGCAAGCAGTTGTAAAATCCCAAATGAAAGTCGAGGAAACGCGCGGACATCTTGTTCCTGAGAGCAAGCAAAGTTCGTCATACAGTCCACCGCACAATTTGCCTCTCTATAAATGTGGGTGATCCGAACTTACCCAATCTCAACGTAACAAGTCCCTGCATTCCTGGATGAAATTCGTCAACAGGTGAGTAGTTGGAACACCCTTACACAGACTTTCCAAGGCCGTTACCGAATCCACTTCCGAGAAAACATTTCTTGAAGTTACAATACCACGCAAGCTCTAAGCCACGCCAACTTCACCTTTAAGTTTAACCAGCTCATTCAACCATTTTTGGTCCGATTTCCAATGGGTTCAGCCCAGTTCACAAGGTCGAAACCGGGCCAATTGGATTGTCCTTTATGTCAAAGCGTTGCCACATCCAGAAAAGATGCAGAATATTCCCTGTCAAGCTTATATTTTTCCGCGTAGCTTTAATTGTCCGCTCGTCTAGAACTGATTCAAATTTGTCCATACACAGTTTTCCGGACTGTCAAAATTTGGACCAAGAAATTTGCTGCTCCTCAGTGTTTCGAGAATTCGATAGATTTATCCCACCTAATGCCAAGATTGGTGTAGATGGTTCTGTCCAAATTTCCAAAACTGCAGTAAATTAAGTTCAGGCTCACCAATAACATAAACTGTCAAGACTAAGCCTGCCATTGATTGATTCTCCTCACAAATGGTGTCTTGCCTTAAATCTAATGTTTGCTTATTCAGCTTGGGTGATCGGTCCATTTGCACCCCGAATTTGACATATTCTCGATTGGAATTGGTCCCATGTTCATTTTAGCAAATGGGTCGTTCTCATCGACAAATGGTATCCGGCCCGTCTTTTGTAATTTTTTGTTGTCTCCACCAACGTTCTTAAGCAAGCGATCAACAAAAGGCCGAATACCGATAGCCACACGCTTTGGGCCACCGGTCTCCATCAATGTTCGGCAAAGGAAAGGCCTACAATTGATCACGTAAAAATATCGTATTTACAGGAACCATGTCTTGTGTTGTGACTTTCTTTCTGATTGGAGCAATTTTTTTGTGGGTCAAAAACTGGCAGTGGTGACGTGCGAGAGGAGATTGCAAAAGAGACGTGCCCACGGAATTTTGAGTCAGTTGGTCTGGACAAACGGAGAGAGAAAACGAGTGGCTGTCTTACGAAGGGGTTAGTCAGAAGCCAACTCAGCATTTTTGACCGTGACTTTAAGATCCAAGGGTTGCTTTCATTTTGGGTTTGGAATTTGCATTGCACCCTTTCCATTCAATTCTTCTCTGTCTCGACTCAGAGCTCGCCCCACTCTATGAAATCAGCCCTTGTTTAAGGGACCTAACAATGCAGCGATAGGACACACTTGGGCCTAAAATTTTTAGGGATTGGAAGGTTGCCCCATCGAGATATTATTGGAACAAAAAATTGAAATGAAGGATTATAGAAAAACGAGTGGACCAAGATATTAATGCAACTGAATACTATAATTATTTTGTTTGGTTCACAATTGTCTATTTTTAAAGATAAAATTTCTCGCTTGTTTGAATTTTTTTAATTAGAAAAAAAAAAGTATGTTCTGTTATATAATTTCATTTCTGCATATAAAGGATGGAATATAATTATTTTTTTAGTCACAAAAATTATTGTCAGTCCAATGAATTATGTTTTATATTGTTATCAATACAACAATTATCATTTCAATTGTAATGAGAATTTTCATTAAATATATATATATATATATATATATATTAGATTTGTCTTCTAAATATAATGGAAGCGATTCAAAAACAGAGCTCGAAAATCCAAATAGCTTACATATTATTATTATCCTAACCAACGAATCCACAAAGAAGTCCAAATAGCACCCATCAAAATCAATATGGTCAAAGAAGCAACGGCATTGATTTCCTTTTCTTTAAGAGAAGAAAGGAAAAAAAAACAAAAGGGGTTAAAGGCTGAAAAGGGAAATCTTATTATGAGTTTTTGAAGCCGGAGCGAGCCGTAACTGACCCGTGTGCCGCTGCCAGCTCATTCAGACATTTTGAGTTTTAATCTTTGACTCTGTCCTTGCTTTTTTAAGAAACCTTTTTTATTTTGGAGAAGAAAAGAATGGCTGCCACCTGTATCTTTGACGTGCACACGCGCACCACAGGAACCCTGACCCCTTCCTATATTTATACGGCCACCCCCAACTGGCGCACTCTATCATTGTTCTTCGCATCGCATTTACCAAAATTAAGGAAAATAAAAAAAGAAAGAAACGTAATTCCGAAAATCCTCTCTCTCTCTCTCTCTCTCTCTCTCTCTCTCTCTCTCTCTCTGTGGTTGACGTTTTTACCGTGAAAATTAGCAACGCATGGCGGACACGGCCAGGAACGGTAATAGAAGCATCGGCGCGGCGGTGATACAGGGGCGGCGGCAGCAGCAGCCGAGCCGACTGCAGCGGCGTAGACCGGCTTCCTTGCAGATCTCTCCGGCATGTGCCGGGCCTTCCTCCTGGAACGCCGCGATTCCTCTTCTCTCTCCGCTCGACGCGTCACCGACCGCGGTGGAGATGAAGCTTCGCCGCGAGGAAATTCCTCCTCCTCCTCAGCGGAATCAGGAGGCGGAGAAACCTCTGGTGTTCAAGAAATGGCAGCATCCGGCGGCGCCTTTCTGTTACGAGGCGGCTCCGATTGCGCCGTCGTTTTTCATTCCGGCGTAGATGATATAACTAATTTAGCAGCCAATAGGTTTCCAACTCTCAACGGCGCCGTTTTTGACAAAATGTATATGCAGCTTTTTTTTTTTGTTATTACAGCGCCCAATTGTCATGTATATTTGAATGCTGACTTTCTTTACTTAACCCCTTTCGGGCCGGGTTTTGCATCTCAATACCGGTTTTCAGATTTAATAAAATAAAATGATTTAAGTTTGAGACGTTGCTATTAATTAAATTCCTCTTTCGCCCTCATTATTAGGCCTTTTCTAATGTTGAATTTCAGTTTTGATTCTGCAGAGGAACTTGGGTCTCTGAGATTGAATTAGTCCACCGTGTTTAACGCTTTCACATGTTTAATTGCTTAGTTAGGTTTCTTTCTTTCTTTCTTTCCTCTTTTTTTTTTTTTTTTTTCTAATTTATGTTCTTGATGCATAATCTCAACCAACGAAAAAGATAAAACAGGGAAAGAAAGGAAAAAGCCAAACAGGAGATAATTATCTTATGGTGTCTTTGGCCCCATTTTCGAGTGGTGCAGTATCGTCATGTGATTTCCATCCATCCTGAGGCAATTTCACATGACACTCGAGACAAGTGCACATGGTTGGAGTGTAGTTGGCATTTACGCAATGGTTGGCTACTTAGCCCTACTTTTTTTTTTCTTTTCTTTTTTTTTTTCCAAATTATGAATATAATCTTAATACTTACTGAGTGCAAGTCAATAAAATCACGGGAGCATTACAAACATTGTTATTAGCAATTTTTTTTTTTGTTTAAATTGTATATTAGTAATAAGTGGTGCAGAATTAATTAGTGTTTATCCATAAACTCCGGATAACTTTATCATTACCATGAAGATCTCCCCTTGTAGATGAGAATGGGAAATTCAATTCAGAGTCACTGCGTCTCCCAATTCATCTACAGTATGAATAATTTAGGATAATGAAGGAATCCTGAAGGATAAAGCGGTCTCTGGGGTTTTGCATTTTAATAAATGTTAAATCGCATCGAATGATTGTTGACTGATTGTATTCAATCATAGGGCAAAATGGTGATTAGCATCGTGGGGGCCGATTTATTCTAACCAACGCACTTGACATTGTTCCCAATAATCTGAATTCCGCCCATGTATCGAAGTAAGCCGGCGTTAGAGCAAAGAAAAATAAAATAGTTAAGGTCCAATAATGGGAAACAAAAGATTATATGTGGGTCTGAATTTTTTTTTTTTTTACAAAAAAAAAGAAAATAGATCATAAGTATATTAATTATCATATTAATATATTAAAATTAAAAATTATCTATTAATATTTTTATAAAAAATTTATCATCTGAATATTATTAATTTAAATAAATTTATTTTATATTTAATTTTTCAAAAATTTAATATTAGATTCTCATTAGACATACTATTTATTATAATAATAATAATAATAACAATAATAATAATAAAGTAACTCAAATAAAATCAGATCAATATGAGTAAAACATGCAAAATCAATAATCAAGTTAGCACCAATAATTGTTATAATACTAACAATATCGGGACCAAGCAATAAACATTGGCACATTCCTTGGCTGGTGAGGAATCAAATCCGTGGCCTGGACACACCTACGTCATGCTATCTACAGCTTGATCTGATCCCATCTTTGAATGGTCAAAAGAGTATACATATTGTTCCCTAAGAATATCACGCTTTCCGCTTGCATCCGAATGGCCACTATATTTTCTGGGTCTCAGTCGCTGTTATTTTGTGAGAAAAAAGGAGGTGGTCTGGCTCAGCCCATTAATTTTTATGATATTGTTGTTGTTTTATTTTGAATAATTTTAACTCGGTCCAATTTTGTGAAGTGACTAATTGATCAATGATAGAAAAGCTGAAACAAGGAGAGACAGATATTCAAAACAAAGACCCTATCAGCCAATTAGCTATAGGATTTGTTATTGCTTATAAGGGATCGAAATTTTCTATTATATATGTGCTAGCCCATTTTCAATTTACTTGCTAGCCAGTAACGATGGGATGGCGGGGTAAGTGGGCCCTTGATTGTTGGATTTAGATGATCAGTATCGATCGACTTGGCCTATCGAGTTCCCACCCTGTGGATTCCAAGGCATGCACTGTATGACTCTCTGTCAATTTCCCCCCCCCCCTCTCTCTCTCTCTCCCTCTCTCTCTCTTACGGTGGAAGGCATAAAATTCAGAATGGAATTACTATTCCAGTCCTCTTCGGATCAATCCAATGATCTATGCCCGTATCCCCCTTATCAACTGACCAAAACTTCAGCGTCCAAAAGGGTTGTTTCCTTTTCCTCGTTCATGATTTCTTGAACACAGAATTTTTTTTTTTCCTTTCCTTTTAAGCTCACTGCACCATTACTTCAAATTGTATCAACTTAAGCATGCTTCGATTCTGGGCCTGAGTGGTAATTTAATGATTGTTCGAGTGCTTGTTGAGATTATTTACACCACTCCCTCAGTAAAGAGATACCAATCCGATAACATTGGACCAGAAATGTTTGACAAAACTAACCCCTTTTTAATCTTTTTTGGACAGAGAAAAGGCTATCAATAAAACTTCGATCAACGCCCACAATGTTGACTATTTGGCAAATCTAGAACCGGCAAATTTAAATTAGATTCTAACAATTAGCAGTCTCTGTCAGAAAGACAAGCGAAATCGAACATGTTTTCCTCAATCAGCCCATCATTCACATGAAGAACTAGCTCAGGTTTATAGCTTCCAGAAGTCTCTGGTGTTATTTATGGAATGAATTCGAGATTCCAGGACATGTAATGATTCATCTGAATATTAAGGGCATCGCATCAACTTGATCTTTATATTCTAAATATGAGTTGGAAAATCTATATTCTGATTTGTTGATGTTAGGTAAACCCTATTTGTCACCCCATTTGACTGTGAGGCCAAGAAAATAAAAGATGAGAAAAAAAATTAAGAAGCAATACTTAAGGGAGGAATGTGACAACAACACAAGATGAATGTTAATTGCATTTCACTTAATTTTATGAATAAATAAAAGTAAATGAAAGAAAATTACTTTATTATTTTCTTATATTGTTTAATAAACGTTGTCATGTAATGGTGTTCATAAAAATAATGGGGCAAGAAGTAACCAAAAACACGAGAAAGTGGGATTAAAAATCAGATACACGGGAAATTTATGTAAACAATAAAAAGCCAGTCTACCATTCCTTATTAGGAAAGTACTGTAGAGAATGCTTCTCCTGGGAAATTCAGAAACCAAAACACATGCCTCCAATAGATGTTATATTACACCTACTAAGATTATTATCTGCACCAAATCCATTACTTGCAATTTAATTTATGGAATTATGGGCCATGATCTAGCATAGGACAGGAAACTACGTTGACCCATTATGGAACAAGATCAATCTTTAGGTCACACAATCAGATGGAGCTAAAGAAATGGGTCCAATGCAAGTAGGCCCAAGACAGGGAGATTTTAACCGCAAATCCAACCACAGGGACCCTCTTTTCTATAGCAGGTTGTGTTTCTTGCCCCATTAGTTGCAGCCTGAAAATGCAAGGAGCACACTTATGTGAGCATACATCTGTCAAACCATCATCTGCCAAGAAAATTATATTTCGAATATAATCCAAAAATGATTTTTGAAAGAAAATTGACTTGCAAAGTGAATGGTTGAAAATCATTTCACGATATACAAGGCACTAAGAATGGCTGAAGTTTATGGGGTAAAAAGAACAGAAATTCATGCATGGCAAAAAGGAAGGTCATAAAAGGCAATGTGAGAATTGGAGTACTGCTCGTTTATGAGCAGTACATCGGCCCAAGAGAATGTTCTGGGCCAGGATTTCAAGCTCTTGACCAAAGGCGCAAGTTGGGCTGCGGTTAGCATGAGCTAGCCCATCTAAATTCAAGTTATTCCCTGCTGTCTCTTCAGTCCCCTTTTCCTTTTTTTTTTTGGGCTTTTGCTTTGAAGATCATCTTCTTTCTCTCTTTTTTATCATCTCGGGTCAAAGTCTCCAACCTACTTTGGGTCGAATAGTAGAAAAATCATCCATCAAGAAAGCGACCGTCCCGTTTAGAACAATTCTAACCTCAAAGGCTTACTCATAATCAAAAAAACCAATAAAGACCTTGATTGCCATTGGTCGCAATTTGTTACAACTTTGTTCAACGGCAATTGCTTCTGACTTTAAATACTCAAATTGTCACTCCACAAATTGCGCCAATCGTCTAAGACACTCACTCTATGAAAATAGACTCCTAGATAGTGACCTCTTACTTTTACTTTTGAGAATAACAGCCTTATTCTATATTCTCCACACAAAAGTGACTCCAAGCACAAAAGTACAAGCAAATATGGGGCGGGAAATAGGTGGCATCAACCAAATCTTGGCATTACGTGCTCTTTAATTTCCTCCTCAGCCCATGCATATTCTTCTTTGAGACCTCACCTCGGTGACATGCATGTTTGTTTTTTTCCTTTGAGTGGATCGGTCCAAGGGACCACCGTGATAGTCGCCTGCACTCGAAGCCAAGTCCCATGGGATTGCTGAAGTCCCTGTGCATAGAAAGCTTTTTCGGAGTTGAACTAATTGTCATGATGTTTTGGTTACGAGAATGGATTTTGGACTCACAAATGGTTCGATCTTTTCATTACAAGCCTTTTCTTTTGGAGATTAATTGCTCAAATGTTTAGGTGGATTTAATAAGTCCTCTTAAGTTCTTAAATTTCAGCACTGACTCTTCATCTCCTCTCTTATATAAACTTATTTAAACAGTTCTAAGAAATGAGAATGGAGAAAATTATCGTATTTATCCACTTCAAACTGAAACTTCCATCATTTCTTCTACCAATTAACCTCTCATTAACGACCAAACAAACATCAGTTATGACTAATGACTGGTCTATGGGTGCACACTAACATTTCCAACCTTCATCGGCTTGAAAAAGGGATAAAAGAGACAAAAAGTTTTCTAGAATATGTGATCGGGCGTTATAATTACGTGCTGAGACGTCGTTCTTCTCAATGTACAGAAAGTGGAAGGGAAAAAGAGATGATAGGACCAAAGGCAAAACAAGCATTTGAAATTGATGGGTCGATGCAAAGGCAACACAGAATGATAGGCAAAGTGAAAAGGGCAATCAGATGGTCCTTTCATTTCTTGACCTAGAGGCCCTTGAATTGGTCCTATTGATCACCGAGTCTCTTTCTTGAGGTACAAAAATTCCTATCACAAGAAGTTGAAAAACACCTCCACCAATTTAGTGACGTAATCGAGGGCCTTTCCAATTTCCTGAGCCCCGGAAAAAAAAAGAAGATAAAATCTTAATTATAGAGGGGGAATACTAAGAGTACACAGCAGAAAATGCTGATTTCCATAGCATTGATTCTGCGTCTCTAGATGGGAAGTGAGACCCAAATGGTAGAGACTCACATTTATGTGGCATTATAGAGTTGCTGGTGAGGTAGGTTCATTCAATTTGCTTGTCGGACTCAAATTGAATTCCAAAAACAATTGCAATATGATCGTTTAGATTAATTCCTCAACTCCCAAACTCGGTAATGTCGTTAATCAAAGTTTTGGATTAATTAAGAAATTATATAGAAAGAAAAAAAAAAAAAGCTTCTAGACCTATTACATCAAACTTAGTAGGAAGCTTTTTTGATGTTCACGCGACAATGCACATATCTGTGCTAGAGAATACCAAGACGCCATGCATAATCTAGACAAAGATCTGAGATTTATGGGGTTTTTTTAACTTCCTCTTGTCACTGTGTGATTGTTTCGTGATTGTCTTGTCTAAAGGGTTTCCATCCATGTACATGGTTTTGCCTCTTGTGTAAGCCGTCTTAATATGAAAGCAAGCTACCAACTCCCATTATAGGGTTAACTTTTGACCAACTTTTGCATGTTGGAGCAGAATTTTCCAATTATACACGTCTAACAATAGAATTATATATAGCACTGTGAAGCTGATCCAACATCACAATGAAAGTGACATTAGAATTCAGATATTGGCAATTTTTTTTTTTTTTTTGTAGGTTAACATATCCCATGTTTGAATAGATCACATTGAATATATAAATACGATGTGTTAATCTGAAAGGAGCGGTTAGCACCTAAATCATCTGATAATTTAAAAAATGGCGTAGGTTGATACTTGTGAGCCAGCCGGGCAAATTCTAAACCACTAGCAAAGTTCACCAGCCGACAATGTTCTTCGATTTCTTACCTCCATCTCCTTCCGCCGAAGAAAGTGTCTTTTGGGGAAACTTCCAAAAAAAAAAAAAAAAAGACATATAAAATATGGACGAAGATTGAAAGAGAGAATTTTTTTTCATTTTCTCTGCATCTGGAAGAGGAGTGTGAGAAAAAAAATATTTTCTTTTATCTGGACATTAGTTAAAAATAAGAGGAAAGATAATGACGTGTAATAATGTCAATTTTATCCTTATAATTTGTATTTAATTTTTTCTCATTAACTAAATTTTCGCAGTTACCATTAATTTTTTTATTACTATATCAAAATAACTTAGATATCATTATTTTTAAAATTCAACAAAATGATGCATTAATTTGGGAATGCATAATATACCGTAGATGTTTATATTTTATATTATTGTAATATTTAAAATAATAATGATTACAAAATGTGAAATTGTTCTTTTTTTTTTTTTTTTTCATTGAGGTAAGGGATCACTTTGTTTTCCTCCCCCGAAATGGGAGGAATGGAAAAACCATGAACTAGGAGGAAAATTTTTAAAATTTTTCTACTCTCCCCTAATTAATAAAATATAAAACAAACAACAACAACAATTTACTTTCCTTTTATTTTTCTGCACCCACCATAGTTTTTCAATCTCTCAGACAAAGGGGAGGGTTTGGAACAAGCAAAATAAGTAAGTGAACTACATGCAATCAATTTGAATATACTGTTCTAAATTTAGTAGGAGATCGTATTGAATTCACTTGTTTTTTTTTTTTTTTAATCTGATTAAAGACAAATCAATCTATAAGCAGAAATTCACGAAGAATGTTCTTTTGGTAATTGAGTACAAGTAAAACATTTTGTCAATCAGATATAATATACAATCACTTCTTCCATTAAGCCGGATTTTTATTTAGGTATAGTAATTTATTAGTGGCATCGGCATTGAGATATTTCATTTGACCTTGGGCGCATAACGAATCAGGATGCACGGACAGGTTGTGAAGGAGCCAAATGTTGTGTTAGAAACACAAACACGTATTCGACACGACAAAACATGTCTACGGAAAAGTTAAAAAAAAAAAAATAAATAAATAACATGCCTTGAACACGCATTTACCTCACCACAAAATTCGCTTAAAATATGTTTAGTATATATATATTTGTAATTTTAACGACAAAAATTAAACTTAACTAAAATTCTTATTACACTTATATGTGAAGATCTACATAATGTATTTATTTTTGTAAATAACATAATAATACATATTAAACAATAATATATATATTCTGAATAATAATATTCATTTGGACTTACATTAATAAATTTTATTAAAATTATTAAATTATATATGTATATATTACATAATATATTTAATGAGTAAATAAAATATAAACTCAAGTGTGCACACACACACACACACTCACACACACACACACACATACATGCACATATATAAAACTGTATTTATGTCATATTCGTGTCCTAATCTTTTTAAAATGAACATGTTATAGCGTCTATATCATGCTCTGTATTTGTATTTGTATATCTTAAACAGCGAGTTAATGCACTAAGCTTCTCCCATACGCAAACGAACGGTGTGCATTACGACACGGAATCCCGAAGCAGCAGGCTATTACAGGACAAATCGCCTGCCTTTCTGGCACTTCTTGTCGGAATTCAAATTTTTCCAAAATTTTGAACCGTGGAACGCAGATGGGCCTCAGCCCCCCTGTACTTAGCCAATGCAAATTTCCTGTCCCGTGGCACTGCGCGTGCGATATGTGAAAATCGTGACGCAAAAAGTCAAAACTCCTGCCGGTTTTGGTTTTTGGTAGTTTCGTCTTGCGGTTGACCGGAAAGCAGTGCCCCCATGTCAAACCCCCTTATGTCAGCGACGCGTCGTCGTGGGTTCCTTTCCATCCTCCCAGTCTCTTGGGTGTGGGCCTACCAAAGAGCACAATGTGACTGGAACAGAAACACAGACATGAAAGGCTGAATGCAATTTGATCCCAAAATTCATAAATGCAACGAGTAGGATGATTAACAAACAGAAGAGGAAGATGATAAATTCAATCTATTTAACAGGCAATTACAACACCCAAAAAAATAAAAAAAAAGTACCCGTGCATTTTTCCTAGAAGAAGAAGAAGTTGACCTTGCGTCTTCAATTTAAGGAGGTTTATGATTGATCTTTCTCGCATGAAATGAGTATTACATTAGATGCTTGCGAAACGCAGAATGCTATGGAAGACAACTTCACCGTAAATCAGGTTCACACGAGTTTTTTTCTTTTTTTGTTTTTGATAACAAATTTGGCATATGACTCATCATAACAAAATAATAATAAATTATCCTACTAAAACTATTATTGGGACCGACTTCATTTGAATCTTACCTGGCCACATTCAAGAAGTGCAGCGAATCTCCCATTTTCTTTTCAAAGCAAAATGGTTTCTTTCTCATGCATCTGTTTAAAATCTCTTTTAAGGTTTAGAACTTTAAACTGAATTACCAGCTCCACTGTGCTTCCTCCTACAAAAGAAAGGGTACATTTTGGAGAGCTTCTCCACAATTTCTGCGGCTCCCACCAACGCTTGCAAACACCAAATCATTTACTCCTCCATTTTTTATTTTCCTTTTCTCTGCCGCTCTATTATGCTCACCATGTCTGCCCCTATTATGTCTCCCATGCGCACCCGGTAACTTTCTACATCTCATTCTTTCCTTCTTTTTTTCTCACAAATTCATTAAAAAAGGCCTACTTTGTCACTGGATATTACTGCTCTCTTTGAAGTCCTGAATCTGGAGTATATAACAACTGGAAAGTTCAGATCTTGAAGGGCTTCTTGGGGGCAAGAGGGAGCAGCAATGGTGGCTGAGACTTGGATACTGAGGATGGGTAACCAGGTGAGTAGCAATCTCAAGCACGCACTTCTTCAGCCTTCTTCTCACAAGAAAAAGAACCTCAAAAGGCCAGACCACCACCCCTCCACCAAGGAAAGAGAAACCATTGGTATTCTTTCCTTTGAGGTTGCTACTGTCATGTCCAAAACTGCACACCTCCATAAATCCCTTACAGATTCCGAGATCTCCAAGCTCAAAGCTGAAATCTTGAAATCTGAGGGAGTTAAGAACTTGGTGTCCGGCGATGAGAGTTTTCTTCTCGAGCTTGCTCTGGCAGAGAAACTCGATGACCTTAATAGGGTCGCTATTGTTGTTTCTAGGCTAGGCAAGAAATGTGTGGAGCCTGCTTTGCAGGGTTTTGAGCACGTTTATGCAGATGTAACTGGTGGGGTTATCAATGTGAGGGAATTGGGGTTTTTGGTTAAGGATATGGAGGGAATGGTTAGGAAGATGGAGAGATTTGTAAATGCTACGTCCAATTTGTACAGCGAATTGGAGGTGCTGAGTGAACTGGAACTGGCTACTAAGAAGTTTCAGCATAACCAGCACGAGGAGACATTTAAAGCGTTTGAGCAGAAACTGATTTGGCAGAAGCAGGATGTGAGACACCTTAAGGAGATTTCGCTTTGGAATCAGACTTATGATAAAGTGGTTGAGTTGCTGGCTAGGACCGTGTGCACAATTTATGCTAGGATGTGTGTGGTGTTTGGGGAATCTGTGTCATTAAGGGATAGATTTGGAGGGGTCGGTGGACTTTTTTCTTCCATTTCTATAAAGGATGAGCATAAGGAGGTCTTGGGACAGATTGATGATGGTCATCATTTGCAATTGAATTCACTGCCATTGAGAAGGGTTGTTAGCAAGAGAAGTGGTAATGGACATCAATCGGGACCAATTGAGAGAGTCATGGAGGATGAAAGGGAGACTGGTATTAAGCCCCGGATTGACTCACGCAGAGGTGAAGTTGCCATCTTTCAAGCTGAAGATGTCATTTTTCCATGTGGGACCAGTCCGGGAAGGCTTTTCATGGGTTGCCTTAGTTTAACCAGTTCTGCCTCAAAGGATGATGAAGATGATGATGATGGCGGCAATAGTACTGTTGTTGATAATCAGGATCGAAGTGGCCAAATTTCTGGTTGCTGTGTTGGTGGCAACAGTGGTTTTAAGAGAGACCATCCAAGCCATTCAGGTTCTTCTAACTGGCCCCAGATTGGTCTCTCCTTTAGTGGAGATCAAAGACGAGCCAGGTGTAATGTGATGAGCAGCAAGCTCTTTGGTCCGAAAAGTAGGATAACTCTGTATGCTTCTCCAACTACTTTGGGAGGTTCTGCACTGGCCCTACATTATGCAAATGTCATAATTGTTATAGAGAAACTGCTTCGCTATCCTCATTTAGTTGGTGAGGAAGCTAGGGATGATCTTTACCAGATGCTGCCAACAAGCTTAAGGATGTCTCTGAAGACTAATCTCAAGTCGTATGTAAAAAATCTGGCTATCTATGATGCTCCGCTTGCTCATGATTGGAAAGAAAATCTTGACGGTATACTGAACTGGCTTGCTCCACTGGCACATAACATGATCAGGTGGCAGAGTGAACGTAGCTTTGAGCAGCATCAGATTGTATCGAGGACAAATGTTCTTCTACTTCAGACATTGTATTTTGCAGACAGGGAAAAGGCAGAGGCAGCTATTTGTGAGCTACTTGTTGGGTTGAATTACATATGCCGCTATGAACACCAGCAAAATGCATTGCTGGACTGTGCCAGTAGTTTTGATTTTGAAGATTGCATGCAGTGGCAGTTGCAGTGCAGGTCTTTCAATCTTAGTTAAATTGCTTCATTGAATTTGAGTGTCTGAACAACTTTGTAAAGTGCAGTGGTTGACTCCTGATAGTAGTAGGAATACACCAAAGACAGTCCAACTGGAACATTCTCTGAACTTTCCAGGCCTACCACTTATTTTCTTGACAACCTGAACAATCAGTGTATTGAGTAGCCAGGTATTTGTAAGTATTTTATATTTTAAGTACATAAAGTTGATTTTTTCAAGGAGAAAAGCTAACTTTTCTGTGCAATGTGCATTTATTTTTGTTTACATTCGGCTTTTTGCAATTGTGACTTTCTGATTGAATCTCTGAACATAAAAATCTTTTTATTTATCAGAATGCATAACAAATTGCTCAAGAAGGTCATTAGAAATCCACTTGTATGAGCTAGATATGAACTTCTTAGAGAATGTTTGCACATTGTTCGCCTCCACTTACCTCTCGTGCAGTGCTTCTCTTGGGTAGAAAAGAAGCATTTTATGACCATTTCATCAATTAGCGATAGCATTGAAAGCATTTTAAGCAAATTGTAGTAACATACCCTTGCACAATATATAAGGGGCACGGCCAAAACTAATATGTTTTGGTCTGAGTTAGCCTGCACTGTATTCTTCAGAAGTGTTTATCAGCACTGGACCTCGGTACTATTGCAGTTGAGTTCTAGGATGCATGATATTTCAAAGTTAAAATCCCTACAAGTGAGTGCCCATCAATGAATAAAAACTTGATTGTGGGATCTAAGGGACTCTTTATGTCAAAATGTTAGATACTTGAAGATCATGTAGTTGAGTCTGCTTTCTGTTCTCTTAGCTTTTCTTCACTGTGACTCATATTCTATTTTGTGGCGCGAAGACAGGACGAAACTTAGAAGTTCGACATGGGTTCACAGACCCAGAAAACAGTTTCATTGTATGAACAAGCTAAATGTCTTAGATGCATTCTGAAACACAGGTTGTAATGTAACCAAAACATATGCATTTCCTCTATCTCGATGTATTGCGACATTTCTTGTGGTTCTAGCTCGGTATTCTGCCTATACTACACTGTTCCAAATACAAGCGGGGCATTCTGCTTTATGATCAGCACCTTGATTTGCAATGTATTAGTTTAAACTAGTCAAAAGTTGGCTTCATTGTAGAAGAAACGTACTCTTGCATCTTGGATTGCTCATTTTGGTGTTTGAAGGACGAAAGGTTCCAACCCATATAAGACAGCTGGTCAATCTGTTCGGATTCTCACTCTAAATTAGCAAGCTAGACGCCTATTTGAATATTTTCAAACACCGAAAGCAGTTGACATGCATGTGGCATTTAACAGGTTACAGGTGGTAGAAGAGCGCATTGAAGTATGATATTTAAAGAGTTTCTTTAATTTCCTTTGATGTGCAGTTAAATGCATCAAAAGAAAAAAAAAAAAAACCCAAAGAATACATCTGCCTCTCGGAGTTTTATGCCATTAATTTTAGAGGATGCGGTCCTGAGAACTCCACTGTTGCGTTTATATTTTCCTGTAGACTAGCAACTTATAAATTGACTCACATGATCAAGCTGGGACTGTCAGAGTCATGATTTGTAAGTTCCCAATGTCTTTAGGGTCACGTTGATGAGGACTGGGTGGAGGATCTGCCACATTTAGGTGAACATACTTTCGGGTGTACAAATTCTGGAGAAACCCTCGTAGACTGAAGCACCTATATGGTCGAATCTTTAATGCACTACGGCTGAAGCTTGTAGGACTCTAGCCTGTCAAGTAGGGCACTCTTCGCGTTGGTTCCTCTAACATGATAGGTTGTTCTTTTTCTATAAACAAAATCTTTGCATTCTTTTCCAATGTACCAGCAAATTATATATATATATATATATATATATATATATATATATATATATATATATATATATATATATATATATAAACAATGAATGGGGCCAATGAACAAGTTTTGCTCCCTCTTTCTCTTTCTTTTTTTTTTTTTTTCTCTTTCTCGTTTAATATAATTTATCCTGATACGACATTTAATATTATCAGTATAACACAATATAATCTTATAAAACAATATGTTCAAAATTGATGCGCTCTTAAAAAACATTATTAGGTAGACATGATTTGCTATGTAACATTAAAATAAACTAATTTATTTTTTGTTTTTTAATTTTATATTCTGGGCCTCTATTATGGGCCGTATTAAGAAAATCAATTTAAGAAGGCTCGTTTTAACTCAGCAAAAATTGGGCTTTTACTTGACCTTTTAGAAGCCCAATTTCATTACCAACAAAAGAGGAGTCTCCTTTCACGAGCCCAAACCAAAAAAAAAAAAAAAGTAAAAAGGAAAAAAATAGAGGAGCCTCTTCATTTCTCTGTTTCCAAACAAGATTCAAAGCGAGGCACGAGCACAATTCGAATCCATTTTTCCTCCGCTTTCTCGTCGCCCAAACACCTTTGCGGGAAGCAGAGCCCTTGACGAACAGAGCCAAGAACGTGATTGTTCCTCTAAACCATGAGTTACAGAAGGTTTGCCACCAACGTATCTTCGCCGACGCAATTTTGTGTCTCGGCTGGAATGATCGGTTTCTAGGGCTTGAATTGATATTTGCTTATTGCTTTTTCTGCTTTTTTTTTTTTTTGGCTGAAATGCGTTAATTTTTTGTGATTAATGGATCGCAGAACATAGAATCTTAGGTTTATTTTCTCAAATTTCCCTTTCTTGTGGGGAAATTGCGACTATTTTTATCGGCAAGTGTTTGCCATCAACCAGTCATTGTGGCCAGTGAAGCTGAGTAATGCTCCTTTAATTTGGTGTTTTGGATGTGTTGCATCGCGTTTAATTGAGATTTGTTACATTTTTTCATTTTTTTTGTTTAATTCTTTTTAGTTTAGACCGTATTTATTTAATGATCTTTGTTTTAAGCTGTTGTGGAGCGATGGTATATTGTCGACTCGTTTTTCTTCTGTTTTTGGACATTATGGCAGAGAGCACCGTGGTTCGAGATCAGCGCTGTTTGATGATGGTCTTGAAGAAGGTGGTCTAAGGGCCTCCTCTTCATATTCCCATGAAATTAGTGAGCATGGCAACGACAGTGCCATGGATAGTTTGCAAGACAGAGCTATCTTCCTCAAGAAAGTAAGTCTCATACTTGGCAAGATCAGTTTGGCTTGGCTTAGTATTCAGTTATTCTTGCAATGTGGCCTCTTATTTATCTATCTAACCTCTCTAGAGCACTATCTACCTAGCACATTCAATTCAACGACACTCATACCAGTGATAACAGTGGCAGATTGGGATGATACAAAACTGGTTCATTTTGACATGTCATTAGAACATGCATCTTTAAATGCCTTTTGTGTTAAATCATAGTGAGTTCGGTACTGTGATAGGTATCTGTCATAAGTTAGCTAGTTGATGCACTACGCAGTTTATGGATGTCTGACCTGTATCTCTCCCTTTTTTGGTATTAATATGACCCCTTTCCTGCCGGTGTTCTTGGATACTTCATACTTTCAGTTGTAATCTGTGAAATAGAGGATGTGCTTATGGACCAATATGATGCCAAACATATTACCCAGATTGAATCCTCGGGTACTGGGATCTTGCTGAACAATGGACTGGAGTGGGAAACAATTAAGTACAGTCCTAATGTAACTTAAAATGCCCTTACACCTATCCAGTGTCTCCTCCTGGCCCATGCCATGTTTTATTTCTGCAAATAGATGCCCTTTACGCATGTGTAACTGCATGCCAAAGACAACAACAAATTGTAATAATGTCTCCATGTCTGTGCATGCATTGTCTCAAAAAAAAAAAAATAAATAAAAGCATCTTGCTTGCGAGAGTGCATTGCTGGAAGTATTGACTATAAACAGTTGATTCTGTTTCCTTTTGAATGATCAACTTGATGACATCTTTTTTCCTAATATGCAGTTGACTGGTGATATACATGAGGAAGTGGAGAGTCATAACCGTTTGCTTGATCGAATGGTATGTGTATTTTTCCTTTTCAAACTTAGCTGTTGTTGAGCGAAAGAAAAAGAAGATTACATTTCTTCATTTTAAAGGGACTGTCTTGTAAAATCAGGGCAATGGCATGGACATATCAAGGGGTATAATGTCAGGAACCATGGACAGATTTAGGATGGTATGTAAACTAGATCTACTCAGCTACACTGCCTTGGTCTTCATATATGTTTTTCTGCCTTGCAGCTTGCTTGACCATGGCTGAGTTCTTGCTGTGTAGGTATTTGAGAAGAAATCAACTCGCAAGACATGTGCACTTGCAGGGTTTTTTGTCATGTCCTTTCTGTTTGTGTTTTATTTGATCAGGTACACAATTTCAATGTACTGTCTACTGCCATTTGTAAAGTGAGGTTGCTCTTTTTATCTTTTTACCGGGGGTACAGTGTCTGGGCGGGGGGATTTCTTGACTTCATTTTCCATGAAATTTTCTCTTGTAGTATCTGTGACATAGTTGCAGCTATACTGGGTCATTGAGAAAGATGCAGTTGCTGGTCTCCTAAGAATTTAGTTTAATTTACCAGCCAAATTATATCCAGATTAAAAAATTTTTACTATCTTGCCATGATTTCATTTGGACTTTGCAGGCTCCTTAGGTATTTCATGCAAAGTTAAAAGCACAATTATGCGAATCCAGAGCCTCACTGAAATTCCTCTGCCAGATGGAGTTTGAAAGCCCACAAGAAAGTGTAATCAGGGAGCAAAGAGTTGTGATGCACATACCTTCATTCTGGCCTTTTATTCAGATATAGGAAGAGAACTAAGCAGTTTCAAAACAAGCCGGCTATGTGATGACCCATGACTGACGCTGAGCTGCATGCTTGCCATTCTGGTGAGTTACATGGCTGGATGTGAACAATTGTTAAAAAAAAAAAAAAGGCCAAAAAATCAAGGCATATTCTTGTGAATTGACTACTTGATTCTCTTTTTGGGTTCATTGGAAGTCAGTAGTTCATGGGCTATACATAGTAGGTTTCGTGGGATTGTACGACAAGACTTTTTGGGTCAAGGTAGCTGAAACTACGTGATTTGTTAGATTTTGTGCCAAGAATATATCTAACGGGGGACTTCGGTACATAAATCATAGAGTGAAAATCATAATGTCTTTTACTTTACCCCCACGGAAGCAGAAGTTATTCCACCACATCCATGCTTGTAACCAGCTCAAGAGTTACAGCAGCAGAACGTTCTGTGCTTAGTAGTTTCCTTTAGACCTTGGATGGGTTAAGTGGACTTCTAAGCTCTGCTCTGGAAAATGTGGTTGGCGGCTGCAAAGGCAGAAGTTTCCTAGCAAATTATGGGTTTGTCTGTCCATATTTTCTATTTCTTTTATGGTGGAGCTAGGGGGTTGGTACTTGGTAGCGGCATCAAAGATAAAACTGTGATAGCTACAGTTATTGAAATGCGCAGCTCAAATTTCTGTCTAAATTATCATCTGTCCGTCATTACGTCATAATTAAGTAACAAATGCACATTAGTAAACAGAACGGTTAAACCGTTCGTTTGCGATTGGTTCAAAAACAATTGAAAGACAAGCGGGAACGCCAGACACGCGCGTGGGCCATCGTTCGAGGACCATGTTAATCTTGTTGCCACCAATTCCAATAGCCTTGTTTTGGTGTTAAGTTGTACAATCCAATCCACCACCAGAAACTCTACACCCAAGGCGAAGGTCGACGTGAGAAAAAGTCAATTAAGTTAAACGGGTACAGGTATAAGATTTCGATTTTCATTAGTGGAGGTCGCTCAATGAATAGTGTGATGATTTCGAGAGAGAAACGTCATGTATTTGGGGAAGACCTACCGTGCGATTATGTAATAAAGGGTAAGTCTATTTTTGGCAGTATCCGGGATTAGAGGATTATTTCTAAATGCAGAAATTTGAGTGTTCCTTGAAAAGATTAGGTTGCACTAAAACTCAGGCCTTTGTTCTGGCTTTCCACCAAATTCTTATTATACTTACTCACAATTGATGTGTAAAAAAAACTTTTCATAGGTTTAAAAAATTCCAACTATGAACCTAAGGAAACACTCCTCTTATTAAGAGCTCATATACATGGGAAAGAAATTTATGATGAGGAGTGAGATTCATAGGAAAGAAATTGTTACTCCTGGGATTCTTCTTCTTCTTCTTCTTCTTCTTTTTTTTCAAGATTTGGAATTAGGGCATATCATATATGAATGTTTAGCACCATATAAGTCATTTTCTTAGTTTGCTTAACGACTGGTCATTAATTAGCACCTAAGCTAGGAGATTAGGTGTGTGTTTGTCCTGGTATCGGGGCGACGCAGCACAAACATAAATGACAATGTCAATCGGCAACGTATGTCGATAAAATTTGACTCTGGTTGTGCCTTTTGGCGCTGGTTGCAACTTTCACCTGCTGTGAGACCTCTTATTTTCCCTTTTCAATCATACGCTATTTGGTATAACAATCTGATATTTGGACTGAAACAACATTCATCAAAATCTTTGTGGCTACTGAAATGTGCCAATGACTCTTGCCAAGGACGGTGGTGTTCCTAATATAGTAATGAAATGACATTAATTGATTGAATATAAGTACACCCTAATAGTTCCCCATTGCGTCACTTATGAAATAGCTAAGCGTATAAGGGCAAAAACGGTGAGTAACAGCATAGTTATCTGTGTGCTTTCTCTGTTGAATCTCATTTTTTTATATTAATTAAGATGTCTGAACTCTTCAAAAAAAAAAAAAAAACAAAAACATCGAACGTCGTACAACACAAAATAAAAGGTCAACTGTATTCGTTTTGGGTTAACATTTGCCTGCGTCATGTCAATTTAGTGGTTTCACCTAACATTAGTACCAGGTTCATTTATTTAAAAAAAGTTGTGCTTAGTTACATTATTGTTTGTAAAAGGTGATTAAAACACGTCATATATATGCTCAAATCTTTTTTTTTTTTCGAAGACTATTTTATATTATTTTTCTCATTGTAAATGCCATATGTTTTTTTTTTTTTTATGATTGAATTTTTTCTTTATTAAAAGAAAGGCACTAGGTTTTTAATTACAATGCAATTGTGGTAGAAATATTGTCATTCCGATGATTATCATTGTGCACGCTTTTGTAAATCTATCTATTATTATTATTAGACCAAAATTATGCATTGACCTCAACTGTGATCTTCTCCCTAGCTAACTTACGATTTAAACATTGCAAAGCACTTTAGATAACAAATTGCAGCATAACCTTTTTTTTTGGTTGTTAGTGCAATATTGATCGTTATGGAAGGGGACAAATTTCACCAATAGTCAATATATTTTATAAAGATTAAAGACATCAACACCCAATACTAATATAAAAAAACAAGGGACATAAACATCTTACAAGCTGTAAAATCACAAAACCGAGTAAAACTGTTTCAAACTTTCAATTATAAGTTCATGAAGTTCGGCTACTTACGAGATTTAGAGGCTTTTGCCCCAAAGATTACCTTATAGTCTCAAATACTATGCACAAAAATGCTAAGAAAATGGGCATTCAAAGGTCGTGAACAACTAATAGCAGTGAGTAATACAGTAATATACTATAAGGCCTGTCCATCCACCACAAGTTGCTCTCTCTCTCTCTCTCTCTCTCTCTCTCTCTCTCTCTCTCACACACACACACACACACATTACATATGCATAACCTTGAAATGTTGGGGCATGAGAAAAGGACGTGCATCCCACCTGCCCACGCGCACGCGACCCCACGAAACCCTAATTTCAATGACCTCCAAAAGAAGAGCTCACTCACTTTGTTTATATTGATTGGTATTCTTACCATGGTTGTAAAGAGCAAAATGATTAGAAAAGAGCGAAAAACGTGAGCTCCCCAAAAATCACAGCACACAACAACAAGCACAACAACACAGAGCCAGCATTTAAGGTAAGGAGAGTTCGGAAATTTGAACATTTGATCCATTTGTTACCAAGTAAGCCAAGTGCGTTGTTTCTTTTTCCCTATTGGAAACTTCAATATCCCTCTATCTCTCTCTCTCTCTCTCTCTCTCCCCTTTCTTTTGGTGCTTTTCCTTATTCTTCACTTTCTTTCGATGTGCTCTTAACTGATTCTCCATGACGAGTTCTGAATTTGTTCTTTGTTCTTAGGTTATATTGAGATCTCTTCTGGGTCATTGAAAGAAAGAGGGCTCTTTTGAGTCTTATCTCCTTTCTTTCTCTTTACTTGATTCCATAAACAATTGCTTGCAATTTGCATCTAATTCTCCCTTCTCACTAGTCCCCCAACTTTCCCTTCTTAATTTGTCTAATCGTCATCAATGCATCACCATTCATGCCTTTCTCTCTTTCTTTAATCATCATCAATACATCACCTTTCATGCCTTTCTCTCTTTCTTTCACATCAAAAACCTGTGAAAGATTGAGCATAGTGACATTCACGAGAACCCCTGTGCAGTTTCTTGCTTGCTAGTTGCTAGACCTTGCTTTGACCTTTCGATCTAAAGCCCTTGAAGAAGTAAACAAAACAAGAACACAAAATTCAATCCTTAAGGGAACCTCAATTAAGTCTTGCCTTTTCATCTCCTTCTGTATCCCCTCAATTTGCAGCCCTGGCTACTCCTTGGTGGACTGGCCAGGTCGGCCTGTCCGGCCTAGACCATACTTCCAATTCATCCTCCTTGAGTAAGGCCAACCTTGATATCGCCATCAACGAAAGCGGCAATAAAAGCAGTAGCAGAGGCGATGATGATGAAGATAGAGATGTTGGGGATGAACCTAAAGAGGGGGCTGTTGAGATTAACCGAAGACCGCGAGGCCGGCCTCCCGGATCAAAAAACAAGCCCAAGCCACCCATTTTTGTGACCCGAGATAGCCCTAATGCCCTCCGGAGCCATGTCATGGAAGTTGCGGGAGGAGCAGATGTAGCGGAGAGCGTGGCGCAATTCTCCCGTCGGCGTCAACGGGGCGTTTGTGTGCTTAGCGGGAGTGGCTCAGTGGCGAACGTAACCCTAAGGCAACCCACAGCGCCCGGCGCTGTGGTGGCACTTCATGGCAGGTTTGAGATTTTGTCACTAACTGGGACATTTCTGCCTGGACCAGCCCCACCTGGCTCTACTGGATTGACCGTGTACCTAGCTGGAGGGCAAGGACAGGTTGTTGGAGGAAGTGTGGTGGGGTCACTGATCGCGGCCGGGCCCGTCATAGTCATTGCGGCAACTTTTGCTAATGCAACTTATGAGAGACTACCAATGGAGGACGAAGAAGAAGCCGGCAGTGCTGCTCAGGGACAGATCCAAAGTGGGGCTCATGGTTCACCATCAGGAATTGGAGGAGGAAACGGTCAACCAGGAGGACTGCCGGATCCCTCTGCACTGCCGGTCTTTAATCTGCCGCCGAATTTCATCCCCAACGGTGGTCAATTAGGGCATGATGCCTACGCTTGGGCGGCACACGTGCGGCCACCGCCTTACTAAATAGAGGAGTACTCATAGATGAGCTAGAGAAAATATTCATGTGTATCTTCCACTGTGTTGTGTTTCAAATGGTAGGGATTACTTGGAAAATAGAACACTGGCAATAAAGTTGTGAAGAGTAGAAATCATGGGTTGTGTCAATGTATATTATTAAACTCCCGTTTTGCTTTCCCCTATCTGTTTTGGAATAAAATGATATGTTTTCTGCACTTTTTAATTGTTTGCCAGCTTCTACTCTGGTTTAAAAATCGTTTCTTCATCTGATTTCTTCCCTTCTAAAATTACTCTCTTTGTTTATTTTTGCTCTAAGTTATTATATACATATATATTTATTTATTTATTTATTTTATTTTAGTTTTTTCTTTTCCTGCATTGATACTTAAACATGCATATCGAATATATATGGCTTATCTGACATGATCGATTAGACCTGGCTTTGAGAGAGATATAGTTGGTGGAGAGACAATCTCATAAAAGTTATTGGGTTCTATTAATCAGCAGCAACTTTTGTTGGGATACAGTTTACTCTGCAAAAGAACCAGTGGGGTTTTAAGATTTGGGATAAGGGTTATTTATCAAAAAAATTAAAAAAAAAAGCTAAAAAAAGATTTGGGACAAGACTTTCAATTCATGTCCTGTAATTCGCAATCGCTGCTATGGAGAAAGAATGTGGTCTGCAAAAGTCAGGTCCTTTCATAATCCATATTTATAAAGGCATTATATTTATAATAGATTTCCCTTTTCCATCACTAATAAGGGATTGGAAGATACATCTCTTACTTCCCACAGTAGTAAGTTAGTAATTTACATTTATGCTGACTAAATTAGCACTTTTTGTGGGTTCGCTGAGGCTCGTGGCTCACTTGTTTTCTTTAATCTTCCATTATTACTGATATAAAAGAGAGACTAAGATTGCATCTCAGAGCCTACTGAGGTCAAAGATACACCACGTTATAAAATATCAGAAACATATATAGAAAATGGTGTCCATGGCCATGTTAAAATACAAAGATACGATAATTAAAAGGGGAAAAAAAAACAAAAAGAAAAAACAAAGAAGAGCAAAATATTGTAGAACTCTGCCAAGGCAAGTTAATTTACAGCCCCACATGTTTGCTCAAACCAAAGCAACCACCTCCATTAGCAGAATGGCTCTTCTCTCTGCGAACCCCTCTAACCCACGTGCAATCGTGACAGCCCTCTCGGTGAGTGGGATGTGAAATATGTTCCCTTAGGATAACAGATCTTGTGGTAGGAGAATGGAGTGGATTTTTTCTGTGTCAATGGCTGAGGAGAATATATATTTTTAGGCTTTGAGGTGCTTCTGGCGGCAAGATTTGATATTTCTTGTCTTTAATTTGAAATAAACTATGTGCAGAATCAGCATCCAAAACTCGATTGAAAGGATGGGTTTGTTTGCATTATATTCTGTATCCCCATCACAAAGATACAATTAATTAAGTTTTTCCATTACTGTTATTACATCATCTTTGATTTCTTTTAGAATAGCTCAAACTTACCACTTTTTTTTTTTTTTTTTTTGGGATAAGTGAATGAAATTTTATTGCTTTTAAATATGTAGTTACGACATGACATGTCATTTCAACAAAATTTGGCAATTTTATAATGCTAATTTACAACTTTATAAGTTAGCAATCAATTGCAAACATGAGGTGAATGATCCCTTAAATGCAACTCCTTTTTGTCCATTTGCTTGTTTCTATGTGCTCTCTCTGTCACTTTGATGAGTAGGTTAACACTATCATTCCGGCATAAGGACTTAAAAACGGATATACCTTAAGCATACATTCATATATACAGTGACATTTCTTGACATAATCCTTTTGCTGTTTCTTTTTTGGGGCTAAATAAAAGCAACTGGAGGTATTTTTCGTAGTAAATCTATGGGGTATCTAACCTAATTGGTTTTTTGGCAAGCCCAGGTGGGCAGTTTTGCAGTTCTTAGCAGAAGTGCAGATGTTGTTCTGATTTGATAAGTGAAATGGTACCTTCTTTCTCTCCAATATACCCAAAAAACAATTGGTACCTTCTGATTCTGGTGAACCAATATATATACCTTCTTACTCTGTTGTTGTGCAGATGTTCTTAGCAGAATTCCCCGAGAAATAAAATGCACTGATTTATGAAAAAAAAAAAGGCTTGAGAAAAAAAAAAAAAGAATTTTGCGTTTGCAACTGTCCTAAATTATTACAAACATGACAAACAAAGCGTCCATCAACATGTCTAAGATTGTTAGGAAACCCATAGAATACATGCCCATTTAAGGTTTCACCTTGCCCCATCCCTTTGCACAAAACACAATCACAAGCCTTGCACAAGTCACAAAGTTGATCTATATAAATTTCAAATGAATCTATACACAAAAGAAAAAAAAAAAAAAGAAAAAAAGAAAAAATCCGATCTGTAAGTTGGTAAAAGTAGTTAATCAGGCGAGCAGATGTAGACGAGTAACAAGTTCATCTTCTTTAGATGAGTGGTTGGTCAGCGACTAGGCGACCAATATAATTTTTCAAGCAAAATATTATAAGGGCTAACTAATAGTCTTGTATTTTTTTTTTTTAATACCATGATAGGAATTTCAAAAAATAAACAACTTTCATTTTGATGGGAAAATAATTATTTTTGCTGACCAGCTTGTCAAGAACTTCTCGAACAAACGTAGCCTTCAATTAATTATAAAAGGTGTATGTCAATTAAGGTTACATATTTTCTATTCTACTATTGGTACGGTACCTTTTTCTTTTCTTTTCTTTTTTCTTCTTTTGTTTTGTTTTTTTGATTGATATTATTGGTAGGGAACCTCGGATCAAACAGGATAAGCCGCAACAGAATATTTCTCTATTTGGGGCAGTCAAACCAAAAAAAAAACTTCAATTCATAAATAATGTTGAAAAAAAATAATAATAATGTACTTCCATTTCACCCCATCCACAACTTTTCTCTGGGTCATCTCATCTCCAAGAAGTGAAATTCGAAAAATCATGTTAACGTGACGCTCGTCACTTGTTTTCTCGGTGTCAAAAGACTAAGAAACATGAAACTATTATTTTAACGCTATAATATTTTTTAGTCGACAATCCTACATTTTTTGTCGTACAATTGTTAAGTGTCTTTTATTGCACATTTTGTAATAGTCGTACTGAGCCCGCAACCCAGACCATTTTATTACTTGAATTTTAATTTTTTTTTTTTTAAAAAAAAATCATTCTTTTGCTTAGTTACTTTCCGGTACTTCTAAATATAATTCTCTTTACCCGTGGATGACACGCTACTTGAACCGGTAATCTTTGTTTCAATCATTGACTAATTTCATATGAATCTAATTACCTAGATCTTCTCCTGTTGCACAATGTTAAGCAGAAAGTCAAAAATTCTGTGGGAATAATATATTGCGATTAACCCGTTTAGGATGATTTTCTGCCTATCACCCAAAGGATCTTAAGCAGAATTGTGGAAACATGGAGGGCCACCTTCACGTGGATTCACGTGTCATTTGTTGCTAATGCTAAATCTTCTTTTAGATGCATTAGCAACTTAAATGCATGGATTTCGAGGCTAAAGGCGAGACACCGATGGACCCTCTTCAGTCCAATAATTCGTCCGCCTCTAATTAAAATGGTGGCCAATAAAGACAACCATGTTCTCCCTTTGTTCCGCCTGCCCTTCTCTCGAGTGTGCCCACTCCCCCTGCCACTTGCATTTTGCCCCACATTTTATGTACTTTAGCTATCGCTTCGACAGTAACGAGCCATTCATCAAACATTAATTAATAGCGGAACCTACTCACCCTGCATTAATGAAATGTAGACCACCAATTAAAGCCACTTTAAAGGAAAATTTATTAAACTAATGTGGTAGGGCTGCATAAGTCATCGTCCAAGATAAATCCGGGAAAATGTCTGACTTTCTTGTCAAATTCCTTGTCCACTCTAGAATTTAATAGTGCCGTTCCTTTGTCCTCGGGTGTACATCGTCCGGTTTGATTCACAAGAGGTACAGTTTAGCCTAATTGTTGAAATGACAATCAATTTAAGCTCCTTTTCCTCGTTGAACATATATATTTAATTTTCTTTTCTCAAATCACAGAGAGATTCGTTCGCCTGCCATCGGCATGATGAATACTAATTTTCTCATGCTTCATAGAACCGTTTCCTTTTCATTTATAGTTTATTTGGTATCAATTATATGGTAGAATTCATTGCAGTTCGAAGAATAGAATTCAATTTAATTAATTTAATACTTGAAATCTACTTTCAGCCTTTTGTTTGGCATAAATACTTTGGTAAATAAATTGAATTAAATTCTTTTATTTTATAAAAGTATTTTAAGAGATAGAATGAATTGAACAAAGTTCTATCTAATATCACTAATTTTGTTGAAAATTATAAATTCTCGCGTATTACACCTTTTTTTAAGGAAAAAAAAATCACATTATTATACTTTAAAATTTACATAATAATAAAAATAGAGAAATTTAATTGAATTGAGTTAAATTATACAAATTCTATGATTCTAAACAAGCCATTGGTAAGTTCAAAGTGAAGCATCTAATTTGAAAATTTAAATTTCTAGGTATGGAGGGTGACCTTAGGGGGCAATCTTGCAACCAGAGATGAAATAATTGAGCTGATTAGCAAGGAATCTTTGCACTTATCGAAATATTAAATAAATAAATAAATAAAAAGCCTAGGGTTCTAGGCAGAAAGTAGAACAGATCAAACAAAAAAGCCAGGGTTTGGCTCACAAGTTTATCCTCTTATGGAAGCTGGCAACCATTATAGAATTGTATGTTGGACACATATAACCGGCTGCGCCGCTGAAGATTGTGGCCTAATTGCGACATTTATCACATTCGGTGCTACTAATTTTTATTTATTTATATATATTTCCATATTTTCCGTGCAACTTTTAATTCCCGGATCCAAGCAATAGATCGATTTAATCGAGTTTTAAAAACCCGGATATCCATATACCTGGAAACAGAAATTTCCCTATTATACCTTATTCTCTTTTTAGTTTTAGTAAAAAATCAATGTCAACAGTAATGAATTTATAAATAGTTATAAATGTCATGAATCTACGTTTGATCAAAAAAAGTATGAAATTATTAAAATAATACCTCAATGACTATATACATCCAAATACTTAGAACATAAATAGGATTATTTTGAACATACATTTTATCACTTTATTTTATTTTATTTTATTTTTTTTTTGGGTTGACAATTGAGATTCAAATATTACAGAAAAAGCATATGAAAAATTAATCACGGAAAAGGTACAGTAGAAAACATAAAAGGAGAAGGAGCGAGAAAGAAGGTCCCCTGGGGAGACGAATAATTCAAAAAAAAAAAAAAACAAAAGGTTCCGAGGGGGGACCCATCTCTGCACTGGTATTGTATTGTTCAAGAAAACGTATGTGTTTAAGCAGGACATTTTTCAGATTTGCCACGTGGCACACGATGGCAGCCGAAACTTTCAACACTTACCCGTTGTCCGGTTTTTCTCCCTTCCCGTCAAACGCGGGGAACATGTCGGCCCTTCTTTCCCCAAGAAATATATTTTAATGCCACTTGGATATTTAGTGGTCGAGAGGTTAAATTTTTATTGAGAGGTCATGAATTTTAATTTTAAGAGAAATAGTGTAAAATTTATAAAAACATAAAAATTTATTTTTATTATATAATTTAGTAAATTTCTAGATATACAATATATGTGTATATATCCCGCAAATGGTAAGTTTGTTGATGAATTAAATAATTTAGTTATTGGATAATATTTATATATTTATTTGTAAGACTTATTAATAAAGCAATAATCTCCGTGAAACAAATGCGAAAAAAAAAGAGCGCTAGAAGGCTTGTGATCGTAAACAATATCATTGAAGTAGTGCTTAATGAATGCGATTTCCTGAAGAAAAGTCAAATATTTACATACGTTTGCTTTAGTTCAAACACTTTAAAAATTGCAATACTAAAAATAATGGTGGTACTCTTTTCCTTCTATTTTAAGTTCATATTATATTTATGAGGGATTAAATCCCAGGTTCCTTCGGAAAATATCACCAACTCTATATGGTTGACACCCGCAGTACATTAGTAGGCAGTTGTGCTGCATAAAATGGTCGGTGCTGCCACAAATGTATAGAGCATCTTTTTTTTTTTTTTTTTTTTGGAGTCAATTACCACAAAAATCAGTCTCCGCTTTAATTTTCGATCATACTCCATTCTGTTGCCAAGAACCTTCTTATGCTCAATATTGACAGGAACACTAGTCTCACCACAAGTTCCACAAACATCACCAATTTCCTCTCCTTTTAGCTTGCTTGTCCTGATTAATCCTAATCGTTGAATTTTTCTTTTATTTAGAAAATCTAATAATCCCCATAGAATCATTATCCCTATTTTCTTTTTTAGATGCAAGAAGAACAGAAAACTAAAAGAAACAGCAATAGCAAAACACTAGCCCCCTCGCGGGAGAGCTACACTACTAACATATCAGCTGCTGTTAGTAATAGTTGGAAGCCCGTGGAAGAGATTCTCACAGCACAAAAAACCCCATTTCCTCCAGCTCCAAGGTTTGTTATAAAATCCGTACAACAATTTCCTTCTCACAAGGCATGCTGTAATCTGTAGTTCCAGAGCAATTTTAAGAGGTGGATGCACTTAGCTAACATGGGACAAAGGCAATCTCATTTCTCTATTGGGTGTTAGCATAGTGCACATTGACCTCAAATTATTTTTTCGTTGTTTGTTTCCCTGTCACTTAAACACCGGCAATTACGTACAAAGGTGGCCTATCTACCATCAAAACGCGTCAGCGACTACGTTTCAAATGGTGTGTTCTAGAAACATTTTCTTTTTTAATTTGGTTGAAATGTAGCAATATTTAGAATTTGAATTACAAGAGACTAAATTTCATTTTTAAGTTCCACATGATTTGATTTCTTTGATTTGCCTAGTGGATTCAAATTTCCTAGCAGAAAGAACAAGGAAAAAAAAAAAAACAAAAAAGATGTGAGAATGAATCGGCCCGTCCATACCTCCTAGTGGTAGTTACGAATCGTATTGACATTTAGCTTATCGCCCGTCCACTAACTTTTTTTTCCATTTGTTTATTAGGGTGGACAAAGTTGAAGCTCCTTCTGTAAAAGGAGTAATCTTTTTGAAACTACATATTCAATTCCAGCTCATCATTTTGAACCCTTCTCCAACGAATGAAAACAAGGGGTAAAGTCTAAACTAATGCCGCCGGCTTTTTATATAATGTAGATTTTTTGGAACTTATGTTTGGAGACTAGTGAATTTTTAAATCTCATAGTTGGATGTCATGTTTTCCTTGACCATGGCATCGTTCCCTCTTAGAGTCATGATTATATTATGTAATTTTTTTTTTTTTTTTGGACAGATTAACCAATATCACCAACGCAAGTAACACCGTTCCTAGATGATTACCTAAGCACATTTTGTCTGTTATCTGCTTGTATGTACATGGACTTAAGAACATGGATGAAGATAAGAGGTTAAAGTCTATATATTTGACAATTTTTTAATTGGATTGACTGTCTCTTCCTCTTCTCTAAGTCCTACTTTGATTTCTATTCTGGTTAAATTTCACCATCCTTATTGGCCAACAAAAAACTGTATGCTACATACCGAAAAGTGAAAAGGACGTAAATTTTTCTTTAATTGGATGACAGCGATATTTGTTGTCACAGGCACGCTAATTAATCTTTTAGCTGCTGTAATTTGATGTTGATCTATATGGCCTTTGAATTAGTAATGTGATTTGCCGTCAAACAAAAAGATTCGCATTGGTAAACTTCCCGGTACCGCCCTATTAATTTGTTAATTAATTACCTCTCATATTGATGTTCTGATTGCGGTGCCGTGGTTCTACAGAAGGCTTTTTTTTTTTCTTTCTTTTTTTCACCCCTCGTTTGAGTACTAATGAGTCTGAAGTCGTCGTACCTTTCAATTTTGATATAAACAGACATCTACTTCTGCTTGTTTTTTGTTTTAATTTTTGAGCTGTCGCACCGAACAACTATATTGACGGTTGATTCATTCGTATATGTTTTAGGAAAGAATTGAATACCATGTGAGACAGCACTTGTTTTACGATCAAAAGTTTAAACCCTCTTAGTGGGTGTCTGAGCGCTGCATAATTTGAATCAAAATGGTGCGGGAGAGATTCTTCTGCTCCGTGCTTTCTTGGTCTTAGGGTTCCACACGATGGACCCAATTGTAAAATCCAATGCATGAGATTGTTCATGGGCTTCAACTCAAGGCCCCAAAAAATGACTGGTCATCCCCGCTTCACAACTATAAGTTCCTGGGGGCCATGGCTTCTTTTTTGACTTTTGGGGGGGGGGGGGATTTTCCTCACTTTATGATTCCATATTTTGAAAGGAAAAAAAGAAACAAAAGAAAAACTTGATATACGATGTAATGATTTGAATGGCCCAATCTGGTATTTATTATGATTTGTTGGTATGATTCATTTATTAATGCGGGCATATTTTAAAGTTGAGCACCAAGGAAAGTCCCAACACGAGAGATCCAAAGGATTTTTTTTTTTTGGTTTTATAAGCAGACCCGAAAGATTTTATTTGCCCATTTTGTAATGTCTCCTGAGTGCACCACATTTGGGTTTATTTTTGTAGCATGTTGACTTCTCTCAGTGATGCTAAATACAGGATCTAATCCGGTTGCTCTCTAGTGGACGATTCCTACATGCGAGTGAAGTGGAAATGAACCGAATCAAGTGATTCGCATTTGTGTGCTTGTGTGAGATTGTGCATGGAGATTTTAAAGCTAATTAACATTCTCAATTACCGAAGTTTATTGACATGTTGTGTTGTCATTTGTAATCTGTCGTTCCATGATTTTACTTATTAATTCTCCTGTTGTCATCGCACTCCATATCCCTTCGATGACAATCTTTTAAGCATAGAGAATAGACTACTTCGAGCTTGTACCAGAAGCTCAAAACCTAAATGATAAACTAACAAAATAATGGTTATCATATCCTATTTCTATACGTTCCCGGATTATCATCATTTGCAATAAAGGACCGCCACCCGCCGTTGCTCCGGTGCCTGCGAATGTTAAAAACCTGCATTTTAAACCGAACGGAATCCTAATATCATGTGCGTATTATACGCGTGTACACTTTTATACACTCGCACGTCCCATATAATTAAGTAGTGACAAGGAATAGAAGCTTTTGCAGACCCTCATATAAAGTGACAATAATTGAATGATTTAAGACTTTGGAAATTATTCGGTTGTATCGTCGATACGTTTAATGGGACTAATTGTACGGTCACGGAGTTTTCTCGTGGGGCGGGGGAGGAACGCTTAAATTAGTCATTTTCTCCATATTTTGTATCAAGAACATGAATTCCCACCAAGCTATATATTCGACATCAGATGAAGCTGGTGATAGAACAGTCTGATTGTCATACATTATGCATGGATTGCATCCATAAGAGCCTCGTGCCCCTATACCCATGTGATTGTCACCTTAATTTTCTCTTTTTCCAATAAATTCTGAAGGGGGCAGGAGGATCAATCCAAAAAAGGAAAAGGAATCAATTTCGAATACCAATTATCAGACATCTCTATGCTACAACCTTTGAGGGAGCTTTGAAGGGGGTCAGGCGTTGCGGCTTATTCTTTCAAAGGAGACCCGAGAACTGCTTAGAACCAATGGAGATAGCTACAGCTATCCAACTCACAGTATGTGTTATCATGCAAATTTGTTCGCCTCCAAAGGGACTCTCTGCATCTTACTGGCAATTCCCTGAAGGACGATCGATTTCCTCATAACACCAGTCATTCCAATCTGCAGGCATCTTTCCCATAGATCTTTGCAGTACTTGCCGTCAAGGAAATGATAAGAGGAAAACTACGGATGCGAAATTTCTGGATTCTTGCAGCTACTTCAAATCCATCCAACTCTGGCATCTGAAGATCCACAAGAATAATTTGGAAAGCAGATGCAGCCGGACCAATTGCAATAAGGAATGCAAATCCAGATGGGACAGTAACAACACTGCAGCCCGACCTCTGAAGCAGCTTCCCGGTTACAATTCGGTTCACATCATCAGCATCAGCCAAGAGAACTAGCAAGCTTCTGAAGAGCGAGTTGGACTGTGGGTGCTCAGGAGATTCTCCAGATCCGGAGATGGCTACAGAAATGGACGGTCAAAGTTGAAACCGAAGAACAAGCCCCATGCTTTGCGCAAAACCTTGAGGGTTTGGGATTACCCAGATTTTCCCATGCACCAACTGCCAGTTATACCAAGTTTAGAAATTGGTAAACAATAATAACAGCGACAACAACAACAAAAATAACAAAAATTGCAAACACTATGGAGGTGCATTGATTGTTTCGCAAACAAACTGCCAGAGTCCAACCTCCAGGAATGGAAAGGAAATAGACCCAAATATTTGTTTAGACAGCTTGACAAGTGAAATTACTCCAGATGTTGCGTTGAAAGGTCCTTTATAGAAGCAACTGCTGTATTAAGGGTTGACCACATTAGAATCTGAATGTATACTAACTAATTTCACCAGTAATGGAACTTGGCATACAGGGACACTCATGCACTCGTGTAATCTAAATGAGACAAAAACCAGAGAGCTTTCATGTCCCTAATCACAATGTGGTTCCAAAGGATCAAACAAATAGATATGACACAAAAAGCATTCAATAAAAAGTCTATTCTACGTGAGGAAGGCCAATGCATTGGATCCGAAATGAAGACAACAGAAACTAGTTTGGATAAGGATATTTAAAAGACCAAATGCCGACAACTGATTTCAGGCAGAGTCTCCAGCTTCAAAAATTTCTAGCAAATCAAGATATCTAATGCCATAACGGACAATTGTATGATTTCAATTATCCAACAATGGAAAAGAGAAAAATGTATCAAACTTACTTGTACCAGCCTTTTGCAAATGCTGAAGCTCAAGCCCTCATAAACTCTGTCGCTTGCATAACTTTCAGTGCGAAGTTGTACCATAGAACTTGAGTCCTCTGACTCCAAACCACAATTAGTGATTGTGATTTCAAACCTGACATATACATCTTCATCATGAGTGTTTTGCCTCCAGGCAGCCCACCTTTGGTCATTCCTTTCCTGACTTCCTTTTTCAGAGGAAACTCTAACTACCACAGTCCCTCTTCTATCATTGCCATTCAGCAGGTTCCCAACCACATGCAGAATCACCTGGAAAACACGCCTCTCATCACCCATGACGTTAACCGGCAATGATCTGTCCACCACAATTGAAAAACCAAAGCCCTTACACGCGCACAGGCACTTGGCAACACAAGCTGCTTCTCTGATCAAGTTATGTAATTGGAAAGATGTCATCTCCAGTTGAAACCTTCCACTTTCCTTCGCTGAAATTTCCACATCATTTATCAACGTTGACAATACATTGCTAGTCTTCTTCATTGCAGAGACAATAATCTGTTGCTCGCTACCCAAATTCTCATCCTGCATCGTTGAAACTAACCCCAAAATCGAGTGCATTGGCCTCTTCATTCCTTCACTGATGACCATCTGAAAAGCATTCCGAGCCTGGCTTGCCATCATTGCATTCCTTTTTGCCTGCTGTAAGTTTCGGTTCTGCTCCTCCAACTTTTCCCTCAAGAGCTGCGAATCTTCAAGAGCTCCAGCGTGAGAGAGAGCAACAGTGACCTGATCAGCCACCACCTTAATTATCTCCAGTTCCTGGTTGGCCCAAGATCTGGGCTGTCCATTAGGAAGAACCAATACCAATATAGCGTAACATGTCTGAATCATCTCAGGAGTTCCTCCTTTGAAATGAAGCATTGGCATTCGGATTGCAGCCACCGGCCCTGGCTCGTCAGACTCTCTACAGGTTGCAGCAGCAATTGCAGAGTCAGGCCTAAGAATGTTCACCCCATCACTAGCTTTAATCCTGACAACGTCAGGATCAGTAATAGGTATTGCACGGCCATCCATAATTGAAAAATTTCCACCATTCAACTCATGTGTCAAGTTCATCTCCGTTTTAAATGCGTTAGGCATCCAAACGGCACAATTCTGCAACTCCAATGTCTTAGATAACTCAACAAGTGTCGTATACAGAATCGTATGCCTATCAAGTGATTTTCGGATCTCTTGAGTAAGCATACGGACATGCAATCCTGCTTCTTTCTGTTTCATTATCATCCCAACTTCATGACCAAGATCCCTTGTCTTTTTGTGCAACATGAATTCTCTCACCTTCACTTTGAGAAGCAAAGGAATGCGAGTGACCAGGGTAATAGCAATGGCACATGAAACCAGGGCAGTTAAAATCTTGAGGACAGTGATGGAAAGCATAAGTTGAAATGAGGGGGGGCCGTACGTCCAGCCATTGAGCAGATGGGTTAAACCGCAAAGGACTATAAAGGCAATGAACTCAAATAAAACCCATTTGAAGGGAACATTTGAGCAGCTGACAAAGTATAATAGCTCAATGGGGATTGAAAAGTAAGCAACAGCAATGAAGAAATCCATCACTCTTTGGTAGTCTAGGATGCCCTCTATGCTCCATAAACCGCCCTCACCATCACAATTACAGCGGGGGTAGCTATCATCGTTTGCAGACACAGACATTGGCAACATAGCAATCAACAGCAGTCCAAGAGCTAATGCTTTTGACATTGTGTCCAAAGTGGGAGCTGAGTCTATTTCAATCCATTAGGGTGGGGAATATTGCTGAATCTTCCAGGAATCAAGAACAGCACCTGACTTTTGATTAAAATTATTTATCCCTATCTTGAATTCTCATTTCCTGTCATGAAAGAAAAAATTAAAGTTCCAAACCTTATTAATTTATGTAAGCAATAAACTGCCTACTTTTCATACTCATTACTCTTAATATAATTTTTCCTCCACTGATTCTTCTCATTTAATGAATTGGAATGACACAGTGGAACAGAACACAACATTTCTTCAAGCAAAAAATAAAAACTAGAAAAACACGAGAAAGAAAGAGACGACAAGGCCACATGCCGAAGGATCAATTCATTAGAAAAGAAAAGGCAGTGCAACACGGAACGGAAAATCGACCAAATTTCTACTCAACCTCAATAAATGCAAAGTAACCAAGATAGAAAAAACAACCATACCTGAGGTAGACATCAAGGCCTATTAACCAGATCTTCTTAATTCTCTCGCAAGCAAACGGCAACAAGAAGATCCCAAAGCTATGCTAAAGGCGCTTAATAGACTGTTGTATAGAAGCAGGTGCAATGTCTTCAATTACACATTTACGCAACAGAAACTAATCCAGGTACAAACCCCTTGGTACTAGAACAAAAAAAACTGTCACAAATGCCAAGAAACTCCAACTCTTTCTTTCTTCTTTTCTAAAATCCTTTTTTTTGGGGGGGTTCCAAAGGCAGATTGTGCAAAACACAAAACCACTGATGGGTTTTGTTTTTCACACAAACCAGACCTTAAAGTTGTTTGCTTTACCCATATTTTCTACCGAAGTATACTCTTTCATAGCGAAATGAAGAAGAAAAAAGGCAAAGACTTCATCGTTTCTGTCTCTCCCTCTCTCTTTCTCACTTTGAGTGATTCAAGATTGAACAAAAGGAAAAAAGAGACAACGAGAGGGAGGTCTTAACAGAGGGAAATAGAAAAACTAAAGAAAAGTGCCTGTCCTCGCCCCTTGTTTTTGGGGGAGGACGACGGGGAAGGTGGGACAGACCAGGTGATCCACGAAGGATCACATTAACAATAAACATAACCATGAAGAGAACTTGGACGCACTTTTGAACCAAAACGTCTTCGTCAAGACCCAACAAATATTTGTTTACTCTTTCTCTCTCTCTCTCTCGGACGTTTCTTTCTTTCCAGTTCTCCTTTTCGCCGGCATTAAAAAACAGTCCAACATTAAGATCGAATGATTCAAATCTTTCCTTCCAGAAAGCCAGACTGCTGCCTGTATGCTTTTCCTATTGGATCAAATTAAGGACATGGGAACGAATATATTTATGCAAATTTAGGTCCTCATCATCCGTCAACTTTGTGGCTCAATAACTAACAAGCCAACTTGAGGGTTTCTCTTTTGTATATTTTTATCCATTATTCCTTCTTTTTTTCGAATTGTTATCGATTATTTTTGGGAAGCATAGGCTTCTTCCATTTTTTTCATTCTCGGCGTGTGGTGTGATCCTCGTTTGGGTCTCAGGCCTAATGTTCAAAACACTAATCATTACAAACAAATGAAAAAATGACTGCAAACATAAACCTTGATTATTCTTATTTTAGTTCATACGATATGCCATATTAATTAATGATTTTTGTATTCTTTTTAATAAGTATAGCATGCCATGTAATTATTATGACTAAAATACATGGGTTAATATTGAGATATACAAAATAGTTGTTTCTATAACATTAATTTTGGTTTTTACAACAAAAGTACTTTGGGACAATTTATATATCAATCAAAATTAAATTTCTTTTAATAATCTTAAAGGTGCACTCCCGCATTGAATTACATATAGAATCTAATTTCTAATTAACAAAAAGATAGAGTTATAGAATTCATCTTCTTTTTGTTTAAAGTATTCGAGCTAAGTAGATGTTGATGCTCTTAATATATCTACAATCAACTGAAAACTCAAGACTTTCCTTTATAAGATGGTTCAATCCTAATATATCGTTACCCAATGGTTAGATATAGAACTAAAATGATAAATACAAAATATCTAAAGTTTATAGACTTATCTTATTAATTAGTAGTTAGTATTCCTAAAGTGAACAATCTTTTATTCGCCCGTACATGTATTAGTTTCTTGATTAATTTACATGGATTGGATTCACCGTTGATTTGTCCGTAGAAAAAAAAAAAAAACAAAAAGAGTTGTAATGTAATGCACTGTCGTTATCCAATTGATTCGAAGTACTACGTACGATAGAAACCTCATTTCTTGTCGGACCAAATTCTGCGCGGTGAAGAGCCATCGCTTGTTACATAGAGTCAAAGTAAAAGAGGACGGTTAATTAGTATCGACTACACGGTCTTGGTGTTGACCTTTTTGAACAGTTGTAGCGCCCAAAGGAAAGGAATTGACTAGCAAGACGGAACGTATATAGATCGCGACATTGATGCTCCAGAGATGCAATGGAGCTATGGGAAGGGATGGGGATGAATGATGGTGCTAGCTAAGGAAGGAAGTATACTGGCATGGGGATGGCATAGGTCCATGTAGGGTTGCAGTGTGTTGAAAGTCAAAGATATTGCAACAAAGGCCACTTCTTGTCTCACCACCTGCTCCTGCGCAAGTGGGAGGGCCGAGTGGGACGGGTGGATGGGGCCACCCTTCCAGTAGTCGATAAGTGCCGAACCACATGTGTGCATAGGCACAACGTGTCAAAAGAACGAGAGGTCATATGTTGCTCTCCTGCCGTGTAAGTGGTTGGCGAAACATTTAGATCCCGTCGAGATGGTGGCAACTCTGGCTCAATTTCACGGTGTAATCAACAGCTTTTAGTCATCTTGGTACGATTTGTGACGTCTTAGATTTTCTGTTGCATTGCCTTTTTTTTTTTTTTTTGGGTACATAATAAGAAAAAATAAAAACCCCAAGGAGCACAAGAGAAACCCAAAAAGGATAAGGGTCCGATTCCATGGCCTTCCAATTCCGGGCGTTTGGTTTTGAGTTTTGGGCAATGAAGCATGGGCCGCTTGGTTGAGCATAATTGATTGGGCCAAGTAGTATTTCATAGAAAAGGGCCTTCCCCTTAAAGTATCAGCTTTTCAACCCCTTGTTGTTCCCCGTTGATTGAGTTCTATGATTATTGTTATTATTATTATTATTATTTTTTTTGGTTGAAGTGGTCTATTATATTTTACGCTATCATTATTGCTGGCACAAGAAGGGATTTCAGGGACGCGTAAAATTTTCTTCTTTTTGTCGGTTAGGGCGTAATGTGCCTCCATTTTTGAAATCTAATGCAAATAATCGGATGCTAAAAATCTAAACCGATTTGGACCGGTACATTTTAGACCATCCAGTGTTATCATCATTGATTTGAGAATTTGAATGATTATATATGGTCGGTTAACAACTGGTAAATGAAAGGGCTAACATGTGTTTATTGATCAATTTACTTTAAATTCATTGTCTACCCAAAAAAAAAAGGAAGAAGTATGTGGCAGCAAGCCCCCAAAATTGACATACGATAAGCCATTTTTCCTTGTATAGTAATTGTAACTAGGGTAGACATCCACTGTTGATGCGCTTGAGAGGATGCCCACGGACATGTAATCTGATAAATCCAACAGAAGCAATCAAGCCAATATCCAAGTACGCTTTCCCCCACGAAACGTAGAGACAGTATAATAGGAAGTTAGAGTCAAGAAACAAAATTTGAAAAGTCTTATAAATCCCCGTTTAGTGTGTAGCGAGACCTGTCTGCCACTAAGTTAGCACTCCTAATATGCCTGAAGTCCCAGAATTGTAAGGACATCTTATTGTAGGATTATAGGAAATTGGCTTAGATATTTGGAGACCTGTGTGTATTGCTCAATACTCATATTTGAGTCGATTTAATTGTAAGGGTGGCCAAAAACTGTGGTCGAACAATTATTAGAATGACACTTTACTTGTCTCATCAGCCTCTGATCTTAGTTTATCAACAGTTAAGTGTAGTAAAAATGGTCAGTTAGCAATTGTAAACCACCCATTAATCATAAACTAAACTTAAGCGATCTTAAACCATTAGATCGCAATATACATACACTCACGCACACAAATACCCTCATCATCTTCAATATATTGCATGCACTGAGTGGATTTCACCATTACAAAGTCCTATTATTTCTAAGACAATATATGATAACCATTTCTAATAAGCTCTAATTAAATCACATTGTTGTTCTTTATAATGTCCTAGCACATTAACGTCCGTATGGCTGGGCAACTAGCGATGGGGTGCATGCACAGGATTTACTATTCTAATGATATATATACAAGCAAAGTCCTTCGCTCATTAACGAATAATATGAACAAAACACACAAAACACTTAATAATAATTAATAAACTTAAATGTATTAGCGGTAACTATGTACTGCCCATGCGACAGGTTTTAATACTCAGAACATAATTTTATCTGAGTTATTTGGGTCTACAATATTCTTCTATCAAAAATTTCTTGATCGATTAGGTCGAATAGAGCAATATTGCTATTCAATAAGCACATGGGAGCAAAACGGCATAAACGATTTCCTAAAAAGCAAAAAATATGCCTAAACTAAAACTAAAACTAAAACTAATCTGCTTCGATAAATAAATGTTTATGATCAGCAATCAGTGGCAATACAGGTTGGGTGGCGAGGAAAATTTTTTGGGAAACCAATTCTTTCCAAAATTTTCCTATCCCGTGCAGCAAGCATATGTATGATTCATTGAGGGCATCTAGTATTCAATGAAATGCACAGAGGACCACACTAAACGGTAAGGTATCACTGATGAAAAAGTTGAAAAAGAAAATTCACCGACTTTCTTTTGACAAAACTTGGTCGAGACTTGGAGATTAGATTAAGTACTAATCACACAGAAAGCGTTTGGTTTCATGTGTTTTCCGTTTAAAAGGCTAGCTTCGATAACACTTGATAGTCAAAATGCAGCTATAATCTTATGCATCAATTGTGGACATAGGAACTAGGCATTTGGTTGATTGCTAAAAAGATGTTTAGATAACCGTTTGCCAATGAAACTAATTTACTTGGACATAAGCAGTCCTCACTACCCCGTAATCCTTGCAAATGAGTTCCTCGCGATCTAGGCTGCATTGTTTTCAAGAGTTTTGCGCAACCTCTCTGATATTTACCTCAGAGTCCCTCAAATTTTTTTTTTTTTATTTTTACCAGCAACATTTTCATTAAACCAGCAAAACTTGTATGTGCACAAGCAATGACTAGTGTCTGTAAGAACACTATAACGTGGAGGCTCCAACCACAGAATTAGAAGAAACAAATATGGAAATAATATTTTCGTTCAGCTTCATTACAACATTTTGGTGATTCTTAATTATTTTCCGAAGAAAATAATACCGAGGAGTAGATATTCGACACTCTAGGGCAAAGAAAATTTTATTACTAATGCGTGCATTAGGAAAATCACAAATTAAACAATGTCTGTGAGAAAAACCTATATTTTCTGGCTAAAAAAGAGGTTCCAAAAAATTCATTCTCTTCAACATTAATTCTTCTACAAGAAATTTGATATTTAATCAGTATTCAAGACTTTTTACTGTTAAAACTATAAAATTTGTGGCTATAAATTTATTTAAGTATTAATTGAGTTGTTACATCTTGTTGGGGAAAAATTGTGGGCCGTAGGTTTTTAGCAGTAGCTCTTTAGGTTTTCTACTAAATCAACTTATGCTGTTGATAAAATTTTTAGCATATTTTAACTGATTATGATTGTTGGCAACATTGTTTCTTCCTGCAATAATTTTTTTGGCTGCAACTATGGAACTTGCCGCAAGGCTGCACTCTACTGCATAGTTCTGGTTGCTAAATCTATAATTTCTTCTAGTGATCACTCAATGGAAAGTCATAACCAATTTGAGGTATATTAGCCAAGAAATACTGGAATTTACAGAATAGTCAATAGATTATGTCCTTCATCACCATAAACATGGGTTAATTCTAAAAGGAAGAAGCTGTATTTTAAAAAAGTTGAAAATGAAATACGACATATATAGAACCCAGGAAATTTTGTTGAACACAGCATTTAGATGAAAAATGTTACCTCATAAGCTGAAGAGAACATCTTCCATGGGTGCTCAAATAGTGACCAAGAATTGATGTTCTCCACCCATGCTGTCACAATATGTATAAACATTCATAAAACCTCATTAGGCCTTCCGTGAAATATAATACCACCCTCCTAGCCGGAAATAGATTCTTGATACTATAAGCTTCCTTCTAGGTAAAGGGGCGGCATAGACCTATTTACTAGGGATCATGCCCAAGTCTAAGCTCTAAATCCGGTTCATCTTCATCTTCCTTCGAAACCCCTCTACGCAGTTCACTATTTTCGATATTAGTAGAACCAATTTGCAAGCTCAAATTTGTACCCCGTAGCTCTTCTTCATTGAAGATCAAAGATTGAGGCCTTGGGACAAGAAAATGATCATTTCCATGGTAAAAACCGTGCTGCTGTTGAGGGTTTGGCATGGCCGATTGTTGAAAGTACATGCAGTAGTTTCTCTGAGTCTCGAAAACCGGATAATACCTCGCGCTTTCGCTTGAATTTGCTGCCACGTAACTAGGGTTCATGTATCCTTCGCCGGCTTTGCTTGACACTGAAGAACCTGAAGGGGCTTCCTTGTTTTTGGCTCGATCTTTGCGGTGGATGTTCATGTGACCTCCCAAGGCCTGCGCGTTGGTGAAGCCTCTCTTGCAAAAAGTACATTCATAGGAGCGTTTGGGAATGGCGGAAGTGGCTGTAGCTTCTTTGACTTGTTCCTGCTGATCATTTTCTTCATCACTTGATGACTCTGGAACTCTTTGTTTTGGCAATTCCTCCATATCAGAAAATGAAGGGCTTGAGAGAAATCTACCGTGGACTCAAGAAAGGCGAAAAGGTTCTATTACTGGAACTGGATTTGCTGGGAAGAGAAAGTTGGGGCGAGAGAGAGAGAAAGAGAGGAAAGTTCAAGTATTTGAAGACCGACAAACGAGAGTAAGAATACATAGCTATTCTCATTGGCACTTGGCTATATTTGTACTCATTAGGTGAGAGCCGTGAGACCCCTATTGGCGTTTGCCGTATGACATTGTTGATCGGCCTTGTGATGCTTCGCTCTCTCTTTCATGTAGCTTTTCATTCATACCAGATTCAACTTCAACCTTGACCGTTTTATCGTGTCAAGGTTTTTTTTTATTGCATGTACAACCTGCCCGCAACATTTTTACTTGAATAATGTTAAGAGTGTAAAAAAATTTATTATTAAATGATAAAGATATCTTTCAATGTATTATTGAAGTAAATTATTATTATGATGACACAAAAAGTTTAAAAAATATTATTATCAAGGTAACAACAAAAATTATAATATATTGAATAATAATTAGGAATATTATTTTTACTTTTTATTTAATTATAATTTATATCATAAATTGCGTCCTATTTATGGTGTCTATGTATCTATATCCTTCTAACAAAGCACTTTCTAGTACCCACTACTTTGATACCCCGCAACTGCAAATAACAAAATTAAAGGGAGAAGTCCATTCTGATGCCAAGTATGTACCAATATAAAGGCACTGAATGCTTGTGGGCAGCTTCTAATTTTCTTCGTATTCCACCCTTATATCACGCTGCATGATTCAAGTTACCGAAAATGGCTCCTCCAGGGATTAATTCAATTGTCTTCCTGGGAGAAGATATTGATAGACAAGGTGACCTAATGGCTTATTTCATCTAAGGGAAAATTTTCTTCGAGGGTCCGGTCTTACCTATGCAACTCAAGCACTAATAATCATGTCCCATATCCACGTGCCTTAATCCCATTCACTAAATAGCAAGATCCAGCCAAAGAACTGTCTGTAATCTGTAATGTAATGAGCCATGATGGGGGTAAGATAAAAGAGGGAGCAGTTCAAAAAGAATAAATTGATGTAACTCTTAACTTATTTTTATTGAAACTCTCCTAACATACCATATGTCTTCTAGTGTGCCGCTTGTTCTTGCTAGCTTCGGCCTCTTTTGGGCGCAGGGACGGCCAAAAGACGCGTTCGGAAACCAATCAAGCATTGACACCGTCACTGTATTGGCAACTCTTTTCGTGTTTATGTGGTCATCTTTGGTGCTGTAAACTCTAATCACAACGCTTTGGATTATTGTTACAAACAATGTTGGACAAATGGAGGAAGGGAATGGCGTCAATGACAATAACATGGCATGCGTGCTCTGACAATGCAGCTCACTGCCAGTTTATCATTCTCAGCCGATTAAACCGTAATTTTGAAAGCTCGGTCGACGTTTTCCCTAGTTAGAATCAATGCAGTCCTATAATATGACCTTATTATAATGACAAACTTAGGATTATGTGAGAAAACTCCGAATTATGCTGTGGGATTCGCAAAAGAGGGGACCATGCTAGCCACCCTATGATTAATTTGTTCGTATTAATTCAAATGACCACAATTGTTAGCAACACATTATCATATCCAACTCATAATTTAAAACCTTGTAAGCCACGATGCTAATTATTATTATAAAACTTGATCGGTATGCAATGAGGCTTTTTTGGTCCAAGTTTAGATTCTAATTGTCGATGATTGCTTATAATTTGTGTTTATTAATTATTAACCCCATCAGTGAATTCCATCTGCAAGTATATTCCTTCAATCAAAACATCTTGGATGTGAATATAGGTTAGTCACTGATAGAAAAAGTTGTCCCTATATAATTACCTTAACTTTGATTTGTGCTAGAGTAAGAAAGAGAAAAATAAAAGGATTTTTTTTGACACTATTACTTTTTTAATTATGGTAAAAGCTTAATTAGCTGGAAATTTAGAATACAATCTGAAGAATTTAGCTGTTCACACACTTTCTTGGTCACAGGTGGGAAAAAAAAGAAAAAAAAAAAGAGCGCTCTTGCAGCATACTGCCGCCCTATGAATGATATCAAACACTGCAAAATGCTTTGCATTGGGATTCAAATGTACTAAGAAAAGCCAAATGAATTCGAAGCAGTTGCATTCCAAATTCAATGACCGACGACTCTCATTAATAAAAAAATTGAGAACTTTACGATGAGTCCAAAATCTCAATCGATAAGTGTCAACTTAAAAATCTGTACGACCTCGAAGTACATGCATATAGTACTGTAACTTTCATTTATCTTGCCGACAATAATTTGTTTTATTCTTTTTGATTTTTTTTTCAAACAACATTTGCTCTGTTTTGTTAGAGACGATACTGCTGCATTTGCTATCTTTTTTGTTTTGCAAACATCTGCTCTCTAAATGTCTATGGATGGTTTTTGATAAGCAAGTCTTTATGGATGTGAAGAATTTCTCCAGCATTCGGCAAACCCCTTTGATCCCATACAATCTTTGGTCTCACATCAATCATAGTCAGATTATTTGTAATTCACGGACAAAACATTGCTGCCAAAGCTGACAATATGGACTGCCACATCAATCTGATCGACGCAAGGGTTCTTGCTACGTCATAAACAACTCTCAATTAGACTTGCCAAATATAAAATTCTATGCTATTGTCGCGTTCTTGTTTGTTCATATTGCCGGCAGTCCCCTTCGACCCGTTCAATTTTGCTTATAAAAATGCACATTTTTGGTGACATGTTGTCGTGTCATCGAATTTGGAGGGTTCAAGTCAAAGGGGTTTGGCTATTTTTGCTTTGCCTTAACCTTTCGGCCGTCTGGCAGCATACTAGCGCAAGAATTCGCAGCGTTCCCTCCGGATTGCTGTTGTGTCGCCATTAATAATAGGTAGGCCCGGATTATTGGGCCGACATTGGATGTGGATCAAGGACCTAAGTGAGCTAGGCTGCATTTTTCTGGGTGTAAGTGAAAAGTAGCCCACAATGATGCTACAGCCTGTGGCCTGAGCCTCATTATATACGTGTTACAATCTTCGGCCTTAGCTTTATCATATAGACGTTGACGTGCACCGACTGAGATTTTCTTTTTTTTGGAATTATGCCCCATGCTCTCAGGACATCACTTTCACCAAAACCAGGGCTTTGGTAGCTTGCTCTCTCTATCTCAATTGTCTCTGCACATTTCTCTCTGCTTTCACCGTCTCGCGTGTAGGGATTTCTTGAAAAACCCCCAGCAGTGCAATGAATTGCGGCATCCCCATTCACCCTTCGGGCAATAATATTGGTGAATTAATCATGACGCGAGAAAAACTGAATGTGGAATTTAGACTAACAACACATGAGCAATAATTTATCGGCATTTTAGTAGTTAAAAGTTCAATTTTTTATGTACAAAATCATGAATTTTAAAAAGTATGTGTTTATGAGAATGACAAAAATAATCATTATTACGAGGGTTCAATAGAACTTCCTAATTAAGAAAGAAAAAACTTGATGTAGAATTTAGACGAACAACACACGTGGCAATAAACCGCCACACCAAGCGAAGCATTTAGACCCAATCGGCACAAGAAGCTCATCTATTCTAGTGTCACATATCTACTCTAGACCAATTAGAAAGTAGTGCATATCTTTCTTTTTTTTTTCATATATATATATATATATTTTTTTTTATTTATCACTAAAATTTGGGACACATACAGCAAGAAGGCAAACCCACGAATGGATTAAGGTGATATAAACCAACCAAAAACAAAAGTACTCCGGAAGACAGGTCAGGGACTCAAGTGTGCAAAGGAATTGATTCTTAAAATCATGGTCGAAAAATGGAACCCAGTAGCTGCATGTATTTATCCTTGTACTTCGGCCAACAGCAATGTGGTCTATTTTTTCTTAGGTGAAGTCAGAAGTCAGAACCTTAGAAGACTTTGGGTATTATCAGTAATGATACGAACATGACGTGGAGTTCCTGACCCTTCTGAGGATCTATACTCATTCACATTTCCTCAGTATCTGAGTTCGCTGAGGTAGAGTTTGTACCTTGTACAATGGTTGTGTGAGACGTGAGCATGCACATGCCTAGCATGCATGCAGGTGAGGATACAAAAGCATTTCTTTCATGTCCATGGGAATGGTAAACATTTAGACAAGCTAGGTTTGATTCTTAAAGTCTAATCTTAATAACTAATAAAGTAGAGAGTACTCCGTTGTCAATGAAGTCTCTATGCTTGAAACTGCGCATAATGCACTATTTTTTTTTTAAGTTTGTGGGACTATGATTTGAACATTAAATATAAAATTAAGAATTCATGTAAATTTACTATTAGACTTTGTCTTACGGCTGGTGGCCGTGCAAAGAAAATTTTGTTGGTGGGTATATCTAATTGCAGTATCAGGTCGTGTAATCTTAGCATTGAGAAGAAAATTAAGTCATCGGGAAACAGAGAGAGAGAGAGAGAGAGAGAGAGAGAGAGAGAGAAGGAAGGAGGGGGAGAAATGGAGAGAGAGTGCAGTTTGGGGTGGGGGGCGCTTGGAAGTATGCTACAGAACCTTTGACTAAGCACTATATTCAGAATGATTTTTTGGAGTCTCAGAGACTCTCAGTGGTCTGAAAATGCTTTGAACTGACCAGAAGCCTCTCATTTCAGTTTAAGGAAAACCCCATCTTGCCCATTTCGCACCCAGACACTGTCGGGAACATGCAAAACCATCAGATATCGGGAAAATCGACAAGACTCGTCCATTGGAGGAAAAACAAGAGAAAAAGAAACAAAAAAACAAAAGAAAACACAATTTCAAACACTTTCTCTTACTGTGTATGTGTATACTTGTGTCGACATATGCAACTGCTCACAGATATTGTATATTATAGATTGCTCTTGACTTAATCATCTCTCATGTGCCGTTTCACTGTTGACTATTATTGTCATGCAAATTTAGATCTATGAAATCTGTTTCGTTAGTTTGAGTCATTTTTCACTCCTTCCGTTGAGTCCATCCATTGGATTTTTTTTTCAATTTATTTTATACATACAAGGTAGAGTCCATCATTATTATTGACTTGGAAGACTTTTTGCAATTTCATAATTGATTTGCTACATTTTTTTTTTCAACACACAAAATAGAGTATCAGTTCACTCTTGGTTTGTGCAACAAGCCTAAAAGTCATGGAGTTAAGCTTTTAGCTGCAAGTTAACTCTTTGACAAATAGTTGATGATACAAGCAACAAGCTCTAAAAGCGTTGGTGACCGTTGACCAAAACTGTGTCAAAAAGAAAAACACAGGAGTTTCAACGCTTTCGAGTGTTTTCATGCAAAGTGGTGGCCTTATTCCCATAACTAACGAATTTCATAAGTGGAACTAAATTAATAAGGCCAAACGAAAATGTACCCTTCCCTCGACGGTAAATAAATAAATAAATCAACCAGGGACAAAAGTGGGGCAGTTGACGAATTTATTGTTTTAAAAGCTCACATTAATTAATGGAGAGCCGGAGAGTAGGAGGAAAAGGTGTCATGAAAACTTAAAAATTATGGTTTAGTATTAAGGAAATGAATTACTATTCTACTAAAAATTAGGCAGGCTTATACAGGCTTCAGCTCTCCATTACGCATTTAATACAATCAAAAATTACTGCAACATGGAGCCGACTACCAGTTAAAAACATTTTTATATTTCTTTTTTTTTTTGGGCCAGTAAGCCAGTGCCGAGCACGTTCCCTTTTTAATTCAACACTAAAATGATTAGTTACTGGGGTTATTGTTATCCATATATCATGATTCATGAGTGATGGTGGATGAACCCTCTACCAATTTCAGCTCTGTAAAATCCAATGTTGAAGGTGTTGTAGAGCAAGCAGCACAATGCAATTAATTTAGTCGTGTTCTTTTAGGGCCACTTGCAAATCGCCATTATTAAACGTTAACTATAGTTCACCGTATATTCTCTTTCCCGGGTAAACAACGTTTAATACCGTCATTTACGTTCGATGCATCAAATTAAACAAACTGGAACTTTGTAAGGTGCAGTTAACGTAACCAGAACTACGTGCGAATGACAGTGATTTAGAGCAAAGAAGAAATGCCACAAGAAACAAAATAATAAAAAAGGACATCTGTTCCTCGAGATGTAGATAAGATTAAAAAAAAAAAAAAAAACTCTCGCTCTCTTTGTTCATACTAAGTACTCAAATAGCCAGTGATAACTCATTTTATAAAAATAAAAAATAAAAAGAAGAAAAAAAAAAGGTAATGATAAACTTCAGTCCTGGAATTTTCACATGGAAGAAACTTGATGATAATGTATATTGAAGAAAAAAGAAGCTTGACAACAGAAGATTACAGGAAGTGGCTCAGTAGGCATGCCTTCAACATATTTGCTTCTAAAATCCCACATTCATGGTCTAGTAAACAATATTGCCATATAATGACACACAAACTTGTGCAACAAGCCAACAAAGACTTTCAATTTTGGAAATTTAATGAAGTGTTATCTGGGATAGACAAAGATGCAGAAATCACCTGTGAGTATCCCAAGCGAAGTTCCAAGTCCAAATCCTCATTGGAGTCGCCAAAAAGGCCAATCTCCAAATCTAGACTAACGATCTCGGCGTTCTTCAACAACTTGCACCGATCCTTTTCTCTTAAAGCTTCAAATTCTCCATTTTCTACGGGGGGACTTTCTAATTCCCGTTTCTTTTAAACCTGAGCATTTGAGACTAGTGCTTGATTCTTGAGGGTCAACTACATCCCTTTTGTTCTTTTCACTAGAAGAAGCAAAAGGACTTGAAGATGGTGCAGAAACACAATCACAAACCAAGGGAGGCAATGTATAGGAGAATGAAGCAGATGAGTGATTAGGATTACGGTTTGGGGGTGACTGTCTCAGCATAGCCCTGTCTCTCCTACGAACATTCATGTGACCACCAAGAGCTTGGGCCGATCTGAATTCTCTTTTGCAAAAACTACATGTGTAAGATCTTGAAGACCACTAAAGCCCGCCGAGATAATCTTCTTCATTGCCTTTTTTTGATAAGTAATTTTCTACATGACTTTGGCCGGAGTTGATCCACCATTCTTTTAGTTTGTTCTTGCCATCTTCATTGTTGTTGTTCTCGTTGTTGCTGCACTCTTTGCATGCTCTACCATTGATAATACTATGTTCTTTCAAGCTGTTACTCAAACTATCCCTCTCCATGCAAGCTATTCACTGCAAATGCCCCACGTGTTTCGGTCACTACTTACTATATGTGGAAACTCAGTCTGCCAGATTATACCTTTTTGCCAAATCAAGCACAGAAGTAGTGGAAAGAATAATCGCTCGTTAGTCACCCTCTTTCCACTCAATTGCCATTTGGTACCCAATAGCTTGCATGCGATTCATGTGATTTGATCCCCTAGAGATGAGAAAGTGATTTTAAGTTGTTCAACCTTATGTCAAGTTTTCGATTTTGATGGCCGTCGCATGAGTCATTGACTTTCATCGAGTTGAACATTGGCTCAGTTCTCTATAGGATGAACAAGCATAAAGTCACTCGCTCATCGCTAGGGAGTCAAATCACATGCAAGCTACTGGGTACCAAATAGCAATTGCGCTGACAGAGGGTGACTAATGAACGATTATTCTTTTCTTGGTCACTGTCTATTTTTTTCTAGTTTTTGGGAGGGTGAGGTTAAGAGTTCGAATCTCGTCCTCTTGACTGAATGATAATGTTAGCTAAGGTCTTGTTATTGTTCGGGCTTCACAAATTAAAGCCCACCATCTTGATGGTTGTTATCATAAATGACAAGCTTGGTCTTTCTTCTCTTTCTCTTCCTTCTTTCTTTTTTGGCTTTTTTTACAGCCTTGAATGTTTTCAGCCAATTATTCTCCATTCCCATTTAGGATGTACGGTTTTCGGTTTGAAACATTGGAGTTATACATTCTTTTGGATGAATGCAACGAGATCAAGATTTGTCAAACTAATGATACTAAAAGACCTTTTCCCTAGTTTGATTTTTTGATGTAATCTCCCAGGAATTATAATTGAACTTACTTTGCCAATGGACATAATGAATTAAACCAAAATAAATCTATTTAGAATCACATAAAACTTTTACCATAATAACTTGTTGGCAAATCTGCCACACTTTCATCAGCAAGTTTTGATAATATTGGTAGGCCAGGTTAGCTTCTGCGAGGCCCCCAAAAGAGACAATTAAAAGAAAGTTCAATTGGATTTCATCGAGCTTTGGTGCTTTTTAATCTTAGCTTGCAAGGTTTTGGATCGAGTCACCAGGCTTGCAAGGTTAACATGATCGATGTTGGCTGACCCTTTAATTGGGGTCTGCCAGGATTTTTTTTTTTTTCTTTTTCAGGGCTTTCAACACCCAACAAAAATTGCCATCTCCTCGGAAGTTACTGGGCCAATCAGAAGAATCACAACCATAAAGACAGCGGCCCTTCCGCTTAATCAAATACCAAAAAAAAAACAAGAAGAAGAAAAAAAGGGTTCATATCAAAGACTACAAGCGGTGCAGTTAGCCACAAAGTTGGGAGTTCTGGGGTTGCGAGTTGAGACACTGCCACAAATTCAACAGACCACAGGAGACAGTATCAAACTGCCTTTTTTTTTTTCTTTTGTATTTTTATTTTTTAAGTTTCAAACTCCAGATGACTGCAAGCTCAAAGGCTTGTAAATTAGTAAGTACTTATCAGGCATAATTGCTTTCAACATCTTTGCACTTATATGTGCAATTTATTTTCATAACTTAGCACAAAGAAAATGTATAACATGGCCTTGCACAAAAAATGGCTACTTTATGATCATCATTCACTTCTTATAAAACCATAAAACTGAAAAGTTATCTTAATTCCACATAAACAGGTAAGAACCAACCCATCTCCGAATCCATTGCCAAATCCCATATTATGCAGGACAAAAAGTTGACAATATTGTTAAGAAACATCCAATTATCACCAGAAACGAAAAAAAAAAAAAAAAAGGAAAGTGCCAATAAAGTCTCAATTAATCTTTACCATCGCTCACGTGTGCACCGGAATTAGAAATCAGAAGCTTCAGGAAGCCCAATTCCATCTCCAACTCAAAGTTCTTCTGCTTCTCGTTCTCCAACTCCATTGTTAGCATCTCGTTTAATTGCACCAAATGGTCTTCTCTTGTCACCTCCCCTCCTAACATGCCAATAAGATTCTCAATCTTCCGTCTCTGTTCATCCAAACTCACCTTCAGCACCATTAAGCCCCCTACCATTCTGTCCCAATCAATACCCTCAACACCAAGTCCCTCATCTCCAATTCCATTATCATAAGCATCACCCAGCTGGGGCCCCTCTCCAGCTTGGCCCGGAGAACTTAGACTTGACTCGCCAGAATCACCTGACCGATCACTTAACTCAATTTTCCTGTCTTGGATGATAGTTTCGCCTCCAAAACGAACCTGTTTCACAACTGAATCATCTTTTGAGAATCCAGGGAATACTGGGTCAAGCTCAAATCCGTCCTCGTTGAAGTTCCATCCACTAATCCTTCTAATCTTCACATTTTCACCCATCAATTCAACCCCAGTACCCTCTTCCTCCTGTTCTTCATTTCTGCCACTACTATCGTTCATACCATACAAAGCTTTCCTTTCTTTGAATCTTTCTTCAACACTGGGCAGCCCAAGCAACAAGTTCTTCACCAAAAAGTCAGATCCTTTACAGTTCTTGAAGAAAGAATGCTTTAAAAGCTTCTCAGCAGAGGGCCTCCTTGTAGGGTCTTGATCAAGACAAGCAGCGATCATGTCCTTGAAAGCCTTGGAGAACTTCTTGCACTTATCTTTCTTGTGCTTCTCGTAATCAGAGAAACGAAACCGCTTTGTCATCTTCATAAGCAAGGACTTTGAAGGAGGGAGATGTGACAAAGGAGGGCAGCCATGGGCTAATTCAAGTGCAGTGATACCAAAAGACCATATATCAGCCTTGAAGCTATACCCAGTATGCGAGTGTATAACCTCTGGAGCCATCCAATAAGGCGTCCCAGCAACATCGGTTAGCATCAACCTTGAAGAGCAAGAAGATTGGGCCCAACCCTGACCCGTATTCGGCTCGTAAATCGAGGCGGATACCCCAAAGTCTGCCAACTTAACGTGCCCATCTGAATCAATAAGAATATTTCCTGCCTTGATATCTCTATGTACGTGGCCTTGGTTATGAAGATATATCAAGGCGTTTAGCGTTTCTTTGAGGACCACAGCAATGCATGGCTCCGATAGGCCCTCAGGGAAAGACGAAGAAATGATGGATTGCAGGGAACCACCGGACATGAACGGCATAACCACCCAAAGATGGCGGCCGACGGTGAAGGAACAGTGGGCTCCAAGGATGTTTGGGTGCGAGAGAAGGGACATGGTCTTGATTTCACGTCTGATGTCATCGAAATCGGCCCGAGATTGATCAAGATCGATTGATTTAATTGCAACCGCTGTCGAGTTAGTGGGAATGCATATTGCTTTGTAAACTATGGCACTAACACCAACACCAATCTCGGCCAAGATTCTATACAAGCTTGAGTCCAGAGGGTACTGAACCCTTTTGAGTTCTTGCTCTTTTTCGTGACCCATGAAGCTACTTCGTTGAACGTTAATCTTGAAAGGGTCTTTCAAGAGAGATTTACTGTATTCTTGAACTGGGTTTTGAGTTTCCGAGAGCCCTATCGGTTCTAGTAGTTATAATTAATGAAAAGAGAGGAAGTAGATAGGTCTATGGGTGGTTTTCTTGTGAGGTTCTTGACACAGAAAAAGGCGATGTTATACCTGAGAATGAGTAGATCCTCGTGAACTGGCGAGAGAGAGAGTTGCAGATGGTCGGTTTTGATTTTTCGCATTGAATAGGTTACATAGAGAGCCTTGGTTTGCTTTGTAATTGTACCTTCTGCTTTTGGGCCATATGATACAAGTTGGTTGGTTCAATATATAAATTACAGCCTGCAACACTGAAGACTTTGAAACATTGAACCTATCCTTAATCCTGGGATAGCTTTCAGTTAGTACATGATAATTTATTTCAATTGGATCATAAGTCCAATAAAAATGAGAGAATAGACCTCTTCAATTAGGTTAGAACCTGGACCCACCCTAACTTGTTAGTTCAAGGGGATCATAGGGAATCAACTCCCAATCGCATTAAAGTCATCACCAGGTACATCAATATATGACTTAATTGGGATTCTCACAAAGCCATTTATAAAAAGTACTACTCAGTTTCACTTGAAAAGAGGAATCTACTTGATTTCTTAACCGTACAACCGGGAGTTTCTTTGGGTTTCGTTACATGGTTATGGGCCATTCTCTTCTTTCAATAAATTTATGCCCTATTCCAGATCCTAATTATATTCAAATGTGACATCTCTAAATCCTAAATTTAAATGGTGAGTCTAAATTACATTTTGTCGTAAGAGACAATGGCGTTCAAGGGCTTGTGCGAGAGGTTCCCCCTTTATCTGATTTTCCAGTGCAAAATTGCCATCCATGAAAACCTCAGACTGCCATGCAAATACGCCTTCTGGAACAATTAAGCATCTCTCAGACATAGTTACTTGGTAAAGGGAATTAAAGGGCATAAAATACGCCTTCACATCTAGCCCTTTTGGTATCTTTCAATGAAACTAATCAAATTCCGTCAGACATTTGAGATGGCGCCCATGCTCTGAAATTCAGCAGTGCATCTGCTTGCCTCCTAAGTATTGAACAAACTAGAAGCAAAAGCTCAAGGCTGTTAATATAGGCAGTGAGATCAAATTCAATAGAGAACAGAAAGAGCTCGAGTAATAATCCCAGGTCAAGGATATGTTGAACTGATCTCAAGCCCAATATTGATATATAACAGTGCATGACAAATAAGAGTGACCATTCGCGAAACATAATGTCAGCTTGTAGTTTGAATTATTGTCAATTCTGACACTTAATATCTCATATTTTAAGAGAATGCTTCCAGGATATTGCAACTAACTACTGATGGACAATTGGACTGACGTGCGCGGTGGTACCATGTGTTCATGTGAAATAGCCACTAATGTTTTAAGATAGAGAAAGCAGATTAACACAAAAGATCATGACCATTAGGATTATGGAGCATCTTTTACACCCAGCGTTGTGCTGCAGTATTAAGCTGAAGAAATTGTCAAAGTTACTACTTGCCTACCAAATTCCAGCCTCTAAGAAGTCTGGCCATAAACATAACAAACATAATATCAAGGTGTCTATACCAAACCCCATGACATTAAACACAAACAAATTTAGCATATACTATGTCTAAACTTCACCACAAAATAGCAAACAAAAGAGAAAAACTGCAGAGCCAATTACCATCAGAATCAGAGCAATTCCCCTTCTCTAGCCAACAGTCACTACGCCCTTATTTGGTCTCTGTTCTATCATACATTTTCAAACTTGCTCAGATTTCCTTCTCATTGCCTCAATCATCTCCTCAGTTGAATCAATTATCTGCTTTGGCAAATGCACTTCCAAGAAATCAAACCACTCTCCATGCGTCATCTCCTTGCCATCACCTAAGTTCTCGCTCACCTTCTCCCCCCCTCCCGCCTTATCATCATTATCTCAAACATCAGTTGCCCCATTCCTCACATCTGTGCAATTCTCTTATAAATCCAGTATCTCTGTCTTCACCTCAATTCCTCTCCCCTGCTTTCTACTGGAGTCCTTCTGCTCAACCTTTTCCCTTGAATCTACTCCCAAAGTCACATTCTCTGTTTTAACTTCTTCAACACAAGCATTCTCCGGTGAAAATTCTGGTAAATTCTTTCTCCTCCTAGCACCCAACCTCGATCTCCACAGTCTACAACGAAATTTCCAAAAGTCACGCAATCCTGATTCGTCATAATTAGTAACCCCCACACTATTACCTTGCTGCTGCAGTAGCCAGTACTGTCTCCGCCGGGCCCACATTCTCTGATTCTTCCAGCAATCCTTGTAGCTTTCCTTGGCCTCCATCTTTTCCGATTCTCTGCAGCCTCCGTGATTCTTTCCAAGTCCTGTGGTTCTCCCTCGGTTTCTGTCATCCTATTGAAAACCCTAACTCTGCTCTATTCCTTTGCCTTCCTTTTCTCGTATTCCCGGAAACCGCCGCGTCCAATTCCGGTTCAATTTTCTCTCCAATTCGTCTCTGATTCTCAGGGACCGGTGCCACTTTATTAGAATTCTTGGCTTGTCTGCCTGAGAGGATTCACCGTCGGCAGCGGCGGCGATGATCTGGACGAGTATGGACGTTAACTGGCCGAGCTTGATGGTGTCGCCGTGGCGGAGATTGTAAGGGATGAAATGAGGGATCTCGGAGGACTTGAAAACGGTGCCGTAGGAGGATTCGGGGTCCATTTGCCGGCTTCAGGCACGAGGGTGAGGTGTTCAGGGTAGACTTTGGCGTCTTTGTTGGGGACGTTGTTGCCGCGGACGATCCGACCAACTCGAATGGTCGATCCGAGTCGGCATTCCATGTAGTTTGCTCTTGCCCTGCGACTTGAGAATTGGGCTTTGGCTACTACTCAGAGTACTGGGCTTTTTACTTGCACTTCTTGAGACACTATATATAACACGAAAACATGAAGTTTGGGCTGACTGGAATCGTTGGAAAAACAACTTTCAATAATCAACCTAAAAACGACATTATTGGGAAGGGATCGATAAAGTGAAGTCAAATGAATTCAATTAATTTTCATTCTTTATAAGATACTTTTTTATATATAAAATATTAATATAATATAAAATATCTTACATATAATATTTGAAATATAGAGAAAGAACACCTTCAATTGTAAAAAAAAAAAAAAAAGAGCAGAGTGATAAAAAAGAATAAGGCAAAGATCCTGCGGAAAACAAAACAAATGAAGATCTCCAAAGAATAGATTGATTCATGGAACTCGTACAAAATAGAAGCCCCGCGCCACTTTTGAGGAGTGGCATGTAAAATTGCGCTTTCTGTACGAGTTTGTGGTGGATGTAGCCGCAAAAAGAATTGATCCATTTTTATTTTTGTGCCCAAATGATCAGCGGAGCTGTGCACCGAAAAAAAGGGGAGAGAATCCAATGGCTACAACTAACGCAGAGCTCCAATCTTCCAAAATTGTGGATGTATGTGCAAAATAGAAAGGAGGGTGCCTTACCCATTCGAGCAGACTCTGAGCGGCAACGCGACTATGCTTTCATATTCCATGACATGACTCTGGAAAGTATTTAGCCCGCATGCCAAGGAAACAAAATCTAATCCCCGGATTGCAAACTCCAAAGCATATCGAAGAGAAGGAAAAGAACAGGATTGACATAGCAGAGATGACTCCGTAGCAGTCACGGGAAGCTACATTGGAAATAAGCAAAATACAGTTAGACAAATGCCCAGAATTTTAAAACCCCAGTTGAAAGCAAAGTAACATATATTTCGTTTATTATAAATGCACAATAGTATCTATAAATCATTCTCAGTAATTGATACTATTCATTCAAAACCGACAATATTTGATGGAAAATAAGTCCCTGCCAACATCCTATAATGATTCAATTCCCACACAGGGTATAGACAAGGAAAAGAAAGCACTCAACCGCCAGGAATCGGTAAAGTGAAGCCCAGGAAAGGAATTTCAGTTTCCATTCCCAACCTATTATCTTTTCCAACATATAACACTGATCAGGCAACAATAGTTTCCGGGAGAAGTCATGACATTTTAGCTCAAAAAAATATCATGTTCTTGATAGACTTCAACTAAAAGGGATAGACCAAATAAACTGACCTTTCCAAAAGCTATTCATTTTGTTGTGGATACTGGACGGTGTTCGAGAAACCTCCATGAGGGTTGTACGTTATCTGATGAGGGCATTCCAGATTCTAAGATGCCCTTAATCCATTTAACCTTGTTCACAAGTTCTTCCAAATCCACAATTGCAGTTTCCAATGTATCAGTGCATACAGAATCCAGTGTAATGCTTCCAGTGGTTCTCATCTTCTTCAAGGGACCATTATCATGGCAACTGTCTTTCTTGCCGGCATTTTCTGCTGCTTCAATTGATCTCACATGTGAGCTTGAAACACTGTCGGAACAACTGTTTTTGCCAAAACCCTTGTCTGTTGCATCCAATTTAATATTTACATCCAGTGTCTGGGTCTCCTTGGATACGGAAGTTTTCAGAGGCCTTGCCACCTGCTGTGATCTGTCCATAGATGGTAAAGAACTGGCTGAGATACTAGAAGAAATCGATGTACTACCCCTCAGTGATGCTCCTGCTCTAGCTTGAATGTCCTTTCTCCTTTCCTCAAGTGTAAAAGCCATTGAGTTTGCAGATCCCCCTGCCACTGATAACTCCCATGACAGGTAACTTTATCTTATAATCTAGCTACGATACACAAAAATATTCAGTACATCACACCAAAGGCGCAGACATAAAGAAAAGCTAACCAACCATTTCTAATGACTAAGCCTTTCAGTTCTATAAATCCCACATTGTTAAAATATAAAAGCATGGCCTGGCTTACAATATGGGCTTTATTATTTATAGATATGGGCTTTTAAGCTGATACAAGGTTACATAGCATTATTTGACACTGTTTAACTAATCAAAATCAATATTAGAACACTAAACCTTGTAACTTTAATTTTTCAATAAAAGTAATCCTAGGGTCAAGTGTACCAATTCAGTGCATACTGACACATTAAGCAAAATCCCACCCGTTATTCACAAATTTATGTGTCATCACACCATAAAAACTAAGCCAAGACTGTTTCTTACTACTACCCAACCTAGGTAATAAAATCCCAACCTAGGTAATAAAATCAGACGTATAAATGGAAACTTCGCTACTATTGTTTAATTATGATGGTACATAGCAGATTTGGAAATCTTCACTAATCCTGAACTCCCAAACACTTCAATTTAACAAACATTGAAGATGCTTTTGTTTGCAACCATGGAGGCTGGCTATAAGTAAGTTGTCAACAGCTATGGCTTAAGCAGATCTAAGGGTTGAACTTTGAAAATAGTTCTCCAATTATCCAGCATACAAAAGACGTCTATGACCAACTTATTTACATGACATCAGCCCAAAGACAATAGAAAATGAGGAAAACAAGAATGATATAGTTTACATATGCATAAACAACTGCAAAAATATGTCTGCAGACCTTACCTTCATTCCCAGGCTTGAACAAGCGAGCACAGGAACGACAATTCTGACTCCCCTGTAAGGCATAGGAAGAAGTTACATCAGAGTAAAATAATACAGCCAAAAGATCATGCAAACTATTAACACCTCATTCATGTCAAGACCATGAAAGCAATTCTCAGCTACACAACTTAAAGTAAAAGGCACACATGGTTGCAATGGATTTTTGCATTATTCAATTTTAAGTCCAACTGCTAGTGGATAAATGTGAAATATTGACTCCAAAATCAGAGGAAAAAAAGCAAATGACCAATCAGATTTAAAAAAATTATATATAAAAAAAAAGACTACAAGAAGTTTTAATGCTCCAAACAAGGGAATTTGGTTGCAACCACAATTCTTTGTAAATCAATGAGTGGAATATAGATCCTACTGCCAACGGTATCATCTGAAAAGACTTCATTTCAAGCTGGGCAAAGAAAAGATAAAAAGAACAGCAAAATTGTCTAGTGACCAATAATAAATGAGACAAACCAGAATATGAGATTAAAATGGCTGTCAAGTACACAGCAATATTTTTATTGAGAACATCCTTTAAAAAGAAGATAAATAATATATAATTTCTTAAAGCATACCCATATTGTTCCTTCATCCTTATTTATTTACTTATTTTGCTGAATTCTTCTAGACATGATGTTTTATCATTCCTGCTACAAAAATTTCAGTGTCCCACAAACATGAAAGGGATATAAAGCAAGAAAGCAGCAGCAAAAATGGAATGAAAAGAAATTTTGAACCATTAAAAGGGATGTAATCAACATCCTATGCACACCTTACTTAATCAGCACATCTATTGCTACTCTCATCCCAGACTACTACTAAGCAAGAAATGCATGTAACATGCAATTGAGTCACTAGAGGGCATGGTCTTTCCAAGCAATAATCAAACTTTAGAGAATGGGGAAATGCTGAAAAGAGAATATGGCTAGACATATAGGCAATCACCATGGGAGTAGGCACAGTCCAACCATGTTCTAAAGACCAATCCATAGATGGCCGCAAGTCCTCAATAGAAGCTTCATAACATGATCCTTCACCCAGAGGAGGTGGCAGCAAATCAACCTACACAAAAAAATTGAGTGACTAACTAGCAGCAACTTGCAACCTCAAATTTAAAAAATACAGAAAAGTTTGTTAGCAGAAGCAATTGTAAGATCCCCAAAGCAAAATAAAATAGTATTAACAAAAAACACATGTTTTTTTAATCTCTGACGGTGTCAATTTCTCTACACAACATTGCTACATAATGTAACCATCTCCAGTCTTCATCCTTAAGGTACAATCTAAATTTGATACAGTGCAAAGGGCTCAAGACAACCTCCTTACTCATCAGACCAACAAATATTTGTGCATCAAGAAGTGGAAATCAGTTTGCCCAAATGCAGCCTGTTCCTGGGGTTCTGTTGGCACTGTTACCACCACAAGTAACCAGTTCTTATGGGATCTAAGATATGGCCACTAGGATGATTGGTTCTTTTGGGGAGGGGGTGCAGTGCAGGAGAGAGTAATAGGCAGCTTCAAGTCCTCATTTAGCTTCAAATGTTCAAGTGAAGATAACATAATCAATCATCATTTCATTTATAACAAATGTGGACTAAAATCTTTGACGTTAAAGAAAGAAACTGAAACAATTTATTCCCTACAATTGAAGAAAAAAATCCAAAGATAAAGGAAATGAATCAGGAACAACAGAGCAGGAAAGCAGGGAGAGGAATTCAACACCAGTTGAAATTATAAATCCTTCGGGGATCATGAAAGAACCTAACAATTGCCCTCCCCACTTCCCACCCCCCCCCCAAAAATAGAAAAAGGAGGGGGGAGGCTCCAGTGCACATCAAGTAGTCTCAATAGTCAATAGACAATGTCTCACAGGAAATTCCCCTCACAAGGCATAGGTCAGCAATCCATACCAGCCTGTTCTACCATTTCCTCAGTTCTGTACCTTTTGACAACAAGTGCTCATGCACAGCTCTTGTCATGACCCAGTTGACCTCATGACAGAACAACAAAGTGAATGTTCTTGAAAATATGAAGTGCTCTCTCAGAAATTTTTCCGCTTGAATGTTTCACAACTAAGTCAACTAAACAAACAAAAAATTGAAACATTGTATAACCATAAGATCTTCAAATGACCTGCACATATACATGTCCGATGTACATATAGAAACACCAACAAATAAGGAGGTTGTAATACATATAATTTCATATTAGAAGAAAATGGCAATATATATATTACCCGAAACTTTTTCTCCCCTAACACTTCCATCAGCTTCCCAGACCAATAACAGCCATCAGTCCACCAATCTACCAAATCTCCCACCTTCCAGACATCATCAATAACAACCACCACCTCTGAGATAGTTTCAAAATTAGGCAATTGACTTTCACAATAGATACGAGGAAAGCAAGGGCGCAACATCAATTCTCTTTTTGCCTTTTCTCTGTTAGGCTTTTGATATAGCCTTGTCGATCGCACCTCTGACATAAAAGAACACAATGAGAAACAATTAAAAGATAGGAATAGAGAAAAAAGAACCGAAAAATACCAAATCATCCAATTTACACCCATAACTATTGCAATAAAAAAAAATGTATAACCCGTCAAAAGTTTGCAATTAATATCTTGAGGAATTAGAAATTTTCTATTAAGAATGCATATGAAATGGCTCTAAATCGGTCTAAGAGCCAATAATATAATGTTAGCATACTATGCAGAAACTAGAAGACATATATTAGGGCAAATCACACATGAGAGGCAGTCTTTCTGAAACACTATATTCAGTCTTTATTAGTTTGTAAAGCTTCTGCCAGAAAAGTTGCAAAAGACAATTACAAACATTTGGTATCACTAAAATATGTGTTTATCATGCCATCTTTTCATATTCCTTTTTTAATTTTGTTCCTGCAAGAGAGGACAGGTAATCACTCCTAAACCATGCAATATCATATTTGTATCAAATAACCTCAAAAAATAACAACTCATCCACAACACACCATGCCTTGATGAATTTTCTAATTTATATGACATGACAGTTTTTCGCTTTTTAGTTTTTAAGGATAAAATATGAAAACATTGTGTGCACAAAAAATATCTTAAATTGTTGTGTTTCTTTTAAACTGAATCTCTTCTATTTCCCTAAAAAAGACTTTCCTTGAAACAGAAACTCTTCTGTTTCCTCTTGAAACACAAACTCCTACATTTCAAACAAGGCGCACCTAAAGGGCCTTATGCCTCAAGCCTCCCATTAGGGGCAAAGCACCTTGACTGGGCCATAAAAAGCCCAGGTCCATGGCACCTTCCCCCTTAGGTGAACCTTTAACAACACTTGTCTGATTCAAGAGAATTGAATTCCCACGTTTGGATAGAATTAAAAACTCAATGGAGTGAGTTTTTACAAATTTCCTCATTGAGTGATTTTGATTAATTAACTTGTTCTCATAATATTCTCTTGTTTAATCTTATTTATTATTTTTTAAGAGAATATTTGTAACATTATATACAATAACTAGGCATTTAGATTAGTTTAACCAAACCAGGAAATATCTTAATGCCAATGATTTGGACCAATGAATCCTCATTTTAAATTCCATGATGGTACAAGTCCAATGATCTTAACCTGAGTGAACCCTTGGAGTAATGTACTTTTTGGAAGGCTTCTCATTAACTGCAATTATGTCTATTTTGTAAAAAATACAAACAATTTGTTTATGGACTTATAACCCATGGAAATATGATGTTCATCTCAACTCAAGAGAAAACTTACTTTCATCTGGAAAGTCATAATATTCTAACAAACACTCCATCCCAGATTTTCTCTGGCGAATCTCCAATATCTGATTAAAAGAAAAGAAGTTATTGAAGTGCACATTTTTGTACAAGATATGTTAACCGGACATCCAAGAAACAAAAAGATAATCTGAAGAAAAAAAGAACCTCCAATCTTAAATAATAAACAAGAAACATAACATACAAATATAGAATTTTTCTAAATAATAAAAAACCATGTTAACAATGAGTTACCAAAATGAGAATGTCAAGAAGTAAAACAAGTAAAAATTGCATAAGTGGATGCCAATCTTAATAAAGTCTCGGTGAGGTTGCACCCATAAAAAATGGCCCAAACTCTACTTTTGTCCTTGTCCATTCCCTTTTAGTGCCTTCTAAGGTGACTTGTTTTTTGACAAAATAAGTCTACTTTCTCCTTCATAACTATAGACAAAACGAATGTCATCAAAATTTTCCAAACAAGAGAATATAAGGTCATACAATAGCTAAAAAGTACAATTCCAAAAAATAGTCACCATACATTTTTCCCTTTCATGATTTCATTCCCCTAGTTTTAGTATTTCCAATGTCACTCTCAACACTTTTCCTTAAGTTTCTAAAGTGATACCTAACGCCAATGAAAACAACAAATTTGTCAACAATATAACAAATGTGTGGTGAAGGGGAGAGAATTGGCCTCGTCATTCTTCTCTCTCCAAAGATCCAACAACAAATACTTGTGTTGTTGATGCTGATAAGGGATCTCTTTAAAACCTTAAGTAAAAGTGTGATGAGAACATACCTTGAAACCATGGGTAAAAAGAATAATGAAATTCTCCCTAACTTGGTTGCCCAACTAAGTTGAATGGATGCCTAAAAAGTCAGTGTGAACAAATCTGATTTATCATTCCTATTATAAATCTACATCTCTCCTCTCATCCGTACTTTTTCATATATTTGGGAAATTTAATAGGGCAACCAAGTCGAGAATAATAGCAATACTCTAGGGAAAAATTAGAAAAAAAGTAAAGTACATGAAATAAATTGTAATTTTGGCTAATTGACAATAGATTAGGAGCAAGATGAGATTCGAAAATTATTTCATCTCACGCAAGGGTAAAGCTAGGATCTACAAAGGTGGCAATGAAAGCTAACGTAAAATTATTGATACAATAAAAGAAAGTACACAAACCAAAAATAAGATTAAAGGATTTTAAAGGAGGCAATACAATAAATTGAGTAATGCTATTTTTCACAACTTAGTTTCCCAACTAAGTTGAATGAATACACTAAAAAAGAATGAGGTAGCTCTAGAATAAGAAACTTTTTCTTTTAAGATTTTTATTTTGACAAATCAAATTTGTACACAACTAAAAAACTATCCATGCAACTTAGTCAGGAGACCAAGTAGGAACAAATATCATTTTTCCAATAAGTTTAAGAAGTAAATATAACTTTTATGGTGTCTTTTAAAACTAGAAAAATTGGGAAGCGGATGCCTTTATCTGATATTTATTTTGGTTCATAACAAAATGGAAAGAAGAAGAAGAATTACCAAACAAACCCAATTAGGTTCATGATTAATTTCAAATAGCACTTAGTTAAATTGTGTTGACTTAGGCTACAAATACATCTATCTGCAGATATCATACAATATATATGAATCAATGAATTTGCTTTTCCCCTGTGAAAACTCATAAAAGCTTAAAAACTATCAAAATTAAGGACAAATGATCAATTAAACAATATGTGAATGAAGAAAAGTGAAAACAAATAACATGAAATTACATATAAACTGCATGAATACCTTACAACGGAACCATGCACCACGATAACCTGTGAGAAAAGATCTTACTTCAACAAGTTGACCTACTTCAAATGGAAGGCCATGCTCATCCATGTTGGCAAATCAAAAATAAGCTGCAAATTTGGTATTTATAAGCAAAAAAGGAACTCAACAATAACACAACACCAAAACCTCGAAATCTCAAATTTAATTAAGGTCAATGAGATGAAATTTTCCTCATCATTTCTTTCTATTACAAATTAAGAGTGAGTCAAGGATTTCTTCACTTGAAGAATCAAGATACCCTTCTCAAATCACTTTGACTGGGCTATTATATATAAACAAGATTAAATTGTACAATCATCATATGCACCAACCTCAAGGATTAAATTGTATACTATTGACTTGCATACGGTAACAAGATTGCTAATTTTTATAAAAGAAATTAATAATTGACATACTGGTACTAACATGCTATATTAATTTATGTGTTTCTGTCTGGTGAAATTCTATCAAACTAAACTGAATAATTAGAAATAACAACAATATACAATTTCAACTTCTTTTATGTTCCATACTCTTATTTCATTATGCAAAATTTCTAATAATGATTAATTGATTATTTTAGTTCAAAAAATTGCTAAGAATTGCTAAATTTCCTGTCAAATTATACATATAAATACACGGATATACCCGAATCAATCGAGACAAGTTTGGAAGTGTGCAACTGTCAGGAGAAGAAGCGAATTACATATTTTTGGGCCACCAGTCGAATGTGCTGATTATCCTTTTCCCGTTTCAATAATGCTACGAAAAGAACAGATCAACATCAGATATCTTGAAGAAAACGAGGTTAGAGCAGGAAAAGAAACGAAAATCCAAGGGTCAAACATGTAATAGTCGGTGGAAAAACGAGCAGCTAGATCAAAAATGACCGGCATCAGCCAAATCCAACGGCATGGCTATGGCATTAGTTGAATCGAACTAAATAGGGACACCACCCATCGTTTCATCCAAAAATTGAAAACCATATCCAGAGAGCAAAACCTTGTTAAACAGAGAATTGCCAAGTTAAACAAAACTTGAACAACGGCTTGAGTAAAAAGGAATTGAATCCTGGTGCTGAAGATTTGAATCCCAACTGGCCTGAATAGCAATAACCCTAGATTCGGGGATGCCAGAGACGCGTGCGTTTCGAGGGCAGGAACTGGATTTAAAAAGTACAAACTGTTAAAAATAAATAAATATATATATATATATATAATTATTTTTAATATTTATACTTCTCGTGTGGCTTTGATATTCCGCAAATACCCCTATATGTGTACGTAATTGCGCTTTATGCGATGCGAATGCCCCTCCCCTATTAAAATCTCGAAAAATTTACACCTTTGTTTTTTTTTTTTAGCATGCACCTTGTATTCTGGCCATTCCTACTCAAATTCCGTATTTGAAGTGTAATGATAAAAAAAAAATAAAAAATAAAAAGCTAGTCTTTAGAGATATTTAATAATTTTAAATTAAAATTTTTATTTTTAAAATTTTAAATTACCATTTTAATAAGAGTATTACAATTTAATGGACTTCTTAACAAATTTAAAAAAATAATAAAAAATTTTAATTTTCTTTAATATATTAAGAAAAAAAATTATTTTATAACTGAATTTTAAAACTAAATTATCTGTTATATTAATTTTTTTAATAAAAATGGCCTATGTTGAAAATTTTAGTCATAATTTTTTTTTCAAATTGTTAATTGTTAAAGGTCATTTTTTTAATATTATAAATTTTGTTAAAAGAAAATAATAGATTTGTTTTATCACAATTTCCATTACGTTTGATTAAGTTGTAATATGCTTTTTGTTGTATTTTAAAATACAGATTGTGAAGCGTTACCCAAATAATGCTAAGCGTAAATTTTTCCAATTTTTTCCTGTAGTTGGATTGAGATTGCACGAGTGATGGATAGTCCTAGCTGGTGTCGCACGTGTTACGGTGATTCGTTCACCAATGCCCCGTCATCTGGAGCATCACGTATGCACAGTTATTGGTTTATTGACGCGTCATCCGAAGAAAAAGCTACGTGTTGCACAACAGACGGTTCGCTAATGTGTCATTCGACAATTGGTTCATCGAAGTGTTAATCCAGAGAAATTACTACTTTAAGAAGGCGTTACCAAGTGTCACGTAGAAGTATATGCCACGTGTCAAGAAAGGTCAACGCTAGCACATATAAAACTTATTCATTCTTGTTTGAGACCTACAGAGTAGGTAGATTTTCGATACAAAATAGTCACATCTATTGTAAGACCGAAAGGTACTTTTCTTCTAATTTAAATCCACAGATCTTTAATGATGATGGTGTTCGTTTTCATCCCATCCCCATCTCATTTTTCTCGGTCAATCAAATTTTATGTACTAACATTTAGTTTTTATTTGAGTTGTTCAATTTAATATCCCTTCTGTCGCCCGCGGATTATATTACATAAAATAATAAATTATATTACAAATAAATTAAATATAACCTAATTTATAAATTAAATAAAAAAAATTTAAATTATATAAATATTATATATTTTAATAAATTATTTTTTAAAATAATAATAATAATTTTATAACAAATTGTATCAAAATTGACCCACCCTAATTCTGATATCTTTTACAAATTGCTTCACCTGAAAATAGGTAGGAAAACTCTGATTTTTGACTCGATAGATTTAGTAAAAGAGAATGTTACAGACGGATTATGTCTAATAATGACGAGTTATGTTACAAACGAGTTAAATTTGAGTCAACTCACATATCAAATAGAAAGAAAAAAATCATGAATTATATAAATATAAATATTATATATTTCAATAAATTACTTTTTAGATAAAAAATAATTATCTTGTGATATTGAGCTATCTTACTCAATTTTCTACCACTCATTTCTTCTCAAATTAGAGTCTGTATAACACCTTTCATTCACTCGTTAATGTACTCTTATTTTCTAATAGAAATAATGTTGAAATGTGATGAAAACAATTGGCGAAACAAAAATGAAGAAGCAGCTAGTAAGGACTTGTCAAAATTAATCCATTCACTAACCTTTCACAACTCTCCACTCTCTTTTTCTCTTATTCTCTCTGTCTACCGGAAGAGTAGTTGTACTGGAAAAGGAGTTTTTCAGCCGATTATGGTAACGTTTCACAAGATTATATGCATATGCAAATGACATGATAGCTTCTTCTATACGATAATGCCTACAATAATCGTTAATTGCAAGACATAAACGCTCTAAGGTTATTTGTTTGTGAATTATGTTTTTAAAAGTTCTTTGCTTTGCTTGAATTGTTAGAAAATGATGAAAAAAAAGCCAGTGGAAAGGACAGGGATATGAAAGAATAATTACTTATTTGGGGAGATATGGTTAGTGAAAAAGTTAGAAAAAAAAAAAAAAGAAAAAAGTACAAAATTACTCTCCCTTTAATTTTAAATAATTTCATGCGATGCATATCAAAAATCAAAACATTAAAAGATAAAAATAAAGGGTTTATAAGGACTAATACGGTGTTATCAAAAAATGACTTTTTCTTTTTTGAAAGTCGTTAGAAACGTTAAAGATCAATTTCTGTAACAATAAACCATATCGAGCCTCGAAATTTTGATCACTTTTTATATTGTCTCGTAATATATTTTCTTTGCCACCCGCAGGAGACTCACACATTACGATCATCTCCAGGGCCACTTCATCTGAACTTGCGCTTCTCTTTCGGCCTTCCCGGCCCAAGCCTCCGCTCTGCTTATCAGGCATGGTTGGTTTAATCTCATTTTCGGGGCCAGTTGGCCCACAAAGGCCCTCCACCGGATTTTTATTTAATCCGTCATTCTCCTCTTCAACACCCTCAGCTCTGTCACTTACATTATTATTATTATTATTATTATTATTATTATTATTATTATTATTATTGTATGGTGGAGATTCCACATCCCCAAAATTTCTTAAACAATTATATCATCATCACCCACCATTGTTGTTGGCTCCCTCAATGTCTCTCTTTTCAATTCCTATTCCTAGTCGGTCTTCGCACATAACCATCAGGATCCTCCATGCCTTTTAATTTTGTTGTGTCACCAATGACTGCCTCCTCCATGGCCCCTCCTACGCGTACGGGACTATTGTCCTAACAATTACTATTCTTCTTTTGATCTTGGGAGCAGTCTGATAATGATAGAACAAGCAAACCGCCTCACCTCACCTCACCTCACCAAAATGATCAACCACAAGAGTCTCAGCTCTTCAATTATTTTAATGTCAAACATCAGCCCATCTATTGTAACTTTTACCGACGAATTGACGTGGTATGCCTTTATTTGTGACATGATTAGCACTCTACCAGAAATGCACTTTTTATAACTGAACCAGTAAACCCTAAAAAAACATGGTTATAAACCAGTAACGTTTTATAAATTAAACCCTACGTTTTTATACCAAGAGGCCTTCCCCCACTAAGTCGACCGCCGTCCATCCACAACACAGAAACCCCTAAACACATATTACTGGTTTATTTTACCAAAATTTCACTAACAAGTAAACATAAAGCATAGGTGGACCGCACAGCCGATCACTAAATTCCCCCCCCCCCACACACACACAGAGAAAAGAAAAAAAGAAAAAAAGAAGAAATGTACAATGCCACCACGAGGCCTTGCTAGTCCTCTCTTTCTCCATTCCATCATCTTATTAATTTCTCTCTCAACATCATCTTTCTCTTAAAAATATTTTTGTTATCCGTCTGACAAAAGAAATTATAATTATGGCTTTTAATTGTAGTTGAAAAGGGGAGTCTTTTGAGCAGGAACAAAATCAAACAACCCAAGCCCCGTTTTGCTGTGTTGTATAAAATATGAAATTCTGGGAAAAAGAAAAAAAGAATAAATAAATAAATAAATAACCAAAACGACGTAACGGGAAAAAAAAAAGAAAAATAAAAGAGAAAAGAAAAAGAATTTTCTGTTTTTGGGGCTCTTCCGCTCGATTTTGCTGCTCATTGGATCTCTCCTCTCTCTCTCTCTCTCTCTCTCTCACACTTATATCTTTCTCTCTCTTCCCGCTTCCTCTCCTTTCATCTCTCTAGAATCTCAGAGCTTTTGGCCCGTAACCCCATTTGACAAAAAGCTCAGGTTGGTATGCTTAATTCGATCTGTATGTGTTCTCAAGGTTCCTTTGTTTCTATCCATTTATTCTTCTCCTGGGTTCGTTTGGTGATGTGGTTTTTGATCGGGGGTTTGTGTTTCGATCTTTGTTTTATTGTCTCTTTTTGGAGGATGATTCTTTTTTAGCGTTTATTGGATGCAATTGATTTTCTAAGAGATAAGGACGGTCTTGTTTTGATTGTTGGTATTGTTTTTACTTGTTCGGTTTTGCCTTTTTCTTTAAAAGAAATTAGATTTATTTTGAGCTTGGGTTCTTGAATCGTTATCATATAGTATTTTCTTGCTAATTGGTTTTTAGGATGCCGGTTCATTTGAATTTGAAGATTTTAAATTTCGGGTTTTGATTGGTTCTCTTGGAAACTTGACGGAGTTGTGGTGAATTTTCTGCTGTCTGTCTTGGTGTTATGGGAGTTGAATATTTTGAATGGAATGGCTATTTTGGGGATTGATTGAATGTGATTCTTTTCATAAGGTCCCAATTGAAAACAAAAGTGAATATTCAATTTTAGTTTTTTTTTTTTATAAATATTATTATTAGTTGCAAACAGTCGGTACTACAATACAGGTTTGGTTATATTTCTTTACACACTTTGAAAACTGTAACATGGGAATTTTTGTAATGTAGCGATTTGAAGGAGTTTTTTTTTTAAAAGAAAAAAAACAAATTTGGAGCGGGGAAATGGCTGGGATTGCGAGTGAGGAAGCTGAAGTTGGAAGGTCTGTAGAGGGAATTTCAAGTGTGCAGCGCTGTCAATCTGGTGAAACATTGGCTGAATGGCGGTCTTCTGAGCAGGTGGAAAATGGTATTCCATCAACTTCACCTCCTTATTGGGACACTGACGACGACGACGACAGAGGTATGCTTTGGTCAGTCTTTGTGATAATGCTGCTTTCTTTATGTTTCTCTGATTGTATATTTTTCCTTTGTTGACAAATAAAGCGCTCAATGCTGGTTGTCAATATCTACAAAATTCTTGTATTTGTTTTTTCTAAGTTCAAGGACTAAATGAGTGTTCAAAGCTGGAACTTGAGAAATGATGGAAAGGTCCTTTGGTTAGTCACTTGGCTCTGGAGACTAAAAGAATCAACATGGCAAAATCCTTGTTTTTGTGACATTGCAAATGTCAAATAAAAACTTTTGACATTTGCCGCTAAGCCCACAGTTTCATTGAATTCAAGAGTGGAATATTAAGGATTTGAATTGCCAATTGGAATATTAAGTTTGTAAAATAGTGCAGCTGGAAACTGTAACAAAGATTAAGTTGCTATATACTAGAAGTGCTAATTCATGCAGTTGCTTTCTTGGATCTTCAAGTGCCACTTTATTTGTTAAAAACACTATGGAATTGAAGGAAGATGGGCATGATTTCTGTACATTGCCATCCATGGTCATGTACATGTAATCTAAAAGTCAGTTTTTAATGCATACATTTGTGTACCATCTGCCAATATCATTGTTTTGTCAAGCATTCAAATGGAAAAATTAGTCATAGATACCTCTTCATTCCCTATTATTTGGTGTGTCAATAATTTTAAATTCACAGAGCAACTTAATCTGTTACTTCTGTCATCTGCTCACTTCTACTTCCAATATGAGCCAAAATATGGGACTTTTTTATTTTCAGCATAGATAAATGGAATCCTTTTTGATTGAATATTTATTTGTGCTTTGCTCCAGAAATAAATGTTTTACTTTTAGACTGTGTTGTTACTTCCTCTTTTTGTTTTTTCTTGGTTATAATATTTCTCCATTGCAGGCCCAAAACCTTCTGATTTATATGGAAAATATACCTGGAAGATAGAGAATTTCTCACAGACTAATAAAAGAGAACTTCGTAGTAATGCATTTGAGGTTGGAAGCTACAAATGGTATGAGGCTCTGCTTTTTTATTTTCTTTTTTTTGGCTCTTTGTGCATTCTGTTTATGTGCATTGCTTCAGCTTATATGGTGAAGACATGATCATATAAATGTGCTGTTTTATTACAGGTACATATTAATATATCCACAGGGTTGTGATGTTAGTAATCATCTCTCTTTGTTTCTCTGTGTTGCGAATCATGACAAACTTCTGCCAGGTTTGATAATGTTGACAATTTTGCATATGTTTTCATGATTGTTTCTCCACTTTTCTTTCTTTCTTTACTTTTTTTTTTTTTTCATGTTCACAATTTTTTTTCTTCTTTTTCTTGTGAAACAGGATGGAGTCACTTTGCACAGTTCACAATAGCTGTGGTGAATAAGGATCCAAAAAAATCCAAATATTCTGGTTTGCTATTTTAACTGTTGGCTTGCTTACACTAAGAAGTAATTGGTTCATTATTCATATAATGCAAATTTTGCAGATACATTACATCGGTTTTGGAAGAAAGAGCATGATTGGGGGTGGAAAAAATTTATGGAGCTATCAAAAGTGTCAGATGGGTTTTTAGACGAGGCTGACACACTCATTATAAAAGCTCAAGTGCAAGTAATCAGGTATGTGATTTAGGATTATTGGTGTATGTCTTTGTCTATCACTTGTTTGCGTGGCTCATTGCACCAATTCTGTGCCATTGATGCTTCTCATTGCTTAATCCTCAAATGATCCTAAATTCTTGGAATGTCCACCACATATTCGTTTTCATGATTGTGCAAGTCCCTGTACTAATATTCTGCATGAATAATGCCATTGCTGTTTTCCACTGCAATGAATTTATTCTAATTTTCTGCACTTTCGTCTACAGGGAGAAAGCAGATCGACCTTTTCGTTGCCTTGATTGTCAGTATAGGAGAGAACTTGTTAGGGTATATTTGACAAATGCAGAGGGGAATTGCCGGCGTTTTGTGGAAGAGAGACGAGGCAAGCTTGGGAGGCTAATAGAGGACAAAAATAGGTGGTCAAGGTACCTTTTGCTTTACCTTTATATTTTTTGTTCACTTAAACATCAGCAAGGCTGTTGTTTTTTGAGTGTTTAACATCTTGTTGCGTATTATGACAATGATATACAACTTTAGCTTTCCTTAGTAGCATTATGACTCGGAAATTTATTGTTTTATCTCCAATCCCTTGATATTACTTGTCTTGTGGCCTTAATGAGTGATTTTTGTGTCTATGGTTATACTTATCTTTAAGATTTTCAACACAACAATAAATGATTTAGCTTAGTACTAGTTACAATGTTTTGTGCATGTAGTTTGGCTTTGGTGTTTGACAAATTATTTACACTCGTTGCAGTTTTCGTGCTTTTTGGTTGGGAATGGATCCAAATGCCCGACGCCGCATGTCTAGGGAGAAAACAGATGTAATTCTGAAAGTAGTTGTAAAGCATTTCTTTATAGAGAAGGAAGTCACATCTACTTTGGTAATGGATTCCCTGTATAGTGGGCTGAAGGCTCTTGAAGACCAAACTAAGTCCAAGAAAGGGAGGTCAAAGTTGTTGGAAACTGGAGAAATGCCAGCTCCAATTGTTCATGTTGAGAAAGATGTGTTTGTGTTGGTGGATGATGTGCTGCTATTGCTTGAAAGGGCTGCTATGCAACCATTGCCTCCAAAAGATGAGAAGGGGCCTCAGAATCGTACAAAGGTACTTTAGGTGGTGACTAGGATTCTTTTATGCTGAAACTTTTCCAATAGATTTTAGTCCTTTAATTGAGGTAGTTTCCGTTTCTTTATTTCTATCTGCTTATTTATTTGCTTATTTATGTATTTTTGGAGTGCTTTGCCTACTTAACATCAAACGAGTTTTTAATATAGCTTCACCTTCATGTTTTATGGTCTTGTGAACTCAACATATACCTACAAGTTGGTATGTGTTCAGTGGGTGTCCTAATATAACATGCCATTGGCTTAGAGATATATATACTATCTCTTCTTTATTTCTTCTTGATTTCTTCTTGGTTGGCATCTAGGAAGTGAAACATGATGACTACCAAGGGAAAGAAAAAAAAAAAAAGATCCCTGTTGAAATTCTTATCAATTAGTGGGCACTGTGCTCATGGGCACTGTGCTCATCTGCTGCTAGTGCGAAGTGTGATAGATTGTAAGTCTTGGTTAGAAAAAACAAATATAGAATAATATTTTTATTGACAAGATTAGTCATGCTGTATCTCAAGTAACTCGTTTCATTTACTGTGCAGGATGGTAACTCTGGAGAAGACTTTAACAAGGATTCCATTGAGAATGATGAAAGGCGTCTTACGGAATTGGGTCGTAGGACGGTGGAAATATTTGTCCTCTCACATATTTTCAAGTAATATGTTGATATCATAACTAGATATTCTAAAAACTGATAAAAAATTTACTCTAGCAGACCTATTATTACCTTGTGGTTTTCAACAATTGGTGGCATCATAGTTGAGCTACTTTCATTTTTCTATCCACCTGTTAGATTATTTTGGAGCCTCCTGCTGTTTTCAACATTCAAAGACTGACCTGCATTAATAGGACTAATGAATTTATATTTCTTTGCTAATGTGATGATTTCTTCAGTCGAAATGTATTCTGTAATCATACTTCTGGGAATCCTCTCTGTAACTTTTTAGTACAAAGGGGTGTGACATGGCATTTCCCAGCACTCTAATTTGAGTTATGAAAGATATATCATATAGTTAGGTTGGAATCATCCTGAAGACCATACAAAGGGGCATGGCTTGGTATTTCATCCCCCTAAGCCCTTATCTAACTCTAGATTAAGCCTGGCTACCTGTTGATCCAATTTCTGTGGTGGTTTGGCTTTTGTTTTGGACACTGAGCCCATGCATTTTTGCTTACCATGTGATATTTTAGTTGCCAATTTTATTTCCTTTGTTTCTAAAGATTATAGGTTGCTTGCTCATTTGTACCCATAAATGCCCTAAATTTTTTCTCTTTCATATGTAGCCAAAAAATTGAAGTTGCCTACCAGGAAGCCATTGCTTTGAGGAGGCAAGAGGAGCTAATCCGTGAAGAAGAGGCAGCATGGCTGGCTGAAAGTGAGCAAAAGTCTAAACGTTTAACTGAAAAGGAAAAAAAATCAAAGAAAAAGCAGGTATGATATTTTGTTTTCTTTTGGTGAGAGTTGAAACATTGATGTCATGAGAATTTGGCTTGTCTTATGCCGGTCAACAACCTACCATGACCCCCTTCTTTAGTCTCACACCAAATTTAGTTCATAATAGAAAGCAATGGCAAGAAAATATTCATGTGACTGACCCCAGTTATAGTTGGGATTAAGGCTTTGTTGCTGTTGTTGGTGAGAATTTAACTTTAGGAATGTTCTATTCTTCATTCTCCAATTCAGGTGCAGGAAAATTAGGGAGTAATTTTTGTTCAAAAATGTGTCAGGGAAATCAGAGAAGAAATTTGATTTCTGAACATTGACTTCTTGAACCATTTGAAGTTCCTTTCAATGTTTAATCACTTATTGCTTCATGTTAATCTTATTTGTACAATTTGAATAATAACCTGCAGAGTTAACCTTTTTTGACATCTGCTAGGAAGGACATGGTAAAACCCTTTTGTTTGGGGGGGGGGGCAGTGATGGTGTTGCGTGGGGGCAGTTTGCTTTGTGAGTTGGACTGGACTGGAAGTGCTATTTTCAGAGTACAGTTTTGCATGTATAGATAACTCTTGTAATCTACAGGCCAAACAAAAACGGAACAATAGGAAAGGGAAGGATAAAGGGCGGGAGGAAAAGTCTGACACAACATTTTTAGAGAAGCAACAAGTGGAAAATCCTAATAGTGAGAAAGAGGACTCTATCATGGAGGAGTTGCAGCCCGTGATGGGAAAGCCTGATATCGCAGAAGATGCATCTGATGTGTCTGATTCTGTGGATGGTGTTGCTGAAGTACTCCAGCCTGATTCTGAAGAGAGAGATATGAGTCCTGTCAATTGGGATACTGATACCTCAGAAATTCATCCTCCAACAGAAGCCTGTGCTAGCGAAGTTAGTGGCTTGTCATCCATACCACTTGGAATGTCTGAGAAAAGGAGTGCATCAGCAATGGACGACAGTTCCTCAACATGCTCTACAGATTCAGTTCCTTCAGTAGTAACAAATGGCCCTTATAAGGGAAGCTCTAATTCTAACCACCAATGTGAAAAATCACCTAGCAGGTAAAGTAGTAAATGTATTGCCTGCACTGCATTTTTGGATACTTGACTGGAATATGTGTTTATTTGGTGTGCACTCCATATGTGTAGAGGGAAGTATCAGCAAAGTAAGGCAACAAGCAATGGGAGTTGGGCAATTGAAATGGAATATCCCACTTCCAGGTCTACGGCTGATACTCGCAATCACAATGGTGTTGCTAGAAGTAGCAATACTGGTGCATGTGAGTGTGAGACTGTTGTTCTAGCCATACCTGATCAGCATCTAGCTAAGAAGGTGACATTGCTACATCCTTTGGGTTTGCTTGCAGGTTTTTATGTGTTTACAATATCTATGTGAGTGTCAAGTAGTAGCATGGAACTGTTTGATAAGCTCAGATCCTTTTTGGATGATCCCATCTTCTCATTAGCTTTCTTCTTTTTGGTATCTTGTTTTTTGCTTGAAAGTTAATATGCAATATAGTATATGCAGGGGCAGAGATACATCCAAGGTTGGAAGTCATTCCCTCACCCTCCCCCTCCCCCCCCCCCCCAAACTGCTGTTCCCCTAACAAGATGGCCTAGGCTGGCTTGTGGCAAAGAAAAGCATGCCAGTTCTCACATTTTTCCCATGAAAATTCTCCTGTTTTTTTAAAGAAGTAAGAAATGCTTCCCCAGATTAAATCATTTTCCTAATGGCCCCTCCAATCTCAAATAGTTTTCTTGACCATCATTTTCTTTGGCCTGTCCAATATTGCCCATTCTAGCTAATTTTCAAATTATTCCAGTCCCTGTCATCAAAAAGGGAAAAACAAAAGAAAATGAATTGTTGCTGGTATCTTTGGCTCTTAGCAGTTTCTTTGATCTACTTGTGCTTTAACCATGTCTTCCTTGTGGGGGAAACAATCTTCTAGGGACACTCAGGATTGAGTCGAACTCTTTGCCAAGATACTTTTTGTGATTCATTGGACCAAATCTTAATCCCTCCCTCTCCTTCTGCCCTCTCGCACCCACACCCCCTTATGTTTTGTGTACTGGGCTGTCTTGATGAGCATTCATTTGTTATATGAGACAGGAACAGGAAGTTGTTTTGCTGCAAAAGAAGCTGAGCACCAAAGAACTGGCTGATGCTGAGAAACATGCTAAAGAAAAGATAACAGCTGTACCGTCCTCTCCAAGAAGCCCTCCCAGGAGTCCTCATAATCTTCTGTCAACTGTCCAATCGAAGTCTGAAAACAAGAGTTCAGGTGTCATTGATCATGGCCAAGCCAAGAAGGCATCATCAAATTGCCCACAACAGCCTGATAAACCAGCAATTATGATTACTTCCCCCCATAATATTAGTTTGCTCAAACCTGATACCCAGAATGCGTCGACTCTGAAACTGTCTGACAAGCAAATGCTACAGCAATTGCCTGTGATGTCAAGGCCCTCTAGTGCTCCTTTAATGCCTGGTCCCAGACCAACTGCTCCAGTTGTTTCCATGGTTCAAACCATCCCATTACTTGCCCATTCAGTCAGTGCCACTGGCCGGCTTGGTCCTGATCCTTCACCAGGGACTCACAGTTATGTTCCCCAGACCTACCGAAATGCCATTATTGCTAGCTCTGTTGGTTCAATTTCAGCTGGCTTCACTCATACGAGCCCCCCAACTTCAGGTGTTAACATGCCACCAGCATCATTGCAGCCATCTACAATGGCATCTTCAAGGATGTTTTTACCCCAGAGCTCTGAAAGGACTGATTCAAACTCTCTGCAATCGGGCTTTCCTTTTGGTATGGTAAATCAGGATACCTTACAAGGTGGACCCCATTGGATGGAAATTCCTCAAAGAGAAATCAGTAGAATCATGCATTGTGACACGCCGACCCAGATAAATGGGATGCAAAGCATCAATTTGAACCAGTCAGCGGCACATGGTGGATCTCAGCAGCACTACCCCCCCAAGTTCCCTGCCTGTATTTCTGGCTCTCAGATCCAGGGTATGGTGACAGATGAGTTCCCACATCTTGATATCATCAATGACTTACTTGATGATGAACAAGCTATTGGGACGGAAGCTGGATCAGGCAGAGCTTTTCAATCTCTAAATGATGGACCGCATGTCCTAAACCGACACTTTTCTTTGCCACGTGAGTTAAACTTGTCAAGTAACTTGGGTCCTTCAACCAGTAGCTCATGCAGGTTTGAGCGTACAAGGAGTTATCATGATGGTGGTTTTCAGCGTGGTTACAGCTCTCCTGGCACCCTTTTTAATACACTTGGGGAATTTGTTCCCCAAGCTAGTCCACTACCTTATGCAAATGGGCAGATTGATGGATTGATACAAAACCAGTGGCAAATGGCTGGTTCCGATCTTTCTTTAGTAGGCATGAGGAATGCAAAGAGGGATGGATCCCAGTATTTTAGTCCAGAGTCCTCAAATATTGCATCTGGTGTCAATGGCTACACAGTATTTCGGCCTAATGGACATTGAAAGAAGTCTGTAAAATGGAATTTGCCTGCAAAGTAGCAGGTTAATATCCATTTCATTGAAAATCTTGGAAGTGGAGCGAGGCTGTCATCTTTTTCATAAGAAACCATTTTGTAAAGAGTGTTTCTCCCTTTACATGCATTCAGCTTATAGTTGGTTATCATTTTCATGAGGTTTAATGTGATTTCTGGAGTCTGGTGAACGTTGAGAGAACCCAAATCGACTCAAATCCGGACCTATCTAACATCTGAGTTTAGTATAATTCTGGTGGAATTCCCCACGGGGATTTAAGACTGACAATGTATCAGCATTTTCACTCGGGCGGCTGGTGGTGACGAAAGGCTTTCTTATGAGCAATAAAATAATTTCTCAATTCAGCTGGCCAAAAATTGGGGGATGGGGCTGAAAAATAATAAGGGAAAATGTGTCAATTATAAATTCTATTAATTTCTTTGAAATCAGGAGAATGTTGTGGAGAGGAACTAACATTCTCACATTGGGTTTGGCAGAAATAACCATCTCAATTCTCCAGCATCCTTCCCGAAGAATCCTTAGATGCGCTGTGATGTAAAATAAGAAGACGCGTGCGTGTACGGATAAAAACTCAAGGGCTTCTAACGTTAACAAGCGAGCATGAGAAAATTTTTTTATGCAAATGGACGGATACAGATATAAAGTTGGGAATGATCACAGAAAGAAACAACACAAATATTAAATAAAGGGAACTTAGCCCCTGTAATGGAATGACATACGGGGTGATTTCATCTGCTGCAATTTCTTAGTTCAATATTGGTGATGGTGTCATCAGCATTGACAGGGGCAAGCACTTCCTTACCAAACAATTGGCATTCAAATTCCAAGTCCACATCAAACGGCAGTCCCATTAAGTTTCCTGTTTCCTGTCACAGTAACTCCCACGCCCCCAAGACCGGGATGATAAGAAGCAATTCTCGTATGTTTTTATTCTTATTCAATTCGTCAGATACGACGGGAGGAAAATGGAAAAACTTAGTATTCCTGCATATGACCCATTCAATACAGGGAAACAAAAAAAAAAAAAAAACCAGTAGTCAAAAGTCAAATTCTTCCAAGTCAAAATAATTGCCTAACTATTCAAAGATTTTCATTATAAATACCCCACCCCTGATCCTCCACGAAGCTATTCATTGTCGATCTCGACATCGTTCATCGACAAAACTATGAGGTTTCTCAACATTGTTTTGGCAGCGATATTGCTGCTTTCTTTACATTTCCAGCCATACAAAGCCACAAGGCTACTACGAGAAGAAGAGCGGAATTATAAAGGTCAGCTTCCATTGCAGTCTCTTAAAAGAGGCCCTGTCCCTCCTTCCGATGGCTCAGGGTGCACCTATATTCCCGGCGGAGGCGGATCGAGATGCTCCCTTGTCAAGGAAATGAACTACGCCGGCAATGCTTTGCCTCGTGCCAGTGCATATATGCGTCTCGTGGTCCAATTTGGCGTGCTGCAAACCCAAAATAAAGCTCTTGTTTAGGCTTCACTCGCCTGAATGTTTTCCCTTCAGAAATTAACCTGAAAGTCTCACCTCAGATTTCTCTTCCCCCGTTGAATACAGGACCAAGATACACATGCTGGAACATTTGTTTTACAGTGGCCTTCCTTTTTTCTCTTCATTTTTTTAATTGTTCCTTCAATTATACATTTTTTAATTTTTTTTTCAAATTTTTATTTTTTGTACTAAAGTTCTGTAAATCTTTACAATGAATGTTCTCTGGTTTTGCTACTCATATTGAAACACTGATTTTTGTTCTTAATTGCACATGGTAGTGGCTTATGTGGCCCATCATATTATATTTCACCAATTGAAGCATGCAACTCCCACAACAAATTGGATAAGATTTTTATTATATTTACTCACATTTTTTTATAATTATAATAAATTTATTATTTTAAATTTTAAATTTTTTATTTTAATTTACTCTCACTTAATTTTTTATTTAAAAAAATTATATAACTCATAGATATATATATAAGAAACAAAATGTTTCCTGATTAATAGACTAACAACTGTTTTAAACAGTTCATTTTAAATTCTTATATAGACGATATTAAATTAAATTAATTTATTTTTGAATTAGTCAAATTAAAAATTTTGGACTTTTTCGTATAAATGCTTTAAGAATTATGGGCTGATTAATGTGTCTGTGGGCCAAGCCCTGCTGCTTCTTTGAAGTTGCTGTAGTGGATACCAACTCAGAAACGTACGCTTTTTTGATTATATCAACTTGAATTGCGTATTCTAATTGAGGTCGAAAATGGAAGAGTTCGAATCACGAAGATGCAAATGCAATTGATGTCTGTGTTTCAATAATACACGTTCGGTGTCTTGTGGATCAATGCATTTTTTTTTTTTCTTTTCTTTTTCCTTGGAACAGAAAGATGGCATTATCGAATTAACGGCGTTATACAATAAGGCAGTTTTTCTTTGACCAGATCAATAAGTCAAAACTTAGAAATCAAACTAGTGATATTAAAACGTAGTTTTTATGGTTGGGATATTTTAAAAGTTACGAAGGATATGAATAGTTCCTGGCAACCAGGATTTGAATAAAAGGACAACGAGGGGCTCCCACAGAGTCTTTTTTTTTTTTCTTTTTTTTTTCTTTTTTACCACCAAAATTGAAGTTAGCCAATAGAATTTAAGATAGACATCCCGTATCAAGTCCGAGCCAGGGCAAGCCTTGTATAGTCAGAAAGTTGTCTCACCGTATAATTATGAATGACAATCCTCCATTCCTCGCAGAAAATCTCATGAATTGCTAACCCCTTTTTCTTGCCAGACAATATGTGATTTTAATTTAAAAGTCACTTGCAGACTTTCGTTTTATATTTAGAATAAACATTTAAGACAATTTCTAAATCAATTATCGTGTGGAAGATGTCATCTTGTTTTCCAAGTTGAATGGATTTGATTAGCAAAACTTCTTTAATTATTATGTGCATGTTTGCCGCGTAAAAAGATGACTACAAGCTTACAAACTACAACATTAGAGGCTGCGTGTCCCAGAAACTGATTTCACATGTGCTGGGACTTGGAGTCAAGTGGACAACAGTGGGACAATACCTACCTTGTTGTGTTTTTAATATTAGCTCAAGTGACAGAGCAATGAGGTATGTTTTAGATTCAGTTGACGAAGATGCAAGGGGGCCACAAAACCGAAAAACATGCACCAGGAACATGGTGCCTGAGAAATCACTAGAATTGATATAGCCTCTATTGTATAAAATGAGATTTGAGAATATTCAACCCTCAATCATCATCGTTAATCTTATGCATATATAAAATATCACTAAAAGCCACATTAATTAGAAGCATTATCAAAATGCTCGGATAGCTAAAACAGATTTAATCATAGCATTTGTTCCTTAGCATACCTTTTGTTTTCCCTTGAATATTCCAAAAATGATATAGGCAAAATAAAACAAATGAAGAGAAGAAGAATGTATGGTTGCAAAGAATAAGCTGTCCAAATATAAAACTTAGGATGAGATTTTGAGTTCGAATTTCAGACTTTACTTATAGTTGTTAAAAAGAAATAAGACTGAGTTTTGGTACTGAAAACAAAAATAAAAAAAAAAAAGGAAGAATAAGTAATTGCAGCATTCCATTGCCACTTTGGCAGCTCTCTGCCATAAAACATTAGCTTCGACCTTGCTAGCAAATTTATATTGTCAGTCTCGGAATATATAAGATCATGGCCTTATATTAGGCCGCTGTGAAGACGGAAACGTGGGGTGCACGATCGGCGGTACGACCAGCAAAGTTCATCTGACCGAACGGGCAGCTGCCGCCTTTGTTGCCGGGGATGTGCGTGCAAGAAGAACCGGTGGACGGCGGCACTGGACCCCTATTAAGGGACTCAACAAACGGCAAATACTTCTTTAGCCACTGCTCTTCATGCAGAGGCCTCAAGGCCGCACCAAATTGGATTAGCATGCTTAATGCCAACAAAATGGTGAACAAAAGCTTGAAGTGACTCTTCCTAATATTGAATGCCATCTTTTGCTATAAATATTGCAGAACTCTCGATCTCTTGTTAATTGCTTAACGATTGTCGATGTAAAAGAATTGAAATGAGTAAAGTTGAGAATGGTGGTGGGGAACTGATGCGGATGAATCACATGTATATATAGAGGTACTTGTTTGTTCAAAGTATAACAGCTTCCTTAACTTGGCCGAAATGGATTCTTATTTTCTTACCATTGACTCGGCCTTGATTTGAACTTGGAATTTATGTAAGGTTGAACCAAAACCGTCTGATAATGCAAAGAAAAATACAGAGATGGGATCAGAATAATAATCAAACAATGCACTCGTTGACTGTACATAATATTCTAATAATTCAAATAAATTCATGGTTATGTTTATTTAGTAATGGAATTGTGTATTGAATTCGTCCTTGGTTGCACAATCGACTAGAGTAGTCCTTCAATCAAGGGATGGGATGTTGTGCTAGTGGAGAAAGAAGCTGAGTTTTTTTTTTTTTTTTGTCACCCAACAAGGCCTATTATTGTTCAAAAAAAAAAAAAGAAAAAAGAGAGCTATCTATTTATTAAATTCCTTAAGTAGGAACAGCTCGTGAAAGTTCGGCTATTGCATCTTTATATGCTTTGAATGAAATGACACGTTTCACTCGGCTTTTTGTCTCAAATATTCAACCAAAGATAAGCGTGTTGTTGTTGCTTGTTAAAATATAACAGCACAGAAGCTGTCGTTAGAGTCAGCGCCGTGGGATCTAAAACACAAGTTTTAGCCTTGGATGATGTAGGAAGACAATGAATTTACTAGGTCTCGACATAAATTAGCCTGTTAAATATGACCGGGGTAAGGGCTTCCGGACCCCATTGCCCCATGAACTAACTACAAATACCAAAAGAAAATTAACTTCTTTGTTAATATTATGCCAATTTTCCAAGAAACGTAACAGAGATTCGTTTCCTTGGTACGGACTATACTGACTTAGACCAGTTTTACTCGAGAATTTGTTCAATTTTAGAAAACGACTCATGAACATAACCGTGTAAGATGGGGATTTGACTCTGAGCAAGCAGACATACAAAACCGTAACCCAGATGGTCAAACACGCTTGCACCTGGAACTTTGTATGGTCTGTCCGACTATTACCCCAGGTGAACCGGCAACCTCAAAGTGTTTTGACTCTATTCTCTTAATCATGCATCAACATGTGCACAACACAAACCCCGTGTTTAGAGTTCTATTTTCGAGATATTAGGCATTAATATTGAGAAGAAAAATATGATATTTATGAAAATAAGAGGGTTATTTTATTGTATAATTGAATAATACGTATTTTAATAGATTTTAAAAAAAATTATGAAAAAGAAATTGGAAAAAAAAAAAAAAAACACCACCGTCGTTATTAAATTATGCACTTATGTATTATATATGGTAAAGGTAGGATTATGGTGCTATCCAAGACAACGGTTATGTTGTGTCTGCCAGATCCCACAATTCAGTTCGACGTAAAAATTGCTGACAGACCGGAATCAAATGTGAAACAGTTTAGGTAAGATCAGCCGAAAGGAATTGTAAAGAGACCTAAATTCTCGAATTAAAGGTCATGTTTGAGATGGATAATTCATCTCTTGAACGCAATTGAAAATACATTTAAGTAATACAACACGTACAGCGCGGGGTGTGTATGGCATATGATGACTTCAAGGTCTCATCATGCGTGGCTTAGCCATGTCGATTGAGATGTAATGACATTTGAAAAGGATGGGCCCTGGATTTGGCATTGTATCTATTAATAACTAGCCCAATCCCCGACCCGAATATCTAGGAGGCTTTAGAACGTGTGGCAAGAAAGGTTCCAAATTGAGTCCACATTTGCCCAAGCCCTCCCACGCTTTCTGCTTCAGTGGAGAATCGCCCCATATTACTTGGAAAGCGGGTTACGGGACAGCAATGACTTGGCTCACACCTAGCACTGCCCGTGCAATCACTCCAGGATTTTGTGAAGCAGATCATTCATTGGGATTAAATTTACACTAGCAGGCTAACACCAGAATTTTCGCGGTCTAAGAGGTTTAAGACCAGAAAGCATTTCACTTTACAAGCAAAGATTTTAAGACAATGAATATCCAATGAGTGGCAGAGCTGATGGAATGGTGTATGAAGAATCAAGTTGTACGATAATGCACAGCAAATAGTAATATTGACCAAGAATACAGGATTTTCCCTCATTAAGGCATAGAACGAAGGAGACAAACAATTAGAGAACCTCACTCATGAAAATCCATCCTATTAGTACTATTTAAGTTCTTAAGAGGCAAGCAGAATCATAAAAAGTAACTCCACAATTTGATATCTCAGGTTCAGGAATAAACACAAACTAAATCTCCCATTTTATTAGTTAATGGGAAAGTGGGAAAGTAGCGCACACAGCCAAGCTCCAAAACATTCTCAGGTTCAGGAAATAAAATGAATAAGCTCAGTGAATAATCTAAAGAATTGATCTTCTTTTTATTTTCTTTTAGGAGTTGCATAAAACAGTTTTTGGAAATCCGCATATTGATTTCACCTAGTGTCTCATCTAGATATACACAGACAAAAAGCACTAACCAGACAATGTCCTGTGCCTTATTGGACAACATAACCTGTCTTCATTATAGGACTAAGAACATGTAAAGAATCCTTGAACTGTTTGCTTTGAAAAACACACTGAACAACAGCCTCACAAGTCTCCCATTTTGGTTTCAGTTTTTTGTTCATCATTGCAACCAAACATTCCATCACCTCTGTTACACACCCCTTTGCACACCATGCAGCAATGAAATAATCATAAGTACGATCCCGTGGTTCTAAGCCCCTGTTTAGCATGTCATCCCACAAATGTCTTGCCGCTTGTACATCTCCAGACTCACATAGCTTTTCAACAAGGGAAGTATAAGACAAAATTGATGGCTTCAAACCTTGTGCTAGTAATTGTTTCAATAGGTTTTCACCATCTGCCAACTTCCCCTCCTTGCAACAGCCATAAATCATAATGTTATACGAGTCCAAGTCACGAACAATTCCCTTCTGAGGCATTTCCTTAAACAATTCAAATGCCTCATCTATCCTTCCACAGAAGCACAACCCCTTAATCATTACATTGTAACTCTGTGTGGTTTCTCGATAGCCTCGATCACACATCTCCTTATAGAACCTCCTAGCCTGTTCGAAATTGCCAACCTTACAAAATCCATAAATTAGGGCGATGCAAGTGTAGTCATTTGGCATAATTCCAGTGTTAATCATCTCAGACCAAAGATTATTAGCATCATCAATCATTCCCATACGAGCAAGGCCGTGAATCATTGTGTTGTAAATGAAAACATCCAAGACATACCCTCGATCCTTTAGATCATTGAATATCCTTAAAGCCTCAATCTGCATTTTTCTCTTGCAGAGCCCACTGATGATCTGTCGATAGGTACAGGTGTCTGGAAAATGTTTCCTTGCAATCATCATGTGAAGAAGCTGAGATACTCTAGGATAATTGCCATTCTTACAAAAACCAGATATCAATTTGTTATAGACACTATTCCCTGGATCTAACCCATCATTCAGAACTTGTCTAAAAAGTTCATAACCTTCTGTAAAATTACCGTCAATGCAGAAGGCTTGAATTAGGTACTCTACCGTCCTGACATTAACATCTGCCACAAGACCAGATTCCAACATGTCATGGTACAATTTCCAGAAAAGATCAGTCCTCTCAACCTTAATGCAACCAGACAAAGCTGAATTCCATGCATCTATCGAAGGGCATACCTTAGCACCTTTCCACTTCATCAGCAAATCAACTGCATCTTGGACTAACCCGCGCTTACAAAGAGAACGAATACAACGAACCTGAGAACTCTCTTTGGGAACGAACCCCGAACGATCAAGAAAAAATTTAGCTGCATTCCAAGCCTTTCTTTCCAAAAGTGATTGAAAAAGCTCATTACCAGAAGCTTCGTCAAGTACAAAATTGTAGCGCCGGCTCAGCCAGAGAAGGAATCTTAGGGAACAAAAGACATTTTCTTGGTGCTTTAAGAACTCGGTAAAGAATTGAGGGTCAGAAAAATTGAAAGAGGGGAAATCAGAGAGGAGAGTCTTCTCCCATCTTCGTCTTGTTTTAGTGATCTCAGAAACTTCTTTGGCTATTTCAACAAAATTTTGGTTTTCACCATGTGGGTCTTCTTCATTTTCACTCGGCTTAGTTCCTTCCCCTTTGAATTCTATTTCTTTGGATTCCACAGTGAGTTTTCGGATCTGGATGGTAGGATTGTGGCAAGTTCTACCCGGGTTTTGGCGGAAAAAGAATGCAATAGCTGATTGAGCTACTCTAGCCATGAAAAGATAGCGACTTTCGCAGTTATCGTTAACGGGTCAATTTTCCTTGTTTCTAAAGCTCGAAGAAACTGCATCACAGAATGGCCCTAACGAATGGTAGAAGAATATTGAACAGATCAGAGACTGGAAAAATCAAACCTACAGATAAAAGGCGAACCATGTGTGAATCATCGAACGGCCAATTGAGTACAGAACCACTCAAAATCGAAGCTTACATGTTTAAATGTCGAGGCGAAAAAGACTTGTGGAGCACAGAAGCAGAGAATTGTAGCGGCGGAATACAGCGCCTTCAACGTGAAAAAGGAGAGCAGAGGATAGGAAGAGAGTAATAAGGTTTTTTTTTTTTTGTTTGGTGGGTTTAAGAGACTGTAAAGTAGATTACTTTGCTTATTCTGTGTTGGCTACTGTGTGTTCAGTCTCATGCAAATGTGGCGTAAAGAACCAAATCACAACCGTTCCTTATGATGTGGGAGACCACTACCGTTGACAACTCTTTGATTTTACCCGGTGCGCGGTTTGAAGTTGAATTTGGACTTATTAAAGGCAGTATTTCTTGGAAATTATTGGGAAATAAATTAGTGAAGGCCATATGTATAACATTTTTGCCATTGCGTTTTGTTTTTTATTTGGTTAATGACAGGTTTTATTGATATTTCACTTTAATGTTTCATTTTCTGATTATGTTGTTTATCTGAAATTAAATGTTACTATCGGCCTTCGGTCCATTATTGTCTTTCAATTTCTTTTGCCTGATATTCCACTTTGGAATGCCATAATTTTGGTTGAAATTTTCCAACGTCAGATTCTTGCTTGTGCAAAAGATCGTATCAGTTCTGTTTCTGCCAATGGACGATTGAAGCTATGGTCGTCTACCGGCATAGTTTTACTCTCCTACAATGTTAAGTATTTACTCGACATACATAAGAAATCAAGAGCGAAGAGATATAGTATAATTTAGGAAATTGATCAATTTGCAACCAAAATAGCATAGGAAGTGTAGGATATCGGTTCAGAGCTATTCATCACGACCTAACAGCCATTTCTGATAACTTAGTAATTGAATTTGAACATTGCCAGATTTCATAATCATCATTTGTTTCCTAAGGTGTTATTTTCAGACTGAAAATCTGAAAACTACAGTAGCAAGTGACCGTATCTTTCATTTCTTTTGATTTTTTACTCAAGAACAGGATAAACAGCCACTTCATCACTAGTATAGAAGACAGAAATCACCGGGGACATGTGAAGAAGATTTCACTTTGGGAGTTAGTGTCTAAATGCAGCAGCACTACAAAATTTGATCCCAACAACAATCTGTAAGGAACAGTGAAGGAAAGAAAACATACAGGTTCTACTAAATTGCCTACTGTCTGCATTACACGATCCTTTTTAGCAGCACTAAAATGGATATCCCATTTACTTAGCCAACTTCAAATGCATCTGTACTCAAACAACTTTGACTGGAAAAAGAGCAAGTGCGCTTCACAATTGCAGTTTAAACTTCGTTACTGCATTTCTGAGTCTATGCAGTCGCATCAGTAGTCTTTTTCGGTGTTCCTGTAACGATGGTCTTGCTGAGTTTCTCAGCCTTCCCCAGCACAATCTCAATCTACAATCAAGAAGGAGAGAGAGTGAGGCAAGCATTACGAACAACAAAATCTTAGTGCTGTTGAAAAATGCACAAATGGGCAAAAAAAAAAAATCACCCAAAGAGCCAAACCTTAGCCTTCTGAATTAGGCAGCCTTTGCCGGTAGCCTTTGAATCAACTGTGGAGGTCTTTACATCTGTTGCAATGTTCCAAAGCATAATTCATTACATTAGTTAGCATAAAAACTAAGAGCGTATTTTGTGTCACTGACATAGAGGAGGATTCAGCTTCTTACTCTCTTGAACTGCCAGTCCTTTGCTCTTCAGAATCTCAGAAATTGTGATAACAGTAGGAATAGCTGGATTGAACAACTATAGAAGTTAGCAGGTATAAAGGCTACTGTCACGCTAATGCAGAGGAAAAACCACATCCCTTATAGAAGTAACTGTATTGAGGTGTCCTAGATGATGATCCATCTGGCATTCAAGCTTTCATCCACAATATTCAATGGGCAATTATCATGAGAAAATGTTTAGGTCTATTACTGGTTGTCAAGCAAAAATCCTGAAATCTTCTACTCTATACATGTTCTAAACCAGCAACATTCTCTTTGCAGTGAGTAACCAGGAACAAATGTAACAATCAGGGAAATCCAATTTCATCTAATAGGTTTAAGAGCTTCTTGTCTAACAAACGAATCACTCGTTGTATTTGCAATTTTATAATACGTGCGATTCATTGATCTCAAAGGTCCAATTTGTTTCTGACAACAAGCTATATTGGTGAATGAAGCATAAACCTGTCCTGTGAAAAAAGGCTCCATGAAGTACAAATACAAACACCAAAATTTTCTGAAGCGAGCGACTTCTAAAGGAGAAAAACAGTTCTACGGCTATGACCATGTCCTTGGGAAGAACTAAACATGGCAAATTCGAAAGTACCAGAATTGAAGCACTCAGAATATCAGATAATTCAACGATAGGTACATAGAAGTCTGATAAAGATGGAGTATCACTCAAGGGACAAATATTCAAGCCGTGACGACAAGATTCAGATAAGCTCAAGTCCACTCAAAAGAGAGAAAAGGGCAGAAACAAGAAACTATAAGCAAATAAGGAGAAACATGAATTTGAGGACTTGTACCCATTCCGAGGCCATTGAGCTCCACACCATTGTACTGCCTGATGTACTTCTGGAATAAAGAACGACTAAATTAAACAAAATGATCATCAAAACCCAAAACAGTCTTAAAGCAGAAAGATGCATCTATATTAATGGCTCTCTCTCGCTCTCTCTCTCTCTCTCTCTATATATATATATATATATATGTCTCAAACCGCATGATCCTCCTTCTTATCAAAGAACAACACAGAACATCAAAGAAAGCCAGAAAAGATCATAGTTTCTGTCAATCTTCCTTGGATGAATAGCCAGCAGACTTGTGGCAATGACTACATAAGTATGAGTTCAAGAAGAATTACAAAAGGATGGCATCTTATGCCTATAATTTGAAGCCATTTGCTTCAGCAGACTCTATATCATCTACAAAATCGATTCCTGTGTCAATTAGGAAACCTCAAACCGTAAAATGAAAATCTTTAATTCAGAAGAACTCTAGTTCTAACTCAGTCGGTATGAAATCAATTACATATGTGGTTGTTGCGCGTAATGCCTCATATTCCAGACCAATTGCAAAGAATCATTCAAAGAAATGAAAACCCCAGAATTCATTGCAGAAAAAGCAAAAAGAACAAAAACAAAGAAAATAAACCCCAAGAAAAGAGATTCGAAGCCCACAGAAGAGCAAATGCAAGAAAGCACAAAAAAAAAAAACCAGAAGAAGATAAACCCATAGACATACAGAAAATATACCTTGGCAAGATTGAGGTAGAAGATGAAGGGTTTCTTGGTGTTGGAGACTTGAATGAGATTCTTCTTCTTCTTCGTCGTCTTCTTCTTCTTCTTGTTGGCTGTAGCGAGGTCCGTACATGTAGCAGTACAAGAAGCGGCAGTGGTAGCAAGGGAATTGTCAGAAGCAGATTGCGCAACAACGATCTTGCAGTTGTCGGTGGCAGCGGCGGCGATGTTCTTGGGAACCGCCATGATCTCTGAATTAGTCTCAACGTTCCTGTCTACAACGAGGATCACTCTATCCTCCATTGAAGCTCTCTCTCTCTCTCTCTCTCTCTCTCTCTCTCTCTCTCTCTCTCTCTCTCTCTAATTCGTTGGGAAATTTTGTGAAGTGAGTGAGTTGATGAATGGGATGGCAGTGGCACTATGTAGAGGGGCCTTGTTGGAGGAGGAGACACTGAGGAACGGACGCGTGTAAGCATTTCATTTGGCGAACTCTGTGGGAAGCTACTTTCGGCGGGCAAATTCTAACGGCCGAAGCCATTGCTTTTCTTTTCTTTTCTGTTTGTTTTTTTTGGTCGAAACAAAGCCATGCTGTTGGCCAGCCGGGTGGCTCTCGGCAAATGCAAATCTAGTTGGATTGAGCCCATGTCCAGCATGGTCCAATAAGTTCTGAAGAACGCAAGCCCAAGCCCAACTCATAATTTGATGTCATGGGGAGGGTTTGTGATTTTAGTTCTACTTTGCTAAGGTGCTTATATTTGATCAAATACTGAGAAAATAAACAAATGCATTCAGGGGAAGAAGAAACGCGGGTTCGTAGGTTACCTGTATTGATCATTTGGGTGGCTATGTAGAGTTTGACCTCAATCTGTAAATGCCATTGAACAGGGGACGGAACCTTAAAGGATATGACAAATTGGTGAAAGCTAGCAACTTTAATTAGGGACGGTGGAGGATTTGACACCCTATTGATCGTTCATTTTCAAAGGAAAATATACCAATGCTATCTTAACTATTATTAAAAAAAATATGAGTTAAAATGCAATACATAGGTACACGTTAGCAATCCCATCCAGTGACGAGGTCCAGATTTGGTCCATTGACTGAATGTATTTGACATTACCAAGCAACCAACCATCGCCATTGATGGGCACAAGTGGGGAGTGTGAAGTAGAGCTCGATTGGCTTTGTGGGTCTAAAGATTTGGAGAGGATCAATCATGGCCGTTGGCAGTTGCAACCCGGGTGGTGGGGCCTCACTTGAGCAAAACACTCGCTTGAAATTCAAGGTTGGAGGCGTGCTGGAGGGACAGGGCGTGTGGTCCAATTACAATATTTTTTTACTCTGTTTTTTTTTTTTTTTTGAAGCCTTAAAAATTGGCATCCTTCCTTTTACTCCACTCACTCGCAGCACTGTCACCTATCTCCTCTCCATTGTTCTTAAAAATTTTAAAAAAGAAAAAAAGAAAAAAAAAAGAAAGGTCATGGCCCTACATGTCTTCCCCTCTTTATCTTTGCTACATCAGTTGTTGCCCCCTTGTACTATTATTATTGTATATTAGCCTTTAACATCAAGCTAAACCAATTGGTACCCAATTTACATACACGAATCCGTTTGAAACACGTTGTTCGTTCATCGTCTTTTCTCGGTTGGACTCATGCAGCGACATCAGAAATAAGGTAGGGTGAAATGGGTATAAGATTAATGGAGTTGGGTTGCATTCAATTAATTAAGAGGTTGCAAAGGCTTTATCAAAAGGGGTTAATTGGGAACGATCAACGATGGGGCCTGAGCAATCATTTGAATGGTACGTCTTATCTTTCGTTGCTTTTTGGTAATTTGGAAGTGTCCATTAATGTTACCGAGTTCTTAAACGTCCCAACTAATTTGTGACATTATATGTCAAAACTATGTTATCTTAAAGCCAGATTAAAAATATATCCATTTATCTCATTGGCCATCGACATTACACATTGCGCGCGCCTTTCAATTCACGAATTAAGATACTTTTTATTTTTTTTTTTAATTTTTTGGTTACATTTTTTCAAACCATTACATGTGTAGGTGCACGACATGTTTTTTGTTACACGGAGTCTCAATCCCTTCATTTAGATGGGCTAAATTAGGTCTTTAGTTCGGCTATTCAATTCAATTGAGGATTGGTAATCAATTTAGCATTCTTTTTAAGCATGGAGAGGACAAACTGTTGTATTACCAAACTTTAATTTTATTTTATTATTTGCAGCGAAACATTCACCGAGTACGTGCTACAGACAAAATTAATGAGTCTTTAACCTAAACAATATGACAAACCGAGTAAGGAAATGGTTTGGAGAACAAACTGATGTGCCCCTCCAAAAGCATTGCCTGGAACAAAATTTGCAATTTGGAATCAATTTTAATAAAGAGATTCTTATTCAAAATTAAAAGTGCAAAAGGGGTTGGCATTTTTCTGCCTGGATTTGTCTTCGCAGTCGCTGGCTGTTAGGTTTCCAGTTTTTTGGCCTATCATTCTCACAATGCTCATCCAACAAATGGCTGAAGCGTCGTTATGCAATTCCTAGTTGTTCCTTTTGGATTTCTTTGTTTTTTTTTTTTTTTTTGGCCCCTTTCCCTTTTTAAAGCGAATCAGACTAGGGCCATGAAATGGTAAGCTTCTTTATCCTATCAAATATTTAAGATTTTTAGGCGAAAATCAATAAAGCTCAGCTATGCATGCCCCGAGTTCCTTGGCATGAAGGGAAATAATGTGCATATGAATCCTGTTTTTAATAAACAGATAATTATAATGAGAGATAGTCACGAAGTTTAATAGTAAAGTTATCTACAATTATTTTGTTTAAATTTTAATATTATTTTAAAAATTTTTATTCCATGTCTGATAAAATCCAAATATGTGGGAATATCAAACCAAAAAATATAATAAAATAGACAATGTTGAGAAAACACGGGGGCAAAATGAACAATTTCTTTTTTCTTTTGGCTGAATTGAAATCCATATCACTACTCTTTAAAAAATTAGCGTCAAGATTACACTCTCTAATATAGGAATAAAATTGTTCAACTTGCTTTTTGTTCTTTGGGGATGAGTGTACCTGAAAGCTTTGCCCTTCTGAGCGGGAGAAGTCACAGAAAAAATAATCATTAATTTTAATATACAGTACTTAATCATAGAAAATATTTAATAAAAATATCTGGCAAAAAATGAGTTGAGTCTCCCAACCTTATAAACATGCATTTAAAAATTCGGTCTAAATGAAAGCTGGCACTTTATTAGATAATAATAATAATAATAATAATTCTCCTAATATTAATAATTAAGTAGGTGGGTGAGGGAGGGTGACTTAAGATAATAATGGATGGTCTCATCGAAATCAACCAGAACAAGGACTAATATATATATATCTATATATGTATATTAACCATAAATAATTTGATTGAAATTATAAACAGTTAAATACCTTCCCCCAATTATTTTAAACTTTCAAATTTCACAGACTGCCGTGAAGTAACGCTGTGAACACCGACGAAAATATGCCAAGAAAAAAAATTATTCGTAAATTTTTATAATTAAGTTTTAATTTTTTATATTTTTATTTAACTTATATGTCATTCAAATTTATTTTATATTAATCGTATGAAAATAATTAAATTATTATTATTATTATTTTAATAAATATATTTTTAATGAATTTTATCGATTTATATCTATAAAAAATAAATTAAAATAAATTTATAAAATATAAAATAATTTAAAATTTAATTATACAAATTTAAAATTAATTTTTTATGTATCCCAAACAAAACCAAGAGGCAACTTTTGTTAGTACCGGTGAACTAGTGTATAAAATGAACAACGTTAACAGACAAAACACCAAGCACAGCCACACGGAGAGAGAGAGAGAGAGAGAGAGAGAGAGAGAGAGAGAGAGAACAGAAACGAAAGAGCTTCCGATTTCCTTCAGAGATCAGACCAAAACCTGGTGAGCTATCATTTACGAAACTCGCCATTCTCTATTTCAGTTTGTCCCTCCAGATCTGTTCCTCAATATTTCCAATTTGCATGTAATGTGGGTTCCATTCCGTTTTGTTGGCAATAGTCCATTTGCTATAATTTAATCTATCTTATGTCCGTATTAGATCTGTCTTCGACTGCAAAATGTCGGTGCGTTCTCTTGTGTTCTTCCGAAAGGGAAGCTTTGAACGAATCTCTGTTTGTTGTCTGATATTCTACCATTTCAAGTACTTCTAAACCATATGTTTGGTTACTGAGAAAATGCAGAGAAAATGTTTTGAAGGAAAAGAGAAAAAGAAACTATCTTTTTCGTTTTACTTGTAGCCTCATGAGTTTCCTTCTCTTGTCTTGTTAGAAGAAGAAGTGTTTTTTTTCCATTTCCTGCTGACTGACTGACTTTTCTTTTAATGTGTCCATATATTTTCATTCGATACTGTTTTGAGTTCATTTTGGGTTGTCAATTAAGCCTCTTTGTGATAGTTGCTTGATTGAGCATACCCATTTCGTAAATTGCCCTTCTTTGTTTGTCTAATTAATCCACCCGTGGGCTGCTCCAGTTTTTTTCTTAATTAATCACCAAATTATATGTTTGTTAAAGCCATTCTGATAACTTGTTTGAGATTTAGTGTCATTTCTGGCAGCAACCCGTTATTCCATTTTGGTCGAGCACAGACTATCTGTAATATGATTTGTCTCCTATATTTAGTGAATCAGCTGGTTCTTAGATCAAATGATTTCTTCAGCAAGTTGTGACCGTTGTTTAAAAACTTTCCTTGGTAACCATACAACTCTTTAAGACCAGAGATATTTCATCGGTTTATTTACAGCTCAATCAACTGCTTGTTCTTCTAACATATTTTAATTTTCCTTTCTCTTAAAGCTTCAATTTTTGGCCCATTTCTCTATTTCCATTTATCTCTGATCTTGTTAGAGGGTTACAAATTACTCGCTTGTCTCCTTTCCCTCCATTGTTAAAAGTTCATCTTCTTGGAAAAGAATTGACTTCTGTTTTGGTGGGTTTGTTACTTCGCAGGCTCATGATGATACATCTTCTTTTTCTTAAAAGGATGGAAGTTTGTAAAATATACCTCCATACACATCCATATCTAAAATGCACAGCTTCTACTTAAGGTCATAGGAAAAGTCATTCCTGAGGCCTCCTTGAGTAGTGAACAACAACACTGCTGCCCTTTTTCGCCATAGACTGTGATGTTAGCTTGAATATATTTGTTTTAGTATTGTATAGTTCCTGATGCCCTATTTTCTGTCAAAATTCAAAAGGAACTGTATGACATGCTTCAAACTTCCACATTCAGAATTGTGACAAGAAATGCTTTTAAATGGGTCCCAGGTTTAAACTTTTTGTTGTTACACGACTTCTCTCCAATAAATGTTTATTCCAACTTCAGAAAAAGAAAAATAAGATAGCTAGCAAGATTACCATTGTTTTTCACGCAGAGTAATGTAGAAGTGCACACAATCTGATGTTATTGTGACTAGTGTGCTTCTTTTTCAGGTGTGATGGGCATAGAAGTCACTGATATCTGCATGGACAAGGAGCCAGATTGCATTATAGTCTATTCAAACAGCGTCTCTCGCAATTCAAATAATGAAAATGTTCCCAATCAGCATGATATTCTGGACTCCAATGAAGCCATTAATGGGGATACAGAGATTCAGAGTTCAGAGGAGAGTACTGAAGCTAAGGAGTATGAGGTGAAGGAATGTACAACTGAAATCTCAGTTGACACTACCAAAATTTCCCCTGCTGAAAAAAGTGAGGATCAAATTGTACAAAGCACAGAATTTGAGACTGGCTTACGTGCAAAGCATGTTAACTTGGGAAACCCGAAGGAAAAAGGTAACAATAAGTCACGAGCACCCATGAAACATGCTTCAAAACTTGCTCCTGCTGAATTTGTTCGAACTAAACACACAGTTCCTCAGCCATTTGCGTTGGCAACCGAAAAGCGTGCATCTGGAGTTCGCCCTCCTGGTTTTGAATCTGATGACACTGATGGTTTGAACAAACCATCTAACACAAACAATGCACTCCTACCAAACACCATGAAGCAGAATCAGGTGACTTTTTGAACCAAGTGTTGATTTTCAATAATTATCACATCAAATCAAAATCAGAAGTCAGATGACTCTAGTAGAACCAACAGTCTTGGCATGACTTTCAGCATAGAATTTCTCAATAAAAAGAAATGATACTATGAAATTATTGGACATCGTGGTGCTAATGTGCCTTATTGCTTAAAGTTTGTAATTTGATGATCCTCTTCAACTGAAGGCATTACCAGTCTCAAGGAATCCACTACAGCCAAATAACAAGAAGCATTCAGATGAGGAAGATAATTGTTCTATCACTTCCTCGTATCCTCTTGCTACCTCCAATTCAAATGAGTTATCTTTCTCCTATCCTTTTCTTATATTCATTTCACCATCCTTGCTTGCATTCTCTTTTACAATTGGTTTTGTACCTTGACATTCTGTAGTACTTCAATTTCTGTACGGGCTATTGGGTCCAAGAAGACTGCAATATCAGCTCCGATATTTAGAAGCACTGAACGTGCTGAGAAACGGAAGGAGGTACTGCCTTTGTTATTTTGTCTTAGAATTGAATTTGCCTTGAATAAATTTATATATGTGTTATAGAACATAACTGAAACAAGAATTGATCTCCTTTTATGTTGCCTTTTTTAAGTTTTATTTAAAGTTAGAGGAGAAGCATCAAGCCCTGGAAGCTGAGAAAACCCAAAGTGAAGCGAGGTCTAAGGTATTGTTCCTCAAGTTTCTTATGAAAATTGATGGGCAGAGTAAGAGAAATTTTTTTCTCACTACTTTCCATGCTTGTCTGGTTGTTTGGGCACAAAATACTGAAATATTTCTTTTCCTCTGGTTTATCTATTGCTCTTGACATTTTAAGGAAGAGAGTAAGGCAGCCATCAAGCAACTGAGGAAGAGTTTGATGTTTAAGGCTAACCCAATGCCAAGTTTCTACCAGGAGGGACCTCCCCCTAGGGTTGAACTGAAAAAGGTAGGAGATACATTCTTCTCCTTCTTTTTCTGTCATGCTGAAGATCTGAGTCTCAAGGATTCTGTTTGAGCTGTCAAGCTCTTCAAGTTAGCTGGCTGCAGTGAGAAGGATTATCTCATTGCTGTACTACCAGCTGCTTGATTAAAAAGGGGTAAAAGGTTCTTTGTTCTGGGTTTATGAACCAATGTTAGCTACTAAACTTTGTGTGACCAACAGATGCCACCAACTCGTGCAAAATCACCGAAGCTGGGCCAAAGGAAGAGTTGCAATAGTGGGGTAAATTCATCTCCGGCAGACAAGGCCAAAGATGCATATAGTCAGGTAAATCATTGCAATCTGGGTGCTCACAAAGAAGATATCAACACCCCTGTTTCCATCAACAGAAAGAATCAGCATATGTAATGGCCATGATGTGCAATCAATGAGTCCATTCCACTTGAGATAATCAGACTGAGTAACAGAGGCATTGATGTTCATTCCTAAGTTCGTGGTGAGTTCTTAATTTATAAGAAGCAAATGGTCCCACTTTCCCTTACTTTCTTTCCTACTGCTTTGAAAAATGCACAACTTTTTTACCTTCGAGCTGCAAGGACTTGTTGCAGTGTTTGTATAAGTTATAAAGTGTAAATCTCTGTAACTTATAATATATGTATAAACCATTTACATTTTTTCTTTTCTGTAAACTGGTTAAGCTTTGACACTCTTGTCAAGTAATTTAAGTATCTTTGATGCACATTAAACAAGAAACATAAAGCATATTAAAGTCGCATTTTGCTCTTGAACTTTCCGTTTGAGGCACCTAGGGAAGCTTTGACATAGCCTGCTGGTGGTTGGCCTCTTCTTTTGTGGGTGTGTGCAAGCACGCCGACGTGTTTTGAATTGATGAGATTGACATATGGCTGATTGCTGTGGAATAAGCTACGAAAGGCAAAAATATGTGGATGTGAGAAAGTAGAAACAGTAGTTTATTTAGTCAGATTCGTCTGTTCTTAATTTTGTGCTTCACATTAGGAGTATCCCTGGAGAAGAAAAGGAGATAAAAGTAAGAAGGCAAAGGGTCCCGTCTCGGTTAAGATATGCTTTGTTGGGGTGGAAATTTGTGCTTTTGTTAAATCTTTATTGTGCATAATTATGGTGAGCGTCATCATGAAAAGCTCTTTAAAGCAAAAGAAAAAAGAGACAGATAGAGCGTAAAGTATCAGGTGTTGGGAGTGTTTCTTTGTAACCAAACAGAAAAAAGGACTTTTCAAGAACAATGCATCCATTTCTGGTGTGAAAATTTTGCTCGTGAAGAGGGTCCCCATAAAATTGCCTCTGCTTTAATCCCATATAATCCAGTGCATCCCCTTTTCATTCCCATATATCTTGCCACTGAAAATGAATCCCTAAGACCCGGGACCCGCCACTAGTACACCACAGAATTGAATGTTGACATCAATTATCCTGGCTAAATAATTGAAGATTGAGATTATTTCCCCGTCAGGATTATGTCTTAAAAGAAGCATAACTAGGTATTGCAGATGAGCAAGAAGATGACCAAGAAATTTCTCCTTTAATGGTATGAATGTATGATAACTATTTTTCTTGGATTCCCAGCCTGCATTCACTATTATAGGGAAACCCGACTGAGAATTGATTTAATCAGACGGGTCCTTGAATGGCAGTATAGGTACCCGCATTGTGATTCAAATCCTGAATTGCTGGTATTTAGCTTTTATGACGTGAGAAATGCACGCATCACTTCATTAACTCCCATTTGGCCCCACTTTTCCGTACCCACATGCCTACTTCCCAGTGTTCATTATCAGTGTTGTGCCTGTTCGAGCTTTAGCTGGCCAGCCTGTATTTTTTCCAAATAATCTTGGAGTCACACTACTTGGGGAGTTTGAGTGAGCCCTCTTCGACGAAACTTCCTCCATCTCATATCTCTCTTTTTTCTTCAAGGGGAAAGCAGGAAATATTTGATTACTGAATCGCATTTTTAGTATTCTTTTTTTTCTTTTCTTTTAATGTGGCATTTCGAATTATGCTAGTGTCATGAAACATTAGTTCTCTGAGAAATGTTCAATCATACGCCTAACGCTGATTCTACTGGAAGTAAGATGGTGGTCATGTCAGAGGTGCAGTCAGTAAAAGATGTATTTTATTAAGGTACTAACGGAAGTTCTGTTGGGGTTTGTCAAAATAAAAAGAAAAAAAAAATGTATATGAAAGATTGTACTTCTTAAGATTTAAGGTTGGGAACACAATTATTAATTTAACTGCTTTAGATTTTATATGTCGTTGTACCATTAGCATTTGAACTGTGCATTTGAATTTTATTTTATTTTATAAAAGAATTTACATAAATTTTTATTATAAATTAATAAAAATAAATTTTATCTTAAAATTGATTATACAATTTAAAGTAATTCTTTTAGTCGAATCTAAATATTTATTCTAACAATGAGGGTACCAGTTTTGAGTCGCCAAAACAAGTATGGGAGCTTTGTCCATTGTACGCTTTGAAAACCAAACAGAAACTCCTGCCTGCTTTGACCTCAAGTTTGCACCAATGTTCTTACTCGAACCCATTCAAAGTCAACGACTTGCGGCCATGATTTACTCCACAAAACCTCGATACTGCCATTTGCGCAATGGAGACAGAAACACACCTTGTAACTTATAGATGGGGTATGTTGGGTTGTTATTCCAGGAAAGTCTACACCTTTCAAAAGGTGATACATTCAATCTGTACAGGCAATAAAAAAATGAATTTGCGTGCAACAAGCAAAGTGAAAATTTGGGTAATCCAAGTCCAAGCAAAACAGAGCCAGCCTAAGTTTTTCCTTCTTCGGCAATATTATGTGAAAGAAAGGGAAGTCGCAGAAACTGGGACTTCGTGTCGTTACATGACCCACCTAAAGATACTCTCCTGCACCCTTGCTCATCATCACGTATATAAGGGCCCATGAAAACAATGCATGGCCAAATCAAAATTCGACAGTCTCTCTCCTCCTTATCTTTCTCTCTCTCACACACACAGAACAACAGTTGAGGGGGATGGTGTCTGGTTCGAGACCATTCACTTTGAAGCAATAGCAAAACATCCTCTTGAATGATCTCGGACCAGGCTTCATTCCCCCCAACTCAGAGACTTTGTTCCACCTCAAAAAATGGAAGTTCTCTGTCATATGCAACATTGACCTGATGTCTGCAATCACGGAATTTGCCAATCTTTGCAGGTAAGTGTTGATCACCTCTTCTTCTTTTGTTCATACATATACCAGGTTTCTTTTCCTTCTACGTGCAGATGAAAGACACCCAGACAGGGATATACATGCATCTTTGCACAAACAGGTATGACATTTCAAAGCTTCATTTTTTTGGTTCATTGGCACCCACTCAGACATGAATTCGAGGCCTTCAGTCCATAAGACGACTCTAGGTACCATTGAGCTATAGCTCGTTGGTACATTTCAAACCTTCTTGTTATATGACATACTGATAAAAGCCTAAAAGGTAAATGCATTTCTTTCAATGAAAGGATTTCCTGATGTTAATTAGTTTCTCGTTCTCTGTAACAAAACAGACGTAGTCCTTCTATACTGACAAAATTAATGTAGCCTGCTCCAAAGCAAATTAAGGAAAAACTCGCTATAATACCAATGATGCTCGATCTCTTGTCCAACTTGCAAGAGATTGTTGTTATGCTGGTAGCTATGTGTTAAATACCAGTTTATACCTGATGTGAGTGTGCTTTTTTTGAAAAAAAAACAGAGAACGAACGAATGAATACCATTAGTTCTTGCTAGAAGACAAATTCAAAAGGAAAAGCAGTTTCTTTGAGAAGAGTTTGGCACAATCTTCTATTCATGGAAAAACCATAGTTTTTTTATTTTTTATTTTTTCTGAGTTTGGCTCCTACTGCACCCTTTGGTCGCACCGCCTTTATTTGGTCTTACCAAATTCGTTGAAAAACAGAAATTTTGGGGTTCAGTGTGAAGATCTTGCTGTAAAGGAAGAAAAAACAAAAGTTGGGTTTCGTCTTTTTTTTTTTGTGGGTTGAAATTTTTGCCAAATAGGCTTTGCTTGCAGGGAGTAGCAAAGAATAAATTGAAGCTTGTTGCTTTCACTTTATTAGCTGCATGAGTGAGAGAGAGAGAGAGGGAACAGAGAAAACAATCTTGGAAGTAACAAAAATCCATTAAAGTTCGGCTTTGAGTTACTTCTGGTTTTTTTCCACCTTGTAAGAGTCCATCGTCACACTTCTTTCCACGTGTTCTGTCTCCACACAACTCATTCTTAGTCCATAGAACTGATAGACACCATTTACTACTTTTGCATCCAACATCCCAAATGGGTCTGATCTTGAATGGTTGAGCATCCCTTCCGTGCGAACGAATTTATGATCTTAGAGTGTAAGCAGAAAAAAGATACAAAAGAATGCGAGTATACGTACAAAAGTGTCCAGTTAATTGGTCAACTTGCTCATGTGGGTGCTTTTATTCGATGCACACAAGCTTTTACCTTTTACACTTTTCATTTCAACCGTAATTCAACAATTAACGCGTCAATTAGACCAAGAATTAAGAAGTATAGCAACTAAAGGATATGCATAGGTCAATCCGATTCTTGAGATAGGAAGTTAACCTTTAGTCTTGGGAAGACAATTGCAGTGCGAGCACTATTTTACATTTAGACCCTTATCGCACTTGTGTTGAGGTCAAAAGTTAAAATGGCTCTACGAATTGAGTTATATTATAATATAAATATTGCTTTAGTTCCAAATTATGGCATATGAGAACCTGGAAATTTCATTTTCTTAAAAGGGTTTATTGAGTTCGTGGCCATTAAACCAAACTCTTATTAGGGAAAGGGAAAATCCATTTATTTCCAATTTGTCATTTTCATTTCCTTTCCATCGGGTTTATAGGTTTAGTATAGTGATGAAGTGGAATTTCTTCTCTTTTAAAAAAAAAAAAAAAAACTTTTTCCACAATTTTTTATTTTTTTTCGTACGTGCTAGTGCTACCATGTTTTTCACTAGATAGAATAGAACGACAAATCAAGGGAAACCCGTTGGGAAGAACGGGGCAGCGAAATGCAACATCACAAGTCAACAGATCGACTAATCTAGTTTTTTCCCTTCCTAGATTTTGGCAATTCCATTTTTTCCACACAATCCAAGGGCAAAATGATTTTTCTTTTTAACACTACTACATAATAACATATAAAAAATAACATAAAATTAATATAAAGGTAGTATGATAATTTTTTATATTTAATTTTTTATATTATTAGTCTAAATTTTCTTTTATCCCGTGTTGCTTGCTTAATTTTTTTTCTTTTTCTTTCTTTTTTTTTGGGTCGTTGGAGAGTGTGACGCGATGGGCCCTTGTACTTTGGGATTCATGGGAGAGTCAAAAGAGAAGAGAGACATACTGAGTATGCATTACGTGCCCAATAAGTGAAAATGACCCCTATGCTCCGTAAAGCCATTTTTGATTCTTTTTAAGTACCTTTGAATACCTTTTCTTGTGACTTCACAACATGAAATTTCTGATAAAGTATGCAAATATCGATTTTAGAGAGAATGCTCGGAAAAGGGTTCCTTTGAAAAAGTGGAAGACTTAAAAAAGAGTGATTTTGTAGGGCAATCACACATGACAAGACAATGTTTTGCTTACACAATTTCTGCTTGTGGCCCAAATAAATTTTTTTTGTTACCAACAAGACTGCCCTTGTGGCCCAAAAGATAAGATGAAGTTGGTAAGCCCAATTGAATGGGATTCTTCCATTTCTAGCCCAAAGTGTAGTGACAAACAAGACAGCCCTTTTGAATTGCAAACTCCACAAGATAAAGTAATTTGTAAACTACAAGTCACAGAATCTCGCTTCCCGTGCATCTTCGGACTTAAAAGATGAGCAATTAATCCAATGGTTAGACAAATTATCGATTGTTCTCGTGCGTAAATTGAAATTGAATCAATCAATTATTACAGAAATCACTCGCTGAACCTAATTTGACCGGATCAATTTGTCTTCAACCATCACCTATCGTCAGTGGACTTGTTGGGCTCATGGACCCATGGCCCAAATCCCATTGGACCATTGAGAAGGCAACGTTGAACCCCCCTGGATCATCTAACGAAAAAAAAAAACAAAAAAAGTAACCACCACCATGGCTTTGGACCATGGGGCGGGTCGGGGGATTGAAAAAAAAACACTAATCCCCTCGTCTCTCTTTACACCCATATTGAGTATATTTAATTGGGTGCAAACAAATCTTTTTCGTGGTGTTTTGGACCTGTGATTCTCTCCTTTTCATCAATTTTAACGACTAATTACTCTGATTAAAAAAAAAAAAAAGAAAAGAAAAGAAAACAAAGAAACGAAAAAAACGACAAAAGAATTTTCTTTTTCGGTCCTTAATTTTTTTTTTTTTTCTAATTGGTCAATAGAGTCTTTAACACAAACGCTCCAGTGCGCCCGCCCATTGAGCGAGTCAATACCTTCCTCCGAAACACGTGCCCACGTCCATATCCCGAACAGCCAAAGATGGCCTCTGGGCTAAGCCGTCGTGAACCATTAGCCTAATTGGCCCACGCTAACTTGAAAACTATTATATCATACGCATTATTAAAGTAATTGTTTTTTAAACAAAATCAAGGGTTTTAACAAAAATTACAAAATAGAAAATAAGTTTTAGATAACGTACAACAAAAGCTAATGCAGTTCTTTTTTTTTTAATTTTTTTAATATGTTCCACAATTTTGTCATATTTATTATGCAAACAATAATTTTATTGAAAAACTTAAATTTTCGCAAATAAAAAAACTGCATTATTTTAAACCAAGGACGTCACGGTCGCGTCAATCAGTCCAAAACTCTCGTCCCGTCAACTTTTTCGTACTAATAATGTATCGAGTCCAGAAACAACGGGTCTTCAAGTCAAACTGTTAGGGCTCCGCTGCCACGCGATGTGACCGTACAGTCCAATCAACGGCCAGTGTCCCCCCTCTCTCTCACTCTCTTATTAGTGGGACTTGCATTCGCATGCCAATTTTTAATTGTCGACTAAGCCAGGCCGATCATGCCAGCAAGACTGAACTAATTATCAGAAGTGAGGAGAGGAGAAGAGCAAAAGGAGACACGGAGAATATAACAAAATCCGGGAACTTCAATTGTCATTCCTCCTCCTGATTGGCCGCTACTTATTCTTCTTCTGCTTCTTTAAACCCCCAATGAATGTGATAATTGAGGCCAACCAATTCAGCCCCCCATAATTGACCCTGGCAACAATACTGACTTCCGGGTACATATTTTGCATTTGTGTTGTCTTCACCTTATCTAAACACACAAGTTCATCACAAAAAATGGAGATGCAGTCCAACAAAATGAAAAAGAGAAAAAAGACAATGCAATGACTGCCATAGTTGCCCCCAATGTCAAAGATCTGAAAGATGTGACCTAGGAATAGGATTTATCATTTACATTCGAAACTTTTTGATTTGGAGATCCTTGAGCGCCCAAATCGAACTTACCAGCTTTTATGTGACAGAAGATGAATGCCTCATTCTTATAACATCATTACTTGACAAACATGTAAACAAATAGCGATTAATTCACTGAACTTTGTAAAGGATAAAAGTTGAACTTGAATACACTTGGGGAAAAAAAATAAAAAACATGAAAATCTTGATCAACACGGCTATTTCTTCGACTTCTCTACGTTAGCCTCCTTTTGCTATGTATATGCGCAAGTGCAACAGTGAAATGGATGGCTCTTGCTTCGAATACTGTCTCCAATCTTGATGGATAAGGAATCTTCTCAGAGGTGATAAGTGGTCTAGAGTCCATATAATTGGTGGCTGATACGGGACCAAAACGTCAAACCCCCATAATTTATAGTGAAACAGATCTGTTGTGAATTCAGGACCCACCGAAAAAGAAAAAAAGAAAAAGAAAAAGAAAAAGAAAAAAGAAGTCTGCGCATCAACAGTACTTCAAGAATTGTGGTTTGAGTAAGTTGCTGATCAAATTTTTTGGCAGCAGGCTCGAATCCACTCGATTAAATTGTGTGGAATAGGGGAATGTTTCCCTACTGTATTTATCCTTTGATAATACGCGGGGGCTTCAATGAATCTTCTATGATATTTGTCAATGTCAAGCTTGCGTCAGATCGGATTAGAATCGTTAATGGTTGTGCTATTTTATTCTTAATTTATTGTGAGGCTAGAAAGGGATAGAGATCTTTCCCCGAGAAAATGGGAAAAAGAACACAATTATGTTATATCCGAGCTTCATGACAATGGTGATTTAACTGTTATTCATGAATATTCTACTACACCCCCTAAAGATTTTTACTTATTTTTTTCTTTAACTAAAGATTGTGGCCACCCTAAAGGGACACTTGAGCTAAAGCATTCATTTTTAACGAGCCAAAGGCTAAAAGTGCACATTTTTCAGTGACATTGGGCACCATCTAATTTAGTTTCCGTGCATGATTAATCCCATTCAGTCTAATATTTTATAATATCTCCTTTGGCTGCCTTCAGAGAGAAGTGGGGTAAAGCAAAATGGTACCTTTTTTTTTTTCCTGACCCAAAAGCAAAAACAAAGTCTCAATTTTCTCAGGACAAAAAAAAAAAAAAAGAAAGTCACAATCTTGCACGAAAACACGACAAGACGACACCCAATTTAAAAATTATACGTAAAGTGCCATAAGTAGAAAAAAGAATGTTAAAAAAATAATAATAACTAGGCTTTGAGTCGCATGCTATTGGCATATAATGAAGCCACGTGGCATTTCCTGGACCTCGTACCTGGGGAATCTATGTAGAAGCGACAGGAGTGGTTCATGAATATAAGCAGACTGTGACGCAGTTTTCCTGTTTTCTGTCATTATTTCTAGTTGAGTTCTTTGTTTTGGGTTGCGCACTGTCGTAGAAGTGCTTTGTATTTGTGATCGTGTGACATTTTTACAGGGAGACAGTAGCTTTCAGGGATTCGAGGGACAAAAGGTATGGGAGCCCCCATAATTCCACTCTGTCCTCTAAAGGGTTTATTTGTTTTCTGTTTTAAAATCCACTTGCTTTTGTTTGAATGATGATGGCTTTTCCCTATAGTTATTTTACAGTTCTTCCGTTGCTATTATTTATTTTTTGGTTTGGATTACTTTTCTGAAATTTTACTCGAATTTGTATGTGAAATGCGTTGTTCAATTCCTTTCTTTCTTCCCTTTTTGTTTCATGCTTTTTACTTTTCAAAGTTAGTTTTTTTATTTTTATTTTTATTTTTATTTTATCTTTTTTCCGGATGGTTTTCTGAATCGATGAAAATTACGCAATTCCTTAGGTCTTTACAATAAGGGAGGAAGTTTTGGTCCCTTTTGTACTTTGATTGCCATATTGCTTTAATAAAAATTTCGTGCCAAATCTCTTTTTCTGAGCAGACATGGTCCTGTGTAATGAATTGAGGCTCATGTCTCCTGGCTGAGACTTAATGGGAATTTCCCTTAAGTTTAGAAGCTGGATGGGGCAACTGGGGTTGGATCCTCATTGCATACTTAGTGTCAGACATGAGTACTTTGCATTCTGTGGACACATAATTCTCTTGGATGAAGAACAAGTGCTCCCACAATTTACTGACTCTCGTTAGTTTCCGAAGTAAAATAATAAGCACCTCTTTTAATGTCTACAAATTCTTTTTTATGTCTACAATTCCAAACTTTATGGATGTATTTTTTATCCCAATGTTCTGTAGGTGTTTGGGACCATGGAGAAGTCTGATCTGAACTCGATGGAATTTCAGGATTGCATGGATGATAAAGCGATAGAGCCAGTTCCTAATAGAGATCTCGCTTTGGGTTATCCAAATCGGTTCATCCAGCGAGAAGCAAAAAGTGAATCAGGTGCAGGTGCAAATGCAGGTTCAGCATCAGACATGACATTGGTTGGCACTCACCCCCTGTCTGAACTAGTTTGGTCTCCACAGAAAGGCTTGAGTCTTAGATGTGCTGATGGCAGCTTCTCCAAGAAAAAATTCTCTCTTCTTTGTGGTGCAGGAATGAGCAATATGGGAGGTCGATTAAACACCAATGAGCCTATCAACAAAGAAAATCTCATCACATCTGGAGCAGCATGTGATGGGACAAGGTATAGTTCTGCTGGGTTTTCTATTGATGATGCAGGCACCATGCCATTATGTGCATCAAGTGGTGAGCTCAAGACAGGTGATGATATATTAATTAAAGATGTTATGGGTCAGTAAGGAGTTTCTGAATTATCAATTTCGTTCTTCTTATTACCTGTCAGAAACTGTGTTCTAGACTACTGAAATTATTCATTTGTGAAGGGGAAGATGTATACACAGTCTTAAACATTAAAGTGGCCGAAAGTTCGGAAGGTAGAGAAAACAAAATTTCAAGATCTCCAGGTGCATCGTGTCATCCTTTTAATTCTTTTTACCACCTGAAAATGATGTACAGAAGATTATTTCCTTTTTCATGAACTTGACATGGAGCTGATGTCTTCTTTTGTCAATTAAAAACAGGTAAAACCAAAATGGATGTGGTTCAGAACAATCCCAATCTTGAGGCGCCTATAGTCAGAGTTGGGGTTGTTGGTCATACAAAGCACACTTTAGGAATGGAAATTAGTTTGACCTCTGAAGTTAACTCTGAGGAACAATGTGGATCCTATGATGTTTACACGCAGAATGTGCTTCCTTCAGGGGAAGGGCTCGAGGTCTCACCTACATCTGCGGAAAAAGAGAGCAAAAATTATGCAGATGTGGGTCCTTCTTCCATTCCTCCTCTGCAGAAACAGGAGTCATCTGATGAGAATGATTTAAGAGCTCCACTGGCCGAAAATGCATGTTGTGCTACAAGGCCCACAACTGAAATTGTGGCAGCAGAATCTGGCCTCGAAGTTGGGAATAACTCCCAGCAAGACAGCAAAATGCTTTGTAGAGACAAGAGTCTTGAAGCCAATATTTCACCCACAAGTAATAGATTCCAGAGGGATCAAATGAAAGGAAAAGCCAAGACTTTATCTGATGGAAATGTGTCTGGAAGAATGCCGGATGAGGACGATGACAGCCATGAGAGTGTTGATAGCTGCAACACTGGCAGGGTAGTCTCAACAGCCAAAAGACGACAGAGCTTTAAGCAGCATTTGATTGTTGGAAGCAAAAGAGTCAAAAGGCCAATCCAAGAAAGCTCTTCTTCAACATCATTTTTCAAGCAAGATAGCTCCTTTATGAGCTGGATCTCAAACATGATCAAGGGTTTCACAAAATCAAATGAAGATGAGGCACCTTCTCTTCTAGATCATAACTACGGAAATGAGAGTCCCTGTCAGAATTTGATCACATGCAACAGAAACCATGATGCTGGGCACACAGCTGTTGGATTTCAATCCATTTTTTGCTCTTTATATTGTCCAAAGACAAGGACTCAAGAAGTTAATATGTTAAATGCCAATTATCAAGCTGATGGATCCAAAGAACTTAAACTGGATACTAAGGTATGTGACATTGATGCTACTCCAACAGCATGCTGCACGGTGGCTGGTGACTTCTATAAAAGATTTCTGGTATCAAGTGAGAAAATCAATGAGTCTGCATCTGATTATGGAATAGGCTCAATGCCGCAGCCTAAAGATACATGTTTGAGCAATCCTTTCATTCAGGAAATCAACAGGAGTGGCTCTGTGGAAATGCAAAATTCATGTGACTTCTGCAAGGAGAGAAAAGGGAGATGTTCCAATTCCCATGAAGGTAAATGTAAAACAAACACTGGTGAGAACCTTGGTTCTGAATCACCATCTGAAGGGAATACAACTAACAATTTTGCTTACAAAAGTGACCCACTGGCAAGTTTGTGGGTAACTCGGTTTACCCCAAAAGGCCACAGACCCTTTTCAAGCCAGGATCTTCGCAATAAAAGCACTGGTGAAGCTCTTGACTCTTCCATTGATGGCATGAAATTAAAGCCTCAGTTAAATAATCATCTTAGGTCTTGTGATGACCAGAAAAACATGGAGGGTAGGAAGCATTCTGCTAAGGACCCACTGCATGCACAAACTTTTGAAACCAGTGCTGACTCTCCGTTTGGTTCCTTCAATATGAAAAGCCAACGTGATGAGAAGTCTATGTGTAAAATAGATCCCATCTTACCTTCCCCACTACTTGGAAATTCAGAGGTAATGGCTTCTGTCTTTGCTACAAGATTGGATGCACTCAAACAAATAATCCCATCAGATGTAACAAATAGTGCAGCTTGTGCATCCTGGACTTGTTTCTTTTGTGGATTGAAGGGCCACAACTTGAGAAATTGTCCAAAGGTATCTTGTAGTGAGCTTGAAGATGTTCTATGGAATATCAGTTCACATATTGGCACGGAAGAACTGCCTTGCTTGTGTATTAGATGTTTTCAGCCTGATCATTGGGCTGTTGCATGTCCAAACACATCCTCAAATATAAGAGATGAAGCGGAACATGGCTATTCTGTGGTTGATGAATGTGCTCATAACAACCGACAGCTTGGTGCAACAAACCAATATAATTCAAAAATGTTACATGGTAGGGATGGGCAGCTTCAAGCTGCTGTTGCTGCTACAGGTTATGATGGGAATGAGCCTGGAATGAGCAAAGATCATAATTTCAAGGGCAAATCTGATGAAGCTGCTTCTTCTGGAAAATTGGAGGGCAATGCAGATTTGTTTGAGAAAGGCATTGCTTCAAGTTGCATCCTAAACAAGTCCAAAGAAAATAAGATAATGCATTTGTGTGACTTTTCCAACAAGGATATTCTAAATGTTCCAAAGGGGATCTTTGATGCTCTAAAGATGCTTCAGTTGTCTCGAACAGATATTCTCAAGTAAACATGCTAACACTATTCAATATTCTTTCTTCTCCTAATTGCCTTTTTGGGCAGAACTTTGGCAGAAAATAATGAACAATTGTAAACGTACATTATATTCATATTCTTCCAATACATGGTTCATAATTTTTTTCATGTCTCATGGGCACCAGATGGATGAAATCCTGCCTGCCACTCTCACATCTTGATGGTTTTTTTCTACGCTTGCGTCTTGGGAAATGGGAGGAGGGACTAGGGGGAACCGGATACTATGTAGCAGGCATAATTGGTATGTCAGATATCTTTTGCCTTGTCACCTATCTCATAATTCACATTTATATTGGAAACAAAACAGTAGCCTCTGTGATGCATATAACGCTGGACTATATCATGATGCATTTCTTTTGATAATGTTTTTTTTTTTTTTTTTTCACTCTTCCGAGTGTGCAGGAGTGCAAAAGGAGAGTTTTATACAGAAGTTTGAGAATTCTATTGGTGTCAATGTAGGCAGGATCAAGTGCACTGTTGAAAGCAAATACATTTCGAACCATGATTTCCTAGAGGTGAAAATCTGACTTCTTTACTGTCCTCCATCTTTAAATCTTTGCTTTGAATTTGCATCTATTTATTTGAACTTTGGTTTCAATCTATGAATTTTGATAGATCCTCCATTGTTGGCATTATTGCATCATTTGGCCTCATTTGTATGGGTATAGTCAAGCTGAATTGAGCTACCAGGTGCTCAGGATGACTCCAGAAATTCTTCTCTTGCTTTCACACTTGGCCGTGTACTGCCATGCTCTGGCTTGCTAGCTGAGCCTCATATCCAGACATGAATAGGCCAAGAGTTCATTCATGTTCCGGAAAATGATGCAAATATACGGTGGAGACACTTGTGTACTAGTCGTTTAGAACAAGGAATATAGAAACTTCTGACCTATGATGCATTACAACCAAAGGCTTAGGCCCACGGAGAGTGATCAAAAAACAAAGCTGTCTCCTTTATATAAAGGAAACAGCACTAACCCATTGCAGTTGCAAAAATTGTGTCAGGATCATTCCCACCTAAAATGAGAGCCTGCCTAATTTCGTTTTTTCCCCTTCCATCAAGGATTCACAATTTATTCCCATTTTATGGGTGAAACTGTTACCACAATTCTTTTATGTCTCATGTCTGCACTTTATCCACAGTCCTTGTTCTAGCCGCAAAAACTAGTTACATGGGGGCTCTTCATTACTGTCGCCTCTATTTAGCGCCGCATTTATTTATTTGTAGAAGAACCAACTTATTCTGATATTTCATAAACAATGAAGCATCATCGTAACAGTTCACTACACCTGCATTGCGAGGAATGGCAAGTCATGTAGTTGCAACAAAGGAAAAAACAAGAATCAGTAACAATAGGCATCATGTAGTTTGCTGCTATTATAGACACTATTAACATCAATTACCAGATTATTCCTTTCATATTATTATTGTCACTTTACTTTTACTTTGTATAAAGTGTTGGTTAGAACTGTTTTGGTATTTTACAGGATGAGCTCATTGCATGGTGGTCTGCAACCTCGAAGGCTGGCATCGAGTTGCCGTCCGAAGAGTACTTGAGACGAAAAGTTGAAGAGAAGCAGATGTTAGGCTTTCAGACAAAGATCTGATTAAGAGGCAGTAGCTTATAGTGTTCCACATACATGGTTTAAATGGGGTAAATGGTGCTAATATAGGGCTAGTTTTTGTGTACAAAACTCTTGACATTTTACTTCTATGTGACTAGCTAATGACCCCAAGCCTCATGAAAGACAATTTTTCATGTTCGAGACATGTCTGGAGGTTAATTTTTGAGGTTGCTGTGGGAGTTCAGTACCTCAACGGTTCTTGTGTCTCAACAATTCAAACTTGAGTTAAAAGGAGTGTTTTCTTAATACATGCAGGAGCTTTCAATTCAATAAACTTGTTTATGAGATAATGCGTTTGAATTTTACACGAATCATTGAAGGGACAAAATTTTGTATAAATATATTTCATTTAACTGAACATTTTGATAAAGAGTCAAACAACTTAATTTTACACATAATAATAAATAATTCTTTTTTGTTATTAGACTAAAACATTCGGTGGTATTGGCTTTTGTATCTGAACACTCAATGGAAGCTTCAACCGTACGCTTTGGGGCATTCCATGTGGGATATTTTTGACATTTTACTATCACCGTTCTAATAAGTTGTTGTAACATTTAGAAGCATTTGATCTGATTAGAAGGCAGGACAAATTTTATAGTTTTATTTAGATGCAATAAAACTTTATATTATATGTATTTTATATAATATAAAATATTATTCGTGTGATGTAAAATATTTTATATATAATGTAAAATTTTCTAAAATATTTTATATATCTGAAATTTTTATCTGCTGGCATCTCCAGACGGGCGGCTAGATAGACATTAGGAGTTTGGTTTAAGCTTCTGGGTCACAGGCCCTCCTCCTCCGCTGACCCAAAAAAGCAAGAAAAAGAAAAAAAAAAAAAACAAACAGGAACATAATGTAAAATGTTTCAACAATAAAGGATCCAATCGTAATAAGAAAAACATATAGACCCTATAAATCCGGGTTCGGGCTGCGCGGTTAACGGCTGACCTTTTCCCCAGCCCCACGAATAAAAGAGCACGGCTCTAGCAAAACGCTTTCGATTTTCAAAACCCCAGCGGCAGCAGCGGCCACCGGTTCATCAGAGCGCACTTTTCCAGTTAGCTTTTCTCTGTGTATCGCTCCTGTCTCTCTGTCCATTTACATTTGTAACATTGTTTCTAATCTCTCTGTCTCACTGTCTCTGTGTCTCGCTTCTGTCTCTCTGTCCACTTATATTTGTAACATTGTCTCTAACAGAGTGTGGATGTGTATATGGCGGATGTGGAGACCGCGGCGTTTGCGGCGGCGGCGGCGGTTGGGGGCAGCTGAAGAAGAGGACTTTCAAGAAGTTCAGCTTCAGAGGAGTCGATTTGGATGCTCTCCTGGATATTTCAACCGATGAGCTCGTCAGGCTCTTCCATGCCCGTGCTCGGAGAATGTTTTTTCTTTTTTTTAATTTTTTTTTCCTTTAATCTATATCTGTTCAGTTATTGTTTTTGGGTTTCGTTTTCCGTGGGGATTTTGTGTTGTTTCTTTATGTGTGTGCCACGAGAGTATTCGCTTTTGGGTTCCAGAGAGGTCTGAAGAGGAAGCCCATGGTCCTCATCAAGAGACTCCGCGAAGCTGTAATTTTCCTTGTCCCTTTTTATTTCATTGGGTAGATACGAAAGTCGTTGCGTAAGTTTTTTTATTTTATTTGAAAGCAAATTGATAGTTTGTTTTGGATCAAGACTGTTTCGGGGTGATTTTGCAAGACCAATGCTTCTTAATACGGTTATGTTGGCTGTGAACTATGGCCTCTAAATTGATAGCTCTTCCCTGCAAATGGGGAAGTCATCCACTGACGCGCGCCTTTATTGAATTCTGGTGGAGTCTTAATATGTCCCCAGAAATGTATTTCCCACCAATAAGATGCCCTTCCAATTCAATTGGATTAAGACCAAACTGCCAATTACAGACTATTGATTCTCTGTGCAGCAATTGTTCGTTGATTCATCAACTTATGCTTGTTTATGTAATATATGAAATAGTTCTAGAGGCTGCCAGTTGTAGCTCTAATTGATGCAGGAATTTTTAAATAGTGTTGAGCATTTATAACGTGTGCCCCTAGTTTGCAGTCACATAAATGATTGAGGAAATTGAGATGCAGAATTTTGGTTTCTTGCCTTTGGCATTCTTGAAAGATTTCTTTCTGCATGATTTCCAAGTAATGCTGTGTTTTCGATGTTCTGGACCAGAAAAGGGAGAGAAGCCTGAACCAGTCCGAACTCATCTGCGCGATATGATTATTGTACCTGAGATGATTGGAAGTACTATTGGAGTCTACAATGGCATGACCTTCAATCAGGTTGAAATCGAGCCTGAAATGATTGGGCATATTACCTGGCTGATTTCTCAATTTCATACAAGCCTGTTAAGCACGGTAGGCCTGGTATGTGTGCCACCCGCTCATCTAGGTTCATTCCCCTCAAGTGAGATATTTGAAGGTGGCCTGGGATTTGGTTAATTTCTGCTAGAAATCTCTGTTCAAGTTTTTTCATACAAAGTTCCCTAATGTTATGCTGGTGTAATCCTTTCCACGTTGAATTATTAGCTTATATAGTCTCAGAATATTGGCGTCTGAAGAACATGTTATCTGGACAGTTCATTTTATATGTCATGCTAGCCTAATGAAGTTTCTGGGTTTCTCGAATTGTTTGTTCCCTTCTTGCTCTGTCTGCACAACTACCATGTGGCAAGTTGAATGAATTTGAGAACCACAAATCAAAGTGTGACTGTTTTAATGGCTCGCAGCAAAGTTATGTATTAAATTTCACTCTGCTGATTCGCTGGTTTTATAGCCATCCCGAAGTTCAAATGTGAGGTTGATTTTTGAAGATCAGAAGACGCTATATAGTATTTGCAAGTAAATCCTAATATCCTTCTCTCTGCTGAACTCCACTTGAGGCCAGGAACCAGAAACATATGCTTAATTAAAGCATCTTAATTATTACAACTGAGGGCTCGCAGAATTCTTCTTATCCCAAAAACCTGCTACTTTGATTAGCAAGTTGAATAAAATTCTAATGCAAACGAGCTGTGTCGCCCTCGAATGGTTCTCATGTTATGCAGGCGAAAGCAAATTGTAGGGCAACTATATTATGGATTTATATTCCAAACAAGTCTTAGGATAATTATATTATGTTAACAATTCTAAAATTTAATACTTTCTTTCAGTAGGGCGTACTTGTATGAAATTGAGAACTCATCAAGTCAATGAGGAGAGAAATAATTAACTCATCATTCTCTTTCGATTATCTCAGTAAGTTTGGCACAACCTTTTTTTTTTTTTTTTTGTGTTCACTACGCCTCTAATCTTCAGGAAACTGGGAACGAAGTGGTCTCTCAACCTTCTGTATTGTTGTGTGTACGGCCTCTTCCATCTCAGCAGCATCGACCTTTTCTCCGAGAAAAAATAAAAGTGTCAATTTTTTATTATACTCGTGCCATTTATTGTACTACTTAGGGCTACAACATGTAAGAATATTTATAGTGTCAGCAGAAGAACCTGAAATTTGACCCTTTTTAATCATAGGAAATTCCCTTTTAATGAGCTTGAATTATAGTGACTGAGCATGATATTGTTTGCTCATGAATAATGAGAATGGTATGCCAATTCGTGAATTGTTTGGTCTAATAGTTGATTAGGTTTCAACTTACATGTTATTAATAATTTAGAGCCATTTTTACTAATTACAATTAGAAAATTTGGCTTTTAATTGAAATCCACAACTCGGTTATGCTATCACCAAAGTAAAGTTTTTTCTTAAGCACATTAATAAAAAAAAACCCTAATTAAATTTGGAATTAATGTTTTGTTGTTATAGTTGTTGTATCAACCTGAAAAGACCAAATTATAAGTTTTTGATAGCGATGGTTTCGAAACTATGCTATCCTTCGTATGCTGCAGGAGCTAATTAATCTGCACCTGCATGACATCAAGTGCCAACCTTGCTGTCTTGCTAGAAATGGCATTTAATATCTGATCTATAAACAGAAAAGTTTCAAACTCTCATGAAAAGCACAAAGATCCCATTGGAAAACATGGAGAGGGAGAGGTGTAGCCGCGTAGGTGGAGGAGAGGAGACATCACCTGTGTTTCAACACCAATTACTGCAAGAAGTTCCTGATCAGAAAACTTTGACTGGATAGTTACGATTTCTGACTCCATTCTCCTCAAGCATCCAAGAACCTCCAACATGGAATCCAACCCAGATGATGGATTGGCCACTTTTAATCTAATCTTTGTGCTCCCCGCATTTCCGTTCTCCATTGAAGCCAATTTTGCTTCAAGCTCATGGTTTCTTGTATCCAATGCCTCCTTGCATCGCTTCAGCTCTTGGATTTGCCCGGCCGCCATTTGAATAATTGAATTCTTATCATTCTGTAAACAAGATCACCAAAAGAACATTTAGTAGTAACATGCTTTTTTTTTTATCAAGTCACTAGAACCCATTTAGTAGGAAATTATATCATGATCAATGTTACTCAATTATGATGGACTAACCTTGGTCCCTGGAGGCAACCTGGAGTGCAAGTCCAAGTAACTATTCCTTTCCCTCCTCCTCCTCGATCTTTCGCTCAACATATGGCGATGACAACGATCGCTTTCGGATTCTTGGGTTTGAATCCTCACTTGCCAACTTCTCCTCCAGAACTCTATCATCCTCTTGTTCATGTTACTAGAATTATTTGTCCCGCTACCTGAGATCTCTGCTGGAATTCCGCTTCTGGGTCTGCTTATGTATGGAACAAAAGCACTTTGATCCAGTAGATCAGTGTCATACCAGCAGGGATCAAACTGAAATCCTCCTTGAAACAACTGATCCATTTTTTTTTCTGTCCCTTGCTTTTGGTTTTTGACTGGGAATTTCAAATTTCAGGTTTCGACGGTATAAATAACGGTATCAACCAACCGCGGTTCCAATATATTAAAATAAATGTAATCATTTAAACGCATTTAGCTTGTGGTCAATTTGTAGTCTAGGCAACATGTGGCCAATTTGTAGCCTGGGCAACTATTCCCTTTGGGTCAACACGGGGGTGGGTTCCAATATGTTAAAATATATGTAATCATTGAGCACATTTAGCATGTGGTCAATTTGCAGTCTGGGCGACTTCTTCCTTTTGGGTCAACAAGGGGGTCGGATTTTGTTTTCTTATGGTTTATGAGTTACTGTTATTTTTTCCACGAGTAGTCCATCTGATTAGATTATCGAAATAGAGTAAAATAAAATAAACAGTCTTTTCGATTTTGAGTCTAATTTTAAATTATGATCTTATTTTAAATTCAAAATTTAAATTTATAGCTGTAAACTGACTGTTTAAAAAATCAATCTATAAATTATGTACTAAAAGAAAAAATAAGGATTCAAATCTTAACTCCTCTTTCTCTCTCTCTCTCTCTCTTTATATATATATATATATATATATATATATAATTCTCTCTTCTAACAACCAAAAAAACAAAAAAAAAAAAATCCGGAGCTGTTATCATATGAGATCTTCTGTTCTAATGACATTAATGTTGCCACGAAAGATGGTGCTAGCGTAACCTTAACTCTTGGTTTTGAATTGACAAGAACCCAAAAGCAGTTAATCGGCTTCCCCCAAACCCGTAGCACAAGAGGATCATAAAACCAAGCCTCAAATAGGGCTTGTTGATGGACACAAAGCAGCGAGCTTCTATCTCCCACATGAGTCACGTTGACCCAATGATAGTAACATACAAGAGTTCCAAAACATCGGTATAAGTAAATGTCAAAACGCCATACGTATCTGCATAGGTGGCTGCACGGGCGTGTGCACCCGTGGTGTGGAAGTGGTCGAGAATCATAATGCCGTAGTATAACTTCTTCCCAGTTGAAATCCTGCTCATGGTTTCTACTTGCCTGTTCCATTTCGTCAATCAATATAACCCCAACCCCCCGACCCCTTTTTTTCCCCCTTTAGATAGGTGAAGGATGGGAACTTGAACGAGCGTCCTTCATGAGCTAGGATTTGTGGACACATGATTGCGGGCGTTGGGAGGTAAGCTAGCATGAACTTTCTGAAGCAAGTCGCCATTTGGCATAGGCAACACACCATCATTGTCACCGTCATATCTCTCAACATATGCCTCATTTTCATCCTGCTGTTAGAGCGGATCAGTAAAAGACACAAGGCATTTGAGGGATTGGATTTGATGAACTGACTGTAGAAGTGGAAATCAAGTACAAATATACCTCGAGTTCTGTTTCAGACTCTTGATCCTGGAAACTGGAGGGAAAATCAAATCTTAGCTGGACATCTTGGACCCTCTTTTCAGTTTTGTCATTGACATCATCATCATTGTCTCCAAAGTCAGCATCATCATAATCAACACCATTCTCACTGTTGCATGCCTCGAGATATGCCTCATTTCCTTCCTTCTGTAAATAGAAACAACATATGGGGATATCTGATGATTGAATGGAAAGACAGAACCACATATAGAAGATTAGATAAGTACAGACCTCAGTTTCATCATCATCATCAGTGGGATAAGAAGAATCTAATCTTTCATACAACTTATTGTTTCCTTGGTCTTTCAAAGCTGCCATTTGATGCTATAAATGTGAATTGCAAAAGGGAACTAAATGAGATCTGGGTTAAGAAGCAGCAATAGACAAGCAATAGCTAAAACACATAGAAGTCTTACAATTTCAGATCTTAGTTTCTCCACCTTATTCTGCAGTGCTGATACATGACTTAAGAGAGCCTGATTGACAATATAAACTAAAAAGTTAGCCGACTCAGTCAATCTCTATAAATATTTTTCAAGTGGCAGGTTTTCAATATTCATAATTATGCTTGACAAGAATGATGACACAAAAGAAGTGTCATTTACTATCCTCATTTCCGCAACACCTGGCCCGAGACTTCTTTCCTAAACCCCCAATCAAACCCCCTCCTCCGCAAACTTCATTTTCACCGAGACATATGCAACAGGAACATAGCTGGCCAAAATAACCCCCCATGGCACAGAAAATAGTGCCTCGAAGAAAAACATGAAAATTTTCATTCGTTGGACTCTAGAAAGGAAATTCTTGTTAACCAAAAGCACACAAAAAAGAAAAAAAAAACATAGGTGCTTACCAACAATATAACTTTGAAACACTCACCTCATGCCTTTGAATCTCTTTTGAACGTGCCAAAGCTTTCCTCTTTGTCAATAGATTCTTTGGCCTCAATGTGGAAGGGCGCTGATAGTCCTTTCCCCTATATACAATTATAGCATAACCTTTGGAGACCTTATCCACTGAAACCAGGATGCCCCCACTCTCAGCTTCAAGAGCCAAAGCAATTTTTTTGACCTGTTCAAAATTTTTAGCCTTCAAAATTATCTTAACCAATTCACGGTACTTCCAATGCAAGTGCATGTTTTCCACTGTACCATCAAAAACTCCACGTCTACCTGAAGGAAAAATTAGTGCATCATAAAACACTCAGATGATGGCCACTGCATAGATATATATATATATATCACATATTGACTTCCACTTTACCAAGAAGTGCGAAAGCTTGCATCTTCAGACCAAGCTTGCGAAACATAAATCTCTCCTCATCGCTTATGCTTTCTGGGTCTGCCTGCCTTGGTGATGGTTGCAAAAATGCTTCAACCTTAGATAAGGCTTGTTTGGCTTTCATTAGCCTTCGCTCAGACTGTCAGACAAATTAGTTAAGCTATGGAGAATTTTGTTTAAGTTTTGGAGGTTTTTATAATAAAAATTTATATAGCATAATCATAACATGAGGCATGATGCTATGTGATGCCAGAACCATATTAAGTTGATTATATGAGATGGCATTTCACATGAGAATGGAAAATTGGTGGATCTTGAGTGAAAAGAAGATGCAAAAGTTCACATTGAACTGCAGAATAGCTAAGCGATACTGCATAATACATGGGAGGTACACCCAAAATGAAAGCAACTTACAAAAGCAAGCTTGTTTTCAAGTTTTCTGACAAGATTGGCACGCCTTTCTAGTTCAGCTTCTCTCATAATACTTTCTTTGTGGCTGTCATCCAACAACTTTCCCCACCTCACATTTGCATCCAAAGTTTCCTCCAGGGTGCCAGCAGTTCCTGCTTCCTCCATTATTTCAACATTTGGGGTAACGAGGGCCAATGATTTTGACCGTGCCCGTTCCTCTTCGTCTTGAAGTGACTTTGCCAATCTCTCCTTTTCCAGCAATGCTTCAGAAACATCTGGTGACAAAAAATTCTTTCCCCTATAGAAGACCAAAAAGTCCTTGTTTCTGGAAACCAGTAAGCCCCCTGTCAATTTCTACAGCCGATAGACAAGTTACAATTATCATTCTTATGCATACCTGAATAGCCAATGTGAAAACACAAAGCATTTGCCACAGCATTCTTAAAATGGAAAGCAGAGTTGTCAGTATTATGTACAACACAGTGGATGTTAAACATATCAAAATCTGATATTCTAGTTTGCTATGTCAAACCATTGGTCTAATTTTTCATTACATCAGAAAAACGAACTAGCATATATTTTCATAACTAGAATTAGTAAATCAGGGATATGGTTACAAAGCTTAAATTCATTAACTCATCCCACATTAGCCCATAATTTTGGATGGAACCCCTGAGAGGTCTCAGTTTTCTGTAGTAGATTTCTTTGTCAATGTTTCCCTAGCAACGAATATGCTACCACCAAAACTGAGGTTTCTTGTCATCCCTATCCCTATTCCCGTAAGGTCTCTTTTTTCTTTTCCTTTTCCTCTGGGAACAATGGAAGCGGAGGGTTGGGAATGCTCACATGCTTCTGGTAAATACCCAGGGTAACAATGATCAAGGTTTGCTGGGAGTCTGCATGGGAAACATTTGAGTAACATACATCATCTGTTACCCATATGTTCACACACTTGTTCTTCGGTGTTCTGCTCAATCCAGGCTACACAAAATAACAGTGGAAGGTGAAATTCACACAAAATTACCACCAAGAGCTCTTAATTACCTTAATATCTTCAGCCATCCTTTCACTGGTAGTCAGCTGTACACCACGTTTAAGTGCTATTTTTGCAATGGAACTTTTTTCCCATAATTTAATAATGGCCACAGCTAAGCCTTGGAGATGCCTGCTTCTTCCTGGAAGTGGAAAATTGTGCATAATGTCATGGATATGGAAACATTTAGCACAGTACAAGTAATGAAAAGTTGTATACCCAATGCAAAGTGTGGAGGCAGAACCCTTGCAAGTCTACGTACGGATGTTGCCTCCTTGCAACCAAGAGTAGATCTCACTCCATAAGGAAGAATCCTAAATGGAGGTTGGTAACCAGGAACTATTCCAGGAAGCATGTCTGCATCTACAGGTAATGGATCACATTCAGGCCAGTCTAAGTACCTGGGACCCAGACCCTCCAAAAGGTTATCTATTTTGTCTTCATAGATTCTTTCCAGAGACATTTTACTCTCTTTCTTCTCCTTATCCTCAGCAGCAGTATGTGATTTTGATTGATGTGCATGCTCTTCACCAAGAGAAGGGCCTTTAATAATTTTGCCAGTTTCTACCGGTATGGAGTCTTGTGCACTGGGACACCTTTTTTCTATTGGTGCGGACCTTGTAGATACCTCATTTCTCTTAAACATTCTTTTGTTCAATTGCATGGAAGGAACCTCATAGCTCATGCCCCTATACAGGGATATAGAAGTGCCGTTCCTCCAAATTACCAACCCACCAGTTTTTCTCTGGGCATATTACATCAGAAAAGTTTTAAAATTTAAGACAGAAGAAGAGAGCAACAAATCAAGTACCAAAGCTAGGATATGTGTCTATTTTGGATACACTAACAGCTAATCCTCTAAGATTAGCTTTACAGCTGACAGACCATAAGGCAAAGGAGGAAGTCTGCCCTTGAAACATGGATGAGAAATTAATTGCATATCAGGACATAACCAGCACCAAATAGAGTGATTAGAAACACTAGACAACACTAACAGCAGAGCTTGATGCATTCGCATGAAAACAGTTAAACAAGCACCGCATAATCCTCCTCTCCAACCTTTCTCATGGCCAATCACCAGTTCACTCACATTTGGTCTCATCAAACAAAATGTTAATTGACAGCTTATTGCATGCATTGGCTGAATGGATAACTGCAAGCTAAAGTTGTGCTTTTGGCGGTGGTTGTTACCAAACCCTAGTAGGGATACAACGGGTAAATATCCTCTTTTTGGCCCAAATGAGGACTTTGGGGCACAACATCAGACACAAACTGGCTTATCTGCAGGAATGGGCAACTCCTAGCTCTATTCTTCAGTACCTGTGTACAGACTTTTTAGGGGATAAGAACCAAGGCACAAAGCCACATAGAACTACAAGGACATGGTGTGCAGAGAGACAAAGACTTGGACTGGCTCTTATTTTTTATTTTTCTAATCCTAATTTATACACACTGGATACATACAACTCATTTCAACCTTGAATTGCCTCAAGAGACTCAAAACTATTATGACTACAGGGACCCCCTTTTTGTCATACCTGCATTGACTTGGAATATTTTCCTATTCGTTTCAGCTAACATCTAATCACCAATCAAAGAATGCATAAACAAGGAAAACTTCATGAAGAGCATAGGATTTAAAAACAAATATATATAGCAAATTAGCAAACATTGATATGATAATTGGACACAGAGGAAGCAGACCTCCAATATCTCGTGCACCCTTTTCATATTAAGCGCAGGAGCCCCATCAACCTTCAGCCTAACTATCTCATCTGTCTTCCACTTCTCATGAATGGCATCTACCACTTCCTGAGTAACCCCTCTGCTCTTAATCTTTACCCTGCTCTTTGCTTGATAAGTCAATTGTCTCAACCTCCTCAACTCTGATGGAGGCAATGTCAACTCCGCCAGGTTTGTCCTACTCTTGCTCCGTGCTGTCCACCTCCCCTCCTCCTCCCCCTCCTCCTCCCCCTTCTTGGGCTTCTCCCATGGAAACCTCACCTCCCCATCACTCTTAAACACATCCTCTATGCCTAAAGGCGAGTCTTTTGAAAACCCACCTCGAGCATTTGGCAGCATTCCTTCTTCTACATAGAATATGTCCTCCACGCTCCCTTTCTCTATCACTCTCTCTTGTTCTTTCTCCTTCTTATCATTACCATCACCATCTATGTACCCATGTTTCTTCAATTTTTCCAATATCCTCTCCATTGTACTACCATTAGCACCATTCATATTCTGATTACTACGATAATTAAACAGGGCCTGAGGGGGTTTTAGCCGGTTTCGTTTACTGGGTTTGTTCCATTCAGATAACCAGTCGCTTGTCGACAAATCCATCTTCTTGGGACTCATTTGAGAAATGGATTTCCTTGGTGGGTTTTTGTCAAAAGGTGAATACGAGTAAAGGGCATGTGGTTTTAGAGGGACTGAGCAACTGTACCTGAATAATCGGAGAGAAGTGCCGTGAAATTTGGAGAAGGAGCTTTCCAAGCACAATTGCCGACCTGGAACTAAAGCCATTTAAATAGATTTACGGGGTTGGATTGCACGAAGAAAGTTGCGGATAATTGAGTTCACCGCCCCAACTCGAAGAAACTGCGAGTCTCTGAAGAAAAAGCTTGCAGCGGGCCTTTACCGGAGAGCTCTGTGTCTCACATAGTTAACGTTATCCATGGCGGGGTCGAAAATATCTTGAGCCCGTTTTATGCCCTTTTTTTTTTTTTTTCACTTTCCATTTTTTTTATTTTATGAATAATCACATTGTTTCGTTAATCCACATTCTTAAACCAGTTCACAAACATGTTTTTATGAGACCCAAATTCCGTAAAAATACACACTTTTGACATAATGAACTTATTTGCTAAAAATTTGTCAATTTGGCTAAATAAAAACTTCTTCCGGCGGATTGATTTACTTCAAAAAAAAACAAAAAAAAGAAGATATTTAATGTTACTTTAGAATCTACTTTAAAAAAACAAGTTGAAGCTGAATAAATACAATTAAAAAATTGTTTATAATTTTGGTGGGTTTATTTTTAAATTATATATTATATATTTATAACCATAAATTAAAATTGAAAATTTTGATTTTTAATTGGTATCTTACCTGTACAAAGCATTGCCGGTAGTCTTCCCTTTTATTCTTGTCTTGCCACATCCGTGCATTTGAGTGCCCTAATTCTTGTCGACGTGGCATTCAGCTATTGCAGATGGTTTTGCGGTTTGTGCTAACGTTACACATGATCAGACACACCACTCATCCCCTCAAAAAAAAAACAAAAAGGAAAAGCACAAGGAGGTCCCTGTCACGCTCTTCTTCTTTCCTGAGGCTCCTCCAGTTAACAGTGGTCAGAAGCAAAGAAGAAACGAGTCACGACTCAGTGAGTCAACAAGGCGGCTCTCTTTGCTGGTTGGGGCGAGCCCAGGTTGGCCAATCCAAGCCCTCTTGCAATCTTGATTTCTTATTTGCTAAGCAGCTTACATTTTCATTAAAAAAAAAAAAAGACTTTTTTTTCCCTATTTTAATAGAAGATGAAGCCGGCTGTTGTTGTTTTCTTTTGTTGATGGAACTGAATGATGCTTGTTCGTGTTGTGCAGTATATCTCCTTTTCTTTATCCCCCTTCTCAACTAAAAATATGATCTTTAGGGCTTGGGTTTCAAAAGTTTGGTGTTTTTCAATTTTTGGAATTGTTTGGTTTTGGTTGGGTTTTCCTTTTTGTTTTGTTCGGGGGAAAGTGTGTGTGGGGGGGGGGTTGAGTGAGTTTTGGCTGCAGGTGTTGTTTGTGAGTTGCATTTGATGTTTCTCTGTGGGGGAATGGTCTGATTATTAGTTGCTGTTTTCAGGGTTTTTGGCATTTGGGGATTTTTCAGGGTTCTACTCTATGATTTGGATCTTGGGTTTTGCTCATTTTTCTAGTCTTTTATTTAATTACAAATATAAATAACATGGAGGAAAGAAGGTTGCTGAATCAAGTAATGTGGACTTCATAGCTATGGAAATGGAAATTTCTCTATTTGTGTGAAAACCTGGTTTAAAAAGAATCTGCTACAATATCAAGAATTTTGTTGGTTGCACAAAACTGCAAGTCTAACTTTTTTTCCGCGTTTACTTGTAGAAATTTCACAGTTCTTTTTAGTTGAATGACATTCTTTTTCCTTTTTCTAACCAAGTCAAGGTTTTTTATATCTTCTGGTAGCCATACATTGAGCTAAAGACAATGTCTTTCTTTGCTTGCTTTTTACTATATATTAATGTAGTTCATAGAGTATGGGTGCTGTGAGGACCAAAACCAAAAGCTATGCAGCAATATGTATCTGATGAAGTTACTTGGCGTTGGCAAGCTCTCCAAATTTCATAGAATCATACGTGGTATTGGTTTGTTAAATCAGCAAAAAGGAAAGTGTTCATGTTGCACTTAATATCTAGTTTTTCATCACAACTTCAAAAGGGAGAAGACTTCATGTAACATACTGGATTTTTAGATAGTTCTCTAATTTAAAGTTTCTTTCTTTTGACACTAATTTCTGGCAATAGAAGATCTTGCTTATGTAGGATGAAGGGTAGTCTGTCTGCTAGGAATTGTGTATTGCAAATGTGCACTGGGTTGCTTTTCTCCGCTATGGTTTCTGCAAATTTTGCATGTTTTACCTTAAAAACATGCCATGTAAACTTCATAGCATGGTAGCTGTGTTATCTTCTTATTTACCTTGCAGTATAAGGACCTAAGATGTTAGTGGATCGATGAAGCAGGACTGATGTCTCCCTTTTCTTTTCTATATGCTATCAATCAAAAGTAATGGATTAAATATATCACAGGAAAAAAAGAAAGTTCTGCACAAATTTCTGGAATTTGAAGGGTGAGAAGTGAATTTTATGTCTTACTTTTTGGTCTATGTGACAGGGGCAAGGAACAAAGATGTTTCTCAAGGTACAGTTACCCTGGAATGTTATTATCCCTGCCGAAAACCTTGATTCTAAGGGATTGGTTCTGCAAAAGGCAATTATCATCTGTCTATTGGAAGAGTTTGCTGCTAAAAGGGCCACCAAAGATCTTGGATACTATCTTGCTGTGACAACTTTGGAGAAGATAGGAGAGGGGAAAGTAAGGCAACGCACTGGAGATGTGCTATTTCCTGTTGTTTTTAATGGCATCACCTTTAAGATCTTCAAGGGAGAGATCTTAGAGGGAGTTGTTCACAAGGTGCTCAAGCATGGGGTTTTTTTGAGATGTGGGCCGATTGAGAACATATATCTCTCTAGCCTGAAAATGGTGGATTACCACTTTGTACCTGGAGAAAATCCAGTCTTCTTGAGCGACAAGATGTCAAAGATTGAAAAAGATGTAGTGATTCGTTTTGTTGTGATTGGGACAAAGTGGCTAGAAGCAGAGAGGGAATTTCAGGCATTGGTCAGTTTAGAGGGTGATTATCTTGGACCAGTATCTCAGCGAGAGTCAGTTCTCAGGTAGCGTGCAGGTTGCCTTTCATGCAGCAGTAGAGTGTTTCTATAATGCTTTGATACCATTCCTGTCTCTAACTCAAACCTTTACCTCAATCTGACAGTAAACTAAAAATCTTATTTTTAGTTTCGTTTCTTTTATTTCTTTTTTCAGTGTTGTTCGGTTTTCCTATAGACGCCACTGATGCTATAGTCTATAGGAGTCCGTGACAGTTGTATGGCTTTGAGATGTGCGATACCGGGTGTCAATCTTGCTGCCGACATCCGCCAGTTAACTCAACTAGACTTTGCCTTGGGATAGAATCTACTGCTATTTGATAGACTGCTCTAATAGAACTACATAATAACACAATTAGGATAGTATTGTATGTCGTAGTGACAAGTAATGGAAAGTAATAGAGTAGAATTTGATTCAGAATTCATCTTCATTGCATTGCATTACATTACATTTGATTATAAGCTCTGGCAAACGAAATGGGAGCTGCTGCCTTAACGTAGAAGCTGGAGATACACATTCTTTTTGTCCTCTACAAAAGAAAAGGTGATCGAGGCCCTTGCAAATCAGCCTTTTATCAGGCCAGGATAGAAGCCCAAGCGCCCAACCCACTCATTTATATCTATTTGGTTTAGAGTCTCGAGTTTATCACTATGAGCTCCAGTGTACTGGCGTAAGGTTAAAAATTTCAAACTCGGGTGTCAATCGTAATCAATTAACCCAAAAAAAAAAAGCTCAAGTGTTTATCAAATCGTTTGGACTTGGTCACTCTCAAGTCTCTGAAGCCCGAGCCCAATTAGACAATCCTCCACAAACGTCAAAAAGTCAACGCAAAAGGTCGGACTTGGCAAAGCCGGGTGAGGAGGTGACCTGCAATTGCAAGAAAGTCTACGGCTACAATAACAAATATACCTTGGTCACTAGAAAGAAGTCGGCATTCTTTTGTTTTTTGGATTTTCCATCTTTGGATCCAAGAATTGAAAGCCCCTGGCAATATTTTCTTGTTTTTGTTTTGTACTAACAAAGAAAAAGAAAGAATTGCAATCGCCAAGCAAGCAATAATGCCGAGTACTCCTCAATTCCTCTCCGCGTTCAAGCAAACCGCCCAGTCCCTCACCGCCGGCCGCCGCCCATGGTCCGTGTTCCTCGACATCTCCTCCTTTAACCTCCCCTCCTCCGTCGCCGACGCCACCACCCGCGTCTCCCAAAACCTCTCCCACTTCGCCGTCAACTACGCCGTAATCTTCCTCCTTGTGCTCCTCCTCAGCCTCCTCCGCCACCCTCTGTCCATCCTCGCTTTCTTGCTCCTCCTCGCCGCGTGGGTCTTCCTCTACTTCTCCCGCGAGGAGCCGCTGGGGGTTTTTGGCTTCGAAGTCGGCGATTTGGGGGTCCTCGTCGCTCTTGTGGCTGCCACGGTTGTGGTGTTGGTTTGGAGTGGGGTTTGGCTCAATATCTTGGTGGGTTCTGCGATCGGCGTCGTTTTGGTGGGAATGCATGCCGTTTTGAGGGGTACGGATGATCTCGTTGCAGATGATTTCGATCCAGCGCCATACGGGAACTTGCTTTCCGACGAGGAAAGCCCTAGATTGGGCCTATAGTGGTCTTTTGGGTACTTTCTTTTTTCTTTTGGAAAATTGGTAGATCTTGTTGCTAGAAGAAAATGGGCAACCGAAGATCTAGAACTTGTCAATAGAAAAGTGAAAACGCAATTCCTTTACTGCTTATCTTGTAATCGTACAAAGAGTTTCTATGTAGCATTTTCTTGATGTCATCCGCAGAAATTGGAGAAATTTTTTTTCTTTTTAAATTTTTAATTTTTTGTGGAATTGTGACTTCTGCATTTTCTTTTAATTGTTTAGCAGTTGACCAGTAGCCTTTTTCTTTGTAATTTTTGTGCATACAGCTACAAATAGTCAGTATTTGCTCCGCATTTTAGGATTTGAGTTCTGCCTGAAATAGTGATACTTTCAGATGCTACATCATCCTAGCTGAAATGTGCATTGAATTTGCGTGTAGGGGAATTGTGCAGGCTGCTGATATGCACACAGTTTGCATGTATACTAGTCACAATACTATCAACTGACATTGGAGTCTCTCCTGTGATAATTTATCTGGTTAGAATGAGTGAGTTAATTTGCTCTGCTTAGGAAGTGAGTTTATGTATCAGCTTACTGTAGCTTCTGTACTTGCTGCTATTTTGGGCCCTGTTTTTGCTATTTGTGGACACCTGGTTTGAAACTTCTTGCTGACGGACATGAATGAATGTATTAGCAAATGCATGGATAAGGCATAGTAATCTAATGTTCTTTGGTTTGACACCTAAAAAATTTGATTTCTTTCTTATTTCTTGGATATCAGTTAAATCATGAATATGCGAGGATTTGGTGGGCAAGCAAATTTTAAAGATGATTGAGTCTTAAGTGTCTCCTTGTCTTATGACCCGTTGATAATCAGCAAATGATGGCTTGGTGATTATGTAATATATTGCTACCCCCTCTTGTATACATGACCTAGAGAGTTTTAGTCAATCAGGATGAAGCTGTATCTTTTCTTGTTTGATCCTTTCGTGTGCGACTTATTTCCCTTCTGTTAAACATTTCAGACATTATTTCTGCTGCACCCTCTTGCAAGCCAAAGCCTTGTTTTGGCAACAGGAGCAAAATTCTGTTTCTTGTAGTTAGCAGTTGCAGGAATTGTGTGTTACTAGAGAATATGGGTGACACCATCATACTACTTAAAGGACTACACCCTTTCAAAAGGTAGATTTTATGCACGAGTATACATTTGATATTTTTTATGCTTTGTGAAGCACGATGGACTCCTTTTCATGTTTACTTCAATGTACTAACTCACGATTGCAATATGGTCCTTTTAACGACTGCTGACAGAATTATAACAAGATATATCCAAAAGCTTTTTCCCTTGTTTGTGTGATTTTCCAGAAATGCTATCAATCTTCTTTACATGGCAGTGATTTCGTGGCATTTTTCATTTAGTACTGGGGATCAGGTAGTTATTGTTCACCGATAAAGGAGATTGCATACTTTTGGACAGGTCGAGCATGCTGAAAGTTGTTTAGTTATCTAATTGTGGGTTAAATTCTCTTGCTGGCCCAAGTTCTTTACTAATGAATGTTTTCCTTCACAATTTTGTCTTTATGTACGTGTGCTTTAATAAAAGAGGCAAGATGTGAACAGTAAAATAAAGAGAGCAGAATTGTAACATTGTACTCAGTTTCACCTCAAATTCCTGCTTTAATGGCCCTCCTTTTATCCAAAGCTGCTAACTTAATCCAATCCATTGCTGTCCTTTTTATCTTTTCCACTTTTGAGGAGCTACCAGCCATCCGTTATCATTCACATTGGTGACAAATATTGGCATCATCAAGTTATGATTTGGACTTCCAGATCTTTACGTTCCTTCTTAATGGAGAAAGAGGAGACACGAGAAAGCAGGCCACCACTAACATTAGTTATTAAAATATACAGACAAAAAATGTCAGTCTTGATACCACGGAGCACCAAGAGCACACTGTGCATGCCACCTTGAACATTTTTTTACCAACACTTTTTCACGTTGACCGCCACTTGTGCTTAGGAAAACATGTAACAATTATAGCTTGATGAATAAAATACAAGTACTGGATGCCCAAATAGTGATGGATATCAGAAAAAGGATGGATCATCCATCATGAATCAAAACTTAGAAAATAGGACCTTGTATATCTTTGTTCTATCTATAATTACCACGACTGTCTGAAACATATGCTTGGTATTTTGGAGCTAGTATTGAGCCATAACCTTCGGTTCTAGAACTCTCGGGTCAGATCCAATTTCTGACGTTATGTCTTTTGGAGAGTGCGAGTTGCCCTTCTTAACCCGCACCATTATCAGATGGCAGCCTTCCCAGCAGAACATACAAACCAAGTTCTACAGGGCACAATTCACCTTCCAACAAAAGAATCTCAGCATCCTTTAACACAGGAAATACAGGATCTATGAACTCAAGATCCAACCAGACCCTTGTACCGAGCATAGGACATGATGAGTACAAATAATATTGCAGAAAATGCCCCTGTTATAATTACCACCTAGCAATACCCGAGCAAAACATAAATCAGTACACAACATAAGTCAGAAAGTTGCAGCTAAATAAGCACTTTAAATACTTCACATACCCATTTAAACACATATCCGTGATGGTCATTCCATGTGTATGGGATATTCATGCCAAATATTCCAGCCACCAAAGAATAGACGGATAAACAAACAGTTCCTGAACTCAGAAAGAGCTCTAACTGCAAAATACAAAAGATGACAGATAAATATAGTACCCATAATTCTTGTTCCAACACACCAGAAAAAGTAATAGGGACAGAGAAAGCAATTAATTTGTAGACAAGAATACAACAACTAATGGAACAAATTAATTACCTGAATCAACTGATTTCGATGATTATCGAGCTGCAGAAAGATGGACACAAGTTCCACATGAGAAACAAACAGGCATGCCTCAGGAAGCTCAAAAATTATTGTCGAGTATTGCACTGCAATAATGCCTACCTGAATATTGATGTAATCCTCAGTATCATCAATATATTCTCGCAACTGCATGTTCTCAAACAAGAGATTTGGGTAGTGAAAACAAAGGAGCATCAACAATGCTTGCAATGTTGTCATAATGGAATGAAAACAGAAGGAGAAAAAGAAAAGCACATACTGTCGTTAACTTGTTCAATGTACTATCAATTTCCATAAAGTAAGCCTGCATATACATGCTATTGTCATCTTAGATATTATTTAATGAAACATTCAAATTAGCTTAGGCAATAACAAGTACAATGCTCATAACCTCCAGTAACATCTCAAGCTCTTCAACGTCATTCTCATCTCCACGAACTGTTGCCACGCTTGCTCGACTTGCTCTAGAAATTTTTGAACCTATGGTAGGGGAAGCAGAAAACCAATTGGCTACTCCTGACCCACTGACTGGGGAAGGTGGACCTGCCAACTTTCTTGATAAGTACAGGTCAGCCATATCATCATCGTCATCCAGTAGTTGTTCAAGTTCATCTCTAACCTACAGAAAACATGACCACATTTTGCATTATTATTAAGCTGATCCTTATGAATCTTATCATTCACTATAATCAGATCAGGTGAATTGCCCTCAAGTCCCATTGTTCATGTTATCCCCTACTGGAAAGGGATTGCTTTTCTGCTCTGCACAAGCACATCCTGGGTAAGAAACCTACCTGAACTACCTATGATCCCTAAAAGTGCTAGATTTTCATCTCCACACACGTCTTCTACATGTAAAGAGGATATTAATATGTATATCTGCTTTTCATAAGTTCTATATAGAAACATTAAATAATGAGATTACAGACCATAAATGTTATTATGTGCACTAAACATGCCCTGGAGATAAGGTAATATCAGACATGCCTCATGTTTCCTGTAAATTGACATATGAATAAAATCAAAGTCCCATGCATTTCTTTTCTTTGTGCAGAATATGCTGATTACTTTCAGTTACTTCAATCCCAGAATAGTCTGAGTTCCCTCAAATGATTACAAATAAGTATGTCCAATAATGTATGATACAAGTTATTTGACACTGCAATTAGTTACAATTGCTCAAACCTTTTGAACCCGAGCAGTCAACCTTGTCATTGCACTCTTCAATTTACGAACTCTATCCAAATTACGGCTACTGATCTGCATATTTAAGAGTCAAAAAGGAGGAGGAGGAGGAGGAGGAGGAGAAAAGAAGATTGAGAGAAAATAGTTACATAAAATAATTCATAAATCTAACAAAGAATCAAATTTAACAGTTTTCACCGAGTAAAATTGCAAAGGGAAATAACGGGTAGTTAGTTGGCTTCTTACAGAAAGTCAAGATAGCCATAAATGGCTACAAAACCCACCATAGCAGCATACCACACAAAAATATCCTCAAAATTTTCTTTGAATGAGAAAAGACGTAAACCACCAGTGATAATAAAAGAGATAGGCATTGTGGCATATAAAAATTTCAGTGATAAAGCCAAAGCAACATATTCTACAGGGCTGCCCAGTCAACATATACTGTCATATGTGATTATTTTAGCAGTTTATATATCTTACAGATTTTTTGCACAAATACTTGACCATTTAGTGGAGAGATTTTTGTTTTTGTTTTACACATTTTTAAGAGAAAAGAACAAAGAAATATTGAGTTCAAAAAAGGAAAAATAATAATAAACATTTACCTTGGATGTAAGCTCATCTAGAGCAGGATAGGCAGCAGTCTCGAGCTCAATTGTTCGTGCAGCTAGAAAACTACAAATGGCTTCCAGTGCCACCTCCAATGCCCGAAATTCAAATGGAGACTCTGTTTAGCACAGTCCAGATAACTCAAAACTTGAAACAACAATTCCAATCTTGAGGTACAAAAAATGAATCAAGCATGATGTGAATGGCACGTGCTTCTAACAAGACCAGAAACAATCTTGGTCAATGCAACATGCCAAGGGACAAAAAAATACTGGAAAAGAGAAAGACAAGAAAAAATTGCATACCATCCTCTTCACCGGTTTCAACATCATTCTGTCCACCAGGGTACTCTTTTCCATTTCCTTGGCCTTGGCGATTGGCATTTACAGGAGGTAATCGTCTTTGAAGTTCCTCAACGACAGGTATAACATTTTCATCCATAGGATCTCGAAGCAAAACCTAAATCATAACAAAAAAAAAGACAATAAAATAATGAGAAAGACTAAATAAAAAAGGACGAAAATACTTCATTGAAACTGAACTCTTCAGTCAGGAAATGTGGGTGGCGGCAACAGCCACCGAACTCGTTCACTCAATTGAAATACATACAGAAGAAAAGTCCTCCAGTGCCAATAGTCCCCACACAAAAGGGGACTGAAACCAACTTAAGAAAAAGCTTCCAACTTTCGCAGGCTAAAATCAAACAACAAGCCAAACGTCAACACCAAAAGAAACCCAAAATCCAATAATTCAAACACCTCCTATCCCACACAAGATTTGGTCAAAATTTAACCATTTCATTCGTCTCAAATTATTATTATTTTTATTTTTTTAAAAAAAGAATAAAAGAATAAAAGAAGCCCACTAACCTCCTCAGAAGTTATGATAGCCTTGATGTGCTGCAAGCACGATAAAACCAAACAGGCAAACACACAAACAAAAGTAAGCACAAAAATACAAATTAGAAACTGAGAAAACGGAAAAAAATAAAATAAAAATTGAATCGAAATTATAAACCTCCAAGTTCAAAACGATAGCCCTTTCACGCCCAAGAATTGTGGAGGGATAAGACAATAAAGGGTCGAGAATCCGGAGATCGCGAGCGTGAATCTGCACGCGGTGCATGATCGATTGTTTGTCGGCGTCGAGAATGGTACCCTGGCCGGTAGCGTCGACGAGAATCCAGCTCCGGGCGGGCTGCGCCTTCTTCTTCACCACCGCCGCCGCCGCCGCCGCGGCACCACCACCACCACCCTGAGGGTCCGCCGGCACCACGTAGCCTTCCCTCGCCATTTGTCGACAATGACCATACCACGCATCCACAAATCACATTCCCCCCACCCCCATCCCCAACCGCTCTCAAGTCAATGGCAGCCAAACAAACAAGAATATTAGAAAGCCGAAAATAATAATAATAATAATAATAATAATAATAGGTGGGGTTTTCGCATTCGAATGGGTTTGGGATTTTCGAAATCTTGAAATAGAAGATTTTGGATACAGAGGGACTGGAATAGAAAACTTTATATATAATAAATTATATATAAATTAAATTATAAAACCTATTTCCTGAAATTGTAAATTAGCATTTTGTAATTGTTACGTGTCAAATTCTTCACATGTCAGACGCCTTTAAAGAATGATTAAAAAAAAAAAAGAAGATTTAGAAAGAAAGAAAATTGATTACAACTCTTTTGTTTTTTTTCTTTTTCTTTTTTTCTTTTTCTTGATGAATACCTTATGATATGCGGTAGTCTTATGGTATCTTTTTCTTCTTTTCATTTCTTAATTTTACTTTTTTAATAAATAAATAAAAGAAAAAGGTAAGATTATTATTTCACAATTTTATTATAAAAAAATCACGCACAATAAAATAAAATTAAAAAAAAAAAACGAATTTTCTAAATGTACGATTTAATATACTGAACGTCTCTTATGGACATCTGAGGTCAAGCCAGGCCATGCACCATGTGTCATGTCCGGGAGACAATTACCAATGATTCAATCATTTCAAACGGAGGTTGCTTCAATCCAGTTGGTAAGAATTAGGATTGCAATGATGTCAATTTACAGTCCCTCCTCCACCTTGAATTTCGAACATGTTTCAGTTTCATTTCTAATTAATTAACATGTCGTGATGATGGAAAGGCGAAAAAAAAATGAGGGTTCGAACAATCCTCAGAATTTGCACTTGGCAGTCGAGTTTAAAAAATAGCCTAGCCTTGTGTTTTTGTGATGTTCTGTGTCGTGCCACAATGCAGCGTGTTCTTCTGCCGGTGTACAAGTTAAACTGCACTTTCTATATTTCGTGATGCATCCTTTTAGCAGTTTGTCGAACGTTGTCTTTACAAAAAAAGGACAAACAAAAACAAAAAAAAAAAAAAAAGAAGTTGTTTTGCTAAAGCCAAAGGAAAAAGTGATAACCGGATTAAACGGCAATCAAGGGAGAAAAGTACAGGAAAATCGAGACGAGAGAAATCCTTCGCGTAAGTTTTACAGGGAAATTCCTCCACAGATACCAACTGTCAGCGTCCCCCTATTCCCAACCTTGGCCAAGACGAGAAATGAGACATTGTTTTGAAATCACAAAGGCAGTCCTTAACCTAGGGTCATTGCCACTATGCTAAAATTAATGAATAATTGTGGTTAAGAACAAACATTAACTATTATTTATAATAAAATATTTCAATAATTAAAAATTTAAATTTAAATTTTATAAATTTTGAATTTAATATTAGTAAAAAAAATAAAATTTATCAAAATAAAAAAGTCAATTTTTATTATACATTGGATGATTATACGACTACTTAATACAAAAAAATAAAAAAATTTTTTTAAAAATTAAAGGTACAGCCACCCACACAAAATGCCTTCCTTTTGCGCTTCTTCTTCGGTGTTATGAGCCCTTAGGAATTTCGACCATTCAATAATGTGCAGTTGATGGAATGTAGTTAAAGGATGAACCAGAATTGCCAAGTTCAATATTTATATCCAAAATGGAAAAGTAGATTAACTTTATTGAGTTGGTCTCCAAGTTTAGGTGGGTTATTATTAGTTTTTTCCTTTTTTTAATCCGCGCATGCTAGCTTTATCTTCCAATTAACATAGAATAATAAGTCGAGCCAAAAAAGCTAACTCTATCTCAAGGGGTCATTACCTCTTTTTTAAAAAGTAACCTATTGCGATGTGTAGTATGTACACACAAGATTTCTCTTTTTATGTTTGATATGAAAGTCAGGTATGTAGTACGTAAATTTATATAATCTAAAATTTTTTTTTTATATCCAACGAGTGAGTTAGATCGTACCTAATCTGTCACTATCTGTGAGATTTTCTCTTACTAAATCTATCGACATTCTCGACCTACTTCTTCTGCGTCGGCACCGGAGTCAGAGTCAGGGCTCCCCCTGCCTACTTCTTCCTCGTGGACACCAGAGTCATGTTAGCTTGGCTTGACTCTGACACCATACCTCCTCCCAAAATATAATCTATTAGAATGTAATACTCACATTTATATAATTTAAAATTTATTCTTTTTATTCAATATATACTTATCTAATTTATATAATTTAAGATTTATTCTTTTTATTCAATATATACTTATCCAATGTATAAGTTAAATCATACTTAATTCATTTGTAATATAATTTATTATCATCCCGATATAGCCTGTTCGTAACATTTAAGTGTCATTATTTTCTCGAGCATTGTCAAGCAACTACCAACTTGCACCATATAATGTACAGATTGATCATTGCCCAAATAAGCACTTTTTTTAATAAAATTTTTTCATCAACTTGTTCAGAGATTCGCGTGCTTTTACGGCCTTTATATTAAGTTAATTTTCTTGGTAAACTTGTGAATGAATCTCAAAGGACAAAATAACACATTACATCAAAGGTTTAGTAGAATCGAACCTGTGAAAATGTGTCTTGGATGAATGCACAATTCACTATCACGCATTCGCTATCACCACCGGGGTTAGTGATGAGTGTTTTTCAAAATCCATTAAAATCGTTAATCATACTTTAGTCGAACCTGATCCTTATAGTCGTTAGATTAGAAATATGGGATAAGCAGGCATTTTCCTATATTCTTTTTGGACAACTGTTACTTCCGAACAGCTTGTCAAGAAAGAAAGTGCATGAGACAAGACAAATGGGATCCATTTGAGTGCTCTCTGGCATCTGCGTTCTAAAATATAATTCTTAATTAAGCAGTAAAAAAAAACAAAAAAGGAAAGACTTGATTGGATGATTGGATCGTGCCCTAAAGGCACTCACTCTCAATAAAATTGACTTGAACTTTGCAACTGCAACTCTTCAGATTTTTCATGGACTTCCGATCGGTAACATTCATGAAGCATGAGAGGAGCTCAAATCGATACAAATAGCCTTCCAAAGCAGCTGCTTTTTTTTTTTTTTTTAATAAGAATCTAAACATCTATCTGGGAGGTCTCAATTTTAAATCTTTGTAAAACGTGAAATTGATACACAAAGGGAAAGCTACCCTATAGCATCCTTATAAACCAAAAAGAAGGGAAAAAAAAAAAAAACAACATTGTATGTGCCTCCACGTAATATTCTGATAAATGCTTCTTGAATGTTGTCTTAAATTCCAACAATAAGGTATATAACGTTAGGATATTGAGCTTAAACGAGGTAAAGAGGAAAAAAAAAAAACATAAAAAATGTGCAAAATGCATCGATACCAATAGATTTTTAAGGTCGCAATCATTTGGGCTTAGGAAAACATGAACACAAAGTGATGGTACCAGAATAAAGAAGGATCCATTATGGATTAAGAAGGAGAAAACTCAGGACTTGATTACCTTTGTTCCCTTCGTTCTGTAATATTCTTCTACGACTAAAACCGCGGGTGTCTGAAACATTCACTCAGGAATTTTAATAGCTAGCTTGAACTGGTCATAACATTCAGAACTCTTTGATCAGATCCAATTCTGACATTATACAGAATGAGTTACCCGTCGTAACCCTGAACCTAATTCAGAAGCCAGTCCTCGGGATAGAACATACATACCTACCAGGTTCGACGGGGCCTGAAACACCTTCCACTGAAGAATCTCTACAATGTTTTGGGGAGGAAATACAGGAGGTATGAATTCAGAATTCAGCTAGAACCTTATGCCGAGCATAGGACATAATCAGCGCAAGTACTGTTGCATAATGTAACTCTGTACTGATGTGATCTAAAAAAAAGTATAATAAAATTTACCAGTAAAATGAAAAATTTAAAATTCTAAGAAATTTAAATTAAGATTAATAAAAATAAGATCTTAACTCAATAAATTTTTTATTTTATAACAAATCTTATTTAAGAGTAAATTTTTTATTTTATAACAAATTTTTATTTAAAAATAAATTTTATTCCTTGATTTATTAAATACTCTAATTATATTAATAAAATTTTAATTCTCTTTCAAATTTATTATTTGATTGATTTGAATATATCTAATTAATATATTTAGTATTTTTTCATTTTTTTAATTCTGAAATATGTCATTGACTTTTTTTAAATACCCAATAAATTCTTGTAAACCCTCCATACATGGATACTTACATAACTCTCATCATATATCAATTAGTACCTAACAACACCTAGTTAAAAAACAAAATGAAAATTAGATAACATGAGTCAAAAAGTGGCACCTAAATAAGCCGTTATTCCACTTCGTCCTTTTAAATGTTTTCTTTTATAATTGTTTGATTGCTTAGCCACAGTAATTAAACTTGCGATAAACTTGCAGATTATATGACCCGATACCCACGTAAGCACCTTTTTTGAAAAATATTATTTCTTCCTGAACAATACAAGTGTACAAAATGTGTAGTATGTGGGCTTGGATTGCTTTTTGAGTACTTTTCTTAATACTCATCAAGATCCTTAATTTGACCATACTTTGTTTGAAACTATATTCTTATAGTTACAAAGACCTGAATTATGGAGTCGGATATTTCTCTTTATTTCTGGGTCAAATCTTAATGTTTAGTTATGTATTTTTAGAAGGAAGGCTCATATAACAAGTGAAGCGTCATACATTGAAAGCTAGTGGCTAAATGTGGTTAGATAGGACCACACTGATATTGTAGGTTCTTTCTCTTTTTTCTCTTTTCTTAATGCGAAGATAACCATTTCATTAATAGATAGTGAAATTTGCATCCACACTGCAGAGTTCATTCAAAACGTATCATGCACTCAGCCAAGGAAATTTTGGGCTATCGTAAACAATAGAAATGTGTGCCATGAGAATCGACAACCCGACAAAGTTCACTGATTTTGAGAAACAAAATCTTCAAACATAAAGTTTTTATAAGGTAGGCGAGGCCATTTTTTTTAGTACTTTTCTTTGTGATTGCAATATAAGATAAAATAGTCAATACAAAAGTAATTATTTGTTCTGATAACAGAGCAATTAAACTATTCATTTTAATAAATAGGTTTAAGTTCTGACACTTACAAATAATAAAAATAATAATAATAACTAAATTTTAAATTTTAAATTAAAAATTTATGTGACTCTAGTTTATAATTAGTGGTACATTAATTTTTTTTTATTTTTTTAGTTTTTTTCGGTCTGATGGTACAGTCTTTCTTGTTGACAACGAGCAGTTTAAGCCTTGAGAATTTTGGGTATACGCATACATGAGACATGGCCTTCAATTGGATTATAGGTTATGCCACAGGAATTCCCAATCGTCCGGTCCTAAAAATATATATATGAGTTAAGGTCATGGACTTGTGCTTAACCTCTTTTACCTAATAAGCCCAAACAGGTTGCAATCCCACAATTGGGGAATATGAGGGATAACAGGCTATTCTTTTCTTTTTCTTTTTCTTTTTTTTTTCTTTTTGTATTTGATAGTTGGTGAAAAATGAAAAGGTTAATAAGGAGGCATTTTTTTTAAATTCTTTTATTTTATTTTATTTGGAAAATTCTTCTGAGGAAAAGAGAGAAGTTGAATTTTTGTTTATGTTGATGACTCATCTTCAATTATATTTAAAATATCGTTAAAAACAATAGGGAAAATATTTTTCATGATAAGTCTCAAAGAATTCCATCTAATATACTATTATTCACTCCAGTATCTGGGATTATAATTATATATATATATATAGCCATCATGCTTCTGGGTATCAGGATATGATACTTTTGTTCCTTGTATTCGCCTATGTATGTTCTAGGTTTAGATCCTCCATGGCAGAAAACACTACCAATATATACCTTATATATACTTACACCGTAAAAGTTTTAGATGAAAATTACATTTTACACTCTCTGCAAACACTTTAATTCTTATAATGTTCGGCTAAGGACTTAAGCTAATGATTAAGTTAAAATTGACGGAAGATGATTGATTAGTGACCAAGATGTTGTCCCCTTGCGCAATATTGCAAGGGTGTAATTATCGGAACTTTCATTAATTGTACTTTTAATACATGGCTCGAATCTGACAAGGCGAGTTAATATAAATAAATATATAAAGAGTTTTGGTAGCAAGCATTAACCATTTTCTAATAAAAAATAAAAAAAAGAATATAGTGGCGCTTGCATGTGTTAACTAACATACAAGAAGTTCCAAATTCCTTTATAGATAAGCATTTAAAGGGTAGGTAGGTTTCATTTTGATTAACTATTAAACTGGAGGCCGGCTGCAATGACCTTCGTAAAGTAAGAGAGACATTTTATTTGCTTTCTGCCTCCGAATGGTTGCAAAATTTTAGAACCAACTCGTCAAATTATTTCGGTTAAAGATAGAAAATGGCTGCCACAGCTCCGGATCCAAGAAATCTTTATTGCTTAAAAGGTGTGCATGTATGCATAAACGCGGAGAGAGAGAGAGAGAGAGAGAGAGAGGTGGGGTGGGGGGAGAGCTTCCATTATGGCTCAACAGTCTGCATTCACCAATCAAAACCCATAATTTCCCCGACCCAAATTATAGAACATATATAGCATAAACTAATGGCTCATAATTGAAAAACCCACGAGCCAGCACATGGTCGTGTCCCTCCCATTTGGGTCCTGACGAATTAATCGTATCCTTCTAAAAAAGAGCAATGGTACACTTTAAATACATTTATGAATAGAGAAAAACATATTTCAGAAGAGTAGTCTTTCGATGAAATAAAGAAAACGCGTAGCATTAAAATTCAAGGAACAAAAACAATCAACAACTATGACAGCGAGGACACCAATAAACAATATCAAAACATGGTGATTATTAAGCGAGCCGCTAGTAATAAACACGTAGACAATGGAGGTTAAGTTTATTGCTTCTTGTCCATTACTAGTGTCTCTAGATCTTCTGATACCTGTACAAGACCGAATAAAGGTACAGACACATCCAAAAGAAAACACACGATCCATTTTGCACTCAAGAGCCATGTGGCCTAGTCTTCATATTACAAGACGGAAAAGGGACAGCAGGGGCCATTCTATATATAGATTTCAGTTTCTGCTTTTGCATTTCTCCATAGCTCTGGGTGCTGAGAGATGGGAAGAAAAAATTATGGTTATTAGAATTTAGAAAACTAATACATAAAGATAGTAAAATTTTGAACTATTTTTTAACTAAAAATTGCGAAATATTCTTAGTTAGGTGCATACCAAGTCCAATAACCTCCGATCCTTTCATAATGCGCAAGCGCTTGCATGAATCAACGAACATCCTTTATAAGATCAAGTAATTATATAGATAAGTAACAAGTTGACGTAATATTAATTAGAATTGCAATGACAATATGTACACAACTTGCCATATGAATAATATGATGAAGGGCCAAATTTTATATGTTTTCATTTTTCTTTTCAATTTCTTTCTTCATTTAAGGCTTTAATATGTTTAGTGAAATGAAGAAAAACTTACTCCCACGGAACATCCCCAACGAGCATCCAGTCGCCATCCTTATCTTCATAGGTTGGCACATACTCGGAACTATTGAGAAGATCCATCAGCTTAGTTTCATTCATGAAGTCTATCATTCCCTGGGCTCTATAATTTCCTTCAAAAGTCGACAACATCACGCTAATTAATACACATAAACTACTTTAATTCCCATCGACTTAATTGGGGAAATTGCAACGAAGTTTCCCAAAGTTTTCAATTGATCCTCATATTTGCGTTAGCTGGTTATAATATTTCTTATGTATTATGTGCAATTTCTTTAGATAACTGCTGCCTAAATTAAAATACCTAGTTGTTGTGACACTCGAAAAAGAATTACTGAATAGTATGATTAAAAAATAAAAAGGCACGGCCAAACATTTATGAAATTTGAGTTATCAGTCCCTACAAATCGGTTGATCTTGTAAAATCTTTATCTGTCATTACTTTATTTAGAGTATTTACGGTAAACTAAGAATAACTTTTTTTTTTAGTTAATTATTTATTTTTAACTATTGTTGAGTTGATATCAGGATTACTGCGTGTAGAAACTTACCCATGGTGAAGGAACAAAACATTTTGGCTAAGGCATCAGATAGTTCTTGGTAGCTCTTGTACATCTTCAAGTCCACCTTGCGAAGATAGGGTGCCCCATCCATGCAAACCTTAACAAATGCTGCGGTACTCCCGCTGGCCTTTTGATCATCATGACCTTCCTCTCCAGTATTCTTCTGAGCCATAATATTCTTCCTATAAGATCTCACTGGTGGCCAACCTATCACTTGTGCCCTGAAATTCGGAAGAAAAAAGCTTGCCATTATTTATTGTCGTAAAAAAAGAATAGAATGAAAAGAGTTGCAAGACATTAATCAACTTACTTGGCAGGTGGCTTAGCATGGTCTTTGATGCTAGCAGAGAGGCGGCTCTTCTGATCTTTTGCAGCTATATTCTTAATATTCTTATTCAGATCCACCAAACCTTCTTTGGCCTGAAGATTGAGCTTCAAATCAACACTCTCTGCGAACCCTCTTTTCCCAGAATTCTTTGGAGCCTGGTTCTTCACTTCATTCTTGCCGCCACCGCCACCCGGCAGAGCCAGGCACAGCTCCGTCTCCTTGAAGTTCAGATCCTGCTGCCTGCCTAGCGCGCTTGCCATCACCGCCACAGAATGGTCTAGCTAGTGACCCTCTTCGGCTTCTTTCACGTATTATAGCTACTTGGATTATTTCTGATGTCGAAAGCTCACTTTGTTTCTTTGCTTCTTCTCTTCTCCTTTCTGATCTCGCTTGCTGTGTTGTCCTCTTCTTTGTTTTACAACCAGGCTAGATCCAATGATATAACTGTGTTTTGGACGGTGGTGCGGGGGGTCTTCGTTTGTGTAGCTGCATGCGTATGTCATATCAAGCTGTAGATTAGTGGGTTTTTGACACGTGCAGAGAGTTGGGCCGTTGATGCCCGGAGCTAATTTGGGTTTGGTTTACTATCTCTGATACATTTAGCCGCAAGTCAACTATACACAAGAGCTGGTAAAACTAATTGAGTCAAAACTTACTAAAATTGTCGATGACTTCGACTAGGTTTGTCCATTGTATATTTAACGTTTGGTTAATTTTGTCCAATAACCCGTCTCTGCTCTTTTAATCTAAGCACATTCGCAGAGACCTCTAGCATTCCCTGTGTCATTAACAAGAGCACCTTTCCGATTAAATTAATAAGCATGCAAATTGGGTTAGAAACGTACATACCTTAGATTAACACATGCATTCACTTGCTGCATTTTTATTGTTTGTTAGACACCCATTAATTATTATTTGGCCCATGTCTATATATCCTGTGACAGAGTTTTTCTCGAAATTCCTGGTTGCAAATCATGCGAATGAAAAATGAAATGATAGACTGAATCAATTGAAGAAATCGCCAATTAGTTATGGTTGATACTGGTGTATAAATGGAAGTGGGTAAAAATGGCAAAGCCGCCAGCGTCACGCCAGCTTCTCGCTGCCGAACAAATTTGCAACAGTCAACAGCATAGCATTGATCAACATCATTAAATCTAAAGGCCTTTTGAGGGCATGGTTGTGACTTAGCGACAGGTCACGTACCTGCGAAAGGGAAACATCCCTCGCCCTAGCTGTGCCCTTGCCTTATCAACGTCTAGCTTAACCCCATTTTTGCGCTTCCTCTCCTTCTATCCTGCCTGTGTCGATAAGGTTCTGATCTGGTGAAAATGTTTTCACATGCGAATAGCAATATCGAGCACTTTAACTTGTACTCTACTGTACGATCTGTTGGTTCAACGACTCAAGTGCTTGTCCGGATCTGTAAATGTTCGCATGCAATCAGTTCTGCATTCATACTTATCTCATGCCTTTAGGAGATAGCCCATCTCGCCCACATCTTCTCTGTAAATAATGGACCCACTAGCAAGCATATAACTTTCATCTTTTTAACAAGGAAAAAAGAAAAAGTGTTTCACAATTATATCAATTATTATATTTATAAATAAAAATTTTATGATTATTTATTAATAATTTCATTCAATATTGTTATAAAAAATTATTAATCAATTATTATTAAATCCATATTTTTACTCTTAATTTTAATATTAATGAATATAAAACTCGTCGCCACATATTTAATATAAATTCATATTTTTTATTTCAAGAAAGAAAATAATAAATAGATTCAAATCTTAATTAATATAAATATAAATATATATAATCTAATTATTAATTAAAAAATGACATTGCTATTCATCTATTGGACTTTGGGTGGAGTCAAAATTACAGTAGAATACGAAAAATCTAATTTTCACATAGATTTTGAAAACCCCGAACAGCCCTGATCGAGTAAAGAAAATGACTTCCACTGGAGATACCTTTGGGCAAAGTCTGTTTTACAACGACAAATGTAAGGATAATATCCGTATTGATCGACAAGATCTGTTCCAACAATACTACTGCAGCGACCTAATTGCTAAAGAGCCTAGAGGTTGGATGGGATGATTTTAGGTTATCCTAATACTCGTCGATATGGTTGTGTCCCATGTATCCTGTCGTATCCCAGGTGGTCCTGTGGTCATATTTTAGCCACCGAATTCCAGAGATATAGTCACGGGAGAATTGAACTCTGTGACTGCCAAAGCCAATAGCTTTATTATTACATTTTCTATCGAAGAATACTGTCAAACACATTGTGCCATTAGACAGATGTCAGGACATAACGCACAGATGCATTTTCACTAACGGATTTAATTTTTCTTATTTCATCATAAAAGAAAAGGGGGGACGCCTAAACTTACATTGTGACAATTACCAATTTCATTTAATTTGCAGACTCCACATTTCGAAGGGACACCCAATTATATATATATTGTTAAGAAAAATGAAAAAATAGGGCGGTACAATAAACTAACTCACAAATTAAATTTACAGAAAAATATATTCTATAATTATCAAAATAAAGAATTTGACTACTTTCATAATAATACATGACTAAAATATATATTTATATCTATTAATATTTTAGTAAAAATTTAAATTTGAAATTTTGTTTGATATAAATAAGTTTTTTAATTATTACATCACAACAATAGATGGTATTTGATGTTAAATTTTAATGAATAGCATAAGTTACTTAATCAGAACGATCCCCGATCTTGTTTAGTAATCTGGTACAACGAATGCAAAATATGGGAATCTTGCCCCCACAATAATATTATTCCAAATGTTGTTAGAAGTTGGGACACAGCCTACCGTGGTGGGGCCTAAGCAGGGCACCCTGTGCTTGAAATGTCCAGGAAAGCCAGAACAGCCTGCCCCATGCTTAACTTGTCTTTTGCAATGAATTCCCTAACCAACGCGTTTTATGTTTATTCCATAACTAGAGCTCTCTCTCTCTCTCTCTCTCTCTCTCTCTCTCTCTCTCTCTCTCTTATTTTATTTTTTTTGTCAAGGACATTAAATAAGGTGAGGTGGGTAAAAAATCATTTTTTCTTATTGGTTTTGCTCAAGAGTCAATCGTGATGAGATTTAAGTCTATCCGGAAAGTCTTTTACTGAAACGACTGAACAGGATGCTAGATCCAGTAGTGGCAGGCAAGACGGGTTATTCATCAAGCTTGACAAAGGAGATCAAACTTTGTTGTATTTCGTCGCTTACACATTTTGAGGTGAATACCATTTTCTTGATCGCACTACCTAGAAAGATCGACTTTTTCATTGAACCCCCCCCCCAAAAAAAACAAAAATGGAAAAGTGGGCTGTAATCTTAATAAATTAAAAAACACAGAAAAACAAATGTCGTTAACATAATTTTCGTTGGAATATCTTTTTCGATATTGTGCCATCAATTAACGTGGTTCGCTAGGACCCTTTGGAAGCGATTAAATGAGAAGGAAATCATGGTATGCACTCAGTAATCATTGTGAGTACGAATGTGAATTCTACGAGCACAAAAGATAAAAGGAGGAAAAATGGGTGGAACCGTGGGAGTGTTAACATCTGCACAGGAAGCAGGCAATGACACCCCCATTTGGTTGGCAGCCAGCCAGAAAATTCCATTAATATTTCCATCATATCCGATTAGTTTGATTGGGGGCAAGATTTTCAAGGACTGAACCCCATGATAATTCCACGAGGCCCTAGATTAATAAATGCAAAAGTGACAGATATCCTCTCGACATATTGAGCCCAAATACAATGTGGCTCTTTGAACAGATGGCATCCCCAATGTTTACAGGCCCTGGTCAAGGGGCCCATGCTTCCCAACCCAAGCATACGTAAGTACCACTAAATCCGATCACGACCGTCTAAGGTTTTAGATTTTAATTTTTTTAAAATAAATATATATATATATATGTGTGTGTGTGTGTGTGTGTGTGTAAATTGTATAAAAAATATATTTTATTACATAATTTACGGTGTAATAAATTTTTTTAGTAATTTTTGAAGGGATTTATTAGCATTAGAAACCATGTGCCCGGCTGAGTTCTGGGTTTTTTTTTTTTTCTTTTTTGGGCTCGTAAGGTTTCTTTTTTTATCTTTTTGGTTCATAAAAGTTGTCAAATTCGACAAAAACCATCGGCCGACATTCCTTTCCTCAAACTGGCATGACCCAAAACATTTAATCGTCCGTAAACCGATACAATTATAACTCTCCTGGGCCTTCTCCAATTTGTGCCGGTCTCTCGACCCCCGAAAAATTTATAAAAAAAAAAAAAAAAGATTGTATCGGTTTGATAATTAATTAACAAATCTGGGCTAATGTGCATATTTACCTTTTTTGGGGGGGTGGGGTGGGGGGATCTTGTTATTTACATTTACGAGTAAGAGTTTGATGTTTAATAAAACAAAGTCGGCCTATTATATTGATTGTAAATTGTAAGGGGCCAATTTCAGGCCTCTTTAAAATGCCTTGGGAGGCCCACAGTAGTTAATCTGTATCAACTGCCTCTTCCAGCACATCCTTCGGTTTTTTGTCTTTTCTTTCATTCCACGGCAAGACTTAAAACTTCAAATAATGCAAAAGAAAGATTTTAAGATAACCATAATTTACGGTCATTTGATTCAACAGAATTGTTTTCAATATTCAATTCTAGATTACAGGAGTCAAATCAACCAACATATAAATAATATATATCAGTTTTATATATGAAATATTATAAAAAAGGTCGATAATTTTTTTAGAAATATTTAATAATTAACAATTTAAATTGTTATATGTGAAATCTTGATTTTTAACATTAAAAATGAGTAAATTTTATAAAAATAAGTACAACAGCGTAAAAGAAGAAAAAAGCAGCAACCCCATGAATGGTATGCGAGGCACAGACGTGGGCTGATGAGATTCAGAGAAAATCTCTGGTCTATCCCACCAACACATGTCTACGGGATTTTAGTTTGGTGAGCATAATTATTATTTTCCCTATCCATTTCTTCCCCCTTCTCCTTCTCCTTTCCTACCAGACATAATAGCCATAAGTGCGTCTATTTATTTTGAGATTCTTCCTGCTCAACGTATAGCTTGGCTGAGTGGTGTTTGAAATCTTCCTTGTCTAAGGCGCGCTTTAACAAGAAGCTTTTTTTTTTGTTTTTTTTAATTAAGAAATTTATTAAATAATAAAAATCAATTTTTTATTTTTATAAATCTTACAATTTTTGTTTGTTTGTTTGTTTTTTTTTTTTTTTTTTTAACTTAGAACGCGACCTGAAAGAGATAATTGGAAGTTTATGGATCGTAGTAGCTTTACGTTATCCCGACCATCGAGGTCCACTGGCCATTGATATCCTCACAATTTTTGACTCCATTTATGGAGTCTTTTCTAACTGAAAATATGATGAAAAGTAAACGCCACGTCGTGCACGTCTGTTGCTTTGTGTTTCATGGGTCAGACCACCAATAACTAATTCCAACCAAATTTCCTAGTGCATCGTAACGAAAGTATTTTTGAAATAAAAATTAAATATATATTTTTAATTGATTTAATAATTATAAAAAGATATTATTTTATAAAAATACATTTGGAAGTTGTATTTTATTTTATTTCATAAAATAACATAATTCGCTGTAATTTAATTATATTATTATAATAATAAATTTTATTTTAATGAAAATAATATTAAATATATAATTTCAAATAATTTTTCAATTTCTAACATTACCTTTTTTTTTTTTTGTCTAATACATCATCCCACGTCTTTGATTGGATTAAGGAAATTGAATTAGTTGCTTTGTTACTTCTTGACTTTAATACCAACAAATAAATCATTTCTATCATTAACCGAAAAAGACCAAAGATGTGCGTAAATAATTGTTATAATAGTATAATACAGGGATTCATGTTTGAAATGCCTTAAATTTATAACGGTTCTTCCTTGAATATGAGACTCTTTGCATGCTCGACGTACACGTACCATAAGAAACACCATGAAAACATCAGTAAAAGGGCCACGTCCAAACAGTACTCCACTGCGTCCACAGTTGTGCCTGGTTGATTTACTGAAGGGAGGATTCAGTCCACTCTTCGTTGATCGTTAACTAAAGGGAGACAGAGAGAAAGATTACCTAATCATGAATTGGGTATCTTCGTCGCATTGAACTTGCATAGTTGGTCGATCTTCAAAGCAGCTGCAAACCTACAATTGTTAGTGATCATCGTTTATTTTTTTCTTTGTTCCTTTTCTCTCTTTTTTTTTTTTTTACTTTTGGGTACATAAAACTTAATGAAAATGCCCAACGTTTCACGCTCAAACAGATGACAAAGACAGGGCTTTGCTGGCGCCTTCACCTTCACGGTTGGCTTTATCCATCATATCGTTGGGGACACCATACATATAAAGACCGAAAGGAAATGTTGAACCCTTTTAGTGGGGGGTAAAAGTGGTCCTGGCTGGAGGCTGGAGACGATCAAGATGCCCACGCCTTTAATGCACAGAAAGCTGCCCCGCAACTGTGCATGACACCCGATTTTCGGCCAAGCCATCACCTCCACATTCTGGGTTGCAGGGTGTGTTTCTTTCTCATGAGTTTGTTTAATATTATTTACTTGCTTGTTGGCTTTGTTTGGGACCACTGTTTTATTGTATATCTAAGTTGTACGCTTTGTCATTTTGTCTGTGCTCAATCTTTCAACATTAGGTAGTGAAGCAAACATGTCAATCTAGTACGGTCTATGAAAACTACTCCGTTATCTGACAGTTAAATGCAAAAAAAAAAGGGCTAATAATTAACAATAATTCTTAAGGCCCATCTCTTTGGCCGCGGATCGAAAGGGTCAAAATTTATGCTAATTACGAAAGAATAAGGCACCGACATGCTCCTAAGAGTGCCTAAATTGTCTGCCAGCTTGTGCGGGTTCGTGCTGGGGCCGCCATGTCCGAGTTTTATTCCTACTAGTAGTTTATGTTAGATACCTTTGCATAGCCGAGGACTCATAGGCGTCGTAGACAAAGACTCAATGCAGTATTCTTAAAACTACTCCGTTGAACTAAAATTGAAGATAACTCAAAGAAAAATGAGAACATATATAAATCTAGGAAAATCTGAATCCTTAAGTAGGTGTTTATAATTTTCCTCGTAAAAAATTTGCACTTTAAGCTACTTGGGATCCAAAAAGAGGTCAAGTCTGAAAGAAAAAAAAAAAAAAAATCAAGTTAAAAGGATAGATATGAATTAGTCAAGCCTGCCAATGCCATCTAAAAGATGGGTCTCTGATCCATTTCTGCCACACGTCTATTATCTCACAACCATCCACAGAAAACTCGGAATCTGTGTTCACAAGAAAGGTCGAAGATCCATATCACCAGAAGCTTGGAAACCTGCCAGTGCCATCTCAGACATTTTCGTCTCCTACGCTGATGGGTTGGAATCAAAATCCATTTCTAACTTAGAAAAACACTGTTTTTTAGTGGATCAAGAAACTTTGAGGTAGACCCAAATCTGATTCATCCGTTGGGCATCGCTATCTTGTCAACGCTGCTCTGTTCCTGATGGAGCATAATGCCAAACTGAAGTAGCTTTGGGTGACCTGGCATGCCAACAGTGCAAACGATAATAAACAGCTTTTAACATGAGATATGTTTGATGGGCTTGTCTGCCTTGCACCACAGAATTCAGCCAACCCAAGTAGGTCTCCTCAACGGTGCTTTCGGGTCATTGCTCAAGCAATAATGGCTAATCCTACATTGCCAAAAGAGGCCCGAGGCTCGCAGGCTTTAGCTAAATCTCAAACTCTTTTTTTTTTTTTTTTAAATAACGAGGAATCGTTTTAAGTTAATTTTGAATACATGTGGTTAAGGAGAATAACTGATTAAGATTCTAATAAGATATTAATTTTTTAAAATATAATTATATTCTAATTAAAAAAATGAGTGAGTATTTTTAAAAAATAAAATTTTTATTATACCTATTTAATTTGACAGTCGAATTATATATATTTTTAAGTAATTAAAATGTTAATTACAATTCTATATATATTTGTGTATAATATATATGGGTGTAATGGTAGTTCAAATTTTATATAAAAAATTATTAAAAAAATACCTATATAAAACATTTGGTAATTTTTTTATATTTTATGAAAAAATTGAAATTTTTTTATATAAAATATTAATATAATAAAGTAATTAAAATTAAATACAACTTAATGTATCAAAAATTTAAGGCCGTGTGACAATGTGCCAAAAGGGTGTTTAGAGGTTAAGAGTTCGATAATCTCAAGGGTAACCAGGAGCGGTTGTTTCAAGTTGAGAAATTTTAACACAACCTTCCGGAAGTCTAAAGTGGACCGAGAAGTTTCAGCCTAACTGGGCTGTCCTGGAAAACAAACCCGATCCAGTAGATATGATAAGGTAGTCCAGATTGGGCGGGTTGATTCCCAAAACGTTACACTACACTGTCTACTTGTCTGATTGTATATAGCCACCAAATTAATAGTCCATAATAATTTATACTCTCTTTTCATTCCTTGCAATAAAAGGGGAAAAGAAATAAAAGAAAAAAAGGAATTGAAATAAAATATTAAATTTTTAATTTTAAAAATTAAAAATTGAATCTTATATATATATAATTTAAAATTAAAGTAATTTTATTATTATACTTAAATTTTTATGACTTGTAATAATATTTAATTTTTGCAACTTATATTTGTAGAAGGGAAAAGCAAACTACTTTAAAAACTTGAAATTGTTTTTATTTGTTTATTATATACTGAAAAAAGATATTCACATAGATCAACAACTAACCTAAATACTCAAAAGCATTAATTTCTTTGTTTTTCTAGGGATTATTGGAGACCTAATGGTTCGTGTGTTGTAGAAAAATCTTCGTTTGGGGCCAGATTTTATTTGGCATCTAAATTTCCAGAAATAGTACGAAGAAATTTGATCAATAAAAGCTGATACCGACCCACCATTAACTTTTTTCACAAACAAGAAACTATAATTCGCAGAAAACCAAATGAAAGTGATAAAAAAAAATTATAATAGTACCAAAAGACTTTTCAATGAATAAGACCGTTGGACAATATCCAGCAATAACAATCTGTTTGGTGATAATTGTTGAAGAACCTTTTACAAGTCACACGAGTGCTGCAACAGGAATGGACCGCTTAATCGCTGATGGTCTCGTCGTCATAAAGAGGTCATTTATTGTATTTTGTCAAGTTCAATGAGATTAAAGAAATAAATTTCTTTGATGATGCGCAATTCTTCTTAATACTTTTCCAGTTTATCTATCAAAAGAATGGACCCCCTGATGTTGTTCATCATCTCTAGTTTGCTCAGCAACGAATAAGCGTCCTATGTAGGTGTCGGGACCCTTGGAAAGGAAGTGGGACTCGCCCTGCAGCATGATATATGGGCTTTGTTTAATGCTGTTTCTCAGATTTCAATCTGGTATTATCACTCGTTTGGTTTTTTTTTTTTTCCCTTTTTTTCTTGCTTGTTTATATTGTGGCCAACATCCTACCAAATTGCTAATTTGACATGATATAAAGCATTTTAATTGCTCGTGAAATAAGATCTTGGCCTTACTGTTTCTAATTAGACTTTTAAGTAAGAATGTCTCAAACATGCATCCAAATGGAAAATGCCCGAATAATTAATAAGATGTAGTTATCATAAGAGAATCCATTGCTCTGAACAGAAATCGTGTAGCATTGAAAGCAACTTCAAGGATTCTTTGCACAGGAAAAAGGTTTAGTCTTCTATAAACTTCTTACAAATAAATATTCAGCACTGAAGTTTTTGGATTTGCCAGGACAAGAGTTTCCAAGGCTTTCGAATGCACAAGCATTATCCCCTGCATTAAAGGTCTGAACTAAAGCAACAAATACGCATCGAAGTGTCTCTAGTTTTGAAAAAAATCTTAATCCCATATAATTTAGAAGCACAAACCTGCGAATATTGCATTTACTCTCAAGACATCGTCAATATCATCTAAATACAATCGTCAGGATTATAAGGGACTCCATTAAATAGGCACAAGAGAATAGTCTAGGAGAGCTATAAAACCATTATTTTAGAGGGCACTTTCTTTTTTTTTTAAGTTGGTCTTTTATAATTCTCTTATGACCACCAATCTTTATTGTACTATAAACGACCAGTTTGGTCTTCAGATAGATGTCGAACATATAATAAGCTGACCATGTACACATGCCATCCCACATGTCATGTACCCCACTACTCATATAGAAGATGCACTGCCAAATTGTTGTCCCACATGACCATGCTATGCCCACATCCGATTGTCATGTGGACCCCATTATCCACATGGGATGCTTCCCCATCAATTTTCCCTCTCTCGGGCTAGCTGTCGATTTTCCATCCCGACCTCCAAAAACTCATCTCTACCGTCCCAAATTGTGAAAAATAAACCCCTTCTCCCCAAAAGTTTTCCATATGGGCGGCTGTGCTTGTCCCACCCTTGTCCCCTAGGTGCATGAACAAGTTGCCTCAGAGGTGTTGCTATTGCTGCCGACAGCTTAGCTTGTCTTTGTCCATAATTTATGCATTGGAGAAGATAACAAATGCATTTTCCCCTACACACTTCTTATAATAAGACCTTAATGTTATTAGTCCATAAAATACACCCGTGACTTGTTTGTATTCATTATCTTCTTCCCAAAACAAACTCAACATTTGTCTCAAAGTTTTCTCTCAACATCAAAGAAATCACCAGAGAGATCTCTAAGTCTCTTACACATAAATCTCTATACAACTCTCAGGACATAATTTGGTTGGATTTCAAGGAGTGGTGATCAAAAGCTTGTTGGAAAATGGAATCCAGTGTTGCATATGAGAATGATCCAAACCTAAAGGCAACCGAGCTTAGGCTAGGATTGCCAGGGATGGATGGAAATGAGGAACAGGCAGTTTCTGGCATTAGAAACAACAAGCGGCCATTGCCAGAGTTCAAAAAGAAGTGCGGATCAATAGTCCAATCTAATGCTCAACAAGGTGAACCAGAAATGGTCCCTGCTCCAAAGTAAGTTGATATATTAAAGTTATAACATTTCTAGCCGTAGCCTTTATGCATGTGTAACCATGTTCCATGTGCTAATTCATTTTGAGTCATTGCAACGACCAGGGCACAGATTGTAGGTTGGCCACCAATCCGATCCTATAGGAAAAACAGTTTGCTGCGAAAGAAGGGTGACGCCGACGCTGCTGGGATTTATGTCAAAGTAAGCATGGATGGTGCCCCATACCTTAGAAAGGTTGATCTAAATGTATGCAACAGCTATCCAGACCTCCTAAAGGCTCTAGAGAAGATGTTCAAGTTCACCATAGGTACAATGTTTTCTGCTATATATATATCACAATATCACATGAAACTTTTATGTCTGTGTATGTGTTGGGCGTTCCTTTGGCTAACTGATGATGTGGAAATACCGATGATAATGAGGTCTTTATAACTTTTCCAGGTGAGTATTCCGAGAGGGAAGGCTACAAAGGATCAGAATATGCACCTACCTATGAGGACAAAGATGGTGACTGGATGCTGGTTGGTGATGTTCCATGGGAGTAAGTAAAAGAAAAAAAAATTCCCTTCCTCTATTTGTGTATACATCTTTGATATATTTAGATCTATGTACTTACAAGGTTATGAACTCTTATTTCAGTATGTTCATGTCATCCTGCAAGAGATTGAGAATCATGAAACGATCAGAAGCAAAAGGCCTGGGTTGTTTGTGTATGAATAACCCACAAGCCACGGCAACCCCTGGAGTATGAAGCAAGAAACAAAAAGATTCATCTCTTGTGAAGAGAGAGAACTTGATCAGCTTGGCTTCTCCCAAGAACAATCCAACTCTGAAACTGGGTCTCTCTGTTGACAAATTCATTGCATGTCGGGCTGGTCAGTTTAGGTAGACAGCAGAGAAATCATAGTCAAATGTATCTTTTATTTCCTTGAGTGTGGCAGCAAGATAATCGGTGGTTTGGACATCTATGTATGGTGTCATTTTGTTGGGTACTAGGTCATGTCATTAAACCCAAACTGCATAAATGAAGAAATTGATTTCTTCCAGCGCAACTATGTAAATGAAAACGAAAAAAGAAAATTGGAAAGCAGTGCATCATCCAAGTTTTGGTTTTGTAATATTTTCTGTACAACACTGCAAAGGTATATACCAAATGGGTTTGCCAGTTTTCAACAAGCTTTTCTATTTGTTTATACTTTCGTAATGCTGTATGTACCTATTGTAGTAGAAATTCCGTGTTTTCTCTTACTAGAGAAGGATATTTTGAGTTTAATGCAACTCTGGATTGAAGTTGTGGTATGGAGGAGGAAAGAGGAGGGGGAAGGCATTCACAGTTCTAACACTGACTAAAAAAAGTCCATCTTTCAGTAATAATTGGATGCTCAAAAAATTTATACCAAGATTTTCTCCAAGGGGTTACCTACCCATTCCATGTCTACAGTTGAGTTATGATTGATATCGTTCGCATATATTTTTAATGTTATGCAATCAAATAGGAAGAAATGATGGCTTGTCTTTGTAACTTGGCCGGATAATGATGCAAAACTACAGGTGTGTAATCAAGATGTTTCTTACAAGAAAGTGCGCTGAAAAAAAGCACAAAACTACCGGAGAGAAAAAAAAAAAAAAAATACTACACCGACGAAGATGTTTGCGGACTCTTTTTTCTTTTTTTTTCTCTGTCATGGCTTTCACATTAACAGCATATTAACTGCTAGCAAAACCCAAATATACAGAAAAAAATATAAATACCCAGAGAAAGTTCAAATTGTAAGCAAACTGCAATTGTTGAAAGCCCGAGTGATTTCCCTACATATGCGTGCTATTATATCAAAAGTTTGTTCCAAATAGCTGAAAAAAAACACAAAATTTCCCATTTGTTTGCAGTTAGTCAGAAGTCAGAACAAAGTAATCTAAGAGGAAAAAAAGTGTTCAATGTTGTCCAGTGGAAAAAGTAAAGACAAGCAAAAGCAGAGGTTGATTCAAGGTTATTCTCTCTCACTTTCAGTTGTTTTCAGCATGCAATAGACAAGAAAAACAACTCATCTAGGTAATAATGAAAACCAGAAAATTGCTGTCATGAAACACAATATGGATTAAATATCGTGGTCAATTGTCGGAAATGCAAACAACTACATCTTGTCTGCTGTTTTAAAATCAAGAAACACTAACTGTTGATTGTTAAAGTGAGACTTCAGTGTCAACAAATGCACACAAAAAGAACGAAAGATGAATGCAGATCTTTTCTCGCATAAAGTGGTCCTTTTCAGGACATAAATCTGCACTGCTTGAAGTTGTCAGCACATTTTAGTGGCTGCACTTTATATTTAATTGATGTCATGCCAAGGCAAATCTTATTGAGCAAAGCGAAGATTTTTAGGACTTTGTAAATAATGTTTTGTCTAATATTCTTTTAGAAGCTAGCAAAAGTGGTCGGTTGAGAACCATGGGGCCGAAAGGCCTAAGGCAAGTAGTTGCTACATTAGTACCGAGAATTATTAATTAAAAAAAAAAAATCATATTTTCCCCTTTCTTTGTCTACTGGTCGCCAATAAGTCATAAAAGTACCACATTTACAGGTATGATATTTAGAATCGACTAAGGGAAGCAGGAAAAACGGTTCACCCCTTGTTCCGAAAGACTACACGATGTTGCAAAGAAAGGAAAAAAAACACACATTTCGAGGGATGTTAGGTGCTTTAGGCCACAGACTAAATGGTTACTGCGAAAAGACAGCTACATCTCATACCTCGAAAAGATTCTTTCAGACTTTTCTCTCCCATGTCACATTTGTTGCTTAATTTACGTTTATAACGATGGCAAGTTATGTCAGACCTGTGTTGAAGGTTATAAAATATCCCTGGTTAAATCAATAAAATGAAAGCCATTTGATCCATAACATATCTACAACTATCATGAGGAAATCTAAATCCTTCCTCAGACCATAGTCCCATCATGAGACAATTACTGTAGACCGCTTTACGTCGTTTAAGGTCATGATGAATATGACTTTGAAATGAAATGACTGTATTTCTGGACTGCAGGAATTGCACCAACAGTCTTTGCTGATGAGCTTACGAATACAATAGACTTTCAGAACTTACTGTAATGTACAGAAAGCCTTTGTAAATTATGTTACAGTGTGAGGACCTAGAAGGCAACCGAGAACTGGTGTGCCTGTCTCCATGTATCTGATACTGGTTTTGTTTTTTCTATCCTCACCTTAATGCTCACTCTTATCAACAGGTGCCGAATTGTTCATTAAATTGTTTGAGGCTTCAGCTCAGAAGCCAATTTGAGTGAGATGTCAAAGATTGTCCGAATTTGTCTGCGACAATCTTGGATCTCTTGGGAAAAACTATCAAGATGTCAGTGAGCTCATACATGATTTCCCTGGTTGCAATCCACCCGCCGAAACTTCGGTCAGAGTTTACGAAGGAGTCACACCGTCTTGCCTGACTTCGTAATTTCAAGATGGATTATTGTCCAATCCTCCACTTGATTGATGATTATTATCAGCAGGTTGGTTCTTATTACTAGAAACGGAATTGTCAGCATCTTGATTAGAAACTAGGAGGGTGTGACCCTTAGCGACATGCTCTTGTTGATGGGTAGACTCATCCTCCTGAATTGCGTCACTTGAGTCCATATATGGGATCCCATACTTTTGTCCATGCGTTAATCCAGGACAAAGCCCCTGCATAACAAACACGAAAATAACTAATATGAAAAAAGAGCAATTATGGTATCCAATTTAGAAACTCCAAGATTACTGTATAGAGCAGATAGTATGACTCAAGAGCCCTTGGTTTTTCTCCTTTCATTTTAGAGATAATCATTGGAATGGTTATAGATCTTTTCAAGACAGTATTTCATAGGATTATTTAGTGGCTCAATGGTGAAGAAGCATAAATGAAGGGGAGGAAACCAAAACAGGGCACTAGGTTTTTGGCTGGCACATATAAAAGGTTCAGCCAAAAATATCAACACCAACCTTTATTAACCCAGATGCAGAACTAGATTCAACAAAAGAGGAATCTGATGGATAGCCACGACGAATCCATCCACCATAAAATGATGTGGTGTTAGTTTCTCCAGGATTCAAGGAGGTATTTGATTTACGAGGATCCTGTACTATGTCACCACTTCTACAGTAAGCACCAAAATAGGAACAATGTTCTCTTACAAGGGAAATCTGGGGGGTTGCAGGCAGCAAGTGGCCTTCAGTGCTGAAGATATACCTGAAAACACATTTTAATATTCACAAAATACAAGCAAGATTTAGTGGTGAAAAAATAAGTTCACCGTTCAAGCAATAATTGCAAGGACATATCTCTTACTTATATGGCCCATTTTCTACAAGATTATCCGGACCCACAGCCAAATCAAAGAGAAGCCAAAGGTACTTAACCTGGAAATGTTTAGCAGTGATTCATGAGTACAACATAATGAAGCACCAAGCATACCATGAGCATACGCAAAAAACATGCACACGCACGCGCACAAACACACACACACACACACACACATTCATGTAAAAGAGAAAGAAATCAAACTGGACAGAGTGAGAATCAAGCAAAAGTTTGGTTCTAGAAGAGTTCACAGCTAATCTCAACAAATGTGTATTCTATAAGAAGAGAGAAACATCATCCTTCGCTAATTGAAGCCCATCAATAATGGCTCCAATGTCTATTGCACAATCGTATAGGAAAAAAATTCACTCATTAGAAGTAGTCCTACCAGTATTAGCAACTAAATGTTTCAAAAAAAAAAAAGGTATGAGACCGTATACACATAAGGAAACTGGAAAAACTAAAGGAAAACTATTATCATCATCTTCATGCAAATAATCTCATCATCAGTACTCTTCTTCACAAGGCTTATTCAAAACTTTCCTTAAATAGCCAGAGCATCTATCAAGCTGATGAATATCAGAATTGAGTAATCTGAATCCTTACTGTTTCAGCTAGGAAAAAGCTCTCCATATGATCTTCTTTCTCATGAAATTCTACATCTGTTACATGGCAGTAACCACAAGGACATCGAGTCCCATATTGCAAGCTAGCAACCATGTCCCTTCCAGCATCAAGATATCTGCAGAAAATAACTTCAGATGGAGATCACATTGCAAAACATGAAGGAAAGGGCAAGCCAAAAGAATCCTCCGTACTTTTTTTTTGGTATGGTTCACTTCTTGCTTGTACCATATAAAATTGTTCTGATCATTACTTGCAGGTTACATTAGATATTTTCTGTTATTCGCCCAAGATATCTACTTTGCAATGCACATCATTCAAAATTGAGTTGTTTATGCTGGAGCTAATAGATACAATTTCAAAAATTCAGATGGTTTCATGGTGTGCTTATCATATCAGTGAAATTGGTCTCATCATCTTTCTTCATTTGTCCTACAACAGTTAAACAACCACCAAAAATTAATGTATCCAACATATGTAGAGAACATATAAATTTCTGCCTGTTGGAAATACAAGTAAAAGAAAAAATATGGACTCAAAGCATATAAGAGATAACCTGGGATCTCTTGTAGCTTTGTAAAGCCAGTATGTGCTTTCTATCAATTCTGGACGAAGCGGATAGCTTTTTTGCCCATGCTACAAAAAATAAACAAATAAAAGCAAAAATGGCTAGTCAGGCTGTGATGCTATTGGTGCACAACCATCCACTATCAAAGATCATATGGCATTATCTGCCAATGAGAGTAAATTTGAGGGAGGACAAAGTTTCATAACAGAGCTCAGATCGTCAACCCAGAGGACATCCTAATCTGAACAGCTATTTGTGAATTCCACATGAAAGTATGGCACAACCAATTATTGGCCCTTGCAGGAGGGGCAGAAGAATTGCAACTTGCTAAATTCTTTACAGCAAAATCAAGACCTCTTTTGGCATGTTAGTGTAAGAGTTGATTCAGGTTGCACAATTTAATGGATTTTATTAGAAGAATTAATTTGCAAAAGGATGATGACTTCACATAGGCGTCCCAGTTTCTGATTAAGAATGCTTTATAAAATGTTGTTGGAGGTGGAAAGGGGGGGGGGGAGGAATTCCAACTGCTTGAGCTCAAAATCGTGATTACCAGATACCTGCACACTTAGGGTAGCAAGATTAAAACCCTCTGGAGTGAATCCATATCTTTTCCAGACGCTAAAGAAGGCAGCATGGGTTCGAATAGCGGGATCAATGTCCCCTGCCAAAACCTTCCAACACGAACATAATCAAGTTCACTGGTGCCTCAATTAAAAAGTATTGAATTATCTAGTATCCTGCATAAAGTTGCTGTTTGATGACCCAAAAAAGAGAAAAAATAAAAAGAAAAATGAAAACCTGCAGGCCCGGCCAGAAAGCTTGCAAACTGTTAAATAGTGGCCAAACAATAACAGCGGAATCCATATTTACTTCTACATACCTACAAACCCACAAGAAGGTAAGATAAAATTTACAGTGTTAAATACCTGGAAAGAGTTAAAGTGGGGCCTGGGGGCACAGAAAGAGAAATCAAAGTTTAAGAAAACTCATAATCAAATGGAGGGGCATTGGTCACTAGCTTTTACCAGGGATCGTTAAAAAGATAGTGCATAGCAGCCACATAAGCCTCTTTGAAGACGAAAAGATACTCCTCATCGCCAAATAACAAATAAGCCTGACAAAATATAGACGAGTTCATTCTCCAGTTTCTTGAAATGGAAAAATAACTTTCATATGATCTTTCATTCTATGACTTGTGCAATATATTCTTTTGGTTAGCTATGATAAAACTGCAGGAGAAAGTTCAATGATCTCATCCTTATAGAATAAAATTTTATGTCTGAAGAGACATTTTAATCTATTCTTTAAATTTGATAATATGTTTGAAATTCATAAAAAGTTTAGTCAGGAAGTGTTCCTTGTATGCAAATCCAAGGGGGGAAAAAACCCTAAACAGTGCAGAATGAGTAAAATAATTTATGAGGACTCCTAAACAATTCCAAACAAGGGCATGCCTGAGTTAAATATTTATTTGTCTCATGACATAAACATCAAAGGAATCAACAATTAAAAAAAAGGTGTGACTATGCTATCCCAATTGATATGTATTGGATTAATTGCATTGTGCTCACGTACCTTTAACAGATACTCATAGAATGAATCAATACTTGTTCCTATTCCAGCATCCTGCCAATCAGCAAATAAACTTGAATTTGGTTGCTAACTTACTTAGTGGAAACAACACATGACTTCCACACAATGCCAAGAGTTTACTTGGGGATTCCATGTTTTCAACTTGCAAGCATTGTTAAGCACAGAAATTCTTTCAAATAGATGGCATTCTCAATTATATCCAAAAGGGAAGAAGACCAGTCTTCAAATAGTCATTTCTGCATGGTAAAATGCATAAACAGCACCTTTGGAGATGCAATAAAGTGGATATACACTAAGATCTCTGAAGCTGAGACAACATCTTTCCAAGTAAGGCATCGACATCAGTTGCCAGTGCTCCAGCCAGATCAACCAGATTTTGAAGTGGATGGACAACATAACACGTGTATGAAGTCAATTTTGAGGCAAGAAAAAGGTTGTTGAGAAAAGAAGGCAAGGAAAGGATATATGCTAGAAACCCAAGATGGAAATTGCTAAATGTGTACATATTTTCAGGCTCATAATGATGAAACAAACAGAGTTGATACCTTTGATTATATAATCAACCTTTGTTTTTTTTCTTTCACCTTTTCCTTTGTAACTCAGGATTAATTAATTCTCATCATTCAGATTACTGAAGAATTTAGAAATATTGAATTTCAGCGGTACTATTAAAAGCAGGTAATTTATGAACAACACATTATACAGACACTGTAAATAATGATAACAAATGTTACCTTCTGTGTCCATTCACCTGTAAATACATTGATATGAGCACCCACTAAGTTCAACCTGGAACGGCGTACCCACAATCCACGCACTGCATTCTTGGTAACTTGCTCAAAAACTGTTTTCGTGAAGAGAGAGCATTAAAAAAAAAACAAAAAACCTCTACATCAAGAATGAGAAGGTTTATGGGGGTGGAGAGAATAAGTAAAGGACATCAAAGATTTGATATCCACAAAATCATCAGAAATATTTATCCAAGCACACAATTATCATCATAGCTACATAGGGCAACTCAACATTCGGCAGAAGGAATGAACTAATGGTTTTTTTTTTGAACAGCGAATTTTATTGATAGCTAAAGAGCTACAAATGCAAGCACAGCCTGCCATATACTATCACAGTAGTCATTCTACACTTACACAACACAAAAAATGAGTTTCATGTGATTACCACAGAAAATAGGAGTTTCTTGACCATTGAATTAATTCTTACCGCAGATGACTGCTTAAAGGATGGTTCAAATGTGTTTGATGACTACTGCAGACATTGAAACATGTTTCACAACTAGGAAGTTAGTGCACCACCTCATCTATATTTCTGCCCGAAGTCTCATTTTAATCAAATGAGATGCAGGCAGAGAATTGATTGGTCATCAATCCTTGAAACAAGGATCGTTTCTCCCTCCCCCTCCAGAATGTGTGAGTGTGCTAAAAAGGGGAAGAACGGTTATTATTTAAACCACTGTCTTTCTTCATTAAAAACCAGTAGACAATTATATCAAATGCATTCCCATAGAAAACTCAAGGACCAAAATGTTTTTAAGAGTACCAATATTAAGTAACTTAAACACTGGTCACTGAAAATAAGAGCTCTTTATCACAGCCCAGCAATCAGGTATATAAATCAGTATTTCATAGATTAACCAAATTTAATTTTTAAACATAATATCAAGACAACATAGACATTGAAGATATGTACCCAATCCCCAGAAAGTGTGCATAACTGAATTTGAGAATATGGTTCTTGCCTGGGCAAGCAAACCAAGAGCTTCTATTTAACCTTTCTGTAGAGACAACCCAAAAAGGCTGGAATCCCATATTGAATTTGCTCTTTTGAAATTTGATACATCACATCAATGTGACCTCAAACAAACTCAGAATTCTAGTCCAGCAGATCAATTTGAAATCTTGTTTCCTCAATTAAATAACCAAAAACCATATTAGTCACAAGGTAGGGAAAAAGAATCATAAAATGGCCTCCCATAAAAGGCTGCAATACTTACTGGGATCATTAGTCAAGCGGCTAAGCACACCAAATTCCAACGTCAAAGTCCCACCACCAGCAGTCGAGGTTATCTAAATGCACCAAAATTGGAAATCAAAAGTATAGGACAGAAGTAAGTTTCTGCAAAAGAACTAGCAATATACAAGCAGATCAACAAATAAATTAATACAATTCATGATCTCAATAATACATCTCACATGTTAGTCACTATCAAGGAATGTGGCAAAGTGAATACATTGCCAAAAACTGTAGGCCAAGTTGTGGAACTACATGTTACTCTAGCAACTACTCAAGATTAAGTTTGCAACAAGATGAAGGCTGTACCTTCACTTATTATTTAAAAAAAAAAAGAAGAAGAAGATAGAGGCTGTACCTTGCTTTCATGCTCATCAACCCCGTACAACAGATTGACAGATCCAAATGGAATTCCTGCAACATGAAAAGGGTTAGAAAAGATACGGAACAATGTGAAGTTTACAATCATAAAAAGCCAGGTATATAATCTATGGGTTCCTTCAGACTTCTTAAACAAGCATGTAGGTAGCAGTAAACAAGATCAAAACTTGAGATGCTTTCCTAAAGCTTAGCTTCAAAATGATAACCATGCAATCCATCAGGGGGTGCTTTCTACCAATCCATGTGACCACTAATTTGAAGTTGATATAGGCATTCAATGATAACTTATTTTCGAGTCCCTTTCTAAAGGCTATAAATATACAAGCAACTTCTTAGTCCAGGTCAAAATATTGCCAACCTCCCAAAATTTAGCATCAGACAGCTTATTGCTTGCAGGAAGATTCAGTTGCCAGCAGTCATACCTGTTGGAGTGTCAAATGCAGGTAACATTCGCCTTGCTAGATCCTCCGCCAAATGAAGCAATTGGTTTTCATAGGATGGAATCCTCATACCCTGCAGCCAAAATTATTTCCAGGTCCAACAGAGAAAGGAAATATAACCATTCACACAATAGCACATCAAGTTGTAAGCACTAAGTAGGATGCCACCCTGGAAGTCACCAGTTTGATCATGCCAGTGAAGTATGCGCCTAAAAATACTACCATGCACAACGAACAAAATTCAGTCTAAGTGATCATATAATTTAGAATTTAGCTTTAGCTCATAAAAATTGCTAAATTATGAAATACATAATTGACATGCATGCTTTACACATTGGCATGCATCTGTGTGTGTGTGTTTTTTGGGGGGAGAAGTGGGGGTGAAACAGAAGTTAAAAACATGTAATGTTCTTTTCAGATAAGCATTTAATTTCCACATGCAATACATCATTACCTACAATGTGGAAGGCAATGAAATTGTCACCCTTAATGCCAACTAGGTCTAGATTGAGCTTTTCAAAGATAGAAAATTGCAAGGAAAAAGATTCATAGAGGTAAACAATGAACATACCGTAGCGTAATCACTAGCAATAAGATGAGCAGACAGTAATCCTCCAAGGACACGGATGGCAGTTTCAAAGACAGATACTGTTTTATTCTGCAAGCATGGTAATGGATTGATCAATGTAACTTGTACCAACTAACAATAGACCAATTTATCATGTTCCTCAAATCAGCTGTCGAATCAATAGTTTTAACCCATTGATTTGAGGCAATACAGAGAAAAAGGAAAGGAAACAATGAAACATAAAAATTAATCATAACAATAAAATGAATATTGATATAAAAATATATGCACAAGAAATAAAAATAAGTCAGAAACTTCTATGTCCAGGGAAAGTTGAACTTAAGCCCAATCCTCTTCTTGTGGAAATTAAAAGATCTCACACTATTTAATGCACCAAGTGTGATAGAAAAATACATAAAGAACTAAATAAATAAAAAGCATCTAAGTGCATGAGGCTCTCACATTGTAGGGTTTGGGAAAGGCCAAATGCACCAAGTGTAATCGTACAATATAATATAAAGACAAGGAATAATTGACCAGGGGAATTAAAAGTGATTACCAAGAGAATGCTAACATGAGAGGCATGTATGGTTCTGGATCCATTCACAAAACATAAAGCTAACAATTCAATGGATTAAAACCTATTAAAGTGGGAAAACTTTCCACATTATGATCCAAATATGTGAAGCCCAAAGTGGGGGGAAAAAAATTCTTACTCACTATATCAAACCGCAGATTTTTACCAATCCATTGGACAGACAAAGTGAATCGCTCTTTGTCACCAAGTAGAGCAAGCATATCCAAGGAGTCAATCTGAGACAGTGCCAGAGTGTCACTATTGTAATTTAAATCAGTATTTAGTAGAATAAATGAAATAAAGTAACTGACAAAAGGGATTTACCAACCAGAGTCAAGGCATAGCCACCAAGCGTATCTACTCCTTCACATGACAAAGGTTTTAGTTCATCAAGTGGAAAAGCATTTTCCATGTATCCATCAAAAGCGTGATAGAACATTTCACGAACCTACAACATGGAAAGAAATACATCACACCCGATTAAAAATTGCCATAAGCTCTCAATACTTGTCCCCTTGTTTACTTCATTTGTCACTATCCATAAGATAACTGTTTACGCTGCAGAATATGGCACTGCCGAATTAATCTGCTTTTGCAGCATAGAAAGAATATTTGATTAATCATGTCATAACAAACCATCCATGATAAGTATTGACAGCTTTCAAAAATAGAAACAATGTAGGAAAAAAACGATGGCATCACATTACTGCACTTGACAAAAGCAGACAAACAGCAATGTCCAATCTAAGAAAATTATGCAAACAAATTAACATGATATTAATTCTTGGTCATCAAGGCAGCTTATTTATGTTTACACAGCACTAAAGACATATATCTCCAGAAAACACTGACTTTAGCCTTATCCATCAACTAAAAAGTCATGAAACATTGAAATATAATATGGAAAAACGGGGTAAAAAACCTTCTTCTATCTATTTCCATTCACAAAACACAAAACAGGCAAAAGATTCTAAGAACGAAACTTATACAAAGCAGAGGTTTTCCAAATTCCGGTAAAAAGACAAAAAAAAAAAAAAAAGTCAATGCTTCGAAATTCAAGAATCAATCCGGATGATTCTTGAACGATCAATGGCGGATCCAATCAAAAAAGGTGGGTGGGTGGGGGGGGGCACAGTAACCACTAAAGAGAAAGAAGAAAAAGAAAGAGAAAGAACTGAATTTCATTGGAATTGAGAAGGGTTAAAAAAGCTTCCTCTATTTCAATATTTCAGAATTCAAGAAAATGAAGAAAAACAGAAAATGTCAAGAAACTTTCTCTATTTCAATCCAAGAAACTCATAAAGAAAGCCAAAGATTCTAATAAAGGTTATAAAACAAAAATTTCTCCAATGCCAGTACAAGAACGAAAAAGAATTTCAATAATCCAAGATTCAAGAATAAAAAACGCATTGTAATTTAGAACAATCATCGGCGGATCCAGCCTACGGGAATCAAAAAAGGAAAAAAAAAAAAACACGAAAGGAACTAAATCGATTGGAACCGAAGGGTCAGTAAAAAACACGACAAGATTTTAACGGAGACGGCTGGTTACCTCGTCTCGGAGAAGCTTGGCTTCCTCGACGGTGACGCGATCGGCAAGAATCTTGCGTACGAGGATTATGTTCTTGTTGTTGCCGGCGGATATTATTAAGACTAATAGCAAGAGCTGAACCCAACGGTTCGCAGTCGTCTTCGTTGTTTCCATTTGTTTCTTCTTTCTTCTTCTCCCTCGCACTTTCGAGAGAGAGCTTTGGGCTTTGGGTTTTAGGCGACGACAGACATACGTCCAGTTTGGCTTTGCTGCCTTTGCCCCCCACCCCCTCGTCTGTGTGTTTTGTTTGTCGTCTGCACTTTGATTTTTCAATTTTTGTCTTGGGATCTGGCTTTTAATTTTACCGGTCTTGGTTTTTTTTTTTTTAACTCTTTTTGTTAATGCTTACCATTATTCCTTGACATCCCATCCCTTTCTCTATCCTCTTATTTTGCCCAGAGTGGTGGCGGAAGGTAAAATATATTCCATGCTCCGATTATAACACCCGTTGAATCTCTTTGAATAATATTGAACAACAAAAATAAATTTAGTGATGACACAATAAATATATATTAATGTATTGTAATTTGATAAAAAATTAATAAAATTTAAAAATAAAATATAAATTGTTAGATGTATTGTACAACTTCATGTCTTAAACTGCGTTGCTCCATAATTAGGTACATTGAATAAAATGTGTGTATGTATATATATAATGTGTTTTTCATTTAGAAAATAAAGAAAATTTTAAGAAAAGAAATATACTTTTGTACACATAATTCTATGTGATATAAATTTATTTAATTATTTTTTATTTCGATTAAAACTTATTTAAAAAATTACTCATATTTAAAATTAAATTAAATTAATTTAGATATTAAATAAATAAAATTAAAAATTCCCCTCTACGTTATTTTTGAAGTGTCTCCGTAGCGGAGGAGGGATACAAATACAGTAATACAGCCTTCTTCCATGACAATATGACCCGCCGAATTGTTCCTCCCAAACAATTTTCAATTTTGACCCGAACGCCCTCTCTAACTTTGACCCGAGTGTAAGAACAAACAATTTTCCCTCAATGAATATATAACATTTAATTTTCCGACCACATTTTTATATATAGTATTTAACTTTCCTCAACATTTTCTACTTCCCCTCCCTCTACTTCCACTCTTACAAACGCAAAGAGAGAAAAACGATTTTCCTTGCACTCAATTTTTCATCCTCTGTTACCCTGTGGATTAGAAAAATACTGGTATTTAACTCCTAGGGTTAAGAAAGATCCAACATTGCCGAATCACTCAATGGGGATATACCACGTCCGTGGAAATTTATCAATGGAAGAAATCCATAACAAGAACCATCGACTAATTTGATAGATCGTTACAGAAAGTCTCAAATTCTACAGAAGGTTGACACCAAAGCTGAAGAAATCAAGTGGGTTGACGAGAACCGGGTAAACCATCTGGACATAAGCTCTAGTGTTCAGGATCAGTATGCATATGCACTGCTTGCGTCCACAGTCCAATGATCAAGCAATTGGATGCCTTGTGATCGTCTAAGAATAGATTCAAGTAGTAACACCACAAAATGCAAAAGATTCAAATAATAACCAGATGAGAAGAAGGTGAAGGTAGGTTGCGTGCAAAGTCCATTTTTCGCTTCAAAGGAAAAAAAAAAGAAAGTAAAAATTCTCTGTTAATCTTAATTTAATTCATAGTGCAGTGACCTGTTGAAAAAGTTTCTTAAATAAATCTCACGCCATGGATGAATCGTAAATGGTCACTTCAACATGAAGGACTAAACTGCTAAAAAAGTGTTCGATGATCAAAACAGAAGCATTAAAGATTCTTATACAGATCGTTATCTACTTCAACCGGTTATACCACAGTTGAATTGTTTCCGAGTTCATTGAGATCACGCCTGCAAATGGATTAGAAAGAAGTTATGTGCATGCAAAAATTGATGTAACATAACTATCAGACAACATGCAACAACATGAAGTATTAACCACAGGCAAAATGTGATGATAAACTGTATGTATAATGTATGTTTAATAGTAAAGGATAAATTGCAACATTTTGTAACTGACTTATTTAGTAAGTTTTGGACACCAAAAACCAGAAAGGCATTGTACACCATCATTTCAAGGTACTTTCAATTGTATTCTCTCATTTGTATGCCTTGACCAGGGGTCTGTTTATCTCGTCCTTCAGTTGCATTCTCTCAACTGTCCACCTTGAAACTTGGCTGCAATTCTTTCACATCAATTTTAGTTGAGTAGCCATAATCAATCCATCTTAGAGATCATAATTCATTATTGAGCTACCTACACAACGCACCACATTTCATCTAATTTTTGTTAAGGCACTAGTCACCTAGTCCAGTCCTCCCATGTCCTTATGATCAGCATCATCCATTAAATAATATATCCAGAATGCAAGCACCCATGATTCCCAAGACAGGTTAGTCTTCCAACATACATGATTGATCAACTGACAAAATTCTTGATAAATGAACAAACTGGAAATGCTGAAGGCAAAAATAGTCACAATTGACAGACCTGTTCCTTCTTCTTTCGCCTCCTCTTCCGTCGAGGTTTGTGAGCTTCAGAGTTTGAACTTAAATTACTACTATGGCCTGTTCTCGTGTTTGACGATTCCCCTGCTTTAAGGGAGGACTCATTTCTGCTACTCGATGAATTGCTGGATGCAGAAATTTCGGCCCTCTGTATCCATGACCTTTTGCTTGATGAAGCTCCAAACCTTGATTGAGAACGCACTGATCTTGAAAGGGAATTTTTTGAAGGGTGGGGAGGTGGCATTAGAGCTCTAGCTGACATCCGTCTCTACATCGGTGTTGAAGGGAGAAAAGTATTAAAAAAGAAATGTATCATATGTAATAATGTAAATGACAGTGCAATACTCAGATTTGATGTATGACCTGATTCCTTTCATCACTAGACATGCCAGATGCAGCTATGCCGGAAGTACTAGAAGCTTGTTCCCTGGAATAGAGACAGAATTAATATCCAATGTTTTTGATAGCGTACAATAATTTACTGAGTAATACAATAGCAAGCTAATTACAATATAGTGTAGATAGAAAAATAATAATAAAAATAATAATTCCCCATGAAGACAATGAGAAAGAACTTGCAGACAATCAGTAATCACATGTTTCCATTCTCTCCTTACTATTTCATCTGGCTTAAAAATGACTGACTAAAGCGAGTGGGAATGCAAATGAAGTCATCAAATCAAGAGAAAAAATTTCTGCCAAACTACAGCAGTAGTGAATCCAGCATTTTTACCCACATTAATACATACCTCAGACTTTTGTCTGTCCACTCATCATCTGCATCTGCCTCATCACTTGAGGTTCCAGCCAAGAAGAAATCATCTTCACTTAGATCCAGAAGCCCATCATCCTCACTTCCTGTCTCTGTTGAGAGACACACAAGAGACATTGCCAATGTTACAGGAAACCAAACATCGATAATTAAGTATAGGTATCACAGGTAGAAGCCATATGAAAAGCCAAATAATTAGTCCATTGTCTTGTCAACAAATACCATGAATGCATCCATTGCAGTAACAACAGAGACCATACATTTTTTTTTGCTTTGGAACTAAACAGTGAGCATATACCATCATGAATCTCTGCTGGAAAACCTAAGTGAAAAGGTGATGGAAACAAAATTAAAAGAGAGAAGATACCTTCCAAGTCCTTCCCGCTGGCAGCAGCTGCAATTATATTGGCCTTAATCTGCTTTCGCAATCTATTTCTCTTATCAACTATGTCTGAATCATCACTTCCAGTGAATAAAGATACATATTTCTCTGTCTTGGGAAAAAACTGCAAGAGGGAACTTAAATTTAGCAGCCAAAATAAATAAATAAATAAATAATAAAAAATCCAACATTCCAGGACACTACAATGCAAGCCAAATCAATTGAAAACATGCAAAATATTAAATCACAGAGTAATAAAGGAAAAATAGATCAAGCACAAATTGCACACAGTAATGGCAGCTTACCCTAACATATTCAAGATCTTCTTTCAACTTAGCCAGTTGCTCGGAGACCTCTGGATCTTGCTCCTGACCGGACGAGCCGCGCTGCAGTTTCTCCAGTCGCCTTATTCTTCTCTCAATCTTTCTTCTCTCTAAAATCAGGCGAGCGCCCAAAAACGCAAATTGATTGGTAAAGCAAGATAGATAAACACAGGATTGTAAATAATTTTTTTTTTTTTAAAAGAAGAAATCACCAAAAAACTTAATCTTCCGGTCGCGCAAGAAAATCTTGCGTTCGAAAGCCAAACGCGTGTGGATATCTTGCTGCTTCTTGAGTCCTCCTAATTTTTGCTCCTGCGCCTCCCGGACCTCCGGCGGAAGTTCCTAGAAGAAGGAATTTATTGTTATTTTAATTCAATTTAATAATCTAATTGTCTAATCGAACCCTAGGCCAAAGGAAAACCAAGGGATTAGCGAGGGATTGTGCCTTGCGGAGCATGCGCTCGACGGAGCGAATCTGGTTCTTGAGGGAGACGGATTTAGGTTTCGGCTTTGGCTTCTTGTCAACGCCAAGTCCCTTGGATCGCCGGCCAACGGGGGGCTTGCGCTCGGCGACACGTCGCTTGCCGTAGCCACCGTGGGCCATGATTCTCCGGCGCCACTAGCGCCACCAGAGAGGAAGGGGAAGTGTAAGGGTAAAGGGGAGTAGAGATGGTTTTTGCAGTGGGACGGCGGCCGTGGCTACCTTTTCGAATAATAACGACTGCCGCCCGCCGCCTCAAGCGAAGGGCCCCGTGTCGCGTCGCGTCGCGCGTGTCATTATTGGTTTGGCTTCTCCCTAGGCTTTTTAACCCTTTTCTCTAATCTCCTTTTTTTCCAATATGATTTTGATTTACAATTTTCTTTACCTTCTTTCTTTAATTTCCTTGTCTTTAAATTGAATTTATACCCTCTTTTTCTTTTTCCTTTTTTGCTTTTTGTCTTTTGGACAGCAATATGATTCTTAATTTTAGATTTTGATGCTTTTTTTGTTTTTTTAACGTCACTTACGAATTTTTTTATGCGTTTTTTAAAATGCACGTAACTTACCATATTAACACCACTGAATTTGAATTTCAAAATCGCGTAATTAGGTTCTTTATTCAATTCCATTTGTTCATAATGATGTATAGGTAAACGCAAATTCAGAGACTTACAAAAAAATAAAGACTGGATTCAGAGACATTTAGTTTTAAAAACTGACTCACTCAGAAATTGGTAAATATAATAGGGATGGAGAGACGACTATGATTTGCCTGCGAATTTACTTAATGTGTTGCCTCGCGAAACACTCGTAATACCGTTTCCATATTTACTGGAAACCTCGGCGGGACACACTTCTGCTTGAATGAATGTATGTTGGAAAATGAGAGCGAACGACTGTGCCCCGCAACAATAAAAGACGGTGCAGAGAACACCAACCCAAGACATGAAGATTACGAATCTACGGGTTCAACAATGACAGGCTGTTCTCCTTCAAGTTCAGATATGACAATCAAAGAGTCCGTCGATTTCAGGTGAAGGCGTTCTGATTTGGGATTTGGATTAATAACCTGAGAAAGTTAAGAAAAAGAAAACAAACATAAATAAAACTACACGGCAAACATGCTCATAGCCGGGCGTATCATTCAATGACTCTTACTCACCTTTTTATTATCTTTCACGTAGCCTATGGCGACTTCTCGCCGCAAATATGCCCTCTCTGTGAGCTCGGAGAACGAAGGGTTTTCCCCTTCTTTCATGTAGAGGCCAATATCCTGTCGGAGAAAGAAGCCAAGTAAATTTTGCAGGCAGCTACGATAGGTAAAGCAGATATTCTGGAGAATACCTGAAGACCAAGGTGCAAGGGAAAAGAGTTTACCTTCACATATATTTCATCACCCTCTGCATTCAGGATGTCTTTCCACACTTCATTCAGTTCCCAGTTTTCGGCCACTGTCATGCAGATGGATAACTAATCTTAAAATCGAACATGGCAATAATAAGAACTTAAGGACAAGCATAGAAGACAATGATTCAAGACCTTGAGCTGTTACAAGGCTCATTACTTCCTCCGCAGCTATATATGTGAGGGATGGTTTGATTCTTGTGAGCTGTAGCAGGCAGACAAGATCAGTGAATTCCCGTATGAATTCATGATATTCGCATTAGAAAATGGATTGGGGTCGGTAGCAGGATGAATTACTTGTTTGCCTAATTTTGAGTCGACAATCTCTGCAACTAGATTTTGTACCTGCAAAATACTTTCTTATTTGTTGATTGTTATTTCTCTAGAAGACAAATATATACTAAAAGTAGCATTCCTGGACTAGTAGAGCAAAATCCAATAAATAGAGGATCTGCACTGATCATTTTTATTTTTGACGAATCACAATCACCTTCACTCCGAGTTTATTGCAGATATTTTCAGCAAGAAGAAGAGCGAATGCAGATTGCTTGTCTGCCCTGGATGGATCTGAAGAGAGAAAAATTAATGCTGGGCAACTTTTCACTTAATAGATACCAAGCGTCATTACCTCCAAGCAGCAATTCTCTGTCAGATATCACAACAATTGACAAGGGAGTCCCCTCATCTCTCCTGAAAGAATTATAAAAATTAACTACGGTTTCCTGCAAGATATTGTAATCCATGGGGTTTCCAATCTGCAGCATTTGGAAAGACCACAAACAATTAGGAGGAGAGCAAAGTAATACTGCAAAAAATAAAAGAAAAAAATCTCTAAAACAAAATCAGGAAAATAGACAGAAATGAAAAGCTGTAGTCGTTGACCAAGTCAGACAGTACCCTATGAGAAATCTGGACATTTTTCAGTTTGTGTTGACCAGCAATGATACTTGCCCTCGTCCTCTCATCTAATGTTACATCTGATAAAATTTCCTGCACATGCAAGAGGAAAAATGAATACTAAATCAGGGAACAAAGCATGTTTGCTCTATAATAGTCAGCATATGTGCATCAGGTTACAAATTTATTAAATCAATTCATTTCTCATATCAGAAGTAAAATTTCCTATATTGTTAGGTTGTGATTGCTTACAGAGATGGAGAGCTAGTTTGGAAGAAGTAGCAGACAAAAAAATCAAAACTTATGACTTGAAGATTTTGACCAAATTGAAAATGAAGAACCGGTATGGAATGCAGAATGGCAATCAAGCTCTGGATAACATTGTTTGCTCATCAAATAATGAGGAAAACCTTCGTCTGACCTAGTAACTAAACTAAAGAGATATACATCATTTGTACTTTTGAACAGAATCAATGACATACATCAATGATACTTTTGTGCAAATGTAAATAACTTGAAATATCAATCATACACAGCACATTCAGTTGATATTGACCGATACTGATGCTATTTTCATCAATTATTTGTCCTAGTTCTTTATATGCCTGCACTCTTGCTTCAGTTTTACATTCCAGTTCAATGGTTTTATGAGTCATATGTCCTGGATCCCTGGTCTCAATCCTGAAATGATAACTCGTAGGGTGTAGCCAGGCCATTTTTAAATATCAATGCTTGTATTAAATTGCACTCCTGTACTTCAATTGTACTTTATATTTAAGACCAAAATTGAAGAAGTTTGATTTAATTAATAAGTAATAAAACAAAAGAAAAATATAGGAGCATACCACCACACTTCCTGGTCCAAGATAATTATCATACTCTTCAATCATTTCTATAATGTTTGGGCGCCATCCAAGTAAAAGAATGCATTCTCTTGGTCCTGGACTCCCATCTGATGCCTGTGATCACAGGCAATATCATTCTGCAATCTTCTACATGCTTTGAGCAATAAGTAACAACAGAATGCCGTCATTTGAGCAATTTTCTATAATACATACTTTTGACCCTGACTTGTTGGGACGTCTTACAATACTTTCAAGTCGTGTTTTCCTCAATTCTGTGGCAAGATTTGAACTGTCACCATTATCTTTTAAAAGTTTCTGATTCTGAAAAGCAGCAATTCCTTCTTTAAAAACACTAGAATAGGCAGTTTGAGGATTTCTTCCATGAACAGGTCCAATGAATAAAATCTGCAAGAGGAAAGCGAACTCATCAGGAAATGTGTGGATAAGATCAAAAAAGTACCTTAATTAGCTAATTAATATGAGCAAAGCAGCACACATGTGACAATAAACTGGTGACCAACCATATCATTATTTGGAAAAAAGTAGCCCCTTACAGTGAATATCACAGAGTCAAATGATGATCCAACATAACAACTTCAGGTAACAAGCTGCCATAGTGTATTTAATATTTTAGAGTTTTGAATTTTGCTGCATCATGAAATTCATCTATGCAACATAAAACCTGGTGCAAGTTGCAATTGGTCCATTTTGCTGGCAGAGGGAATCTGATTCCAAGTATTCAACATCTATTGGCCAATCACAAATGGCACAAAACATTGCTTTGCACTCAAAATCAATGAATACATTAGACCATTGTTGTGTATTAGGCCCTTAAATGCTCAGCCTTTTAAGTTAAACAAGTTATCACTCAGAATATAACTTGATCGTATAAAGTAGCAAGATTAACATTTTCTTCAACCTGAATGCAAGGAAGTATCACTTACAACATAATACTTTGCAGTCTGCATCCAGACCAGTTTAATTGTCCAACTAATAAATCCTGTCAGAATTTTAATTTCCATCGATGTATCTCTTGCAATCTATTTAAAAACAAGTCTATGGACTGAGCATCTAGAGGAATGTGGCAGTCTGGAAATCAACAACCACCTCTTACCTTGTCAGTTTGCTGCAGGATCTCATCATCATTTGGGTGAAAGTATATTTTTCCATTTCGATAAAGACCACAAACGACAACCTGAAAAGAAGAATGTTTAGATGAAGAAATCAAACTTGAAACTGCTTGGAAGTGTCTTCTGGCAGAAATATATCCACTACATAGCATTACCTCTTGAAACCCATGCCTCATTTGTTTATACTTAATTCCTGCTAGATTAGGGAAACTGAAAAGGTTAAATACATTTTCTGCAACAAGTAAACAACAGGAGTTAGCATTTCTATAGAAATCACAACCAAAAAGATGGAAAAGAATTTCAAAGGAAGACTAGACCATACAATGGCACAATTTTCTACCATAACCAAAATGTAAGTGCTGATCCAAATGCAACTTCTTGAGGTATTAATTAAGGGTTTTGTTACAAATGATCCAAATTGTGGACAACAATGACAATTTCTGTCAGTTTATTTTAGTTTGTGTTGTTTTCTTGTCATTTATGTTACTTCACCCTCTCCGTCTCTCTAACAAATGCACATGTGCAGAAAAAAAAACAACATTGAGAATTAAACTACATAAGGAAAATAATGTAGTTTGACAATTAAGCAAGTTTAGTTATGTACTTCGATAATTAAGCAGGTGTCTATAGATCTTTATAAGCCCCTTTTGTCGAGAACATTGAACAAATAATTTGGATGCAACATTTTCCACTGGCTCTACTCTCAATCCTGAAATTGACTTCAAGAGCTCACATGCATTGTCATTAGAAACCTGCAGTTCAGAACTGAGCATGTCAACACAACTTTATGCTTGGACAAAATCATCATGCCATTTGGGTGAAAAATATCCAGTAATGACATACCTCCACAATGGTGGGAATAGCCTCCATCATTGTCACAGGTTGAAGGGCTAGCACAGATAGAAATGCATTGGTGTCAACTTCATACCTAATCAAATGAAGATCTGTAATGAATATGTATCTGGCTTTTTTATGCTGAAGACATGAAATGAACTTTATACTTTGATGTAAAATGAACATTAGTATTGACATGGAGCATGAAACTCTGATGACTGTAATAAATCCAAGATGCAGACTATTATAGTGGGAAACCCACAAGTCAATCTCATTATTTTCACAAATCAGATGCCATTTAATCTGAGCTGATTCTTAGCTATTAGTTCAAGATACTTTTTTCAAGTGGAGCGACTGGTCCCATTGACCAAACACCCCGACTAATCCATTGGGTTCTCACACTTCCCCTTATGGCACATGCTTGTTGCCATTCTGTTTAAATCCAAATTGGTGTTCTGTTTAGATCCAATGAAACTTGCAGCAGCTTTAATTGGCAATGCGGGAGCTATAAGAAATGAAGAAACTGACAGCACTAGCAAAACTTTGAAGGAAAAATATAATGTTGAAAAGGATACAGAAAGAGACAGAAATATAATTCAGAAAGCCAATTCACCGAGAGGTTTGAGTGTTAAGAGTTTTATCAAAATTATGTAAGATAATCCCTGCAGCTACTGGTCAATGAAATGAACTACTACAATGATGATGACACCAATAAATCAACCCATTCCCAGCTAACAATTGTAGGGCACAATAACTCTTGCCATGGTAGTTGATCCCCATGAATAACAGAGCAACTTCAACTTTTGATACATATAGCAAGAAAAATTCCATGAATAACAGGCAAGCAATCTTGTATAAAGATATGTGTTGATTTATCAATAATAGAAAAAAAAAAAAGGCATCCCAGTGCATGAGGCTCCTACACTGTGGGTTTTGAGAAGGGTTGATTTATCAAAAATAAAAGCAGAAATTTCTGAGAGTGGTCCTTCAAGTTCTTACCGGTCCCCCTTAGCTGATAGTATGATGATGGCACGCGCAGTATTGGCTGCAGCTCTTTCAAACGATTTTGTTAGGCTAAGACTGCAACTGCAGAAGTGGATACTCAAAATGAAAGAAGTTTACGCAAATTGATTTAGCCCAAAAGATTGACAAAAGTGAGAAAATATAGATAGACAAGAGATGATAAATACAAAGAAAGTGAAGGTCAATTCCAAAATGAAATTAAATATAGATATAAAAGGATGCTGTTGGAAATAGATGCTTGACACAACTCCTTTAAGTTCAATGTTGTTCATCATCAAGAAATCAAGCTCTCAGTTGAGCTTTCCTCCAAAATTTTCAAATTTCTGTTATGTTGTTGAGGCCAGAAAAGTGCAGACGTCAAACCTTAGTTCTGAAGCGATGATCCTGTGTATCTTGTTTTTCCATGTAATCCTAGTTAGATTACAATTTAGCTATATTTTGGACTTGATATTGGCTCACTTAGCCTAGCTGAAAAGTAAGCTGTGTTTTCTGTCCGCTTAAGCAATCTCTTTAAGCAACCAACATTCAAACTAAGCATGCTCTCCATTGTAAGTTTCCTATATAGGGAAGCATTGATTATGAATGAAAGTGTGCAAGCAATTTCACCACTCTAAGAACATTTTGTGCTTCAAAATCATATCTCTTTACACATTTCAATATCACAAATGATCTCTCTATTTTCTTTTTTCTTTTCCTTCAAATGCTGTGCTGAAAACAGAAACTGATTGGGAAGAAAAAACTATTGAAGCAGTTGTGTATTTATTTAAATTACCATTCATCTATGCAGAATCAATCAAGATGTACACTCATTACATTGCATGCATTCAGTATATAAAATATCCAATGTTGACCATATGTAATCCATGGTATATGTTGAGAGCATCATCCAATCTAAATTTCATGCGGGCTATAGGTGAGACATGCTTGAAAAGAAGTTGTTTGATGCATGTATGCCTCCCCTGCTATTTTGACTCCCAAGCAGCAGTTGAACCCAACAAAAGAAAAAGGAACAAGTTTCCAGTTGACAGTGGCAAGTGAAAACCATGGGTAGCGCTATCAACTACCATTTCTAATGTAAGAATTACACATTTAAAGCAAGGAATGCTGCAAACAGTAGAATGGAATGCTAAATGCATGCACCTCTTGGTAAGGACATCAATATGGTTAAGGTCTTTGGCAATATTTTCTAATATCCTATCAATCTGCTTTCTTGGAATATCCGACATAACAAGAATTCTCTGCTTCCTACAAAAAACATATACAAGATTAATTGAAGGCACCAGTACACCAGTGAGTATTACTGACACAGAAATTCATCAGGCAGAATTACAATCAATTACCTAGCCGTAGCAGTACCTAAGCGGACAGCAAACTCATGATACTTATTCAACTGCTTTAGTATGAAAGCTAAATGACTGCTTACTCCACAAATAATTATATGATCTTTCTCATGAACTTGCATTTGTGCCCCTTCCCTCAGCCGTTGCATATTATTCTGTTCAAACAACAATCTTAACCAAGCAATCTAAATGAAATAAATTTTCACATGTATTTCACGTTCCAAGAGTTAACCCTGAACTCTTCTGTCATTGTGCTCAACAGCCGAGTGTAGAACAGTATGCCCCATATGGCAAGAACAAAGCCTATGACACGTTCAACACGTGTTCTTTGCTGCAATTCCAAATAGAGTGAGTTATGATTGTATATCTGCATTTATGATATCAATGGTAAAATTTAGGGGTAAAAGAATATAAACTTCAAAAGGCATGATTGCACCTTCAGATGAGTAGAAGATGAACATAGACAAGCCCAAGCTTCCCAGAAGCAGTCCTCCAGAGATTGTGTGCTATCCCTGTATCATCGAACAAAGAAAATAACAAATTACCAGAGAAAGAAGCACAACATTTGAGCAGAGAAAGAGTCAGCTAAAAGAAGCAAATAACTGTCTGTTCACCGCAACCATGACCGATATGCCTAAGAGATAACTAATGGAGAAGGATTGTAGTGAAAAAGTGTTAACATGAAAGACAAAGATTTATAGGGTATTCATGTTCATATCAAAGTATCAATATTTGATGTCTATATATATGTAAGGTATTCTTTTGAACTCCAGGTCATATTGTTAGAGGCCAAACCACAACTAAGGCAAGAAAACTCCTGCAAGTTTTTTTTTTTTTTCTTCAGTCTGGGCAAACTATAACATACCACCCTCTTAATGTTTCTACTGACAAGTTCTACTCCCAGCAAAAACTTCTCAGCTTTCTGGCATTTATTTTGAAACTAGTGGGCAAAAGAAGTTGGTTGCTTGATGAGAGGGAGCATAACATGCCAATCATACATGAAATTGAAAAGCAGCAAAATTGTGTATGCACCTAAGCTTGGCAGGTTGCCTAACAAAAGCAATTGGTAGGTTACCTAAGCTTGAAAAAAAGAAAACCACCAATTATAACGAATGAGATGCAAGCCACAAGGAGCACTGCAAAGATCCTGCAAAAGATACATATGTATGTATATAATCCATGAATCATAAAACACTGAAATTGATTAAAGACATTGATCAAGTATGCAAACAACAAGGAAAACAGAAAAGCCAAGAGGTGAATCAATGTGTCGGCAGGTTTTGAACTATTATATTCCTGGAAGGTGCATTATAGACCATGTTAGCAAAATAAGGGGAAACAATGACCTCTTTCTAGTCATAGTTAAAAAAAAAAAGAAGAAGAAGAAGAAGAAGAAAAAAACTAATTCAAAAAAAATAATGAAAGAAAAACCAAACAATAATAAAAGAGAGTTATTTTTGTACACCTTGCCAAAATGCAAGCAGGTATGTACTGATAATTACACGAACTTACTCTGCGGCAAAGACATAGTACCCAAAACATAAACTATCCTTTTCAAAACTTTCTGCAAGGTACTCATGTCAATGTCGCTAAAGATAGTTTTTGAACCTCAAAGATCTAACAGTGTACCCATTTACATTTACAAAGCCTAAAGTACTCATTCTTGATCTTGTCCTTCTTGGGGTCCTTGGGATATCCATCTCAGCCGCATAACAGCCACAACCATAAGGCAAAAGGACAAAATTGCAATGGAAGCTGTCAAGTCCTCCCCAAGAACAAAATATTAGCACTAAAATTCAGTGCATAGCAAGATTGAAGTTTTCTAAGGATAGGAATAGACATAACATATTCTTTTTTTACTGTATCTGCACACATTACAATCTCTCCCTGGTATCATATCATTTGATAGCAAAAGCAAAATAGAATGTATAGTGAATCAAAAACTCTCAAAATACCATGGAGTCAACAGAATGGCACATGAAAAGTGACACAACAGTTGACAAAAAAATAAAGAGACTGAAAAATCAGAAAGAAGAAAACCATTACTTACGTTGCGACATTTCTTTCAAGTTGGATATTGAACAAATAGAGTAAGCGTGCTAACATCCACCTGAATTCTTGAAACGAAGGCAAGGAAACGTCTAACTGGAGAGGCGTGGGCTTATTTGAGGAATTTGATATACAAGCGAAAGGTGAAGTACAGATCAATGTGGGAAGCAACTCCCGGATGACCCATGTCAATGTATTTACAAACTGTAACTGTGTTAATCTGAATATGCAATACCATGAAATGGATCCAATAATGAGTTTTGCATGACAATCCTGCACATATAATGAATTGAATTAATGTATTTGTGCAAAAAAATAGTTCAATATAGCAATTCAATACATTTACTTATTTGCAAGGAAGCTAAACAGCATGCTTGTATATAAACTTGGATATATATATATATAACAGCCATATCAATGCAATGTAGAATGATGGCAGCAAAAAGAAAATCTATTATCAATTTTCTTTCCTTTTTCCCCTTAGGAGTGCCATTCAATGGAAAAGAAAGCATGCATCTATCCCAGTTCTTTATTCAAGTTAACCAAAGCAACACTGACCTGAGGGTTGTCATTTTGTCTCATTGAAAGGAACCTGGTATTTAAACAATTTGATACATCAGCACACGTGGCAGAATCCAACTTAGCTTGTCTTCCCAGAGAGAGGGCTTCCCGATTTCCTGGAAAAAATATTTCACAATTCATGTGAACTGTGCATTGTAAGTATGGTAAAAGCTTCAGGAAGGTAAGGCCAAAGGTTGATGCTCACGACACAAGATTACAAGAAAAGGGAGAAAATCAACTCCATCTTGGAGATGGGGTGTTGGGAGGGGGATGATGAATTGATCCACATTTCCAGTGGAAGCTCAATTAGGGAAAAACAGATGTGGAGATCAAAATGACGGAACTTGTCAAGTGATGAGGTTCCATTATTGAAGACAGTTTCAGGAATTATAGGAGAGTTTTAACTTGAAAGTAACATCTAGAAAGGGCAACAGTGCCCACCGTGTTGCATGATTATGTAACGGAGGATAGCATGAGGCTTGTGTATTCTTCCAGATAAATTAATGCAAGGATCATCCAATTCATCAGATCACAACAGTAACATGAACATTGCATCTTCCCACACATAACCTCACCAAAAGCAGCTTCAAACTTTTTAGCTAACGTAAATTCCTTCCATCTTACCTCTGCTGCGCACTCTCAAATTAAGCCCTCGTAAAGCAGAATACTTGATCCACCAAAAGTGGAAAGGAAACGATTTCTGTGTCAGTGCAGAATTCTTTAAAAACAAGCACCTGCAATGAATTCATCGCGAGTTAATAACAAGCTACTATGTGTTAATGGCAAAACTTCACTCCAGTGCCCAGAACTCATTCCTATAAGTGCAAAAATATACTTCTTACAAACGCGGTATCGAAGAAGAGACAACTTGGAATTTTATAAATGAGACCATGCCAAAGTCACAGAGCTAATTGAAAAGCAATGGCTGATACAGCTTAAGCCCCCAATCTTAAATGTCATATTTGCTCATTAATCCATAAATAAATTGAATTAACAAATTACCCTCCTAATTTCTAGCCTCCAATAAGCCTCAGTATATTTATTGCAGGGTCTCAGCCTCCACGTTTGTTTACAGTGCTTTTATTCTGAGTGTTTCGGCGTGGGTTGGTGGATAGGTGTGTGTATATCCACTTAGGAGCAATAGGCTCAACAATACAAAAAGTGGGATGTTAATCAAACAACACAAAAAAGCAAAAATAAAACAAATAAACAGAGCAGAAAACACTAAATATGAGAAAGATGGGATATATGTAAAGACCCTTTTATTGAAGAACAGGAAGGAGGAGGAGGAGGAGGAGAAAGAGTAAGTCGGGGAACTGAATGAGGTAAAATCCATGGCTGAGAGCACTGAAACTGAGTGGGAAGCATTTCTAACTCTCTCTCTCTCTCTCTCCCTCCCTACTTCCCCGTGAGTGTGTGTGTGTGAGTGACTTTTAAAGTTTGAACCTTTAAAGTCTGAAGAAAGCACTCAAGAGGCGGCCCAGAGAGAGAGAGAGCGAGAGAGGGGGGGCACGAAAATGGCAGAAAGGGTCTGATCTTTCCTGGGTTGACTGGTTGGCGCTGTCATTGTTTTTTATGTGAAGAATATAATAACAATGGAACAGACAAAATGTGGAATGCGTCACCCTGACCCGCCCTGAAACGAAGGGCGATTTCGCCACGAGTGGAAGGTAGACCACAGCTATGCCAAATGCCGAAAGTACTGTAAGGCCAGCTGAACAAGCTCTCGTGTGTGGATCGTGACTGCTTCCTGAATAGGATAAAAAATAATTTTTATTTTTTTCAATATAATTTTAAATTTTTCGTTATTTTAATTTAATTTTGAATATTATTAACTATTTTTTTAATGTAATTCAATTAAAAATAAAAAAATAAATTAAATATTTTATTTTTTTAAGTAAAAATTAATAAATATATAAAAATATGTTGGAAATGCGAATTAATAATATATTTTATATATTAATAATTAAATATAATTTTTTGTTCTCAAAATAATTACATTAAAAATAATTAATAATATTTAAAATTAAATTAAAAATAAAAAATTATTTTTTAGTTTATCTCGCTGCCTAATGTTAATCATCCCCCATTTCTTGCCACAACGGCCAAGTAATTACAACTTTCTTTCGATTAAAACAATCAGTTACATAATAAAAATAATTTTTCTATTTTGATAAATTTTATATTTTTTAAAATTTAAAAATTTTAAATTTTTATCTTCCTTTTTTGTCAGCCATAGATAATTTATCCTTAACTCAAGTCGAAAAGACGATAAATTCATCTATGATGAATTGTCTTAGTCGTACTGTCAAAAAGACAAAAATGTTATGGACCATAACCCCGTCCCCAAATATATAAAAAAAAAGAAAAAGAGATTGAAATCATCGACGCTTATTTTTTAAAAAAATAAAAAAAAAATCATATAGAACAAATATCGAGCGTCCCAAAACATACTTGTATCGATTAATGTTACAAAAGTAATTATCATAACGCGGGGTGCAAGAATTTCAAGACATTTTGAACAGCCCAAGTGATCTGACTACATTCGTTGTTAGAAAATAGAGTAAGACACGAGCACTCTTAGTAGACTTACTTGTAATGTTATATATTACAATTAGGATTATAGTGTAAAGCATTGTTTTTTAAACATAAGAGCGAAACCTTTATTAATTTTTGATTATTAACCGGTCAGACACATTTTGCCGTTGTAACGTACCATAATAACATAATTACCATATTTTTTTTTGGCTGGAGAGAAACAAAGAAGAAACTACTAATTCTGCGTATGACCACACTACAATAAATAACAACAATCACTGCTAAAATCATTGGTGTCTATGGCGTTATTTAATAAAAGCCAAACTAGCCTCTAATGATATAACGAATTGAGCGTTGAACTAATCAACTTTTTATGCGAATATATGCGAATGAATAATAATACTATGTGCATACCCAACATGTTGCATGACAATTACTCAAATCCTTAGTTTCAAGTATAAATTATTAAGTAATGATCTTAATTCTTGTAAATAAAAAATAAAAATAATAAATAAATAAAAAAAAACAATCTAGGAGACCTAACGATGCCACCTCTTTAGTCTTGGGCGTGACTGTGTGTGGTACGAAATTAAATTTGAACTATGTTACATTCCATTTCCATAATAAGATCACAAAATATCGATTTTAACTTCAACGATTAGTTTAGTTGGCTAATTGAAAGAGTGCGAATCTCTTGAATGATGAGATGGTTCGTTATAGAAATCAAATCCCAACGTGGATTGACAAACTTTGACCGAAATCAATAAATAAACTAAGTTAGTTGTACGAAGTTGTTCACAATATCAAAAATGAAAATCGAGTTATATTCCCTATCAATTTATCTATTTTTTTAAGATTGGTGTCTTCATTTTTTTTTTTAATTTATTTTTTAGGGAGAGATGAAACCATCCCAGGAAACCACTAATCTAATCGTGTGTCTTGTATTTTTAATATAATTTTTGAGACATTTTTATTTGAATCTTTTAATTTCATCGGCCCATCAGCACGTGAAGAACACCTTGGACGGACTTTTCCAACACTGTCAAGTCAAGGTTTTGAAATTTAAAAACAAAAAAAAAAAAAACAAAAAGAAGAAAATTGAGTAAGAAAAAAAACAAAAATGCCCATGTGATCCCTCTTCCGATAATCAGAGTACGTGGTGGACCTGGCTTCGTTTGGCCTAGCCAATCAACGAACTGGGGGTTACTGTCCTTCCCCCGATGAGATTCACCAATGGCGGCACCCTGCCTTTCTCCGAGGTAAACTGGATGTCGGCCCTACCTTATTTTCGACAAATTCCAAGCCTGGATTTTTCATAATTGAAAATCTCAATCTCATTCTCGAGTCTTATTCAACGTTAATTAAAAGAGAACAAAAAATTAAAAAAAAAAAATCCAAGGTATTTTCCAATTGTTTTTGGGAGTCTCAATGGACCACCCGTATTTTCCAATCGTTGGGTTCCAGATTCATGTACTCCGTGCTTGTGGCCTGCGGGAAAACCCATGGTGTCTCGAAATCGTCAACGAGTCTTGACCGTGTTTTTAACATAAAAATTATGAAATAACGATGTGTCGTCGCTGTCAATAACCTCTCCATAAAAAATATAAGAAGCATTTCAACTTCTTCCGAGGGGTTTATCAATTAATGAACCCATCTTCGCGATCTTGCCATGTATTTGCTAACGTCATCTCCGAGCTGGTCTCAAATTTAATGGAGTTATTATTTTATCTAAGATCTTCTCACTGATATTTCAGGGCCAATAGTCCATGGTCCAGTATCCAAAAATTGAAAAAAAACAAAAAAGAAAAGAAATCAAGCAATTTTAACTCATCTGGCTCGTACTGGAGGTGCCGATAACCTACCTTCGGAGATGTCAGAGAACAAATCATCACTCTTGCACAAAGCATAGACTATGTCCACCTTGCTAGTTGTCGCACGGCAAATTTTTCAAATAAAAAAAAACCAAGGGACTAACACTAGGCCACTTTGCAGGATCTTTCTGCAAGCAGGCAATGGCCACATATATTGCATTAAGTGCCTCCTCCATTGCGCACGACTCGTCCAAGACAAGTACTTCATCCATCGAAGCCTTGACCTTATTTACCTTCGTTTCTTCCTTTCCTTCCAATACTACTTTGGTCCACAAGCCAAAGTCTTTCCCTCCCTCTTCATCAATGGCTTCTTTGTCAGTAACAAGCTCGAGTAAGACCACCCCGAATGAGAAAACATCCAATTTCGTGGATGCCACCACCCCGTTGGCTATGTACTCGAGTGCAACGTAACCTCGCGTGCCGTAAATGTGCTTGGTAATGGCATTGAAGCCCGATTTTACTAGTCGAAAGCAGGCAATTTTGGCTCTCATTTTGGTTTCCAGAAAAAATGTTGCTGCTTTCGATGTCTTTGTGCATAACTTTTGGTCTAGTGTGTTCGTGGATGTATTGCAGGCCATTTGCAACGTCAATGGCAATGCGTAGCCTTGTTTCTCAGTCTAGTTTTGCAGTCTTGTTCCTGTTAGAGTGCAATTCTTCATATACCACTATTAGATAAACTATAAAATATCTTAATAATAACAAGGCCTAAATAAATTTAAAGAGATAAAATTTTAAATGTTGAAATAATAGATTTAGTTTTAATATTATTATTATTAGAATTCAATAATTTCTTATACCACTGTTAAAATGTAATATTTTTGATAATATAAATATTAAATTTGGGTTAATATTACATATTAATAAGAAAAAAATATAAATAATATAATATATAAAATTATATTTATTAAGTATATAATAAATTAAAATACTCAAGTATTTATATAATAAAAAAATATATACTCTTAATTTAATATAAAAATTATAATAATTTTAATTTTATTTAAATAGTAATTTTTAATTTAGGATAAATCTGGATTAACTTCAGTCCTCATGTAGCTATGAATGCAGAGAGCCGTTCTCCATGTACTCGAACACCAGATAGCAAATTCCATCCTCAGGGTCTACGCAAAAGCCTTCTAGCTGCACTAAGCTGCCATGGTTTACCTTCGGCAGAGAAAATATATTGTGAATTTTCGTCAATTAAGACCCAAAGTAAGCAATTCCCTCTTGAATAAAGTCATGATTACTGCAACACAAGGAAAAACATCAGCAGAGTTACAAACCTTGAAACTTGCTTAAATATTGTTTTTACTCAAGATATCAATTAGCAAGCCTGGATTTTTGTTGACAAATTAATCTACAGCTATTAATTTGGGTTATGCTAAGTGGCTAAAAATCATCCTTTTACTTGTTTTAAGAAGTTTTCGTGAGTTCTGCAAAATAAGACAATCCAAAGAAAGGAAAACGGTATAGCTAGGCAGAGGATACCCCAATTTACAAAATATACGAAACAGACGAGTTACAATAACTAAGCATCAATTTATTACATTTATTATTTCTGTTCCAATTGAAGTATATCCTGATTTACTCGAAGGTTTCATCAGTTTGCCCCACTCTCATGTTTTTTATTTCCAGTTACATCCCCTGACAAAATGGAATTAGGATTATGTTCTCGCCCTGTACAGCTGGAGATCAAGCAAACAAAAACGGCCATGGAGTATGACTGCGTATATGAAAATCTTTTACCTTTTGCAGGATACTTAGCTCCTCACTGGTGGTCCATTTCATCATCTTAATGGCAAAGACTTCCGAGTTAATCGACCCTTTATACACAGAACCTTGAATTAAGCAATTGTTACTGAATCCCTCTGTGGCTTCTATCAGTTCTTCAATTCTAAGGACCCTATACTTGTCCAATCATTTCGAAACATTTGCCAACACATTCACCTTCAAATCCTTCAACCCAAAATCTTCCCCGTGGCATTGCAACCCTTGCTTCACATCCTTCTTCATTTCCCTCCTCCAGTAAGTCCAAGCCCCAGTTGCCAAGACCAACAAAAGCCCAACAATTCCAAACCCAGCTTCCATTCTGCTAACCAAGCCTTTCCTCTTAGTCCCCCCATAATGCTCTGGCAAATTAGGACTTTTTCAATGGCATGAATATGGTCTCAAAATTCCATATCTTATCTCCATTGACGTCTACAATAGACTGAGTTTCAACTTCAAACTTTGAAGCAACCAATGATAAACTATCAGAAGGCCGAAGCACATAAGATACCAAAAATTTCACCTGATTTTCCAACCGTATTTTATTAGGACACTTGCAGAATATCGGAAAGATCACTTTGTGGTAAACCCTGAGATTGGTGGGGACAAGTGTGGGATTAAGAGCTTCGACAGACTGGTAATGTGAGAGGTCTTGGAACTCACCCGTTGAGACGTAGTAGAGAGTGTCTTCATGCTTGATTGTGCAAGTGATACTTACATAAGATATGCTAAATGTGGCTTTGATGGTGTTGCAAGAACATGATAAAGGGATCAAAAGCGATTGGTTGGGGATGAGTGGTGCGGCTGGAGAAGAAATGCCACTTGATTTTGATATTGTATAGGGGATTACTGAGAAAATATCACCGATGAGATTCAGATCATGGAGACCAGGATCCATGACACTGTAAAAGGCATATGCTTGAAATGGAATGGCATACTGACTGACAACACAGGTGTTTCCGTGGCCGATAGGTCTGGCTTGCAAATGGTGCAGAAAAAGGTCTTGACAGAGAAAGAAGAGGAGAGAGAGACAAAATGGGGTTTGGTTGTTTCCATTTCTTTGGCATTGGTGCCGCAGTTCTTTTCTCCTTTCTTTTTACAAATGCCTTTCTTCGTTCATGGATCGATATTCTGGTGGTTCAATCTCAAGAACATGGAGGTGCAAGTGGAAACTCAAGATGCATACTTATGTTGTCATTTCTCTCATCCATGGCTGTGGATCTTGTGGATCGCCTTACTACGTTATTCTTTCATCATGATTCTTGGATCGACATGTCTCCAGCCCTGGTTTCCTAAGCTATCTCTTTTAAATTCTTTTCTTTGTTCTTACCTTCAGTCTTAAAACAGAAAGGAGAAAAATCCACGGAATGGATTGTTTGGACGTTGAATTTGTAAGTTGAAACGAACAAAAGGAAACACTAGGCTTGAAGGTAGCAAATAGAGAGATGACCACAAAAACATTGCATCTCAGTGGGAAAATAAGCTTGAGGTAGGCCTAAATTACGTTCCTTCTGGGGATTATCTTCTAATTATATGTACTTTGGCTACCTCACACATGACCATAAAAACATTGCATCTCAGTCTAGGCGAATCACATAACTGGGCGATGGCCATTGGAAGTTATGGGAAGACTTTGACTTTACTATCAAAGCCTAGGTCTACTATTATGCGAAGCTGGTTTAGCAGGTGATGATTGGCCTTCAAGCTGGCACGTTAAATTATAGATGTTATTTTTTCCTGTGTCTCCATAACCAACAAGCATCCGACCGCAAACGATTAACTGATCAAACCGACAGAAGGGGGCCTATAGTATTTCAACGGAGAGAGCCCCTGGTTGTTCTTCCGGTAGACCCATAACATTAAGGCATCTTCTCTCCTCTTTGGTTAAAATAAGGAAGGTGCACAGAGGACCTCACACTCAAATGCTATTACGGACAAAATGGCATCTTGTGGTTTTGCTTACAAATAACACAAACAGCGTAACAAAGATTTTAGCATAAGCTCTTACATGTTGTATATAGTAATAGATTGATGTATCCTAATTGGTAGCAGAGAGGAACCAACCCAACTCAACTGCATGCTAGAGATTCTCATGCCCTTCGAAGGCATAGAAAATGACATTGATGAACATAAACAATAAGGGGGTCGATAATCCATCTTCGGAGATGCCGTCACTCTTACCCAAAGCATAAACAATAACCACCACGTTACGCCGCTTCAAAGGATCTCTATGCAAGCAAGGAATGACCACGCCACCCATTACAATCATTACACTTAAATTGGGCATTAGTCGTCCAAAACAAGCCCACTCTCCATCCATGTTTTCAATTTTCCCACCTTCGTCTCTTCCTTTCCCTCCAGCATCCCATTAGCATTGGCCACAAAACTTAATCCTCTTCATCAATTGCATCTTTAGCTGACATAAGCTCAAGCAAAACCAACCCAAATGAGAAAACATCCATTTTGGTGGTCACCATTCCGTTGCACAAGTAATCGCGCAATTCTAAGGACTTCAATTTTGTGATCAGAAAGAAGACTTGGCTTCATTTTTAATCAATGATTTTTTTCACACTCACATACTACCGGAAAACATCAATCAATAGGATCAAGAGAACTAGAACAAAAGGACATCTAACCGTGCATATCTACACATTTGAACTCCTCACTATGGACATATATAAGTTAACAGTGGCCAATGAATTGTCCCTCTTGCAACTACCAATTTCTCCGTATGTATAAACATGGAAATTAAAGAGGGCATCCGCAGAAAACAATTAACACAGAGACATCCAATTTGGGGTAAGACCAAAAAAAAAGGCAACACCTTTCATTTCTTGGGTGCAAAACACTATATTACAGTAAAGAAGAGATTATAAATTTGTTAGGTCGTCCCTCTTTATAGTGAAATCCCATAGCTCCCCATATTTCTCATTAAACTCCCATATACTCATGGTGTTATAGTCGTTGATTAGTTTGTCCCGAGCTCCTCTCTCCATGTTGTATATCTGGGGCTCAAAGTTGTGGGGTTGATCCGGCTTATCCAGCTCGATTATGGTATATATGGTTGCAAATATTGCTGCTCCAATGTACAAGTACTCCCCCTATACAAAATGAAGATGACAAAATATTCAGGGTCATGGTGAGAAGTGAAGCATTCACTCTCTTTCATGAGCTCTGATTTTAACGATAAGTTACGCAAAACTGTATCTTTGATCTTACAGGAACATTGAAGTACATCCCGGCAGCAATTGCCGGAAGGAAGGTCCATGCAATAAACCCTGCAAATTAATACAAAATAAATAAATGAAGCCCAAGAAAAAGAAGGAAAAGAAAAAAAAAGAAGAAAAGAAAAAGGACAAACATTAACAGCAATAATTTGGGTTTATAAGTTATCAAAATATTAAGAAAGTAATACTTCATACCCTGAAAGCCAGTAGGGGCTCCCACTGCTTCAAAATCTGCTGCAATTAATTCCCAGAATGTTCCTGAGATAAAAGTTATACCATGAATATGCACTCCATCAAACAATAATATTAGATTAATTGGTCTTCGTTTCTTTGTTCTCCCCCCCCCCTTTTTAATTTTGAGAGTCGGATAGTATGACAGTCCACTTTTACACACACCACATGAAGTTCACTTATTCATTCCAGTCAAAAGCAAATCATCAACCTTGAGCCCGAGCCGGACCGCCGGTTCCACGAGTCGATTTTGCCAAAAGAACAGAAGTGTGAATCACTCAACCAACTCTTCGGACTTATAACTTGGTCTATTGAATGCTACCATAAAGTAGAAAAAATAGCACAAAAGCCCACTCAACATTACGGTCAACGATGTCCCAGATCCTACGGTTGTTCTAGTAAACAATTCCGCAAGTTGCCAACAAGAGAGTAAAGAGGCTTAAGAGCATCGGGCAAAAGATCCAATGAACATTAATTGAGGGATTATTATGAAGCTTACAATACATGAAGTATTAATGCCAGGGCCTGCAATAAAACCAAAAATATGATCAATTAGAATTACTCGGATCCTCCTCGCCTTCGAAGTAAGTGTGATGCCCGTCATATTTTCCATACTCAAAGTCTTCCTGATTCCAATCATCAGCCCAAAAAGGAGAGAAGATGAATAAAAATACAAATAAAAATAAAAACAATTATAGCAACGTACCATTCCAATATATATATATATATATATATATATAAACACACGCAAATGGGGTCCCCTTAAAAAGTGTATTTTGCATTATTTAGTAGAAAATGAGGAAGAAACGTACAGGGTCGATGCCAGGGGTGGCCCAACGGTCAATGGGATCTTCATTGAGGTCAGGTTCAATTTCTGTCAATCCAGCATTTGGTCTTGTTCTTGACCAATTTCTGCCACAAGACCTCGAATTCTCGTGAGCTTCGAAATAAACAGAGCTCCTGCTACTCGTAAGTGGAACTATGTCCTTTTTTTCCAAGTTTCTTGAGCCGAATTTCGACCATGGGTTCGTGCAGAGAACAGTTAGAGTAGCAGCAGCAGCCATTTCTGTTTCTTTTTCTTTTCTGTTAATTGCCAGCCTCTGTTTTCGTTTGGTTTCATAAGGCAGGATAGTGTGTTAGTTAAACAGCCCGTTGAGAAATTTTAGGTGAATGTTCGGTTACACGGCAACACGTGTCCGGTAAGAGTCGGACCTATTGACGTTAATGCCAATGTGGCGTCTTTCTGCTGGGCTTTGGTGATTGTTTAGCCCAGTGGCTGGAACTTTCAAGATTGAACGATGGAGAGCACCTTCCTTATCCAAGTTGATGGCACGTGTCAAATATAAAAATTCGTGGGGATGCTGGAAATGTTTTTGTTGTCTTTCAAAAGTTAAAATTTTCCATGATACCTCTTTTTTTTTTTTTTTTTTAAATCTCTATTTCATCACAATATTATCCCTAATGATATAAGAGATCAAAAAAGAATTTCCCCTTGTTTAATGCAATTTGTGAGTTATAACAAGATATTTATTACAATTGAAATTTTTTTAACCTTTATCAATTATATTATGTAAAATATTTAAAAATATTGCAAAATCATCTCTGTATCTCAATCTGTAAAGTATTTTTCTTCTAAAATTATTTTTCACATAAAAAAGTTGGAAAGATTCAAAAGTAAGTATTGAAAAATTTTAAATTTAAATTTTCAAAAAATTAATTAAATTAACTTAATATTATATATGAGAAAAAAATAAGAATTTTAAATAAAATTTAATTAAAATAAGAAAAATATAAATTTAAGATGATACTTTTATTATATTAAAAAATCTGAATAATTTCATTAAGTGTTTTAATAGAAATTTTAAAAAATAATAATAATAAATTGGTTCTGACTTAACTTAAAAATTGAGACTTCAATTCTCGAAGAGACTCAAATGCTCTTTGAGTTTCCAGGGGCAATCCATAGTTACTATTCGTTATGCGAAGAAGCCTCTCAATATGATCAGGTCTCCGGGCCAAAGCTCTGAAGAAGGGCTGTTAACCACCATGTCGTTTTTAATTACAGTGTTTTTCATAGACAGTCCCGCTGTCTAAATCCTGATGCCGTCGCAGGGAAACGAGGCTAAAGAAACTGAGTTTTGAGGAAAACAATGTTTTTGAGGTTTCAGTTTGACGCTGCGTGCTGTCTCCCCATTCTCAGTTCCAACAAGGCCCCGCCACACGTCGTTTTTGACACGGCAGTGTCAGTGTCTCCTCCTGAGAATGTTGCTTCAGTTTCCACCGTCAATGGACCTGCAAAAAGCTTCAACAAGGTAGTTTACAAACAGGGCTACGAGAGAACTGCTGCTGGCGGCGACAAAGACCCAGATGGGAAACGTGGAAATCAGGCGTGGGAGAGGGCCATATGTGAATATAAGAAGAGTTCTGGAGCGAAATTGAAAGTGGTAGAAGGCAAGGGCTCTGTTAAGACAGCGCAGACCAAATGTTCGACAAAATGCGTAGCATATGGAGGTTCTATTCCGTCAATCTTGCGAGCTCTCGATACGATTGAGGACTTGGACGAGGCGTTGCGGCCATGGGAGGATACTCTTAGCAACAAAGAGAGGAGCATTATTTTGAAGGAGCAATCGAGCTGGGAGAGGGCTATGGAGATTTTTGAGTGGTTTAAGGGTAAGGGCTGTTACGAGTTGAATGTAATTCATTATAATATTATGTTTAGGATTCTTGGGAAAGCGCACAAATGGAGCTATGTTGAGGGTTTCTGGCATGAAATGAATGCCAGAGGAATTTCACCTACTAATTCAACGTATGGTACTTTAATTGATGTTTATAGCAAAGGTGGCCTTAAAGAAGAGGCACTTGGTTGGCTTCAGAGGATGAATGAGCAAGGAATGGAGCCTGATGAGGTGACAATGGGTATTGTTGTCCAAATGTACAAAAAAGCAGCAGAATTTCAGAAAGCTGACGAGTTTTTCAAGAGGTGGTCATTGGGTGAATCTTTAAAGCATGGAGGAGCCAACAAAGCAAGTGCTAGAAAAGAGAATGATCTTCAAGTGAATGTCTCCTTGAGCTCATACACGTACAATAACTTAATAGACACGTATGGGAAAGCAGGGCAACTTAAAGAAGCATCCAAGACTTTTGCACGGATGCTTAGAGGAGGAATTGTTCCAACCACAGTGACATTCAATACAATGATTCACATATGTGGTAACCATGGCCAGCTTGACGAAGTGGCTTCTCTTATACAAAAGATGGAGGAGCTTCGATGCCCACCCGATACCAGGACATATAATATTCTTATTTCTGTTTATGCTAAGCATGATGATATAAACCTGGCAAAGGGCTACTTTAAAAGGATGAAGGAAGCTCGGCTAGAGCCTGACCTCGTGAGTTATCGCACCCTGTTGTATGCATTCTCAATAAGGCATATGGTTGTGCAAGCTGAAGAACTTGTCTCTGAAATGGATTCAAAGGGTCTTGAGATTGATGAATACACCCAGTCAGCTTTGACCAGAATGTATATTGAATCTGGGATGCTTGAAAAGTCATGGCTATGGTTCAGAAGGTTTCACATTGCGGGCAATATGAGCTCTGAGTGTTATTCAGCCAACATCGATGCGTATTGTGAGCGTGGGTATGCTTTAGAAGCTGAGAAAGCATTTACCTGCTGCCTGGAGATGAAGAAGTTGAGTGTCCTTGTGTTCAATGTGATGATCAAGGCATATGGGTTAGGACAGAATTATGATAAGGCATGTCAATTGTTTGATAGCATGGAAACTCATGGTGTAGTTCCAGACAAATGTTCCTATAGTTCCCTGATACAGGTTTTGTCTAGTGCTGACTTGCCAGACAGAGCAAAACCCTATCTGAGGAAGATGCAAGAGGTGGGACTGGTTAGTGACTGTGTCCCATATTGTGCCGTAATATCAAGCTTTGTGAAGTTAGGCAAGTTGAAAATGGCAGAGAGAGTTTACCAGGAGATGATTTGCTCTGATGTGAAGCCAGATGTCATACTTTTTGGTGTTCTGATAAATGGTTTTGCTGAGGCTGGAAGTGTTAAAAAGGCTACCGGCTATGTTGATGCAATGAAAAGGGCAGGTTTGCCTGGGAATAGTGTAATTTGCAACTCCTTGATCAAGCTTTATACCAAAGTTGGCTACTTGAAAGAGGCAGAAGAGATGTACAGACTCCTTCTATCTTCAGATGAAGGCCCAGATGTATATTCTTCAAATTGCATGTTAGACCTCTACACCGAGCGATCTATGATCAAACAAGCAGAAGATATTTTTGGAAACTTGAAGAGAAAGGGGCAAGCAAATGAGTTTACTTTTGCAATGATTATGCGCATGTACAAAAGAGTTGGCATGTTAGAGGAAGCCATTCATATTGCAAAACAGATGAGGGAACTGGGACTGTTGACCTATTTATTGAGCTATAATAATCTGCTCGGGTTGTACGCATTAGATGGCAGATTCAAAGATGCAGTTGAAACTTTCAGGGAAATGGTGGAAACTGCCATTGAACCTGATGACTGTACGTTCAAGTCTCTAGGAATTGTTTTACTGAAATGTGGGATATCAAAGCAGGCCATTAGCAAGCTAGAAGCAACAAGAAAGAAGGATGTTCACAGGGGCTTGGAGGCATGGTTGTTGGCTCTCTCTTCTGTGCTTGATGTAGGCTACGACGATGAAGTATAAAAATCTTGTAAGAGCATGTCTGTGGATTATAACCATTTTCTTTAATGTAGACGAATGAGGTCACATAAACACTGCAATTGATACACAATTTGGTAAAGTGAGGAAAGCAAGTGTATATGTATTGTGCAAACATCCTTGCAGTGCAATCTTCAGAAAGTTTGAATCAGTCATATTCTGTCAACTTTGGATAACATATTCGGCAGTCTCAAACAGATGGAATCCTAATTGCTTCAAGTCGGTTTCAGGGGATCAAATAGCTTGCAATTTTAACGAATCTCCTTGGAGAGAAGCAAGCATTTGTTCCTTTAAACCGAATATAGCTTACATCACCTGGGCTCCAACTTTTTGGATGGACTGATGAAGACCCAAATGCAACCATATCGCCTCACGAACCGGAGCTCTGGGAAGAGTTACATGCACCTCAGGAACTTTTTCCAGCACAGAAATCGAATTTGGAGTCCCATCAAACCAGCTACAACTTAGTTGCCTGTCATATGGTTGTCTATCAAATGAGGTGACAGATGCTTTCTGTGGAATTTGCTGAAGTATCACCAACGATGAAAGCCTTAACAGGTTTCTGAAAGCTTTAATAAAAATGAACTATTATTACGTCTACAAGCATAGATGAGGAAAGGTTACACAAATACCACTAAATGCTACAATGTGAGATCAAAACAAAAGTCATTTCCATATACAAAAAACAGACCAGCCCAGGTTCACCCTATGCAATTCGCCAAAAGCATTAACCAGGGCCTAGTTCCTCTCCATAGAGCATATTTTTATTCTCTCTCTCTCTCTCTAAAACATCATCATTGTGCCATTGAAACACAACATCTTCAAGTCCATCCTTCAGCTCACACCAGTGAACCTCCTCGGACTCCAATCCACCGCCACCCTCCACCGCCCTCACCTCCACAAGAAAAAACTTTCTGCAATTTCCAACACCTCAAAGACAAAAACCACGCTCCCTTTCCCCAACCCAATAGTCCCAATGCCCTTTCCTTCAAGAACATTATACCCAAATCTTCCTCCAACTTCTTTCACTCTCCCCCTGATTCTCTCCAATGTCTCCTTCGACGTGAATCTCTTCTCTCTCTTATTTGCAGCTTCGAAAAGTCCCGATAAATCCAACCCGGAAGACAAGGATATTATATCGAATGCGTTGACAGGCGAAACTGATCCTTCCTGTTTACAAGAGTTCACATGGTCCAACTCTAATAAACCGCTTCGATTTGGTAATTCAATGTCTTTCCTGAACCAAGAATGTCTCGTTAGCGATTCTATGCTCATTCTTCGTGTGGGGTTCGGGTCAAGAAGCTGGTTTATAATTGATTTGGCCGGCCTTGAGATCCAAGAAGGCATTTGATACTCCCTCTTGTAAACTCTTCTATAGATAGTAGCGATATTGCTGTCATCGAAAGGCAAAGCAGCTGATAATAGGAAGAAGAGGATGACCCCACAAGACCACGCGTCGGCTTTGGCACCGTCGTATCCGCCGTCGCGCCTCGTCATCACCTCCGGCGCCGAGAAACCCGGGGTTCCACAAGCCGTGTGAAGCATGCCGCCGTCTGTTTTTCCCTCGGCCAAGGCCGACAGCCCGAAATCCGATACTTTCAAGACACCCTTTTCGTCCAGGAGAAGATTCTGAGGCTTAACGTCGCGGTGAGCAATGCCGTTCTGGTGGCAGAAGTGGAGGGCGGAGACGAGCTGTTGGAAATATCGGCGGGCGGAGGATTCTTTAAGCTTTCCGCGCTGGACAACCTTAGAAAAGAGGTCGCCGCCGGAGGCGAGTTGCATGATGAGGTAGATTTTGGTCTTGGTGGCCATGACTTCGTGGATTTTAAGGACGTTCGGGTGGTGCTGGAGGCGGCGCATGGTGGAGATCTCACAAATTATCTTAGGTTCCATGGCCGCTTCAGTTCGTGTCTTGTCAATAACCTTAACCGCCACGAGCTTGTCCTTGGCAGCGTCATTCGTGAGATCGCGTCCAACGTAGACCTTGGCAAAGCTGCCGCGGCCCAGTAGCTGGCCCAGTTCGTATTTGTTGAGAAGGGTGTTGGTGGTGGGGGCGGAGGCGACTCTTCGTAGGGGGAGTGGTGGTGCTCGGGGTGGTTCCATGTCCGCCGTAAGAGCTGCGGTGTTGGAGGATGGACGAGGAAAGCGTTAATCAGTGAAATTCCACCCACCAGACAGACTCCCACGTGGTGGGGTTTTTGGGGCTTTATAATCACTTTGGGTCGGACCTCTTTTTTTGTGTGTTTCCCAAAACGCCCCTCAGCTTTCCGCTGCCTCCCTATTTGTTTTCTATTTCCTTGGTGCCTGCCTGGCTTGGGAGAGCCGAACTTGTTTTTAACGGCTGTCCAACGGGTGTCTACAGAACGGGGTTTTAATTTTAATTTTAATTTCCCATCTATGGCGGTGGAGTATTCTCTCCAACTCATTTTGCTTGTGACAAAAAAAAAATAATAATAATAATAAAGAATCTTACAAGTATATTTAACACTTAAAAATCAATTTAGTGTATGCCAAAGCTTATAAATTATTTTGTTATTTTAAGGGTGTAATATATTTTCGTTGGGCATATGATGTTGAGAAAAAATTATTTTGTATACAAAATATGTCTTATAACTACATGTGCCGCAGTAAGTTTCACATGAAGTAGTGTGTCCGATTCATATATTTAATGTACTTTGATTTGATTTGATTTGAATGATTGCATGTGATATATTTTGTTTGTAATAACGTTGTCTTATTGTGAAAACCTCATACTTCCATAGTCTATATAAATTTCATGATTTTGAGGATTTAGTATTTAAAACAATTCGTAACTGCTTGGAAAGTTTACTTCTTCTCCTAAAATTGACAAGAAAAAAGCTTAAGGTGGTCAAAATAAGTTAATAGAGAGATATCCAATATTTCTTTTTTAAGCGTGACTACGTGGCCATGAATTTGGCGTATCGCGAGGATTGGATGACGTAATAAATTTGGTGTAGAAGTTTTTCTTAAGAAAATTAATATATGTAATAAAAATTTAGTATATTTAATGGGGAATTTAGTATGTTAAAAGAAAAATTTTTTTATTTAAAAAAAAAAAAAAATTGCAGCCTCCTGCATCTATATGAGAGAGTCACTTGCCTTTATTGACTGGCATATGCGAAGCATCTAATCGGAATCCTCACCGAATCAACCGGCCATCACTTTCACAAACGGCTTTTCCTTAATCGTGATAAACCCAATCACAGTGCAACTCGTTTTTTATTTAGTGGAATTGGCGGCAAGAGAAGCCTACAGGCATCTTCCAAGAAACCCAACTTTCAGAATTTTCCAAGAAAAATTCATGGTTGCAATTGCTTGTTGCTCGCTTGCCTTCGGAGCTCTTTCCTTGCATACGATCAAAAATTCACGAGCATTGACCCCAGAGGATATTTTTGGTACTTCGGATCGCCGAACCGGCGGACCAACAGTCGGTTGGTCCGAGTAGCGTGCGTGACCTAAGAGGCAGTTCCTTGTCATTGCGTTTGGCAGTCGCGTCACTGCTGGATCTAATTGACGGTCCCGGGGCCTTCCACGGCTCGACGTGGGCCCCACTTGGAGAGTTAAAAAAAAAAAAAAACTAAAAAAGAAAAGACAAGACAGGAAAAGCCTCCGGCGAGCAAGAAACAAAGTCTCTCTCCCTAGCGCACCTCATTATTCTTTTTTGTATTATTAGCTTGCATAAGTTGCCAAGTTGCTCTTATCATTAAACGGGAAGTGGTCATTTTTGAAAAGATACTGATAAAGTCTTTTTTCGGTTTTTTTTTTCACTGAAGAGGTCCCCCGTCAATTCCCTGACATGGGATATTATAATATAGTATGTGTAGGATAAGTTTCAATGACTCCGGATCACGTTTGCTTGAAGAGGAAGAGATGGAACCCTCGAAAGAGGGGGGGGGGAGGGACGTTGGATTAAGATGGGATATGAGACTCCAATTTTCACTTTTCTCCCCCTTGTTATGTTCTTCCAAGCCAATGCTTTAGAAGAGATCCGACTGATCGGACGGACAAATAGAACAAGACAAGGTTCGAGTTTTGTCATGAAATTGGACCGTGTCAAAACCCCAGAACCACATATATTGTGATGTTGACCTTCAATGGCGCCTCCACTGTTAATAATTATAGAAAAGCTGGTTGGCATTGTCTCAGAAAAACGCACACTTCAAAAAAAAAACGAAAATGTTAGGGAGACGGAAACCATGCCGATTAGTATCTAGTCCATTTGTTACCTACTCAAAATGGCTTAATAATAGAGCGAGTACTGTGGACGACTCCCGCGATGCCCCATTATTAAAAAAAGTAGACCGTAGAGGATAAGTGTATTTCCTTGTCCTCTAACAAAATAAGTGTCTCCGTTGGGTTTAGGCTTGCCAAACATGCATGATCACAACAGTCACCAAACGAGTTGTCATTTTGATTATTGGATCCAAACAAAGCATTGGTTCTTTTCACTAGTGCTCTCAACTGGCCGGATTTTTCGATTAGGGAAAATTTTAGATGGATTTAAAAATACTAATTTTAAATAAATATAATTAATTTTTATATCATATAAAAATATTTTATATATAATATAAAATTTAATTTTATCTATTCAAATTCACCACTTTTGAATTTATTTGGTAGAAATTTCAATACATTGTAAATTCAATAATCACAGTTATTTGGTGTTTTGGTTAAACTTTACAATATTGTTTCAAATGTGAAAATATCTCATTTAAATAGTACAATACGATAGTAAGCATCGAGTTGAAATTCTGTGGCGAAAGTTTCAACCCTAAATTCTTTGAGTTTGAATTCTTGGTATGGATATGAGAATAATTTAAACAAAAGGAATATTTGTATTTTTCAGTTGCAAATTTTAATGGACACCAACAATTATTATTCAATACTGATAATGATCAAATATTACTGTTGTCTGTATCATGGTAAGAGGGAAAGGCCACTGAGAGCTTTGTGGAGACAAAACGAACGCAACAATAATATCTGGATTTTTTTTTTAATTTTTTATGATTGTGAACAAACGATAATATCTACTTATTACAAAAAAAAAAATCAAAAATAAAAAAATCTTAAGTTGGCTCTCTTGACATGGAAATGATGATGATATTGAATCATTGCTCTATCATTTTATCTTGATGAATTTAAAATGTATAATTAAATTTTGAATCACTTATTTAGAATTTGACTCAATAACAAGCAATCATTGAGGCCATAGAATTCTCACGATTTTGAGATTCAATTAACAAAAACTAAAGTTGATGAGCTTTAATTTATAAAATCCATTAAAAAAAAACCAACCCAACAATAATGTTTATGGCAAAAAATTTTAAAAAAAAAAAAGAAAAGAAAAGAAAGAAGAAAACAACCCAACAATGCTCGCAGTCGGTGCCCCCAGCACAATATGCGGGTCAAGGTCTCCTTCGGTTACGAGTTCATTTAATTGCGTTGTACTCGATGCCGTGGCACACAAGTACTTTCTGCAATTTAATACAGAAATCTGGTCCAAAAAAAGAAAAGAAGAAAGTGTAAACATAAATAAGGATGGTCTTGGGAGTTCGAACATGGTCCACAAAATCATGAGAGAGATGCCGTAGCAGCCCTACAACTTTCTGCCGCGATCAACGCACCAGTTTGGTTGGAAACCTACGCCAAAAAATTCTCCTCCTCACTTCAAAATCATGTGTTTCTATCAGCTTTTGTAGCTTAAAGATATATATATATATATATATTTATTATTTTTATTTTTTTTTTGAATTACTTGCGACTTTAATACTAGTAATCTAATTTTAAAATATTTGCCGGCATGAGGGAGGATAGGCACTTTCATAAAATATAGAAGACTGCATCCTTTTCGGCCCATAATGCAGCTACAGTTTAATGGGGCTGGGCTCGTATCCAAACCTCTTATTTCGACTGGTCTGCGAGCATATTTTATGCGAGGAGGGGAGCTTTTTATTTTCTTCCCGTCACTTTCCGGGAAAAATTTTATTCAACCCAATTTTCTTTTCTTTCCCAGAATGCATCAAAATTTTGCCAACCGACTCGTTCGCGTCTGCCATTCAAGATATCTCCGATAACCGACTCGTCGGATAAACCTTTTTTTTTTTTAATTTTGGAAAAAAAAAGCGTGGGGTGGGGGGGGGTGGATTTTCAATCCAATCAGGGGAATTTTTGAAGACCCTTCGATCCAATTTAGGTTTCCGTCAGATAGCTCGGGGAGAAAATTTGGGGGTGGGAAAATGTCGTCGCTGGGGTCAGGCAAGGGAATCTTGGAGATCGCCAAGTTCGGTGTGTATGTGAGCGTTCCAATCATTCTCATGTACACTTTCGCCAACAATACCAAGAATCTCCAGAAATTCATGGGAAATGTACACCCTGCTCCTCTCCCTCTCGCTCTCGCTCGCTATTATGTTTTATAATTTTTATTCTCGGGGGGGGGGGGAGGGCGGGAGTCGCTGGTGGGCGAAAAGTGGTTGAAAGTCGGAATCTTTGCGGGTTGGGTTTGTGGGGCTCTCTATCTGTTTAATTCTCGGATCATAAAAATTCCCTTTATATGTATATATAAAGAATTCTGGATTTATTTGATTGGGAAAGTTGCTTTGCGTGTTGGATTGGCTGCCGAAGAATAGCCCCCGGTTGCTTGTTGTAATAGAGTTCCGTAGTCATTGCACCTCGTTTCTTGCTTGCTTCGCCTCGGTGGCGTTAGGTCATTGAGTTCACACTTTACACCATATTTCCTGTCTAGCTTACTTTGTCATTGATATGTAGTCGCCGGTGAATCCTGGGCCAATCTAGCCACTTGTGAGTACCGCTCGTTGATTGAACTCCTGTTAACCTAGCTGGCAATTGACTTGGCAAAACTATTTAAGACGATCTCTGTGAGCTGAAGTCAGTGTAGAAGGGGACAAAAAAAAAAAAAAAACACCTTTAGTTGCTTGAGGGGGTATTCTGTGAAAAGAGCTGTGTTGTTTTTATTGTCTAAATTTTTTTGTAAATTCCGTATGCACCATCTAGGCATCGTTATGTTATTTTCATGTGATTCTCCCCTATTGTCGCATAAGCAGTGTTAGCATTTTTACTGGTGAAGGTGGTTAGATTATAGAATGTATGGTAGAGAATGGTTTGAGCAGGGACTGGTAACTGGTAAGGAAAAGCAATTCTGCTGGAGTATCTGGATGGAGCCGAGTGTTGAATTCTGTTCACCAATTAACTGGCGAGGAAAGGCACAACCAAAAAGTTTCATCTTTTTAGAGAAGGATTATGACAATGATAGGCCAAACTGTGTTACTTGGTGCTGCACATGCAGTGGTTTTATGAGCACATCTGCTTGTGAAAACCATTCATTATAGAGAATAAGTGATTGTTTCTTTCTTGGCTCTCATTGTTACCCGCTTAACAAATCATGCTTGATAGTCTGTATCATTCCTGCTAAGCCAATATCCATGATGATTTACTGATTTTTTAATAAAATATGAATGAGAAATTTGTCTGCTGTAGATATATCAAGTCAAGTGGCTGAATTCCTGCCTTTAGCTCCCTAGTTGGTTGCTAGGTACTACTGTTATCAATGGTCAATTGTTGTCTATTGTTCTTGAAACTTAAATTTGGACATGTATCATACATGAGTCGTGTAAAATCTTGGACGAGTATCTACACATGAACTGAATTCTTTTGGTTTAAAGAATCTCTTTCTAGCTGCTCTGGAACAATTAGGAAATTTTGTAGAAGAAATCAAAGGTTCGCACCATGAATCCTCTTGAAAGAGGGTGCCTTCTGGAATGTGGACATAGGCAGTGCATAGTTGTCGTCAACTTGTGTTGTAAGGTGTTGGGTTAATTCCTGCTACGAGCGCAACCCTTGTGTTTAGTTGCCACCATTGAGTTTAGGAGCCTTGAGCAAACTGTCAGTGATAAGCCGAAGGAAGGTGAGGATGAAGTAAAGTCATTGTGCCCTAGATGGCACATGTGCTACAATGGCCGGGACAAAGGGTTGTGATCGCATGAAAGTGAGCTAACTCTAAAACCCATCCTCAGTTTGGATTGTGGGCTGCAACTTACCGGCATGAAGCCAGAATCTCTAGTAATTGCCAGTCAGCCATGTGGCTCTGAAAAACAGTCTTTGTTGACCTTTGCAAGAGGGTGAGAGCGATGCCAGTTAGTGAGATAACCTCTTCTATGCAGCTGACACATTTTTATACATTTTAATCATCTTGCTAGTCAGTTGGCATCAAGATGGAGCAAAATGTGTTTATGTAATGGTATCTGGTGTTGTGTCCAGATTTTGCTTATTAGTGTTTTCTGCTGCTAGTCTTTTTTCTTTTTTGCACTGTCCTCTGGAATGTTGTCTTAATTTTATGATATTTTGGGATGGATGTCTCTTATATTTAAATGAACTTTTAGATTCTTTGTTTGGTCTGCTGACTGATATTCTCTTGTTTTTCTTTTTGGCATGAAGCGCTCATACGTAGTATATCCCCCAGAAGGACCAAGGCCACCGTCGCCGGAGGAACTCAGAGAAATGGCACGACAATTAGCTCGGGAGAGGAAGAATGCTTGATCCTGGTGGTGACTGACAGTTGCGGCAGTTCACCTGTGGTTTTACTGCCTCACACCATCAGTTCCAGTTGATACCATGTATAATATACTGCTGTAAACTCTCTGGATCTTATCTCAATAAATGAATAATCTTTCTTGGTTGGAGAATGTTTCGGCTGTTTCTATTGTCCCTAGTCATTTTCACCTACGCCACCCCTGGGGGTTTTTATTCTACCGTTAAAAAGTCCCCCTGCATTGGTACTTATGTGGATATAATCATGTAAAGAAATGCCATTTTGCAACGTTGGCTGAGGCAAAAAACCTACTTGCCTGAGGCTGTGTTGAGGGTGTCGCCAAACCCTTGCATGGCAGAGGCGAGGAAGGTAGCTGAGACCGCAATGTTCAGTGTCACGGATGAGCTATTGGCCAAAACTTGGTCAAAGCTAAGGATATTGGCATTGTAATTGTGAATTGCAGTTTGTTCTGTCCGACCCCATCTTTATGTACCATGGTGGTGAATCATTAGAAGCTTAGAGGCAACATATCGAGCTATAATCTTGGTGGCATGGGTTGCAGTGCTGGGCTCATTTCCATTGACCTTGCCAAACAGCTCGTGCAGGTATGTGAGTTGCGCAGGGTTCCTTTCGCTCGCAAATCATTAACTGTAACAACTAAATAGTAGAAAATATAACGCGGAAGTTTGCTTTTATTGGATACAAATAGTGAGAACCGTCCGGTCAGACTATCTATTATGAGGACTCACTCTATTATATCTACATTTCACTCAAAATACAAATTTTCAAACAGCAATCACTCAGATTACCCGTGTAAGATACAAACCTAAGGTGCATAATGATTCATCGGGTGGGGTTGCTCAACAAAATTTTTTTTTTTTAAAAAAAAAAAGATTTATCAGGTGGGAAAACAGAATCTTGGCTGTGAGGCACAACCTCCTTTTGCGTCTCGCTGGTAATTATTATTGATGCTAACTAGTAATCTTACCTTCCACTGTCAAGATTCTGTAGAAAGGGGAAAGGGTCTTCTTACATGGTAAAATGATCAAGTCAGAGGATGATTAAAGTGACATCGGCATTATTTACATTAAAAAATTATTATGTTTTATTTTTAAATTTTTCATAAAAAAATTAATAAATATACGATTAAAACATTTTTAATGAATTTGGTTTGAACTATAAATGATAATTCGATTCCCACATCTTGCAAGTAACTCGGATCGGACGGGGATGGGCACGCATAGTCAGTCCAGCTCTGGTGAGTGGGTGTCTATCATGTCTCATTAATACTCCTGATCATTGAGTAAATATTTCGGTTTTATTTAACGTCACATCACATGCACACCTAGAATAAAACGAAGTGACTCAAGTAAGCACGTGAAGTGAGTAAGAGGAGCAGGCAGGCTGGAGGTATCAAATAATTTAAATTTGACTTAAAAAATATTATAATTTTTTAAAATTAGGTATTTAAAAAATAAAATAAATTTATTATTTAATATCTTTTATAATTTTATTTATTTATACAGAAAAAAAAATATCAAATACAGATTATTTTATTTTTATATATTATACAAATATATATATATATATTAATATTAAGTTTTTTTATTTTATATAATTATTTATTTTTAATTTTTTATATTTATATTTTTTAAAATTTTTATCCACATATATGCATATATACTATATACAAAAATGTATATTTCATACATAAATGTATATTATATACATAACAATAAGAAGAAATAATAAAAATAATGTGTATATGTAAATAATAATAATAATAATAATAATAATGATAATATATAATTTTATCTATATAATGTGTAAAAATAATATTATAATTTACATATTCTAATGTATAATAAAATAAAAAATTATAAAAAGATGAAAAGGTTAATTTTTTTAAAAAAATTGTATATAATCGATTCAAACTAAGTAATTCAATTTAAACATAATATAACTTGCAAATAATTTAAAATTAAAATGACATAATTTGAATTAGTCTCCTCTCCTCTTAAAACAACAGCAATGTGTTAACAATTGCTAATAAAACCAAAGAAAATTGGAAACCGTAGGGCTATTTGTCGGCAGTGACGAACCATGGGACTTCCAATTGTGCATTTCTATCTTGCTTTCCACGTTAAAACCAGAACACAGCAGACAGCTCCTGATCATCTCCGTGTTAAATCTGTACGAATCCTGGGAGACAGTCCACGTTCGTAGAGGTGGCTTTGCAGCTGTGGCGTCCTCAACCCCCACCCACCTCATTCAGCTGCAGAGGCGCTGCATTTATAAATGGCCCACTTTAACTGCTATTACTGTGCCTAGCCAACAATACCATGTCGGCACTAAAATCATTTTAGGGCGAGTCGGTGCAGGACGCGCGGTAGGAAGTAGTAGGTCGTTTTTGAAATTTGAGCCGGAGGATTAATGAGATCGAATTAACTGTGGCACGACAGTTGACGTAGCAGAGAAAAAGGACATGGGGGGAGAGGACGCGGCTCGCCTGTGCCGTCCACCCGGGGGGAGGGTACTAACCCTCGCCCCGTCCCTCCAACCTCCCTTCTTTTAGAATGGCTTGATCACTTCTTCTACAGACCAAAACAGGTTCAAAGGGACATGGCCTGGTCATTTCTTCTGCAGACCAAAAAATAAAAATGGACATGGGGGAACTGTTCTGAACCTTGCGTTGAGCTCACGAAAACTATGCATGTTTTGCTGATAGAAGCAATGGTACTGTACAAGATCTGCATTTCGGTTCGGTAAACCATCTGGCGCCCGCAGGCGAGTTCGTTCCATTCACATGGCCTTCTGGTGGAGATAATTTGTTGTTACGTTCCATCTAGTACGGGGGTTTCAGGAGGAAACGTTTATGAGATGTTACGAATTTGGTGAAAAGTTAATCATCTTTTCAGAAATTTACGAACGTTAATTCTCTCTGTTTTTTAATACAATTCAAAGAAAAATTTTCAAATAGCAAATTATTTAAAATTTTAAATCTAAATTATTAAATTTTAGTGATTTCCTTATTATTAAAGAGTATTATAAATTAATTTTAAATCTCTTCGTTTTCAATTTTAGAAATTTTTTTACATGATGTGTTTAAGATTTTACTCTTGGAATACTCTTACAATGACCAAATTGGATTGATAAACAAAAGATATTTCTCTTTATGAAATAGGCTAACTTTTCTAAGTTAAATTTAAGTCTTTTAGATGAAAAATATATTTACTCATCAACTAAGCCAATTCTTAGACAGTATTACTTTTTTTGCACTTTGTTACGGCACCCAAAAGCATATAGCCATTGGTATTAATTAAACTTTTTTAAGTGAATAATAAGAGATTGAGAATTTAAGTATTTTCTGTGTCGTTTATATGGCTCTATTCAAGAAAGCACCCTAAACTTCACGCGCAGTAAGAGTTTCCCTTGACTTCATATAGTGATGGTAAACATAATGTCTCTCCTTAGGATTATGATGTAGCCTACTTAACTGTTATGTTGATGGAAAAAAAAAAAAACAAAAGAAAATTCAGTTCAAATGAATCCCAGAAGAAAGGTCAACGTAAAACCAATATTTGTAATTTAGGATTGTTTAGTTCATGGTTAAAAAATGAGAATTGGAATAGGAATTGCAATAGGTAGAATCGGAAACAGGCCAGCTAATTTTCATCACATCTAATAAAAAAAAGAAAATAAATTGTATTGACTGAAATACAGCTAAACCCATTACTCTAGTGTGACCCGTTTGCCAAGATATATAACTAAATTGATAACTCAAAGATAATGACTGAAGTAGGACCAAAAAGGAAAAAAAAAAAAAAGATAATGATAAAGTGTACTATAAATTAGGTGCCATTGTTCAAGCTATATATATAGAAACCTTACTTCAAGATCGCAACAGCAATCAGGTCACCACCAGGGAGGGAAACACTGATAAGTTCATAAAAAGGGCCTAGGAATTTCAAAAGCCAATGTCCATCGCCGTTTATCTAATGCTTATCCTGCTATTGGGCATTGTTTCTGCGCACCTTTTACTGCTTGACGTCGAAAATTTCGAGAACATATCAATCCATCTTTGGTTCCGTTGTGCATTGTTTGTGTTATGGTTAGGTTTTATCATATCTCTAATTAACACTTACTTGATAGATCGGCCAAGAAAAGTTTACTTGGTGGACTTTGCATGTTACAAGCCTGAACCGGCTCAGAAGGTCACCAGGGGGCTTTTCATGCACCTGTCAGCGAAATCCGGGCGGTTCACGGAACAAAGTTTGTCATTTCAAAAGAAAATCTTGGAGAGATCAGGCTATGGTGAGATGACATATGCCTCGAAAGGGTTGATGCAGACGCCCCCAATCATTTCTTTGCCAGCGTGTAGGCAGGAGACAGAGCTGGTCATGTTTGGAGCAATTGATGAGCTACTGGCTAAAACTGAGGTGAAGACTGGAGATATAAGGATACTTGTTGTCAATTGCAGCTTGTTCAATCCAGTCCCATCTCTCTCAGCCACGATTGTGAACCATTACAGGCTTAGAGACGACATTCTGAGTTACAATCTTGGGGGCATGGGCTGCAGTGCTGGACTTATTTCCATAGACTTCGTTAGACGCCTTTTACAGGTTTGTTAGTTCTGTCTATTTGTTAAGAATTCTAGATTTTTTTCTTTTCGATTTATTTTTTGTGCATTGCCAGTTAAATGAATAAGAAATTGAAAACTGAGTGGGATTTGATCCCATTAACAAAGTCGAGTAGCTTTTGCCACAGAAACCACCTAATATATACGTATGTTCTCAACAAAAAAAAAAAAAAAAAATCTCACTTGTCGTGGACAGTTTTTCTATCAATAAAATTTCATACGATATTCTAATAAATGAGTTATTGAGACAGGTTCACCGCAACTCTTATGTCCTGGTAGTTAGCACCGAAAACATCACAACGAACTGGTATTTTGGTAGTGATCGATCCATGCTTGTCACCAATTGCCTATTTCGCTCGGGAGGAGCAGCCATCCTCCTGTCCAACCGATCTTGCGACCGTCGACGCTCCAAGTATCAACTTGTCCACACATTACGTATTAATAAAGGTGCAGACGATAGATGCTACAACTGCGTCAAGCAACAAGAAGACGAGACACAAAATGTTGGCGTATCCCTGTCCAAAGACCTCACGGCTGTAGCCGGAGGAGCCCTTAAAGCAAACATCACCACCCTCGGGCCACTCGTTCTTCCAATGTCGGAGCAACTTCTATATCTTTTAAACTTCATAACAAAAAGGGTTTTCAAAATAAAAGCAGAAACCTATGTTCCTGATTTTAAGCTGGCTTTTGAGCACTTCTGCCTACACGCAGGAGGAAGAGGAGTGTTAGATGAGCTGGAGAAAAACCTGAAGCTCACCGAATGGCACATGGAGCCTTCCAGAATGACTCTTTATAGGTTTGGGAATACTTCTAGTAGTTCTCTTTGGTATGAATTGGCTTATTCTGAGGCCAAGGGAAGGATCAAGAAGGGTCACAGGATATGGCAAATAGGGTTTGGTTCCGGATTCAAGTGCAACAGTGCAGTGTGGCGAGCTACACGGACAATAAATCCTGCCGAAGAGATGAACCTTTGGACAGATGAGATTGGTGAATTTCCTGTTCATGTTCCTAAGACGCATCCCATAGTGTACTAAACATCCCATATGCAACAAAAGCTGATATGAATGAGCCCCCATACAAGAAACGAAGGAGGAAAAAATACGCTTATAGTTTATGTTTAGCTTCCTAAAAAATAACGAGGGACAGAATGGTACTAGTTTCCTTTTAGGTCAACAAACCACTAGAACTTGTATTTTCAAGCATATGTAAGAAAGGTATTTGCTGCCAAAAACTACAATTTTTTTTTTTTTAATTTTTACTTTATTCAAAGAAACCGCAGAAATAGAATAGCCTGAGAGCAACAGTTATAAGAGTTGAAAGCGCTTGTAGCTAGTTTCGAGAAAATTAACAGATAAAAAATGGTATTAAGTAATCTTTGGATACCATATTGATCATTAAAATAAAAATGGGGGTAACGCTACACATTTTAGTACTCTTACTACCATTACTAACTGATGTGTGAACCAAATTTATTTTCTTACGCCCGTCAAATTGCATGAGTGAGCTTTTGATACGAGAGGTAGCATTTGACAACGTATGCTATGTTGAGAAATGCTAGGATATGAGGCTCTCCATCGTTTTTACTCTTGAAAAATCTACGCTCACAAGAAGAGCGAACTATATGAAACTACAAGCATTATCTACCGAGATGTACCAGCAAAAACAATGAGAGGTGAATTTTTGTACAGGTACCGGTTGAGAATCCTACCATTTTTATGTGCCACAAATTACGTAATTGGAATCTAACATGACAGCAGGAACCATCAGTGATCCCTATCATAAGAAATAAGAAATATCATCTGTGCATATTGATCCCATTGCAAAAAGATTGTGTGCAGACACACAGCACAATGACACAGATTCAAGTAAAAAAAGAAACATGTTTTCAATAGAAAACCAGACAAATAAGTAAGAGAATAATGGCTTCAGCTTTTGACCGACTCACCTAATTAGCATTTAGAAAAGTTGCAAGACAACGTCCTAGCAGGTCAGGGCCAGTTAATGGTTTCTGGATGTGGTGTCTTCATCACTTTTAACAATCGATCAATTGCCCTGAAATTTTAAACCATCCTCTTGTTGTTCCATTCTGTTAGGCAACAACGAAGAATTTCGAATTCAGCAAATTTTATACGGAATTTAATTTCATAATTTCAGCTGTCGAAGGGGCGGCGACCTCTCTCGGCCGATTGGGCTGTGGCCCTGCTGGCTGAGCCACCGGACTTGCTTTCTGGTCCCTCTTCTGCATTACGTTCGTCTTGTCTTTCAATTGGATGTACGGACGGGCGGGCTAAGCTCAGGGACAAGGATGTTTTGAGCCCAAGGAGAGGCCCAAAGTTTTGAACAAAGGCCTAGTAACATACCCTTACATTTTAAGCAAGAATAGTATTGATTTAATGGAAGTTCAACGTCCCAATCTATCTGTTGAAGATTTATATTTAGGTTTGGTGGATAGATACACCCTCGTCGCCTTATTGGGTTTGGATCTCATCTTCCTTATTTCTACGGTGCCAAATGCCAAGCGAGCCGTTTTGGTATTGTCACTCCGAATCTAGGCATAGGAAAACACTTGGAAAGCCCAAAATTTCTAAGTTTCTATTTCCCTTCCCGTCAAATCTCTCTTTGGGGTTCATATCAATTAATTAACTATAGATGTAGCCACATTATTAATAAAGACCCCATTATTAGAAAAGTGGGGGTAAAAAAAAAAAATCTGAAAGAGTTTGTACCACTCTGGTCTGTGCCCACTGTTTGATCAACGCTCGCTTTGTCCAGATCAATGGTTGGACTGCAAGATATTAAGAGGCCCAGAATATGTTCCTACAATGATGGGCCTTCTTATTCTCAACAATACTACTGTTTTGCCAATAATTTTGAAAGCATTTTTTATATTAAGGAGTTGTGAATTATATAATAGATCGTTTCAATAGAATTAAAATTTAATATTTTTAAATGAAAATTTAAATTTTTAATTACTAAAATATTCCAAAAAACAAAGAACTTGGAAGCGTTATCAGTTGCGAAAAGCAAACCCTACCGGCTTTCGCTTAGGTACACATTCCTAAACTTGATTGCCATGGGGATGCATACTTTCATGCATGTTTTGATCATCAGTATTTTGGTGATATATAATGTGATTTTATCAGATGCTATGAATAACTTTCGTATAAGATAAACCCTCCCAAAAAAAAAAAAAAAACAATAAAAGCAATAAGGAAAAGTGAAGGGAAATTGTAGTGACTGTCTTATTCAATATACCACATGCAAAACCTATACACAGTGGTTGTGTTAACCATGGACCTAAAAGCCGAATGAATTACAATAAATCAAAGTTAGATCATAATATGATTCATAAAAATCTAAAATTTTAGAAAAATTTGCCGCATAAATTAAAATTTAAAAATATTCAAATGAATACACTGTTTATAATTTATATTTTATTAGTATATAATTTTATTATAAATTATATATTTCATTTTTTTTTTTAATATTATGTGTATAACACACACCAAGATTCTCGGTTTGATTAGACTAATCTTGAGGTTAGCTATTATAACTGCCCAACTTGGGAAATGACAATCATTAGCCAACAATCTGATATAAACAAGTCTCACAAAGGAGCCTGGAAAGGGGTGCCGGTTGACGAGATCAATTAATTATCCAACTAAAACAAAAAAAACAAAAGCGTAAGATTGTTCAATGCCATACCAAATATTGATACCGAATGAACCAGTGAGATCAATTATAGGTAATTATAACATACATACAGAAAATTATATTTATTGTTGGTCTTGGTGGGTAGCTGGGGTCAACCACCTCTTGGTTCCAAGAATGATAGTCCAAATCCTTTGAAACAAACTAATTCAAACCAATCCAACAGCTACAATTGAAACTGTTTCTTTAATGTTACCCACTTGATGTCACAATAATTCAACACCCAATTTGATACCATTGTCATTTTTTTAATAGTTGCTTGTGACTTTGTGAGCTATATTACCTAGCATACATCGGCCTTACGGTGTTTGTGCAATGAAGTGCTTTACAACTGTTTCAAGAGGCAGATTTTTCGTGCGTAACTTCATTGATTAAGTCTTCGTACAAAGGGATCAAATATGAAATTCCTTTATAAAAAACTCGAACTCTTATTTCTTTTGTTACAAAGTGCAGACTAAAGCGAATAAAAATAAAAGAAATAAAACATTTGGACTAGCAATCTGATCACATCGGGTGTTCAAGGCTCTTTGTGTTTTAGACCTGAGGGCAATGTAAGTACCAGAAGGTTAGGAAACCCATTCTTAAAAGGTTGCCATGTCGGAAACCCATTCTGTATGGATGGCACGGCTTCTCTTGCTTTGGCATATTCCAGTGGGATATTGAATATTCCTCAATCTTCACGGACTGCATTATATAAAAGTAAAATGCATTGTGATATATATATATTTTCGATAGTTATGTACGCTGGATAAACATGATGTAGTCAATTTTAATGACAAGAAAAGGATCGCTATTGATTGTGGGATACAAGTCATGGTAACCATCGTTTGTTTTCTCTTTTTCAGAAGTAAAAAGGAAGAGGTGGAGCAATCAAACATCAGGGGATCTCCAGGCTGAAATCTTTTTTTTTTGTTGTTGTTGTTATTATTATTATTCCTTTGGACAGATGATATTACCGCCAGCTATTAACAAATGTCAGTGTTAATCATCCTAGCTTGAAACATCAGAAGAATTAGCGCTTGTAATTTAATCTTAACCTTTTATTCACATTTTCTGTGTCACTAATTTTTGCTGCGGGTTTCTTGATTTTCTTTATAGTTCAATGCATCTTTATTTGCACAAAGTATCCAATGCCACACTGGAAAACTGCAAATTTCATTTATGTTGCCAGTATAGAAAATGAGTGGCCCTCTGCAATTTCTTCAGCTATATAGTAGCTGAAATCCAAGGCTAGTAAATGCAGCATCTCCACATTAATCTTTAGACAGAGGAAGATGATTTCGGTCCCATTCCTGATTAATAATTGCTGATGATCTTTTCCTATAAATAGTTATGGAGCCTGTCCTTACATGGAGTATTAATTTGGATTTTGGCATGTTTATAGATAGTTAATTGATTTCTACCGAGACACAATAACTAGCAAGCAAGCAATGGCATTGCTTCGCATTCGCTGAATCGGGGTATCAAAAGGCTGCCATTAGTGACTATTTGATGGAGAAGAGCAAGGACCCATTTGAGGGTAAAAAGTTCATTTACTGAGGGATTTAAGTTGATGTTCTTGACCCAATTACATCGAGAAGTCCATATGTGTGCTTGCCACTTGATGATGTGCGCTAGTTTTTTGTCTACCAAAATCAACCCCCGATACAACCATCACCATGATAGCATGATTTGTCTGGTTCAGAAAGAACCGTGCGTCTGGGAATTCATGCATTCGAGGGGATTAAAACAGAAACAGACGGGGGAAAACAAAGTTAGGAAAAAGGAAAAATTAAAAAGAAAAAAACAAAAAACAAAAAAACAAAAACCAAAAGAAAAGAAAGGTAAAGCAGAATGGGCCAAAACTGGACCACGCGGTCATCTGATAATAGTCCACATCATAACGGACAAACGCTTTGAATAAAGAATGGTGGATTGTAGGGAGACATGTTAAATCATGATTGGATGTTAGGCCAATGTGTCCAGACTTTTCGTGACGCTCTTGCACACTTGTGGATTGGCAGGGGCACATCCTCCTCCCACCTTAATAACCCGCTTGTGCCCAAAGTAAAAGCACATATCTGCGTACACCGTCAAAGAACATTCACTTTTTCCTAAGAGCAACGTTATTACTTTTTAGTTCTCCAAAAAATTAAAAAAAAAAAAAGTTACTACTAATTAAGCATATGGTGAGTCCCAAACAGACATAGAAATATATCAAAATCAAATTCAGCAAAGAAAGTTATCCAGAAATCAATATTCCCTGACGTGAAGGGGTAGCTGAACTACACCAACTCCGGTTGAGACTTGACAGAGTCGTCGCAAGATTTCAGCTTCATAACGAAAATAAAAAAAAAAAAGATCGGTTGTATTGGTGGATTGAGTGATCGAATAAGACACTTAAATCTCAGGACTAAAATGAATTGGTGGATTGAGTGATCGAAGAAGACACTTAAATCTCAGGACTAAAATACTTGTTTGCGTTGTTAAAAGTTAATGAAGAATTTTTGCATCGTATCGGGGCTCAACCTTTATATCTGCATTATTATTATTATTATTATTATTATTATTATTATTATTATTATTATTCTGTGATGGGTGGATAGAGGGTAAGACAGAATATTCATAAATTTTGTCAAGACAATTATGTTGTGGGTGAGTTACTTTATTTGTCAACGTGGGAATGGCCATTGCTTCCCTTTTTTTTTTTTTAAAAATAAAAAAGTATTGTAAAAATATTAATTATTATAATTATAAATTAAAATTAAAATCACTTATTAGGCATTTTCGTTTAATTATTATCATAGGACGAACTCACCGTCCTAATACTAAAAGTAGAAAGGCCAAGCGATGCTCTGCACGCGACAAGTTACAACTATATTAATGAACTTAAAATTCTTCTGTCACCTTAAAATTTTTTTCAGTCAAAGCAAACATTCGACTTTTTACTGAGAAAATGCATGAGTATAAAAATTTAAACTAAAATTATGTAAACTAAAATTATGTGAAAAAATATATTAATTTATCATCAAACTCTCGAATCGAGTGATTACATGTGTTTCTTTCCACTCGTTAATGCAGCCACAAGTAATAAAAAAACTATCCTCAACCTGGAACGGCCGTGCAAATCTAAAGCCTACCCATTATCCACTATCAATCGTTTGATTTCGTGAAGAATGGGCGAAGATCAGCGAATCAAATTTACATCCCACAAGCAATCCCCATACCAATCTGACGGAACAGAGAGAGAGAGAGAGAGAGTAGGTGGTGGGTTGCTTTCATAAAGATAAAGGTATTATTATTGTCAAAACTTTGGGCAAATTTGGTTTTATATTTTTTTTGCATAGGGGAAAAGGCCCCACCTCACCAGCGGTCCTATCCTCCAAACGCATAAGAAAAGGAAGGAACCTCACAAACCCCTCCTCTAAAAATGTAACCGACCTCACGCACTTCATCAATAGCATAATAGGGATATATGAATGTACAATTAATATGAAGTTCACATAGAGGATAGTGGAACAAAATGTACCCCACATCAATGATTGTGAGAAAATTTATGTTTTTTTTGTCTAAATAAAAGAAAACGGATAGCATAGATAAACATCCATCATGAAGAAATGGAAAAGGAGCGCTTCATTTTTCCTTATTAGCAGCAGTATTGGGGGACGGGGAACTTATGCAAGAGTTTCAGTGAACATGGGTTCCTAGGGGAGAATATATGTGCTGTAGTCTGCTAGGCTTGGTTTTCAATCACTGTGTCGTTTCTCTGCACTTCTTAGGACTTTGACCGTCTCTTGTAATCAAGACTCTTTAATATCCATCTTTCCAGTACGTTTGTTCAATGAGGCAGATACACCACGCAGTTCGTAGGCTGAGTAAGTGCATTTTTTTTGAAGGTTAATCCAGCCTAAACCGGCTTAAACTTTGTCTCACAATATTTGATTGACATATGGAGTGATTGCTAATGACGTTAATACAATTTTAAGATAATAAGCTTTTAAACAGAGAAGCCAAATTATGAACAAAATACAATTATTTCCTTGACAGAAATGAATGGGCTCCTGTACTACATACACCCCACCAAAATGTCTGAACCCTCAGAGAGTCATGGAAATTGACAAACACCCAATTATTTCCTTCACAAAAAAATGAATAAATAATAAACAATGGGTCCCCAGTGCGCCCATTGGTACCCCTGAGCCAGGAGTTTTAGTTGCATGAATTAGGCTACCTATTTGTTTTTCATAAGCATAAGCAACAGCGATGCATTGCTTCCGATTCCCACTGTTCAGATTCCTTCCCCTGTAAAATCCAAAGGGGATTTGAATTTGGTGCACTCCTTTGTAGGTGTGATGGACGCACACACGAACCCAAGCTCCCCAACAACCCAGAGGCTAGTTGATCCTCAAGGTAAAGAATGGTTTGTGGGTTCCATAGCTCTCTGGTCTAAGAGAAGCCATAGAACAAAACGGTCAAAACCGATCTCCTCCATTGGCCTCATTTTGGTAACTCTTATCCGTTGCACGTGTTGGGGCATCGTCCTGGTTTGCACCCTCCACGATTTCCACAGTCAAGGCTCACACATTTTGACACCATCCACAAAGAAAGAAAAGTTAAATAATTCGCCGGTGGCCGTGAAACTTACAAAAGAAGAAAGAAAAATCAATGGATTCACGGATAACGAGCCTAGTTTGTTGAACTAAGCAAAGAAGGGTTATAATTTTAATTGCCATTAGGACTTCCCAAAGAAAAACACAAAAACAGGTGAAAGAAAATCAAGCACACGAAAAAAAAAAAAGGAGAATATCACGCCATCCTAGTGAAGAACACTGAACCCCATCATCTCACGACGTTCGAGATGCCACGAGCCACTGTCGTCACCACCCAAACATCCCATCACTCCCCCTCCGCTTCAAAAACCCATATGCTACAAATTACTTGTATTAAAATATGAGAACAAATTGGCCTAAAAAGACGAGAAATTCAACAAAAAGGAAAATACTCCATCCTCCCCTGTTTTCCTTTTCAGAAACAGGGCTTTAAAAAACACAATCGCCGTGCGAGTCCGAATAAAATATGCACATCCGAAATTATAAGGATTTATCCCAATATAATAATAATAATTAAATATAAAAAAGGTTCAATTCCAGTGGACAAGAAACGTATCTGGAAACTAGCAGCCTCGGGGGGCCTCTTAAACATTTTGTCAGTTTAATAATTTTATGAACATTTTACTTGTCTTTGCTTGCCGTCTACTGCTGGGAGACGGCCCCCCAAAAGGATCGAAAATTCAAAAATAGTAAAAGAAAAACAAGAAGAGAGATTGTACCATTATCCGATCATATATTTCATTTTTTTTAATATTATATACTCATAATTTTTTATACCTCGATTAGAAAAAAAAAGGGAAAAAAAATCCAAAATTTTTTATGGTTTCTCTTTGAGCAGAGAAGCTAATCCGGTCACCATCTCGGGTCCCCTCTCAGTCCGCTTAGGTTTCAAAGCCGGTGGCTGCCATGTGACCGCCTCTGCCTCCGGATGGCCTGCATCCTCCCCGATATCTTTTGCCGGCGGCGATGGTGAAACAGTGTCCGCCGGTGCCTTTTCCTCGCCGAAAATCAGTTCGAGTTCTCCGCAGTCCTCGGTCTCCGTCACGGCCGGAGGAGTTTCGTCTTCCCTGCTTTCGGACTCGGCGGTTGAGACTGTGTCGCTCTGCCGGGTGTAGGGAGAGAGCCACTTGGCGCGCACGTACTCCGACTTCCTCCACGGACCGATGTGCATGCCTTTCTTCTTCAAGCTCTGCCTCGCCGCCTCTGTCACTATCGACACGATCTGGCTGAGCCGGTCTGGCTTCCCGACGAAGATGAAGGGCAGAGATTGCAAGATCGCCTTATAGGCCCCAGTCGACCGAGCGATTTCAAATTCCGATCGAAAATCCACATCAACCAACAGCCTTTCCCCTTCTATAATCACATCCACGTACTCGTATTTACCTGAGAGTCGAATAAATAAAATAAAATTACCCCTGTTTTCTTCATAAAATTTTCAAATTAAAAAACAGCCACTCACAGAGAGAGAAAGAGAGAGAGAGAGAGAGAGAGAGAGAGAGAGAGGTGGGGGTTTATGATTACCGGCAGGGAAAGAGAAGGCCTTATCCCCATTAGATTTGCAAATGGAGGAATCGTACCCGAGTGATGATAATCCAACGGCTACGATCTTCCTCAAATCTCCTTTGCCCTTGTGATTCTTGTTCTTCTCGACGATCATCGCCGTATCGGCTAAAAGATTTCTCTCGGCGACAGTCGGACAAGAAATCAGACTCTGTTGGAACCAAACGCACGCATTTCTCTTAGGATCGTTTCGTTTTGTCTCTTGAGCTTCGTATGTTTTAAATGGAAGTTTTTTTTTTTCTCTTTTTTAAAGTGACTGGAGTATTTTTACCTTGAGAACATCGCAGGCGTCGAAGCCGGATGAAGAGTTGCCTGTGGATTCACCAAAACCGCCGCCACCGAACACGTCGAACTCGTCGTCGGAGCTGTCATTGCTGCTGCCGTTGAAGCAGTTGCACCGGTGGCGGCCGCGGAGAGATTGCTGCTTCTCGTTGCTGTCTTCGAGGTAATTCTGCACCATTTTGGCCAGACAAACCGAGCTCGGCTCAAAGTCAGCCACCGGCGCCATAGCTCCTGCGCTGTCCTTGGTCCCATACTGTGCTTCAGCAACAATCGGCTTGTCCACCGATGAAATCCTCAACTGCCGGTCAAACAGCCTTTTAAGGCGCGATTTTAACACCGGTTTCGCCGGCTCCGCCCGAGCTGGAACCGGGACCCACGTCTGGTAGTCAACATCTACTATCGGTTGTATTTTCATAGTCGAAGGCATAAGTGCGTCTACTGGGAAACTATAAACCAGAAAGAAAAGCGAAAGGCCAAAGGCTCTGGTCAAAACTCTGAATTTACAGACTCACACAGTGACTCATCCATCACTCAGTCCGATCCTAATTCTTGCTAGTACATTCTACAAAAATGCTTTGGCTGAAAAACCCAATTCGCTCAAATTTACCATCAGCCTCCTCCTCAAAAGTCTCAAAAATGGAGCCATCAAACGGGATGGCCACAAGACAAACTAAAAAGCGAAAAAGAAAAACAAGCAGACTGCCAAAATATTGGTATAAGCAAAATCAGCTATCTACCCCCGAGAATCGACAAACTTGGAGAGTATGCAAAACAGAAAAGACGAAGGTTTTCAGCTCAGGATTTTTTCCTGGAAGACGCGGCGGAGAGGATGATCGGAAACACAGGCATTGCGTGTGGAAACGGAAGAAGTGTCGCCGGAATATTCATTTATCCGGTCACCGCCGGCGGAAGTAAACGGAGAGTAAGAGGAGATGAAAAGGCTTTTCCTTTTTTTACTTTTTTCCCTGTGTGTGAGGCTTGCTGCTTCTTGTTTGAAAGAGAGAGAGAGAGAGAGAGAGAGAGGAGCTGTGCAGATAATAGATTGAGGGGGCTCTGAGGCCGTTTTATAGGAGGAAGTGTGATCCGAGCGTTGCTGACTGGGAGTCGAAAATGTCACGTGGAGTCCGACGTGGCAAGTTTTATCCTCCCCTTCCAATTCCCGTGCTGTTACAGTAGCAACCGTTACGCCCCCTTAGCTTTTTCTGTCCCCGGTGATCGAACGCCGCGTGGGGGTGTATCGGCACTTGTGTGCCGTACGATTATCTTCGTATTCTTAAATGACTAAAATACCCTCACGCTTCATTGTTCTTGACGAGGAGACAACGCGGACTGGACAAAACGGTGACATTTTGAGGGCGAAACGTGGGAGTGAACAAGCGTGAGTGCGCGGAGTCTTTTGTGGAGAGGCGATCGCCTAACATTTTGCGCCACGTAGCATGCTGGTCGACGTTTCCGTTACTTTCTCCATCCCTCCGCGTCTGGTTACCGCTACTAGCTAGATAATTTTTTATTTTTTTATTTTTTTTTATTTTTTCTTATACCGTAAATTGCTTTTCACGAAACTAAGTTAATTAGAAGATACCCCGTCATTAAACTGGTGGTCTAGGTGGGATCAACATGCCGGAGACTAATAAATTTAGATAAAGATAATATTCTTTTTTATGTGGTGATCTTCGCTAAATTATTGATTAGATGATGTGGACAATTAAATTATGTGCGATCATGTTATATATACCTACTACTGCAATTGGATTAGTTTTTTCTTTTTTTCTTTTTTCTTTTTTGTGGTCCATAGTCGCTCGATTACTTCAACACTAGAATTTCAATTCTCAATTTCTTTACTTTTGTTTTTTTTTCTTTTTTTCTTTCTTTTTTTTTTAGATTTTTGGACTTGGATATTTAATTGAAAAGGGGTAACAATGTTGCATTTAGTAAGGACTCCAGAAGGATTTAAAATTCACGCATTTGGCCACATTAGTTTCTTCACTTTCATGTGGACTGCCTAAAGAAGGCCTTCATTTTACAAATTAAAAAAAAAATTAAAATTTAAAATTATCGACCCTATAATAGACAAAGTCAAAAGAAGAAAATAAATCCCTTAAAGTTTCTATTATGAAAAAAAAAACAAAGTACGTGAAACGGAAGAAAAAGCCTACATAGGTACTTGCACCCAGAAAAAAAAAAAAGAAAAAGGACAGAAAGAAAGAAAGAAAAAATAGGTAGGTGCTCGTTTTTAATGGAAAGCTTGGTGCATTGTTACCTTCGAAGAACTGCTCTCTGTTTGTACTTTACTATTTGAATCCCAGCAAAATTAGGGGGTGAAAACAATGGAAAAAGCATACCTTCAATAATTTCCATTTGCCAACATGCATAATTTCAAGAATTTCCTTTTTATATTATTATTCACCAATGCATTCATGAATATCTCAGTATTCATCTCCCCTTAATCCTACTCTATGCTGCAAGTACCGGGACTGCCACACAACTTGAAAAACGGAAATTTCAAACTCCACAATTTTTGTTACATAGATGTTGATATCATTGTAAAAATCCAATTGCTCAGATTAATTTGGGTTTAACATTGCGTTTTATTTTCCTTGCTTCAGAGTTGCAACTTTCAAACTGAATAATCAAGAGAAGGAAAAAAAAAAAGGGAAAAGAAAAGAAAGAAAGAAAGAAGAAGAAAGAAAAATTATATTGGGGGAAAAAAAAGTTCCTGCCAATGGACTCGGCATTTTGGCCTTATATGATTTCACCAAATTTTTACCAGCAGGCACTGATAGTTCAAAAGTCCATCTAATAATTACTCTGGCATATACTAATTATATGTTTATAATCAACCTCACTTCTTAAAAAAAAAAAAAAAATAATGTATAAGATTAAATTAATTAATGGATCAAATTGAATAGTCGAGATGTCTAAAATGGTACATGAAAGAATCACGATGAGGCTCCCACACCAAATTGCAGTCCCCACAGAAATAATTTCAGTGAATCGCTCCTTTTCGAAATTTTTAACCGCTTGATTTTTAATTTAAGATGCTCAAAATTATTGGAGTTAATAAACAATGCTACCTCAAGAAAAAAAAAAAGAAAAACACCATAAATAATGAAAAGTTATGTATAATATAAAACAAAAACGCCACAGTGTCACTGGTCAGTACCAGTGAGAGAACAATAATTTTCTCTCCTTGGTGGGGTTATCGTTCAGGACCTAGAAGGCTCCACACTTGCATCATGACACCGACCCCTCAATTTTAATTGTGATATACAGGACAAGAGATAACCAGCTAAAAGAATCACATATTGCATTTATTAATTCCCATCAAATTTATGGTCATCGATGCATAAATAATCATGAAGTGTCTATTGTGGGGTGCAGATATGCTTTCGATCTTTTTAAAACCTTGATTTCATTCTCATCGTCTACGGGTTGGAAAAAATATAAACACATTGAAAGAAATTTCCGGGAGTGCCATGGCAGATGGGAAACCCTTATAAATAGATGTGAATTGGACTATATGGTGAAATTTATATAGAGGCTTTAATTATTTTGACTTGACTCTTGAAATATGTGGTCCTAATGACTCTATGCCTTTTACTTGTCTAGGATGATTAGATCCGTAGCTTCACCGTGAAAATAAATATCCCAACGACCAAACAGGATAAAAAATTATATATGTGAGAAAACTAGTTTGCTCTTGATCAACTTTAAATAAGCCGTGTGGGGGTCATTGAGGAGGCATGGACTTGGTCAAAAGTAATTTGGTCAAGAAGATATCCACTCGTTAAACATTCAATAACAATTTTCATTATATCTTAAAACGTGAGGTCAACTTTTAACTCTTAGATCATACGATTTCAAAACTCCCTATTTCTTGACTTGGATGGGTTGAATTTGAAAAACTAAAAATATGATCTTCCACTTCTACAGAGAGCGCTCTTTCTTAATTGAGAAGGAAAAATAAAGGCTCTTAGTCCTCGGCAACAAAAAGTTAGGATCGGCCATGTTAATCTTTTGTTTCTTTTTTTTTTTTTCCTTCTTTTTTGGCAATAGTTTGATTGAGAAAAGGATGTTTAACTATAAGTAAAATTTGAAATTTGAACACCCAATTCTCGTACTCACAGTTTATATTTATCGATCATCAGACTATGCTTAATAATTATAAGCTTGAAACTTTTGTAGGAATAAATTAAATCAAAATTTCCATTTAAAATTCCGGAAAAAGGAATCAATCAGAGATTTAACATTTACCCGAGTCTTCATTTGGAAGCACGTCTGAAGGAGACCGAGGTTAGTGACTCTGTGCGCAGGTCGGTTGGAAACAAAGAACCTAATTATAACTTGTCAAAAACTCGATGGAGAGGATAGTGAATTTGAAAAAAGGGATAAAAATGATATCAAGTGTTTGAATTAGGTCCTTAAATTTGTTTCTCTTTCCGATATTCTTATTGCTAGAACTCACTCAATATTGACCGCGAAAGCAGTGTTGTGTCTAGCTGGCATTAATGGTACATAAGTTAAAAGATAATTGGAGTTTTAGGTCTCAATTCTTAATTTTTGTAAATACTATTTTGCAGTATCATCGTATGCTACTTTGTTGTAATCTTCCAAGGGGCATAGTGATTTTTTTTTCTTTTTTTTTTTTTTTTGTTGTGAGTGGGGTACAGTGATTATTGTTGTAATACTATCGTTTTATTAAAGAACGAACCGAATCTGCCGTCGTAAAAGAGAAAGATTGATTCCACCTTTGGTGAGTGGAAATTAACCTATTTTTCTTTTTCAACTTGTATGAGGTAACTTTTTCGAAATATTATATGCTTTGAAAAGTGACAATTTGTAACAAGGAAGCGTTTTTTTTTTTTTTTCTTAACAAAGTTTCGAGTTTTATTATAAAATTACATCCAAGTTGTCACAAAGTTGGTGACTTCAAGTCCAAAAATTTCCCAAAGGATTTAGTCTTGTTTGGGGGAAAACGATATCTCTAATTACAATGGAAATGAAGTTCATTTGTAAAAAAAAATACCTAGCGATGCCAAAACATCTTAAAGTACCAAGACCGAATTTCTACTCTGCCAAAACATCAACTTAGACCCGGCGATGCACATGTTTTTTGCAGTGTCAACTACTCTTTGCATCTTCTCCGTGCTTAGAGTGCCAGAGCTGAGCAATTAGTGAAACAATAAATCGTGTTCCATAGATTAAATGTGTGTCCCTAGTCCGTTGGGTTTATATCCTTTTTCTTTGTGTTGGGACGTTAGTGTGCTGAGACCATTGATGCCACTTTAGTGAACTTCTTTTTATGATGTCTGTTGAAATCATGGAATCTCTTTAAAACCTCATGATTTTTCTCTTTAAAAGACTTTTTTCTTTGGAACATGGGCTTGTAATTAGTCTGTGGAGGTACAATATGCTGCAGTCCTACCACGATGGATTACTTTTTGGAGGCTTGAGAAAAAGTTGCAGGCTTTGTAATCTCGTAAGAATTGCAGTTGAAGGCCCCACCTTCATAATTTCGAATGATTATTTACACTTTTAATTAGTTACTTGAAGCTCAATCTTAACTTTCTCTCTCTTTTCTATCTTAACTCGCAGACGCCTAAAACGTACCCGAAAATTCTTTTATAGGTTGCTTTTATAGAATTCAACAGTCCAATTGTATTCCATGTTAATTTGTCATGCTATAGTTCTTAGTTTGCTTTATAAGTTATGCAATAAATAATAATTCTCACTTTATTTTTATGAAGTCTACATCCTTCAACTTGGGTTTCTAAAATATATGAATCTCCAGGTTTATAAAAGAGGTTTAAAAAATATTTGTGTTAAGTAACGATTTAATCACAATAACTTGTAATTATAAACCATTGTCTACACTATTCCAATCAATCTAATTCAACCTAGCTTCAACGCCACAACTTGATATATACCATGTTCATTTCAATAAGAAAAAAGTCAAATAAGCTTTAAAAAAACCGATTTCGTATTAGTTCTACGGTAATAGATCAGAAAACAAAATCCTGTTCTACACGATTTTGTCTTATTCGTTGATTTTTTTTTTAATTTTTATTTTTATAAAAATCTGTCCAATAGAGTATGAGTCATATATGAGCCGAAAATAGAAAATGATTTATATAGGATGGTTTTCTTTTTTAAAAATTTCTTGTGGAACACGATAATTAGTCCCATCAAACTATCAGCCACCAACAGCCATTCCCCTTTTGGATTGTACCATATAGGAAAATTCAGCCATATACATACAATAATATTGGCTCTGTTCTTCCCAAAACAAAAAAAACAAAAAAGAAGTTGTTACAAATGCTAATGTTATTGTGTTGATATTATAGTCTCCCGTAGTTATTCAAACTTGCTAGATGAGCAGAGACGAGATTTACAGTTACAAAATTGTCGGATTTATTTTCGCTGCCTAACTCATCTGTCTCAACGATGTTTCATTAAAACGGAAAAAGAAAATTAAAACTCTGTGACTGGCATGAAAGGAATTTTCGATATAACGTACCCCAATATGGGAACTTACCGCGTAGAGAGGGGAAGAGTTGGGAGAGGAGGAGTTGGGGGGGGGGAGATGGGTCTAGCGTTGATGAATGTCATTTTCCAATTCCATCAATTCATCGTAGAGAAACACGGATATAACTGACCTTTGATGGCGGGTAGGGCCTCTTTTTTTTCTTTTTATTTTTGTTCACATTTCCTGTTAGATGAAGGGTCTCATCCACGAGCAGACCCCATCATCTTTAATTGTGACACAAATTGCGAACAACTTTCATACATTAGCCCCACTTTAGTCTTCTTACTCTTCCAGCCCTCCGCAACTTGCAAATTCTTGATTTAGGGAAACCTAGCCTGGTATCACAGAGGCGGTGATAGTTGTGACCATCTCTTGCTCTAAGTTTGGATGGCAGTGAGGGCTGTAGACTAGGGTTGGATCACTCGAACATGGTTGGTAGTGCCATGTTTAGATCCAAGCCCAAAATTGTCTAGACCCGACTCCCGAGTACGACACAATTGGTGCCCTACATGTTTCATTGTTGTGCAGAAATTTGTACATTATAGATATGTAGCTTATACAAAATGAGAACCATTTGGATTTCTTCAGCTTCATGGCTTATTGTAAAATCAAGCCAGATCCGATTCGACCCCACGGAGATGCATATAAAGCCCTTTGTTTTGTTTGTTGTAAAACATAGCTGGCTATACGACAGCCTCACAACGGTGGAAATCTTCAAATTGGTCGATTTTTCAGATAAATTCCTGATTGCTGACGCTGGATATCAACCGATCGATCGAACAAAAGCGCTTGGTAATGATAAAATAAATGTAAATCACAAAGGTCGAAAATCCATTCACTTGAGAGGCATATTCAAATCAGAGTAAATGTAGGAATATCACAACATATTTTTCTTGTTAGAAATTAATCGAAAGCTACACAAAACCTTATTTTACTCCATTATTCCGATGCAGAACACCATAAATCACAATAAAATGAAAGCATATTAAATACACCAGCTATGTCCAAACCCATGAACGCCCCTCCCTCGACATCGGAGGGAAACTGAGTTTCTTTTTGGCTCGCATCACAGGAACGAAGGCCAAAGCTTTGGCCATCGCCCTAAAGAAGCCATCTATATTCTTAAAAAGAGTTAATATATAAATAAATTTTTAATTTTGAAGTTATAATAAATCTTATCTCATTTTTTAATTATAATAATTTAATTATTATATTTTTTTCTTATAGTAAATCTATTTTAATGTCAAAATTTATTAATATTTTTTTATCAATTTACATGACATGACATAGTATGTTAGAACACATTAAAATATTTTGACAATAAATCTAAATTTATTTTTACAATGACTAATTTTTTTATATTTTCAAAATTAAATTAAATTTGTTATAAGCTACAGAATTGAAGATTAATTTATATACTAACCTTCTTGAAATAACCCACCTGCTGTGTAACCACTGATAAACCAACTAGTAGGGTCCGATGTCACAAGTAATGTCCCTCCTTGCTCCTGTAACTTTCCCCAAATCGGTGCCATTATTTAGCGTATCAAAACCCTTAAATTTTCACATAAATTTTGGTCGATAATCTCTTTATCGATATCTCATTACCTTGAAGAAACAATAATAGCAACCCCTTGAACTCAAGGGGCTCCCAAGCCTTTGAGATTGAGCGAAATTGTAAGATCGAATCTCATTACCTCCTCAAATTTCTTACATTAAGTGAGATAGGTGCATTGCACCCTACTAACAACTAAAACTATTTTCGAGTTAAAAAAAAAAAAAACGATAATAGCTCCTCTAAAAGGGGTTTAAGTTTTTATAAGAACTTACCACTTTCGAATAAAAACTTTCAAGTTTGAATCAACCGGAGATATTAAAGGAGATTTTATAGTTGTAGGCATTCTTAGAGCTTAGACTATGTGCCAAGAGAAAGTTGTAGCGTCTACTGTAAATTAGTGTATAGAATGTGGCAATATAAATTAATTGCTATGTAAGCCGAGATGTCGGAACTCCTATTATGGATTTGGTTTGAATATTTATCATAAAATGGATTTCTTAATGCACGGAAAATGAAAAAGAATAGCGGAATAGCATCATTCGCCGTCGTATCAAGTTCCAAAAAATTCGACTTTACTTGAGAATATCGAACAATGTTCGCATACATCAACCATAAGCTTCGCTTATTTTCCGCAAAAATAATGCTTTGCTTCGTCTTCTTGTTAACCCTTCGGACCGAGGAAACCTCTGCACGCCCCTGTTACTTTTTGGGAGACCTAAGCTCTCGTACAATCTTTGGCAAATTGTAAGGTATCAAATACAACGATTTAATCCTTTTATATAGTTTGCATTCTGCTATGTTTTAAACGTCCTTTGAATCCAATTGTTTGTGCTTTTGAAGTTAAACTAAACTGATAGTAATTATCAAAAAAGAAAAAACAAAAAAATAAAACACTAAAATGATAGTATCATAACTTGAAGTAACATTACTGAATTTTACAAGTCTAGCATCCGTGGCGATGCTCAACCCATCACCCACCAAATTCACCAAATTTAAACAAATCCATCAATGTGATAGAGATTTAAAATCATGTACGTTCGTATTGAATAGTAAATGGGTCATTGCATAGGTCGCTAAGAAATAGTAATTCACCAAAAAAAAAAAAAACTCAAACATCAAAACCCATCCGTGCGATAAAGATTTTGTAGTACAACGTAAAATCATGTACGTTCATATTGAATAGTAAATGGGCCATTGCATAGGTCGCTAAGAAATAGTAAATTTAGTTGCAGCGTCAAATAGTCCACTCATATCTTCTTGCCTAAAAATTTTCGTCTAAACTTTGTTCAATTTCGTGTTGTACTAATCTCGTGGTTGGTATCATATCATCCAACTGAAGTCAAACATAATTATCGTAACATTTGGCTATCACAATTTCCCAAATGATTCCTTATCCTTGTTTTGGTAGCACTGAAAGCCACTGAGATTGGCTTTTTGTGTTTTTCTTTTCTTTTTTTTGGTGTGTGTGTGTGTGTTAGCAAGTCTACTTCTCCAGTCCGATTGTAGAAACCCAGATTAGTTACATCTCCTTATAGCAAACATAATTTAAACTCTAAAAGCCCATCAACCCGTTGAAAGATTTGGCAATGGGGATAGAACCTGCTTTTTTATTTTTTTTATTTTTGGGAAATCCAATCTCACGGCTTTAGATTCACCGTCCATTGTTAAGGAGTCGTGGTTTTGCAGTCTATTTTTGCCAGGTCAATACATATTTGTTTGTATCAGTAACGACAAGATTGACGTCTCTAGATAGATTTTATTTTCGACGTGGTTTCTAGCTGAGACTGTGGCTGACGAGGACGTGAAACTTGTTTGTTAAAGAGAAACTACAAAACAAATATGAAATCATCGTTACAATTTGTTCATGGCCACAAAAAAAAAAAAAAATCTTTTTGTTCCTCCAAACCAAAACCCACTTCTTGTTCCTTTATTTATTTATTATTATTATTATTATTTTTTACTGTTATTGGATAAGCTTGCAGTCTTCCTGTTAGAGACAGACCATTTTTGCGTTAAAATTGAGAAATTCGTAGAAGAAAATTTTGGTCAACAGAACCAATTTTACCTTTTCCGGTTAGGCTAATAATTCTTATCAGTAATTTAAAAACCCACATCTCTAGGATTATTATGTTTGAATTCTTGTTTTGGGTCTGTTTTTAAAAGGGAAAAGCCTACAGGAGGCATGATCGTTGATTTGTTGTCACGTACTTGTTCTTCGTCGACGCGGTTTGCAATTTATTGTCACTCCCTGTAAGCAGTATTGTAACTTTCTGGTTAGATGTAATTGTACTGTTGCTGTTTTGGTGTATGGGTTGAAATAGTCCAACTTGACGATGACTTTCCTAGTCGACTTCTGGGCCTCGAAGTTTGGGGGCCCATTTTAGCGCGATTTGATCTTTATCAAGTTTAAAATTTTTTTTTTATTATTTTTAAAAAAAGAAGCTTGAATTGCGATGAAACCTACTGATTAGGTCCAAATCCAGTGGGGTAAGGCATCTTCAAAAGCTTACTGATGAGTAATTAATTTTCCTGTTGTTTTTCTTCATCAGCAAACGCATCCTGTCACTTTCCACCAGGTCCATCAAGCAGCAAAGACAAAAAAAAAAAAAAAAAGATCACCGTCCCCGTTAATTATCACTTAATTTCCTTGCCGTCAAGTTAATGTTCTCCTTAGCCGACCAAGGCAAATCAACGCCGTGCTTTAATTATAGCCGTTCCCTGATGTTATTGAAACGCCTTCAAATTGATGTTGAAGTGTCAGATATCACCATAACAGGGAATTTAAATGAATGGTTTGCATTGGAAGACTCCAAGTTGGGTAAAGCTTGGGGACTTTGGGTGTGGGGTCCATTTTTTTGTGATGATGTGATCTCCTCATGGACCATATAATTTCCTAATATGGCGAGGTAAGCAAAAGACATGAAAGATGCAATGATTCGAGTGAGGGACTCAAAGGGCATGCACCGTTTGATCCGAGGTGAAACTCTGAACAGTGAATTGGTGTTTTTTTTTTTTTTAATTAGTGAAAATTTAAATTTTTATTGTTATTTATTTTTTAGTAAATAAAATTTATATAGATAATATAATATTAAATTTTATATTTATTAATATTAAAATCAAATAGAAAATATATATTTAGATTTAATAATATTAAAATAATAAATTCTTTTAAAAAATTGAATGAAAATATTAATTAATAACTTTTTATATTAATTTATATATATATATATATATATATATATATATATATATATATATATATATAAAAGAAAAACCTCAAAGTGCATATAAGTAATGTGTCGCGTCGTGGAGTAAGAATGAAATTAGACAACTGAGAGTAAATTTGATAATATTCCTCTTCCATTACATGCATTATAATTAATGGTGGAATAGAATAGGGCAAAAGCTACCGAAGTGAAGGGCAGCAGGTAGAATGGTAAATTGAAGTGGAGCAGGAATGGTGGAGTCTTTTCAACTTTCGAGTGACATGTCATAGCTTTTTCTGAAGTTGGATTGACAAGGAAGAAATTGAAAAGTGAACCCCAATCAAAATTATGCAATTGAAAAGTCATTATCATGAGCCCACTGGCCGCTGGCCACAATGCGACCTGTTGTGATCCTAGCATTTACGTACCGAACCAAGTTTTGTCTTCTTCTTCCTTTCATTTCTCCTCTATTTTCCAGGGTGGTCCAAGGACTCACGGATATGTTGGGCCGGCAACAGTCCTTACACAAGCCTGTCAACCGATTTCATTTCACCGTGGGCAACTCAGGTTTAAAACCTTTTGTTCCATCGGGTGAGACGGTTAAGGTTTGGAATGTCACCACATATGTTTACACTGCTAAGCACGATTAGTAGGCCACTACCCCAGTTTCGAAATGCCTGAACCCAAAACATTACTTTCGTGAGCAAGAACCAATATATTGCGGACTGTTCTGACTCACCAGTTTGATTGTGGGCTATAACACACAGCTTGTAAGTTTGATTCTGACCGTACAAGTAAAAACTTAAAAGTGGGCAGGGAAGGTGGGTGCCCCAAAAAAAAAAAAAAAAAAAAGATTGTTTGAGTACAGATATTTAAGGATGGGACAGGCGCGGCTAACAGGATAAATAGTAACCCACCGAATAGCTATAAATGTTTATTCAAACCAAAGAAATGACTGGAGCTTCGTGTTTTGGCCGATGAACAACAGAGGTCAATACATGGACCATATGGTTCCTAAAACCACAAAAATCTAGGATAATTACAACTATGCCTTTTGTTTATAAATTTTGCAACACGTTTTGCCTCTATCCCACCCTAGGCAGATAATGTTACTGGTGGTATTATCGTGAAGACCAGATGTCAAACCATGGCTGCTAAGTGGAACGATCCCAGCCTTATGCAGATTAGGTAGCCGTCCTTCAAGGGAACAAGGCCAAGCGGAAACAGGGTGCGATCCACTCATTATCATCCTCTCTCCTTTCCGGCAAAAATAATGTTTACAGCCGTAACCAACTTACTGAACCGGTGACGATAGAGAAACCAAATAACAGATAACAGTGTAGAGACAAGCTTGGAATGGCAAAGTGAACTCCTAAGGAACATTCATCACTTGGATGGATTGCAACATGTCCGAAACAGCAATAACAAGGTCACCTGACTTGACCATTCCTCTAGCCTTCAGCAATGAAAAGGTTTTATTAAGATTGCTTTCCATATCATCAGTGAAGCTTAGGCGGAATGGTATCAGGCCCCACTGAAGGTTCAGGAGCCTTCGTACAGAGGTGGCGCTTGTAAAGGCAAAGATAGGGCAGTCAGGTCGACATCGTGACAACACGGATGCCATGTGGCCTGTCTTTGTGTACACAAAAAGTGCATCCACCTCCAAATTGTTGGCTACAAAATTGCAAATCATACTGCATCAGGAACCCTTTGAAATAAAGGAACAAAGGCATGCACATAAATGAAAACCAAGTGGCATCAGAAAAAGAAACACGAGTAAGCATACATTAGAGTAAAATAAACCATGGATTTTCAATCCCGCAATTGATTCAGTTTCACGCAATTGATAGAAGAAAATGAAAATGAACCACAGCAGATGAATGTAGAGGACAATCATATCAAATCATAACTTTTTGAGACATTAAAAAATCTTAGACTTAGAAACAACATAAGAAGGGGAACACATTATATGGGAACAAGAAACCATGGTGCTCTAAACATTTAAAGCCAACTGTTTTTGGATTTGGAAACTTTTGAAACTACTGCTTTGCTGAACAAATAAACTATGAAGCACATATAATGTCTAAACTTCTGGATTTATCAAGTGCATTACAAGTTAGCAACCTATACTTTTGTGCAAAGAAGAGTGCAAAGGTGCGTAATGAAAGAGTCTCTCAAACTGTGGTCACCTTGCAGGAAAAGAAATCTCAATAAGTCTTGAAAAAATTATTACACAGAAAGTCATAATATTGACGCATTGTATTTTTATGATATGAAGAATAGGACCCAAAAAAAAAAAAAGTATTTACAAGATTCACAAATAGGCATTGAGGACTAAAGGATGCTTACCCATCTTGGCAGCAGAATTGCAAATCTCTTCGGAAATTCTGTCAGAAAATGAGGAACCGACAGCTGGGAGTTCCGTAGCTTCATGGCGTTTCTCTTCTCTCCACCACTTCTCGATTCTCAAACTAACACTTCTGAGAACAGCTAATGCCTTCTCTGGGTACTGGCCCATGGCAGATTCGCCAGAGAGCATTAGAGCATCTGCCCTTTGCCTAACTGCTTCAGAAACATCAGCTACTTCTGCCCTGCTGGGTGTAGGGTATTCAATCATGGATTCAAGCAGTTGAGAAGCAACAATAACTGGCTTGTTCAGTTGCCTACACAATTGAACAATCTTTTGCTGAGCTGATGGGACCTGTTCCAATGGTATCTGAGCACCCAGATCTCCTCTTGCTACCATAGCTCCATCAGATGCTTGGATGATCTCTTCCAAGTTTGTTAATGAGTCAATACTCTCTATCTTTGCAATAACAGCTATATCACTGCACCAGAAAATTGGACAATACGATAAAAGCAACACCCCAAATAACCACAATGATGGCCAATACTCTATGCACATGCATAATGGGAAAAAAACATTATCTTCAGTATCTAAATTCCCTAGATAACTTTGGTTCTAAGATTGATTGTTGTAGCATAGCAATGAAAATGACAAAAAAAGCCTTGGAAGAACAAATCAAAAGAAAGAAAATGCATTAAGCAAGCAGGGCCCATTAATTGCTGACATGCAAATTGGTGGATGATTAGATTCAAGGTGAGAAATGGGCTTTCACCATCAAATTACCAGAATTCAGTGATATGCCAACTGGAAACAAACATGGCTCCTGATGAGATTAAAACATGAGTATACAATTTTAACTAAATTGCCCAGCATACATACATATCTTGAGAACGTGCAGCTATGTAGCTTTTAAGATGTTTAATCACTTCTGCAGACTTGACAAATGATATTGCAATAAAATCAACACCCTCTGCAATCCCAAAATCAATGTCCAACCAATCCTGCAAATTACACAAGTTTCATTGTGAGAAAGCAAATACTTGCCCCACGTTCTAGAAAATGGTTCACTAGAACTGTTGATGCAGCACAAATGCCATTTAAAATATGGAAAAAATATCTCTGATAATGCATAAGACTGCACAGTCAACATACAATAAATTTATCTGCACAAAGCATCCACTGACAACACAGAAGGAACTTTCCCAACAGATTTTGCAAAGTTAGTACAGTCCATTATAAAGTCAAAACCAAACCATGGTTTACTTGAAACACTGATAGTGTCTTTTAATGTTCAAAATTATTCATAACTCACTTCATAGAAGGTCCCAACTATTGAATACTTCGAGATTCAAAGAGTAGCTAGACCATAAGGAAAGAACTACCAACATAAGTGGGAGATAGCATACAGCTGAAAAGGGGCAATATCAGTCAGAAAGTTGATGGAATCCATAGTTTTCGCTTCATAGTCCTTGAAGCATGTTAACTTGCTGATATAATTTTTACTTCATTGTACAAAAGAACCATACTTTGAGCTCTTCACATACAGCGAAATAGAAGTTTGCACCCAGGCAAAGGGAAAATTGGAGATGCATAAAAATAACCAAGTTCGTGTCAATTCTGCCCCCAAAGGAAATCCTTCATGCCATAAGCTTATGCCAAAAATTCATTCTCCTTATAAATATTCTAATAACATTCACACTTAGGATCATACATGATTCAGGGACCATCGTTTATGCAAAAACACATACATTGATAACGAAAGATAATAATTTTAGACATACAGGGAAGAGGCACTAACCTTAGATGAAATTGTGGGAAGCATGGCATTGCGTTCCCGGACAAGACTTCCATCCCTCCAGAAAGTCAAATTCGCCCGTGGTAGCAATAATCCCGGATCAGTGCATCGACACTTAACATCCGGGCCAATTTTCTCCATCACCTCAAATCTCACCATTCCCCCATCCACAAGGAGCTCATCCCCAACTTTTACATCTGCATCAAATCAACTCCCTCTTTACATAATTCAAATGTGTGTAGAGGGGGAAAAAAAAAATACAACTGCTATTCCCAAAATGAACAAGTTTCAACGACTACCCTCAGCGAAACCATCATAATTCACATTGATTGTGCGTTCAGGACGAGGCGAATCAAAGGCTCTGACACTGAAAGTCCAGATCTCACCATCCTAACACATGAAAAGTAACTTATTACTATAACAAGCCTTGGATTATTCAAAGCTTACTAAACAATGTTCCCATTTCATTCCAAGAAATCTCCCAAAAAAAAAACTATATTGCGCATGTGCATTATATTGCAATTACAAAAATCTTGGAGAGTGTTGTTATATATGATACCTCGGCTTTGGCGGACGAGGCGCCGCCGAGATCGCCCATGTGAATCTCGCTGCCTTCGGTGTCCATCATAATAGCCACTGCGTAACCTTTCTCTTCGTTCAATTTCCTCACGCGCTCGATCACTTTCTTGTGCCACTCCCGCGTGCCGTGACACATGTTGATCCTAGCCACGTTCATGCCGCCGACGGCCAGCGCCTCCAGCTGTTTCGACCCGCACGTGGCCGGGCCAATCGTGCACACCAGCTTCGTCCTCCTCGTGCTCCTGAACCCATTCTCCTTCAGCTCCGCCTCCGTCACGGCATCGACATCAATCGAGCTCGAATCCGCCACCGGCGTTACAGACGATAAAGTCACGCCGCCCGCGCCGTTATCCGAGATTAGAACTTTAGGCGATAAAGAGGAGTCGGGATCCGACGGCGTCGATGCCCTCGCGCAGACTGATTTCGGCGAGAAAGTGACCCAGAAGGGGCGATAGGAGGTTCTGGGGTAGAGTTGTTTGGGAAGAACGAAGCTTGGGAAGCGAGTGGAAGGAGAGAAGCAACGGAGCGATGGAGACATTGTTTCAATGTACGGAACGTCGATGCGGCGGCCGCCGTCAACGGAGAGAGAGAGAGAGAGAGAGAGAGAGAGAGAGAGGGAGGGAGGGTGTGCTTGGGGATGCGGAGGAGAGATGGAGGACCGGAGGCTTTTAAGCAAGAAAGCTGAGGAGTGGCGGAGCTAACGGACCCTGTGAACTGGGAAGTGTTGTTGAGTGGCGTGCTTGAGGGCTTTTTGGAGATGTTGCCGAGGTTAGCACAGAAGGACAATTATGAAGTGCTGCTGTTGTTGTTGTTGTTGTTGTTGTTGTTGTTGTTGCTGTTGTTGTCGTCGTCTTTATTGTTCCTTTCCTGCGAATTTGCCCCCTTGCTTGCATGGACGAGTTTGATTGGCGCATCTTCGCTACTTCTGAAACTATCCTGACAGGGTCTTCAAAACATTCTGATTTAGTAATAAAAACACCCCACCCTTTTATATCGTATTAAACATCATTGATTTAATTTTTTTTATATATTAAAAATTATAAATTCGAATTTTATTATCGTGTTTAAATTTTTAATAAAATTAAACGTATTATTTTACAAGCTGGAAAAAATATATTTAAAAAAGAAGAAGAAGAAGAAAGAAATCCTTAATTTTCGTTTGTAAGTACACGTCACCATCCAACGTGTCACCGACATCAGCTCCGCCTCCTACCTCTTTCCTCCACTTCGACAAACGACACCTTCTCTCTGTGTTTCTCTCTCTCTCTCTCTCACACACACACACAAACAGGTCGATACAACTTTGTAGCGTTTCGATCTCTCCATCGTTCGCCCATCTCCACCGTCCATTTTTCATCTCTTATAAATCCACCACCCTTTATTCGAGGTTGGAATCCCAAGTTTCCTCTCTCTTTTTTTTAATTATTTTATTTTCCTTAATTTTGTCGGATTTATTGTAATTATTCTTTTTTTTTTTTTTTACATATAAACATAAATTGTCACCCCGATTCCCCGCGGGTCAAGTTTTTGAGGATTTCTAATATCTGTTTTAAGTTTCTTGATCTCTCTTATTGTTCTTTTGGCGATATTCGGTTCGATAAGTTGATTAAAAAGGGTTTATTTATTTATTTATAACATATATATATATATATATATATAAAGAAAAGGTTCGATTCGGATTAGGTATTTGGAATCGAAGATGGGGGCAATGTTGTCGAGGTTTTGGTTCATGCTGTTTCCGGCAAAGGAGTACAAGATTGTTGTTGTCGGGTTAGATAATGCTGGCAAAACGACGACGCTTTACAAGTTGCATCTAGGTGAAGTTGTCACTACTCATCCTACAGTTGGCAGCAACGTTGAAGAACTTGTCTACAACAACATTCGATTCGAGGTTCGATTTTATTCAGCAGCACCCCCCCTCCTCCCACTTGGCTGCATATGCCTCTTTGGCTTTATGGGTTTTGTTAATTGCCATTTTGCTGGTACTGAATTTCGATGGACGGTTTGTAAATTTTGTTGCTTGATTTAATTAGGGTTCGAACATAACTGGCATATGCACTTTCGAGAATTGCCTTTTGCATGTTGGGTTTTTGACTCTTGACTTCTGATGTAGTTGAAAATATGTGTTTTATTCTGTTTAATTGTTGTTTGTGTTTTTTCTGGATTGATAAATTGTGATAATGTAGTTATGGCTATGTAACTTTGAAGGGCATAGTTCCAGTAGCTGCAAATGTAGCATTATTGGCTTCTTGCGTCTGCTGCGGCTTTTGTGTGTGTACACATGAACATACATTCCTGCCCATTTCTCCACGTGAAAATTAAGTCCCAAGAGATTTTCCTTGCCATTTGGTTATTGGCCAATCTTGTTGCATTTCTCATTAATTGCATCCTTGACATCTTGATGGCAAAGGAAAAAACTTGTTAGGAGGTAAAGAGATGGAAAATAAAATGCTCAATGAGAGAGGACTTGTTGTCAAGCCTGCTCTACGAGAAGCTATTAAAGATGTAGCTTCGTCTTTTGACTTGATTTTGGAGGATTAAGGAGATTGTCCATTGTAGTTAGTTACTTTATTTATTAGCCGGAGAGATGTTGCCTCCTTCAGAAGAATTCACATGTAGCCTTTGTCAGAGGGCTACTTTCTCTTTCATAGATTGTGGATCCTTATATGGGCATAAGGTTTATAGAAGATGTAAAGTATCAGATAAATATATTTTAGATGCTTTGAGTTCATTAAAGTGATTGTGCATGAGACCTGGGAATTGGGATGTCGGTCTGTGGGATTAATGCGAAAGCATTCTTTCAAAAAAGTAGAGCAAAGTTTTGGAAGTGCTTGTAAAAGCTCAAATAATATGAATTTAAATATGTAGTTCTAGTGGATTATGTTAATCCAATTTATTCCTTAGAACTAGTCGTTGCATAGTGCAAAGTACTAAGTTCTATACAAAATACTTTTGAAAGAGAGTGGCATAACCAACCAGGTCAGCCTTGTTGATAACAAAAGCACAGTTCTTGGGGAAAGGTTGGGGTTTCAAATCCCAGCTCCCTCAAATTCCCACAAAATGTGGGAATTGATTCCAAAGTATTTAATAAAACAGAGAGAGAGAGTAGCATATAATGTGGCTTGGTTGTTTGTGATGTCACGTATGCTCACCAAAGTCTCTGGGAGCTCTAATTGATTAACAACCTATCCATCCACATCCATGGCTTTTGGAGGAGATTGAGCTCTCAGAATCTGTGTGGGTTCACGCCCACTCCATGTCATTTGTCTTTGGAGGCTTGTACAATTATCCTCTGCACAAATTGTGTTTCCTAGTGTTGTGACATGTGATTTGCTACTAATTTTATCTGTTGATCTGCATATTTTTGTGGAAGAGAGAACTGTTGGTATCTTATTACAACTAGTGTAGAGTGGCAATAATTGATAAATCAATCTATACTTATTGTAATGACTTGTATTTTTAAGTCACATATCATTGCAAGTCATCTGCTTCTATGGTTTATTTTGTAGATCCCTCCTTAAAGTTTGTGACATTATATCTGGGGACTCTATTTTAATGTTTGGATAGCTGAATTTTCTGGCACATGGGCTTGTTCAAATTAAACTTGGATAAGAGGCTATTTATGTAACCGGGCTGCATTGGCTCATTTATACATTTCCTTCCAACATGGTTATGTCCACTTGTTAAGATTGCTTGTTCTGTCACTGTGCTATCTTTTCTGGTTCTAGAGGGATTTTTGTATTTTTCTTGGGTTGGGAGAGGGGGCATTCTAGATTGGAATACCATGTGGCTTCATCCTGTGGTGTTTGGAACAGAGAATTTGGGATAAAAAAATTGGGTCCTTTGATAAATATAATTTATTTTCATCTCTGAACAGAGAGTCTTATGGGTCTTTTATTTGGGTCTTGATTTGTCATATTTGTTACTATGACTTGCTTGGTTTTATCTTTTATTATGAATTTGGAAAAGTGAAGTTCAAACTGAGTTCCCTTTATTGGTATAATGCAGAAACTTGCTTGATTTTGCCTGTCGCAATGTCGAATTGGGCTTTTTTTCTTCTTCCTTTCTTTTTTCTCTTGTTTTTTTATGTTGTTGTTGTTAAGAAGTAATGCTAAAAATTTAACCCTTGAATGAGATTGATCGAAAAGACAACTTTGTTGGTGTTTTCAGGTCTGGGACCTTGGTGGGCAAGACAGACTTAGAACCTCGTGGGTGACATATTACCGGGGAGCTCATGCTGTTATTGTGGTAATAGACAGCACTGATAGAGCCAGGATCTCTATAATGAAAGATGAGCTATTCATGTTGCTTGGACATGATGATTTACAGCAATCCGTTATACTTGTCTTTGCAAATAAACAGGACCTCAAAGATGCCATGACCCCAGCGGAGATCACCGATGCTCTTTCTCTTCATAGCATCAAGAATCATGATTGGCACATCCAAGCTTGTTGTGCACTTACAGGTGAAGGTCTGTATGATGGTCTAGGGTGGATAGCTCAACGAGTTACTGGCAAAGCACAAACTTGAAAAAGAAAAAAGAATTATTGATACCGTGTTATCCACTTCTTCAAACATTTATGGGTTTCAAGAATTCAATGAAATTGTACCTTCTAGCTTCACTCGTCTGCTCTGAAGAATTTATAATGTTTTTGTTTGATCAAGCATTCTAGTAAAATTCTCCCTGAGGGAAACAGTTGCTATAAAATTGTTAGTTTCTGCGCAATCACCTATTACACCAAATTATCGTCGATGAAAAATTTTAGCTTAAAAATTGCAGTGTACCTTAAATTTTGGTCGATGGCTAAAATACACTGTTCGTCATCTAACCTTGCAGTAGAGTGCAAAATCACCAGTCGACTTCGATATATATATATATATATATATATATTCTTTTTATCATAGGTAAAATGCGTTATTTATTACTTAACTTTGCGTTGATGTGCAAAGCGACCACCCAGCTCTATTTGTCTCCTTTTGGTTTATGACTGAACTACCACGTCAACATGATGGGTGGAAGAGGGGGCGAGGAGTGATTTTAGTGGCGATAGGGACAAATACGGATTCAACTCTCACGTTAAATAAAAAAAATATTAGATTATATATACGTAAATATTATTAAGCAGAAAATAATTTAATAGATTATTTTTTAAGCAGAAAATAATAATCCGTAACAAATAATATCCCCCTAAGTAAGTTCCGTACAATCTAATAAGTTTCCTTTTAAAAAGAAAGTAAAAAGAGAGTAATAACACAATAGAATTTGGACGGTGATGCGGAGCACACTGGTTTCTACATTTCATGCCTTGATCTTGTTTTCCATTCGAGTGCTAACGTGACCATTGGCGAGACGTGATTGTCCGCATGACATGCTACGTCTACTATTCCATCAAAAGATTCTAATATCAGGTGATGAAGAGGTGACACTTTCAAAAGCCATGGTAGCTCAAAAAATGTGGCAAAATGAAGTTTTAAGTGATGAATGATATATTTTGCTCTTTGGCTACTAGTCAACAAATTCAAAACATCAGAGTATCCATCAAAGTATCCAGCATCTGCAACCTTGCGATTCTTTGGGGCCTTCAAACCATCGGTCCCATAATGGATTGGTGGGGCCATTTGTTCTGTCAAAGCATGATTGATGGGAATTTTAGGGACAAGTTATTACGGGGACCAAGCTTAAAACAGACGGAGAGAAAGGATTCAAAAGGCATTACACTGGAAGTAGTGGGTCTGGTCTAGTTTCCACATTGCTCAGCAGTCTGACATATAAAAGGTGATTAGTTAGAAGCAAAAATTGAAAAAAAAAAAGGATAATCAACTGAATATCAATGTTAAAACTATTAAGCATTGGAAAGTTGGCCTTTTGCACACTTACTCTTTGCATGTAGCTGAGGCCCACTCCATCCTCTCAAGCTGCTCAAGTTCATTCTGTACATAAATTTATAGAGAAATATGAAAAGTCAGTTTGTATTACAATCTTTATTCAAAATAGATGGCAAACAAGGGAAGAAATCAGTTAATTGGATACAAAGATGTTCTGATCCCACAATATAATACAGGAAAGAGTAATGCTATTTTGCCTAAGTGAGTCACCCGACTAGCTTGCCTGCTCGATACCACTAAAGTGCAGGTGCGGACAACAATCTGATCACTTTGATAAATCAATCAATTACCCTCCTGCATCCTTTTTTCTGCATCTTGCTGATTCTTTTTTGGTACATATATTTCTTCCTGTTTGACTGCGAAGATCAGCATCTTCTCTAACTCCCCATCTCTCTACCCCTGAGATGCTCACAGTTTCCCCAAAAATGAAATAGTATCTCAACCTCCATGGTTCAACATTTTGAATCCCACCCAAATAGGCAAACAACCACATTGTTGCTGCCATAAAAGAGGAATAAATTGAGTATCAAATCTGCAAGTCCATCAAGTAAATTGCAGCAATACTTAGGTGTTTTTTTAAAAACTCAGCACCACTCATAAGTAACAACCCTGAGTTTTAGCAATTATTTAGATGGACTAACCATAGGCTTAATATAGAGATGGTACAATAACTCCAACAATACAAATGCTCCGGCAACCTTAAGAAAACTCACTACCCTCCTATTAGCAGCAGTACACCATCACCAACATGTATTCTCTCAACTCCAAATTCTGATGTAAAATTCCCAAAATATAAAAACAACCATGCAGCAACTATAGCTTTTGACACCATTCTTCTACCCAAGTCACATAGTCTCCGAGTTAGAAAACTGCCAAAAACTCGACCTGAACATCCCCATTTGTGATGGCTGAGACGACAGTGGTGGAGAGGCAGTGGGTGAATAGTAGTGCATTCTTTGTTTTAGAGTATGCTATGGAATCTAGCAAGGGAGTCTAGAAGCCCAATCCGGCAGAATAGCATTATTCTACTGGAAAAACCCAACTTCTGAGTTAAGCCTTCTAGATTCAAATGAGTGTCAAGAACTATTGGCTCCGTTGTCAGTCCCCATATATAACACTTAAGGTAAGAAGATTACATTGCAACATAGTTGCTAGAAACTCGTCTTATAAAAAGAAAACTTTCAATCTTAGAAGCTGTAAACATCCAAAATTTGCTGCATAGAAAGGTTAGAGAGACCTGAAGACTATTAAAGGGAGCAAGCATTAAAAGGAAAATAAGATTGTGGGTGTAAATGTTAATATTGTTTCGCAAATTGAAAGACATGGTCAGCTCTCAGACGAGATACATGCTCCTGTTGCCTTACAAAACATCCTCACCAGCATGCACAGACACAGAAAATAAAACACTCTGGTTGCACTTTGTTATGTCTAGAGCTCCAACAGTATGGTGTAACATGACACCGCACTGAAACTACATCTACCTATGTGCTCTATCCAGAAGCAAGCAAGCAGAGTCTCTTAAATAGATAATATGGCATCGTGACTGACCCAGTGAAAGAATGCTTACACCTTCCTCATCCAAATGTGGGAAAACAGCAGGTGGACCTAGATGTTGAATTGCTCAAATATTTCTAATTTGGAAAAGTAACATATAGAAAAGCCATCAATTAATATTCAATTTCAAAATCTGCTGCAAGGGATTACATTAGAGGACCAAGAATCCTCTGAACTTTGTGAGAACAATAAAATTAACTAACTTGCTGTCACAAGGAGTCGACAAGATGACAACTCTTCCAGATAGTATTGCTGGAAGCAATCAACTTCACAAGACCCCATTGCCGAATCCCAGTTATAGTGTTTACACGGCATAAGGTATGAAATTGAATCGATCAAATGCATCCCAATCATTTTTGAGGACCACCAAACTCCCATATTTAGAAATCCAGGAGAAAAAAGGAATGTAGAAAGCTAACACTCAAAATAATTCTACCCTTTTGTAGTAGAAGACTTTATTCACAACCTCCACCACTCTTCAGAAGCATTTCACAGCTTCCTGAGTCAGCAATAAAGCCAAAATAAAATAAATTATTTCTACTGGTAAGAACTTAGAGATTCACCACTAATAACAAAACATTTGGAAATTCCGTTGTTTCAGCCCCTTCACTATTAGACCCCAGTCCAGAATTACCATTTCTCTTCCAGACAACAAGCTCATTCACACAGAATCCAATAACAACAGAAGGGGAAAAAAAAACTCGTAAATGAAATTCAATACAAAAGTTCAACAAAAACATTACTATGGGAATTATCCAGAGAACCAACAACTAACTAGAGGACAAAGGAGATTAAAACAAGGACTAACCTCTAAGGATTTAGCTTCTTGCTCGAGCCGTTTGAGCTCTGCTTGTATCCTATGCTTTCCTCTTGCATCAGTAACAGCCGGCAAGGAGTGGACACGTTGGGTAATCGGACCCAAGGAATCGGACCTATCCGATTGCATCTCTTGACAAAGATACAAAATTACAGAACCAAAAGCAACCAAAAATACAAAAAGCCCTAAGCTTTATCTCCACCTCTGACCAAAAGAAGAAAAAGGAAGGAGGAAGGAACAAGAAACAAAAGTTGTATCAGGGAAATGACACCGTTAGAAAGGAAAATAAGGATGACCCAGAAATCCCAATGGACCCCATTAACTTCAAGTTAACAACTTTCCTCCACTAAAGCACACACAAAAGGGCATCTGTTCCTGTTCAGTTCAACAACTCACGTGAGAGAGAGACAGAAAAGGGGTTGCTTCTTTTCAGAATTTTATGCTTTCCGGCATTTTAGACGAAAAAGAGTAAACAATTTTGTCTCTTGTACTGTACATTATAGTACAGTAAAATGATGTTGAGAGAGAGAGAGTGGCGATGTGCGGAAGCTCTTTTTCTCTTTCTCAATTTCTGTTCTTTTTTTGGCCTCTTGTACTGTACGTCAGAGCGCTCACCCCATAGGTTTAAATTCCGGTGGGCTGTGGAAGCAGCGACCAAATTAAGCAAAGTATTTACATGGTAAACGCAATTAAAATATAATTAACAGCTCATATTGGTTGAAATTTGGAGAAAAAGAATTAAAAATAACTTGTAATCTTTGGACGATTCTCTTGCAAGCCATTGTCCAATACGGAAGAAAAGTTATTTTGACTTATTTTTGGAAAGAATGAGAATAACTCGATATAAAATGTAAAAATTAGTAATATTTATTAATATTTTTTTAATAATAAATTAATTTAATTCACACAAAAAAAATTAAAAAAACAAAAAGCACTGTTCGACAGAATCTATCCGCTGCATCCGTAATTTATGGCGAAGGTTTTCGAGTTTCAAGGATTAAAAAAGAAATGCACTCCCAACACATCCCCACAAATACCCCTGGCACAAGGGGAGAAGTGAAACAAAAAAAAAAACAAGGGACAAATTAAAGGGTTCGGTTTTTTCCGGGTCGGGCCCTCGTGGACACGGTTGAGAGCGTCAGCAACACTGGTCACATGACGAAGTGAGGCAGGGCGGTGCTGGCGAACATGGAAGTTAAACATCATTGACTTTAACTACATCGGAGAGGTGGCGGTGGCCCGTCGCTGTCCGACAGCCGCAGCGAGTGTTTAACAATAACACTTTGCTTTCTGACTATCCGTACTTTGCAAACTCCTCTGCCTAGACGAAGTTAGTTAATAGTTTAACGTCTGTTGTCTCCCTGCCGATGGCCCTGTCCCAGCCGAAGAATCGTGTCCGAAGTTGCACATATCGATTACGGCCCATGTGGCCATTTTCATTCTCCCTCCGTACCTTTTAATTCTTCATGGACTGTTGCTTTTTGCGAGTCCACCACAGGCAGGCCTAAGCTTCTCCTTCCTTTGTCCTAGTTAATAGAGAATACAACACAAAATGGATATGATATGATTATTATAATGTGTTGGAATACACGTATACACAGCCGCCAACGGAAAAATAATAAAAATGATTATTAAAATATAATTAAAGTATAAGATTTACATATTAAATTAAGTATTTAATTTATTGTATTTAACATTATTTTATTCTTGTTACCCTAAGCCGGAGAATGTGCCGTCTGAGTTTTTTTGGTTCCTCAAATTGCCCTTTCCTTTCCTAATTTTCAATAGAAACAGGAATTGCCAACCAACGGGAAAACGGAACTACGAAAACTTTTATTGATTCCATGACAAGTGGCAGTTCTGAAAAATGGGAAACAACTTCTCGGAGAAATCAAGATGTCGCGGGGGGCTTGGATCTCCAATTCAAGCAGGCAGGCCTATATGTATGAGCGCTCTAATGTTAATGTCTCATCATTTGGGGCACTGGAATTCATTTCTGAGGATAGAGCAGTGTTTATCGTTCATAAGGACTAAAGCTTTCCGATGAGTAGGTAATTACATTCGAGCTAAATCTTTCCGATGTAGGAATTCATTTGTGGGCGAGCAATGGGCCTGAGTTAACACAGCTTTAAGCTTAAAATTGACACACGTCATGGGCTTCAAATTTAATGACAAGGCAGCCCCTCAAAATAAATAAATAAATAAATAAAATAATGACAAGGCAGTAGTCGGCACTGGAATATAATTTCTCTGATGATATAGGCCGCTAAAGCGGCGACAGACCCGCCGCAGAGGCCTCCACGTGGTCAATTGAGAGTGCCACACATAGACCTGGATGGATGCCCGTGCATTCACACGCAAGTCCCCCTTACTTCATTGCCACGGAGTTGCTTGCTATTGTTATTTATGAAGCACAGGCTCAACCCCGACCCTACATTGAAACTGATCCACCTCATATTAGGGGCTGCAAATGGGCGCTACAAGCTCTTCAGTTTCATTCAATTTTAAGCGAGCAATCCCACTTTCCAAGCCATATCCAACTTCAACAAGAGCAGCAAAGACTCCACCTTTTTTGCTTTCCCCGGAAATAAATCCCGAGACACCAAACAAGAATGCCCTTTTGAGACCCAAACTTGTATCCTTGTAGCTCAGTTAATAGCCCGTGACGGATATGAACCACCAAATATTCCAGGCAGGACCCCGCCAGAATTCCCTGAAAAGCCTGATTATGATGAACCCCCTTCAATGCCTCGAGAGATTCCTGAAGTTCCAGGGCTTCCAGAGATTGAAACTAGTCCTCCACCTGAAGCGAATCCGCGACCGACAGAGACTCCTGAGTTGCCCACTCCAAGACCGGGCCCACGTGTTGAGTTTATTGGTCCGTTACCACGTAGATATATAATTCAAAATATTTAGGTTGATAACTTAAAATAATTAAAATAAATATAAAGGTAAAATAAATAAAAAAAAAGCTAGAAGAGAGGAGAGAGCCGGTCTACCGAGAGAAAAAAAAAAACTGTCAAAAATAAAAGAAAAAAAGTAAAATTCTTTAACGCTAAGTTTAGAAAGGATATTATTATTAATTTAAAATTTGGATGGTTGATAAAAAATATTTAGTTTTTATTTTAAAATAATAGAGATTGAGTTTTGAGTATTATAAGTTTTACTTTTTTTTAATTTTTGTAAATTTATATTCTAAGAAATTTTTTGTATATAGTTTTAATTAATCATATAATTAGAAGATCATTTATGGTCCGATGAAGTTAATTTTTGGTTAATAATTAGAAAACATATAAATCTTTTTTTGTAGATGGTTAAATTGAGTTTCTGTAAACTACAGGGTAAATTTTTTATTTAAGCCAAAACTTATCAATTTTGGTAACTCTTTACGAATTGGTCAACTGTATAATTAGAATATTATTTATAATATTATTTATGATCTGATTAAACTGACTTTTTATTAGTAATTAGAGAATACATAAATTTTATTTGTAGATGATTAGATTGAGTTTCTATAAATTGTAAGAGTAGGTTTTCATTCGAATGAAAACTTTTCAATTTTGGTAATTTTATACTTTTTTATAAGTGACAGAATTAATAAATCGTGTGATGATTATTGATCCGTAATCTAATTAAATTGAAATTTAGACAACTAGTATGAAACATTTAGGCTTCATTTTGAACTATTAAATTACTACCTTAAAATTTATTTGTTAAATTATAATTGATAGTACGTTTTTCTTTACTTATTAATTCCTCGTTTAATTTAAATGCGGGAAACAAAGTGCTGCTTTTGGTTTTTGGTCGTTGGGTTTCAAGCCCGGGTTGACTCATAGTGTTCACAAATATATGCATTCCGATTACTTGGAGCCATTTAATTTAGACACAAATATACTTTAATTCATTTAACCTCATAGAATATTCGGAATAAAACAGGAAAAAAATATCCATTATTTAATTGAATTAAATTGGTCGAATGCTCAAATGTAGTAACTATACGTAAAGAAGAGAAATAGATTTTCCAAATAAATGCATTGGGATTTGGTAGCATTAAAGAATAACCGTTACAAAAGAGTAGTGCGTAAACTTTTCACTATAAATATCACCATCTAAATAATTTGAAGCTACAGTAACAAGAACGGTATAAAATAATCCCAAACCATGAGTATATTCGGCAAGGATTATGCAGCCTTCTTCTTGTTTGCTTTAGTGGTGTTATGCACAAATCATGTTGTCTGGGGTCAGCATTACAATGTTTACATTTTCAACAATTTGAACCGTGATACTCTCCGACTCCATTGTGCATCCAAAGACGATGATCTTGGGAACCATGTCTTACCAATTAATGGTAATTTTCACTTCGGTTTCAAGATGAATTTCTTCAGGACGACTTTGTTTTGGTGTGGTTTTAACTTTTCTCCCGTTAACCACGGAGGTTCCTATGACGTCTTCTGGTGTGGGCAAAAGTTTATTGCTGCGTGCGGTCCGCATAGAAACTGTACTTGGTCAGCTAGAAATGATGGTTTGTATTTGTATGACTATCCTTTCCCAGGGTATTTAAAGCACTATGAGTGGAAACAATGACATGTAATACTGTATTGAAATGTCTGTCCTTCGTTGCCTAAACGCATTGGCTGCAATCGGTTCCTTTGTGCATTTGCAAAGACGAGAATAAAGCAACCGACTTCTTTGATTTAGTAATATTGTTAACAATGAATTTGATTGTGATCTTATTTATTGGGATTGAGAGTTGTTTAAAATTCCGTGGGTTCAAACATACGTGAATTTTGACACACAGCATATTATTACCGCACTTCCCCCCTAAAATATCCTTAATGATGAAATATAGATCTTAATCAGTTAAGTGAAAAATGAAATTAAAAATAGAAAAGCAACTTAATTTTGGGGACTTTATAAAAATGAAGAGATATGAAGATAGAGATTTTGGACACTTGGTTCCAAACTGAAGCACGAATAATGAAGAACCACGAATCGATGTGAGATGAAAGAAGAATGAATAGCCGCAATAAATTGTATGTCTATCAGACATACAAACTACAAATAAAATTGATTCATTCACGTCAAGAGTAACTACTTTGCGGTGGTTAACGGTGGGAGTAACTCTAACTTTGCTAAGGTAACCACATGCCTCGCATGTTAGGCGTTTAGATGTTTTTGCGTGTTTTCATGCCCCGGCGAGAATTGGAACTTCCCCCTGTAATTTAAAGCACTATGAGTGGGAAAAATAAAAAATAAAAATAAATGATACGTAATGGCGTATTCAAGCGTCGTCTGCCCTTCGTTGGCTACATGCAGTCCGATTCCTTTATGCATTGTAAAGGAGAGAATAAAACAGCCAGCTTCTTTTATTTGAACACTATTCTTTTTCGAATGAATTGTATTGTTGCCTTAATGGAATTGGAAGTTGTTCAGAAATTGCGTGGGTTCAAATCAATTTTGACGTATTACCCCAAAATTTTCTTTTCTTTTTTCCTTTTTTCCAAAAAAAAAAATCAATCAAGGACGAAATATAAATGTTAATCAGTTGAAGTAATAACGAAACTAAAAATTTACAAAAAAAAAAAAAGCAACTTAATTTGCTATAGTTATTCGTATAACAGTGGAGAGACATCAATAAAATAATTTCGTACAAGCGATCAGGACCATTGCCTTAGGGGTTTAACCAGATCAGTGGCCATCATTAATTTCTGACACATTCGAGTCCAAAAATTTGGACAAAGCCATTGATCTTGTGTTTCTCATTTGTTGGGACCCACGAGAGTAATGACTGTCTCCATGATTCGTGTTTGGGCCACGTAGCATATTCCCAAAAAGAAAAACAAAGAAGGAAAAAACAGAAAGGGAAAAAATAAATTAATTACTTCTTTTTTTTTTCCTGAATTTGAATTTTCCCACCACAAATAAAAATGCAGGGTACGAGTAGATCTCTATCACTTGCCGATCTCAATGCTAATTGGTAAGAGCTTAATACGGCATTAAATATTGTCGTTTCATATAGTGTACAAAGAGATGATGGTCGCCACCCCATCATCGAGTGCCAACCACTTGCAAGGCGAGGGCCAAGCATCAACGTATGCTTGTATATTCCTCCATAGGTCAAATCGGATATGTAATTATTGGAATAATTGTTGGAGACTCAAATGGTGGATATGCAAGCATGATAACTTATATGCTCTTCTATATCTCCATGAATCTAGGAACTTTTGCTTGCACACTCTCTCTCTCTGATAGTGGGATTGGCTGCGGTTTCTTTCTTCTAGTCCGTCGTTAGTAAGCCATTTCTTTTTATCCGTACAAATGAATGATAATTTTGTGCGACCCTTTCGTTGAATTGCCATAGAACAACTATTTCTTTATCAATTTATTTTTTTTGGTGGGGGTATTGAATAAAGATTGAATTTTTCTTATGCTTCAAAGAACTTACTAAGTGAAGATTGATTTTTTTTTGGGGGTCTTGAATAAAGATTGAATTACTCTACAAGCTTGGAACGGTAAATCTCTGTGATTGTTTGTAGGTTTTCTTTCTTCTCCTGTTTTATGGCCTCTTCATTGCTTAATGGGGCTGAAATTCTCAAATTCATAAGTAGCTCAGCTCCAACTGGGTTAGGCTTCGTTGGGTCGAGAGTCCATGTTAGTTGCTTCGCCAAGAGAAACTTAGTCTCCTATAATAAGAAGCAAAGTGTCAGAATTTTAGCTCCCAGATGTGCTGTATCATCTGCAAGGCCTGCTTCACAGCCTAGGTTCATACAACACAAGCAAGAGGCCTTTTGGTTCTATAGGTTCTTGTCTATAGTGTATGATCACATCATAAACCCGGGTCACTGGACTGAGGATATGAGGGATGAGGCACTTGAGCCAGCCGACCTCTATGATAGGAATCTGATAGTGGTAGATGTTGGTGGCGGTACTGGGTTCACTACATTGGGCATCGTCAAGCATGTGGATGCCAAAAATGTAACAATTCTAGACCAGTCACCTCACCAGCTTGCCAAGGCCAAGGAGAAGGAGCCTTTGAAGGAGTGCAAGATTATTGAAGGAGACGCAGAGGATCTTCCGTTCCCTACTGATTATGCACACCGTTATGTGTCTGCTGGAAGGTAAAATCACTGAAGAACTCTGGTTTACTCTAATTTTATTCGTGAGGGGCAATTGGCATGTCATTTTCATTGGAATTACGTAGAAAAGGATGTGTTGTTATGAAATTATGTACTTGCGGGTGATTATTGAAGGGCCCCATAGAATAGCATTTAAGAGCTTTTAACATGGCACTATTTTTTTTTTTCATCCTTTTCTGAATGATAGAATGCAGTCATTTCTTGTGACTCCTGAAGAGAAGAAATTTTCTTTTGCTTTGAAAAAGAAAAATTATGGTTAACTTAATGTTCTAATACAATATGCTTCTATCTAATTGTATACTGTAACTGTGTGGCTCAGCATTGAATATTGGCCAGATCCACAACGTGGCATCAAGGAAGCATATAGGGTGCTGAAAATAGGAGCAAGGCCTGCATCATCGGGCCTGTGTACCCAACATTTTGGGTGTCCCGCTTTTTTGCTGATATGTGGATGCTCTTTCCAAAAGAGGAAGAGTACATTGAGTGGTTTAAAAAGGCTGGTTTCACAAATGTTAAACTAAAAAGGATTGGTCCCAAGTGGTACCGGGGTGTTCGTCGGCATGGCTTGATTATGGGCTGCTCTGTGACTGGTGTAAAGCCATTCCAAGGAGACTCTCCTCTGCAGGTTACATACTTGCCCCTTAGAATGTGTAATTGCATGTGAATATGTGGTGGGAGAACCAACCTGTTTGCTTTATTTGCCTGCTATTGTGTTCTTGTTATTACGTTGCTTTGCCATTAAACATGTCACATACCTACGATTGCTTGTGTGCTTCGTTGACGGCTTTTTCAATGATCACCTATTTGAAATAAAAGAAATCTTTTGATAGTTGCAAAAGATTCTCTGTTCTGTCACAACATATGGTTCACACAGTTATTGTTTAGCTGGTTGCCTTTTCTGTAACTATATCTTTTGGTAGCAGGGTTGTTGTCTTCCTACCATTACTCAGATGTTTTATGGTTTTGGACAGGGCACTAGTGCAAAATTTGGCTAGGAGTTGGTCAAAATAATTTCTTCCTGCTTTCAGTTGTCTCATCTGTAACTTCTGCAATTCCTTTTTAGCATTAATTCGGCACCAATCTGTTTCTTATGTACAGACCTTTGGAACTAGAGTTTTGTTGATGACATATGCCTTATGCATGGTGATTCCTTTTCCTTTATTTGGAAGCAGGAGAAAGCAACGTCGTTTTGTCTAAAGTTGTTACCAGCTAAGGAAGCACTTGTTTGTGGCTAGAAGATGTGATAACATAGCAAAATGGCTTTTTGCCATTAGCTGAATTACCTGAACACAGCTTGCATTTTATTTCAGATAATTTTGTCTCATTTCAGTAGTTTTGCTTTTTTACGTATTCCAAGGAATTCAATCCAAGACCAAACTTATGAAAGGAATATGGTGTTTGCCTCATGTTTTGGTGTTTGTTTGCCATGTTAATGTACTTGAAGTTTTTGTTGGACAGGAACCTTTGCATATGCAAATACATGGCTTCGTTCTTTGATCCATATTGTGGTGCGAATTCCTTATTCAGCACTTAGAAGTGCAATAATCTTCTTATGGAGCTCAAGCATTGTCCTGTAAAGATTCGCTACTCACAAGCATGTCTCTTGACGCAGCTTGGTCCAAAGGCAGAGGATGTGAAGAAGCCCCCCGTAAATCCATTCATTTTCCTTTTGCGCTTGATTCTTGGGGCAATGGCTGCCACATACTATGTGCTGGTCCCTATTTACATGTGGCTTAAAGATCAAATTGTTCCAAAGGGCATGCCCATATGATATGGATGGATGAATGCTTGGAGAATGTTGCTCACCAATGGTTTTCTTGTTCCGGCGGTCGTTAGATATCTCAGCATTGTAGATTGATGTAAATGCCTCCAGTTCGTTTTTTTTCCCCTTTTTTAATAAATCTTTGCTCAAGGCTGCAGCTCTGAATTTTCCGCATGATTATTGCCTAGTTTCATCTGTAACTGCAACATTTGCCTCCCTGTCGGCATTCAACCACACTTGCTGGTTGTCCAAATAACAAGAGTAGCCTCTATGTTCTTGTTCGTGTATGTAAGGGAACGGTTTACACGGTCGTTCAATGTGGCATTTTATTTGTAGTCCAACGCATTATGTCCAAACGGTGAAGTAAATTTAATTCCTTGTTATTATTGTGATTTAACGCTTAAAAGATAACCCATCATCATCATCTTTTAGATAGATTATGTTATTCAAACTCAATATCAATTACGTGGAAGTTCAAATTCTCAACCACCGAAATACCCTTTCAGAGACACGGAAATAATTTCTAGGCTAGACAGAAGAAAAAGGAAAAAAACAAAACTAAAAAAAAAGGAAGAAGAAGATGCATAATTGCCAGCCGTATGGCATGAAATGGGGAACTTTTAAATGACAACTGGCAATTTAATTATGCGTGTAGTTTAGTATGTGTTGGCTTACTAATGACACGGATATGCTTGCTTACCAACAACGACTACAGTTTCCTTCAATTTGAGGAGTCGAGTGAATTTCTTCCAAGTCTTCGGCGCCGGACTTTGAAGGTTCCAACAACCAATATTTGGACCACGACCCGGCCAGCACTGCGATCGCCTAAGAATTTGTTTGCGTACGGTCACGTGTGAATCCTTGACCTTAAACAAGAAAGTACAGAAGCAAGTGATGAGCCTCGTGTCAAGACTGAAGAAACTAAACTTGCACATTTGTCCATGTCCAATCTCATCACGCCACCGTTGTATGGATTGCTCTCTAAGGTATGGATTTGTACAAGCTGTCTAGATTTAAAGACTTGACGAAGTCCGTTCAACAAAACAGTAAGACGAGTATCGCCTAGCCAAAACTTCCCTCATGGAAATTTCAGATTTAAATCTTTGAATTTTGTTAGAATCTAATGTATAAATTTGTTTTTAGACCACATTCAAAATCCTTAAAATAACAAGATTTTTGGGTTTCGTATAAGAAGAGCAAAGGGGTGAACAGGAAAAGCAGCTTCTTTCGAAAGCCTTGGTGTTAAACGCAATTAAAATATAATTAACCGGTCATATTGGTTGAAATTTGGAGAAAAAGAATTAAAAATAGCTTGTAATCTTTGGACGATTCTCTTGCAAGCCATTGTCCAATATGGAAGAAAAGTTATTTTCTCTTATTTTTGGAAAGAATGAAAATAACTCGATATAAAATGTAAAAATTAGTAATATTTATTAATATTTTTTTAATAAGAAATTAATTTAACTCACACAAAAAAAAATTTAAAAACAACAAGCACTGTTCGACAGAATCTATTCGGTGTATCCGTAATTTATGGCGAAGGTTTTCGAGTTTCAAGGATTAAAAAAGAAATGCACTCCCAACACATCCCCCACAAATAATCCTGGCACAAGGGGAGAAGTAAAAAAAATAAAAACAGGGACAAATTAAAGGGTTCGGTTTTTTCCGGGTCGGGCCCTCGTGGACACGGTTGAGAGCGTCAGCAACACTGGTCACATGACGAAGTGAGGCAGGGCGGTGCTGGCGAACATGGAAGTTAAACATTATTGACTTTAACTACAGTGGAGAGGTGGCGGTGGCCCGTCGCTGTCCGACAGCCGCAGCGAGTGTTTAACAATAACACTTTGCTTTCTGACTATCCGTACTTTGCAAACTCCTCTGCCTAGATGAAGTTAGTTAATTGTTTAACGTCTGTTGTCTCCCTGCCGATGGCCCTGTCCCAGCCGAAGAATCGTGTCCGAAGTTGCACATATCGATTACGGCCCATGTGGCCATTTTCATTCTCCCTCCGTACCTTTTAATTCTTCATAGACTGTTGCTTTTTGCGAGTCCACCACAGGCTGGCCTAAGCTCCTCCTTCCTTTGTCCTAGTTAATAGAGAATACAAGGATTCGGTTTTTCCAACACAAAATGGATATGATATGATTATTATAATGTGTTGGAGTACACGTATACACAGCCGCCAACGGAAAAATAATAAAAATGATTATTAAAATATAATTAAAGTATAAGGTTTACATATTAAATTAAGTATTTATTTTATTGTATTTAACATTATTACCCTAAGCCGGAGAATGTGCCGTCTGAGTTTTTTTGGTTCCTCAAAATTGCCCTTTCCTTTCCTAATTTTCAATAGAAACAGGAATTGCCAACCAACGGGGAAAACGGAATTACGAAAACTTTTATTGATTACATGACAAGTGGCAGTTCTGAAAAATGGGAAACAAGTTCTCGGAGAAATCAAGATGTCGTGGGGGGCTTGGATCTCCAATTCAAGCAGGCAGCCTATATGTATGAGCGCTCTAATGTTAATGCCTCATCATTTGGGGGCACTGGAATTCATTTCTGAGGATAGAGCAGTGTTTATCGTTCATAAGGACTAAAGCTTTCCGATGAGTAGGTAATTACATTCGAGCTAAATCCTTCCGATGCAGGAATTCATTTGTGGGCGAGCAATGAGCCTGAGTTAACACAGCTTTAAGCTTAAAATTGACACACGTCATGGGCTTCAAATTTAATGACACGGCAGCCCCTCAAAATAAATAAATAAAATAATGACAAGGCAGTAGTCGGCACCGGAATATAATTTCTCCGATGATATAGGCCGCTAAAGCGGCGACAGACCCGTCGCAGAGGCCTCCACGTGGTCAATTGAGAGTGCCACACATAGACCTGGATGGATGCCCGTGCATTCACACGCAAGTCCCCCTTACTTCATTGCCACGGAGTTGCTTGCTATTGTTATTTATGAAGCACAGGCTCAACCCCGACCCTACATTGAAACTGATCCACCTCATATTAGGGGCTGCAAATGGGCGCTACAAGCTCTTCAGTTTCATTCAATTTTAAGCGAGCAATCCCACTTTCCAAGCCATATCCAACTTCAACAAGAGCAGCAAAGACTCCACCTTTTTTGCTTTCCCCGGAAATAAATCCCGAGACACCAAACAAGAATGCCCTTTTGAGACCCAAACTTGTATCCCTTGTAGCTCAGTTAATAGCCCGTCACGGATATGAACCACCAAATATTCCAGGCAGGACCCAGCCAGAATTCCCTGAAAAGCCTGATTATGATGAACCCCCTTCAATGCCTCGAGAGATTCCTGAAGTTCCAGGGCTTCCAGAGATTGAAACTAGTCCTCCACCTGAAGCGAATCCGCGACCGACAGAGACTCCTGAGTTGCCCACTCCAAGACCGGGCCCACGTGTTGGGTTTATTGGTCTCTTATCACGTAAATATATAATTCAAAATATTTTAGGATGATAATTTAAAATAATTAAAATAAATATAAATACTTTTAACTGATAAATAATTAAAAGAAAAAGTTAGAACAGAGGAGAGAGCCGGTCGACCGAGAGAGAGAAAAAAGGCTACCAAAAGTAAGAGAAAAAAGGTAGGATTTTTTGAATTTATGTTTGAAAAGAATATTAGTTTCTAATTAGTTTGAAAGTTAAATGGTTGATAGAGGGTATTTAGTTCTTATTTCAGAATAGTAGAGATTAGGTTTCAAGTACTGTAAGTCCTATTTTTCTTCAGTTTTCGTAAATCTATATTTTGGAAAATTTTATGTGTGTAGTTTTAATCAATCGTATAATTGGAAAATTGTTTGTGGTCCGATGAAGTTGATTTTTGGTTAGTAATTGGAGAACACATAGATTTTCTTTGTGGATAGTTGGATTGAGTTTCTGTGAACTGCAAAGGTAGGTTTTCCATTCGAACCGAAATTTATCAATTCTGGTAACTCTCTACTTTCTCATTTGTAGTAGAATTGGTCAATTGTGTAATTGGAAGATTGTTTGTGGTCCAATTGAGTTGATTTTTGGTCAGTAGTTGGAGGATACATAGATTCTGTTTGTGGACGATTGGATTGGGTTTCTGTGAACTGTAAGGGCAGGTTTTATTCGAATGGAAATCTTTCAATTCTAGTAACTCTTTACTCTTTCATCTATGATATAATTGGTAAACCATCTGAATGATTATTGATCCGTGATCCAATTGAGTTGAAATTTAGACAACTGGTAGGGGACATATGGGGTTCATCTTTAACGGTTATATTACTACCTTGAGATCTATTTGTTGAGTTGTAGTTGACAGCACGTAATTGGCCTGTCTTATTTGACTCATTAGTCTCTCGTTTAATTTAAATAGAATTTTGTTTAATTTATTTAATATAATTGGGATTGTATACTTTTATTCTACTCACTTAATTATAGTGGAGTTAACTTCTGATTCAAAGTATTTGTGATTTTTTCTCTCCCTTTTTATTTGAAGGGATTTTTTACTAGTATATTTTATTTACATTATCATTTTTATTATTCAATCATCTCCTCACATGTTCAAGTAAGTGGGATAAATTTATCTGCACTGCTTCTCCCATCACCACGGTGGGGCTAGAATACCCGATGCCACCACCCCCATCTCCTCCTATGCCTCTTGATGTTCCACTCCCACCCCTGGGTACACCTTGACCGCCGCTGCCCAACAAACTTTCCCCCCTAAGTTGTCACCTGACCCTAATATCCTTCCGCCTCCGACTCACTCGCCGCTAAAAATTCAACTGCCACCAGATACCTACAATGAAAATGAAAATTCATAATTTACGAACCTTAAAGCCCCAAATCTTTTAAACTTTTTCTTCATGAAGCAGATTAACTAAGAACAAGAACAAGAAAGAAGAAAATTCAAGAGAAAAAGAAGGCATAAATTGTAAAAAAAAAAGGGAGAATTTCTTCTACTAAAATTCTCAATTTTGTGATGCAAAATCTTTTCTTTATATGAATACTAATATGCAAATCGTAATAGATTTTACATACCTCTGTCCATGATGTCAAGTTCCTGTTGTGAAAATGAGAATCCTCTTCTAATTTTTGCTTTTTGATGAGTTTCTCCTACTTTTCCTTTTTCCTTTTTCTTTTGGTTTCTTTGATGGTGGAGAAGAGGAAAAGAAGTTGTAATGGAAAAAATCACGTCTATTTTTCTGTAATCGTTATCTTTAATAGGGAGAGTGATCTCTTCTTTTCCTGTAACTGTTATCTTTAATAGGAAGAGTGGAGAGATTTTAAACCCGATGACCCAAATTACTATTATACCCAACTGACCATCATATTAAACCTTTCATATTTGGTCATACTTTAAATAACAAGGGCCACTTGTGTCAATTAATTTAACAATCTCCCATTTGACCCATGTTATGACTTGATGAATCAATAACGAATAAGTGTGCACCATACTTAGAGATCATCAAACCATAATACTTGATTGAATTAAGATGATTGGATCATGGCGGTCATATATCTTTTATCGATATGATTCCTTCCATGTATCATATAATCATCATAATTCATAATAACTTAACCGAGGAACATTGAGACTTTAAATTGTCATTTCCAAATACGCTACTAGTTATCTCATAAACTATAACTGTATACAACTTAATGTAGATAACAAAAGCGCAAACAAAATCATGACCTTAATTGAATTCATAAGTGTTACAATGATATGAGTAGCACAAAACATTAACTTTCAAGAGAATGAGGACCTGTCCAAAATGTTCGTTCGTTCAACATGTCCAGTAAATGTTTTTGGTGGCAAACCTTTAGTTAACGGATCCGCTATCATCAATTCAGTACTAATATGTTCAATGGACACTTTTTGGTTTTGCACTTCTTCCTTAACAGATAAGTATTTCAAATTTATGTGTTTCGCAACTTTAGAATACCTATCATTCTTAAAGAAGAAAACAGCTGCAGAATTATCACAATAAATTCTTAACGGCTTTTCTATATTGTCAACCAAACCAAACTTTAAGATAAAATTTCGTAACCACAATGCATGAATAGTAGCCTTAAAGCATGCTACAAATTCAGCCTCCATAGTGAAGGTAGCAATGATAGACTGCTTTCCACTTTTCCATGAAACTGCTTCTCCAGCCAACAGAAACATGTAACCAAATGTAAATTTCTTCGAGTCTACACATCCAGTATAATCTGAATCCGAGTAGCCTATTACTTCAAGATGACTTGATCTTTTATAAGTAAGTATATAATCCTTAGTGCCTTGTAAGTATCTAAGTACTTTCTTTCCAGCTTTCCAATGATCTATTCTAGAATTACTTTGATATGGACCTAACATTCGTATAGCGAAATTAACATCTGGCCGAGTGCATGTTTGAGCATACATCAAACTTCCAACTAGCGATGCATAGGGGATGGATTCCATTGATTTTCATTTCAAATCATTCTTTGAACATTACAATTCACTGAATTTGTCCCCTGTCTAAATTGGAACTATTCATGTAGAGTAATTTTCCATTCTAAATCTCTCTAATACTTTATTGATATAGCCTTTCTGAGACAATTCTAATAATCCTTGTGATCTATTACGAAATATTTTTATTCCTATCACATAGGATACCTCATTCATATCTTTCATTTCAAAAGTTTCAGAGAGAAATTTCTTGACATCATGCAACAAACTCATGTCATTAGCAGCCAAAAGAATGTCATCGACATATAGGACTAATATAATGAACTTACTCCCACTGACCTTTATATAGATACACCGATCAACAGTGTTCTCTACAAAACCATATGATATAATGATATTATTAAACTTAATATACCATTGTCGAAAGATTTGTTTTAGTCCATATATCGATTTTTTTAATTTACACACCAAATTTTCCTACTCTGTGGTTATGAAATCTTCATATTGGTCTATATACACTTCCTCTTCTAAGTCACCATTTAAAAAGACGATCTTTACATCCATTTGGTCGAACTCTATGTCATAGTGAGCCACCAAAGCTATAATAATTATTAAGGAATCTTTCTTAGAGACCGAAGAGAAAGTCTCCTTATAACCAATACCATCCTTTTGAGTCTAACTTTATCGTTCATAAGGAGTAGGTAATTACATTCGAGCTAAATCTTTCCGATGCAGGAATTCATTTGTGGGCGAGCAATGAGCCTGAGTTAACACAGCTTTAAGCTTAAAATTGACACACGTCATGGGCTTCAAATTTAATGACAAGGCAGCCCCTCAAAAAAAAAAAATAATAAATAAAATAATTACAAGGCAGTAGTCAGCACTGGAATATAATTTCTCTGATGATATAGGCCGCTAAAGCGGCGACAGACCCGCCGCAGAGGCCTCCACGTGGTTAATTGAGAGTGCCACACATAGACCTGGATGGATGCCCGTGCATTCACACGCAAGTCCCCCTTACTTCTTTGCCACGGAGTTGCTTGCTATTGTTATTTATGAAGCACAGGCTCAACGCCGACCCTACATTGAAACTGATCAACCTCATATTAGGGTCTGCAAATGGGCGCTTCAAGCTCTTCAGTTTCATTCAATTTTAAGCAAGCAATCCCACTTTCCAAGCCATATCCAACTTCAACAAGAGCAGCAAAGACTCCGCCTTTTTTGCTTTCCCCGGAAATAAATCCCGAGACACCAAACAAGAATGCCCTTTTGAGACCCAAACTTGTATCCCTTGTAGCTCAGTTAATAGCCCGTGACGGATATGAACCACCAAATATTCCAGGCAGGACCCCGCCAGAATTCCCTGAAAAGCCTGATTATGATGAAACCCCTTCCATGCCTCGAGAGATTCCTGAAGTTCCAGGGCTTCCAGAGATTGAAACTAGTCCTCCACCTGCAGCGAATCCGCGACCGACAGAGACTCCAGAGTTGCCCACTCCGAGACCGGGCCCACGTGTTGAGTTTATTGGTCCGTTACCACGTAGATATATACGTAGATATATAATTTAAATTTTAAGTTTCATAACTCAAAATAATTAAAATAAATATAAATAGCTGAAAAATAAAAATAAAAAAAAAACTGGAAGAGAGGAGAGAGCCGGTCAACCGAGAGAGAAAAAAAAAACCGTCAAAAGTAATAGAAAAAAAGTAGAATTGTTTTATCTTAAATTTAAAAAAGATATCTAATTAATTTAAAATTTAAATAATTAATAAAAAATATTTAGTTCTTATTTCAGAATAATAATAGGAATTGAGTTTTAAGTATTATAAATTTTATTTTTCTTTAGTTTTTATAAATTTATATTTTAAAAATTTTTTTGTGTGTAATTTTAATTAATTGTATAATTAGAAAATTATTTATAAAATGATGAAATTAATTTTTGATTAGAAATTAGAAAATACATAAATCTTCTTTTGTGGATAGTTGAATTGGTTTCTGTAAACTATAAAGGTAAATTTTTTATTCAAAATAAAACATATTAATTATGATAACTCTCTCTTCTAGTAGAATTGGTTAATTATGTAATTAAAAGATTGTTTGTAATTCGATTAAGTTGATTTTTTATCAATAATTGAAGGACACATAAATCTTATTTATAGACGGTTAAATTAGATTTCTATTAATTATAAGAGTAGATTTTCATTCTAATAAAAACTTTTTAATTTTGATAACTTTTTGCTATTTCATATGTAATAGAATTGGTAAATCGTGTAAATGCGGTTTATCTTGAATAATTAAATTACTACCTTGAAATTTATTTATTAAATTATAATTAATAGCACATAATAGACTTATCTTTTTTGACTTATTAGTCTCTATTTAATTTAAATGCGAGAAACAAAGTTCCGCTTTTGGGTTTTTGGTCGTTGGGTTTTAAGTCCGGGTTGACTGATAGTGTTCACAAATATATGCATTCCGATTACGTGGAGCCATTTAATTTAGACACAAATAAACTTTAGAATATTCGGAATAAAACAGGAAAAAAATATCCATTATTTAATTGAATTAAATTGGTCAAATACTCAAATGTAGTAACTATACTGAAAGAAGAGAAATAGATTTTCCAAATAAATGCATTGGGATTTGGTAGCATTAAAGAATAACCGTTAAAAAGAGTAGTGCATAAACTTTTCACTATAAATATCACCATCTAAATAATTTGAAGCTACAGTAAGAAGAACGGTATAAAATAATCCCAAACCATGAGTATATTCGGCAAGAATTATGCAGCCTTCTTCTTGTTTGCTTTAGCGGTGTTATGCACAAATCATGTTGTCTGGGGTCAGCATTACAATGTTTACATTTTCAACAATTTGAACCGTGATACTCTCCGACTCCATTGTGCATCCAAAGACGATGATCTTGGGAACCATGTCTTACCAATTAATGGTAATTTTCACTTCGGTTTCAAGATGAATTTCTTCGCGTCGACTTTGTTTTGGTGTGGTTTTAACTTTTCTCCCGTTAACCACGGAGGTTCCTATGACGTCTTCTGGGCAGGGCAAAAATTTATTGCTGCGTGCGGTCCGGATAGAAACTGTACTTGGTCAGCTAGAAATGATGGTTTGTATTTGTATGACTATACTTTCCCAGGGTATTTAAAGCACTATACGTGGAAACAATGACATGTAATACTGTATTGAAATGTCTGTCCTTCGTTGCCTAAACGCATTGGCTGCAGTCGGGTTCCTTTGTGCATTGGCAAAGACGAGAATAAAGCAACCGACTTCTTTGATTTAGTAATATTGTTAACAATGAATTTGATTGTGATCTTATTTATTGGGATTGAGAGTTGTTTAAAATTCTGTGGGTTCAAACACACGTGAATTTTGACACACAGCATATTATTACCGCATTTCCCCACCTAAAATATCCTTAATGATGAAATATAGATCTTAATCAGTTAAGTGAAAAATGAAATTAAAAATAGAAAAGCAACTTAATTTTGGGGACTTTATAAAAATGAAGAGATATGAAGATAGAGACTTTGGACACTTGGTTCCAAACTGAAGCACGAATAATGAAGAACCACAAATCGATGTGAGATGAAAGAAGAATGAATAGCCGCAATAAATTGTATGTCTATCAGACATATACAAACTACAAATAAAATTGATTCATTCACGTCAAGAGTAACTACTTTGCGGTGGTTAACGGTGGGAGTAACTCTAACTTTGCTAAGGTAACCACATGCCTCGCCAAGTTAGGCGTTTAGATGTTTTTGCGTGTTTTCATGCCCCGGCGAGAATTGGAACTTCCCCGTGTAATTTAAAGCACTATGAGTGGGAAAAATAAAAAAATAAAAAAAAAGATACGTAATGGCGTATTCAAGCGTCGTCTGCCCTTCGTTGGCTACATGCAGTCAGATTCCTTTATGCATTGTAAAGGAGAGAATAAAACAGCCAGTTTCTTTTATTTGAACACTATTATTTTTCGAATGAATTGTATTGTTGCCTTAATGGAATTGGAAGTTGTTCAGAAATTGCGTGGGTTCAAATCAATTTTGACGTATTACCCCAAAATTTTCTTTTCATTTTTCCTTTTTTCCAAAAAAAAAAATCAATCAAGGACGAAATATAAATGTTAATCAGTTGAAGTAAAAAGGAAACTAAAAATTTACAAAAAAAAAAAAGCAACTTAATTTGCTATAGTTATTCCTAAAACAGTGGAGAGACATCAATAAAATAATTTCGTACAAGCGATCAGGACCATTGCTTTAGGGGTTTAACCAGATCAATGGCCATCATTAATTTCTGACACATTCGAGTCCAAAAATTTGGACAAAGCCACTGATCTTGTGTTTCTCATTTGTTGGGACCCACGAGAGTAATGACTGTCTCCATGATTCGTGTTTGGGCCACGTAACGAAGAAGGAAAAAAGAAAAAGGGAAAAAATAAATTAATTAATTCTTTTTTTTTCCTGAATTTGAATTTTCCCACCACAAATAAAAATGCAGGGTACGAGTAGATCTCTATCACTTGCCGATCTCAATGCTAATTGGTAAGAGCTTAATACGACATTAAATATTGTCGTTTCATATAGTGGACAAAGAGATGATGGTCGCCACCCCATACTCGAGTGCCAGCCACTTGCAAGGCGAGGGCCAGACACTCTATCTCTCTCTGATCGTGGGATTGGCTGCGGTTTCTTTCTTCTAGTCTGTCGTTGGTAAGCCATTTCTTTTTATCCGTACAAATGAATGACAATTTTGTGCGACTCTTTCGTTGAATTGCCACAGAACAACTATTTCTTAATCAATTTATTTTTTTTGGTGGGGTTTTGAATAAAGAGTGAATTTTTCTTATGCTTCAAAGAACTTACTAAGTGAAGATTGATTTTTTTGGGGTCTTGAATAAGGATTGAATTACTCTACAAGCTTTGAACGGTAAATCTCTGTGATTGTTTGTAGGTTTTCTTTCTTCTACTGTTTTATGGCTTCTTCATTGCTTAATGGGGCTGAAAATCTCAAATTCATAAGTAGCTCAGCTCCAACTGGGTTAGGCTTCGTTGGGTCGAGAGTCCATGTTAGTTGCTTCCGCAAGAGAAACTTAGTCTCCTATAATAAGAAGCAAAGTGTCAGAATTTTAGCTCCCAGATGTGCTGTATCATCTGCAAGGCCTGCTTCACAGCCTAGGTTCATACAACACAAGCAAGAGGCCTTTTGGTTCTATAGGTTCTTGTCTATAGTGTATGATCACATCATAAACCCGGGTCACTGGACTGAGGATATGAGGGATGAGGCACTTGAGCCAGCCGACCTCTATGATAGGAATCTGATAGTGGTAGATGTCGGTGGCGGTACTGGGTTCACTACATTGGGCATCGTCAAGCATGTGGCTGCCAAAAATGTAACAATTCTAGACCAGTCACCTCACCAGCTTGCCAAGGCCAAGGAGAAGGAGCCTTTGAAGGAGTGCAAGATTATTGAAGGAGACGCAGAGGATCTTCCGTTCCCTACTGATTATGCACACCGTTATGTGTCTGCTGGAAGGTAAAATCACCGAAGAACTCTGGTTTACTCTAATTTTATTCGTTAGGGGCAATTGGCATGTCATTTTCATTGGAATTACGTAGAAAAGGATGTGTTGTTATGAAATTATGTACTTGCGTGTGATTATTGAAGGGCCCCATAGAATAGCAATTAAGAACTTTTAACATGGCACTATTTTTTTTTTTCATCCTTTTCTGAATGATAGAATGCAGTCATTTCTTGTGACTCCTGAAGAGAAGAAATTTTCTTTTGCTTTGAAAATGAAAAATTATGGTTAACTTAATGTTCTAATACAATATGCTTCTATCTAATTGTATACTGTAACTGTGTGGCTCAGCATTGAATATTGGCCAGATCCACAACGTGGCATCAAGGAAGCATATAGGGTGCTGAAAATAGGAGGCAAGGCCTGCATCATCGGGCCTGTGTACCCAACATTTTGGGTGTCCCGCTTTTTTGCTGATATGTGGATGCTCTTTCCAAAAGAGGAAGAGTACATTGAGTGGTTTAAAAAGGCTGGTTTCACAAATGTTAAACTAAAAAGGATTGGTCCCAAGTGGTACCGGGGTGTTCGTCGGCATGGCTTGATTATGGGCTGCTCTGTGACTGGTGTAAAGCCATTCCAAGGAGACTCTCCTCTGCAGGTTACATACTTGCCCCTTAGAATGTGTAATTGCATGTGAATATGTGGTGGGAGAACCAACCTGTTTGCTTTATTTGCCTGTTATTGTGTTCTTGTTATTATGTTGCTTTGCCATTAAACATGTCACATACCTAGGATTGCTTGTTTGCTTCGTTGACGGCTTTTTCAATGATCACCTATTTGAAATAAAAGAAATCTTTTGATAGTTGCAAAAGATTCTCTGTTCTGTCACAACATATGGTTCACACAGTTATTGTTTAGCTGGTTGCCTTTTCTGTAACTATATCTTTTGGTAGCAGGGTTGTTGTATTCCTACCATTACTCAGATGTTTTATGGTTTTGGACAGGGCACTAGTGCAAAATTTGGCTAAGAGTTGGTCAAAATAATTTCTTCCTGCTTTGAGTTGTCTCATCTGTAACTTCTGCAATTCCTTTTTAGCATTAATTCGGCACCAATCTGTTTCTTATGTACAGACCTTTGGAACTAGAGTTTTGTTGATGACATATGCCTTATGCATGGTGATTCCTTTTCCTTTATTTGGAAGCAGGAGAAAGCAACGTCGTTTTGTCTAAAGTTGTTACCAGCTAAGGAAGCACTTGTTTGTGGCTAGAAGATGTGATAACATAGCAAAATGGCTTTTTGCCATTAGCTGAATTACCTGAACACAGCTTGCATTTTATTTCAGATAATTTTGTCTCATTTCAATAGTTTTGCTTTTTTGCGTATTCCAAGACCAAACTTATGAAAGGAATATGGTGTTGGCCTCATGTTTTGGTGTTTGTTTGCCATGTTAATGTACTTGAAGTTTTTGTTGGACAGGAACCTTTGCATATGCAAATACATGGCTTTGTTCTTTGATCCATATTGTCGAGCGAATTCTTTATTCAGCACTTAGAAGTGCAATAATCTTCTTATGGAGCTTAAGCATTGTCCTGTAAAGATTCGCTACTCACAAGCATGTCTCTTGACGCAGCTTGGTCCAAAGGCAGAGGATGTGAAGAAGCCCCCCGTAAATCCATTCATTTTCCTTTTGCGCTTGATTCTTGGGGCAATGGCTGCCACATACTATGTGCTGGTCCCTATTTACATGTGGCTTAAAGATCAAATTGTTCCGAAGGGCATGCCCACATGATATGGATGGATGAATGCTTGGAGAATGTTGCTCACCAACGGTTTTCTTGTTCCGGCGGTCGTTAGATATCTCAGCATTGTAGATTGATGTAAATGCCTCCAGTTCGTTTTTTTTCCCCTTTTTTTAGTAAATCTTTGCTCAAGGCTGCAGCTCTGAATTTTCTGCATGATTATTGCCTAGCTTCATCTGTAACTGCAACATTTGCCTCCCTGTCGGCATTCAACCATACTTGCTGGTTGTCCAAATAACAAGAGTAGCCTCTATGTTCTAGTTCGTGTATGTAAGGGAACGGTTTACACGGTCGTTCAATGTGGGCATTTTATTTGTAGTCCAACGCATTATGTCCAAACGGTGAAGTAAATTTAATTCCTTGTTATTATTGTGATTAACGCTTAAAAGATAACCCATCATCATCATCTTTTAGATAGATTATGTTATTCAAACTCAATATCAATTACGTGGAAGTTCAAATTCTCAACCACCGAAATACCCTTTCAGAGACAGGGAAATAATTTCTAGGCTAGACAGAAGAAAAAGGAAAAAAGCAAAACCATAAAAAGAAGAAGAAGATGCATAATTGCCAGCCGTATGGCATGAAATGGGAACTTTTAAATGACAACTGGCAATTTAATTATGCGTGTAGTTTAGTATTTGTTGGCTTACTAATGACACGGATATGCTTGCTTGCTCAATTTGAGGAGTCGAGTCAATTTCTACCAAGTCTTCGGCGCGGACTTTGAAGGTTCCAACAACCAATATTTGGACCACGACCCGGCCAGCACTGCGATCGCCTAAGAATGTGTTTGCGTACGGTCACGTGTGAATCCTTGACCTTAAACAAGAATGTACAGAAGCCGGTGATGAGCCTCGTGTCAGGACTGAAGAAACTAAACTTGCATATTTGTCCATGTCCAATCTCATCACGCCACCGTTGTATGGATTGACTTGCTCTTTAAGGTATGGATTTGTACAAGCCGTCTAGATTTAAAGACTTAAGACGGAGTCCGTTCAACAAAACAGTAAGACAGTATCGCCTAGCCAAAACTTCCCTCATGGAAATTTCAGATTTAAATCTTTGAATTTTGTTAGAATCTAATGTATAAATTTGTTTTTAGACCACATTCAAAATTATTGGTTTATTGTCGTGTTACGAGAATCCTTAAAATAAAAAGATTTTTGGGTTTCGTATAAGAAGAGCAAAGGGGTGAACAGGAAAAGCAGCTTCTTTCGAAAGCCCTCGTGTTAAAAGCAATTAAAATATAATTAACAGGTCATATTGGTCGAAATTTGGAGAAAAAGAATTAAAAATAGCTTGTAATCTTTGGACGATTCTCTTGCAAGCCATTGTCCAATATGGAAGAAAAGTTATTTTGACTTATTTTTGGAAAGAATGAAAATAACTCGATATAAAATGTAAAAATTAGTAATATTCATTAATATTTTTTTAATAATAAATTAATTTAACTCACACACAAAAAAAAAATTAAAAACAACAAGCACTGTTCGACAGAATCTATCCGCTGTATCCGTAATTTATGGCGAAGGTTTTCGAGTTTCAAGGATTAAAAAAGAAATGCACTCCCAACACATCCCCCACAAATACCCCTGGCACAAGGGGAGAAGTGAAAAAAAAAAAAAGGGGACAAATTAAAGGGTTCGGTTTTTTCCGGGTCGGGCCCTCGTGGACACGGTTGAGAGCGTCAGCAACACTGGTCACATGACGAAGTGAGGCAGGGCGGTGCTGGCGAACATGGAAGTTAAACATCATTGACTTTAACTACATCGGAGAGGTGGCGGTGGCCCGTCGCTGTCCGACAGCCGCAGCGAGTGTTTAACAATAACACTTTGCTTTCTGACTATCCGTACTTTGCAAACTCCTCTGCCTAGAGGAAGTTAGTTAATAGTTTAACGTCTGTTGTCTCCCTGCTGATGGCCCTGTCCCAGCCGAAGAATCGTGTCCGAAGTTGCACATATCGATTACGGCCCATGTGGCCATTTTCATTCTCCCTCCGTACCTTTTAATTCTTCGTAGACTGTTGCTTTTTGCGAGTCCACCACAGGCAGGCCTAAGCTCCTCCTTCCTTTGTCCTAGTTAATAGAGAATAAGGATTCGGTTTTTCCAACACAAAATGGATATGATATGATTATTATAATGTGTTGGAGTACACGTATACACAGCGGCAAACGGAAAAATAATAAAAATGATTATTAAAATATAATTAAAGTATAAGATTTACATATTAAATTAAGTATTTATTTTATTGTATTTAATATTATTTTATTCTTGTTACCCTAAGCCGGAGAATGTCCCGCCTGAGTTTTTTTGGTTCCTCAAAATTGCCCTTTCCTTTCCTAATTTTCAATAGAAACAGGTATTGCCAACAAAAGGGGAAAACGGAACTACGAAAACTTTTATTGATTCCATGACAAGTGGCAGTTCTGAAAAATGGGAAACAACTTCTCGGAGAAATCAAGATGTCTGGAATTCATTTCTGAGGATAGAGCAGTGTTTATCGTTCATAAGGAGTAGGTAATTACATTCGAGCTAAATCTTTCCGATGCAGGAATTCATTTGTGGGCGAGCAATGAGCCTGAGTTAACACAGCTTTAAGCTTAAAATTGACACACGTCATGGGCTTCAAATTTAATGACAAGGCAGCCCCTCAAAATAAATAAATAAATAAATAAAATAATTACAAGGCAGTAGTCAGCACTGGAATATAATTTCTCTGATGATATAGGCCGCTAAAGCGGCAACAGACCCGCCGCAGAGGCCTCCACGTGGTTAATTGAGAGTGCCACACATAGACCTGGATGGATGCCCGTGCATTCACACGCAAGTCCCCCTTACTTCTTTGCCACGGAGTTGCTTGCTATTGTTATTTATGAAGCACAGGCTCAACGCCGACCCTACATTGAAACTGATCAACCTCATATTAGGGTCTGCAAATGGGCGCTTCAAGCTCTTCAGTTTCATTCAATTTTAAGCAAGCAATCCCACTTTCCAAGCCATATCCAACTTCAACAAGAGCAGCAAAGACTCCGCCTTTTTTGCTTTCCCCGGAAATAAATCCCGAGACACCAAACAAGAATGCCCTTTTGAGACCCAAACTTGTATCCCTTGTAGCTCAGTTAATAGCCCGTGACGGATATGAACCACCAAATATTCCAGGCAGGACCCCGCCAGAATTCCCTGAAAAGCCTGATTATGATGAAACCCCTTCCATGCCTCGAGAGATTCCTGAAGTTCCAGGGCTTCCAGAGATTGAAACTAGTCCTCCACCTGCAGCGAATCCGCGACCGACAGAGACTCCAGAGTTGCCCACTCCGAGACCGGGCCCACGTGTTGAGTTTATTGGTCCGTTACCACGTAGATATATACGTAGATATATAATTTAAATTTTAAGTTTCATAACTCAAAATAATTAAAATAAATATAAATAGCTGAAAAATAAAAATAAAAAAAAAAACTGGAAGAGAGGAGAGAGCCGGTCAACCGAGAGAGAAAAAAAAAACGGTCAAAAGTAATAGAAAAAAAGTAGAATTGTTTTATCTTAAATTTAAAAAAGATATATGATTAATTTAAAATTTAAATAATTAATAAAAACTATTTAGTTCTCATTTCAGAATAATAATTGGGATTGAGTTTCAAGTATTATAAATTTTATTTTTCTTTAGTTTTTATAAATTTATATTTTAAAAAAATTTTTGTGTGTAATTTTAATTAATTGTGTAATTAGAAAATTATTTATGAAATGATGAAATTAATTTTTGATTAAAAATTAGAAAATACATAAATCTTCTTTCGTGGATAGTTGAATTGGTTTCTGTAAACTATAAAGGTAAATTTTTTATTCAAAGTAAAACATATTAATTATGATAAATCTCTCTTCTAGTAGAATTGGTTAATTGTGTAATTAGAAAATTGTTTGTAATCCGATTAAGTTGATTTTTTATTAATAATTGAAGGACACATAAATCTTATTTATAAATGGTTAAATTAGATTTCTATTAATTATAAGAGTAGATTTTCTAATGAAAACTTTTTAATTTTGATAACTTTTTGCTACTTCATATGTAATAGAATTGGTAAACCGTGTAAATGGGATTTATCTTGAATAATTAAATTACTACCTTAAAATTTATTTATTAAATTATAATTAATAGTACATAATAGACTTATTTTTTTTGACTTATTAGTCTCTGTTTAATTTAAATGCGAGAAACAAAGTTTCGCTTTTGGGTTTTTGGTCGTTGGGTTTTAAGTCCGGGTTGACTGATAGTGTTCACAAATATATGCATTCCGATTACGTGGAGCCATTTAATTTAGACACAAATAAACTTTAGAATATTCGGAATAAAACAGGAAAAAAATATCCATTATTTAATTGAATTAAATTGGTCAAATACTCAAATGTAGTAACTATACTGAAAGAAGAGAAATAGATTTTCCAAATAAATGCATTGGGATTTGGTAGCATTAAAGAATAACCGTTAAAAAAGAGTAGTGCATAAACTTTTCACTATAAATATCACCATCTAAATAATTTGAAGCTACAGTAAGAAGAACGGTATAAAATAATCCCAAACCATGAGTATATTCGGCAAGAATTATGCAGCCTTCTTCTTGTTTGCTTTAGCGGTGTTATGCACAAATCATGTTGTCTGGGGTCAGCATTACAATGTTTACATTTTCAACAATTTGAACCGTGATACTCTCCGACTCCATTGTGCATCCAAAGACGATGATCTTGGGAACCATGTCTTACCAATTAATGGTAATTTTCACTTCGGTTTCAAGATGAATTTCTTCGCGTCGACTTTGTTTTGGTGTGGTTTTAACTTTTCTCCCGTTAACCACGGAGGTTCCTATGACGTCTTCTGGGCAGGGCAAAAATTTATTGCTGCGTGCGGTCCGGATAGAAACTGTACTTGGTCAGCTAGAAATGATGGTTTGTATTTGTATGACTATACTTTCCCAGGGTATTTAAAGCACTATACGTGGAAACAATGACATGTAATACTGTATTGAAATGTCTGTCCTTCGTTGCCTAAACGCATTGGCTGCAGTCGGGTTCCTTTGTGCATTGGCAAAGACGAGAATAAAGCAACCGACTTCTTTGATTTAGTAATATTGTTAACAATGAATTTGATTGTGATCTTATTTATTGGGATTGAGAGTTGTTTAAAATTCTGTGGGTTCAAACACACGTGAATTTTGACACACAGCATATTATTACCGCATTTCCCCACCTAAAATATCCTTAATGATGAAATATAGATCTTAATCAGTTAAGTGAAAAATGAAATTAAAAATAGAAAAGCAACTTAATTTTGGGGACTTTATAAAAATGAAGAGATATGAAGATAGAGACTTTGGACACTTGGTTCCAAACTGAAGCACGAATAATGAAGAACCACAAATCGATGTGAGATGAAAGAAGAATGAATAGCCGCAATAAATTGTATGTCTATCAGACATATACAAACTACAAATAAAATTGATTCATTCACGTCAAGAGTAACTACTTTGCGGTGGTTAACGGTGGGAGTAACTCTAACTTTGCTAAGGTAACCACATGCCTCGCCAAGTTAGGCGTTTAGATGTTTTTGCGTGTTTTCATGCCCCGGCGAGAATTGGAACTTCCCCGTGTAATTTAAAGCACTATGAGTGGGAAAAATAAAAAAATAAAAAAAAAGATACGTAATGGCGTATTCAAGCGTCGTCTGCCCTTCGTTGGCTACATGCAGTCAGATTCCTTTATGCATTGTAAAGGAGAGAATAAAACAGCCAGTTTCTTTTATTTGAACACTATTATTTTTCGAATGAATTGTATTGTTGCCTTAATGGAATTGGAAGTTGTTCAGAAATTGCGTGGGTTCAAATCAATTTTGACGTATTACCCCAAAATTTTCTTTTCATTTTTCCTTTTTTCCAAAAAAAAAAATCAATCAAGGACGAAATATAAATGTTAATCAGTTGAAGTAAAAAGGAAACTAAAAATTTACAAAAAAAAAAAAAAAGCAACTTAATTTGCTATAGTTATTCCTAAAACAGTGGAGAGACATCAATAAAATAATTTCGTACAAGCGATCAGGACCATTGCTTTAGGGGTTTAACCAGATCAATGGCCATCATTAATTTCTGACACATTCGAGTCCAAAAATTTGGACAAAGCCATTGATCTTGTGTTTCTCATTTGTTGGGACCCACGAGAGTAATGACTGTCTCCATGATTCGTGTTTGGGCCACGTAGCATATTCCCAAAAAGAAAAACGAAGAAGGAAAAAAGAAAAAGGGAAAAAATAAATTAATTAATTCTTTTTTTTTTCCTGAATTTGAATTTTCCCACCACAAATAAAAATGCAGGGTACGAGTAGATCTCTATCACTTGCCGATCTCAATGCTAATTGGTAAGAGCTTAATACGACATTAAATATTGTCGTTTCATATAGTGGACAAAGAGATGATGGTCGCCACCCCATACTCGAGTGCCAGCCACTTGCAAGGCGAGGGCCAGACACTCTATCTCTCTCTGATCGTGGGATTGGCTGCGGTTTCTTTCTTCTAGTCTGTCGTTGGTAAGCCATTTCTTTTTATCCGTACAAATGAATGACAATTTTGTGCGACTCTTTCGTTGAATTGCCACAGAACAACTATTTCTTAATCAATTTATTTTTTTGGTGGGGTTTTGAATAAAGAGTGAATTTTTCTTATGCTTCAAAGAACTTACTAAGTGAAGATTGATTTTTTTGGGGTCTTGAATAAGGATTGAATTACTCTACAAGCTTTGAACGGTAAATCTCTGTGATTGTTTGTAGGTTTTCTTTCTTCTACTGTTTTATGGCTTCTTCATTGCTTAATGGGGCTGAAAATCTCAAATTCATAAGTAGCTCAGCTCCAACTGGGTTAGGCTTCGTTGGGTCGAGAGTCCATGTTAGTTGCTTCCGCAAGAGAAACTTAGTCTCCTATAATAAGAAGCAAAGTGTCAGAATTTTAGCTCCCAGATGTGCTGTATCATCTGCAAGGCCTGCTTCACAGCCTAGGTTCATACAACACAAGCAAGAGGCCTTTTGGTTCTATAGGTTCTTGTCTATAGTGTATGATCACATCATAAACCCGGGTCACTGGACTGAGGATATGAGGGATGAGGCACTTGAGCCAGCCGACCTCTATGATAGGAATCTGATAGTGGTAGATGTCGGTGGCGGTACTGGGTTCACTACATTGGGCATCGTCAAGCATGTGGCTGCCAAAAATGTAACAATTCTAGACCAGTCACCTCACCAGCTTGCCAAGGCCAAGGAGAAGGAGCCTTTGAAGGAGTGCAAGATTATTGAAGGAGACGCAGAGGATCTTCCGTTCCCTACTGATTATGCACACCGTTATGTGTCTGCTGGAAGGTAAAATCACCGAAGAACTCTGGTTTACTCTAATTTTATTCGTTAGGGGCAATTGGCATGTCATTTTCATTGGAATTGCGTAGAAAAGGATGTCTTGTTATGAAATTATGTACTTGCGTGTGAGGAGTCGAGTGAATTTCTTCCAAGTCTTCGGCGCCGGACTTTGAAGGTTCCAACAACCAATATTTGGACCACGACGCGGCCAGCACTGCGATCGCCTAAGAATTTGTTTGCGTACGGTCACGTGTGAATCCTTGACCTTAAACAAGAAAGTACAGAAGCAAGTGATGAGCCTCGTGTCAAGACTGAAGAAACTAAACTTGCACATTTGTCCATGTCCAATCTCATCGCGCCACCGTTGTATGGATTGACTTGCTCTTTAAGGTATGGATTTGTACAAGCTGTCTAGATTTAAAGACTTAAGACGAAGTCCGTTCAACAAAACAGTAAGACGAGTATCGCCTAGCCAAAACTTCCCTCATAGAAATTTCAGATTTAAATCTTTGAATTTTGTTAGAATCTAATGTATAAATTTGTTTTTAGACCACATTCAAAATTATTGGTATTATAGATAGAGGTATATAGAATTCGTTATAATTTATTACTAGTATTTACATAAAGAAAAGATCCTGCATATAGAAATAGAAATTTCATAAAAAGAAATTCTAAAAATTTTCTAACAATTGTTAGTTCAGCGAATATTCCAATTTGTTTTACTTTTATTTGTTTACAGCCGAATTATTTTCTTTTTATGTTTTTTCGCCAAAGGGAAAATGACTGTGCAATTGGTTTTCTCTATTTTGTTATTTCTGTGTTTAACGGATAACAACGCTGGCCATGGAGGACTGTACGCCGCCGTACCCGAACGGATCTGGGTATGGCGAATCAGCCTCACCGTAAAGGCTGTGCTTCCGAGTACAGCCGCCGACCCGAACAGATCTGGGTATGGCTGAGGTTCTGGGAACCGCCGAAGACGCGGATCGAGTAGGGATCCGGTGAAAGCTGTGCTTCCAGGCACGGCCGGAAACCCGAATCGATCTGAGTATGAAGGGACGGCTTGTGTTTCCGTTGTCGGTGGGAGACCCGAATTGTCTGGGTTTTCTCTTGGGAATGACCAGAGACACAGATCAGTCAGGTCTGGTGGGTATGACAGAACGGAAAGATCGCCTCGGGTATGGCCAGTGATCCGGGTCGAGCGTTGGTCTGGGACTGCAACGCCGGGCTTGCCGGTATAGGGTGTGCGGCGGTCACTGTATTGTGCGACAGGGCTTGCCGGTGTGGGATATGCTCCGGCCGCTGAACTCTATGCCACAGGGCTCCGTCGACCCATCAGGGGCAACGCCCGGAGGTAGCACGCGGGTGACGCCCGCAGTACGGTGTTGCTGCCACCATGGGTCCCTGGTCGAAGGCGGCACGTGGGTTGTGTTGCCTGTAGTATGTTGGTGCTGCGGGTCCTCGACCGGTGATGGAGAAGAAATTTTCAAATGGATGTCACCATGTAAAGGGGACCAGTTACTGAAACAGTACGCCGATGCGGACGGTATTAACTCACCATCAAGGATAATTTAAATCTTCATAATTGAAGATTTGTTTTTTTAAAAGTTTATTGAGATCACATCAATCTGAATCAAATATTGAAAGTTTGTCAGTTACCAAAGTGACCTGGCTTTGAAAGGATTTGAATAGTTGATTGTGAATTTCAAATTGTTCTTTTTTTTTTTTGGATGCTAATAAAATGTTTTGAAATGAACAATTGTGATTATTAATTATAATGCTAGGAGATCATCCAAAAATGGATCATTGTCTATAATTAATAATACTAAAAGAGATTCATTGATATACTGGATAAATATGATTGTATATCCAAAGATAACATTTATGTTAACTCTAGTATGATTGATTGATCTATCAAAGTATATCTAAATTAGCATCATCATTGATTAAAGTTATATATTTGAGGATCACCCAAAAGTGAACTTAAATACATAATCAAAGTTGATCTAAATTCATTTAAGTTTACTCAAAGTATTAATGTGTAAATTTGAATTATGTTTACAGCTTCCAATAATATGTTCGCCTTAGGCAATGCGATGATCAAATTCAATGGACTGAATTATGCGGAATGGTCTGAGCATATTCAGTTTCACTTAGGTGTTTTGGGTTTGGACTTAGCAGTCATTTCGGATGAAAAGCCTGCAGCCATTACTGAGACCAGTACAGAATTCACAAGTCTCTGCATGAGGCTTGGGAACGGTCTAATAGGCTGAGTTTGAATTTGATGCGAATGACGATAGTTGAAAATGTCAAGCCATCGATGCGTAAGATAGAAAATGCAAGGGAATTTATGATGAGAATTAAGGAATACTCTCAATCAGATATAGCTGATAAATCCATTGTAGGAAGCCTAATGAGTGAGTTGACGACCAAGAAATTTGATTGGTCAGAGCCTATTCATGATCATGTGACTAGTATGGCTAATCTAGCAGCAAAGTTGAAAACAATGGGTATGGATGTGAGTGAATCTTTTTTGGTACAATTCATTATCAACTCACTGTCTCCTGAATTTGGTCAGTTCCAAGTGAATTATAACACTATCAAAGATAAATGGAACCTTCAAGAAATTAAGACCATGTTAATTTAGGAGGAAGGGAGATTAAAGAAGATGAAGGATCACTCTATTCATCTTACTGTTCATAAGAAAGCTAGCAGTAGCAAGTCTAGACCATATAGAAAGGATAAGAAGAAGGACAAAGCCTCTATGAAAGTCACTAGAGGACAGATTCACAAGGATCATAAATGCTTCTTCTGTAAAAGGATGGGTCACTTCAAGAAAGATTGTCCAAAAAGAAAGGCTTGGTTCGAAAAGAAAGGTACGTACTGTATATCAGTATGTTTTGAATCAAATGTTATTGAAGTACCTAATAATACTTGGTGGTTAGACTCTGGAGCTACTATTTATGTGTCACATATTATGCAGGGATTCCTTTCAATCCAGCCCATAACAGGAATTGAGAAATTCCTTTATATGGGAAACAGAATGAAGGCACGAATAGAAGGAATTGGGATGTACAGATTAATTTTGGATACTAGGTGTCACCTAGATCTGCAAAAGTGTCTCTATGTTCCTGAATGTGCTAGAAATTTAGTTTCTGTTGCAAAGTTGGATGAAGTAGGATTTAACCTTAAGATTGGAAATGGTACATTTTCATTGTATAGACATTCGTACCATTATGGATCTGGTACTTTGGTTGATAATTTGTACCGTTTTAATCTTGATGCTATGTATGTTGATTCTCTATTTCTTATTAAGCATAATATAGGTAACAGACGTAATGTGCATGATGACAGTTCTGCTTTCTTATGGCATCAAAGATTAGGTCATATATCCAAAGAAAGGATATTGAGGTTGGTGAAAGGTGATGTCCTACCTCAATTGGATTTTACTGATTGGGAGGTATGTGTTGACTGTATAAAAGGAAAACAGACAAGACACACATCAAAGAACCCAGCCATGAGAAGTAATGAGCCTTTAGAATTAATACACACTGATATTTGTGGCCCCTTTGATATTTTATCATGGGGTGGTGAGAAATATTTCATCACGTTTATAGATGACTACTCACGATATTGCTATTTATATCTACTGCATGAAAAGTCTCAGTCAATAAACGCCTTGGAGGTGTTTATAAATGAGGTGGAAAGACAATTAGATAGAAAAGTGAAAGTGATTAAGTCAGACAGAGGTGGTGAATATTATGGAAAATTCAATGAAAGTGGACAATGTCTTGGTCCATTTGCAAAACTTCTTGAAAGTCGAGGCATATATGCACAGTATACAATGCCTGGTACACCATAACAGAATGGTATAGCGGAAAGGCGGAATCGCACACTTATGGATATGGTTAGGAGTATGTTAAGTTACAGTACTGTACTTTTATCCTTGTGGATGCATGCATTAAAAACTGCTACATATCTGCTGAACAGGGTTCCTAGTAAGGCTGTGCCTAAGACTCCTTATGAGTTATGGACAGGTAGGAAACCTAGTTTAAGACACCTTCATGTTTGGGGTTGTTCAGCAGAAGTAAGGATATATAATCCACATGAAAGAAAACTTGATGCAAAAACCATTAGTAGTTACCTCATATTAGGGGCTGCAAATGGGCGCTACAAGCTCTTCAGTTTCATTCAATTTTAAGCAAGCAATCCCACTTTCCAAGCCATATCCAACTTCAACAAGAGCAGCAAAGACTCCACCTTTTTTGCTTTCCCCGGAAATAAATCCCGAGACACCAAACAAGAATGCCCTTTTGATTTATTTAATTTATTTAATATAATTAAAATTATATATTTTTATTATATTCACTTAATTATAATAAAATTAATTTTTAATTTAAAATATTTATAATTTTTTTTATTTGAAGAAATTTTTTATTAATATATTTTATTTATATTATTATTTTTATTATTTAATCATCTTCCGTCGCCACGCTGGGGCAAGAATACCCGATGCCACCGCCCCCATCTCCTTCCACTCCCAACCCTGGGTACGCCTCGACCGCCGCCGCTCAACAAACTTTCCCCCCAAGTTGCCGCTGACCCTGATATCCTTCCGCCTCCGACTCACCCACCGCCGAAAATTCAACCGCCACCAGATACCTACAATGAAAATGAAAATTCATAATTTACGAACCTTAAAGCCCCAAATCTTTTAAACTTTTTCTTCATGAAGCAGATTAACTGAGAACAAGAACAAGAAAGAAGAAAATTCAAGAGAAAAAGAAGGCATAAATCAGCAGCTTTACCGAATCAAGAAAGAGAGCTTCGTTCGACTTCACTAGCGGTCAAGAAGCAACGTAAACAAATGCGAGAAACAAAGTGCCGCTTTTGGGTTTTTGGTCGTTGGGTTTCAAGCCGGGGTTGACTGATAGTGTTCACAAATATATGCATTCCGATTACGTGGAGCCATTTAATTTAGACACAAATATACTTTAATTCATTTAACCTCATAGAATATTCGGAATAAAACAGGAAAAAAATATTCATTATTTAATTGAATTAAATTGGTCAAATACTCAAATGTAGTAACTATACAGAAAGAAGAGAAATAGATTTTCCAAATAAATGCATTGGGATTTGGTAGCATTAAAGAATAACCGTTACAAAAGAGTAGTGCATAAACTTTTCACTATAAATATCACCATCTAAATAATTTGAAGCTACAGTAACAAGAACGGTATAAAATAATCCCAAACCATGAGTATATTCGGCAAGAATTATGCAGCCTTCTTCTTATTTGCTTTAGTGGTGTTATGCACAAATCATGTTGTCTGGGGTCAGCATTTCACTGTTTACATTTTCAACAATTTGAACCGTGATACTCTCCGACTCCATTGTGCATCCAAAGACGATGATCTTGGGAACCATGTCTTACCAATTAATGGTAATTTTCACTTCAGTTTCAATTTGAATATCTTCGCGACGACCAAGTTTTGGTGTGGTTTTAACTTTTCTCCCGTTAACCATGGAGGTTCCTATGACGTCTTCTGGGCAGGGGATAGATTTTTTATTTCGTGCGGTCCGTATGGTAACTGTACTTGGTCAGCTAGAAATGATGGTTTGTATTTGTATGACGATCCTTCACGAGGGTATTTAAAGCACTATGCGTGGAAACAATGACATGTAATACTGTATTGAAATGTCTGTCCTTCGTTGCCTAAACGCATTGGCTGCAGTCGGGTTCCATTGTGCATTTGCAAAGACGAGAATAAAGCAACCGACTTCTTTGATTTAGTAATATTGTTAACAATGAATTTGATTGTGATCTTATTTATTGGAACTACCCCGTGTAATTTAAAGCACTATGAGTGGGAAAAATTAAAAATAATAATAATAAAAAAAGATACGTAATGGCGTATTCAAGCGCCGTCTGCCCTTTGTTGGCTACATGCAGTCAGATTCCTTTATGCATTGCAAAGGAGAGAATAAAACAGTCAGCTTCTTTTATTTGAACACTATTGTTTTTCGAATGAATTGTATTGTTGCCTTAATGGAATTGGAAGTTGTTTAGAAATTGCGTGGGTTCAAATCACTATTGACGTATTACCCCAAATTTTTCTTTTCTTTTTTCCTTTTTTTCAAAAAAAAAAATCAATCAAGGACGAAATATAAATGCTAATCAGTTGGAGTAAAAACGAAAGTAATAATTTACAAAAAAAAAAAGCAACTTAATTTGCTATAGTTATTCGTATAACAGTGGAGAGACATCAATAAAATAATTTGGTACAAGCGATCAGAACCATTGCCTTAGGGGTTTAACCAGATCAATGGCCATCATTAATTTCTCACACATTCGAGTCCAAAAATTTGGACAAAGCCATTGATCTTGTGTTTCTCAGTTGTTGGGACCCACGAGAGTAATGACTGTCTCCATGATTCGTGTTTGGGCCACGTAGCATATTCCCAAAAAGAAAAGCAAAGAAGTAAAAAACAAAAAGGGAAAAAATAAATTAATTATTTTTTTTTTTCTGAATTTGAACTTTCCCACCACAAATAAAAGTGCAGGGTACGAGTAGATCTCGATCACTTGCCGATCTCAATGCCAATCGGTAAGAGCTTAATACGGCATTAAATATTGTCGTTTCATATAGTGTACAAAGAGATGATGGTCGCCACCCCATCATCGAGTGCCAACCACTTGCAAGGCGAGGGCCAAGCATCAACGTATGCTTGCATATTCGTCCATATGTCAAATCGGATATGTAATTATTGGAATAATTGTTGGAGACTCAAATGGTGGATATGCAAGCATGATAACTTATATGCTCTTCTATATTTCCATGAATCTAGGAACTTTTGCTTGCACACTCTCTCTCTGATCGTGGGATTGGCTGCGGTTTCTTTCTTCTAGTCCGTCGTTAGTAAGCCATTTCTTTTTATCCGTACAAATGAATGATAATTTTGTGCGACCCTTTCGTTGAATTGCCATAGAACAACTATTTCTTTATCAATTTATTTTTTTTGGTGGGGGTATTGAATAAAGATTGAATTTTTCTTATGCTTCAAAGAACTTACTAAGTGAAGATTGATTTTTTTTTGGGGGTCTTGAATAAAGATTGAATTACTCTACAAGCTTGGAACGGTAAATCTCTGTGATTGTTTGTAGGTTTTCTTTCTTCTGCTGTTTTATGGCCTCTTCATTGCTTAATGGGGCTGAAATTCTCAAATTCATAAGTAGCTCAGCTCCAACTGGGCTAGGCTTCGTTGGGTCGAGAGTCCATGTTAGTTGCTTCCCCAAGAGAAACTTAGTCTCCTATAATAAGAAGCAAAGTGTCAGAATTTTAGCTCCCAGATGTGCTGTATCATCTGCAAGGCCTGCTTCACAGCCTAGGTTCATACAACACAAGCAAGAGGCCTCTTGGTTCTATAGGTTCTTGTCTATAGTGTATGATCACATCATAAACCCGGGTCACTGGACTGAGGATATGAGGGATGAGGCACTTGAGCCAGCCGACCTCTATGATAGGAATCTGATAGTGGTAGATGTCGGTGGCGGTACTGGGTTCACTACATTGGGCATCGTCAAGCATGTGGATGCCAAAAATGTAACAATTCTAGACCAGTCACCTCACCAGCTTGCCAAGGCCAAGGAGAAGGAGGCCTTTGAAGGAGTGCAAGATTATTGAAGGAGACGCAGAGGATCTTCCATTCCCTACTGATTATGCACACCGTTATGTGTCTGCTGGAAGGTAAAATCACCGAAGAACTCTGGTTTACTCTAATTTTATTCGTTAGGGGCAATTGGCATGTCATTTTCATTGGAATTACGTAGAAAAGGATGTGTTGTTGTTGGAATATACCTTGTATTCTAGTTGAGAGTTGAGTTAGTATTACTCTTTTGACCCTTGTTTTATATCCCTATATATATATATATATATAGGCATACTAGGGTTAGGGAGACAGATAGACAGGAGAGAAATACTCATTTGAGTCCTGTAACACTCTCTCTCAAATAATAAACTTATTCTTTCTGTCTTTTCCGTGGATGTAGGTCACATCGACTAAATTATGTTATATTCTGGTATTTTTTTATGTGTTTGATTATTTTCGTGAAGTTTAATCTTAACAAACTGGTATCAGAGCTATTCGGGCAACCTCAAGTGCTTCATTAGACACATTCTCCTTTTCTCAGGACACCAGGTGGACGTAAAACGGGAACTCATCAACTCCATTCTTCTTCAGGCCGATATTGTAAATCCTAATCTTAGGATCCAGCACACCGTGGCAAAAGCGAGATTTTTTTTTTTTTTGGGTATGGTTTTGTTCTTCATTTGGCAATAGCACCTCGCCGGTCTTCTTCCCATTGTAGAAACCCTAAAAGGCAGTGGCGGGGCCTCCGACGACAAAATCAAAACCCAATTCTACGAAGGGAAAACAGAGGCACGGCAGTTGTTTTGGCTTGGGAAGAGCCCAGCGGCCAGCATACATCTCACACCGGCAAGCCCCGTCGCACAGCCCAGCGACCGGGTTCTGCTGTATTTACCAAATTCGATTCGGATCCCCGCAATACCGATCTGGGTCTCCCACCAATAACTGAAGCGCAGCCTTCAGATCCGAAATTGATCGGAGCTGATCCGCCATACCAAGATCCGTTTGGGTTTCAGCGGCATACAGTTCTCGTGGCCGGCTGTTTCGGTGGTCCTTTTACCCACTTAGTTTGGTTTGGTTGTAACTTGGATAATTTTATTTATTTGGACCATTAGCTTGTATTCTTCAATTTTCGTTTTTTGGGTGTTTTATTGCAATGGCTGCTTCATCTTCATCAATGGTGAAGTCTGAAATTGAGAAGTTCGATGGAAATACCAGTTTTGCACTGTGGCAAGTTAGGATGATGGCAATTCTGTCGCGAGAAGGTAAAAAAAGGGCCCTACTTGGCAAAAAAAAAACCGGAGTCAATGTCTGATGCAGATTGGGATGACATGGATGATAGAGCTTTATCCTCAATCCAACTCAATTTGGGAAATGAAGTTCTAAGAGAAATACTCGGTGAAAGAACAGCAGCTGGTGCGTGGTTAAAATTGGAAAGTCTATATATGACAAAATCTTTGACTAACAGGCTTCGATTAAAACAACGCCTTTACACTCTACGTATGTCAGAAGGTACTTCTTTGAAATCACATATTGGAGAGTTCAGTTCAATTGTTACTGATTTAAGCAAGATTGATGTTCATATTGACGACGAGGATCAAGTTTTATTGTTATTGTGTTCTTTGCCTCTTTCATACAAGTACTTTCGAGATACTATGATTTATAGTAGAGAAGATATTTCTCTTGAGAATGTCAAGACTAATTTACAGGCCAATGAGAAAATTGATAGTAGTTTGACATCTTCTGAGACACCAAATCAGAGTGTTGGTTTGATCATTGATCGAGGAAGATCAAAGGAGAGAGGACGGAATTTAGGAAAATCAAGATCGAAATCAAGGCACAAGAATTTGACATGCAATTATTGCAAAAAGAAAGGGCACATCAAGTCTGATTGTTACAAATTGAAAAACAAGCAGAAAGTAAGTGATAGTAATTAGAAGAACCATATACCAGGAGAAGCTCATGTGGCAGCAAATGAGAGTGATGATCTCCTTTGTGTCACTCAAGGGCAAGGCAGATTTCAGGATATCTGGATCATGGACACTAGAGCCTCGCAACATATGACTCCTAATAGGGAGTGGTTTACCACTTACAAGCCAATCAATAGTGGTGTTCTGTTAGGTAATGATGACGTATGTAAGGTTACTGGGATTGGTACAGTGCAGATCAAAATGTATGATGGTGTCATTAGGACCTTGTCTGAGGTCAAACACATTCCAGATTTGACGAAGAATCTTATCTCTTTGGGCACTCTTGAGAAGAATGGCTGCAAGATTAGGTGTGAAAGTGGAGTTCTGAAGGTTTCCAGAGGTGCTCTTGTATTGATGAAAGCTGCCAGAATTGGCACATTGTATTTCTTGCATGGTTCGACAATCACAGACTCAACTGCAGTTTCTACTTCAGTTTCAGATTTAAACGTGACAAAGTTATGGCACATGCGACTGGGACACGAGTGATAGAGGTATGACTGTTTTGAGTAAAAGAGGTCTTTTGTGTGGTCAAAATACAGGAAAAATGGAATTTTGTGAGCATTGTATTTTTGGGAAGCAGAAGAGGTTGAGCTTCAGTATAGCCATCCATAAAACAAAGGGAACATTGGACTACATCCATTCAGATCTTTGGGGTCCTTCTCAGGTTCTCTCTAAAGGTATGGGTGCTGCTTATATGCTCACTTTCATTGATGATTTTTCTCGTAAAGTTTGGGTCTATTTCTTGAAACAGAAAATTCAAGTGTTTGGAACTTTTAAACAGTGGAAAACTTTACTTGAAAAGCAGACTGGGAAGCAGATTAAGAGGCTGAGAACAGATAATGACCTTGAATTTTGCAATAACGAATTCAATGAGTTTTGCAAAATTGAAGGCATTGTTCGACACCGCACAATTGTAAAAACTCCACAGCAGAATGGAGTTGCAGAATGCATGAACAGGACTTTGATAGAGAAAGTTAGATGTCTGTTATCCAATGCAGGTTTGGGTAAGGAGTTTTGGGCAGAAGTAGTTAATACAGCTTGTTGGTTGGTAAATCGATCTCCTTCTACTTCCATTGAGTGTAAAACACTAGAAGAAGTGTGGTCAGGCAAACCTGCAGATTATTCTGATTTGAAGATATTTGGTTGTCCTGCTTATGCTCATGTTAATGATGAAAAGCTTGAATCGAGGGCTAAGAAATGCATTTTCTTTGGCTATGCTTTTGGTGTGAAAGGTTATAGGTTGTGGTGTCCAGACTCTAAGTCTCCAAAATTCCTTATCAGCAGAGACGTGACATTTGATGAATTCGCTATGCTGCATCCAAAAGAGGAAGTCTTAAGGCCAAACAATGATGATAATGGGAGTTCCAGACAGCAGGTGGAGTTTGAAAGTGATATTCCTTCCAAGTCAGGTCAACAGATTCGAGTTGGCACTTCAGAAACAGACGAGGATATTCTAGATACTCAACAGGCACAACCATACAGTATCGCCAAAGACAGACCTAGAAGGACTATCAAGCCACCAGCCAGGTTTTCATACTTGGATTTTGCTTATTGTTTGGCAGTAGCGGAAGAGGTGGAGTACAATGAACCTAGAAATTACTCAGAGGCTATCACTTGTGTAGAATCTCCACAATGGAGTATTGCTATAACCGAGGAAATTGAGTCCCTGCATAAGAATCAAACTTGGGACTTAGTGAAACTTCTCAAAGATAAGAAGATTATTGGCTGCAAATGGATCTTCAAGAAGAAGGAGGGAATTCCAGGATTTGAGGATGCAAGGTACAAGGCACGTATGGTTGCAAAGGGCTATAGCCAGAAAGAAGGGATTGACTTCAATGAGGTTTTTTCTCCAGTTGTCAAGTACACTTCCATTCGTGTGCTTCTAGCTATGGTTGGTATGTATGATATGGAACTGGAGCAGCTTGATGTCAAGACTACTTTTCTACATGGCGATCTTGAGGAAGTCATTTATATGGATCAACCCGAGGGTTTCAAGATTGAAGGCAAGGAGGATCATATTTGCAGGCTGAAGAAATCTCTATATGGTTTAAAGCAGTCTCCTAGACAATGGTATAAGAAGTTTGATAGCTTTATGGTTGGCCATGGTTACTTAAGGAGTGAGTATGATAGTTGTGTCTACCATAGGAAGTTTCGTGATGGATCATTTGTGTATCTACTACTATATGTAGATGATATTCTTGTTGCCTCTACAAGCATATCTGAGATCAATAGTTTAAAGAAGCTACTTGGTAGAGATTTTGAGATGAAAAATTTGGGGGTTGCAAAGAGGATTTTGGGCATGGAGATCACCAGAGACAGGAAAGTAGGAGAGTTACGCCTTTTACAGAAAAGGTACATCGAGAAAGTTCTTGATCGTTTTGGGATGATGAGTTGCAAACCAGTAAGTACTCCTTTGGCATCACACTTCAGACTTTCAGCCTCTTTGTCACTCAATAGCCTAGAGGAGGAGGAATATATGTCACGTGTTCCATACTCTAGTGCAGTGGGCAATGTTATGTATGTTATGGTTTGCACTCGTCCAGATATTTCACAAGCAGTCAGTGTAGTCAGTAGATATATGGCTAATCCTGAGAAAGCAGATTGGCAAGCAGTTAAATGGATACTTCGGTATCTTAGAGGCACTACAGATGTAGGACTGATGTTCAGCAGAGGCAGTAGGTTGTTACTGGTTTTGTAGATTCTGACTATGTAGGTGACCTTGACAGAAGAAGATCAACAACTGGTTATATTTTCACTCTTTCAGGTTGTGCCATTTGTTAGAAGGCAACATTGCAATCAACTGTTACTCTTTCCACCACTGAAACTGAGTACATGGCAATAGCAGAAGCAGTCAAGGAAGCTATTTGGTTGAAAGGTTTGGTCACTGATTTGGTTTTATCACAGGAAACTACCACCATATTCTGTGACAGTCAGAGTGCTATACACTTGACCAAAAATCAAGTGTATCATGAAAGGACCAAACACATTGATGTCAGATATCATTTCTTGCGAGATGTTATATCTCAAGGTTTGATTTTAGTGAGAAAGGTTGCTACTGCAGACAATCCAGCTGACATGTTGACGAAATCAATTTTAACTAGCAAGTTCAAGAATTGCTTGGACTTGATTGGTATTCGTTTTGTTTGACTGGCCCTAAGGGGCCATTTGGAGGAGAGACAAAAGGATTCTATTTTGTTGTGTGTTTTGAGAATACAATGCAAGGTGGAGATTTGTTGAAATATACCTTGTATTCTAGTTGAGTTAGTATTACTCTTTTGACCCTTGTCTTATATCCTTATATATATATAAGCATACTAGGATTAGGGAGGCAGATAAACAAGAGAGAAACACTCATTTGAGTCCTGTAACACTCTCTCTCAAATAATAAACTTATTTCCTCTGTCTTTTCCGTAGATGTAGGTCACATCGACTGAACCACGTTATATTCTGAAATTTTCTTATGTGTTTGATTACTTTCGTGGAGTTTAATCTTAACAGTTGTTATGAAATTATGTACTTGCGGGTGATTATTGAAGGGCCCCATAGAATAGCATTTAAGAGCTTTTAACATGGCACTATTTTTTTTTTTTCATCCTTTTCTGAATGATAGAATGCAGTCATTTCTTGTGACTCTTGAAGAGAAGAAATTTTCCTTTGCTTTGAAAATGAAAAATTATGGTTAACTTAATGTTCTAATACAATATGCTTCTATCTAATTGTATACTGTAACTGTGTGGCTCAGCATTGAATATTGGCCAGATCCACAACGTGGCATCAAGGAAGCATATAGGGTGCTGAAAATAGGAGGCAAGGCCTGCATCATCGGGCCTGTGTACCCAACATTTTGGCTGTCTCGCTTTTTTGCTGATATGTGGATGCTCTTTCCAAAAGAGGAAGAGTACATTGAGTGGTTTAAAAAGGCTGGTTTCACAAATGTTAAACTAAAAAGGATTGGTCCCAAGTGGTACCGGGGTGTTCGTCGGCATGGCTTGATTATGGGCTGCTCTGTGACTGGTGTAAAGCCATTCCAAGGAGACTCTCCCCTGCAGGTTACATACTTGCCCCTTAGAATGTGTAATTGCATGTGAATATGTGGTGGGAGAACCAACCTGTTTGCTTTATTTGCCTGCTATTGTGTTCTTGTTATTACGTTGCTTTGCCATTAAACATGTCACATACCTACGATTGCTTGTGTGCTTCGTTGACGGCTTTTTCAATGATCACCTATTTGAAATAAAAGAAATCTTTTGATAGTTGCAAAAGATTCTCTGTTCTGTCACAACATATGGTTCACACAGTTATTGTTTAGCTGGTTGCCTTTTCTGTAACTATATCTTTTGGTAGCAGGGTTGTTGTCTTCCTACCATTACTCAGATGTTTTATGGTTTTGGACAGGGCACTAGTGCAAAATTTGGCTAGGAGTTGGTCAAAATAATTTCTTCCTGCTTTCAGTTGTCTCATCTGTAACTTCTGCAATTCCTTTTTAGCATTAATTCGGCACCAATCTGTTTCTTATGTACAGACCTTTGGAACTAGAGTTTTGTTGATGACATATGCCTTATGCATGGTGATTCCTTTTCCTTTATTTGGAAGCAGGAGAAAGCAACGTCGTTTTGTCTAAAGTTGTTACCAGCTAAGGAAGCACTTGTTTGTGGCTAGAAGATGTGATAACATAGCAAAATGGCTTTTTGCCATTAGCTCAATTACCTGAACACAGCTTGCATTTTATTTCAGATAATTTTGTCTCATTTCAGTAGTTTTGCTTTTTTACGTATTCCAAGGAATTCAATCCAAGACCAAACTTATGAAAGGAATATGGTGTTTGCCTCATGTTTTGGTGTTTGTTTGCCATGTTAATGTACTTGAAGTTTTTGTTGGACAGGAACCTTTGCATATGCAAATACATGGCTTCGTTCTTTGATCCATATTGTGGTGCGAATTCCTTATTCAGCACTTAGAAGTGCAATAATCTTCTTATGGAGCTCAAGCATTGTCCTGTAAAGATTCGATACTCACAAGCATGTCTCTTGACGCAGCTTGGTCCAAAGGCAGAGGATGTGAAGAAGCCCCCCGTAAATCCATTCATTTTCCTTTTGCGCTTGATTCTTGGGGCAATGGCTGCCACATACTATGTGCTGGTCCCTATTTACATGTGGCTTAAAGATCAAATTGTTCCAAAGGGCATGCCCATATGATATGGATGGATGAATGCTTGGAGAATGTTGCTCACCAATGGTTTTCTTGTTCCGGCGGTCGTTAGATATCTCAGCATTGTAGATTGATGTAAATGCCTCCAGTTCGTTTTTTTTCCCCCTTTTTTAATAAATCTTTGCTCAAGGCTGCAGCTCTGAATTTTCTGCATGATTATTGCCTAGCTTCATCTGTAACTGCAACATTTGCCTCCCTGTCGGCATTCAACCATACTTGCTGGTTGTCCAAGTAACAAGAGTAGCCTCTATGTTCTAGTTCGTGTATGTAAGGGAACGGTTTACACGGTCGTTCAATGTGGCATTTTATTTGTAGTCCAACGCATTATGTCCAAACGGTGATGTAAATTTAATACCTTGTTATTATTGTGATTAACGCTTTAAAGATAACCCATCATCATCATCTTACAGATAGATTATGTTATTCAAACTCAATATCAATTACGTGGAAGTTCAAATTCTCAACCACCGAAATACAGGGAAATAATTTCTAGGCTAGACAGAAGAAAAAGGAAAAAAACAAAAAGAACAGACGAAGAAGATGCATAATTGCCAGCCGTATGGCATGAAATGGGAACTTTTAAATGGCAACTGGCAATTTAATTCTGCGTGTAGTTTAGTATGCGTTGGCTTACTAATGACACGGATATGCTTGCTTGCCAACGACGACTACAGTTTCCTTCAATTTGAGGAGTCGAGTCAATTTCTTCCAAGTCTTCGGCGCGGCCTTTGAAGGTTCCAACAACCAATATTTGGACCACGACCCGGCTAGCACTGCGATCGCCTAAGAATTTGTTTGCGTAGGGTCACGTGTGAATCCTTGACCTTAAACAAGAAAGTACAGAAGCAAGTAATGAGCCTCGTGTCAAGACTGAAGAAACTAAACTTGCATATTTGTCCATGTTCAATCTCATCACGCCACCGTTGTATGGATTGACTTGCTCTTTAAGGTATGGATTTGTACGAGCTGTCAAGATTTAGAGACTTAAGACGGAGTCCGTTCAACAAAACAGTAAGACGAGTATCGCCTCGCCAAAACTTCCCTCATGGAAATTTCAGATTTAAATCTTTGAATTTTGTTAGAATCTAATGTATAAATTTGTTTTTAGACCACATTCAAAATTATTGGTTTATTGTCGTGTTACGAGAATCCTTAAAATAAAAAGATTTTTGGGTTTCGTATAAGAAGAACAAAGGGGTGAACAGGAACAGCTTCTTTCGAAAGCCTTGGTGTTAAGAAAGGTGGAAGCTTAGGTCTTTGCATGTTAGGCGAACTTGGCCGCGGCTATTCGTTCAAAAGCACTCACCTTGGTTATTGCAATGAGATATTCCTATTTCCTTATACGATAGTTCATGCAGTTTCATAAGAAGAAAGAACCGATTTATATTCATTATTCTTCATAAATATATATATATAATTAGCCAAAACAAAAGGAAATGTCGTCGTGTAAGGGTATGGGTGCACGCAGAGGTGTACAGGTCGCGACACGTGACTGTTGATTTGGCAGTAGTAACTTAATAGGAGACCTAGAAACGCGTCGACAGCCAGACACATTCAATGTGGTCTTGGTTTGATCATTTATCACTTTGAAAAGATTGGAACTCCATTAAATGCAAATCACTCGATCTAGAATCATAGAATTTAAATGTTTTTGTTGGGGTGATCAGTTGAGCTAATTTTGTTTGAGATCTTTCGACGATTTGTTGAACGCTCTCTCTCTCTCTCTCTCTGTGAACCCCACAACAAAATAAGGAATTGGTTGACTGCAATGGTAAGGAGTTCTAAGCGTAACCATGACGTAGTTGCGTCGTTTTTATTGAAGATGATTGATACGAGGGCATTCCTTAGTTTATTATTCTGCAACCAACTTTAGATTCAATCTATCTAATTAAATCGTTTCAAGCCTGTGATCACTGTTCAAAACAGATAAACCTCCAAATCCATCCTTCACAAATTGCCCCAAATTTTTGCAGTAAATGAATTTATTGATAATAGATAAATTCACCGATTATACACCAATTTTTTGTTGTATAATTTTTCTTTAAATATATGCCACATTTTTTTTTTTTGTCTAGTTGGCAAGACCGGTGGTGCATCGCGTTAGAAAAATTTGTGTGTTGGGAAACTTGATAAAAATGCAAAATTTAGGAACTTATTGATAATAAATAAAGTTCATGTTAACTAAAAGAAAAATATTTTCACATTTTTTTTAGTAATTACCTATCTATCTATTCTATTAAATAAAATAAATAAATAAACAAATCATTAAGGAGGTTATTTATGGTCTCTTATGGCAAGAGTCTCGGTCTCCGTAAATGATTAAAAAAAAGAAAGAAAGAAATTATTTTAACATCTCGTGCAAGCGAAGCAGCGTGCTCTGTGGGTTTAAAAACTACAGAACAAATTACACGCCTCCCCACACCACCTTCCTCTACCCCTTGAATGCACTGTGTCTCCGGAACATCAAACCCTTACAGCTGTCCAAAAATGTTTTTGGTCAACGTATACAAGTCATAATCACATATCTAATATCTATAAATTATACCGACGAGAAATTAGATCCGCATTATATATATATATATATATACATACACACACACGCACGCACATTAGAAGAGTAAGAATTAATAATATAACATCTAATCTGGTCATAAGCATATGTTTGACCTTGCCCCTCATAAAATTTATACTATAGGGAAAAATAAAATATACATAAAGATGGAAGAAAAAGGCTCTAATTAATTTAAACCACATTGGAGTTCTACATAAACCCAGCTAAGATTGAGCTACACTCAACGCACTCTCCTATCCCCTGCAGCTATAGCACTTTTATTTCTCTCTCTCTCTCTCCCTCTCTCTCTCTTTCTCTCTCTCTCTCCCTCTCTCTCTCTCCCTGTGTCGCCAGAGCTACAAAGGCAATGGAAGGAGTTCTCACTGAAGAGCAGATTGTTGAGTTTAAGGAAGCCTTTTGTTTTTTTGACAAGGATGGAGATGGTTAGTCAGTCTTTCTGTTTCTTCTAGTTAACAAAATTGTGTGTTTTTCTTTTTCTCATTGGAGCAATCAATGTGCTCGCAGGTTGCATTACAGTTGAGGAATTGGCTACGGTCATTCGGTCACTGGACCAGAACCCATCTGCAGAAGAACTTCACGACATGATTAGAGAAGTGGATGCTGATGGAAATGGGACCATAGAATTTGTGGAGTTTCTGAGCTTGATGGCTAAGAAAATGAAGGTCTGTGATTCCATTGTCCCGTCGTCGTCTGCATATAGATATACTAGTTTTAACGATATTCAGCTTATAACCTACCATCTTTGTTCATGTATATATGCAAGAATTCCCTTATGGGTCTTTTCCTCTTTGCAGGAAACAGATGCGGAGGAAGAACTTAAAGAGGCATTTAAAGTGTTTGACAAGGATCAAAATGGGTATATATCAGCTAGTGAGGTAATTAATTACTAGGTACTGGCAATTGTTGATCGTATTGTTGTCCTTTTTGCCTTCACACCAGTTTCTTCATTCATCAATAATATCCTAGCAGAGGATTAAAATCCTTTTAAATTGGTTTAGTCTAAGGTTGGATATTTCGTTGTCAACAAAAGAAAAAAAACAAAAAAGAAGTTAGTTTTATGTTATAGGCTTATTTCAATTAATAAACTTGCAAAATGGCCTGATATGTGCAAGCGATTTGCCTTTAGATGATGGTGGCATGGGGCATTTAGGTGACTTTGGTTTAGTTAAGATTAATTTACGCAAGAAACATACAAAAGTAACCTGTGCTATTCCACATGCAATGCAGTGCATCTGGGTTCTTGAATTGATTTGTTTAATAGACAAGGGAATTTAACAAAACTAAATGTGTGTGTGTTTTTTTTTTTTGTGTTCATGTGTATAGTTGAGGAATGTCATGATCAATCTAGGCGAAAAGCTAACCGATGAAGAGGTGGAGCAGATGATCAAAGAGGCCGATTTGGATGGTGATGGTCAAGTTAATTACGATGAATTTGTCAAAATGATGACAACAGCCTGATAAGAATCTCCTCATTAAGATACCAAATTCAAATTCATTGAATTCCAAATTAATTAACTCTAGTAGAAATGAATGTTTCTTCTGTCCCATTTGTTAATTCCTGTCGCTGTTGTTGGCGAAGGATTTGTCTGGGTCTAAAAGTTAGGTTGACTTGGAAAAATCACCCCCCCATTTGATTTGTTCAACTCTGCAATATTATGTATTCTTTCATTTCTAGTCTCAACCCGTTATGTGCTCGAACGAAAACAATAATACGGGCTTATGTCAAAGCTGCTTTGCAGGCCACTCTCCCTAATCATTCTTCATTTCGATATATGTTTAGAGCAGAGGGTGGCTTGGCCACGGCGGTTGGAGGCACCCCTTCAACCTGAGGCCGGAGGTTTGAACCCCCGCCTCCCACTTTACCCCTCTCTAATTAATGATAAAATCATCTGTTCTATATTTTTTTTTCTTTTTTTCTTTTTTTTTTTTCATAGCGTCCTTTCTGTAGTAAATGTTGACTTTTCGCAGTTCTCCAACTAAGGAAGATATACTTGGACGTGAAATTTCTCCAACTATTTTGTTGTATTGGGCGACTTTCGGCAAAGGGCCAATTAATGGGGTTGGTCAGCCAAGAAATGTACCCTATACTTTCCAAGATTGATTGCCGAAACTTTTAATTGTCTCATTTCCTTTATACAAAAAGAAGTAAAAATTAACAAGCACTGTCCTGTCTTTTTCCACCGACCCATTCACCCATTTCCTTCCCCTTTTCAACTCCGACATATATAAATTAAATTCCCGAAATGGCTTCGCTTTCATATTAGCTTTTTGTCAATGACCCCACCTTAGTGTTTTTTTTTTTTTTCTATTTTTTTATGAACTTGAGCTAGCATATCGGAGTCTTAAATATTACTATTTTACGATTGGCTACATAACGACTTTGGAAGAATATTGGGCCAATCTAAATCCCATGGGGTAAGACAACGTTTCGGATATCGACAAACAAAGCGCAAATCTGCAAAGGACTTGCATCGGAGCGCACTGCAAGTTCAGACCTGAACAGTGACTGTAATCGAAGCCATACCCACTCTTGCTTGGTTCATTTTCAAGCATACCTCAACAATCAAATGGTCCCTTTATTTCCCAGAAGACCAAACCAATCTCAATCGGTGAGACCAAGCCTAGATAACAGCAGCAGCCAGCACATTAGGCCCAAACAAAAAAAACATGGAGTATATGGGCCAGCCCAACCTGTGTTCCTATCGTAAGTTCTCGTTTGAGTTCGAAACGAATGACAGTTACTTAAGCCTCCTTCCGTGGGCCATGTTTGACCCTGAGGCTCTTCTTACCCAATTTTTTTGTACGTCAGAACCCACCCCAAAGTGTGTCGTTTAGCTGAAACTTGGTTTCGCTCGAGGGAGAGAGCTGGGAGGGAAGCGAATCTCCTAATGTCGTTTATGTGATTTTCTGGTTTTTTTTGGTTGACGAAAATGATGAAAAATAAAAGCAGGCGAATTCCTCAATAATTATTAGATCGTACTGTTATTTTCTGGTTCTAAGAGATCTACTTTTGATTGTTTTCCATGTTTTTTTTATTTAACAGATCAAGGGGCGCGCACACGTAATAATCAATCGCCCCATACAAAAACCAAAAAAAAAAAAAAAAAAAAGCACTGAAAGCACTCTTTTCTACGTTTTATTCAAAATATTATTACCCTGACATCATATTTGTGTGTATGTATGTGTCGAATTAAGTAATTTATTCGTTAAGTTCTCTTAGTATTCAAAAACTCTAATAATAATAAAGACGAGAGAGAGAGAATAGAGTTATTATCTGTTACGTAATTTAAAGATCTCTTAATGAACAAAGAAGGAAAAAACCAAAAACCGCTAATAATATTGCGTTGGAGAGCCGAACGGCTCTTTTCAGTTTTCAAGTCTAACCCTGCTGTGCCTTTAAGGAGAACAACGATAGAAATATGATATAAAAGGGGCCCGGAAGGCTCGAACAAATAAACAAACAAACGCTGAAGCCGTTGCTCTGCGACAGAAACAGAACGACACAAGCTGAACATTGGCCGAACGACACAAGCTGAACATTGGCCGGACGACAGGCGGTGGGAAAGACAAGCTGGCGGTTAATTTAACCAATACATTATTCTGTATTCCCATGAGAATGGGCTGGTCCTCCATAAGAAACGCTGCCAAGCTCTACCTCCATGCCAACACTCCGAGTAAAACTCCCTTTCATCACAACCGCCAACACCACCAGCATCAATGGCAAAAATATTCGAGCTATCATGCGCCGCGCCAACCCATCATCAAAACGGCGAGAGAGCCCAAGTCCTATCGCTCTCTTTATGCACCGCCATCACCACGTTCATTCTCGTCGTACAATCATTCAAATTCGAAAACAAAAGTCGGGTTTGTAGGATGGTATCTGGGCAAGCTCCATTCGTACCCAGCTGCCACGAAAACAATCACAACTTCCTTTATTTACGCTGCCTCCGACTTGACCGCTCAGGTATTTCGTCATTTCCACGGTTCCTGTAGTTCTCTGTTGTTGGAATCCAACGATTGTCCGTTATTTAAAATTTTCATTTTTGGCAGTTAGTTTAGCAAGCATAATTTCTTAAATTTTGTATCTTGTTTACACGATAAAATCATTCAAATCAAATGATCAATTGGGTTTTGATGGGAAGGTTGCCACAACCGGTAATAAGACATTTCTGGTCGCTTTCTGCGTACTGTTTGATGGAAACAGGCCAATTTTTTAAATTCGCAGTCATGTTAATTAATTAGTAGAAAGCTCTTTTTCTATTGATCCCCAATTGGCTTAAAGAAATCCTGATTGACGGAGTATTCAATCGGCGGCACCATATCGGTCTCACATGTAACAAGTATTCAAGAAAGAGTGTATTTCTGTTCTTTTTTTTTTTGGCGGGTTATTTATGTTGAAGGCTTCCTTTAAGATCGCTTATTCTAGCATGGAATTTCCTATTTCCTCCAGTTGTTTGATCCTTTTGGTAATTCTTAGCATATAAGTGGAAACACTGGTTTGATTAGTTATGCTTCATCCAAGTTTATACTTAAATTTACCGTCTTTAGTCCATTGAATTTTAGAACTTGTTACTAATTTGGTTCTCAAGGTTATGATGTGCTACATAGATATCTATATTTCAAATCTGCAGTTACCGAGGCTGTTTTCTTTTGAGTTTCATTCACCTCTGATTCTTTGTGGTAAGCGTAATTTTAGATGATAACTCCCTCGTCAATGGACTCGTTGGATATCATAAGGACATTACGAATGGCTGGATATGGATTCCTATTTTTAGGGCCATCACAGCATCTGTGGTTCAATACTATCTCAAAAGCTCTACCAAAACGTGATATACCAAGTACACTGAAGAAAATTTTTCTGGGACAAGCTATATATGGACCTGCAAATACTGCTCTCTTCTTCTCTTATAATGCAGCTTTACAAGGTATTCAAATTTTGCTCTAATTGCATTTCACTGATTTCCAGCGTTGCTATTTTATGCTGCATTTTATCAGTGGTCTCCAAAATCTAATTCTGATTTCAGTTACCTTCTAGTATTACTGTTTATGACAGCATTCTGTAGGTGATGCCAATATCATGCAACCTTGCTGTGTCAATAGGCCACCAGTTAGCCTATAATTGACACGAAGTAGTTTATAAGCATCCATTATCTGGACAAGTTTGTACTGAGTACTTGCGGGGCTTCCCCTTGGTATCTGTTCTGCAAACTTTAGGATCAAGTACATGTTATGACTCCAGCTGCAGGTATGTCAGCCGTGTATTTAGCCATTCCATATAGTTGCTTGCTGGCTCTGTGTCATGCTAGTAATTATAATCGAGGCCATGCAATGATGAGGTTTCTGCTGGAATCTTATGGCTTGTTGTCAATGATATAGCTGGCTAGCTTGCGCTGTGGATGGTTGTTACAGCCTCAAATGTCCTCAGCTCAAGCATCCGGCCACACTGGGTTTCAATGTTGTGCAGCTTACAGTTCACAGTGTGCCAAGTCCAAACTTGGAATAAAAAAAGGCGGACATTATTTTTTATTTTCCCTGTCTCCATCTGTTTACATGAATAATGGAGCTATAATTCATAGATGAGTCGCCATTCTAGTTCCTAGCACACTTCAACCTACATGCAGCAGCAGCTTCTCATATTATCTCTGTATGATGCATTGTTTATGCTTTGGGTTTTCTCTAATTAGTTAAATTTTGACGTGAAACCCAGGCGAAAATGGTGGTGAGATTGCCGCTAGATTGAAGCGAGACCTGTTTCCGACATTGGTAAATGGTCTTCTGTATTGGCCAATCTGTGATTTTGCTACATACAAATTTGTACCGGTTCATTTGCAGGTATTGCATTCAAGCAATTTCCCTCCATTCCCTTCCCATTCTGTGTGGGATTTGAGTCTTGAGAGCTCTGATGTTACAGCTTGAATTCTGGGGCTCTTTAGTTTTGCTTCACTAATGCAAGCGATGCTTTACATAATTTATTGGCAGCCGTTGGTGAACAGTGCATGTGCGTACTTGTGGACAATCTATTTAACATACATGGCGAGCTTAAAGAAAGTAAGCGTCACTTAGCTTTTAAGCTTTTGACTCAGAATCAGGGACAAATTGGATCTTTTCGAGTTACTCCAGTCTTCTCGAGTTACTTCATTAAAGAGGACAAGGATTCGAGAGGTGTTCGCGCAGCTTTAATTTGCTGATCTGAGATTAGGATGGATTTATTCATTAGTATCAAGGCTCGACCCTTTTTGCTCGCAATCATTTTACTGGTTCTGGACGGCAGCGTAGAGATTACTTCTTTGTGGGGGCAATTAACTTGTCAAAAATTACACATATGCAGAATGCAAGCATTGATCGGTACCATCAAATTATGATTTGCTCATTCAAATGCTAGTTCAATCTCCTCGTGAATTGTAATGGTTATTTTTACTAAATAATATTGATTTTAAAAAATTAGCATTCCTCCATCCCCGTGATCAATGGACAACTGTTATCAATCTCTCCCCATTTTAATTATTCCAACTAATGAACCCCGGAGATTTGAGAATGGATTTCTTAGTTGCTCTTTTGGTGGAAGAGCGGTCCCCCCTTTGCTTTGTTTATGACGTACCTGCCGTTGAAATATCGAAATCTTATCGACCCAAACTAATGAAAAACGTAGAGAAAAATGTTGTAAAGAAATCTAGTGGACGTGTGCACGCCATCTGTTATATGCTAAGCTATTTCTATTTATAAGTGCAGAAGGAAATGTCAAATCTTGACCCATCGTGTAACAATTATTTTCAATAGGAACTTTGAATATGCGAGATTTATAATACCGTACAAGTGATGCCAGAGAAAACGAAGACGAATATTTTTCTTGTTTACCAGTAATTTTTGCGAACTATATACATAAGGTTGTTCTCATTTCGAATTGGATTGAAATTTCAACTCATTTTGGAGACAAAGCCAGGAAATTAAACCAGAAGCAGTCTTAAAAAAAATTTTAAAAAAAAAAAAAGTGCCCTCAAAGAAAAGGGAACAACTTGTGCTTAAAGGGCGGGGGGGGGGGAAACAAAGATTTTTACGAGTTAAGAATCTAACAAACAAAAGTAGAGGGGTCAAAACAAAAAAAAAAAAGAGAGCAATACATTGCATAAGTGGCTAATACATTGCATAAGTGGCTACGTGTAAGTAACATCCACAACTTTTAATTTTTTTTAAAAAAAATTTTACTAAAAAATAAAAAAAAAGGAAGATAAAAAAAATTCACAACCTTTAAAAGTGCCTTCCGTCGCAACCTGCTGCGGACGTAATTTCCCATATTCTAATGCCACGTGGCTGCCTCGCAGTCCGGAGCAAGGTCACCACTGTTGTCGGAATCAAAATGAAACCGGACCAATCTAGAATTCGATCACCAACTCGACTCACCCTCTCTAAAAAAAGTCCAACTATAAATTTAAATATATAACTGACTATACAACTGAATCCAAACCTTGGCTTAAATAATTATTTTACATTGTATTGTTTAAGACGACAATATTAAAAACAGCGAATAACTATTTATTTATCTTTTTAAATAAAATTAAAATTTCGAACCAATCGATCGTGACCACGGCTCGGTCTGGCCCTTCAATGGGGCGTTGCCACCGCGCCACAACTCGGTGGGTCCTGTTCTGAGGTGTGGTAAACGCGCCCGGGTCTTAAAAGTTCTGGTTTATACCGTTAGAATGTGGGCGTCGGTTTGAAAAGCAAAGGCGGCAAGGGGAGGCCCACAGAGGCAAAAAAATCTCTACACGCGACGGTACGATCGCAGACCTCGTATCAGCATCCTCCACGTGGGGTGGACAATCACCCGCCGTCTCGATCAGCGTGGACGCCTTTCGAACATTGGATGCGGGACGCTCTGAGCCGCTAACAGACACGTGGCGACCTAACAAGACACGGTGGCGTGAGCTAGCCGATCAGTGATTTTTGACTCGCTTTAGAAGGAGGAGATAGAGAGAGAGAGAGAGAGAGCGGGGCAGGCGGGGTGGCGGTGGGAGAAAAAGGAGGCAAGTCGGTTGCTTTGTCACTTCAGGCCTCTCTTTACTTTATTCCCAGTCTATTCCTTAACTTATTGTCGATTGGGAGTTTTTTTTTTATTTCTTGTCTTTTACATTTGACGAAATATTAGTGTTCAATTCAAGGGAATTTCTAATTTGAGGCCATATTTTCATTTCTGGGAGTTTGAGTGCAGTGAGGCTCCTCGTGGTTTGATTTCTCTATTTCATCTCTTCTCCAGCTTGGCTGTGGAGAAAGCAGTGGACGAAGGGTAACTAGGCAGTGACTCTGGAGTCTTTGGGAAAATATGGAGTGGTGGGTTAAGATGGTGCGTCCTGCGAGGAAAGTTTGGCACAGCGTCGCTTCGCGTCTTTGGATTCGCAACCACGGTATGTCTGCCCCTTCCTCCTGTTCTGTTGTAGGCTAATCATCACTCTACATCATCATCATCATCACCACCAGTTCCCTACAATTTTGGTAATTGGATGGCGAAATAGACGATTTTCTTGGTAGGATGGGTTTGAAGTACAACTTTTGATGTCACCAGTTTGGTGTTGGTGCGGTGGTTAAGGTTGTCTAATTATTGTTTCTGTACTAAAAGATGACAAATTCACATCACTTTGATATAATTCCATTTTGTTCATGCTTTACAAATTCTAACCTCCCCCCCCCACCTCCCCAGAAATTTCTTAAACAAAAAAAAACCCAACAAAAAAAAAGGAAAGAAAAGGAAAAGATTTTTTTTTCCTATTAGAATTTTCGGTTAATTCAATTCATTTCCTTTTAGACAACTGAGGATTTTCAAACTAGGTCCAAATGGGGTTATCTGGAAGATGAAAAGCATCAATTTGGATGCTATTTATTTTCTAAATAATTTTCGAGTGAGCAAGTGACACAGACGCTTGCAGCTATTATGACAGCTGTTCTTGTGCTGCCCAATTTGACTTTAGTTTTCTGTTACTCCTTTCTTTTGGGACTATGATTGCTGTCCTTTCAGTCTGCAATCTTCTTCCTCCAATTGTATAGCAGTCAACTACAATTGTTCTTTTTTTTTTATTATTCTCTTGCATTTCTATGCTATTCTTGTGCGATCTGACATTGGCTAGCATTAAGGAGAAGTAAAAAAAAAAAAGGAATTCTGGGTCGTTGACCAAGCATCCTGAAACTCATGTAATACAGAGCTTGAACTTCTGACTGTAATACTAGAGAGCTTGAACTGCTAAATTAGAGGTCTTAGATTCAAACTTTCTAAGTACTAGATGAATGAAAGCAATTGAGAGGACAATCTTCATTTTGTGTAGCCTACAGTCTAACAGATTTCCTGGCAGACCCGAAAGAAATAAAAAAATAAAAAGGAGGCAAAATGAAAATTTCGGTTAATGTGCTTCTGTTATTGGACTTGATATCAAATTTACATCCAATGTTCTGAAGCTAACTGAAAGATGGTAGTGAGTAGCTAGTAGAATACTTGAATGAAAATTTATTCTAGTCAATAAATAAAAATTTAACATAGATCCTCGTTTACTGCTCTAAGTGAATTATTAGTGCGTGTCTCAACTTGTTCTCCTTTTCCTCTGAAACTGTCTAACCTATGAAATATTTCGGGGAAAACAGGGCTGTTGAAGCTGCGGCATGATGTGAGGGCTTGTGCTTATGAAGATGTGCAGATTATGTGGGATATGCTGAGGAAAAATGAAATTAACAATGCTCGAATCTCAGGAAAGATCAAAAGGAGGTCCATTTGGAGCTGCTTTGGGTGGGCTAGGTGGACTCTTCGCCGAAGCTTTTGATCTACTCATACACGATACTTTCTCGTAAAATACACAGTCCACTGCATTTGTAATGAATGCTCCATGTCCATCAGCTGATAATAAAAAAGAAAGGAGAACTCCATACTCATACATTCTGAGATAGTCTCATTTTCCCTTCGTGCCTATCGATCATCCGTAGATATCATCTGCCCCCACTGCATGGATGCGGTCCGTCCCTTCCTCGTCTCTAATGCTTTGCTTTTCACTGGAATAAATAAACTCTTGTGTGGTACATGCGTTCTTGGTGTATGGACAATGACTCAATTGTATTTATGCTGTATTGTTGTTTTTATGCGTTTGCGTCTTTGTTGCCTTATGAATCTCTTAATCAGTTGGGGGAGAAATCCTTGGACAAGAAAGGAAAGAGCAATGCTAGCAACAGTCGATTTTACACTCTCTTTTCAATCTTTGCTGCGAGAATTTCTCACATGTCCAACAAGAAAATTTTCGTGCTGGCAACCGGTAAGACTTATCTTCAAGCCAGTTCATCTCTCCTTCTTTCTCACGTGTTTTGGATAAACACGTTCAGACCCATGATTCTTTTTGCCTTTTGCCCTTTTCATCATTTTTAGAGCATATCAGAAGTTGTGGGTCTTCAGTCTCGTGATTTAGTAGGTTTCCACGTGATCTGTTATCTTCAGCCACAATTATTGACTTTGACGGAACAACTGTTTGAAACTTGGTTTTAATTTGGCCAGATGCCTCTATGGTAGGTAGTGGAGGTGGTGGTTGGGATGCAGAGATGCTTGAATGGTGGGTATGCCCCTCGTTTTTGGGGAATATGATATCAAATTACGTTTTCGGCACACTCCACAAAAGGAGACTTATTTCTTGTGCTTGGAAATATGTCTACCAAGGTATAAAATTTTCAGTGCTTCGTAGGTGTCGAACAGACCTTATGAACTCCCATAAAAAAAATGAAAATAAAATAATAATAATAATAAATAAATAAATAAATAAAAAGAACTACACCATGAACTAAATTGTTTGGAAACAAATTGTAATTATCAGCAGAATTAACTAATAAGGATTTTGGTATAATTTCAACAAACTTGGAACAAAATTCCACCAAAAACTGAACTGCAAGAATTTAGGAATAAAGTTAGGTCCACTATGGCCTCCTATTGACTGGACCAATGCGCATTTTGGGACAATCCTTTCTGCGAAGGCAGCAACACTCGCCACAAAAAGACAAAAGAAAGATGCCACCGATTCAACTCACGAGGAGGGTAAAAAACGGTGCGTTGCGACCAGCCGACTCGTATGCAGAAGCGGAACACGTCACACCGTCACGTGTCCTCGAGTCCGGCAGACCTATAAAAAACCGATGCAAAAGTAGTCCGTTATTACGGCTATGGAGCGCAACCGCTGCCCATTGCCTTAGAAAGTGACGGCGGCAGAGTGAACAACAATGAGGTCATCCTGATATCCTCGGACTCTGATTAGACCTTGCGGTGTGGGGGTCTAATGGAGGTAGATGCTTGTTACCGAGCAGTCATAATTTAGCTTACGTCAATTGGGCCTGAAAGATATAAGGGACTGGCGCAAGGTCAAGCGAACCAGCTAGTTTAATTAAGGTTAGCAAGCACCTACGAGAAGTAAAGTAATCTTTGACTTGGATTTTAACATACATGGAGCTCTTTTTGTTTTTTACTTCTTGTTTTCCTGTTTTTTTTTTTTTTTTTCTCTCCGTTGAAGACTTTAAAACGGAACTTATTAGCCAACCATCACAGAACTTTTTTAATGTTCTTTCGTCCTGCTTCATTGTCAACCAATTTTTATAAGGGGACTCGCAAAATGATAGGTCCACTTCCTTGTCTTGTAATCTTGTTTCACATCACATTTCCATATATAGGCCCATATTCTGGTCATTTTGGTGGTTTGTCTTGCAATCCTATTTCAGAATTTCACACTAGATTTTCATGTATGGGCTTTCCTATGGTCCTTTTGGTGGACTAGTTGGCCCTCTTTTTGAGAGACTCTGTCCGTTTCTATTTAGTTTTTTTTTTTCTTTGGTACATGGAAATTAAATCATATTTAATAAATAATTAATCAAAAAATATTGTTCATTAGCTATACTTATACCATGTACCGGGTATGCTATAGACTATCAAATTAAATTGTCAATAATTCGCGCCGACTAGAACTATTAGTCACTAGCTGTTTGATTATTAACTCTCAGCTAGATTAAACAAGCTTGGAGTTGTGGCGGTAGTTATAGTAACAAGCTGGAAAAGCAAAGCAAGGCGAGTAACAAACCACGTTCTAGCGCAGGTAGAACCTGAATTAACCAGATAGATTTAAAGTAATACAAGTAGGCTGGAAAATAGGTAAAGTCATCATTCTCTGGCAGTGGATACGGATTGGCTGCTTGTAACAGGCTCACCGCCAATAAAGCAATGCAGCAGATCAATCGTAGAAAACATCTCCACATACCTACCGCATGCACACGCACTGCACAGTGTGGCTCTCACAGATTAATTTGATTACTCTCACAAACAGCTTCTGAAACTCGAAGGAAACTAGAGAATATCAGAAGGTTCTACAAACAAATGCAATTTTCCTGGAGAACAAGTAATTTATGTCACAAATGCGCCTGTATGCTGGCACACCAACGGGCATTGCACAGCAGGCAACCTATTCAGAGACCGTGGCAAATTTTATGCCCCTGCACACAGTACCTCATCATTTTACTCAAAATCTGGGCACGAGTATCATTACAGAGCTTGGCCGCGACTGTGGAGATATATATGTTCCATGGTTTATCCCAAATTTATAACAATCAATGATACAGCAGATTCCACCTAGACTGGAACAGGTTGGGGGGCTTTTGCATTGTCAGATGTGGCCAGACTCTCATAGTATTCAACCAACACTTTCCAGCCTCCGGGGCACATAAACCCATCAGGGGGATTCTCTTTATTCCTCGCAAGTGTTCGCATCTGCAAAATGGAGTTAAGTATTTGTTCGCACTTCAGATCCAATGAACAGTAAGAATACCTGAAAAATGCTTTGAATCCAAAATTAACTCTTTTTCTTTTTTTTTTCTTCTGTTCCAGTTTCCTTTCTTTATTATCTTTCAATTACCATTAAGTTGGTTTTATACCTTGGTGCCAGAAATGAAAAGGAAGTCCTGTGACCTTGAGGGATCAAAGAATGCCATTTTACCCTGAGTCTTATCATATGCTGCCACCTGCAGGTCATTTCAATGATATGATTTCCAAATTTTCTTTAACTTGGCAAAAGCAAAATCAGAAGACATGAAGAGGACCAGATAATCACATACCCTGAAAGGAAGAATGTTAAGCCGTTCCAGTCCAGGAGCCATACTCAGCACCTTCTTCCCGTGGTCAGCATCATACAAGTCTCTTTTCTCAACCGGATGGCCCATTCCAGCTGGATCCCTACCAACAATATAAAAGTTAGCTCCTGCATTTATCCGAGCTTTTGCATGCCACTGCACCTCAGTTGGACCAGCATAATGCATTGGAGATGGGAATATGGAAACCACGGTTGTCTCTGGATCAAGAACACCATCCTCAAGAACCTGAGAAAATGCCGTTCTTGTCAACAAAACAATTACTGGGCTAAAGCAATTCTGTATATTATTCTTTGTAATTAAGAATGAGCGGGTGTCTGGGAAGAATATTTGATACCACAATAAGAAACAAGATTATGGAAATTAATGTGACAATTTATTGTTGCCTAACACATTGATCAAATCAACCAACAAAATATAGCCCAGAAATGCAAGGCATCACGTCAAGAGGTTGACTACACCTACCTTCTCGTGTTGTCTCATTCGCCAGCTGAGTGGAACATCATCTGCTTTTGTGTAACCTCCCAGCGGATGAAGCAGAAGGATAGGGTTCTTGTAGCCCATCTCAAGAAGTCGCCTATGAGTATCTGTCATGAGCAAAGCGTGGCCATTATGCACCGGATTTCTGAGCTGGAATGCAAAGACAGCATCTGCATTTCTCCTTGTAAATTCCTCCCGGAGTTCCGCAGGCGATAATCGGAAACGATCAAGGCCATCATGGTACTTAATTGGTTCTATGACCTCCAAGTCTCCTCCAATCAGCCAGTTCCCATCTTTGGTTATAGTTTCTTCTACATAAGGCAGACCAGGGGCAGTAGTGCCCCATGTTCTAGCCATCCGTTCTTCTTTGGGATGCTTGTATATTTCAATACTGGAACATGCGGCTCAGGAATCAGGGCATTGGAGTATTATGACAAAATAAATAACTTAACAAATAAACGCCTAAATTCTGAGAAGGCTTTCCTCAGCATGAGCATTGTTGGCCATACGTAATAGAGTAATCACAAATGAGAAAGCAATTATAGCACAATAAAAGAAATGGCAGTAAACCGACATCTTCAAAAGGGGGAAAAGAGTATGACATAATTATTTAGAATACAATTTTAAATTTCAAGCACAAAAACAACATTGATGCCTGTTAAACCCAGGAAAAATAAATAAAGAAACCAAGAACTCAAGAAAATTCCAAATCAGGACAAGAAATGAATGTGTCAAACAGCAAGAACAAAACATAATGCATCTGGAAAATTCTATTTCTACTACACTTGTTCTCAAACAGTCTTTGGAATTACTGGCAACTTCAAAGGTCAAAACATCAAGTTGATTACATTTTTTCTTTTTTGAAAAAAAAAAAAAAAATCAGACGGTAAGTTCATAAGATACAGAATGGCATAAAAACTACTAGTACTCACAGACCCACGCTCCCAATATAGGAGCCATCCCAGGAACATTCAAACACGAAGTCAACTAAATAAACTTATAAAGAAACATTAATGTCACAGAAACGTCAGAATAAACAAAAATTTCAATTGTGTCACTTTCAACAACACACGATGCTCATCAACTAGCCGCAGTTGAAATAGACCTGCCATGCCCTATGTCACCAATCACCATTGGCTAAAGGTCTAGCTCCAACTCGAACATCTGTCCATCCTTAGCGGAGCTCGGTTACAACCTTGTTATCTCTGTCAAATTCTCCTATAAAATTAACGTGCATAGCGCAACTAGATTTCTAATTTCTAACAGAGTCCGGCATAGTTTAGCTCGTATTGCATTCGAGTGGGGTCTATAACATATGTATAAAAAAGACTAAAAACGGAACTAATCACCCACTAATGGCTACTCCGCAAAGTTCTGAAAACGCATTAAAGCCTATTGACTGAAATAATTTAATGCAACCGTTGAAAGCAACATAATTCTTTTCTTCCCATTAAAATCAACATCATTTGTGGAAAATATTTTTTTTAAAATTTTTTTAAGGGGAAAATAATGGAACAGTATATGAAATTTGACTGGAAATTTTCTCACTCCATTTATATCTGATTGACGAAATCAATTCTTTGCCTAAAAAAAGGAAGCACAATAAGAAGTTGCAGCAGCAAAACACACACACACACAATTGGTTCATTATTTAGTATAGGAAGTCTAAAGGGACAGGATAAATATGAAACATGCGTGTATTATCTTACTCGCTCAAAATCGCAATCGTATGGTCGTCGGAGTCGACGAGAGCCACCCTCTTGGACTCGTTGATCTGCTGCTTCTGCAAGTCATCGATGGCGAGCACAATCGGCACTGACATGTTGACAACCGACCCGTCATCCAGACGGAGCGCGTTGAAATGAAGAGTTTGGAGGAACTCGGGTTCTCTCATGAAGCCGCGGAGCGGACTGGCCCACCCTTCGCTCAAAACGTGGACCCACTGGAGATCAATCTTGGTTAGCCTCACCTTAGGCAGCAACGCCGCCTCTCTCTTCTTCGCATCCTTCTGGGACTTTTCAACGAGGAGCTCCACCAGTTTCCCGCCATCCGGGTCGATGAGCCCGGCCCGAGCCCGGACAATTCCCCGGCTGGCCTTCGCGGGGACGGCCAATTTGAAGGGAGGCGGGAAATGGGTATTGAAGGATTTGGGGATCGAGCGGGTCGGGTAATGAATATTGGAGAAGAGAGAGGACATGGAAGCCATTGGTGGAGAGAACCCGTGGCCGGGTCTCACTCGGGGTCCCTTTGACGATGGAGGGCTAGGTGAGGTTATATTTTAAAAGATTGGTCAAACAATGGAGACGAGGACAATTTGGGGGGATCCTTGGTTTTCTTGATCAGACGAAAGCATGAAACATAAGCAACGACGCTGTCTGGTTTGGTTTTTGTTTGGTCTGAGTTGAAGAGGGTGACAGGAATTTCTATTTATAGAGGAGGGTTCAATTGGGAGGACGAACCTGGACACCGTTATGCTTTCTCTCACTCACTGTTTTGTTACGTAAGCCCTTACAAGCTTAATGGATTGCTCTCAAGCAACCATGATTGTCTCGACAATCTTTCGGATCACGAGTTTACTTTGACTACCAATTGTGTCACAGAATCCAGTGCAGCGCAGCGCACAGCCCGCCAGGATCTTGTACATGGTCACAAACGGGAATGCGGCAGAAGGAAGCCACGAGACCGACGGTTGGCTTTTAAGTTGCCCAGGGTAGAGAGACTTCACTTGCATTCCGAGAATCTTCCTAGTTAGAAATTCCATTCAAACATGCACCGAAGACGCTGCCGTGTTATTTAATAATATTTTATTGTTATTGTAAAACACGTGTTGATCTCTTGCGAATGGGCATTGGCCGATGTCACGGCGTGGAGCAACGAATCGTTGTCTGAACCGAATGGTAGCCGCATTTCTGGCTAGGTTCGAAAGCCACCGGCTTGAGACGTGTCACAAGGCAAATTTTACTTGGGCACCTTGTGTTTGTCTACATTGTTTTGAGGAGAAGAGTCCTAATTTAAGGGGAAAATGTGAGTGACGAGTAGTTGCGTCGATCACAATGACGTTTGATCGCCGTTATTGGAAAACGACAATTGGGGGCGACAGCTCGAAGGCATCAAATTTATTTTCTCTGAGAAAGATTTCCCCATTCCTTTTCATTTCTTTATTGATATTTATCGGCGTCCACGTTGAATCGGTACATTGGATGGGAATAATATCTATTCAAAATTTTATTAAAATATCAATTATAAAATAATAACAATCCAAGATGACAGATAGAAAGTTTTGGACACTATGCCCACATCAGCGATTCCTTTGCATTTCTTCTTTTTTCTTTCCTTTTTTTCTTCTTTTTTCAATTCAAAGTGGTGAATATTTTATAACAAACGAAACAATAAATAAAACTTGACAGAGATGGAGTGACAATTTGACGGAGCTTGAATTTGAACTCCTAGTTCCCCCCCCCACTCCCAATAATCCGGTCTTGTAATTCATTATTGTGTGAGCTGCAGTTTGCATTTATCACGAATCGCGAAAACACAATTGGAGTGACAAAATGTATATAAAACATGAATGTTGTTAATACTGGAGTGTCAATGTATCGTTCAATCCTATTAAATTGTACAGCGACTGTGAATTCCACGTTGAAAATATGGAGGAAAATTGAGCTGGGACCCTTTTGAAGTTGGACTTTATATTCGGGGGATGATAATGTGGAGTGTCGATGGATCATGTTCCGCTGTATAAAGCCAAGCAGCCTTTATTCCGACGAGCAAATAAAAAAAAACAAAAACAAAACAAAAGGTCAAAGCAGCTTGTAGAGTCCGATCTCCATCGGTTGGCCCCTTCGAAAGGACCAAACTTAAGCAATAGTGACACGCAGGAAAAAAAGAAAAAAGGTTAATTAAACTGACGAGGCGAGCAATTGCCTCTGGCTATTGGGTGCCCTAAATGTTTAGATTTTGATCTAAGCCGGCCTACGATTCAACATAAACGCCGGTGAATTTGGAATACTGTGGCATTTTGGGGTCAAATCGCTCAAGTTGTGCATTTTTATTGGCAAAAATTTATGAGTGTCCCGACGAAATCTCAATGTAATCCACCAACGTCAATTCAGAAAATTAATTTATATACTCATCTCCACTATTTCATTCTTATCTTTCCATGTCACCCTGGCTTCCCACGAGTTACTTTTTTCTTTTAAAAAAAATATATTAAAGATATATAAATTATTATATTTATAAATTAAAATTAAAAATTATTTATTATTATCTTTTTTTTTTACTTTATCTATAAAGAGAATTTTACGATTAAATTTAATTAAATTTTGTACGTACATAATCTCAATGTTAATGAATTTCATTTTTTTCAAGAAAAAATTAAAAAAAATTAATGTAAAATATAACGTATTAAACTACTAATCAAAATATCATTTTCAGAGTGATGTCTACAAATTAGTTGGAAAAGCAAATTTAATGGTTAAATAAAATATCTCCGAATATCCAAATTGCAAGGAGGTGATGAAATTAGAAAATTCCCAGAGCCCAATCTTTTCGACTCGTCCTGATTGATTTGACCCAGGACCATGAGCCCAACCCAACAAATTTCTGCTGTATCCGTAGCCTCTTTTATACGTAATAGATTCCCTGCTGCCCTGCACAAACGAAAATCCCCCCTCCGATTCTATTCCAATTTCAAGTACAGAAATGAACATCGTAGATGTGGTGTAAGCATCCCAATAATCCAAGCAGGAACATGTTCGGTCTGTGAAATGATAAAATCCTATTTCGATCTTTTACTATGATTTTCTGGCATATATCTGTGATATGAACTTACTACTTGCATGTCAGTCACCATAAACGCGGAGATTCTTTATAATTCTAATAGGAGCACTGGAGTCAGCCGTCATAGAAGCAAATGATATTGCCCACCTTACGCATCCATAGGGCTCAAGCGTTGGCTCAGTACCGTACACCTCTTGTATAGATTCGAAAATCTTGCAAGCCTCCTCCTCTACGAATCACGTACATTTGAGCAAGCACCCTGTGAAAACAATTGTCACATTATTGGGGGACCGGCCATTTCAAGTTTCATCATGATGGCCCGCCGCCTTGTGGCCATAACCGTGAATTGCCAACGCTCCAATCATTGGATTGTAACTTAGGGTGTCCCCCCAACTCCTTGAGTCGATTGATGTCAAACAACTGACGTACCAATTAACTCTAAGCATCCATATTTTGAATGCATCTCAATTGGAGAGCAGTACCCACAAAGAGGTTTAGCCTGAGATTATCATTTAGCACGTCGCAACCAAATTAACAAAAGCACGGATTAGAGCTACATGCTAACTTCATTTGGCCTAACCGGGGAGGTCTCCAAGGACAAACTAGTGTCATTTTCAGTGCAAATTACACCGACACTATTAAAATTACGAGCATAACGTAACGGTTATATTAAAATAATAAGTTAATTTTTAAGTATGATTTAATTTACATATTAAATAAAAAATATGAGATATTAAGTTATATAATTCTATTAGGATTTTTGTTTTTAAAAAAGATAATAATTTTATAATAAATAGTATTAGAATCAATCTAATTCTAATTCTAGTGTCGATTTAGTGAAAAAAATATAACGAGTATATCAAAAAATTCGATAAAAAAAATATAATAAGTATATTAAAATAATGAGTTAGTTCTTATTATTTAGTGGAGGAGAATATAATGATTGTATTATAATAATAATTTAATTTTTAAATATAATTTAATTTTTATTTTAAATAAAAAAAAGTTTTAAACTATATTAAATTGTAAGTATTATATTCTTTAATAGGTTATTTAAAAAAAAAGTAATGATCTAGTTACAATAAACACTTAAAATAGGGTCTAAGCGGCCAAATCAGGCTCGCTAATTTTTAGAACAATTGTCTAGCCACACCCAATTTGCCACGATTTGCATGAGGCTTGAACGTGGTTATCATATGTCGGTTTAAGGAATTTAGCGCACAGGCATAAGGACCAGGCCACGTTGTACCCATGGATGGGAACTACAGACCTTGAAGAGAGATGGGTAAGTGTCACTATTGGGCTCCATGCTGTAGAAGAATATTGTTGGATTTTCTATTAGGTTAAATCTGGAGTGAGCTTGTTTTGGGTGGGCCAATTGCTTATTGGAGTCGTCAAGGACGGTTTTAGGTGGGCTAGGAAAAGCCCACTTAATAATAATATAAATACTTAAGGTCTGTTATAAAAGAGAGTAGAATGAGAAAGCGGCGTAACCGTGACGGGGGAGACTGTGTGCTTCCTCGCCGCCTCCCCTTTTCCCTACAATAACTTGCCATCTCCTCTATAGATCCTAAATAAATAAATAAGAGAGAGAGAGTTGAATTGGAGCTGTCACCGACATTTTGGATGTAAAGGCTGATTCCCTCAGACTCGCAATTTCAAGCCACAAATACTGAGGGCTGTGCTGGAGGTCTTTTGAAATTTGAAACTTTGAAACATTCCTTTTATTTTCTGTTTAAGAATTCATCAGCAAAAGGCATGGCATTAATCTTGTCTACTAAAAGCCGTGTCAGGACTTGTTCAAAGAAGGAAAAACCGAACCACTAAAACATAACGAGGTAGTAAAGAAATGCCAATCTCATGGCTCATCTACTAGCCCAAGGCTCAATACGCATGTCTGTGTTCTTCACGCTGATGTTGCTTCTGATTGCATCAAACTTTGGCTGAAGCTGATGCTGACGCTGATTCCCAAATTGGGTTTGAAATTCCAAACATGGTTCACACGAAAACCTTACATAATTCAATACCCTCCAGTTAATTCCTAGTATTTTGACAAAAAAAAAAGACAAATGGGTGACTTAGGCAAGCTCTAGTGTCGGCATCTCTCCTAACATAAGTTATTTAAACAGAATGATTTATGACAAATACAGCTTCCTAGCGCTTAAATCTAAGTGTAGAGCATGCATGGCAAAGATTTAAAAGAAAGATTATATATATATGAGATCTGTAGGGGACAAGAACTTTGAAAGGAGTATAAAAATTGTGATAATGTACACACGCATAGGTGCATTTTTTACACTAAAAAGATGCAAAGAAAAGATAAAGTAGCATACTAGTATAATAATGGGACTGGTGCCAGTCATGAAAAAGCAAAAGGATAATGTTTGATCTTTAACACATCAGATGTGCCTGTTTTGGGGTCTTGTTAGTCCCAATACACAAGTAGTTGCGTTTTGTCCTTTGGTGATGGGAAAACGATTTTACAATTTTAGAGTCCTATGGATATCATAAGAGTTGCAAAATTCATTTAGGAGCTTTCATCTTCAAATCTTGGAAGAAAGATGTAGGGTTTATGGGAAATTTCAAATACATACAAATGACTTGGACAATACGTGTCGAGCAAGCGAACTAATTAGAGTCATTATATACGACTCTAAAGCACGAATTCTAGAGTTCTGGAGCTTCATTTATGTTAGTTACTAATCGTCTTGAACTATTGAGCCAACTCGTATGAAGTTACTCACCTTTTGTCATATTTTATTAACCGATCACCTTTGTTTAAGTAAATACGTTTGTTTATTTGTTTATCACTTAACTATTCACTAATTTGCGAAGTCCTCACCCGACTTCAATTTACTGCATTTTCATCCTATGACCGCTATTAGTGTTAAATCATCATTCTGTCAAATTCAATAAGTGACATATGACAAAAAGATGATATTATTCAAATTTTAAATATAAATGTGTGAATTATATAATTAAAAAAAATTATATTGTAAAAAAAAGAATAAGTAATATATAAATAAGAAAAATTTATAAATTTCATATCAATTAATCATTAGACAAAAATACATATATATTTTAAGTAAAAGTATAATATTAAAATTATAAATTTATTATTTATTTTAGTCTATTTAAATTTTCTCCCGCTAAGTGTATTGATAATTTCTAATAAACGTTAAATTGACACGTCAACACTAGAAGAGGAAAAATCAAGTGCCTCCAACGTAATTGTCCATTAGAGGGATGCTAGTAATAAGCAAAGAAGTTATTATGCCGTAAGATTGCGGCCATCAAGAACCTATGACCCCATGAAATTGGAAGAAAGTAAAATCAGGTGGGAAGCATACGACCATAAGGAGGGAATTTTAGTTGTATGTCACGTGGAAGGTCACGGGTAATCTCCGAGAAAGGAAGGGAAAATGATAGATTAATACTAATTATAGTTAAGTGATGGAAAGGGGGTAAATCGAAGAGTGATATCTTCGTAAATTAGTATAAAGTTAAGTGATGAAAGATGTATTTTATCCTATTGGTCATATCGAATAAAATGTTAAAGTGAAAGTCTGAATATATATTCCTCTTCCTATCAATTCAGAAACGCCCCCCTTCATGCAAAGAACGATGCTTTTGACGAAAATGATGTAACAATAATTTTAACCTTTACGATTGAATTATTGGGAAAGGTCACACCGAAAAAGGAAAAAAAAAACAAAAGCAAAAAGAGCATTTTCTGCAATATCGTTGTTTGCTTAGCCGATATATCACTTTCAAAATACTGAAAAATGCGAAATACCGGTCAAAAGCAGCACAAGTTTCAACTATATCGATCAGTCAAGAAAATGTGCAAAAAAAGAAAAAGAGAAAAAAAGGGAAAAATAATGCTTGAAAGTTACATATAGCCCATACATTTCTAGTACGAACTGGGGGTAGGATTATATGGGCCCCCACCAAAACATGGACTAATCCATGGACTTTGGGATGTTTTGTGGGGCCCAATAATACGGCTACAAGACAAAGATTTTCTATATTTCATTTTCAATTTTTCATGATGCTACTTTTTATTGGTCAAAATGCCTTTTCCCATAGTTTTTCTTCTTCTTGTTTTTTTCCTTTTTTTTTTTTTTGGGTGCATGCTTTTTACGAAGTATAATATGTGTGAATGTGGTAAGGTGGTAAAAAGCGGGCTATCAACAGTACTTTGCATGATTTTTTTTGTTTTTTTTTTTTTTAATTTCCGACTGTTCTGCTTTTAGCTGGATGATAAAAGGTTTGGTGCCCTTCGATGCTGTCCACATCCATACTTTTTTCTTTTTTCTTTTTTGTTGAAAGTTGAAAAAGCTTGCGCTGAAAAAACAAAAATGCCATCAACTTTATTATGACAAATGAAAGAAATTCTCAAGGTGCTTTGCTTGTTTATCTTCGGGTAGAAAAGGCACAATACATTATTGCTAAATCAATAGTAACCTATCAATAATGGGAAATCAATGTAAAGAAGACAGACAATACCCTGGAGATTCATAAAGAGTTGTTGCATCTCTTGGTTCATTGCATCAAAAAGATCTATCTGGTTGGTGTGCGAGTAAGGACAGAACATCAAAAGGCGAGTTCATATCAGCACAATTTTTTCTTTTTCTCTATCTTCCCATCAGATGAAGGTTATTGTGTAATTAGGGAAGGCTAGTGATATCACAGAATGAAAATTTTCGTCATTTTCCATTCCTTGCCCAGTTATATAGGGCTGGGCAGGAGAACCAAATGCAAATGCAGGGTAAATGAAGTTTGATTGAGATTTTAATTATTTCTTCTTTTCCAGAGGGGCTGGATTTGAAAGAGATGGGCGTATCATTGTGACATGCATCATCCCTTAGTAATGGTAAAGAGTGAATCCATGCGGGTTCTAGCAATCATTTCCTGTGGATGCTGCCTAAATGTTCCCTAGTTTGGCTTGGTTCAGATAATTATTTTTGGCTCATAATTAGAACCCTACGAAGCTTGCCTATCCTGTGATCGTCACTGGGACCTCTCGGTGTGGCCCAAAGTAGCTAATTGAGACAGTTTAGATTGGGCCTGAGCTAGTATGTAGTGTGTGTCACTCTTGACATAATTTGTCTAACACCATCTTCATTGACCCTTTTCAACATTTTGCAATCTTCGGGGGAGCCCACTTGGTACACGCGGCGGATTTTTAGGAAGCTGATGGAGATGAATCAAAATAAGGACGTGAGTTTTGGCAATGGCGATGGGGGGGGTGTTGGACAAAGTTCTTGTGGCAGCTCTGCAGAGTTTTTAGCTGCTTAGGGAAAACTGACACTACACTACCCTAAAGCCAAATGTTTTGCCCTTTGGCAGTTTTACTACTTTCATCTAAAAAGTCTTGCAAATGGAAAAGAGTTCCTTTTTTTTTAAAAAAAAAAAAAGACATAAAAGAAATATTTTTGGACCACAAAGAAATAAAGCTAGTTTTTATGTCTTCACTTACCATCTCTTTTTGCCGCTTTTCTGGCCCTAAACACACTTTATGAAGCAGATAATAGCACTGTACTGGCTATATAATATGACAGCCACCTGCCCGTGGCAGCAGCTTTCACTAATACATACAGCTAGGTGGATTGCTTTATTTCAGCAAGGCACACTATTCATCGCTTTTTCTTTTTTTAGCCTCTTTTTTCCCTTTAGTAGAATTCTCTCTCTCTCTCTCTCTCTCTCTCTCTCTCTCTCTCTCTCTCTCTCTAATGTATTCCATTCAACTAAAAAATAACAAAGTAATAAAGGGTACCAGGCAAAAGACAGGTCAGAATTCAATAGAGAGGAAAAGTTAGTTTCCTAACGTAAGTGAAAGGATTAAATAGAAGAAATGGAATCGCATGATGAAAATAATCTCTGGACCTAATGTCTCGAATTTGAATATAAACAATACCAACCGAAAAAAAAAGAAAAAACATGTGAGAAAAAAAAGTGCAACTAAAGATTGGCTAGTCGGATTTTATGCATCAATTCATTGTTTTTTTTTAGTGGGAAGTTGGAGTTACAAAGGTGCCGGTCAAGCGCCCACTCGGGAGTTCGAAGGACTGGAAGAATAGGAAAAGCCATCGAAGGCAAATAATTAAGAATGAAAGAGAGCATGGAGCATATTCAAGCACACAATAATTAATCTACAACTTTGTCCAATGCTCGTCAATATTACTTTCAAAGGCAAGGCAGGATGGATGTTTAAGTGCACAAGTGTGCAAAAGTAGTTTTGAAACTAGATAAATATGATTAAAACTGGAAGGAACTGTCATAATAGTAACACAAAGAAAGAAAGAATAAGTCATATCTTCTTGAGTAGTCCAAATTCTATAATTTTCTTAATCTTAATGACCCCGTAACATTTTTTGGTAAAAAAAAAAAAAACCCAAAAAAATAAAAAATAAAAAAAGAGAAGTAGGTGGACCAGCAGAAGATATTGGGTCATTGGTTATCGCACACGTATAAAAGGAATCCCATCATACCTCTATGGGACCCAAACGTAGCATACCCATAAATTACTTGGAATTGCTACTCGATCGATATGAGCACACGCTGCATCCCCTCTGTGCATCTCAAAACGACCTAACGAGGGAAATGAGTCACAATTGGCAGCGCCAATTAAACAACCCCAAGGAAGAGAGACACACGCATGGCACATCCAATAAACATAGCCCAAGTGACCTAGTTATAAATGCCTGGCACATGACCTAGCTATAATGGCCCAGCAGCTTGTTTTATAAGGAACACAAATATTTTATACATTGTTATAGCGTTATTCAATTCCAATGACCATACCACTGCAAGTGTGACCACAGTTCCCACGCATCAAGAAATCGCCCATTCATCTGTAGAAAATATCCACTGTCGTTTCCCTTCCCATAATTTGTTCTTAAATAAAGAAAAGAGGATTAGTTAAGTTGTATATTTATGCTAAATGCTCTGCATGCGGACGAACACCATAATTTTAGGATTTCAAAGACATGGTTAGTTTTTGCGTTAACCTACTTCCATTATCTCCAAAAAAAATTTCTCCTGAGGGATAACCTCGTTGATTCATTGATTAAAAATTTAAAATCTTTCTTTTGAGATCCGCCTTTTACAAGTAGACTACATGCTGGCAATTTTTTTTTTTTCGGGGGGGGGGGGAGTAATTTACTTTTCATGCCAAGTGCTGTTAATTTATTTATCATGTCCAATGTGTTAGATCATGTGTTTATTATTTTAAGTTTTGATATACTAATATAAATTGTTCCTTATTCTTGTGTGTGTCGTGCATGCTTATTTAATTTCTCATTATTGTTGCATTTGATGAGTTGGAAATTCTCCTATATTGATTATTATGCCGTCTATGTTGTAAAGTTTTTTTTTTTGAAGAAGACTATGAGGTCTTGTATGGCAACACAAGATGTGAAGTTTGATGTTCTGTATACACATTTATATGGGGTGGTACATTTGAATTGTACTTCTCTGTATGGTAAGAAATAAGATTATTGGGTCTTCTTGATATTGGCAATCGGTCATTTATATCCCTAGCTCTTAAGGTGAAATTTTTTCATATCTATTTCACTGTATCGTTAACCTGTTTAGTGGGATTGTGCAGCTATATGGTTAAACGAGAAAATATACAGTGCAAGACTTCTTCCTTTGTGTGCTGAAAATTTTCAAAAGATATTTACAAAAGGAAGCAAATCAAGATTGCAGGAGCTACTGGAATAATTTTTGTGCTGAAATTATTTTTCAACTTGAGAAATTTAAATTATTCTCTATGAGGTAAACTTATTAATTGAGAAATATTATTTCTGCTTAAAAGAGAATGCTTGAAACCCAAGTTCTGACATTTTTGAAAGTTCTCCAAAAATGACTTGCCGGGCAAAACCATTATGAAAACATTTTTAAGTTTAAGCAGTAATTTTAGTGATTTTTGAGATACCAGTGCGTGCATCAAGCCAATTAAATTCGCAACGTCCCCATTTTTTTTCCAAGCCGTATAAAATTTGTTTTATACAGTAGATTAAGCTCTCTGAATTTTTCTTTTATTATACTGCATTTTGTGTGATTAAAGAAAAGAAAAGAGTGATTTTTTTTATAAGAGTAGGTGTTATTTTAAATGATATTGAGAGTGATACAAGAAAATTCAAGAATTTTTGTATGTATTATTATTATTATTTTTCTCCCAATTGAAGAACTTAATAAAAAAAAAAGTAAAACTAAAAAAAGGAAAATTTAAATTTTTATAAATTTTCGTATCTTATTATTATTTTTTAATTTTTTAATTATAAATTACAATTACATGATATAAAATTATTATTTATCTAATAATTGATTATTTTTTTAGTATATGCTCGTCTCTACGTAGCACTTGTAATTTATATTGAGCTCACATGTTTTAATAACCTAATTCACCCATACTTGAGTATTTTTTGAACCAACACAATGTATCTTTGCGGGTCCATCGCATAATCATATTACCAATCTCGCAACATGCTATCATTTTTCACACCGTCTAAAGCATGGGGCTGCGGTGTTTTCTATGAGTAGCACCCTTTTTTTTTGTTTTTGTTTTTTTCTTCTCTAACTTAATCAATTTTCTATGATCACCCATTGTTCCGAAGACTAAAAAGCAAGATGATAAAGAACAAGAAGTACTGATATAGAGATCGTGAAGTCTCATTATCTCAACCATTGAGGTTACCACTTATTGCAGTAAATGGGGCACACTGACATGAAAGCAACATGTCCTTTAATGATTGGTGGAGTTCCACGTCATCTTCGAGGATTGGATTGCTTGCTGCATCGGCCTCCGATACTGAGATGGGTGGAACGCGCGGCAGCCATGTTCTGTATGTGCTAATAATGTGGTATTCTTTTGCTTTGAAAATAGAGAACAAGTAGACCATCGAATAATTTTAACAATCAATCACTGTCACACATATTTATTTAAACCTAGAGGAACTCCTACTATACTTGTATCTCAAATTCGATATTCGACGAAAGTGTCTGTTTATGCGAAATTGCAAGATGTATATAACACTATTTCCAGGTTATAGCAAATGAGATATGAACTCAACCTCAAATTTTTGGCATTGTTGATGGGTGTATACGGTATGTTAATCTGCATTTGTATTCTTTTGTCTTTTTGAACATGAGTCAAGCCTGTTTTCTATTGTGTGTGTGTATATATATATATGCACAAGATAAAAAGAGAATGTCTTTTCTTTTTCCGAGCATGAAAATAAAATGTCAATTACTATATAAAATTAACCTATATATTATACACATTATTATTATTATTATTATTATTATATGAGTAACGTGGTGGGTGAAGGGACCCGCCACACGCACTCTCTCTTTCTTGTCAACCTGGGAAGACATTTACTTGGGAAACTCCAGCCTACTGCCACCTCCGCTCTCCAATATGCCTCTAATTTGTCCACAAACATCCACACAACACAATGTACCTACCCTTTCACTATTTTATTTGGTGACACAACAAAACAAACCCCGCCCATCTATCATAGTATCAGTTGTGTCCATAATCTATTCCATTCCAAACCCTACTTCCAAAACCCTCTCATATCAAAACAAAACAAACCCATACAAGCGCATTCTCCCTCTCCCAAAGCCCTTCCAAGTACTCCACTTCTATTCTCTCAGCAAACGAAAAGAAAATTTCACAAACGGAACCCCAAGAGAAGTGGCCAATACCTCTTTGGCTTTTCTTCCGAAGGATTAATGATTTGGTGCATTTATGGTATCGTGGAAATATGCGTGAATGGCCCCCAAAACCGTCCTACAAATGGTACATCTTCATTTATGATGCTCATGTGGACCCGGCTTCCTACATCACCAGATCTTGAGTTGATGCTTGGTCCACTTTCTTGCCCATCAACAACCCGTGGGACTCAACCGATTTTTGGTCCTTCCATTTTAGATCTCAGTTAATTGACCTCATTACATAGGATCTTTGCTCATTGCGACGTGTCAGACACATGGTGCTCATTGGCTCAATATCTCCCACAATGTGCTCGACTACTCGGTTTGGGATTTAACCGAGTTTTTTTTTTTTTTTTTTCTGTGTGGTGTTTCATGTAAAAAGAAAGAAGAGGAACAAGAAAAATGAAAAGTACCCTTTTTTTTTTTTTAAGGCGTATGATCTATAAATGATAAAAATGGCTATTTATTTGCCGTCGACACCATTGATTGGAACGATGGAAAAGTAGACAAAGCGTTGCAACTTGCACACTACCTTCAAACACGGTCAACGAAGCAATGATACGATTCCAGAGCACCAATCACAACCGTCCAAAACTATAATGAGTGGGATTTGATCGAAGCATGTTTTGATTTCCCACCAGGCACATGATGCCCTAGACCCAATTCTCCTTCCCCAAGTCCAAAACCTAATTACAGACAATCGCCATCCAACTCCCCACCCCACTAAAAGTCCTCTTTTTTTGTCCTGACCTTCTATCACAAGGACCCAAAATCTAGAGGCTAAAATCAAGTACTTCACTGCCCACTAACTACCCTATGATCACGACCATTTCTGCCGCCAATGATCCTAAAAGCAACCCAAATGTGTTATTTTTAGCTTAATTCACTAAGACGTGGGCCAAGGAGGGAACGACATAACCTGGTAGACCACGATGCCGCTAGATCATCTCAGACCATTAATACAAAAAGCCGAGTGGGACCCACGGAGGGGAAAAAGTGGACCCCTTGAGTCCTAAAAGGCCCATTGAATCGACCGTTAAAGCCTTTGCCCAAGGTGGTGGGTATGGGTGCGTGCGATGTGTGGCGTCGAGTACATAAAAAGGATTTCAGAGGTCATGTGCACAGAGACCGCTTAGCATAGAGAGAGAGAGAGAGAGAGAGAGAGAGAGAGTGAAGTCGGGGGAGAGAAGGGGACTGCACTGCAAGTTCGAATTATTCTTCTTCTATGTCTAATTGTTTTAAATTTCACAGTAATTCTTTTGGACTATACGTATAGTAGAATCATATGAATTTTGCTCTCATGTGCATGTACCGTTCAATCACATGACTGTAGCGTATGATGATTCAATCTGACGGCTAATGAACACACGTTTCGATTCAGAATCATGCGCACTAAAATCCCTTCACTAGCTATGCATACCCCCCGTCACAACGCCTTGTTTTTTTTTTCGTTACCTTATCTGTTCTTTATCTCCCGGCGCAGGTACAGTTTTCTATCTCTAAGACATGCGTGTGTACATTTTGCTTTCACAAAGATAGGATCTTTATAATAATAGAAGTTGATAATAATAATCAATGTACTTCCTCGAGGCTGCGCGGCCAGTCCAAAGAGAGAGAACTCAAAAGCGAGGGGGGACAGGGGGGCTTCGCAAGCCTTTTACACGTGGTAAAGAAAACACCAAAAGCTCTCTTGCATGCGTGCATAAAGATTCATCATCATCATCATATCCCTCTCTATAACTATCTCTCTCTCTCTCTGCGGCGTTAACGCGAGCAAACTTGAATCCTTTCACGGAAAAATCCCCATCTCTAAGCTTCCACTCCTTCTCTTTTAAAGTCCCTTCACACCTTCTTTAACACCCATCTTCTAAAAACGTCTTGCAAAGCTCTTTGGGTGTTTCTCATGGTAACCGATAATGTGTGTGCTCTAGCTATAGGCTAATTGTTTGGTGAGTGTTTTTAATTGCTGGACTTGGTATTTATTGTGGTGTCATTGCTGCCCAGGCAATAATTTTTATTTAATTTTCTTCTGGGGGTATCCTTCAGATAGTGATTTCACTACCCTTTTCAAAGTTTATTCCTTCTCTTTGGATATACCCTCCTTGTTCTTTTGTTTTCTTCTATCTGTAGTCTTGTGGTTCTAAATCTTCTCTTATAAAAATAACTGCTTTATTCTTCTCTTTTGCTTTGCTCTTGCAGTGTTTTTATCTGCTTGTGTTTATTCAACTTCCATTTCTGATTTTTCATTACTCGCGAATTTTCAGTTTTGGGGATGGGACAAGCTTCAGAATATTGTTTTGTCTCGTGGGTATTTATGCTTCTTGGGTTTCTACTAGAGTCGTTCTTTTTATTATTCATTTCCCAGCTCCCACCTTGTTTCTTTGTTCTCGTCTTTATGATCCATGGTCAATAAGTGGGTTGCTAATAGAACCATCCATAGAAGATTTTTGATTCCTGGGTCTTGGTGCTCAGTTTTGTCTTACACATATTATTTAAGGAGTTGCCTACCTGATTTTGAGCTCCTTGGTTTCGTTTGGGGGTTCGTGCGTGTTCTTCATTTCCTTTTTGTTTGCTCCTTCCGATTTTGAGCACGGTTAGTGAGATGACAAGTTTTCCATAGACGTTTCCAGTTTCCATAAAGTAATACATAATAAAATATGTCCATGTATTAATCCTTATTTTTGTGTACTTACGTTTTCCCTTCTCCACTCAGCGGCTCTGCAACATCAACAGTCAGATAGGAACTGTAACTCTTGTTTCTTCGGCATTGGATTTGTTGCTTTTACAATTATGAATATGCATTAATTTATTGGTTTTTTAGGGTTGGTATACTGAATCGAAGGTAAATCGAATTTTGCAAAGGAATAGTAATGCTTGCAATTCGTAACAAAAGACTAGGCCCTTTTTACCTTTTTCCTATGCGTATACAGCCTTCTTCCAACATCAATCATCATCATCATTAATACTTTCTTTTTTTTATAGTCTGGAATTTTTGGTCACTTGGTTCACATGCATTTCCCCTCGTCTGTTTTTGTGTTTTTTCTACCAGAGAAATGTTCCTGAGTCCCAAATACGCGAGATAAATGTGCAGAGACTAGAAGAGATAAAAGTATATCGGTGCCATTTGGTGAAACTGGACTGGTTTAATACCACAAGTTTTTTTTTTTTTTTATTTGCATGTAAGTTTCAGTGAAGAAGAGTAAAAGGAGAAATTTACTAGCAATGCCTGTAAGGCAGATGAAAGAGGGCTCCCTGCAGCATCTAGTGATAAAAACCCACTTGCAAAATACAATGAGCCAGCCTCAAAAGAACCACAAAACTGCCCAAAATGGCAAAGGGCCACCATCCCAGGATACCCACAACAGCAAGCTCCGGAATCAAACTTCGCCTCCAACAAAAAATAGAGGAAGAAGAAGAGGCAGAGGTGGTAGAAAGTCTGATCAAGGAGATGCCTGTATGAGACCCAGTTCGAGGCCGTGTACTGTGGCAGATAAGCCTGTGAATCCGGCTGGTGATCTCTTGGCTGGTTCTCCAAATGGGTGCATAGGAAATGCCGGAACTTTTTGTGATGTGGAGATGGGTGTGGGGTTCCCTACCTCCAGCAAGTCTTTGAGTTTTGCTTCAAGGCCTGGTTATGGTCAAATTGGGACAAAATGTATTGTCAAGGCCAACCACTTCTTTGCAGAGCTACCAGACAAGGACTTGAACCACTATGATGTAAGCTCTTCCACTTGATTGGGGGGCTTTTGGAAATTTACATTAAAAATCTTGATAATGGACTGAAGGGAAAAGAAAAGTTCTTTCTTTCGTAAGTTCATTAAGTCTCACTTTGGATTTTTGGTATACAAATTGGGACCCTTAATCTGACATTCAACATGTATATGCTCTTTTTTTTTTTATCCTTTTTCATTTTTTTTCTGTGTCTTTATTACCATATTTTCTTTTCTGGTTAAATAAAATTTATTTCAGCGCCAATTTTTTGTGGCTCTTTATCTGACAGTGAACGTGCTTATGCTGTTGTTTCTGCCCATCTTCTGCTGTTACAATGCAGATAAGATTGAATATGTTTTTCTTTTTTTTTTCCTTCTGCGCATCTCCCTTTTCTAATGGCATTTATGGCTGTGTTAAATCTGGCCATCGCCTTTGTTCTTATTGTTTGTTTCCCTTTTACACCATCTGTCCTGATCCTTGCAGGTTACCATAACTCCTGAAGTGGCATCAAGAACAATGAACAGAGCTATTATGGCAGAGCTTGTGAAGCTGTACAGAGAATCTGACTTAGGAATGAGACTGCCTGCTTATGATGGCAGAAAGAGCCTTTACACAGCTGGCCAGCTTCCCTTTGCCTGGAAGGAGTTCACTATTAAGCTTATTGATGAAGAGGATGGCGTCAATGGTCCCAAGTGCGTATTTATTCTCTCTGCTTTATCTCCTTTCATTCAAAAGTTAATTTTTGCCCCCTCCTTTGACTGGGTTTTACTTCATATCACCAACGTAGTTGAAGATTCTTATTATTGACAGTTCAAAAGAATGAGTAAAACTTTTATGACTCGAAATCTTTAAAAAAGAGATCCCTGTTTGTTGAAAATTTTTCAATACATGTTGCTTCTCGCCTTGGTCTCATAATCTCTACACAGTGTAGGTATTTTATTGACCAAATTTATAATGTTTTTAGGAGAGAGAGACAATACAAAGTGGTGATCAGGTTTGTTGCAAGGGCAAATATGCATCATTTGGGTCAGTTTTTAGCTGGTAAACGTGCTGATGCTCCACAGGAAGCTCTACAAATTCTTGACATTGTACTGAGAGAGCTCTCAACAAAGAGGTAGGTTCCCTCACAGTTCTTGACCCTGTCAACTTGTTTGTCGTTAATTCTCAATTCCTAACACTAAAAATTCATGTATGTTGCAATATTTGCAAATTATGTGAAGGTATTGCCCCATTGGAAGATCCTTCTTTTCACCTGATGTAGGAGCACCACAGAGACTTGGTGAAGGCTTGGAGTCTTGGTGCGGATTCTATCAGAGTATAAGGCCTACTCAAATGGGCCTGTCTTTGAACATTGGTATATGAAGCAGAAGAATTTAAACAAGTTAATGAAATATTGTTGGTAACTTTTTAGATGATCCCTCTCAATTTACGTCTTTTCCCTTTTCTTTTCCCTCTTCTTTTATCTGCTGTTATGTAGATATGGCTTCAGCTGCATTCATTGAACCTCTCCCTGTAATAGAGTTTGTTGCCCAGCTTCTTGGGAAAGATGTACTGTCTAGGCCACTTTCTGATGCTGATCAAGTGAAGGTACACTTTGCTTTCATAGTTATTATAGAGGTCATTTCCGTTTCCTTGACATTCAGTTTAGCTCAACTTTTGAAAAACCCCAACAGATTAAAAAGGCGCTTAGAGGTGTAAAAGTGGAAGTAACACACAGAGGGAATGTACGACGAAAGTACCGTGTGTCAGGATTGACATCTCAGCCCACCAGAGAACTTGTGTAAGTTCTCTTTCTTGTATGTCCTTTTCCAGACATATGATTACTTTGTCATTCACAAAGTAGAGTGACATAATTTTTCTTTGGAACACTAAGTAGATTAATAATTTGAGCTTACTCAGTACATGGTCCAATGTATTAAAAGAAAAGTGCTAAAGCTGCATCTCTTCTTGAAAGATACTTAACTAACCATTACTGCCGCTCTGATTATTATTATTCTTCTGGTCTAGTTTCCCCGTTGATGACAATTCAACAATGAAGTCAGTGGTGGAATACTTCCAAGAGATGTATGGTTTCACCATCCAACATACACATCTACCTTGCCTTCAAGTAGGTAACCAGAAGAAGGCAAACTATCTTCCCATGGAGGTAGGCTGATGCAATTGACTATTTATTTTGTCATATGAGCTGTTTTAATGTTTAGTTCCTTTGCAGTTGGTGTAACTCTATCTGCTTTTATTTGCTAGGCATGTAAAATTGTAGAGGGGCAACGATATACGAAACGATTGAATGAGAAGCAAATTACTGCCCTCTTAAAAGTTACTTGCCAAAGGCCTAGAGATCGGGAGAATGATATCTTGCAGGTATCTGCGATTGATCTTTTCCCTAACAATAGATATTTTTTGTGAAATTTTTACAATTTGAGATCTGTGGACATGGTATAATATGTACGGGGCACATCAAACTTTGCATTATACCCAGTTGTGGGAGAAATACAAGAAAATCAGCAATCTTTTGTGCTTCAATTCCCTATAACATTTACCAAACACAAATGGGGTCTCGTAAACACATTTTGAAACTTGGTGATATATTTGCAATCAAAACTTGAAGTTCTTGCATCTTTAAGATTGAAAGATTAGAACTTTGAAACATCCTCAGTTGATCTGAAGTGGTGCTTGGATGAATGGACATTCTGAATCATTATGGCATTGGAATAAGATTATGTTTGCATACCTTTTTCTTGAACAATGGCAACATATCACCGGCAATTAGCACATGAAGCAGGTTTATATATACTGTGTTAATTTTTTTGTCTGGTGCTGGGTTTTTACTTAGTATGCAATGTAATTGTCGGTGCCTTCAAACAGACAGTCCAACATAATGCTTATGATCAAGATCCTTATGCAAAGGAGTTTGGGATCAAAATCAGTGAAAAGCTAGCTTCTGTTGAGGCTCGAATTCTCCCCGCTCCGTGGGTAATGTAGTGCACCTACAGTTTCTAGTTTCTGTATCGTTTCAGCAAGAGGCTATTGGTCATTCTATGCCTCTTATTCTGCAGCTTAAATATCATGAAACTGGGAAAGAAAAGGATTGTTTGCCTCAAGTTGGTCAATGGAACATGATGAACAAGGTATCTTTGGTTTGCATTTATTTATTTATTTTGTTTTGTGGTGAAACTGATGATATCTCTCTGTTTAAGCTGGCATGAGTACTGCCTTGTTTTGTCAAGTATTCTCTGTGAAGTTCTACTGCCCTTTCTGGATTCTGGTGTTCTCTATTTATGACATCAATGTTGCGGATGAGATTTCCATCTCATTAATCATTTCCTGTTTTACTGTTATTCTTGTTTTGGCTTGTAATACCAATCTCTTATTCTTCCACTTCTTAAATGTGCAGAAAATGATCAATGGGATGACTGTAAGCCGGTGGGCATGTATTAACTTCTCCAGAAGCGTGCAAGATAGTGTTGCTTGTGGGTTTTGCAATGAGCTTGCTCAAATGTGCCAAGTATCTGGCATGGTATTTCTCATTAGCTTCACTTCTGCTTCTTTTTGGACAAAACTTCTATTTATTCTCACAACCTCTCTTTTATTTGCCATTTTACAGGAATTCAATCCGGAGCCTGTGCTTCCAATATATAATGCCAGGCCTGAGCAAGTGGAAAAAGCTTTGAAGCATGTTTATCATGCATCCATGAACAAAACCAAAGGAAAGGAACTAGACCTTCTATTAGCTATTCTACCTGATAATAATGGATCACTATATGGTATGATTCTTTTGCTTAGAATTGGTGGCTATTGTTCATGTTGTCACTACTTGTGTATTCATTTTTCTTGTTCCTTTTGATGGATGCTTGCTTTACTTGAATGGACAAGAAAATTGAGACCAATGCTAATTCCAATTATTTATGATTTTGCCTCTTTCAGGTGATCTCAAGAGAATATGTGAGACTGAGCTAGGTTTAATATCACAATGCTGTCTCACAAAACATGTATTTAAGATCAGCAAGCATTACCTGGCCAATGTATCCCTTAAAATCAATGTTAAGGTTAGATTTACAGCTAAATCAATTAAATTCTGAAGATGCTTGGACTCTTGTGAAGCATCTATAATGAGCATGAGTTTCTGCTGGAAAGTACTTGATAACATTACTATAATCGCCACTGCACATATCTGCATGATTCTAGAAATTTGTTGATTACCGATTCTTTGCGGCCAAAGAAAATTAATGTGTTTAAATTTCTCGGAATCTTTGGTGCAGATGGGTGGCAGAAACACAGTCCTTTTAGATGCTATCAGCTGCAGAATACCTTTGGTTAGTGACATACCAACCATAATATTTGGAGCAGATGTGACTCACCCAGAGAATGGGGAGGAATCAAGCCCCTCAATAGCTGCCGTAAAGTCTCTTACTAGGCTCATCTTTCATTGAAACACTTTCCCCCTGTATCTTGAGATCTGGTTGATGATAGAAACTGGTCATACTGTAGGTAGTAGCTTCTCAGGACTGGCCTGAAGTGACAAAATATGCTGGATTAGTTTGTGCTCAAGCTCACAGAGAGGAACTCATACAAGACCTTTACAAAACATGGCAGGATCCTGTTCGTGGTACTGTCAGTGGTGGTATGATCAGGTAGGGACATTGCACTTCAGACATAATCTTCACTAACCCTCCTGCTTCTCTTTTTTATATTTGGTCCTCTGGATCTGACATTGTCAAAGGGTGGGAAATTAAAATAACTGCCCTCGAGCATAAATCTCCTCTTTATAGTATGTTATGCATTGAAACAGCTTCTTTGCGAAAACAAGTGCTTTACGGCAAGTTCTCATGGTCCTCTGGCTCTGACATTGCCAAAGGCTGGGAAATTAAGACAACTGCCCTTGAGCATAAATCTCCTCTTTATAGTTTGTTATGCATTGAAACAGCCTCTTTGTGAAAACAAGTGCTTTACGGCAAGTTCTCATGGCCCCCAAATTCTTGATTGTCTTTTTCCCTTTTTCAGTCAGCTTTGTATTTCTTTCTGTTTCCCCAATGTTCCCCTTTTATGACTGATAAGGGGCTTTCTTACCAAATTGCAGTAGTTGAAGGATCTCTTGTTAATGCATTTCTTTCACATTGGAAGATAACATGTTCTGCTGATGAAATCCTTATTTAATATGGAAGGATTCACTAAGAGTATTTTAATCTCGACGAATATTTCTCCATCTTCATATGCAGAGATCTTCTTATTTCCTTTAGGAAGGCTACAGGACAGAAGCCATTGAGGATTATTTTCTACAGGTGATTTCTTCTCTTGTGAAAAATTATGACAATATAGGGACATGTAACATGGTGCATGGTGACATGGCACGGTACAAGGATGCTAGCAGTTCTCTTGCAGTCTCAGCAACTTACTGCTGCTTTATTCAGCCATTATGTTCCATAGCAGCTGTTATTTTTCATGCATAGCTTCTTACAAATGTGCTTGCACATGGCATTTGTGCTCAGCCTGCTACCAAACACGAATCCTGATACATCTGTATGCAAGTCTGATTGTTAAATTTAACACAGGGACCCATGATATAATGTGCATGTCAAAGAGTTCTATACTTGAATCCCAGTAATGGAAAATATTTTGAACAGGGATGGCGTTAGCGAGGGGCAATTTTATCAGGTCTTGCTTTATGAGTTGGATGCAGTACGGAAAGTATGAATCATAACCTCAAAGTTCCCTTGAAACGATGTTGAACAAGATATTTGTGCCTCTGACATGATTTTTTTGGCAGGCTTGTGCTTCCCTAGAACCAAACTATCAACCACCAGTAACTTTTATTGTTGTGCAAAAACGACATCACACTAGATTGTTTGCTAACAATCATAGGGACAGGAGTAGCATAGACAAAAGTGGGAACATACTACCTGGTAGAGTATACTCCTGATGTCCATATACACTCTATAGGGTGTGCAATTTGTTTCCTCAGTTTTCAGATTTAAATGTGAATTTTGGTTTTCCTGATAATTTCATTTTGTCTTCGTCCAGGCACTGTAGTTGATTCTAAGATCTGTCATCCAACAGAATTTGATTTTTATCTCTGTAGCCATGCCGGTATTCAGGTAGAATCTCTTCCAACTTCTCCACCTTCTTTGGTCATGGTACTTTGTCCTGACCTATCACATCATATAATTGCCAATACATCTGTAAAGCATATAATTTGACAATCATTGTGTTTTCTGATGCTGTTCATATGGGATAAAGCTCAAATCCTCACCATTGGTGTGACAAGGTCATAGCAATTTGTTTATGGCAGAAGAGATTATTTTGAATGCAAGGCGAATGAATTGAGAGGATTTTGTGTTGTATCTGTGTGTTACTACTTTATTATATGCACTGGACTTCTAGTCTTTCCGCTTTTGAATGGAAGAAATGAATCTCTTTCCCTTTTCATCTGCCAGGGGACCAGCAGGCCAGCACATTACCATGTCCTGTGGGATGAGAACAACTTTACAGCTGATGGGATCCAGTCACTGACTAACAATCTCTGCTACACATATGCCAGATGCACACGTTCTGTTTCTGTTGGTAAGTGCTGTGCTTATTATCAAAATGCATTTGCTAGCTAGTTTACTCCTATGTCACTCCCATATCAGAAAAGAACGAAGGATACATGGCTATTATAGACTTCTCATCTTAGTTTTTAATTTGAGATCAACTTGAAATGACATCAAGACTTTTGAAATTTAGATGAGATGCAACTGTTTTTGGAACTTTCTTTCAACAACTTTCCCAGCAGGATCATGAAGACGCTAAAGATAATGCCTAATTTGACTTGGTTGAAGTTTAGACTGATAATGCAGGCAAATTTTTGCCAGCAAGGGTAGGGCCAACGTGACCAAATGAATTGAACAATCCGAACCACAGTTCTCTTTTACCCAATGTACTTGTATTGCTCTTCAAGTAACTCGTATCTTATTATTGGTTTCTGGGCAGTTCCCCCGGCATATTATGCACATTTAGCTGCTTTTCGTGCACGATTTTACATGGAACCAGAGATGCAGGAAAATGGTTCTACATGCAGCGGCGCTGTTAATGGCATAAAGGGAACGCGGGCTGCAGGAGAATCTGGTGTTCGCCCATTGCCAGCCTTGAAAGAGAACGTGAAAAGAGTAATGTTTTATTGTTAGAGATGGGGAGGGTTCTGGCAATAGTAGTGCGCAGAAGCCGTCATTATAATATCATGTGTACCAGCTCGATGGGGTCAGCGAGTTGAAGTCCAGAAGGTCTTGGTCATGAGTCCTTCATGATGTGGGAGAAACACTCAAAACATAGCTGATATGCTGATAGCATCAATCCTCAATTCACATCCACGAAGGAAAGAATGTCAAATTAGGCCTTGTGAGGAAAATGTTCACTTATTAATTAATTTGTTACACGTCGGGAATTTTGTCCCATCAGAAAGTGACCCTTCGGATGTCAGGAGGCTGAGTCCTGGAGAGTTTTTCCAGAGCTAATTTCACGGACTGCTATGACTCAAATAGTCTGTAAATGTTAGTCCATGTTTAGTTGAAAAAAAGAAATAATGTTAGTCCCCAATGAGTTTTTAAAATTCCAGCCCAGCCAGCCGAAAAATATTGAGTCTCAAAACCCACGTTTCGTGGGTTATTCGGGGTGCAAACCGACGATTCGGGGCGGGTACTATCCGTTGTGGTGTCAAAATCTATTGGGCCCCTACGAGTCAGTGAGGGCTTGGGTCAAAGCATACAAGGGAATCGAGCACGACATACAAGGGAATCGAGCATGACTTTAAAATCGACGAACCGAGGACCAGGATTTTGTTAAAGATTAATCTAGCATTGTTTTATTAATTCTTCACGCAACACAATCATCGATCAAAAGGGTTATTGAAAACAGAGGGCAAATGCATGTTAGTTTATGGCAAGAAACTGAATGGACATCTAATCTACTTTGGACCCCCCCTTTTTTTTTTTTCTAAGAAGTATGTTCGGTTCAATGTTTCAGTTTTTATTTTACAGTGAAATATAGACATCAAAATTTATGCTCGGTAACGGTTTTGGTTGGTGGGCTGTAGTCATTTTTGGGCTTAATTAACTCCAACTTAGGCTCAAAGAAGAGTCGGATTTGAAGGAACATGAATGTTGGGGGTTGGGCATTGCTATATATACCCATCAATGCGTAGACATGCACATATATATGAGTAATTCTCGATAGATAATCTCGAATTATTAAAAGCAGAAAAAAAAAAGGGAAGCTGAAACTTAAAATTAAAAAGAAAAAGAAAAAGAAAAAGAAAAGGGCCGATGATCAATCAGCATTTTTTTTTGTGGGGGGGGGGGGACTGCATTAAACACCGAAACAGTGAATTGGCCTCACGTCTCACGTATACCTGCCTCATTATTAAGGTATCATATATAAACGGTATCAGCCAGAAGCAATGCCTTGTAATTCACGTAGATTATCTTATGGATACCTTCTATATCTATTTACCTAATAATAGCCAAGATTAAGTTGTCGGGGCTAGGATGACATATGAAAGCAAATATCCCCTTAGCTGAATATTTTACGTGAAATATGATTGAGATTTAGAAGGAAATTGACATTTATATCAAGTTTTATATTGGATAGCATGCAATCAACCATTTATGTAATGATAAATTTATTTTTTTCCTTGTAAACGATGATGATGACGACGACTTCAAGATGTACCAAATAGGACATTTTTGCTTGAGGAAGAGTTAGGGTTAAAGGTGGGAGGAGTAGAAGCGTTAAGATGAGATAGGCCATCTTGTTCCGTCTTGGAGATGAATTAATTTGATATGTTGCTCCATAATGAGGAGCAACGTATCAAGTACAACAGAATCGTTTGCTAGCTAAACGCAGTCAATGAAGACCAATCGTTAGAGAACTTATAACCCCTTAAATACTAAATGCTTTACTAAAATAGAAATTTTCTTGGAACGCAAAATGGTATATTTTTAACCTGAATTTTATATAATAAAAAAAAGGTCATGTCTATCATTTTTTTGACCAGTAATTATGATATTACAATTCAAAAAATTAAAATGTCACTAATCAATATAAGTTTAATTTGTTATATTAATATATTCTGTTTAAATTAAAAATTAAAAATTTGCTAATAAGTTGTGTTACATTCTATTTTTGTGTCTTTATGAATTTTTCAAATTAAAAATTTTATATTATAATTCTATTACACACACAGACAGACACACAATCTCACCTTATTAAATCAATTATTCAAATAAATGACTCACTTTGTTGACTAGTGACTTGGTAACCTGATCTCTTATAAAGCAGAAGCAGTTATGTAACTATTACCAATGGCTAATACAGCATCAATTTCGATGATATGTATAGCCTAAATTCTGAAGTTTTATTGTGATTGTGTTGAAATTTTGTTAGGAGAAAAACTGAAATGTGCTAATTAAGTCATTTTCGTGGTTAGTAATTATGCCCATCAACTTCAACTTCCAAAATTCTGACTTTTTAATTTTCTTTTCTATAAAATTTTTCTACAAATTACGTGGGAAAAGGTGATTTGTGTAGTTGGAATATCCCATCCATATTCACACACATTTTCCTCGAGCGGCGTTGATGTTATTGTTATTGTTATTGTTATTGTTATTGTTATTATTATTATTATTATTATTATTATTATTATCTTTTTTTTTTTCGGATTGTATTGTTATTATCATGCTAAAGTGCAACCCCTTTTAGCACTAACACATATAACTTCGTCACTCGCATCTCTCTTTCAGCAACTTCTTGTTTTTTTCTTTTTAATCTCTCTGTATTAATGTTTGAAGCTCCGGGGCCCAAGAAAAATAAAAAAAAAAGTTTCAATCCATCGTTATGACTTGAAGCTCCCCAAGAGCTGCTCAAAATGGCAGGCAATATTAACAAGCCCTTGTCAATGGATTCTAAGCCTGACTGACGCCTTAACTGATGATAGCAGACAAATGCAAGCCCTGGAAAGAGTTGGGAGAACTAAGCTAACGACGCTTTTGCCTCTTTGGGTAGCCAGCAGGGGAAAGGAAAGCCACATGGAATCTTGTCCACACAGAGCTCCCCACCAAAAGAGAGCTTCCAAATTCCAACCACCAAAGTAGCTAGAGAGAAACCCATCATCTCTATAAACATGTATGGTGCGTATCTGAGTGTATGGTGAACAACATGCATATCTTTGTATATACTAGGAGCTCAGCAGGCGAGTAGGATTTGAACAAGTTGAACAGATGTGGTCACCAATTTACAAGTCAATGTCCATGCGTCGAAAGCAACGAAATTGATTACACTTGAAGTTGTTGTCGCACTTCTACAACAACTAAAAAGGAATCAAGTTCACTTCTCACAAAACTAGGTTCAAGTGCGGGAAATGTCACTGTACTTTGCCAAAAATGTACCTTATGATGATCTCTTTACTTTGGGAGCTCCAAAAATTCAGTACGTACATGAGGCATTCATGAATCTGAATGAATACAGGCATAACTTGCCCTCCATGTTTACGATGTTATTTATTATGAACCTACTTCAAATTAAGTCGTGGCCTCTATTGGTGCACACACAAGTGTTAGCCTGGTTTTAGTCACCAGACCTTACAAATCAAGCAATGCCATTATGTATGAGCAATGTTTGGGAACTGGCATGTCTTTCAATTTAGTTTCCTATTTAGAATTAAGATCGTTGCAAAGAGAAACAACTGATAACAAGATTTTTTTTTTTTCTGACAAATGAAAACTTATTGCTAAAACAACAAAGAATACGAGAGATTACAAAGGTAGCAGCCACAAAATACACTAAGCTACTGTACAATAGGCGCCACAAGACAAACACTGATATTACACCCAATCTAACTTCTGGCTATAGCTAATTAAGACATAGGCTAGCAAATCTCATTATCAAGAGATTTGAAAGTTCCACCCCAAATGCATGAGATTTCAGGATCTTGTAATTAGGAGCACTTCACATCCTTCATCTTTTTAGAGAAAAATTGGATATGAGACATGGAAATGGAGTAAAATAAGGCTCGCAGTTAAGTTCCTATTTCAATTTTATATATGTTAATCCAATCAGCAATGTAATCAGTAGTCATTTCGTTTCTTTCTTGCAATAATTGAAAGTACCTGAACTAATGCTTATTGTCTAGAAAACCAAGGCAACAAAGTTGAGTTCTCCTTTCATTTTATCATATTTACAGCTGAATAGGCATTTATTATTTTCTTCTTCCACACCAAACATCGGAAAAACACAAGCAAGTGAACCACAAGTGGATCACAAAAGAGTGCTTATGAATTAAAGACTGTAGGAATACCCACGCTTCAAACATTTTCAAGGGTGAGCCAGAAGAAATGGATACGTAGATGATCTGTTCTGTCGTTAGCTGAGAAAACATATCAAACAAGACAACCTTTTTCCTTGGATAAGTGACAGTAATATTAATATTTGATGAGAATATGAATAAAATCTACAAGTAGTGGTTCGTCGCATGATGGAATATTGTACCTTGATCATGCAAAATGCTCAACTACTATCCTATCACATGGTTACAAATTAATGCTTTTTTTGTTTTTTTTTTTTTCTCTTTTCTCTCAATCAATTGGCTGAGATTTGAATTCAACACCTTCAACCGTAAAGATGACTTCACTATCCCTATGTTCCACCTCATTAGCTAGAGAGCCACGCCTTCTTGTAACATCAATGCGACCTTCATGTAGCAACAGGACAATCTTACTGTTCCATTAGGCTGGCTTCTCTGTGTTCAATCAATTTCTCCATTCAGTTTACAAAAAAAAAAAAAAAAAAGTAAAATAAATTTCTCCATTCGGCTGTTTTTATGATCACTTCAATGATGCAGGTCCCAAAATCAGATTTTCAGTTTTATATCCTTTATTCAACCTCAATCAAATACTCACTGATCATATCTTGTATGCCGTCTCAATTCAGCAAGGCAGACACTTTGCTAGTAACTGTCGAAACGAAAAAAAGGAAAACCCTTCAAAGTGTTGTGCTGGGGGACTCGGGAAAAACACTTTTGATTCAAGAATTTATGGGGGATTTAATGGCTGGATCAGCACATCTACAAGCTGATAATGACTTATCCAAAAAGCTTACCCACCTCGCAGAAACCCTAGCAAAGACTTGTAGGTTAGGCTTTAATGCCTTATCTTCGCCAATCAACAAGAAATTGAAGATGAAGGGAGATCTAATGGGTTTGCCATCAATACCCTAATCAAGTAGATGTCATCATTCTGAAATTAAAATTCCTGAATACCTAGGCCAGAATCATAACGGTATTGTAGAAACCCTAAAATAGTCAATACTAATTACTAAGAGAGAGATCCGAGACAGGTGAATAATCTACAGGACGACATACCAATGTTATTAGCAAAAGCAGTACGGAAGGTTAAGGAATCACAGGGCTCAATGACCAAAGCACCGCCAGGGAGAACTTGAAATCCTTGAACTGCAAAATTCCTGTCACCAAAAACCCTTAACAGAAACCTATATATTCAGTTAAAATTCCCCAGAGCTTCTCAGGATGAAAGATAGAAAACACAAGGATCAGTACACACTATATGCACAAAATAAGCAAATAAATAGCGCTGGCGGTGAAAAGGGAAATCCAGGAAACCCCACATAAGCTTAAATCAAATAGAACAATATAACCGGGCCACATTTTCTAGGGTTTGAACGAGACCCACTTGAAGATCTTGTCAGGGAGGTCATGATAGGGAGTGGGAAACTTAGGGTTTCTTTTTCCCGTACAGAATTAGGGGTTTCTCGTGCAATCAACAACGGGTGAAACTGCCACATGATCTGATCTTTTCTCTATGAAGAGGGAAGTTAAGATCATGCTGGCAGCTTCAACTGATAGTGGTGCACGATAATCAAACTCACTCCTCAATCAATAGAGCCATAGGATGTTCGTTGTAGTGCTCTTTTATGTTTTATGGTAATATAGCGAATGAGAGAATGAAGGAGTTTAAATAGATGATTTAGGATAGTGATTGTAGGCTTTTTGGTTAATTAATTTATTTTTATGGAATATATTAGGATTATGAAAAAGCTAACAAAAGTTTTTAAAATGGAAAACAAAATGCAAGATGTAAGAAGTGGTCCCTGGTGATGCAAATTGAATATTGTCACGCCAAGGCTAGAGCACCATGCAGTTTTGCAGACGGAGCTATTGACAGTTTCTATATGTACTGTAAGAGCATTAATAACTTTTTGAGTTGGGTCCTGTGGAAGTGGGGGACACTTGACATCTCTGTGTGACTGAAAAATAAAGCATCAGCCATGAGCCAAAACAGTGTAAAACGACGGCTATGGACACATATGAGGGGACCATTTTGCATGGGTTCATGGGTTCTCGCATAAGGTTCACAGTCACACATAAAGAAGAAAGGAAAGAGCATCTCAACCAAAAGAAAATTTTCTGACTCCATCTCTCTGTCTTTCTCTATTTATGTGATGTGTAATTAGTCCAATTTCGTATAAGCATCTTTGCCTTGTTCACATGATGATAGCCTTTTCTTTGCAAACTTGCCATATCTCGGATACTTGCCTATTTTAAGTCTGATTCGCGCCAGCTGCAAACTCAGTACTTGTGAGCAACATCTGATATAGACAAACAAGAAAATGACTAGCTTTCTTTCAAAGTTTCCCGTTATTTAGAAACTTTTTGGTTCCTCTTAGTTTACTTTTGTTGCATTGGACTAGCTAGGTATGAGGATGGAACCAACTTATGAGCAATGAGTCAGCCTCTGGAATAAAATTTCGTGAGGCTGCATTAAGATACTTACGGTGTACAAGATTGCCTTATGTTGTATTGCATTAGTCAGCATTACTGTGTTTTCTTACATTTTCCATTTAAATCTCCAATATTATTCGCCACGGAAAATATGGACAGAATCAAATAGATAAGAATTTAAAAAAAAAGAAAACTTTAGCCAGAACTAATTAAATACTTAATTCATTTCTATGTCTATTCCGTAAAACTTAACAGTTACTTTAAACCATTGCTAAGTATATGTTTACAGACACACACACACACACACACACACACACGCACAAGCATATATCATTAGATGGTCCGCATAATCATATCGTTTTGTGTTTATTTTGTGTTAATTATCCCCGGTACATTTTTCTAGTAAACAAACCCTGACTAGATTTGCATAACTTTTTTGAAATATTATTGCATTGCTTGATATCAAATCTCATATGGAATATGTTTCCCTTCTAGACATTCTTACCTTTTCTTTTTCCTTTTTTTACTTAAAGAAATGAAAAAGTAGATGCAATATTTCAATCCCGTAAAAGAAGATTGCGTATTATTAAGAGAATAAATTTTGTTGGTGTCTATTTAGTTTTATTAAATATTTTAAAACATAATCGAACTTATAATTTTTAATATAATAATAAATAATTAATATTTGATAATTACATTCTTATTGTACACCCTTGCCGTAACATTCTTTCTTAATTTATTATGTGGTATATTACAAAATTTCCTTTCCTGGCATATATTCCACTGGTTGTTATATTCCCTGAAAGACATCGGCTTGTATTACGTTTAGAAAGTTCACTGTACTTGTGATCGTATTGGCTTTGGGCCAATAGACACCTGCCCCACTTCAATGATAACATCATTTGTGTACTGTAGTCTGCGCAGTGGGCCAACAAGCACGTAACAATTCTATTAACTTAGACATGGGTTCGCCCCTGTTGTTCTATCTTTTGTTTTTTAAATTTATGTCATCGCCTGCTCTTAATTCCCGAGCATATTTTCATGAATAATTTTGCATTATAATTGCATTTAATTACCTTCATTTACAGCTAATATAAATGCAATTGCAACCAAATGCAAATAAAAGAGAGAAAAAAAAGGGCTTTAATTCTGAAATGTCAAAAAAAAATAAAAATAAAAAGAGCAATTGTAGTTAATGCGGTCTTAATTAATTGTAGCTAATTTGAGTGGCTATAGCAACCCTAGGGCAACCATCATTTGCATACAAGCCTAAAGGTGCAATTGCAGCTGCATAATATGATTCAAAGCGATCATTGAGATTGGGACTCCTTATTATAGGGGGGCTATAGGTCCCTTTGACTCTCCTATGGTAAGAGACTCTTGTCTCTTATCTCTATTTTAGTAATATTTGTCTTAAAATTGCTAAAATAAGTCCACCAACTTGTTTATATATATGTCACAAAAAAAAAGTAATTAATTTGATTGATGTTTGTGATGCTGTTCCTCTGTGCTACGTGCACTGCAAAATTGTTACATTGGGATAAAGACCTAGCCTAATGGCTAAAGCTGATAATTGAGACAAAATGTCTCATCTTTAGTCTTCACTTATTATATATATTACACAATTAACTTTACAACTAAAAATAGATGATTGTTTCATTGTTGTTTAATTTCAGGTATTTGCCTTTTTTTTGTTTTTCGATGAATAGGGCATTTGCCTTTTTTTGAACTTTCTCCATTAGATGGATGTTGGCATGTTCAACCTCCCGAAAGTTGATGATAATGAGACCTTGCGTAGATATGTAGCCATCTCATTCGAGTGCATTTGCATGATTGCTTCTACTTATCTAAGAATCTCAACTTAAATATAGAGAAACACTTCATAATTTTGATTATAAAATTAAATAATTGTATTATAATTCACGTAGAATTTACTAAATTGAGTAGTTTGAAGTTGTAACGAGCGGGACATTCATGTATATAAACATTATTAGAGTATTCTAGAAAAAATTTATTAAATTGACAGTTACATTATAAATATAATTTTTGATATTCTCATAAATTTTACATTTTTTTCTTAAAATTAGAATACAATATTTCAAAAATAAAAATTTAAATTTTTAATTATTAGAGTATTTCTTAAGGGATAGGGAGTTAAATATCAATAGAGTTAATTGTGACTAGTGATAATTGTATGTAAAATTTATATTTATGTGCAATTAATAATCAAAAATAGGTTTTTTTACATTCACTGACCCATATTCATACGCCCGTTTAAAAGGGGAAGGGAACAAAGCGAGAGAGATGCAACGATTGGAATTTGGGGAAATTTATCAAAGGAATATTATTAAAGAACTTTGACCAGAGAAAAAAAAAAGAATATTATTAAAGAACAGGGCAGAGGAGAATCCATTATGTAACTTGCTTAATTAGGAGTCGGGTTGTTGATGGGTTTAGACTTGGTAGTATTGTAACTAGCTGGTTGTATTTCATAAAGGGGAGACCAACCTATAAGGATTAAGCGTAAAGAATGATTCCCTTACGAACAGAAAATCTGACCGAGAAATCTATGTATGGAGAATCTCATTTCTCTGCTTCCTTACCGAAAACACACACAGAAAAGTTGCTTTACATACATGCAAACAAACCTTAAAGGCATGTTTATGTCTTCTAAATTCGGTCATATAGCATTCATGAGCTGAGTCCTTTGAATGCATTACTATAATAATCCGTACACCATCTAATCACAAGCCTAACTTCTTTCGATTTATGCCTGTGGTATTGTGGGTATGTACGTGTGTGAATATTGAAAAGCATAAGGCTGCAACATTCCGGATGCCATATTTTCACACTGATAACATATTTAATTCCTTTGTAAATCACAATCCAACTTAAATTATCCATCAATATGCGCAACAAAAAATGCTGTTATAGAAAGCTTGCAATATTATATTGTTTAGTAAGAATTGGACGGTATAACAAAGTAAAATAATCACGCAGAATCTATTCCAAAATGAATTGGTCTTGGCAGGAAGAATAAAACCATGATATATCAAGAATGGCTGCATGAATTCAAGAGTGTCTCTTCCTTGGTTTCACGCAATTCCCACGTCCCCCTCTAATCTCGGAAATTGATTCCCATTTTTATATTTTTATTACATGAAAGTTGATGCTAAACCTCTGTCACACTTCTCGAATAGAGGATGCAGCATATGGTGAATTCTCATTACGAAATGTGGAATGATGATTCAGCTGCATATTTTTCTAATCTCTTGCCTCGGCATGAATAGTCGCCATGTTGGACTTGGGACGTGATATCCTCAATTGGGTGTAGAAATTGGATCCACATAAACCATACATGTAGGCCTCAGACTTTTATGTTGTACGATTAATTAGACTCCACCCCACCCATAATTTGAGTTTGCTAATTTACTACTTTTGATTCGGCGCAAGGCTTGAATCCTCCCCTCGGACGATGAAGGGAGTGCCGCCGATCGGCCGCGAGGCAACAAAGCCGCCTGAGATGAGCAGCTCACATATGCATATACCTCGTGCTTCTAGAGAATGGTTATGCGTGGTCCTCTATCTGCAATGAGACGCGCATTTATTTTGCAGTTTTAGTATTTTTAAAGCATACAATTTTTTATTTTTTCATTTAGTGGAAGCCTGCAAATCTATTTAAAATGGCGGTGGCATTCATTTTGGTTTACAACTCGATAATGCCCCAACCCTCCCCCACTCCTCAGACTGCTTATGGAATTGCAAAGTCGAATACACTGCCCGAATGTTGTGGCTTAGTGTTGGAAGCCCAAACTTTTCCGTGTAAGGTCGCTGAAGTGGTAAGAGGGGCTAAGTATTCTAGGCAGACGTATTGTTACGAGAGTATTTAGTTTTTATTAGACCCATAAAGATGCTCTCCTTAAGTGGGTCTAGCAAGAGGGTCAACTCAATGCAGAGGCAATCTTTTTTAGCGGATTTGTGGTCACCACTCCTGTGCCATTTTATATACCCTAAAAACAAACCTAGAATACTAAAGCAAAAGGTCTCAGTTGCATAATAGAATTATGGTACCGAATGGCACATAATGTCCGTGCAGCAAATGATGCCACCGGATACGTTAAAACACGCGTGTAACCAGCGGAATTGAGTGTTTGTTTGATCACAAGGGACCCGAGGTTCTCTGGCGTGATGTCCTACCGCTATTGCTTATTTTGATCTTTAATACATAGAGTTGTGTGTTCCCCAACAACACCCACATAGCCTACCTAGATCATTAAAGGCTCTGATACCTCTGGTCCTTCTGAGCAGATCTTGAAGGTTCTCATAATGGGGTCAGCTAGGCTGGTCCCCTGCATAACGGGGAGCATCCCTTTCTTTCTCTCTCTCTCCTTGTGCAACAAGCTTAACCATCCATTGCCAATTACATTATACAGTCACTTAAAGTGCAACACCGCAAGGCAGGGAGGAAGATAAAGCAGCTGCAGGCTGCTTTGCCTTATTAATTATTCTACAATGTCTGCAGAAGGGTATCTTATGCATAGTAACGTGCAAGCACAAATGAAGGGACCCCACCCAACTTTTCCTTCCTTACTAGGCCTGAGCACACAAGTGGAACCTACGAAGAAGACAGCCCTAGCTAATGCCAAAGTTGGTTTGAACTTGTTTCCATCACATGCCGTTTAATTTAGAATTACCATGAATTCTTAATTTTAAGTTAATTTTTAGTTTTTGTAAATCATACAAAAAAATTTAAAAGATAAGAAAAAAACAAAAACGCGGCATTTGTGACTCTCTCCACTCTAAGGAGCCTTAAAAATCACTAAAGAAAGACAGAAGCCTTTTTCTTGGTGAAGTGATTACAACACATGCTTGCAACAAAGTCAAAACGCATCCCTGTCTACAAATTCCGCAATTGTTCGTTCATGCCTTTTTAATCTCCGATAATAATTAGATTGGAATCTAAAGATATAGCCAATTTCTTCGACCAGTTAAAAAGTCCGAAAGAAATTACGTAATATCTTATACTAAGCACTTGCACCAATTAATTTTAAACGCAATGAAATTGTTCTTGTTGAAGAAAACGAGATCCGCGGACCTACCATGTCTGCAAAAACGTGAAGTGTGACCAGAGGACGCTCAAATTGGCCCGACACAATAACCTCCTCTCATAACAGGCATCTATCCACCAAAGGATTAGATCAAGAGCATATTGTCACGGAGTTAGACTTAAGAGTGTCCACGTGACAATATGGACCCAAGAAAACTAGACTATGTTCTGAAAAATAACCCAGAAAGTTGGGCCAGGCAACGAACGAACACAGCAATGGCAAAGCAAATCATTACTCGAAAATGCTTGAAAAATTGCCGAGACATCCATGTAACAGGAACATGATCAGAAAGGGAACTCGGAAAACACAAATTGCATATCAAAATTGACGGGATTTTTTTCTCATTCATCACTGGTGTTTACCTCAGCACTTTGGCGCAGATACGAGCAGAACTGTCCCAAAAATTACAGGTTACAAACTACTTGAATCGTACAGAAGAGGGATGGGAACACCAGTTCCGGCCACCAACTACGATGATGGTGTGCTTACTCCGAGGAAAATCCAAATATTTGATGCCAGAAGGAATAAAAATTAGGATGAAAGACATAGTGTCGCACCCTAGGGATACAAATTAGGGGCTACAGATAAATTAAAATAGAAATTTTTTACTCATACTCCTAAACCTTCCTATTAGTGAAAGTGCTTGTGTGCGCAAGCAATGATTCATAAATATCTATGGCTGATGGACGATCAGATGGATTTTCCTCGGTGCACCGGCAATATAAATCAATAAGGAATCTCAGTGTTTCTGATTCAACCTCAGTTTCTTCAGAGGAAAAGCTAGATTGAGTCAAGGTAGGTCCATTCATTTGTCTCAGAGCCTCCAGCTCATCAGTTAATGGTGGTCGTTTACCTATCTGCTTAATTCAGGATCAAAAGGAAAACAAGCTTAGAGGAGGCGAGAATCATTAGGGGCCCAATGAAAGCAGAATAAAACTCCTTAGAGTGGGACTAGATACCTACTTAGCAAAATTGTTCCAAGATCTAAATTTGTGCTATGTGCAGAGTCCAGTTCAGAGAGAAAAGTACCTGAAGAAGTTCGTGTATTTGTAATTCAGATAATCCAGAATAAGGGACTTGTAAAGTCAACAACTCCAGCAGGAGGCATCCATATGACCAAATATCTACTTCCTACAACCATACAAGAGAATGCTTTACAATTCATACAGCTGAAGTCAGTCAAACACACTAAGTTCTGAATTGTTAATGAATACCCACTAAATCATGTAAAATGTGCCATAAACATAGGTAACCATCTCCTGCTATGGTAAACAACATTTTCCGCATTGTGATAACAAAAGGAAACTAAATTATGTGCTGTAAACCACCAGACTTAGGAAATACTGCAAACAACAAACCAAAGATTTTTGTGATACTAAAAGGGAAAAAAAAAAAAAATCATACCAGACCATAAAGGCTACTTTTATGCATTGCCCGCAGCACCTCAGGAGCCATCCAGCGAGGAGTTCCAACACAAATATCAGGTGGTGGAATGCCTCTATGTGATATACAGCACGTATGCAAGAAAGACCTGAGTGGTACAGCATGGTCAAAATCACAGAGCTTCACAACAGGCATTCCATCAGCCCTCTTACTATCTAGATCGATCAGTACATTTTCACTTTTTATGTCACGATGAATAATGTGTTTTGAGTGCAGCTCTGCCAATGCACATGCGACATCTTGAGCAATCCATAATGCCAAATCCAGAGATAAGTGCTTATCACCAGTTTCTGCCACCTTTTCTAAATAACTCTGTTCAATGAAGCAAAGTATGTCCATGGAAAAAGATCAATTAACCACATGCTGAATGATAGTATAAGTACAACAAAGTAATAATACCTTTAAAGATCCTCCTTTAACATGTTCGAGAAAAATTGCAGACTGTAATATACGACGCTCTGTGATTTCATCTTCTGAAGAAATCCACTTTGATAATATCTGGTGTCCATACATTTCAACTATGCAAGGGTGTTGCAAAGCACCTAAAATTCTTACTTCACCAAGCCATCTGTACTCAAATTTCCTAATATTATCCATTGATGTGCCACAAACCTCTAGAGTATGTACCTGCAGTATCCAACAACACAGAAACCCAAGAAAATACAGAGGCACTCATTTGAGGTGTTTACAGTCAACATGAATTGCAAAACAAGTCAAGTTAACTCTGATTGAAAAGGGAGAAAAATGAAGAGAACCTCAATATTCACTTGAAGACAAATTATAGCCTGAAATAATTGTGAACATACCTTTGCTGCAGCTTCAACAGTTCCTAATTTGCATTGAATGAGAGTGCTAGAAGCAGCCTTTTCAATCTCATTACAGGTCGAAAAAGAAGGAAATGAACAACTAGGGCCCACAATGCCCTCACTTGAAAGAGGAATTTTAGTCCGACTAAGGGGAATGTACCTATGGCACCAGAGACATGAGGGATTAAACACATGTAAGAGACTAGAAGGAGATGAGAAGAAATCAAATAATTACACTCATGGACATCAATTGGAGTAAAGGCAAATACTTTGAAATGTTGCTTTAATAGCATGAACATCAGTCTATCAAATGATTGCATAATTTATGTTTTTCTCTTCTATTCCTTTGACCAACTCTTTTTCCATGCTCATGTGGTCAGAAAGTGTAAACAAGGATTTAAACTACAACCAGAAGAACCTGCAAATATTCCACAGATAGGTCTATGAATTCAAACATCAAAAAGAATCAGCTAATAGAAGCTAAGTTGATAATAACACTGGATTATACCTGAAAAATGGAGACAAGCTATTTTTACCAAATTCAGTGTCTCTTGATGAATGATGATGTAGGCCAAAAACATATGAATGAAGCAAGCATTCAACAATGAAGCATTAACCATGAACACCAGGTGACAGAACTAACCTGCAGAAATATTCTGGATCTGTCTCTTCCCTAATATCAAGTGGAAAGCATGCATCTACAACCATGCGAACTAATGAACCTCCCTTCTTTATACGAATGGTATTCCAGGCGTGAGGCAAGAAGTCCAGATAACCCCTGACAAGTTCACAAGGTACTGGAGGCTCCATCCGGTCACATAGATACTGCAGACATTTAAGGTTCTTGTTAGAACATAGTAACTGGACAGGTAGTGCAAGTGACATAAAAATTCAATTCATGAAATATTTGGCATGTGTTCGAGTTTACCTTCATCAACAAGGCTCTGTGCCTACACACACCAAACTGCAAAGATCCTAAAGGAACAACAACAGAACTTCTCCTTGCTTTAATAGAACGTAAAGACTTCTCACAGAGATCAGAAAGAAAGATATCTTCCGTAGTGTCCAAATTCTGTTTGGTCAATTTGGCAATAGTGTCACTATTTCCAGTTGAACATGTACAAACAAAAGGCTTCCGGTAGTTTGAACCAGATACAGCTTTTCGTGTCCTTTCAATAGTAGCAGTTTTGTCACTGCCTCCAAAATGATCAGATACAAAGAGTGCAAGCAATGATGCAATCTGCAGGTCATCAATCGCCTTATTCCTCCCTTTGGAACAATTTAATCTCTTCAGATGGGAGATCAATGCTTGAGCAGAAAGAGTTATTGCATTCAGCTCTTCATCCTTTTCCCTAAGGAAAAAAAGCAATTAGTCATTCACATTAAACAAAGAGTAGTATTAGTGGGCCAAGAAAAACCAGAACTGTCTATAGAGTTAACCTGTCCAAAAGGATGACCTCACGTGAGTCCAGATCCAATATTTGCTCATAACTACTTAAAGGCAAGAAAGGCCGATCACGTCCTGCATCATAGAATCCATCTGGTAGGCAGTCCTCAATGCTACAAAATGACAAATTGCTATACTTGCATGATGTATTTGAGCTATCTTCCATAGGTCTCCTGCACTTGCATGGTTTTGGATTATCAAGATCCCTATCAGAATGCCTCTTGGACTTGTAAGCAATTTTTGCTAATTCTGAAGATGAAACTTTATCTTCCTCAATAGCTCCATTGCTGATGGATGTTGAAGATTGATCAGACACACAACATTTGACTTCCCTCCCTTTACTTTTTGACTCAATGTTGCATGAGCAACTTTCTGAGTGGAACTCCTTCTCTGAACTGATTTTCTCACCCTCAAAACTAATGTGCAAACTTTCACCTTCAACTTCTCCAGGAAGTACTTCTTTATCATCATCACCCTCAAAACTGATGATGTCTGAAGCACATTCTGCATGAGTCTCAGGTGTTACATCAAGGTTGTCTGATTTGGAATTGCCAGTTTCCTTCAAAGCCAACAATTCACTACACACTTCACCTTTCCGCTTCGCGCGACTGCTGAAACGTTCTTGGCGTGCTCTTTCTTGCAAATAGTGCTGCCGCTTCCACTTCTTACAAGACCTCCGGGCAGCAAAACATCTGTTGCTGGATGAGGATCCAATTGATAAGCTCAGTGCAGAGTGATTAGAACCTGCACCAATACATGATAATGATTAGAATTGGAAAAACATAGACTCTACACAAAATACATTAAAAATTTCTCTCACAAAAACCTTGAGAAGTGCACAAAAGATAAAGTAACAAAAGTATCTTCACCCATACATGAAAATTTTCCATCATCCTCCTGAATGGGGGTTTCATACACATCCATTTCGACTGAAGAGCTGATAAAATCACCATTGGAAAGGTCCTTTCCATTTCCTTCCAAACTACAGCATATCCACGGAGGTATTTGGCAACAACTAAGAAGCTTATTGTACTTGAAGAATCACAAATTTAGAAGATTGAAAAAAATGTCAGATTCAGAGATGTAAACATGAAAGCAGAGAGTATACACACCAAAGAATAAACTGAAAAATATCCACTTAGATGACAAAGTTTACCAGACATTGAAAATATGATGGACAATGAGATGACAAGTCAAAATTACTCAGTCTTACAACTCTACCACACACCCAACCATTTCCACCTCAAGAGGAAAACTATGCATAGCCATCAACAAAGTAAAAAAAAAGCAATTTATTGATCTTTTTGAGCATAACTCCAGACCAGCTAACATTGAGAGTATCCACGTAATTCCATTTACAACACTGCCCAACATTAAAGAAATTATCCCCTTCACAGAAGCATCTTGGATAAGCCAAAAAAGATAAAACCAAGAGCAATCTCACAAGAAAGCTTGGATAACTGCTAGAAGAGTGGATAGCAAGTTGAGCAGATCAGAAATTCATATATTGCATTGAGTGCAGGTAATTTTGAAAACACCAAACATGGCATTTAGCAGAAACTAATGAAATCAAATGCTGGAATCAATCAGTAGTGTGAGAAAAACAAAGAAATTTAAAACCATACAACCAAGAAAAAGAAACAGATAAGAACCTCCCAAAAGCAGAGATGATGACAACAGTTGAAACAGGAAATGCTGAAAAAAAAAAAGCATGAAAAGGAAAGAACTTTCATTTGCCACAGAAAAGTACCTGAAGGTTTAAAAACTGGAGGCTATGCATCAAGCTGAGTTCAAGAGAACCCAGTGACGTCAATCTGTTGTTTGACAGATCCAAGTTCTCCAATTTTTGCAGTGAGGACAAACCTGATGGTAGTTCCACTAATTTATTATTAGCAACTTTCAATGATATCAACGCATCTAAATAACCAATTTCAGATGGCAAACTCTTTATCTTATTGAAGGAAAGGTCCAAGTACTCCAAGTTCTTTAAGCAGCCAATTTCTGGAGGAACATATCTGCCAGAAAAATTGAAGCATCATCGGGTACAACATCATCAGATTGTTTGTTTAAGAAAACCAAGACACAATGTAGCTGCTCAGAACCGTGAAGTTAAGTTCAACTAAATCACAAACATAGTTTATGATTCTAATGAAGATGGCATTCAGATGAGAAGTATAAGCTTAATCCAAGTTTCCTTCAATTCATCAAGAAAATGGATTAAACTATCAGATTGTTCCTAAGGGCCCAAAAAGGTGAAAAGTGCATCTACATGTGAATAAAGGAGAGGCAACAGGTATACTGATTAACTAGAAGAAGAACAAGAGAGCACAAAAAAACAGAATAGAAAACACAAAAGAGAACACAACATACAACTCAAATTTCCATTCACAGTACTTCCTGATAACACAGAAAAGTATCATACTTGTGGGTATGAACAACAACACTAACAAAGATTTAATCTCTAATTTAATTGGCAGGCATGAACTAGCCAGAAAATAAGAAACATAATTGGAATTGACAAAACACTTGTCCAATTGACATCCTAAAGATACTAATCCCACTTAGTAAAAATCTTAACCAATTTGTTCTGATTAATATCAAAAACCCAATATCTAAATAAAATCCTAATTACTAAAATCACTTTAAGGGTAGGTTGCTTCTTTGTTTCTCCATGACAATCTTTGACAGATCACATGCTGCTTAACTTTACTAAGATGGGCAACTATAGAAATCATCAATCAAATTCTGTCCAGCATTCAGAAGTAATCAAATTTCCTTACACATGTTGTCACTTCAGGTTGACTCCATTCCCAATGTTTTCTTCTGAATATAAAGAATCATTAGTTGGCTACTATAAGTACGGGTCATTCTATCTTGTTAGATAATCCCAGATACTTAAAATTGTGAGACCAGCAAAGGGATCTTAACATGTAAAAAACTCAACCATTTTTGAGGAAACAAAAAATCCCATAAAATTGACAAAAGAAATGGAAGCTGTGAAACCTAAATCCACACACTTCAATTTTATATATATATATACACATGCAAAAATCAACAAACTAGGGTTGCTCTCAAGCTCTAATTTGATTGAATTAAACATTCTGATCATTTTCTACACAAGCTAACTGCCAAAGCACAAGGATGCAATTGGTTAATCAGATTAACACCTGTATTTGTTTGACATGTCAAAAAATGCACTGTACATAGTCAATTTGCATCCAGAAAAAGTTATCTTTTCAACATAGCACAATGATTTTCCAGTCAACATCTTCTTTGTACAAATTTTGGCTGGAAATTGTATCTTTTACATACGTTGCCAACTTCTATCAATGGCAGTTGCATATAGCAGTGGAATCAAAATTAAAGAAAACAATCATACTAACTGGCAAAGACCTTTTGTTCCTTTGATCAATCTCCCACATCCACTACCCCCTCTGACTATTATGAACCCTGAAGGAGCATATAAACCAACAATTCCAAAACCATAAGCTCAATATAAATAGGAACTTTTCCCAATTCCAAAAAGGAGGGGAAAAATTACCTCTTCGACATGCCAAACATTAAAATGCCGAACTTCAACATATCACAGATATCTTTCTTTTCGGTAAACTAGCAAAAACACGATAACTACATTGAAGCAAATAAAACCATATGATATTTTAGATTACATTCACAACTGCATAGATCTCAAAGTGGAAAACCCCGTTATAAATTTCCATTCCCCATTCCTAATTCTTCTAGACATATATAAAACACACCAAAATTTGGAAAAAAAAAAAAAAAACGCAAATTTACCTTATAGAAAAGTGGCAAACAGAGAGCCTGGTCAAGCACTGAAGGCCAGTAATCTCACTGAAAATGGTCAAAACCGAAGGCCTTGGTGGCACTCTCGACAGCTCAAGCTCCTTCAACTTTTTCAACTTACTCAAATTCAATCCGTTTAAACCCAGGGAAGACACTTTCACCTGCAAACACTCCAGTCCCACCAAATTCTCAAATTCCGCGGGGAACAAATTCACCTCATTCCCAAAAAACTTCAAGGTCCTCAACCTCCCAAGCCGGCTCACCGAACTGGGAACCAAACTGAACGCGTTCTTGTACAAATACAACTCCTCCACACCACCATCCGCTTTCTCCAACAAGTCAATCTCCAATCTTTTCTCCGAAATATCAAGAATCAACTCGTCCTCGACAGTAATATTGCTGCTGTTGTTGTTGCTTATGCTGCAGGCATTACTTGTCTTCACGCTGCTGCTGTGGATTCCGGACGTGGTGGCTGCGGTGGACTTGGCTGCCTTGACCGAAGATTTCGAGGATCTAGGGCTTTCGGGGCTGTCATAGGGATTTGAATTGGTTTCTTTAGAATTAGAGACCTCCATAGGTCAAATTAGAAGTCTGAAAAAAAAAAAAAAAACAAAAACAAAAACAAAAAATTGCAGTTTGGGAGGTTCTTTGGAATCAGGAACGCAAGTCGCAGGATTCTCCACTACGTCGGGTTGGAGGGTTTAGGCTATTTTCCCATTGTTCAAGAAAGATTGGAGATATTTTGGGGCTGCTTGGGAGGAAAGAAAATTCAAGCAACGATGGCAAGAAACCAAGGGAAAATTAAAGGGAAAGTGAGGGAAAACTCAAGAGAGAGCGGCGTCTATAGAGAAGAGAACCGACGAACTGGGACCGCTACCTTCTTGCGTTTGTGTACGTTAGTCCGAGAAAAAAGAAAACCCTAAAATCTATTGATGCTGAACCTGCAACTATTTGCAAGAGAAAGATTGCCTGCCTGTAACTTTCAAAAGGAGGCAAAATTGAATGCCCTAAACAGCGGTGTGCGTAGTTATATATATATATATACCAGTGAATGGGTATTCCTCTTCGGCCTTGGGTCAAATTTTCAGCTATATTCATCTATCACATTATTAACATCCAATGTGATTTTTTAGAAATTTATTTGGACCAGACTCTCTCTTGATTGCAAAAAGGCTAAAATAAATAAAAGACATGTAAATAATTAATTATAATTATTTTACTGTTTAAATAAATAATATTATAAATATGAACTTTGGTTTTATTATTTTTTTATATTTATCATAAAACTTTAATAAATGCAAATTTCAAAAAACTATTCAAATCAGGTTTACCATATTTTTGGGTTCTTATTTCATCCTTAATGCATGAATTTCTGGGAAACCGAGTCCACCTAGCTATCGGCAGAATTCACTGGCACTGTCACTGGCACTGGCACTGGCACTGGCACTGGCACTGACATGCACTGCTATTTTCTTATCAAAATGACTTAAAAAGACAGTAAGTAGGTAACGAAATAAACCTAAATGGTCCAATTGAGCATTTTCTAAATCGTTACAGACGTTGGTGTAACGTCCTGCGTCAGCGTCGTGAACTCGAGCAGACGCTTTCCTGTGGTCCCCACCAGTATTCAATGACACGTGCCAACATCGGGACCGGTACGGAGGCCAACCTACATCCCAGACAATGGCCTCCCGAAATTGCATTAGCCAACACAACCAGACTCAATCACGGCCCTCCGAATTCCCGCCCTATAAAAATTCACCAACCGTGCAGAGCAAGAAACGCCACATTTCAATTCAAAAATTTTTCTCTTCTCCCAAACAAGCAGCTGAAAACGCATCTTTCCAATCTGTTCTTGAGATTTTCTCTACCGTACAGCGAAGATGATCGCTAGTCTCAAGTAAGTTTAAGGAAATGTGTTGTTTTGTTTTTAATTTTTACGCTCTTTTGTTTCTTTTCTTTTCTTTTCTTTCCTTTTTTAATATGTTTCCATGCGAATTCAATTTCAATGCTGCGCTACGGAGTCGATCGGAGAAGTAACGACCTTCTGAATTTTGGTGTGCAATGGTTTTTCTCAGAGCGGAAGAGCAGAGCCAATTGCAGCTCGTGGAACGAGAAGACATTGACGATGAAGAGGACTTGTTCGAAGCGATCGATAAGCGTAAGCCTCAGCAATAACAATTAGCTTCCATTCTCGGCTTTCTTTCTTCTTTTTTTGTTTTTTGGATTTTCTTTTCTCACGCGTTCAAGTTCGTCTTCTTTTGTTTTCACGGGAAAACTGTGCGTTCTATTTGTACTCTCTGAGATTTTGAGACTGCTTCGTTTCTTGATCTTCCACTCTCGGTGTCTCTCCGCTTTTTTCCTTTCTTTTTCTATGTTAAAGTGGACGTTTAATTCGATCGAAGGGATTTTGACTGCGATTCTGTGTTCATGAAGTAAACGGTGCTCTCCTCTCTCTCTCTCTCTCTCTCTCTCTCTTTCTCTCCCTCTCTCTCTCTGTTTTTATGTAAATGCAGAGAACTTCAAATTTTGTTTTATTTCTGTATACGCTGTTTTATTCACGATAAACGCTTTAGATTTGAGATGTTGTTTGGCACTTTGATTGGAACTTGTTACCGCAAGCATTGATAACCTTTTTAGTTTTTTGGCAGTTGACTAAAATAAGTTGGTATTAGCTCTTTTAATTTACAATTAAAATCTTCTTTGAATCCTGGTTATTGATGAACTTGAAGATCGCTCTGTCTTGTACGCCTAGTAATACATGTGTTATTACTCAGTCTGCTTGTTTATCATATGTGCATTTCTTGCAGTGATCTCTCAGGGAATCAATGCTGGAGATGTAAAGAAGCTTCAAGATGCGGGGATTTACACGTGCAACGGTTTGATGATGCACACTAAGAAGGTATAAAAATTCTCAGTTCGAGTCTTTCTGGTTCTTGAAATTTGAACTGCATCTGATTGCGACCGTGTTTATGTCTTTTCCAGCACCTGACAGGCATCAAAGGATTATCGGAGGCTAAAGTTGATAAGATCTGTGAAGCTGCTGAGAAGATAGTGGTTAGTACTCCCATCTTATGGCAATCAAAATGATAGCCCGCATCCTTTTTCTGTACCTAAAATATCATTTTGTGTCTGTTTTCTACCGCCAGAATTTTGGCTATATGACTGGAAGTGATGCTCTGCTCAGGGTAAGTTCATGGTTATCTTGCTCTTCTGATCTGATTTAATTACTTGGACCCTGTGATCCCACTTGTCATCAAGATGAAACCTGGCAATCGCTGAAATTGTTGAGATCAGATATATTTTTGGACGTATCTCAAAGCTGTTTCTTGCTTTTTCCCAGAGAAAGTCTGTGATTCACATCACAACTGGAAGCCAAGCCCTTGATGAACTCTTAGGAGGTAATCTTGGACTTTGATCTACATTGATGTTAAGGCATTTATCTATGTGTTGCAATTCATTTCCATATAATTGATGTGATTGCTTTGGAAAAGGTGGGATTGAAACTTTGGCTATTACAGAAGCTTTTGGGGAATTCCGGTGAGAACAAATTGCATGTGTTCTATCACATTTTATTCTATTGATATATTTTCTTGATTTTTCCCCTTCTCCATTTTTAAATATGGACATGAATCCTTTACCGGTTGCTTATGTTGCTCCAGGTCTGGGAAAACACAGCTTGCCCATACTCTTTGTGTTTCTACACAGGTTTTTCTGTTTTCACTGCTATCTCTTTCACATCCAAATACCTCTTGCTTTTCTGATTAGCAGCTCTTAAATGAATGCAGCTTGTTATCAAAAGATGTAATGAATTGTATCAGCCTTGATTTGTTTATAGATTTGCTCTATGAATGGTAGAATATGTACCCTAAGTCATGCAATAGTGGCCATCTAATGTGCCTTTGCAGCTACCTACAAATATGCATGGTGGGAATGGGAAGGTTGCTTACATCGATACTGAAGGAACATTGTATCCTTTGTGGTCCTCCATCTAAATATATGAAGTGCATCTGTACCTTTTTTTCCAGCTACCCTATGTTCATTCACCCGTATTTCCAGTGTTTCTTCTTAACCATATGCTCTTACAGCCGCCCCGATAGAATAGTGCCAATTGCTGAAAGATTTGGCATGGATCCGGGAGCTGTCCTCGACAATGTAAAATTCAATATTTTCAAACATCTTCAATTGAATTATTAAGCAGATACAGAAATTATTGAGCAGATACAGAATCTAACATAGTTCTCTATGGTTGTGAAAGATTATTTATGCTCGTGCATACACATATGAGCATCAATACAACTTGCTTCTTGGTCTGGCTGCAAAAATGTCAGAAGAACCTTTCAGACTTTTGGTGAGTTTATTGACAATTAATTGTACCAAGAAACCAGTATTATGGAGTGTGGTGGGATGAAGTCTCTGTTTCTGCGATACCAGATTGTGGATTCAGTAATTGCTCTGTTCCGAGTGGATTTCACTGGAAGAGGAGAACTTGCAGAGCGCCAGGTGAGATATGCCTAAGATTTGCAGCACCTACTTTGCCGGTGATTGTCCTGTTTCAATGACATGCCCCACTTGCTTTTTACAGCAAAAATTGGCACAGATGCTCTCTAGATTGACAAAGATAGCTGAAGAATTTAACGTTGCGGTCTACATGACCAACCAAGGTACCTCTTGATTAGGAAGCGTTACAGCTCACATTTTAAAGATATTGACCATAAATTACTCAACTTCATTGCTGTCATGTTTTCCCTTTGACGTGGCTAAAGGTCTCCGACTAGGATTATGCCGGTGTATCGGCATGCAAGTTTTCACATCATAGCTCTGCCAGTACGACTTATATTTCCACTGTCGTGCCTGGCTTTCTGGAGGTCCATTGCTAACTAAATGTTGCCGGATCACTGGTTGCAGTTATAGCTGACCCAGGAGGTGGCGTGTTCATATCAGATCCGAAAAAGCCTGCAGGCGGACACGTGCTGGCTCATGCAGCCACGGTCAGGTTAATGTTCAGGAAGGGCAAAGGTGAACAACGGGTCTGCAAGGTGTTTGATGCCCCAAACCTGCCCGAGGCTGAAGCAATATCCTTGAAAGTCCTATTGTCAATATTTACGCACTGCCTCTTGACTTTGGTGGCCGAATCATTTTCTATAAAACTTACGATGAGCAAAAAGTCCTCATTTAGCTAAACGAATGGTTGGATTTCCAGTTTGTTGTCGACAAGTTATTCTTGACATAAGGCACGTGTTTCAGATAACAACAGGAGGAATTGCGGATGCAAAAGACTAAGGACAAACATCACTTGTTCGTGCTCTTCTGCAGAGCAGAGTGGAATGCCTTGCTTCTATCCATCATTCGGGTAAAATCTAACTTTTTAGAGATAGTCATCCAAATGTAACCGCTAGTCAGAAGCAGCTACATCTATTACAAAAGAAACCATAACTGAGTGCAAAATGATTGTCCAAGTGTTGGTTGCAGATGTTGTAATCAACATAAAATAGCTGTCTGGTGCAATCCGTCTGGGCAGGACTTGCAATGGGGACATTCATTAACCATGTTCCTGTTATTCAGTTTTTAAACAAGTGCAAGCCCCGTACTGCACACCGTTTTAGGGAAAGAAAAACAGAACAGAAGATGCCACACTTATGCATATACACGTGTGTTAAGAAGAGAATCTCAACAAACACTCAAGATTCATAAAATAATCTAATTGCGAGTATTGGACACTACAAATATTTCATACGCAGGTAAAATCTTATTCTATATGATAACCCTCAAGAGAGGTTTAGTTTGGTAGGTAGCAACATATACGGCTGCATAAATTCTGTCTCATTTCTGGAAAACACTAATAATAACATAGGTTCGGCACAGATTGTGCAGCAAATTCAGTTAGGATAGGGATGGACCAAAAGGAAATTTTATCTGCGAATCAACAGAAAGCCTATAAATAGAAAAGCCCTTCCAACAATGACCTGAGCTCAGTAGTTTGTGGACCAGTTATATGAACTCCCAACTCGCGGCATTCCAGTTTCCTTCTTAGTCTCTGCATCAACCTTAAAATTTGCACCACAAACCTCACCAGAACTGTCAACTCTTGGCACCGGCTTCAATTCATTCAGCGGGTGCTCAAAGCTCCTCAAGCCTCCAGAAGATGTAAAGAAGCATCCTGGGGCAAATAACAGAAACTGGTACGTTGAGCAATGAAGCCTTGTTTTATATATAATCCAGGTCCCAACTCGACTTACAATCCAACAGTAAAGGGAATAAGGCTTAATAGAAAGAGAGTAGACATCATGTGATCATTAAGAATGCAGACAAGGCCCTATTCTCAACCCACCACATACCATGGAAGCATAATATGACAAAAGCCACTTGACTAAGGTAGAGACAAAAAGAGAACGAAGTGAAAGAATAAAGAAGATATTTCATCATACAGGTTTCACACACAAGATAATATAAGAGAAAGACACACAAAAAAAATTTCAATTATCCATAACAACCACAAAACATTAGAAAGGACTAATTTGAACCATAATGCATCATGAAATGGAACAGGACATCTGCATGTACCAAACAAAATTTCCCAAGAAGTTAGTAAGGAAAAATAAAATTAAGTGAATAAGAAATCTGCATGTATCAAAGGAAAAAAAAAAAAAAAAGGACTATACAAGTATGTCTGCAATTCCAAAAAGCTAGGAACTTCACAATGCCATTTGCAGCTGCCCTAGATCTAAATCAAGGATGTTTGGATGCCAATCTGTGTGTTTCCCTTCTTATTGCTTAGCAAATGATCCAACCAAGATTCAAAACATTACTTACCTTTAGGGAATGGTGCAAAAGATTTTCCACAGCCCTGTTTCACAATCTGAGAGTCCTCTGAGAGAATGAGATAGCCTTCAGAGTCAGCTCCCCAGAAGAAAGGCACACTTCCATCAGCATCCTGAACCAGAGAAGGGAAAAGTTGAGCTTGATTCAAACTACTGATAATCTGTCAATTTAGTAGAAGATATCACCCAGACATAAAATAGGATAGGATTCTACTGGACATTTACTTACAGAGGCTATGAATGTAGCCTTTGAAGAGCTGTCATATAAGATAAAGGCAAATTTCCCTTGGAGATCTCTCACAACCTGATCAGCGGGATAAGGGCCTCGATCTCTAAGTGTTCTGTAAGCCTCAATAATAATGATCACCTCATTTGCAGTCTTGTTTAGGCCATATTGTTGCTTAAGAGCAGGAACATTGTGGATGTGGCCTTGGAACAAGCAGAAAATGTCATCCACGACCGCAAATAATCTAGTAAGAGAGGAGTAGATTGATACCAAAGTTAGCGATAAATGAGGCTAAGCAAAATAGAGATTTAGATTTCAGCAGTCCTCAACAAGTCACAATGATTGGACATGCTATCCTTCTGGCATAGAATGAACAACGTAGCAGTAAAAAACAAGTGTCTGGCTATAAAACCCAAATATCAGTATTGAAATAATACATAAAGTGTGATCTGAGATGGACCACAGTGTAGGATTATTCCATTTAGTAAAACGCTCACATGCTTCTGGAGAAACAATAAAATCCACATCAAATGACAGAATGGCCAAAGAACCCAATCTGACCTTCATCTTTACCAAATCATCAAAACAAAACATCAAAAAATTTTCCCATCTTCAGAGTTCCGGACTACGAGTCATGGCAACACCATGTCATCAATAATCCACTGTCAAAGAAATTCATGTCCCCCAAGCCGAACTAAATACATCTACCAAAAAAAAAAAAAGTGAAAAAAGAATAAAAGGGAACAAGAAAAGCAAGTCCTATTTGGTTGCAAAAACTTCAAACAAATTAGAAGCATCGAATCTGACACTCTTCGATTACAAAAAAAAAAAGAAGAGAAAACAAGGAAATAAGAGTTCTAAGCATGAACAAGATCCACAGTAGACCAATCAAGATCACATGAAATCAATAAACCCAGATCATGAAAGTAGATCACTTTACTTTCCCTTTGAGATATTCTACTATACCCCAGATCACCAAACAAGTCAATTTCACGATAGAAAAGCCACCATAAAGGGATCAGATGTTATCGAATAACCTGCATGAGAAATCTGTTTCCGGACTTGTTTATGTTCCATTTTCAGTGATTTTCTTATCAACCAAACATCCCAAAACCCAAAAAGAAAAGAAAACCACAAAGATGGTCATCAGATCAACGCAAAGAAACACAAGAAAACAACCAATAAGCCAAAAAAAAAACACACACACACACATTAGGCCATCGAGTGCCCATTCCCTTCCAGACCAAAAAACCAAAAAAGGAAAAGAAAATAAAACATGCGTAGAGCAATAAATATCACCTGGGAAGAAGTGGGTTTTGCTTTTCGAGAGAGTAAGCAATGAGACCGGCAGACCCAAGATTGACGATGACGGAGCCGGGGTGCTCGGACCCAAATTTCTTAGTCAAGTACCCATCTTTGAGCGCGGAGACGGTGCCAGAGTGAGGGCTCTGCAGGGCCTCTGGGCACTTGGCCACCGCTTTGTCGAATACTGCCAACATTTTTTCTTTTCTCTTTTTTTCGGAGATTTTGCACTGCTTGCCTTCCGGATCACAGAGACAGAAGCGAGGGATGGGTAGCCTGCCTATTAAAATTTGTAAAAGCAGAAGCTCGAGAGAGAGGAATATTATGGAGGTTGGGAGGGCAAGAATGGGCAAAAAGTATTTCGTTTTTAATTAGTTAATTAATTATTTGGGCATTGGTTTTCTTTTTTTGCTTTTTTTTTTTCTCTGACTTCCAATTTTGTCCTTTTTGCGTTGAAGAAAGTCTCACCCCCACGATGTATTGTATCAGTTTTTTTTTTCTTTTTGAACAATTATTGTTGTATTACTTCAATGCATATATACAATTAATAGTTATAACCCAAACAAACCCCATTATTGTTCTCTCGCTAAACAAATGCAGCGGGCTTACACTTTTTAATGCTCCAAATATTCCATCTTATCCATGGAGTAGACGCCGGAAAGCCTCTCTTTTTTTCTTTTTTTCTTTTTTCTTTTTTTGTATTGAGAATTATGAACTCAACATGCTTTTTAGGGAGATGGCTTATGGCCTACGTGACTACAAACAAGTCTACAAACCAAACCGTCTCAACACCAGCCCCCCCCCACCTACCCCCTCCACTACATGTCTACGTGACTACGTGAATTCTCTAATTTCATTTACCGAGATTTCATGATTTGTGTCTAGAAACCAGATACACCGGATCTCAAATCATATGCTACAAACCAATGGTCAACCAATGGTCGCACGCGCTCTGTAACGAACCAAACTTCCAAACTTCCAAATCCATTGGCCTCGTGCAACAGAACCAGCCTGGCTCCTTCTTTCGGCTCACTCCCACCTTTGAACACACAACTACGGAAATTTTGATGCTTAACGATCCTATATTTCTATAATGTATATAATGTACATTTCTATCCCACATTAACCCACCCATCCACTTGCGTGTAGTATTTCCACTTCCAAATCTTGGATTTTCGGAGGCGAAAGATTGGAAGTTTGGAATTACCCATATATTTATTAAGCACTAAACTACTATGCAGATATGGATCTATAGAATGCATGTGTCTATGCGGTAGCCCAAGTCTCAAAATAATATAAGAGCCGAAACGAAATAGATTTGCTCAATTGCCGAGGACCTCCATTTTCTACATACGTAACATATATGAAATACAAAATCTCAACAGTCTAAACAAGTAGATTTTCATTTTGTGCAAAGGGAAATCTTTTTGGTTTCGTCTCCAAAGTTTAGCTTGTCATCGGTCAATAGCCCATAACTTAATCAAAGGCCTTAAACCCTGTTGTATGCCACGGACTTGCTGAAGAGGCGACGAATATATGTGACTTGAAGAGCACTAACGGCAGCCAACAAAATGTACTCTCCAACAGTGTAGGCAATGACCCGCTTCCGTGTGCTCTCATTTGCTGCATAAGTAGCAAGTAGCATGTTAAAGAACAATCTTAACCCTGAGATTCTAGATCGTTGATACTGCAATCATCACTTCATCAATGTGTGTATGGAGAGAGAGAGAGAGAGAGAGAAGGGGGAAGGGAGGGAGGGAGGAAAGAAGAATGTTACTATGACGATGTCGAGCATCACGCGCCTTCAAATACTTCTGCTCTGCTGTAACAGATTCCAATGCCTCTCTCAGCTCAGCAATTTTGACATTAATAGGATCCAAATGCTCTGCAAAAACAAACTTACAAAGGTCAAAACCACAGCAGAACGGGAAATTTCTAATGGACATTTGCCGGAAACATGTTATTTGGCCACAAGTTGAACTGGCAGGGAAATTGAAATTTCAACAAGCAGGTAAAATAGTTCAAATCTTGGTACCATATATCATGATAAATTAATAAGTGGGAAAGGAACTGACCATCTTTAGCAAGGTTGTGCTCATTGGGTATATGGCCCACATGAATATAGAAAGAGACAGTCTCTGGTGTTGAATAGGGATTATGGAAACAGAATTTATACATTCCACTCCTTGGAGCCTTAAAGTCAAACTTGTCCCCAGAGGTGCCCTTCACAGTGAGCACTGTGTTGCCTGCGGGAGATGTCACCTGCATGACAGCCAAAATCCAAAATTAAGAAATGACCAACCAGCAATAACAATATATGCCATTTGTGACCTATCAGAAAATATCCAGTGGGTAATCATAACAACTTTCTATTAAAGAAAATCCTCACAGCATCAACCGAGCCAAAGTGACTAAGGCAACTACACAGGTTGTAATTAATGGTAGAAAAGACAAAAGACAATACTCGAACATCTAGGTTTAGCTTTTTATTACAGAACCAGGTAAAGGTTTGTGAAGAGCCTAGTATCTAAATTCTTGAGGTCATTTCATCTGGAATATTGGTGGCAAAATTCTTCGAAAAAGATTGAGATTCTAGTGATTTCTCAGTTGACAGAGTTAAGTTTTGCTATTTGGGATTTCTTCTCAGTATAGACTTAGACATCTACTGCATTGAAGTTCCTGTAACATAAACAAGTGGGGCTCATCATTCCTGTAAAAACCACTTTGTGCTTCATACACTGTAGAGTAAAATGATTTACGGGCTTCACACATCATTCTTCACAAAGGAAAATAATAAGATGCTAACTAAAAATAACAAGCACTTTTTTCCCACACACAATCCCATCCCCAGGGTGCTTCCAATTTATGCTGCCCGGCAATCTTACTTGGGAGGCCCATAAGAATGGTAAAAGCAGATTCACATTGGAAAACGTCCCAATTGTCTCAGTGAAGCCACTACACTGAAGAACATTAGAGGCGAGTCTTCGGTTCAGTCACCGCTCAAAAGTTCCTCACCTTCTCTCATTCCAGGCAATGTTGTGTAGAAAAGTACTCTATAAATGCCAATCTTTCAACGATACTTTCAAGTAATTAAAAACACATAAAAAGTGTCGAGTCAAGCAGTCACAGAGCTTCACTGAAATTCAAATTCTATACCAAGATCAAGCACAGAGTCATCGATAAAACGAGCATTCACACAAACAGACAACTTTCCCAACATATAGCAAACTGTCATCAAATCGAAGCTTCGGATAGAACTCATCAACCAGTCACCATCAAAGAAAAGCTGAAACGAATCATAAAATCGGAGCCTTCTTTTAATTTACCTCAATTTTCTAGGGAACCAAACGCCACTACACATAGACAATGAGACGGAACCTAATTTGCCCATCCTAGATGCTCATAATCCATAGAATTATCCTCACTTACTATTCTGAGAGCGAGAGAGAGAGAGAGAGAGAGAGAGAGAGAGAGAGAGAGAGATTGCAAATAAAAACAAAAAAGAACGCAAGAATCAGAAAGAGACATAACTAAACGAAGGAGAGTGAAGAAGAGAGGAATTGGACATTACGGTGAGATCGATGCCGGGGTGATCTGAGCTCCAGAAGATTTCGTGGTCGACCACCACGAAGTTGCCGGAGACGTTGTCGCCTTCGTATAGGACGTACTCCTCCACGCACTCGACGTCGTGTACGGTGACGGAGAGGGAAGCCGTCTGGCTTACCCATGTCAGCAACAGAGCTGCCACCACGCAGATCTGCCTTCTCTCCATCTCTCTCTCTCTCTCTCTCTCTCTCTCTCTGTTTTTTTGGGGGATTCGACGATCTCGGAGATCCCTAGAAAACGACCGACGCTTTGGATTGGAAGGCAACGAGTCCTCGGTGAATGAAACGGCTTCAACAAGCCAACGACGTCGTTTGCATGTATTTTATCATACGATGCCGTCTCCCCCCCCGCCCCCCCCCCCAACAACCAAAAAGGATGGCGTCTTCAATTTTCAACTGTCTCACATAAAAGTCAGAGACAAGGCCACGTCAGACAGTTGCAGTCGTTTCTTTTTTCCACGAGTGTGTTTCTGGTTGTTCAGTTGTCCTAACTTCTACCTATACGTTGAATCACTTGCATTGAACTGAAGCAGAATCTTCAAAGAAAAGGACAACAGTTACCTTGATTGAAAATGGAGGACCAACATGTTCGAATCCCAAGGGTGAAACTAGGGAACCAAGGCCCGAAGGTGTGTGTCGCGTTCATTTTCATGCTTTGGCTTGGCTGTTGTTAATTTATTTCTGTCCTCTCTTTTTTTTTTTTAATTGAATTTGGGAAAATGAATTCTACGCACACAACACAGCCTTATCAAGTTTGATTTTGGTACCCGTGCAAATTTAACTTCTTGGAAAGGTGGTGACGGTGAAGTGGACTGAGACTAAAAGGGTTTGAAACTGAAATTGCAGTTGTTGAATTCAAAATTTAGTTTCTTGACTCTCGAACAAGTTAGGCCTAAAGGGGTTTAGAGATGTTCATCAAAATGCAGACCAAGTAGATCCAGGAAAGCAAAATTTCAGTTCAGCGGTTTTGAGGTACCTGCTTGGGCTTTGACACATAACTCAAGCGATCCATCCATTAACAAAGTCCTTTGAGGTTGGGGTATGTTCACCGAGATAGAGTTCCTCAGTGACAGAAAAAAGAAACAAAGAGATTGCTTGTTACACTAAGATTTCTGAAAAAGTTAATATCAATACCTACTCTGCACCTTATGTTGATCAAAACGCAGAGAACCAAAAAAAACAAAAGAAAAACCCAAAAAAAGCTAAATTTGGGTTCATTCGATACAATTTCTAGAAAAATGAACATGAACCTGAACTCTGCTTCAGAGGTCAACCTCGTGTGCAACTACAAGATGGAATGGCAAGCTGATTTTGATGAAAAAAGTAGTCCTTGTCCGTCAAATTTTGCAATAATGAACTGGAGTTGACTCTCAATTCATTAATTAGCACTAGCTAATGGAAGGACACTAGTTCTTTTGTATTTAGATCGGGATTAGAATGTGCTGGACTTTCTGGTTTGCTGAATGATCCTCTCTCCCATGAAGATGGATGTTCTTTTATGAAGGAAGCTTATTAAGAGGCTATTACCTTCTTTGATAAAGCTAATGTCTATGGTATTAACTACAATAATGAAACCGTGGTTGGAAAGGTACTTGCTATATTCTCTAAACTCACATTTTCCATATTACATTAGGTTGAATTTTATGTACAAGTTTCTTGATTTTTTAAAAACTTAATCTCTGCATTCACTCATATCTTCCATCCCCAAAACTGTACTCGAGATCATCACATATGTACTAACTAATATTTCAAACTCATATTTATTTCAAAATAATTACATCCAAATAGTTGAAAATATTGCAGTCTTGCAGATGGATTGTCACAAGCAAATGCCAATAATTTGACTGTAGAAGGATATATGTTCATATGATCTTGCATGATATTTTCTCTTGTAATAGGCATTTGTGGATAAAATATCTGAAGAAACAGTATCATTTATTTCAAGACTGTTGCATTTTCAGGCTCTGAAGCAGCTTCCTCGAGAGAAAGTTCAGTTAGCTACAAAATTTGGAGCATGCATATCAGAAGAAGGTGAATTTGGAGTCCGGGGTGATCCTGAATATGTGCGGGAATGCTGTGAAGCCAGCCTGAAGCGACTTGGTGTGGACTTTATTGATCTCTATTATCAACATCGTGTGGACACTTCAGTGCCAATTGAAGATACTGTAAGTATGACTACATCTTGTGGACTATATTGAATATGTGCTAATATTGAGTTATGATATAACAAATGTACCGACTATATGGGACATCATTTGCTGCTAGAATCAATATTTTGAGTTAGATGGAGGAGCTTAAGAAACTAGTAAATGAAGGGAAGAGAAAAGATATATCGGGTTATCTAAAGCAAGTGCAGATACAATAAGAAGAGCCCATGCAGTTCCTCTGATCACTGCCCTGCAAATGGAGGATTCTCTGTGGACTCGTGATATTGAAGAGGATATAATCCCTCTATGCCGGTTTGTTTATGTCACACTCTGTTCCTTGCATTTGGCCTTACAAAACTTGTTGAGCAACTACTTTATCTGTCGGTAGTCTTGAACTTTTTGACCCATAAGATTTATCAAAATAATCGAGCAATCCTACTGTACTTGCAGAGAACTTGGCATAGGGATAGTAGCATATAGTCCTTCTTGGCATTGGGTTCTTTGCTGGAAAGGCCATTGTGGAAAGCTTGCCAAAGGAAATCCTCTTGGTATGTAAGAAAGAATATAGCTCCGATACCACTGTTTCTATGTCAAAGTTTGTTCCACAGAAAAAGACATACATGAACCACTTTCCATTAAAACATGCTGCTGTTATAACTATTGCTAATCAATAAAAACAAACCTGACTGTATAATTTGCTAATTGCACATGTGAACTGGTGTTCCGGCCAAAGTTCATGCATCCAAAGTTCGCAGGGGAGAACTTGGAGAAGAACAAAGTGCTCTCTACACAAGACTTGCGAACTTGGCTACAAAGCATGGCTGCACCCATCCTCAGCTAGCTCTAGCGTGGCTTCTCCATCAGGGAGGTGACATAGTCCCAATTCCTGGTGGGCAGTTTAAAAGTTCATGTTTGAAATTGAAATGCGGCCCTTCATGGCCTTATTTTGTCATTTATCAGTTGTCTGTGGAACGAACTTACTCTTAGCCTTCTCACTGTAATCATTGTTTTCGCGAGTGTAGTTTTCACTCCCAAATGAGCTTTTTGGTGATTGGTAATCATGAATGGTGGATTTTTGCAGGAACAACCAAATTTAAGAATCTTGATAACAATATCAGATCTGTGGCAGTCGAGCTAACGCAAGAGGACATGAGAGGAATTACTGATGCTGTGCCCATCAGTGAAGTTAGTGGCTCAAAAGATCCACGAATGATATCGCTAAATATCCCTGGAGTCTTGCAAATGCCCCCTTCAAAGAAATAAGCACGGGGATGTCGATTATAACGAACAACATTTATTTACTTTTACTTGTTGTATTGGCGAGCTGTAAATGATGGAAAACAAACATATCATTCAGTCCTGAAAAAATAGTTAACGAGTATGATACTGATGCACCGTTGATATTCAAACTCCATCAATGAATTCCGTTGTGTGCTGCGGTGCTCATGTATATTTTCTACTTTCCTTGGAAGTGGGGCAAAGAAAAAAAAAAAAAAAAACAAGTAGTGTACACACACACACACACTGGTCCTCTCCATTAAAGTATACGGCCAATCTTCCAATGCAAACGAAATAACACAATGGATCACAACAGATGGGATTGCAGTCAGTGTGAATCCGAGGTTTAGATCAATTATGGCTTATGAGTGAGAAAGAGAAGGAGGGATCTTTGGGTTGACGCGCACTTGTATGCACGCCCCCCCGGGAACTATATTGTAAATCAAAACCCAAAAACCAAAAAGAAAGGTGACTGAACCGGAATTCGATGTAGGCCTCGAGAATCAATTCAAGCCCAATGTGGGAGCGGGGTGGCACCGGATCTTATATCAATCTCCACAAAAGCCCAAGAAGTTTCAGTGTCAAAAAAATAAAAATAAAAAAGAAGAATGAATTCTGACCTTCCTTCTAACGGCCTAGACGTGTCGAACTGATGTGGGGAAATCGTGGCACAGTTTTGCGACCAATGCCCAGAATGTTCCAGATCTAGTCCTTTTCTCCCTTTTTTCTTTTCTTTTTTTTTTTTTAATTTTTTGTCCTTTTTGGATGACAAGTTCTAGATCTAGCCGCGGGCCATTACCAAACTGAAAAGTCCTTAACCTCGGAACAACGCTGGCCTCAGGTTTGGGGAGGTGCGGTAGGCACAAACCAGTGAACACGACAGTGGCCACGTCGGTCTGCTCAATCGTGTGTAGACAAAGGAACCCACGTGATTCAATCACTTCCTCCGTAATACGTTTGCGTGCCGTGGAGCTTAAAATATCCTGTACTATCTTCTCCTTATTTGCAAAATTTTAATTCCGTTGCTTTTTACTAGTTCAAGTTTTTAATAAATAAAAATTTATATTAAAAATATAATATTTAATTTTGAATTTGTTAATATAAAGGAAATGTAGAGGAATTCGCTCGTAAAACTTGTAATTTTAAAGAAGGAAAGTGATAAAGGGGTTCAAGATGAAGAATTAGAAAGAGTTGGGGGGGGGAATATAATAAGTTCAAAAGTTTACACCAATTTCGAAGGGAATTTTGTAATTTTAAAGAATTTGGTGGTGCTAAGCAACATTGTGGCTTGGATGGCTATATATACCTAACACTCCTTCCCACAATGCATCTTGAAGCGGTAGATTGGTGTCAGTAGGAAGTGATCATAACCTCTCCACATACTCTCAAAGCTCGTCATTCTGAAATCTTTCAGTCAGTCTGCCGAAGTGGTAGCCAGAGACGTAAGAGTTCACAGCTGAGAAGTGAAGTCATGGCAGCTTCATCAATGCAAGTGCAAGCTATCCTTGGAAACCCACTAAGATCAGGCAGAGTGACCCACTATCTTCCTGCCGTGCAAGTGGCTGGACTAGGAAAACAAGTCCGGATGCCAGTGGGGTGCAAAGCCGAGGTTGGTGCAGCACGAATTGATTTTCTTATGTTATATCCTATAACTAATGCTCCTTTGTACTCGAAATTCGGCTGCTGCAAGGGATATTTTTTTGATCTTTAAGTCTCGACCTTGCAGATGAAAGATCAACAGGAGCAGCCGACAGAGCCTGTCACCACACCTCCTCAACCACAACCCACCCCTGCGGCCAAGGTATCTCCTTGTGCATTCTCTCGCCAATGATATCTTCGCAGTTGGATTAACTAAAATAAGCGAACTTGACATTCTCTAACAATTTATGGTTAGTTTACTTACTTTCAATTTGAGATTATGTGGGTTAAGCGCATAAATTCGGACATAAATCTCCAAATAGCATCTTAATGAGGAATCACAGGTGTCCTCGTCATCAAACTTCAGGAAAAGTAAAAAGAATTGGTTGGTCCTTATTCTCATCATATTTAGGTGCATGTGTCTGTAATTATATGTAGATGGGCTGGCTTACAAATGTTTGAAAGCTTATTCTACAGAGATTTTATACCACCAGCGGAACGATTTTTGGACCCGATGGGATTCTAACATGGATTTGGACAGATTGGAAATTGTACTTTAAGGATTTTATATTCTTCAGTTCAAAGATATCTAGCGTTTATATGTAGCGTAATGGTTGACAGGTCAGCACAAAATTCTCGGACGTGTTGGCCTTTAGTGGGCCTGGACCAGAGAGGATCAACGGCAGGCTGGCGATGGTTGGCTTTGTTGCAGCGATGGCAGTGGAGCTGTCCAAAGGTCAGGATGTTTTTACCCAGATATCCGACGGTGGAGTCGCATGGTTCTTGGGGACGAGCGTTGTGCTCTCCTTAGCATCCTTGATCCCATTGTTTAGAGGAGTCAGCGTGGAGTCTAAATCGCAAGGGGTGATGACATCCGATGCCGAGTTATGGAATGGAAGGTTTGCCATGTTGGGCTTAGTCGCTTTGGCCTTCACCGAGTTTGTTAAGGGCGGGGCTCTTGTGTAGTTTATGTTTCTTCCCTTCAGTTGACACGTAGATGCAAAGGGCTATTTAGATGTGTCATGGTATGAAAAGCCCCCTACCCTATAAAAGTGTATCTGAAGTATTGAAAAAGAAAGAGAGTGTAATCAAATGTAATTGATCCCATGGAAAGGCTGAAGATATGGGAAATACTTCTGGCATGAAAACTTGGGATCTAATTGATTACATACTTGAAAATCGAGTCCACCAGACTTTATTTGCATAATACGATGAAGTAAATAACTCCAGGGGGGGGGTGAGAAACTCAGCTGTAACGCCAGGTCATCTCAGTTAACCTCTAAAAATTATTGAATTATCTGTCTGCATTTATAATTCTCATAGAATTATTTTGGGCTAAATTTAATCCTTTTCACAGTTTCAATTTACTAAAATAAATATATAGTTAATTATTTCAATTTTTTTTAGTCATTAGAATACTCGAACTGCCTTCCTAATTACTAAGTAGATCAGGGCGTAGATGTGCGGTTGCACTTTGTCAACACTCGAATTATAGATGATGACAGCAGAGAAAATCGCAAAACATACACACGAGTGACAATTCTTTAATGACCTATATCTCAAATTTGCACAGACCCACCGCAACACGAACAATGTGGTAAAATTAAATTTCCATTTGCCTTTCTTTCACAACTAATGTTTTCGAAGAAAAAACTTAGCAACCGCTCTTGTTAATGAAACAATATCATCTCTCATTTTTTTTATATGATAAGAAGTTCCTCTACAAATTACAATGATCCGGGCATATGGGCAAAAGAATTATAAATTTCCATTTTGTACTAATTCACGTATTTACAGACCGACTGAAGGCGCGTAAACTTCTTGTCTTCTATGGTGCAACATGTTGGTCACCACTACACTTCAAGCAAGATGATATGTTTACTTGCCATTTTGATGCGGCTCACCATGCTCCTCTCCAGCATTGTCTAGTTGCTGCAACAAAGTACCAACCATCGTAACCAATGACTAACAGAAAGCCATGTCCGAGAGTTTCCATATATTCAAGTCGTTTTCCAAGGGTGAGATTTAAACGAATTATCCCATAAAATAATCGGGAATTGCTTCTGCTCCGTGTTTCATAGAGCTAAATTTAAATGTTAGACCAGATTGCCAATACCGTCAATCATCTCCAACAGCAAATAGCAAGAAAAGGTTAAGGTGGAAAATTAAAAATTAAAGATTAAAAAGCACACAGGGCATGTCTCTTGACAAGAGACACTTACAATCTATTAATTTTTATGAAAATCTGGACCAGAGAGATACTTACTTCTCCAGGTAGATCAACAGGAAACAAATTTACAGCATTGTGATTGAAGCTAAGTCCACTGAGAAAGGGGCAGGCGACAAAACACAGCTGTTAGTGATAGTTGCTAAACGACCATTGCAAGAATTCATGGGGTGGAGGAGATTAAAGGACATACCAGTGAGACAAGGCCAGGCGCCAAATGTAGGGAGTGAAAAACTCCTCTGGATGACTCTCTTGTTCATATGAGAAATGCAACTGATTAAACATCTGGGGAAAGAAACCATATTAATTCTAAAAAATATGTAAAGATGATACAACATAATCGGGCAAGGCCCCCAGTTCTCAAAGAAATCTATTTTCACCTTCATTCCTTCACCTCGCCATGATCGACAGTTGCTAATTATGAGTTGGAGGACCTTCTCTACTGACCATTCACCATTTTGTGTTTGAGCATCCATGCGACTATTGAAGAAATCTAAAACCTGCCAAGGCCACCGGCATTACATACAATCAATAACAACAGCATTTCTCAGATGACAATGCAATGTCACGTTTACCCCCAGTACACTCTGAAGAGACTTCAAGGTGCACTTTCAAGAGGGAAAAAATGACAAATTTTATTATAAACCATGGACTTACCATATAGATATTCTCAATCAGTTCACTGAAACGTGGATGATTTTTAAAAGGCTGGAAAACCTCTTGCCTGTGCATTATTGCGTACACAACCTGCACAAAAGCATAAAATTAAAAATGCAAGAAAGACAAAAAGGTGTCATGTAATTTGTTTCTGTGAGGAAAAGCACACTCTCTGCCAGTGGAATATATGTTACCTCAGGATTACGCGGCAGGGCATATGTCAAAATTGCATTTAATATCTCGAGGACAATTCTCAGAAAGTCAGCATATATGTGCAACTCTGCCGACTGCGACAAATGTAACTCAATTCAGCACACAGTTAAACATACAAAGAATGATAAATCAAACAGCATAACAGCCCTAAAATGTTATAGCCGTCTCGGCTACAAAGATCACAATAACTACCATATCTTCGGCAAGGCTGTCTTGCTCTATTGAGCCACGCCTCCCTACTTTGTCATCTATCCGCTCAGCCAGTTTATTGTACCTAAATTGCAATATCAGATGTAGAGAAGCTGGAATTTTAAAACATGAAAGTACAGCATAGAGAGACAGAATAACTTACTTGCGTGAGAGCATATAAAAAAGGCTAACAAGTCTCTGTGATGCATATGCACTCAATCGGTGGAAGTGCGGTGCCATGTTTGCTAAAGTTGCTAGACAAGTTGTGTGGAGATAGAGGTCCTGTAAAGAATTTAAATATTAGGTTAGGGAGGGTGGGGTGAAGAAATTTATGGTACCATGATCAGCATCATTGTTTACACATCAAAATTTTACTGGGCTATTGATCCATGACTACAAATTGACATTTTCAATGCTGGGGACAGATCTATGATGTCCGAAGAAGATAACTTTTGGCACACATGAACCTTTCTATGCATTACAGGACAAACTTTTGGAAACAGGGGATGAGTTTTTAGCAATACAAATGTGACAGTCCTATGCACTGCTGTAGCAACATATCATCAATAAAGGCATTCAAAACAATCCTTTTGTACATGTTTGGTGCTTAATTGAGTTGAAATGACCAAAAGGAGCCCACAGTTTAGAGTAAGCAGAAGACTAACAGGGGTTGTTCTATCAGCCAAATAATATGCCAATGTAGAAAAGATAAATAAACACAAACAGGACCACAAACACCATGTTGACCTAAAGTCCAATAAAAGAGGTTTCAAACGGGATAATTCAGATACATGCATTACTTTATGCCTTAAACCACTGCTCTTAAGACTTGCATCCATGTAAGATGACAGGTAGTTTGGAACCTTTTATATTGAACTAGATAATAGGCCACAATCACAAGCACCAATACCAAAGAAGTTAAAAGCAAAAGTGTTAGTTTAATACATGATTCATTATTTGGCCTTACCAAATAACACAAGGGGTTTGCATGTAAAGGTGCATGTTAAAATTTAATAAATAGTCCATTCTTGGACCTCACCCAACAACTTAAATTTTTGGGTTGAAGGGTTTATTTGCAAAAAGAAATCAGATCGTTACTGCTACTAACAATTCACCATAAACAATGGTCCTCTTTCCACCCCCATCCCAATTAAAAATATTTTTCCCATTGATAATAATATTCTTTGGATCAGACACACATTGATCAATTTTTATACCACGTACAGCAGAGTATGGCATTAGATATGAGCAAATTGTTAATAATTCCGAGACATTTCTAGAACATTTTAATATGAATTCACCAGCTAAGATAGATTAGTTCATGCCATACCCGGAGCTTAGATAAGTTGTAATTCACGGTCCTTATCAAAATTATGACCATTAGGGAACCAAGGGATGTATGATGAAGAAGATGTTCTTGATACCACGGAGCATTTGGTAATATCTGTGGGACCAAAGAGGTGAAAAGAGAGAAAAACGTAAGAAAACAGTGCAATACTTAATTATAGGCCACAAAGATTTGCAAAGAGAAATCAACTTACCATCTTGTGAATGCTTGCATTAAAAGAAGAATCCTGACTAAGTAAAAGAAGAATAATAAGCAAGATGTATATATGGTTTGACGTCCTCTTTGAAGCATTATAGAGTGTTTCCAGAATGGGCATCAACTGCAGATATTCATTGACAAGAAAGCAAAGGATTATCAGGTCCCACTCCAGCAAAAGCCCAATGCAAGTAATTTCCCCTAACATGTGCCCCAAATACTCAAGAAGTGGAATACACATCACACCATATGCGTGCTTCATTTGTAAAACAATCTTGAGAAGCTTAAGGAGTCGATAAGGTAACTAAAAGATTATCTAGCTCTACCACCACATAAATAGTTATGCATCTTCTTTTTCTTAAGAAATGAACCCTCTGTCGAAATTTTGACAGCTTGTATGATTAAGAATAATTTTATTGTTCCATTGTGAGAGAGAGAGATTTTGATAGCTTTGGATGATGGAAAGGTAAGGCTACATACTGAGAGATGCCAGCTTCTATTTAAAAGCTTGAAATTTGATGAGGAAAAGTCTGGTAGCAATAAAAATAATATGCTTTCTCTAACCTAATAGGGGGAACCTCTCCCGCATTAATGCCTATAATTTTGCATTTGAAACATTAACATACTATCAAGCTGGGAGATGTTAAGCTGATTATCCTTACTAATGTATCCAAATCAGTTCGCACTAAGACATACTCCAAAAAGTCAGCGTTTCCATGCACCAATGTGTAAAGCAACAGGACAGCAGATTCATCAGCCAAGAACCTGTGGAGAAGAGACTGATACACATTGTTACTCAAGACAGTGGCATGTATGGTGTCCACACCACTCTAGAAATAATTAGTATGGAAAAACTTTAAGTGTCCTTTTTGGCATGTATCTTAGAATTCCAGTTATTGTTACAAGGACACCAAAGAGATGAAAATAACCCGTACACTTCACTGTTTATGAATTAGGTGACAAGTGTAACTACAATGTAGATGCTAACTGGCAATACCAGACTTCTCCCTATTTTCTATTTTTCTTTTTTATCTTTTCATCTGTTTATGTGTGCCTAGATATTAGAGATCCAACTTACATTAGTCATTGTGGACGCAAAAACCCATGTGTTTTCACCTAATACAAGGAAATACTAATAATGAGGAGGTAAATCATGAAAGGATGCTTACATGCCAAGAGTGTCAAATAGAGATGCAAATGGTAACCTCACAAGTGATCCATGGTGCACAGCTCCCTCGACATCCGCATGATCAACTGCAATGAGCGAAATAATATATCAATATGACTGGACAGCATGCCCATGCAGTTTGGAAAGGGGAAGCAAATCTAAAAAGGAGGAGCTCACGTTCAATGTCCCTTGCATTTTCTAAGGCTTTGCAGTAAGGATTGTCAGAGAAATACGTATGTACTTTGGAAAGAGAATCTGAAGGTGCACTGTCATCACTTCTGTCCGTTGTGGACTTATCACCCACAACACATTTATGATAATAATTAAGAACAAGCAACACATGGACACTGTAGTCTGCCAGTGAATTTCTTAAGCCTTCACCGCTTGAACTGACCAAGTAACTGAATGGCAGCAACACAAAATTTGCTGCAGATCAGAAATTGAAGTCAACAGAAGCGTTGAAGAGCAAAGAATCTCAAAGTGCTGTGCCAAGATAAACTAGTGAAGAGAAACCCACAGCCAAAGATGAATAAGACATGCACTGGTATGGGCTTGGGAATTGAGAAAGGAACAAACCTCTAGGTACCCATAGTTAATACACACAATATATATCTCACTCTTAATTGCAGCAACAAAGCTCAAAATTTAACTGTACCCCTCAGCTAATGCAAATATCTATATAGCTTAAAAAAAACAAAGCTCAATAAGCATTTGAAACTTCATAACTATTGCTATCATCATCGTCATCAGCATATATGCCTCATCAAAATAGATAAACCAGTTCAAACTTCAACTCTACTTTGACAAAAACTTTACTTCGGCAGAATGAAGGTGCACCAGAGAAAAACTAACATGAGCGTAGGATGATATAAGTGAGCACCAATAACAAACCCATACCAGCTGCAGAACCCACTCTTTGCAAAACCCCAGGCTGCCTCCCTTCATAAAATACTTGATAAGATGCATTACTGAATGGGGCGTGAGGTTGCATCATATAGTTGAGTAGCAGTCTATGAACAACCAAACCAACCAAAGAGCTATCCTGCATGTTAGAAAGGGAAGCAATTGAAAGACTGCAACATCCAGAGACTTGATAACAGAAACCATAGCCAAATCCCAGCTTCTAACCTGATCCATTGCTGCATCAATAAAAGGGTTGATATCTGCTGGTCCTGGAGATGGCCCATAAAGAAGTTGTGTTGACATTGCAACAAGCACGAAGTTAAGCAACTCCTGATGTAGGAGATATGTGTTTGGACTGGTGACAAAAACAATGCAATTGAGGGAAACAGGTACACAAATCTTAACAGAAACAGGCTATCAACAAGTTTATTATGTACCTTACATCTACTGAGCCAATGAAGAGAAGCACATTATGCATCACGAGATTCTCAATGTTCTGATCTGCACATACAAAAACCAAACTTCAAGCCTGTGATCTTACAAACGCTGGAAAGAATGGTCATCGAACAAATATTTAAAGTGCTCCCCCACTCTTAGAACCCCCCCCCCCAAAAACAAAATCTATAAGAGGAAAGGCTGAAGTACAAAGAGATGGATAGTGCATAGGACTTAGTCGTCACCTAAATAACACAGATGCAGGTGGCATTGATGAGACAAAACTAACTAGGATGGAGAAACAGATTAAAACCACTGTAAATGCGACCACTGGCAGCTTATGAGCTAGTCAAGAGACAAATATTTTGTGGTGTAACCAAATCAGAAAACAAATCACATCCAAAACAAGAATTTTGGCCGAGAAAACTAGTTTTTGAGCATCATCTGTGTCTGGATTTTTGACCTTAAACTGAAAAGAATAGAAAGCTTCATTCTGTTGAAGTTGGTTGATGTAGTATCGCATGAGCCTGGGCCATATTCAGATCATTTGAAACTTGAATTTGCTAATCATTAAACTGAGCTAAATTAAACCTCTTGAAAATCCCGACCCAAATAGTTTAACAAAAATTTTGCTTGCAAACAATCATAGTTGACACCAATTTGCATCTAGAAAGTACTCATGAAGTGTTCCTTTATATGTAGAACCCACCATACCAAATGCAAACAAATCAAAAGTTAACTAAACTAACCAAAGGACAAAAGCATGGCTACCCAAAGCTTGTAACAATCCTATAGCAACTGCTCACTCTAAAACAGTAATTCCCCTGCCAGGGAATGCCCCAAAAAACCAAAAGTGACGGAAGAAACCAAAAAAGCAAAAAAGTAGCAACAAATTACAGCATACAGACATTGGTTTTCCTGACAACAATATAGGAAACTCCTTGCAGGGTTAGTTGACTCCAAAGGAAATACCATTTCCAATTCACGTAGTTTTCCTTGGAGTTGTGGTTTCTGCATTGAATTCCCTTACTACAGCATCCAAAATAACCCATTCTTCTGCACGTGGCCTTATCTAGTTTATCAGACCACATTCCTAGATCAGCTATAGATTATGGCCATCAGTTTATTTACATGTCAACAAGTAACAATGAACAGAAAGATGGTAGTTAGTAAACTGTATGATACACGAAAAATACCGCTTACAAAATCCTTTGGTGTTGGTTCACTTGTGTCCAAGGAAAGATGTAACTCCTCAATATTGTTGCTTCGGCCATTTTCAATAAAGTGCTTCAGAAAGACGGATGAAATATACACAGAATTAATAGCCTTTGAGTAAGCACTGGATGGTGCATCAGAAGTTGATATAGACTCTTGCAAGCACCATGTCATGTGAATCAAAATCTTTGTCAGATGCCTGGTGCAACAATTGTTTTGTGCTGCAGAGTGAATCATGTGGGGAAATGCAGAAATTGTTAAAACTAATTAAAAAAAAAAGTAACAACTAGAATAGAGAAGCCGCCACGCCGGCATATATTGCCAAAAAAAGAGTGTAAGAGTGAAAAAATAAAAGAGTTTTTCATACACATATTTGAGTTACAAAACAACTTGCATACCCAATAGATAGACAACCTACCAACCCACCCAGCAACCCACATAGAGTACTAGGCACACATTCCTTCAAATTCAATGGAAGATATTAGTAATTTATCTGTCATAGGTCCTTTTAAGTCACTCAAGCATAGAGGCTTTTCCACTATGCTCCTGTTATCAAACACCAGGTCATAAATCACGATTTTGGCATATCTTGTACTGTGCTGATGTTAGCATTATCATTCTGATCATAGACTGGCAAGACGAAGTAGTGTGCCAGGGTGATAAAATGGTAAGGTGAAGGACTTACTAAAGCCTAGTACATTGATGCGCCATTTCACCTAAAAGGACAGCTCATACTTTTAATCAACAAGCAATATGACCGGCTTAGCAAAGGCAATTAAGCTAGACTACAATGAGTTACAACAACCAATGATTCCAAAAAGGACAAGTGGAGCATGAAAGAAGAAATACTAGACACGAAGTCATAGAATGAAATGAAAAAAAAAAAGTGACTCTCAACACCCTTCCTCGGACACTCCTCAGTACTTCCACTTCCTCCTTTATCAAACATCCCGGCAATTTGCGCTGGAAAACTATTTACTTCCCAAAATACTTTTATTTAATTTTGGTAAAATCGAACACAATACAACATATCGGAGCATACTGAAATGTCGATGCCTATAACAAGCCAAAATCAATCATTCTTTGGGGCTTACTTTCACCCAATCTTTAACACATAATTAAGTAAAATAAAAAAATAATAATAATAAGTAGACCAGTTAGCAGCTTTGAGAGACAGCATAGCTGAAAAAGAAACTGCCAATCAGGTCAAAAAACACCGAAGGATAAAATAATAACCGATGATCAAAGGCCATAATTACTAGAGAGACGGAGGCGAGCTAACCGAGTAGCCGGCAGGCCTCGGTGACACGGTCGGCAGGCCAGTGGAGATTGAGAGGGAGTTCGAGAAGCTTCCGCCAGAAATCGGACCCGAGAGGGAAGGATTTCTCGCCGACAAACGATCCGATCAGGTACTCCGCCGTGTCCTGCGGCCGGGAGCCGCTCTGCCGCGGAGTTGAAGGCACCGCGCCCATTAGGAACTCGTAGGCGGTCCGGCGGCCGAGTCAAGTCAACTCTGCTCAAAGACGCAGTCCGGCGATCACAATTTGCATTTACATATATATATATATATATAGAGAGAGAGAGAGAGAGAGAGAGAGAGAGAGAGACAAAGAGAGAAAGCAGCTAATCAAGAAACAGAGAGAGGATGACGCCCGACGGTTTTTGGATCTGATCAGTTTTTACCCAAAAATACACAAACGAAGAAATAAATAAAACAAATTTTAAGTGGAAATAAGTAAAAATAAAATAAATTTGTTAGTATTTATAAAAATAAACAAAAAAAGAAAGGTAAAAAAAGGTCTCTTCCAAGTACAATTCGTATTTACATTAATAGTAATAATATATTTTTCTTATCATTAACTGTGTATGACAGTGGTAAAGGCAACCTTAGACTATTCTCAAGAAATTAAATTAAATTTCAACGAAATATACATTTTTATTACATAATTTATGATTTAATATATTTTAATAAAATAAATAAATAAATAAAATCGTAGAATAGAGTGATTATCTGATCAATGACGTGACTTGCCTAATAATAATAATAAATAAATAAACGACATTGGTTCTCGCCTTGTCGGTGGCTTTGTTATTACCTACGCCCGTTGTGTTACAATGGGAAGCATCCTTGAAAATAACAAAAACAATGCGCTCCAACGACGCGCCGAGGCTAAACTCTGAACGAGTCGTGACTTTGAATTTCAGGCCTTTTTCATTCATTCTTTTTTTTTCTTTTCTTTTTTGTTAAAACACAATTCATTAGATAATTAATAAATTAAACAAAATCTCTCTAATAATAACTACTTTGTGGATGATCTTTCACTATTTTCTATATATAGCTAGTTGGTTTGATTTGTTGTTACTTATCTTGCCAATTTAAAAAAAAAATGTAAAGAATGAAGAACAAAAAAAATTTACAACATAAAGCAGCAGTCTATAACTATAATTACCTTTTTTTTTTTCTTTTCTATTTTTCAAAGGATTTTTCTTCTGACATAAAATAAAATTTGCCTTGCTTAAGAATGAACCATTGGAATGCATATATTATTTACGCGTACGCACACAGAGTGATGGATACAACAGCATATATACGTAAATACACAAAAATCTGGAATTTTTCCATGAATCCCATAATCCTTTAAATTTAAAGGGTACTGGGTCGTTGCCTTCTAAGATGGAACTGAGAAATCGACGAACTAATGACTTGACCGTATGCATATATATATTGATAGATAATGACTTTATATTGAGACTAACTAACAACCCAGACGAGCTCTTTAATTTATGATTAAATTTCTGATGGTTCCACAACTTCAGTGGATGGGCCTGGCTCAGGAACCGTATGTATTCATGTTTAGCAGGACTTTTGATTAACAACATTACCTTTCAAGCCTAATGGAGTCCAAACTAAAATGAATGGGCCAGGCCCCGGTAGTCGAATACTGCTTGATTGCCAAGACCCAAAAATTTAATAAAAAAAAAAAATGAAAAAGTTGTCTCATTGTCTTTCAATAAACATATAGTTTCTAGCTTTAGGTTAACTTGCCATACCATAAAAGCATTTTCTTGGAGCCACCTGGCCAAACCGTATAATTTTTTATAATATATATACATATAGTATGCATATTTATTATTATATTTGTAAGTTGAGTTTAATGTCGGTAATTATTTATTAATATTTTGATTTAAATTTTTGATAAAATGGATTTATTATTTAAGTATTATTGAATTTAATTAAAATTTAATATTATTAAATATGAAATTCAATATAACGTAAATTTCCTTTTTATAATAGACCTTCCCTCGGCAGGTTTGATATTTTTACAACAATGTTGACAGATGATTGCCTCTCCTTCGTTGAAGTGGGACATGTTCCCACACTTTGTTGGCCCTTTTGCACAACATGTGCAATCCTATCAGTTCAGCAGACAACTAATTAAACCCATCTCACGCTCATTTATCTTCCGCCTTTCCCCGACACCCATCAGGAGCCCCATAAAAAAGAGATCAAGATCAGCCAAAAAACAGTGTCGCCATGCCCTTATTTAAAGACTATGTTTAATCATGCTTAATTGGGGATATTTAGATGCACGATTTGCTTACATATTAATTGTGGTTAGGTTAAAAAAGGTTGGGTGCACACATCTGAATGAGCACGCGAGCCGTTCGATTAGTCATCCGCACTGTATGAATGCTCGATTGGACGACTCATGTTCGTGCACATGAGTGCAAATTTTCGCGTCAAATCAGAATCTTATGGTTGATTGCCGCATATTCTACGGATTTTCTCATTGTTGCATACGCATGGACATCTTCTTTGTTTCGAGCTGAAGCACGATTTTAACCGATTAATAAGAAAGCCCCTAAAGATTTCGAAGCTATAATGACACGGATAATACTAACCGCACCCAGCCCCACCAGTCAGAAAGATAAAATATATCGCTAGCTAGCATTCTAGTCTAGAACAATGTAGAGCATAATGATCACTGCAGATATCCCATAAACAGCCCTTTTGGTTATCGTCAATTTGGAAAGAAGGGTAGTTACGTTGGAGATTGTCAAGTGTGTTGGCATTCTGCTATCAATGGAAAAACAAGTAAGTCCGAATGACACTTGCCTGAATATCTACATCAAATTGATCAAACAGATGCGGAGAGCAGGCAGTAAGTAAGTTAAGGATAAACACCTATTCAACCGATTGAAGCTGACATCGAAGAGAACAAGGCAACAAGCAAAGCTTTAGCTATTGGCTTCCTAATTTGGAGAAGAAACAAACTAACCAAGTTGTTCGACCAACACCTCTATATCTTCTTCATCTTCCTCTTCACCACCCAATACAACCAATTCTTCTCCAATATCATCCTTCAGTAAATTTTCCCAGAGCGCCTCATCAAATTCTTTAGCCAAATTTCCATGTTGCTCTGCACTCTCTATGCGTTCTTCCTCTATCTTCTGCTGGCTGCCTCTTAGTCTGCAAATGGGTAGTTGGTCCGCCTGTGGAGTTTCAAAATCATAAATGTCACAATACTCCCGAGGTTCAATGTTGACCAAGGTTTCCGTCGCCCCAACAACACCAAATTCTTCAAGTTCAACTTCAACGTTATGATTCGGGCCTTGATCAATATGCCTTCTTCTCTGGTTACAAATCGCTTCTTCGAGTTCTTTCATCTTGTCTTTCTGTTGGATTAGTTGCTGGGCAAAGTTGGGATTCCGCATGGCTCTAGCCAAGAAACTCATCATCCGCTGCTGTTTCGATTCTGTCTTTCTAAGTCTTTGTTCCATTGTTTGAATGCAAGCTTTAGTATGCTGCTGTTGCTGCCTAAGCTTCACAAGTTCAACTATGAGAACTTGCTTATCTCGCTTTAATCTAGCTACTTCGCCGTCCAGTCCAAACCTTCCAAGTTCAACACAAGGGTCTAGAGATTGCTGAGAAGCCAAAGGTTGAGTAGACGTTCTCCTCCTTCTGATATTCTTGAGAAGATGCCTTTGCCCTCTCAGAAACCCTTCATTAGCAAATTCCCATCTGTCTGGATCAACCTTTTTAAACCCCTACATAAACCAAATCTCTTCCTGATGGTAAATTCCAGAGGATCGCCTATTCATTATACTATTGAACTCAGAGCCAGGAGAAAAAAAAAACAGGAATGAATCCTCGAGAACATGAAAAATAAACAAGGATGTAAATAAACGATGCACCAAAAGATCGTAAATGGAAGTGATAACAAACTAATAAGGAGGCACTGCAGAGCGCAGATGCTTAAACAACCTGACAATAGTTAGTTGTATATCCTACACTTTGATATCTGTTTTCCAAGCCATTAAACAAACAAAATCTTCAGTTTAAGCACACATCAATGAAGAGAGAGGATAAAAACTAAAAAGTGCCCAACGAGACTGCCTTTGAAAAAATTACAAAAAAGCACAAAAATGCATGAAGATATCAAGATAGTACATTTCTAGCCATCTCATGAACACGGAAGCAAGCACATCAAGAGAATCCGCATGCACAGGACACACTCTCGACCCTTACCTGTTAAACGATCATAGCTTAATTGGCCTCAAATCAAATAAGTAAAGAAAGACTTTTAATTGTGAACGCTAAAATTAACCCTCACATAAGTATTGAGCTGCCTCACAAAGCTGGAGAAATTGCTGTGCTTGAAGTATCTGGGGAGGAGACTCGTGGAAAAGGCCTCTGGATCCCAAACAATGAAGCTGTTATTGCCAGAGCTCCAAGAAATTACATCGTTAGTGCTGGAGTCCTCTACCATATCATAAGTCTTAGTTAGAAATGGAGGAGGACAAGCAGCATGGAGTTGCTCTATTGGCTGAGGAACTGAAATGGATGCCATAGCCGAGTGCGAAGAGCCCGATCTAGCTCCAGGGTCGGCCTCCTTCAATCGGCCTTGGCGGTTCATTAGTTGGAAAACCAACAAAAAAGAAGAAAGATTTGAGCTTGGTTATGGGACAAAGTTTTAAGTACCAAAGAGGAAAAAGACTCCTGAGAGAGGGACAGGTTGCTTGGATCTTATCTTTCAAGGAGACACGGGAAGCAGACCTGAAGCTGGAGGAAGAAACTAAGGAATACGCAACTCATCCTATAAATAGTAAATGGGATCTGATTTTGCCATTCTTTTTCCATTTGACCTCTCCTTTTCCATTTTTAAACTGCTCCAAGGGGGGTGATGACGCAGAAGGATCCAAAAGAACTGTCTCGATATTTTTGCTACCTTCCCCCTTTGGGAAGGTTTATCGCCTGGCTGCCCATCATTTGTTTTTGTCAAAGCCAATGATACAAGGGTTCGCGTACTCTTCATATGTATGATTGTTCTATGAAATTATTTTTGATATATAAGCATCAATTAATAATACATTAATTTACTATTTCATGTAATGTGGCGAAAAATAATTAGCCGTTGTGTCAATTGTGCCCATGAAAGCTTATAATTGGTAGGTAACGACCTTGAAGGAAAAAAAGAGAACAAAAAAAAAAAAATAAGAGCCTATAAGGTGAGAGAATAATTGAGCTTACATATAGGTATAGTCTTCGGAGTATGTAATTAGCCTTTAGCTGAAATATCTCTTTGGCGGGTTGGGGCGTTGGGGCGTAAACATCCAAGAAGCTTAATATTAATTATTGTAATGCCCTCAGGAACTATTAAAATGGATAATAAAAGGTGTCGTTACGTGGCATCGTCTCATGGAGTTGGATTCACCTTTATAGGACTCGACGCCCCTGTTACATTTACAGCTTGCTGTAAATCTGGGTGAATGATGGGCCACGTCGCCTTGTTCTGGTTAAGCCACACAAGGTGCGGAGAAGCTGTCGAAACGTGTCCTCGTAGACCTCAAGGGCAGGCACTCCTATAATTGGGCCAATTTGAGTTCAAATTATGTAAAATCTGCAGTTCACACCACCCCTCAGGAGCCGAGTTGGGCAATGAGATTCTTCACTGGCGTTATATCACTGCGGACTAAATTAATAAAATACTTGAGAATTTAGGTATTATAAAAAGAATTAAGAGGTGTGAGAGATATGTCATGTAAAGAACCCTTTTACATATAGAATTAAGAAGAGCAATCGACTTAGTGAATTATATTACTTACTTGGATGCTAATAATAGAGATCTTGGACATATAAATAACTATAGTTGAACTTAAAGAGCTTAGATGAGGGTTTTTGAAATTGAATTTGTCTATTTGATGTGAGTTTTAAAGAGGCCAAGTCCTATGTCTAATAAGCCTAATTTAGTCTTCGTTACCTAATCTGACTATGATGACTTTTGTTTAGGCTTAGATCTAATAGTAATAAAAATAAAGAAAGCTTAACTAAAAGATATTAGAGTTAAAGCCGACTACGCTCGAGTTTTAAAGGAGGTTGAGTCCGAAGGCCTATAACTTCAATTTAGTCGTTATCGAAGAATACGGAGAGAGAGATTATCTTAGAATGATATGTTATGTAATATAATATGATGAGTTATGTTATAAATAAATTATATATAATTTAATTTTTATATTAAATAAAAAAATAAAAATTTATATCATATAAATATAAATATTATATATTTTAATAAATTATTTTTAAAAAATATATAATAATTTTATTATAAATAATATTAAAATTAATTTAACTTAATTTTAATATCAAATACTTCACGTAAAAAAATAAATAAGAGATTCTAATTTTTGTTGAGAATGAGTTTATATTATAAATAGTAATTAATTATATTATAAATAAGTTATTTATAATATACTTTTTAAATTAAATAAAAAAATAGATCATATGTTACTGTATATTCAATAGACTAATATAAAAAAAAGAAGGTAATGATAACTTGACAGATACTTTACGCAAGAATCGAGGAATCGAAAGCTGTGGTGGGGTCGCCTCTTTCGGAGAGCTTATAAGAAGGCTTTTGTATATTTATTTTTCTTTTAACTGACGGGTGTCCGAGCTTCCATGGGGACACGTTATCAATTCAAAGACTGATTGGCACGTGGAGGGAAATGTGGAGAAATGTAGTAAACTAATCCAAGTTCTAGTTTATTAGTCTAAAGAAATAAAATAGTTCGAAAGGAGTTTCAGGAGAGTAGAAGCAGACAGGACACAGAACAGAATAGCAATCCGACAAAACCAGAATCCGTGCGAGATTTTCCAAAAAGACACGAACATGACGTTGAAAGCAAGATGGGGTTGGGCCCAAGTGACTTTAATTATGACAATAAGCGCTGTCAATTATGTCTAACTTTAACTTTTGAGATGAATTGTTAAAAAGTCTGTTAAGTGAATCGAGTCGATTAACTCAGCAGCTCAGAATCCAAACAATAATCAATTGACCAAAACCCGCTGAAACATGAAATTTCGCGGAACCATACAAATTGATTTTTATTTTTTGGGGTTTAACCATACAAATATTTTACCATTTCATTTGCTGGAGATCCGTAACAAAAACGCACTCGCACAAAACCGGACTCAATGGATTCCCTGTCCAATCGTATAGGCTTTTACCATTTCTATTCCCTGCTGCCAGTTTTGATACAAATTTGAATAACCACTACTACCACTCGTTGCAAAATTTAACACTTTCAAACATCACTTCCACCAATACACTTCTCATGCTGACACCAGATATAGTCATATGATTGATTAGCAATGTGCATACACTGATTAAGACACCCAGAAAGGCAGGCAGCCCCCGAGACACCGGTAGATATGTTGGGGAAAATAAAATTTGAAGCTTCTGGCAGTTGCAGAGGACGCGATCCACAATCATGCAAGTCACACAGGCAAAATGTCACCGTACATGTCTAAATTATGCAAGCCGTCTCACCGTCGTTATAAAAGCGAATACGCTGTTAATTTCATTTTAGAGAAGCCCCAGCAGATCTCATGCAGTGGCATCCACAGCATGCCCTCCAGCTTCCTTGTGCACAAAAGCCTGGAGATAGTCCTTCCTGCATTGCAGAACCAGTCTTCTTAAAGACTAAAAGAAGCAATCTTGGAGGCTCAACTGGCCCTAAATGCGAAAGGCAAGTCCATAGTGAACATGACAAAGAACGATACCTTGCACGCAAGTGATCATGTGGATGATTGAATGGAGTCCAAACTGGATTGCCAACGAACAGCCTCATTGCCTGTATAAGGTGTCATTGAAACTAATTCATATGAGCCTGTACAGTAGACATTTTTACGTGCATGGTGCATAAAAATGTTCAATGGATAAGGTGACAAAGAAGCACGAATGAAAACTTTGCTTGACAGTAAAAGGGAAGGTGAACATGGATCTAGACGCAAGTCCAAGACAAGAATGTCCCACGACATTGTCTGCAACATAAAAAAGAATATGACCTCACTAGAGCTGCATTATGTACCACTGAACAGGGAATCATGCAGGGCCCAAGGAAAATGCAAACAAGCACACAATATAGATACAAAGTATTCACATACGATTTATCAAATACCTTGATGTAATTGTCTGTATCCAGTGTAAAGCGGTGATAGATCCCAGCAGGTAAAACAATCATTCCCCCTTTCTTCACCCACACACGAATCCAGCAGTCATTACAATCCCTGACATCAAAATAACCTGCCCCAAGTGCAACACATTAATAAGTTTATGTTGATGAGCAACATTTGCACTGCACATGGCAGTGGTGCTCTGAGAAAAGGGTGCGGGGAAACAAGAGAGATTTAACCTACCGCTGCCACTCAGACAGTAGCAGGTCTCCTCATCAGTGTGAAGATGTTCTTCAAAAAAAATTTTTATTTTCTCTTCATAATTTGGCAGCTTTTCTGGAAGCAAACTTCAATCAAGTCCTAAAGAAAAGGACTGTGAAGTTGAACTCATTCTTTCAATTGCGTAAACAAGTCATTGAGTTGAAATTCAAGGAATTGACTTGAATTGAATAGTGATATCCATAAAGGAAGAAGAATAGTACAAGTTACTACGATCCGAAATCAATCAAGTCAGATGATCTATTCTCATAAATATCAAATTCTGAATGCGACACTTGCATATATTGCACTGACCAATCAACAAATTTAGCAATGAAAATTTTGCCCAAAAGGAAATTTTTGAAGTTGTATGAACAAAAATTCTTGGCAGCAGCCAAAGCCATCACTAAATTTTTGCATGCAAAATCAGACAAATTGATCACAAATGCTAGAATATTTATGTGCACAGAATAGAATACTGGTGCTAACCACATAGGAATATCCACGTTCTTCACGGATCTTCTTCAAGTCTTCATCTGTCTCATACTTATCAGCATGTAGTTTCCAGCTAAGCACTCCAATCTCTGTATAATATGCATAACTTTTGATGAAAAATATGTCAACGGCCATTACACTTGCCTAATATCAGTATAAAAGCCTTGCAAGTAACTTACCTTCAAGTTGCTGCTTTAAGATAGAAACTCCATCGGATCCTTGTGATGGGGTAGTCTTTGGTCTTCGTCACTGCTGTCCATGTACCATGCTTGAATTACTTCTTGCCTAGGATCCCGGGAAAAATAATGGAAGATTTACGGCACATTCAAGTTCATTGTACGCATGTAACCCAGAAAAGGAAAACTGAAAAAAGTGACAGAGTTAATCAATCCATTCAAGTCAAAGTCTAATCTATGTGTTGTTCAAGCAACAACTGGAAGCACGAATAGTTGTCATTTCATAGTCTATGATGCCTCTGCCGATAACTAAGAGGCTGAAAAATGGTCCATGGATAGCCCAATTCAAGGAAATGAGCTCAGGGATTGCAAATATTATATTATATAAGATTATAAGTGAATTATATTTATAGAAAAGAAAATTAAGATAGGAATCACCAGAAATGAAACATACGGCGTTCGACGGTCAGCATAAAGATTATAAACGATTTCTAGAATGGTTTGTGTTTTGCGGGCATCTGGTCATTTCGGGGCCGGGAGCGGTAGTAGCGGTTACGGGTTCTCGCGCGCTGGTGCCGATCCAATTGTCTTTCATTCATATTTTTCTTTGCACTCACTTTTTCTGCATTCTCAGTTCACTCAAAATCGATAAATTAAAAAGCCCATAGCGGAGTCAAAAATTAAAAGCCCATGGAATAGTTACAGGGACTCCACTTTTGTCATTTGCAGTATTGGCGTTTGAAGCTCTGTGACATCTTGCAATATTATGCCTTGGTCCTTTGATTATGGGCCTGCTAGCCCAATCAATATTTTATCTTTTCTTCCGTGGTCGGTTCCGTACCGCTCTATTGGTTTTCGATTTCTCGTTAACAGGTTAACGGCCTTTCGCGTGCCGAGGAACCGCTGAACCGCACATCTTTTAGCTTCGAAACCTACCATTTGAGTGTTTTAACATTTCGGGCTTGGGGAGCCATCAGGTTGAGTTTCTCCACTTGCTTTTCACCTGGGTTATGGACACAGCTCATAGTCCGAAGGTGGGGTTCTCTCCCCATAAAAACGGAAGGGGCAAAGGACCGTTTAACGGAATATGACACGGCCAGAGTCTAATAGGATAATAGGTTACATTGCTCCTAAAAAACAAAAAAAAGGGTTAATAGGTTACATGATTAAGCATACATTTAAATTTTACATTACCGCAAAGACAATAGCTAGCTGCTCATGCTGGCATTTCTCAACTCTGGATACATTGGCATCAACAAGATGATACAGCACACCGTAATTATAGTACAAAATTGATGAGCCGTAGACATTATAAAGGAATACTCTCATAAGGATTGCCCCAAAACAGCGCCGATTGCTGAAAGAAAATTTCACCATTTACGGCTGCATTTTGAAGGCTTCTAGATTAGTCTGTCCTTTCACAACGACGAGTGTTCTCAGAGGAAGGCATTGTACTCAGATCCAAGCACCATATATTCAATACAGCATAACATTACAGATCATTCTAGGACATCTGCAGAGGACCACGCGGATCAAGATCAAGGACATCAAATAATTGAAATTCAGACGATAATTGAAGCTCTGCCCAACATATTCTTATTGGATCTTTGAAATAATAAAGCATACAATGGAAAAGAATTTTAGTTGCTTACCTTCATTCAGATCAACAGAAAAATTTGCAATCTTTGTGCCATTTTCAGCTGAGGTGTACGAGGCATGTTGTACAGCAGGCTGGGCTGGTGACCTTGTCCCGCTAAGGGTTGATTGCCCATATGAGGTATGTGTCTTCAGATGATGATTCAAATATACATCCAAGCTAGAATATGTAGGCCCCAAACATTTCCTGACCTTAAATCTTCCCCTAATAGGAATATAATAAGTAGAATGCAGAGAAACACCACGGTAAGAAATAGCGTCTCCTACAGCAACTGTAATTATATGCAAGGTTATTTTTTTATCAGAGGGTTCTTAGTTACTTAGGGTACCTGTCTTTTCGCTTCTCTAGGTATCTCTGTAATGACACCTTTCGGCTTGCTTGACCCTCTACATCACAAGCAAAGATACAAAGCGTTACAAGGGCATGCCGCAATTTTCATAGTGATATCCAAAATCAACTAAGAACAATACCAGAATTGCTTTTCTGCAGAACAAAGATTAAATAACATGATTAGCAAGTGGAGTAAAGAGCAAAATCCTGCTGAAACACACAAAAGTAGGATTGGCAGCATGCACAAAGATGGCCAAAAGTTGGAACCCAAAAAATACATATTCTAAGTACTGCTGATGGTGCTAGATATGCCTTAGCTTGTGGAAACAGTTTTTACAGTTGGTTCAAGTGAAGCAGAGGATAACATTCAGATCATTCATCTAGAAGAGAGGGTTAATGGTCAACAATGTCTCTGAAGACAATATCCTACAAAATGGCACCAGCAATCCCTGAAATGAATGAAATATACAAGTAAAAGTCTAGGACTTGTTGGCCATGACTAAACCACACTCAATGAAATTCATTCTCATCACTTTGGAAAACCAAGGCAACTTCTTATAGAAAGAACCTTTTCTGTATAATATTAGTTTTTTTTCACTTCTGTCAGACTTAAACCACTTCAAAGGAATGAAGAACAATTTGTAAATGCCTAGCTACCAATACTTCTTAGCCCGCACCACATTGTTTAATGAAACCCATCTAGAGAGCACCAAAATGTCTAGCCCAAGGTATTAGTAAGGTCCTGAGAAAACAAATTGGGATATATACCTATGATACATATGCATAGAATTTTTTTATCATTGGAATGCACTTCTTGGTATTTGCCTATTTGGCAGAATAAGAATATTGCTCTCCTAACCAGAAACTGGAAAGAGAAAACTTCTCAACATCACAGAATAAGGATTCAGGCTGATCTCCTTCTAAGAAGGCCACAATGACATCTTGCAGCACCCAACATTTTTCAGAATAACAGTCTAAGCCAAAGTTCTTACCATGATCATGAGTCATGTTTCCTCTCTCTTGGCACTGCTGCAGACGTTCTGTCCTATTTTCTGTAGATTCAAACCATAACTACCATTAATTGATTTGCCAATACTTGCAAAATCTCCACATTTTATTTAAAGATAATTGATGCAAACACAATAAGTTTGGACCTAATGAACTAGCAGCCACACCTACAAAAGATTTAGTTTTAACTCATTAACTAGAATGATCTGGCAATCAACAAGACCCATAAAACTGAAGAAAATCACATGTGCATTTGTCTGTTGCAAGACTTAGTTTACTAAAATAGACTACAGATTGTTCAGAGACATTAAACCATATCTGTTCTCATTTTCCAGAAGAAATAACTTAAGACCACAAATGTGTGAGTTAAAAATATCAAACAGCAGACATTTCATCCCTAAAACCGTACCTGTTTGGGTGGTGGGAGAGATTGTAGCACCAGAGGGAATAAGGATAGGTTTATTTCCTGGAGTCCGTAAATGACATGGAAAGGGAAGGTCTGTGGTTCGGCCAATTGTATCGTCCAGAGACACCTGGATCGGACTTGCTGCAAGGTGCATGATTGCCTGAGCCTGCAAACCCATATTTGGGTGAATTGGAAGGCCAACATTCTGAATCCACGCAGAAAAGGAAGCCCCATTACCTTATCAGGCGGGACTCCATCATACACATTAACCTTGCCAGAGTAGAAAATTGTCAATTGCCCGATGGATCCATGCACTGCACCTGGACTTCTGTTGCCACAGTCAGAAGTAAATTAGTTCCAAGATTGACACATAGAACAACATCCTCGTAAAAATTGCAAAATTTGCAAGGCAAATGTGAAACAATGTCATCACTCGAGATTGAGGGGTAAAGCGGGAGAACCTGGACGCAAAGACATTATAATCGGCCTCTTCGGCTTGGGAATCCAACTGGGCCGATCTCGGGGAATCACTGACCCGACCCGGAACAGTACCCTCTACTGAATCCGAAGCAATATTATTGTCCGCATCCCCACTGGCTTCCTTAACTGAATCGCTGGAGTTCAGCGTCGCCTACGTAGTTTAGTACCGTTATCTATTCAAGTCAAACAACTACTTTTGTACTGAAAAGACCGAAACTGTATTGAAAGCTGGGACTCACCGGCGCCAGCGACGGCGAAGGCGAAGTCTGCGGCTTGGAGACGAGGATTTTCCGGATAGCGCCGGCGCCGGAATCCACACTTGTCTCGAGGAGAGCCTTCAAGGAAATAACTTGCTGGATCGCCTGTGATTTGTTCCACGACGGCCTTCGCATTCCTGTACGGACATTGTTTCTTTAAGTTCCGAAGAAGATAAATAACCGGAAAAGGGTCTGAAAGGACACGAGTCGTCCATCTCATTTTCCTTCGGTGCCGGAAAATATGGCGGAATCGCAGGTCAAATTGGGGGAAAATATAATTCAAATAAAATGACAGGAAAAAAAAAAAAACAGAGACACAGAAAGAGAGAGAGAGAGAGAGAGAGAGAGAGAGAGAGAATTAAAAAGAAAGAACAAATTTTTATTCTTTACCTTTGTCTTTGAGGTACTTGCGGCAATCTTCGCGGGTGAGCTGGGAAATGTCTTCTTCGGTGAGTTGGGTGAGGGGTTTGTCCAGTATCGACGGAGCTGGCAATGGAGTCACGCCAGCGTCCATGACCGCCGTCCAGAGCCCCTCGCCGGAGCTGCTTGTTTCGTTGAAATTGAAAGTGGAGAGTAGGTGAGTGGCAGCGTGGCCTCGCCGCGGCGGGCGTTTTTGGGACTTGCTTTCCTTCCGTCGTGGTGGCGCGGACCGGTGGGAGGGGGGGAGCTTTTAGGAGCTGGGGCAGCACCCTAGGCTGCCACGTAGATACATGTCTGTGCTAATTATGGATATTAATAATTGATTCTCCAAACTCCAAAGACCATAATGGACTTGCTTGTCACCGGAAATCACGTTTCTGCCACTCTGATAAACTGATACCGTTCAAACCAAAGTAGGGGGCGGAATTGGCTGGACGAAGTGCAATTCACATCGTCCCTCTTAATTGATGGTCATAAATTTTTAGTTTATTGCGGATTTTAATTGATAATTATTATTTTTTAATTTTTATAATTATAAATAATAATTTAAATTCTATTTTATCTTGTCTCGTTTATCCTATTTACCAATACCCATCACCTCGATTGAACTCCCGTTGAAGGACTGTTCACGAGACCCAATTATTGAAATCCTTCCTTCGTTGCGTCGATGCAAGAAAAAGCCGAAGCTCTAAAGCGTCCTTTTTCATATTGATAATAATATGCTTATTCTTGGATGAATTATTACTGAAAGAAATTAAAATAAGAGCATCATCGTACAACATCGATTATAAAAAAAGTATTAAAATCAATTTTTTATTTTTAACTTTATTAAACAAAAGCGATTGATTTATATTATTTATTATTTATATTTCATATTTCTCAATAAATATTATTAATTAGTATCTCCCTTCAAATAATTGGCTTGATTTATTCTCTTTGTCCTACACCGCTTCCTGATTCGTACGCACCCTGCTTTTACTAGAATTTAGGCGCATAGCTTCAGGCTTATAGCTCCCAAGGGTTGCGCGAGCTATATGCCGGGTTGGGTTTATACAATAAATAGGCTCTTTTAAATTATATTATTGGTCCTTTTATGGAAAAGGTAAGCCTGAATTGAAAAAGAAAAATATAAACAAAAAGTTTTAAGTAATTGCATCCCGTATCTGATGGTTTTAGCCATTAAAGGGTTCTTTCTCTCTTGCCGTGTTCATTTTCTCTTTTTGGTAAATTAATTTTTTAGTATTCCAAAGTCTCTAAGGATTCAAAACGTATCTCTCCGTCATCATCATTAAGTTTCCCTTTTTAAGAAGTTTATTTCTCAAAGTATGTTTCGTATCGTATCAATAAAATTATACAATTTAAAACAGTTAAAGGAGATTCAAAAATAAATCAAATATGACTTTAATATCATACACAATCCATGCTAACAGATAGGGTTTGTATTTCATGAACCTGTAAAGTTTGATCATGACACTACGTTCATGGTATCGAAATTTTAGTAGACTTTTGCTTTTCCCTTCCTCTCTTTTTTCTTCACAAATGGTATTGACTTAATTTTCACAAGGGATGCAATCGCTAAAATACAAGGGTGCGAACGCAAACAATTACAGTGCGGATTCTCCACTATCTGTAGCCTAGGTCCAAGCGAACGTGAAAGCACATTATACAAGGATACTTTCGTTTCTTACCGAAATTGTAGAAATAAACAGAAAATGGACTCAAAGCGGATAAGCAGGATACTATTTTGTTACGGTGGACGTGTACATACTGCATTGTACCATAGCTTGAAGAGTCATTTTCGAGTTGCTATCTCCGATGCATGTATCCAACTTAGGAACTTAGGCCTGAAAAGCTCACCGGTTGCTTGCTGCCATTGTCGTCCCAGAAGTAGGTCCACTGTTCATCCACCGAAAAAGCTTCCTCAAACTTGATGATTCTCCAAAAGGCCTCCTCGGGATCACTTAAGAAGGCCTGTTTTATTCTTATATTAAGCTGGTCCAAGGTCCGGCCCACTTGGGCACTTGCTTCTGAGTTCTGGCCTGTAGCTTATTTAAGAATCTTAAGTTGGTTGTCTAATGGTCGTTAATCTGTCCCTTAATGCATGCTGTGGGAAGTAGAGTGTTCGTCCTTAGCTTTTTGGCTAGACAGGCAAAATACTTGAGAACATTAATGATGTCAATTACCATGTGAACCTTGCTTGGTTTATCTGATGTTTTTGACCTTTGTGTATTGGAAATAAAAGACACAACCAAAAAAAAGAAGAAGTTTCTGAAGCCAAACCATGGCCTGACTAGCCGAAATTCCCTCTTTGATCACTGAGTCGGAGCGGTGATATCCCGGTGGCTGGCAGGTCTTAAGCCCTCCTCCCGCACTGAAAGACCATGGTTGTGCGCTTATTTAATGCCAAACACCAACCTTTTCTTAACTTACCCTCCCTACCATAATAATTTTGAGTCCCATTAATGGGACCCACTACACAGACGTAAATCCAACCTAAAATCTGTATGGATAACTTTATTATAACGTTATTCATAGTAACATATTATTTTTAAATAAATTTTTCAATATATATACAAAATCTAATTAAATGCGTAAACAATTCAAATATAATATATATAAAAAATATTTTAAAAAGTGTAAATAAAATAATTGTTTAGTATATTTTACTTTTTCTTAATTTTTATGTACATTTTACTCAAATTTATTTATACATTTTATTGATGTTTGCACACATTTTAATAACGTCACCTGTACCTGTGAATCATAGCTTTGGTAGTGCTTTTGAACAATTTTACCGCAACAATAAGTCAAAAAAACAGAACATTGTTTTGTTTTGCCGTTGGCCATTGGGGGTCCCCCCGCCACTCTGCCCCGAAGGGTTCCTTCCACCCAAGAAATTTATTAGTCCATTGTACGACTTGCCATCAAAGACAGACGGAGAGAGAGAGAGAAAGGGGGGGGGTGGAGAATTGGAGAAGGGAAGAGATGGAGTTTAATAAAGGAGCGTAGGAGGAGGGGTGAGGTGGGATTTTGTCCCTTACAAGACAGCAGAGCAAACCCCCATTCTTACGCACGTACGCTACCACACGGGTGCTGTTGCCATCAACCTGAACAACGCCTTCTTTTGGAAATATTACCTTTTAGCCTTTCCTTCTCCAATTTCCCCGTATTTCTCCTATTGCATGTACAGTACACTGATTTTCACCTGAACGTTTCGATTGATGAAATGAATACATTCCATTCAAAAGTAACTATTAAGTATTCTAATTTGGGTTCCATTTTCCTATTGTACTAATTAAAAAAGAAAAAGTTCCAAACATCCAATTTACAGCAGCCCAACTGCAATTTAATTTTACCCGTAACTCGAAGTTATTGGGTGCTTGGTTAAGTGGACGACATTATTAGATGTTTTTGTTGAGTATAAAGACACAACAGGGAATTAGATAGAGAGATTTCATCATTCAGGTTCTTGGATTTAGTTTCGTGAAATTTCAGTGGTCAATTAAAAAGTTTCGTTCTAAATTAAACAATAGTCCAGTAGTCTTGTGTCACAATCATTCAGGGTCTATACCCCACCTCCCAACCCCAACGCCCTCTCCCTTCGGCCAATCAATACCACCAAACTCTCCATTGTTTACTCGCTTTTTTAACCCTCGTCGTTTTGGGATGTGTCGATGACTTGGACTCTCTCGACAATCTCCCCACCCAAAGAAAACGTTTCTTCCAACTATATCCCCACTCTCTCAATAACTTTGCTTCTTTTGACCCCTTTTCGTAGTTCAAATGTTTCACTGCAGATCGTATGCGCACGGAGACCCCTTAAACTCGGTGATGGACTTACTGCGCTGTCGCCGCCGCTGCCGCAGAAACTTGTCAACAGTAACTGCCTTCACTTTTCTCTTGTTCTTCTCTGCCGCTGCCACGACTCTCTCCCCACTTGGTAAGCTTATGAATCCTTAACTAACTGTCTTAACTCTCTCAAGTCTAATAAGCTAAACCCAGTTCATAGATGACAAACAAATGATACATGTGCAGGTAGTTTGGTCCAAGACAGACAGGTGAGGGAAACAGGAAGTGGGTTGAGGCCAATGGACCGAGTTGCGCCTCTGAAGGGACTGTTTGGACCAGGTTCTTCGCCACCTACTTGTAGATCCAAGTGTGGCAGTTGCTTGCCATGTAAACCGGTTCACGTGCCGATCCAGCCCTGGTCGAGTATGCCTCTGGAGTACTACCCAGAGGCTTGGAGATGCAAGTGTGGCGACAAGCTGTTCATGCCATAAGCCAATAAACGAGGGAGAGTAGGAGATGAGAAGTCAAGCGGATAGGCAAATTGCGGTGAAAAGAACGAGAGCCTTTCTCTTTAATTGTGTAACTATCATATGGTAGTCAATTGTAGTGCTGCTGCATTGGTTGGAGGTGGAAGCGGAGCTTTTCTGTGCCTCAAAAGCTTTAAATAGATCCAGTGATTTTTGCCGATTGATCTACAGGGAGCTTTGGGAATGTAAGTTGTATGAAGAAGTGTGACGACCGAGAGGGATTTCTCAGTCTCACTTTCTCGCCTCTCTCATGTTAATGATCCACTTTTCGTGTTTTTCTGTGGCTTGCATTAATGCAAGTTCTTTTTCGTCAGCAAGTTTATTGTGGGACAGATTGGAAGTTAAACGGCTGTAATATGTAAGATCAACTTCTTTATAAACAGAAGAACTTTCCCCTCTCTCTCTCTCTCTCTCTCTCCCTCTGTACTGCACTTACTGCACTGGCACAGGATAGCTAATGTAATTTTCGGGGGCACTGACACTGGCGCAAGATTTTTTGGTCATTGAGGTCCATTAGCTAGATTAATTTAGGGCATAATAATTTTTATATCATGTAAAATAAATTACTTAAAGCACTAGTATATGTAAGCGTTTGTACTTTGTACATTACATATGTTCCTTATTTATTTCCCTCATCTGTATATCGGCTAAATTTTATTATGTGTCGTTCCCTTTATCTCTGATGCTATTACTGAACAGGAACATAGAAATTGAGGAAGACGAAGGGACCAATGAGATACATTTTCTTACTGATATGAACGTGTAGGGGGGGTTCCATTATTGTACCATGGGAGCAGAACTTGAAACAATGGAGAGAGCATGAAAGTAGAAAGATGGGACAATGGTTGATTCATTTTTCTGCAATCTCATTGTTTTTTTTTTTTGATATTCCGCACTTACCTGTTTTTTTTTTTTTTGTACAAAAAAAATCTCTCCCAAAATCTCTTTGGCTCTGTGGAGAGATTCGGCAACATTGGTTCATCTCTCCCCATGCGTCTCTTGGTCAGACGTCAGTGCATATTCGGGTTGAAATTTCTATAAAGACCAGACCCGCACATCTACCAGACAAAGTAGCCGAGTCACTTATTTAACGGGTGGCAAATAGACGGTAACATTTTTGTGATAATTTGATTAATTTAATGTTTTTTTCTAAAAATTAGGTGTATAATCTTATATTTAAAATTAAAAATTGAGTTACTTTATATTAAATCTTAAAATTAGCTACATTTTAATATTATATATATAATTAAATTTTAAAAAATCAATAAAATATTTATATGTTGATATTTGTTTAATTTTTTAAGTAAATTATCATGATATTAACAATTTTTTTATATACATCTAAAATAAAAATTATAAAAATAATTATAAAATTTTCTTTATATTTTTATAAGAACAATATATTTTCAAATTTATTTTTTAAACAATTTTATTCATAATTTAATTTTTTACTATTTTTTAAAATTACTCTTATTTATTTTTTATTATTTAAAAAATATATACTCATAATTTAATTTTTCTATTTAAATAAAATATGATTAACGTATTATGTAATTTTAATATTAATATATATCTGTGTGTGAAATATTATGAATAAAATAAATTTTAATTAAATTAAAATTTTAAGCGAAGTAGTCTCTGTTCCAATTCATCAATTCAGGACGATGTTTAATAACGCTGCCGTAGTACTAAAACTTTCATGTCCATTGAATTCAGAGACCGCCCCGTCGGTATATGAATTAAGGCGAAATACGGCTTTTCCTTATCCAAGCGAAATGAAGATTAAACCCCCTCATCATTTGGACCCTTTTCATTTCACCAAGGGAAAGTACCTTAGATGGCTTATCTTCAAATCAAGCCACGTTGCATTATATAGTGTTGTTTTCCTCTTTCGTGGTGTCAACAAACATTGGTGTCATTTCCTCATTTGGCTATGGCGTAATAAACAGTAATAGAGAAGGATCCCACATCTATATTGTTGTTTTTTAGCTGCAAAAGAATTCAGGTTGTTCCCGAATGGTACTCCACATTGATGGCAGAAAGGAGCAAAACCGAAAAAGTGTTACCCTTCTGTTGTCTGCGGTATTCAATTTCCATATGTAGAAATCGAATTCAATTGCATCAACCTTCTCTTATGCAATGTAACTTTCCCACGTTCATGCTTTGCCCTCTCTCGAATATTTATTTAACAGTTATTTATTGCATACGACCATGAACTTTTTAATAAAATTTCTTCCAATTTTGTGCTTTAATCTTCCATCCATTCGTATTTATGCTAATTGTTTTATGTAAAATCAGTTGAATTCTTAATATTAGATAATGTTCTCACTTTTAAATCTTAATTACTCCATTAAAAATAACCAATGCTTGTTTCCATGTTTGTCGTCTTCTAAACAATTTCCTTACGAATTCCTGGGTGCTGGCTTGCTCAACTACCAAATATTTCGGAGCTTCAAATTCACCTGAAATCGTCTGTCACAGAGCTGAACATGGAAGTTTACGTATGCAGTGCTAACAGACACGAGTGCCTGGAGCGTCTTGTCTGTTCCAATATGAAGCTTGACTGCACATTCGTGTTTCGCAGTGTTGTTTCCACTGAATAACGCGAAAAACGGTTTTTGAAAAAATTCAATAAGAAGGTTAAAATTTAATAAGAAGGTGTTGTGAAAACTGAAAAGAAGCCCCTCACTCACTCTTTGCTTTGGAAAGGCACTCCCTCCAGTCCAGTCCACACAGCTCTCTATTAAATCAAGTTAAATCAAGCAATCATTCAATCAAACTGGTCCTCGTGTACACGTGAATTTTTTTTTTTCCCTCTGTCTGTCCTTTCGTCACCTCTGACAATTTCATACTTCCAAAAAAGAAAATTAATTAAAAAAATTCAAAATTCAAATACACCTGTTTTTTTCTGCTCGTTTTGATGGACAAGTACAAGATAGTTGGTATTTTAATTAGCGAGTATTGTAAGATATTAAAAATGTTTTGGTAATTAGTGCGATATAAGATGTAGATTAACAGCTGAATACATGATAGAAGTTAGCAAAATAAAACATAAATGAAATTGTATAGTTCTCACAATTTAGCATGCGTCTTAACTGCACAATTTAAACTTCTCCCGTGCTAACTAGACGGATTCAATTCTCATTACTTGGGGAATGCAATATGCATTTACATTAGAAATGGTAACGTTGCATGTTTGCATTGAACCCTTTTTCATTTTTTAAGACTATAATATAGAACCATTTTTTGTTAAAAAAATGCTATACTGGTAATAATATTTACAATATCGGAAATATAACTACTTTGCTGGATTGGGCTAGCCAGCTTGACAAAAGAAGATGAATGATGGATGTGAGAGAGAGAGTGAGAGAGAGAGAGCCTTAGGCCATGGGCCATTTGTTGGGTGCCAAAAAAATAATCTATTCAAGTCCCAAAGAGGGGGGGTCTTGTTTGACAGTCTGCACATTTATTTGGCCACCTTACCTATCAGCTTTGGTTGCTTTGTGGGAAATGCAAAGATGATAATTTTGAGGTGATGTTTGATTTGACAGTATTGCTGGAGGAATATATGTGGTATAGGCTCGCAAAATTCAAAGACTCTATGAAGATACGTGTCTCCCGTGCTTACCATCTTTACTGTCATGTCTTCCGCAGCTCTTTCAAACTTCATGGATCATTAGGGAAGTGTTAATCCGTGTAATTTAGCTACTAGTACCCGAAAGGTCAGCAAACGCAATTGATTTATATCGAGGTGTTTAACATCGTTTTGGGAAATTTTGGGGTTCAATTTCCTCTATATATCTTATGATTTTCTTAAGGCAGAATCACCTTCACCAACTTGAATCACAATAGTACACGTTGCAGGCAGAGCTATGCAAAAGATTGCATCTGCTCAGAGGGTTGCTCTAGCACTAGAGAAAACCGAGCGATGCGTTCTAAAGTGAAGTTCTTTACTCCAAAGAGCAGGAGGTGAAAGCCAAAACTCGGTAATTTCAAGAACGTTAGGCCCTTTTCATATTAATATTCAAAAAGGAATGGATGTGATACACTGACATCCCGCCTAACCAAAAAGAAGAAAGAAGAGACCAGTATGCTATGCCTAAGCCCAATTGTTGGACCCGTTCTAGCTCTCTGAAGGCCGCTCCAAGCGGGTTCTGTCGCGATTCCTTACAACACATCACAATTCAACTTGTACAATTTCAACGAAAGTTGACTTGCTTTTCTCACACCATCTCATCTTTACACGTGTGCGTCTGTTGCTCTTCTCCGTCTCCCTCTTCCGTTGGGTTCTCCATTGTAGTCACATTTACTCAATTCAGAAATCTAAAAATGAAGAGATTATTTTATATGTTTGTCTAAAACTATGTTTTTCTGCGTCCAGAGTCAGTCTCTACTTCTTTGAAGTTGAGATTTTTATTAGTTTTCACTTTTGTCTTAACTTGTCTCTATCTGTTCCCCACTTAAAGTTTTTTGTTTTCCTTTTCCATTCTCAGTGGCATATATCCCGTCGGCATGTTCATTGCTATGGTGATGATTCTCTTCCCCTCGTCCCATTTCTGCTATATTTTCACCTAACCCTGGAGGCTGCAGCACCTGATTAATCAACTCTAGTAGTTCTTCTACCTGGTCTGCAACATAAAAGATCTAATCAGTAATTTGCAACATAAAGATGCCCACTGTCTTGATTAGCTCTATAAGCTGTCAAAAATAGTTGTGTTGCTCTATGCCATTAAACATTGAAGCATCATGGCATCATCATGACACCCATGTCAGTATGTGAGCATGCGATTATTGATTCTAAACCACAGGAAGTAATTTGCTACTTTATAGGATAGGATTAAAGCCTATCTCGTTGCAATTTGATAAGGCTGCCAACAATTAAGGACTGAACGAAACCAAATTGGCAATACTATAATAAACCTCCCAGAAAGAAAGATCCTCTTAGCCGGTATGCCAACTGCCAACACAGTTTGATAATTGGAGGATTAAAGCCCATATGTTCTGTATGCAGCACCGTCTACTCAATGGTACTGCAATAGAATTTTTCCAAAAAAATTCAAAAACAAAAAACGATGACTCTGACTTCATTCCTCGTATGAAAGTTTCATATTTGATCATATTCCATCCAAAGTCCAAGTTCTTATCTTTCTAATCTCAAAGGGAGCAGCTTTCGTTCAGAATAGAGAAAACTCAGCAAGTCCAATAGCATCATCGTGAGGGATGCTCGGGGTCCTCCCATGTTATAAACAAGTACTGATGTGTGTGGTATAAATAGAATAAAATGGAATGCAATTGGACTTTCTTAAAAGAATCTGAAAGAAACTCCACTTTATTCCATTCTGTTACATTTCGTTACACTGTAAAAGAAATGTTGCAAACATACATGAACTATCTCTTTGGAACCAGTCAATTGGTTATTAGATGTCGTCCCATCACAGTCAATTATTCATATGAACCCTTAAACCAAAGAAAATGACTTCCACAGCCACCAATTGCCAGACTAACAAATTACTGAACAACAAAAGGGTAGAGACAAAATACAAGAAAAGAAAAAAATATCCTTTTCAACGGTCCACGAGTATAAAAACGCGACGGGCAGAAAAAGGCTGAGATGGAAATTGGAATGATCCGCCGTTACTGGATCAATATCGACTAGTTGAGAAGGCCTTAAGTTAATGATATTGAGCATCTCAGCTTCGGCAAGGTTGAACCTCTTGCATCTCCAGTAACTCGTCAGCGTGCTTACACCCCAGGACTCGACCTAATAGTTATAAACCTACAACAAAACCCAACCAGAATATGTAGAAAATTAATCTTAAATTTTTATAAGCATTTATATTTATTTATTTATTTATTTTACATTTGTATATAAATTTTATATTTTTGAATCAAATTTTTAATAAAAAAATTAATGAAATTATTAATAATTTTTATTTAATTAATTTATATTTTCATTATTTTTATTTAAAAATATTTATTTAAAATAATTAAAAAATATATTTATATAAAAAGTTTAGAATCTAATGATAAAAAAACTGTAAAAATTTAAGATTAATTTTTGGTATATCCCAAACCCAACATGGGCGGAAGAAAGCGACGAATTTAAGAAATTTAACGCTTACATTTTCCATCTCATACACTAAGATATAAGAGTCTTCACCAGAAAGGTAAAAGAAGCGTTCTTGTTTTCTGACGGGGCTACCGAAGCAATAACCCTCGGCGCATCCTTGGATACACCTCCTGATCTTAGAAAGTCGAGTACATCAAAGTTGGTGAGCGCACCCGCGTTTGATTTTTGAGTAAACACCAAGAATAAAGGAAAGTAACCCAAATTTTAAATTAAAAAGAAAGAAAAAGAAAAAGAGCCAACAGACATCGCCAAAAGAAAAAATGGGAAAGGAAGAGCATGACTCGCCCCCATTATACCTCTTGGGACACTGACATCTACAACCGAAGACTTTTAATTTCTTTCTTCTTTTTGTCCTTTCCTTTTTTCGTTTGGCAACTCTATTTTAAAGGTTTTTAACTCTAATGTTTTAAAGGTTTAAAGGGAGTTTAGGAATTTTGAAAACGTTAAAAATTATTTTTATTCTATAATTTATAATTTAATGAATTTTTTAATAAATAAATATAAAATAATTAAGTTGAACAGTTTGTGGTAACCACTTCAATAAGAAAAATCCAAATAAAAAAAAAGAAAGAAAATTTTCAGCAGAGACTCAAACTTTGGAAATGTGCAACAGCCTAACAGGAATAAACCCTGTAATTCTTGAACTTAGATGCACGCTTAATTGTCAGAAAGGAAAAAAAAAAAAGACAAAAGGCTCTGGCTGTCACCCAGTTCCAACGGGCATGGACATCATTTTTGACAATTTTACGTTTATGTGAAATTTATGAGCCAGAATGTCTGCTGTATCTACGTGGGTGAAATCGCGTATCCTATACAAGCCAATCTTCGTTCGAAGCTGAAAGTTCTGTAGACTTTGCAACTGCGAAGGAAATCATAGGCCACAAATGGACTAAAATTACAATTTTCAGTGCGTATGACTACCCACAGGTTCCAACCAAGGACTGAATGAAATCAAATTGATTATTCTTATAAAAGTTGCACTGATTTTGATACCATCTTTATCGGTTAATTAAATCAACAAGAAAACACGAAGTAGAGGAAAATTTTTTCATCTATAAAATTTGAATTGAATGTCTATTTTTATAAATTTGAGAGCAAAAGAAGACAAGAACCAAGAGACAGATATTCCAGTGTTCTGTTGAATTTTTCAGTTTACCTTTGGCAACATGTACAAATTAATTGAAAAAGAATTTTGAGGGTGACAATTGGGCTATAATTGGACAGCTTAAAGGCATCTTAGCCCAAGAGGCCTTATACAGGCGGGCCCATCGTCCTTTCTTTCGAATCCCGTTAGTTGTGGCTATATGAGTGCAGGGCAGATCTTCAGATTCGACCTCTTCCGGTTTTAACCATTTTTTCAGACCTATGCATAGCTGTGCACCACCACGGGTAAGTTAAAGAACTCCTAATCATAAAAGAAAAAAAATTTTCTACAATTTTAGTTAATTATTTTAATAAAATTGAAAAAATAGAAAATTTTGATTAATTACTTTGTCTTTATGGAAGTTAAGCTAAATAATTTGTTCCTTTATTTACATGCAAGTTTAATTCACACAATATCTCTACACAATTGGGATTCAAGTCTAGTTTACATTCAACTATATGGGCGACAAGACTCTTGATAAACATATAATCCAACGCAGGATCCCCAAGAAGGGCAGACTTGGATAACGAGGAGATTCCAGGCGAAGACAAACGAGTCACGGCTCCATCATAAACACAAGGGCCTAACCCGACTTGGGATGAAGAAAAATAGAAAAACCAGACAGGGCCCCCCCACATCTGTAAAATACAAGTGCAGGAAGCACTGAGAGCCGTGTCTAGGTTGTAATTTCCCCCCACATCTGTAAAATACAAGTGCAGGAAGCACTGAGAGCCGTGTCTAGGTTGTAATTTCCCCCTTCCACGATCTAAAGTGGGATTTCCTTTCACTTTTTGACCGCCCCAGTCCGAGACCCCACTTTTATTTTTCCTCAAACAGGGAGAAAACAAGAGCCTTGAATCACATGGTTGTCCCCACTTTTGATTTAATATTTTTATATGGCTTTACTGCTTCGGATCAAATACAAGGAGAGAAGGATCCAGCCCCAAATTATATATAATTTTCCCCCAATACAAAGCAGAGACCCCAACATTGATATAAAGCCAATCTCTGGTTTCTCCATCTTTACAACACAGAAAGATTGGGAACATCAACTACTATATAGCTAAAAGACAAATTTCAGAAATCAAAATCTAACATGCTCGGCAGCTGACCATCAATCCTATAAAGCCAAACTTCTCATTTTGCCAAATCTCTACCTCGGCATATGAAGAAAAGTCATATTCCGTGCCTACTGTTCCTTTCTGCTACAATTGATAGAAGCCTCGAGACACCGCGAGTCCAGAGGTCATAATCCCTCTGGTTCATGCACTCAAACTCAATAACACCCCGCAGCACCGTCTTCAAGGCGAAATATCGCCGATTTTCCCCACCTTCAAGCAAGTGGCGCCCCGGCCAGGCCGGCACATCTTTGATCACCTCCAATATCACACCTGTAAAAATTCAAAAAGAGACTTGAGTTTAAAGACAGCCTCTTTAATCTTTTTTCAACTTTGGTGCCATCGTAACTTTCTCGAATCCCCAAATAGAAGCAGACCCACCTCCAGGTTTGTTTTCGCGTTATAATTTGCAGAAAGACAAAAGCAATGATACTTACTCTTTTTCTTTTTTGTTATGGTCCCGGCAACATGCTTGCTCTTCATTTTCAACATAACCTTCACAAAAAGGAAGTTCCAAAAAAGTAAAAGGCGATCAAGGGAAGAATAGAGCATCAAAGTAAGATCCATTTATTTCATCATAATCAGCTCTAACTTTAGCTTTTAACTTCTGCCCTGATAGCATTTTATCACACACAAGATTCAAATTTAATGATACCCAAATAATTTGCACCATGGAGTGCTTGGCTATAGTAGCAGCGTGTACCTGGTTTATTCGGTTGATGTAAGCAGAAACTACTTTCCAGTGAAGGTCGCCTGAGCAATTAGAGCAGAATGATCAGCTCATCATCTATTAAAAGCAACTAAAATTTCGTCATCAAATCATTTTTTTCCCGTTTTAATGTGAGTTCATTAGTAAGGTTTGGACAATTGTTCATCGAATCAGAAGATAAACACAGTAACACTCAGTCTAATCTACCACCATCTGGGCCGAAGAGATCAGGGATAACAATCAATTAAGGAAGCTTGGTGGCTAAGAACTCCATGAGGCACATTTCATCAAGTGCAATCATTTAAAGCATACCAATCACCTTTACGGGTGCGCTTGAGAAGCTCACAACCTCTGCCCACAAATTCCCTACTGCAGATTCCCAGAAAGTTCTCTTCGTGCATCAGTTCACCACTAAAACTACCATTAGAACTGCTATTGCTGCCACCTCCACCACCTGCAGTCATTCCTTTCTCCACAGGTATAACAGCTGCGATGTTCCACACTTCCTTCAATGCCCTCGCCTTCAGTGTTGCCGCCCCACGTAAAGCTGGAAAATTGACACCGCCAACCCAGAGTAATTCATTCAAAATACTTGACCACGATAAAAATTACCACAAAAAATGAACAATTAACACCAAGCACACCGATACATCAATAATTAATATCAACATGATTTACACATACCTGTTGCTGCTGCAGCTGTTAATGTCATAATATCACCGGCAGACCGGACATTCACAGCAGACCTCACAACAGAGGCGAGTTGCTCTCGCTCCGCCCCCATAGCCTCTGCCGCCTCCACACATTGGGCAGCTACCAGAGTCGCAGCAGATGCAACTGCCATATCAGTCTTTGCCATTTGCTCATCCTTTCCAGGCCCCGATGAGGCAGCAGTGGCCGCAGCAATGGCGGCAACAGCAGCAGCCACCCCCGCAACAGAAATGGCAGCATGAAGCTGGGCATTATGAGCCCTAGTTTCCTCCTTTTTCTTCTCTCTCCTGTCCTTCAGCCACCTGCCCACTGTCTTTCCACCACCGCCCGCAGCCACCATAGCACCAGCCGACGCAGCACAGGGTGCACGGAACGGAGTATTAAGGGGATGATTGTTGGGGCGGCAATACTGCACAGAAGGAATCATGCGGGTATTTTAATTAAGCACTTACTAAAGATTTGATCTTGTCAGTTGCACGTTCATGTTCATGAACACCCGGTATTAATGGGTCATAGCCAATTATTACCATTACCTAAAACTGTGAAGGTAATGTGCCATTCAAGTTCTTGGTGCCTGTGGGTGCAGGTCCATAGATCATAATTGCACCCAATTTCTGTATGATAGCTAATTTCGGTAGGGGACCAACGCATCACCCGCGTTTTCGAAACCACCAAACAACATTTAGGCACAGAGCTCGCAATTGGTAGCCACATATAGCAAGCTCTGCTCCATGCCAAACGAACAAGGGCATTTCGGTGATTGTATGCAACAAATAAAGTAAAATTGGATTAAGCTTTATTTAGACTAAAGCAAAGCGTATATGATGTATACCTTGAACTTGGATAGACTAAGATAGAATTGTTGGTTTTTTCGGGTTTTTTCTATATTTGAAAAAGCGACAGAAAACATATGATTTTTTATATGTACCCGAATGGAACTAAAGGGAGCCTTGGATACAGAGAAAGCCTGAGATATGTTCCTCGCAGAGCAATAGGTGGATCAGTGCGTGCCCAGTAAAGTCCTTCGTAGGAAAATAGGGCAAATACAAGCAAAAATAGAGAAACCCACCAAAATATATTTAAAACCCAATGTCTAATTTTCATAAAATAAGCAGTACAGTACCATAAAACGCAACAAATGTCTGTACAGTGTGTGTGCGTGCGTATGCGTGTGTGTGTGTGAGAGCGAGAGAGAGAGAGAGAGAGAGAGAGAGAGAGAGAGGAGCAGCTTTACCTTGATGTCTTCGATTTCGTTGGGGGAGACAGGAGGGCTGTCGGTTAAGGAACCATTGAGAGGACCACTGCTGTGAGAGAGCCTGCCAGAAGTGCGTGGAGATACCTCCTGCTGCATTTACGCACAAAATATAAAAGATAGGCTTCTGTTATATATTTTACTATCCAAGTGCAGAATTGCTATGACAGTAACGATCAAAGAGGAGCGGAGGGATCTTTAAATTATTTGTGCCTTGGGTGAGCACGAGAGTGGCGGAGAAATGATTGTGGGGGCTAGTGGGGGGTTACTGGGTTTTTACAAACAAAATGAAAGACAGAGAAAACAGAAAACCAGAAAGAGGAAAGCTGAAAATTAAGGACGGATAAAATCAAAGTTCGGTTATGAAGCAACCCAAAAAAAAATACCAAACCAATTATTACAACTAGGAGAACAAGTTTGCAAGATTACCCAAGCATTCCCCAAAAGAGAGAATGTAAAGACAAAACAAACTGAAACTAGTGAGTGTCTCCTACTATTGCTTCGAGTTTCAGTCGCAAACAGAGACAAAGAGGTTGCAAATCAGAACAAGATTTAACAAAAACATGACTGAAACAAAACAAAACAGAACAGAACTAAGTCTACGTTCCAGAACAATACAATGAAGAATAGATAACAGGACAAAAGCCACTGAATTGTGGACAAATGAGAGATGACAAAAACATCAACAATTAGTTCTCACAAGAATTGTCTCTGTCAATCTATCTAACCATATCTATGTATCCTGCTCAGGTTGCCGAACAAAGAAAAAATAGTTAAAACTCACCGACTGTGACATGATCCTCTCCATGACCATCTGGGAGGTCTCAGTGGAAGCAAAGGAAAATGGGTTTCCAGAAACAGTGGCATTATTATTACACTCCTCTAACTCTCCGGCGATATCCTCCTGTATGGCAGCAGCGCTGCAGCCGCTCGTGTTCTTGGAAAGAAACATGTGCGATGGCGGTGGTGGCGGAGGCGCCAGGGCCTTGGAGACCTCCAAGGCGGAGACGCTCCACGAGCGGGAGAGGAACTCCATGGGCTCCCTCGGGGTCTCGGGTGGCCGGAAATGGTCCGGGTCGGGTCGCCATGGCCCCGCTATAGTCCTTTCCATTGAAGAGCGAGAGACGGCGAGGGATGGGCTCTTCTTTTTTGACTTTTCTTGTTTTCTTTTTTGGCTGTTAAATGGAGGAGTCTGGTCCAGGCTTGGGTTGGTTTTTATGGGAGAAGAAGAGATCGAGAAGGTGATGAAAGACAAAGCGGCAATCGCATTTTACTACATGTCAGGCCACCTTTTAAATCTTTTATTAACCGGGGGGGCCCCCTTTATTAAGGATTATAAGCGCTTTGGTTGGAACTTGTAGATGGAAAATTGCCATAATATAATGGAACAAAGAAAAAGGATTGTCACTGCCCACCTATTAAACATAAGGTTTTGAAAAAAAGGAAGAAAAAAAAAAAACAAGTTTATCCCATCACTTTCACTTCATTGCAATTACTGAGTAACTCGACTTCAGGAGAAAATTTATAATAAATGTATTGCGCGACCAAAAATAAAATAGGTATGAATTCAATTACAAATAAAAAGAAAAAAAGTATTGCTAAATTTTATCATATCTTGCGTGTTTATTGTATGTCTCGGTAAGTGTTATTAATTAGTATTTATCTTCAAAAAAAAAAAAATCATACCATATTTCAAAATTTTGAGGAAATTACAAATTTGCTGCCTATCATATTCAAATTATCACAATTTTGAGGACCCAAGTGTAAATTGTATAACTTTTACCTTCTGAAATGTTCTGTAAATGGAATCATTCTGATTACCTTGATCGTAATTTAATTGTGCAAATCTGCAATCTTCAGGGCCATGTTTTCTTTTTCGATTTTGAATTTGTTCCTACAAATATAATTTCAATAGAATTGTGGCGGACGACGAGACTAAGTAATAGGGGTAAAATTGGAAAAGCAGGAGAAACGCCTTAAAATAAAATGAAAATTTGTTATTGTACACGGGTGAGCATGGTGGTCCACTACACCCGCACCTACGGGAGCGCTGCTGACGGAGATCAGGAGATGCGAAGTCGAGCTACGTTCTGGCATTTGAATCGTACGGAAGGATTTGCTCCCAGCTCCCCTTCTACCCTGCCACACGTTTGACCTTTTCTTCGTTTACTCTTTCTTTTTTTTTTAAAAAAAAATTGTGTTTTACAAAAAAGTCGAAATCCAAAAAAAAAAAAAAAAGAATTACTGGGACCCAAATGCAAAATTAAAAAATTTTCATCTAGACTGTCCCCATCAATTATATTAGAAATATGAGACTTTCTTGGATTATTATGTGTGTATGGTCCTGTATGATAGGAATGGCATCAATCCAAAATTAATCTTTTATTGTTGATTGCCCTTTTTATTTCATTGTTACAATTACACTTATTATCTGTTAATTGATTTGAGAATTTACCCGATTCGGTCCGACCCATCATCCAAATAAGATGTTATCTACCAGCACGCACGCGCACACACACACACATATAGCCTTCTTTTATGCCTGCCTAATCATTGAAGCAAGTTTAGATTTAGGTTTCCGTTTATCTGATTTTAAGGGACAGATGCAATACGCGACTCCAGAAAATTATGGAAGGAAAAACAAAAATTTTAACAATTGTGCAATGAAACGAAAGAGGACCACGTATTTGACTATTGAGCATGACCTATATCGATGGATAGCTAGGTACATGCCCCTCTTCTATCCGTAGATCAGTGAGACATTGCTGAATTTTCCTTATTGGACCAAAACCTTTTGGATGGCCGATGGAGTACTGTTAAGACGAGCATGTCGACATTTAATGGCAGAATTTTTTAGGGCCATACAAGAAAGATACGCAATGCCAAACATGTCGATAGGTACAAGTCAAGCAAATAATAAATAACGTGTTAGTGACACCATATTCTATGGCGGAACTCCTTGTACATTCTAAATGCTCAAATTATAATAAAATAACGACTTGAGATGAGTATAAATAATATTATATATACTTATATATTTATATAGTAATTGTGTATTATATTTCGAGTGAAGATTTCCTAGTTATAGATAATGATATTTACCAAGACACAGGCCTTTGTGCCTGTATTCCTAGAAGACTCGAGAGTCCGTGAGGTGTATCTATGTCCAAGGGAGAGACTCGTGTGAATCCTAATTAACCCTATGGAGCAAGTAAATAAAATTTCGATAGATCATTTTGTAAGTTCTATGAAATTTTAATTGTATCAGTTGTTTAAACATAGATAATATAATTTTAAAATGGATCCATTATTACATTGTTAAATTAGGTTCACTTCAAAATTTCCATTCGAAGTACAATGCAATCTTTGCGAAATTAGTCCCCCCGTCATCGGCCTCTTGTTCTGATTTTATTAATCTATGCCTTTTTTCTTTCTTTCTTTCTTTTCTTTCTTTTTTTTTTTTCCCATCGTGTGACTTCATTCACGAGTTGTTCAATTCCTATAGCCTGAATTACGAGAAAATATTGGTTTAATTGCCGACACTTTTTATTTTTTTCCCTGTCGTTCAGTGTTAGCATTTAATCTCTTACTGTTGGGAATTTGAAAATAAGAGGCTTACAATTTTATCACCAAATTATGAGACTAATAGTGATTAGGTCACTTTGTTTCAAACACGATACACATTAATAAAAATGAGCAAATTGCTTATACGAAAAATTAAAACAGGCTAATTGAGCATTGCACCGTAACCAAATAATCACCGACAGGGAAAATGGTGGTACTTGGACCATGAACGGGGAGGGACTTAAATTGTAACTTACACCTTATGGCAGATGGAATATTAAATGAAAATGGGGTCGGGCCATTTCTGGGAAAGGACGTGAGAAACTTGCGAATGAGGTAAAACCCAATGAGCTGCCAATGAATTATGACCATCAGATCATTGGGAGGGAAGAGGCACCTAAATATCGCACGCATAATGTTTCAACCTTATGCTTGTTGTTCTGTGCAATAGGCAATTGATTGGAGTTCAGAGAAATATATCGGAACCCTGGAGAAATACGAGGAAAGGAACAAACAAACGGAGGAAGAGACAGGGAACTGTGAGATTGTTCGGCATTGTTCGTGGATAGAACAGCAGACCAATTTTATTTTTGTGACAATCAAACGAGAAGTGGACCCGAGACTTGTCAATCACGAACTTTATCAAAGACTCAACCGATCGATCCTGCCCAATCGTGCTGGTCATTGCTAGGGTATGCTAACTGTGGTGAGAAATAAGACATTCTCTTCCTCTTTTTCTTCTTCTTCAATATGGTGGGTATGATATCAACAATTGTTAGTGAGATAGTATGATCCCAGTAACGAGCAAAGAGATTGAAGAAAAAACGATTAGGAAACAACATTAATTCGAGTGTTAAGTAACCTTAATAGTAATTTTAAATTACTATTTTTATCATATATTTTGAAATTATTTTTGTTGAGATAATGTAAGATTTTCATAATCTAAACAGTATCATGTTTCAATATTTAAACTATATAAATATAAGATTACAAAATAAATTTGAGAGGTTCTGCTCTACTTCAAACATTTTTACTAATTAAAAATCGGTTTTATACCAAAATTTTTTCTCTCCTAAATATAAAACTAATTCATTATATTTTGCCACTCTTTTTAATAAGTCATATATGTTTTTTTTAATTAACAAGTTAATTAAATTGTAAATTATATAATAAAATAAAATTTTTTTATTAAATTCCATTATTTTCTCTTAAAATTAAAGAATAAAATCTCAAAAAATAAAAATTTAAATTCTTAATTAATTAGGTTAATACGAGAAAAGATCACAATATTTCCAAGAGTCTATACTCCACTAATGGAATAATAAAGCAATCTTTTCCGGAGGCAAATTCTTCAAACCCGTTCCAATTCCTTCCTCTCGTCGCCGCGAGGGACTCGATCCATTTGACTATAATTAAATCTCTGTGTTGGACCACCTACAGATTCTACGTTTAATTGCCACGCAGGACCATTATCCTGGAAGAATGGAGCTAACAGCTGCCAGGTGGGAACCCCCAAATGCTTGTGTACCCTCCGCGCCATAGCCTCCGCCTCAGGCCTTGGCTTTCGCTGGACGGTACACAGTGTGACAGGAGTTCAAACTGAGAGAGAGAGAGAGTGAGAGAGGCCTGACTCATACATATAATTACAACCATAACAGCCACTTTTAATTTTTGCAGCGATTCTCTGCAATGTTAGTTTCCATGGCCGGGGCCAGAGAGCCTGTTACATGTTACTGCAGTGGTTGCTAGAACGCGAGTGGGTGGCATGCTTGATTGCGTCATCTTCTGCCTTCTCTTTTGGCGTTTCCTCTCACAGTCTCCATTTATGTGAGAGAACAATGGTTGAAAAAAATAATAATAATACAAAAAGAACATACATCACAGGCTTTAAAATGTTTTTGATATTTTGTTGCTTACCCACGAGTTAAATTAAGGCTGAGGCAGGAGGAATGGCAGGAGGGCCATACGCATGCAATGATAAGAGAATTTTTTCTTTTATTTTTTGTGGAGACCAAACAAAGCTCATTGACATGCCGGTGGTAGACTCCCAACTATAGTAGAGTTAAATTGGGGTGTCAAACTTGGGCCTGGGTTTAAGAACGATCACCATATTTCAAAGATGCAAGGTTCCTTTGTTATAGTTTAAAAGCTTATGTAATTTATTATTATTATTTCCCATTTATTGTCCTTTTGGAATGTTGCACAACTTTAGTAGCCTGCTAATATGTGCAGACAAGTCACCAAGGTGCCGTACTATGGTCAAATTAGTGGGGCTACACGTTGAATGTTTGAATCCATTGAGAATGTCTGGACACCCGTTGTCAAAATATTCCAGTTCTTGGATTGATTACCGCACAAATTAACACACAAGACAACATTTTTAGGACACTTTGTTTAGACCCTTACGACGAGTTTATTGCGGTTTGGGTCAAACAACAATCATTTCTGGCACGGGGAAAGACAAACAAAGTGAAAATATCCGAGTCGTATGATCTTATCGATAAAATGGTATATGCTCTTTAAGGGGTGCTTTATACTCGATGATACTAGGCAGACATTTGCAAGTGGCTTGAATTCAAGCACCTCAGATTCACCTTTCCCTTTCGCAGGTTAACGTGGGTTGCTGTAAAATGTTTTTACATGGACTTGGTTCACGACATCGAACAACCGTTGTCTTTCCCACGCTGAGTCCATCTAAGAATTGTTTAGATTCATCAGTGGGGCCCTGAAATTCATATACACGGGTACTCATAAACAGAAAGCAACTGTAATGCTTTGTTTTTTTTATTTTTTTATTTTTTCTTTATATTAAATAATATATCAATCAAGAGTTATGTAATGAAATTAATTTCTTTGGTTTCGTAAATTTTATATTTTTATTAGTATTAAAATTTAAAAACAAAAAAATAAATTTATAATCATTAAAATATTTTTTAAAATATAATATTTTACATAATTACAAATTATATTTTTATGTGATTTCAGTTATTTTATATTATAGAGGGATTGATGATTTATTAGTTGATAAAATTTTATAGGGGCGCATCGGCATCAGAAGAGATCTCCAAAATGGTTTATTGAGATAGGATTACACTACACAAGGGTGACACAATGTTGAAAGAGAAAGAAAAGGACCCCGGTTAGTAAGGCTGCTGTCAACATTCAATCTTGAGCCCGTCACATGGCTGGTTTCTTAGTTGGGGTGTTGACAAATTGGGACTCACAATTTTATCAAGGTCTCTTCGTTAGGCCAGGTGCTTCCTCGTTCCAAAAAAAAAAAAAAAAAAAGAGCTGAAATCTCCTCCAATAAGGAGTCACATATGTTTTGGTTTCGTTATTATTTCTTCAATTTTCTTGAGAAAAGGGCATGTGAAAATTGATAGCACACCAAAAAACATGCAATCTCAATTATCTCATCTATCGATTTCTTGGTTGGTCCCTGCCCCATGGACGTGTTCTTAGCAGGTCACTCTAGATTTAATGAGCGGTGGCCCTGAGGTGCCGACTTTCGTCCAGAAATCCTGTTAGACATCAATCACGGTAGTCCCAATCCACAAGCATACATGGGTTGTGAAAGGTAAAAACCAGCATCGAGGGGAAGTATTAGAATCCATTATCATTGCAATCTAGGAAACAATCGTGCCGAATTTGAATATAAGAAAGTCTTGAACATTACGAGGAATCGGAGAGGTACTGTCCAACTGGTAAGAAACTCAGCCGAAGCAACCAAAAGCTCATCGTACACCCTGGAGATAAATACGCGCGTAGACAAATAGCACACGGTTTAGTTGTCAATTTGGGCCTCTTCGCGCATGGCATGTGCCCAAAGCGATGGAGAAAGCGTAATGCTTGTTGAGGTGTACAACCATTGAACACTAGGAAGAATGAATCGAATATCCGTTAAAAAAAATCAAAAAATTGTTCTAATAAATGGAAAAAAAAAGGTTTTTAATTAATCTCTTTTGGTATTAGAACATGGATGTTAATATTATAGGTGCTGAATTTCATCTAATAAATTTTAGCCGATATTGTAGAACTTGAAATTTCACTCCATAAATACGAGTTATCTAACGAGCACTATTTAACATATATTTATCTAAGCTTCAATATACAAATAAATAAAATTAACAGAGGTCATTTTATTTAATTAAACTAAAAATAAAATTCTATTTCTAGGCAAAGAATTGTTTTTTAAAAATTATAATTTTAAAGTTAGTATAAAAATTCCTTCTACTACTATTGGGATTTGATTGCCGCAATTCTAGCTATTGGAATTTCCTCCAATAAATAGTAGTTATCTAAGGAACGTTGGCATACAAAATATAATTTTAAAAAATTATTGTAGTCAATAAGTATTAATAAATAAAGTAATTCTAATTACGAAGAGATCAAAATTTTTAATATACCATTTTTTTAATAATTGTAATTAAAATTTTTATTTATATTTTAAATTTATTAATATTAAAAATATTTATTTGTACTTAATAAATTTTAATTAATAAATTATAAATATAAAAAATTAATATATTTATAATAATTTATTATATATTTATATATTATATATACGCACACACGGAGACGAGGATTCTGAAAGATATTAAAGTAGACGGTGCTCCGGTTGGTAGGACAGAGATATCTCATTATCATCATTAAACTTGATACTACGTGTCCCCCTATGGTAACCTTGGGTGCCCCCCTCCATTTATGGCTCCAAATAAACAATTTTTGGTTCATACAAATGATCTCGATGGTACAAAAGCCTGAAGCTTTTTTCTTTTTTTTTTCTTTTTTGGAAGAAACACTACACTAGTCTATAAGCCAAATTGCAGAGTCTGAGATTTGATTCTTTGTGTTAACTCACAAGAAGATGATTTCTGATAATTTATTTCACTTGTCATCGATGAGCTTATTAAGAGGATTCGTAACCTATAATCTTTGAACAGAAATTTTGGTTAAAAAAGAAAAAAAGAGGATTAGCTATTAGAAGTTAGAACCCACCACCAACTGGCAAGTTGCTCTTGGGAGAGTGGCAGCCACTGAATTTGCTTTCGCAGAGTACCTCGTTGGTGTGGATGAGATGGGGAGTCCCTACTATTCAAGAAAATCAATATCCAACTATGGAAAATCTCCCACTTCACCCAAAGATACTCGTCAAACTTATTATTTTCAAATTGAGTGTTAGTGGAATCTTTGATTTCCAGCATCAACGCCACCACCAACACCAACACCAACACCACCATATTGACGGTAGGCAACCATCCTCAAAATCTGCATCACGGCAAGGCTTAAATATTACATGAATTGACATATACACATTATCTTCTGTTATCATGCATGTACAAAGATACGGATATAAATTTGGAAATACATACCATTGTATGTATAATATACATACAATTGTAAAATATACAATAGATATATATATATATATGTATATAATATAAATATTTTTAGACTAACAAGGACCTAAGTGCTCAATTTTTCTTTTTCCCAAAAAAAAAAGATAAGAAAAAAAGTACTCACATTGTTCTGATAAACAGGGAGACTCGTATATGTTGTTTCATTAGCCAATGTGAATTTACACCCACACCCCCGACACGAAGTCTTTGACAGTTGCCAGACGAGCTAGTTCGGCAAATTTGCCTAATATCTCTCTCGTCCAACCAAAAAAAAAAAATCATTCCATTTTATTCTCCTTTGTTACACCATTTTTTCTTGTTACTTTCCGCGTTCCCAAACAGCCTGTATGTACCCTGCAGGGTCCTTCAGAGTTATGGTGGGTAATCCCTAGCTAGGCCCATAAATGGAAAAAAAGTTGACCGGAGCTATCAGACCTATCTAACATTCTAGGTCGAGAATTTTTTTAACCAAAAAAATAAGTATTTCACAATATATCGATAATTATATTTATAATTTAAAACTTAAATTATTTATTCATATTATTATTTACTTTTATTATTAAAAATTTATCACTTAAAAATTATTAAATTAAAATAAATTTTTTATATTTAATTTTAATATTAATAAATTTATATTAATTGGGGGAAAACCCAAGTGAACAGTGCACTGATTAACCCCATATACGATATCAATTGATATAAAAAAAAATAATTACTAATTGATTAAGCTTAAATTCCTGCCCCCCGACTGTTTTATAAATAATACTCAAAGGTTGGGCGACACGTCCGGAGAGGGCACGAGTTACTACCCGACAGAGCGCCACATTTGTGCACCCGTTTGTTGATAGACATCATCAAGAATGCGATCTCCTCTAGCCGTCACACAGGAAGTGAGCTAAAAAAGGCATGGCCTTGTAGCTCCAAGTTCCAAAGATGAAAAAACCAATAAAAAAACAAAGGATCGTACTGCAATGGCTACCCTCTCTGGGACTGTTATAGGCACAGTATAGGGGGGCCATCGACAAAGCATCGAGGACGCATATCCGGAAACATGCCAAGAAAATGTTATAAAAAAACAAAAAAAAAAAGCAATTGGAACAGTGGTTAGAACTTAGAACGTCTATACGGAGTATATGAAGCTATCTGTAAGGTAAGCTTATTAGGTAATGAAATTTCAATATTTAATGTTTGATTGGGGAACGTTGCTAATCTATGTTTTTGTAATATGTCTGATCCATCATCCATGTATGATTTAATAAATGGAATTCGTTGTACGCTCTCAGAGATAGTTTTTTTTTTTTTTAATAGGAGAATGCAATTTCTTTTAATAGAGTTGTAATATATATATATATATATATATATATTTAAATTTAATGAATAAATAAACGGAGTTTATCCTATTATTTACTGTACCGTACAGTTAAAGTCCAGAACTCTTGCAAAAATATGCTGGTTCGCAAGATGCAGCAGCGCCCAAAGGTTCATCAATCATGCCGAAGAGAAACGTGCGTGGGGAACAGAGCAAATTAGGGAACCTTTTGAACCAATTGCAGGAAGATTGAAACAAGAAGCGAAAGCTTTTTTTTTTTTTTTTTTCTTCTAGGAAACGAAAATCGAGAAATGGAAAAGGGAAGATGCAAAATAAGCAAAAACCAGCAAACAATAATTCAGAGTCACACACTGCTGTTCAAAAATTAAAAAAAAATTCAGACTCACACCACAAAGCACCAAAGATTGGAAAAGAGAGAGATAGGGTACTAATAACACCGCCCGTGGGCTACTAGGAGACTTAAAAAAAAAACAAAAAAAAAAAAAAAAGGTTGACGTGGGTCTAACCCCTTTACTTGAAATGGATACATTATCAAGTGTCCAATCTTAGAGGGGCCTAATAAAAATAATGCCTAAAATGGTGGGCCTACGCCGACGATCAGAGGCGCCGTACCGAGTGATTGATGGCGTTGAAGGTAATGGTCATCAATAAACTGCGTTCTGGTTACAGGCCTAAAAGCATAAAGATGGGGCATTTTAGATCGTAGATTAGCTTTCATTCACAGGCATTGGCTTTCTAACGCGGAAGCTTTTTAGGGGGGGGGAGGGGTTTTGGTAAGAGATTGATTGGTGGACGTGCGCGGGTGACTTTAAGTTCAGAGAGTAATTACCAAATAGAACTGCAGACAAGGAGGAGGTTGTGTCAGCTATATGATATAGATCGCAAATCAATCCATCAATCAATTGAGTAAAGCGGGTCTCAAATTTTCCCGAGTAAAAGGTGAAGGGTTCAGGGTTACCGACCCCGCTATCAGTCCAACATATAAAAGTTTCTGCTACCTCGACCCTCGGGTTGGCACTTGAAGCTGTTAGAAAACCAATTATTAAGCAGTTGTTGGGCCAGCTTGCACACATATGAAGCCTAGTCTGCTAATGGACAATAGATATAATGGCATGGAAAATAACCCGAATAGGAGAGCTGATTGAATTTGTTCCTGATTGTAGAGTTGACTTCTTGGTAAACAATTATTCGGTTCTTCTCAAACACGTTCAGTAGCGTTAAATATATATTCACAATTTTTTTTTAATAGCACACAATTCTCTTTAACGAAGTTGTGATGCTTTTACATTTTATAGATTAAAAAAATAAATAAACAAAAACAAAATAAACCAGTACGTTTCCTGGTTCTATGCACGAGATGATTCGCTAGCTTGGTCTCAATTCACGTAATTAATTTTTCAGCTCTCTTGCGATCGTGTTTTGGTTTTGGTTGCTAAGTTTTTATCTTTTTCTAGATGTTGGGAACATGGTGCTGCCTGTGGAGACTGGTGACAATATAAGTCAGTGCCCTATGGCACGAGAAGGCACTTTTGTTGTCTTTGGACCCAAGTCTTTGGTCCTTCGGCTGCAATGCTTACTCATAGTTTAAGGACGTTGATAGCCAGGTAACTATTAGCTTTCCATGGACTTCAGTGGGCTGCAATTGAAAGGTATCCATCAGTTGTCGCGCAGAAAAAGCCCGGCACGCTCTCGCTATGAGCTTACTCCCCACATGACACAACGAAACAAGTGTATCACAAACTAAGAAATGAAGCCTAAGCTGCTTGACAAATAAATCCCAATAGTCACAGCTCATAATAAAGATACTAAATACGAGTGACAAAATTACAGTAAAGCACGATCTGTACAGAGATAATGAAGCAACTGCAGTAACAAAATCTCTCCTTTGTATTAAATCCTAGTGTGAGCCATGACCATGAATAATCCCCTGGAATGCACATTCAAACTTATTTGCCTAACTGGAAATGAAATCTAGCAACACAATAGCCAACTAAAGCTGCCATTAGACACAGAATTGATACCAATGCTCTGTTAAGGGTATGTATCAGAATCGACTGCAATGTAGCACTCCAAATCTCAAGTGCATACACGCTCGTTCTATGTCCACCATATCAGGCCCAGTGAGATCATCAGTACAATCAACCAAAGGATGTTCCCCATTTGAATTGAACTAGCTGCAGAAGAGAGAGTGGCAATAAAACATATCTTAAATATTTGCCATACACCTAGCACTATTACGTTGTACATTAAGCCAAAATTTGTGACTAAAAAAGTGGGTATCACTATTTCAACTGAAAAATTCAAAGCTTTATCTGCGCAGAAACTTCTTCAAATATTGAACCCAGAATCAGTAGAAAGATTGAATTTTAGTTGAGTGCTGACAATGTCAATGATAATGAGTAAAGATTAAAGCTATAGTGAGACAGCAGCATATATTCCATTTCCTTTTGCCTTGGCAACTGAAATGCTGGGAAGAATTGGAAGGTAAGGAGAATATAGGGGCTTGAATTTACACTCACCTTGATTGCTGCCATTTTCAGAAGATATAGGAGTCGATATATTTGTGATGCCAATACCAAGGTTCATACAATCCATCCCAATTGCACCTTTCAATCAAGGATCAAAATTAATGTGAAAAGCCCCAGAGAAAACACATCATTGAGTGAAGCACATATCTAACAATTTTCAGGATTCCAAGCACAACATCAGTTACAATATTTTCTTTAGTACCTGAAGATACCAGTGACTGACAAACTATAATGAATTAAGTAAAAGTCATGGAGGGACTCTTACATTCTCTATAACATGGCAAGGAAGTTACATTGAGAAGGTTGTAATAACCTTCTGCACATGAGCAATCATAAGTGAATGTAGATTTCTTGTTGCAAACGCCACCTCTGCAGTCCATCCAAAAGCACGCTACAAAAGTGTATAATGCAAATCTTAAGCATTGAACATGAACTTTCAAATGGACATATCTACTTTTTGTATTAGCAGGGCTTACGATCAGAAATGGTCTCATTAGCTCTGCCTGCTCTAACTGGAGAAGGTGTAGGTGTTGCCTGACAAGAGTAATCCAAGGTGCCTGAGAAAGCAGAGTTAAGCAGTAGGGTGGAAATAGTAAAGCTACTAAATAAATACTTAACTAAAGAAGAAAATTTTTCCGTGGCAGGTATCTGTGGGGCAAGGGTCAATGCAAAGCCCATGATTAGCATCCATTACCAACTAAAATATAACACCATTTATGTGCACTTGGCTATGGCATACATCCTTGTTGGGGGCCTGAATTAAGTTGGTTTATTTTGTTCTCATTTTACTTGGACTAGTTAGTTAATATTCTAATCAGAATAGGAACATTAAGTCTAAATACGAGTGAGTGATTCACTTAATGTGTGCCGCAAACACCGACCAAGAGCACGTGAGGGTGTGTCGAACCATCATTGCATGCCAAAAACACCAATCAAGCTACATGTGTAACAGTTTTGAGATCAAGGTTACATGCGTAATGGCGTCCATGAGTAAGATGTGTGTCTAGCAGTGTAGTGGAGCTATGTGCTTGTACAGCGAGGTTGCGTGACACCTGTGAGGCATGCATTGTAGCATACCGGTGAGTTGTGTGTTTACGGTCTAAATGGAAGTTTGGGTTGTATGTTGAGTTGATAAAATTAGTTTTATTTCTGGTTTTGGTTATGAGTTCCTACAATGCTTTAACTTCATTTCAGCACCAAATTCATTCTTGCTTTACTATTTCTGTCTTATAACGTTCCCTTTGAAAGAATACTTCCTTATGGGTCATGGCTCTTAGTTAAATGAAGAACCCTAATTTTAAGTACAATACGAACCAAATCAGTATCCTCTCACGTGTTTTATCATTCCGCCCTTACTCATAATCCATCAAATTTCTTGCCTAACATTTTCGAACTAAAAATTCATCAACCAAAATCTAGCTACGAAACAGTTTACCATCAACGACCACCGCAGGTGAATACATGAAAGATAGAAAGAAGCCACTAGAATAGAAAAAGTAAAACACTTGGTTGAATGAAAACAGAGTAAAGGGGCTAATTGGTGGGGGAGAGAGAGAGAGAGGGCTGACAGTTGGGTATGATGCAAGGAAGAAAGTTGAAATTAGTATCCATATGAGGGCTAATCTGCCTCCAGCCAGCTTTACATTCACACTCAAAGAAGAAAGCGCTACGATTGGATGGCTTGCAGGTTCCTTTTCCACATTCCACTTCTTTGCACACATCATCTATAATCAAGAAACCAAAATAACGCCAATATAATAATGCTCTTCACTATATCCAGCAAGAATCTTAAATTCTAACAAAGATCGAGACAACCCAGTTGACACAAAGTTTCTAACTTCGAAAATAAATCAGTTAAGCGAAAGTTTGTAAAATTAATTAGCGTACCGAAAATGGGGGAGAGAAGCGGAGACGACGAGGATAGCAAGTCACTTCTACCAATCATGGGCTGCACAAGCAGAATGATAGCAAGACAGGAAATGACACTAGTAGCATGCCCCATCTCCACTCTGCTCTCTGGAACGAGCATCCAACACCAACGGCGAGACAAACAGAGAGAAAAATAAAAAGAAGGGATGGAAATGAAAGCCGAGTTTATGGAGTAGTTTGAAAAAGGCCAGAGCTCTTTGGTAGGAAAAATGGAAGCTTCTTTTCTGCGTTGCAAGATGGCAGTTTAAATATGGTTAGCGCGGCTGACTCTGGAACCTAGAAATTTAAGATGACGGTGACGCAAACAGATATCCGTTCATGTGGGTCGCTGGAGAGTTTGGTTTCGATACTGTGCCAAGCTTCTCACTATAAAATCGTGATTAATTAATTTCCCAGTTTGGCAACTCATCAGAAATTAGCTCAACTTCTACACGACTGATCGATGATGAAGAAACTTGGCAGAATTTCTCACTACTTACAAGTGATGGGTCCTCAAGAGTTTCAGTCCCTCTTCACATACCTGTATTCTCCATCAGAATATTAATTGCATGTTTAGATTTTAGCGAATGAAAGTCAGATTTCTACGCGGAATAATAAATTAATTTGAAACGACACTTCGTTTGCATTCAATGCGCACATAACTGTTACCTCAAAATGTCACGATGATACCGTTAAAATTTATTAGTTTGATTTGGGCAAAGGGCAAGAAGCTGGAGATGTCATTCGGCCAGGGAATCATTCGAGAGACTCTCTAATCACGTGCCAAAGCATATTATTGGCCAAGCTCAGGAGCTCCTCATTTATGGCTTTCAACCCCTCCACTTATTAGGATTTGAGTTTGGTTTAATTTTCAGTTTGTCAAGCATGGGTTCCTATTTTCCACTTCTCCTCAGCACAAATCTCACGTCCGAGTAAGTGCGTCTCATAAATGACACTGGTACTGGATGGTTCATTTTCCAACTGGGCTTGAGTTTGTGGTCATGTCCCGTTCTGGTAGAATTAAAAGTACCAGAACTCTATCGTCAACAACCTAATTAATTCTTAGAGTTTATTTCTTATAGTGAGTCCCACCACACCACAAACAACTTCGTTGACATAGATCATCACAAAAACAATTGATATAATATTCAAAATAATTTATATAATATAATATAATATATATATATATATATATATATATATTAGTTATTTGTGTCCATCAAAATTGGTTCTATGTTGCAACTGTCTGAAAATAGAATACTCTTCAGTAATTAATTAATTATGTTCCTTAAAAAGGCCACAAGGGGCATCGAACGTTGTGTCTGAAACAGTCTGACCAATTGCTGCCTGCCCCGTCAAACGTGAAGCTGAAGTCCAGCTCTCTCTACATGGGTCGTGTGTCTGCGCCAGATCGAGAACATGCCCTCTTCTGTCAATGCGATCTCGAGGATTTGCATGTGCAGTGGCATGTTGCTTCACATGTACTTTCGAACTTTTCCACTTCCACAAGAAAGCTGTCTTTTCAATGGGGTTCCTTCGAAAGTTTGGGGACTTCGTTGCACCTTGTTGACTTGGTGTCAGTTGGGATGTTAAAGCTTTTTGGTATTAATTTTTATGAGGACCTCGTCGTCACGCTGTATTAATAAATATTATAAATATAAAATAATATAAAATATTATACAAATATTTATTTTATTTTTATATAACTCTATTATTTGATACTAAATATTATCTTATACAATATAAATTATACTTTATCAATTGCGTCTACCTGTTTACTTAGTATTAAAAAAAAAATTAGAATCAAATTGCGGGTAGAATCAAAGGATTTATGAGGAAAAAGAACAAAAACCATCGTCTGACCCATTATATGGCCTCCCGTAAACTAGAAAGAGAAGGAATTGGTGCCAATTCAACTACTCAAGATAAATTTTCAGGTATAATTGATACTGCAATATAGTGATGAAGATGCAGCAAATAAAAATTTTCATTTAACCGAAAACTGACATGGTAAAAATTTTATAACATTAAACGTAAAATTGTCAAACGGAGTGGTAGACCGAACTCAATTATCATTGTCTCTCAACATCTCTCAAAAAAATATTTTAGTTGTTAAAAATTTAAATTTATATTCTTAAATTTTAATTTTAATAAAAAATATAAATTTTTTTTTAAAAATAAAAAGAGATATTTTATTGTATAATTCATTAAAAAAAAGAAAATCTCAATTTAATTAACTTGGTCAACTTTCCAAATCTCTCCGACATATTCTTCTCTCTTCTGGTTTAGTTGAACTCAGGGATATTTTTTCTTGATCTGAAGTCTTTGTGTGACTTCCTTTTGGCAAACTGTTGTTTGGTCAGGCGGCTATTCAAATGGTAACTATGGACTCCGCCCAAGGCAGAATGTTAGACTGACGCCCCACTAATCAGCCCCCAGTCTCACCCTCCTATCGTATTGTGAATTCTACATTTCATACACAATTAGATGGGTAGTTGAAGTCAAACTAGGCAAAATGAGTGGTTGAGCTTGATAGTTCATTCAATTAACCTCTTTCTTACCACACCGCTATTACATTAGAGCTGAAAGATACTAGAACTGAAATTTCATTTTCTTCGTGCTCGATTGTTTTATTCTGTTCCTTATCAATGAAGACTCTTATTGGTACCATTTCGGCTTCAACCAATCATTGCAGTAGCACGTATAAATTAAAAGAACGCTAGAGATCAAGACATTCATATTCCAACTTCCAGGGATTCGGAAAGATAGTTCTTGTCTGCAAGGAAGATTGAACTGGGAGCCGGCAATGAGGGCAATGCGGACGGGCTGCAAGCCAAGGCAGAAGGCAGTTCGTGTGATATTTGTGGGTGCTGATGGGAGAAGGAGTAGCGGAGGAGAATAAATAGTTCTAAGAGACTTTTCTCATTTAACGATAATGTAATAATAAATATAACGATTAAAATAATTACACAAAAAATATATTGATTTTTATACAATTCTTTTAAATAAAAGAATTACGAAATATTTTAATTTAAAATTTAATTTTATTATAATTATTAAATAAATATAATAAAAATATATAATTTTAATTATATCAAATAAATTCAATCTAAATTTAACCAAAAAAAAAACAAAAAAGCTAATGAATTAATTCCATTCTATCAATTCCAATTCAAGAACCAGACCTTATTACAATCAACGAAGACTAGCAAAACTGGTTCGGTGGGAATTCAAGAACCTGACACATGACACAAAATAGCTCCTAGGTTTCTGATCCAACCGATTGGGAGCCCGGAGAGTTGAATCATCCATGCTCACTGCAATATATTGTTGGATGGCAAAGCGCAACTTTGACGAACTTGTTCACCGTGGTTGGAATGGTCCTCATCCTCTTCCTGCGTGGCAGTCCAGCCCCAGGCAACATGCCAGCCATCTATGACACAACATGCCAGCCATCTATGACATCCTTACTGTTTTGTTCGTTAAGTTTTGCTCATTTGTCAAGAAATTTTCAAATTCAGCAAACGAATATTTTGCACATACTGGAACAAAATGCATATCAATATCTATACCCAACGGAATAAAATGACGCAATCAAGAATGTTTAGTCTTTCCATGATCAGAAAAAGGAATCAAGCCCCATGTTCTGGCATGCTTAGTATGCCAATAAGATCGTACTCCATCAAATCCTACTCCAAGACGTAATATAAATTTTTGTTTCGATGATTAATTATGATGTGATATTGAACTCCGAAAGGCTACAAGATGTGAAAATTCGGCCGCTTCAATGATATCATTGTACCAACTACCCATTTTGGGACATTCTTTACGGTTTGGGTGTTTATCATTGGAATGTTATCTAATCTTTATGGAGACAGCAGACATGGTCGGTGTAAACTACTCTAGATAGTTTTGCTTGCTTGTTTCGTTTTTATTTAAATCCCAGTGTACTATAAAAAATGGCATCGTTGTACAAACACAAAACTGTTGGGCATGAGAATCTACGTACAATTCATCTGCTTGCAATTAACTTGTACCGTTAATTTGAAAGCAACGCCCTCTTAAATTACATTGAATTATCATATATTAAAGCAATGTTCTAATAATAAGAATTTAACTTGGTAATAATAATACAATAAAAAAACATATGAAATCTACAATTCATCAAATAACTCACATATGTATATATAATTTAATATATTTTTTTAATTAGATCATATTAACATATGACAATCATATTATTTCATTATATTGTATTGATGTCAAAAATTTTTTAATCGTTTATCTGTTTTTTCCTTGTTCATCCTTGAAGGCCACCAAAATCTATGCCCTTTTGTTTTTTTTTTTTTTGACACATTCAAATTAGAGGCCACACATTTTAGGAGAATTTAAGGGATGCGTGATCGTTGGCAACCGAATTGCCTGGTTGCTCTGCCAAGAAGCCCGACAGTTCGTTGATTATGGTAGAGCCGGAATTTAGTGATTTATCCGAAATTCCATTGCACGCGGCCCATTAGGAATGAATATTGAAGCTTTTAATTTGGGCCCATTAGACAGGACCACAAGCCCTTAGTGCTTACAGAATTATCCAATGACCAATGCTTCATGATGTTATTAATTCCTGCGTGCACGTAAGTCCACCTTAACAATTTGTTTGTCAAGAAAACATGCTGTTCTAAAACTCAAGCTATTGGATGTGAGCTTAAATAACAAATCACGTATTAAATTCTAATATTCTCCTTAAACATTTGGAATTTGAATTGAGTTGTCTCCATGAGGGATCTAGCCCCAACAATTTTCGGGGCCAGCGGCCTAAACTCGTTTTTTTCACTTCATTACTTTCCTGTTAGCATTTTTTTTTTCTCCCTCGTTCCTTATGCAGAAATTGATATTTATGGTTTGAACGAAATAGTTCTCGCGATGGAAGAACTTTTAAGTCTTACCAATTTGACCAGCTGACTCGCTCGCCAACTCCGGGAACTCGCTTAATAATTCCAGAAAGAAAACGATTAGTCTTAAATGGGAAAGTAATAGTTAGGTAGTTTATGTGCGTCGTATTAAATTTATATATCCAATACGACCATGATTCTTAGATAAATTATTTCTTCATCATGGGAAAATTCAAACTGGATTAGTTTTCTACGTTTTAACACTTAAAATTTTAATCAATGTAATTTGTCAGCTAAATTAATTCTTTTTATTTTTTAATGAAGAAGTTTGTTGGACGGGGGACTAACAGGTTGAGGTGGCGGGATGGGGCTCTCGCATCGATCCCACCTCTTTTTAATTTTAATTTTTTTTAAAAAATACAATGTGAATATACTTAAGTAAGATATGCACATATATATATATATATATATATATATATATCTAATAAAAATATGCATACAACCAACAAAATTATGCTGTTTGTATATTGTTACTGCCGGTATACATATCATAAGTACTGTTTGCACATTTAACTTATATAACCATGTTTATACATCATATCTATATATATTTTTAAACAAAATGTGAGACCCGTGTGTTTTTTGTTTTTTTTATGAAAAGTTAAGTGAGATTCACCCACATGTCTCTGTCCCTTCCAATCCGAACCCTGTCTATAGGCCTGTTCCGTTCTTTGTTTTTAGTTCGATGTGCAATGTGCCGGCGCATGTATCCCCACTTCCGAAAGTGCTGCGCCTTCGATCCTTCAAAAGCCTCATAACACGGGGGCCCAAAAGGTGTTGTGATGAGCAAACGAATTGCAACAACCCCGACCCTAATTCCCAATTCCAAACGAGAAAGCGACCGAACATGTGAAAACTGGGCCACCGACTTAATGGCGTCCAGTTTTCTCTTAACAATTTTCCTGGAAACCTTAAAGGAGGGTAAACACATACAATCAAACAGAATAATAAAGGGTTTGCCTTCAATTTAGACATCTTGCGCATTGATGTAGCGGAATACTGTCTATGTCATGTGGTTAGCTCTGCAATTCCGCGTTGACAAGAGACTCTCTTCAATGACATACTTCGATTTGCCTGGATATTTAGTCTCGTAATTAGCTTAAAGAAATGTAATTAAGACATTTTTAATGTCAAAAATGTATATGAAATGTCTCTGCGAGAGGCACATGGACAGTTCCCACGACTTTGACATCTCCCTTGGCTCCTATCTTGAAAGATTTCGTAACTACTCACTCAATTAAATGTATTTTTAAAGAAATCTTCAGAAGATACTTGAGTAGGTAAGAATTGAGATTTTTATTCAGAAAATTTCAGTTTTAATTTTTTTTTTATAAAGTGTGTACTTTATAAAAATTAAAAAAAAATGTTTTTATTACTTAAATCACGTTTCAATAGACTCCTTTAATGATTAAAAAAAAAAAAAAAAACGCACTGCCAGGGCCATTGATTATGTTACTTTGTGGATGGCTGCCTTGATTAACGCTCGTACTTGCGATTTGCGATGGGGACGTCTCAAGCCTTGACTAGTGATTCTCTAAATGGTAAACTTAATTGACCTGGCATTCGTGAAAAAAAAAAGGTAAATAATTGGCCCAGTTAGTGGACTACCAAGCGTAATTGGGGATAAAATAACCCATAATGTTGCTGTACGTGGAAGGGTGGGATCTTTCCATCGGCCAAGCACCGAGTCAAAGGGGGAAGCATCTAAACAGACCCATGTGATTGCCAACTTACCCGTCCATTATTAAACAAGCATGACATAATGGTGGGCCAAATTATTCATCTCTGATGGCTAATATTGGCCGAAGACCATTAATTCAATCTTCATGTACTAACCACCTTCAGTTGAAAGGCTGGCGTCTCCTCACACACACACACACACACACCCACACACACACGCACGCACGCACGCACGCACGCACATATATTCATTTAAAGGTATGTAACACCCCTTTTCCTTCTTTCTTGCATGTTATCTCAACCGAGCAACAAGCAATAGAATTATGGAAAATTTACCCAATTTTCCTGTCGCAGAATGGAAGAGAGTCTCATCTGTTTAGTCGTGACGGCTACAACAATAGTTTCGCAGACCGTAGCATTTTCCAAGGCATACTCTATAGGAACTTCACAATAAAATTACAATAGTTAATCAATTATGCATGGAAAATAACAACTTCGTAATTTCCTTATGAAGCAACCGATGGCTAAGCTATAAATACCTTCCTCAGAGGGTACTTTTTAATCAGTCAAATGCTTAAAATTATGATACTGTTTCCTATATTAATTCCTTTCTTTTTAGGAGGAGATCTGTATCTAATGCAACACCTCACTCACCCAAGATAGGTAGTAATTTATCCATTAATTGGCCTGTCTTCGGAACAATGCTATCATACTCCATCATCATGTGACCCTGCCTCCAGCACTTTGGGATGGAGAAAGAGAAGTAAGACGGCTTCCTTCAAATGGGTTCTTGGATCAAGAAAGATTCCTAGTCTTTAGATAATAAGAAAAGAGTGTACATTTTGCGAGATTTTAAACGAGAGATGGGATGGTTCCCAACTACCTCCACGAGGAGATGCAAGTTCTAAAACCCATGAGCTCCTAGATAGGCCTCAAGTGGACAAAGTCCCTCCCAACCAGACATGAGTATTTTACACGGACGCTGCATGTTCGTGACCCATTTTCACATGGTTTCTGAACCTCTCCATCCCACATTAAACAACACAACCACCAATTGCCATACCACCCTTATGTCCTGATCTTTGATGGCTAGATAGATATTAGTACCTTTCGTACCATCAGGGGTAAAATGGGGTGGCTCATTATCGTTACATCCCATCAAAGCCAAGGAATATGTGCCAATTAAGCTTCCCAGTGGATGTCAAGTGGCTTAACTATCAAATTGCAGCTTCCCATCTTCTTCTTTGTGTTCGTGCTACAAGATACTGCCTGTTACATCAGTGAAGGAATAATGGTTTGGTAAGACTACGCTGTCAGCAATGAATGCAATTCAAGTTGTTTTCTCATGAGGTGGACCATAATAGTATAGAAGACTACATATGAGACATAGAAAGGGAGAGATCTGTATTTCTTTAGTTCCTTCCTTGTATGTTCTTTCTGCAATACACTGCCAGCATAGGAGGATTTGATTGAGATGGGAAAGGCAGGAAAGTGGCTTAAAAATTTCTTGACAGGAAAAAAGAGAAGGAGAAAGACAAGGAGAAGGAAAAATGTGTAAGTAGTCGGAATTCGGCAACTCTAGAAAATCCAATGACTGCAATTTCAATCCCACCAACTACTCCTAAAGAGAAAAGGAGATGGAGTTTTCACAGATCATCTGCTGCTGCTGCAGCATCTCCCAAGGAAAAGAATTCTGCAGCGGTGCTGCAAGCCACATCAGACTCAGAGAATGACCGGAAGAAGCACGCAATGGCTATGGCAGCTGCACAGGCTGCAGCTACTGTCATCAACGTAACTACTGCTTCTGCTGCTGCAAATGGTAGAAACAGTGCAATTGAGGAGGCTGCTGCTATCAAGATTCAATCTGTTTTTCGTTCTTATCTGGTATCCAAGGCTGGAAAATCCCCATCTTGAAAAATATATCTGCTTAAAATTGAGGGATTTAAGAGAGAGTCAAATTTAGGAAGAGGATAACTCGGATTTTTTTTTATTGGTGTTGTTCACAGGCAAGAAAGGCATTATGTGCGTTAAGAGGATTGGTGAAGTTACAGGCATTAGTAAGGGGTAATCTGGTGAGGAAACAGGCCGCTGCTACCCTCCGGTGCATGCAGGCATTGGTGACGGTACAGGTTAGAGCTCGGGCACAGAGGATCGGTATGGCTGAAGAATCGAAATCCATAACCCAGAGGCAATCAGTCCACAGGAAATCCACGCAGGAGCATAGGTTTAGGCACAGAAATTTTGTATGCGCTCTAACCTTACATTAATTCAGCACAAGTAATGAGAGAAAATTTAGAACAAAATTAAGGAAATATTATTACCACCAGGAAGAATGGCCCTGCTACCATTATCTAGATGCATGCAACTAAATGAAAATTCTGACTCTGCCAGGCTTTTTAACATCGTTTTTCATATGATGGAAATATTGGTTTTCTATATGTAGTAATAACGATCTGCTGCTAACTGGTTTTGGTTCATGTAGGAGACTGATATGGGTATGGAGGAGAACATCAGGATTGTGGAGATGGATCTCGGAGAACCAAAGGGGAGTATAAAGGGCAGAAATAGCTATACACACAATCCACAAACAGAGCGAGAAAAGCATAGATTATCCACACATTATGCATCGAATCGCGGGCACTCGAAGCAAGAGAATTGCCAGATCCCAGCAGCACCATCAGCTCTGATAGACATGAGCCCCAGAACCCGCAGTGGGCATTTTGAGGACTATTCTTTCAGTACTGCAAAAAGCAGTCCCCAGCACTACTCCGCAATCTCAAAACCTGATCCATCAAGAGTTCCATCTGCCTTTTCCAGGCCAGACTATGCAGAATCTGTTTCCTATGATTACCCATTGTATCCAAATTACATGGCAAACACAGAATCTTCCCGGGCCAAGGTCCGGTCCCAGAGTGCGCCAAAGCAAAGACCGGATTCCTTTGAGAGGCAACCAAGCCGAAGGAGGCCATCAATGGAAGGCAGAAATGTTCCGAGGGTGGTGCGGATGCAGCGGTCGTCTTCACATGTTGGGTCTACAGCTCAAAATTATCAATATTCCTGCTCACTTAAGCTAGATAGATCAGCAGTATCGCTTAAAGACAGCGAGTGTGGATCTACTAGCACAGTGCTCACTAACACCAATTACTGCAGATCTCTTGCTGGATTTGATGTGAGTATACTTCATAAAAACCAACTTTAAAATCTCAAATGAACAATTACCATTCCAAAAAAAAAAAAAAAACAAAAAAGAAAAACCAGTAAAAACTCTGGGGGATCTGGCTTATTAGTTCACGAATACTATGTGATGGGGTTGCTTCTTTTTTTTTTTTTTTTTAAATTTTTACACTGCAGGTTAATGGAAAAAGATGCTAAAAAATTTCATCTTCCAGCCATTGCAAAGACTGACAGAAGAAACTATGCAGAAAACAAAAGGCCATCCATCCAAGCTTGAGTAAGAATTCAACAAGAACATTGGATAGCCTGCCAGAGCATCATTTTAAACAACTTCTGATTCCACATTCGTTTACTCTTTTCTTTTGCCTACTTTTCTGTAGAAATCCGAATTCCCGGAAGTTCCTTGCAAATTTCATCACGACATCAATGCAAAACTTAAATTCTGTGTCAACCGCCGCTGCGGTGATTAATTCGAATTTTGATTTTAGAAAGTTTCAAGATTCGCTGATCTTGACACCGAAAACGGTTCGGTTTCCGGTGTCGAGGAATCAAGAATAGATGAGCTCGCCGGTCAGAGTTCGAACGTCGAATTGAGACAAGGCAATTGGCGAAGTAAAGAGTGAGAATGCAGTCGGGAAGTGAGAGCACGAACGTGAATCTGGTGGGGAAAGGCCAGATAGCCGGGCTGGCTTTCCTCCTGGGCAGGCTGTGGGCTAAGGCTTTGACTTCCGATTCGCTGAGTTGGTGGCCATTGGCCCACGCCGATGCTATAGAGGCTGCCGCCGGGCAGAGCCACCCCCTTGGTTCGCATGGTCAATTTTTTACACTCCACGTATACAAATTAACAAAATTCATCAGTTTTTCTTAAAGAACACGCTAGATTGATTATAATTTTTTTTTTTTTACAAAAATTAAACTATTATTTCTTAAAAATCAAATCAAATTTGTAAAAATATACAAAATTCAAATTATTTTGTCAATCGTTTCAATATTTAATGTTTTTTTTTAATCTATTAGGAGGTTGATTACACTATGAGTTATATAATAAGAATATTTCTTTTTATTCCTATTAACTCATAGTCCTTTCTTAAAATTAAAATTTAAAATTTTAATCGTTAAGATGTCCCTTAAGAAATAGTATTTAATTTAATCTTGCATCATATATTTCAACAAAGTCCAATCTACCACGTTGTCTACATTAACTAAGGCCGGTTTATCTGGTAGCTGCGGTCCAGAGTCCAGACTAATGAATTGGACTTGCGTGAACAGTTAATCGATTTGCATGACAGATGGATAGACGGGGGTCCACTAAGGCCATGTGTTAATTTAAAACTCCCGTTAATGTGTGAACGGGCCTAAATTAATAATTTTTGATCCAAATCCCGAGAATGAAGGCCAATTTGACCATCAGTATTATAATTGTGTCACAAGCTATCGATTTGTTTGTAAATTGTCCACCTAAACTCGGTTGAAAATTTTAATTGAGAAACCAACCCTCTGTGTTACCTGCATATACTCCCCCATCTGTGTAGGGAGGGGTCCAGTCCTGCCGAAAGCAGAGATTCCCATCTCGCGAGGAAGTTGAGAAAGTGGAAGTGCATTTCCCTTTTGTCTGCCGATTTTCCCAAGAACACTCGGATGGGAGCTTCTGGGGAGATGGTGACAAAGAGGCCGGTCCATTCCGAAGTTCCACTCACACTTCAATGATCGAAACACAGCCGCATTGAGTGGGGCGGTGGGGGGGGGGTGTCCAGCCTACATTTCCAAGGGCTGTGGCTTCAGCACATATCACTTGAGGTGGTCCAAAAAAAATTATCCTGTAAACCCAGTTTATGTCATGGATTCAATTAAGTGAAAATAAAATTGCATCTCTTCAAAATATTGTAATGGTTAAGAATTTAAATTTTCATTTTAAAGTTTATGTAAATTAAGAGAAAAAATTACGCCTATCATATAATTTACTGTTTAATGAGCTTTCTAATAGGTAAACATAAAAAGAAAAGTAAAATTGTATAGTTATAATATTTAATTGAAAAATAAAATATGAGACAGAAACAAATGTGCAAAATTTCACGACCAAACACTGAAGAATGTTGCATAACTAATTTAAGCTGAAGCTTGCGGGTTCATCTCGATAGAAGCTGAAACGAGTGCCCACGGCAGAGACACCGAAGGCCCTGCCAGTCTTTGACTGTTGTCCCGGCGGTTGGTTTCCACCGGGGGATTTTGTTTTTTTTTTCACATTCTATGAATTTTCCTTTTAGATTCCAGACTGTATTCCAATAATGAAATGCTTTACAAGTTCCAAGCATTTGAGCATAATGACCACTTCCAAGCAGCAACGAGCTTGCTCTTATATTTTGGATCTAATTTGATGGCACCAACTCTAAGATAACTGCATCATTGGGTGCGAAGGGATCGCCGTGTGCACGCATTGGATAAAAGCATGAAAAACTATGCAGGGATCAAGCCCTTTGCTCGTCATTCGGGGAAAAGAATAGATAGAGAAAATGTCTTCGAAACACTGTATTTGAAGCACCATAATCAATCTGCAAGCAATTACGTCACTATGGTGCTACACCAAAGAAAACAACACAGGAACAGGCAAAGAATACAAAAAAAAAAAAGAAAAAAAAAAAGGAAACGGGCACAAAGGCCACTCGTTAATGTAGACCTGTACTTAAACCTGAGCCCTGTCCAAGAGACGTGCATTACAACCATTGCCTCGCGTAGGAAATATACCACTCAATGTAAGGGGCCTAACCCTCAAAACAGCCCTCGCATCGACAGACAGTTCTCAAATCAAATGCATAAACGGTATGACTTACAAAGAACAGCTTCTTCCTTGTGCTTAACCTGGAACTTCAATGGCATGTCAAGGCAGCACACGGTGGTCAGTGATGCTCACTGTTCTCTTTCTCATTCACAATCCTCCCATTAGCGTGTATGTTCCATTGGCTGATGGCAGACACCTGGGTAAGCTAAGCAAAGCCACTAAGAAGTTGCCAGCTTCTCTTTGAAGAGGCGAGGAAGCACTTCGTGCGCACTAATATCTAGTGTCTCTGGATCCCTGACAAATTAAATGAAAATTAGGCATGTCAAACATACACATTCATTCCCCTTGTGCACTGGATGATCACCCTAAATACAAAGTTTTGATTGCCATATTAACAATCTTAGGGAAAACAAATGAATAGAACAAGCAGACAAAAATGTAAAAGCTGCTCCCCATACCACATATAGTTAATGAGCTTGAAGCAAACATATATCTCTATTAGAGCAGCACATGCACATGCTATTGTGCTGTGTCTCCCCATACAACCTACTTTCCCAGCCTACCTTCTGCCTACTAAGAGAAGGGCCCACATCTATAAAGCTCCTACAGGGATGAAACCCTATAAAATATCATCACCTAGCCACAGATACAGCACAAGACGTGGCGAGGGCCACATGAGCTTGTCAATTGCACTCTTCTTTGTTTTTTTTTTTTTTTTTTTGTAATTTGAAACATGAAGGAATCTCAAACACAATATTTAATGAGACAAAATACAACCACAAAAAACTTGATCTCAAATTAAATTAGGGAAATGGGACAAAAAATATTCAAATTTTTTTGGAGCATTAGGAGGCCCATTGGGTGAGAGCTACACAATAGGGAGTAGCTCCCTCATTTCCCATAAATTCTACACCTTCCTTCCTAGGGATTCAAGCCTGGAACCTCCAAGATGAATGTTTACACTCTCAACCAATGGAGTGTCCTCCCTTGAGGGACACAAAATCTAATGGGCATGACATAAGGATTGGAGTTAGATCTCAGTTGTAATTGTTGAAACTTGATTAAAGCTATTTATAGTACTTGAACCTGAATCTTATTATATTTCCTAATTTTGAGACAGTTGAGACCATATGCACATATGTCATGACGGAAAATAACTAAGATAAATACCTGCACAGAGTTTGCCCCTTTTCATTGGTAGTAGGAATGAACCATAGTTTTCGCAGAGAGGATGATTCAAACTGAATAAAAAAACCATTGTGCTGTCCATGCCTCCATTTCCTTGAACCTTGACCTTTCCACACCTGCCAAAAAGGTATGCAGCCTATAAGAGCTTGTTGATTAAACTTTGCAAACTGCAAGCAAACCCCCTCCTTAAGGACAAGAAAAGAAAAACTATAACACAAAAGAAGAAAGAGGAAGCAGGCAAACCCATCAATCCCCAGCAAGTTCATACTTTTTTTATTCTCTTGACAGGTAAAACTCATTAGTTCAGACATGTGTGACACATAATATCAAGCTTTTCTCAGCCACACGACCAGAAATTCTCTAGATGGTACCATTAATCTGTTCCTTCATCCATTCTTTAACTGCAATTGAATTCTGCAAGTTTAGAAATTCCCAGTAGCTCAATCATTTTGCATTAACTGCTGAAAATGGAGTTCAAAGTTCTGGGAGAAGAATCATGGAAATCAACTCATTAGTTTAACCTTTTTCTTTTTTGGTCAAAAAAAAAAAAAAAGAGGAGTTCTCAGACAAGTTGAACCCTTGTGCCATTAAGATTTCCAACTCACCTTCACATTAGCAAATCCATTCACATTTCATAAAATTCACAATCTTTCTGCATATTTATCTGTTAACACATCTCACCATCCATGACACCTATATTCATTGACCAAACAAAGAGGTGAAAGTACCTGTGGATATGATATGATACTTTTTGATACCACTAGGCAAGCTGCTTTCGAGAAGGAATCTTCAGCGTATTGTCGAAGAAATGAAAAACAACTGCTGTGTGTATCTGGTGATTCAAAAGCCTGCATAATAATCCAAACAATGATGATAGTCAATAACCACTAAAAAGCTGTCCCCTAGAGTTTTTTGGATGTAAAAAACATAGTAGAAGTAATTGATGGGTTGAAAAAATATAACCAAATGCAAAACATACATTTTAAGAGCTAATACCTTATCAATATTGACAATTGGAGCATATTTGTCAGTTTGTGTCTTTTCCTTATTGAGAAGAAAGTAGACTCTGGGATCCACATTAGAAGTTTCGTGCCATGATTTAATGGCTGTCTCCATTGTCTCAACAAGGAAAGAAAACACATCTTCCCAGCATTCTTTTGGTCCAAGCTTCTCAGACTAGAAATGGATGGGATCAATAATGAAGTCCAAGAAGTTGTTAGAGAAATCTCATTTGCATAAATAGAATGAGCAATCAACATTAGCAGTAAGTCAGAAACAGGAAACATTTGAAAAAAAAAGAAGCAATAAAAGTGTTTCTTCTCTACAATTTTCAGCTTTCACCTCAAATGCATGAATGCCAGGAATTTGGAATACATGGTAAGAGGTCAGGAAATCATGACTTTTGCATGCTGATCTACACTCACCAATTCTGATTTCAATGCATCTAAGTGCTTTGCCATATCCACATTGGATCTCATACTCTCCACCTCTTGAGCAAGTTTTTTGTCTTTTGCCAGCTGGGATATTCTCTTTATCTTTCTTGACACTTCTGTGCTCTGTGGATTGTACTGCAAAGCTGTATGGAATGAAGCCAAGGCCTACAGTTACACAAACACCAATGAGCATTTGCAGAAAAGAACACCATAGCTGGAAAGAACCAAACAGTGAGAAGTGAATATGCTCCTCCTGACATACATCATCATATTGTTCCATGGCCTCTAGCACACAGCCCTTCCTGAAATATCCCTGGAGGTGCATCAATATGCATTAAAAGAACACATTTAAGTTCAGTAAAATTTTTCCAGAAAAATGTATGTAAAACTGCACACCTTTTCCCACTGTGGATTTAGTGTGATTGTTGCCTCAGCATCAGTGAGTGCTTTATTAAGCTTCACCAATTGCAGAAATGCTGCAGCCCGGTTGCTGTCCAACGGATTATCATGCAGCAGAATATGCATAAAGACAAGATAAGCATACACAAAAGCAACGTAAATGAGGAAGCATAGTTTTTCTAGTAGCAAATCATACAAGATTCACACAAAATTAACAAATGTATTCATGCAAGGGATGGATATCATGAAACTTATTTAAAAAAACTCATATATTAGATAGAAATCCTCAATTTTCATTCATCCACTCGAAAGGAAACTAGCCAACAGCCAAAACTTGCTCTCCGCGTCACAGTTTTGCACAACACAAAAATGATTCTATTCTTTATCAGTAGAGAAAAAAAAAAAGTGGAATGAGCACTGTCAATCACAAATATCAGGCTCACAAAGAGAGGAAACAGCAAATATAAGTATACTATCCTGCATCACATTTCTTGATTGAAAGTATAAGTTAAATTGGACTGAAGGAAAACAATCAATTCCAAACAACTAAAACCAAAGTGCTCACAAATCACAAAGTTAAGTTCATAACGACCACGACGCCATGAAATATCAAGAAGGCCACCAACAAAAACAGTAAATGCCCAATTGAAACGGCCAATCGCAAGCCGTTAATAACAAATAAAGATTGCATTTTGACGAACTTTAAAGGAAAAACTATACCTATAAAGAGTGGGATTTGAAGGGTCAAGCTTAATAGCCTGAGTATACAGAGCAGCAGCTTTGAGAAAGTTCCCAGCTTTGAAGAATTCATTCCCCTTGTCTTTCAATGACAGCTGCTCTCTACCATCGCCAACTGTGGAACCCGAAGCAGCTGATCCAGCCACCGCCTCAGACATTTCCTTCGCTAAAGAGGAAAGTTATCTATTGAAACTCTCACGTTATATTAAGGTTCTTTGTTATTCCCTCAAATTATAAAAAAAAAAAAAGAGCTCTTTCTTAATTGCTCTTACCTGTAAGGGTTTATCAGAGATCTAACAAAAGGGTTTTGTGTTTTGTGCTCTTTTTGAGGTTTATGCTAAGCGACGAGAAGACATGAACAAATTGAGGCAGTTCCAGCCTTCCAGGTTTGCCTTTTGGGGCGGAGGGGGTGTTTCCTGTGAAATCGTGACCGTTAATAAAAATCAAAGGCTCGGTTGGTTTGGGCTGAGAAGCACTCCTGGTCTTTTGGATTTGAAAATGGGCTGAGCCGGATCATTCTGGATTGGCCATAAAATGGACCTGATGGGTTTTCGTGCATTCTACTAGGACAGGCCAGCAGAAGAAACCTCGGCACAAGTTAGCACGTGCGTAAATTTCACTTCAGGGAATGCACGATTGCATTGAGCTTCCATACTTCCAAATGGCAAGTTCAACCCTTGTGCACTCGCACGCACGCATCTCAGCTTAAGTTAAAGATACACATACGTAAAATTAACTAAAACATGTATAATATGAATATGGCTACATCTTTTTTTCCTCTTTCTTTTTCTGCTCTTTTATCTTTGTTCAATTTATCTGGAGTCTAACCAACTAACTTTTAGTTAGCCAACTAGAGTAAAGTTTTCGGAAAGAGGTTGAGAACCCACCCCCACGTCCCTCAAATTTTTTTACAGAATGTTGGTTTTAATTCTGATGAAAACGATAATTTATCTAGAGTCATAGCCCAACTCATCAATTTATAACAAGCAGAAAGCCTGTGAAATGAATTAATTTGGGGTCCGCTCTGCTCTGCTCTGCTCCATAGAAATAAATTGTGTGATTAGATGTCCTGCCGCTCTGCGGTACTTGTCTGTTGTGACAAAGGCGTGGACACTTTTGGAACCAGCAATCGGAGAAATAACTGAACTGCTAATAAATAGAAATCAATAAAGGAGAGAGCCAGCGAAGCCAGCCTTCAGCAGCATTTAAATCCCACCTGCTACTGCCTTGCGAGAATATTTTCAACCCATCTAATAGCCTATCTTAACCACCCCCCCGCCCCCCCCCCCCCCAAAAAAAAGAAAAAACTGTATAGCAAGATGCCAGTTGAGAAGGGGCTGTCTTCTCATGTACTTAAATCCCAATCAATCAAACATGCCTCTCAAATAACTATAATAGTTTTTATTAAAAAAAAATAGCACAGAAATTATTGGATCCGTTGATTTCGATAGGCTCCACATTTGGTGTTAATTGCGGGGAACAACAAAATCAGCAGCTCTCATGCTTCCTGGATTTAGAAAATATAATAATACTAGTCCATAGAACAATAATTCTGAGTCAAAGTCCATTGTTTTTGTTTTTTTTTTTTTTATGAATAATAAAAAAAAAACAACAAAAAGTGTACGAATACAAGTCTTTGTATATCCAACATGGCAGGTCTCATTGGCTTGCTCAGTTTGGCGCATTATTGCTTTTCATTTTACAATGTTAACTCCGAAATCCAAATCCGCGAGTTAAACTCATAGAGAACCGATCAACATGCAAATTGATTTGGAAAACAGGTACCAATTATTCAAAAAAGTAAAAGTGAGAATTATAGGAATAATAAAATGTTGAAATTTTAACTGTTAATATATGAGTATATATTAAAAAATAGAAAAAAAAATAAGTGGTTTGTAAGTAAAAAAATTTATAAGTTTAATATTTTAAATTAAAATATAATATCAAATTTATAAATTTATTCCTTATTTCTATTCTTTGGAAACTTATTGTTCAACAAAATAGATCACAAGTACCATGGGTATTCTTCAATTTTGCACCCTCCACGATTTATTGATCTTAGGGGTCACTCTTGGGGGGTAAACCACGTGAGTGGCCAACCGTAATTTAAAACCAGATGCCCTCTTAGGGGTCACTCACACGACTAGAGTTATAATTCAAGCTCACTCCACTATACTATTACTACAAAAATGCAATGCCATCTATTTAGATACGCAATTTGTGTGTGTGTGTGTGTGTTTTTTTTTTTTTGTTTTTGTTTGGATTCATACATAGCCAATGTATACTTTAGTTATTGTTTAATTATATAGGCCACCAGAGATAATACATGGTCAAAACCAAAATCGAAATATTTATCAATTCAACAAAACCTTAATGTTCGCACATCTGTATTTTCTAACATACCCGCATGTTCCATTGTTCAGTTATTTTGGAAATGTAAAGTACAATTGAACAAAAGTGAACTCAGGTTTAGTTACTATTCATGGTTTTTAGTACCAAAATTAAGTATCTGGAGTATCGATGACGTGAGATCCACGCGTAGTTGCCTTCTCGTTTCAAGAAAATAGATTTAATTTTTTTTTTAAAAAAAAAAAACAACTATTTATGATTACAGACCATATTCCACTGTCGCTTAACTTACAAAAAGCTTCAATTGATGTACCCAAAATTAAGTATTTCTAAAGCTTCTATCTACACCAGGAAACACACATCTAATATCATAAACTAGCACATCATATCACTCTCCAAATGAAGACCTCATGTCTCATCTAGCCTCTTGCTGCATCTGCATCCTCTTCATTATTATGCTATGCTTCTCCAATTCTTCTCACCAATGTTATTTTCCTCCTCTGTCAATCCCAAACCCAAGGCTAATGGAGGCATACGTGGCTCTCCAGGCTTGGAAACTTGCCATTGTCTCAGACCCCTACAAGTTCACCTCAAACTGGTGTGGCCCTGATGTGTGCAACTACACTGGTGTTTACTGTGCTCCAGCCCCATATGACCCCCACATCTTAACGGTGGCCGGAATAGACCTAAACCACGCTGACATTGCCGGTTTCTTGCCAAAAGAGCTCGGCCTTCTTAAAGACCTCGCCATCTTTCACATCAATTCTAATCGCTTCTTTGGTACCATTCCTGATCGCTTTGCCCATCTTCACTACCTGTATGAGCTTGACATTAGTAACAATCAGTTTAGTGGTCCGTTTCCTTCTGTTGTCTTTTATTTGCCTTCTCTGATATATCTTGACATAAGATTCAATTATTTCCATGGCGATATCCCACCCCAAGTTTTTGATCTTAGACTTGATGCCCTTTTTATTAACAACAACAAGTTCCTATCTTTCTTGCCTGACAACCTCGGAAACTCTCCGGTCTCAGTGTTCGTGGCAGCCAATAATGAGATTACCGGTTGCATTCCTTCAAGTGTGGCAAAAATGGCAGGGACCCTGGAAGAGATTGTGCTCTCCGACATGGAATTAATTGGCTGTTTTCCTCAAGATATTGGGTCGCTAAAAGCATTGAAAGTTCTTGATGCGAACTTTAACAAGCTGACTGGGACTTTGCCTGATTCCATAGGGGAAATGAGGAGCCTGGAGCAGCTGAACGTGGCACAAAACAAATTATCTGGTCCAATTCCTAGAAGTATATGCTTATTGCCTAGGCTGGAGAATTTCATATACACAGATAACTACTTTTCTGGCGAGCCACCAGAGTGCCTCAGGAAATTTGGAAGATATGACAGCGGAAATTGCATCCCAAATAGGCCCCTGCAGCGGTCACTTGAGGAATGCTCGTTGTTTTATGCTCATCCTGTTTATTGTTTCTGCCATTAGCGGGCCTAGCTCGTTGTAACACCGAGTGCTGGTTTATTGCAAAGTCACTTATATTGTTGATTAATCACAATGTTACATCTATTTTTTCAATAAAAGCAAGAAATTTTCTTCCACCTGTTGAAAAGTTTTTTACCGACGAGGCCCATGCGATGGTTCAATGTGATGATGATGGATCTGCATGATGCCCTAGGAACTGCAATTTTATACATGAGATGTCGACTTGTTATCTAATTTCAATCAATGCTATCCGGGTATTGTAGTAAATGCAGCTACATAGTAATTTCAGGGGGGTATTAATTATAAAAGTTAATTTTGTTCCAATATTCAAATATACCAACTAATCAAAGCATTGGATATTATCGTTACCTAGTTGACCGAGGTTCGATTTTCAGAGAGTTAAACAAGAATTCGTCTATTTCAATGTGAATAACGTGTATTTGATCAGATTAAAGAGGTGAATCTATAATTCAATGACATTCTTTCTCTGAAACATATTACAAATATCAGTAAAATTAAGTCTTGGATTCATTTTGAAAATTTTAATATACTAGAATCAATTGAAATTAAAACCAGAATTAATGATTCCGAGATAGATAATTACACAATTTTAAAGAATTGCATGTTTCATAAAGTGATTGAAGCTCGGCTAATGCCGAGTCCAAAGGTTTACATGAGCGAATCCACCACAGATTCAATTAGCCAAGTCTCTTTGGACTCTAGAGTTAAGGATGATTTCATTGCGTGATCATAGATGGAAAAGGGCAAATGCGATTAAAGAAAAATAAAAGGTTGAATCATAGATGGAAAAGGAAAGGACATACAACAAAAAATCAAAAGGCAAAGGGGAGGATTGATAAAAAAAAAAATTAAAACAAAAAAATAAAAAACCTCTCTAAAATGGGTGAAATTTCGGGCCCAACACGAGCCCACGCTATTAACACATCGATGATTGCAGAGAAGTTAATACTTTCTCTTGTACTTCTATGTAATTACACAAGTAAACTAGTCAGCTTCAACTGGTTTTATCGAATTAATTTCCATGGCAAGGCAAACTGGAGCTGCTAACGAAACTTATATTATTGCATGGACATTTAATATAAGTTCAGTTGAAAGTACAAGACAAGATTCTGGGAAAAACAGTTCATTATTATCGCTAGATCAGGCTGATTCTTGGGACTCTCCTAGGCTAGAAGGGTAGCTTCAGTCTAACTAATCCTCAGATGCGAACCTTTAAAACACACATGGCCCTTTCCAAGGAAGCTTTTGCTAATTGTCTTGAACTGGTTTCCTCAATTCTCATTGGCTGAAGGTTTCTCACACCCACAGAAACAACCCTTCTTCGACCTTCTGCTGCTTCTCCTGCCACCATTATATATAAAGTCTCTCAGAAGGATACCTGTTCTACTTCCTGGAAGCTTGTATTTGAACTTGTTTTGCTTTTTATCATCCAGCTTTACCAAAGTATACTGGATACTCTGCACCTCAAGCTGCAACCTCCCGATCTTCTCAGACCCTTTTTGAGCTTCTTCGGTAACTCTATTTTTACAGTCATTGTCAGCCACCTCTGACCCTCCTGAAGTGTTAACCTCCAAAGACAAGGTACTCTCCTCAATATCCCTTCTCAGTTGATCATTACCATCAGCCAGATGCTTGGCGGCCACCTCAACTTCTTGCAGTTGTCTTCTCGCTCTTTCAAATTCAGAATCAGCAGACTTCTTGCTCTTCTTCATCTTCTTCTTCTTCTTCTTCATCTCCATCTTCTTTTTCAGATTTTGCACAGTTGTTTGAAGGAACATTAATTTCTGAGCATCAGAAGTCAGTCTCTCCAGTATCTTTCCTCTCTTCCTCTCCTGATGCGGCTCTTCAATGATGGTTGTAAACACCTCTAGCTTGTCAATGCCCAGTTCCTTCTCAATTTGTACCTCTGAAGTGGATTCTTGCCTCTGCATGGCATCTCTGGACTTATTACACAGGGTAAAATCCTCTGAAAGTGCAGGCACTTGCTTTTGTTTGCCATTAGATGTTGGACCAATGCAAAGATTTTGCGTGGCATCCCACAGCCTGAGCATCTGATCATCAGCCTCAGTATTCCCTCTCCTGCTTCCCCTGTATAACGCACAATCTGAGACCTGATCAAGTTGAATATCTTTCATCGAAGTCCCATTTGTTACTCCAGAAATTGCAGTTTTATGCACTTGCAACTTAGCATCATCAGGTTCATTCTTCAGTTCCATTTCTTTCCTATGCAAGGCATTTTCTTTGTTTGATCTGCCAGCCAGTTCCAACCATGCAGCCCCTTTCAGAGGAGCTTTCAGCTCGAAGCTGGTGTTCTCTCTTTCCTGCACTTCAAGCCTATGAATTTCTTCTATAACTTTGTTCTCAGCCATAAGCCTATCCATCTCCCCAATCACTGCCTTCTCAACTGCTTTAATTTTCGTCTGCATTTCCACCAAATCTGAAATACCATCTGTCAAGACTGTACTGTGGTGTTCATCTTGATTGTTGACTTGGCGAGGAATTGCGGCAATTTTCAAATTCTGTTGGCACAATAAAAGGGAAATAATCAGTGTGCACGCCAGCTATATGGAAGAGTCCAACTAGAACTGAAGAGAATCTTGCAGACCCTAACTGAAAACTATAAGTGGCATTAATGCATGAAAAAGTAAAAAGACATCCCAGTTCATGAGGCTTCCATGTTGTGAGGGTTTGGGAAGGGTTAAATGTAGGCACTTACCTTGTTTTTATGACTCAAACATGTAACTTCCAAGTCACAATATAGTAACTTTACCATTATATAAAGTAGTATTAATGCACGAACCTCTCTAAATTTTGAATGGGACGTTCACAAATTCTACTGTAAGACAATTTTTAATGGTAATGAATATGTGGTCTTTTGCATCAGATAAATCAAGTTTCAACCATAAGTCCAAGTTTAGCGGTCAGGCTAACAGAAGTAAAAGGTCCAGGAAGCTCCCATTGCTGAGAAGATTTTAGAGGAGAAAACAAAAAATGGAAAAGGAAAAGGAATGACCTTATGTAGCAGAGACATAAAAAAGTGAAGTGATTTAATCAACAAAGGACAGAAACTACCATATGTCTTTCATCACTCTCTCCCAATAGCTTTGTCCAAAGTTGGGTGTTGCAGTCAAGAGATTCTATATTCTCTCTCAAAGAAGTAATGATTGGAACATAAGCGGACAGCTGATCCCTTAGTCCTCCAATTTCATCTTCCAAGAAGCCAAGCCTTTCTTTCATCTGTTCAATCTTAGCATCTTTGGCAGCATTTTCATTTTCTAGACTCTCAGAAACCACAGTCAACTCGTGAACCCTACTTTCAAGCAGAACTTCACTAACGGATGACATCTGAAGATCAAAATAAAATGATGAGGCCTCTGCCTCCCAGAGTTCAGACTCATTGGTTCTCTGCTGCAGCTCCAAACTCAAGTTTTCTTCTCTGGTTCTCTGTTCTTTAAGTTCGTCCCTCAGAATTTCTGTTTCTGACTCCAAAATTTCTTTCCTGTCATTAAGGCATTGAACCTCCTTTTTCTGGTTTATGCAATCTTTAGACAGTTCAACGATCTGCTTCTCTGAAATCTCTCTGATTAGTTTTAAGTCTTCACATTCCCTCTGCAGCTGTTCAACTGTCATGCGAAATACTGAATTTAAGTTCTGTGCATCCTTGAGCTTCTGTTCCACTTGTGAGAGCTCTGTTGCTTTCTCTAACAGAAAATCCTTTCCAATCAAAATCTGGAAATTTAACTGATCAATCACGTCCTTGTCTTCATGCAGCTCCTGGTGCAACTTCTCAACTGTTTCATTAAGATTTGAACATTCTGCTTCCTTCATTACTAGTTCTTTGCCCAATAAGTCCGCTTTCTGTTTTAGATCATTGTTGATTGTGCGAAGACAGCTAAGATCATCAGAGAGAGCTTTAAGTTCCTCAACTTTTTCGGTCCCAAAGCTCTCAAGAACCAACGCAAGGTTAGTGAGAGAGACTGCCTGCTGGAGCATGCTGATGCTTTCCTCTTCAAGTTTATGCATCCCCTCTTTCAGGTCTGAAAATTTCTGAAGTAAAGCTTTATTTTCTCCAAGAACCTTATAATTTTCTTCCAGCAGTGCCATGTAGGAACTTCGCAGATTTACAAAACTTGCCTGCTGAGTTGCCAATTGTGCCTGCGCTACTTTCTCCTGTTGATCTTTCTCACTCAACTCCAACCTCAAATGGCTATTTATCTCAATAAGCTCAATCTTATCCTTCTGCAACATAGTATACTGGTGCACCATCATCTTAAACTCCCGGTCAAGTACTTTCTTCTCTGACTCAACTTGGATACCTTCTAATCTTGTTTGTTCAAGTAATGTTAAAAGCACCAAATTTTCAATTAGCAGTTCATGCTTTTCATCAACATTTTGCAGGCATAAACCTTTTAGGTCCCTGATATTCCCCAAAATATGAGCAAGAGGAATTTCCTCTTCTTCAATCCCCCCTTTGACCTTAAGAGTGTCAGACTGTAGGGCCCTGAACACTTGATGAATCCCCATCCTCAGCTTTTCAACTTCATCTGACAAGAATTCCACTTCCACTTGCTGCTCAAGATTCTCACTCTCTAACTCTGAAATCAGTTTAGATGACAATTTAGATCCCTCAACATGTTTCTGACACTCAATCAACAGAGACAAGTTCTTATCTTCTAGATCTTCTATAAACTTCTGCAAGATAAAGATCTCAACCTGAGATTTCACAGCCTTGTCCACTTCCTCTTCAAATTCTTTCCTACTTAACTTCCTTTCTTCTTGCAGCAGATGAACCTGGTTTTCCAAATCTGCAAGTCGGGAGTCACTTGATTGCATATAAGTGGCATGTTCTTGTTTTTCTACACCAAGGTAACTCCACAGTTCTTTTACTTGACAAAGCGCAGAGTCTTTTTCCTCCTCCAGGTCATTATATTTTTCTTCTAATCTTGTAAATCTCCTCTCCAGGTTGCCCAGTGTCTGGTCAACATTTTCCAACCGACAAACCAGAGAGTTTTTTTCATTCACAAGATTTGATTTCTCATTTTTGAGCATCTGGCAGAGTTCTTCTAAGATTTTGGTCTTTGTCCTTAGTCCTTCAAGCTCAATGTTTGCACCAGAAAGAGAGGTCTCCAGTGATGAATTTTTTTCCAAAAGCTTGTGAACATTCTCATTCATAAGCTGCAACTGAGAAAGAAGGATTGCCTTTTCTGCAACCAGTTCAGATTTTTCTCCGTGAAGAAACTGGCAGGACTCGTGCAATTCCTTGACCTTCTCTGTTGATCCTCCCATCTTGCAGCTCAATTCTGAGAGTGCTTTCTCCAACGCAACATTCTTCTCGAAAAGCTTATCCATGTTTCTCAACTTCTCATACAGAACTTCCTTTTCATCTCTGTCCTTATTGCAGATGTCTTTTAGCTTCAAGTTCTGATCTTGCAAGTCTTTCACAGATGAACTGAAGCCCTCAGGACTCAGCCCTACTGAGTGCACTTGCTCCACTAAAGCCTGATATCTCTTATTCAAACCATTGATTTCCTCCTTCAAATTGCAAATCTCTTGCTGTAGCAAATTACTTTGGGCCACTTGTAAGGCAAGCTCCCCTTCAAGTTTGTCTTTCATTTCTTTCAAGCTGAAATTTTCATTTTGGAATTTTTTTATGGAAATGCTGGAAGAACTATTTAATTCGTTGAGGCTCTGATTTTCTTCTTTAACATGCTGAAGGTTTTCCTGCAGGTCATGATTGCACACCTCCAAGTCCTTCAACATTTGGAGCCTATTCTGAAGCTCTGCAGACAAAGCTTTCTGCTCCTCTTGGGATTGCAAGTGTAGATTCTGCAGGGTTTGCAGGGTGGTCTCAAGTTGGAGTAACTGTGACTGCTCATCTTGGAGCAAAGACTGAAGTTTTTCCAACTCAATTTCCTTCTCTGAAAGTTCTTGGTCTTTCGTTGCTATTTTCTGCAACAGATGGTCTGCCTCCAACTGCAGGTATTGATTTGATCTCTCTAACAGAAAACACTGTTCTTCGGCACTTCTCAATTTAGCAACTCCTGTCAGAATTTCACTGTTTAGTTGCTTGACGTCTTCTTGGGCATGAAGTATTTCACTCTCCATCTTAGCTATTCTCCCCAAGCACTTCTCATACCGATGTTCCACAACTTCTTTCTCTTCTTTCAGTTTGGCAAGAGCTTGCTTCAATGCTTGAACTTCTGTTTCTGCTCTTTCAGTTTGATCGTTGAGCATTCTAGCATTTTCCTCTGCAAGAGACATTTTATTCTCCAAACCAGATATCATCTCAAGACATTGGCTGTACTGATGGAGACCAGCCTCCTTTTCAGCCTCTAGTACAGAAAGTTCCTGCTTGAGATTTCGAGCTTCAATTTCTGCTTTTGTTGCTCGCTTGTCGAGCCCTTTTGCACCTTCTTGGGTCTGAGATATCATATTCTCAAGACTAGAAATTCTTCCTAAACATTTATTGTACTGAAGAAAACCAGCATCCCTCTCGGCTTCTAATTTAACAAGGGATTCCCTCAGAATCTTAGTCTCAATTTCAGCTCTGCTTGCTCGCTCACCAAGCCCTTCAGCATCCTTAAGGTCTCTCTCCAAGCTTGACAACTTCTCCAAGCTCTGCTGGTATTGAAGAAGGAGAGCTTCCCTTTCTGCTTGAATTTCTCCAAGGGTTTTCCTCAAGGCTTGAAGCTCCATTGCAGCTCGCTTCTCAGTTTCACCCTCTTCAGCTGCATTAACCTTTAGGCCTCTTTTCAACGTTCGTTCTGCAACAATTGGGACTTTTGCCACTACTTCTCCTGAAGAAAGCATTTTATTGAGCTGTTTTAAGCCCATTTTTCTTTTTCCAGGATCCGATTCTTCTAAATACCCTCCACTGCTATTCAGAGCATTCAAGTTGGCTGAAGAGCATCCCAATGCATCTATATGTCTGTCATCCACGTCAAGCAAAGAATGAACGGGATGTGGGAATTCTGGTGTGTGAGGCTCTCCCTCAGTGCCTGGAGAGCTTGAAGATGAATCATCAGATGCTACATATGGCAGTTGGTCAGGAAATGCCTCTGCCATGGTCCGATGGGCCTGGCGGAGCTCCACAGTTGCATGATCATACCTCTCTGCTAATGCACGGTAAGCCCGGTAAAATTCCTCAACCAGTGCCATTAGCTCTGGGCGTTTCTTGTAGTACATTTCTGCCCTCCTTGCAAATGAATCTGCATCTTCTTCAATCAGCTTGATCATTGCTTTGATTTTGGCATCCATGTCTGTTTAAACAGATTACATTTGTTATGAATGAGGCCCATTAAGTTCAAAGACACATCCACACAGTTATAGCTATTTAGTATCTAAGAAACCACAATGATAACATTGTTATGCAGTTCAACTACCTATAGCAAACAGATTGAGCTTATGGATCCACCAATTCTTCAGGCACCCAAAAAAAAAATAAAAAAAAGGCTGATGTAGTGGTGCATTATCCACAGCTACAAACCTATGTCTACTAATGCCTGCCTATGAGGCACAGAGGCAGAGCTTATTTGTGGCAAAAATATCTGTCCACGACACTGAACACTTTAAACAAGCAAGATGGAGCCCTTAAATATATGGAGAGGATAATATGCAATACAGGTGAATGACAGAAGAGTGGTAAGAGAAAGCATCGACATGAAATGTTAACACAAACATGAGACATGTATATATGTATGTAGCTGAGAAGATGTCACAATCATTAAATATGAAAACTCATCCATCAATTACATTGTAGCATTCTGTTTTCCAAGATACTTTGTATCAGCATCTAATTGTATGAGCACCTAAATTGTGCTGTTGCTATCTGCAGATTGCCAGCCTTTTCTAGATCAGTTTGCATTTGCTATTTAATTGCTGTGGTCATCATCATGGTAATGGAAGCCCAATCTGTATTTTCAAACAACTGCAGTTCCTTCAAAGAATTTAAACTTCTAATTCACAGTCAAGGAAATTATTTGTGTTCTATCCTTTTCCCTAAAGAAAAACTATTGGGAATATAGTAAAGGATAATATTGATGGAAATATAATCCTTTTAGTAGAATTTTTACTCTTCATTTGGAGTTCTGGATTGAGGTATCCCCTAACAGTGTCAAAAGAGGGCAATCCAGCATTTGAGTTGATGAATTGAGCAGCAAAAAGCCATTGAGAATCCTATATTCTTCTTGAAAACAGAGAGGATTGCTCAAAAAAAATTCAAAGGTTCATCTCGCAAAATTCAAAGAAGTCATTTGGTAAATAATTCATAATCATTTTACACATAAAACCAGACAAAATTTGTAGGTTGACAACATCATGCAAATTTGTGAACGACATCCACAAAACTAACATTTTTGAACATTTACTATGTGCAACTTTTGAAATTCCGAATATAAAGAAGGATCAGAATAAACAAATAAAAGGTTTTCACAGAAGCAACACATGCATTAAACACAATAGTGTCGAAGGTAGTCCACAAAGATCTAAGAAGATGATAGATACCTGTGAGATTTTCTTGAAGCCATTTTGAATTCCTTGGACTGATATGGCTGTCCCACCACCAAGAATATAGTCGTCTAGACTCGGAATGTAATAAGGTTGCCATAACTCCAGCCAGGAACAACAAAGCAAGTGGTTTGGACTTCGCAAAGTTCTGGTCTTTATACCAGTAATATAAACCCAAGTAACAGATCCAGGCCAGAATAACACTTTAGTTACTCCAACCACACAAATCTACTCCAAAGGAGCCTTCCAGATGTTATCAGTCACCATTTGTTCCTACATGATATAATCATTATTGTAATCACAAAATAAGTGAGGTGTCCATAAAAATGTCTCCAAATTTATAGATTATTAATTTGCAGATTACCTCCTCAATTGAAACAAAAGACCAACATTCAAAGTTTCACACTTCTGTAGCAAACTGAACTCCTTACTTCAAAATTGAAGAAAACCGAAACCAGATCTTCACACCTGCCAATTGAAAGGTTGCGAGGACCCAAGGCGATCAGGTTAAATTATGTGGGCACATAAACTACGTTGAGAATAGAGCAAGGAGCCAAACGTCAGGTGCCTGGATGTAAAATCCAGTATCATGTAGAAGTAAGATCACAAGACCAAGTTAACGTCATAATGCAAAAAATTTCAACCAAGAAAGAACAGAAAATTGGACAGCCAAATTCACAAGAAATACAATGATGACATCTGGAAGGAGTCCATGAAACCAAATCTGGCATTCAAGGTGTAGAAGAGCGTGATCTTGAAGCAAATTTGTTAACTAGCAACTTGAAAGATTGAATCTTGAATAAATCATAAGCCTAAAAACCGATCAAAAAAAAAAAAGAGAAAAAATAAAATACACTTCACAGGAACTCAAAGAGAAATAAGGTGTCGTCCAGGGAGTGCAGTAAAAGAAAAAAAGAAAGATCATATAACCAGCAATCAAGTACAGCCATCCAAAAGGAGACAAAAAGACAAAGCTCAGGCAAATGGGTATCAACCAAAACTTTAAAAAAAAAAAAGGAAAAAGAACCCTTTCACAACCCTTATGGATCAAACACATACCAAAAGAATCAAACCGAGCAATGAGGTTGTTGTGATCAACAGCGATGAGGCTAAACCCCCCAGCTGCATACACTCCTAGTCCCAGCGAGTCACCCCATTTTCTGTGTCTCAGCTCAGATGGGCACTCACACTCCTTCTCTCTCTGCAATGACTCCTCTACACAATATCTTTAGAAATTTGACTGGTAAAATCACTGCTGCACACACCCCCCCACCCTCTTTTTTCTTTTTTGATGGGTACTATAGTATATAAAGTAACAAAATTTTTGCCACGCCTCTTGTTTCGGGATGTCTATGATGGCACAAGCACGTGCAGAGCTTTGAATAGACGGGGAGTCGTTGTCTTTGTTAATTGCTGTTATGATTTTTTTCTTAATGGTTAATTAATTGTTGTTGCGATTTGACTTATCAGGGATGTGTTTGCTCAACGGTCTCATTCTTCCGTTTTTACTATCTTCTGTCGTTACCTAAAAGCGTGCGGTGACATTGGCAGCGGCAACAGACGCATATTCAGGAAATAACCTTAAAATGTCCGACATACCCTTGCTTAACATCTTGCCGATGTTTTTTCTTGGGTTCCGTAACTCGTAATGAGCTGAAGAATAAAGAGGTGGAGAATTAAAAATACAATCTTTACTGTTTGTTTATTTTAGAAACTTCACTGTTTATCTTTATTTTTAACAGAAATATCAAGCGGCTGGGTTAAATTAGATCGAATTATTCCGAGTTATTTTGAAATTTTCACTGTTTTATTTTTCGAGCGTTTCAAATTATAAATCATTAAATATTTAGTTAAGTTGAATTCCGAGTACATCAGCTTTTGTCAATTGTATTGTTTGACTCACAATTCGCGCGCACCGCTTGCCCCCTACTCGTCGGAACCTGGGGCCGCCATGGTAGTTTTTTGTCAATAATAAAGAGTATTTTGAATCCATGTCAGTTGACTTACTGCGTTGCACAGTTCAGCAATTCGACCAACAATTAAGGCACGTTGAATCTCTGGACCAGCCCCCACATACGACGCACTACAAGTTGCTGTTGAAGGTTGGTGCATTATGGCTCGGAGGATTTCTTCAGATCCCACGGCCATCCCTTCCGTTTTTAGATTTTCTATTTAAAATATTATCTTGTTTCTCTAATAACTTTTAAGAAGTCAATCGGAGCATAATTGTTTTCCTTGATTATTTATTGAGTACATTCAGGCAATTCATCCACAGTTATTGATTTTTTTTCCCGTAAAAAAATATGTTATAAATATATTAGATATGAGATATATAAATATAAGTTAAAAATTATTTATTACTATATCCATCCAATTTTTTTTTATAAAAATATTCACTATTCGAACACTAATAAGATATTTTACATATTTAAACAAATTATTTAAACTACCATTTTGAATCATCACGGTTATATATCATATGTTATATTTATCTTCACAATATAATATTAAGTTTAGTAAGTTTTTTATATAAAATATATTATAAATATGTTGATTATGATACATATGAATATAAGTTAAAAATTATTTATTGATATATTCATCTAATTTTTTTATATAAAAATACTTATGATTTAAGTATTAATAAGATATTTCACCGTATAAAAATATATTAACAAATGATCTAAACTATTGCTTTAGATGATTATAGTTATATGTCATATACCATATTTATCTTTGCAATGTAATATTAAGTTTGGTAAGTTTTTAATATAAAATCAGGTTTGTTATTTACGATGGTGGGCATTTTAGGGTTGGTCCATCTTTGCCATAAACACCTAAATTGGGGAAACTAAACCTCAAATTCTTAGCGGCTAGTCGGCTACATAAAGTATTAAATAACATAGTTTCCTCTAGAAGACAGCAAACTTTACTGTATTTTTTCGTAGATTTTAGTAACTGAGTTGTGAGAACTACGGGCAACCTTTCATTTTACGTAAGTCTTCATTTCGGCAGATAGCATCACAAGACACATCAACCGCTAATTATAAAGTAGATGGTTAACAATGTTATTTCACTGATTTATAAACTTAAGATTTCATATGAGGTTTGCTCTCCTTTTCCCTTTGCAGTACAATAATTGTCTACTTTAACTTCATTTTGACACTTATTATTTTTAATTATTAAGTGATTTATCCCACCCAGACTTGCAGACGAGGGAAACCGGGGGGGGGAAGTGAGAAAAAAATGCTCTATTTACTTCTTTTTTAACTGATAATCATGAGGGCCAAAAAGGGGTCACAGCATATAATAAGCATATGATCACCAAAACCAAAGGGACGACATATACAGAAATACTTATCAAAGAAAAATGATAATTAATGTAGACGAGAAAAGGAAATAATTTCTGTCATAATTAATCATAATTTGTGCGACCAATAATTTATGCATCACTATGTTAGCTGCCGTGGACTCTCCTCTCGTGTGGTGTTGAAGACTGGTGAGAGAAGGAAGTAAGCAACACCGCACGAGAGCAGGGTGTTCTTTGTATTTTTGCAGATTGAATGCGAGTAAATAATTCCTAATAAATTGAATTGTGGTAATGAGATAGATTTGTCAATATCGGAGGAGGAAAGGGTCGCTGGATCAAGACTGTAATGCGATTCAAAAGGGTCATTCATCCATTGCATCAATTTTCTGTTTTTCGCCTATATTATTATTATTATTATTATTATTATTTATGGAAAATTTCCCTGTATTACTTCGATGATTAACAAAGTGGCCTCTATTTAGCAAGCTAAATTTTTATTCCTGGATATTTTATGTAACAGATTGGAAACCCCAAAGTTGAAAAAATTACATCATTCCAGGTATTTCATCCAAGTCCAAATTTAGAAGCTTTGTGGCCTTGGAAACCCAGGATATGGCAGCACTATTCCTCCTCCATGGTAGCCAAAAGCAACGTAAGGTTGAACAGTACTGTCATTCCCATTTCATTGTCAAAGTACTATTTGATGTTACTACGCACCAAAGCTACAACCCTTTTAAGGCACTAAAGCGGTAAATCACCGACCCCGAGTGATGTGATCTCTCTCTCCCTTGAATTATTGAGCAAGGAAAAGTAGATAAGAACAAAACAACGTATGTGAATGGACTTTGTGCATGACTCTGTAAAGCTCATATCTACCATTCCTGATTCACATTTACATGCCCCACTTTCCCTCCCCACCAACCGCAACAACCATTACTTGTCTACATAATCTTCAAAAGCACTGGAAAAATTAAAAAGAAAAGGAAAGAATAATAGGTGCAATCCTGAACAAAAGTATGAAATCCAAATTATTTTTCTGTTTTTTAGTGGACTAGCCAGCTATGGCCAACCAACGATCCCTTCAAAGATTCTGAAAAGTGGTGAGCAAGAAAGGATTCATAAATATTTGCTTGGTCGTGTGTTTGCAGGTGAAATATAATAAAAGGCTGTTGCCCACATAATCTGTACAACCGCTGTGGCCATGGGACCATGACCTTCCATACCCCAACCTGTCACCCATGTGCAAGCTATTTCATAGGCACACGGCGAGAATTCATGTAAGCTGGAATAACGCTAATAGCCATGCCTGCTTTTTCAGGTTTTTTTTTTCTTTTTTTCCCGCCATTGATATACTAGGGACAATGACCCCAACTTGGTGTCATCTGCAAAGATGCACGGGTTGCAACGACAAAAGAGTCTCCGTATGCATTGAATTGCCTATAATTTTTGGGCAAATGCACACCCTGCAACTTCATCCCACGAAAAGGCAGCCTCTGGTTTGGCATAATACATCCATTGAGGACCCAATTTTGAGCCCATGGACATAAGTATGGTTACGTCCATCCTCAAAACAGAAGAAACAGTAGTGAAACGTACCCCCTTTTAATTTAGACCGAGGCGTAAGATAGTCTTGAGCCTTGCTGACTGCGATACAAGGAATAAGAGTTGCACAAAGACATGATGAGAACAATTTTGTAACTTATAAATGCTATACCAAATATCTCATTCAGGAATTCAGTGGAATGTGTCTAGAATTACCTAAAAAAACAAAAAATTATCGAGCCATGTCTAGTGATTATGTGGAAACATTTTTTTTTTTTTAACACAAGAGTAACAATATACATCTAACGGATATATGAATGAGCAATTAACAGTTATAGAAATGTTACTCAGATATAATAAGTTTAAGATACTAAAATGTATAATTAATAGTGATTATGATGAATATACTAAGTATAGACAAAGAATATGTACATATTTTCGGGAAAAAAAAGTGAAAATAACCAAATAAAAAATGCCCAACAATCAATTAAAAGTTGAAAAAATCTAAATCCATAAAGCAATGTTTCATTGTACCAACAAGTCAAATTATATAATAAAATTTTAAAGAAAATGGTAACATAATAATGTAAACAAATATGGGGGCGAAAAAAGAAAACTTATGAGAAATGGTTAGGGTCCCAATACGGCGTCGGAAAGAGCACGGGCTGCGTAAGCGGATTTGTCGTGTTAGGCTACGTCGACCTCCAGGCTACCGCAGCCCGACACATCGACAGTGATTAGTAGCCCAAAAAGAACAGAAGGGAAGTAGTCTTGGGCCACAGCCCAATTCTCAAACCCTTATGGCCTGTGTTTAAATTCCCAACCTCAATCCTCCTAGAGACTTGTCATCTCCCCCGTAGCCTTTTCTTTTTTTTTCAGGTTTCTTTTTTCTTTTTTTTTTTTAAACAGATCTAAGTTCAACCTGGACTTACTTTCAAGTTTCAAGGGGCCAATTGGATGACCAATCATGCAATGAACTCCTGTCCTATCGGTAAGTCTTTTTAGTAATACTGGGGTTGAACCAAATTGTGCACCGATCTGCTTGACATGACCATAGACGCCCCTAGATGATCAGCACATAATTAACTTCATGAAATTTTACTATAAACAAGATAATCATCTTTAATTGCCTGACATCATGTGCCTAATTTTTCTCTTCCCAAGTGCCAACAATAGTGTTTCCATGGTTTCATTCTTTGGGAAACCCTCCATTGTCTACAATAATTTGCACCTTTCCAAATGGCTTAGCAACCAGTTGGAATGGAAAAGTTCATATATTGTACGACATATGAAAATTATTAGTGGTTTAATACTTCCCCTCTTTTCTGGTAAGGGAAACGCACAAGGTTTCCACAAAGTAGTCATTGTTATTGCTCTAGTCATTCCTGGCTGCACAGGTCCCTAACATTCGTCTGATCTCGTGTCTCCATTGAAGTAATGAAAAATGCTAATTATTTTGGGTACGTAAACGTGTTACATAACAAAATCAACATACTATAGGAAGAGTAATTGGACATTATGAGAGGCAGGCAAAGCTATTATTATAAGAGTAGGACAGAACAACTGAACTAAATACAAACAATGGCATAGCCAGGTGCACGTAAAAGGTTTACAGAATTTTATCCGAGCTTAATGAGAGGTATTCACTTCAATGCTGGGGGAGTGAGAGATGGGAATGAAGGAATAGATTGCAATATCAACTTCCTGCCACTCCTTCTGGGCGACGATCCTGTATTTCCATGAGGAGGAGAGATCCTCTTGCTATTGGGAGAGCAAGTCTTGATGCCAGTGGTAGGCGAGTTGTTGCCTTGGAGGATTTCTGGCATATCGTTATCTGGTAAAGCTTCAAATTGTTTGTCGAACTTAGCTTGAGAACGGAAAATACGGGGCCTTCCATATTTTTGGACAGAGTGCAATCCAGAAGACGAGTTAATACCGAGAAAAGGTCTTGGTGGTTTGCTCATCGATGAAAAGGGCAACTGAACCAATGGTCTGGAATCCAAATTATCATTAGAGTTGAAGATAAAAGAAAACCAATTTTATAATCTTTCTGAACAATTTAGAGTTTGAACCTGCAAAGCTGTAAAGGCGTAATGGGTGGAGTAGAAATTGGATTCTGCTCTTCGTTACTCAGAACTTCAGTCTCCTGCGAAAATTTCTCAACCCCACCATTGTCATGTTCTTCTGTTTCATCTTCTGCTACTGCTTCTGCTTCTATTGGGGCAGATCCTGAATGACAAGTAGCATCAAGTACATTAAAAGAAGGTTAGCAAATAGCAATATTAACAAGTAAATAACTCGATATCACAACAGTGTTTAGAGAAATTGGTTATAGCTCCAGGTGCACATATGTCGGGTGGGTTAACTCACCATCCTTTCTGCCAAATGCGTTCTTGCACCCCTCACATCTACAATTAATGGAGCATCCGACGCCACCCTGCACAATAAACCACCATTCAGCGAATCAGTGTGTATAACACATTAAAAGCACATGGAACGTTCTGAGGAGCAAAACCTGAAAGCATTCACAATATTTCTTTGTGCAATTTGATTTCTTGCAGTTGCACCCTCTTTTATGTCGTGCTGAAGCAGGTGTTTGGTTGGATTCATCCTATTTAGAGGGGAAGTCAAGTTTAGAGAGCAATTGAATACATTTGACTCAGTAAAAGTGAATCAGACTCAAATGCTAACCCCAGTTTCTGGTACATCTTCAGAGCTCCGAATCACTTTGGGAGCAAATGCAAGTGGATTGCGTGACTCAATTTGTTTGCGAGTTGCAAGAACAGTGTCTTCATGAATAGGTTTATTAAAACAATCTCGACATGAACATGGTTCTATGCAGTAGACACCAGCAGCAAAACATTCACAGTAACTGCAAGAATTAGCAAGTGATTGAGAGGAACACATTTTCATTATAATGGAATATGAACCAGCAATGGATACATGGACACTGACACACTAGAAGTCGAAAGCATGAAAAAGAGAGAGAAAGGAAGAAAGAAGAAAGAAGGAGAAAATACGTGGTGTCTTCCCCTACATGCAGCATGGCAGTGTGGTGTAAAAATTGAAATGAAGCCAAAACGTAACATTTGTTTTCCAAGCTTTATCCAAAACAGGGATAAACAGAATGGGACCTCCTCGGATTCAAACCAGACTTCTTTATAGAATAGAGGAGAGCACATACGACAATAAAAAAAGATAGTGGTGACCAAGCAGCACATCAATCTAGTACCACACAGCAAACAAACATCTAAACAGAGTAGCAATGAAAAATAATTGTGCAAACAAACATCTAAACAGCATGAAGTACCACAAACACATCAATCTAGTACCACACAGCAAACAGACATCTAAACAGAGTAGCAATGAAACATAATAGTGCAAACAAACATCTAAACAATATGAAGTGCCACAAACACATCAATCTAGTACCACACAGCAAACAAACATCTAAGCAGAGTAGTAATGAAAAATAATGATGCAAATGAAATTAATCCTTAAGATAACAGTTCACTAATTATCAGCAAGTCAGTTTAACATGAATTGTCATTTTTTCAAAACTCAAAAGCTATGAACTTACAGTTTCAAGCACTTTGATTTCTTGCAGTTACAGCGCTTGCAAGCCCCAGTTTCTCCTTCTAACCTACGCCTGGAGGTCAGATTGTGAAACCATGCATCAATGCAACTTAGAAAGAGAAAAGGAGAGATAGGTGAATGGAACGGAATTGACAAATACAACTACACCTAAGGCATTTTCCAATAAAATCGGCACAAACTATGTCGTCAAGGAAGTACCTCTTCTTTTTTGGGCTGCTTGGATTTAAGTCTTCACTAGCTAAGTGAGAAGATTCCTGGAGAAGATCTAGGGCAAGCAGAGCAGCATTCTCAGTTGGATCTGTGTCCTTTTCAGAAGAGTCTGGAGCAAATCCTTCATCAAGTTCTTTATCAGTTACTAAAGAGTGAAATGAGGAACCAGAGCCAGGAAAACTGATTCCAGTGGTTGAAGTTTCATGCTTGATCTTTTTGCTATCCTTGGAAGTTAGTGCCAGAGCATTCAAGTGCAAACCAATTCCTGGTAAATCGTGCCTTGAAGAATCACCTCCAGGTTGAATGGGTACCAATTGCTTCTTGTTAGAGGCATTCTTCTTATCAGATTGCCCTACTAGGGAAGAATTAAAGCCTGGCCCATTATATAGGTTCTTTTTACGAGCTCCTACTAACTCAAAATCAAGACAGCGCCTTCGCATGCCACACTGCAAGCTGGAAAAAACCTGCAAGAAAATGAACAAAAAAATTTGAGTAACAACTAACTTCTGTTTGCCTGGCTGTCCTAACAGTTACAAGGACAAATTTATTGTTATGCTCCCTTTCAGTTATAAGTAATCTTATTCTTTCCTCTTGTGGAAAATATCAGTTTGACACCCATATCACAAAGATCTCCTGTTTTCTTCACAAAGTTTAAAAAGATTTTAAAAAAAAAGGTGCTTTGATGAACAGCCTAAAATTAGGCTACTTCATGGCAATTTGACAGAAACAACAAAGAAACCAGTTACAACATTACCTTACAAGCTAATGGCAGCTGCGCCTCATTATCCACTTTCTTACCAAACTCAGTATCATATGTCAGGTTTGTTTCCTCTGGATTGATGCTTTCTCCAGGCTGATTTGAAGCATCTTCCATCTCAAGATGCTCAGTGGAACCAGTGGAATGAACAGTTTGCATTTGATAGCCCTCGTCAAGGGAAGAAAACAATCCTGGACCATGGTCCAGGGACTTTTGAATAAGCCCCTTAAAAGCCTCAGTTTCAGTAGGAGAGTTAAAAATTAACAGGTCAGCAGCATCTGATATCAAACTCTCCCAGTCACATTCTGCAGCTTCTTTTTTCTTTTTAATCTGGTGCATTCTCTGGAAAGCCAATTCCCCTTCAGGTAATCTTTTTTCAGAGGCCTCACAATCTGACTGAGTGCCACAATGTGGTGTTGGTGTTGGGTCACAGTCAGGGCTACCACAGTCATATTTTAAGGTTTGTGGCAGCTCAATTGCAAATTTCATTTCTTCGTTAGTAGGTTCGACAGAAGCTTCTCCAATGGACGCCCCTGGAGCAAAGTTTTCCTGCAGCTCTGTGGAGTTATCAAACAATGGAGATGCAAACACGAAGACCCCTTCATTGCTACTGGCACTGTTTCCATTCTCAGAAGAGGAGTCAGGTGGTGATGGATCTGAATGATTGTGCCTGAAAATAGTAATTTGCTAGATGCAGTGAAAATTCAAGTGATTTGTAATATAGCTAAATTATTAGGAATTTAATCCAAATACCTTACGAGGAACCTAGATTCCTTATGAGAGCTGACATGTGGTGAAGTAAAAACAGATGGAAGAGATGCGAAGCTAAGAGAATGAAATGTTTGCGCAATTTGTATGGACTTCACTGGCTTGATAGGAGAAAGACTGTTGATGTAATTAAAGACAGGGGAATCCTGCAACCAGTAATAAAATAGAAATTCAACTCAATTCACAAGGCAAGAAGGCACCAGATAAAGCAGATTTATAACATCAAATCCAGAATCCATAAATTGAATGACATTATAAATAATTTTACATGCCCTCAACTACCTAAAGCAGACTGTTAATACACATTTGATGAAATCAAGAGAAATTGAGGGGAAAAAGAAATATTTTCACAAATTGCCACCTAGTTGATGAAAATTTGTGGAACATAAGCCGATGGGTAGAAACAAAAACAAAAACAAAAGACTAAGCATGCACTAACTAGGCAATCAGTAAAAGTTCACAAGCCACTCCAAAGTGAAACAGGATAAGGAAGAAAAAGAAAACGATATAGCAATGCACAGAAAAATAAATCATAGTAATAGTAATAATAAGAGCATGAAGTTCATTGCTGAATAGGAACCCTCTCATGGAATCGAATTTTACACAGATACCAAGCATTCGCTTTGCGTTGAACATTTTTTATAGAGAAAAATCACAAGAAGACTGAATTTATTTTGTTAAAAATGCAATTATTAGTAAGCAAACAGATGCCAGCCATGGAGTTCACAAATCTAAGATCTCAGAGATGAAGCTATGTTTACCAGTGGATGGGACACCTGAGGTCTGAGACTGTAAGACAAACATGAAAAGTACACACAGAGCTTGAATAGCACATGAACCGAAGCCAGGTTGTTTAAAATAAAAAGGAAAAAAAAATCGAACTTTTTATAAGAGATCCAAGCTACATTGAACTGAAACCCGCATGAAGAAGAGCAAGTTTGCAGGCAACCGTTAAGTAAAAATCAACTTTCAACAGCAGGACCCCGATCCCAGCAAAATCTCGAAGGTCATCTCACTCAGAGAGCAAACCGAGCATATGCATCAAACAGAGCCACTAAAAACCAAGTCAAACCTCAAAATTCATCACTTTGACAACACCCACAGAAGAAGAACTCTTCCCCAAAAAGAAAAAAAAAAGAAAAAGAAATTGCAAAACAAATGGATCATGGTCAGACAGATCAGGAGAAGAGGATCAAGAGCAAATAAGCATCACCTCGAACTTAGAAATGGGAGCAGCGATCTGGGACTTTTCTGGGGTGTCCATGACCAGAGAAGAACCTTCTCCACATAGCTAAAGTTTCAATCTTTCAATTTTTCTTTTTCTTCCCCACTTACCTCTCTCTCTCTTTTCCATCACTTGATTTGTCACTGTACAATTAAAAAACTCTCTCTGTCTTTGTCTCTAAGGAAAAGTATGGAACAGAAGATGAGATTCAAGCAGAAGCGGGAAGGCGGGAGAGTGAGTGGACTTTCTCGTAGAGATAAAACCTCAAATGACCCACCACACCCTACAGACAAGCCCCACACACTCACAACAACAACAACAACAACACCTGTCTCTGTTTAATATCTTGCCATTTGTGCGCGGTAGTCTTTGCCACAAACAACCACATTACCATATGCTTTACCTTTTACAACTGTAACATCCCCTCTTCCCCGACCCTCTTTGATTTTCATTTATTTTCTTTTCTTTTCCTTATTCTGTGTTTTAAGAACAGGCGCGTCAGTTTCTATACACGCAATTATTAATTAATATTAATTACGTACAGATCCCACAGATTAATCGGCGATTATTTTCACTAGTCAACCCTGCTTTCTGCATTACGGTGTTACAACTTACAATTGGTCGGATTCATTAATTAACAGGAAAGAAATGTTAAGGTTATACAAGGAATCACACGTGATATACATCAGATAATTGTTTTAATTAAGCACCGTTAATACTGGTGATGGAAACGGCTCAAACTTTAGGAGTTACCAGCGGTTATTGACACATACTAATAATAATTATTATTATAATTATTAGTATTATTATAATAAAAAAATAGATCTCCATTTCTCAATAAACCAATAAGTTCTTGATCCTTTGTCTAATAAAAAATTACATGGTCGAAAAAAATTAAACAAATATTTTTGATAAATCCGCACACAAAATACACATAAGTTTAATAGATTGTTTTTCTCTTCATAAAAAAAATAAAAAACAATTGATTGTAAAGTCTTATTGGTTATTATAGCAGCAAGTTAACGTGTTACGAGTATAGATTTGAATTGAAACATTGAAACGCGAATATGACACCGTGCAAAGCTTTTTATGATCTTAATAAAGTGCATGTCTAACCCTTCAACGTCTGCAATAATTGATGATAATAAGTCAATAATACAATTGATTCCCGTTTAATCCCAATTCTCAATTATTCTTAGAACATAGTGCCATTTCTGGAATTCAAATATACGGCAGTAATAATAAACATTGAATGGGCCGAGGAGGTGGGGCATGGCCGCACGAGTTTCCCGGGACTCAGAAAGAAATGATCGGCTCCCGAGCTCTGCCTTTGCCCTGCGGTGTCTGGCAACGAGTTTTTTGTGCTATTACAATCATACCCCTCGAGGTGACAGCCTCGTAAGCTTCGCAACAAGGGTATTGTTTGGACAATGCGGTCCAGAGATGTGGTCACGATCCGATTCCGTTCAGTTAAAAAAACTTATCGGTGCGGCTGACGTTGATAGCTGTTGGGACTTTCAGGTTTGGCGCGCGAAACATTTCAAATGGTAGGTTATATGCACGCCCCCCGAAATCCATAGACCACATGTGATCTTTCCATGGCCTTTTTTGATTTTTATACAAAATCTAGTCCGCTATAATATTCCACATGCAATGGGAATTGCATATATATATGTGTGTGTGTGTGTGCGTGTGTGTGTGAAAAAAATAATAAATTGCCTCTTACCTTTTCTTTCTCTTTTCCTTTTTTGATTTTTTAAGATTGAAAGTTAATCTTCAAACCTCCAATTGTTTGCATTCCAAAAGGGCTACAAATCAAATGGGTTTTCGTTTATATCCTTCAATTAATGAAAATTGTTGCTGACGATCTTACTCACGAGGAACAAAAGAAACATGAATGAACGAAGGGCATTGCATAGTTTATTGAATATTTATATTTTATTCAGTTACAGAATATACCGAATTATAAATTATATAATAACATTAATTTTATTTATTTAAATAAATTTTATATTTTATTTTTAAAATATGATTTAAATTTTGAATAATTTAATCACTAATTTTTTTTAAAAAAATTTTTTATGAACACATCAAACTTTTTAATGCACCGCCATGTCCCCATCGCCTATGCATATTAACGTTGCCCTTATATCAGGTAAGATTGGGACCGTACGATTTACCTGTTGATGAGCTCCAAAGTCTATGTTCACCTTTACTGACGGCTCACTTTTCCAAAGTTGGTGCACAACAGTAGGTCCCTAAAAATAAAAAAGACAAATAATAAGGGTGTTTTTTCCACGGCACAAGTGGTCCCTGAGCGTAGAGGCCGCCTTATCACGTGAGGCCTGCCAGCAAATTCATAATTTTTTTTTATATTTATTATAATATATGTATATATATTTTTATCTGTTTAGAGGTTCATAATAATAATAATAATAATAATAATAATAATAATACAATTTCCTTTTCTCTTTCCTGACTCCACATATCCTCCGAAGTATGAACTCCATGCCAAAATCATGGTGTCGATTAACATGCGTACTTTTACCTTTTGTTTCAGCATGTTCTTGCAGGCTTTTGCTTTCTTTCCCCTTTTTTTTTTTTCTTTCTTTCAGAAAATTGAAAAACCTAAACTGCGTTTCTACACGAGTGTCTGGCACACCGACAAAGGTTAACCAAGACCCACCTCGGTAAACATAATGGACAAACAAAATCGATGAAAGTTAGCGCCAAGTACGATGCACATTGATGTGGGGTGTTTTTTGAAGCAGTAATTTATTGTTAAGATCCAGGGTCAATTTCACGGACTAGATATATTCACTTTCGCAATACGCAAGTGACCAAAGGAAAAGTCACGGTTAAGAGTTATCACGGGGAGAAATGCCTTGCCAACCGTCTTATAAACTGGGCCACTGCCGTGTCCTCTAAAGAGTAAATAAAAAGAAGAAAAAGGATGGAAGGGTGCAAGCATAAGATTATTACTTTCTTTTTAAAAAATAATATGTTAAAATATATAATACTTATTTATATGAATCAAAATTTCTTTCTTTCTCGAATATGTGGGAAATGTGGGAATATGTGGGAAATGTGGGAGTGCACCTGTGACAATATACTTCCTTTTTGTGAGAAGCTACATTGAGCAAACCATTCTTTTTACCCGCTTCCAAACATTTATAGTTTACACACTGATTGGCGCATTAACGTTTGCTTAAAAACCCCAAGTCTTGAACTGCTAAACCTTCATTTAAAGTTTAAGATTTGCTGAAAAATAATAATTTTTCATCAATAACTCCGAGTAATTAATCGAGTTAATACAAGATTTTGATTTTATAGGAGACTTGGGAGATTCGAGACTTATGATGTCAATAATCTTGCAAAGAGCAAGAATTCACTCTCTCCTCCTAATGATCAAAAGAAAACTATTTATCTTTTTGCATGAAATTTTTTAATACTCGTACGATATTATCTGACATAACAACATAATAGTAGTCGTCTGATGTTATGGCGTTAACAACCCCCTTTGGGCCTCCCCATCTCTTTTTCAACCCATTCTATATAGGGAAATTGGGTAATCTCGGATTCCCACTACAATTCTCTGTCTCCGAGCCCCAACTTCAACGGCCAATTTACAGAATTTTCGCGGGCCAAAACAATCTTATGGACCACACTGCCCAACAATAAGGCTGAGGCGGTAAGCCTTTCTGCCGAGCTTCGTGTTCTGTCGGGCCCTCAGTTCGAATGTCCGAAAGGCACGTACCCATTTCAGAGAACAATCGGCCCTGAGATTGCCTCCGGAAAAAATACAAACAAAAAATAAGGAACACCATTGCAAATTCACGGCCTAAAACGAGGGCAATTTCGTCGTTTCACTAAAGAACAGAAAGACATGGAAAAGTACGTCCTGTTTCGTACTTTATTAATTATTAGGATCTGCTAGCATTTTCCTTTCGGTTTTTTTTTTTGTTTCTTTCTCTCTCTTTCTCAGAGTTAAATATGAAAAGAAAATGTGGTGTGAATTCTGAAGCGGTCTCTCCAACAACATAAACAACGGCAGCAGCAACAGCCTTATTTTAGGCAAAAATAAAAACGAAAAAAAAAAATACAGAAAGAGCCGCCCTCAGTGTTTGTGTTTTTCTGTTTGGTTCTAATTCCTTGTTCTTGTTTTAAATTCTCTATCTTGGGGACCTAAGAGGACAAAAAGGAGACGATAATAACAGCGTCAAGAATTCACCTTCTCGTCTTCTTTTGCCCTTTTGTTTGTTTGTTTGTTTGTTTGTTTTTTTAATGGAATTCTAAGTCAGCTGTCTCGTCTATAAAGCTTTTTCCTTTTTTGGACGGGTTTTCCTTTTTCCTTGTTTTTTTTTTTTTTTGGGTTTATGGGCTTATGCGTTTTGCCTGGAAGCGTGCTCTCTGTTTTTTTTTTTTTTTAATATTTTTTATTTGCTGACGTAAGTTTGGTTATTTTTGTTTTTGTTTTCTTGATTTTCATTTCTGGTCATTGCCCTTTCATTGGTCCTAGTCCAGATAAGGGGGAATTCGGTTGTTTTCTCAAGGTTTTACCTTTTTGTATAAGAAAAAGAAATTGAGGAGGATGGTTATTTAAATAGGTGGATGATATAAAAACATGGCATTTGATTTTTAATTTGGAGTTTTGAATAAGTACAGGGGTCAAGCTTTTTATTTTATACATCACTCATATTTTTGATTGTTGAGCGATCTAATTATTGGCTCAAATATACAGATTATAACGTCAATATTGGAGGGGATTGGAATAGTAAATTTGGTAGGTGGACTCGGATTTCTCTTTTCTAAAAACTTTCAGCGTTGTGTTTGATTGGTCTTTTGATCCTCGGTGACCTTTCTTGGCGTTTTTATTGCCAGGTGATGGAAGTGTTTGAAAACTTTTTGTTGTTAGTCATTGAATTTTGACCAATTTCACATGAATTTGAGGGCTTGCATTGACCACCATGTTTCTGGGGTTTGTTGTTCTTGGATTATTGTCTAGGATTTGAGGTTCTCTCTTGTATTCAATTAAGGTACCATATCTAGTTGGTATAATGGATTCAAGAACGGATGAGGATGCTGGGGATTTTGTGTCAAAGAAGAAATTTGATAACCAAGTCCAAGAAGATGGTGTGGATACAAAGGTGAAAGGTACAGGAAGTGTTAGTACCAAAGATATGATTTTTCGAGCCGATAAAATTGATCTTAAAAGCTTAGATGTACAGCTGGACAAGCACCTGAGCAGGGTCTGGTCTAGGAACATTGGAATCCAAAAGCCTAAAGAAGAATGGGAGATTGATTTGTCTAAATTGGATATAAGGCATGATATAGCCCATGGAACTTATGGTACTGTTTACCGGGGTACCTATGATAACCAAGATGTTGCAGGTAATTCCTCCCCTTCCCTTAATCAAATTGTTTTATGTGCATTTGTGGCTTGTGCTTGGTTTTTAATTTCTTGGAACTTTTTAGATTTATTGGTTCCAAGAAGTTTTGCTCCATATCAGTTAAATTCAATTTAGTTCTACGCAGACCAATTCCATTGTTTAGCATCTGTTACAATTCATGGATGAACATATAGAGGATGATCTTCTTCATGGGGTGAGGGACAGATGACTAAAATAGAGTTGTGAGACTGGTGTTTTGTTAGACCGCAAAATTCTAAGGGTGTGATTAGGCCAGCAATATGATAGATGGTGAGAGGAGAAAGAGAACTCGATTTAAGTTAACTGGAGAATCTTTGGTTAGGTAGGATTTAGAACAACTGCAAGCTCACATTGAACTCAGTTTACAATGGATCGGAATGATGACAAGAGATTCAAGATTCATGTAGTCAACTCCAATTATATTTGGGATTAAAACTTTTTTATTGTTGTAGTTTTGGTATTTTGATAGCTTGACCTGACTGTTGTTAATTAGTTGTAAAACTGCTTTTCTTGCTGCTCGAGTGATGTTGTCCATGCTCTTTTGATATTTCGTGATATGGAATATGCTAAAGCTATTTTTGGGATCTTATTGTACGGGGACATTTCTTCCTAGAAAAAAGGTGTGGAAATTGTCATCTTGGTGTTATATGGCTAATTTTAAGATCTTAGCCTGTAATTGTTATATCCTAGAGTTCTTTTGGAACCTTTCACTATGGAGAGTCAATACGTTTCATTACAAGTTAGCTCTGTATTTTTAAGTAAATATAGCTCTGTATTTTTTAGTAAATATGGAAGCTCAGAAACTTCTTTTATTGTGGTTGAGAATTGAGATTTAGATATGTAATGCATATCAACTCTTGGGTGCTACTTTGGATAATTGTCAATGATGCATTATCTGTTTTGTTGGTGTTAAATGCTTATGATGATGTCATGTTGGAATTTCAGTGAAGCTGTTGGACTGGGGAGAGGATGGTATTGCCATTACAACTGAAACTGCTGCTTTCCGGGCATCATTTCAGCAAGAGGTTGCTGTATGGCAGAAGCTTGACCATCCTAATGTCACAAAGGTACAGCTCATTTTAAAACTTCCTTGTTACGTTGATTGACATGAGATCATGAACACTTTTTTGGCATAGAAGTTTACATTATGTGCCGTTAGTGTAGAGGTTTTATGCCATAGTCTACTCTTGCTATATCACGTGCTACAATGGTTGGGCAGACAATCAGTTCAGAACAACATGCTCAAACAATGTGCCCTGTCGTTTTGACTGTTATAACAGTTTAACCCTTCTTGTTAGCATGGCTTTAATCCTTAGCATCACAATTTTCTTCAGTTTGTTGGTGCATCAATGGGAACTACAAATCTCAAGATTCTTACCAAAAACCCTTCTGATGGTCAAACTTCCCTCCCTCCGAGGGCATGCTGCGTTGTTGTTGAGTATCTCTCTGGTGGGACACTAAAACAATACTTGATAAGAAACATGCGAAAGAAACTGACTTTTAAGATTGTGGTCCAGCTTGCTTTGGATCTCTCAAAGGGGTGAGTTCTTTTTTCTTGAAGTTATGGTTAAACTTCTCCAAAAGAACTAATTATTGATTGCTATGATCTTTCTTGTTTCAATTTGCAGTCTTAGCTATCTTCATTCCAAGAAGATTGTCCATCGTGATGTCAAAACAGAAAATATGTTGCTAGATGCTAGTAGAAATCTTAAAATTGCTGATTTTGGAGTTGCCCGTGTAGAGGCTCAGAATCCAAGTGACATGACTGGTGAAACCGGTACACTGGGATATATGGCTCCCGAGGTATGCATGGCTTCAAGAAGCTCAATTTTTTTTTTTTTCAAGCAAAAGTTTCATATGAAGTAGCATTCACATGCTGACACAAACACAGATCACTGTGGCTGGTCCTCTCTGCATAGAAGTATTCTAATAGAAGTTATTTCCAAACATCATAAAAAATAGAGGTTATTCGCAAGTTCAAAATTCTAGAAGAAGAGGAAAAAATAATTGCAGTTGAATAGTGAATGTGAATTCCCTAACAAGATACTTTTTGCAGGTGCTGGAGGGTAAGCCATACAATCGAAGATGCGATGTATACAGCTTTGGCATATGCCTATGGGAAATCTATTGCTGCGACATGCCTTACCCAGATCTTAGCTTTGCTGATGTGTCATCTGCTGTTGTTAGACGGGTTAGTTCACCTCACTATTCAATCAACAATATACCATCATATGCCAAGTCTTTGTAGTTGGTTCCATCACGTTGCTTCATAATTGCAGTAGAATTCTTGAGTAAACCTCATCAGTTACTCATTGTCATTTATTAATGAGTTCAAAGAAGATACCCTTAATTCTTTTTTTTTTTTTGACAAATTTTGTTTCATTTGGGAGAATCTTCCATGTGTAGGAAAGAATTGCAGAAAGTCCTGAACTAATACGGGCAAGTTTTCATCCTGCTTAACAGGATTGATGGCAAAACTTTTTTTTTTTTGTGTGGGTGGGGGCCTTGGAGGACAAGTGGTTATCTATTTCTATGCCAACTAACAATTGGGCTATAAAATGGTTTGGCCTACTTTCTGAGAATCACTCTGTTCGCACGTTTAGATCCACAAGACCATAAACTGCATGCTTCTGGAAGAGCATGTAGGCCGTTGTCCTCAATTTTCTTTTTTGCCTGTATATATTGGACTCATGTTTATGTATATGTAACCATAATTTTGGAGGTCAATTGTATTTGGAGTTAAATTTGGAGTTATTTAACAAATGATCTTTTGGCAGAACTTACGACCAGAGATCCCCAGATGTTGTCCAAGTTCTTTCTCAAGTATCATGCGCAAATGCTGGGATGCAAACTCGGAAAAACGTCCCGAAATGGCAGAGGTAGTTAGAATGTTGGAAGCAATTGATACAAGCAAGGGAGGAGGGATGATACCTGAAGACCAGGCAGTTGGGTGCTTCTGTTTTGCCCCTGCCCGTGGTCCCTGAGTTTTCTTCTTACTTTTTTTTTTTTCCTTAGTTTCTTCTTCTTTTAGTGGTGAGCAAAGATGAATTCATTTAGACTGGCCTCTTAGTCGTGTAGTTTGTAGGCATGGTCTTGACAAAATGAACATATCGTGACTGTGCATGATGGAGGGTGAGATTTAGTTTTCCTCTTTTTAAAGTGATAGAACATTAGTCAGCAATGTTTTGAACATGTGACGTGAACGTGGCTGGTTCAGCAAGTGGCCTTGGGTGCAAACAGACTTTGTTAAGAGGCCAATTCACTGGTTCAATGGGTTAGGCTTGGTTGGCTTTGATGACTATGGATAAGAAGAATTGTTTTCCAATGACCTACCGGATTTTGGGCCATGTATTTTTGCTTGCTTGGTAACCTTTAATTTAGTCTTGTTGTTTACATGATATTTACCTATTAGACCAAGTAGTCTTTTGAATGGCCACAATCCATAAAGTTGGTTTACGCCTAGGTGTGGAACTTAAGTTTCTTTGGGAGGCCCCAAACATTCCTCCAATCCACCTAATGGTTAAAGCCAGCCTGGAAAATTGTCATTCAGCATCGTTCTTTTGAGACCAATTTGGAAATTTTAACGTGAAACTAAAATGTAAAGAGGAAAAGCAGAATACATACAGCCAACAGTCTCTCTTTATTACCCCCAACAAGATAATCTTGGTTACAATCTTTCTGATGATACTTATTTACAGCAGTCAAAAGCCCTTTTAGGTCTTACACATAAATTAGTGGATTCCAAGCCAGACCAAAATTGATAGTGCTGCTTGTCCACTTAATCTCTGTCGTCTGCTCAACAGAACAACTTGCATTTGTCATTTCAACTGAAGTATTGCATTCCTCTCTGTTTTTTTTTTATAAGTATGTTGGTCTCCTACACATGTGCCAGACAATAGTGCTCAAACAGTGAGATTATAACTTCCGTTAAATCCGTGTTGAAGGGGATAAACTGTGTCCTCAGATATGCTGGCCAGATTCCTGATCTTACAAAAGTGCGACTCAATGTTGACGAGCAGGAGAAAGAGTACTTGCTCGTTCTACACAGCGAGAAACTGGCTATTATCTTCTGCATTTATCACCACAGGGGAAGGAATGCCAATTCAAGTCGTAAGGAATGGGTGTGCATGTTCTGGCTGCCACACATTTGCCAAAGTAGTGTAAAGGAAACAAAGTAGAAACCATTGTTGGGTTAAATAGCCGGTTTCACTTCTTCCAGCGTTGATTCTGCAATTGTAGAGGCTATTGGTAATTTAAGTTAAAGCCCTTGGTTACAAACACCATAATCCCATATAATTTTAGATGCCTGCAGGTTTCATTAGCTTAAATCATTTTTGGGGAATTTAATCTTAAAGAAAGAATGTTTCTGAAATCAATAGGAATATCATCTGCCATCATGAAAATGGTAAAGGCAGTAACTTGTGTTTCCTTCGTTCTTCGTTCTTTTATTGTTGTTTTTTCTTTTTTAATTTGTTTTTTTTTTTTTTTGCAAGAAAAGAGCAGAGGTAGAAATTTAACTCTTATTCCACCCAATACATAATCCAGAGGTTCAAGCCCTCGCACAGAAAGGAACTAAAACATATCCTAAAGTATTAGCTCTCTGGCGAGTGCCCTTCAATATGACATCACAATTGGGGGAAAATAGGGTCGACAAAGGCATAGTGCATGGGATCAGACAGCCAGAGTCTGGCAACATGATGATGAGACGAGGTATGCCTGTGAATTTCTTCAGCAAGCCAGATGCTAGCTTCAGCTTTACAGGGATGAATCACGAAATCCAAGGGCATATGCTCGTCCTCGCTACCAATCCTCAGTTCATCCCACTGTTTTAGAAGAGTGTTGGTGAGATAATGCAGAGGTTGGCCATACAATTTCTTGATAGATCTGCCCAATCCCATCCACGAGGAAAATGGAATAACAGAGCCTCGGTGTGATGGGATGGGGATTGCCTTCATGTATTCTTGATACATTTCTGCCCTTCTGATCAACACATCTGAATTGTAAAGCATGTTTCTTTTGTAAGACAGAATAAGTGGAGAGAAAGTTCAAAAACACATACGCTAGATACGTGTGAAAATGAAGTCCTTGATTTTGCCCTCAGAACTCAGATTTACAAGGGCTACATAGAAACAGACAAAACCCTGTCATGACGGGCCTCCGGGTGAGGGGAGCTCAGCTCGGCAAACGCAAGAATGAGATCCTTTTCAGTTATGACGGATAAAATAAGGATACAACAGACTCCATTAACAATTCCACTGGACTAGCAATTTCCTATCAACAAATATTAGCAATTCAACTAGAATAGGAATTTCTTAAAATTCTGATAAGGACAAGGAGAAACCTACATGATCAGGGTGCTTTCAGTCACAATGACAAACACAAATCTTTGGCAACATAACAACATAACTAAGCTTCAAATCCGAAAGGCAGTTAATTACCCTCAGGAATCATTTCCTTGGCAGGTGGATTAATTGAGACATTAGCCGAGGACCGGTGGCCATGACCACCATTATTGACCTCCATATCTGTATCTGAGGAAGAATCATCCGATGATATAAGATCAACAGGCTCACTCCACGGAACTGTCCTCTTCATGGGTGTGTATGAAATGTAAACCTACAGATAATCGATCACCCACATGCCAAATCACAAGAAAAACGCCTGAGGTTGCAGACTACACAAGGAAAACAGATTGGTCTGCAGAACACGGCCATCATCGAAACAGCAAAGAAACTTGAATGTGTATGAATTCATAGCAAACATTCTTTAAACTCTTGTCGAGTACCCATATTTTGCTTTTGCTTTTTTTGGGGGGGGGTGTTGTAGGTGGGAATTAAAACCCGGAATCCTGTCTTTATTGAGGAATGCTTAACGCTAACTCTTGATTTGAAAGAGCATTAAATCAAGCAAAGTCTTCTAATTTTTGGTCACCAGTTACCAATAACTGACATGCAATGCAATCCCAAGTTCAAAATCAATTCAATCTAAACCCCAGCTTAAACGAAAATTTTCAGCTGCCCATCAACACAAATAGACCTACAAAACCCAGAAGGGCGCTACTCAAACTGCGCACCAAACGGATACAAAATAAACAGGACTCTTCGAAAAGAGAACAAAAGAGGGAAAACAAAACCCATTGGAATATGAAAGAAATGCACAAATTACAATCAATACAAAAAGCAAAAAGGTCATCTGATCTGTACTTGCCTTGAGAAGGTCTCCTCCTAATATGTGTCTTTAAACAGAAGAAGTGCCTTTTACTCTCTTATTTCCAGTTGAGGGAAGTGCCAATCCAGTGTTTTAGGTAACAGAAGATACAATAGAGTGCAAAAGCAAAAGGAAAATTGCCTCACAAAAAACACCCTTAAATTCTCAAGTTAAAATATCAAACCCCACAAAACAAGACAAAGACAGAAATAGGGTTTTGAGTAATTGACACAGAATTTTAGAAATAAATGGCAAATAGTTGGTTATACACAACAAATAAAAGAATAAAGTGTAACATAAATTTACATTATAATATTTATAAATTAAAATTAAAGTGATTTGTATATTTTTTATTTAAATTTTTATATACAAATTTATTATTTAAATATTATTAAAATTAAATAAAAATTTTAATTTAATTATTAATAAATTTAAAATTTTATTATTACACATTTAATCACTTAAATTTATAGTTAAAGAGAGTAAGTATCAATTAATACAGAAACTAAAATTTGTGTTAATGTAAAAAAAATGTTAAATTATTAATTAAATTAATATTTTTTTAAGTGGTAAGTTTTTTTTTTTTTTCTCTTTTTAACGGCCAATATATATTTAGAGGTGCTAATTTAATTTGCTTAAAAAATTAACTCCTCGGCACGATACAATTATTTGATACAGACACTCGTACGTACGAACATCTGAAAGAGAAAACAGACGGGACGGCGTCCGATCACCGTCGCCGCCTCGCATTCTTGATTCGTCTTTTCATTTGCGTTTACGTTCGCTCTCGCTCCGGGGGCTCTCGGTTGCTCGCGCAGAGGAAAATGCGACCAAGACATCAAATTCTCGGACTCTGTAGTAAAAACTTGGTTTTCGTTAAACCCCACAAAGTCAATCATCACTCTTTCCCTGAGAAATCCCTGTGCACCACGACCGAGTTGGCCCCCACTGCTGAACGACCGGACCCGTCCGAGTCGCCGGATCTCCCGTCTTGGCTCCGTATCAAGCGAGACCCAGAAACCACCGACCCAGATGACGATGATGATTTCATCATTCCTCCGCTTGCCAAGTGGGTTGAGAGTCACAAATTTGACCCTGCGAAGTCGGCGGCAAGTCAATTGCTATCGGATGAAAAACTTGATGATGTTAGTAAATTGAATGCAATCCTCAAAAAAAGCTACCCATCAATGGAAGCTGTCGTGCAGGCGTTGAATGGCTGTGGTGTTACCCCAACAAATGCTTTGGTTTCACGGTGTTTGAAGCGATTCAGCAGTGACTGGCTCTCGGCGTTTGGGTTTTTCGCTTGGGCAAAAAATCAAGCAGGTCACGTGCATACACCTGAATTATACGATTCCATGGTTGACGTTCTGGGTAAGTGCAAAAAGTTCACTTTAATGTGGGATTTAGTGAAAGAAATGGTAAACTTAAAAGGGCATGTTTCGTTGGTTACAATGACTAAGGTCATGCGGCGCCTTGCCCGTGCTGGCAGATACGAAGATTCTATTGACACATTCCGGAGAATGGAAGAGTTCGGCGTAAGGAAGGACATTGAAGCTTTAAATGTACTGATGGATGCATTGGTTAAAGAGGGTAGTGTTGAGCATGCTCAGTCTGTGTTTGTAGAGTTTAAGGATGGTGTAGCGATGGATTTGAACAGTTTCAATATTTTGATACATGGGTATTGCAAAGCAAGGATGCTTAATGATGCAAGAAAGACTTTGGATCAAATGGAAAAACACGGGTTCTGCCCGGATGTTGTTTCATACACCTGTTTCATTGAAGCATATTGTAAAGAGAGAGATTTTAGAAATGTTGATGCTACCCTAGATGAGATGCAACAGAAGGGTTGCAAGCCTAGTGCGATCACATATACAATTATTATGCATGCTTTAGGGAAAGCAAAGCAAATGAAGGAAGCTTTGGATGTTTACGACAAGATGAAAGAAAGCGGTTGTGCTCCTGATGCTCCATTTTATAGTTCCTTGCTTTTCGCTTTAGGCAAGTCTGGCAGGCTTAAGGATGCTTGGGAGGTCTTTGAAGAGATGCAAGGCCAAGGAGTTGCGCGGGAGTTGTTGACATATAATACCATGATCTCTTCCTCTTGTGCACATCTCCAAGAGGAGAGTGCATTGAAGTTGCTCCAAAGAATGGAGGAGGATTCATGCAAGCCGGATGTTGAAACTTATGCGCCTTTACTGAAGATGTGTTGCAGGAAGAAGAGAATGAAGGTTCTAAAGTTTCTGTTGAGTCACATGTCTAAGAATGACGTTAGTATTGATCTTGGGACATATTCCCTATTGATCCGTGGACTTTGCAAGAGTGGGAAGCTTGAGCATGCTTGCTTCTTCTTTGAAGAGTCAATATTGAAGGGAATGGTACCTAGGGATAGCATATACAAAATGTTGGTAGAGGAACTTCAGCTAAAGAACATGGCAGAAGCAAAGAAGAAAACTGAGAAATTGATGTCACTTGCAAAAGAGTGAACAGGTGATTTAGCCTTTGCTCATATATGCCAATTACTCTTTAAGGGTCAATTTCTTGACTCGTTTTTCTTGAATTTTCTACTTTGCTATGATTCTTGCCCCGTATATATCGTATTCATTCACATGAAAATCTCCGATGAGGAATGTGATCAACTGTAACGACTTTTCTTCTTTGCTATGCTTTTTGGTCTTGGTTTGAACCTGCACCTATATCTGTGGCCCAATCCCTTAGAAGACATTTCATTATCCTGATCGTTGTTTCTGTGCGCGGAATGTGACGTGAGTGTGCATTCTATCATCTCGGATTGGTTGTATTGTATAGATCCCTACATATTGGGCCGGACTGGCAAAGAAGCTGCGCATAGTGCTTCTCTCAAATTCCACTGTACACACGCCATGGGTGCAATAGAGTGTTCTAAAGACCAAGAAAAAAAAAAAAAAAAAAAGAAAAGGCGCCTTCCCCCATGTAGGTGTGGCCCGTCTGGTGGCTTATATGCCGATTCTATGGACATCGATGCAACAAGGGCCGGGAAGCTCTACTCTTTTTCCTCTCTTAAAACCCTAGACTTGGATAAAGGAAATATACAATTTTAAAACTTTAAATTTGTATTGTTGAATTCTCATATTTTAATTCTGAAAAAATGATGCCGGGATTATAAAAATAATTAGAGTTTTAACTTACGATCTAATAAACTTTTTAATAAATAAATAAATAAATAAATAATTTGACGATATTTTCTCAAGAATATGAATTTTACTTATTTTAGTGTAATATTGATATTTAGCTCTATATTACAATTCACCTAATAAAAAAGTCTCTATCCTGATACAGACGGATGCAGTGAGGATCTTTTGAAATGTGCGTCATGACTATAAGAATAATGCTCCTTGTTAAGAGTATGAGGTAGTCTACACGTTATTCTATTAAAAAAAAAGAAAAAACGAAAATAAAAGAAAAAGAAGAAGAGATAAGAACTATCATATAAAATTTAACATCGAAACTTGCTATGTGTCCCATATCAACTCCCGTGAGGGTAAACCTAAAAGAGAAGATTCAACGGTGCAATATGGAAGGTGCATTTAATGCTTGGAAAACGAGGCAAGAGGTCACCACCACAGATGCCCAAAAGCAAAGCGAGTGGTGAGTGGCTCTTATGACTCGTCCCCCCCCCCCTCCCTTTGGGAGCCTTTTAATTATCATGTCATCATGTCTACGTGTGCATCTATTCACCACATTAACTAGATCATTCACTACGGTTGTTATCTTTCAGCTGCTTCTTTCTCTTGAGCCCCGGCCTCTCAACAATTGTGCCGATCTGGAAGTTGGATATGGATGAAAACTACACAAGGTTTCAACCTTGATGAGTGAATCATGCAGCATAATGCTTTATTTATAAAAAAAAGAACAAAGAAAAAAAAAACAAAAAGATTTGTTTGCTTGCAAGGACATGCATCCTTTTTTGATTGGGTGGGACTGTATTTGATCACATTAAAATTAAAATAACATTTTTTATCTAAATTCTAATTATATGGGTAAAATCTTTAAATACAAATTGTAAAAAATAATGTTAAAATGACGTCATTTCTGTTATAAAATTATTTTTTAAAAAAATTAAACATTTTCACAAAAAAAAAAAAAAAGCACAGACTATGCAACAAAGTCAATTGAATTTGCAACAAGACATTATTATATCAGAATGTGTAATAAAACAATGCTGAATTTGCAATAAGACCCAGTTACCCCATCTGATGTGGCACGTGCATATGCAATGCTGAATCGTTTTCCTTCTTTAAGTACTAATAAAACATTAGGCTGAATTTGACAATCTTTGGGGGAAGTTTGAATTCCCATTTGCAATTATTAATCAAAAGAATTAGCTAAACATTTCTTCCATATATTCCTTTTCTTAACTGTAAATGTGGTCCTACGGAGTCATTTCAATATATATATATATATATATATATATATATATATATAAAGGATCCTATAGAGCAAACATTCTCCTAAGTAGTCTTGGCCACAGAACTATGTAAGGTATAAAGATCGATGAGATGTCCCCGTCGTAATGAAATTAGCTACCAACTATCACAATCTGCTAGAACCATAATAGAAATTAATGTATGTAGAGAAAATTCTACGCATGTGAAAAAGCGTGGGTGCATTTTGAAAAATCGATCTGCCTTGAAAATGAATCAAACCTCTCACTAAAGAGCAATAAAAGATGAAGGGATGGGGCCTCTCTCTTAGGCCTAAAAAGCACCAAAAAAGGGTCTAAAAGGAATCCAGTTGTGCTGTCTTCCTCTAAATTGACTGCCTCGTAAATCTTGAATCGTGTAGCCTCCTCCTCCTTGGGCCTTCGATTCACCAAAGAGATGGTAGGCGGCATGGGGAACAAGAAAAGGAAAAGGACAAAGCGGATCTTCTTGAAATTCTTCGTGTTGTTGTTTTTTTTTTTTCAACTCAATTTTGATGTTTTGCATTGGTGAGTCTTTGCCTTTGGTCCATTGTTAATCATAATCATTATCATTATCTCATTCGTATGGTTGTGACGGCGGCTTTTTGTACCGGCAGTTAACAATGGTCGAATAAAAGGCCTCTATGACAGAGGTCCCATGTAACAGTTGAAAAAAACAAAAAGTTTATGAAAATGAGAATTAAGTTATGCAGGTATATCTATTTTTAGAGACTTAAAGAAAATAAAAATCCCATATATTGAGACGTGTGTGTATATATATATATATGCCAAAAGTGGTATTTAGCATGGTGTTATTATTGTGAGAGACACGAAAACACATGACTATATCATTGAAATTTAAGAATTTCTGTTTTTTGCGAGGAACGACCCTTTTTAATGATAATTCTAAGACTATGAGAATTCTAATGATACATTTACATTACATGACGATTGAAGAACATAAAATTTTTCGTACTTGCCACTATAGAATTTAAGCTCTTTTGCAATTCAACAATATATTTTACTCTTTTTTTTTTTTTTTTTCTTGTCAACCGAGCCAGTTCCATACTTTATGATTTGGGAATTGGTATCATGTGAATCATATTTCCTTTTCTCAGTTTGCACGTTACATATATTCGTTTAGTCTATTGCACTGTCCTTTTTAATACCACTTAAACGTCAGTGACCTCAGAAAGAAAGTTTGATCTGCAAATTTAAGTTTTGCATAAAGATTGAAGAAGCCATGTTTCCTAGTCGCTGCCACGATTTGGAATTGCCAACTGTCCCTTGCATATATGCAACTACAAGTCCATTAACGGATAGCCACGGGGCACACAAGAACTCATTTTCATGAACGTGTATTCACCAGAAGATAGAGAGTCCGACAGTAATGGTTCAGGCCATTCTGCATTATATAACTTATAAATTGTCATTTGTACAGGTTGTGATCTCGTAGAATTTAAAGAATTTTTTTTTTTTTAATTTTATAATTATCTGGTGTTGATAGTGTGCCTAAAAAGAAAAAAAGACAAACCCCTTGTGTGCTCCCAAAATATTTATGAAGGTAAAGACAAATCAGAGAATCCATGGAAACCCCGTCCGTTTCCTCCATGCCAAGAGGCACGAAGAAAATAAGGATCCAAACTTCACTTTTGCCATGTCCTTGTTGAATCAAACAACTTTGTTTCCACAAGATATATGCGTTATACAACTTTACAGTATACACGTTGTAGGGGCCACTTCCACCTTTTGCACCTTCAGAAATCAAATCACCAAGTATGGCCTACTGGGCCTTGGTCTTTGATTCAAATCATCACTTTTTCTTTTCTTTTTTTTAACTAAAAAACAAAAATATTAATCAATCACTCATATACATAAATTTATAACAAAATTATTTTTAACATCTTGATTCTATTTCTTTTTATGAGAAAAACTCACACTGCAAATGATAATAATAATTTTGAATTGATCGCTTTTACACATTACATTCCATCCCATCGTAACATATGAGATTTTAATTATTTGAATGTTCACTTTTCCCCTTTACTGCTGCTGAAAATCATTACCAAAAGATCCACGTATGGCGACACACTCAAGAGCCAAAATCTTTTTTTTTTTTTTTCTTTTCCCCTAAAATTCACATCTACCATTTTTTTTCAAGGCAATTGATTTCAAGTTGATTAGGTAATCTCGATTTGAAAGCAATGGAAGTCCATTCATCTTATATCATATTAAATAGAAGAATATACATTTTGCAGTCTTGAGTAGTTTTAGTTTCTCGTGGAGCTTGACGGCTCGGTACCTTTGAATATGCAAACAATTACGGGTTGAGTTCCTCCTTACGTTGTATCATCATTAACTTTGAAATGACCAAGTAAATATGTCATTAAGTTGAAAGATCCTCTGGATCCCATCCCAGCTGCCTATCTTGAATTTTTTTTTTTTTAAATTTTTTATCATCACTACCTGTTTTTAATTCCGCATCTACGTTTAAACCAACACTATTCTTCATGTTATTAGGAGGTAAAAGAGCTAAATCCATGTATCCTATGATACCTCAATAAAGACATTCCTTGTACAAGCAATAGACCGGATGCATTGGAGAGATGATATGGTTGCGAGTCCTATGGTCAATTTGCATTACGACAAGCTTCCCGGCACTCCAAATGGTTAATTAAGAGCGATGCTTATTCTAAGCTCCAGATGACTTCTCAGTGTTTTTTACTTTTTTTTTTTTTTGTGGTAAGGACAAGATGACAACCTTATACAAGGATTAATCATTTTAACTGAGACAAATGGCAATTACAGGAATCAAAACTACAATCGATTGATGATCACGAAAGGACTCCCACTTGGATTGTGGATGTTCTAGTTCACGTCTCGGCACTAAGCGGCCGTGCAAGAAAACATCTGCCGTCAAGCTTAATAGGTTTAATACTTAAGACATGTTATAAAATTTGTAAGCTTTAAGGCCAGGCCCCAATATTAATCATGAAGATTAGCAACAAGCCGAACGCAAAATCAATTGCCTTCAGGATGTTAGCACCAGTCAAGTTCGTGGGAGCTTGAATTGAATTTGATATATTTTTTTATTTCTGAGTTTTAAACGGTCCTAGGAGGAGCCGCCCAAAAGCAGCCGAGAGTCTGCGGCGGGGCACACACATTCCCCGAACGAGTGAAATTAATTTCGATTTACCAAAAAAGAGAAAATAAGGGGGAAATATGTATATTTTTAATTTTTTTTATGTCTATTTTGTATAGAAAATATCACTAAATGTGAGAATTCGATGATAAGCCGGCTGTTTTCACATAGTCCTTTCAAGCGAAGGGTAGGTGCGTGCTTTGCCTATTAAAAATTTGTAGTACGAACGTTTGAATTTTAAATTTTTTAATATTATAATTAATTATAATAGTACTTAATTAATTTTATTAATATTTAAAAAATAATTAAACAAACGACTTATAATTTCAATCAAATATGATAATTAATATCTTATAATATATATATATATTATTTTACTTTATTTTTTTTCTCGGATGCGAAAAAAAATTGGTAAAGAAATTAGAAAACTGGTAAAAATTAGAGCTATAAAAAGAAAGAACACGAGGGCCTGAAAATTGGGACAAGTGCCCTAGTTCTTGAAAGCAAATCATAAACTGAACCACAGTTCAGTCTCAAGTTTTAGTTGACATTCCCTGCAGGGCATGCCATGCCTACTGCAATCAAACCTACATTTGCCAAAACCTACAAATCATTTCATATGGCAGAGTATAAAATATACATTGAACTCAAAAATAGGGACACTTTAATAGAAGACGAAAATAAAAAAACAAGGAAGTTTTCAGGGAGGTGGAGTCAGAGAGCATACAAAAACCCTAAAAAAAAGGACAAAAAGCATCCCTGTGCCAAGACTCCAATAAACTCCCCCAAAAACATTCCTTAATCAAAGAAAAGAAGAGGATACAAATACACAAAAATAAACAAACAATATATATATGTGTGTGTGTGTGTGTGTGTAAAAATATAAAGAGAAAAGGACAGTTCCTTCTTTTAAGTGTCTCTCTCTCTCTGTTTTTTCTTTTTTTCTTGGATGGAAGAAGACCAGAATGGAGGGGCAGCCACACAGTTTTGCTGACCGCGGCAGGCTGCCGTTTTATGTGGGGTTCACTAGGAAACGACTTGCTTTTGCCATTGCCCTGTCATGCTTTGAGATTTGTGGCACACTAATAAGAAAATAGAAAAAACAGAAGGGTGGGGGAAGGGGAAAGAAAGAAAAAGAGAAGAAAAGTAAGGAGAAGGCCAGACCAGGCCAGGCCACCCAGTCCTTAGACCAAGTCTGTCTCTCCTTCCCTCTCTTTCTGCGCTTTATTCTGTTCAAATTCCATACTTTGGTTTACTGAGAACGAGGCTATTTCGTTTCCGAGGGAGACACTGTGATAAAGAAAGAGAAGAGCAACTTATAATAAGTTTCTTTCTTTGCATTCTCTCTCTGTCTTAAAACTCTCTCTCTCTCTCTCTCTCTTTCTCTCTCTCTCTCTCTCTCTGTCTGCTACATTGTCTCGTTCTCCTTCAAGAATCTCTTCTCACTTTGGCTCTTTAAAGTGCTTTGTCTGTTGACTAATTGCCCACTTATACTTTGTTTGATTTTGCTTCTTTCTTGTCCCTCGTTATCCCCATATACATTGCTAGCACTTAGAGGCACTAGAAGAGGAAACCGCGAGAAAACAATTGAAAGTAATAGTCCCCTTTGGCCATTAGTCCCTTTGGTTGAGTTTTCTGGGGTTTTGTTTTTCACCTTTTGGGTTGTTCTCAGAGTGTTATAGACGCTAAAGAACTTATCTTTTTGGCCTGTTAGAGTCCCTTCTCGGCATAGAGGAACCAGAAATTGGGGAGGGATAATTCAGCTATGTGGTTCCGTTCTTTGCGCTTTTAATGTTTGGGTGATGGTAAGAAAAACCCAGGAACCGGAGGGAGCTGAAATTACCAGAGGGACCATATGAATTGGTAGTGAAAAATGAGAGATGAGAATTCCAAGAAAAGCAAGGTGTTAACTTTATATTGCTGCAAACAAGTGGGATTTGTTTCATTTTTGCTTTATTGAGCATTTACCATAATTTTTGGCCGTTGTTAATTGTTTTGTTTTTTTTTCTTCTTCTTCTTCTTGGTGAAGCTCTCATGGTCCAAAAAATGATCAGGAAGTGGTTCAATATCAAGAGCAAGATTGAGGAATTTCAAGCTGATGATGTTTATGGAGGTTGGCATTTTCTTCTTCTGGGCTTAAATGAGAAGAGTGATTCTGACCATACTTGGGTTTTTGAATTTGGAATTTGGGTCTTAAACTTGTTTTCCTTTTATTAGCACCATAGTACAATTTCTGAAGCTCTGTTTGGCTGCTGAGCAGACTTAGAAAAGAAGAGGATCGTACCTTTGAACAACTTGATTATTAACGTTGTGATTCTCAAATGTCAAAACTTTGTTCACATTTTCCAGAACTAGAACTAGCCCGATTAAGTGGAGGCGTTCGTTTTCCAGAGTTTCCAAGGAGTGGAACATATTTAATATTTTCGTTCCTCAGAATTTCTCAGCAAACCACATCTCTTTTCTCTTCAAACAGATTGTTTGATGCCAAACTTTGAGATATTTTCTCTTTTAATATAAATGGAACCCATGATCCATTGGCTGTTTCAGAAATTACAATTCTGCTAATCAATAACTTTCTTTCTTTCAGGGGGTGAAAAGGAGTATAGGACTAGCTTCTCGGAGAGGGAGCCATGTACAATCAAGAAGAGCAAAACAGGTATTGTATCACTTAGATCTGATCATTTCTTTCGGAGACTAAATTAATTCTGGATTTAGCTTCTATTGGTGTTATCATGTCAGAAGTTCTCCCATTACCTGATGCAGAGAAATTTAGCAAGAATCAGGAGCTGGTCAGGCGAGCAAGAATGAATCTCGACCATCCACGAATCATAGATGTGCAAAACTATAGGTAATCTTGTCATATATCTTTCTTTCTTATGGAGAACCTGTGTTGGCTTTGCTTTAGGGATTTGCAAGTATTGACTAGTACTATGTTTTCAATTTGGGCCAGCATTTTTGTAGCCACATGGAATGTGGCTGGAAGATCCCCACCAAGTAATTTGAGCCTTGATGACTGGCTTCATGCCTCATCTCCTGCAGATATATATGTTCTTGGGTATGATTTGATAGTTATATCTTCTGAACTTTATGCCTATAAACTGTGTAAAACCACAATGTTTAAGTAAACACTTCCATATTCTTGTATCTCAGATTCCAAGAGATAGTTCCTTTGAACGCTGGCAACATTCTGGGCGCTGAAGACAATGGCCCTGCTAAGAAATGGCTGGCTCTCATTAGGAAGACGCTGAACAATCTTCCTGGAACCAGTGGCAATAATGGTTACTATGCACCCTCTCCAATCCCTGTGCCAATTGCAGAAATTAATGCAGATTTTGAAGGATCATCCAGGCAAAAGAGCTCATCTTTCTTTCATCATCGTAGATCATTCCAGACAACTCCCAGCTGGAGAACAGACACTGACCCTTTAGTCACACAACCACGTCTTGATCGGCGATTTAGTGTTTGTGATCGGGTAATCTTTGGTCACAGGCAGAGTGACTACGATAACAGTTACAGATGGAATCCTAGACCTAGTGATTACTCCAGGCCGAGTGATTACTCAAGGCCCAGTGATTACTCCAGACCTAGTGACTACTCCAGGTGGGGTTCATCAGATGATGACAATGGGCCTGGGGAATCACCAAGTACTGTATTATATTCACCAATGTCCTATGGTGGTTCCTATGCTGGATCCACATCTACTGAAGATGGATACAGGAGGCCAGGGCCTTCAAGATATTGCTTGGTGGCAAGTAAGCAAATGGTTGGCATATTTCTTACTGTATGGGTGAGGAGCGAATTGAGAGATGCTGTCAGAAACATTAAAGTCTCTTGTGTTGGCAGAGGATTGATGGGCTATCTGGGAAATAAGGTATACTTCGAGACAGTCATGGTAGTTTAATTCTCCTCCTCTTTTCACTTTCCACAGATTAATCAGAACTGCTAACAATTAACTAAACAGATAGTGGATATTTTACTTCATATTACAGGGATCTATTTCAATCAGCATGTCTCTGCACCAAACTAGCTTTTGCTTCATCTGTAGTCATTTAACATCTGGACAGAAGGATGGTGATGAGCTAAGAAGGAACGCAGATGTCATGGAGATTCTCAAGAAGACAAGGTTTCCACGGGTTCACAATGCAGGCGACGAGAAGTCCCCAGAAACAATCCTTGAGCATGAGTAAGAGACTTGCTCATCTACTAACTGCTATCAACTAAACTGAATCCTCGTGGCTTGCTATCAGCAAACCGTACAAGAGGATCAAAGTAAATAAGTTGTGAGATCTGAAAGGAGCATGAAAAATGAGATTGCTTCCCCTCATGAAATAGAAATGAACCATGGATTATTTAATCCATCAGTTCTATTTTTTATGCTCTCTCTGGGTGCCATCTCTTCTTACTAAAGAATCATTGGTAAACAGTAAACAACATTTATAACACATCTACCTCTCATGTACAAGTAAATCTTTGGTCTGGTCACACTATTTCTGTTCTTTTACCCTCTCATTTTATTGTAATGTTATTCCCTGATATTTATGTAGTCGAGTTATTTGGCTTGGGGACTTGAACTATCGCATTGCCCTTTCCTATCGATCTGCTAAAGCACTAGTTGAGATGCAACGCTGGAGGGCTCTATTAGAGAAGGACCAGGCATGTCCACATATGCCTATTGATCTGTTTTGGTAAACATGCATACCATCACTTTAAGTAAGCATTATTCTGACTTGCCAATGGTTATCTTGCAGTTACGCATAGAACAGAGACGAGGTCGTGTTTTTGTGGGATGGAATGAAGGAAAGATATATTTCCCACCCACGTACAAATATTCAACTAATTCAGACAGATATGCAGGGGATGATATGCATCCAAAGGAGAAACGGCGAACGCCAGCTTGGTGAGAACATCTTCCCTCCCACAATCTGTACAAAATTTTCCAATAAAAAATGACCAAACAAAAGTGAATGTCCTCCAAATGTGAATTGACAGTTGCTAACTCTCTTTGTGAAGGTGCGATAGAATTTTATGGTATGGAGAAGGTCTCCAACAATTATCTTACGTCCCTGGGGAATCCAGGTTCTCAGACCATAGGCCAGTTTATGGCATTTTCTGGGCAGAGGTTGAGTCTAGCCATGGCCGATTAAAGAAAAGCATGAGTTATTCTAGGTCGAGGATTGAGGTAGAGGAGCTTCTGCCATATTCCCATGGATACACAGAACTAAACTTCTTCTGATGAATGAGAAGACAATACAGAATAGTCAGGTATTCTACCTCTCACCCTTTCTAATTTGCACGCTCTTACATTGAGACAAATTTATGAATAATTTAGTATTGGTGATGCCTCACTGAAGCTCTTGCTCTATTGTTACCTTATTGTTTATGCTCACAAAAATGGTTTTAAACTTGTATAGTTTCAATTATTCCTCCTCGAGGCTACAGCCATTGACATTTTCAACATAAGAACTCCAATTCTTCTTTGCATTCAAAAATCTTCTTCCTTTTCCACAATCTTTTCATTATGGTGGATGGGAAGCATAAGAAAGGGTTAACAGTAGCACGTGAGGCCCTTTCATCAATGGTCCATAATTGGTAGTCCTCTGGCAGGATACCTGTGACCCCTAGATTCATAGACATTGATCCTTAGGGGATACCTGTGAGTATCAATGCATCACAAGAAACAAAATATTGCCACTTTTGACTATTTAGCACATGGATTAGGTGAATCTTCATGAAAATGCAGCTCAAAAACAGAATATACCCTTGGCATATAGGAAGTTTTCTTCGCAAAAATCTTGTAGCTGTTCCTGTTCTTATGTTGAAATGGTCCCCAGTTGCAGGCGGGAATCAACTTGTAGAAATTTTGCCTTGAAGTGTGATGGAGACATTCCATAACCCACTAACCCAAAAAGGTTGGCTTTCCTCTCTTTTACTTTTCTTGGTTTTGCTGTCGAAGTTTTGTTTCTTTGCCTAACATATCCTTGCCTTCTTTTTGTATCAGGTGTAAATTCTTAGTATTTTGCAGTTGGCTAATTAACTCAATACATCATCAACAATGTAACTTTCACCAACATTTCCTCTTTCTCGCATAATTCAATTACCAGATTAACAAGTACCCACCTTCGTGTCACAGTTTTGTACTAGCATCTACTGTTCTGCGTATAAATTAGGTACTATTATGCTGTTCATTAGTGATTAGCTTCATGGATAATTTTTCCAACTGATATAATTGACGAGCCTCTTTTGTTTTGCAGGACAAACTGAATTGCCAAGTGGGGTGGGTGGCTGGAGACTGACTTATTCACGATTCTTTCTTAGTTTAGGAAGCTTTTTTTTTTTTTTTTTTTTTAAGTTATTGGAAAAAAGGATGACAACATATGGATAATACAGTTGTTTGGAATTGTCTTATGTTAGAGACTGATGAATATAGAAAATCCTTATAAGATAGATTCCACAGTGCCTCTTCGCTCTCCAATGATTTTACTGAAAAGGTGGTTTTTCATGACTGCCTACATCTTCTCCGCTGCAAGCTTTTTTTTTTTTATTATTATTTTTATAAATTATTTTTTGATTTACTGTGGTGTGAATAACCAACTATAAAAGCAGAAGACAGATTTACAGCTTTGGCAGATGCATTGGGAGCCATGATTTGGAGTTTTTTTTTTTTTTTTTTCTGGGTGCTTTTCCACTAGATCATTACTTATTCCAGCAGCCCTCTCTCTAACACAAAGCGTGACGGTTGGAATGCAGCCGAGTCTGCAGAGGGTGCAGGTCCAATTATGGTCCACTACCACAAAAGGACTAAGATTATGAATACTAAAATATTTCATCAACAATTTTTATAAGATATGCCAAAAAAAAAAAAAAATTCCAACTTTTCATAACATAATTGTTCACAGCCACCTGTTGAGGTCTTCACTTAGTGGTTATCCGCGTGGTATTGACCACATTTCTGATTCCTATTTGCGTTTCAGTGGATTGGTCTGGCATGAACCCAATTGTTATAATTGGAAACCACACAAGGGCCGCAGAGTTCAAATTAGAACCCCAGGGAGTGGAATGTTAAAAAACTCAATCGCAAAGAGGAAGAATTATCTATTTAACTCAATTGGAAATGAAAATGGAAATCAGAATATTATTTTATATTTTAGATTTTATTAAAGTAAATATTTTTATTATCTAAAAATATTATATTATTTAATATAAATATTATCTTATCTTTTATTTAATTTTTTAAGTTATATTAATTAATATTATTTTAAAAGTATTTTAAGAATAGACTTATTATGATTTATACTAAATATTGAATTTATTTTTAAGTAAATTTATTTATTTATTTTTAATTTTAAGTAAATTCTCTGAGATGTTTTTTAAATGTTTTTGTTTTGTCTTACCTCAAATTCATTGCCATATTATATCCCAGGCAATCAAGTAAGCGCAACTTGATATCCCTTTACTGCTTGGAAGACCGAGAATGTTGCCTGGAAAATCTCGGGTGCCTACAGATCGCCAGGGACCTTTTGGTAGTGGGGGTTGAAAGCAACGTTGGCTAAACATATGGCAATAAAGACAAAAAACATGTTTCATTCTTTCTTCCTTTTTGTCCCAGCAGATCAGCACATGTAAAAGAAGATTATTTCTTTGGTTCTATGCCTCTTAAGTCTTATCTCAGCAGCAACGCTGCCTGTACATTAGGTAGTGATATTGGGCAACCCAAGTAACCAGAGTACAGTTCTGATCCCTCTAAAGTTTCTTCACAATCAGAGGAATTGAATAATTGATCCCTCTATTTCTGTTTTCTCCATTTCTTGTTCAGATCACATCAAAAAGAATAAAAAAAGATGTTAAAGAAGCTGTTTTTACGCATTTGAAAATTCTGGAGTAACAATCTACCAACATATCCTTAGTTGGTTCTCTGAAAAAATATGAAACTGTACAAAAACTGATTAAGATGTCAGCTATATGGAAACTAATATGACATTGCTTTTCTTCTACCCATCGGTCCACACTACATGCAAACAAAAAACCTTCAGCTGTGGACCTCTACACGTAAAAGATGAACCATCAGTCAATATTTAGCCCTAAATAAAACTCTCTGGGTCGTTGCAACTTTTTCACTGGTTGAAACCTTTTCACTGGCCTTCCGAAGAACATAATATGTGGTGAATCTTTGGCAATCTCTTCGTCCAGGCCATCCAACGCCATCTGATCTTCTCGGCATTCAGGAGAGCAAAATGCCGCTAGGCAACTGCAATCAGGAAGTTTGTAAATGTATTAATATTCTATTCGCTAAGGTGTATAATCCATCTCAAAACAATTCAAGAAAACATGCAAACAATGCAAATTCTACTTCTATTTTAAGGGAATAACTTTTCAAGTAACTTCACTGCAATTTTCTGCACTCCTAAGTGTCATATTTGAGAATATTTTGAATGTTTAATGTCATTTTGTAAAATAGGAAGTTTCAGTTGTCTCCAGATCTCCAAAGTCAACTGCCGGTGATTTAAATGCACATTGAATTGCGAGCTCACTGAAGGACCATAGCCACTACCATATGAGCCAGAAAAATCCACAACGCAAGTAACCAATTTGAAGCATCAATGGTGAAAATTTCAAGGAACCTATATGGCGTGTAACAGCTAAGTTAAAAAAACAATAAAATAATTAATCATGGAATGCCACCAAAACTGCAACGAGATGTAATAAGGATTTGATAATACTTAGAAAGAAGCAATCAGCGATTTTATAGCGCCTATTATTAATTTCCTTCAATAACTTAAACCCCCTAATAGGGTAATAATACCCCTAATATAAATATGTACCCTTCGGTGACCCGAGAAATCAAGGAAAAAAAAGGATGAAGAAAAATAGGAAAAACCAGTAAAAGAAAGGGAGAGAAACGGTACTTAACTGATACTGATACATGTAAACATCTTTTTCGTCGGGGGGGAGTTTCTTCTTGCACAAGAAACAAGCCTTAAGAAACACCCCAAACCCTTCGGCAGGCTGCTGCTTCTTCTTGGACCATGAATTTTCGGTTTTTCCCTCCCCCTCGGGCGATCCTATCGTGAATATACACGGACGAGACTCATCGTCGCCCTGTTGCAAGTCCCCGACCCCTTTCTGAGCCGGTTTCTGAAAACTAACCGAGGCCTGGAGGCGACGCTTCCTCTTTAAGTGATCGGCTTCAGAATACTCAATGGTCTGAACTTGGTTGAAAAACCCGATATCTCCCTGGCTCGAGGAACGAGCAATACGGGTGCGCCGCCAAGACATTGTCTTACGTTATGTAATTCGGAACTGGCAGGATGAAAGAAGAGCAGGTTTTTAGGGTGTTCGTATCTTCTTTTATACAGATTTATAAAGGTGGTTTGTTGGAAATATCGGAGGTATAGGAGAGTAGCACGTAGAATAAATAGAGAACTAGCCACTGGGTGTAGGATTGAAGTCAGTGAAGTGTTTTGATTTGGATTTGGATTCCGTTATGGGTTTTGTTTTACTTTGTTTTCCTTTTTTTGGTCTTTTGGTGGGAGGCAGGCGCCTTTGAAGAGGCGGGGGATTCCGGAATCGGACCCGCTCTTGTGGAGATTGTCATGGGAACGGATTTGATTCTGCAAGTTTTGTGGGATTCTGTTAAAATCCCAGTTGCATTGGGAGAGGACACTCACTCTTCTTAGTCTTCTACGGCTATTGGGTCATTGACGACCAGTCGTTTTGATCTTTCCAACGGGTTGATTCATACTAACTCAGGCTTAAGAACGAATTAACCAGCCAGTGCCCAAGTACTTGCCCTTCTTGTGGACCAGAGGGCAATTAGTCGGGATCTTGACGAATGATCCCACCAATTCGGTTCGGTCGTCGAAAATCGATCAGCCCACCTCCTGTGGATATATATGTGACGATTACACTCAAAGGCCATCTCTTAACTGTTGAGGAAATCACCAAGAAACGAAACCAAGAATTCAGGATTGGAATCCCGACCGATTAATTTAATGATCAAGAACCAAGAAGTTCTTTGGACAATTGCATGTTTGCACTGATCAAGCTCGAGCGACGGACCGGGTTTAATCTACTTAGGAAGGACTATAATTCCTTTTATTATTATTATTATTATTATTATTATTTTAATTAATAATAGCCCAGGCCTGAGATTTAGACTCTATTCGTTACTTCATTTATCCCCCCAAGCCCAATCAACTTAATGCAGAGCATGATAAAATTGGACTGAGCTTGCTATTTTTGGGTCCGAGGGGGTAAATTTAAACGAAATATTGCATCCTCTACCAAAAGAAAAAAGATGTAGGCCACTAGTCACAAAATTTAATAATAGAGTCACCCAAATTCTTAGTTTTAAGTATGGAATTTAATTCCCAGTCACTAGGAATAAAAAGAAAAGGAAAGATACAAATATAATGTCTGACTCTGAATCAAGCCATGGCCTCCTACCTAGCGTGGGCCAATAACAATCGGGGCTATGGAATTGCCTCTCCAAACCCGTTCATTTTACTGAATAATGGACCGGGTCGGTCAGTTAGCCAGCCCACAAACATTTCTAAACTGCACTAGAGAAATTCTTTGGACCATTTGCAAAAACAGCCCGTCCCTCAAAGGATAAGAATCGCCGCACATGCCAACCAACACTTCGTGTCTTATATGCTGCCGATCTATATAAAAATAGCATGCAAATTGACTAGTGTAAAACCGGTTGTTCCCCCAAGATAATACTAACCAAATGTTTGCAGGCCAACAGCAGCCACAAATGACATTGTTTTCTTCGAACTGAATAGCGTTGATACCAGTTAACTATTGTATTGAACACAAGCAGGGGTGCCTCCACTCTGATTGAACTGATCGCTCCATATCTTACACGCGAAAACAAATAAAATCGACAAGAAATTCAGATAAGCATGAAATGCTATCATATCTCACTATTTGGCTGCGCATACATGTGTCTACGAGATCCGACAAAGAATTAATGTCTGCTTGTAGCTTTCATGTCCGTACCTCGTGAAGGAACACGCAGGGAAGCCACCTGCCATTCCTTATCTTGCCAAAGACGAAGGCCCCTCTTTTGCCCCGCAGAGCTCTTATATAACCAAGAACCGTCTGCCAGCCTATTTCAGTCTCCAAAAATTAGATCAATACCATCTTAGCAAAAGCTTGTGGTGAATCAAATTACCATGTTGGTCAAAGCTAAATCTTCTGCGATCATGTTCCCGGCATTGCTCTTCCTTTCTTCTGGTTTCTTCTTCTCCCTCTGTTATGCGGCTCCATGCCAAAAAAATGACCTTGAACGATGCCTACAGCGCTGCAGGACTGCTTGTTTGTGCTGGTCGTTGAGAGCCCAAATATGGGGGATGGGAAAGGGAAGGAGAGTTGAGTGAAGGTGGCACTCGGCGGCCGTCTCAAGACCCCAAGAGTCCTCGTTGGGAAATTGAGCAGTGCCAACGGCGCTGTCAAGAAGAAAGAGATCTGGAGAAGTGCCAGCAACTTTGCGAAGAGGAAGTGACCAAGAAGAGGGGGTGGGAAAAACAAAGAGAACAAGAGAGACAACAAGAACGCCATGAACGAGAAAAAACGCGAAACCAACAAGGTGTCTGTGGAAGGGAAGGAGAGGATCCTCAGAGGAAATTGGAGAAATGCCTTGAAACTTGTGAAGCACAAGCACAACGCCAGAAACCTCAGTGAAAAAGCAGTTGCAAGAGGCAGTTCAAGGAGCAAGTAGAAAGAGGAGAGAGAGCGCAAAGAGGCAGAGAAGGCTCAGAAGATGAGCTACAGACAGACAATCCTTACTTCTTCCATTCGGAGGGTTTCGATTCCCAGTTCAAGAGCCAAAAGGATCATTTCAAGCTTCCTCACAAGTTCTCTAAAAAGTTTAAACTCCTCGAGGGTATTGAAAACTATCGCTTAGCGATCTTGGAAGCAAATCCTAACACCTTTATTGTTCCACACCATAGAGATGCAGAAAAAGCAGTTGTTCTCTTTTACAAGGTGAGTTGCCCACCATATTGCATTTGAAAAATTACTCAGAGTATCACTTGATTAAACCTAGTGATCAGGGTTTCTGCAGGGATTACAATGTACTCAATCAGCCAGGACAATAGCGAAAAGTTGCGTCTCGTAATGCTCGTCAGGCCAATCAATACTCCTGGAAAATTTAAGGTGATCAGGATCTATTCTTTTACATAATTGTGCAGAATTTCCTTCAGGTTATTATTTATTCAGAATTTTCACCTGTTATGCTGCAGGAATACTTTATTGGGGGAGGCGAAAATCCCGAGTCATATAACAGAGTCTTCAGCAACGACATTCTCGAGACTGCTCTTGATGTATGCCATTATTTCTTTGCTCTTGTACTTGTCCAAGACAAAAATCAAATTGTTTACTGAAATTTAATTTATTTAATGAGTTATGATGATTGCAATCGAACCTTACCAGACTCCACGAGATCAGCTAGACAAACACTTTGGACGGCAAAAGCAAGGTTTTGTCCAAAAAGCACCCCAAGAATAGCCGAAGGCATTGAGTGAAGGTACAACTTCAGAGAAGCAGAGAGGCCATGAACATTGGGTTCCTTCCAATCTGCTCCATCAGCAACCTATATATACTCTAATAACTTTGGAAGGTTCTTTGAGGCCTCACCAAACGTTTGGAAGCAGCTGCAGGACATGGATATCTCCGCCTGTTTCGCTGAAATCAAAAGAGAGAGTAAGGCAAACTATTTTAGAGCGAATGTGTTCATTTTTTTTCACTGGTCTTCTCGTTTCTTCTATTACATCGGTTCTACAAATGATTTTCTATACGAAAAGTTTTCACAGGGAGCGCCAATGGTGCCACACTACAATTCTAAGACTACAACACTTGTTTTAGTCCCAGAAGGAAGTAGGGGAATTCAAATGGCTTGTCCGCATCTAGCAAAACAGTCACAGGAATCTAAGGGGAGAAGGGAAAAAAGAAGTGAGGAAGAAACAAACGGAGTGGCCAATACCAGAAAGTCAGGTCCCATTTGTCACCGGGCGAAATTTTCATAATTCCAGCAGGTCATCCAGTTGCAGTGGTTGGCTCAGGAAATGAGAATCTGAGGACGGTTGGGTTTGGAACCAATGCACTGAACATCCACAGGAACTTCCTTGCAGGTAAGGTCAATCGTTGGAGCACTTCTTCCCTGAGCAATAGGCGAAGGCAATGTTATCTCACTCCACTTACTATAATTTTCACTTGCCTTCAGTGCACAGGAGGAGACAATATAGGGAACCAGACTGACAAAGAAGCAAAGGAGCTGTCTTTCAACGTGCCCGCAGAAATTCAGAGACCAAAAGGAGTCGCATTTTGTCACCTGGCGAAGAAAGGAGGAGGGGAGAGGCCACCCCCTTTCGTCAGTTCTGGACTTTGTGACATCAAGGGAGTGGAGGCTGTCCCATCCTCTACGCAGCATAAGATAACAAGAGGTTGTTCTGTTACGCAGGAGGACATAAGTAGATGTAAGGGTGTGAGGCGACTGTAGCTTATTATCTATTACATAATGTGTAATAATTATGCACAAATACATGCCATGTTTTGTTATAAATTAAATTATATTTGTTGTACATTTTAATAATTTTATTGCACAGTGTCTATTTTTTTTTTAGTAAAATACTGTAAGTTAAAAAAAAAATTAATGTAATACGTCACTCTGCTTCTCTATTCGTCTTAAATTTCACGTCTACCTTTTTTTTGTTGGGGGGAGGGAGCTTTTGTTAAATTTTCTTCCTTTTTTGAGTTATTTGTTAAGACACAGATACATTGTTAAAACATAGATACATGAATCCGGAGACTAAAACGTGGTCAACTACATAAACTCAAAACTAAAGCAAAAGCAGCAATCTAGTTAATCCGGACTCCACTGCACCAAATCACTCAGTCAAGTTAGTAAATTTAAGAGTAGTTATCTTAAGCAAAATTTTAAGTGGACACAAAACTAATAAATTTAAACAAATATATATATATATATTTTTTATGTTATGTACAAATATTTTATATTATATAAATATTTTATTTGTAATATAAAATAACATGAGATGAAATCATAAAAATATTAAAATAATATCAAGTGAGATAAACTTAAATTTCAATACTATTTGATACAAGATAAAAGCGTAGAAAAAAATATCAAAAATTAATACTCTGTTGAAATTTAAAAAAAAAATAAATAAATTACTAAATATTTTTAATTTTAAATTTAGATATATATTTATAGTTAAAATTATTTAATTAATTACTAAAATATTTTAACTTAAATAAATAATAATTAATTAATTAATTAATTATAACCTAAAAAATTCTCTAACGATACATTAAAATAAAAAATTTTCTAAACAATTTATATAATTATTCAACTATAAAATAATTTACATTATAAAATAACTTATATCTAATATTAAAAATTCTTTATTTATATTTAACTCCACTATTTTTTTTTTTTTTTGTACACTTGAATTCATCGTCTTAAAATTTAAGTAGTTATATTATTATCTTAAATAATGAAATTTATTAATGTAAATCCTAAATTTGATGTTAAGTTACAATATAAATAGATTTATGTCCAAATCTTTTGTCTATTAAAGTAAAGCTGCGAGCTGTAAAACATTTTGTCTATTAAAGTGCATATAGAACTAACGTTTGTCCCATCTAACCTATAGGACGCAACATCACAAGAATTAGACTATATTGCCAGACAATTGGTGACTTGAACCGACTGAAAAATATTGAAATAAATATGAATATTTTGTGCTGGTGTTCAAAATAATGTAGAAATTATACCCTTCATCGAAAACAAAAACAAAAAATGAATTAAGGTTCGACTGTTTCAAAGGATTGGGTTTGATTATACGAGAAATATGGGCACATCAATCAATTCTGGAGTAAATCGTCTCCTATTCCAAGGCTCTTAATTTTAGGGCCAGAACAAGATCAAGTCGTGTAGGATGACAGCAATCTTCTCTTGGACACGGACACGATTAGCTTCGACCCAAACATCAAATATTTCTTGTGAAACACGTCAACGGTTTGAATTCGAATTTTTATTAAATTATTTATATTTAGAAACCAAAAGAATTCGTATTTTCAGACCTGCTGAAGAGAAGAGGAGTGGGGAAGCCAACCCCTTTCGTCAGTTGTGGACATCGCTGTTTTTTTCTAGTGGCTTTTGTAAAGAAGACGAAGCGAGGGAGTGGAGGCTGTTCCATCCTGAACGTAGCGTAAGATGATAAAAAGCTTGTTCTTTTTCTTTTCTTTTCTTTTTTGTGGAAAATAATTAAAAGCTTGCCTGCTCTGTTAAGCATGGTTGTCGCCTTCCACCTTGAATTAATAAGAGAGGATGTGTAATTTTGCTATTTTTGACAAAGAAATGACATTTGTTAAATTTGCTTTTCTTTTCTGAGTGATTTGTTAAAAAAATAGATAAATGAATCCAGATACCGAACCTGTTCAACCCCATCAACTCAAAGCCAAAGGAGAAGCAGCTATCAACCTAACGTGCATTCATTTAAAAGTTATTAATTGAATTTTAATATATGAATTATATATTATAATTTAATATATTTCTTTATAATAAAAACTCGTGTAGACATTTATTTAAATTAAAAGTATAAATAAATTCAATTTATTTGACCTAAATAACGAGATTTAAACTCTTAATTATTTAGTTATGAAAATTTTAATATTATATTAAAAATTAATATATTTAAAAATTTAAATTATTAAATAAAATTTAAAATATAAATTATATGTGATAATTTAACACATAAATTGATTTGATTTTCATATTTAAACAAAATTGTTAATAGTAGTTTGAAAATGTTTAAAATTACAATTAAATCAAACAAGGTAAGAATAAAATCAACTAAACTACATTAATTGTTATAGATTAGTCTAAACGGCGAAAAAGGTTTGTGTACTATATAGAAGATGATTAAATGCTTTTTGTACAACCCAAAATTTTATAAAATAAACTTTTATACTTTAGTATTACAACACTATTCAGTATGATTTGGAATGTTTTCAAACTTCTAAAATGGTAACCAAATCTTTAAATGTTGCCTAAATTACAAAGTATATATAAACTATTTTCAACATTTTTTGACGGTTTTTGTTTGATTTTAATCGACTTGATTGGATTGGTAAATATTTAGGTAATTCGACATTAATTTCAAGGTTCATCCAACTTGAACATTCTTTGTTGTATGTATACTGACTAATATCGACGAAAATACTGAGTATTCAACCATCTGAAATTTTTTATCACACAATCAAAATAGTATATTGAAGAATTGGAACTGAGAAATCATATTAAATGATAAAATCTTTGATTTAAATTCTGGATTTTTGGGTCTAAATTTAAATACTAGATTTAATGTTATATTATGATGCCTCAACAAATATGTTGGATATCTATGATCTATGACATTACTATATTGAAGATGGTTAAATGCTTTTTGCACAACCCAAAATTTTATAAAATAAACTTTTATACTTTAGTATTACAACACTATTCAATATAATTTGGAATGTTTTTGAATTTCTAAAATGGTAACCAAATTTTCAAATGTTGCCTAAATTACAAAGTATATATCAACTATTTTCAACATTTTTTGACGGTTTTTGTTTGATTTTAATCGACTTGATTGGATTGGTAAATATTTAGGTAATTCTGCATTAATTTCAAGGTTCATCCAACTTGAACATTTCTTGTTGTATGTATACTGACTAATATCGACGAAAATATTGAGTATTCAACCATCTAAAATTTTTTATCACACAGTCAAAATAGTACATTTAAGAATTGGGACTGAAAAATCATATTAAATGATAAAATCTTTGATTTAAATCCTGGATTTTTGGGTCTAAATTTAAATACTAAATTCAATGTTATATTATGATACCTCAACAAATATGTTGGATATCTATCATCTATGACATTACTATATAGAAGATGGTTAAATGCTTTTTGTACAACCCAAAATTTTATAAAATAAACTTTTATACTTTAGTATTACAACACTATTTAGTATAATTTGGAATATTTTCAAACTTCTAAAATGGTAACCAAATCTTCAAATGTTGCCTAAATTACAAAGTATATATAAACTATTTTCAACATTTTTTTACGATTTTTGTTTGATTTTAATCAACTTGATTGGATTGGTAAATATTTAGGTAATTCTGCATTAATTTCAAGGTTCATCCAACTTGAACATTCCTTATTGTATGTATACCGACTAATATCGACGAAAATATTGAGTATTCAACCATCTGAAATTTTTTATCATACAGTCAAAATAGTACATTTAAGAATTGAGACTGAAAACTCATATTAAATAATAAAATCTTTCATTTAAATCTTGGATTTTTGGGTCTAAATTTAAATACTAGATTTAATGTTATATTATGATGACTCAACAAATATACTGGATATCTATGATCTATGACATTGATAATCATCATAGTGAACCCCATCTTATATAAGAACCTAAATCCGCCCGAGTAAAGCTGCAAGTCCAGAAACTCTCACCTATTATACAACTTTATCCTTTTCCTATACATCAATATTTTGTCAAATAGTTGGCAATTGGCAATGGCTTTAAAGTTTTCTGATTCCTTGGGCTTACTGCTTGTCGTGTTTTTATTTATCTCAGGTATGTTTCCGAGCACAAAAAGAATTGTTATCTGACCAACTGAAAGTTTCTTTTTCGGTATTTCGGAAAGTTCGTTAATTTTATTCAGTAAATGTATCTTAGGTCGGTCTTATTGAAGAGGCATAATTGCACATGTTGTCTAGCCAGAGCACCCTAATCTCTTAGTTTCTTGAAATGGGGTTTGCTGTGCTCTATTAATTAAATGCCCACCAATTTCCTTATTAATTAAGTTTGGTCATGGTGGTAGCATTGTATTTGGATCCTCACATTTTTTCGTTTGTAATTTGAACATTTAAATGTGATAAATTGTTTCTGTTGGCAGGTAAAGTTATGAGTGGTGGGAATTGCTATCTATCATCCTCACCTGGCGGCTGCCCAGACATGCGAAAATGTGCGGAAACATGCGCGCCGTGTTATAGAGGCGTCGGAAGCGTAGTGGCATCTTGCGTTGCTGCAAGCGGCCCCAATATAATTGGGGAGTGTCGTTGCACCTTCTACGGCGGCGCCCCTTGCCCACCGGTAGGTGGACCTAAGTGCCCTGGTAATCCAGGGCTTTCGCCCTTGTCCCGCAATTCTACCATGGCCTCCAATACTACTCTATTGTAAACCTCCCTCACACAAACTAAAATAAAGAATATGTCCGTGGGGTGAGAATAAAGAGATTGGAAGTTCTACAAGGACTCTTTTATTATTATCATTTTTTTTTGTCTTCTTTATTTTTTTTTTGTTTCTAAATCTCATTTATTATGTGACGAAATTATCTAACTGCGATTTAGTATATTATAAAATTTGATATGAACTGAATTTGTATCAAAATGATAAATTGCGTTATCCAAATAAAAATACAAATTCAAAAACATCAAAAAAATTTAAGTGGGATAAAGTGCATTAACTTAAAACTCTACGATTTAGAGGTCTTAATACTTTATTTGAACTTGTGCACGTTGGATCTCCGCGAGTTTATTAGTTTTTTCTTTTTTATAAAATTAAAAATAGGATTCCATTTATAATTTTATTTTTTTTTAAAAAAATTGTACATCATCCAAAGAATAAATTTTATGAATATATATTTAAATTTGTTAAAGATTTTGATAGAAATTTAAAGTTAAAACTTTTAATTTAAGTACAAACAATTTTTTTTTATCACAAAATCAAAATGGGTAACAATTATTAGTCATTTTTTCTTATTGGGAAAAGTTATTGAGGCTCTTAATGCAAATAAGTCTATTTTAACTATGTTGACAATGAAATCGCATGGCAGCTCAATTTGGGTCCCAAGGATAAGAAGGGGTCTTCTCACAGTTCTGAACGAAATTTCACCATTCAAACTAGGCGGATTTTTATTTATTTATTTATTTATTTTTGTTGGTTTGAACACTAAAGAAAAACAAAAAAAAAAAACAAAAAACAAAAAAAACCCCTAGGCCAACGTTATATTGCAAGGGCCCTAATTTTACGAGCAGACCAAACGATGTGATAAGCGGAACGAACGGCCCAAGAACCGATCAAGTCGGGGGGGGGGTGAACCGTCCAAAATTCGAACACAAGCTATTCTTGGGCTTAGGACACAAGCGGCTTCGACCCCAAACATCCCCTTTGCTCAACGTCTAATCTAAACTATTCTTAATTAACCCTCCAAAATCCACCGACCGGGAAGCCTACGTGTTCCTCAAGAAGAACTCGAAAAGAGCAAATCAAAAGTCGAAACACGACCAGACAAAAGACGCAGCAACAGAGAGAAAGAAAGAAGGAACCAAAAAAAAACAAAACAAAACAAAAAGAGAAAGTAAACCGAAACACAGAGAGCATTAGATCGGGAAGAATGGAGTGCGTGTTCGGACTCGTCGGCGACGGCTTCGCGATTTTGGCTGCCGACACGTCGGCCGTCTACAGCATCCTCGTGCACAAGTCCAACGAGGACAAGATCATGGTCCTCGACTCCCACAAGCTCGCCGCCGCCAGCGGCGAGCCCGGTGACAGGTCGGTCTCTCCTATTTCTACCACTATCGGATACGGACATCATTCAATTACCGTTAGCTAATCTTCCTTTTCTATTTCTGACCGTCTGATTCGAATGAATGGGCTTTTAGTTTTTTTTATTTTTTTATTTGTTTGCCTTTTTTGGGCGCAGAGTTCAGTTCACGGAGTACATACAGAAGAACGTGGCGCTGTATCAGTTCCGCAATGGGATTCCTTTGACCACCGCGGCCGCCGCCAACTTCACTCGCGGGGAACTTGCCACTGCCTTGAGAAAGGTATTTGGGTTTTAGGGTATTTAATTTGTGCATTCAGTTATGATAAATCGAATGGATTCAATTGGCTTTTGAAATTGATTGCTTCGTTTTTTTCCTGGTTCCCTTTTGTTTATAAGATTTTTCAGTTAGTAAGATTTTTCTGGTCATACTTCAAGCATTGAAAGCCTAAATCAATAGATTTATGCAGAGATTGATTTTTATATATTCAAGTAAGTTGGCCGTTGGAAGCATTATCTTGTAGGTATGGTTAAATCAGAGATAACAATTGGTTTTAGCCTTGAAGGTTGATAACACTGTGAAGAAAAGCAGACCTAAGAAGAAAAAGAAATAAAAATATAGATGCTCGTATGCTTGTTATTTTGCGCTTTTCTCGTAGGTACGTCGTGCATTTTGGACTGCTAATTATATTTAATGACCAAAAAATTATGATTAATTTTGAGGGTTTACGAGTGAATTTAGTTTGAAGAAGTCTTTAATTCAATATAAGCCAGAATCCACTGGGGCGTGTGGCAGGGGTAGGGAGGGTGGGATGCCCTGCCTACACACCCCCGCGCTGGGGGTGGGGGGGGGGTTGTGTTTGGTGGGGAGAGGGAGAGAGAGGGGAGATTGCAAGACATTGCGTGCTTTGTTGCAGTTCTTTGTATATCATGGAATGTGCTGGACTTGCCTCTTCACTTGTGCCTACCCATGTACTTTATGAACTATGGCGGCAGACACAGCAATGAATATTGTTAGTTTATACACAGATTTATATACAAATAAACTGATTGTGGTTTGTGGTTTCTCAGAATCCATATTTTGTGAACGTCCTTCTGGCTGGATACGACAAAGAGACAGGCCCGTCTCTTTATTACATTGACTACATTGCTACACTTCACAAGCTCGATAAGGGAGCATTCGGCTATGGATCCTATTTTTCTCTCTCCATGATGGATAGACACTACCACAGTGGCATGTCAGTAGAAGAAGCAATCAATTTGGTTGACAAGTGCATAATGGAGATTCGATCCAGGTTGGTTGTGGCACCACCGAACTTTGTGATCAAGATCGTTGATAAAGACGGAGCAAGGGAGTATGCCTGGCGTGAATCTATCAAGGACCCTGCAGCAGCCTGAAGTTGGTGCACTTTTTCTTGGTTTGATAATTGGAGCGGGCTGATATTGAATGTTATACTCTACTGTTGCGAACTATCTTCAACATGAATGTACTTTTTTTTTTTTAAATAATTAACTTCAAAGATAAAAACGGTGTCGTTTAAAAGCCAAAAAAGAGAGACCAAATCTGGTTCATCCGGGTTCTTGGGTCAATCGAATTTCAAAAAATTGATCGGGTTAATGGGCTTTTTTCGGTTCAAAGTGTCAAGCGAGTTTTAGGCTAAAGCAACCCGATCCAATGGCCGATTCGTCGAGTCATTGGTCAGAATGGCCGGGGTCGTTCAGGCTTTATGACACTGCTTCAAACCGATGCCTTAACCCACAGGTGTCCGTAAAGACGATTATATCATGTAAATGAAGAATATATCGCAATCTACAAAGGAATATTTTTGGTTTTTTTTTCTTTTTTTTTTTTCCCTTCTGAAATTTGTTTGAAGTGTTTTAGGTCCTGGGGAAGGAATGCGATTTGCATAATTTTCATGACTCTCACCTATTTTGATGAATTCGGTTTTAAAACTTCGATGGTTTTTCCTTTATTTTTTTTGGGTCAAATCAACCGACTCTGGTTGAGATCTATAGTCAAGCCATACAATTTCACGATCCCTTCAAAGGTTTTGGTTGAGATTTTACTTTCTGTTTAATAATTTAATTACATTTAATGGCTGACTAATTTGTTAATTAATTACAAATTATACATCATTTACATGCCTAACTTATTTACCTCTTATTAAAGTAATTTATTATTATTATTTTCCTCTATCACTTTCCTCCACTTTCCGCTTATAGTTAAATAAGAGCAAATCTAGATCTCTTACAACTAAATTTTTGTTTGGATAATTAAAGTGAAAAAAAAAAGAGAGAAAAACGAGAGAGAAGAGCATAGAAGAACAATTTTTTTTCATTCACTACGTGTTTGAGAAAGAGTAATTCGGATAATTTTTTGTTTAAAAGAAAATAATATTTGTAAGAATATACTAAATTGATAGATATTAAAAAAAAACATGCAGAGATTGATCATTTCATAAATTAAGTTAAAAAAATCAATAATTTTTATTATCTCTGAAAAAAAAATAGGATTTAATATATTGAAAAAGAAAATTATATTTTTTTTCTCCTTTACCCCTTTCAAAACAATATAAGTCTCCTTTAGAATATACCCGGAAAAAAAAAAAAAAAGAAAAGAAAGCTCCTTTAGTACTCCTTAATTCATTAATCACGATTGAGAATTGTGAATCCTCCCCACAACTCATATTTCCTTCAACGAACTGAGTAATACAATTTTTCCTCAGCCAAAAAGAAAATAAAAAAAAAAAAACAAATTCGCATATAAAATAATTATCTATGTATTTTATGGAGAGAAAAAAAAAGAAATTATCAATTCTGGTCCTTGACCAAGTTATTCAGAGGGAGACACCTTCGGGACCCAGAAAAGAAAAAGGTGAGAGACACCTTCTTTAGTACGTATGGCGTGAGTGAGTGACCATCGGCGCTTCAAGACAACGCCAAAATAAAGAAAAAGGTGAGTCTCTTGTCTCTTCTCCGATACAATGGTAATGGTGGGTTTCTGTGGAACTAATGAGAATGAGGTGAGATGGATGTTGGATGTTTCTAGGGTGGCTGAGATGGGTATATTTATCAGGGCTTTGGAGATCGCACGATTGCATTATTAGTTCCTACGAACAAAGTTGAGTGCGTTGGGTAATTGTAGTTCTACACATCGTGGGTGTTCTGTCTTGGGACTTTTAATTGACTATTTAATCAAATTTTTTTGTTATGGTTAATAATGCTGATTTGTTTTTTTTTTTATCCACACTGTCCTGTTTTGCTTATTGGTTGCCGATGCTTTCTGTCTTGTGATTCTTTCTACTTCCGTTGCAACGTTTGTGATTTCATTTGATATGGAGAGAAACTACAGGGAGGGTCCCCCTTGTTTGCTGAATCAATGGAATTTTATTATTATTATTTATTTTATTTTTTTTGCTCAGGAATGAGTACTACTGGTAATAAGTCGGATGATGAGTGCTCTGTAATCGGAGAGAAAGGAGAAATTTCGTTTGTTGATTATCAGCAGGACAAATCTGTGTGGAATTATAACCCACATAAGGAAGGCCCCATCATTATTTCCGTACCATTCCCTTTTAAAGATGGGAAACCCCAATCAGTGTTTGTTGGGGAAACTGTTGCTGATTCAATCATGCTCACTAACACCACCAGTGAAGCTGTTGATTTGTGGACTAAAATTTTTGCCTCAACTCCTGAGAATTCTTTTACCCTTTCTCTGATGAAACCTCCATCCCCCAACGATGAAAAAGGCAAAAGGGCATTCCTGGAGGGTTTTGAACTGGAGGACAGAATGCTCCAACCTGGTGAGATGCTAACAGTTTGGCTATCTTGCAAACCTTCAGTAATTGGTGTGCACACATCGGTCTTGATTTTTAATGTGGGGTGTGATACGATAGAACGTGTAGTTACTCTTTTGTCCGAAGATAAGGTATCCCAGTCTCTGGCTTCCAAAAAGCCATATTCAAGAACTACAAGAAAGAAGCAATTCAATGTAGATTCATATGTCCAGGGTTCACGTCCTGTGAGGGCAACAAAAAAAAGCTTCATGAATAGGCTTCCTCGATATGATATTCCTAAGAATATTAGAGAACTAATAGAGACCAAGCAAATACCCAATGCCATCACTGGAGGTCTAACGCAGGGGAATTATGCCTCCTATTTCAAAACATTGTTGATCATGGAAGAAATACAGCTGGAGGTAATGCTCTTCATTTTTAAGAAACAGTAACAATGCTAACATACAGTTTCATTTCAAATTGTCACTGACATTGGCAAATTATTGCTGCAGGAATCTATGAGGAATTATGATTTGGAATGTGTTAATATGCGGAAGAAGGGCCACTTTCTCTCTCTCTCGGTCCCAGATCTGGCGGAGAGGAGGCCTTCGCTTGTTCATGGTGACCGTATTTTTGCCAAGCTGGCAGATGCAGATGATGCAACCCGTCCATATGAGGTTTTTTATATTCATAAAAATTGCCTAACTAAATTGCCAATCTTCAAAGAGTGTCAACATTAATAGGATTCGAGGATTCAACTGCTAGGAGGATGTTGAGTTTTGTATTATTGTGCCATTGTGTGTTCTGTAAATTCACTTCGCTTTTCCATGTGAACTTATTTGTGCTTTGCAGGGATACATTCACAGAGTCGAAGCTGATGAAGTATACTTGAAGTTTAGCCAAGATTTGCATTCACTCCATTTGAATGCAAATCTTTACAATGTATGCTTCACATATAATCGTGTCAACATGAGACGACTGTATCAGGCCATTGATGCTGCAGAACATTTGGAGAGGGAGCTCCTATTTCCAACTGAGTTCTTAGAATATAGGCTTATTGAAACAACTCCCCTGGTGCCTATATCTTGTAATTTAAATGAGGAACAGATGTATTCAATAGAGATGATACTTGGCTGCAACGGGGGTCCACCGTATGTGATTCACGGGCCTCCAGGTACAGGAAAAACTATGACAATTGTGGAAGCAATCCTTCAGATCTACAAGTACTGCAATAACACTCGGATTCTTGTATGCGCACCTTCAAACAGTGCTGCAGATCACATGCTAGAAAAGCTTATCAGTGAAAAAGCTGTTCAGGTTCGACAGAATGAAATATTCAGGCTCAATGCAAGTTCCCGTCCATTTGAGGATGTCAAACCGGAACATATTTGCTTTTGTTACTTTGATGATCTTATCTTTAAATGCTTTCCACTTGATGTTCTCAAACACTTCAGGATTATAGTGTCAACATACACGAGCGCATCTCTTCTTTATGCAGAAGGTCTTGGCCAAGGCCATTTCTCCCATATTTTTTTGGATGAGGCAGGCCAAGCTTCAGAACCAGAAAGCATGGTTCCTGTGTCCAACTTTTATCAAAAGAATACGGTAGTTGTTCTTGCTGGAGATCCCATGCAGTTAGGTCCAGTGATATTTTCCAGAGATGCAGAGGCATATGGACTTGGGAAATCATACTTGGAAAGGCTATTTGAATGTGAACCGTATTGCAGCGGAGATGCAAATTATGTGACAAAATTGATCAGAAATTACCGCTGTCACCCAGAAATTCTGTATCTTCCTTCAACCCTTTTCTACCAAGGGGAATTGATTGCATGCAGAGAATCTATAGAAGATACAACTTCCTTGATGTATTCAGTAAATCTCCATGAGGGAAATGGCTTTCCTGTTCTCTTTTTTGGTATTCAAGGCTGTGATGAGAGGGAAGGAAGCAATCCGTCATGGTTTAATAGGATAGAAGCAAGCAAGGTAATTGAAATTGTCCAGAAATTGGTGACAAAGGGAAATCTGACTCAGCTTGATATTGGGGTCATTACACCCTATAGGCAGCAGGTACTCAAACTAAAGAAGGTGCTGGAAGATTTGGATATGGCTGATATAAAAGTCGGCAGTGTCGAACAATTTCAGGGACAGGAAAGAAAAGTCATTATTGTATCCACTGTCCGATCAACAGTTAAGCACAATGAATTCGATAGAGCCCACTGTTTAGGATTTTTGACAAATCCTAGAAGATTTAATGTGGCTCTTACCCGTGCTATCTTGTTGCTTATCATTGTCAGCAATCCGCACATTATTAGCAAGGTATTGTTTACTTTTACTGGTCATTACAAGAGAAAATTTTGAGGCACATGTAGAAGTCTGTAACCCTGAAGAGCAAATGCTAGTGTTTCTTAAAGATTTCAACTCAAATCACTCAAACAATCTACACATGCCCATGCATTTGGATGGGTGCATACTCACATACTTAAAAGACATAATGATGACATTCATATATCTTTGAGTGTGCCTTGGTTCACGCATAATGTTGGCATTCATATGTCTCTGTGTGTGCCTTGGTTGTGTCCACACACACATACTACCCAACGTTTTAGTAAAGACTGACTTTGGTCCTTAATGACTTGGGTATTTGACACAAATGAGATGGCATTGAGGTTTGCTTGACTTATGTGGGTATTCATGTAAACATCTCTGCAAGGCTAAAAACACCTGCAGCAAAATCTTCCTAAACTATGTTTGTAGGGGCACGCACGCATAGTTGCTATCCATTGAGTGAGAGCCTATATATCCAAATTAAGCAGCCCTGGTAAGAGAGTAATTTGGTTGTGGACAATGTCAAATTTTAATGTGCCATCTTTTTTCCTCTTGTTTACCTTTTGGTTGATGTGAGATGTGTCAAATTTACATGCAAGTCTTTTTTCTTAAGAAGCCAATGACGAGTTGTCCTATATTTTGTCGTTTGCAATTTGTAGGATGTGCACTGGAATAAGCTTTTGTGGCATTGTGTAGACCATGACTCCTATCAGGGTTGTGCACTCCCAGAAAGACAGGAGTTTTTTTATGAACACCAGAGAGTGGAGGATTTTGCCAACAATGATGAAGAAAAGCTCCAGCTGTCTGAAAGTGTTGCATGCGACCAAGAGCCTTTCCAAACAGAAATTCCAAAGCCTGTTAAAGATGAGGATGAGTGGTCCGATGGTTGGCGGTGAAATTTGGTTAATGTTTGTGTGCCTGAAAAAGAAAGTGTGTTAATTGTCTGTCAAAAATCACTTTTAATATCCAGCAGGATGCCTTATGAGGATTCATGTAATCCAGCCCAGTTGTCAGGTTGCAGGCTGGTGTAAGCACAATGACCTCTGATTTATTGATAACTTTTGGCTCTGAGAATTATCAATTTCTTTTATTGCAAGATTGCTAAGTTGAATTTGGCTGGCAGAATATGAAGTGATTTCATTATGAAAAATCAATTGGAGAAAGAGACTTGATTGCATGCAATGTTGTTATTTGGACCAAACAATTCCATGGCTCTCTGCTTAAAAGAATAATGAGAACTCAGATGATATTTCAAAATTTGGGGTTCTATAACAGTTGCAAAGTGAAAATTCATTTTCTTGAAAGATGATGTGTTGAAGGGTGGAAGGCATGCAAAGACTGTCATCACGAACAAGCAAAGACAAGAAGGGAAGCCAACAGTGCGGATGGAAAACAACTCTTGCTGGGGCTGATATGGGCCATTGCGGACGAAGTTCTGGCTGGTGGTGTTGAGGATCTGACGTCAGATTCTGGGGCCAAACTCAAAGGGGGCGGTGAGCTTTTAGCAGCTTCCACAGGCGAGCCTACCGAAGGAGTTGCAGAATCATCAGAACCTACAAAAACGTCACAAAACCTGTATTTTTTTTTTTTTCTTCCAATCCAATTGGAGCCCTGAGCAATTCAGTAAACAAGCACAATTGAATCGATAGTCAAAGAAGAGAGATTGAGATTGCTTACCAGAACCAGGTAGTGGAATCAATGGAGTCGATGTACTTTGTAGAGGGGGCAGCGCAGGTGACCCTGCATCACAAATAAAGACAAAGGAACATAAATGGTGGAATTATGGGTCATGAAAGCAGGAACTATTCGTTCATTATCTCGGCAATGTTAAAAGAAGAAGCCATAACCAATCTCTAAAAACATGCCCTACTCACTTGGAGATGATTAAAACTTTGTAATCAAAGTAAGAAAAATAGAAAGAAGCCATGATTAATCTTGAAAACATGTCTTTTTCGTGAAATTCTCAAATGCCCTAAAATATTAACAGAAATAAATAAATCGAAAATAACATGGGAAATAAGAAATCAACAATTCTTGATCACAATCCGAACCCGAACAAATCGATTCCAAAGAACCGCCGATGATCGCCAAGCTCGCGTTCAAGATAGCGCAAGCAGAGGGCAAAGAAGCCAATCTTGATGCGTTCAGCGGGAATCCGAAGATCAGAGGCTGCTTGATGAGGTAACAGAAGCAGTTGCCGGCGCCGGAATCGAAAGCCTTGAAGAAAGCGTCGCAGCACTGAGAAGTGACAATGTCGGTGATGTTGTTAGGCACTGCCGAGACGTAGCTTAGGCACGGCGAGAAGGCGACGAGCTGGTCGGTGCAGCCCGGCCGCGACCGCGGTTCAGCGGTGGCGAGGAGGAGAGTGGCGGCGAAGATGAGGGTAAAAAGAACAGTCATGGTCGGCGTCCAATTAGAGAGAGAGAGAGAGAGGGCGGCGCGTGTCGTCGGTTGGTTACCAAATGGCTGCGGGGCTTTAATGAAAGGGCGGGAAAGGGATCTTGATCTGGTAAGTTAGTTATTGTGATTTTCCGAAATTACCCCTTATATTCCTTTACTGTTCTTTTTGGATCTCAGGAATGTGGAATGATGGCTTTAAAAGTAAAATTCGTTTTTCGTCTAGGCGATTCGCTCTTTGTAGAAACCATTTCATTTTCCTGGTTTAGGAGCAATTTAGCTCATTTTTTAGCTAAATTTTTTATTTTCAATCATAGAGCATAGTGGAATATGTCACCATTGTTGGGCTTCCATACAATTCCTTGGTTTTGCTTCACTGTCACCATGCAATTTTGGAGTGGAAACAGAATGCGGGTTTGCTTCTATTAGTTGTATATAATGTGTTGGTGTTTGGATTTGAGCCTTCGTTATTGGAATTAAGAGTCCAGTTATTCTACCATTAGATCATGTGATTTCTGAAAACATGCATATTTTTTTGACAATGCATGACACAGATATAAAATGGAAGGAAGAAATTTTGGAAATGGAATTTTAATGCGCAATTATTGGCTTAGATCTGAAATTGATGATGTAACCACATGAAGATATCCCAAAAATGGGTTCTGACTTCTGAGGATCAATTTTGGGATATATCCATAGTACTTGAACAATATAAACCATAATGTAACTACTCAGGCTACGTCAACTGGAAAGGTGCATCTGAGGAAATGGGACCATCTCTATCAACATGGGCAGTACTGTATACACTCTGCAGATGAACTTGAAGCCATTGTTTACTTCTGATATGAGTTCATGCTGTGAGTCTGGAACTATGGGAAATACCTAAGCACTGACAAAGTGCCAGCAGTAACTGTAGAGTCTGATGCACAGGGAGTCTCGAGATTGTAGAACAAGTGTAGAGAGACTACTCCAGATGGGGTTATAATCTCAGATGACGCTGCTGAGAGTTTTCACAAAAACACATCGCTGTAACTACTTAGCCTTGGTCTAAAAAGGGGGGAGGAAGAGAGAGAAAGGAGAAGAAAGGGCCAGAATTGCAGAAATGGATTATGGAATATTTTGTGTTTGCAACATATAAAAATCATAGAATTTATTCAGCCCCATTTCGAGGTATTCTAGATTTGTGAGCTTGGCTTGACATTCACTCCATCTTGGTCCCCATCTTCAACTATCTTCTTCCAGAACCAGTGATTTTGCCACAGAAGATATATCTCTTCTATTGGAATTTGCTTTGTCTCCGGCAGGAGGAAGAATATGAAGCAACTCATTGTTGCAATCAGGCCAGCAAAGAGCAAGAAAATTCCATATCGAAGGTGGCAGAGTGACACGAGAAAACATTGTGCTACGAGGGCTGTGAAGAGCATGTTGACACAGACCACAATGCTCTGGCCAGCTGACCTTGTCTCCAATGGGAAGATCTCGCTTGGAACTAGCCATCCCAGAGGGCCCCAAGATCTTCCATAGGCCAAGACAAACAAGCATATGATTATCACAAGGAAGACGCCAATTCCTTTTGGGAGGGTTACCCCTTGTCCAAACTTGAGAGCCAAAGTTATGGCCAAAGCCACCTGCAAACCAAAAGGTGAAGTAAGTAACTTGCAGTTGCTTCACAAAGATTTTAGAAGAATTGGGTCTGGAAGTGCCATTACCATGTAGCATAACATCTCGGTACCAGCTTCCAGAAAGAAAGCTCTTCTGCCAAATTTGTCCACTAAAGCCATTGAAATGAGAGCTCCAGCGACAAGTGCTGCACTGGTCATAACAGATGAATATAGAGCTGCCCCAGAGCCAAAACCCAAGCTTTGGAATATGACAGGAGCATAGAAGAGTATAGAGTTCATGCCAGTGAGCTGTTGGAATGCAGGGATTCCCAGAGCTCCTATTATCAATTGAGGGCGATTTTTTCTTTTGAGAAGATTCCTGAATGGATGCTTTATGGCTCGCGCTGTGTTACTTGCATCAACAAGATCAGCAAATTCTGCATCAACCTTTGCAGTACCCCTGACTTTCTCCAATACTTTTCTTCCTTCTTCTAATCTGCCTTGCTCAACGAGACTATTAGGAGTCTCAGGAAGGAAAACACCCCCTATAAACATTAGAGTTGCAGGAACAGTAGCTAAACCAAGAGATAACCTCCAACCCCAAGGATGGATTTTTTCAGTTCCGTAATTTATAAGATTGGCTATCAAGATTCCTAAGCAAGTTGTCAGTTGAAACAATTGGTTAACTGCTCCACGGACTTTTGCTGGAGCCATTTCTGAAAGATAAAGGGGAACTGCCTGCACCATCACAACAACAATGCAATCAGTAACATAAGGAAGCCAATCCTAGACTTTGTAAGGTTTTTCCTTTTAGAGCAATGGACCTACTTGATTGCCAAATCCAATGCCAACACCGAGCAAGATTCGTCCTATGATAAGCATTGAAATGTTCACTGCAGCTGCATTAAGGATTGCTCCCAAAAAGAAGCTTATGGATCCAACAATGATGCTGGCTCTCCGGCCTTTGTTTCTGGTGACATGGGATGCCCCAAATGTGGAGACAAGGGCAGCAAAGTACAGTGAAGAAGTAAACAGTGTGAGTACCTGATTGTCATATTTACAGTAATCTGTCTCACGGAGATGCTTTTGCTTCCTTCTGTACACTTTGGGGAAGAAGTCCTTCAGGAAATCGTCCATGGAAGTCACTCCACCTGAAGCCAGTTAACAAGGTCAGTTTCAGTCATCCAGAATGGTTAAGCCAGTGGCCTAGGCACATGTTAAATTTTCAATTCCATTTTCCCCATTGTTGCCTCCAAGAAACAAATCATAGAAATTTGCAGACTATTTTAGATATTGGAGCATGTTTCTCTGCTTTCAGCTATATTGCTTTGTTATGAACAAAATTTTTCCTGGATTGTATAAATTTGCGTGAGATAAATTTGCTTCAGATGGGTAAATTTTCCCTTGCCATAAAAAGGAACCCTGGAAAGAAGTATTCTTGTGGTCCTTACTGGAGAGTAGAAATCATTGAACTGCCTTCAAGTATTGGAGATAAGTGCATATCACCAACTGCTTGAAGCTGAAAAGACTCTTCAGAAAAGGAAAATTCATAAGACCCCCAACTTGGAATTCCAAGTTCAACTTTATCTTGCATTGCATAGGACATTTCGATGCCATCGTTGGATTCAGACAACATTGTGGGGCCTACCCTTTTTCCTTTGTTTTCATTTAGGCATTATTTTCTCCTCTCTTTTCACGGAGAAATTTTCTCACTGAAGATAAATTATTGGAGTGCAAAATAATGGAGATAACAATTATTCATTATAATAAATTAATCAAAAGTAGCTGTATGTCCCCGTGAGAAACCAAATTCATGAAGTAGCGCCATATAAATATCGAGACGTTGACCTTGACAACAAATCGAACGTCATTCTTCATCATCTATGTCAGATACAAATCCAATAAAAAAAAAAAAAACAAAAACAAGGAGGGAAAAAATAAGGACAAAATACAAGCCTTTGATTTCACACCAAGGTTTAATTATACGATATTAATGAAACTCAGTTATGGGTAGAAATTATCATGAACGAAAAGTGAACAAGGAAAGGCACATGCATATGGAAGTAATGGAAAACAACGGGAGAAAAGGAAGAACACAAACTTACCAGAAACACCAAGATCATACCCAAATAAGGATCCGCCAAGAGCTGCAACTATGCAAGCAAAGATGAAGTAACCAGTGATCCTGTACTCATACAGATGAGCCCTTTTCAGATTTTCGCCATCTACAAATGCCCCACCTGCCATTGCTTCAAGATTCTGTTAATGCCAGCAATGGATGATCTGAAAGAAAATCAGAATCAGAGGGGTATTTGAAATCTCGGCTGAGAGCAGAGTCAACAAAAATAAGTTGGACTTACCGGCCACAGAGATGGAGACGTTTTAGAGATAAAGACAAAAGTCTTTTACCGCCTTGTACACACCAGAAAGGAGTCAGACGGCCTCCAAATAGGAAACTTTTGGATATTTAACTTGACCAATGTATCCCTCGTTTTTGAGACATTACGTGTAATGGTCTATGGGGTCTTTAGCAATTTCATTGCAAAGATTTCTGGATTTCGCAATTAGAGGATGGCTCACCTAATTGGGAACCAGAAAAATAGGACTCATCTTAATGGCATTTATCAAATTTTGCTTCTCTAAGACAATGTACTCCACAACCGCAATTATGTGTCTTTAAGAGACCTTTTTTTTTTTTTTTCTTTCAAAAATAGGGTGTCATCTGCGGTTAAAAACTTCATTGCTCAAATTTCAATTCGTGGGATTAAAAAAAAAAAATTACTAATTACTATGTTCATGGTTCAGCATGCTTTGACTAAACATGATTTTATAATGAGCTAATTACTAATACTGCATGGGGAACAGTTGATGAAATGATGTCATGTATCCTATAAATAAATATAATAAGAAAAAAATGGTTTGACTTAATTTTTTGGAAGTTATAAGGAACCACCAATATATATATATAAGGGGATTTTGCTTGTTTGTTATTTTGTATTTAAAGTAATCAATTAAATATATTAAAAAATCTTCGTTCTTATTCTGTTTCTTTGATCTGCACTAACGTATTGATCCTCGTGTAATAAAATCGAGAGTAACAACAGGATAAGGATGGCTGCATCATAAGATAACCATGGACTTTGAGAATCACAAGTTAGAACGCAATCTTATCCATACAAGCTGTTATTATCATCCTTACCAGGCTGTCTCAACTGACACGTCACTTGTTCCTCCTTAAGCCTTAGCCCAGCCTTGAAATTTACCTTTCTCGTTTTGATACTTAGCAGTCACTGCGTCCGTCAAGCACGAAGCTTTTGGTTCTTTTGTTTCTTTTTTGGTGCGAACTCCGAAGTCTCTATTTAAACGAAAAGCAAGAGTGATGAAGGAGAGGATTGGCCCAATTAGGCCTGTGATTGGTGTCTAAGCACCATATGATAAAAAGAAAAACACCAAAAAAAAGGCTCAAATTACTTGGGTTAGGTCCATCTGGTGGCTTTAGTCGTTTTTGAGTGTTGGCCTTGTAAATGGACTAACCGTGCACCGTGGCTTTTGGCTTTTAAGGAGAATTTTGCTTGAAATATGTTTTTTTTTTCTTTGGGGGGGGGGAGATAAAGAGAATGAGAGAGAGTAGAATAATATTAGTGAATTTTTTTTTTTTTTGACTTTTCTGGACTCTTCCTTTGGGAGTTTTCTTGGATGCAAATTAAGCATTCAAGAGCTATTGTTTCAAAAAGTAGTATCCAAAGATTGAAGGGAATATCCCCTGACCAGTTCTCCTTTTTTTGATAAAAAATGAGATAAGTTAAAAGGATGTAACAACAAACATGACATTTATTGCATTAAGACTTACAGAAACGTACAGACTTGGAAGTTGAACAAACACACATGCATGAACAAACATTGGATAACTCAAACAAGCACACTAAACAAACAACGGAAACATATTCCAAAGCGGAGGATCGCAACAAAACAGACAGGAAGTAAACAACAGACTGCATAGAGCGAATCACACGTGTGATCTTATCGTATACGGCAGACGAAGCTCGAAGCATCCCAAGATAGCTCAGAAGGTTATATAGGCTGATGCATAGGAGGATATCATGAAGAGAACAAAGGCAATGAGTAGAGGGGCCATGTTTATGTCAAGACGATTTGAAGTGCTCCCACTAGTTGCTGGAAATGTCTCAGATTGTCCTGCATGCAAAACATTCACGAAGATTGAGAAGGTGCTATGTTGTATTACATTACCGGTGAAGGACCCTGGTTTCTTAAGGAGAATCGTTTATTGTGTCGAAGTATTAGAGTTTCGTATATGATGTGTCCTACTCAACAGGTTAACTTTTTGGTTGAGAGGTTTCTTGATATGTTATCAAAATCTTTATGACAGAGAGATCTTGAGTGTAAACCAAGATTTGTGCTTTGTACACACCAAATGGTTTCTGTCTCGTTCCCGCGTTTGGGGGGGGGGGAGGAGAAAGAATTTGTAGAGAAAGAAAATTAACAGGTTCTATTCAAAATTGCAGATGGGAGATTTGTTTGGCTGACTAATATTGTAAGAAAAGAGTTGGGTATTAGTCCTTTCCTCTGTCCTCGGCTTTATTGGCAAGCAAACAGACAATCCACAGGATACTCTAATTTGAATCCTTTTTCTAAGTTTAATACTGACTTCAAAGAAGCTGCACTTGTCATCTAGTTAGTATATCTTATATACTCTCGTTCCTTCTTAAAATAATCGGACTCTCTATGTAACCTCACGTTTTTCTCAACCTGAGTGGCATGGTGACTGTATAGAACTTCTTGAATTAATTCATCAAAGTGGGGCTGCTATGCTGATCAAGCCAGCAGGAGCAACGTTTAGATCTACCTGTTGTCGATGAGAGTGAGACAGATGGAGTATTCGAAGAATCACCTGGCGAGCCTTGAGGAGAGCCCACTGGAGAAAGATTAGGAGACATTGCAGGTTGGTTAGCAGCTGATCAAGACTGGAAGCATTAAAATCTAAATTACGCACCTCAATAGAAAATGCAAATTCATGAGGATTGCACGTTTTAGCCTTACCATTGCACTCACTAACAGGAGGAGTTTGCACGTTGCAGGCACCAGGAAGTGCTAGAGCAAGTGTCCGGTTAAGGCTAACACCGATTGCTGCTGATGCACTGCCATTTAACACTTCACAAAGGCACCGAGGCTGAGTCTGGACAACGCTAGCCAACTGGGAGCAGCATGAAGCAGATGGGGTTGAGGAGCTTCCAGTGACATAGTTCAGGCACGGAGCCAAGCCAACGATCACGCTGGTGCAATCAGACTGGGCCATGGCTTTTGACCAAAACATGGCCACAAGAACCATGAACAGGCCTGTGCTTGAAGCCATGCAATTTTTTTAACTCTTGGATTCACAGAAAGTTTTAATGAGATGATAGAAGTTGTGGGTTAGACGCAGAATTTATGCAGTGGTAAATTAATTTATACTTATTCGGCGAACTAACAAGGCTACATGAGGTAACATCTGTGGTTTTCTATATGAAAATTGACTAAGAGGTGTCATATTAAAAGGTTGAGATCTGTTAAAATATAGTAAGTGTGAGTCCTATAGTATCAAAAATAGTATCTAAATGTTAAAAATTTATAACCCAACTTAAAATTTTAGGTAAAAAAGCGATATAAAAATTCAATAGATCTTGTTTGTTGCTGTACCTAATTGTTAATACTCTTCGAGTTTAGTTTCTTTGGGGTTCTCGGTATCAAAGCCAATGGTTTAGCTTGGACTTCTGACGTTTATGAACTCGCATTTTCCACCAATAACGTAAGTGGATTTAAAACCCGGTGGCATGTCGTAGTTAAACCGTTTGGGTAGCTGTCTTGAGGTGTTCAAAGAGACCTAAAAAAAACCTGAAGTGACAAAGCCCAACGTAGAAATACTCTCAGCACTTCGAGGAAGAATCTTGAAATATAATAAGTGCGAGTCTCACATAAAAAAAAAAAAAAGAATAAATAATATTTAAGCTACAAAGGTTCATAATTCATTGACTTAAGGTTTTTAAATTAAAAAAAAAATTAGTATTAAAAGTCTCATAAATATTAATGCACTCAAAATTTCTTCGGGCTCTCCCTCGGCCCGTTTAAACCAACAAGATCTAAGGCCTTGTGTACATCACTTTCATCGTCATATGGTTTTTTTTTTTTTTTTAAATTTTAATTTCAATTGATTACGTGCAGCTCTGGGGTGCTGGCACGGCTAACGTAAATGTCTGGAAGCAGAGAGTGGCATTGCATTTGATGTACACAAGCAGTCTATTTAGATGACAACCTAACTTACAAAAATTAACATCACTTGATTTAGATTAGTAATTTCCAGAACCTATGGATAATCTTTAATTTCGGAGTTGTTAAAGAGTGATATATGCATGTCTAGAAGAATATGCCTCGTTTCATAGGTTAATAAGTCACAGCCAATTAGGTGTTGGGGCCGCTGCTTGGAAGGCCAAGAACAAGTAGGAGGCGTGTCATTGGCAATACGGCCGCCTGTCGGGGATGGTTTATGCGACTGATTGCTCTTCCCTATTTATTTGTTTTTTTTATTAGAATAATCAATGTTGATTAGGGAGGTAAAACTTGATGAGGTCAGATTAGGGAGGATTCATGCATGAATGCTTGGGCTGGACCAAGTCTGCCACTTGCAATATAAATGGAGGCCACGAGGCGCATGTGTGAGGTCCAAGGGTTTCAACTTCGTGTCAGTATTTTGATGTTTAAATCAATAAAAAAAAAAAAAACATAATTACATGAGAGTTAATAAAGTTTGAAAATAATCATTGTGTATATTACAAATAACATTTATGAAGTATTTATAATTAAATTTAAATATTAATGTTATTAAAATATATATAAATAAGATATATGTGTACAATTTTTAAAAAAAAAATTATTTAAAAAATAATATTTTTTAAGTTAGTCGATTATTATTAAATTAAAACGAAATGAATTATTAATGGTGTATAGGAGTTATCATTCTCAAACCTGAACTTCAAATTCCATGTCCTTAAAACAATGCATATGGATTGATCAAGAAACCTTAGATTATGAGTGCAAGTAAAGATTTTCTCCATTAGTTTAAATGACCCTTGTTGTGTGAATCCTTTTTTAACTTCTGACTTTCTAAGATGGCCACGTTCATAAGAGAACCAAATCAAATCGACAGCCCAGAGGGATGTCCAAAATGCCAAGTCAAATGGGACAAGGAGATTAGATGCGTGGCTGACTCGAGTGCCACTGGACAAAAAATTAGTTCAGGTAGTTGAACTTCAGGACCAACCCCAATTCCACATGAACTTTTTTCCCTGCAATCTCGTTACCTAAACTTCCCCCTCTATAAATCCCGAAGAATTCCCTCTTCTAATCACATGAAACATACTTTTCTCTTCATTCACCATAATTCATTTTACTTTGTAACAACTTCTAGCCAGTGCCCTCAGCCTAACATTTGAATACCAATGGGGCTTTTTGTGCCTTCTTCTCGTACAGTTGCAACCCTGGCAATAGCCTTGGTGGTCATGATATTGCCTGTCTATGGCCAGATCAGTACCCCATGCACAGGTTCAATACTTTCTAGCTTCACCCCTTGTATGAATTTTCTTACAAATAGCAGCTCCAATGGTACCTCACCAACTGCTGATTGCTGCACTGCACTTAAGAGCCTCACAAGTAATGGCATGGACTGTTTCTGCCTCATTGCAACTGGAAGCGTCCCCTTCAGCTTACCTATCAACAGAACCTTAGCCATATCCATGCCTCGTGCCTGTAACATGCCTGGTGTCCCAGTTCAATGCAAAGGTAAAATTTTTAACAATTCATGGTGCCAAATTTTTAACTTCTTTTTGTTTTTTTTCGCTTCTCTTCTATGTGTCAATTTATACAAAGATGGACTGCTAATTAGACCCCACTGTCTTGCAGCCTCTGCTGCACCACTTCCTGCTCCAGGTAATGTTTCTAAAGTTCTCTCATGTGCAATCATTCAAGTTATTGTTACACGCTTCAGAATAGAATATCCATGTAACCCAGGGAAAAAAAGAAAAGGAAAATCCAAGCTACAGCATTTTCTGGTTTTTATTTTTGGCTTTTCTGCTAAATTGTATGACCATGAGCTACGCTTATTGATGGGCAGGTCCTACGTCACTCGGGCCAACTTCGGCTCCTCGAGCTTCTCCATCTGCTAGTCCCGAAGGTAATCTGCTTAATCATAAATCAGCCATTTCGACAGCATTGCAAGGAATACGCTTATTATTTATAGAAAAATATGTTTCCTGTTGAGCAGCTTCTGTTGTTCCCGAGCCAACGCCATCCAACATGCCACCAGAATCGAGCACAACGCCAGCGCTGACCCCTCCATCAACAACATCGACCAGCGGGAGCCCCCCGGTTCTGACTCTGCCATCAGCTGCCACGTCTTCTCACAGCTTTTCACCATTTTTTCTAGTATTTGCATTGGGATTTTTATTTTTGAAGTCCTACTAGGTTTTTAGATGGGAATTTCCTCTAAAGTATGAATATTTTGACAGATATTCTTTGAGCATGTGGGGTTAGCATTTTCGGTTAGTTCCGTTGATTGAGAGATACATTGGTTGATTGTTTACTTAATAATATGTGGTCTTGTATAATATAGTGTTATTGGAAATAAATATTTGCTCGGCTTGTCCAAAATTTTTCGCGTAACACCGATGGATATTGAATGGCTGACATAAGATTATGCAACATTGGCCAGTATTTGGTCAACTATCAACAATTAATGGACCTGATTGTGCATTTCAAATTGACTTTCCGCGTTGAGGATGCTCAAATCAGTCAATCTTAATCTTCAGTTAAGGCCCAGAATTTCAGAATTGTTGCATGGTAACAAATGAGTACCATGAGCTTCGGTATTTCTACTTGTGGTCACGGTCACGCTCCATCCATGCCAGAGTCACGAAACCAAAGCCTACCAAATTGTTAGGAGAAGTTGTTGGCAAAACCTTCTCGGTTCCATGAACTCAAAATCTGTGACTGGTCTAAACGAATGAGATGTTGACATTGTAACACCACTCGTCAAACGCAACCAACTGCAACAGCTTGTCTTTTTTGGCTCTGCATAACAATTCTAAACAAATGAATGCAGACTAACACGCAGCAGATATTACAGTAACAACTACATCATGAGGAATATACATTATACGATCTATTATTTGTAATATCTGAATATGGTATCGCCTGGAAAAACAAATGGAAAAATTGAGTGGGCAGGAATGGATGATAATGAGTAGGTGAACACATGCAAATCACTCCTGCAGGAGTCAAGTATATAACAGATAGAGAGAACTGTACCCAGGAAGCATTCCTCTTTCATTCACTTGCAATCATGGGTTTAAGAAGAGTACCGATTCCCTTCAGATTAACTTGGGTCATAGTCCTTGTGGTCTGTGTTTCAGCCCCTGAGATAAAAAGCCAAATTGAGGGCTGCTCTTTACAGGGTCTCGACCTTGGGCCGTGTCTGTGTCAAAGGAACAGCTCCATTTCCATTAATGATATGTGCTGCAAAATGCTTAATGATATTGTACGAATCGGATTTAATTGCTTGTGCCTGTTGCTGCAATCATCATTTCCTCTGCTAAACGCCCCACTTTCGTTGCCTTTGCCAAATTGTTACATATCTGTGCCTTCTCTGTCTAGTTGTCAAGGTATTTTAGTATCTAAACCTTGTCTTTTTCTCAGATTGCATAAATAGCACGAGCTAATTGATGGTTCTCATTGCTTGCTACGTGTTCTCTTATCTTTTCTGCTATTTTCCCCATAAGGAGTCCTCGTTCCAATGCCGGTAGGGTATCTGCCTCCATCACATACTCGAGATGAGCTAATACAACCTCCTATGCCTCCTAAAGATGTCCCTTTGCCTCCCCCTCCTCATGACGTGCAGGTCCCAACATACCCAACTGTGGGCAACAACTCCGCAATAGGAGAATTGCAGCCACCTTCGACGGAAAACACCATTCACAGATCAAGTCTGTCCGAGGAGAGGGAGATATCAAATGGAACCACTGGGAGCAAGATAATGTTGCGCCAAGCTTTGTTCCAGTCCCTTGCTCCCTTCCTCTACGTGCTGTATTCTTTTAGCTGTCTTTAAACACTTGGACAAATGTAATAAAACCAAAGTATGAATCAGTCATTTAAGAGAATTTTCAGTTCCTAGCTTATAATGGTAGGTAGCACATATTATTTTTGGGCATCATTTTACATTTTGACGTGAAACTTATTAGCATGCCTTCCGTCAACATGATAGGTAATCATTTCTGTTTCGCAGATAGTTGAATTATCTATGTTCTTCTGTATTCCCCGTGCCCATCACAAGTCACAAACGTTTTCCCTAGCTCTGCCGGGGTGTACTCAACTGTCATTTGTGGTATAAGGTACATTTGCTGTACAAGTTGCATCGTTCAACAACGATCATGGATAAACAAGTACTACATTTTTCGGAGTGAAAAAATATCACCGTCAATTTTACTTAGTTATGAAGCTATTTATATAGGACACCTAACAGATGTCCGTGTTATCAGCAAAGAGAGCAGGTAGCTTCTTCCTGTCTTCCAGAAGATCCTTTCCAACTTTCCAAGCCAGTCGCCTTTTCTAAAAGATATAGGGTACAAAAGAAAGCCAAATTCCGGGTAAACTTTGTATCAGATACACGTTATGCTTTCTTCTTGGGCAAGTTTTTAAAAGTCTCCCGACTTTGAATTGCTTATTAGACATTATTATTTACCGTAGAGCCGTCAAACACTGGAAGTTGGTCACCCACATAGCATTCAAAGACCCCAGGCAAGCCACACAAGCAAATTTCCAAAGTCTCCAGATTTTGAACACCTCAAGATCCAAGCCGCCATCGTTGTTTTCTAAGGAGTCCGTTAGAGATTAGGAAGAGTTGGTAAACTAAATAATATTCCATCATTTTGTCTCTTCTTGCCTCGGGTTCCTACAAAAGCCACTCCCCTTTCTCCTGCCTGCATCAAGCTAAACTCATCACATCATTTGCAGGAAATTGGCATTAGTTTTTCCAGCACCTGGCCTTACAGACCTAATGGCAAGTGGAAAGATCACGATTGCTTTGGTGATGATCCTGGCGACCATGCTGTGGACAGAGACTGCGGCTCAGTCAATTTCAGGTTGTACAAACACATTAATCAGCATGTCGCCATGCCTAAATTACATTACTGGGAACTCCTCAACTCCATCTTCGCAATGCTGCTCGCAGCTTGCTAATGTTGTCCGCTCATCGCCCCAGTGCCTGTGTGAGGTTCTTAATGGTGGTGGCTCATCACTGGGGATCAACATTAATCAGACTCAGGCTCTAGCCTTGCCCACCGCTTGCAACGTTCAGACTCCACCCATCAGCCGCTGCAATGGTAAGATTCCATTTAATTATCTTTTCCCAATCCCAGATTGTTTCTACATACCAGTCAAACCTGCTTGCTTACCTCAAAATTAAATTATGATCTTATGCTAACTAGTATCCCTTATGAACAGCTGCTGCTTCTCCAGCTGGCTCTCCTACAGGATCACCATTATCTCCTGTCAATCCTTCAGGTACAGAGTAAAAAACACTGCAATTATATGCAAATTACAAGGAGAAAGAGCAGACAAAAAAGTTTCTGAGTAATTGCTTGAAAATTAAAAATTCAAATATTCAGTTCATTTTCCTAGTTTCTTGTTTAACTTGTTTGTGCTGACATTGACATTACAGGAAGTGGGTCTAAAAATGTACCATCGACAGACACAAATGGCACCTCAGATGGAAGCTCCATCAAGTTGTCAATCTCTTTGCTCTTTTTCCTGCTCCTTGCCACATCATATGGTCCAAGAATTTTCTGATCAGCTAGTCAACTGTCTAATCATTCCTGATCTTGCATTTGACATACGCCCAGTTATTATAGTATTAATGTCTATTACAGAGTCTCAGAGTGTCTGAGGGTTCCTGAATCTTTTTTTTGTTTGGTTGTAACATCACTATGGGTTGATGTATTTTTGTATTACTGAAGAGACTTGTTGCTCTCTTCCCTTCTTAATAAAGATCATTTCAGGCCCGTGCATTCAACGCACTTTCATAGAATAAGCGACAATAAAGCCCAAAACTAATGTACAAAACTGACTAAGAAGGAGATAAAGCAAGAATGATCTAAAAATACAGTAAAAATAGTTAATAAAATTTTAATGTGCTGAAGTTGATGGAGGCTAATAATTTAAAAACTGCAATTTTACATCAGTAACATATACACAAGGAAAATGTGCTGAAAGCAAAATCATACCCAACCTTGTCCTGAAGGTTCTTATTCTAAGCATATTCTTCAGTCCCAGAAAAACCAAATTGTCAGCAGCAACAAGAAATTGGCATTCAGATTGAAAAACAAGAGACTGACAAGAGCAATCATAAGTTCATTGACATGTGCACCTGAGGCATCCTTTCCATCCTTCCCATGCTATCTACCCACATTGCAGAGCTCGTGAATGTGAAGACAGACCTTTGATTTAGTACCTGTAACAGAATGTAAAACCATGTACATGGGAGCTGTTATGCCATCATTGAATGCAAATGTCAAGTTTGGAGTAAAAACAAAATCTGAGTTAATGAACGACCAAGGTATACCTTATTGACTGCAAGAAGTTCCCGGTCTGATAATTGCAAAATTTTATCATTTTTCTGCTCTCACAGTTAAAAGATGCCAACACATCAACAACTATCATTCCTTCTCCAGGTAAAGTTCAGGAAACATGACCCTATGAGGATAGGGATCAATGGCTGCATCGAGATCAGTTATTACACCATCACCTTAGCTTGCTACAATGAACAGAGGTGTTTGGACGATGGCAGGGGATCCATAGACCTACACCTCTCCACCAATTTTCCTTGAAGAATCCATCTGATTTGACATTAACTGAGACTTGGTGGCAGGATCGTCTTTTATTAAAAGCAATTCACTCCGGTTCTCTATTTCTTATGCCCTAAAAAAATTTATCCCACAGTAACTTGGGAAATTTGCATCATTTTTAAGGATATGGGGATTTTGTATCATAAATCAGATACTTCAATGTATTATCTGCTTTTCAGATCATTATCCACATCTATATCGAGCTATTATCTGCTTTTGAGATGATTCACCGCATCTATATTGAGCTATTCATTTATTGTACTGGCCTAAATAATTAAACCAAATCCCCAGGCCCCAGCCCACCCTCAGAATGAGGAAAAAGCCCTTCCTTCCAAAACAAAAAGATGTTAACTTCGAGGGAAATCTACTTATCTCAAGTATGATAGCCAATCTGGCCAACCCCCCCCCTCAATTTCTCGCATCATTCAGTTCAAATTTGGGAAAGTCAGAAAATTCATGTATAACAGTTAGGATATGATTGGCCATGCTCCAGAGACAGTCCCACCTCACGAAAACAGTTACTTTTTCGACACAGCTTCTCAAAGATACCTAACTCTCAAGCAGATATTTCAAAGAAATATCAACCAAAGGCAAACTTGTTACGTATGGGATTGCACATGGAGAGGAAAATAACACATCAAATGCTAACCTTATATGCCCACATGAACTCAATTATTTTAGTCAACCACAAAATGATCATTGATCAATCACTGACTACTAATAGATATTCTCACAATTAACCAAAAAAAAAAAAAAAAAAGATATTCTCACACATTTCAACACAAAATTCAAGGACAAGCAAACTGTAACACAAACTTGTAGGTTCACACACTTCAAGAATGTGATCGTGAGCGGACAAATTCTTCCAGTCTGTCCCACACCTCCAATGCTGCTGCTCTATCCTGGTGCCTCTTGTTTTTGCTAATCTACAAATCCAAAATACTCATAGAAATGAATGTTTAATGAAAAAAGGCAACTAAAAAGGAAAAACAGGGAATATAATAGCTAAGAAGCAGCTCAAAAGGGACATAAATCCTCACCGAGATTATTTTTACATTCCATTGCTTTACATTCTTTGCAGACTCTACACTGTCGTCTTCAAACCGCATAAAAAATCCAATAACTGCATGGAGACCATTAAATTACATTGTAAAGTTGCAACTCTAGATTGCTCTATGATCCACCACACACGTAATCAGACATAAACTCTATCTAATATTCTCAGCACATCATTTTGCTTAATAAATATAACTATCTTCGTAGAATACTCAAATACAAACAGATACAAAGCCAAGGATGTTACTCACTTTTATTGAAAATCTCTACATGATCTTTAAACGGAAAATCCTTAAACTGCCACTCCTTTCCAAGCACAAAAACTGCCACAACCCGGTCCCAGTCCTCAGCCTTTAGAGCAGAGGGCTTGTCCCTCACCTCATAAGCTGTCATCACCCTATTCCTATCAGCACCAAACTTCTTTTGCACAGTGACACACTCTGGCTTAGGACCTTTCATCTGCTTCACCTTGGCATCCGTGGGTATATAAACCCCATCTTCCAAGAACTCCTTCACATTATAAATAGTAATCAAAGTCTGAAACGCACTTGGCACCAGAATTATGGGCACTCCCTCCCCAATCTTGCCTCCTTTCAAATGCATTTTGGGCTTGGAGCCCGAATCATAACTTCCCATATCATCACCATAACCAATTATTCCCCTATCATCAGCACCCATTAACCTATTCTTGGCCACCAACCCATCTTTCCTCTGCTGTGACTCTATCCTCTGCAGCTCCTCGCCCCGTCTAGTGGACGCCACAAGCACGCTATAAAAATCCCTATTTTTGCATTCCAACAAAGACTCTCGATCCTTGAAAGGCCTCTCAATTGCATAAATCAAACTAAGATAATCTTCCTCTTTCCCATTCGCAGCTTTCTCCACCACTGCTTTGTCATAAGAATCAACAAGCCCCGGATCCTCCGGGCGGTACTCGCTGTCAAGATCAGCATTAAGATTAAGATTCTGCTGCTGGTGTTGCTGCGGTGGCTGCTGTGGTTGTTGTTGTTGTTGTTGTTGTTGTGGCGGTGGCTGTTCGGGAAGGGGGAAAACGATGGAGTCGGTGGAAGAGAGCTTGCCGGAGAGGTAATCGAGGAGGGGTTTCCGGTCGATGAAGGTGATGGCGGGGACGCCGTGAGAGAGGGCGTTTTGGAGGTAATCGGTGAACTTGGCGTTGGCGTTCTGGAGGAAATAGACCAATGTCTCCAGGGTGTAAAGATTGCCCTGTTTGGAGCGGTAGGCGGTCTTTGCGGAGCAAGGGAAGGCGTAGTCGGAGCCGAACCGGAACTCATCGTTGACCCGCACGATCTTGTCGAGCTCCCCTCTCATGGTGAAGTCCCGGAGAGCCGATAGCGGATCCATGCCAATTCAAGATTGCTTCTTTTATTTCGTTTTCGCCAAGTCTCACTGAAAAAAGCTCCAACTCTTTTAAGCGGGGTTTCTAATACTGGGAGAGTCAGAGCTCACAGATTCTTTTGGGCAGACAGGAATGGAGGAATTGAAGATACCAGGGTGAACGGTGTTTTTGTGTTTGATTAGGGTCAATTTGAACTCGAATTTAAAATTTTTAGCCCTAAATTAATGATGTTTAACGTTCTCTTTTTCTTTTTCTTTTTCTTTTTTCTCATAGTGATGTTTTTGTGTTTTTCTTTAATCTTTCAGCCAGGGGAAAAAGGATTTGACAAACCCAATCTTTGAGCCCAACTTATTCTTGCTTGACTGATGTGGGCTTGCTCAGTTTTTCTAGCTATGTTGGCTTTTTTTTTTAAAAAAAAAAAAACCTTCTTTTCTTTCAAGAAAAAATCCCAATTTTTTTTTGGGAATCAAGTACCGTAAATCCCAAAAAGAATTTTAATAATGAAGTTATATAAATTCCTGAAAAAAGAAAAAAAATGAGAAAAGGAAAAAAAGAGAGAAAGAGAGAAAAGAGAGATAAGAATAAAAGAATGAAAACAAAATGCAAACTACAAGAACCAATCTATAGAACATCCTGCACACTTGACACGGTACTTATCTTCTACAATTTTGTTGAAAGCAATCAAACTTTCGGGTCAGTGGAGAGAAGGCTAAACATCACCATGCCTCTAGATTTGTCCTTCAAGATCATGTACTTTCTCAGAACCCCTTCCCCTCCTCAATCCAGACTTCTCCAACACCCTCTGTGAGCCCTGGTTTTCTACATCTACTAGAGCTTCGACCCTCTCCAAATACGGCCACTCACTAAATATAGTGTTGGCCATCATTTTCACTGCCCTCGTAGCAATCCCGTTGCCCCGTTATTGGGAAGCCAAACCTTAGCCAAGTTCACCTCTTAATATATCATTACCTGAATTTCTTTTCACTGAAATGGCACCAATAAGCCTGTTGTGAAGACAAATTGCCTTAAACCATGGATGTGCCAAAACAGTGTTCTTGATGCGGTTTATGCCATCTTCTTTGCTACCATAAGGCTCCCAAGTGCAAAAATGGGCCACTTTGTGGTCAGTGGCCCAAACCTTGAAATCATCGATATCCGAGACATCCAATGGCCGGAGGGAGAGATCAGAAACTTCGTCAACTCCTTCTTTTGGGTCTGGATTGATATAATTTTGCTCCTCCATTTGTGCTTCTGCACGTAGGATAGACAAGAATAGCACCTCCTTAGTTGACACCCAAGAAAGCCCTGTTAACTAAGATGCAACCATAAGGAAGTTGCTGGAAACAAGTAGAAGAAACGAGACAGACGATGTAAAGCATTTTCCAAGGTCAGCTGTGTATTTCCTGGAGTAGAGTGGCAACCAAGGATTCACGACACGAGCTACTGGAGAAAGAGTAATTAAAGTGTCGCCTATCCTTGTAGCCGCCTTGTTTGAACCTTTCCAATAAGGGTACAGAAAGGTAGTCGAGAAACAAATTGCAAGTATAAAACAAAACTAATAATGTAACTTTTTAGTGGGCATTGGCAATCAAATATTGCAATTCAAAGCCACGGATCAGTCAAAGCCCAGAGCAGAAAAGAAGCTTCAAAGTAGGAGGATAGAAGAAAGAAACTTGCTCTTTATCTGTATCGGCTATGAAAAGTTAATAAATACCCACAAAAGCAATTACTCTCTTTTCTTAATGGATCCATCAAGAATCTCTCTCCGTCCCTTCAAGTTCTCAGATGTTGATGACTTCTTGAACTGGGCTAGTGATGATAGAGTAACCCGGTATCTAAGATGGAACAGCATCACCTCCAAAGAAGAAGCACTAACCCAGATTGAAAAGGTTGCCATACCCCACCCATGGCGCAGGTCCATATGTTTGGATGATAGTTCAATTGGGTACGTTTCCATCTGGCGAGGATAGGTGCAGAGCCAGAATTGGGTATGCATTGGCTACAGAGCACTGGGGACAAGGGATAGCCATTGAAATGGCCGTGTCGAGTGTTTTCAAAGACTTGCATGACCTGGTCAGGCTGGAGGCCCCGGAGGAGATTGAAAATGAGGGGTCTCAGAGATTGCTGGAGAAAGCTGGAATCTTGAAAGAAGGTCTGTTGAGGAAATATAGGCATTGTAAAGGTGAGATTAGAGACATGCTCGTCTATAGTTTTGTTGTCAACATACAAGGTTCTGTAGTTATGTTATTGTTTGCTGGCTTCTCATTCTGATTCTGATCAGTTTTGATTCTCATTGTCCGAAACTTTAATTTTTCTTCTGGATCTGAATTTTTTAAAACTTATCACAAACAAGGTTGTTAAAATTGAGGTCCTACCTAAATGGGAGGCCAGGTAGGGTCTCAAATTCTGCATACAAAATCATATTTTCCGAATATGAGCTCTCGATCCGCCTGTGTTGGGGAGTGGATGTGAGGAATGTTACCAACAGTAGTTGATTGGGACTTGCCTGACCCGGCCCAAGTCACAATCCTTTGTTCACTCCCCTCCGTGTTTCGTTGGGGATTGGGACGTTGTAGAACAAGCCCATTTTCATCTTTAAGCCTGCAGGGCGCCTACCTGTAGCTGCAGAAGAGAAAGAAAGTCCAAGAGTCATATTTTCACATAACGTTGCGGGCTCGATATTTCTGGCAAGAATTTCAAAAGGTTGACGATTGGCCCAATGTAGGGAGTGGTGGCAATGAAATTGGAATCTAACGAGCTAATGATATAAGGAAGGCGACATTTTCCATCAACCCCATTCGCTAGGAATTCTCATATGCACACTTTTTGGACGGCGTGGACTATACTTAAGTCCATGCAAAGGTCTATAATTTTTCAACCATTTGATCACTCTTGGTGTTTCGTGAATCAGCTCTCACTAAGAAAAAAAAATAATCATAAAATATATTTTTTTTTATTTTTTTTTTCGTCGGCTAAACTATAGATGAAAAATAATTGTTTTTTGGGTTACTGAAAAACAATTGATGTGATGAATTTGGTTGGCGCGAATCGTTGGACTTGGACATCAAATGGTCGTGCCATCATGGGGGTCTTCATCAAGTTTCGACATTTATTAGGTTTTTGTCCTTATCTGGCCCCATTTTTCTTTTTATTATTATTATTATTTTTTTTTTGGTGGCTATCGATCGTCAGATGCCCAACTCCAGTCATGATATCTGTCACCGTCGGCAATTATTAAGCAGATTACCATTCGATATTTTATTTTTCTCCTTTTATATATTTTATTTAAAGAAGTGGTAAAATTATTAAAAAGAGAAAAACAGAAAATATCAAAATTAATTTGTTTTGTATAACCTTCTTTTTTTTTTTGTTTTCTCTGTAACGTTATGTAAACCGCTCTGTTCATATATGTTAGGGATTGACCCTTGCCGTTATGTAAACCTACTTCATTTTTAAACTTACTGTTCTGACTTCAGGCGGAAGGCAAAGTGTCTATGCATGGCAAGAAGATAGAAATGGACGACCTTAACCTTTTAAAAGAGATGCGCACTTCTGTCCCATATAACACTTGATTGTGTGAGAACCAAAAATCTGTGGGAACTCGGAAGTTCAGCTACGAAACATCTCACCCAGCACATCAAAGATTAATTTGCATGTAATTTTCCATGTGAATCGTTGAGCATGCGCAGCCATTGAGCTTCCTTGTCAAAGGGTTGAAATCATCCGCGAATGCTGATGCGGAGGCAAACAATTGTCCGAAGTCAATGTAAGTCCCAATAGTGGGGGGCACCCTTAATGAATGGTCTAAATTATTTCACTCTTGTCAATGTCATTAACTATTTTGTAGATTTGACTGATACACCCACTTTCCCTTCCTTAATTAGCCTGTCGAAAATTGAAGGCAAAGCTAGCATCCGCACCGTCAACTAATTTAATGATTTTACAGAGTGCTCAGTGAGGACGAAAATCCTATGAGAAGACCCCACTACGGCACTACCCATAAAGACAAACAGAAAAATGTGCCATCCCCTTGAAATTTTTGCATCAGGTGTCAAAGGTCTATGAATGTGTGCCCCTTTGCACGATGCACCAACTGCAAGTAGATTAACAGAGTTAGGGCTCGCTCTCTCTCTCTCTCTCTCTCTCTCTCTCTGTTTTTTTTTTTTTTAACAATAATACAGTTAGGGCTCTGGGTGGTATACATGCCGCAACATTTATAACTATCATCACCGCCTGCTCAAAATAATAGACGAAATTTTTACAATTCCGCTTGATTTTACGTTAAAAAATGAATTTAGAATCATATTGCATTGCAATGCTGCGGCGCTTAAAGCAAGGGGAATAGCTAGTTTGCAAGGAAATACGAAGATGGAAAAAGAGGAAGAAAAAAAAACAAACACAGAGTTTGGCGCAGCCTAAATCGATGAACTGCACAATTAAAAGGTGGAAGGATAAATAATCTTCACAGAGGAGAATTCAGAATTTTAATTCAATAGCATATTGACGTGGGTTCAGCAAAAGCATTTAAGTGAATACTCATTTGAAAATTCGTGTTATGACCTATCAAATAAAAAAAAAATAAAAAAGGGAGCCGGGGTAATTTTGCTTATTTTTAAGCATCCACCGAAAGCATACCCGCCAGAACCACTATATACATCAAAAGAATTTAATTAAAGTATTGTTTATTTGATTCAGTAGTACGTTTTCTATTTTATAGAAATTTAAAAATAAAAATAAAAATAAAAACCAAAACCTAGCATTGGCGCAATTTGGGAATAATATATCACCATTGTTACAAATTAATGCCGGGTTAAATAACATCTAAAAAATAGTCCCGGAGAATCTAAAAGATCAAGGGTGATCAGAGATGCTCCATATTAGAGTGCTGCGTTTTAGACCTGAGTTAAACCTATAACAGTCGGATTCTTCACAGTGCCGCGCTCGTGGCCTAATGGATAAGGCGTCTGACTTCTAATCAGACGATTGTGGGTTCGAGTCCCACCGAGCGTGTGAAGTTGATGCGTCGCGTTTTCTACCAAAAACTTCTTCGCCAATACTACTTCGGGCTTCTCGTCTGCGTACCTAATTTACATATCATGTCCTAACAATTCCAAAAACAGAATTCAAGTGCGATGATGTCCTTTTGCTCTCGAGAGACCGACTGCCCCAGCTGATTTCAATTCGGAGACGTTTAGTCTCATTCTTCACAGCATCGTAGTAGTCCATGCAACACGAATATATTGCATCGCGTCAATGTTTTCGTACCAAGCAACCTTCCCAATCGATAAACATTGATGTGCCGAGGAGGGCACGGGGCACACGAACTGAAGGTGCAAATGAATTGATTTAATAAATTAATTTGCAGTCTAATATTTTTTTTTCCCTCGACCATAGATGTGGTGTACATCATAATCTCATCATTAAGAATAAGTTTATAGTCTACCAAGATGAGATTGCAATAACAAAAAATTGATAGGACCTAAAACGAATTTATCACAATTTTATTTATTCACTCTACAGCCATGAGATATATTAGTTGCATAAAATAATCTATTCCTATACCCAGTTACTAATAATGAATAATCACTCATTTATTGACCAAAATGTTATGTCGAGACGAATTTCTACAACGGGTGAGACACAAATTCATAGAAAATGTCACATCTCGCTATCTTATTATTATTTATGTATTTATAATAATTACACTCACGATACGACAAGACGAATAAATTTACAATAAGATACAATAATGCGCGCGGTAGGCTTGTGTCTGGTTCCGGCTCCGTAGGGACAATCGGAGATAATTGCAAAACAACCCAGGGGGCCCTCCTGATTGTAACCCCCTGTGACCCCATGAGATTTAATTCCCAAATTGGTCATAGACTCAGAGCTCCACTCTGCTGCTTCTACGGCGAAATATTCAAGGGTAATATCGTCATTCGGCATGAGATTGACAGCGTCATCAATTCAGACAATTATTGTGGCCAGATACTTGAACGTCCGTGGCTGAATGTGAGGACGACATCAATACGTGGCCACGGTATCTCGTGGGCGGGGGCCTCCCGTTCAAGAAGTCGGACCCACTTAAACTAGGACTTAAATGGGACCCGACTAGGCATTTTCAATGATAGTGGAGTCCAAGGGCCAAGGCTCCAAAACGACGACGGTGGGGCCTCAATGGCGCAAAGGTCCTGTCTTTTTACAGAGCGGACCATGAGCTGTGCAACCAGGTCTTGGGTTTGGGAAAGGCAAAACCGAAGGAGTAGGGTTCAATGGGTGAGTTTAAAGTTTTAAATAAGCGGCAGAAGTACGACTGATTGGAACAATTTTATTAAAATTTTTTTAGTTCTGTATTGAGTTTTTAGTGGCTATATTTTCTTCTGTTAACATTTCGACCTCCCTTTTAATATATAATTAAAAAAAAGAGAGTTTTAAATGAACCACTTTACCCTGCTGAAACCAAATTCTTGATCTTCAACGTATTGCCTTGGGAGTAAACGTGGAGAATGATGTCCCAAAAAAAAAAAAAAATGAAGATTAAGTTTTTTTCTCCGCCATTTAGAAACATTTATTTATTTATTTATTTATTATCCTTTTGGATGGGAAGAGGATTGGTCTTGAATTAGTTTTGATTCCCAAGGAAGAATTTTCAAGGCCGCATAATTGTGTTTGATGTCCCTAAAAGTGTTTTTTTTTTTTCACGCACATATATATATATATATATATATATATATATATATATATATATATATATATATATATGCATTAATAATCACTGAAATTGTACTTGGGATGTGCTCTAATCCACCAAACTTTCCGTGAGACAATTATTGTACGAGTCGCACAATTATATTTTTGATGTATCACTTCAGATTTCCTATGACTACGTTCTCTTGATTATTCATCCACGGTAACAAACCAAGACTAATGACGTAATGCTCTTCGAGGGGTTTTTCTTTTTCTTTTTTGGGGTCCGTACTGTTTATTATTCAAGTTTGGTTTGTTCAGGTGTGCAGTTGTTGTACACACGCTCAACAACTTTACTCTTCCTAATGTACCGCACACACTTGGAACAAATAGCACAACTGTTACGAGAAAAGCAAAACGAGTTTACGTCAGCAACTCGTGATTGTTCGGCCCCCGGACCCTTGGCTGGCCTTAAAATCTCATAGGAAGACCTCAATAAAGCCAGCAGCGCCACTGCTCTCCGCGCAAAGATGGAGAGAGAGAGAGAGAGAGAGACCGAGGGAGGGCTTGCTGGCTGAAAAAGCGACGTGAAAAAATTGCCATTTCTGGCTCTGAGAGCAGTGGTTTAATCGAAAACCACTGATTCCAATGCACTCCGTTTGAAGATCCCACCCATACCCACCAACCGATCAAACCCTTCCACACCACCAATACAGTAACCTCTCCTTCTTCACATTCACTGTCCTTGCTCTGCAGCTTCGTGGCGATTTTTCGGCTCTCTGATGATGGAGACACTGAATATTGGCGTTTAAGGAGCCAGAAAGTGTAGTGAATAGATAACCCACTGAGGAAAAGTGATTGAGAGACAGAGAGATCGTGATAGAGATAGAGGGTACTGATACAAACAAATAGATATCGATATATATAATTCACTGTTCAGCCGTGTTCACCTCCATTTCCTGTCCTTTTCTTTTTTGTAATGTTGGGGCTTCAATTTTGTGGATTTTCAGGTTCATGCAAATAGTAGTAGTGGGTGTTAATTGTCTGACTAATTGCCCTTTTCCTTTTTCCTTTTGGCCTGATGGTAAAGCCCGTGGTGCTTACTTGTGTTCTGTTAAGCTGCAAGAAACACCATCCGACACTTGAAAAAGGATAAAGATTTGTAAGAATAGGAAGAGAAAGAAAGAAAAAGACTACAAATCAAAGATAATACAAAACTTCTTGTACTGTTTTACTTGTGTCTGTCTGCTGCTGCATGCACGTCTGGTCTCCTGATCACGATCATGACCCGTGAATGCCTCTATTGCATTTCTGTTCTCCTTGCCCAGCTGTGATTCTTCCTGAGAAATTTAGGGAGAAAGAGCGAGAAAGTCGGGGAAAAAGTGAATCTTTTTCTTGATTTGATTGCTCCTTATTTTCCCTTTTTATTTGTCGTTGGTCATAGCTTACAAATGGAAGTGATCACAGAGAAATAGTTCGCGAGAGAGAGAGATTTATGGATCCTATTATTGGCTTTCCCTGTTCTAAACCTTCAGATAAATGACGAGCTCACTAATTTCTTTCGCAGATAATAGGAGCTTGAAGTTGTCTCGACATTAGACTTGAATCCATGGCTATTCTGGGGCAAAAGCAAAATCTTTTTCGGTTCTTTCTCTCTCTCTCTCTCTCTACCATAAATAAATTTGTTTTAGCTTTTTTCAGAGTAATTATTAAATTGTTTCGTGCATCTGCTTGGATTGCAGAGGGAGTGTGGTATTTTAAGTGATGCTGAGAAAGAGATCTCGAGCAACAAGAAGCAAGCAAGCTCTAATGGCTGACCGTAGCTCAAACCCATCTCCAAAAGGCAAATACAGAAAGCCTGCTTCATTTCCAAGATTGTTCACTGGCTTCACCTTCAAGAACTTCTCTGAAACGACTGAGGCAGTCATGAGCCCAACGTCTATTCTTGATAGCAAACTCTTCTCTGGCCTTAAAAGCCCCTTCCGGTCTGACCCAAACCCTTCCCATAAAACCCCGGAATCCGAGACAGGGCGCCACTGGGACAAACTGGGCTCAAAAGGCGTTGGTCTTGGACTCGTTGATGCTCTTGATGACAATAAAACTGACCCCACTTCGTCAAAACCCAAAAGAAGGATGGTTCTATTCGGGTCACAGTTGAAGATCCAAATCCCTCCGTTATCTCCTTCATTTCTTAGACCGGCTGAGTCTCCCATATCTTCTACTGATTTTGGTATCAAGACAAGAAACTCTCAGTTGGGTTCTTCCTCTTCAGGGTTATCTCCCCTAATGAGGAAATCGACATTTGGGTCAGACAATTCGGGCGTGGATACTCCGGATTCGACACGGGTTTTCTCCGGGTGTCTCACTGCAAGCGAGATGGAGCTCTCTGAGGATTATACCTGCGTAATCTCTCATGGGCCCAACCCCATAACCACCCATATTTTTGACAATTGCATCGTTGAAAGATGTTGTGGTGTTGTTGGGATCTCTGATTCAAGGAAAGACAGCAATGGCTTATTTGGTGATGGGTCTAGTTATCCATCTGAGAGTTTTTTGAGCTTCTGTTATACTTGTAAGAAGAACCTTGGGCCGGGAAAAGACATCTACATGTACAGGTCGGTTCAAGTTCTTTTTTTTTTTTTGGGTGGCAGCTTTCTGAATTCAATGCATGCGATTTATGAGAAGTATGGGAAGGTTGATTACTTGCAAGCTAGAAATAGCAATTTTTGGCTTTCACTTCGATTATAGTACTGTGCAGTGTCTTTGTTAATTTGAATAAAGGAATGTTGAGAAACCTGACTTTAGTACTTAAATTTGTCTCTTTCTAGCTTGAACCAAAATGATGTTCAGCCCGTTTCATTTCTCCCTCAGCTGACTATTCCTATTTTTCCATCTAAATTAACGATCGAAATCTTTTCCAGAGGTGAAAAAGCATTTTGCAGCCGTGAATGTCGGTACCAGCAAATGCTGTTAGAGGATGGAATAGATAACTTGGAGACTGATGCTGTCTATGGAACCTGTTCCTGACAGTTCTTAGCCAAGGGAATTATGCAGGAGCGTCCTCAGTCTTATGTCAGAAGGGATGGTACCTTGGTATCTGAATGCGGCCATCGTTGAATCTGGATTTGTTTTTTTTTTTTTTTTTTTCACTTTGTAGTTCTGTTGTTGTTGTTGTAATAGAGGAGGGACTGGAAGGTCGGAAATCTTTCGTTGTTGGTTTTGCAGAAGTGATAATATGGTGATGGTTGAAAGATTTGTCTACAGGATTTTGGTTTCTGAAAGTGCAGTGATGATTTGCGACCAAAGCGTACCTTATCTTCTTTCCATTCCACTATTATATATGGTAATCATCTCATGACCATGCCCATAAAACTTTTTTGTGGATGCAAGAAGAACAATAAAGCTAAAATAGAAACAGCAACTAAATATACTAATCCCTTTGAGAGAGAGCTACACCACACTTATCAACCATCAACAATGGTTGTAAGTTCCGTAAAGGAGATTCTCATAGCATAAAACCTTAACTGGAGGGGATTCTTCTCATTTTTCTAATCATTATATATATTGTTACATTATTGAATTGATTGTTGAAAGACGTGCAATATTTTATGGCAGAATTATACGGGCCAATTATTCAAAGGCAATAGCTCGTCCGATGCTACTTTGGGGGAATTATTCGGATTCTCATATAACAGTATTATTCTTTGCAAATCAAACAAATTAGGTTAAAAAAAACAAAAGGGATCAATTTTAAATCTTCTAGGTTCTTATCACAAGGGTCCATTGGCCCAATTAAAATTTAGGGCAATTAGTGCTCGATAACCTTCTGTTGGATAAAGCAGACACCAACATCTGTTCAACATCAAAATGGCGATCCTTTTTCTCCACCTACCAGCCTGACAAGTGGGGGTCTTAAAGATTGTCATCAATTGTGTTAGTGACTTATCTATAAAGTAACTTGCTTTATATATATAATTTTTGTAGAAGGAATCTATATATATATATATATATATAGATATTCAAGCTTGGTTTGCTAACGGTGGATGATAAACGTTTGCATGCTGAGATTTGTCGTAAAGAAGATGGGTAAGAATAAAAGACAGCAAAGAAAGAAGGGATTAAAAAAAAAGAGAGAGGGAGAGAGAACTTCAATTCATGGGGCACTGAAGGCAAAAGAGGAGGCGTAATTTTTCAGAAATTTCCCGAACTTTTTCAAGCCATAACAGTGGAGACAAAGTGAAAGTGATCCTGAGGTCCAACAGTGCTTTCACAGAATTGCCGATGTAGATATGGGGGCCTGAAGCAGACAGGGCGGTCCTGCACAACAGTCTCTGCTTCTGGGCCTTGGCTAGTGGAGTGGCCTAAACTTAGAATCAAATTGGGACCATTAGCTCGAGTTTTCGACCGTTGGAGTCTGCACAATTTTCACGTGGCAAAACGGACGGCAGTGCTTCTCTTGTTTGATACTTCACCCAAAAACAGGCCATCGAGAACTGTTGCTTGGTTTCTTGTCGCATGGAAAGGTGCTAGGGACCTTATTAAAAGTTCAAATGTGGCAGCTGTTTTGCTTCTAACCCAACTGTTCATTAATCTGCAACATCACACCAAAAGCTCCGAGTTGTTGTTGGGGCGATTAAGTGATGTTGGACTCAGTCGGGGCGTGCTTGGGGCCACCCCGCTTGAAAAATGGAGTCATGCGGATTTGACTTGGTTGTACTTTGAGCGTACAATGAGAGATGCCTTGTAATTCATTTACCACTAAGCCTTGTTGATGATAGTTGGATCAAAGAGGTTCTTAAAGCCGTTAATTTAGTAAGATTATAATGTAAGTAATTATTATTCGACGTAAAAACTAATTTGATATATTAAATTTATATTTAAATTTTTTTGTTGCACTTTATTTTGGAAAAATAAATAAGCGTGAGTTGAAATAAACTGTTAAGTATTCAAATGATAAAGTCTCGATAAAAAAAAAAAAAAAGAATTACGGTAACAATGGAGTAATCATAACTATAACTCGCAAAAAAGAGTTCAGTAAAATCAACGCTCTCCTTTTTACGTGTTTTTGAGTTTTAAAAGGGATAGGCCCAACAACAATGATCTAAAAGATTTGCGGCCTGAAACTGAAGTCTGTCAGATCTACCTTAACTTAACTGATACTTTTAGGAACTGGGTCAAGGTTGGTCTGATATCATTTACCAAAGAGACATACCTGTTGCTCGAGGACTAGACTGGTCCGGCTGCGAATCCATCACTCGAATACATTACAACCGTCTGAAAGCCTAATAGCCAGGTCTAAGTGGCCGAAAAGGAAACAACGCATCTATGGTGCCCAATAATAATATTCCGTACCACACAGGATTAATTACTCAATCATTAGATTATATTAGTGCCCGTTAGACGTCGATCCTTGGATGCATTTTTTATTTTTAACTGAGTAACATTGTAACCCTATTTGTAAAATTCTTTTTTTTTTTTTTGAAAAAAAATACTAGAATTAAGACTCCTCTAAAGTCAAACCGCCAATAATCACAAATCAAAGAGAAGAAATGTATTTTTTATTTTTTTATCAAGGGAAAATGAAATAATTACAGTATGATAGTGACAAACAACTCGAAAACGCAAATAATAATAATAATAATAATAATAAATCATATGTTAATTATGTACTGAGCAGCTATAAAGCACATTGAATTGGAAAGGCCAGTGTCAAACGAAAATGAATGAGATGTTCGATAACAAACCCATGTTTAAATACCAGTAGAGATGATTAATTGCAATATGTATCAAGAACTTCATTGTAGTTATAATATAACACCCACCCACCCTCCAACCACCACCACAAAATGATTTCTTTGACAGATAATGAGAATTTTGGGAAGGGGACGCAGAGAGCCTCCCCAGATGAAATGAGATGTGCCCTCTTCCCCCTGGTCTTCCCCCTGGTGATGCGGCGAAGGCAAAGCCGGTTGCGGCGTTGCGCACATGAAAGGGGCCCTAGCACTAGCAGTCTATTACGCTTGCACAACAACAACAACATTATCCATTTGTCATGTCAAAAATCTCCAATTTGTGTTGCTGTCTAATATTAAAACTCACCTTGTGAAGAACAGAAGAACCGGTCCGGTCCCCTTTCCCCGAGCAGCCGCACCACACCAATCCAGTCTAACGCCAGCAGGTTATATCACTTGACTAGCTGCGACTGTATGCGTAGTCTGTAGTCCGCCAATCCCAATATGTTGAGTTTTTTATTCTCTCTTTTTCCATAAATCTCAGAGTTTCATTTGAGTTTGGGACAGCACAATCAAAGATAGATTTCTAGTTTCTTAACATTTGGGTTCGTTAAAACTAAATACCTGGACATTATTTGATGATATGGGATAATTTTTCCAATTTTGAGGTTGAATTCTATGTCTATCGTTGCCTTGCCTGGGGGTCAAGGCTGGGCCGGCCCCCTGGTGCGCTTACTCACACCTCCACGCGTTGCTCGTCTTTCCAAATTTCTAAAGCTGACTAGCTGCTTCGAAAAATTAATTATCTGTTCCAACTCCATCAAGTGAGTCACTAATTAATCGGTAGTTGATGCTTGATGTGCAAGCCAGCTAATCGCCCTCGAACCCAATATTCGGGGATATGCTAGCCACCTGATATTCCATTTATTATCGGAAGAAAATTGCTCAAAAAAAAGAATATTTGCAATTTGCGGAGGTAATGTGTTCTTACCCTTCATTAGCCATTAGAGAGTACTGTGAAATGAAGAGAAACTGACCCTAATCAACCGATGTACGGGCCTGCACATGGACTTATCCGTGCAAGTCCCTGCGCTTATTTTTTAAAATTCATAAAAAAAAAAAAAAGAAAATTAACTATCTCATATATATTAGTAAACCAATTTGGCGTATGAATTTCGGGTATGATCATTATTTATGAAAGACTGATTGAGGAAATGTTTGTAGGTTATGCGAGTGCGCAGCTTATAATTCTCGCTCAATTTCTCTTTCTCCATCTCTCTCTCGCGCCACCCTGCCCGCGGGCCCAAAATCCAACGCGGGACAATGCCACTTTGTGTCTGACCAAGATCCGAGATCACGGCCTGCAGAAGCAGCCAGTTTCATTTGCCATCCTTGTATTTTATGGAGGCATGGGCCAAAAACCTCACCGACACTGCATGTGCATGGCGCCATGTCCCAATAGCGGCGCCGAATCAATAATAAGCTAGCCACGGCCAGTGCCAAATAGCCCTCGATCGGGCGGTTGGGGAAGCCGAGGTTGGACACCCCCGCGCCCCCCCCCCCAAATCATGCCAAAAAGAAAAACAAAAACAAAGAACAGACATTTATAATATTAACAAAATAAAAAAAATCTCTATTTTAATTTTTTTCATAACTCACTAATGATTATAAATTATATAATAAGTGGAATTTATTTAAAATAAAAAATAATAAAATAAATTTATGTAATATAAAATTATAAATAAATTATACACAAAATAAAAATAAAAACGTAACAAGTGCTTATTAATAGTTTTTTCTTTTTTTCTTGTCTTTAAATAATATCTCCCCTTAATAATAATAATAATAATAAGATAGCCGTGGGTTTATTGCTAGATGGTTTAGACACCTTAGTCTCCGGATTCTGGACAGCATAGCCCACTAGCCCACAGGCTCTCAAATGGTGGGGACGAAATAGGAAGCCGAGAGAGTTGTCGTCTCAATTATTGAACGTGCAAGTTTAATAAGAAAAGGCTCTTAAACAACTTATTAAATGTGAGACGCGCGGACCCGCGTTAGTGTAATTGCAAAGGTTTCACGCATTCAATAATTTCGAGCCCGCAACAGGCAATGGGGCGTCTTTCTATGGCGCCACTATCCCTCGAGGATATTCAGCTGTGCATGCCACCGGCTTGAGGCAGAGCAACCAGACCAATTGACTCTACCTTAGTATATGTTCATTATACCATTCCGTTCTATGATAAGATAAGATGGTAGTTACATCATGGCTGGTTTGATCAGATTAAGATGCTCCTAAGACATTAAAATAATAGTGTTTAATAATACGTTCGAATTTTATATTTATTTACAAACTTAAATTTCTAAATACAAAAACTTATAAACACTATAAGTTATATTAAAATTTTTATATTCTAGTAGAATCTAATATTTTCAACACATTCTTTAGATAAATGTTAAATTTAATAAGTATGTGACACAGTAAAATTAAATTGAATGTATCAAATTCATGTATTCAATCTTATTAGTATTGAGTTGACGATAACAATTTTATCACTTTCACAATTTCTCTTTCTTATATTATTTTTTGTCAAATATGATCATAATGACAAAGAGAAGCAAAATTAATAGGGAGCAAACGATAAAAATTGATTAGAGTGACAGGCAATAATGAAGCAATAATTGAAGGAACTTATTATTTTTTGTTAGGAAAAAAAACAAAAAAAAAAAAAAACTACAACATGCGTGAAGCTTCGATTAAATTAGAGTCATCCAATGTATTAGTACTTCGATGCTTCGAAACTAGGAGGAGTGAAGTTCAGAGTCTGAAATATAATCAATCGGTCGGACCAAATCGTTGGGATCTTTATTTTGTTTTTTCCAGTGATTTCTTTCTATAGTTAGGCTAGAAACTTTAGTGGCATGATTGGTGGTCAGTTGGGATAACAAGGATCTATTGGGGGAAGCTAGCAGTAGAGCAGTGCAAGGGAATGATGCATGTGCCATGTGAAGAGCACTAGAATTTTTAAGAAACTCAACCTCCGCGCTATTCATTTTTTGACACAATTCGTGGAATCAAACAAAGCCCCATGTGAAGAATCATTATATATTCAGCTAAAGCCCCATGTTCGAACGATTATACATAAAAAGCTAATTAAGAAACAAATTGTTGTAATGCAATAAATTAAAGATACGGCTAACTAATCTCCCTTTTTAGTGAGCACTACTTAAATAATTCATTTAATTTAATTCAGTTTTTCTTAAAATGGCTTGGATATGGAAGACTAACTATGAGTTCATAAGCCAAAACCTACCATCTGAGAAGCTAACACTCTTTACATGCACGTATATTTTGTGTATATGTGTGTATATGTGTGTGTGTGTGTGTGTGTGCATATATATTTACCCATGCCCACCGACATAAGATCATTAATACGTATATAGCTTTCTCTAGAATTTGATTTTGTTTTTGACGGAACGTTGGTAATTAATAAAGGAGAGGTACTTCCTTCTTTTCATTGAGATATGAAAAGGTCAATCCATAATTAGGTTTTCGCAAGTTCTAAGGTTAGATACATAGTCATTACAAACCGAAAAAAGATAAACCCTAGCTACTAGAATTATGTCTATTCTTGAGTGAAAACAAACAATGTATTCTTCTAACCAGAAATCAGAAATGTATTTGAACAAGGTTTCCAAATCATTAATTGGACTTTTAGTTTACCGAAATTAGAGTTCCTGGCAATACCCAGATATGTAACGGAAAACCAATTCACATTTATCAGTCCACACCTATAATTCCATGTTCTGTACACAGAAACATCTCTACTGCTACATCAGTCCATGGACCAGAACTTGCGACTTTTAGAATCCAATATTAGCTAACAATCTCCTCTTCAACATTACTTGATCGAGAACTCAAACTCAGGACATTACTTTAATAGCAATAATAATAATAATTATTAAATATTTGTGATTACTCAAAAAAAATTTAAATTGTTACTTAAAGTGTAATTTTATTGTCTTAAACATTTTCAGAACTACATTTAATATTGAAGACATGTGTCTATCATAAGTGCTATGAGTCGGGAAGTTAAATCCAAAGTCAAAGGAAATGCTGACAATATTGGCCAACAGCGACTCACTGTAGACAGCAAAAACCAATTGCGGCCACTGGAATTGCCGAAAATCTACCGAACAGATCCTCGCTTGCTTGGACACATGACAGTGACTGAAATTTATTTTTCCCTTTACTTGATTCTAATCAATGGAGTACCCTAAGCTAATGAACAGATCCTCACTGGTATTTCTTTCTTTCTTTCTTTCTTTCTGTTTTTTGACCCTTTTTTGAGCTAATAGTTGGACCCTAAGCTAGGCGTTTTATCGTTGTTGCTTTCCTAAATAGGCAAAGAACATATTTGTATATGTTAATTAAACTGCGTCACCCATGCATATTTGTATATGTTGCCAAAAATATCGATTCGATGGACCTGAATAAAAAATATCGATTCAAAGGCATCAAGTACATGAAAATATGTGCCAAGGATATATATTTAAGCATATTGTTGTCATGAACTTTCTGACTCGATACATTGCTGGCAATTAATTAAGGCTTTGTGGTACTGATTAACATTGTGCTTCCAGACGTTTACAGTGTTTCGGTGTGGTATTCACGTAGATGGCTCTTCATGACCTAATGGCACTGAATTGGCTTGTTCGTTTGGATTTTTACACTTACTATTTCTATCTTTCCAAATCATTGATTTATCTGCATGATGTGCAATGCGTCGAGTTTCTTACTCTTCCAATGAAGTGCGAGCCTTTTCTTATTAAAGAAAAGAAATCGTACTGGCCTTTTCTTCGTCGGAGAGATCATCCGACAGAAGAGAGAAGAGGCAAGCGGGACAGAATCAAGACTAGGCTTGTCAATTATCTCCGCCGAATCTTTTCCGTGCAGCAATTATTGTATATATATTTGTAAGTTGACGAGGAAAATTATGCAAGAGGAGCCGTGCACCAATCATTTAAAAAAGTAATAATAATTTAGATGGATGAAATTAATTTAATATTATATATAAAAAATAAAATTTAATTAAATTAATTAAAAAATATGTAATTAAAGATAATAAATTTGTTATACTTGAAAACATATAAATATGACAAATAATTTAAATAATTATAAAATTAAGATAATAAGTAATATTTTTATACCATCTTAACAAATACTTGTTTTGGTAATTTTTAGTAATAAATTTGTGTATCTATTCTAAAACTCCCGCTTTGATTGGAAAGAAGGAATAGGAAAAAGAACCAAAAAAAAAAAAAAAAAGCCATTCTCTTCCAACGGGCTTCCTTTTCTAATGTGGCAAAGTTTTCAATTCCCCTAATGAAGCCAACCAATTATTTTGTTGTAAAGTTGCTTGGAGACTAAAGAATTTGCATGACCAAACAACATGGAAAATGCAGGAAAATTGGAGGACGGAGGAGGGCCGAGCAATCAAAGATAAAATTGGCTAAGACAACAGGCACCACAAAACCGCAATGTTGACTATGATCATCGCACATGATCACCAATTCACAATGCATTAAGAAAAGTTCCAACCACCATAGCCATGACAAAAAGAGTTGTTAGCATTATTGTAAGACACAATGCAACTGAAAGTCCATGCATGTTTATGTCAAACTCGACTTTTTAAGACCCAAGAAATTGTAGTGTGCTTCCATGTTATTGTAATATATATCGTAAGTGCGATCAGTGGAAAACTACGAACCCTAAATATCTTTTTTCCTAATTATTTCAACCATAGATCTTAGTTGAGCAAAACAAAAATGTCCATTAGCACCCCATTTGTCAATGATCAAAAAGCACACTATTTGAATGTTATATGTTCCGCATAGTAATTTCGTTCTTTTATAGTGAAGATCAAGGGCTTCTGAAAATGATTTGCAAATTCCGATTCACACATCCGTTGGATCAATCATTGGCCGTTGAACCACCCCACCAAGGCCCGGGGTCAGTTGGTCAACAAAGAACGGGATTGATGTTGACCTTATAGATCGTATGGTAAGTTCTGAAATCGTGGGAGCAGTCAGCACCATCCATGGAATCAGAATAACCAAACAAACAGGCTCTAACGGGAGTAAAAACATAAGAAAAGAAAAGCAAACGAAAAGAAATATCTCAAGCCAAAAGGGCTGGTCCAAAAGTCCTCTAGCTAGCTACTAATTGGCTCATGGCTAAGTCAAATCCAAAATAAGCCCCATTCAGAATAGTGCCAAGTTCAAACCGAAACTAACTGACAATCAAATAACTAAAAAGAAAATTACTCGCCGAAGATTAATTGAAAACCACCTCAGTTTTTAAGATTAAAAATCTAGAAAAGGCCAAACCTTGAGGCCCCCCTCCGACCACCTTCGTCTCATTTCCACTGCCCCATGACCTTTATAACATGGAGGAAATTATGGCAGTTTGTCCCTACTCTAATAAGCTCTTTCTTTTTCCCAAAGCAACGATAAAAGCTCTCGCACAACACCATACGCATAGTTAGTTTCTTGTAAATCAGAAGCGAGCAACTAAAGCAAAAGGAAGAAGAAAAAACAAGCCCACTTTCTACCCTGTCATAGCAATCATATCCTACCACATAACACTCCCATAGTTTATGATGCTTTTCCTCATCACTTTAGCCCTCATTTCACTTTAGTTTGAAATCAAGTCTTCATCTTTCCATATCCACTTGAAGGAAAGCCAAAAAAGGGTAAGAAAAAAAGGAAAAACAGAGAGAATATGGAGATTGAGTCAGTCAAGTGTGAGTGTTGTGGATTGATAGAGGATTGTACCCAATACTACATAAGTGAAGTGAAGGCCAAATTTGATGGGAAATGGCTATGTGGGTTATGCTCAGAAGCTGTTAGAGATGAGGTTAGTAAAGGTAAAAAGTCATCTGAGGTGGGAGAAGCTGTGAGATCTCACATGTCATTTTGTGGCAAGTTCAATTCAAATCCAGCGGTTGGGGTTGCTGATGGCATGAGGCAGATGCTGAGAAGACGCTCAGGAGACTTTTCCTCATCTCCATCTTCTTCTAAGAAGTATGCAAGATCTGCTAGCACAAAGCTGTACTAATTTTGGGCCAGCATAAGAAGGTCTAGTTCTTTCAATAACATGGAATTATATAATTGGCTGCATAGCCTTTCATGGCTGTGTCAATGCAACTTGTCTTTGTAGAGAGGATGGTCAGTTTTTCTTCTCTTTATCTTAAAATTTCGAAGTAAAAAAAAAAAGGGCAAAAACTTGCTAAAATTGACAGGGTGCTGCTGTGGAAGAAAAGCTCCCATCTTATTTTCCTTTCCTTTCTTCTACCTGCAAAATAATTGCATATTGCACCTTTCTTTTCCTTTCTTCCAGATGACTAACAACAAGGAGGAATGCTACCCTAGTAAAATTATCTGTATTAAGATATTAGTTCGAGAAATGAAAACCAGCGGAATTGCAGGACCCAAATTTTCTTCCCTTCCTCTTTTTCTGTTCCTTGAACCTTTCCAGAAATTTTTGCAAGTGAAATGTTCTATGCAACGCTGAATTACTTCAAAGTTTGAACAACTTTGGCAAACCAATCATTGCTTTCTCCCCGTAAGATTTAGATGAAAAATAGTAACCAAAACTAAAAAGCATAAGCAATCCATCTTTTGGCATCTTGATGCCAAACATATTTTTGCCACCTGGCTCCAGTGGCTTTCGGGTGGTACATTATTTTGGCAAATCTACCTTTTCTACATTAAAATACAGCAATAATTAAGTTCAACTATTCCCACTAGCACATAACCATACTAATTTATCCTTTATTATGCCACAAGCCTCAATTATTCAAGCTGAAGTACAAATTCTAGCTTCCTCGGCAAGCATTGTGACCGATCGAAATGTTTCGAGCGATCGTTGCTCTATAGAGTCTAGAAAGAAACGATAGAAAATGTGCAATAATTCTCCACGGGAGCCTAATTAATATTTTCCATTCATTCTGTGTATAGGTTTATAGCCACTGAAAAGAAAAAGAGACCGTACAAATCGTAAACGGAGTGCAATTGAAGTCGTCAATTATAATTAATTAGCATAATTTTGACATTTTGTCTATAGCGATTAGCCAGTGGAGTACTACTGGCTAATTTGTTCTGGAAAATTGCTCTGTAAATGGTGCATCTGGCACGGTAATCTTGATTAATTCTTTTGATTAGCACGTCTTTACCACTTGATGGCAACCAAAGCGAGGCCAATGTGATTCAGCCCCACATTAAGAAATCTTAAAGTTGTACAACTAGAACCCCCGCAAATTTTTTCACATGTTTTATATATTAAATACAAAATAAGTTTGACAAGTAAATTAAAAAAATAATAAATATAATTAATTTTTATATTATATATAAAAAATATATAATATAATATATCTTATATATAATATAAAAATTAATTATATTTACTAAATTTTACTATTTTTATGTCTGCTTAAATTTTTTCATGCAAAATTTACAGGATATCGTAAATTTCAAGAATCTCAGTTTATGGCATTCTCCACTGATGGAGATGCTCACGTTGCACTGGTAATCATGGACCACAATTGATTTCTTAGAATAAATAATTTCCCCAAGTGAACTTTCCGAGTTGATTTGTCTAATTTTATTAAAACAATTGGCTTTCTTTATATATATATATATATATATATTGTAAGTTCTTTATTTTTATAAATTCTAATATTTTTATTAAAATTAAAATTTAAAACATTTAAATTTAAATTATTAATAATTAAAATATTTTTTATAAGTTCTTTATTTTTATAAATTCTAATATTTTTATTAAAATTAAAATTTAAAACATTTAAATTTAAATTATTAATAATTAAAATATTTTTTATAAAAATATTTAGTAAAATAATTACTAGCTATTAGAATAATTACTCACAAAAAGTGAAATAAAATAAAATAAAATAATATTATATATAAAAATAATAAAAATTAACTAAAATAAAAAAAGATAATTTAAAATTCACAAATTTTTTATATTAAAAATAGTAAATAAATATAACAAATATTTAAATCTAACAACTCCTAACGAAAGGCTTTTTTTTCCGCATAGGGCAAAAACATCCATGAACTCCAGCATCACATTAATTGCTAGATGCCTGCCTACTTCGTAGGGAATAAGAATTGATGAGCATGCGGGGTCGCATACTGTATATCTGAAGAGCAAAGAATTTAAAAAAAAAAAAAGAGCTTGGAGCTGTGTATTACTTTGGAGAATAGATAAATATTTAATTAAAAAAATCACATAAACTAAGATTGTGGGTTAAATTTTTTTTTTTTAAATATGGTTTTTTATTAATAAAATATTATTTAATAATTGTATAAGATGTCCAACTAATATTTCTCTTGGAATTGGTCTAAATTCCTGGCGTCTTATTGCAGATTTTTAGTAAAAGAGACCCACGTCAAGAACGGGCCACGGCCTAAGCTTACGTGTCAATCCTCTTAAGCCCATCCTAATTTCCACGCCACGTCAGCCCGCATGACCGTTGGGATTCGAATTTCGAACCGCTCTCCAATCTCCGATGTTGTTGTCTTTTTTTTTTTGGCTTTTGATTCTGATTTTGATAAATTATTCAATATCTTGCTCTGTTCTCTCCTCGAAAAGCCCACTGGTAATGTCCAAAATGACCAGTCCAGTCGCGAAAACGCACCATGTTGTGGCCGCCTCCTCCTCCAGGAAATCGACGGCCGCCGCCGCAGCCGCCGTGGACGAGAGAGACAGCTGCTACTTTCCGGGTTGCAGAAAGGACGCCAATTGCAAATGCGAGATTTGTATGGCCAGCATCAATGCCACCCTCGACCTCATGCCTCCCAGCATCCAGAAATCTTCTCTTACCAAGATCTCCGCTTCCCGGCGGCCCAACGTGGAGCGCACCCCCGTGTCGTTTGATTCTTCTGTTATCTCCACGCCTAGATCCAGTTCCTGTCCTAAATTTCTGGAGTCTCCAGTCTTGAAATCAACAGCCAGACTGAGGTTGAATGAGAATGAGAATGAGAAGAAAAAGACAGAGTGGAGACTTAGTAAAGGTGTTTCCTTGAGGATCGTTCTTGGGTTGATGTTTATTTTTATGGTGGCAAAAGGGTTTTCTGGTGGGGTTCCTGGGGTTTTAAGGCCTGCGTTCTCCGCTGATGTTGTGAGGAGTGCGGGTGAGAGATGTTGGGTTGTGCAAGATTTGATTGGGAAGTTAAGGTTCTTGGAAAATGAGCTAAAGGGCTATGTTGCTGATAGAAAGGTTTCAAATTGCAGCCATACGGATGCAATTTGGGAAGTCAATCAGGTTCTCTGTGCTTAAAATCTTGATCTGGTTTTTTTAATCATCTTATTCATTTCAATGCAAAAGGTGCTCCCTTGTTGGACTATGTATTGATAAATTGCACTGCAGGATGGCTGGCTTCTGTATTCCAGGTGTGTACTGTACAAGTCCACTACGGAGGAAGTGAGCATTTGGGGTTGGCCTTTGCAAACAGCAGGTTTGCTCAAAGCAGGATTCTCCTCGCAGTCGTTTACTGTCTTGTCAGGCAGAGTTACAGAGGTAAAGTCAAACAACTTGTTTATATTGCATCCTCCAAAGTTACTATTTTTGTAAGCAAAATTTCTGAATGTCCCCCAACGTTTCTATGCCCTTCAAAAGTGGGCTAATGGAAAGATTCAGTATTCAACTTGGAAAGCCAATATGTCATGGGTTCACGGGAAGCCGGGTGCCTCAGCTCTGCAGCTAAATCCCAATACCTGGATTTTGGAGTATCGACGAAGCTGGATGTTGGATAATTCGAGATTGCTCCCAACGGTAGCAGAATTCTTCAAATACAGTATATCGGGATTGATGAAAAGGATCAGCCATGCAATTTCATTCTTCTCTGCTTTTGAAGACCAATACAGTGCATTCATAGTGAAAGACGATATTAAGATCCCCACTTAGAAAAATTTATGAATATCAAATGCGGCGGATTTTGAGGTTCTCGCTCCTTGTGAGAATAGCTCACTTACTTGGCTCCTTACTCTGTTAGTTATTGAACGAGTATTTTTCCATGGTCTGAAATTCAATTGTACATGCCAAACTGTTGCATTATTACCGTATCATGTTCGTGCTTCTACTGTTGCTGGCGAGAAAAAGGGATTTCCTTCTATATATAATATAATATAATATAATCTGGAAAGTAATATTGCAGCCTGCATGGTGGTGGTTGAAATTGCGGGAAGAGTACACATTGTGTAAACATTGGCATCTTATGATGTGGAGTCCAAAACTGTATCCATTAATATCTTCATTGCCTGCTAATAAATTGTTTGGCGGTTTGTGGCTGTCCAGTGCCATATTGATTAATGCAAGACCCTTTTCTCCCGCTCATCAGCCCCATAACAAAGGGCCAACTTCTCGCTGTACCACAAAACCACTACCGCTTTTCCTTCCTGCTCTACATCAACCATTGCACTGCTGGTGTTAGGACGTAGCCAAAAAGTTTCAACTCCCTAACAACATCATCTTCATTCTCGTAGATCTGATCTGCCTACTTATGTTTCTTATCTGCCATTGAAAACCCGTGAATCATATTTCTTTAGATATGCCTCTTTGTTTCATCAAGTTCCTTGCCTGCCCGTGGATGGCAAATGCATTCACCATACTGGTCCAAAATAACACAATACTTTTTGGCATCTTCTTAAAAACTGTTCTTGCTGCTTCCAGATTGCCGCATTTGGCATACATATCAATAAGGGCATTGTTGACTGGCAAAGCTACTCCAAACCCACTCTTGTCAACATATATAGGTATCCACAGTTTGTTCCAATAAACCAAGATGGGCACAAGCTGAAACAACACCCAGCACGGTAACTTGATCAGGTTTTGCTCCCAACACTTAAATTTCATTGAATAGATTAAGATCTTATTCTGGCCAATCACTTTCGGCATAACCAGAACTCATTGCGCTCCAATAGAACAAAAACTTTTCAACCATTTGGTTAAAAATCAAGCAAGCATCGCTAACCGGTGAAGCCTTGAAGAGCCAGTGATCACGGCCGTCGTGAAAAAAATAAGTTCCTTGACTACTCTTCGTATACTTTCTTGAGCCACGTCCATCGCAACCACATTTTGCATACCTAGTAACAAGTTCACTCTTCAAATGAGTGTCAAGTGCTACATTAATGTTCAGTATTGTAATCATGGACAGGATTTCCGAAACTTAATTTCCCAACACAAGCACAAGCAGAGACTATGGTAGGGAGAACAATCTTATGTGGCTCCAATTCGAAATGGTTGGTTTTTGTTTATTCTCTTTTAATTATTTTCGAGTGAGTCTCAAAATATTCAATTTAAAAAACGACTTTAATACTAAAAAAAAAGGGTTTGTTAATTCGTGGGACTTTTACAGGGCTTTTGAGGATTGAGAATTTGGGGCCTATTTCGGCCACCATTTGGGCCCTTTTGGTAAATGGCCATTGGGCCACTCACTAACCAAGTGAATTTGGACCATGCCTGCCTGCCATTCTCGGTACGATAGACAGTATTATTATACTGACACTAGTAGTCCTTGTCGTCGTGAGTTCTCAATCAGAAATTCAGGTGGCTGGCAGTGCCTTTTACTATGACTTAGAAGATCATAAACACGAATATTAGGAGCAAATGGGTGAAGTTTTAGCTGCGCTTGAGCAAAACCTCAGATATCGCCAGGTAATTCTTCTCTTTTCCATATTTTGGCATTCGGCTCCAAGAAACATTTTGGGTCTTCTTTTATTTATTTATTTATTTATTTTGTTGATGATATCTGAGAATGAGTTTGAGTTCTCCAATACCCACATCTCAAAACTTCAACTTTTTCTTGTTTTTTGAATGTGTCAATGGCATTTGTGCCCTAGATGTCAAAGCAAGGCCCTGCTTATTATTATTATTTTTTAATTGTGTATATCTTGATTCTGGAAAGTGGAAAGGGTAAATTTATTTTGAAGGTTGGTGAAGTTTGATTCGAATATTGCAGTTTGAACGCTGAGTAGTACATTAAAGTATGAATTTTTTTTAAACAAAAAAATGACCTGCATCTGCCATTTTAAGTGTTTTTTTTTTTTTTTTTTTCAAGTGACGGTAAAAATTATTGCTGCCCTTTATGGCCTGAATGGTTCACTATGTTTCTCCTCCCTTTTCTTATTGCTAGGAGAAATTGACACCCCAAGAAGCAAATGTACTTCTAACATGCAAGTCTAAGGCTGTTAGGGATTTTACTTCTGCTGCTGTTGTTGGTGCTGCTGTTGCATGGACAGGTATGTTTTGTGATTCTTATTGATGGGAGGAAAACATTCGGACAGAAACATAATGGTTGTGTGAGTCTATGTTGGATCCTTTTTTCTGGATTCAAATACTACCTTCCACTTATTGTCTTTGTTGACAATATGCTTGGTGGTTATGCAAGAAAAGGGGAGATGGAAATGATTTAGTTGCTATGCCCTTTGATCATTGATTAGCTTCCTGGCTATTGAATGTAGCTTGAAATTTACTTTTTTCCTTTCAGATAGCAGAATCAGATGTTTAGCTCGAGTCAGAAAAAGGGCTTGCATTTGCCTTTTAACTTTTGGTTTTTGCTACTGTGATTTTCTGGCTTTTAGTTAGTTCTTTATGTTGTAAGTTCTTTAAAATTGCTTTTATATATGGTTATTTCATGTTAGTTCATTGTTAATCTTTTTAAACTTCAATCATAACTGCTGTATTTCTTCTTGCTAAGCTTTCTTGCTGGTATCTCAAATCCATCTATGCAACAAGTTGGCTTTTTTTCTTTTTTTTCCTGGTTACCCACATTGAATTATGCAACCTGTTGCCTTTTGAATAATTTTTAGCTTTCTGGCAGGAACATGGAAGCTAAGTGGGCCTGCCCGCCTCTTCTATGCTGGAGGTAATACAAACTCTCCTTTTCTGTTGTCAACACACACCTCACATCACTATCCTTTTGCTGCTACTACTTCTGATTATATTGTGCCCTTAATCTGCATAGTTCAATAAGATCTGTTCCTTTCTTCTTTTATTTTTTTTCATTTTTTACCCCAATTTTCTTCAGGAGCTGCTACTCTTCTTGGATTATGGAAATTTGGTAGGGCGCTAGATTCATGTGTTGATCATATTCTTGCTCTGGAGGGAACTCGGATGCAGAGGGAGTTAGCTCATATGTGGGCATCTGTCTTATTTTAATATTTGCTGTGGCCATCTTTAGTATCTGTCATGTGCTTGTATACATTGGTGTTGCTGGTTTAAATGAAATATAGACATCTGGTGTTATTTTAAGCTACTTAGACAAATCTGAGCCAATTTAGCTTGAGAGAGATTATTTTTCAAATGCATTGATAGGGTCATCTGCAGTATTTAGGTTTATGTATCTAGTTTACTTATTCACCGCCTGAATTTTCTGCCATTTGGAAGATTGAGGTTGATGCTAAAGTAAAGAGTGGATATGGTTGTTGGCCGGAATCAAACTCTATTAAAGAGGGTTTGTACAAGACCAAATGAGTCAATATGTTGTTAGAAAATTTTCAATTAACCTTACAAGGAACTTAGCATATAGCATTTAACAACCATTAGGTGTTGATTCTGGTGCTTCAGTCATCCTCCAAACTAGAGTCAATTATTGCTCTCATCCATCATTTTAGATCTTTATTTTCACCTTGACAGCAGTACTATGTGTAATCAGTTTAACATAATCATTATGACTACAAAATGTACCACAAATATATTTATCTCTGATCTAAACAAAAGTTTTCTAATAGGTTTAGAATTATGTGCAATATCAAATGTTGGCTTTTCTTTCTGTATAATTGTTTTTCTGGTAGTTGTTGCAAAGCCACAGCTCCCCCCTCCCTTTCATTCTCCTTGTCTGCATTAAAAGTTTAAATCATGTGTTGATGAATAGTTTTTTTGATGACAGAATGGTAAGAAAGTACCAAGATAATCCCTCCATGATACAATATATGCACAGAATCTTTTATGCAGAGAAAGTTTATGATGATTCAAATGCAGATGAGCCAATTTTAAGGTGGCGTTTTCGAAATTTCTTTAGTGATAATGCTGCTTACGGCCAAAATTTGCATGATACTGGTTCCCAGAGCAACTCAGATGCCTGCATTGATACTGATATTAGAAAGGTTGGTGTTGCATCCAAATGAGTTCCTGTGAATGCACTCACAAACTCTCTTATGTGACTGCAAACATAACTTGGCAATTGGTTTTAAAGCTAGGATAGGGATGAATTAATTTTTGAAGCTTTGGAGTTTGGCTGAAATGAATTTTTGTATACCTTTACATATTTGGCACATAGAGGCAGTTCATTTGAATTAGACTGAAGAATAAGTAAAATTCATCTGCCGCATGAGGTTACTGAAACATGATTTGAGTAATGATCATTGGCAAAATCTTGCCCATGGTGTTTAAACTCTTCTCGTAATGAACGCACAACCAATGGACCACTAATGATGAAATGTCAGCTCCAAATCTGGAAAAAATAATCTTTTTTGTGTGTATGTGTGCTTGAGCTGGTGATAACCTATCTGTGTGTGTATGTTCTGTTAGCATTTCGGTCCTCATGATAATACTGGTCATGCTAAAATTTTTTTCTCCTGCTATCTAGGAAACATGGATTGAGATACTGTAGAGAAGAACTGGGGAATTTGAGTGTATATTTGGGATTAAGGCTTTGTTTTGGTTGTTTTATATAGGCATCGATATGGTTACTGTCAATAACATTTCAAAACTGGTAATTACATTGCTGATGCCTATTCCATGTTCTTCTCTCTACATCTAAAAACAGGAGGTGGGACTCTGGGGAAGAAAGTTGAGACATATGCTTGGTCTCAAAATTACCTTTTCTGTTCTTCTTAGAATGTCAAATTGCCACTTTTATCAAGATTCTCATTTGAAAACTACCTTAGCATCTGTGTCTTTTCTGATAAATGTTGTTATTTTAGATGAACCCTGGTGCTGATGTGATGGAAGATCCTCTAGATGTTATCTTTGGTCAGGGAGCACCAGTGGAGGAGATTCATCACTCTGGTACCTCAAGCTTGCCGGCCAGAGTGCTCACTGGTAGCCGTAAAAGATCCCATCATAGGCGTCGGACGCATCAACATGAAGCTTAGTAGACTAGAATCACAAACAAGCACAAAATTTCTGAAGCCGGTGATGTCTAGGAGAAGGAACTGTTTGAAAAAAATGAACATGGCCAAGTCTGATATAGACTTTTTGAATTGATCTTTTGGGCACCATTTTAGCATCTTCAACTGTGAAAACACTTCGTCATCCAAGTACACGTGAATATCCTAAGTTGCCTTGCAAGTATCCTAGGCAGGGGATAATCATGTCTTGTATTGCTGGCATAACATGAATGAGTTGGACTGCTGTTGACGACACTCTGAAATAGTGGTCAAATGAGGGAGATCCACTGTGGAATTGTAGTACTGAGCAGTTGGGGAAATAGATACTATTAATATCGTTATCACAAGAGATGGTTACAATGTTTGCTATTTGAGATGGAAGCATGCACCGGAACAGAAATGCAGCTAAGATGATTTGAACCAAGGCTAGGGGTACATCTTTCCTAAACCAGAGGGAATTATAGCCATACTTTCATGTCTGTGAGTCCCTCATCTTTTCCTTACGGTTCTTCTTTTACCTTCGGACAATTTGCAAGCACAAGCAGGAGACACATCCCATGACTTTTACCGCTTAAAGTTTCTGTTTTAGCTCTACGCGCACTCTTGCCCAAGTGGGGTCGTTTAATACAATCTGGGTCTGGGGTGCAAACTTGAGCTGGTGAATTCTCATGTTCACCTTATCATTTTGTTTTTAATTGAAACATGATATGATTTTGATTTTTAGTAATCCAAATATCTGACCAACAGAACAGGCAACTCCCCAAACCGTATATCCTGAGAGGTTTATTTCTGGCTCAATCAACGACAAGGAGGGAAATGTGGCAGAAACTACGGCCACCCTCAAGGGCCTATTGCACGCGTTTGCCAAATTGAAGACAGGTTCAGGTAAAGCCAAAGGTGGTGTGTTTCTGCGTTCTGAATAAAAGCTTCACCGGAAAAGAAAATGGAAGCTTCGTCTCCCTGTATGCAACTCATCACGTATCTGTTCCTGAAAAACACTAATTAAAGGAGTTAATTAATAGCAATAAATGGTGGTTTGTAGGGACATCTTCCAGTATGGTGGGCTAATGGGCTATTGGGCTTAGTGATATGGGCGTTCATTCCAGTGGACGTGATCTGAAAACAAAGTGGCGAGAAAACCTAGAACGGCTGTAATATGTTCATAACGTTTTCTTGTGTTTGTGCGTTACTAAAGCGCGCACGGGCGCAGCCGGAGAGGTCACACTAGGAGTTATTAATCTGTTCAAACTACGTAAGATTTACAATTTAGAGCTATAAATTAGACTCGTGAAGATGGATGCTTTGTCATATTGATGAGACAAAAAAGTTAATGTTCCCGAATAATAATTCAACCACCCAATTCACCCTATTTTCACACACTTAATTCAAGTTCAAAATCCTTTGGTGTGAATCCTCCTAAATAGACGAGGTGTAAGATGCATTGTTCTAGTAAATTTTATATTTGATAATTGTTGTAATTAAATATAAAAGAATTTCATTTAAAATTATTATTACTTAAGTAGTGAATTTTCTCTAAAAAATAAAAAATAAAAAAATAAATTGTTACACCAATGAGTAAACTCTAACTAAAACACATGGAAATCATAACAAATATCCTTACAATGTATTCGTTCAAAAAAAAAAAAAAAGGTACATTCAACAATCGGCTTTCTTTCATCATTCCATGGCAGATTTTGCATGTAACCTTCCTCTACCGCGCTTTGAAAGGAAATCAATCCTATAGATGACTCATCGGCCTTTGACTCTCTGAACAACACCTGAAAGTTTCTTGTATAGAACTAGGGAGAGATTTTGTACATTAATTTGTTTTCCAAGTTTTCGGACAAGAAGTTGACCTTCCTGGTAATTTACACCAAGGAGAAGGGCAATAACCGAAAGCCACTCTCTTTTATGATTGATCTCCTCGAGCGATCCCTTCACAGGCATCAATCACACTGCACATCCAAAACAAAACCAGAGAGGACACAGAGTCCATGGGCAATCTTTTTGCTTGCCAAAAATCTTTGCACTCCGTAAAATACTCTCCTTTCTAAGCACTCAATCTCTCACACTAAAACAGACACACACACACAAAATTTTAGAGAGATAGAGAGGGGGAGAGACATATACCAACATAATTCAAGTACAATCCATCCTCAGTGTTATTTTTCCATGTGGGCATAGGTCTTCCCACTTTGTGCTCTAAATCTAATCAACCAAAAGAAAACTCCATCACCGCCATTCTTTTATGGTCATCATTGTACCTTTCCACGCCACAGCCACAATCCCTTTCGGATTTGGATGCTTACATCAATACCAAATTCCCCAATCTTTTAGAACCTTGGCATCTTCTGTTTTTCTTTATAGTTAGCCCAACATCTCCCCTCCATTGCTTCTTGTTCTCTCACAAACAATAAAAGACCAGATTTTGATCCACACCCCAAAATCAAGATCAAAACTTTAGTCAAATCCCAAGAAACCATGAAGGTGCATCCATTACCCAAGAAAAGAAACAACATCACAATCCAATACAATATCAACAATCAGCAGGTTCTGTCTTCTGGTGGGTCCCACAAGAAGCTGAGGAGGCTGCCCCACATCTTTAGCCGGGTCTTGGAGCTCCCTTTCCGGTCGGATGCTGACGTGTCGGTGGAGGAAAGCCCCGATTGCTTCCGATTCGTGGCGGAGACGGAGAATATCGGGGAGGTGAGGGCCCACACGATTGAAATCCACCCGGGGGTCACCAAAATCGTGATTAGGCCAAATGGGTATCTTGGATTATCCTCGTTGGATGATTTGGAACTGGACATGTGGAGGTTCAGGCTACCGGAATCCACCAGGCCCGAGCTTGCCAGCGCGGTCCTTATGGATGGAGAGTTGATTGTGACGGTGCCCAAGGAGGAGGAGGCGGAGGAAGAAGGTAATGATAATGATGGGGAGTTTAGAGGAGGTATGGGAAGCAATAACAACAACAATAATAACAATGCTAGGCTTGTGCTTGTACAGTGATAATGAGTGTTACTGCTTATGTTGTTGTGAATGGTAGTCTTTGAGGTTGTTGGCGGTTGGGACTAGGTTCTGTATACTCTCTTTGCTTATTGAATGAACCAAAACAAAGGTTCCTTTTACTGTTGTTGCATAATAAGTTTGGTGCCAATGGCTTTTAAGATAGAATTTGAGAGTTAATGCTGAAAACTTGTCCATTTTCATTTTCAGTAATATGAACATATAGTGAGCATCAAATATCCTTCTTTTTTTTTTTGGTTTTCTGCGCCTTAGCATCAAACTCCTGTCTTTTGTAGTTCCAGATGGTTGAGCATGTATCACATTGTTCGCGTTGCAGTTGATAATTTGAAAATTTTCGACTTGGTCACAGAGTTGTTTTTGAGCAGTGGCTTCGGCCATTTACTGGTTTCAAATATATTTTCTAACAAGAAAGCCTCTCCTTCATCTTCCTCATGGTTTGGTTTGTAAACAGAGCGGAGCCTTTTTTTTCCTTTAAGGTTCTCCATTTTTATGGAATAATATTGTTTCATCATGCTTGACTATTTGCATTCCACATTTCCACGTCTTGAATGGAATTTTCTATTCAAAATAGAAGCATATTCTTCTGCTTTAGTGCCGAAGAATTGGTTTCTTTGCAAAATAAAAGCATATTTTTCTGCTTTAATGCTACCTAAGTGGTTGTTATTTTGTCTTCCTGATTAAGAATATATGCTTCTTGTCCACCAGGTTTATCTTCTAAAGCTAACTACCCTTGGCCCAAGTCTTTTATTTGCCTTTTAGTGTAAGCTCTTGAAGTAAGACTTACATTTCCAAGTTTTTTGCAAAGTAATGATGTGTTGTTACATCAACTTTTGGGGCCTTTTAGTGCACTTCTTTTTCTTTTCAGTATTGTTTGATGATTTTTCTTTCTTATCTTTACTGATATTTGTTTTTGGGGTTTTGTATTTGGGTGGGGTGGTGGGTGAGAGGACATGTATCTCAGATTGATCGGGCGACCCATATAGTAGAATGTCTTTGTTATGCTACTCTGCTATTTTGGAAGATTTTCCTAGTGGATGAAGTCCATTTCCTTGTTTAATGGTATTGAAATTTTTCTTCGCATCCTTAGTGAATCATATAAGTTAACTGGTTTGATTTCTCCTTCATTCTGGTTATTTGCGCCACTGCTATTCCTCGATCCTTGAACCTGCCTGGCTGACTTTAGTCCAAAGTCCGAACATATTAGCTACCTATGCTCTATCGTTTTCTTTTTTCCAAAACGACCTCATGATCATCTAACTCTGCATTATCTTAGTCCATCAGAAGGCTTTTGATCAATGTCGAGCTTGGAAAAATAACTAACGCAGATCGTAGAATTTGCCCTGGCTTTCTCTAGGATTATAATTCATCTGTGCATTTTGCTTTCTTGCATTCCCTCTATAATGTTTTATGCTGTATCCCTGCCCTTTCCTTCTTAAGTTGTGCAATGATGGTTGTGCTGTTGTACACCTTTACGAGCGATATAATGTTCTCGACATTATTCTCTCCATCAGTGGACTCTGTGAAATAGCTTAATTGCGATGAAATGTAATTGTACGTTTCCGCAAAGATGCCTGTTTAATATTTTTAGTTTAATTGACGTGGATTGAAGTTGAAATTGAAATTTTACAATCGATTCTAATACCATTGAATTGAACTAAAATATATTCTTAATCTGTACAACGTGACTTATACCTTTAAATTTTTTATTTGAATTTTGAAACCCGCAAGCATTAGCACTGAGATATACAAAGTGCGAAAAAGTATAAAACCTATGGATGGGATCCCTTTGTGCCACCAAGGTGAGTTGATTCCCCACCAGGTATTTATTCTTTCTTTAGAATGACTCGTCCAATGCGATAGCAATGTTTGGAAAAGTAACTTCTCCTGGCCATTGGCAATAATACAAAGTTCAAAAGCCTGGCATATAAGATATATCTCATATCGATGCATTTTTTCGGGCAAATCAAAAGGAGGGTGTTACGTGTTTATATTAGTCATGCTAGAAAGGGTTGCCAATTAATGAAAATAAGGTAATGTCCATTCTCAGAATTCCCCGTTACCAAGTGCAATTATCTAAGTCCTGGTGTTCGCCACTTTTTTCGTCCGATTGAAAGAGAAAGAGGTGTTTGTAATGCACGTGAATATATTGCCCTGGGTTATCAAAAGCGGCATTATTGTCATCCCCTCTGCCTCAAAAGCCACACCCGATATTTTGGTTGTTTGTGGGCTATTATGATAGTCTATCTTGAATCTGCGATGAACTGGAAGTCGTTGAATCCAAGACAAGACGTGAGATGACAGGACCAATAGAATACAAGACGACTTTACTGTAGCGTTCTTTGGGCGGTTGAGCTTTTACGTAATTCATCTGTAATCTATACATACCAACAGTAGTAATTCGTGAAGAACATATTTTTATATAGTCAGCCATAGTCCTTCTGGTTTAAGTTTCACCAAAATTTAATTTCCACCTTGGTGACTAATTAGAATCAAACAGGGATTTGTTAATTTAGCACCGTATACAACCTATAATCTGTGGAAAAGCGATTTAGGGTAAATTTATTTTATTTTAAACAAAGAACAAAAAGAGAGAATGATACATTTATAAAATCTATTTTGTCTTTTATAACTTAATGTCTGTTAAGAGTAATTTGGAAATAGAATTTATCGGTTTAAGTATTTTCCAAGCATTTATTTCGTTAATAAAATTGGTATTACGGGCGTCTTCAGAAATAAGGTAGGCACTAATAATTGTTAATAAACGAGTTATCCACCAGTGTGAAGGTAATCACAGGTTCAAAAGACGCTTGCTTACAGGGAAAAGCCTTGGAGAGGCGCAAACTTGGCAAGAACTTCAGCCTCTCGCTTCTGTGCATTAGTCTTTTTTAGCACCCATTCTGGTACCCTGGAGTTGGCCTGCTGAATCTTCCGCACCACAGTTGGAATTTCGCATGCCACCACCTTTTGAGCCAAGTTCACCTCCACTTTTGCTGCCCTGTTGCTCTCTATATTGCTAGTTAGTTCAGACCTCCAGTTCTGCAGCTGAGCAATTTTGTTGTCAATATCTTTAACAGCCACAAAGCTGGAATCTACATGCAACTGCAGCTCATCGGCTTTCTCCTTTAGTTCTTTGTACTCGCTCTTCAGATTAGTTACTTTGGCTTTGCTTTCTTCCAGGGCCACAAACATTTTATCCACTTGATCTATGATTTCCCTGCTGTCTTGAAACACCTCGCTGAATGATGGGATTTCCTCTATCAGCTTTAACTTGACAAGTTGCTCAGCACCCAAACAGGGATCCTTACGGAGTTGGGGCACGAGGGATATGAGTTCAGAGAAGTGCTTGGATGAAACCAAGGAAGGGAAATCCATGACAAGAAGAGAGGAAAGCTTGCTTCGAGCTTTGGCCATTTCATCTTCGGCAGCATAAGAATCAGTTGTCAAACTGGGCACCACGGATTCAGAGAGAGGCTGGGTAAGTAAGTCATCAAGAGAATTGAGATAGTTATCAAAATTTTCTGGAATAACTGCAAATTCCTCTGGGGTAACGTGTTCTCTAACAGCAGAACCTCTTTTAGAAGCAGTGGACCATTTGAAAGATTGCCTACATTTTTGCCTGGATGTTGGTGGCAACATGGTTGCTATCTTTTTTCTCTTCCTCTGCCCAGTAAGAGTAATTTCCTTGTTGTCTCCTTCATAGACAGACTCTGATATGTTCTCCGGAGGGTTTTTTCTTGGCCGGCCAGACCGTCGAGTATCTCCCTTTACTTCTTTAACGTTCTCCTTTTTATCCTGTGGAGTGTCCTCCACGTGAATAGAGATAGCTTCCACTGTAACAAATTATATGATTTAGAACTGATTAAGTACATGAGAAGGGATAAAAAATCTATTATCGAATAACTTCCATTGTGCATGCTTGGTCAAATAGATAAGACTGTCAGTTCAGTAAATTATTAGCCACAAATCAACAGAACGCAGAAAATGGTTCTAAGGATTGGCAAGCCAGACATGATATTTACCAGTGAACGGGAGACATAAGAAGGAATGGTTCTAAGGATTGGCAAGCCAGACATGATAATGGTTCTACCAAATGAATGGCTGGTGCTATATAAAAGGAAACATAAAACTAACTGACATGATATCCAATGTCCAAGAAAACATAAAAGGACACGAAAATCAATCTAAGATACAAAAAGCTTGCACATCCCAGGACCAAGAATGATGTTAGTTCCAAATTTTGAGCTGACCTTTTGTTGGAGTCTGCAACTTCACAGGGATCTTCCAAGTAAAAGATGCAAAGAATGCATTGACATTGGCATCTGGGAAATATGTGTGAATATATCTTTCAATTGCAGGCTTGCTTCCAAGTATTTTGCCACCAGTAGCCTTATGTATATGCTTTGGAGGATACAAGAATCTATCATGGAAGTACCCAGCATTGTTATATCTCCTTCCTACCCTCCATGTCCAATTATCACCAGGGTTTGGCCAATCAACTGGAGCATATGGCAAACCTTCACCAGATCCACCAGGTAGAACTGGCCAAGCAATATTATCATCCTTCGTCATGAATTCACCATTGCTTTCACTGTCCTTTGCCAAGGCACCATTACTTTCTTTAGGCAAACCATTTTCCGCAAAAAACTCATCCTGCTGATAGCTAACCAGGGCTGGTGTGTTCAAGTTACTGTAATAAAAAAGGCTTCTGATGGAATCAAATACACAAAAGATGTAGCCAAAGCAACATAATGAAAAGAATTAAGGGAAGGTATAGCATATAATAAATAAATAGACTGAGATATCATGTAGGATATATCAGTGGGTGATTAGTATTTCCCAGTTTGCATTAAGAGCGTTTCACTTAATTTGAATTATTAAAGGTGAATTTACAGATGAATGTCGTGTATGCTCGTTCTGTGCAGCGTCCATCACCCCTTCTCAAGGTTATTCATGGTTGTCAGAAATTTGAATAGAATGAGAAAGCAGGTAAACTTTGGTCTTTAATCAAAATAACACTCATTAGAGACCAAGAATTGGTGAGCTTCACAATACCACATAGTACTTAATTTCGTCATTGAATTACTGCCATGTGTGGATGCAAGCCTCTGAAATATGCTGATGGAAACTGGACTACACTTTTTTCACATGGAATAATCAACATCATTCCCATTATGGTTAATTTAACTATTAACAAGCCTTTTTCCACCAGGAAAAACAAAATTCCATGGGCAGTCAAAGATAGCAGTCCGCAAGAATACGTAGCGCATCCCACCTCTTAATTTCCGTTCCAAGAATTTTTCTCATAGCCATCAAGAGGAAAGGAAAGAAGTTTTGGTATTCATAGGCCACAAAAATGATCAAAAGTGGCCTCAACAATGGCGGAACAAAAAATAGCTCAACAAGCCCGTAAAATCTCTACATTAACATCTCCTGTTGTAGAGTTGCATTGCATAAAACTCTTCTTCAGTACTTACAACTCTATCAAATTTAAGAAGGCAGAACTTCTTTATCCAATTTCAACATGACAATGCTGGATTCAGATACACAGATAGAAGAACAAAGGCAATCTTTTCTGATTAAAGTTTATTATTTCAATTCTTTTTTCGTAAGGAAAGGAAATGTCAAGAAACTGTTCAACACAAAAATTAGTTTAAACTGTTGGATGAGATCCACGAATGGCTGATGTATTAAACTTTAAGAAGAAAAGAAAAAAAATAAAATTGAAGCCAAAATCTCACTGTAGGAAATTCTGTTCGGGATCTGAAAAGTCCTTGGGATTGTGAGGCTTGAACTCATCATCATGCAAGACAGCTTGATCCCATATACGGGGAAATGGATCTGAAATATCTGACATTTCCCGCACAGTTGCGTTCACCTGCAAACCCCACCAAACAAAGAGCCGGCAGTCAAGGAAAAGCAGCTCAAATTCACGAATTCTGGTTTCAAAAAATGTAAAAGAAAAGAAAAAGTTGATGAAAGCGGGACGTGTGACCTTTTAACAAGAGAAATATACGATCAGAACCAAAGACAACACAGTCCAGTTCTGGTTTATATAATTGAAGAAGAGGTTTGTGATCGAAGAAGAGAAACAAACAGTGAAACTCTGAGCCACGGAGGTGAGTCGAAAGGCTCAAAGCAGAGCGAAAGATGATAGATAGCTAGTCAGCACCAGCTCCGAGGTTCGGACAGCGGTTGAGTGCGTAATGACGACTTTGCCCATCTGCTAGGAGCTACATCTGCCCTCGTGCGCGCCCGTGTGTCTGGTCTAGTTGGTGCTCTTTCATCGGCTTTGTCACTTCAATTCACTTCCAACAGACGCGTGGAGGGTTGCCTCTCTGGCATTTTTGTCCGAAGCCCAAACTCAAAAACTGCCTTTCAAAGGTTTCATTCTCCTTTTTGTCCCCCCCCCTGGTCCCGCGGGAGGATAGAAATAAAATTCTACTTTCGATGAAAATTCGGAGAAATTAAAGCAACGGTTTTATTTTCACCTGGTACAAATCGGGTCTGGTCTGTAATTACGTTGCTTACTTGGAATTAATGATATGTGTTGTTACTAAATTAATGGGCTTGACAGTTTTACTTTCGATTATCTCATCGATGTGACAGCAGACTGAGATGTTTACAGTTACAGCATTTGTTCTTTTTTCATCCAAAGACCCAATTGTTATGGCTTGGTGGTTTCGACCGTGATCAAGGGGTACATAAAGACAGTCAAATACCATTTTTTAAGCTTTCTTTGTACTAGCCAAGTGGTTTCATGAACCAAGTTCAAATGCTGTATTAATTAAGTTCAGCTCTCCACACTACACTCAAAGCAATACCTGTAGTGAGCACGTACTCTAGATGGAGAAAGTATGGTTAAAGAAACAAGATAAACTAAGGCCCCCAACAAGTCGTTTTAATGGCGTGTGCAGGCGTTTCTCCACGCCAATTGGTGGGAACCTCCTTGTTTTGAGGAGCGACTGCACTAGTTTTTCAACCAGAAACCACCCTTTCTCTATTTCCTCGGAGGCTATTCTTTCGTTAAGTAGTCTGCAATAAAAGTGCTGCTGATCAAATGGGATTGCAGATCATCCACGCATACTATATGTGCACCATTGTTGCTCGTCTTTCTTACCAGTGTACCAAGAGAGAGAGAAACTGGATACAATGATACATTCATATGCAACCACATGCACGTACGCATATGTGCTCACATGTGCGAGATTGAGGCGATCGATAATTTCTGCGAGTTAATAGCAGAGCAACTCAAGGAAGATATTATTATAGGATATTCAAGGAAGCTGACTTTAATATTACACTGTATACTTGTGGCAATTTTCATCGATTCCTGCAATTGCGAGATCAAATAATTATTCATTTTTCGACGCTCCAGCTAGCTAGCGATATCTTCAATATCCCAACTTCAACGAAGACATTGCATTAAATTCCTAATTCAATTTAGATAATATTTTTAGAAGAAGCTCTTTGCACAAACAAAAAGCCTTCTTGCCTTCTTGCTCATTGCATCAATTTACCCTTGCCACTATACTCCCCAGCTTGCTTTCTAAGTAGATAAAACACTGGTCATGGGGATCAAGAATATTCTAATTTAACTCAATACCAAATTTGAGAGGAAAAAATGTTTTAAATACAATACAGTTAAAAATATAATAATAAGCAAAACTCACTTGTGTAGAATATAAAATTAAATGTTTGTTAGACTAACAAAAAAAAAAAAAAAGTTGGTATGTATAAAATGTACCTATAAATCATTGCAAAGGCCACCTTCTCCATGACCGAAAAGATAATCGCACACCTTTTGTGGCAATCAGGAAGTCCTCGCTAACAGGAAAAAGCAGTGAGAGATCCTCAAGAGGATATGTATATTTCAAACTGCATATTATATATGTTAAAACAATATTTGAAATATGGGGGTTTTCAGTAATTTTGTTTAGTCGATTGAAATGACAAAAAAAAACTCCCATAATCCTTGAACTGCATAGTTGGACTTAGATCCCTCCCATACCTTTTTGACTACTGACTTCTGTTCAAGTATTCTTCATGTATAATCATCAGTTGCTCTGCTACCTGCTCGGAGGTGTGACTATCCGTTAGCATCTATGGACAAGAAGTTTCTGCAAATCCATAATCCACAATCTATACTCTATATATAAAAGGGGCTTAGCTACATGTAATCAAATCCCATTGATCTTCTCTACGAAAGAAAAAAAATTATTGATACTATATTATATTGTTCAGAGTTTTCTGGGTTCAGTTGAGTCCAGATTTTGCAACAGAAATGTGCAAAAGCTATGCAAAATGCTTATAACTTGAAAAGAGAAAGATCTATGATCACCCATTTTTGAAAATCAAAACCTCAGGAGTTAAAAACTGCAATCAAATGTATCCCAATGAAATGCAACCTCTTTTGGAATCGTTAGAAGGGAAGGAAAAACTGCCAATCAAAAGAAAATCCAATAGATAGATACCACAGAACAGGATCACATTTGATCGTGAATCGTGATTCAATCGTATAGCCATTGTGACAAAGAAAAATGGCTATACCTCCTCGATGCTGCCGTCCTCAATCTCTGTGTTGAAAGAAAAAAGCATACTTTCGTGAAGAAAACTCTCTAAATCATCAACAAGAAGTTGCCCTGCCAATCCCCATTCAACGACATAATTATCGGACTCAAAAAAAAAAAAAAAGGAAGCCAAAACCCAGTGAGTAGTATTACAACATACATACAAGCGAAAGACAAAATGATAACCAATCCATTGTATATACCTTTGGATTGAGATAACCAAGAAAGTATATCGGCGGCGAGCTGGCGGGATTTCTCGAGGGACTCGTGGCCACCCCACTGGTTCTGAACCGCCATTTGCAGGCCATTCCACCTGGAAAGCAGCGACGCTATGCCCTCACGGAGATGAGAGAGAGCCTCGGGCTTTTGATTGAGATGGCTGTTTTTGGCTATGGCTTCCATTTCGGAATCTTCGGCCTTCGCTTCTGCTCTCCCTCTCACCGTTACCAAAAAAAAAAAGAAGAAGAAGAAAGAAAAACAAGTCCTCTTCGTCTTCCTCTCCCTCCCTTCCACGGTCGGAGAAGAAACTAAAAGGAGAAGGTTGCTTTTTTCTTTCCTTTTTGCTTTCCTTCTTTTGCTTTGTCTTCGAGAGGGTAAAAGGAAGAGGACGCGAAAAGTTCGGCGAAAGGTAAGGTAGAGGACGCACCATAAATTAGATTGAGTTTTATTTGGAACGCATGCAAAATTTTAATTAATTAATTAAAGTAAAAAAGGCAGTACGCTTAAAAATTAAAAAGAAAAAGAAAAATAATAATAAATTAATATTTATTTTGTATATCGACCTACTTGTTTTGAATTGAGATTAAATGAGATCATGGACAAAGAAAGGCAGTAATTATACAATACATGTACATGCAAACTATCATCGCTCTTCATTAAATTATATATTAGAAAGTTAAAAATGTATAATAAATGACATTCGAAGGGTGTTGCGCAACCAATTATTATTATTATTATTATTATTATTAAAGTTTTAAATACCCATTTGTAAAATCTAAAATCCAGCACAAACACGGTTTAAGGCTCTTGTGAAACCGGCCCGACCTAATCTACGCGGCTCCGATCATTACATTGGCTGTCCAAAGCCACCGAGTATTTATGTCCCAAGACGACCTACATAAAACAAAAAACGTGCGTTGCGTGCGGCACCCATTTTCAAGTTTTGGCGCCACGGAACGAGCGATGAATGCCGCTGCCGGTCAATCCCATGCCCTTCCGCCGCACCCCCAATTCGCTCGCCTCCTTCCTCGAATCCGCCGTCGCAAGTCGCTCCTCCCTCCTCGGCCGTGCCGCGCACGCCGACATCGTCAAGACCCTGCGGCACCCACTCCCTCCCTTCCTCTCCATCCACCTCATCAACATGTACTCCAAACTCGACCTCCCGAACTCCGCCCAGCTCGTCCTCGAACTAACCCCGGAACGATCCGTCGTAACCTGGACAGCCCTTATCTCCGGCTCCGTCCAAAACGGCCACTTCTCCTCTGCTCTCGGCCATTTCTTAGAAATGCGTCGGCAAAGCATTCCGCCCAATGATTTTACTCTCCCTTGCGTCTTCAAAGCATCCACTTCGCTTCGGTTGCCGCTTGCGGGTAAACAGCTTCACGCCTTTGCGGTCAAGTCGGGGCAAATCCACGATACGTTTGTTGGCTGCAGCGCATTCGACATGTACTCGAAGATGGGCCTTAGATGTGAAGCAAAGAAACTGTTTGATGAAATTCCTGAGAGAAATATCGCCACGTGGAATGCGCATATTTCGAATGCAGTGCTCGATGGAAGGCCTAGGGATGCTGTTAGAGCGTACATAGAGTTTCGTCGGGTTGGTGGAGAGCCGGATCTGATTACGTTCTGTGCGTTTTTGAATGCATGTGTGGATGCATTTTATTTTGAACTCGGGAGGCAGTTGCATGGGTTTGTGATTCGATGTGGGTTTCAAAGAGACATGTACGTTTGCAATGGCCTTATTGACTTTTATGGGAAGTGCAAGCAGGTTGGATTGGCCCAGATGGTTTTTGATGGGATGGAGAAGAGGAATGCAGTTTCGTGGTGTTCGATGATGGCTGCGTGTGAGCAGAATGGTGAGGAGGAGAAGGCTTGTGTGCTGTTTTCGAAGGGTAGGGGAGAAGTGGTCGAGCCAACGGATTACATGATTTCAAGTGCTATCAGTGCTTGTGCAGGGCTTGCTGGACTTGAATTGGGCAGGTCAGTTCATGCGCTTGCCATGAAAGCTTGCGTGGAGGGTAATATTGTTGTTGGTAGTGCACTTGTTGACATGTACGGGAGATGTGGAAGCATTCAGGATTGCAAACAAGCCTTTTGTGAGATGCCTGAGAGGAACTTGGTTACTTGGAATGCAATTATTAATGGGTATGCACACCAAGGGCTTGCTGATATGGCCATCTCATTGTTTGAAGAAATGACATCTGAAGTGAGACCAAACGATGTGACACTGGTGTGTGTATTGTCAGCTTGTAGTCGAGGAGGTGCAGTCAAGCTAGGAATGAAGATCTTTGAGTCAATGAGGGCTATGTATGGGATTGAACCAGGTGCAGAGCATTATGCTTGTGTTGTGGACTTGTTAGGACGTGCTGGGATGGTGAAACATGCCTATGAGTTTGTTCAGAAAATGCCTATGCCTCCAACAATTCCAGTTTGGGGTGCACTGTTAAATGCTAGTAGGGTGCATGGGAAGCCAGAGTTGGGCAAAATTGCAGCTAATAACTTATTTGAACTTGATCCAAAAGATTCTGGTAATCATGTGCTGCTTTCAAATATGCTTGCTGCTGCTGGCAGGTATAATAATTGTTTAAAGCCAACCTCATCTCTCCCTTTGGATGCAACATTTTTTTAGAAGTACTGCTGCTTAGCAATCTGCCTAGGACTTTAATAGTCAACTTTGTTGACTTTAAATTATCTATGTTCCTTTTGTCAGTGATTACTATGCTTTCTAAGTACTCAACTAGCGTCATTATAAGCAATGGGTGGATTAGGAGCCATGAGATTGTAGTTTTGGGGAGAAAGGGACTTTAGATCTGAAAATTCCTCTGAAAATCACTATCCCACAAAATCTGTGAATCTGCAAATATAGAACTTGTCAGTGTACACCAGAGCTTTGGAATCATTTGAATCAGAAAGATAGTCATTGTTGTTGGTTTAATTACCACCCACTTGATTTTGTGTCAGGACATATGAAATGCAATTTCCAGAAATCTCAGGATCAAGCTCTAACGTATATCTTAGCAATAATCCTGCACCCCTTTGGTTTTACCCGTCTGGCTTGCCGATACTCTTTAGTTAGGTGCTGTTTTAGACCTGATTCATGGTGTCTTTATCCAGCATGGTCGTTGTGTGCTTACCTTTTGAGCGCATGGATGGTTGCTTCCCTACTAATATGCTAGAGCTGCTGCTCATTTTGATTGTTTTGTCTTCTGATCAGAAATGGTTGGTTTAAATGGTTTTTTTATTTTTTTTCATTTTCTCATTTTTGTAATGATTTTTTTTTAACCTTCTATTAACCAGCTGTTTGGATTCTAACGCAGGTGGCAGGAAGCTGCCCTTGTGAGAAAAGGAATGAAAAATGTTGGAATCAAGAAGGGCGCAGGCTGTAGTTGGGTCGCTGAAAAGAACAGGGTCCACGTCTTCCAAGCAAAAGATACATCCCACGAAAGGAACTCTGAGATTCAAAACATGCTAATCAAGCTGAGAATGGAAATGAAGGCAGCCGGCTACGTACCTGACACAAACTACGCGCTTTATGATTTAGAAGAAGAAGAGAAAATGACAGAAGTTGGGTACCATAGTGAGAAGCTTGCCCTTGCCTTTGGTCTTATAGCCATTCCTCCTGGACTGCCCATCAGAATTACAAAGAATCTCAGGATTTGTGGTGATTGTCATAGTGCCTTTAAATTTATCTCAGGAATTGTTAATAGAGAAATTGTCGTCAGAGATAATAATCGATTTCATCGCTTCCGGGAGAGTCAGTGCACGTGCGGAGACTATTGGTGATAATCTTATTATCTTTATTTTACCTTGCAATTATCATTTAACAGCAAAATTGTCATAGCCATGAAAGCTTGCATATTTCTGACTAATCACTCAAGAAAATCACTGAAACACACTACTCAATGAAAACCTGAAGCAACCTGAATTCCAAGCTTTTGATTGTTACCTGTCTATTTTCTATAATGTGGTACAGAAATTTATACTCGTACAAACTGTAACTTCTAAGGCTGAAGGGAAATGGGATTTGACAACTCGGAGATAGGGACAGGGAATGGTGCCAAGGAAGAAGAGGTAGGCAAATGAGACTTGATAATTGAAAGACGGGGGAAGGGGATAAAGAAAGTTCGGGTATTACTAGTATTTTCGACCGAATTGGAGGAATGGTGCGTATAAATTAAAAGAGAAAAAAATGAGATTAGTCAAAAAGAGGCCATGTGTTCGTGTCGTGGCAGCCTACACCATTGACGCGGGAAGAACATTGTCGGTTAATCCAACCGCGCCAAATGAGCATAATTAAACTCTAATCACCATTTTAGCAGATAACCCACGGATAAAAGGCACGCTCATCATCTCTTGTATTCGGCTAAATAAACTTTGGGCTTCATCTGATCTGATTAGGCCCTACTTTGAGTTCCACAAAATAAAAAAAATAAAATTTTACAATTTAAGTTTCAAACAAATAAAAATGTGAAACACGCGTTAAAAGATGAAAATATAGTGACAATATAAAAGAATATGACATAATATTCAACAAATTATAAAAGTAATAATAATAATCGTGACATTAAATGAATTCAACACGTCTAAGTACTATCATCACGATGGCCGCACCTGTTTGAAATATTGGGATAAACTTTTTTTTGTCCATTTTATTAAATTTATTTTACATATTTTTGATAAAATAATTTAAAATTTTAAAACTTTAATTTATTATTCTGCTCATTAGACGAGTTATCAGCGACTGAATCCAGACTAGATTAGAAAGTTGAAAAAGATAAATCACATGCTTTTCTAAATAGTAAGAGACATAAGGAAAGAGGACAAAAGAACTATTGTTTTATTCTCCCGAGAATTCTTCTTGCAGCAGTTAAAAAAGCCATAGAGATCACCACCACCAGGGAGAGCGGGGCGGGGGAACAGAAGACAAGAGTCGAGAAAATGGCAGTGGCCCAAGGAGCACGCCTCGACCATATAGCCAGGGAATCCTCGGACGTTGCCCGCCTCGCCAGTTTTTACAAAGAGGTCGGTCTTATAATCCTAAACCCCTCTTCTTCTGCAGTCTCATTTCCTGAGGAACAATGACAAGAACTGCTGTTCTTCTCTCTTCTCTTCTGCCCTGTCTGTGTGTGGGTTTTTTGTGTGTAGGTGTTTGGGTTTGAGGAGACAGAAGCGCCGAAATTCGCGGATTTCAAGGTGATATGGCTGAACCTGCCCCAGTCTTTCACCCTGCACTTAATCGAGAGGAACCACTCCTTTAGGCTCCCTGAAGGTCCGTACAGCGCCACATCGGCTGTCCTCGATCCCGCCCATATCACCCGTGGCCACCACATCTCCTTCTCCGTCCCCAATTTCGATTCTTTTGTCCAAGTTCTCCAGGTCTCTCCCTCGCCAACATCTCCTCTTTCTTTCTTTCTGTTGTTTGTGAATTTGTTTTATGAGACATGGCCCACTTCTTGTTAATAAGATGCAAGTGAAAACTTATGTTGGATGCTTAATTATGTTGCTTTGGAACCATAGTAAGTCTGTCCAACCAGCAGTTGTGTCCTAGGAACCTTGGTCTAACTACCTACAGGAGCACCTCCTTAGACTGTTTCATTGGCTACTTCCGGTGGCAGTGTGTAATCATTATGTGTTGCCAAGAGCCAAAGATAATCAAAACCCTTTTTAAGGGTATTTCATTTTCAAGTGCTTTTAATTAAGTTGGTGAAATAGTGGCTGAACATTAATGCAGGAGAAGGGAATAGAGAGTTGTCTGAGAACTCGTGCCGATGGGAAAGTTAGGCAGGTCTTCTTTTTCGATCCAGATGGTATGCTTTTGTGACCTGCAGAATTTCTGTTGCTCAACTTTGTAGCTTAACTATGGATAGTTTGGAAATTGAAAGCGCTGTCTTGTTGTGCTTTGTGTTTGTGTATTTTGCAGGTAATGGATTGGAGGTTGCGAGTCGTGATGAATAGGCTTTGCTTGTTCCCCACTTGGTGGCATTAATTTAGTTTAAGTGTATTGTGTACCGATTGTAAGAAATAAAACCAAATGATGTCATGACAAGTTGGAACAGAATGCTTATGCATTCTGGTTATTACTAAATCCTAAGGTCATGTACCCGTGGGGTTCAAGATATTTCAGTTTTCTTTGTTAATTGGAAAATATTATGGTCTTGACTATTGCAGATTATTGAAACTTTATGACATTACTGCACTAAAAAGAAGACATAACTACTAGCTATATCCAAAAGAAGTGAGAAAAGAAGCATACGGAATAAACTTTAGAACTTTGAAGCCTAGTATAACCTTGCCCGTGATCATTTCCCCCATGGTTTCGGCATTATTGATTGGATTGTCTATGCAAGTGCATCACTTTGCAAAAGCCCGTCAAATATGGCAATGTTTTCAATGTCTCTGGAGAACTTGCCACGAAGACCATGGCTCCTGAAGCTGCAAATATGATGCAGAGTGCAGAAACCAGGGTGCTTGGTCCAACCCAAAAGGGCGGCACAGCTGCTGCCAGGCAATCTGCAGCAACCCGAAATGAGCAAACTGGAGTTGTTGGCCACTGTGATCTCAGCAATGCAGCTTCAGACTGAGGCATTACGGTCACTGAGACTGACCTCCCTGGCACCCACATGGTCACTGAAATAGTTGCTGGACAGGTCTTTGTCTCTGCCTCTGTCTCTGCATCTAAGCTCTTACAATTAACAACATTGATGGCGTAAATTTTGTTTATGGTTTTCAGGTTGTCGGGCAATAGGTGGAACTGGTGCTGGTACAAGCCACAGTGGCAGGGGTCCAGAGTGCAATTACCATAGGAGAAGGACTGGAAGTCACGACACAAAACAGCCAGTGACAACTCAGTTGATCAGAGTGATGCTGCTGCAATTCAAGCTGCAGAAGTAAGAGCCACTGGTACCAATGTAGTAATTCCATGCGGCCATGCCGCCACAGCTCAGTCAGCTCCGACTTACAATGCTACAACTGTCTATGACAAGGACAAGATTAAGCTCAACGATGTTTTGACAGTAAATATATAGTAGAAGTTAGGATAAAAGACCTTCAGTTAATGTATTGAGCAATTGGAACATTTTGAAGATTGTGAAATGGTGTGTGGCAGGGCACGGTGGCGAAGCTGCTGGCAGATAAGTCGGTGACAATGATGGACGCTGAAGGGGTGGTGAGCGCAGAGCTAAGGAACAACCCAAATCTCTCCACCCACTCAATGAGAGTGTTAATTTTGACAACCATATATAGATACATAGCGCTATATATATCATACTTTGTGAATTGTGATGGTTATGTATTGTAGAACAAAATCCATGTTACCTGTGGATTTGGACTAGCGTTTTTGTTTGTATTTGGTGAGAGGTCATGTATGGTTTGTTCCGTGAGTAATGTTTCTGAAGCAGGATTCGAGGGTAATGTGTTTGCTGCACACAAGGTTTGGGTTTTCTGGTCAGGAAATGCGTTTTTGCCTGATGAAAGTTTTGGGGTTATTGCTCAGGAAGTCGCATATGGTTTCATAAAAGTTTGTTGTCGAGTTAATCTCTTCTCAAATGCTCAATGCCCAGAGTAATTTATGTATTAATGGTATTTGTTATGATTATTCATTTTCTAAAGTATAATTTATTTATAATTTTATATTATATAAATTTAATTTTTTATTTTTTATTTTAAATGTATTTTATTTATTATATAATATAAAATTATAAGTAAATTATATTTTTTCTAAAAAAATCAAAATAGAAATTTCTTATGTATTTAATTTATGCATGATGAAATATGATAATACTGTTTTGAAGGAATTCCTGGAAAGCAATATGGAAAGGTAATCTGCGTCTAATGAGCTCAGATTGGCTCTGTCCACAAGCAGGCGGGCCACATCTAAATAGGCCTGGCTACTTGATGGGTCCAGTTACATTGACGAAGGCCCTGGACATGAATGGCGTGATCCCGAGTACCTTTTCTCTCCGTTTTTTTTTTCCTTTAATATATAATGAGCACACAATTAAATTAAATATAAAAATAAGTATTAATTTTGTGCATCTACTGTTTTTTAATAGTTATATGCATATTATATTATTTATTTATATATTTTGATTTAATTATATACATATATATATATATATATATATATATATATATTAAAAAAATTTATGAAATTATACTCATTATATTAACATATGTTAAAATTCGCCTAAAATTTTTGTTCATCTACCTTTTTTTCCTTCGTTGATATGTGCTCCAGATGTGTAATAGTGGCCGGCATTGTCAAATACTTAAATAATTAAGGTGTTTCAAATTTACAACGATGTACATACCTAAGTTAAGATTCAAATTTGCCTTTCATTTTCCTTTTTCGGTGATTGAAATGATGCGATAAGTAACTGCGAAAGTTGCTTAGAAGTGAAATGTCGTGGGATCAGCTTGAATAGTTGAATCAATATGTAGTTTCTTTACATATATATAATGCAACTTCTTCACAGCATATACATAAACATAATCATTAACCACCTAGGCTAGTCTAAGTGTGGCCACTATAGTCTTGGGCCGTGGAAGAAATTAAGGAATCAAATTCCCTCACCACTGTTAGGAAAATGCAAAAATGGGAGTCTAAAATAAAAATAATAAAAAAAAGAGTTAGGTCTAAGTATGAAATTAACACTATATCTTAATAAAAAAAATTACAATATTAAATATATAATTTTTATTTATATATTTAATTTTTAATGTGAGATTATTTAATCATATAATTTTCAATTAAAATTTTAACAATTCCTACTTTAAATGTGAATTCACATTGTACCTATTATCTTTAAATGTGTTAAAAGTATATTATCACTTCTTCATGGTCGCTCGCAAGCCAACTTTCTTGCACGTGATTTGGTGGGATTTTTTAATTATATAATTTATATTTAAATTTTAATAATTTTTTTCAAGTGTAAATTTATTTTACATTGGATCTATTATCTTTGAATATACTAAGAGTCTATTGTCATTCCTCTTAGATCTTTACTTCTAGTATGTGTAATTTGTCTCTTTTTGTTTAAAAGAGGCAACAATTTTCTTATATAGATAACAATTATAAAAAATAAGTATTGTTCATATTTAATTTTTATTAAATTATTGATTTTGATACTATTTATTGTGAAAATGTGAAAACTCAAAATTAGAAAGAAATTATACTAGTTTAACATTATATTTTAATTTAAAATTAAAAAATTATTAAAATTTTAATTAAGAGTTGTATAGTTAAAAAATTTCATATTAGGAATAAAATATGTGAATAAGTAATATATAAATAAAATAAATTTAAAAAACTAGTATTTTAAAATTTTAAATTAAAGTATGATGTCAATTTTATTGATTTATTATTTATATAAATTCTATTAAAAATTTTTAATAATTAATATCAAAACTTTGGTTCTAAAAAGAACTAAAAGGATAGTAAGTACAAAATATTACTTTCAATCTCTAAACAGAGAAGACTACCAATTTTAGTTATAAGGAGGCCAAAAGAATAGTTGGAAAGGGTTTCTAAAAGAGGGACCAAAACGGTAGCTCCAAACGTAGAGGACCGCCGATTTTGGTTCAAAAGGGGCAAATGACCACTAATTTTGATTCTTAAGGAAACAAAAGGATAGTTGGAATGGAGTTCTAAAAGGGGAACGAAAATGGTAGTAAAAGCGAAGTATTGCTTTTAATTTTTTAACAAAGAAGATTATTACAAAATTGATGAAAGTTTTGATTTATACACATTAAAATTTATTTATTTTTAATAAGATATGTTTAATGAAAAAATTATTTAATATAAAAATAAAATATTCGTACATATACTCTCAAAAACGTATATTTGATAAAAAATTATTTAATTTAAAAATAAAATATTTATACATATGAGAAATTATTTACTTTTAATTTTAATAAAATATAGTTAATAGAAAAATTTTTTAATTTAAAAATAAAAATACTCACACTTGAAAAAAAAAGTTAAAAAAAGATTTTAAATATGAACATTTTTTTATTGAAAATAATAAAAAATATATATATATATAATTTATAAATTTAATTTTTATTTAAATTTTTTTATAAAATTTCAAACTCACATATTTCTTGGATCACTACTCCTTATCCTTATATTTACATTAAATAAATTTAATTAGGGTGTAAAGTACGTGTTGACTATTACAATAACCATTGACTATTACAATATTTGGAAAAAAAAACAAAAAATCATTATGTTGGCTTTGCCTACTACATCTATCACATGATAACCATAACTTTATACTAACAGTCATAACGCAAAGTGTTGTGGCTTAGAAGTTACCATGGATTTCACGGTCTGTCTCGCAATCAATGTTATGTCTATCCAAGGGGGACAATGTAAAATTCGATAAGACATATCAATGGATGCGTCCCTCTGAACCTGATAGTAATTAATGAAGTTGATAAGGAAACCAATCGTTTGCAATTTACAGGAGGGAAGGACATGCCTGCTCGTGAGTCACTTATCCCTGCAAAGTTGCGCCAAAAAAAGAGAAGAAGAAAAACAAAGAAAGAAAGAAACAAAACAAAACGTGAAAAGCACAGTACATTTTATATTCTGTCATTCACATTGTTTCTGTGCCAAACAGAAAGCAAAGATGCCTTCTTCTTTTAGAGAAAAGCCGCGTAGCTTTGCGGGCAGAGTTTTGGTTCGAAGCACGTTGTTTGCATATAGATAACTGGAGCATGGCCTGTATTACGAAATTGGTCACGATTATGGTGCCACTTTACTGATCAGTTTAGGGAGAATTCCTTGGACTTTGAGCCTTCAGATACGTGGAAAATGAAATGGAAAGGGCTAGAGAGGACAGCACTTCCCATCAGGAACTGAATTGGGTAGGAGAGGTGGTGGCTTCCTATTTTTGACTCGGCATGTGTATCAGCCGAATATTGATTGCTTGAGGGGAAACCCTGAAGTAGACGAGATGGGACACAACACAACTGAAGGACAAGTCCAGTTTGACCACTGTATAATTCAATTTCAACTAGGGTATATAATTCAGGTGCAAGCAGATCTGTGAATGTAAAAAGAGTGGAAGCCCCCGTTGAGTTATTTTGTTCGTGGATGCAACCACCTCCACAGAAACGATTTTTTTTTTCTTAAGTACAAATTAAAGTTTACCTAAATCCAATATCATCAAAAAAATTTCGCTCTTTTAGCAGACGAGCATACATTAGTTGAAACGAATTTCCTTGACATTACCTCGTCGGCCACGGGGTGTTATTAGAATGGGCATTGACTGGTTCCTCGGGTTAAATAAATTCCCCATCCCCATGATTTTCAAGATTGGAATGGTCATTATTCATTAAGAAAAAGCACCAAAAATAAAATAATAATAATAATAAATAATAAAAACATAAAGGTTTGCCATCTATGTAGTTCTGTATGTTACTTCCTTTAAAGTTACTTCATTACGATAAATAAGTAAAACATGCATATATTTATTATTGAAGAGATTTAAAATTTTGAGTGTAAAATAGAAGAGGCTGGATGAATTTCTTAAAAAAATATAAAAGATTACACCAAAAAAAAATATAAATAAATAAATGATATTTTAGTTTCTAGAAAGCTCCCAAAGTAAATCAGATGAATAGTAACAATGTTGGTAACGACTCGAATGATATTTATTTATTTATTTTTAAACAAAAATACGTAAGATTCATACTATAAATAAACAAAGAACGATCTGAATCGATGGTTATAAAAAAAAAAAATAGCTATTATGCTAATTAATTATAATCAGTAATTTAAATTACGTAATATTTATGATATTTATTCAGTTCGTATACTGCTAACATAGCCTTTGTTTACTCTACTCCATAATTATAAGATTGCTAACTCGCTCTTCTGCGTTGTCGTCTCCCCAAATAAATACCCACCATCTACTCTTCGACTCTTTGTCTTCCCCTCACTTACAGCCTCGGTTGGCGGTTGTACACACACACACACACACACACACACACACACACACACACAGTCTCTCTCTCTCGCGGAGAAGTATCATTATCAAGACGAGAATGCCCATAATCTTGTGGAAGAACTTACTGAAACTGTGCTGGCCCACCACAGTCCCACCCTTACATCCTCCATTATCCTCACAACAAGATCAAAGGCATGCATTGCCACCAACATCATCATCACCAACTGTCCCTGCCAGCGCCAACGCAACCTCAATCACGATGATCAAGAACTTCAACTCCATTTACGAACTCTCTTCTTCCTCCGCCTCCAAATCGCTCGGCGCTCCCTCCACCGACTCCTTTTCTTCCTCCGACTCCGATTCCGACACCGACTCCCGGCCGCCCGACTTCGCCACCGTCTTCGCCTCCCAACGCCTCTTCTTCTCCTCACCCGGCCAGTCCAGCTCCATCACAGAGTCCCGCCCGGACACGACGTTGCCACCGTCTCATCATCGTGCACTACCCCTCCGCGGAGGAGTTGCGGTCAAGAAGTACTCGCCGGACCCTTACGAGGATTTCAAGAATTCAATGAAAGAGATGATCGAGGCAAGAGAGCTGAGAGACGTGAGGGCTGATTTGGACTACTTGCACGACTTGCTCTCCTGTTATCTTATTTTGAATCCTAAACACACCCACAAGTTCATCATCAGCGCTTTTGCCGATATAATTATCTTCTTCTTGTCGTCGTCATCTTCCCCGGAATCTTCCACTCGCCAGAAAGTTGAAAGCGGCCGGCCGCTTAATGTTTCCCACCAGCTGTAAAATAGTAGTTCAATTCCTTTTTTTTTTTTTATTTACTTAATTAGCTGTTAAAAAATGAGTCAAAGTGCATGGATATGCTAGATTAAGTTTTCTGACTTTTTTTTGTTTTTTAATTACCTTATCTTTTGTTGGGAATCATTACCTTGTCGTTCGGGTTGCTGAAAAGAGATGTTTCCATGCAAGAAGACAAGGGTCAATGCAATTCACAATTTGGAAACCAAGGAAGCGTGGGGTGTTAATGTCTCGATGTATGTTATAATTAAATTTTCGAGTGGTTGTGTTTGTGTTAGGAAACAACTGTTTTGGGTAAGAAACTCCAAATAATGCTTGTTTTCTTGTGTAACGTTCCATGGATGGCTGATTGGCAATTTTAAGTGATTAATTGATCAGGACAGTTAAAAACGTTCATTTATGGCCTCTTCTGGATCTGTTGTGGTCCAACCTTGGTCTAGTAGGCAGTAAGCTCTATTCTCTCTCAAAATTCACCCGGAGAAAATAAAAAAAAAAAAGAGAAGATAATAATAAAAGAAAATATAATCTATTGTGGTCCTATATCCATAGGCAACACTGAGTGGCAAATTTTGTTGGGATGAGGAGTCAAAGCACGCATATTGACAAAGAGCCTATAATCCCATTCTTAATGCTAGCTAGGGTAAGCAAAGTTGGTTGTCGTGGAGTGCATTTGTTTATGATAAGCCATGCTTAATTAAAATTAATGGATATTAGCATACATATAAACAGCGGCATTTCTAGCTAGTGTGCAAGGGTGTGGCGTGCAAGAAGTCAATGTAAAATGTGCTAAGAGAAAATTGCAATGATTCATACATCAAGCAAGGATCAAGCAACCATCAAACTAGAAAAACGAAAAAATTTTTGAATTGGTGTCAAGCTTGAAAATAAATGGGACAGCAAGCCACATAGGGATGCCGATTAAATTAATTATATAAAGACATATGAATCCAAGGTTATTTATCATCCATTTTTCAAAACCAGTAAGCTAATTATCCTAAAAGTGTACCAAATTAAAAAAAAAAAAAGATAAATGAGTCCACAAGACTTTAATAAAATAGTCCGAAATTTGGAGTGACGTGTGTTCATTTTCACACATGACAAAAAGAAAATCAAGAGGGTCTAGACAAGCAAAGAGGATCCAAGGAGAAAATAAACCAATATCAAAGAGTAAAAGATGGACACGAATATTAAAAGGTAATAACAACCGCAACAAAAGGATGAAACGGATCTTATATGTCACATGTAATAATTTTCCGAGAGTTGGTAGGTTTAGGTAAGGATGTAAGGTTAGCACTGGACCCAATTGTCCTCGAGTGCTTCATCATTAAACCTCGTTGTTCATTTTTGGTGGGAAGTGGGAGTGTTATAAAATCTAAATGAAACGTGCATCGCATTATAGACGTGAACTGTGTCCCCTAGAGAGGTAGCAAATGGACGGTCTTGATTGATATATAGGATATAGGTTTCATTTTCATTAGGGCATCATATAGGGGTGAAAGATGGCTTCATGGAGGCAAAAACGTGAACCATATAAGACAAATGCACAGGTTGGAAGGTTACAAATAAAAATAAGTACAAGGCTAAATACAGGAAAAAGAAGAAAAAAAAAAACTTACAAAGGATCTTAATTAATTCTTAGTTAATTTGTATGTGGTGATCCTTTTGGCTTTTCGATAAACGACACCTCCTTCGAACCAATACAAGGAGCAAAGTGCGAGGACGGCCTCCAAGTTATGGGTGCATCTAGACAAGTCCATCATCAAATGGACTTAAAAATAAAAAATAAAAAATAAAAAATAAAAATAGCAAAGATGAATTTTGCAGATTATCCTCATATCTATATGCAAAACATCAGGATTTCGCCACCATATGTTAGCATCCATCTTTCCTATTTAATTCACAGAAATTATATCCATCATCTATTAACATATCCGCAAAAAGTTATTGTTTTGCGGAGTGGTTCGAAGTTATAAATCTCAATAAAAAAAAAAGTAAGCACTCCAGATATCAAGATTCATGAATTTGAAATGTTAATTTATCAAATTTTCCCGAATGTGAAAAAATTAAAACTGTTTTTTTTTTTAATCAAAAAAGGTATATTGGCATATACTTGAAATTGTTTTTTTTTTTTTTAGGTTTTTTTGGTTTGGGGGGGGGGGTTGGGGTCTGAATGCTTGCAATTGTTAAAATGTAATGGGATCTATTAACATGCTCCAAAAAAAACAAAAAGGTCGTCGATCTCCAAATAATAATTAACTGACACCCGTATATAAAGTTAATGGGGTTCATCTGCCAGCCATGCTTGATATGACTCCAATGTCTAAACAAATGAGTCCATAATTTATGAAAAGTGAAGCCAAATTTAAATTTCACCAGATGATCTTATGGTCTAGTGATAGAAACTGATTGCCAATAGGCTTTTTCCCACTCACGAACGAACTCATAATTAAGAATCTGCAGTTCAATAGTTGAGCAGCAGTCTTTTAGCGCTGCAGAGAATGTGGGGTTTGATCTTCTATTTGCTCCCTCCCCCTCATTCAAATATAATATTATAGTAGTAATAACAGTAGATGAAGATGACCTTTTGTTTTGTGTCTTCACTTGAAACAATAATTTTATAGTAAAAAAAAAGAAAAAGAAAAAGAAAAGGCAAGGCAAGCATCTCCAGATGCAACTGTTGGTCATGTTATGGGTAGAATTCATCTCACTCAACTGCAAACCGATTAAGGTAAGCCAATAGCTTTCAAATTCAAGAAAAGAAAGTTGGGGGGGCGGGGGGGGGGAGGGTCGGATAGATAGTGGAGGGATCAGGAGAGCTTCTTTATTCGCGAAAAAAGTTGCGAGGATTCTGTCAAATTTGTTTGATTCTGCTAGTCTCGTTGCTTGCGCTTTGGCTCTGAGAAGTCTTAAAAAGATTGTCATGTTTGTGCCGGAATATCAATGGCTTTTAGCTCGTTTGTTCTCCTCGGGAATGGATGGTTTTTGTTTAAGGTAATGCTTTTGTCAATTTTGATTCTTGGCTTTGGCAGTCCCTAATCCTGTTTCTATGCATGCAAGGAAAAAAACAAGGGATGGTGCTGCCTGCTAGTGTCTACTGTGTACTTTTGTCTGATTGTATTTCCTTGAGATCGGAGTTGTTGCAACGAGCACGAACTGTGTAATGCGGATTAAAATAGAGTTCAAACTTCGAGAACTAATGTTACATGGCCTCGAACCCATTTGGGGGACAAAATGTCTGACAAAGTCGGGTCAAATTATAATGCTCAGTTTTCTATTCTAGAAATTTGTCAAATCTAAGCTTCCGGCAAACACATGCATTCTCCTTTTATTAACAACAGCTTGATGATTATCGACTACATATAATTTCATGTTATCTCGAATACCATCATTCCTTTGCTTTTTGTCGAAAGAATTACGCTGCATTATTATTATTATTATTATTATTATTATTATTGGCTAAACGGAATAGTGACGATTTATTTGTTTATTTTTTAAAATTTTTTTTATAAAAATTAGAGATCAAACTATAATTAAGAAATTTTGTGATTAACATCAATTGAAATCGATGTGCTTGAAAACTTAAAAAAGGACAATTAAAAGTTGCAAGTTAAAAACATCGGGCCAGCAATTGGGCCACGATTAGAGCCCAATTCTTCACTTAGAAAAACAAAGTGTCCAGCCCACAGAGCATTGCGAAGGAAACAAATAATCAGAAAAAAAAAGGGAAGGGCAAAAGCTTCCTGGTTGATTCTTATCCATCGGCGTTAACACGCAAAAGGGAAGACTGGCAGCGAAATGGCACTACTAGCCGTACTCCCCGTTAAAGCCATACCCCCCGTTACGCCACCGTTTCGAGCCGCCTCAAAACCCTCTTCTCAACCCAACCTCGCCGTACATTTCAAACGGCCTCGCGACCGTCGCTCCTCCCCCATGCACCACAAATCCAACGCACAAATAAGAAACCGAGTAGCTCGGATGACGAGAGCCATTGAAGGGAGCCCGGAGGAGAGAGCAGAATCGGAGTCGTCAACGGCGGCGGAGGAGAGGCAACCGCGTGAGGAGAATTTGGGGGCGGAGATCAAGAAGGCGATGATGGAGAGGAAGAAGGCGGAGGAGGAGGGAGGGAATTTGTGGAGCGGAGTGGCGGAGGAGGTCGGAGAGATCGAGTGGCCGGCGTTTGGTAGAGTGCTGGGTACCACTGGCGTCGTGCTCGGAGTGATCGCAGGGTCGAGTGTCGTTTTGCTCACCTTCAACGCCGTTTTGGCCGAGTTATCCGATCGAGTTTTCGCGGGTAGAGGGCTTCAGGATTTCTTTAGTTAATTAAAGGAAATATATATTGAGAATCAGAGGCCAAACGGGAGAAAGCCAAGCCAAGGCATTCTATTTATTTCACCAGTTTTTTACATGATTTGTAAAAATTTTTGTTCTTGTAGTGCGAGGGGCTTCCTGATTTGTATGGAATTCTAAAGTATTTTTAATTGAAGCGGGTCTATTTACTCCCCAGCAGCTCAGGAAATGTGTACTTTAGTGTTCGGAGCCCGAGGCCCCAGATGGCCTTTCAGAGTTCACTAACGCAAACAATGAGCTCATACTTGCCCGACCCAGCTAAAAGCTGCTCTAACATGCACAAAAGATTCAAACTTCAAACACAATTCTCCAACTCGCCAAATATTAGTAGACAGCGAATATCATGTCCAGCAACCGAAGCGTTTTAAGAGGGTGAGAGGGATGATAGTTGTGTGGCACTCTTTTTAGCTTGCAGGACCCACGAGGACTCCTTGGGAAGAACCTTCCTTCTTGCTACTGTCGTCCTTCACATCACTATCGGACTTTCTTATCCTAATTTTGTATTTAGCTTCGAAGTCCGAAATTTCTTTTTTCTTCTTTTCCAATGCCTCGTTAAGCCTTGTGATTACCTCCTCTATTCCCTCTTTGTTGCGCTGGACAGCCGGCAGGACCTCTTTGATGGTTCTCTCAACTAGTACACCTCCAATCATCCGGTAGCACCGTCTTGATGGGTCGAGTGGCTGTATTGCATTGATGACCAGTGAGTGCTCACCCGCTTCCATCTCAAGTTCAGTGATTTTTGAGTATATTTGATTGAGCTCAGATCTCAAGGTAGCATAAATATTGGCGACCGCCTGCTCATTTACTGGTTCCTTTCTATCACCTTCAGCTCTGCTTGCCATGATTCTCTGCAAATAAGGTAAAAAATAAAAAAACTATGAACCTGGAAAAAGGGAATTGTACACATAATTACCTTGAAACAGTTTAATGGTCATTGATAGAAGTCAACTGACTGCCCTATTTCCACATACTTCAATTCCATTTTTTACTTCATGCACATTAATTTTGAACTTTTTCTTGAATGATCACGTCTTCAAACAATTCTTAATCACCAGTCACTGCTACCATCTTACACTGACAACAAAAGTTATCCTCCCTGTTCAGGCAATTGTGCAAAAAGATATTTATCATACCAAATTCATTGCATAAGTTTTCATCAACATAACCCAAATATGATTGGAGGGAAAAGCTCAAGACTTGGCCAAAAATATAGACCAAAAACAAATCATGGAAGGTTTCATCAATCTAGCAACAAAAAAATACCCTCAAATAGGTGAAAATTGGCAAAACAAGTGTGTGCACTCATGAGTAAAGCTGTGCTAAAAAGCATCATCTCCTATTCTCCAGTACACTGACAACACATAATAAGAAGAATCACTACACAAGATCAACCCCACTACAACGATATGAAATATCACACCAGATTTGACGATGCCAAGCCCATGAACATTGTAAAAAGGAGGATTGGAGAACCTTCCCCTTTAAAACGAGACCAGGATGAGGTCTGCAATTCTCTTGTATTCCCTTTTCAACTTTGGAATTGCTTTGCAATATAAACCTTCAAACAGTTCTCACTTGTGCATCCAAAAGGAAAAACACAAGAATGAGCAAAGTCCACTCTCTCCAATACCACATGACAGTAGATAACCAAGTGATTCACACAAACGTCATCTCTATACCACATGAGACACATCTGTTATCCAATAATATGTTCCCCTTCGGAATCATTCTACAATCAAAATGGGAAAACAAAAAAAGAAAAATCACCAGTAGGTGCAGGAAACCTTAAGAAGTACCTTTTGATCTCAAAACAGCATTCAATGAAAATTCTCTAGGAAACTTGTCATGAAGTAATTAGACTTCTAGGAAGACAAATTTCAAACCTTTCCCATTAAATGATTGCCCCAAAACAAAAACAAAAAAAAGAAAAAGAAAAAACCCCCACAAATCCCACATGAGCAGCCAACAAAAGAAGCTGTTTCTAAAACTCAACAACCTAACTGAAAATTTAAACATTTAGATTCCCCTCATTTGCATCCAAACTCTAATTATGACATTACAATCGACAGGTCTCAGGTAGAGTGAAGAAGTGAAAAGTCTTCACACACCTAGCTGCTTCACTGTTGATTCTCGACACTTTTAGGTGTACGTTTGGATAAAGAAATGGAAATACTTCTACTTTCGATCTATCTGCTCAGGTGACGGTAGTTAATGAAAATAAAACCTATAAGAATAACTTTACCTTGAACCTCAAATTTCAACTACCGGTAGAACAAATTGGAAGCTTTGTAGTGCACAGATTGTCAGGAATAACGAAGATTCCGCCGGAGAAGAAAGGCGACTGGGCGGCCGACCGACGGAGAGAAGAGGAACGGCGTCGAAAGTGCTCCAGAGACAGGCGATCGGGGAAGTAGGGCTTTTCTGTTTGGTGCACTATCGTGTTATTTAGTGCTAATATTTATTTATTTATGTTTTTTAAGGTATTAAAATAAATTAAAGGCGAAATAAAACCAAATAGGAAATAAAATTATTGTTTTTTTTTCTTTTTTCAAAAGATAGAGTTTTTGTCCAGATCATTATTTCTCACAACCGTTATTGTTTTTTTTTTTTTTTTTGTTCTCAAAGGTAAAATCTTCCTTTTTTTTTCTTGTTTAATAATTAATATATGCACTGATTTTTTTTTTATTTTTTCATGCTTGGGTACAAGTACATTAATGTTTTGGAAGGATAGTATTAAAGTGTGATTTCGAAAAATTGCTAGTAACTCAATGGAACCGAATAGTTTATTTTATTAGTCTTTATATTGTTATTTGTCCAATTAGCTTGAAAAGGAGTTTATTATTTCACTTGGTGACCAAACCGCTAAAAAAACCATAGTCAGTCAACCCGTCGATTCCTAGTCTGATAGATGCTCTAATTCTTTCCAAACAAACGCCCCCCGTATTTTAAGCTGGCTTTCCAGTCCCATTAACTTGTGTGAAAATGGTTTTGCAATTCTTTTAAAATACGTTAACTCTTTCAAACAAAAAAGAAATATTGTGTCATCCATTGTATTTTTCCCAGAGTACTTTGCACTGTACTTGTATTAAATAGACACGAAGTATATATAAATTTATTATAATTATTATATATTTATTACAATAGATGATGGTAATGCATCGGTAATCTATTTCGTTTCTTGGGGTAAAAAGAAAAAAAGGAAACTACGAGCCCACACCTGCGAGTCACCAAAGATTAATTATTTAGAAATCACAATACAAAAAGTCAGCAGTTGAGGTAACCAATGTCAGATGAGATGCACTAAGGTAGAACAAAAACAAACATCAAGCAGTGCTAACGAATCTTTTGCCGAAAGAACAATTAGCTAATAACGAGCTATAACATAACATCCTTCTCAAAACAATGTTTCTTTCGTATCCAAATTCCCAATTGGAAATCCTTTGAAACCAGGGGTGGCTCAGGTCTCAAATTTCATGCTTTCTGCTTCTTTCCTGGCAGACTCGAATAGCACAGATGACAGATACCTCTCTCCAAAGCTAGGGAAAACCACCTAGACGACATCAACGACGACAACTGATTAGTGTTCATCGGGGAGACAAATAGGGCAAATGGGTGACACGAGGCCTAAACTGATGATGCTTTACCACATTCACCACAAGCGGAAAGGAACGATAAAACTTACCACAATGAGCTTTCCAGCATTCTCCGGCCTCTTCGCAATCTTAATTGCAGCGGCAGCAGCAGCACCAGATGATATCCCCACCTGCCAAAGAAATTTACACGGTCAGGGATGATATTTGAAAGGACATAGAGCCGTATGAGCAGGAAGAACAAGCTATGTAAGTGCATATTTTGAGAATTCACTGGAACTTCTAGAGACCATCCTCCAGGGTGAAAATTTAGGGGACCTACAGGGTAGAGAACTTACAAGCAAGCCTTCTTTGTGTGCAATAAGCCTAGCGGTTTCAATCGATTCCTCGCTTGATACCTGCAAATTTGCTCAAAATCAGCAAGCAAATAGCTTTTAAACTAAAACCAGTTAATTGGAAAAGACAAGCATCCAGCTGCTATGTGTAGGCTTGAAATCAAGATGTACATCTCAAAAAGAAAAGTGAAAGCTAAATGTTATAAAGACTATGCCGCAAAGTTATGGAGAAGGCATATGGTACTCCGTGTAGTGTCTTTGTCCCAATGCAACAAATAAAAGAATCCTATTCCATATAAAAATTTTCTACGTCCGAAGAACTTTAGGTGACGATTATCAGTAGATATTTGCATAACAAAAATTATTCCGGTCCAAAACAATCAAAAGCATTAAAAAATGCTTGGGCTTACTGGAAAAATTTCGTCAACAAGGCCAACTTCAAGAACCCCGGGGATAAAGCCAGCACCTATTCCTTGTATCTTATGAGGTCCTTGACGTCAATACATGTGTAATAAAGTTAAGAATAGCCAATAACCCACCACAAAGGAGAACAAAAAAGAAATACTTGTTACTGACAACATAAACATAAAAAGCAGCATTTATGCATTCAGAATAGACAAAATGGCTAAATGCTCGGAATAAGGAAGGACTATTTTCATATAGATGGGCAGCAGATTTATCCAGTAAAAATGTGCGAAATACAGTAGTGCTACATGATCACATTGTTTTATTTTGACAGGAGTTTTCTAAAGCCTAAAGCTAGTAGAATAATCACCAGGTAAACCATTATGCATGATACTATCTCAAGTGTCTGCATTTAAAAATTCATTTTACTTTCGCGGCATTTCTTCCTCCTGTATATAACGTACAAGCCAAAAGCCGTATGGTAATCTGATGTCTAATCTTGATATGTTGTTGCTTATGCATGGAAGCATGTGCAAAAGACCCGAATCATCAAGCAGTTATATCTCATTATATATATAACTCACCAGGTTTTCCCCCAGATATAACAGGGCTTTCAACTGGCTCCACGCCATAAAGCTGCACAAAAGGCAAGAGGCTGAGTTGAGAAGACAAACAAATTTGAAGCGCATAAGTCACAAATTCGGTCTGCTTTAAGTATGCTTAATTGCTTATGAATGAATGTAGAACAACATATGTAACACAAGGTCAAAACCAACCTTTATGTTGGGATTCTGTTCTTTCAGGTATTTTCCAGCACCTGTAATTGTTCCACCGGTACCTATCCCGGATACGAAAGCATCAACCTTTCCACCTGAACCTTTCCATATCTCCGGTCCAGTAGTCTCATAGTGTACCTACATGAACATGGATACATATGGTTTAAAATTTTCAGTAACTGGCTGCAACCAAGACATTGAGTGAGAAAAATACCTTTGGGTTGGCAGGGTTTTCAAACTGCTGGAGCATGTAAGCTTTGGGTGTCTTTGCTAAAAGCTCCTCTGCCTTCTGAACAGCCCCTTTCATGCCCTTGGCAGGATCAGTGAGAACCAACTCAGCTCCAAAAGCACGGAGGATGGTTCTTCTTTCAATACTCATTGAAGCAGGCATGGTAATGATCAGCCTGTAACCCTTGGCAGCAGCCATAAACGCCAATCCGATGCCGGTATTTCCGCTTGTAGGCTCAATGAGAACACTCTTCAGCAGCCATTACCATGCCACAGTCAAAATCAACGAAAGATTAACAGACTACACAAGTTAATCATATTAACAGTACCACTCTTCAGATCATGAATCATTTAAAAGACAAACTTGCCTCAACTATTACGGTTATAGCCTCACAGCATCATTTTTTTTTTTTTTTTCATAATACTCAAAATGACACCAACCTGTCCTGGGGTAATCCGGCCCTTAGCCTCCGCATCTGCAATCATACTGTATCCAATCCTGCAAGCGAGCCCCACAAATATAGGACCCCAAAAATGAGAAAACCAAAACCATATAGGTCAACACCCCAAAAAAAAAACAAAAGATAATAAAGACTGAAAAAATAACCAAAAAAAAATTGACCCTCAAGGCAACATAATATCTACGAATGACTTTTAAATCAAAAGAGAATAAAACGAAAAACAAAAAAATAAAACAAACTTTAAAGAAACGAGTAGGGATATTTGTTTAGAAGGTGAGAAAAGTACCTGTCTTTGACGCTGGAGCATGGTTCCATCATCTCTAGTTTAGCCGCAATACGAGCAACGCAGCCATCAACAACATTGTTAAGGTACACCAATGGAGTACTGCCAATTAACTGTAAAACAAACAAATGACTGAGTGACATCAATAAGCCACAAATGATTGTGCCCCAAGAAAGGAAGATACAGGGGCCGTTACGGTCAATGAGGATTGCCCACCTCAGTTACATCTTTAGCTATCCCGTCTCTCTCAAACGCCATAGTTCCTAAATTACTGCAAATTCAGATAACACAGATCAATACGTAATTCCGGGATTAAACAAACCAAATGCTCTCATTTATGATGTATGTATCTATATAACAATGATTCAAGAAAAAAAAGCAAAAAGTTTACTTTTTTTTTTTTTTACTTTCAAGTTTGCTCTCGTTCAGCCGACTCATCGGTCGGTCGATATATCTCGTTCAATAGACGCGTCGGCTAGGAGGATATATATTCGCCCACACAAAAAAAAAAAAAAAAAGGTGAAAAAACACGTGTCCCCTTGTCCACCGAATCTCCCCGATCCGAACCCCTCTCCCTATTTTTCGCCAAATTTGATTAATAATGGGCTAAATTTTAGGGAATAAAAAGAAATGAAAGAAAGAATTATTGAGTGATGGAGAAGAAAGGAAAAAAGCTAGATTACCTCAACAAGAAAAGAGAAGAGACAAAGACAAGACAAGACAAGAAATGGGCTTTTGTTGTTGTGTCGATTGTAACAATGTGGACGAACAGCAAATGGCTATTTGTTTGGTTTATATAGAAGTGGACGTCGTATCTTGTTCTAATTTTCAAACACTTTTAAAAAAGAAAAAATTCTCTCTGTTTGTTTGTGAAAATGCATGGAGGCGGGTTGTGGTGCCAGAATCAGAATTTCCCTGAAAATATTGAAGTCGAGCGGCTGGCAATTGATTGTGGGATTGGAGATGTGCATGTACCTGGCCTGAGTCTTTCGTGGATCCAAATTCAAATTGGTAATGGCCAACAAAAGGAAAGCATTACTATATATATAATGTATATATAATTAGTGCTTTACTGCAAATGCCGTGTTTTAATTATCCCTATTATTGTTTATTTGAGTCAACGTATGCAAACAATATCTAACAACGTTTTTTCAACAATTTGGCTTATGTAGCTATAAATAGTCTACGTATTTATCACATTTATCAATAATGAAAAAGCTACGTTGATGCATTTATGAAGATTATAAATTACCCATTTTTAATCTATTCATATATAATTATAAGTAACAATTAAAATTACAAATATATACATATCAATAATAATAATTTAATGAAATTAGTTTACGAGATAGGTTCAATTAACCAAATTCATGCTTTTATCAAATATATTTTCTCGCTTTTTGGAGTTTTTGGCTTTCCAATTTCTGGAATTGGGCTTTTGTAAGCTATTTATAAATTTTAGCTCCAAATCACTTTTTTTTTTTTAATTAAGGTTGGCATTATTAAAAACTAGTTTTCGTAGCTCTAACTTGATGAGCCTTCAAATGATTGTTATTTGAAGTTCTTGATTATCAAGGCCTTTCGAAGACTTGAGCCGAAAGAATTAAGGAAATGAGCGATGCCATCAATGAAAAAAGGAATGAGGGAGATTTTTTTTTTAATAAAATAGCTCCAAATATATTATATAATGATAAACCAACTTAGTTATTTAAGAATTCATATTTTACGATCAAAATTTCAATGAAAATGCATTAAAAAAAACAAAAGGACAAAATTTCCCATTATAACCTTCACAACCCCAGCAAAACCTTATCCTATCGACCACCACAAACTCCCTCACAAAAGCTTTCCTCTCATCGCCAGCCCACAAAACCATGTCCACCCTCCATTTCACTCCATCTCCTTACATTACTCTCGCCAAACCAAAGCTGCCTACCATTGCCAAGCTCCCTTCTTTTACACTCAACTTCAGAGCTGCAGGCAGATCCTTGAAGGCCATAGTTAGATCTTACAAAGTGGCGATTGAACATGAGGGTCAATCTACAGAGCTGGAAGTGGATGCTGATGAGACTATACTATCAAAGGCATTGGACTCTGGCTTGTCCGTGCCTCATGACTGTAAGCTTGGCGTGTGCATGACTTGCCCGGCAAAGCTGGTAAGCGGCACGGTTGATCAGAGTGAAGGTATGCTCAGTGATGATGTGGTGGAGCGTGGCTACACACTGCTGTGTGCATCCTACCCCAGGTCAGATTGCCGCATTAGGACCATTCCCGAAGAGGAGCTGCTGTCCCTGCAACTAGCAACAGCTAACGATTAAAATTATCATGCGTGCTTTATGTTTCACTAGAGAATTTTTGATGTTGTACCCATGTGGTTAGAGTATAATACAAATCATGCCTATTTTTCTGTGGGAATGGCATTCCTTGAATCCAGTCTGATATTGAATGGTAAAATGCAGATACTAATTCTCTGCGTAGATTCTTCCAAACAATTCCACACGGGAGAAATTGTTCGGACTGATTGATTTCTGGTCATCATTTTTGGAATTTAAGTCTACCCAACATGTCAATGGTACAAAATGTTGCAATGGCATGCTAAACTATTAACCAGACCGTTCAAAATTTTGATCTCTCCTATCTTCTCAGTGTGTAAACAGCATCATGAATATCATTAGCCAGTGAAATTCATCCAACAGCAGCACAAGCAGCTGCGCCCTTTGTCGATGCCAGGTCAAATTTAATGTCCTTGGATATGGAATGAGCAATAGCCACGACCTTTCTAGTGTCCCAGTGAACAACACAGGCACTAATAGACGCTTTCGATTTGAAAATGTCAAGGCAGAATGGTTTGTGGTAAGGACCTATACGCCTGATTAAATGTTGGAGCTCTAACCTTTTTTTTTTTCCCCCTCAAAATTATCCTTTATATCAAGCAAATCGTAGACCTTGTCATTCTTCGCTATCCATGGAAGCCATTCAACCACAGAAGTGTTCATCTTACAACTTGGGAATTGGGATATCCGTCCTTCTTTAAAGCTTCTTTCCTTTCTTTTCTCCTTTGTCCAGTCCTTTCCCTTCGAAGATCTCTGATGGAAGTTGAAACAGCATTTTACAAACTCTTTGGAAACTCTATCAGGCTTGTAAAAGAGATTGCCTCGGATCCTCATAATGTCAATCTCATCGAAATCGGGATCAGCATCCTGAGAAGAGGCACCATTGCCTCATACATCAATCGCTCCAGAAGGTTTTCCTTCTATTTGCTCCATCCCATCCCTGCCACGCACCCGCTAAACTGGAGGAAACCTGCCTTGGTCATTGCCATGAGCTCTGTAACATAACCATCCGAATTGGGTCTTCCATAGCTGAAAAATTGGGGAAGATGAATCTTGCTAGAGTAGTTCCCTAAAACGTTTTCGCCTCTTATCAACTGAAGCTTCAACAACTTCCGAGGCCGTTGGGCTAAAAAGATGCAGCCTTGGGAGAGGAGACTGAGAGATTAATCTAGTGGTGAAAGCATTGGGTCTCCTCAGTAGCAGCGTTTAAAAGCAGGAAGGAATCAGCTGACCCTGTCCTCAAACGAGCAAAGCATCAAACACGGAAAAAGCAGGGACTAATTTACGCATGCCATTCTACTGACATGCTAAAAGGGCGGTTCACTTTGTTTCATTTGTGGATGGCTAAAGGAAGCACCATCACGGCTCGGCAATCCGCCTCTGGGCGACTGCAAGCAGATTAAGCCTGGAATATGGAAACCCCCGTAACAGCGACCCCGAGGAGTCGATCCTGTGAAGATTGTCGTAGGAAAAACCTAGCTGATGTAGGAGCCTCGGTGAGTAAAACCGTAGTGCTATCAACCATTCTCATGCATAGAACCCCGCTCAACTTTCCTTATCCCATAAATCTCTTGCGAAGTATAATTCGAGACCCCCAAAATAAAAACTTCAAACGTCTCCCGAAAGACACCGGCCCTGAATTTTTAAACGCCAGGGTACACGCCTAGTCCCTAGGAAGGGTATACACCTAGTCCCTACAAACGCGCAACTATGGATCAAGCATGCACAAACAGGCGGGGGGGCTACTCAGAGGGGAATAAATGCCATCCTGCTTTGATTAACAAATCCGGTTAAAAAACGCCAAATTGCAGACAGCATTAGTTCCATTTCAAACTCCCCCACTCTCCCCGAAACGAAAAATAAAAAGGGGCCATATAAGAAAGAAACAGTCTTTTTAAAATTAATCCTGGGAAAAGTGGGACTTGTGGTCCGTTGATATTGTTACGCTCCCAACAAGATCAATTTCCACAATCACCTAGCGCTAAAGTTGACCAACATTAGAAATACAGCTTCTTGCCATGTCAAAGCAGGAAGAATGGTTATAATTAACACACAAGCATAGCTAAGATTAAAACAGTTAGTGATTGATTACAAACAAACCAGTTGAGAAGGAAATTTAGATTTTGGTCATCATATCAGTAGTTACCATCTTCGAGAGGTAGTCAACATCTATCGGTAGTAAGCTTGCTGATAAGCTGGTGCAAAACCATTACCATAGCCTCCATATGCAGCAGGGTAACCCAAAGGAACTGCTGGGTATGATCCAGCCATGGGAGGCGGAGCAGCCTCTGGTGAGTAAGCATAGGGAGATGGTGGGCTCCTGCTGCCATAAACTGCTGGTGGAGAAGGATAAGCCGACACTCCAACTGGGAATTGGGCATGTGAGGGAGACCTTAAAAATGTTGGAGGGGTGGGAAAAGATGATACATAGGCATTTGTCAAGCGGCCAGCTTTAGCTGGAGGCATTGGGCCTCCATTGCTGGCACGAGTTCGCTTGTTGGCGGGGGCAACGGCAGCTGGCCTTTTCTTCTCTATCTTGGCCTTCTCTAGCTGTTCCAGGCGCTTCTTGAGGTTTTCAGGAGGGAACTCAGCCTCTAGTTTGTACTCTTCTATGCACTTGATGACAGCCCGGAGTGCTGACTGCTCTTTCCGAACAGCAAGATGCTAAACAAAATAATACCAGTTATTTGACAAGACAAGATTGATTTGATTCTACAAAAGAAGTATGAAAATTTTGCACACCTAACACTTTTACCTTCAGGGTTTCTTGAGAGCTGCATAAGCATTAAGCATTAAAGCCTTTCCGGCAAAGTAAGTTAGTAACAGGCATAAATAATTGTCTTTTTATTAGGATAGTATCCTGTTGTTGGAAACAAAATCAATCTCAAATATTTTCTGGACACCAAATGAAGTCATCTTGAGTGATAACTGCTTCGGTCTTAGGAATAAACTATCAAGCCAAAAAAACTGGAAGTCTTATTTTTGTGCTTCTTCTTGTAGTTAGAGAAGGCACTCGGTCTGAAAAGAGCCAGCAAATAACTGCTAGTGCTGCATTCCACTATTTTACAGGCAGGTTGCTCCTAAGGCACACCAAAATATATGTAACTCTTTTGACAGGAGACAGCACTTCTGGTCTACCTGTTTTCCTTTCTCAAAAGTAAGAAACAATAAGTTCTGAGTGCTAAACACCCCACAGCAAAACCTAATATCCAATGGGCCATCAAAGAGGAAATAGAAAACTTCAATCCTTTATATGAATGTACCCAAATTTTTAAAATTAATAAACTAACAATAGGTGAATAGGAATTTTGATGAGTAAACGAACAGTACCGCAGATCGACCAGGATTGTCAGGATCCTCCAAAATAGAAGCCGCGGACTTCCTAGCATCCTTCAAAAAGGCTTTTAGCAAGGGAACAGGAGGAAACATGTCAACAAGACCAACCTCATACGTGAAATGCACTGCATCAAGTTGCTGCCCTCTACTAATTAATTCTGCAATCATATCTGCACAAGACAACTTATAACCATCAAAATAGTAGACTAGATCATTCCTGCAGTTTAATAAACCATTTCTAAATATTCATAATGTTGACCTAATGGACATCTCCAAAAACATGGAATTTGGAGCTGGGCATAAATACGGGTAGACATCACTGAAAATATTGTGAGATTGATGAAGGATGTATGATAAAGATCACAATGGATTGAAATTGTAAATAGAACTCTCCAGAAGATTAACATGCAAAACACCCACAGGAATGCTAACCAAATTGTGTGCCAAACTCAATTCAAAAAATGTACTTGAGCTCATAACTGATACCTTACATAAGCAACTTAAAGGCCAACATTAAACATCTGTGCATCACATGTTGTGTCCAATTTTAACCATAAGAAAATTTTTTGCCCACTGGCTAATGTAACTCATATCAGTTCATCAGAAACAACTGCAGTGTAGATCCAACAATAACTAGCTCAACCATCAAATTTCAAATTCTGACAGGTAAAACTAAGGATATGGATCAAGATAGAATTCAAAAAGGGTTATCAAAAATAGATAATTAACCAAAATGATATGTCTTAACTAACTATTTCTTCTCCAGTCACCCAGGTTTGAAACATACACAAGTTGGTAAGCAAGAGCACTTAGTTAAGCTTAGCAATTGCGAAGAGACATCTGAAAGCTTCAAAGAAAACAAGAACTCTACCCGAAGATTCAATGAGACAGATGAGAACGGCCCCTTATAAAGCTAGGCTGTCAGATATACCCCCAACTGGCAGAGATGGCTGGTTCACATGACCAACCAACTTCATATTGATCAGCCCCCCCCCTCTCTCTCTCTCTCTCTCTATCTACACACACAACTCTTAAAAAGCAAACTCTTTTCTAGATTCATTGGCCACCTTGTTCATGTCACAAGCCTTTTTTTAACCAATAAACCACACTATTTTCCTATTTCCACTGCCACACAAATCCTCGCTGCAGAAATATAAGGAGCACACCTCTACCACAACAAATACCAGTTGCTCATTCAATCTGTTATAAACACGAAGACTTTACAAATCCAATCATCCTCTCCATCTCCGCAAGCCCTCCACCATAACTATTTTCCCAACACAACCCACAGGACTTCATTGATTTAGCATAAACCAAGAGGCTGTAAATCAGTACTCTTTAGGGGCACAAAATTAAGTTTTCCCAGCAGAAACAAGATAATGTAGGCTCAAGAATCCCAGAAAATGTAAAGCATCTAGAAATAAATTGAAAGTAAATAGCAAAGAGAACCACAGTCCATGTGCAAGCGACGAGTCATAGAAGTAACATACCAGGCATTTTATCGCCCAGACCAAGCGAGAGAGCAAGCTTAGGCATCTGCTTGCGCCAAGCAGACCCAACCACAAGCTTCCTATACAATTCCACATCTTCCTTCTTAACAATCCCAAAAGTCACCAAATGCTGCAAGAAAGTATGCACGTCAGGAGTCTTCACATTCTCAATGCCGCCGCGCTCTTCCAAGCTCCTCTTCCAAGTTTCTGCAATTTCCTTAGCCCTGTCCTTCATGCTCGGTGTCACCAGCAGCCTGGACTTACCTATCACCGGGTCCATCGTCACCGGAATCAAGCTCTCTAGAATCAGAACACAAGCCCATCCCAAGTCATTCCCTTTCTCAGTCCTTTCTCCTCGCTTATCCACCGGAAACACCTCTGATATGGCCTCCAACACAAACTTCGGCGGATCCACACACTCCTCCAGAGCCAACGGAATCTGGCTCCTCAACACCTCAAGCTCCTTCTTCTTCGTGATCACGAACTTCCAGAACTCCGCGGCCTCCATTTTTAAACAGAAACACTTGAGACTCAGGAGCATGCCGTCGTCGTCGTCAACCTGGCCGTCAGGATTCTCGCAGTCCGGACTCTCGAGAGACTTCAGAGCGGCGGACTTGCGTTCCTCGACGCAGTCAAGGGCGATCTCGACGCTGCCGTCGATGGTGACCTCGCGCTTCTTGAGGGAGTCGAGGGAGGCCTTGGTCTCGTGGTCAAGGGCCTGGATTTTCTGACGGAGCGCCTCCGACTTCCGCCGGATGTTCTGCTCCAGAGACGTGAAGTGATCGGAGAGTTCCTTCCAGAGGAGGGTGCAGCTGGTCATCAGAGACGTCTGGCGCTGGAACTCGTCGAAACTCGGCTGAGTCAACTCCGTTAACTCGCCTGGATCGGGGATCGACCCCATGGTTGGTGACGATTAGGACCGGTAAACCAACTCAGTATGTGAGAGAGAACCAGAGACGAAAACTCAAACCCTAGAAATTCAAGCGCGAGAGAGAGAGAGAGAGAGAGAGAGAGGGACAAAGGGGAAAGATAGTGACGAGAGAGATAAAGCTACGAGTGGGAAACTGATGACGTGGAAGTGACAAGTACAGGACACGCGTACCTTTTACTAGAATACGCTGGGATGCGCAGGGGGGATTAAGCTATGCCCAACTAGCCACGTGGCCAGATGAGAGGGTACACAGAACAGAGAGGCCTATACCACACTAACGTGAGCCAAAAAAACAAAAAAGGAGCGCAGGATAGGCGTTGAGGGTGCAGGGTGGCGTAAGCTAAGGGAATGTTTGGGATTGAAGTAGAAGACAAGGAGAGGGAGGGGGGGAATTACTTTCGCGGGAACCGAAGACAGATCGCAGGAGAAAAAGCAAAGCACACCGAGAGAGAGAGAGAGAGAGAGAGAGAGATGGGCAGCTGTGAGGTGGTGGTGGTGGGAGGAAAGAGGTGGGCCAGTGCCACTGACCGTCACATGGGTTGGGATATGATACGTACAACATCACGCATACGCGCGCAAACATTCACACGCACACACACGTGCGAGTGAGTAGAGTGAGTGCTTTTAAAAGTCTGAAGAGCCGGTGAAATCCAGAGATTCTCAGGCGTGCGCGCATCAGTATTTACCTTTATATTGTATCGTACGGGATTCTAAGAAAAACAAAAAACAAAAAAAAAAGGGGGACCAATTACACGACACGTATATATTTCCTGGACGCGTATTTATTCAGGAATCATGGATTAGCGGATTAAAAAGAAAAAAAAAAAAAGAAAAAAAGAGAGGAGACAGAAGTGTCGCGTAAAGGCTTTTTAAAATGAGAAGTTCCCATCGTGTGCAAGCCGAGTCCCAAGGCTTTCTTAAGCCATAGCTTCGGCTTTGGGGGCTTTGAATAGTTATTAAGGGCCCCTTCGTTTGATCAATTATTGCCCCTCCCCCCCCCCCCACCACCACCGCCACCCCATGTTGGTGATTGAGGATTCGCGGATTTTCACCTGCCCTAATCAGTTAGGCAGGAACGGGATTTGAATTTTAGTGATGGCAAGCAGTTGTTGATGCAGTGACGTTGGATGGATTCATGCATTTATATAATATATGTCCACTTTTAATTTGGAAATCCGCACACGTCAACTGATTTTTAATTCGTCTGGTCCCCCAGATGGCATAATAATTTGGTGGCCAGAAATGTGAATCAAATTATTACCACAACGTTCCAGAGGTTTTTAAATTAAGTATATTATAATTTTTTTATTAAAAAACTTATTTAATATAAGTTATATAATAAAAATAATTTTCTTTATTTTCATGCATCTTATATATATTTTTTCAAAATTATAACTCAAATTTTTTAAGTAAAAATTTAAAATTTTAACGGTTAAAATATTTCTTAAGAGAGATTTTGTGTTCTATTGTCAGCAACCCGTGATCAAAGATTTTGTTCTGACTAATTACGGATATCTTCGTATTAATTTCGAAAAGAAAAGGACAACGTTACTCTCAAAAACCAATTTACAAAAAAAAAAAAAAAAAGTACAAATTATATTTATATACCATCACTAGCCTACTATTACATGAAAAGATTGTTAATTGTTACAATTGTAGGTAAGATTCCCGATTCCTTTCCACGTAAAGCTATTTTCCCAACTAAAAACAAGGATAAAAAAAAAATAGAAAAGTGCTCTGTCTATAACGTCTATTCTAGCGAGAATTTTATTGGCCCTAGCCCGCCCTTGTTTTTGAGGCCCAACCAAACTCAGTCCAATTAACTGACCCACCTCCCCTCGAAGTTGAGCTGGTCCAGCACCCACGAAACAGGTTTTCATTGAACGGAAGTAGTAGTCCCGGACCACGGTTACATCAGAAACCCTTTCCATCCCAGACACCCTTCAAAGAGCATTTGATACAAGGTTGCGATGGAAGCTTTTTTGTAGTTTTCCCCAGTGTTTACGTACCCACGTTTTTAGCGATGATATTATGGAGAGGAAGGCCAAGCATCTGTCTCGGCTTTTGGATTGTCGTACGGCCGATTAAGTCAGCAATACCCATTAACCTAAGAACGCTGACAATACAAGAGACGGGGAAGTAGAGGATGAGATGTGACAATGTGATCTTTTCCACTCGGGGCCACCGGACAGAAATTTGGCCATAACATAGGCCATCTCGTACTTTTTCTGCGCATGGCTCCAAAGATGCTCAACCCCTTCATGCCCTGGCAAAAGCAAAAGATGATATTATCACGAGGCGCTGATGTCACCCGTCTTATCTTCCTACTGTGCGTCCACGTAGCTTAGACAGCAGCCAGACAGTACAACCCATTATAGAAAGGAAGAGAGGGTCCGGTGCACACCCTCCGTGATTTAATTTGTCCGTTTGCACGTGTGAGGGCTTAGGAATCCTGCACAGTGTGGCTACCCAATAGCGGTGTTGTGCACACCAAATAGGACCTCTCATAGGAACATGCCTAACCAGCTAAGAAGAATGGCGGCGGGAACCAGCTACGCCAAAGGCATATCTAGGCACAGCTTCGAAGACGAATACGGCGACTGCCGAGTATCTAACGTTATAATTGTGAATTAAAACAGCTGAAGACAAAAACTTCCACTCTATAGTACATGCAGTCATTATATAAAGCAATAAATTAGCACGAGCACCCTAACAGGACGCCCTCTTCGGGGATCATCAGTCAACCTGCATGAATCTTTCCCCTTCTTCTACAGCACAGAATGACAAAAATAGGGATCAGACATTCAAACACTAGATAACAGAGATACAGTTTATGCGCCATTATACCTCTTATGTCATCGAGAGACTACTTGGGATACACTGTATTCCCTTTGGCTCTCTATCCTGACCTTCTTCCTTGTCTCAAAATCAACCTTGCACAGATCTGAAGCCGCCAAGAGATAGCCGTACAAAATTCTCTGTTTCCCACCATTCCAATCCACCTTCATGAGGTACGGATGTTTCTCGTCATCTTTGCCGAAAGTCACAGGCTGTATGCATTCCCAAGCCCTACGTCCATGATTGTCCTTCTCAAAAAATTCTGCCATCCGTACAGCCTCTTTCAGGCCGGACTGATCATCACTAAACTTTATAAGAGTGATGCCCAGATGACCATCTCTTCCATACAATGACTTTGACTTGCCACCAGCAAATCCGAGGTCTGTACAAAGCACATTGAAAAAAAAAAAGAATAGAAAACTGAAAAAGCTGTCCAGAGTTTGACTATTTTAACCGATAAGAGTGTGGCCAAGCTTATATGAAATAAGGGCTCAGCCATATCGATGGTTCCATACATTAAACTTTGAAGTCAAACAACAAAAACAATGATCTCCAACAGACTAGACACATTCCAGACATACCAGATGGCAACTCGAGACCTAAGAAAAATAGAGCAGCTACAACAATTCTTCAACAACCATTGGAGAACGTATTTAAAATGAGCTTGCCACTCAGAGAGTGATACGAGGTAGACTCTATGCTCTTTTGAAGTCACAAAACATGCAAAAAGTGTATATTGTATGCTAAAAGGCAATATTATACAGCCATCCGTGCGATGGATCAAAGAAATTCCAAAAATATTCTGAACCTTTTAACAGTCCAGCCTACCCTCTTTGGAGTTGGTAGACTTGAACATCCACAAGAAGAGAGGCAGGTTAGACAGGGCTGGAAAGGGTTGTTGGCAGGGGTGGAGCTGAGGTGAGTAATAATGAATCAAACCACAGAAAATATGCCTAATATAAGGTGAAGCAAAATGCTCATCACAACTTAGCAAATAGTACATTAGCACATGAAATGATGAGCAGTGAACCATCAATATATCCTACCAATCCATTTCACTGCCCTGTAGAGAAACTTACTTCACTCCAATCACATTGTGCTTGATCTACAACATAAAGAATGAGACTCGCAAATTCAATAAGCATCGGAAAGCAATCTAAAGTTACTACTAGCCAAATGATTGAGAAAAAATGAACTAGGTGGCGCTTAAGTACCTATGATGAAGAATAGATAGATACCATTTAGTTATCTATGACTTTCAACTTCAATAAGCCCCATATGGTGCAAGCAACCTAACCCTGGAGGAGGGAAGTATCCCTCTCCCCAGCAATTGTGTACTTTCTCACATCCAAAGAATCTTTATTTAGTGCACAAACACCTAGCTTAAGCGCTGATCCATTCTGCCACAAGTGACAACTCCACTCCAATTACAGTAGAACCATATAACTGTTTGCAGCATCCAGCAGTCTCCAAATTTGTGTCTATTATGGATACATTCATCTGTAATTTATACTTTGCTTTCAATTAAGTTGGTTGTGCAAAATACTTCAATGTTGACTTTGGTGTTGCCGGCTGAAGCCTTTAAGGAGTGGAGAATAGCTACCAGAAGGCCCTTTTCAACATTGGAAACAGAAGTGGGTTGTGACTGTTCCAGAAATTTGGCTCTTAGAGGGACCAACATCATATAATGAGCAGCAGCTGAAACAAGGCAAAAAAGGCAAGATGCCTTGGTGTTGATGCCACAAAACAGAACAAGAGAATGGAGTTTCTTCATTTTGTTTCCAGTGCATGCAGGCCAGTTGATTGCCCATCAGTATTTGGTGGGATAATGAGTGGTTGGATTAAGGCAGGAGCTATACTTTTGGAGCCTGCTCACCAATCTCCACAAAAGAACAAGGAACAATCTTTAGTAAAAGAAGAATGAATCTGTGTCCCTTTTCTACAGCACCAATCTCCCTTCAGTGGATAAAGGGGTACATTACACCCCTTTTGAATAACACACAGTGGTATACACAAAAATGAAATCAGTAATGCACTACCATTGCGGGTTAGATATAACCTCACCACAATGCAAGATTGAGATGATTCTGCCCTTGACCAGATAAATATCATCACAGAGAGTCAATTACCAAAAAAGAATAAAGGGGTACATTATACCTCTTATTTTGCTATCCATGGCCCTGTTTCCCAAACCTTCCATGCGACCATCTTTACCCTTCCCAGTAAGGGTGTTATGAACTATCACCATAGGTGGCCACATAATCAAATCATCCCGGTTTGCTGCTGCTTCATCAGCAGGCAAGTACTGATAAGCCTTTGAGTTATCAGGAGGCTTCAAGTAGTTCCATCCCATTAAAACACACAGAGCTTTGTGCAATCCCAAGTGATCCACCCGTGAATCGGCATTATCTGAGTTGTATGCATGCATAATAAGAGCATGCATGTTGGGAAAGTCTTTTGAAGACCTGTAATTTGCATACCAACGGCATTGAAGCATAACAATCAAATTTCTCTCCTGAACATTATGGGGAGTCTAAAAGTTCAAACCTCAAGGCAATAAAGACCAATGGTTCATGGTTCTACTGTAAATTCAAGGAACAGACATACAAGGTACAATATAAAAACAAGCAGATTTTGTGCACTTCCATCCCAGCAAACCTAGTTAGCGTGCATCAAAGTCCTAAATTAAGTAATCGGGTGGAGCTCAACTTTGGATCAAAATAAAATCAACTACTGCAATATTTTCACGTCTGCCATCACCTAAATACCACAGGAACTCTTCAAGGTAAACCTTTGATTGATTCCTATGGGAGATACAACTTTTTCCATAGCCTTGATAGGAAATTGAACTCATGGCATATAGAAGCAATCTTATATTATAATATTTATATAAAAAAAAATCTAATAGTATGTAACCACAATGCTGGGGACACTAGGACAATTATTCAAGTTGAAGCACATCATTTCAACTGGTAAAATTTGTCTGTACAGCACAACACCACTAATAATAGTTCCCATTTTCTGTTTACTCAGAAAGTTAATAATAGACTGGCAGCAGATACAAAGAATTACTTGTATAAACTCGTGTCACCTCCCTTTTCAATAACCTAGACAAATGGAAAATAGACTGGCAACACGTGTAGAAAGGGCCAACAAGTACAGTGACCAAGGAACTAAAAAAAAATTTAACAGCAAATAGAAACAGAAGTAAAGTGCTACTGAGATAAAACCAGCGAGCCTTCAATTTCACCAAGAATAAACCAGTAAAACATCAACAGGAGGCAATACTTGAGGCCAGAATGAACAATTAGCTAAAATGACAAAGAAATACCAGACAAGCAGTTAATAATAAATATAGCTAAAAAAGAAGCATGATATTCCTAGAAAGTCATATCTGTATTTCATCATAAACCACATCTTAATCACAAGACGTTCACCCAATATTATGTGACATTACTTTTTCTTGGCTATAAAGTAACAAAAAGCATTCAACTGAAAATATTTTAGACAATATGGAACTTCAACTTTACCTCATTTCACTCATAAGTTGTGACTTTATAAAATTCCATGTTTGTGAGCACCAAAGAGAATGTGCCTGGGGCAGCCACCCCTACCGTGGGGGGTTGTGGGGCCACCAAACACAAGTATGCAATGGCATCAATAGAACTAAAAGTAAAGTAGCTACAGCACCAGAATCAAATTCCATACATGTTTAGTTTAGAGAATCTTGCCAGTTGGTCCCATACTGCCCTAAAGATACAATACGATAGTTAATCCCAATGCGAACATGCTTCATAGTTTCCTTTTTTTTTTTTTGTCTTTTTGTTGAGGGGGAGGAGGAGGGGCATGTGGATTAGGAAAAACAGAGGCTCCAACTTTAAAGTGAGACTGAAAAAGGAATGCCTAGAGAGCATATTGCTACCTATGAACAAACCACAATTTAGCATAATTAAAAAGATCTCAACAGACAAATCATCACTTTTGTCCCTCAAGAAGAAATTATGCATAACTATATATAAAACAAATAATAGAACTCCACTTATCAAACCCGATCATGCAGCAGTTTTGCTGGTTTCCTCTGCTGGTGGGGAAAGGCAGCAACTGGAGTCTTCATACAAGTGCAATACCTCATATGGCAATATCAAACAAAAATAAATTACAGTCCATCTTCTACCACACATTAATTAAAATATGAACAAGTAACTTGAATAGCAACAATATAAAGCTATAAGCTACTTTGAAATTTTATATTAAAGCACCATGAAGTTTAATGTAAAGTCCAATTAATGCATTCAAGCCCATATGTACCAACTCTATAACTACTTGTTAGCTAGGAATGACACTCATGAACTTGCAGAGAACCACACAAGTTAAAAAACCAAAATGAAACAATTATGCCATCCAAGATGAAGATTGCAGGAAATAGAGGACAAACCTAAATAGTAACAGAGAAAATATGTAGGTATCAGAATGAAACAATTAAAGTTCTCTGGAATGAAGGAAAAAAGCGGACATCTCAACCAGCAACAAGTAAGCCTCAACTTCAGTACCAATGGAGGTCAATACAAAGCCAATATAGTTATGTAAGGAGAAATTAAACAAGGTTAGTTTTCCCTGCCCTCACTAATCCACTGAAGCAAAACATGTGGGAACTATCTGCAATTCTACTTTACAGGTAGATCATGCAAATAACTGCTACTGAGCATCAAAGTTTACACAATGAACCATAAGCATTAAGATTATCTTAAGGTACATGCCTGGCCACAATATTTTATTGAAAAAGGGAAATCCTACACATAATGTCCTGCTTCACAAGAATTGAATCACCGAAACTCAACCCAACACATGAAATTTGACTTGGCCTTGGGCAGGGTACTGATAAATCAGGCATCTAGGCACATTTCCACAAAATGCAATCAGAGAAAAGCCGATGAACATATTCATTCTATCTTGCTAGGAAATGGGGGTGTGCATTTTTCCATCACATTTGCACTTAGAAACATAATGTTACATGCACATTTTTTACTAAAAGGGATATACAAATTTTGCAACAAAAATCTAGAAAAATTCCAAATCAACAAACTACCCTCACAAAGAAACAAGGATTTACAAGGGGCTGACAACATCAAGTAACAACATTGCCAATAACAATAATATGGAGATAAGGCTTAGTAAATTCAATAAGGGGCTCACAACCACAAAACGGAGGAAATTAGCCAATGAATGGCTGGAAAATAGGTAAGATTATGGCTATACAAGCTACCTGCCAACCATAATGTCATTGGAGTACAGAACCAGCTAATGAATTTATCTCTTTCAGGATGTAATATCCCCTAAAGAAGCTAGAGCAAGGTGCACAAATAGCTGCTTAACCAGAAATGTAATGTCATTCTGCTGATCAAAATGGACAATGAAACAACCAATACGACATGTTGGCCAAGACTAGGAAAGACTCTACTGCAATAATCGAGATTTAAATAAGTAACATGCATATAAAGTACCCAGGGGCAGGAAACAATGTAGTCATTTCAATAAGAAATATACATTAAAAAAATGCTACTTCCAGAAAGATGCTCCAAGATGAAAGAAAGAGGATATTGAGGCTTAACAATCTAATGGTTAAAAGAAAAATCAATAAACTCTAAACAGATTTAGATATTGCCTCTAATTCCTCCTATTTACTACCAAAACATTGTCAACAAAAACAAACAACATACTGTCTGCTGCTTTTCAAAATGCAGTCCCTGAAAAGAAGCTACTTTCTTCTTTTCTCATACATAAGAAACTACCTTTCTTGACAAACCAGGAGTTTCTGATTAATCAGTTCAAGGAAAACAAACCAAGATATTATTAACAACAATCACTTGCAGTTCCACAGTAAAGTAAGTGCATAACTTCTTTGAGTATAATTGCACAATTTGAAGAATATCACGGCTGTACAAAGCCAGCAAAAAAATTTACATTAAGCTAAAGAATCTACTCTTAACAAACAACTGTCCTTTAAAATAAAAGGCAGTCAGCACTTGGGTCTTCAAAGCTACAGAAAAACAAACATTTGTAGTGTACCCTACTATTACTAGTTACCTGTATCTAAGCCAGAAACAACCTTTGTGTACCCCATATCAAGAGGCACCATATTCCAAATCCATCACGAGAAAAGACTAGAATTGAGGAGGATATACCTATACAACTGGCCCTACCCTTCATGCACATACAGCACAGCTTCCTTGTCGCCAAACATCCAGTGCCAGAAGAGCTTTGGATTCATGCCCATAATTTATCTATTTCTTAGAGCTCTAACTAAAGTTAAACATATCCAAAGGCCTCCAGCAAGTAAATGAAAAAAAAAAAAAAAAAACTACTTAAAGAGAGCTTCTAACAAGATAATTTACACATCGGCCCTTTCTAACCACAAAAATTCTCTGTACTCTAAATATATCAAACTACTTCCATAATTGAGGCAAAGACAAATTGGACACCGGATTATCACAGAAACAAAGGAGTACCAGTGGGCAATGCAAAATATAACAGAAAACAATCAAATAGAGGCTAAATTTAAAACAATCGTACCTGCTACAAGCCACACAACGGAGGCGGCCCAGCTTCCCATCCTCCAAGTAACGTTTTCTATCGCCCTCACTCTCATTAATCAACTTTGCAAAGTACAAAAATGCATTCTTAAACATATCCTGATCTACCTCAACATGCTTATGATTATTGTTATTATTATTACTATTATTACTGTTATTATTAACCACGGCCACATTATCACCAATCCTCATATGTTTTCCAGGCCTCAAATCTCGACCCAGATCCTTCCCAAAAGGGCTGCTAGTCCCGGCTGAAAGCTCGCCGGGAAACTTACTGAATTCCTCCTCACTAACAAATTTCCTCTTCATAGCGTTGTTTTGGATTTGGGTTTGATTTTGGTTTAGGTCGCGGAACCCTAACCCTAACCCTAACCCTAACCCTAACCCTTCAGGGCTCATTGGTGGGAAGCGGGGACCGCCGGGGCCAACGGGAAACTCTCCGATGAGAGGGCCCACGGGGGGATGCAAACGAGGAGGAGGAAAGTCTTGGTAATCGGGAGGGAGAGCGAAATAGGATCGGACGCTGCCGTCGGCGAGGACGATGGTGCGGCGGTCCAGCATGTGGAAGTCGTAGGCGGGAAGCTGGAGAGTTGGCGGCCCCGGTTCTGGGAAGGGGATGAGAAACGGGGCTGCAGACATTGGTTTTATGGCGGAGGCGTTGGACTTCGGGGACGGGGCGATTTTGGGTTTGGGCGAAGGGTTTGAACTTGAAATTGGTTTGCCGGTTTTAGGGTCATTGGATTTCGAGCCCTGCGGCGGATTTTTGCTATTGGTGGTGGCCGCGGCGGAGAATTCCCAGCGAGATTTGCGGTTGGGAGCGGCGGAGGAGGAGCCACCGGCCATTCTCGGTGGTTTATTATTTTCTGCGTTCCGCAGAAGGCGTCTTTGGCTCTTCGGGAGATATATGGGGGAATAACAGGGAGACACTGTACATGTGTGTCACGGTATGCGCAAAGAGTCAACCCGCTCAGCTGGCGCTTTACAGCCAACGAAACACTGCCACGTGTAAGAAAAATCCACGTCAACCCTAAAGAAAGAGAAAATGCGAAATACAAATCATGAAAATAAATCGGCCGAGAGCACTCGGCCAATCGAAAAACATCTTTCTTTCTTATTTTATTTTATTTTATTTTTTATAATTAAGAGACTCATTAGGAATAACTTTACTTCTTTTTATAAACTCACGTACCTTTTAGGACTATTACTCATGTCTTTCCTATTGATAAACTATTTTGATTAAAACCCAATGTGGCATCCGGTATGTCGAGTCTTTTGATTTAGAAAAACCTTCATCTTGTCGAGACGCAATATGTAAAATATTAATTTTAAATTTACATAAAAATTTATGATTAAATCTTTATTTTTTATTTTTATTTTAATTTTATATTTTTAAATTTATTTCTAATTATTTTTTTAATAAAAATAATCCAACCGTTCATAATTTTTTTTCTAACGGTCTTATTTATTTTTATTGAAAGAATAAATTTAAAAATATACATTTTAAATAAATACTTTTAAAATAAAATTTAATTATAAAAATTTCATTTTTTTAAAATCTTTTTTTGGTATATCTCACCGAGAAAGACACAGTTGAATTCGAACTTTCGAAGGGGCTTCCCTCAACCAAATTCACTTGCCGCGCTGACATGATCAAAAATGGATCTTGCTTCTCTTTTTTAAATGTGGAGAGTTAGAAAGTCCAGATATCTTGAGACCATTTTTGTTCAATGGAATCCCTGCACAAAGCATTTGATTTTGTCCAGGGAAATCCACGCTTCTCAACGGAACTGGGCCACTCAGTACGAAGCTTCAATAAACCACAGGTTCCATCGACGTTTGCTGTGACAAACTGAAAATATACCTCAGTTTCGTCATTAAATCAAAAGTTCTATCACCCAATACGTGATCTTAATAACAAAAGCAAATAATTTTACTGTTACACACCTCAGTTCTCTTCCCCATTTTCGGTAGCAATAGCAACAGAAGAGGATTTCACCGTGTGGCATACAAGACCATTTGTTTATTACATGTCCAAGGATGCAAGAAATCCTTCCAAGGAACCTCGTCTTTCTCAGTTTTCATGTCCAATCCATATTGGACATTCTATGAGAATCAATGTGCCTCGGTCAAATCTTGATTTAACATGCCAAAATGGGGCTTGATTATCACGATCACAACTCCAAGAGGTAACCAAACCGTAACTCAGCCATGCCCAATTATAGTTGGGCGATGTCTTAATGCCAACTTAAACAATCCCGCGTCCACCAATCATGAAAAGTCAAGACCGCGACAGAACTCCTTTTGAGCTGCATATACCAAAACATCAACAGTGTTAGAGCTTATACCCACCCATATGTCACAGTTGAGAAGATTGTATGCTATGTGTTTCTTGTAAGAGTTGAATACGATAACATGGTTAAAAACTGAGGAAGAAAGCTTCCTAATCTTAAATATGCACAACTGAAAAGATAAACTCTTGAGTAACCCTTCCAGCTGCAGGTGCTACTAGCTGATGCATTTCAAAAAAGGCTTTGGTATCGTAATTGCATATGTAAGTCAATAGTCTCCAGACCTCAATATATAGCGTTATATCAAGTTGCACACAAAGAAAAAAGAAATACAGGGAAAAAGGAAATTTTCCTTAAAATAGGAAATATCTATGAGCAAGGACCTAAATCATGTATTTCATTGATGAACTTAGGAAAGCATGTGAAAGCATATTGGAGCATGTTTGCAATTCATAAGATGTCTATTAGGGGGAAGATAACAATTCAATAGGACAATTCAATAGGAGATATCAGACCTTGGAACACTTCCAAGGCGACGTGGGTCATATTCTGTAGCTTGTCGAAGAGCCCTGGCAAAAGCTTTGAATGTTGCCTCAATTATATGATGAGAGTTTCTTCCAGCAAGCTGCATTCAACAATAAAAAAAATATTGAATTAGCACAGAAAATTGTGATCAATGAAAACTTCAATATGCCAATATATTGCAAAGAAACTCATCGGCCAAAAACAATGGCGCATTAAAAAGTGTGCAACAAAGTGAACATGCAGACTAAATGCTAAATTTAACATTTACAATACCAGTGATGATACCAAGATGAACAAAATTGCAGAGAGAATGGAAACTAAACTAAATTACAGAGAATACGGACTATAGAAATTTCTCATTTTCTTTTTCTCTAAACAATGAAATATATTGGCGAATCTAGCTTGAATTGCAGAATCAAAGGACTTCTGGCTTCTGGGTAGCATACCTGCCGGATGTGAAGTGTCATGCCTGAAGTGTTCACCAAAGATTGGAAAAAGTGTTCCACCAACTAGAAAGAACCAATTAACCCAAAAAAAAAAAAAATCAAAATCAAAATCAAAGGTCTGCTAATTTTAACAATTAGCAGTTTTAAATCAAAAGGAAAAAGAAAAGAGTCTGATGGCCCAAATTATATAATTAAGCTCAGAATTTCCCACAGGCATGGATCATAGCACATCAAGTTGCCATCTCCATGGACAAGATTTCACCAACATTCTTTGAATTGAGCAATAAATAAAAGTATTTAGACCGTTGGGTGTGGAAGTGAAAAAAAAACCAATTTTTAAATAAAGTGAAGCACCTGAGTATCATATGTTCCAACCCTCTGCGTAGGAATTTGCAAGTCATAGCTTAAATGTGGTCTTCCAGATAAATCCTGAAACAAAACAAAACAAAATCAAATTTATTTGCAGAAGAAAGCCGACACATGACATAGTAGTAAACAAGGATTTTGACTCAAATACAGACAATAAAATGGAGCTGTATGTACAAGCATGCTTCCAAATGCAGCATTCAGATTTAGATCATACATACAGGCTCAGGGATTTTTCCAATGTTTGACTCCATCTCCCACATCTAAAGCCATTCTTATCATAAGAGAAACAAATATGGGGTATTATCTATCCCCAATTTGAAAATTCATCTTTTACCCTTAAATGTGATCAAGAGCAAAATAGGATCAGTTGTATCAAACAAAAAATGCAACTCTTGTGAAATGACGAGGGAAAATTCATGTAACCAAATACAATTAAATTTGAGACTAAAGCTTTGTCCATTGATGTTGTAGCAAACAAAAAATTCACAAAATATTCAACATCAATATTGCACTCAATTATAGTTCTTGGGACTTAAGCAGCAGAACATATAAGGGATGTTTAATTTCTAATCCTAAATCTCTCCTAGATCAATATTAACACAAAAGCAAAAAAAAGTGAAAAACATGAATGTGGATATACCAACGAAACATGTATCAAGGCCTCATCAAGGGGAGCTGAGAAGTCGCCAAATCGATTAATTCCTTTCCTATCACCAAGTGCCTGCAGCAAAGCCTGCAGACAATTTGTTTTTGAGAAATGAAAAAAAAAAAAAAAAGGTCACTTCACCACCCCATTTCACTAAGCAAGAGTCAATACACCGAGTGAACAATCTATATACGGGAAAAGAGTATGAACAACAACATGTAATGTAACACAGATAGTTTCCACTAACCTAAAAACCAATTAAAGATAGAGAAAAAGGAGTTGAAATTTACAGTTCCAATAGCGAGGGCAACATCTTCGTTGGTGTGATGATCATCAATATGAATGTCACCGGTCGCCTTTACATGCACATCAAACAGCCCATGTGACGCCAGTTGCTGAAAAATTCATCATCATCATCCAAGCCACACCCCAAACAAAGACCAAACGAAAACCAATCAGTCAAATAAAATAAAAAGAAACAAGGAAATCCAAATTTAGAGAACAAAGCCAGGTATTCTCTCTCTCTCTCTCTCTCTCTCTGTTTTTTTTTTTTTTTTTGTAAATTGGGAGGTCAAAAACACTGACATCTAACATGTGGTCGAGGAAGGGAATCCCAGTACTAGAATCAGCGACTCCCGTGCCATCCAGATTCAGTTTCACTGACACATTTGTCTCCTTCGTCGACCTCGACACTTCTCCAACCCGAACGCCCCCTAATAAACCCACCACAAAAATTCCAATTAAAAAAAAAACTAAAAATAAACATAAAAAAATTCATTGGACTTGGAGTTGACGGTTACCGGATCCGATTGGCGGCGAGGAGGTCACCGGAGAGCCGTTGGCTGAGACCGGAGTGGCGCTGCTGTGAGGGGTACTAAACAGAGTTGCGGTATGGGTGTCCATTTTAATTGGAGCTGAGGAGAAGATTGGGGGATGCAAGCGTGTTTTGAGTACTGGATTTGTGCGGGGAAAATTGTGAGGAGAGAGTGAAAATCTGAGCCTCGGGGAAGAGGAACAGCTTGGTGGGAGGAGACGAGCAGGAGGAGGAGGAGGAGGAGGAGGAGGGAATGGAAGCTCCATTTTCTGGCCTTCTTTTTTCGTCTTTTTCCGTCGGACAAGACGGGTTTGCGATTTTTGTTGCAAAGGGTTTGGGGCTTGGGTTGGGCTGGGCTGGGCCCATTATAGGTAGAACGCGGATATTAAGAGACTCAGAGACAAAATTGTGAAAACAAAACAGTTCAACCGAGCAAGCAGGTAAAGTTACCGTTATGTCTCAAGACACTTTCCACTTGAGGGAATTAGTGGATTTTTATCATGTCTATGGAGTGTACTCCTTGAGTAGCTTTAGTCTGGGGCCCCAAAAAAAAAAAACAGAGAATAAAGTATAATCCACTCCTACTACTAACTTCATAAATTATTCTTACCACTCTTTGTCAAATTATGGTAACATTCATTCGATGCCATTTGAGTAAAATTAGTCGATACATGCATTCTTTAGTATCAGACGTGGATGTGTCCGGGCACAAGGCTCCTCCGCTTCCTGTTTCTGGAGAAAGCAACTGCTCGACCCATGATTCGAAATCTCCATTTAAACCGACCACATAGTTCGTGCACTGACCTAAGCCTTTGGAATCCCGATCTATGCCTAACTTGACGGAGAACACCGTGCAGATGTTTGGGAATAGAGTCACCTGCGTAATTCTCTATTGCCACTTCCAGCATCCTAATCCCGGTTGCAGCTCCAGGCCTTCACACACCAGAAACCCAAAAAAAAAAGGCAATTCAATGGTTAGCTCTAGTAGACTGGGGAGGGTTCAACACATATTTAAAAGTTCTCACCAGACCCCCGGAAAAAGTTCTCACATCTGCAGAAACTAATAGAGGCCGAAATCAATATAATAGGATACTATCACAGATTTAATCAGCTCTTAACCAGGAACTTTTCTTGAGAATTAGTCCAGGAACAATGAATTGTTGCTTCACTAGAGATGTGTTATCAACACTCAGTCAAGACAAGCAACTTGCACTCTTAGATGAATTATATAACGATCAAAAGGACCGCAGGAAAAACAAAGATTTTAATTACAGGGAAATTGAGATTCAAAATCCATCTGCAGCCACCTTGCCATGTTGCAAATTCAACATCGATCAGAGGGAGTGCCACATTAGTATTGGGATGGTAGAAAACCCTTGAATTTTGAATTCAGCAAATTCGGATATGTACACACGTAAGGTATGTGCATATTGATTCAGAAGATTTACGCATCCTCCTCCGAGTAACATGCTCCCACAAACAAATAAACAAAGAGGACTTCTCCTTTTTGTTCAAGCATATATGGTGCCAATTAATTCCATTAAGAGCCCAGGTAGAACTCTTAGAACAGACACGCCCTTCATACTCTGCCAAAGAAAACTAATGACATTGAAAATCATGAGAACGAGCACCAGTGCCCCAAAAATCATGATGTCATCCACTTGGGGCAATAACAAATAAGCAACTGTGCCTACCAATCACGCACCTTATTGGATTCCCCATTGATAGAGCACGACAGGTGATGCAGTATTAGCAAGCACCCAGCAAGAAGGCTGTGGAAAGCATCAAACCAGGCCATATTCCAGTTTCTCTTCACTTCATCAGACACGAATGGGACATTTATGTCATTTTGTATTGGCTCTGCAGTCATGCTTATGTTGCTACCCTGCTCAAACTCAATTTTTTTGTTTGAATCTGAGCTCATTTGATCCAGAATCTTGGTCAGCACCATTGAAACTAGTTTCAAACTCATACAGCATTTCATTAATCTGGTTGGCAGGTTTTTCAGCAGCTGGTTCTTCTGTGGATGGATTAGCTTGAATACATTCCACGTTATGCCTTTTATGATCTTCACCAATGCAATAATTTGAACAAGTGTGGTCATTGTTTGGAACCATGAAATCCAAGACTGGCTCAATTTCCATATGTTCTGAATCATCACCTGCACCTTTGGAACTTTGTTTGGCAGCTTTGTGGTTGAGTAGAGAGCCAGCAGATTTGGTCTCTTCTACTAGGACAGCAATCTTAAGTTCACTAGAAGCAGACTCATATGGATTTAATGTGTGAGCATCATCAACATTGCTCTCCTTACAAGATTCAGCACTGTTGTGTCCATCGCACTCCACAATGTCAGGGGCAATGAAGCATTTACTGCTGGTGGCAGACTCAGATAACTTGTCTGTGGACTCAAAACCAGCACATGTAGTCCCCTCAAGTGGGACTGTATTTTTAAGTTCATGAGAAGCATCTGAAGAACCAATGATCAAAGAAGCACCCTCTGAAGAAACACATGCACATGGTAAATCAGAATCCATGATAGTCATATCAGCTGGAATACTATCATCTACAAAAGGAGATTCTCTTTTAGCCTTATTTTCTATCTTGTGTATATCATGACTTACATCAGAGACAAACATACTTTTCTTGTCCAAATCATATTCATCTATCTTGTTCCCCAATTCACTAGCTACATCCTCATCCTCTTTAAGTGATACCGCATTTCTGAGTTCATGAGATGCATATAAGGAATTACTCACTGCAGAGGTATCATTCAAGGAAACACCCTGATATTGGGATCCAGAATTAGTATTGTCTACTTCATCATTCATCTCACTAGCACATTCTAGACTGTCATTTTCACATTCACAAGGATCAAGCCCAGCTGAAGAAACCATAAGAGGTCGATTTGCCACATCAGGAATGTTACATGGCCTGTCCTTAGATGCCCTCCTCTTTGCACCTGATGAAATAAATGCAGTGTAAAATAACAATATCTACATAGGATTTCTGTAAAAAATATATATATTTTTACAGAAGATAGCTATATGTTTTAAGGGAAAATCCATAAAATGCATTTGACTAAAACCTCTGCTGGTGGTCATGTCCTCATCAAGATTTTCTTGCCCCAACATCTGCTTCTGCAACATATCTATACCAGGGAACACCAATATACTAATAGACTTCAACTCTTGTTTAAGTGATTCACCAAGAAAAGTGAAACCAAAAACTTCGGTCCACGTATGTGTAAGCTCAGAAATTGCAGGAATGATCAGTTTCTCAACCTTCATAGAGCAAAGAGCCTGGGAAAAATGAAAAGTGGGCAATAAGAAAGCAGGACAAATCCAAAACAAAATGGAGACAGATACAGGGCCTATCATTTCAATAGCCATTACATGTAAATGCAGAACATCTAGCAATGGTTGAAAATGCTCACCGTTTGTAGTGCACAAAAGAGCCGGCGACACATGCCCTGCCGTCTATACATATGGCGAGTTCCAATGAATGGCATTTCTGCCAAATGAGTCCCATGGAACCTAAGCAAGCATGAGCACAATGATGGTTATAGTTCAGTTGCATGCTAATTGAAAATCATATCCTATAATGGAATCAAAACTCAAGATCCAACTTAGTAGAAGTCCAGTCCAACTTAACAGAAGTTCTGATGAACTCAAACACAACTGGGTAGCAAGCATAGGAATAGGCTGCATATAGTTGATAGTGGAACAAAGAACATAGGAAGGGAAACTTGAGTTTTAGCTCATAATTAAACAATTTAAAATGCGTGACTGTTGCAAGAGTAGCAAAACTACTTTACATCCTGCATATTTTTCAGACAAATGGTTTCCAGGCGTTGGACTAGCTTAATCTTTAGTAGTACCAATATTATTTTCCATTTAGGAAGTTCCCTTCATTACCATTTGATTCCTAAAGCTCTGTTTATCTTAGTTCTTCTTTCTACCATGAAGTCGATGCAATTGAATAACAAATCAGTAAGCACTTAACATATACCTGATGGATGCAGCAGAAATCATTTCATCACCCCTCTCTAAAATGGCTGTGTAGAAGCCACTAAAGTTCAGCCTGTTGAAGTTTGATCTGAACAAATAGAGAAAAGTAACTAACAAAAGCCAAGATAGAACTACACATACAAAATAGGTTAATCACCTGAATGATTCCCACACACCCCCCCCCCCAGCCCCACCAACAACAAAAAGCCAAAATCTCAGTCAAATTTTGATATCTAACACCACAGTGACTCAATTTGCTATAATACTGTATTGACCCTATTAACTGAACCAAGATGGCTGAAAGGTAAAGTGTGAACCAACATTCCTTTCAAGAAGTTATAATAATGAAACCATGACAGATTACATATCCATTCAACAGAGGACCAGATCTTAGGGCTAAAAAAATGGTTTGAGTTTGACCACATTGATACTCTGCAATGATTACATTATTATGTGTGCAAAAGTTGCTTAATCTTAGCACCACACACTCACACCCATCCCGAAATTCATCAATTGATGCAAATCTAAGCCATCATATATCATAGAGCAAGTTCAACAAAATTCATATCCCATGATTGAGAAGAGAATGCTTCTTACCCAGAGTTATAAAGAACATTATGTATTAAATTGATCCCACTCCTCCTGTCAACAATTGGCAAAAAGCATTCATCCATAACAGATAGAGCAACAGCTAGCTTTGAATTGCACTCTACCCTTTGAGGAAGTCCTTGAATACATGCATCCAACTCTGCATCTGTTCTATGAATGAGAGACCACGAATATCCTGCCTCTAGTTCATGTTTGACACCAAGATATCTCTGCAGTTGCTCAGAGAGCTGTGAAAGCAGCAAAAGCATAGGTCAACACTCTCCGTTTTGAGTCTTTTGACTCAGTAGGCACATCTATAGGACAGAGAAAAGAGTACCAGATATCTACTGTCACAAGGATGATACATCATTCTCAACCACAAATACTAATCTGGCATTTCTAACAATGAATTTTGAGAAGAAATTTCCAGAAGTTCATTAAAGGACAGCCCTACGCTATAAATTTCAGAAGCTTATTACCAATTCATTTAGGAAAAGCAAAGCAAACTGTAAGACAAACAAAAACTCAGAGGCTTATTAATTAGCATTTGCATTAACCAATGCCTTGGCATGTATAATATGAACCAAATAAATCAAAACACTAAATGCTCACTTTCCCTGGGTTCACAAGGCCAAAAATTCCATGATCAAATGTATCTTTAAGGAAACTGTAACATTTATGCATTAAATTTATGAGGTCCTAAAAGAGAAAATAGTACCTCTTTGCATTTATTGCCACAAAAACTATCAGCCTCAAGAGGAGCATCCATCTCCTGCATGCATGATTTGTGATCTACATAGGTAACACAACAGAAGAATTTCAACAACATCGTATATATGAAAATAAAGGAAAAAACTATACATATAAAAGAAATGGAAAATCCAGAAGAAAGATGAATACATCTCTTTGCACACAAGCGGCAAGTAAGTAGCATGGAAAATATAGTGTCATCCTCCTCAACAGCCTTTTCACTGGCTGTCCCACAGACTTTGCACGTACAATTAGGGCAATGCCAATCGCCCAGAGGAAGCATCTGCAATGAGATGACAACTATAAGTGTCTGAAGTACTTAAATGGAGGTCTCCAACCTGTAAAGCAGACTATAAGACCTAAAGACTACTGTCAGTAATGATTAAGCTCAATTCAACTCCGTTTTTTCTTCCTTTTAATAAGCTTCTTTGTGTACTACTACAAGCCAACTTCTGTCTAGCCAAACATTTACAGAGCTGAAACTGATGCCAATGCTGTTTTCGCATCATCAATGGCTAATCTAAGAGATTATGTTGTATTGTTCATCACAGGCTAACAGTTTCTATAGTTTCTACCATTTAAAATAGAAAACTTAAGCCATAGGAAGTATTGCTCTGCAAGAGACATTGATGGTACCAACTTAAATGAGGGTTCATAATCTCAAAGAGTGTGACTTTCTTCCATTCCCAAAGAAAAAATCCAGGCGTCAACAGATTCCCTGGGATTCTTTCAGTAGGTCATCAGACTTTCTGAGAGAAACTAAGCTAGCTAACTGTTTTCTACTATTCACTTCAAAGAATTATATTGGACTAATATATATTTTCTGGCAATCTCTACCATAAGGAAAGCAAACTTGTGGGCCCTAAAAGTGTCAGCATTAAGTAAAATCTTGTATCTAAACAGATAGAAATTATCAAATACCAAATAACTAGAAATACCACAAATACCAAACTGATAAAATCTTGCATCTTGCATCTTGCATGATTTAGCTGGGCATTTGTATGTAGGCATTGATGGACAAATACCAAATAACTAGAAATAATCTACATTTACCTTTATATCAAGGCAGCTCTGGTGAAATGTTGATGGACAACCATCACAACAAATCAAATCCCCACCATCTCCACAAATACCACAAGTATCATCATTTGGATCATCACCGTCAATGTCTATAGAGTGAAAACCAATGCGCTCAACTGACTCCTGTCTATTCCATGCCTCAATCTGGCACTCCAGAAGGGAAACCCCAGAATCCAGATATATATTTTGAAATGGCTGTCGCAGTTTGCTTCCTGCATGGATCTCAAACTTTGAGACTGTAAGTATTTTACTACAGCAACCACAATGAATGCCATCTTTTGTTACCCAGCCCTCCAGCATTACTTTTGTCCGCCGACGATTCATGTACCGCACCTTTTGGCTTGACTGAACTGTTCCAGAGTCAATTAGCCAGGACAGCAGTGTTAGTTTTCCGGCATATGGAACAAAGCCATCACTCTCAGAGTTTAGCCCCTGATTAGAATTCCGGACCAACAAAGTGCATCTACCAAGTTTCCTACTTTTTCTTCCTTTATGAGAATTAAATCCAGAGGATGGTTTCTCAATGCTGTCATCAAAATTCTGAATGGAACTCTGACCTTTTGAATTTACACTGAAAGAAGTATGGCCATTGGCTCTGTCCTTCACTGACTTATTACCCTGCTTTATGAAGGAGCTCAGTTTTTCTTCATGGCTACCACTGTCCATGCTCTCCTCATCAAATCTGGTGCTTAAAGTCTTCTTAATTGTAATCTCATTCTCATTGCTAACTCTTTGCTTCTTTTTCATTTCTTTCTCCATTTTCTTGCGAGTCTTCCTTGTCAGTTGGCCAAGGACATCATCTGATAACGGAGCAAATGGAGAATCATTAGCTCTGGATTTTGCCTCGTCTTCCTTATCGTTTAACTGTTTTAAAAGAGCGTCATATGCCTTGATGATGGACCAAAAGGCTGTTCCAGTAGGGTTTATGTAAACTGCATCTAGGTAGTCCCTGTTCCTTCTAGGCCTGTAGTCAATTGTCCAGCCTGCGTCCAGAAGCATACCCCTAATCCGTTCACGTAGCTGTTGCTTTTCTGTGCCAGTGCCACGCCTAACTTTCCCTTCTTTGGCTTTGGCTGGTGGGATCTGATTTGATGGTGTTTTTTCAACTTTGCTGCCAATCCCCTTGATGGATTTATGAGCATCCACACGCTTTAATCCCAGCTTTGGTGACGTATCACTGTCCTCAGAATCCATGTTGCCGCCTTTGCTTTCCTTAGTTGATGGCATCTTCATTGATCTGAGCACATCCGCTTTCTTTGTTCCCAACTTCAACGATATCTCACTGTCTTCTGCATTCTGCTCTTGGACCCTGTGGTTCTTAGTCGGCAATGATCCCGTTGAATTCATTGCATTCTTCTCTTTTCCAACAAATGTACTAATCTGCTCAACATTTTTGGACTTGGAGTAAACTGAAGGGTGGATTAGAACATTTTGCTTGATAGCATCTTCTGTCCTCAAACGTTTTCTATTTTCCTCATTTTCCAAGCAATCATAACTACTCGAGGAGCCACCAACCTTCTTCTTGTTCACCATGACTTTCAAAACACCATTTTTCCCTTGAACCCTAATGGGTTCGTCTGAATCATACGTATCCCTCAAAAAAGATATAGGCAGTCGAGCAGCATCCCTGTCACAACGATCACCACAAGTCCTCTCAAAATACAAACCCTTCTTCCTATCAGCAACAGCATGCCTACTTGAACCTGTCTCATATTCCCTCCCAATACTACGTCTCCCCACCGTTATAGGCCCGAAAACCCTCCGTCCCTCCATTCCATCATCTCCAAAACGATTCCTTCTGATCATTTCCCCGTCATTTCCTTCATATTCGTCAAACTCAAAAACATCTAGCCTATTCCTCTTCCTTTCACTAAAACCCTCCCCATTCCTACCAAACACGCCCACAACCTCATTACGCCTAACATCCTCCCCCTTGCTCCTCTTCCTACCAGCATCACTCTCTCCTACACCCTGCTCATCTGAGCCACTCAATCCACTACAAAACCTGATCGTTTCAGGGCCTAACCCCCTCCGAGGTGGCATTAACAGCTCTCCACTAGACCCCGAATCGCAAGAATCCACCCTAGGCCTCTTCTTCGCCTTCCTAGATTGATAAACCTTATGCGCACCAGAAGACCCCGCCCCTCCCAAACCATCACTACCCTTTCTTTTCACAATCAAACAACCCGAAGAGCTCCTGTTCTTCACAATAAACCCTGACGGGTCGTCGGATCGCCTTCCCTCTTCCATATAACCCTTATAAAGAACACAAAGAAAACCTAAATTCCCAAAATCATCCCAAATTGCGCAACAAATCCAATAAAAACAGATATCAAAACCTCCAATCTGTCTCAAGATTGAAACGCCCAAAAGAAAAATAAAATAAAAAACAGATCCGATCCAATCACTGTGAGAATGCCTCTTACAGACAACCAAACCCGCGAACCGACAACAAATCGAGCAAAGAACAAAACTTAGCCGCCTCCCTTTAACGTTAAATCAGCGGCGTCAATGGCCGGTTCGTGACGCAACTGTCCGGCGACAAAAGAGAGATCACTTTTTCCGTTTTAATTGCGTAATATAATTAAATTATAAACCAACAGAGCCAATAAGCCATTAGCTTCTGTTACTATCTGTTTTTTTTTTTTTTCCCCTTTTTATTTTCCCAGTTTTCCCTCCAAATCCGGTTCCCGGAGACGAAGGCACCACCGTAACGATGTTGCCAAGTGGACTGGGGCCCAGTTTTTTACGCGGGCCCTATATGACGTGGCTTGATCACGAGGGTCTGACCAAACTCTTCGCAGTTGACTCGTTACGGATTAACGACGAGCGTGAGGTTCCATCGCGGGAGAGATCGCATCCGGTTAGCAACAGTATCCAGGGGGATTGGATTTTGGGTGGCGAGGTCCTGGGTTTTGTTCCTTGAATGAGCTCAGCGCTTTTATGGGTTTTTTTTCTTTTTCTTTTTCTTTTTAATTTAATTAATTTTGATTAAAACTCAAATTGGAAATTGCTTTGAAAATAACTATAGTATCAATAAACTCAATTTCACTCGTGTTTTTCTGACTTTTTAAATTTTAATAAGTTTGTTTTTTTTTTCCCTGGGTATTGCATTTTCTTTTGGATATAATTGCACTCCCAGGTAAATTGCGTTCATTTATCGAACTATTGTAGTATTGTTTGTTGATTTTACCGTTGCAGGGATCCGAGCATTAGAAGCATTATTATGGGACTGAGAAATTAGTAAGACGTTCGTTTTCTTCTTTTCTTTTTTCCTTTTTTTCTTTTTGGCTTTATTTTTGCTTAAATAAATTGTGTCGTCTTTGTGTTGAAAGAAGCTTGTGTCTTTCCTTTTTTGTTTTTTTTTTTTTTTTTTGAAGCAGAGAGGCAAAATTTTTACCCTCTTTAGCTTCTAAAGTTAAAGCTTTTATTCTGTAATTATATCGTACTTCAACTTCTTTTTCCATTGTTGAATTTGAAGAATCAACTGTTAGGTGAAATCTCATACACAGACTTTATAATTCTTGATTGCTTAAACGGCAAAAGAAAAAAAAAAAAAAAAGGATCAATCGCATCAACCAATGGAAATTCTATTGGGTAATTAATACATTGGATCCACGTAAAAAATGAAAAATGAGATCCAGGACTTATCAATCGATGACACATTTCCTGTGTTGTTGATCGGTTAATCCAACTCGACGAGTTGCAATTGGTCCCGGAGAATCGAGCTTCAAGCCTCGAGGGTCAAGACTAAACAAATGTGGACAAAAATACTTTGGACATCTCTTTCTGGTTTTTTGTTTTTTTTTTATAAACTCGTTCCAACTAAATCTCAAATTACGATACCTTAGACAATGTAATTGACACTCTAATATCATTAAAGAGGAAAAAATAAAAAATAAAAAACAAAGCAGAGTACAAGCTAGAAAACACAGCCAATAGTGGCGTGCAATTTGCAGGCTAGACAATTATCAATCCTAAACCACGGAACTTTATCAAAGAACAGAGTTCAGAGGTGCCTAAATTCGTTTTGGCTCACAGGCCTAAATCTCAGCAATGGCATTAAAAAATTGGTGCCTTAGAACAGGCATGGTTGCAATTGCTTCGATTAAATAGTTCCTCGCTTCTTAAAACCTCAACACGCAAAAATGTTCAGCTGGCTGGCAAACACAACAAAGTAACTCAAACAAGAAGTACACAAAACCTTCTTTGAGCGTTTGATGGACAGAAAAGAAACAGAAGAAAAAGGCTAAGCAGCCTGTAGTATATAACTGCAAGGGATTAACTCGCTGCCCTGAGGATCTCACTTCTTCTTCCCTGCTTTGCCCGCATCTCCGGCCTTTGTCTGCACGCAGATGAAATATCAACATTTCTGGAGGTTATGGACAGAAATTTATAGCAATGAGCATGGGATTCCAAAAGAAGATGCTTCGTTACCTTCTTCGGATTTTCTTGGCTCTGTTCTTCCTTTCCTTCATCTGCTTCCGTGACCTCTCTACCTTGGTGTCTAGTCCATTCTACCATCAAAACAACCAGCAATTCAGGGCACAAACATGGATGAACGGAGGCATTCACAGGGTGAACTTGTAAGACACATAGGAACACAAACAGATGCAATGTCCATGTCTCCATGAGAAACAGATATGACCCTCAAGTTCTTTATTCCTAACCAGTTAGCATATTTGACAAAACTTCGTATGATCAAAAAGCTTTAAGTCCAAACAATTATGTCTAAGCGTGCAGATATTTATTACATAAAATTATGAACGAAATAGAAAAGCTACTAAATCAGTATCATCACTTAAATAAGATTGATTATATAGGATATGTGGTTTCAATTGCTTGGCATCGAGAATCTTGGACATTATTCTATAATACTAAGAATCAACCTTGGGCTATGAAGAGGAGGGAGAAATTGAAGCTTTGGAGTGTGACTCATAAGAAAGGATACTAGCCAGACTAGTGGCATAAAGTTAATTTTGAGTGCAGTTATCTAATAAAAAATACTTGCCAAAAGGCCAGTGAAAACTAAATAACCACAAAAGCTTTGATTCCCATAGAATGCAGCACGAGAGTCAGAAATTGTGTGCCCAAGTACAACATAAAACGTGGAACACACCAGTAATATCACACAGAGACATCCAAAAATTCTAGGGGAAGAAAAAGCCAAATAAATTCATCTGACTAGGGGCCTTTCATCTCAAAACTGCCTTGCATGCCAAATCTACCCAAAAAGGCCTCTCTAACAATCTGGACATAACTCATAATTGGACAATCATCCTATATCTAAAACTATAACTACAGATCCTTATGTGCCTATACAAAACGGAGAACATCATTCAGATATCGAAGATGCTCTCTTACTAGACATATTACATGTAAATAGGCAGCAACAACAATAAGCAATCAAGAGGATACAGTAAGTACCTGAATTAGCCAGAGTATCTATGCACATGTCATGTAAAAAGGTAACAACAACAATTAGCAATCAATATATGCAATCAAAAATAAAATAATACAGTTAAGCACCCGAATTAGCCTATACTCAGGCTTATACTTCTTTGCACTCTCAACGGAGTCATATATCAGCCCAAACCCAATTGATTTGCCACCTCCCAAATGAGTACGGAACTTGAACACTAAAATGGAATTTGGGTCTTTCACTTCATACAAACTTGCCAGCTTCTCCTTCAGCTCAGCCTTCATGATTAAGCAAATATCAGGTGATAAATCAAACTAATTCCCTCCAAAAAAAATAAAAAAAAAAAACAAGAAGAAAAAGAAAAAGAAAGTACCTTTGAGACGTTGGGTCTCCCTGGATGCATAACATCCATAACCTAATTCAAACCACATTTCAAACTTCCTTCCCCTGAACATTTTTACACAAAAATTCATAATGCAGACACCCACCAAAAAAAATACAAAATTCAAAAAGAAAAGGACAGAGAAAGAATAAAGATACGTAGCCCACCAACTCTTTTCTTGAGAGCAGCCTATTGGTCATGAACTTCCTTGTCCTTATCGTGACAGCCTTGTCCGCCATGGTTTTCTGCCCAATCAAAACACACATATTAAAATATATACCCCAAAAACAGTTGAATAACTATATACACAAATGCAATCGAATTTAGTGTAATAAGGCCGACGATTTGTTAGAGAATACTGTCTACTTCACGCTGATTGGCTTCGCGAGAGACTGCATTTGGGAAGGGGGAGTGCAAAATTTGAGTAGTGTTGTTAGGCTCTTTGCGAAACAGTCAGTACGTATGGGCTGTGTTTGACTATACAGGGCTACGTGCCACTGGCCGAAGCAAGGTTATGTTTTTCCAGGTCACGAAAAATAGTTTTTTTTTTTTTTTTTAGATGCGCCTTTAATTTAAAGGTAATGAGATTTCACACAAAAAGAAGAAAGGAAAAATAGTAAGCACCAAGTAGTAACCACTCCCATCATTCAATGCTAGATTAACCAAAATTTAACTATAAATTTATGTGTTGTAAACATTGATGGTGTCCTTTAGTCTTTATGGTGCTAGCAAAGATTAATACGTATGGTGGTACGAGATAAAATTAATTATTGTCAATTTAAATGAAAAGTGATTATTTTTTTAATTTAATAAAAAGGATTTTAATTATAAATTTATGTAGCGTACAAATTTATGATGTCGACATTGAGGCACAGGGTTGCCCGCATCCTACGATGGCTCTCGACTTTGTACAGAAGGCATCAGGAACCGCTCTCGTGGTGCCTACGGCGTCAATCCTAGCCAAGCCATGCTTAGGAGTACAGGCCAGAGGATCGAGTTTCGTGCCGGATGTTGCTAAACGTGACGAACTTATATGTTGGCTGATTTTGGGGTGCGACAGCGATTATTGTGTCGTATCTTTTGTCTCGCGAATGCGCTGTTCTCGCATTGCATTGGAAGCCGGCGACTTTCGCCCTCCCCACACGAACAAAAGGGAAAAGAAAGTTCACACGCCAAGTTTTATTACAAAAAACGAGGTGTCTCCTTTCCGCCTCCTAGAAAAGAGATCGGAATCCGAGTCATAAGATTCGAGTTTCTGTGGTTATGAATAATAAGATTGTAAAAAGCAAAATGGACCCACATAGGCTAGTGGGAGATGGGAGAATCGATTCAGCACAAAAAAGAAAGACGCGGTTTCATAGACAAAAGAAAAGAAAAAAAGAAAAACAAAAACCAAAAAACATAGTTTGAGGTGAGTTAGTACATAAACTTTATATATATGTTTTTAAAAATTTTAAATTTTTTTCATCAAAAAAACTTATAATTCTTTAAAAAATCATAAATTTTTATTTCGTAAAACTTATGTATTAACTTACTATCTCTCTCTTTGGTCTCGATTACTCTGTCTATCAGCCTTTTTTCATAAAATAAAATAAAAAAGAGAGAGAGAGAGATAGAGAAAAGAAACTCTCTGGCAAAAGTGAAAATTAAAGCACTGCGTGAGCGGAGTCACATTCGCTCAGCGCCGTGAATGTGTAATACTAAATTAATTTGGGCCCAGCTGGGCTTTTTGATAAAGGGCTGCCTGCCTTTTCCTCGAAGTTTCGGCCACATACGTTTGAGCATCGAGCGGGCATATTCCCCCATTCGCATTGCCGAAAAACGACTAGCCAAACAGCGCGCCCAAAAAGCCGCCAGCGGCAGCTTTTCATCCAACCAGAAGGGCTGTCGCGAGACCCGCATGCCATGGCCTCCCATTCATAAAGCAGCCAACCATATTCCACAATCTTAACAGAAAAAGGGACCTCCTCCGACAGCCCTTTTCAATAAAGGCAAAGGGGGGCCGTAATGAAGCCCTGTTCGTAATATAATTATATAAAGCCCCGGCAAGTAGCTTTTGTTTCCGCCTCTCTCTCCTCTTTTCTACTTTTAAGCTTAGGAGAGAAATGGAAAACGTCGCCTCCTCTCCGAGCTCCGATCACCGGCCAACGATCATGGTCACCAACGATGACGGCATAGACGCCCCGGGACTGCGCGCTCTGGTTCGCGTCCTCGTCTCTTCTGGCCGCTACCGCGTCCTAGTTTGCGCCCCTGACTCGTACTCTTCCTTAATCTTTATGTCTCCCGCATAGCCTATTGGTTTTTCATTATAATTACAAATTATTAGTATTATATTTATGTGAATTTATTATATTTATTATTATAAAATATTTTTATTTTATATATATATATATATATTATAAATTTTAAAAATTTAAAAATAAATTTAAAATATTTTTTCAAAAAATTTAAAAAGTTTTATACAATTTATAATATAACTTACAAAAGTTTAATTAAAATAATAGAATTAATTAATACTATTAAAAATAATTATAATTATTAAATATATATTAAAATTTTAATTTTAATAAAATATTAAACATTTACAATATTTGATATTAAATATTGTAAATTAAGAGGATACAAATTTTAAAATTAAAACATAAATATTTCACTTTTTTTTTCTCTTTAATTATATTATACACAGAGATTTATCATTTTCTTTTTCGCTCCCTCTCTGTTTGTTTGGATTGCGTGCAGTATATTTAGCACTGTTCATTTGAGTCCATTCCTTGTTCCTCTTTCCTTAGGAAACAAATGATTTTGGCATATTCGGAGCAAGTGGTTTGATTCGCATTCGTGATGTTTGTTTTTATTTCAATGGCGTTAACTAGAACGCGGCATCGGAATTTGAATGGAGCTTTTCATCATGCCTGCTTTTTGTCTTGTGATGTTGTGTGCGTGTGCGCGCGCGCGCGCGCGTGCGTGCGTGCGTGCGTGTGTGTGTAATTTGAATGGAGCTTTTCATCATGCCTGCTTTTGTCTTGTGTGTGGTGGTGCGTGTGTGCGCATGTGCGTCTGCGTCTGCGTGTGTGTCTGTGTGTCTGTGTGTTCATGGTATTTTGAAGAGTTAGTTGCATGATTTGTGCATTTTTCTTTTTCAGGGAAAAGTCAGCCGTTAGTCATTCTATCACTTGGTTGCATGCTATTTCTGCACGGCGAGCTGATATTGATGGAGCAATAGCATATGCAGTTTCTGGTTTGTCTTCTTCTATAATTTTCAGACCATCTCAATTCCCTTTTCTCCAAAGCAAAGCTGAGGTTTTTGTATCTATCTTCATGCCTTATTTACATGGGGAACTGCATAAATTTACATGGATGCAATATTCATCTCATGTACTTCATGTAGAGTGTGAATTTTGTGATTTAATGTTGTCATGAGAAGGGATTTGTGCTTGGTAATTCCATAGTATGTGGGCATTTACTTAGGGTTTCAATTATTTCATCCAGCATTGTATATCATGCAACAAGCTAGAATGATATTGCAATATGTTATGGTGTGGCTTGGGTTGTTGAAAATATATTTGCAAAACATGTGTTTTGTTAAATGAAAGAAAATTTGAAATATATATATATTATAATGCATCTTTTGTCTACATTGGCTACTACATGCATTTAATTGGCCATGACAATTAAATGAATGCAAGGCAAGGAGTGTACATTACAAAGCCCCACACTAAATAAAGTTGTATGGGCAGATTCCTTTTCACTTGGATGACCTAATTTGTACATGGTCTTTTGATCTCATTAATAGAAACAAAAAAAAAGAAAAAAGTAATGAAATTTCACGAAATTAACAAGAAATTGAATATGAATTCATTATAATTATTAATTATAAGTGATTATTATGTATGAAAAGACATATCAATTATAACTAACATTTATAATAAGTCCATATCTAATCTTGAGTCTATTTCACAGAACTCAATAATAAATTTTTAATAAAAAAGCCAATGTTGTGTTCTAAGTATCAAGATAGTGACAAGAACTAAGAAAATAGTAGCTCTTTCATTTTGGGTTCTATATTTTTATGTCTTTGGTTTATCGTGTGGTTTGTGTTTTCTGCAAAAATAGTGTGTTAATTTGGATTTATTAGGCTTTACAGTATTTGTGAGCTTTTAAAATGATATTGTAATATCTCTTACTTTCTTGATAGCAAATATTTTTAGTCTATCTTTATCTGTAAACATAGCCTTAAAAATGTAATTTTGTATGTCCTTTTTTTTTGGGGGGGGGACTCTTTTATTTATGAAAGTTGATGGTTCTGTAATGCACCTTTAAATGTATGCCTTAACAAAGAAATGGTAAAGGCTCTGTTGTTTGTGATAATCAATCTTGTGACATGGTTATGCTTCTTTGATGTGAGTCCATGTATCGATTTTCCTTTCCCTTCTTTTTCCCCACTGTCTTCTCGTCCCTTGTTTCAAATGGACCGTGATGTAAGAGCATTGACCTTTAATTGCCATCCTCAATTTGTTTGACTAATGCACATCCCGATATGGATCAAAAGAGTTTGTTTCTTTCTTTCTTTTCCAAAATAAAAATTTTCTCCCATGTACTTTGCAGGAACTCCAGCAGATTGCACTTCTTTAGGAATCTCAAGAGCACTCTTTCCAGAAGTTCCTGATCTGGTACTTTGGAAATGTTAATTCTCTTATTGCTTAAGACATATCTTGATTCATGCTTCACCTATTACCAGCAGACCTTCAAAATGACTACTATAAGTTCAATATGACAAGGATACCTTCTGTTTTGGAATGACTAGGCAATAATAAATCTCTAAGTTTATTTTCTGGAGCCATTTCATTGAACAACTCTTGTATATGCTTTTACACACTCTTTGTACATCAATCAGTTTTTTTTTTTATCAAGGTGCTCCATAAAGTTATGATGCATTCCCTATTTCTATGTACAGGTAGTCAGTGGCATAAACATGGGCAGCAATTGTGGGTATCACATGTTAGTAGTAATTACACTCTCTTGCTTTGCCTGCTGTCCTAAATTTCTCAGCTCCATAATTTCATCTCCTCCCCTCACTATTATTCAAATTTCGTGAGTAAAAAGAACAGGGAATAGGGTCAAGCAAGAAAAGCACCTAAAATAGATTGGCAGTTGTCTGGAATGTATGTAGAAAATAGAAATTGCTTTCATAATTATGCAACAATAATATTTTCCACAATGAATAGACATCTGGTCATAATTTTTTTCAAAAGCTGTAGCATACAGTTCCAACGGTTCACTTTTGTGAAATTTCAAGGACAAACAAAGTTATGAAGATATGATATTTCTCAGTCATGTTACCAATGAAATAAGTAGCTTGCAGTTTATGTTTTAGATTTGGTTACTTATCCCAAAAATAAAGGTGCAAATTTTTTTTTTAGGGTGCAAAAACTGCAATTGTATTTCAGATTTGGTTATATTCCCTTCTGATGCTTTTTAGTTCCCGACTGAAACTGCAGTGTTTACTCTGGCACGGTTGCTGGTGCTCGAGAGGCCTTCTTTAATGATTTACCTGGTGTTTCAGTATCGTATGAGTGGTACGTAGGCATATTTCTCAGAATATATGGCAATACCAGTGAAAAGTTAACTGCTTTTGGCTAGTTGTAGCCATGTATGTCCCTTAGTATGCTAACATGAATTTTCTTTACATGTAGGGTTGGAGGTAAGAGCAATATCCAGGACTACACTCTTGCTGCCGAGGCCTGCCTACCTATTATAAGTGCGATAATCACCGAGATTAGAAATCAAAGTTATCCTTCAGGGTGCTTTTTGAATATAGATCTGCCAACAGATGTTGCTAATCATAAGGTAAGTGGCAACTATATGGTTACCATATTGCTGTACTTGCAATAAAAGTGGTTAGCATCACCATTTCTGTTGGAGGCTTATTCATTTCCTAGATTAAAGAACTTTTTTCCTCTCATTTTATTGTCTCACACAGTTAATTTTCTTTGTGTCCTGTTTGCTTGGCCTAAAAAGGGGTATAAGCTCACCAGGCAAGGTAAAACCTTGTATAGAATGGGGTGGAGGCAAGTTACTTCTAACATTCAAGGAGGAAAAATGTTGTCAACAATGACGATGGATGAAGATCCAGCTTTACCAACAGATGTTGATGCATCATATACATCAGAAAAACAACTGATGTTTAAGAGAGCAGTAAGCCCCTTTCTTTACTTCTATCTGTGCCTTTATTGGAAAAACATTCAATACATGTTTTTGCTAACTGGGCATTCCTATACTGTTTAAACATTTACCTGTCTTAATCCAAAACAAAATTTCTTTTGCATGTCCAATCTTCCAGTACTCAGTGGTGGAAGATACTTTTCTCAACAGATGAGAATTATGATGCTATCTCACATGGCTGATGTAGTTGACTGAATCAACTAATTCGACACTACTGAGTTTTTTTCTTTTCTGTTGTTTGATCAAGCACCAGTTCACAAAGGAACAAGACTGATAACTTGATTGTTTGACATTTGCCTTTTCAGTCCAGATTAAATAGATGATGTTTTCTCTTTCATTTCATCCTCATTCTGTTTCTTGTTTTGAAATACAACAGCACTTAAATTCTAATGTTTCTTTACCTTTCCTAGGTAATTGCACAAGTTGATGATGCTGAAGATGACACGGACCAGAGACTTCTCTGGGATGGATATGTGTGTGCCTTTTGTTTTACTTGATGAAAATTGAATGGAAACTGTGGCACAATATTAATGCAATCCTGATATTTCATTTCAGATTACTGTAACTCCTGTAGCTGCCCTCTCCCCTGCGGATATAGGCTGCCAGATGTACTTTAAAGATTGGCTGCCAAAAGTGGTCGAAAAATCTTCTTCATCAGCCTTATAATCTGAGATCATCCAGGTAGGGAAGCATCTCAGTGGAAGCCTTTGTAAGTTTCGTGGAGATTTAAATATGGTAAATCAGACCATCTCTTGATCATGTTCTCATTAATCCAATGGATATTTCAATCCCATCACTTGATGATCACTAGCATTATCTGTTTTACATATTTCTTTTTTATGTTGCAAGCATGGAATCAAAATAGCAATAAACTTAATGTTTGGGATGAAAATGCTTGCATTTCATCCACCATTAGGCTTGAAAAGCTGTTTTGATGCAGAAACTATGAATTCAGCTAAGAAGCCTGTTGTTGTTTAACGCGCGTTGATAGAGGTGTATAATTTACCATCAATATGTTCCACCCTAAAGCTGTCCGCAGTTTTAGTTTCATTTCATTGTTTGCCGATACGGTAGTCATGTCTTAATCTCACGAAGGTTCATTGGATGTCTCTCTTTTTTGCGACCAAAATTGCTTGCACTTTGCAGAGTTGAATATCAATTATCATTGTCAGAGCATTCTTCCTATCATCTTGCCTATTTCTTTTGAATGAAAAATCCAAATTAATGTGCAGGACTCTTGCTTTCTTGGCTCATTGACTGGGTTTGCAAGTGAAAATGTGAGGATGAGGAAATCTTGTAGATTCCTATCTTCATGTGATGATTTTTCACCTGCTATGTGTGCCAGTTGTCATATGTTGTAGCCCTTTATTTCCAATTAACAGCCATAAAAATGCTCTTTATGACTGTTGTATCTCAATCAGTGAGGAACTCATATTCCATGACTGTTTACCTTTGGGTCATTGTGACAGTAAGTTAATAGGAAGTTCTGTGTGTTTGGTATTTGATATGGTGCCTCAGTTAAGGCACTCCTGAACTGGAATTGATGGTAAATCTTAACCATTAGTACTTTGTGTCGATTGTTCGGGATTTTTACCAAACTTTCCAAAAAAATTTCCTGTAACCACACAACATTTTCGAGAGTAAATACCCACAAATTTGGATACTAAGAATCGCAATGGACATCAACACGGCACGTCATGTACATTATACTAAACTCTGTTCCAAGGCTTCTGATGCTCACTTGGAATGTCCCCTCGCCTGCCCTTTGTTGTAATCATGGCTGAAACTCATTTTCTAAGTAATTGCATGTTTTCTTTTGCCCGCCTCAAAGCTCAAATTATTCTGCATTCTGTTAACCTTATTTTTAGAGTTTGATGAGCTAACTCTCATTGTGAACGGTACTTTCCTGTTACGCGAAGATATCTCGGCCTTGTCATTTGTGAGAGTAGATAATCTCCTTTTGCACTACTTTAGGACAGAGTTGATTATGATTGGCACTCATAGATAGTTGATTATTAAAATGTCTGTTGAGGACTTCAAAAATCATGCTGGTTGTCTATCCATTCTGTAGCTTTCTTAAGTCAGATTCAGGAGGATTTGAAACCAAGAAACTGACTACTGCCCAAACTTATGAAACTGAGACAGCAACAATAAGCCAAATACAGCAAAAATAGAGCTCTCATTCACCAGTACCTCGTAGTTTAGTGTTAATGGGCACGTTCACGTTATTATATATCTGACATCAAGATACTCGTGGACAACATCGTAGAACACGCGAGACATAAGCAAATTAACAGGTATTTATGTTGACACGCACAAATATATAACCAAATGTTGTCGTCTACGCGGAATTAAAAGACAACTAAATAAGATTAGGAAGAGAGAAAGATGACAAATGAGATGAAAAAGAGGTGTTCTGATATGAGTGAAGGTTAAAAAGCAAAGTAAATTAGAACCAAAAAATCCTTTTAACGAGAATTCTAAAACACCATAAATATCTTATGTATGTACACGACTGGATATCTCAGAATTCTGTGAAATCTCTGCAATTTTCGGCCTTCATTGCTTTGATGGCATGGAAGGTGCATGCGTCTCCACTAGTATTGACCACAGGACATGCACATCCTCATAGGGGCAGGACTTTACGTCCTCGTATAGAATGTATATCCCTCTTCCTGCGAAGCGGAAAATATCAGTCGAGTAAACAATTAAAAAATTAAAAAAAAAAAAATCTACTGGATGGAATGGAGAAGAAGTAATCTTCCAGTGGAATTAAGAAAAGATAAAAAGGTAGTTGAAAATGAGATTGCATGGATGAATGAGTTGCAGGAGCAACTCAATGATCCATCAAAAATTCATGCCGAAGCAAAGAGGTGATAATATTCATTCAGGAGGGCTGAAGAAAGATGCAGAGACAGTTTGGTCTTTGTTTCCATTAGTTACAAGTGTCAATATTGTGAGGTCATAAGTTAAATAGAGAATGGTAGGGAATGAAGGACATTGGCGCCACTGGTAGGGGAATGAGTTGGTTTTCACTCCGTAGAAGGGAGTGAAAATATTGATCAGGTTAAGAGGTGTTGTAATGTCTAAGCAAAAATGCTCAATAACTATAGAGCATGTGTAGATATTAGGATGCAGATAGTGGATAGATAATGAAAATGCAGCTGTGGGAGTGAATTAGGACGTACTCTTTGGAGTTGGGTGTAAACGAAACCACAGCTTCTTCAGTGGGGAGAGGAGGGACTGCATCCACCCCATTTACAGAACGGGGTGTAATTAGCTCATCTGGGTGAGAGAATGAGAGGGAACAAAATAAGACAGAAAAACTGTCTAGTTTGCTTAGAAAAGGGTGAACTTTGAGGCCAATACGTGGGTAAAGCCATTTTCTATATTTCCCTCGCATTCCAATCATGAATTTCACATTTTGCTCTTGGTAAACTGTCATTGTCAAATCTCAAACCCTTTTCACCTTCTAGGAGAAGAAGCGATCCTACCAATCCGTAGTGCTTTACACACTTCTGCAAACTCTCTCCAAGTGTCACCGTACCTTATCCTTAATCGCTTCCCTTATGCTCCAAGCCTTGTTTTGGAGTCCTCATTACTTTCGAGTTTAGTAAATTTTGGGGTGTGGCAAACCCTCGTGGGGGTTCCTTGTATTTTAAGAAAACAGAAGCCCTCTTCGAAGAGTATTTTACAAGTCTACCTCTCGGATACCTCCAGTTCTCCCACCTGTCCACTGGTTGCCTTTAAAGTGTAAAAGTGGCTCGCTTGCTGAAAGGTGGCAATCGAGATTTGGACAAATGGCAAAATTAAGGAGTCTACACGAGAATAGGGGTGAGTTCAGGAATGTTCGCCTTTTTACGTGAACTTGAGAATCTTAATCGTTTCGTAATCACGTTAAACTATAAAAATCAGCCATGAGGGCACCTGGAGCCTTAGTACCTTCCCAACAATTAGTATGATGGCCCTTACCACCGGATGATTTACTTTCCAAGGAGGAAAAAAAATTCATTGTCCTTGACTTTCTATTTTTGGCTTGACTTGTGTCAATCGCAACTTCTTCCCTTGAGCATTGCAGGTCTTCTCTCATTCCAATTCTATGGAGACAACCCGAAATCAATGGGAAGGAAGTTCCCACATGCTAAGTTTTAGATTACAAGAAATTGTTACGGATCTTTTAAATTGGTACATTCACTTGGTTATCTCACTTTCATTGACATTCAGGGGTGAATTGGACTTGGATGTAAAGTGGTGAGGCTCAAGTCCTGGAGCTGTAAAGCTGGACATAATCCTTGTTGCAAAAACGAAATACAAGGGAAATGTGGTCCAACCATGAAGATTATGGGCCGTTGGTGTTCCCAAGAAAGCCGTTAGCCCATTCAAACATGTACTGGGCAAATGCTTGCTCTTATGGATCGGCTCGCCGAATGGGTAATGGTAGCTAGGCCAGGCCCATTTTAGGTCTCCAATTTTGTTATGACTCCTCTTGTGTACTTTAATGATTAAATCAAACTCTCTCTCTCTCTCTCTCTCTCTTGCATGTATTTCCACCTTTATCTTTTTTCTTTTTTTTCTTTCTTTCCTTTCATCATCCATGGGTGCATCTATGAATCAAGATGTGAATGTGTTTCACCATCTTGAAAGTGCCCAACTCAAATCCACCATCGACCATGACGGCCACGAGCTCATCATGGCAAAGAGGGAGGGGGGTCCACGGTGGACTTGACCGGAGGACTTTACTTTTTATCGAATGGGGACCCGGTTCAGTCACAGGGAAATAGGATATTGGGGTGATTGGGTCCCATGTGCGGGTCCATTTGAGCAGTGGTCAACATGAAAGCCCACAAATTGGAACTTAAATACGTATCTGGCTCTACTGTGTCTCCATTAGTCATTATTTTCTGCAACGGTTCCCAAAAGGTCCCCCCATCGAATGATCCTTCAATTCCTTTTCTCTCTGTTTAACTCCACTCGGAACCTCAGCTTTACCTTTTACAACGTTAACAGAACCATCACTTCACCTTTCCTCTTTTTCTTTTTCTTTTTTAAGTTGAAGATAACATTGTTAAAGGATTTAATTTATTGTTCGAAGGCCCACGAAGTGAGATTAAGAAAATCACCCTATACATGGTTTTTCTCCGTTGCTGGTGGGTTAGATATCAATTTGTTGACTACTAGAGATAAAGTGGTGTAGTCGTTGATAAAATTAGAGATGGCGCGCAATTTTTCTTATTATTATATCTCCAATGTAAATTACATTGCAAATGGCGGTGAAATTCTGCGTTATCCTTGAACTAGTTTATCAAATTAAAAGTCATAGATTTGACATACGGGAGGGGACCAGAGCTATTTGATGACTACTCGAGAAAAATCTTTTTCCTGTTGAAGGGAAAAAAAAAAAAAACTGATGGGATTCACTAAAATGGGAATGTGTACTGGCGAGTTCCCTGTCTTGGTGAAATGGGAAGAATCCAAAATCGGCAATAATAAAAAATAAATGTTGTTTTATCTCCCACAAGCTTCTACCTTGGCTTAGCTTCACAAAGGCAGGATCCCAAACCAGTTCTGTCCAAATCAAGTCACGGTCGGGCAGAAAGTTGCCACCACTCAATTAGACTGCTTGCTTGCCATTTTGATCTGCTATATTATTTAAAACCGAGCACTTTTTTTTTTGTTTTTTTTGGACCAATAAAATAAAAAATTAAAAAAGAAAAACAAAGGAGCACTCTTATCCTTTTCACACATAACCATTCTAATTATAACAGGTATGTGGATAGATGTTGGGACAGAGATCACAGAAGCCAGAGAGGCAAGCACTATAGTATATAATATATGGTTTGAATTTAAAAGGGCAATGATTCAACCATGATAAAAATGTCCTGGTTAATGGGTCTCAGGAAATGGAGGGAGGAGGGTGCATGGCGTTTCAAAATTTGAATTCTCCACTTCTAAAGGGGTAGGTGACATTAGGATTAGGCGAACTAACTCTATTTCATTTGGGCCACGTATGAGGGGCATGAAGCAGGAAAATCATGACCTTATAAGTATGTTTGATTTGCCTATCATTGATTGTTGTCGTTATTTCTTGTTCGTGATTATAGTCGTTAATTACTATTACATATAATTAAAAGTATAATATAGGGTGTACGGCTAGATTGATAATGCTTATTGCTGTTAAATAATAAAATGACAAATCAAGATATTGTTTTCTTACAATAATTTTCGTTTTTTTTTTTAGCTAAAAAAATATGATTATGCTTTAAAAAAAAATTAAGACAAATTTAGACCCCAAAAAAAGAGAGCGATTTAGGAAGTAGTACAGTGCTCATATCCTAATGACAGAAATTCATATCTTTTAGACCCATTGCAAAGTGATAATTTATCGTGAAATTGTATACTTTGAACATGTAAACGACCCGGTGTTTGACTAGATTTATCATAAATTTAATAAAATAAATAAATAAAACGAAGTCCAACCGACGTAGTTAGCAGAAAAAAATGTGTACACGAAATATTACATCATGTGGACTTTAGAAGGCAAAGAAGAGAATCTGTCACACATTTGAATGGAGACAAACGAAACCTACATTTCACTAAACACCAACCTTTTGCGTTGTCATTTTAATCGCCACGATAAAGCTTACACTTTAGCTTTGGGAAGCCCAACTTACCAGCCTAAACTACGCTTTGGCCATCTCTAACTCTAACACACCACAAGCCTCCTTTTTCTTTTTTTTTTTTTCTTTGGGAAATGTCATCACGCCTCCCTTTTCTTTTAAAAACATTGTACTCAAGACGATCATTTACTTTTAGCTATGAGTTCATGCCAGAACCCCCAGCCTCCGCGGCATTTGTTATGTTGTCTAAAACAAGGTCTCATCAATGGATGTTACGAGTATATGCCTTCATATCGCATTGCATGCTGTCGTGCCCCATTTCTCCATGAGCGTCGATCGGTGGCAAATAACGAACGATCTGGATTGGACTCATGAAGCATCAGAGAACGAGGGGGCGCAATGCCTAATGAAGTTCCAATCGCGAAAATAATCTCTCTTTTGTAAAAATATCAAAAATGCCCTTTTATTTTGGTTGGAAATATTGTGTATCAAAATCATGTACGTTTGATCCAATGGATCGCGAGATACGGTGTGTTTAGACACAGCCATTTTCTAAACGTTGGCGGTGCATTGAAATGCGTGGATTTTGGGCGTCGTTTTGACTTAGGCGAAACAACCCTTGGGACTTGGAAGCTCTGTTAACCACGTATTGTGTACAAGTTCTTTAACGACTGCTGTTTTACGTTTTCTTTTCTTTACCATAATCTCACAAACAATAAAAAATAAAAAATAAAAAAAGAAGAAGAAGAAGAAGAAAAAAAGGGACTTCTTTGTAAAATGCGTCAATAATTATATTATTGTATAGGAGAAAAGAAATGAAGTGAAGGGGTGGATTGTGCATGTCAAGCATGGAGCTTGGCCACGTGGAGAATGTCCGGAATTTAGTGGAGCCTTAATGGCAAAGAGAGGGGGAATATTAAATTCTCCGCCGTAACAACAACGGACTTAGCTATAATTTATTATCGGACAACAAATATTATTGTTTTGACTTGTGGGATTACTTGCTCTTCATATATAATTATTATATTTATTTATTTTTATTATTAATATAATTTATTTATAATTTTATATTCCATAAATTTTATTTATTATCTAGTATAATATAAGATTATAAATAAATTATATTAAAAATTAAAATAAAAATCATATATATATATATATATATATATAGACAAACAGGCACACAAATTCATGATGTCCTCGTTTTTGTTTTTGCTCGTACTGACATTTGAATTTCACACGACGCAATTTTTGTTCGAGTTATTGTACACCGACGGGCTCCACACACACACACACACACACAAAGAGTACAAACACCGTTCTATTACCCACAAGAAGCTGTACGAGAAATGCATGGACCTGAACCCAGAAAAAGAGCGAACCCAAGTGAAAGTAACATGATCCGGACCAGAGTACATAATCCATACAGTACATCAACTCACCCGTGTCTTGTTATCCCGAAATATCCGTTCACGGGAGTCCCCCATGTCTTCCTTTAGTCCACTTTTCCTCACGAAATTTTCCAGAATAACCACCAATGTACTTGTGTTCCTGTCCAGCCACATGAGTGGTCAGCTTCTACTTACGGCATTTCACCCTTTTTTTTTTTTTTTTTTGCAAATTTATTAATTTTTTTCGATCTTTTGTACTAACTGTCCATGTCTCATAAATGAAATCCCAACGTGGAAATGTTGCCATTGTCCCTATAACGAGACACCGTAATTAAATGCATGTCTAAAACGGACTTGAAGGTGGGGGGCAAGCTACAGGAAATTGATAATGAGGAAAAAATTAACTCGTGGTGGCGGTGACGTTTTCTATCATTGACTGGCGTTTTGTAACCTTTTAACTATTTCTGTTATGCTATATAACGGCGTTATTCGCCCGACGTTTGCTATATATAGATGTCTCCACTCCTTCACTTTATCACTTCCAAGTTCTCTCTCTCTCTCTCTCTCTCTCTCTCCAAACCAAACCGCAAACTGCGAAGTTTTTAAATGGCTGCGTGAAGCAGAAGCTTGGCATATTGGTGTTTCCTTGGCATTACTTGTTTTCTCGAAATGGGCAAGAAAGAACAACATCAACAGCAACAACACCAAGTGCTACAACAACAACAGCAACTAAAAGATCAGAAGGCCAAAGAGAGGGTCGATGCCGTCCTGGAGCTTCTAAGAAAACAAGCCCCGTTCACAGTGAAACAGGTAGGTTTTCCTTGAGTTCCTCACTCTTTCTCTGTTTGAGATCTAAAGCTATATCAGTCTAGCCATCACCATTTTCACTGTTACACGCATTTTCACTTGTAGAAAGTATGTTTCTTGACTCATCCAAGATTGTGTCGTACTAGGGATTGCTGGGTAAACGGCCAAGACACAATCTTTTTTGTTGTACTCGGTCTGCGTTAAAACTTTTACTCTCTCTCTCTCTCTCTCTCTGATATGTGTTATGAACAGGAGAAGTTCTGCAACTATGGCTGTGTGGAAAGGTTTCTGAAGGCTAAAGGCGATAATGTGAAGAAGGCTGCTAAGCACTTGAGAGCTTGCCTTTCTTGGAGAGAGAGCCTCGACACTGGTAACAACCAACTTTTCCTCTAGTCTTCCTCTTCGTTCTAATTTCTCAAAAAAAAAAAAAAACTTTTCATTCTCTATCCGTTTATTTGTCTGTTACTAAAATTTGTTTTTTTTTTTTAACTTTTTTGTTTTTTTTGGGGTTTCAAATGGAATCTTCTGCCTTTTCTTTTCTTTGCTTGTTTTTGAATGGTTGGGCGTTAAAGTGAACCAACCCCAGTGACTAATCATTGGTGAATGGCGCCACACCGCAACCAATTTGAAATAAAGAGAAAATTTTTAATTTTATTCACCATACAGAAATAAGAAAACATTTTCTAATTAGAGATTCTCACTGCCTTTTGACTCTTTTCTTCTCATTGTTTTTGTTTAAAATACAGATAGTTTGATGGCTGATGAGTTCTCAGCCGAGCTTGCAGAAGGGGTTGCGTATGTGGCTGGTCATGACGAAGAATCCAGGCCTGTTTTGGTAATTTTCACTAATATCTCTCTGTTTTTGGTCGTAGGCCACTTATACAATAATCATAATCATAATTATAAGTTATTCAGCTCAATAGCTAGTTTTTTTTTATTTTTTTTTATCGAGTGTTGAGTTCAAAAGGGCATCCATCCTGCTTCTATGTTGCAGATCTTTCGCATTAAGCAAGACTACCAGAAGTTTCACTCACAAAAGCAGTAAGTCATTAATATATAACGTACTCATTATTATCTAAGCTTCTAGCTCCAATCAAAATATTATTTGCTAAAATATTTCTTGTGCATTTTCTAGGTTTACCCGTTTGCTAGTCTTTACTCTGGAGGTGGCTATAGCAACCATGCCAAGAAACATTGAACAATTTGTTCTTCTCTTCGATGCGAGTAAGCTCCTTGTAAAATTTAAACAAAGCTTTGAGAATTGAGGCAGCTTTTCTGGGTCTTTCTTTTTTTATTTTTTTATTTTTTTCCTGAAGTCACGTAATTGCACGCTAGTAAAGCAAACACAATCCACATTGACGAGAGAGCAGAAGCGCAGCTATGCGTCGGGGGAACCGTCAAAACCCTGTTAAATTCCCATACAATGTCCGGAGTGACCCTTTTAAGTGTCGCATTCATTGCACCATTATTAAATGGTCTGTCCTGTGTAAGGGCATTATCGGGTATTGAACCAAATTCCATTTGCATACTATCCTATAATTGGCCATTTTCGCTGAGAAACTTCCTCAACAACTACTACGTAGCCAATATTTCTCCAGAATTTATGAGATTTAGTAAAATTTGTTTTTCTCTTTTTTCCTTTGCCCTTTTAAATGCAGGCTTTTTCAGGTCAGCGTCGGCTTTTATTAACTTATTGCTGGCAGCACTGAAAATTGTGGCCGAGTACTACCCATGCAGGCTCTACAAGGCTTTTGTAATCGACCCACCTTCTCTCTTCTCTTATCTATGGAAGGTAAAAAATTCAAATTCTGCCTACCCTCATCACATAGCCCTGTTGTTTTTTCGTGTGTAGTGCATGTGGGTTGTACCATCAATTTTTGTCCTGTTATTGAACGGTCCTGTCTAACGCTGTTTGTTAAGCCTGCTGGACGGCCCGCAGCGGGTGTGTTTGTTACTATTTGTTTGACCCACTTATGCAATAAGCTTGGCTTTTTGCCTTTTTTTTTTTTTCTTTTTCTTTTTTGTGAAAAAAGAAAATGTTATCGCCTAAGTCAAATCTCATTTTCTTTCAAGGTACAATCTCTTTCACACTTAGTTTTGTACCGTTACTTCCCGCATAAGCCCGTTGCCATGGTTCAAAAATATGAAACACGGATTAACATTGCCGATACATTTGAAAATTAATTAATGGTGGCCTTCAGTGGGTGGAGATTGTCCATGAGAGTTGAGTTTGATAATTAAGGTGGAGATTAACTAAGAAGGTGTATTAGTCCGGACACAAGTGAGTTGACGTGTGCACCACCTGACTTCAATATCGAAAGGGAATAATCCAAATTCAAGTTTCACATTTGTATAAATCGTGATCTGTATGTGGTCGTCTCGTCTGAATATTGGTGGATCCATTGACATCAATCTCTGTCTTATTGATTAACCTGTGATTCGGGCTCGGTATGTGCCCATTCGGCCTTGAAACTAGTGCTTCTGTGAATTCCTGCGAAATTTACTTAATTATTGCATTTTTTGTATTTTCGTGGGTGCAGGGCGTGCGTCCATTTGTAGATCTATCAACGGTCACGATGGTTGTATCGTCGCTCGATTTTGAAGAATCGTTGGAGTTCGCTGACTTTGCGTCCTACCCTCGAGTTTCATCCCTCCGATTTGAGCCCTCGTCGATCAAATCAACGTCCAAGGTTGGCTCATGCTCATCCTCAAGGTTCTCATTCACCGTGTCCCAGCATTTTGACTCCCTCAAGCCCTGGTACCTGACATTAACGGATACGTCAGCATCCAAAGTGGGACCCGCCAGCTCCTCCCTTCTGGGCCCCGCGCTAATCTCTCCGCTCAACGCTAGGTCCCTCTCATTCGCGTCACCGGTTGCTAGAGCCCCACGTGGAAGCAGCCTCAACGGCTACGACTACAACAAGAAGAGTCTGTTCCCATCAACACCGTTGCCGCAGCGCGCCACCGCAGGTGATCCCATCAAGATCTCTCAACCGCGGACCCCACGCCCCTCGTTCCTCCAATCGCCGGCCATGTTCTTCAAGAAGGATTGCCAGGTCAGCAGAACAGAGAAGGCTCGTGAATCTTTCTTGCCGTTTCTGAAGTTCTACAGGAGACCGTACGATGAGATGATTTACAGGTCAAAGATGCGGCCCCCACTCGGCGGTCTCATCTCCATCGTCTCTCCTCATCTCAGACGCCGTCACGTGTCCGTTTCGCAACGGTTCTGAAGGAGGACGACGCCACCCAAGCAAGAAAGAATGAACAAATAAAAAAAAAAAAAAAAATTAAAAACAAGAGCCGAGAGTACATAGGAGGGCCACTACTACATTTCTCCGTGTCAAAATGTCAATGGAACCTGACACTGCTAGTAATAATTCGTTAATTATTGTATTAGATTTTTGTCGTCTCTGGGGAGAGAAATGGGATTTGATTTTGATCACAGGATTACCAGCATTATGGGGAAGAATTTCGTTATAGGAGCGCGGTAAGAAATGAGATGCAACATATATTCGATTATTAAAATTGTGATCTTGCATACAGCGGATGATTGACTAAGCATCGCGCATTAGTTGACCAAAGTGGGACAAAAAGAAATATAATGGAGACTGCGTGCGGGATGGGGCATTTAATTTTGACCTCAAGCACTCCATGTCTAACATTGAGCTTCGTGGCATTTTTATATGCATCAAGAAACTCTACGTTTTGGGTTTTGAACAACGAAGCATGGGAAGGCGATAGCGTGGTCCAAACGGCGAACATCATGTGGGAAATCGTACGCCATATATATGGTGGTGCAAATTATAAAGAAGAAAGTATATTGTAATTGTGCAAGGAATCTCAAGCCGTTGAAAATTTTCTATTTCGATTCAAAGTTGACATGGGGTTGTGAAGTTTTGTGAAGAATGAGAATCTAGTACCTTGTTTGTAGTAAAGAAAGACACCAAGGTTTGAAAAACTTTGATTCTTAATGTGTTCTTCTACTCTGTATGAGCTGGTCGGTTAATATATTTTACACATTGGTTTGCAAACGATGGCAGGAGTTGGTAGGAATATGTGTCGCTTTCTTTGTTTGAGAAGTCAAAATGGAGCTTCTGCTTCTAGTGCTTGTACTTATGTGCGTGTAGAGTAAAGTAAGCTAGATTGTGCATTGGGAATTTAACCCGTCAAGTGACTTGTATAAGCCCCTATCCGGGAACAAGTGTTTGTTTTGGGCATGGAGTTTGTCCTTTACTACATGTCGTCGAGGCATCAAGGTTCGGTGACTCAGCAGTGACGTTTGAAACTTGGAGTCTTCCTGTTGGACTCTCCTTTCTTCGCATTTCTCGATTCGGTCTTGTATTTTAGCTACAAAATGGTTCGGTGTGGACAAAATCAAGGCAGTGTTTGTAGTAGCAGTGTCGCTGTTTGGAGTTTATTCTTTGTTGCTTATGGGTTTGAAAGTGTCGGGGTTTTCTCACGAGCGGTGATGGGTAGACCTAACGCGGATCTTGCTTCGCCATCCCAATCTTAAGTACAATACATTGGAAGTTACTAATTTCTAGATTGTAGAACTCTTGTGACTTTACTCTTTCCTCCCTATTTCGGTTCATAAATATTTCGGTGCTTGCATACTAAACATATTCAAGGACGAGTCAGAAAGAAAAATTGCTAGATGTATTCCACAAAAAGAAGGAAAAAAAGAAAAAGAAAAAGGAAGAAATAATAGGAGTAGACGAAGGAAGGGGTAGGTCCATCGTATCGGTGGCTTTTCTGGATAAAAGTGGATATCTGTATGGTTGCCCAACATTTTATGCCCAACTATCATGGGCCAATCCAGCATGTTTCTTATGGACATGGCATGATTATTCTGATAACCCAATCTCACTAAAAAACTTCCGGCCCATATCATGAAGACACAGTGGATTGCAACCTTCCCCCCCCCCATCTATCTTGGCCTCTTTACACTTTGAAGTTCCTCTAAACTGAATTTTGTTGGTAACACAACCATAAGTCCCAGTTTTCCAAAAATATATGAGGGGTGGGTGAATCCATTATTTCCTTCCACAACATCCTGTTACGGTATGCTTGATCTTCGTATAAATAGCTGCCCGCACGAACCCAGAAGAGTTTGCACCTTGTTCTCGATGAGCCCCATCTTTTAAAGGCACATCATGCTGATGCCAACATTACCTAATGTTTGACCCCACATAACTACTTAATCCAGAGGCCCAGACCTCTCGCGTTAGATGTAGCACTGGATTGAGCTTCCATATATTACAATAACATCTCAACATTAACATTTAAATAGAAATAAAGAATACTTTAAATATCTGTAACATCATGGACCAAATTATCTATGGGAGAATCAAATCTTAGAGTACTGCATGCATATCAGTTTTTGCATACCAGATTAAATTTACCTTTGGTGTAACTAAAAACAAGCCATCATTCTAGGATTAGTAAATTCATGAAAAAAATGACTTCTATACAACCTGTTTTAAAAATTCAGACCTTGGTCAATAAATAAAACTTTACTCACTTTGCCAACCTGGCAATGCAGATGCGGTCATGATATATATATATATATAATGTAGTGTAAGTGGTGAACACAATAGTGCTAAAAGGGGTTATTGTCCGTTCTTATTATTGGAGCTGAAAGGGGGGGGGGAAGAAGAAGAAGAGGATTTTATGTTGTTGGGCTTGTGGAAATTGATGTGCTGTGATGGTAATGGTGGTGGTGCCGATGAGTGCGCCTGGCATGGCACGCCCTCTATCTTTTGAAGCCAGAGACTATGATGATGGTTCCCACTGCACGCCATCCCCTCTGTCTCTCTCCAACAAAGATTTGCACACATTCTTGACAAAAAAAAAAGAATATTACCAGAATTTTCGGGAATTGTCACCCTCATCACAATCATCATCTTTTATCCTTTTCCTTGACTCCATTAAAAAATTACTGATGCATTGTTCCACTTTCATTATATCCATCGTATTTTTCATCCATGCAAGTCCATCTTTAATTTGTCCAATACATATATATGTACACATGCCATTACATGTATTGTATTTATCCCTGTGAGTCAATATCATATATCGCTAGATCATCAAGAAGATTGCCCCAACTTAGGCATCTAAATGGAGGAGGGATCTATACTGCTATGCGGATCTTCCACATTCGCTACACGTAAAGATCACTTGGGAATTGGATCCTATTTCCATCCATATCCTAAATATGCACATGCAAGTTATCATCATTACGTAAATGCAACAAATATGATGAAGAATTTACGTTTGGAGAAAAAATGGTTAGATAGACGAAGTGATGCGAATTCATACAAAATGCAATCGTGATCATTGAATTTTATTTTTGTGATGCAGTCTTTTCACAATTAAAATTTTTGATTATATTTGGCATAAATTCAACGTAAAAAACTTGCAACTATTCAGTAGAGTCCTTAAAGGCATCACATAGATATTATAACCACGCGAGCAAATCAACCTTAGGAATCACACTATGCCTTTCCACTTTTTATACTTTGGTATTTGTATATGTACATGTATCAGTCTACGAAAACCCATGAGGATATTTTGGGTGATTTACTTTTCAGTCCCAAGGAGTTGTGGCCACTTCGATAGATTTCCCCAACTCTCATACACCAAAACCAAGTCATCATTAGGCTTTGGGATTTCCCTGTCACCTCCCCGTTTAAATTGAGTAGCCAGCTGGGTTGCTTCTCCATCCTTCAATTCCCTGTGCCTCTCTGTATCTCTCTCTTGTTGTTGTGTGTTTGTGTGTTTTGTGTGTGTGTGTGTGTGTGTGTGTGTGTGTGTGGTTACCTTCAACGGATATAAAAATGGATGAGATTTCTTGCAACAATGGGATTAACAATAGGAATGCAGTAGGAAATGGGACAAGCCAACCATCTCTAAATGGGTATAGGAAGGGCTGTTGGTATGAAGAAGAAATTGATGACAACTTGAGATTGTGTTATGCTCTCAATAGGTATTCATGCGTCTACATTTGCTTTGTTACATGCATACAGTGAAACACTTTAGGCTATATAAGTCAACAAAACCATGAGTTTTCTCCTTATATCTTGAATTTATTTTCAGCATATGTTTTTTTTTTTTTTTCTTTTTTGGAGAGCAATAGCACACTTCAATTGCCCTCTAGATTTTTCTTTTCCTCAGTTTTCTCTTTTTTCTGCCTCACCATCCAGTTGTTTATCCTCGTGGGATTGCATTAGCTCTATGGTACTTTGGTGGACCTTTTATGCCTATCTCATGTATGGCAGACATTCTTAAGAATAATTAACCGACACTCAATAATATCTTATAAGTGGAAAGGACTAAAAGTTTAATAGAAAGAAGCCCAGTAATTCAAAACTTGGATCATAGAGAAGCCAGACAAGGCTTGATAAAGAAATACAAGTTTTAGTTTTTTTTTTTTATTTTATTTTATTACCAAAGTGAAACACCTTTGCAATTTATACCTGGGTAGGAAAATGATCAACAATCTCTCTCTGTCCCCATCTTTTTTTGTTTGGTTGCAGTATTTTGCATGCAGGATCCACTCCATACCAGGACATTGCTCTGTTGGATACAAAGCCATTTGGGAAGGTTTTTTTTTTTTTTTATTCTCACTCCAGAAATGAAATTTAGGATCGGAAAAGTAGCATTTTCTTACTCCCTTCAAATATTTTCTTTGTTGCTCATCAGGCTTTAATCATTGATGGAAAGCTTCAAAGTGCAGAGGTGGATGAGTTCATCTATCATGAATGTCTTATTCATCCACCACTTCTTCATCATCCAAAGTACCTTATTTCCCCTTTTACTTTCTATATGTTTTACGGTGTCTGACATTGATTCTTGTCTATCTATGACTGAATTTCTTCTTCTTCTTTTTTTCCCTTTATAATTACTATATTTGTTTCAATTTATGTTTGGTGTTAGCCCAAGGAATATCTTCATCATGGGAGGAGGTGAAGGATCCACAGCAAGAGAAATCCTTAGACATAAGGCTGTGGAGAAGGTCGTCATGTGTGACATTGATGAGGTAACTAATCTTCACTCTTTTCGTTTAAAGTACATATTTTCCAAACTTTTCATTGTTTGACTTTCATCTATCTGTTTTGCAAGTTCATCTTCATTAGATTTTTCCTCCTCCTCTTTTGTTCCCATGTGCACATATGGTTCATCCAAAATGACTTCAGAAAGAAAATGACTGTCACTTTTGTTTCTTCTGAAATCAATGTTGTGAAAAGAAGTTGAACACCCCAAAACTTATAATTGATGGCTCAGGAGGTTGTAGAATTCTGTAAAACATACTTGGTAGCCAACAGGGACGCATTTTGCGATCCAAGACTTGAGGTCATCATCAATGATGCCAGGTTTGACTTCTAGTTGTTAATTGCTATTAGTATTCCCAACATGGTCACGTTAGTATTTACAATTTTGCTGCTGTTTTTGCAGGACTGAGCTAGAAACTAGAAATGAGTCTTATGATGTGATTATTGAGGACCTAGCAGACCCGATAGAAGGTGGCCCATGTTATAAACTTTACACTAAATCTTTTTATGAGTTCACTGTTAAGCCTAGACTCAACCAGGGTGGCATTTTTATCACACAGGTATCTGATGCTTTTTTATGTCTGCTTTTTTGTTTGCGAGGGAGACAGAAGCATTAAAAAGAACTCGTCACTTAGTTTTGTTCTCTTGTAAAATTTATAGGCAGGGCCAGCAGGAATTTTCAGCCATACAGAAGTGTTTTCTTGTATCTACAACACCTTAAAGCAGGTGTTCAAATGTGGGTAACCTTGAATTCTTGCTCCTGACTCTACTCTTTTCCCTCTAGAAAAAAAAAAAAAAAGATAAGATGAAGGAAACTAAAACTAAATGACATGCCTTTTTCTTTTTTCCCCTTGTGCAGATGTTGTGGCTTATTCAGCCCATATTCCTTCCTATGCTGATACCTGGGGATGGGTCATGGTATTGATGCCCCGCAACCTCGCATCTGTTCTTATTTGTATTCTTCCTTTGGACAATTGGAGAGCATCACTATTTGTTATAATGACATATTCCTAATCCAGTCTTAATCTATTTACATTGATTCCATACTTATCCTGCTTATACAATCAGGACAACTTCTTAGCAGCACTGTTTTTTAATTCACCAAATTTTGTATGAAAAGAAAACTATAACTACATGTTACTCATCCAATATATATATATATATAGATAACAAAATGTTATTGTCTGCTGTAATTGGCAGGCTTCAGACGGCCCACTCTTGCTTACTGCAGATGAGATAGACCTCAGAGTAAAGCAGAGAATCAAAGGGGAGAATAGATACTTTGATGGTAAAACATTTTCATCAGCCTCTACTCTGAGCAAAGCCATCCGCCAATCGTAAGGCCCAATGCCGCCATTCCATCCATCCTGCATGTAGTCTTGATATACATATTTGTATTTTCGATTAAATTTCATCCGAAATCAATAAATTCTTGGCTAATTTTATGAGTATTTGCAGGCTGGACAATGAAACACAAGTATACACAGAGGGAAGTGCAAGGTTCACGCATGGTCGTGGCAGTGCCTACAAACAGGACCAAGCTTAAAATGACCGAATAGAAAAAGGTCCCATCTACCAAAAGCACAAAGTGGATCGAGAGTGAAATTGGAAATATATAATCTCGAAAAATTCCCCTTTGTTTTTCCAGTTCTTGATATGTTATCTCGTGAAATAATGTATTTCTTTTTCCTTATGCGTGTAACTTAAGTACTCTAATGGCATTTAACTGGATAAATTCTACATTTGTGTTTTCTATCTCCAGGCGAATATGCACTTATTAGGAATCGTATAAGTAACGTTCTTTTATTAAGAGTAAATTTAACAGTTGGAATGGACATTTTAAAAAATTACCAATTAGCCACACAAGAAGTGTTTTTCACTTTAAGGGTTTCAAGTTCAAAAAGAAAATGCTGTAATATATATATATATATATATTTGACCAAGTTGGAGCGGGGAAAAGGTTGAACTATTGAGAATTCAATTTGTACACATCACCCTTCCCTTATGGAATCCTTCCCATTTGCCCTTTGTGAACCTCCGATCATGAAAGGGAGAAATCGCGGTGGCCCGATCAATGTAGGATCGTCAGAAGGCCTGCGATCATTCATTCACAATCACTCTGTGTATTACATAATCGATTTTGGTGTGCACAACCACAACCTTTTAAACGTGAATTTATGGTCCCCGAAAAAATGGTGTTAAACTTTGAGTTTTTTTTTTGGGGGGGGGGGTTCTATAGGAAAGAAAGATCACATACTCTATACACCTTTTTTTTTTTAGTAGTATAAAATTTATAAACCAACTATTTTAAGAAGGCAGTCTTATTATAGGTGAGTTTCGTAATGAATGGGACTATTTGGGCCTACCGTGGCCGACTACTTCAGTCGTCCTCCGTTCTTGGAGCACAAACAATGTTATTCACGATTAAACCCACACGCGGTCATTATATTCTGTGGCCCAAGTTATTGGGCTTGACAAATTGAATATAATGAAAATCATCCCGTCAAAACTACAAAATATACTTGACAAATGTCATCCTGTTACCGGATAATTGCATTTGGATTCCAAGTCAGCAAACATTTGTCTGTGTCCGTCCCTCTCCCACCATAAAGCCCTCTCCTCTCCCTTTCACCAGACCCTCTCTTCTCTTAAAATATCTCTCTTTAAGTTCATTTTGTGTTCTGCTTCTAAACTTTGTTTTCTTCGTCGAAGATGGATTGTTGCAGCAAACTTGTACGCGATTCAAACTCTCCTTTCAATACTCTCATCTTTGGTACCGCTTCTCTCCTCCTCTGTGGCTCTGTTCCATCTATAGAATAGAATAAATCATAAGTAATCAATTCATCACAATATATCTAATTGGTAAAGTTTCGTTGAAACAGATTTGGATGACACTCTCTATTCTTCCAAGCTTGGAATCGCTGAAGCCCTGAGAAAGAACATTGACGGTATAATGAACAACAACAACAACAACAACAATAAAAAAATAATAAAAAATAATGGGTTCATTTTCATGTACTATTAGCCATTGACTTTGATTCTCTTTTCTTTCAGATTTTCTTGCGGAAAAATGTGGATTCCCGCGGAGCAAAGCTTCGAGTCTCCGAGTTGAGCTCTTCAGAACTTACGGCAGCTCTCTTGCCGGTTTGCGAGTAATGATAACAACGCTTGAACTAAACAAGCAAGCACACATTTACTATTTTTTTTTTTGTTCTTCTTCTTCTTTTTCCAATTTCCTCTAATTGGTCTATAAAATCAAATTTCAGGCATTGGGTTATAATATTGATGCTGATGATTACCACAGGTTAGCACTTAAACGTATGAAATTCCCCATCCCCATCTTCATCAATTTTTTATAGTGTTCATATTTTCTGTACAACGAAACCATTAAATTAAATTTCTCATTTTTCGTACACGAACCAACAGTTTCGTGCACGGAAGATTGCCTTATGATTTGATCAAGCCAGATTCCCAGTTACGCGGCCTCATGCGAAGCATCACGCAGAGAAAAATCGTTAAGTTGCTTGCCGTTGTCCGATAATCTGATAGCCCTTGTTTTAGTGCTTCGTGGTTTATTGATTATGTCGCTGATGGGTGCCAGATTTTCACGAATTCAGACAAGAATCATGCGATCAAGGTCCTGAAGAGGCTAGGATTAGAGGACTGCTTCGACCAGGTCATATGTTTTGAGACGATGAACCCGAACCTGTCCAAATCCACGCGCCCCGACGAGTTCCCTGTCATCCTCAAGCCGTCGATAGACGCCATGAGAATTGCTCTCCGTGTCGCCGACGTCGATCCTCGCCGGACGGTGGGCGCATAAATAACATCGATTCTCCGAGTTTCGGAACTTTGAGTCAACGAAATGGGTTCAGTTTCTCGCGTTTTAGTTCTAACTTCTAACAATTTTTCCAAAAACTTTTCTTTCTGGTTGCAGCTGTTTCTGGACGACAATTCGCATAACGTGGCGGCTGGGAAAGCCTTGGGACTCCACACCGTTCTGGTACTATTGTTTTTTGTTTTTTTTTAGCCATTTTTGTAATTTTACTTTCCTTTCTTTTTTTTTTCCGGGGGGGGGGGTTTGATAACTGAATTTCTAAGGGCTGGGGACTTCACACGGTTCTGGGAATTTGTAGATTTGAATAAAATGCACCGACCACGCAATGGATGTATTTTACTTCTCTCTTAAGTTGTTTATTCTTGACGTAATAGTGTGTGAACCTGGGACCTTGCTCAGCAAGGATAGAATTTTCCCTGTGACGTGTGGATCTGGAAATGCTGTCGTGTGGCCTAATGGCCACGAAATTTTTAAGATGGCCGGCATGCTTGTTGTCAAAAAGAAAAATAACCCACGAATAACATTCATGCGTTCCCATTTTTCAATTTAGGTTGGGAAGACGGTCAAGAGCAAAGAAGCAGACTATGTTGTGGAGATTGTCAACAACCTGGCACAGGTGATTCCAGAAATCTGGCGAAGCGGAACGGACGGTGGCGATCAGAGGATCGGCCAGGCCAGGAGCGAGATGGACCCCATTCTCGCAGCCACTACGTCTGTTGGAGCCTAATCAACTCAAGGTTTGACGGTCTTGATCGGCCGGTCCGATTGCGCTGTACATAACCCTCGTCGCTTTTGTGTAATCATCTCGTGTGCATATGGTCAATGAATGAATGGTCTCATAAATGTTTGCTCAAAAGTAACTGTTTTTTTTTTCCTTAAATGGTGTACTAAATGTAAGTTAGGAAAAAAAAAAAAATCTACATCCTCAAACCGTGTCAGCATCACTCTCTCTGTAAACACGACTAGTCAATAATAATTCTAGTTTCTCTCATTTTCTCGAACATAAAAATATATTATTTTCAAAAGGGAAAATTGTATGCCCTCGGAATTCGGAAAATTTCCTACAAAAATAATTTATATATTATTTATATCTCACCAGGACTTGTGTTTACCAGGACTTTCGCTCCGGATGATGCTTATCTTTATCAACACCGATTAAACATATAGTTATTGGTGTACAGCGTTGTTGTCGTGTCATTCCATTACACGTATTTGTCCTCCATTATTGTGTCACCCAGAAGGGCATCTCAGGAGAGCGACATCCACCCACTAACCACTTTATTTACTTTTTTTTTTTTTTTTTTTGGAGGAAGCTATTACATGACCACAAATATTGTGAAACATAAATAATTATAAAAATGATATGCACTATATTTAAATAATTTATACTATATAAATAATAGTTCATATAATGTACAATGATTTTATATAAATACTTATTATATTATTATAATTTTTTATGTTATATAAAAGAAAATTTATTTAGTATAAAATATTTTAAATATAGTATGAATTATTTTTGTAATTATTTATCTTCACGACATTTCTATCACCGAGGCTTTTCCTATAAAATAAGGTTTAGAGAGGGACACGATCGTTTTTCACGGGAAAATAAGTTGTGACGCACTTACGGACTTGTGTGCTCCTCTTTTTAACTAGTCTTTAAAATAATGGCAATTGTGACGTTCATGGCTGTCTTTATCGTTCTTTTAAATAATCTTTTAATCTCTTATATAATGTAGAAGGAATCCCTCCAAGATTTTTATAATGGCAAATGTCACCACTGTTCAATCACATTTTCATAAATGCCAGACCCGTCCCAAATCGTCTCAATGGGGCTTTCCCTTTATTTATTTTATTATCTTTTATAATGACTATGAGAAACATCGTACTTGGTGGATTAATTAATCTCGAATTCTTTTTTTTTTTTTTTTGAACATAAAGTAATCCCGAATTCATGATTAAAGTTTCATATGGAGACATTATTTTACTACTCGAATAGCCCTCTCTTGTCCAAGAGCCCGTGGCTTTGATATCCAAGTCGACAACTGCAATCCAAACTTACAGTCCATTGAGATGACCATAAACTAGTCTTTCCCTCCGAAACTCAACTAATTTTCGGTTTTCATTATATATATATATATATTGAAGTTTGAAAGGGAAATGACATGACCAAAGAAAAGAAAGGAAAATGACACCCGACCGAATGAGACTTCAGCAAATCATTTTGCCTCTCAACTATAGGCCTATTCAAAATTACATTTCATGTCGTCAATATTATTATTATTATTATTCATTATCGTCAATTTTCTTTTTGGTGGTGGCAGAAGCGTTCAAGATTTATGCAACACACGAAACACGGTATCATTACTCCTGTCGCGTTGGACCCAAGATACTCACGCGATCATAAATACAATGATGTTGCCAAATCAAAACAGCACTCAGCCTTACAAGTCATACTCTTGCCTGCCAGTGGAGTAGACCTCAATTGGGTTGACATTCTTTCCGATTGACCTGAAATTCCGGCCCATACCTACCTTTACGCCCTGGATTTACCTTCTCAGGGTAGACTCCATCCTGGGGGTGTAAATATTGGACCTTCCCATTCGGGGAACACCCTGTGAAACTTGTGCTTAATTTGGACTTGGATCTCGGCCGAGTGCCCGGGGCTAAGCTCTGCCCTTCACAGGCCAACTTGAGCACAAGCATTTTGGATTACTTGGGTGTTTAGCTGTGGGTCCTGCAGGAGAAGACAAGAGGCTAATCACTTGCGTGTTTTGAGGCATTTTGGATGGACGGTGGTGAATGTAGGTTGTGAGTCTAGATAAGGCGACGTGGCTTTCACCGATTAGAGTGTCTGATTTTGATACGTAGCCTAACTCACACTTTGCTTTTTCCTTCAAAACATATTCTACTTGGTCAACATATACAGCGTTCTTTTTCTTTTTTTTTTTTCCAATTTTCCCATTGTTCAACGTTGAACATGTTACATTGCTTTTCATTTATGCATAGAGCTTCTTTTTTCCCAGCCAAAAATTTACTTCTTTCACTATCAAACCTAATACCATTTGTAAAAAGTAATGAACGCTCCTATATTGGGATTCTTAATTTTAGTCTATGATTCTGTGTACTGTATCATCGTTGTTTGTGAATGACGGTACTCGTCGTATTTTGCTAATTTTTAAGCTTTTTTTTTGGTGAAATTTTTATTTTGGGTTCAACCCCTCATATGATTTGCCTTTGAGAAAGAAGGAAAATGTTTCCTTAAAGAAGGAAAAAGACTGTTGGAATGGAAGCAAAAGTTGTGGGAGAATAAACCGAATAGATGAGTTAATTGCAGAATCCAAGAGACAACGTCATGATATTCTTTTGGCTCAACTGTAATTTTTTATTTCCTGCTAAACATATACATGTCACACAAAACAATGGGTACGCTTGAGAACTTGGGACATACAAAATTTTAGTTGACAGTCTCTGACACACTTTGATCACTCACAGTCCTAAAAAAACTACAAACACTAGGCAATGGCTTCAAAAATAGGATCAACAAGGCATCTAGATTGATATACTGTTGGGAATTCCTTTGCCAGTGAGTCCACTCGTCCTGAGGGAATCTGAAGTGTTGGGAACACTATTCCCGAGGTAATCTGAAGGGTTGGGAAATAGCAAGGTGTAAGGCACCTTGACCGGTCCAACTCTGTTCTTCCATCTTTCATCATTGTTCCTGTCCATAATGTTGTTTTCTATTTCTCTCAGTTTCATTCCGAATCTCTCAAATGCTGCTAGCGGTTCTGCATCCGTAGTCCACTCAGGGGAGTCTCTCTGTCCCAAGTATATCTCATCAGTAGCATGCCTTGATAGAATCTCTATAAGTGATATGCCAAGGAGGGTTTGCAGCTGGGGTGTGATTGTTTTCAGGAATGCCAAGTCCGGATTCCTTTCTAGCTCAACATATTCAGGAGTGCCTGCCTCCGGCATGAATCTACGGCTTATGGTTGGGCGGTTAGGAAGGTAGCCAGCATAAGGGTATTGTCCAAAATTGACGGCTGCGTGAAGGGCCGAAGCTATCCATATGATGATGGTGCATGCTTGTGTAAGATCAGAACGCGACTGCATATCAGGCCACCATGGTTCATCTTTCTTATCGCCATGGCCTACATTGCGTATCTCCGTCCACCATGACTGGAGTTCATGGTCATCTTGGATTAAATCATCTCTGGGATAGTAGAAAGCACAATATTCTTCAACCCAAGTTTCGATAGCTGACCAGATTTCTAGTCCATCAACTGCATAAGGATAATCTTCTATCAGGAGCCTGAGGCCATGCCGCTGCTGCACGCTTGAATCTCGGACAGCTACTCCTCTGTGACGTAGTTAAAGATGAAATTTGCTTCCAGAAAGATCAAGCGTGTAGATATGAGAATATTTTAGAATTTTAAAGCTCTTCAGTTTACCTCTGGAGCAAATCAGCAGGGAGTGCCTGCTCAGTGAAAATCCAATCCTTGTAAACGATAGCAGACATTTCCATAGCATATTTGGCTGGGAATACAGTTTTTTCAAGTATCCCACCAGCATTGATGAGTATCTGCCTAGCGAAGGCATTTATATTCATTGTATCACGGAAGTGGGGTTGCAGAAGCTTGTATATTGGATGGAGAACACTTAATTGTCTGTTTGTGGCAATCACAATTGGCTCTATCACACAATGGGTGCGCAACCTGCATAAAAATAAAAAAACAGAGAGAGAAGACGTGACCGCCTCGGGTACTCATTTGGAACCAGAACAATCTACTTATGCTACAATGCAATCAGCACTCTCGTACCAGTGACTAATGAGCTGGTGGTATCCAGAATCATTTACAGCAGCATAGGCTTTCGCAAGCTGCCATACGGAGCCCTCAACACCATTTTCTGATGGAATGAAAACCTTGCTGACAGCACCGTGATGCTTCCCTTGTGGATGTGGTAGACTTAACTCAATTGCCAATGGCTTTAACGTCCCATCGTCTTGCAGTAACAAGATTGTTCTGGAGGCATAAGTCTTTGTTGGTGTTGAATTTATTCGCTCCAGGTATGGCATCAATACATCATGATGATCTAATATAAATACCCTGTTGCTTTTGAGAGCCTGCATCAGGAAAAAAAAAGCCATCCATTAGGAGGGAACTGTAGCGTAGAATGTAAAATTGGTCTTTTATGATAAATGAAGGTTGAAATAAATGAAAAAAAAAAAGATTATTGGTACTTGATTTATAGTAAGCCCATTCATATTCACTTCGATATGCTCTGTTGTTATTGTACTGTGCTGGTTCCCATATTCATTAGGGTCCAGCTTGCTTACTGGGGGGAATTCCTGCAAAAAAAAGTACCATTAGTAGATTGTAGAGGTTAAAGCAGATAAAACATTAAGACTAGCATATCTATTGGAAGAAGTTGTTTTACTCGGAGGCGACTGATGCAGACTGGGTTAACTCCAGCAAGCATTTCTCGTCCAAACTCTTCATCTGTCCTCCAGGCAGTCTTATCCACTGCAATCATCGCACACAATCATAGAAAGTAGAATGAAAATGCCATAAGGATGTCGAATTTCTAAAGTTATTGCAAGGCAATGGTAAGGAGAAAATACCTTTGATCACATCAGGCATAGGGAACTTCAGGAATCGCTCACCATCATTCCGAACGAGTTCTTTCAACAATTCCCAAGGGATGCGATCCCTTAATTTGGTCATAGAGGGTCCACTAGGTAGCCTTATACCCCCTTCATAGAGCTTAAGAACATCTTCTAAGGTATCAAATTCATTTATGGTTTTGTCACATAAAGATGTGATCTCGGGGAGTAATACTTGAGCCAGAGATTTCAGAGCAGAGGCCAGAAAGTCGGAGAACTTCAAGTGGCCGAACCTTTCGTCCCTTGGAACATAAATGTCTAGACTTATAAGTGGCAGTCTGCTCTCAGAATTGGGATCTGGTGTAATTAAATTTCTGTTAAAACAACTAACATGAACTATTCGGCAATCAAAACTGATTCTGAAACACATTAGTGGATTCTGTATGCAATTCAAAGGTGATTAAACTTGGATTTCTAACCAGTTTTTGTTGGTTTCCGACCGGTTCTTCCTCTTCGTGGGTATGGATACTCCTCTGATCCACCAAGAACAGGTCGTGCAGATTCTTTTCCCTTGTCTGGACTTCCCAAATCATTGTAGTAAGCATAGTCATATACTCTATCCCATTCCCTGAGCTTGCCTTTTCCATTTCCCCGGAGATGTATGAGTTCTTCTTCTCTATATTCGCGTAACGGCTCAGGTGTTTGACATGGAAGATAGCTCTAACACATAAATTATAAAGTCGGTGAATCCACTTTTTGCCCTGAAGCTGTGTTAAATCATGACAATACTTTTTTGACCCTGAAAGTGATCCTAGGACACAGAAAAAACTTTTGATCCTGAAAGTAGACCTAAGACATTAATCTTAGCCCAATTAAAATACTCAACACACACTTACAGACTTTTTTTTTTTTCAGAGAGACAGAACAAAAACAACAAAGAACAAACATCTTGTCGACTGTCTTAAAAGAGTCGTGATGTTTAAGAAAAAACTCTCAACCCAATCAAGGGAAACGACGTCCTGGGAAATTTGCTGGTATATAAAATTGGGATTTGGCCACAAAATAATGAAATAAAATAATAAGCTTTCAATACAAAGCGACGGGAATATACTGATAGGAAATTGAAAAAGGCAATTACCTTGTTGGAGAAGAATACACGGTCATACTTGTAAAAATGCGTAGGATAAACCCATGAATTGCAGACAAAATGTACCCGACCGCAACCAGGAACATCTTCCAAAGTGACTGTCTTTAGGTAGAATTGGCTGTGATGACGGTTTCTGATTATAAAAGCCCCAGGGACGCCCATGCCTTCGTCCCAGTCAAAAGTTATATTGAATGTCGTTTCTCCGGCAGTAAATTGAGTAATTTTTGTAACCCATTGATCCAAGAATGCTACCTTTCCAAGGTTGCCTCGTAGGCCATTCTCTGAACACATAAACAATAATCTATTTACTGAAATCGTAATTGGTCAAGTATTTTTTCCCTTGCTTGACAAGAAATGGATGTGAACAATGCGTACAAGAAAATGCTTTGTAAAGACGTTTGCTGTTTGATTGAAAAGAAGTCATTTGTCTTTATCCACGAACCTTCATCCCCCCCCCCCCGGGAAAAAAAAAACAAACCCCAAAAATTCTTTCTTATGAAGTAAGTATTTGGCACACTGACATTCCATTCAAGAAAGTTCAAGAAAGGGATAAAAAAAATGCTGACCTGGGTCTGGATGACTGGAGCTAATGAGCTGAATAGCCACACCTTTCCCCAACAGCTCATGAACCCGATCAAGAAAAGAAGCTTTTATGTCAGTTAAATCCAAAACATTCTTCTTCATCAAAACTACTTTCCCTTCGATCTTCCCGCTCTCGTATTCCTTGCCTTTGGCCTCAGTTTTCGGCTGGGCACAGAGCTTTTCCATTACTTTCTGAAACATCTCTAAGCCCAGCACCACTCCAGGACGGATCCCAGACAATGTCTCAAACAAGTTGTAATAAGAGGCAAGAGATTCTTGGAGTAAACTGGCGCCTAAAGCCTTCCACGCAGTGGCAAGGAAATGGATACTCTTGTTATTTATAGGCAAAAGAATGTACTACTAAATTGGACTCGGGTTAAAATTAAATAAATACTATTTAATAATTACATATTTTTAGATCTTGTATTGTTATTTATTTTAAATTAGATAATTTTTATTTCCTTCTATAAAATGTACACATTTATAGATCTTTCGTCATGAATATAATTACAACAGGTTGGTTCTACATTTAAGAACGTGTCTTAAATTTGTTATTAGTATAATAATCGTCATACATTTATAACAGTTTTTTAATTTTTATATTTGTATCGTTAATCGTAAATTGCTGTCTTTCCTACCTCAAGAAACTTTTTCCATCTAATATTTAGTTGCCGTATATATATCTATTATATATATATATATATATATATATATATATTTCTTGACTTGGGAAGACTCTGTCACTTTCTCTCTTCAATGTCCCTCGAAAGTCTTGCAATACTGTTCACAAGGCGACAGCGAGAAGGTTGTTGGGGTCAGGAAAGGAATTTCATTCTTTATCTCTTGTTTAACGTATAATTAAAGCATCAGATTCCATCCATCACTAGCCCGATTTTGACTTAACTACCATACCTGTACTGTACCTTTTCTCTTTCTTATCTCTTTTTCAATCGAGTTGTTTGCATTCTCGTACAAGTAATTAAATGATCTGTGCCGTATCCTAGTTCACATGCAAGTTATCTTCGGCTTGGTTGCTATTTGTTTCATCCGCATTAACTATTTTCATTGCAGCGTTAATAATGACCTCGATATTTTTGTTTTATTAAAAACTTTAATTAACGTGAGTTATTTAACGATAATAACATTTTTTTTATTTTTATAAATTTTATATTTTATTGTTCAAATAAAAATCTAAATATTTTATTATTGAAATATTTTATGAAAGACAATAACCTTGATACTTTAATAATTCACTACATTATTTATCATTAGCTTTTAATTTGATTCTCTAACAGCCTATCTATAGAAAATGTACCTTCATATGATAATAAATTAAGATCAAAGTCAAAACACATAATCACGTGATGTGTGTTCTTGCGCATAATAGCATCGGTTGCTTGTTACAACTTACAACATTCAAGTGGGGTTTATATGGTGGTTAATTGTTTTTTCTCGCCGTTGGTTTTCATGCGACGTATGCTATATGTTATATTATATATTAGTGTTGGGCAACCAAGTACCTGTGCACTTCTATTATTTAATTCTTAGACTCTATATGTCTCTCTCAGGTAAGTAGTAGTGTGCGTCTGGTTCCCGTTACTGCTGGGATTCTGACGAGTTCTTGCCTAAAAAACATGGGTTTTCAGGAGCATCAAACAGGGTAGCTTTCGTTTTTGTTGGCGGGCGCAGGGGAGTGTCCCACAACGTGATGTGTCCGATAAGAATAGTTGACCCAAATGGCATCAGGGAGATTTAGGAGGTTGAACAATACTAATAGTATAGCCAGGACCCAACGGCTCCTAATAAAAATGTATGTGCGTGCGTCCAGTCAATACAAGCGAGGAAATTACTAGGACGATGCGAGAACATACTGTCACCCAAAAACAAAAAAGACACAAATTGGTAGCTTGATGTGTGTATGGAAATTTGAGCGCATAATCTCTACTCGAAAAGATACGAAATGTCTATAGAGGAAGATTTTAATCGATAAAATTTGGCTCGGTCCTTCAGAACTTGTATTCTCGATCGCTCCAAGACTAATTGAGTAAATTGGAAAATAGTTCAATCACCGTACCAACATCTGCTACTTGTGATAGTAGTCTTCTACATGAATTGCATTCTTTGAACTAGAATTAAAAGGTTAACGTAGCTCTATTATTGCACTATGTGATTCATAATATTATGAATCTTCTGAGATAGCAAATGGATCTTATCTATAAGATACATCAGGGACCTCGTCCACCGTAAGTTTGTTTGTTTTTTTTTTTTCGCTTGAATAGCTGCCCTTTTTAACAGGTTTAAGCCATTTGCACCAAGCAAGCAACTATATCTTCTACTGTAATAGTTGGCGTCTTCTAAATTCCGTTCCATCCAATGCTGTAGGCAAACACCCAATGCAAAAGTTGTTCCTATTTTCCAGGTCGTCTGTAGATCTTGCCATCGACAATTCTGTTGTATTTGATTCCTCTGATTATTATACTAAAAGCACCTGATTCTGACAATCAAACGGTACCATCACCACTGTTATCACCCACCCATATGGGGGCGATGCCAGTTCCTACTAAATATACCTCGTATGCGTCGCGTAACTAAGTTTCCACGACTGAACCATCAATGTAATCCTTTTATATTTCTCTTTCTATTTCTTATTTTATATTCTTCACAATTAATTTTATGCATATTTGGATGCCGATTTAGTACAAACGATGAGACCATATAAATGCATCCACTAAACTCTAAGGTCGCAGATGCACCAATTGCCGTTTGAATAATAAACTAAAAAAAGCGAGAGAGAAGGAGAGAGAGAGTGAGATGCATCAATTGCGGGTAGGTCCGAGCCATCGTCTCTGCTCCGAGGCGCACTGACATCGTACCAGTCGTTAGTCGCATGTGCTGGCCGTCTAGGACGGGGTGGCTCCAAGTCAACGAGGACTCGGATGATGCTGGCAGCAGAGCGCCAATGCTCTGCATGATGTTTGGTTGGTAGAAATTTTATTAATGTCATAATAGATGTCAAGGGACCATGCCACATTTATTCTCCTTTTTTTTTTTTTGAGTCCATTTATTTTCTTTTGGTATATACTACACAGCACTAATACCTTAGCTAATGCTGACACTAGATCGTGTAACTAGTGGAATACGGTTATGTTCCGAAGTAATTTTCTTAACACTTATTTGCCCTTTAATTTTCTTCTTTGCCGTGGACCAATTACAGGGACTCTGGGACAGTCATCAATTGCAATGTCTATCAAATTATCACTATCTGTAGTGACGCACGACGTTAGCTTTGTGGACGCTTTCCTTTCCTCGTTTTCCAAGTATGGTATCAGAGCAAAAGAAGGATAAAGTCCAAATTATCGAGAACGACTTGAACGCCTCCACCACCAAAACCTCCCAAAAGCAAAAGAAAGCATAAGATTTGGCAAACCCTATCACCTTTTTTTCTTCCTCCGTGACAACCCAAAAGGGGTTTTCAAATGGTCGTGGGAAAAGACTTTAAAAGAGTAAAGGATGAAGGTTGAAGGGATAAACTATTAAATTAAGAATTATTCTTTACTTGAGGCATCTTGCCATCCTGGTAATCTAGTCTTAAGAACTAACAAGCAATGCGTCCTGCAGTGAATGCCAGAATTATTAGGAGCATTGGAACTTGGGGAAGTCTCTGCGAAATCTCTCGCATTTAAATCAAAGGGTTAAGTTGTGAGTTGTAAGAAGCTAATTCTAATAATCTACTGTTTTCATATAGGGCCCGTCTGTACCGAATACAAATTATTTACCAAAATACTTGAAATTTTGGTTACCACAATGTCAAAGGCATAGGCAAAAAGTTGCTACCATTGATGGGGCGTATATCTCACAATTAACTAACCTTGAAATTTAATCTATGGCAATAGCGTAGTGGAACCAAATCAGATAGCAAAAAATGACACAAGTCACAATGTGACGTTTGCAAGCTGAGAATTGGAAAGCAATTTTCCGGTGAGCCTAAAAAAGGGTAGTTTCCTCGTGCCCCACCACAAGGTCGTCATTTCAATGTCCCACTCAATGACCAGGAACAGTGCCGTGAGCAGCTTTGCTAAGTTTCCCCTCTATCTGCCCGTGATCCGGGTGAAGAAAATAAAATTGTGGAAATACCATAGTGCCCACTCACATCCCATCGCCAACATAAATTGCGGATGTCTAATCCAAAGCGATAACGGCAAGTGGGCTATCCCCATTTAGCTGCTAATAGACAGAGAAAAGCCTAAAAACCATTTCGTTTCGCATTGATCGCTGTATTTACGTCACGAAGTGCATAAACAGAGGTACGAAAGCTAACAATGATTGTACATCGAACAGTGAATGTTAACTGTTTATTTGCGGGCACATACGAGTGACTCAAGTGAAAACCGGAAGCTTCCAGCGTAGCAATCGCTCAATTTGAGATTAGACCAAAACTGGAAGCTTGGAGATGGACTGGAGGTGTGTACTTTGAACTAGCGGTTCGGGCTCTACGAGAAGAGTGATTCCGGAACCGAAGTGTGATCGGGCGGTTTGTTCTAATTTGTTTATATTGGCCATCTCTTCTCAACCATTTGATCTTTTTTTTTGTTTTTCTTGTTGTTCTTTACATCTTTTATAAACGGATGCGCCCAATTTTTGTCGAAGCTTATTTCATTTCTGTTTTTTTTTTCTTTTTCTCGTTAATTCTTTATTTTTATAAATTTCATATATTTATTTTTAAATTTAAAATTTAAAATATCAGAAATAAAAGTCTAAAACTTATTTCTAAATAGTTGGAGAGATGGGTGATGGGGAGTCGTTAGATCCAGGCCCTCTTTCTTTTGCAGGCTGTGGGCTTCTTTTGTGTCCGAGTTTTGGGGGAATTTTGTACAGGCAACCATGCATATAAATAGGTGAATCTCGGAGCAACCTTCATTAACTAAAACGAATACCCGAGTGGTCCGCCGAGTGGATTTTTGCTTTTGCTAGATTGGGAGTATCTTGCTCCGTAGTTATCAAATTGTAACCCGTTTGGGACGATTTCTGAGCAAAAATACTAATGCGGTTTCTTCAATAAATGTACTGAATAATACAAACAACAAATTTTAGTATCTTATGAGTATGAAAAAACCTGTACATTGTGCGGGCTAACGACTAAGTGAGGCGGACATGGAGCACAGCAAAATGGTATCCTGCAATATGTATATGCCCCGCTTGATTTGACATTTTCTTATTAAAAAATTTATTGAGTTGTGAATTATATAATAAAAATAAATTTTTTATTTACATAAATTTTATTTTTTATTTATAGTTAAAATTCAAAATTGTAAAAATAGAGATATAATTAATTAATTATTATGTTATTCCTGAATTGCCCATTTCACATGTTACAATTCTTCTGACGACTCCAATTGGTTGATGGTCGGGAAGTGAGAAATGGTAGATTTTACTTGCGTTTATGCCTGATTCCCATTTCCCAAAATCTTGGGAAATAAGTAAGGCTTTCATTATTCTGCCCTCTTTGTCTCCCCTGTAAATATCCGCGACGGCCTTTGAAAGCTAATAGTATGCGCATTCGATTTCATCTAATAAATATTAGCTATGTAATGAATATCACCCTATATATAATCTTTCACACGTCTATTATCAGAGATCTTTTTAGTATCAGGATTTGAGAAACACTTATTGATATAGTATAATTTAATAAAAAATTATTAAATTGAAAAAATAATATAATAGTATGCAAATTATTAAATAAATTGCATATTTTTCACGCGCTTTGACTGTGCTATTCTATCGGCTGGCTCCTGTAGTTATAATCCAATGCAAGGTATACAAGTCCGTGGAGTTTAAGATCACCTGGACAGTAACAAGTAATAGAACTGGGGAATAAAACCCAGGATAGTGGCTGTAATGGATAATGACGATTGCATGGGCAAAGAAAGAGAGAGAAGAAGAAGAAGAAAGTTTTAAGTATAAATTCAACCTGTAAATTGCTTTTGGATTACACGTTGATGAAAATTTGACTTACACGCTTATGCTTGATTTAGTTTGAAGTTTGCACATAATTTGGGACCTCTTAAGTAACAGTTTGTTCTCCCCTGACCTAACATCTTGGCATGCGGTTATGAAAGACGGCGATTGCGACAACCTCTTGTTGAACTGTTGCCATGTGTTTTTTACTTTAAATGAAACTATCCATGATGGACTATTGGGCCGACCATTTTTCAAATACATTATTTCCAATTTTTATGACATTATTTTACTGTGTCAAATGAGGAATTGTTTACCTTAAATGGACGTGTGCTGATCTTAGCGTGACTTATTTAACGATAATTTTTGGAACAATTGTATGGAACTTTTATAATATTTGATATATATATATATATATATATATATATATATATATATATATATATATGAGAACATCGCTGCATATATACACTCTTAAAAATTCAACCGCCCTAAAATAACAGGTGCACCAAGAAATTAGAATTTTAAATATATTTTTACTATCAAAAAAATTAGTGACCACTCAAAAAAATATGCACTATCCATCCAAGAAATTTTCAAACCATTATATATATATATATATATATATATTTATTTATTTATTTATTTATGTGGGTAATCACTTTTTTTTTTTTTAATGACAGGTATCACCACCATTATTTTTCTTCCAACAATGGTTGTTCTCGTATTAAAACAAATATCCTTTTTAAATCAAAACGGGGGAAATATAAACCTAACAGTAAGCTAGAGAGAGAGGGGGGGGATAAAGACGTAGAAATCAAAATTGGGCTAGGAAAGCGCAGTGCAGCACTCTTCCTCGCGGAGGGCGAGCGAGAAGGCGAGAAAACCTCCACTGGGGATCAACGCGCGACGCGTCTTAACTTTTTCTTTGAGTATTTTCGCATCTTTTTCGAATCTTAGATCTGCAAATTTAGAGTTTTCCTTCCAAAACAAAACCCAGCAAAATAAAATCGAGAAAAAAAAAAAACTGGAACTGAAGCATTTGATTGATATCCTCTCTCTCTCTCTCGATTCTGTTAACTACCCATTTTTCCAAATCCATCAAAGAACAAAACCCATGAAAGTTTTTTCACAGGAGCTGTATGAAACTAAAAAAGATTAAAATTTTTTAATATTCTTTTTTTATTTATTTTAGTGTGTGATGGTAATGGGGTCGGGTAATGGAGCGACCTCTTCTTCTCAGAACATGGACCTTTCGATTGCAGGTAAGCCATTCGCCTTCCTCAAAATTTATTTTTAAATAACATGCTTCGTATTTTTGTTTTCAATTTTTTTATGGCGTTGTCGAAAAAATTGAATTTATTGAGCAATTGGGTGTCCTTTTTATTCATATGTGTGGATCTATGATTGAATAAATGGTTGTCATATTTTGGGTACTCTTATGCTAGCTTTTGGGATCGGGAGATGGTTGGCCGTTATCTGAATTTCTTTCAGTGGTGACGAATTTGACTATAATTTGATTAATATCAATTCTAAGCTAGGTTGAGAAAGGAAAGGAAAGAGATTATATTTCATTCTTAAGGATATGTCTCAAGTCTAGCATTACAAGTTCTGGCTGGGTTCTTGTTGTAATGGTGTTTTAATTTAGTTTATGAGATCCACTTTAGGTTTCTTCTTCTGTTAAAATTAGCATCTTGGGTGTTTAGGCACCTAAAATTTGTTTAATAGTTGTTCCAAATATACATAAGAGGCTAGGTTTGGATGTTATGTGTTGTGGTTGCTCAGGGAAAACGGGGGATATAAAAACTTGTAATTTGAGATGATATAGTCCAGGTCACTCAGTCATTAATTTGGGTTTTCATGCCTATGTATGCAAAAAATTCAGAAAGTAAAGTGTTGGTGGTGTTGAATCCACCTAATCTCTGTTCCTCATATAAAATGCACCAATGATTGTGTATGTACACAAAGGTCCTTTCTCAAGTTGTTTATATTTCCTTTAAGAAGTAGAGTTAGACATGGCTTGGTGCTTTTGATGCTCTGTGTAATAATCAATATCCTATAAGTATTCAGAAAAAAGTGCCTTTCTAATACATTACATGTTTGCAAATTATTAGGATTTGTAGTCTGCTGTGTGCCTTTCTCTCTTTTTGGTAAAATAATGAAGAGAAAGAAAGAATAATAATGAATATGAGGGAATTTTGGCTGCTATCAAACTCCACAAGCTGATAAAGTTGCTATATTTTTTCAGCCCTTCGTGAAAGGCATCAGCAGGAACTTGAGAAACTGACATTGACAACACAACCCTTCAAAACATTGAAGTTCTTTGTTTTGGCTATGATTCAGTACTTTAAACGGTGTGTATCTTATCTTTTGGCAAAAGGTGGCATATTAATGCTTCTAAGTACTGCAATAGCAGCTGTTGGGATTCTGGTTGTGACTATTGATGGCCCTCATGAAAAGGTATGCAGTTTGTCTTATGTGTTTCTCTCATCAGCTCATTTCAGCCAAGATTTAAACTTCAGAATAATAATTACCTTTTTTGGCATGTTTCTGCAGCATCTTGAAGAACTTTCCCATTATTTGCGGTTTGGATTGTGGTGGATTGCACTTGGTGTTGCATCTTCAATTGGTCTTGGTATGCAGATTTTGTTGTGCTGTTCAGGAGCTCTAGTTCTGGGAGCAGTATCCATAATGCTGAATAGTTCTTGCAGCAATATGGATTTTTCCTTTAACTTTTATTTTATAATTTGCATTGACATTCCATAACATAGCTTTCTTTTAACATGAATTGGTATTTTGCTTTCTGAAAATGAATTTGCATTTAAGTCTGGCTTACACCCAAAGGTTCTTCAAGCAACGTGGATGTCTGGAGAATTGAAATAGTTTGTGGAGAGAGAGATATTTCAATAAGCAAAATAGTTAAGTAATGAAGAAGGCACCAGAGGTTTTTGTGTATTCTTGTTGTGTGTTATCAAATCAGAAAGGTGACCAGATCTAGTTCCAAGGTTGGCCTAACCTAACTTGATGGCATGCACACAGTTTTCAGGCATGAAATGCCGCATAAATCATCTTTTTATTTTTGTCCATGGATATGTACACATTTGAAATATCCTTGTTATTACACTGTTCTGATTATATTTTCTATTCAACATTTTTTTCCCAGGATCTGGTTTGCACACTTTTGTCCTTTATCTGGGTCCTCACATTGCCTTCTTCACAATAAAAGCAATGCAATGTGGCCGCATTGATTTAAAAAGTGCTCCTTATGACACAATAATGTTGGACAGAGGTCCTTCCTGGCTTGACAAAGATTGCCATGAATTTGGGGAACCAGTGTTTCCTTCATCGCATGGGTTGCGGATTCCACTTAGCAGGATATTGCCTCAGGTTCAAATGGAAGCTGTTCTATGGGGTGTTGGGACTGCACTTGGGGAGCTTCCTCCTTATTTTATTTCGAGGGCAGGTGCACATTAGATTAGTGTTCATTATTTTTTGTATGATCGTGATGTTATCTGATATAAAGTATGCTTTGATACTAGCTAAGCCTACCATTGATTTCCTAGGAATGAGAAGGCTTTGCTTAGTTTTTAGGTTGGCATGGCTATCTCAAGTATGGCAATTTCAGGATTTATTCATGGATAAGACAAGTTAATGTCACTTCAAAATGTCTACTGTAGACTAATAACTCCCTTTATGCAGCACGTATATCGGGTAGCAAATTGGATGCTGTGGAAGAATTGGATGCTTCATCGGCTGAAGATAATGGATTCATAGCTGCCCACTTGAAGTTAATCAAATGCTGGTTTCTATCACGTGCACAACATTTGAACTTCTTAACAATATTAGTCCTTGCTTCAGTTAAGTTTGGCTTTTACCCTTTTATGCAATGCACTGGTTTTATCTGGTGAGTAGTTGTTATAAATGTGGAGGTTGCTGACAAAATTATATTTATAGGTGCCAAATCCTTTATTTGACCTTGCTGGCATTATGTGCGGACAGTTCGGAATTCCATTTTGGAAGTTTTTCCTTTCCACATTGATTGGAAAAGCAATTATCAAAACTCACATACAGGTTTGTATCTTTTTTTGGTTTTTTTTTTTGGGTACATTGGAAGCGCTCAGTTAATATTGTTATTTTCACTCTTTAGTTCTTGGACCATTTAAGAATTTGACCTGAGTTTTTGGTGCTTTTGCTACATAGAAACTGCAGTTCTCCAAATTTGTGCCTGCACTGTTCGCTGTTTGAGACTCTTTGTTATTGTAAATATTTTTATTCCTATCCACTTAAAGTGATTGGTGAAACGGACATTGAGAGCAATTTGTGACTAGGAAAAGTGCTTGACGGTGAACTTCATTTGGGGCTAATGTGTATCCACTTCCTGATTTTTCTTTGTTCTGTGACATTTTTTCAGACAGTCTTCATTATCTCTGTTTGCAATAATCAACTTCTCAACTGGATAGAAAATGAGTTGATCTGGGTTCTCGGCCCGGGTTTGGCTCCTTCCCTGCTTGACCTTGCAGCCAAAGTGCACGCACTCAGGGATAAATACATGGCACCCACGCCTTCTGTGCCCTCAAATAAGGTATTTGAAGAAACCACTTATTTATTTATTAGGTTCTTGTGTGAATCAACTTAAAGTTTTCCCAAGATGATATAAGTTCTTCCATAAATATATTGAGTTCTCAGATCCAGTTAATGCCATTTTGCTAATCTACACATCCTCCATGCATGTTCCACCCAGGTGAAAAAATGGGACTTCTCATTTGCTGCAATATGGAACGCTGTTGTGTGGCTTATGCTGTTAAACTTCTTTCTGACAATTGTGACCTCAACTGCTCAGCGTTACTTGAAAAAACAGCAGGAGGACCAGCTTACTGCATTGACAAAAAGTAGATCAGCTTCTACGCACTCAGATTAGGTGTCTCACAAACAACAAATCCATAATCAGGCAAGATAACGCCTTCCCCTTTTTCTTTGTTACAATTGATTGGAGAAAGGAAGCTAAAATGATGGCTCCTTCCGTAGTTGCCCCGAAAACACCTTCCTGAAAAGTCCTTTCTAGAAGTTATGTATACAAAAAATAGGAAGAATGTGTATTGGGGTGAAGCATTGTTTTGGGTAGTTATTTACGCACTGCCCACTGTTAACCACTGTTAAAAAAGGGGAATGCAAGCTTATTATTGTTCTCTGCAAATGCAAGACATTACTATTGTTGTTCATCTTATTTCCTGTATTCTTCTGATAGACTCTATGTATTCAAGTAGGCTCAATTATCATGACTCAGTCAATCGCAGGACTAGGTGTAATGCTGGACTAACCTCTGCTTTGCAATGCATGCCAAATCAGTCAGTTCTTGTGTCTTTCACTGAGCTACCATTAGAGCTGATAAACTCTATGGTCTTAAAACAGCACAGATGATTAATTGGTTATGCTGCGTACTTACTAACTTAGAGGCTATTTTACCTCGTCTCATTGCAAATAAAGTGGAACCTTACAAACTCGGGAATTCACAATGAAAATCCCGTATTTGGTTTGAACAGATTGGTAAGTGTGAGTAAATACAAAGTGAGAAATGGACAAAAAACAAGATTGCATATTTTAGGGCAAGTTAATTGTAAATTCCCATATGAAAAAAAAAAAGAAGCTTAATAGCATTTGATGTTAGTTGATTGACCCATCTTTTAGACTCCTAAGTTTGGCCTAATTAATTATACGGCATATATAGGTCATAAATAAACTCCCAATTGAAGGTGGGAACCCGTTTTCATATTCGAGAGCAGTGCCAGTAAGGTTTAAGTTCTCCAATGTCTCGGCTTTCTCACGAGACCCCATACAAGATTTTCAATAATTTATGGTTGTTATGGGACAAAAGAATACCAGGATGAACATGCCGACTAATATTTTTTTCTTTTTTTTTTATTTTTTATTTTTCAAAGGACACTTTGACAATGTGGAATGCTCACATAAGCCACGGCATAATTGAATGATAAAAGGTTTTATAAAAGTCGCGCCAAAATGGGATGATTCCTTACAATCTTTTTTATTTTTTTGGTTGGTTAAATCCTCCTATAGATAACATTTTTAATTGGATCCGAACAGGTGAATATTTCATTTGATGTAGAGTACATTTGTATTCGTTTACTGTGTTAGAAGCGACATTTACACATGATATCAAAAGCAGAGGTTATTTTCTTCTGTAAATATTTCTCGCAGTTCTGCTTCCATTAGTTATATTTTAATTTGGAGTGATTTTTCTAGCTATTGCTTGCATGGGGGTTACCGATGGGAATTAATGTTCAATGACATTGAGCCTACTGATAGTTGCATATTCGGCTTGTACCTAATGAAGCAAAAAGACTTCTCTGCGCCTGTGTTTCGTGGGCTTCAATTTTGTGTTTTGTCCACATACTTTTTTTTTTTTTATAATAAATCTCCATTTATTTTAAAAGAAAGCTCGTTCTCTCTGCCATTTTGAGGAAAATTTTGTTTATATTAGAGAATCTAATAACTATAGAAATTTAATCATAATTAAAATATAATTTTATTAATCCCTATTTATCTGTTGGTGTTATCCTTTTTGTTTCCATATTTTATTGAATTGTATATCTCGTGTAACATATGAATTTCAATATATAAAATGGCGGTTGCTCTTTATATAAGTCAATTATACTGTAATAACATTAAGATTTTATTTTGATATTTATTAATTGCTAAAATACTTATTTAATTATAATTAAATATATATAATTATAAGAATTATCTAATAATTTATATTTCTTTTAAAATACATAATAATATTAAATTAATATAATATATAAATTTATTAATAAATATGTTTATATTTTTTAATTAAAAAAAAACTAACGAAAAAAACATAAATTTTGAGTATTTTACACCCACAGACATATGCATATATATATTATTTTAATTATTTTTTTTGGGTGGTGGTAGGTGAGTTGTACTATTGAATTTAATTTATCAAGGAAACGTTGGAAAATGGCCCATGAACTATAATTGTTGTACTAAACCCTACCCCATGTAGTCATCTAAAGCTTTTTCTAGGCTAGGCGCCTCGCCTATCCCACTTGACTCGCCTACAAATGGGTAGGTTCGGCTTTCAGTCTTTGGGACCTACTCAACTGCCCCATGTGTATTTTTGCTTAAAAAAAATTTAATATATATTTTCTGAAGTTATGAAAATACATGCTTTTCCGTTATAAATAAATAATAATAATAATCATAATAATAATAATAATAATAATAATAATAGTTATGAAACCAGCCACATTCACCGTCTAGATTTACCTAGTGACATTTGGAGTTATTTTGGTTGGTAGACATCGTTTTGAGAAATATTTAGGTTAATCCTGCCTGTCTCTAGTGCTCTCACAATTTAGAAAAAGGGTAAAAATAACCCAAATGGTCGGAAACTTCGTGGAAGCTTTCACCACACATAAAACAAATTGTACCATAACGTTGTCATATGTACAAAAGTTCCCTTGATGTTTGATGTACCACATCAACTGGCTTGGCCCACTTGGGATTTTTCTTGTCGAAAAACCGTGACCAGCAAATTATCAATACCCGATAAAGCATTCAGGCTTTGATTGAAAAAAAGAAAGAAAAGAAAACAAACAAGAATAGGAAGGAAGATAGGATAATATTATATTACGCATTTATAATTCCACCCTATTTCTATATGACCCACGGCTGTCCCACCATTGTTGGCGAGGGCGTCGGTCTATTTATATGCTTTGCTTAATGCTTAATGCAGCATTTCAATCAATGGATGAATCTCCGAGAAAGATATGCCATTCTAGGCTAGGCTCCTAGTGGGGGTATGGTGCAGTGCGGTGGACTCTCACCAACTCACAAGAAAAGAATTGGATGGCGAGGGCCCCCCTCCTGTCAATTTTCCTTCATAAAATAACTGGGCGCGGGACGAGCCGGTGTGTAGATTGGTCCAAATCCTAGCGAGATAACATAATCTTCCAAATAACATAGTCTATTGGCATCCGCCGCTCAAACAAATGCCAGACACCAGAATTGATTGCCTTTGTGGACCTTCAATCCACACACACACCCACAGAGGAAAGAGAAATCTTTCTAGTTAACTAATTTTTTTTTTTCTCTGCCAACCCAAAACCCATCATGCATTTTTCTTAAAATATCCATCTGCCATTCACTTCAAACACAAATAATTGAAGAAAAAGAAAGGAGGGGGAAAAAACAGAAAAACAGTTATCCATTCTCCGTCGTTACTGAAATTCCCCAAAACAAAGAAATTGTACGTGGGAGGACATGTGCCCGTGCGATAGAAGAGGCTATAAAAGCGGTAGTCACTGGTCACTGACAAAAGCAGGGCAGGTCGTGTGTCCTCCACCTTCACAATGTTTCACCAGGGGAAAGAAAGTAAGAAACGAGTGGGGACCACAACTAATCAGAAGATACCATTGAAAATTATGATTAGTTTTATATATTTATTGTAAAGAATCCCTTGGGAAAGGATAAAGTTTTATCACATGTGCATTACGCAAACGTTGGAATGATGTACAAACAATAAAAGAGACACGACCCCTGTCGACGAGCCCCACTCAATCAGTGAAATGGTTGACGGTTCAGCCAAGCTAAAAAGGGGTTTTCAATTTGACCAACACAGCTAGTAGGGGGCTTGCAACTCTTGGGCCACACCGAATAAAACCATATACAATTTTCCGAAATTGACCTCCTACGCTAAGGACCAATGTTGGGTCCCCGAACCATCCGCCTCGACCATACTAACACCGAATATGACCAAAAACCATCCCAGAGCATCTTCGTTTCTCAAATTTTACACAACAACCTGAATGGTCCACCACCAGATGAAGACGCGAGCTATTAAATATCGTATGCTTATCATCGTCAAGTCGTCAACACTACACCAGGGAAGAAGGATAAGGACAAATCGTAAGTTCATAAAAAAATTTGAGAGGGGTTTACTCTTTTATCTGAGCCATACATGTACAAAATACACCCTCCCTCGCACATATATAATGTTGAAAGATACTGCCTACTTCTCTTAAGCGGAAAATAGAATTGAAAGATAGAATTGAACAGCCTAACAAAAAAATAAAGGGCAAACGGTAAATTCTAACAAAAACACTACAAAAGAGAACCTCTATTACTAGCACCCAAAGGTGGAGATGTGGGTTTTGTTCTCTACCTCTTCCTCTCCAATTTTCCTCTATAGCCCTAAAACCCCTTTGATTTAAACTTCTCGCTTACACCATACCAATCCTCTAGCCACGAAACCAATCTCTAATTAGGCTTGACATCTACCCAGTCAGATTATAGACACGAGTGTACGGAGAAGGATACACACTAGCAGCAAGCACATTCCACAGACAGGAATAGCTTGCACAACAGTTCAACTTCGTTTCCAAAATTTTTGGTTCCATGCCATATGGCACCCTTAAAATGTAACCCTTTACCTCTTTCGTTTCTTCTCGGGCTGCCTGAGGGCACTCAAATTGCATTTCAGGACTAGGGGAGTCTCCCCCCTCAAAATTTCTTATCCCATCAAACTAATCTCCCTTCAACCTTGGCTGCCCATGCACTACCCCATCTAGGGGTTGCCATGTAAGCACTCGAGACAAATTCTAGTCGCCAGTTGGCTGCTTCTGCTCTGCTGGTTTCATCTGAACTGCAGGTGGAAGGGTATGGCTATAGGGGAAGCTGGCAGGTACAAGGTGATGTGACTTTCCGGAGGACTGCGAAGGAGCAAACTGGGCATGGATAACACCTTGTGAAGCTAAGCCACCACCTTTCATGTTGCTAGCAGCTACAGCAGCAGCAGCAGCAACAGCAACAGCCTTTGCGGGATCATTCATGCTAGTGCTAGAAAGAGTGACTGGAGGGCACAATAACAGCATCCCTGTTGATGTCGAGGATGAACCTGTTGGTTGCTGCTGCTGTTGTTCCCGGTGTCTTTGTAGATAAATTCCACTTGCACTTGATGAAGCATTTGTCGAACCTGCAGCTTGCATATAAGCATTTGTATACAGCATCTGGGCTCCTTGCTGAAATGCATGTTTTGGGGTCTGCTGATGCTGTTGCTGCTGTACCGACTGAGGCCTTGTACCAGAGGTGGATGAAGGAGTGTTGTTATGGGGATGACCAAGATTCGATGGAATGTTTCTTCCCCCAACAGGAGAAGATTTCTGGGTAGGCACCAATGGAGTGTTCTTCACCTGCTGAGATGATAGCGTAGAAACTTGTGAACCTTTATTACTCGTAGAGGTGAGAGTTGTCCTTGCGCTTCCTCCTGCACCCTTGGAGATAGATGATGTTGTAGGCGACCCCATCCCCACAGAAGGAGATGGGCATTGGTTGCTATTAGGAGGTGGTTGGCCTTGTCCCGTGATTGATGGTTTTGAGCCTGCTGCAAAAGATATCTGTGTGTGGCCTTGTTGGTTTCGACTTTGCTGTTGAGACAGGTGTTTAAGGGATGATGAAGTTGAGGTGAGAGACTGGGCAGGAACTTGGGATGTGGTGGTCCTCACAGAATTCTTCCACTGTGGAGATTGCGCTGGACTACTGCTTTGCACAAGATTTTGAGGAAAGGCAGATAGTGCACTAGGGAACTTGGCAGCCATAGATGCGGACGAAGATATGGGCTCTGAGTAGACATTTCCATTACTGCTTGCTAGTGTTTTGTTTCGTGTTGAAGCAGCAGCTGCAGCCACAAACTGATGCTGCTTCTGAAGTTGAATCATTTGCTGCTGCTGCTGCTGACTCTGTTGCATTTGCTGCTGCATACTGGGATTATTTACACTATTTATAGCAGTTGACATAAATGAACCAGGGGTCCGGGCAGTAGAAGACCCAAGATTAAGAGTCCGTGCTGAGCTCTCCATTACAGAGCTGACTGGTACCGTTGAAACAGATGAATCAGTCAAATCTGGACGAGAGAAGGCAATTGAATGCACTGAGATTGGTGGAGGCTTTCCTCCTGCCATGGATTTCCTCTCTTCTTCCGCATTTGATGAATCATTCTCTCTCTTCCTGTTTTGTGCTGCTTGAGGTGCAGCAGCAGCTGCCATGAAGTGATAGCCATGCCTTGCAGCCTCAGGAAGGCTTTGGAGAAGAGCATTATTCTGTGCAATTGATGAAATATCAAGTCCTGGAGCAGTTGTCATTCCATTAATGGAAGCAAATGACATGGCAAAAGCCTGAGATGGCAACGGTTCCACCCGAGTCTTTGTACCCTGAGCCTGCACCTGATTCTGTTTCTTTTCACTGGGATTGCCACTTGCAACATTGGCGCCACTGAAAGTGCTCATTGATGCTGGATGCATCAAGGCAAAATTTGGTGGGTGCATCGCTACTGTGAAATTCTGCCCATAATGACTCATGTTTGCCCGAGAAACTTGACTATCAGCAGTTGTAGGGCTGTCTTCACTACCTAATTCAGCCTCAAGTTGGCGAGCTTGATGAGGGACATTGTGGCTCTGAACCTGCTGCTGCTGTTGAAGCTGCAATGGCTGGGATTTAAGGGCAGGAAATCCTTGCAATTTTTCGCTACCACCATTAAGGACACTGCCATATGCCCTCTGCTGCTGATTCTGCAAATGCTTATGTGATGATGAGGAACCACCAGAAATACTTGGCTTTGGATGATCCTGTTGGCTTTGTTGGGACTCTGTGGCTGGTGGTTGCTGTTGCTGAAGTTGTGAAGGGTGGAGAATTTGAGAAGAATAAAAAGTCCCATTAAAAAAAGGCATAGGCTGAGGATGGTTTCCTCTATAAGCTGGTGCGGCACCAACATGTGTGGGAATTGGAATTGGATATGCTCCATTCTGCAAAATTGCCAAGTACTGGGTTTCATTGCCAGGCATATTTGGGTAGTTGAAGCTCATTGCCGTAGCACCAGCAATTGCTGTTGACGCAGCACTGATTGAGGCAGAATTGGAGCCACCTGCTGAAGCAGCACCACCTACAGTGGGAGGAGACTTCAGTGTTCCCGGACGTACAGAAGCTGCAGCTGCTGCCTGCTGTTGACTCAAAGGAAAGATAAAAGCAGGACCATGCTGAAATTCAAAGAAGCAAAAGCCTCCTGTCAGAAAAAAAACCCTTGAAAGATATCACAGCAACAATTACAAATTTAGGGAAAATAATCCATACCAATAAATTGTTGGGTGCTCCATGTGGTAGAGACTGTTGAAGCAAAATCTGCTTTTTCTGGGCAATATCCACAGTGTTGGTAGCTTGGGAACTCTTGTCCTTCCCAGGGTGACCGGGAAAGATAGCAACACCCTGCCCCTTATCTTGCACAGTATTCAGACCCCTACCTGCTTGCATTTCCAGGGTGGGCACAGCATTAATATTGCAGGCCTTTGCACCAAACTGTAAAGTGGAACCCGCTGCAGCCGACCAGAGAGAATTCATCCTCGTAAATTGCTGGTTACAACGAATATTCCATGCAATGTAGAAATGGGTGGCACACCTCTTTAGCCGTGGTTGGCTAAACAGCAAATGCGGAGGCTACACAAAGTTCAACAAAAGTTGGTTAGAATTTATGAGTGACCAGTGTTTGCAATAAAACTTAAGACCAAAGACTGGAGAGCCGAGACACAATGAAATAAACAATGACACACCTGTATAGCTGCGGATGATACAGCGCTTCCATCCATGGGTACAACTCCTTGGAGAGGTGCCGCCATATATCTGCCGATTACAAGTGTCATTTTCCCCAGAGAATAAAATCCAAAAATCGGGTGTAGGGGCAGAGAAAGCAAGATTAAGACCATAGGGTACAGATAAAAAAAAAAACTCAGCCATACCCCATGTGAGGAAGCCCACCAGGCCATCCAGACATAGACATTGGCAAAGGTACAGGTCCTGATTGAGCTGAATATGATAAAGTAAAAAGGAAACGAGAAAAGGGAAAGAAAATGACACTAAATCAGAGACCCAGAGGATGGAATTCAAATAAGACAAGGGAAATGAAAGTTCACCGCCAGAAATGGAAAAGGAAGAGGAGAGAAAATGAAGATAAGCAGTACCAGTTTTTTCGGTGATGAGCTGTTGCTGCTGCTGCTTCTGGGCATTCTGTTGTGGCTTGGTTCCACTTACAGTAACGGTTCCACTATCCCCATCAGCTTTTTCTAGATCCAGCTGGAGGTCAATATTTCTCTCTTTATCAACGATTAGCTTCTGGGATTCAACTTCCACTGCCATCAATTTCGCCTTCTTCTCCTCAGGTTCCACATTCACATCTTCCTTTCCAATTTTCACTGCCTTCTCACCTTCTTTGATCATAGACTTCATTTCCTACATATTATAACGAGCAATTAACAACTACTATTAATTCCAGACTCACCACCTAATCAAAGAGAACTAAAGCAGAGACAAAAAAAGACACAGTGGGTGTGGTGGCCCACTCACCGTGTCTACATCTGGGACCACAGGTTTTTGATCTACAGCCACAAAATCAACCTCACTGTCCCTGTCCGGAGATGATCTCATGGGAGGAGGTGCCTGCAAATAAGAACTAACTTAAAAAAAATGATAACCCAAAAAAAAAAGGAATTACAGATGGAACCGTCTTAATAAGAGATGAAACCGATGTTGGTGACAACTTGAAAATTGCGGATCCTCACCATCAGATCTATCTGGAACTTCTCTTCTCGCAGGCTTTCCACTTCAGAAATTGTCGAATTCCTTCAAAAAGAAAATGAAAACTCAATTCCGTCGATCACATACAGAGAGGAAAAGAGAGAGTGAAAATCAAAACGGCTTGGGGGTGCTCACCCTTTAGTGGGTGCCAACCTCTCACGATCATCTTCCGATGTAAGCCTCGGAGATTCCTTCCTAGGAGACCTTGGCTCCTCCTTTGCTACAGCTATATCCTTGCTATCTGATTCTTCTATCGACGGCTTCGAATCTGATAAGAGGTTAATCCTGTTACTCTCCAGCTTCACGGTCTCCGGCTGCGACTGCAGCAGATCCGTTGACGACAGCGCCAAACGATTGGCCAGCTGACCATATGAAACTGCTCCATTTTCAGCTGCGGGCCCCAAGTCCCTCTCAAAAATAGGAGAATTTTCAATTTTTGAAGGCTGATCTGTGTCCAGTTTGGTTGTCGACGAAATGGGGCCATTACGGACTGGGAAAATTGATGGTTTCTCATCCTCATAATTCACTGGTCGCGGTCTTTTCCTCTTCGGTGCTGCGGATTGCGCCATAAAAACAGCGATAAACCAAATAAACAAACAAAAACCTTGGTAAGTTTAATCCCAAAAGTAGAACTTTCTGCTCTGCTACGTTGCCACATTAAACTGATAAATGGAATGAAAATAAGGGACCTTACTTTGATCCCAAATTTCCCTCCCTTCTTCAGTTTCTCAGCACCAAAACAGAGCATTGAGAAGACAAGTCAACTCGAAAAGAGATTAACTCGTTTTTCGATAGCCCCAATAAACTCACCAATTGCAGACATGGGAGTTGCAGAAGAGCTGGAATTAGTGGACGGGACTGAATATGAATGAGGTATGGTAGATTGGGAGTTGGAGATCGGTGACGAAACTCTGGATTTGGCATCAACCGTGGAGGACTTGTTCACTTCCCTCGAATCATTTCCCATGATTTCTTGCTTTACAGGCCCCTGTGGCTGATTCATCAACCCATACAAGACTTGAGCGATTTCCATCTCAATCTCGTCGTGAGTTGAGGAAGCACACTTCCCCGAAGATTTTGGCAGTCTCTGCTTCGGCCCACTAGGCTTCTACAACAGCCAAAAACCTCGTCAACAACCCGAAAGCAGATAAGAAAACAACAGCAATACACGAAGAATTTCGAGGCGAAATGAACTGAAATTCCAAGAACAGACCATTTTCTTCTTAATTGGAGCATCAGAAGAAGGCGAGACAGGAGCCGGATACGCAGAAGCCGAAGCCAGGACCGTAGTAACGCTTGGCCCACCCGATCTCGCCGGAGACGTCGAAGCTTGCCGGTGAATTTGATCGGCACCAACTCCAGCTGAAGTCCAGCAGTCATGCGACCTCTTGGTAGATACTGAAAACCGGAATAGTGGAAAAAAAAAAACACGTTAAGAATCCCAAATCCAGCAATCCAAGAACATCACTCTTGACTAAAAATCTATTCCACCTCTCTACCTGACCGAGCTTTTCTAGGCACCGACACGCCAATTATCTCATCGGGAGCCTTCCACGGCGTTGCCGTCATCTTCGGCGACGCCCTGAAAACTTTGGCCGCTGGCGGAGGGAAAGTTCTTCGCTGGTGATGATTAGACAAGGAAGCGGAAGAAAGAGAGGAAGGATTCGCCGGGAGTATCCTCATGGAAGTCCCAGGACCTCCATCTTCCTCGTCTTCATCTTCCTCGTCATTTACACTCTCCTCTGAACTGTCTTCAACGACTCCATCTTCTCGATTACTTCCGTGAAGCAGCCTATCCCCTCTCCTCCTCTTGCTCCTAACACTAATCCGATCTCTTTCTCGGTCTCGATCCCGGTCCCTGTCTCTGTCTCGGTCCCTGTCACGGTCACGCTCTCGGTCTCTCTCCCTGTCCCTTTCTCGATCTCGATCCTTTTTCACAGCCCCTCGATCTCGCGGCCTTTCATGTACTTCCACCGGGCCATCATCCTCTGCGAACAAGAAGCCAAGAGGAAAAAAAAAAAAAAACCAAAACAAAAAGGGAAAATTGTCACAGCACGGCGTCGTTTTAAAAAGAATGAAAAGGAGTTGGATCTGATAAGGATTAGAACCGGGAGAGTCCCTGAGGCTGCCAGTTCTGTGTCGTCTCCTCGACAAGCCATTGCTGGCGGCCACACTGACTCTTCTAGAGTCTCTATTTCTATCCATCTCTGGTCTGGATTTGCGTTTGGGTTGACAAGTAAGCTATACGCAGACAGCCTGTTCTCCTCTCTCATCACCGGAAACCGAGCATAATTGGCCGGAAAAAGAGTCTTGCGTCCACCGGAATTTCAAGATAGAGACTGTAATTAGACAACAGCCAAGATCTCCCCCCCTACAAGAGAAGGAAAATATTTGACTCTCGTTCAGGAAAAGGGAAAGAGTTTTTCACTAAGCTCCTCTCCTTACTCCTCTGCTACCTCTGCTCTTCTCCCCCCCCCCGGTAGTCTCTCTCTCTCTCTCTCTATCTGGGAGTCGTCTTCTTTATGCTCTTGTTTTCTCATCTTTCTAGGTTATATTATTTCCTCTCGGGTGGCTCCCCAAGTCCAAGGGTCGGTGGTGAACGGACAAGATTGTTTCTCTTTCATACCTGATTCAGATCCAAACCGTCTGTTTCCCGACGAATCCAACGGATGTGGTTGGAAAAATCCGACATGGCAGAATCGTAACCCTACACTTCAATCCACCCGCTTTTAATTTTTCTTCGCCAGACCTCCACGTGTCGCCTTCTCCATCAAGCATCCATGTTTTCCTCCCTCCCAATTTGGTAATATTAAAAAAATTAAATAAGCTTTTAATAAAAACAACAATATTTAAAAAACTGTAGTATGATGATATCTCTAACAAAAGACGCGTGCGAGAGAGAGAGAGAGAGAGAGAGAGAGAACACTGTTGCCCACGAATTCACGATCCGAAATTGAACAATGAGAAAGCCCTTGTGGATTGGTTGGATTGGAAGATCCCCCGAGAGATGCCGTGACTGGGCATAGCCCGTTGCTGAGACATTTGGTAAACGATCGTAAGCAACCAAGGTGACCGCAGAAGGTATCGTTCCAACCGCTCATTTTCAATGTTTCTGTTCCACGTCTTCTTCTTTTCCATCATTATTACTTCTTACTTCTCCTTAACCAATATTATTCTTTTTACTAAAGAAAACAAAAAACAAAGGGACCAGTGGTCCCCACGTGAAAAAGCAACCCAAGCCGGGGAATTTTGAACGGATGCGATCTGCTATTACCAGTAAAAGGAACCATGTTGGCCGTTGGATGGAAATTAACGAATCCAAGCTGGCACCGGACCAAAAGGTTCGGCATTCATCTAGATCAGTGAGACAGATCTTGACCCTCGGTTCCCGACCCCCGACGGCCGAGATCGGTGCAACAGCGCCTGGGGAGGGAACTCCAGTCACGGTCAGGGAACTTCCGAGAAATGTGGGGCCCGCACAAATTAGCCGCCGAATCATTTCCTCTCTCGTCGGCCTAATTGTCACGTTCACGAGGTCTGGCTGGTGACGTGCTCTGGTCCCCACACTAAAAAGCAAAATGTGCGAAAGCCTACCCCCCCTACTCTCCCCGGTCAAATTTTTCGGTGCGGTTAAAAAAAAAAAAATCAAAGAATTAAATTAAATTAATTAAACAAATAATCAAGGTGGCCAAAGTCACCAAACGAAACAACACATCTCGCTTTTCCTGCACGCGCCTAAAGCGAAGTTTTCGCGTAGGTGGATTTTGATAGCTGCGCCGAATTAAATATTATTATTATTATGATTATTATTATATTCAGAAAAAAGAGCATGTAACAGTCCAGCGTGGCAAGGTCATTTTCTTTACGTGTCGAGAACGTGTTTGAACACGTAGCCACCCTGCCTCGCCCATTCGTCGCCTGGCATCTCGCTCGCCAATCGTCACCCTTCAAAAATTATATTCCCACCCTCTCGCCAATAGCAAGTAAAATATCTACAGCAAGTAAAAGAAGATAGGGTTGCAGTGTTGCGGAATGACGTGGCGGGAAACGCTTCTTTTGATTTTCTATCCACTGGGCTCCCCCTTGCGCGAATGGTACACATGTTTTTGAACCGGGTGAGGTGGCCTTATCACTACCCAGCACCGGGAGGGGAAAAAAATATATATTTTAATAATCTTATGGCCGACCAAGCTGGCCACGTCAGAATTTGGACCCACTTTTATAAAATTGTTTGACCCTTTATTAATTGACCTCTTTTCTGCATCCCTGTCCCTTTGTCGCTTTTTTTATGAAGTAAAAGCGAAATTCCATTCACTCGCTCTCATGAAATCCCGAGGCGCTGCCACGTATACCCCCCACCACCTATGTTACGTGGTCACGTGCACCCGCAGCGATGTTCTTGGCCGCGTAAAAGGACTCCAGCCGTCTGTAATTGTTCTTGTTTAAGGAAAATTTTAAAAAACAAACCAAAAAAAAAGGGGGAGGGGGGGAATACCTTTTTAATTTCGCAGCTTATCTTTAGTAAATTTTTTCTTTAGCTTGAATCTTCTATACATTTCATTTTAGTTTACAAATTCAATATTTTTTTAACTAAAAATTTTCACATTAAATGTACCTTTCAATTCAATTCTTGTGTAGTAATTACTCTCAAAACTAACTAATAACGTAAAGACGAGGAATAATTAACGTGGAGATAATGAACATGCAAATTAAATTTAAATAAATATCACGCATTACTAGCAAATGTTAGTCTTGGAGGTGAATGGTGGGATTGATCCCATCTCACCCACTCCTAGTCACTTTAGTGCCATGAGTGGCCACTTGGTCAAAAACCAAAGTGGTTGTATTTGCGAATCTTCGGCACATACTATTATAATGCAAGTGATGGTAGAAGGGTGTCCCCTTTGATATAGCAATGGTTTGCCTTAAAAGTCAACAATTTTACATACAAACAACATAGGGTACATCATATTGTTAACTTTAGTGTACTAGAATATAGCCACTAATTGCATTGTGACTTTATGAATGTTATGAATTAAGAATCCAATTTTTTCAAAATTTTAAACTCATATTAGTACGATTTTTAATATTTAAAATAATCAATGAAATAAAATCTCACGATTTTTATAATGAACGCATAAACAACAAAATAAATAAATATATTATTATTGTGTAAATTTATTAGTAACATAAAAAAAATGCATGATATAAATGTCTTTATTCGAATGTTTGTGTTTATTTTGTCTTCAAACCACATATATAATTGGTCAGCACCTATCAACTGCGTAAATGAAATGCGCTCAGTTATGCGAAGACATAGACATTGTGACATGATTGATATGATATTCAAGGAGAATTTGGATGTAGGACCTTGTATAACCTTGGATTTTCAAGAACATTTTGGTTTTGGTCATTGTTAGTGGAATTCCCCACTGGGCAGCTAGAATAATGGGAATGTCAAAGTCATATACGCGCTTCGACAAGTAAAAATAATCAACAGGTAACAGTAGACAACAAGCATTTTCTATTTTCGTTTTTTTTTTTTTTTTTAAGAAAAGACAACAAGCAATGAATGGATGAAGGGGGCATGATCTAAGCTAATTATACCTACTTTGAATGTTCATTTTAAGCCCCATATAGGGCTCCCACGAAAGATATTACCTGTCAGAAAGATGTAGAAGAATATAAGGAAATATGGAAATTCCAGGCTTTTTATTCTATTTTAAATTAATATAAATCAAACGCACGGCTATTTCTTGCTAATTTGATCTATCAATGGCCGGATGTATTTGGAAAACATCTAAGAAGCATTAATAAAGGGAATCCTGTTTGGTCTAATTCATCACACGGCTTTGGAACAAGTATAAAAGGAAAGGTTAGAAAGTCATTAAAATGCCAAAGAAGAATATATATTATTAGAGCATGATTCTTAAATATGTTAAAAGTATTTTACATTCTGGCATGCAAGTTATGAGTGGACCCCATTCCTCCAGAGAGTGCATGGAGTCTTTTTCTTTTTATTATTAATTGCAACTTTAGAGTTTTGTTTTGGCTCACAGAGTTCCTGCCTGCAAGGGTCCAAGAACATGAAAATTTGAGAATACCCACTTCAAATTTGAAAATTTGAGAATTTGACAATATATATATATATATATATATATATAACTTCAAAATTTTGGATTGTTTATATATATATATATATATATATATATTGTGATTGGTGTTATCTTGAAAGGAAAAAAAAAAATTGCGAAAAGAAAAGTCCACAAAGTGGGACAAAGCGTGTGCTACCTAACAGTATCATGTAGAGACTTTCGCACCACTTTATGACGTCGCTTTATTTCTTTCTTTTGTCCATTTCATCAATCGAAACAAAAGTTTACTATTCTGTCTTGATCTTATCTTAGAATCCCATCTTGGAGCCCAATAAAAAGGAATTTTTTTAACTAAAAAATATATATTATGAATATATTAACCATCCATAAATATTATTATTTAATCTTTCAATAAAAAACTTATTATAAAAAATATTAAATTTAATTGATTTTTTTACGTTAAATTTTTAATATTAATAAATTCAAAATCTAATACTACATAAATTTCATATTTTTTAAAATTAAATATTAATAAAAAATTTTAAATTAAATTAATAAAATAATATTAAATTATCACTTTAAAATATCTACAAAGTAACTAAACTTCGCTTTTCTTTGGGGAGAGCATGAAACAAACCCTAGAGGCAACATGCAAGTTTTTTTTTTTGGCTTTTTGTATTGTCATTGGAAGTTGGATTATTTTGACCTAACCTGGCCACGATTATTAATTCTTTATTCAGAGGAGTCAAATAAAATATTAATTGTGATTGTGGCGCACGACTGTCTCCCTTATTATGCTCTGTGTCATTGAAAACCGAGGATATAATGAAGACACTAATTATTTTTGTATTTAAATTACAAGATCCAATGCTGTGCTATGGACCAAAGACTTTAAGAATTGTTTAATTTATGATTCGTTGATGGAGACACGTGTGATGCAGCCCGTGGATGTGGACCCGGATGGAACCGCCTCGGAAAGTGCAAAGCTCCGATACATTTTAGAGCTTCTCTTGTTTCCTTTCTCGTTGGTTAATGGACTGTAATCTTGTTTTCTTTTCGCAAGCGGCGATTCTTGTTTTTTTTCTTATTGAGATATTTATTTAATTATAAATTATATATTTGAAATAACTTAACTCTTTTTTTTAAAAAATATTTTAAGGGCCTAATAATTAATAAATAATAAACGCTTGACGAAGGCGTTAGCGCATAATGGCATTCATAAGTGGAGAGGAAGCGAGGGGACATAAAGCTTGCGTCAGCCAATTAAATAATATTTATCATTAAATAAATATTTAACAAAACAATGACATAAGCACAGTATTTTTCCTGCCCTTATGGACATTCATTGGTTAAGTTATTAATTGGTTTTCCTTGTAGAACATTATAACTAACTGGGATTTACATAACTAAATAAGGTAATTAGCCATCTTATTTAGTCCAGATGAGTACGACTCCTCGAAAAAGTCAAAAATTTAAACCCTACCTTCTTTGAATTCTTACAAAATCTGAATTGGATGTGAAATATTTCTATAGTGTTTTTAAATTCGCACTCTTTTTTTTCCCCTAATATTTAACTCGGTTAACTACTTATTATTATTGTATTAAAAAAAAGCTAAAAGGGTAATTACAATTAAAGCTTTCCAAATTTTATTTTCTAATTTTGTTCTCTTCCTTTTTGTCTATCTAAATGTAGAATAATACTGGCATCACCCACTCCCACCGTCCCCTCCTCCCCCCCCCCCCAGCAAATGCCAAATAGGGGCTCGACTTCCAGTTGCCAACTTCCCAAATGGGGTCAATTTGAAATGCTTGAAGCATGAGTAATTATTAAGAAGATTAACGATATATAACCATGTGATGAAAATTAAATGAATTAATGTTTGACAAATTAATTTTGTTAAGTTTTTCCGTCAAGTCAATAACATCTAAGGTCCATATTTTAACTAATTTAGTCCATCACATTCACATTACCTAATACTTTTTTTAGAATTAAAAAGTTGCACTTTTAATAACAGCTATGTTATTTTTACTAACAAATTTTAAAATGAATTATTCAAATGTCATATGCGACTATTGAACGCATTTACTTGATTGTTGCATGATAAAATTTATAAAATTTTATTATAGATCCGTAAGATTATGAATTAGACACGACTTGTTTTCAATATCTATCCATAAGTTTTAGAGAACCGAGGCTGTGTAGAAGACAGAAGTTAATGATCCATAACATTAATTAATAAAAATGGGAATATTATTGATAAAAACATCGGTGTTATTCAGACAAAAAATAATTAGCAGTTGCCATACAAACATAACGGCAAGACTCACTCTGTGTCTTAATGCACAAGAAACTGACTACAAAACTAGGTCCCCTCTCATGCTTTCCAACTAAAAAGTGGGCTGTACAGCGAAAGCAATTGTCGAGATGTGCATGCACATGGCCCACCTGAAGGTTAAAAAGCTGTTGAGAAGGGCCACGGGGGAAGCCCGTCTCCTATACATTCACATGATTTTGTGCGGTGGGTGGGGTTTTGATAGGTCCGGGCTGGGGCTCGAATGACATCCAAAATAAACACTCGTATACTCCGGCAATTTTCGTTTAAAATGTCCTTTGGGGAGTTTTCTTTTTTTTAATATTATTATTGTCAATGCAAAAAATATTTTACAGATATTTCAATTATTATTCATGTAGATTAACATTAAAAGTCATTTATTAGTATTTTTATTTAATCTTCTCTATTAAAAAAATCCATTATTAAATATGAGTAATTTCTCTTACATTTAATATTAATGTTAATGAATTTATAATTTAATATTACAATCTACATATAAGTTTTTCTTTTATCGAAGAGAGTGAATGACAATAAAACAACTTAAACTCAAGCTAATATAGAGAAAAAAAAAAACAATGAATTACCAACTAAATTACCATTTTAAGTGATAATTTATATTTTAATTTTACTAAAAAGGTGTGAGAATTATAAGAATTAAAATAACTACATAATAGTGTAATTCATGATTTAATAGACATCTTCATAGAAAAAAAAAGGAATCTTTATTCAAAACATTAAATAAGCTAAGCAAACGAGTGAAGCTAGAATTCTAGTGGCAAAAAATTAATCTTAAAAGAGTAAATATTTATGGGAAGGGTATTGTTAGGAAAGAAGGGAGTTGAGAATAGGGGGTGTAAGCTGATCCGTATGTGTTAGGACAAATTATTGCGAACATCTTAAATTAGTAGATTGTTTATACTCTTTATCCTAATTTTACGTAACAGGTTAAGGGATTGATGAATGCAAATAAAATCCATCGATATTTCGCACCCGGGTTCGACTAGTCTAGAAAAAATGTACATGATGATTACGATCTTACGCATGTGAAGAAATTAAACGAGTCATACGCTTCCATTAAAGCAATGAGGAGTAAAACACACGACAGAGAAGAGTCAAAATATAAAGGTTTTCGTGCATAATCTATTTTTCCTTCCCTTCTTGTCCTTATTAGGGGTGATGACTAGTTTGGAATATATCACTGAAATTGCCCCGTACCATTCATTGGAGCAAAGTTAGCGTACACGTTCTTAATTAATGCTATATATCATCCTAGCTAAACTGAATTAGAATGTCATTATCCTCAAACTAGTTACGCCTGCCCCAACTGCACATGAAGCTTACTTGATGGCTTTAACCCTCTTGCGTTTCAAAGGGCACCACGTTGAAATCCACTGCTTTTTTAAATAGGGAAGTCACTTGATTTGAGTAGGATAGAATGAACTTGGTTGACAGAATGAACTTTTAAATTACGTATCATCTCTTAGAGAATATCTATATATAATCCTTAATAATCAATTGGATTGATGCCAAATTTTTGACCAGTCACCAATTCAATTCAATATTGCAATTGGCAGGGCGATCCTAGATTGCGTGTCACAAGTGAACCATAGCATTTACGACAAAGTTTCATAATAATCATTGAGTCTCAGAACTAACTTGATTAATTTATGGGTATGAATGCCGTTTTTTTTCTTACCCCGCCCAAAAAAAAAGTATTTTGTTAAAATAATTTTTAATTTTTTATTTAATCTTTTAAATGTTTCTATAAAAAAATTAGTATTTAAATATGATTAAATATACATAATTTTTCATATTTAATTTTAAGATTAATAAATTTAAAATTTAATATTGTATATTTCATATAAATATTTATTTTAAGTACTAACTGTGTCATATCATATTCAACCTCTGAACGTGAGGAGCGTAAATTAATGGTGGGTCAGAGCGGCTGAAATTATTTATTATTGTTATATTTTGTTGCAAGAGGCGATTGGATCCATCGGGGAAACAAAGGACCTATTTACATGGGGTGGGCACTGGCAGGCGAGCAGGGGAGACGATTTGGGCTACTCACAATTTCAACTCTCTCTCTCTCTCTCTCTCTCTTTTTTTTCTTTTTCTTTTTTTTTTGTGTTTTTCAATATGATATAATTTTGCCATTTTAGACGGGCCCATGTTTTTGCTCATCGTTTCATACATTTATGGACATTTAAGAAGTGGGAGCAATTGCTGATGACAAGGTGGAAATGAATTCCACTGCGACAAAGTGCCCTTTAAATATTGAGTATTGAGCCTCGGGTTTGGCCCAAATTCCAACCGGGCTTACGAATGTAAGATCCAGTACTCCATAATAAAACCAGACCTTCGAGGAAAAGGCTCTTTATAAACAGAGACAATTACAAAATTGTACACATCTAGTTATTTTCCTAATTTTATAGTGTATAAGAATCATGTGCACTTAGAAAGTGCCTTTGATTGGATTAACTTATAAAACCATGTTGGTGTGCGAAATAAATATTAAGGCTTTTTTTTGGTGAATAAAAAAATTAAATATTAAAAAAATATTACCAACATTTTAATTTAAATACATAAAATTAAATGTATATACTTTTTTTTAAAAATATTTATTTAAGTGTATTGTTCAAATCGATTCATTTCATTTTACTGATCAAAATAACTAAAAATCATTAGTGCTAACTGAAGCTTTAGCAATTTCTGTTGAAACTTGATAAAGGGTGAAATATTTCATTCTTTTCATGAAAATTTATGAAACATTTCTTCTAAAAAATGATGGGGGCATTGCCTTTTTTCCACCCCCTACAAACTATGCATAACCAGTCAATATATGATTCAGTGCAATGCTGAGCGAACTTGAAATTTCAAAATAGAGATATCCTTAATCACGATTTGCTAAGTGAAAATAGTCAATCCAACAATGATATTGGTAGTTGTATTTTGATGAGACGGATGACACTAAGAAAGCATTCTTTATCATTAGTGTTGAATGGAAATTAAAATATGGCTGTGATGGCTCCAATTTTCAAGGGAAAATGCTTGAACATTATCCAACGGCATTGATCGAAATTCTATGTATGGCAAAAGTTAGCATGCAAAGTCTTTTTTCGTTGGTAGTATGCATTGTCTTTGGAAAAACATCATAGTAGTTAAAAAAGTTAAATCTCTTTTAAACAGAAGTTAAAGGTGCAATTTGTGAAAAAAAATCGGTAGAAATTTATATAACAAATTAAGGAGGAGTACCTTTTATTCTATTGTGCAGCTTATAATCTAATATAAATTGATTATAAAAAAAAAAAGAAAAACCCAGTACCCAGATATGTATCTCACAGGGTATTGGTGTTACATGGCATGATCGATGAAAATTCTAAAGTCCAACGCTTGACCTCTCCTCTCGCACCAAAAACTCATCTTTTTCCTCGTGAATACAAACAGACATTTCCTCACACAAAGTCTATCTTTTTGCTATCCAACAAGACGAAAACTTTCATGTTCTACTCTTAAATGCTGTGCTTCCTCCAAATCTGTTTTAAATATCGTAAGATTTGGTCAAACTGGTGCCCTATTGTTTAGATTGTCCACATACCACATCCCAAACATCAGTTAGTCATTTAATTAATTGCAGGATGTTTTAGTTTTACATGAAGCTGCCATTCTTGAGTTGAAAATCGACAATGAATAAGGCAGATGGTCATGCTCATCCACCTCCCCTAAAATAGTATAATAGTCAAGACTCGATTGATAATTAAAGCAATACAATTTAGAATATTCTGTCTCTTTTGCTAACTTTATCTCAGTTTTTTGTATCACCAAACCTCTAATATATCATGAGAATTTTGTACGAAAAACGATGTTCATGTGACATTTATGCGCCCACATGAATTAGATTATCAATCACATGTGAAATGAGACACAAACTATACTAATAAGTGCTCAGTTTTGGTACTACCTTCTTTTTTTTTTCTTCTCAGGAAAATGTTTCTTTTTTGAAACCTTTGAAAAGAACTACGGAAAAAGGAGTTTATGTTCTATACATATCATCATAAACTCTGGTGACATCATTGTAGGCACAATCATGACCTAGTTGGGTTTAGTTCTTGATAAACACACACACACACACACACACATGCATATAGATTATTACAGTATGGGTTTTGGTATATGCAAACAATTTTCTGAAACTTTAAAAGTGGTGATCTGATATATGTGGGACAAATTAATCATAATATATGTGATAATAATTTCTCTCCTTTTTAATTGTAAAATCGGGAGATGAACTAAAAAAAGTTGCCCATTATTTTCAGATTTTTTACCCTATTGATATGGAGTGCGAACGAATAAATACCAAAAAAGTTGAAAACGTGAAACTTTAGGCTTGGGCCGCATGTTTCTTGAACTAAGCAAAGCAAGGTCACGGTTTCCATCGACAACAGCATTAGAACACGTTAAGATCCAAAAATCTATGTCCAAACTGCGATGTCATAGGTGTGTACTTTTCAAATGACAACAGTGATGTCTCACTAATACGGAGAAATTGCATAGATGGCGTCACGTAACTAAGCATCCAAGAATGTAGTTATCCTATGGGGCTTTGCCAGCCAAAAAAAAAAAGAAGAACGAGGACCGCTAGTTGTCCCAGAAGGATGCCAATTTGCTTACTGATTTTGTTGAATTTCATTATAGCACCCAGATCGTTTCCCTTTTCCCTACTAAAGATTTTGGTCTGGTTGATATTGACCACTTGGGCAAGTTTGAACAACAAACGTTTAGCCCCCTTTTCCCCTCTTAACCTTTTCCCTTGTAACACGCATTTGTTGACCTGTTGTTCTGGATGTACATGCAATTGCTTGTTCATACAAATGAAGTGGTAGGGTAGTAAGTCTTGGGCTGTTAAAAAACTATGTGTCCAAAATGTGAGTGTGGCGACAATAGAATGTTTAGATAAATGATAATAGGAAATATTGAATAAGAAATACATAGGGATATTCGTAGAAACTATACGCAAATCATATTGGAGACGCTTGTGTTGGTTTGTAGTTTAGATTATATATATATATATTCAATGTAGACATAAAAAATGCTTTCGGCGGACTGAATCCCAATTCATACAAAATGAAAGAAGAGAAGAAAGTGATCTAAATTAACTTAATAATCTTTTGCTAAGACTAGCAATTATACTTTATATCAAATTTAAATCATATGATATAACGTAATGACAAAAAAAAAAAATGTAACAATTCAGTCCTATGCCGTTTGCTTCTTTGGCACAATTCAGTCCTACGCCATGTCTGTATCATGAGAAATGCTAATACCAAAACAGAATGTCCTCCGGCCGCCACAAATGAAAACGTTGATTTTTCTTTATAGCAATCTGCACGTTCTTCAATTTGTCGGCTAAAAATATTGTTGTCACAAAGTTGACCATATAAGATCAGAGTTGAAAACCTTATACCCGCAGGTTCCCACGACGCCTTGCTTCAAATCATTTCAATTCCATTTCACACCAGGAAAACCAAAAGAGAGAATTTTCGAAAAAGAATAAATAAATAAATCATAAAATAAAAGCAGAAAGAAAAGCTCATTGGTTTCTCAAATGACAGGAGCCGTTCGTTGACTAGCTAGCCGTCGAAGAAGAAATAGAAAGAGAAACACGGTAAATCGCCACGTGGACAGATCAGAGGTGGAGGCCCACGGCATGATCCGTTTTGGATCACCATTTTACTCTTGTTCGCGCTCTATATAAAGCCCTCCACAACACAAGCCTCTTCGTATTCCATTCATTTTAAGCTTTTTACTTGCAGTCAACGATATTAGCTTTGTCCGGTTGATTTATAGGAGGGAATTAGAAGGTATACACTTGACCGTAGAGGCTTCTTTTTGATTTTGAGTTATTTGAGCAATCATGCCTGCCGGAGGTTTCGCATCGGCGCCGGCCGGAGGCGTGGAGTTCGAGGCGAAGATAACGCCGATTGTCGTTATTTCCTGTATAATGGCGGCCTTTGGCGGTCTCATGTTTGGCTACGATGTCGGTGTTTCAGGTAACATTTTCTTTTCCTCTTCCTGTTTCCGAGATTGAATCGCGTGTACACAGTTCTGCGTGCTGTTTTCTATTGAGTTGTACGCTCTTTTTATTTCTTTTAACCGTTTTTAAAGAAAAAAGCTCTGCGAAAGTTTCTTTTCTCTTTCTCAATCTCCGTTATTGTCGTCCTCGGTGATTGATCGCCTCGATTAGTTGCCAGAGATTCTGAAAACTAAAATCTCCACACACACGCACACACACTCTCTCGCTCGCGAATTTGTTCTTTTTTACTTGAAAAATTTAGAATAATTTATTTTTCGTCGTCTGTGAATTTGAAATGCTCAAGCATGAATGCATGAAGTTTACCTTAGAAAGAGCCAGAAAATTTTCAAAAAACTTTGTTACGATAACTAAACAAGTTATTTGCTAAAAAAAAAAAAAAAAAAAAGGAAAACCACGCGAAAGACGTAGAATGACCATATTATCCCCAATTTTATTTCGTACTAGGGCATTTGGGGAATCAAGGGGTCACGCAATTGACGACAGTCATCGTTACCGGGAATGGTTAACTTGAGTTTGTTTGTTGCTCCGTTATTCAGTTGCCTTTTGATCATGAACCATGCCTGATGTTGAAGAAATTATAGAATTGAATTTAATTAAATGAAGAAAAATACGAATACCAAACCAAGACTACGCAATTGGGATTGATTCTGATACCTTAATTCATATTTGATGGGCTGACGATTTATCTATTTGGGCATTCCACAGTCCGCACACCGTTCATTATTATTGCAGTTAGTGGTTTCCTTGTTTGATCTTAAATTACTAGAAAAATATGGCCTTTTCGACGTGATGCAGGGGGTGTTACGTCAATGCCTGCTTTCTTGAAGAAATTCTTCCCAGTAGTATATAGGAGGACCGAGGATCCCACTCTCAATAGCAATTACTGCAAGTATGACAACCAAGGCTTACAGTTGTTCACATCGTCACTGTACCTGGCTGGCTTGACATCCACTTTCTTTGCATCCTACACCACTAGAAAGCTGGGCAGGAGGCCAACCATGTTGATTGCTGGGATTTTCTTCATTGTCGGTGTGACGCTTAACGCTGCAGCCCAAGACCTTGCCATGCTTATCATTGGCAGGATTTTGCTTGGCTGTGGAGTCGGTTTTGCTAATCAGGTTTTGCTTAATCCCATCACTCCATTAAAAATTTACTTGGTATGCATTCAAAGTCAACGGTTAGATATGGGACTCACTTGGTTATATATTTCTTATAGGAGACAAAGCAGAAATAATTTATGTCCTATTGTCTAGGATCATTGCACTTGAAGTCATTGTACATAAATTTTTTTCCGTGATAAAGGTGCTATTTAAGTGACCCGCCATAAAGGTCTTGGCTTGCTTTAAATGTCCAAAAAGTGAAGCCTATTTTTCTTTCTACACTTCCGGTCCGGATTTGCAAGTAGAATCTTCAACGGTGTGATTGCCGTCAAATACAAGTTCACAGTCAAATCGAACTTTGTGGTCCCTTGTAGTTAATCTTTTTGGCATTAGATATATCCGGCTTTTTGCCGTTCTCACATTTGACGATGACATTTTTTCCTCTTTCTTCAATCTTTTGGGCTTGAATTGAGGGAGTTGATATCCAATTCTGTTGGGTTGATCCAGAAAAAAGTGGCAATCACGACTTTATTGTTTTCTTCCTTATCGCATTAAGAATCATTTTTAGTCTTCTTTTTTTAAAAGTATTCTTAGTCTTGTGTTGAATAACGTGACGGCTGTAGCATGTGGAATCTTGTGCTCTTAACCTACTACCACGGGTTTTGCGGTCTACATCTTGAATTGTCCATCTTATATTTTTGTATCTGCTTGCGACCTTAATTTCAACTGTCAACGTAGATATCTTGCAGCTGGTGTAAATATTAACCAAGTATCAGGCACTAATCAATTTTGTTTTTTCTTTGCTGGGTTTGTGTATTTTGCGTGCTCCAATCATGTCATTTTTTACCAAAATTTGACGGATTCAATTTGGAGTTTAGTGCTTAGTGCTTAAAATTTCCAATGAACGAACAAGATGAGTTTTTTTTTAAGGCGCCAGCATTTTTTTAGACATTATCTAAGCTTGAAAAAAATTTTTTGAGTCTCATTTTGCTTGAACTTTGTTTCGCTCATATTGAGAATTGAGAGGATCTCGTATTATAATGAATTGGACCATGGTGGTATGGGTCATAGGCATGTGCTTTGGTAGGAATGGGCCGAATGGCAATACGTCTACGACTAGTTTCGAATTGACAATCCCTTTCAAACTGTTAACAGGCTGTGCCACTTTTCCTGTCTGAGATAGCACCCACAAGAATACGTGGGGGACTGAACATACTCTTCCAGCTTAATATCACTATTGGGATTCTTTTCGCTAATCTCGTCAACTACGGCACAAACAAGTGAGTCCACTTCTCCCTCGTCTTATTTTCTTCATTCAAAGGAGGAACCTATAATATCAAGTGGAATACAGTATAGAAATAAAGTCTTAGAATAATCGCATCATAAAAGCTCGTATGAATGGAACACAAAGTTTGAAGATAATGTTTGCTAGGTGGGTGCAGATTAAACGTGTCCTTCCGTAAGAATCACAAAATTTGGGTAGTTGGGCATGTTGGATAATCAACAATTTTTTGTTTGCTTTAGTCTACACACTGACTCCTCTCCTTATTAGTTGAATTCTTGCTCCATGGTTAAAATTTGGGATAAATTAGAACGAGAAAGGAGGAAAGGTTACCCCATGTTTACCGTAAGATCAGACATCACTAATTCACTTGTGCAGAATGACTTGAAGAATTTTTCTAATGATGATGCACATTTACTGCTCCTACATGGAAATTAGATTTCATAATCTTCACTTCTAGACAATAAATGCATCTTGGGGCGACCTTAATTTATGATTAAATGGCAACATGGAAAAAATTTTGTTTATTTCTCAAATCTCAATTATCATTTTGATCTGTTCATTGGAGGGAATATGCTCATAATTATTAGCCGTAATTTGCTCCGGATTAAAAGTGATGTTTTGTGCATGAACAGAATCAAAGGGGGATGGGGTTGGAGACTATCTCTGGGCCTTGCTGGAATTCCCGCACTTCTCTTGACTGCTGGGGCTCTCATAGTGTCAGAAACTCCCAATAGTCTCATTGAGCGTGGTCGGCTGGAAGAAGGAAAATCCGTTCTTCGAAAGATTCGAGGCACTGATAAAATTGAACCAGAATTCTTGGAGCTTGTCGAAGCAAGCCGTGTGGCAAAAGAAGTAAAGCACCCCTTCAAAAATCTCATCAAGCGCAGGAATCGGCCTCAACTTGTTATTGCGGTAGCTTTGCAGGTGAGTAAAACACTGGATGAACCCAAAGTAGAGATTGTATTATTGAATTTCTTGGCACTAATTGGTTAATTTGATGACAACTTGTATGAAATGGTTGCAACAGGTCTTCCAGCAACTCACAGGCATCAATGCAATCATGTTCTACGCTCCAGTCCTATTTAACACGGTGGGATTTGGCAATGATGCTTCCCTCTACTCAGCTGTTATAACAGGGGCGGTCAACGTCGTCTCTACTGCCGTGTCCATCTACTCGGTGGACAAAGTGGGCCGTAGAATGCTTTTATTGGAAGCAGGCGTCCAGATGTTCTTGTCTCAAGTGGTGATAGCCATAATATTGGGAGTCAAAGTCACGGACCACTCTGAGAATCTAACCCATGGGTTCTCAATCCTTGTTGTTCTTATGATATGCACTTTTGTCTCTGCCTTTGCATGGTCCTGGGGGCCTCTGGGGTGGCTAATCCCTAGCGAAACCTTTCCACTGGAGACCCGGTCGGCCGGCCAGAGTGTGACTGTCTGTGTCAACTTGCTATTCACATTTGTTATAGCACAGGCCTTCCTTTCCATGCTTTGCAACTTCAAGTATGGCATCTTCTTGTTCTTCTCTGGCTGGGTGTTGATCATGTCATGCTTCGTGCTCTTTCTGCTGCCAGAGACCAAAAATGTACCCATTGAAGAGATGACAGAGAGAGTATGGAAGCAACATTGGTTTTGGAAGAGATTTATTGATTACGACGATAGAGATGAAATAACTGGAGCTCATGGCAGCGGCGTCCCGAAAAATGGGCATTCTAATGGATTTGATCCCGTTTCCCAGCTGTAAATCCGAGAGATTTTAAGAACCGAATTATGATTCATCACAAAATGGGTAGAATACAAAGCTATATGTTTGTAATATGATTTTATGAGGGATCTCAAAATGTCTCTGTTTCCCGACTTACGTCACAAAATGAATGGGACAGGATTTTACGCTTCTCATAACCAAAGGAACCATTGAGTTTGCTTCAAATGCACCGCTCTACTCAAACTGGCTTGCCAATCCTATTTGACTCCTAAAAAAACTAACTCAGACCGCAAGCCCAAGCTTGCGGAAAGTCCAAACTCGAGCCTTCAAACAGATCCGGCCCGGTGAAACACGAACTTTTTGACTTTCTGTTTTTACAATTGTTGTCTAAACGGCGTGTCTTAACGATATTACACCTTTCACTTTCACTTCGCCGCCACCGAATCGATTACAGAGGCAAACTTAGCGAAACGAGGGTGAGGAAAACCATGGCTTTGTTGTACACCGCAATACATCTCCTCTTTGTCAACCTCCGTTCACGGCTCTTTTCTCTTTGTCTTTCATCGATAATTTCTTTTTAGTCCTTTTGTCTTGGGTTTTTTACTAATTCGGTATTTTTTGCCATTTGATCCCTTAATTAGTGAATATTTGATCGAGATTTGAGACATAAAGATTGCATTCAATCGCCCCCATCATTATCCCAGCACGAAAACTTTCCATCAAACTTCATGATTTTTTATACGAAATCCTATTTTCTGCTCGTTAGTTCAAAGGGGGTTAATAAAAAGTTGTTAAAAATCAAAAAAGAAAAAAAGCAGGTCTATAAAATTAGGACCAAAAATGGAACAAGCCTGTCAAATCTAAGCTAAAGCCAACCCAGCAGCGACAAAGGATCTTTTTACGGTTCTGCAGCCATGGCCTTGGTGGAGAGAGCCGCGGCTCTTGCAATGGCAATAGCATCCTTGCAAGTCATCCATGCAGCCGTGTACAAGGTTGGTGAGTCTTCTGGTTGGACAACCATTGGTAATGTGGACTACAAGAAGTGGGCTGCTACAAAGACCTTCCAAATCGGTGACACTATTCGTGAGATTACTCCCTTAATTTCTTGCCTCTTTGATTTGCTTCGGTTTTGGCCACTGATTTCTTGCATGTTGAACCTAATGCTCGCGATGTTTGTCTGCTAAACGGGCTTGATTTATGGGTTCTAACTCTCCATTCCACTACTTGTATATCTACTGGAGCTCAAGATCGACCCCCTAACGAGCATTAGCAGTATGCCCTTTTTCGTTGTCTCTCCAATGAATTTTAGAAGCATCCCAATTTCCTTTCAACGTGTTTCTCATTCAGTATTCTTCGTCAACTGGGTCGAGCTTTTTCTTTCTTTCCGTTTAAGAAATTCTTTTAAATCCCAGCTACCAATACCATCTCAGTCTTGGCTTCTGTTAGTTTTGGCTTTGGAAGCCCTTCACTCCTTGATCTTGACGACGCTTGCCCTTAGGTGTCCCAGCTTTGGTAATTACCATGCACGTTGCATATGGATTATGGGGCTATGTTGCCCTCATACCCTATATATTGCCTGTCCGCCGTCTTCTTATCCTTTGTTTTTGTACACCGTGGATGGACACATACAACATTAGGCACCCCATACGTGGGTAGCTTTAAATCCTCCAGGATTTACACCTTGCTTGGCTGAGGAGGAGGATTTGGGGTGGAAAATGGAAAGCACTGCCAATTACTTGTTGTCGCTCTCATGATGGTTAGGGTGGGCCATTGCATCTATGTCTCGGGCCTTCACTACAAATATCTTTCCATTCCACTCCAACTCTTCCCATGCGTTCGTTCAATTAATGATTAGCTGTCGCTCCCATCACATGGTCAGTGCCACGCCCACTGAGATGCGGCTCCACTCTTTCGACCATGCTGTTTCATCAGAAATAATGCGAGCTTATCTATCATTGCTAGTGGCATGTCTGATGGAGATTGCAAACATAGTTTTGCTTCAAAAGGAAATCATTTGGAAGATGACCCCTAAGTTAATCCACCGTAGATTTCCACTTTACAAGTTAGTTTTATTATCTTTTAGTCCTTAAGAGTGGTGATGGCATTGACCATGGAGGGCTTTAAGTTATTGATAATCAATTTGTTACTGGATTTTATAATCATACACGTATGTAATTAACTTTAATGCTATACGTTCATGACTGAATTTGTGTTGTTATGTTGACAACTGATTTTCTCTGAAATTCTAAATCCAATTAATCTCTATGTGGATTATGGGGTGCGGCAGTTTTCGTGTACAATGCTCAATTTCACAATGTGATGCGAGTAACGCACCCCGTGTACAGAGCATGCAATACCTCTGCCCCTCTTGCCACCTACAACACTGGCAATGACTCGATCACGATCACCACTCACGGGCACCACTTCTTTTTCTGTGGTGTCCCCGGCCATTGCGAAGCCGGACAGAAGGTTGACATCCACGTACATCGAAACAATGGCACGGCTTCGTCCACGGCCGAGCGCACCCCTCCAGTTCCTTCTGCTCCTGGATCATCCAATGGTGCAATGCCCCTCAAGGCCTCCAAGGGCAGTTCCTTTGGTAACATTGGCTTGGCCGTGGCTGTTATTGCTACCTCTGTCTTTGGTTTTTAGTTTTACGGTATTGTAATGTTATTGATTAGATTGTCATCTAAATACATGTGCTGTAAAACTCAGAAACTAATAATTGTATTTGTATCATAACGTTCGTTATTTTTTTTAATTAGACTGGTAAAGAGAGCCAACGGTGAGGTGCAAGCTCATTGAACGAGCTTTCTATCAATTGAAGATCCAAAATTCAACTTGCTTTTTAGATAGGAGCAAAAACCATCTATGTTAAGTTGTCTTCTTATAAACGCGTCCAATTCTACAACCTAGGACAGGAGAGAGAAAGGGAAACGAAAAATGACTTAACAGAAAATATCAAGGCCAATCAGCCTTGTCTAGGCTAGTACAGAGGTCAATTCAGGTGTTGTTTTCCCCCTTCCACTCAACTAAAGCACAAGATCAGTAACAAGAGCGCAGCTCATAAGAAGTCCAATCCAAACTGTTTGGGTCTGTATTCCACTGCTGCTAGGACCATTTAGTCCATGAATTTTTTCCACACTGGATGCTGCTTCCAGACCCTTTCAGCCATAAGATCAATAGGAACATTCTTTGTCTCTGGCAACAGGAACACCACGAACATCCCCATTGCAACTATCCAACCAGAGAAGAAAATGAATATGAAGGCTCGCAAATGGCACAGCATTGATAAGAAAGCCTGAGCTATGATGAAAGTGAAGAGCATATTGGAGCTAACTGCGAAGGCAAATCCTGCAGTCCTTGTCTCCAGAGGGAATGTTTCGCTTGGTATCAACCAGCCAAGAGGACCCCACGACCATGCAAAAGACATCACAAAAACGCACACCAACACCACAACCCAAACTGCTTGTAGTTTTGTGAGTGTGCCCGTGGATGGCAAGTCAACTAGCAGGACGCATCCTATTGTAACCTACATGACAACAATTCATAAATTAGTATGGTGCAAGGCATCGAAAGTGAAAATTTCTATAATATTAGAGCAATGCAGCTCAAGCGAATTGAGGAAATGCATACCATGCTAATGAACATCTGGACGCATGCTTGAAGGAGCAATTTTCTCCTGCCAATCTTATCCACAGCATAGATTGAGACCAACGTGCTCAGCACATTTACAATTCCAGTGACCACAGCTGACAGAAGCGAGGCATCGTTCTTGAACCCGACAGTTTGAAACAGGACAGGTGCATAAAACATTATAGCATTAATTCCTGTAAGCTGTTGAAACACCTGAAGCATGATGCCAATGACCAATGGGGGCACGCTGGCACGCTTGAAGAGGTTCCTGAATGGATGCTCGATTTGCTGCGCTACTTCACAGGCATGTTTAATCTGCTTGAACTCTAGATCAACGTTGTCAACACCCCTAATCTTCTTGAGTGTTTCAAGTCCTTCCGACTCCTTTCCATGCTCAATTAGGCTTGCGGGTGTCTCCGTAATGACTATGGACCCTATGAATAGGACTGCAGCTGGCACACCTGCAAGTCCCAACGATACTCTCCACCCAGATGGGCTCATTTTTGACGTGCCATAGTTAACAAGATTGGCAATAAATATCCCTATGGTAACAAATAGTTGGAATAGGATGTTCACGGCCCCGCGACGATTGGCTGGAGCAATTTCAGATAAAAACAGGGGAACAGCCTGCAAGAAAGATTCCATACGCAATTAAACATTTTAGCCAATTCGTCCCAATTATCTCTTTTGCGTAGAAATATCCAAGCAAATTAAGTCCAGTGCCGCAAAAACTGACTCTTTATTAGCCTGTATAGTGTAACAATCATGAACTTGTTACAGATAAATGGTACCTCATTGCCAAATCCAACGCCAGAACCAAGGAGAACCCTGCCAATGATCAACATTGCAAGGTTCTGAGCACCACCACTAAGGCCGGCTCCTACCAAGAAAAATGCTGAGGCGAAAAGAATTGTAGGCTTTCTGCCGAATTTCTCGCACACCTTGGATGCAACGAAGCTGAAAAAAAGAGCAGCAAGGTAGAGTGATGAAGTGAAAAGCTGAAGAGATTGGTCGTCGTATTTGCAGTAATTGTCCTCCCGGGCATGTAGCTTTCTCTCGTGGACTTTGGGGAAGAATTTGATCAAGAAGTCGTCCATGGCTGTCACTCCACCTGTGACCAAATACAAATCATCATTATGTACGATGTTTAACCATTGAAAGTTCTCTAATTTTCTAGTATTGTAGTTTGCATTGTCACCCAGTACTTGGGCTATTCCTTCATCAAACGAAAGAAAGAAACAAAAAAAAAAACCCATGAATCAATTTACTTAAAACTAAACAATTCTTATTTAAACTGACGAGGTTTTGAAAACTTTTGTTTCGACACATTATAGACTGCATATATTTTGAATTATTGTGATTCAGCCTTCATTTTTCATGTCGTTTTTAGCTCTTTTATTTTATTTTCTCTGTGGAAATATTAAAAGACACCATGAATGTGGGGCATTTTCTTTTTCCGGGGGTAAATTCAAACAAAAAGAACCACACGTAACTATTATGTATGCGTACAGGAGCTTATGACAACGTAACAACCCTCACAGCAGCCGAATATATCTTGCTGCTCAGATTTAACCAAAAAAATTTTTAAAAAAATCCAAAAATGACAGCAGACCAAACATGATCTAATTTTATAGCATGACAGTGAGATTAATTAATATGATATAATGCTAAGGAAACAGGACCTGAAATTCCAATATCATAGCCGAACATTAGGCCACCAAAGGCGGCAAGAATCCAGCAAACAACCACATAAAGGGTTGTCTTTGATGGGAAATCAATAGTCTCAATATCCGCCATTCTCTATGACAACAGCTTCTCTTAATTGATCAAAAGAAACAGAGCAAAATCAAAGCAAGTCTTGCGTTTAATAAGCCTTTGTTTTCTTTCTTTCGTTGTTGTGTGTGAGAAACCAAAAACTGTGTGGTTCTTAATAGACTTGGGTTGGGTTTATATAGGCAAAACAAGATATCCAGATGCAAGGAATTAAGTTTTTTTGACAGAGAAGCGGATAAGGATCTGTATACATTCGTCCACCTTTTGGATTCCCGAGTGTCTCTAGTTGTGGTGCTCCTTGTGGTAAAATCTAAATTAAGGACTTGCAACTCATGTCTTGTCCGTTGTAAAAACTGGATTTGAAATTTACCAGAACGCTGTTACACCCAATTGCTTTATTATAGTAAATCCTATATTGATCCATTAATTTTGTTACCGCTGTTGGGATTTGATTTGCCATTCCATGTATGAAATTGGTCAACCTTCAAAGGATTTAATATGCATGTATGGATATTAGTATATTCATCCATGACTTTCTTTTTTCGAAAACATTTCTTTTAAGTTTAATCCTTATCCTTAGATCGCATTTAATCCACTTTTGCAAAGTAATTTTTCTATAAAAAAACGTTTACTAAAAATAACTTTTAATAAAAAAAAATTATTTTTTTATTATTTAACTGCATTATTTAAATATATATATTTTTAAATTTTAGTTATAACTGAAAATAACAAAATCACAATTTTTTAAAATATTTTTAGTTAATTGTTTTATAAAATAAAACAAAATTTAAAATTAAACAACCAGAAAAAGGTCTATCGCTGTCTAAATAACTAATTAAAATAATAATAATAAAATTAATTAATAATTAATAAAATTAATGATAATTTAAAATTAATTATTTCCTTTTTTTATATACATATATAACACGTACACTATCCTCCATCACACTGCGTATAAAAAAATAACTCACACTTGTTTTAGACAGATATCATTTTTTTTTCTTAAAATATTCTTATTTTTATAATTATATTTTTTGTCGATTATATATTTTCAATTTGCCACAAGGTGAAAAATATAAAAAAACAATATTTTACGAAAAACGTATTTTACCGAATACACGCAGACCCTCATCAAAACTGACTTGTTTTTGGCAAAAATTGTGTACGCTTAGAGAGGCATTGTCTACTAACTATATCGTTTTGATTTGTAATTCCTAAAAATTATCTACCTACTAAAGTAACAAATTAAGTTGTAATTCATTGTGAGTTAATTTTAGCGAGACACTAATGAATAAATGCCATCAACCGTTCAGAACGATTCATTAAAGCCCAAGAAACCACTCTCCATTCCCTAACGTCCAACACCGATGTATAATATGTTTAATAGAGCCTTCCCCGACAGCCATTCAGCTAGCGTCTTGTTTTCTACGCAGGAATCTGGGCAATAGACTTGTAATTGTTTTCATTCCTCATTCTAGATATTAATACAACAATGCCGTCAACTTTCCATTTGCTAACATTTTACTTACATTTACAACTATGGTACAAAATTCTCTGCAGGCATGGGCTTATATGATCACCTAGATTAGGGGTCAACAAACAATGGATGATGATGAAAACTATAAAGTTGATTTTTATTTTTTATTTTTTTAAGAAAATGAATGGAAAGAACGAATTGGACGAGAAAAAAAGATTTGGACTTGAACGGGGCCAGCACTATCGGCCATGGGGTGATCCAAAGGGAGAAACTGCAGGCAATTTTCAGTTGCGTGCACGATCTTGGCCAAGAAGACCATTGAGAAGAGGGTGCTCAACGTCCGCATTCCTATTGAACATTCCATTATTCCGACCACGAGCTCTGCCACCAAATATCAAAGAGAAGATCAAAGTTGGAACTTGGAAAAAGTAAAATACACACAGCATTACTTCTGACAGTGTGCTGGCAGCAAATTCTACAAGTAACACAATGAGAAAAATACTTGTTGTGCGTCATCCTACATCTAAGCCCAGAAGAATTTATCAAAAAGAAAATATTTATCTTTTCTATTCTATAGTGGGCATTTTCTTAGATATTTGAACGTAAAAGACAATTTTTCCTTGTTCCCCACATAAACTTGCAACAAGATGTGTATGAGAGGTGATGTGGCAAAAAAGAACTTGTTTCAAGAACTCCTCTCATGACAGGGCTAAACAAAGATGATGCAAAGAAAGCAGCACAGAGACCTTACACTAGATTGGAGTTCCACATTGGCAGAATCCTCGTTTTCCTACAACAGAAACCATTGCAGTATCATCAGGCCTAAAATCCAGTTAAACTGACACACACAAACGAAACCAGCACAATTAGACTACCTCAATCAGCAAATCTTTTCTTGTAATCAAGCCAATCACTCGAGAGGCACGAGGGACCACAAATATATGCCTCAATCCCAGTTGGCGAAACAGATTATATACCTACACCGCCATCGAAATGCAATTTATCATAAAGTCAAAATAAATCATAAGCAAATAGAGACAGAAAGAAATTACCTTTGTTAGGGACATTTCTTCAGGGACAATGTAGGGAGACGGGTTTAAAAAAGGGGCAAGATCTATGTACATTTCCAAGTCATCTGAAGTTAGATGAATATCCTCTATGGAAGTTCCTTTACTGGAAACAGGTTTCACAAATTCACCGAAATTATGCCTGCAGTCATATGACCACAACGTCAAGCTCAACTGAGGGCTGGATTAAATCATAATTTGTCATGCCCTACTTTACCTCATTTGTCTGGATCCACCTGTTGCCTCACTAGGAAATGGACTATGCTGAAAATCAACCTTCGACTGAAGAAGTACTAGTAAATGACTGTAAAAAACATTTGTTCTATCAAACTGCTGAATAACTCACACATAACAGAGTGAAATTACTGGTTATGTACTACCTTCGAAGAACAAGTCCAATTACAAGTGTTTCACCATTTCTCGTGTGATCGATCACCTAGCAGACAAAAAACACCAAATTTAAACTTTAGAAATCCTAAATGTACCCAAGACACAATAAAGAGGGAAAAAGGTAAATCTTACAGGAAAACCATTGTGCTTGTTGCACCGTAAAATTGAAACCACATCTGCAACCTTTGCAGTGCGAGGAAAGGAAACAACCTTCAAGAAGAAAAAGCAAGAAACTCAATGTGTTGGAAATGGCAAGTAATGCAATAGAGGGGAAAAAAAATTAAGGAGAAACCTAAAATGCAGGAAAATCAAGGGGTTGAAGATGAAATTCACCTTCTGATTACCACAAGCTTCCTTTGCTGTCATTTTTCGCATCTCATACTTGGGTCTAGATTCTAGTAGTGGAATGCCTCTCAATCGTGCCTGTTCTTCATACAGACCTTCATTAAAAGCATCACCAACAGCCTGCAGCAGGAACAGATTAGAGCAATTGTGCAGAGCATCAGTCAAGAAGTAGGCAAAGAAATTCAAACACTACCTTTGATATAAGGAGCACAAGCATAATTAGAGGTAAAAGTTTCAAGTTGTTTGTGAGCTCAACCATAATCACGCAAAGAGAGACTGTCATCCTCATTGAACCTCCAAGAAAGGACGCAGCTCCCAGTAGGGCATATCTACAGGAATCAACCAAATTGAACATGGAGCAATTCAGAAGCAACAATGGGTAACTGAAAAAATGTCTAAATAATCTTGTATCCAGAGGACATTAAAGCAGAAATCACAGGTCAATAACACCCAGAATGGCTAGGCAATATTAGGGAGCCCAAGTAAAGCAGAAATCACAGGTCTCCGCTTAAAAGTTTCTCCCAGACACAAAGACAAAACGTATATAATCCTTATGAATAAGTAAAGGAGTAACTTTTTAAAAGGCCCAAAAATTTTTTCACCCGCATAAAACATTTTACCAGGAAACAGCATTTGTCATACAGTAAGATGACTACCAAATATTGAAGACTTAAAACTTCAAGATTGAATTGTTTCAAAAAATGAACTAAGACACTCACGTTCCCTCCTCAATATTGAGCTTTGCATAAAAATTAACAACAAACATGCCAACAAGGCGTCCATAAGTTGACCCTATCATTATCCCAGGAACAAACTGGCCAGCAGGAACAGCTGCACCAAATGTAATTACTGCCAAGGCATAAAACATAACCTGCAGAAAATATAAAGAAGGGCACAAAATGATTAGTTCAATTACAAGCTATTTTAACAAAATCAGAAACATAAACAAACAGTAGAAAAAAAAAAAGATTCCATACAGATATCAGGAAGTGATCATTAAAATCTTTCTCAGTTATGTTCAAAAACATATTAAAAAGCATGACAACAAGAGGGTGGCAAACTTCATTGAGTAGAGCAAAGTAGTGACCAAGATAGCAAAACACTTTTAGATATCATCAATATAATAAAGTCAAGAAAAATAACCACCGAAGGAAAATACCATGCTAACTAGTGCAATATGTTAAGCACAATGCAGCACAAATTAGCATATTTCTCAGAAGAACAAAATGCAAAGACAACCAACTAAAAGATAAAAGCTTAATGTGCGGGCAAGGGGCTCCCTACTCAAATTCCAATCAACCTAAAGGTAGATTTTATGAAATAATTTTTCTAAAGCAACATCTTTGCTGCTGTAATGAAACTCATATCCAACACAAAAGCTTAAGCTTTTTAAGTGATGAAGCTCAAAGAACTTAAAACAAAATAGCTATTACAAGGGCTAGAAAAGGATAGATATTGTCCTTGACCTCTCAACATGAAAAGAAGGGAACAGCTTAAACTCAAGATCAGCTATTTAGAGGATTAAAAGTTTTGTACACCGCCCCCAAGAACTTACAAGAGGATGCTAGATACCATAAACCTATTAAATTTCTACATTCATTTTGATTCATTATTCCTCTTATCCAATGCTTGCATGCAGAAGCATTCATTTCTTTGCATATCCCTATTCCTAGAAGACAAAGAAATGATATAAAATTATCTTGTTGTCAAAGACTCAAAAGTCTTCTTTTCAGATGGGCAGCCTAGGCAGTCAGCTGTTGCACTAGAGAGACTAATGAATGGATAGGAATGGCTGCCACGTCACAAATATGAAAACTGAGACAAAGAGAAACTGCAAGGGAAGAGTAAGGCCTGACACAGAATTCAAGGCACAACAGTTTGAGTACAGATTTCAGACAAAATAGACAATCTTCTCTTATGATAACTTGGTAACAAATGAACTACCAGAAATGTCAACAGACTTTGGGCACTGAACTCGTGGATAGTCTTTGCACTAAACAGATTCCTTATTGCATCATCCTGGAACAACAAACATAAATCCAATAAGGGTGCAAAAGTAATAAGAAAAAATCACGGGGAAATATCATGTACAGAAAGACAAGGCTTTAAGAATTCCTACAAAACCTGTGTGTTAAAGAAAAGTGTTGCAAGATCATTGTATTCCTTGTCCTTGCCACAGTAAAACTGCACATGGCATTAGGTTAGGTAAGAATTCCCAAAAGCTACAACATCCAAAGAGTATAAAGAGGGTAAAACACTAAACTAACTTCAGTGTGTCAACAAGTGCTGTGCACAAGAATACATTCCCACGGAAACAGTGTCACGAAAAAAAATGGAGCAAATTTAGCTGGACCAAAAAGGCAATAATTGTAAAATCTTCTGTAACAGTTTCATGGAAGTTTTTGGCAAATTTAGTCAGAAAAACAAAGGTAATGCTTGCACAAATCTGAAAACAATATGCAAACAGCTCAATGTTTTGGAATACAATAATTTCTACTTGTTTGAATTCTATGACCAGAATAAAATCACAGACAGAATGTTGATGTGAAGAAATTTAATATTTTGCATGTTTTACATTATGGAGTACCAATAAAAACTTTCTAGTGGTGACAAATTTCAAATTTAGAATAAAACAGGAATTTCCCATGTATAGATTCATGTACTGCATATACAGCAAGCAGGAAAAAATTTCCTAGGCACAAATAAAATACATTAAAAAAAAAGAGAGAGATGTCTAGAATTAGCCTCACATTTACATAATTTCCGTACATTCCTGGAGGCCGTGGGCATTCAATACCAGAGTCAGGATCCACTTCAGGGCATGTACTGCATTTTCTTAGCAGGGGTAGTCCAAATGAAATAAACGATGTTATCACAGAGATGAGGCATGCTTCAATAATCTGTGGAAGAATTTTGTTACAGTTTAAGGGATGAGAAACTGGTCAATGTATAATAAGTGTTAGGACATGAAAAAAAGAACTGGAACATGCTTAAAAATAAATAAATAAAGCTGCCTGAGTCACATCAAAGGTCACCATCAATTCCACAAACTGCTTTTTCTAACAATAAAAGCTTGTCAATATAACCAGAAAACACATCCATGAAAAGCGTGTCCCTGGAGAAGGGTCAGATGTATGCAACTTTGTCCATACTTTTACAAGGAAGATACTTCTATGACTCAAACTCATGACTTCTACTAAGCCTTAATGGACTGACCTAACCACCACACCAAGGCTTGCCCTAAAATAAAGATATCCATGATTATCCTAAATTCTTACCTTAACTCGGGTCCCTTTCCGGTGCAAATAATTACGACGCCAGTAGGTTACATACAGAGTAAGCTGGTTAAACAAGGCACCTGTAAAATAATTTTAAAAAGGGAAAGGAATAGAGAGAAAGAATCAACCCAACAGAGAAGTTGCATATAAGTCTGGAAACAAACATGAAGACCCGGATAAGTGAGACTACCAAGTAGACCACCAATGACCCCAATAACTGCCATCGGAAGCAACTCTCTAAAAGAATAGTCCTCTTGTGCACTGTCCCAGGAAACAAATGGACAAATAAATATATTATATCATTAGATGTTTGAGGCATGGTAAGCATATTAGTAGAAGCATATTAAAGCTCAGATCTTAACCCTGATATGTCCCATATTATGAAGCCACCTGAACCAAAATGTCCACAGTTTCCACTTTTACACCATCCCATTGCAGTACGCACAACCACCGCCACAATAGCAGAAGTAAAAAAGACACGCCACATAAGTTGACTCTTCCACCTTAAAGAGCACAACAGAAAATAACAAAATTAGCATTCAATTGTTCACTCATCAGAGGTATTGATCCAACCAAAAGTTAGAACCTAATATGAGAATGACCAAGTAGTTAATGAAAAAAAAAAAATTGGAAATGAAGATAGATAAATACATAACGTACACGTGAAAAGAAATTGAATTAAAAAGTGATGCATGCACGCATAAAACACAATGCTACACAATATAGATTTCAGAAGAAATGTTGATTTCTTTTTTTCTTTTCCAATTAGTTAAAACTTAATTGAGAAAAGAACTTACCAGGATGTAACTTCTTCTAATGCAAATAATACGCCGCCAACTGGAGCTCTAAAAGCAGCAGCCACTCCAGCTGCACACCCACAGGTCACCTTTAAACACATCCAACAAAGCAAAATCAATAGAATGGAGGGATATCTTTTCTGATAGACATATAAAGAGCACAGTTTAGACTAATACAATATACGAGGGAAAAAATATAATACAAGTTACCACACCATAAAACGAGCATATGAGAAGTGAAGAAAAACCAATATTAAAAGTTGCTTTCATTCATCAACTAGTGGGTACCTGAATGAGGCAGCAGATTCTAGAGTTTCTAGAGTTAAAACCACTTGATTCTATAGTTCAAATAATCAGAAAAATATCCACAAGGTCTCCATATATGAAAGAACATACCACATAAAAAATACACATAAGTTAGTAGGCATAAAGAACTCACAAGATCACGACGATCACGATCACTTTTAAAGACTTGAGGCCATTTGGAACTTAGATGATATTTTGTAGAGCCACCCTAAAATCAAAAGAAACCTAGATTGTCAACCTGATGTCAAAACAATACCAAAAGACATTAACTTTGAAGACAACCAAATCCATGCGATGATTTCTTACTTGTCCAAGCAATGAGGCAATACAAGCACCAGTATGAACTAGGGGACCTTCCTTGCCTAATGCAAGACCACCTCCCACAGAGCCAACGCTTCCAAATATCTACAAGTTAAAGAAGAACAATAAGCTCTAGATAGAGTACAGCGAAAATGCTCACCAACATAAGATTTATGGCTCAAGATGCCAGCATACCTTCCCAATTAAGGTTCTAAAAAGTAGAATACCACGAATGTCAACCCCTGCCCACATAACAAAAATCAAAAGAGCTACAAATGACAAGACAGCCCATTGACAATTAAGTAAAACTTAAATCAAAGCTCTGTAGCTTACCATTCAAATAACCCTTAATCTCAGGTATACCAGATCCTGCTGCTGCAGGAGCGAATTGGGTGATGATGTATACAGATGAAAAGACTAAAGCTAAGTTGATAAGTACATATAATAGAAAGCCAGCAAAATAGGACTTCTGTATTAGGTTAAATGTCAGTTGAAATTTCCAGCCAGCAAAGTTCTCAACCGCTATATTAATTAAAACCGCAGCTAACCCAGTACCTGAAATTAGTTTACAATAAATAAATAAATAGACTTCAAAATCCAATATTGTGAAAAACTAAATCTCTGCATTGAAAATGGATCAAGATTAGAATAGATTGAAACTTACAAATGCCGATAAGCAACGCAAAGAACCACTTCACTACCACATAATATCCAACATACAGCCTCCCTCTCTTAGCCTGTCGATCGCAATTTCCCAGAATAAGAAGAAAAAGAAGTAGAGAAACATTTAAACTACGGAGTGGAAAATTTTCAAGAACGGAATCGCGAAGCGACCAAATTTCAAGAAAATAAGAGAGAAAGAAAAGGAATGAAAAGACAAGAAAAGCGCAAACCTGCTCCTCTCTATACGCATAATTCTCAATTACTTCGTAGTCAAGGCTGTCAACACCATTGCCATTACTAGTGCTCAAGAGGCGAGCTCCGTCAAGCTCGCCATCTTCGGAATTCGGAATCCGAGACCATACCAGCTTCGCCGCCTCGATTCCGTTCTGTAGATGATTCGACAACATCGTCGATCCCGCGCCCTCTCACTCTTATCTATTTCCGTATCTAAATCAAACCGCAATCTAAAACCCTAATTACCGAAAGCCAAATCGCAGAAGAAATTGAGCCCATACCGGACGATTCAATGATCGGAAGAGACCGATCATCGATTTGCTTCAGAACAGAAATTACAGTTTTAATCGCCAATTCTTATTCTTTAAATATCGACAACAAAAAAGGTATATTAAATTGAAAGAAAAATAGAGAGAGAGAGAGAGACAGAGGAATGGCTGACTACAATGTAGAATCGGCAGCGACTACTTTCCCCCTCTTCTATCCGTTCGGTCTCAGTTTGCCGTAGCCCCGAAGGACGGCCAATTGGGTTTTATGGTGTACACCGAGGTTGTATATGAGACCTGTAGATCTTGGGTTTTTCGTCTTGATGGACGGTTGTGATTCGAGTTTCCCTGACGAATAAGATTCTTGATTGACTCGGCTTGTGCCGTGCGTAAGACGCACGCGGACTCGAACAACATGCTCCGTTCCTCGTACGTAGGGAAAGTGCTTTTTTATTATTTGTTTTTTGTTTGACATTTGGCCACCGAACAGAGATCGGGAATCAGGAAAGTACAATTTGCTGCAGTATTGACTACGTGTCTGTCCAACCAAGATTAGAGTATTGATTTTTTTTTTCTTTTTTCTCTTGTTCTATCAGAACCGGCTGCATTCCTAATTCAAGAAAGAAAACACTTGACACTGAGGGACTTGCGAGGTGAAAAAGAAAAAGAATTATATATTAATCGCATCTTTCTTGTTACTATCAATTAAAAAAATTATGAGTACAGAAAATCATTCTGTTACTTTCCCGTGTCAATAAAGATTATTATGTACACAATTCCCTTTTGGATACTTCGCTAACATATATTATTATTTTTTACAAGATAAACTATTGGCCAATCACTTAAAAAAAGAGTCTTGTAACAATTTTTTATTGGAAGCAATTGCTCATATTAATGTGTTATTAAGCCTAAACAGTACAAGAAATGGACGTGTGGTGCTTGAGAAAATTGAGCACCACAAGAAGTGAGAGTTGAGCAAGGCTCCACGACTAGCCCCTCGAAAAAAGAGAAAGAAGAGGAATAGAAACTCCACCGTGTGGGATCGTGTTGTGGTGAATCCACCCATGTCATAGAAAATTCTGTTGGGGGACGATGGATGAATGATGTTATCGACTTTTTTATCCTAAAAAACCATGTCTAGTTGTTCTCCGGCTAGTGGTTCAAGAAATGCATCGATCGCGTATCCTTATCGAACCTATAGAGATCGTGCACCTAAAATAACAAATGTGTCCCAACATGCACCCACTACTCTTTTTTTTTTTTTCTTTCCTTTTGAGAGAGATAATACGCACTCACTCATTGCATATAACAAGTTCGATCAACAACCTTTTCCCTTTAATATTTTATTCTTTTCAAAAACATAATTACATGTGTAAGAGCCTCAATGAGCACAGATGCACACAGTAAGGAATAAAATCAAATTCTTCTCCGATGGTTATTCAAGAAACAAACACAAAAGGGATCAAACAAAAGCAGCAGATTTAGAGATCACCTTATTAGAAAATTAGAGCTGCTATGTGACTCCACGCTCATCTTCTTTTCTCGTTGAAAAGCCTCACAATGCACTCGTAAGGCACGGATCTGACTTTGAGAGCTCCGCGTACATGGCTGCTATCGCCTTCTCGAACTATGCTTTTGCTTGAGGTCTCTTAATCTGAACGTAGATTAAATGTAGAGAGATAGAATGGCATGTAAGTTTCATTTACAATTTGATCTGCTTAGAGATGTTTTATAGCCGAACACTTGCCTTGAATGTTGGTGTCAGAAGACCATTTTCCAATTTAAACGGCTCTGGCATGAGAGTTACAGCTTTTGCAAATTCAAAACCTCGAAGCTGCAGGAAATGCAGTCATTCAATTAGTTTGCTTAAGAACAAAAATCTACAACTGCCAGGTTGAACTTTTGCCACACCTTGAATCACCTGAGCTGCTCTGCCAACAGCACCCATGTCCGCCAATACAGCAGCCCTGGCTCTTGGATCATTGCAAAGTTGCTCCAGATTTGCATACTGCAGCTATGTAACATAACAAAATCATTAGCAACACAGTGGTTCAACAAACATATAACATTACTCGACTATGCAATGTTCCATGCAAAGATAAATCTCACCATATAATTAATAGACCAACATTGATTTGTATAACAGAGCAGCTCAAAGAAACCAAACAATAAGAAAAGAATTGGAAAAACAATATGAAAATTTAGACTAAATTCTTACAACTGAAACTTCATTACATTTAGCTTTCCAAGTTTTCATTTAAAATTACAATGTTTTGGGACCTAAGATCTCATGTTGGAACAATTATCCACAAGGATAACATGGAAGCAGATAACTCATACCAGACCAGCATGCCATCACAAATGACCAGGCCATATCCTCTCTAACAAAGCCTTTCATGCAAATGTGAGAAATTAAACAGCCATCTAGGAACAATAATCTCCTTACTATGATTTGAAGTACTTAATGATAGAGCAATAACAGCAACAACAATAACAAAGTGCATATTTTTGGATGCAATATGCAATCATTCAAAAAGAAGTCAAATGACGAAGGTGGTCACTTTCTCCCATCAAGTAGAATCTGTGGAAACAAGATATGACCTAAAGACCTTCAGAAGGTGCCAATTTGATGCCTTTTGGGCCATGTTGGCCCAAGTTGGTACCCTCGCCTGCACGATTTCACTACGTGGTAGTGAGTCAGGAAAGATGTGTCGTGCTTCACACATAGTAGTGAGACGGACAAGGGGTTGTTCAAAACCACATAATACAAAGAAAGTGTAGGATATCAAAATCAGCTAAGCACCCAATGTACCAGATGGAAAGGAATACAAGGTGGTGATTCAAATATACCAGTGAACTTCTAAAATTCCTCTGCACAATAAAGTCTCGAAACTCCGAAGAGAACTTTCAATTTAAGTTGTTTGCACCACAACAGCAAAACAACATTTTGTTATGAAAAATACACTACATTTCCAGCTTACTTTCAGAAATAATTTTGACACTTCAAAGATTACCCCCTCAAAAGCTTGACATTGCATCTTTTATCTTCCTCTAATAAGGCATAATTTCAACTCACCAAGCTCATTGTCTGAGGCACACAAAATATAGCCTTTACAGCAGCATGGTTAACAATATGCCTGATGGCATCAGGACCTGCACCGGGGAAAAAATTAATTAACTTTATTATCTAAAATGAAAGGCAAAAAAAAGATGGAATTAATGCTTAAACATTGACAAACCAAAAGTGTCATATAAAGGAAATGATATGTAGGAGCATGCAGAGCAGGCATGAATGAGCCACTCCAGTCTGTTGATAAAATACAGATCAATACAAGATCCCTGCCATAAAGCAAACACTAATAATAAGATGTAAAGAATGGATCAGAAACAACAAAATGAGATTCCCTGACATAGTACAAATAGAAACATAGGGATAGACCAAAATCCAAAGAGCTTAAATAGTTCCAGTAGTCAGGTTATTCACCTTAGTTATTCCATGATACATTAGGCCAGAACCCACTGCTGTTCGTGCTGTACCTGCTTCTCCATAGGTCATCCACTTGTACCTATGGGGAAATTAATGCAAATGAGTACTGCAACTTTCACAACTAATGACCCATATTTGGCTTATGGAGAGAGGAACTTACTCTCCAGCTGTTCCATCAGCCCTAATTTATGTGCCCAGATATTTGTAATCTTGAAAAGTATCAACTGCATGACTAAAATCGCAAAAGTGGAGAAGCTTTTTTAGAAGCAAAACATCTAAAAAAGTTAAATGGAATGGAAATCTCAAGGAAATTAAATTTAGTTACATAAGGTAAATGACAAATTCTTACATGAAATTATCATGTAAAGTACCAATTTCAGGATGATTGGGAAATCAACTGACAAGCTTCAGAGGAGAGCGAGCAGACTTTCCATTAAAAAGAAATATAAGTTCACAGTGGAAAAATGAAATTCAAAAACAATGCAGAAGCATTGCTGATACAACCAAGGATATTGGTATCCTGCTACCCGTAAACATTCCATTTCCCAGTCTGCAATTTCTCTGGAAGCACAACACCGTATCCCTGCTCTGCTCATTATGCAATGCTGGCACTAACAACATTAACACATGATTACATGATGACAAACAAAATATGCACAAGCAGAGAACAGGCAACAAACCAAACTAAACCACATTTTTTGACAAATTTGTATGATTTTTTTTCATGGCTGCCAAAGAAATTCCCGCTCCAAAATAGTATGTTATAGCACATGATTCCCATTTATAGACAAGATATCACTGCATTTTAATAAAGACCCTCTGCAATTTATAGCACGTCCTTCCTATTTGTAGACAAACTATAGACAACTTGTAACCTCCATTCCTCCCCTTTAACTATCTGTTTTCTACTTCTTCTGGATCGGGAGATTCATTCCGCTTTTTATCAAATGTTAACAGCTACTTTCTCGTAAAAGAACATATAAGGAAAGTCTTCCGCTAATGGCTTAACATTTAGAGTTGGGCACAAGAATGGATTAAACAATGTTAAGGCCAGAATTTCACAGTATAAATATCAACTCCAAAACAAAAACACATTTAAGATTTGGCCAAAAAAAAAAAAAAAAACCTAAGAGGGAAATGGAACGCCTAAGGAATAAAAGTGCCCAAGATTTTAAAAAGATCGCTTCTTTTTGCAAGCACAGTGTATAAGGCTACACAAAACACTCACATACAGACAAAATGATACTAAAGACAAACTCGCCGGCGGTAGGATTGCGGCAAAGAAGAGAAGGGGAGTCGCCGGCGGCGATGAGGTGGCCATGGATGGCTCTAATGCGGCGTTGAGCGTGAGCCATGGCAGTTGGGTCCATTCCGTTAGATTTTTCTTCTTCTTTTTTTTTTTTCCCCCCAAGAGTTCAGCGAAAGCTCTTAAACAAGTAAGTATGCACTTTTCTTTTTTCTGTTTGTTTCCCGGGGAATCAAGGGCGGAGATAAAATGCAGATAGAGAGACGGGCACGCCTTTCTATGATGATGATAAATCATCAAAATATAGTTTTCTGACAAAAACAACGTCGTTTTCTTCTCAATAATTAGGCAGGTTAAAAGAGAAATCATATAAGCAATTTTTATATTATATATAAAAATATAATGTAGTAAATATAATATAAAAATTAACTGCGTCTATTTAAATATAATTTATTAAAAATTGTCCGTACAAATATACGGATAAGAATGAATATTCATATGGATATATTCTTTTATATTTTTGCTTAAATAAAAATAATAGAAATTGCATTGGCATGGGCATTTGGCAGCTGGGGTTGCCTTGGACTGGTAATAAATCGCATCTGTTAGGAAAATTTGCCGTTTGGATAGCTTTAATTTATCTTTCTTTAATCTTCAACTAGTTAAGGTCGGCTTACCCTTGTGACGGTGCTTGGTTGCGGACAGAATCTTTTCAGTTTTGTCTTAAACCTAAGCCTACGGACACCCATGGTCTGAAAGAAGCTTGTTTTTTTTTTTTTATGCAGCATTCAATTAATTAGATAATAGATACGATAGAGAATGAGATTCTTTGTTGGTTGATTTTACACGCGTCAAAATGTTGCAACTGACAAAATTCTTTATTTAATAGAAGTTTTGTGAGGCACGAGGCTTAAAAGAGTATATAAATTATATTATTTTCACACATGACGGGAGCTCAGGAGTCAGGAGGGAGATGTGAAAGGCTCAATTTTCATGTAAATTCCAATCATGCTGGCTTATACTTATTAATGGCAATCGACCTTTCGTAATCATCAAATATTAAATGTCCAAGAATCATCAGATAATCGACTACCAAAATCAAAACGGAGACACTACCAAATATTAATTGTACTCGAAATTAATGGGTTTGGTGGAACAAAATCAACCAGAATAACAGACAACATTAGACATGCCGAGCCTCTTGCCAAGAGTTCAGGGATGGAAGACCGGGACAGTTGTTAATTTGAGGGGTCAGCACAAAAGAGATAAACCCATTTAGTAGACACGTAATAGACACCTGTTTATATTCTATAAATAATATTTAATATTTTATAAATTTTATGTAAAATTTTATCTTATTTTTGTACCAATTTATCTCGTGATACTACAGTGTATTCAACTATGTTCACTAAACAGTATACCTACCTAACATTTTCCGAATCTGAAAACAATTCTACATACAGTAGACTTTAATCTTCGTATTTGTTCCTTTTTGTTGTTCTATTTTCCATTTTTAGGGATACATTTTTTGATTTTAACTCTTCCCAAATGCATTAACTATAATGAAATCTATGGAACCAAAATTTTCCCAATATTAACCTTTTTTTTTTAATAATTACCTTAGATTCTTACGAGCATTTTCCTCCCAGTGGAATAATATGTAAAAAGCAATGTCATCCCTTCGTATATTTATAAATACAGATTCTTGCTTGATTAAGTTAATTGTCCAAAACAAAATTATGGTAAATGCCGACTTCATTCCATCCTCAAAATGGGAAACCAAAGAAAGAGTTATATTGCTTCCACCCCCACAGTACAGCCAATTTATCATTTCATTAAATTGGGAAACCGACGAGTATTTCCAAGTCAATCAGAGATAAAGATACCCGGTATTCCCTTTTTTTTTTACATTTTTTGAGGCCGATATATCACTCTACAAAAGCACTAAATGAATAACCTTTAGCACCATTAGTAAACACAATTTGATTTGTGTCTGCACCGAAAATACCAAACTGTACGTTCAACCTATAGCCTACTACAGTAATTCAGCTGTCTTACAAGAAGAGCTCCATTAACTGCTGTGCCACATCTGCTCAGTAACCGAGAAGACAATGAATTAGAGACATAAAGTTTGGAAAAAGGGGGAAAAATGAAAATGGCACTCATCGGTAACACAGCAAACGCCAAAATTGACTGCCCATCAAGTTCAAATTGGGAGAAGTTAAATGGCCTTCCTGAATCTGTACTAAGCTCTATATCAATAAAATTCGAAACTGATTTTTAAGTATCAAGCATTGATTCATCCTAAGCATTGACCTGTTCAGTTCTCTCTCTCTGTCCCTCACTCTGTGACATTACAAAAATCTTAAATCTGGACTATACTTTAGAAAGACAGCAAACAATTCTTCATCCTGAACAGGTGAGAACAGTATGCAAGTTTGTTCATCACCATCTCTAGATTCAAAAAATTTGCAATCTTCATATTGTTAACCCAACCAGACAGTTGATGAAACATGATGTTCATTTGAGATTCTTATGTAATATATGTATAGCTACCTTGTAGAATTGCTGGTGTCGTCTGAAATTCCTGCCAAACATTCTGGTAGGAAGTAAGATCCAAATTTAGGAACCTAGCAGCGAGATAAGCAGCACCAGCAGCAATATGATGGGGTTTAAACTGAAGCCACAGTGAACTTCGCAGTCTGCACACAATAATAACAATCACCATAAGGTGTGCCAAAACTACAATGCTAAGCAGGAGAGAAATGAATAAATGATAATCAAACAGCTTGGCACAAACTACATTAATAGGTAAGGTTTCATGCAACTTAGCATGTATTGGCAAATTGATAGAAACCACATCAGCAGCAATTTTTGATGAGATAAAACATAAAATAATAAAATTAAAAGCTGCAAAACAATACAATGAAACAATAAACTCATGCCAAAAGAAAGCAGGTCATTTTATCTTACCAACCAAAAAAGCAGCAACCCAGGAAGAAAATTTTGCAAGAATCTCCGCAGGATTGTTGACAGTACCATACTATACCATTTATGTTATTTTCATCTAATAACACATCAACTCCCAGGCCCAATTCTGCTGCAGGGGCTCTTTAACTCCAGGAACACACACAATTCAAACACAAAGCAAACAGAAACTAAGCACAAATGCAAACAACTGTACTTGTAAGAGCAAAATCTGCAGTATCTGCTCAACAACTTGATCTGAAGAGGCTTGTCAAAGCGCATGCATTAATGCCCAAGAAGCATTTTACCCCACTTATAGGATACTGCCATCCCAAATCCTTAGAAGACATGAGATGAAGCTACAGGAAACATCATAATCCACAACAATACAATGTCACATATCTTCAGAAGGTATACATATACAAGATACCACACTGTGTGCCTATGGTTCTGAAAAATTTTTGTTAGAATATGAAATAAAATGATGCTCGTGTGTGGATGAAAGCTCTAATAAAAGAAAGTGATAATAAAGATCTCAAGGGATAACCATGACAGATATAATGTCTGGCAACAAAGCATATAAGGGAGTTGACAAATGTAATTAGATCTGGTACTATAACATTGCCACCAAAACTTAATTGACTCAATTTTCCCCTTCAGATCTTTATGAAGGGTGCAGTCAACTTACGTTGAACACACGCAAATGTCCACTTCTCTTTTGTCTTTAAAGCCAAATAGATGAAGACAACATTGACCTCCCAACTTTATTTTTTTTTAACTTCAGCTCACAATTGTCCAGACAACACTATTAACATACCTAAAAATACTTGCATGGTCACATCACCAATAATTCCCAAGAAGGTCAACCTTGGTGTGACATTGGTGGGCCTAAAACGATAGAGGCTCCCATGCCCAAGGAGGTTAAGTGATTATACATGCTCAAAAATCTCTCTAATATTGGGGCCTTTCCTCCCACATTTCCAATTGGAATTATATGGTAAGGGGAGGACAAAACAGCTCTTGAGCTTCATTATAACCACAAAACAATGGAATAACACAAATGTGAGGTAATATTGGGTTTCCAATATCATCAGAATTCTTGAAGGACTTCTAGGATATGCCAATGTGCATCAGAATGTAAGACAATATATAGCCAAAAGCTTGATCGCTGATCAGGTAACAATGAGAAATGAGCCCGAAAAATAAAGCATGTGCACTACACACATGCAAGACAATATTAGGCTTAACTAAAAAAACCATTATGTATGGCATATAAAAGAAAACCAGGAAAAAAGAAGATATAGTATTATTTTAGTATCATTACTATTCCTACTACTACAACTACTACTACTACTACAGTCATTGATAGCAATTTTATTAAGATCAATACTGAAATTAGCAGTAATATTTGTTTCAGGGTGCACATACATTCTATATTGCTTAAGTTTTCCAGATATATTATTATTTTCTTTGTCAAAATTTAGTGTATGCCAAAAACACTCACCATGTTCTTAGCATCTAAAGATAACAGATGACTGCCAATCTGCCACACCTAAGGTAAAGAGGCAAGGTAGCACTCAAAAACAAATATCAAAACTCAATGCCAACCATAATGTGCAGACACACAAACTGCTGACCATATGTCATGCTTGAACTCTCATTTGGAAAAGGGAAAAAATATGAAGAAACAACAAAAGCCACTGTCTCTTCTTCTTCTTCTTCTTTTTTTGATTAAAATAAACTCGGAACCACAAACCACCATTTCCAAAGAGATCATTGCGAAGGTTGCTCAAACAACTTGCAAAGATGACTATGGTTTTCCAAAATGGTTCTTGAAAAAATGTGGGTACAAGCCCATCAAAAACAAGTTGCAAAAACTGTTTATGCTTTTCTTGAAGTCTTATAGCCCTATAAGGCGTTTAAAATCTTTCCCAAGTCAGTAGATTTCCTCCAAGTGAGTGCAAATGGACAGAAACCAGACACTCTATTAGGTATCCCAGACAAAACACGAAAAAGAAAGTGCATGTTGGATGCCAGAACTTGTTCTGGAGGATGTGAGACCATCTCTTATATCAATTAACCAAGTTGGTGGGGGTACAGTAATGTCATCCACAACACATCGGCAGTTCAACTTCAGAGGCAAAAAAAACTTTCCAAGCACACCAAACAATCCGCCAGCTAACAATATCATACAGGCCAGCACGCTAATCTTTGTATAGACCCTGCAATTATATGCCATGCCAAAAGAATCAATATCCCATACTAGAATACTGCGCAGATTAGTTGCTTGAAATAAGAAAAAACCAACTCAAGAAGAGAAAGGCACATGTCTTCTACCAGCATAACACAAAGGAGTCCCATTATCAACCTCCCTAACATCCAAAACTCCAGAACCAATGAATGGTTGAGATAAAAAATTCACCAACCAAATTTATACCCAAATGCAGACAAACATGGCTGCTAGACCACAACCTAAATTCTAAACCTTAGTCACCAAACTATATGATTATGAACGAGCATCACCTTTACCAGTTTAAGATTCAACCAAACATAGAATATCCAGAGTAATATACTTACCCTTCGCTGACCAAGCTTAATGCTAGATTCACCAAAACAGTTTGCGAATGTCCTAATTTGCTAAGGACACATGTAAGAGGATCATAAGGATGTTGCACACTGAGTTCAAAATTTAGAGTCGTCAGTATCATTTGCTCAGCTTCAATCACTCGCTCACGGTACTGCTCAAACCAATCCTGATTAAAACAAAATATTTCATGTCAGCACTAAAACCTCAAGCCTGCAATATTTTTTAAGAAAGAGCTCCAAATTCACTCGAATTGATGTGCCACAAAGGGCAATACAAATGTCTTTGAGCCCATAATGTTCAAAATGCACAAATGAATTATAGGACACAAACAACAGAAGTTACCTAACAGTTTTAAGTTTATTACTTTTTTAGGTAAATGTCAATCCATTTATACACCAAATTAGGCAGCCCATGAAATAATTGGATATGTGCACAAGCAGCTTTTTTTTTTGTCCAAAATCTTTTTAAATGATTATGAGGAAAGACAAACAGAAGAGCTAAACTTTCTTCATGAACAAGATAGATAAGAAATGATGAGTCAATATGCATGACATGATACTCACAACAGGGAGCAGGTATGTCAAGTAGGCAACATCCTGGTTATGGAAAATTTCAGAAGATGCTCTCAACACATCATTCAGAGGACGTGGTGTCTCTTCAGACTTTGCAGCAAGAAAAAGACCGGCGGTAGCAATTAACTGCAATAAAATGGCAAACATTTATAATCAAAATAACCACTATAAGCAGAATAGTGTAAGTTTGGTTGGAGCAAGAAAAATTCATGGCATAATGGTAAACAGTGTGAGATTTATTTATGATCAGAAACCAGAACTTAATAAAAGAAGAACAGAAGGAAACACAATATGGAATAGACTGACAAAAGAGGCACCTATTTACTAAAAAATTTATATTTTTCATCTTTAGAGAATGTCAGAGAGCCAAATTTATGAAGGACTAAAAGGTCCACCAAAATGCCTCCACACTAGAGAGATACATAACAAGAGCATGCCAGGCTTATAACAGTAGCATGCACATCTTCGTGAGAATTCAAAATGAACAGCCGGCAGACTAAATCCCACTTTATAAAACTTAGTGTGCCCCCACAAAGTATATTTATATGAGCTCTTAGCAATACAAATGAGAATTACGAACAAGGGTTTGCATCATACATATCTGTCATGGCATGCATGTGATCGTCGAACAAAAAAACGGTGGCACAAGACCATGGCAGTGCCAATGGTGGTTTGAGGCCTGCAAGAAGTAACACAGTTCATCAGCTATATAAACTTAAATTTCATCAAGTTAAAAACATGATCTTTCTTCAAAGACAAAAACAGAAGAAGTCAGAATGTGAACAACAAGACAAAGAAACTCAATTGAGATGGATCACTTACAACTCAAGCCGCATCCCAAGATTCTTAATGAAGGCACAATAAGAGTACCGCAAATGTGTTTCACGTAGTGCATCAATCCCATCTTTTCTTGATGGGGAGAATTTCTCAATTGCATCCCTTGACATAAATACAGGTTCATCTTCTTCCAATTTTGAACGGTCACGTTTGTTACTGGTAGAAGTAGAGGCCTCCGCATTTCCTCTCATAGGAGGAATGATTGAATTAAGGTAGTTTGATGAAAAAGGATTTCCATATGTGTTGATAGAAGTAGAGACCATTGCATTTCCCCTCATAGGAGGAACAATTGAATTATGGTAGGTTGATAGAGCAGCACTTCCATATGTGTTGTGCTGTGGATAGTATCTCCTGCTGTCTTCCCAACTACCAGCATTAAATTTTCTTCTTTTCAAAGATGGTGCCCCATTTGGATAGCTGACATAACTGGGACCATTATTAATTTGGTCTCCGAATCTCCCTGAGAACTCGGGAACATTATTGTGATTCCAATTATGGCTATAGTTGTAGTTCTTATTCATGCTCATGCTCCTGTTTTGGTTGTTTCTGTTATAAGACGACCAACGATCATCAAGGACTGTGCCACCTTTTGATCGATAATTCCGCGTGAAGGACATTTTTCTATCAAATTAACACACATTAACAACAAAACATATTAGCAAATTAACCACAAGAAATTCAGCAAACAAGTTGAAAATAGTACTGCTTAGCAAAATTCCATGATGCACGAGGCACATAATTCATGTGAGAGATCAAAGGAGCATCCAACTTCTGCTCAACAAATTACATACTTAATTAAGCAATCCGCTTAGCGATGAAGACTTCATGGAAAATTCAAGCAAAAAGTTCAAAATCTAGATAACATCCGAATGATTGATTTTTTTTTTTTTTTTCCGAAACAAAAGGCACAAAACCCAACTTGGGGCTTACAACAACTCAATCAAACCTCAAACATTGCTTCAGTCTGAAGCTCATAACTCATAATTGAGCTTCGCATAACAAACGCCAACACAATAAGTCCTAACTAATAGACCTAATCAGCTGATATCACCCAACTAACAGCAGAATTCCTATCAAAGAAATAAAATAAGGAAATCAAATCAAAACAGGAAAACAACTGACCCACATCTTCTACGAAGAAAAAAGAAAGAAAGGGAGAATTTTTCAAAAATCAAACAACTAATAAAACACGCCTGTCCTAGTACAACGGCAAACCTTCAAAATTTTTTTAAACATGAATCAAAATAGCAAACGGAGGTAAATGAATAAATCAACAAACACAAACACCAATTATCAAACCATCAATCAAGAAATCAAATCGAACAATTAAAACCCAATAAATAAAACCAATTTCAAGAAAAAGAAAAAGAAAAGATGTGACCAACAACTACCTGAAAGCGCAGGATTAGATCTGAAAACTCCGTGTTGGAGATTAAAATCGAAACAACAACCGAGTTTCCTTTTTCTTCTTTTCTTTTTATTTTTCTGTTTCTTTTTCCTTTTTCTTTTCCCACAAGGGTCGAACGGAGGCTAGAGCCAGGAGGGTTTTAAAAAGAAGGAGAATGCGTAAAGGACAGAAAGTTGTGAGTAATAAGTAAAAATAATAATAATAATTAAAAAGTAATTTTTTTATAAAAAAAATTGAATGTTAAAAAAAAGAGAGAAAAAATAAAATTGATATTTACAAAAACGAGGTTTATGTCTTTATTATGAATGCGTGAATGGCTTTTGATATAAAATGACATTTTATTTTCTTTCGGCCCAAACCTGACCGGCCCAGTGAAGTCTTTGTTTTTGTTTTCTGTACATCATCAACCGTTTTCCGCCAAATAATATTTTATTATATGGAGCATTTCTTCTATTTACCCGCTCCCCCGCCCCTCCGTCTCCATGGTCCGTACCCTTCGCCTGGCATCTTCGAGCACCTCCTCCTCCGACACCGCCGCCCCTCTTCCGACGACTCCACCGGCAGCTCCTCTTCCGACGACTCCGCCTCGTCGTTCGCCAATGATCTCGTGTTGCTTGGTGGCGAGTGCGACTCATCAAGACCCGTTTCGGTCATCGAAGAAGATGTGCTCAGAATTTTTAGTTTTAAGGGACGATTTTACTCTGCTTGATGTTAATGTATAATTGTTATATGGAACTCAGTGACGAGAGTGGAAAACACGTATTTTATTGACGTAACTCCCTTTCGTCTCTCTTCTCCCATCTCCCCCTCCTCTGAGTCTACCCTTCTTGTTCCCCTTTTCCTAATTTCCCAATTCCCTATCAAGATCCCTTGCCCTACGAGTAGCAAAATCACTTTGTTCTAGCGAAGGACCTGCTTGTCGAGCGGGAAAGTAGAAGAGAAAAGGGAAAGAAAGAGAGGAACTCGCCGTAGGTTACACCATCAAGAGTTCGCCGAGAACTAAGACGTGAAATGGTCTAGTTGCAGGTTACGATGTTTGAGATCAAGATCCTTTTTTTTTTTTTTTTTGTGAAGCCATATTTCAAACCTCTGGATCAAAGTACTTGAATGTTGATTTCCTGAGAGGTCCGGAATTCCCCAAATTTTCGGGTCGCCCGTAAATCTATCTCCCTCGGAATTGAACAAGAGAGTGTATTAACGTACAGGAAAAGTAAATCAAGATCTACCAGCGGGCCTATTGCTGGAGGAATGCATGTTTCCAGAAAGCAAGTTATTTTGAAGTAGTGATAGACCAATTTGGTCGAGTTGACAACAAGATCGGGTGAAATCTCCCCAGAAAATAAATTATCAAACAAACCGAGTTTCATCAAATTACTCAGATTGGACAAAAGACAAAGGCGACTCCCCCCCCCCCCTTCAATTGATTCAAAGCCAAAGGCCATGAATGTGAGGTCAGCACATTAATGGCCAAGTTCATAAGGAATTGATGAATTCAAGGCGTTCGTCGTTAATTAGATGGAGTTTTTAAAGTTGGCATCATAACGAAGATAAAATCTTGGTATAACTGGCCACTCCTTGACAGTGCATACAATTAAAACAAAATGAATTTCATGAATATAGCCAGATGTAAAACATTACGTAAGAGGGAACTTCATGTGCCATTAGCCACAGTTTTGTGGTAAATCAGCACAACGCTCTCTTATCTCTAACAGTCAGTGAAAAATCTCTACGTTAACCTTTGGGGGAATTATTATATATATGTTCCAATCCAGTCCCATAAAAATCAACGGGGTATAAGATTGTGTCGACCAGAAATGAAGCATCGACGGTACATGCACGGAAACCTCACGTTTCTGTGGGATGCCAGGGCTATATGCACGTTTTGACGGTACGGTTATGTTGGTTAGCATAGACTAGTGTCGGCTGAGAAATCGGAAACGAATAAAATGGACAAGCCATCGGCAGATAATCTGGGGTCCATCTGGCTTGGTGATGATCGATGAAATGGGACCTTTGCGGGATGAGCTGTCCCTTTACACTATAAAAGGCAAAAAGCTACTGTGCTTTTGGTAACGACATGCATGGCTACTTTACAATAATCCCCAATGAGCATGATTAAAAATCAGATGGGCATACTGTCAATCGGGCTTCAGATTCAATCGAACTGTCATCTTCAACAGACATCCAACTAATAATATATATATATATATTTTTTCCGCCATGCCGAAATGCGAGGAAGACGACGAAGGAGAAGAAGAGAGGGTAGCAATTTCTCTTCTAGCTTTTTTATAATTAATCCGTTATGTTTTAAGCTAACTATATGTGATCCGATAAAAAAAAAAAAGGACTGTATGTTTAAAGGGTTTCTTTCTAAATTCTAAAATAATTTGTTTAATTTAACCTAATTGTAACTTACAGATTTTGCAGTCTTATTTGTCAGTGACATGGGGTCCAGATTTTCGAATAGAATTTCCAATTTGAAAGCGAAAGATAAGGTTAATTAGTTATTTTTATCAAACTGAACCGGTTAAATAAGTTAATGGTGGGTGAATCCTCGAAGCCTCGAACTGTTAGAAATCACGCTTTAAAATCATTATAAGATGGAACTTAAGTAGATTTCTATTTTAATTTTATTTTTTGAATATAATTTACTTATAATTTTATATTATATAATAACTAAAATTTATGTAAAATAAAAAATAAAATAAATTTACATAATACAAATTTTTAGATAGATTATATTTACAAAATATATGAATAAATATAACAAATTTCGGAACTTAATCTGCAAAATAACGAACCCTTTTCTACTTGGTTTGGGAGTTGAAATTGGGAATAAGTGATAGAGTTACGGAGAACCTGTGGCTTTTGGGACCGAGTCGGTGTTCAGGTCGACTTCACCTCACCGGTCTGGATATCCTTTTAACTCGTCATTGTACAGTACACCTGCAATTGGCTGGGACCCTCTCGTTCTTTATCGCAGAGGATTTTCACGTGTCGTCTGGCTAAAAAGGACCAGCAACATGTTAAGAAGGCAGCGTCTGATGTTAAGATAGGCGCTGCTAGGCGCTGCGAGACGCAGCCATGCCTCATCTATCTTTATGTGTCACCGGAGAGTAGAATGTCTCCGGCAATTTGAATAATATTCGAGATTTCATGATTCTCCGCGTTGGGGATGGCCCTTCGGGTCATTGGTCTTGGGTGCACAATTTGGATACATTGTCATTTTTGTGAGGATGCCTTTCGCTTTTATTCTACAGTTTATACCTCTACTCATCGCCCTAATTTTATTATCCATTTGGCATAATAATGGGGTTGTTTAGAGCATGCAATTCTACCACGAAACGGATCGATGCACATTCTCTCATGCCCATGTTGTTGTTAAGGATACATCTCCTGAAGAAATCGAAAGTTTCACTCCCACTTTCCTTCACTTCTCCTAAAATGTGAGTTACTTATAAAAACGTGGGTTAAAATGTAGAATATCTTTACGATGTTTTCAGACTTGCACTTTTATTCATCTAAATGAACTAATTATTCACTATCATTGTGTGTAAATACATACGTGTACATATCCTTTTAGATTTTGCACTCTATTTTTCGAGACACCTCTTATAAGGTACTCATTTATCCTATTTCTTTATTAATGTATATTAATTGAATGTACCCTTTTTTCCAATATCTTATTCCAACATGCGGATAACTGCAGCATGGATAATGTGCATGGCAGTATCTGTCCATGGTTAACTCTTGATCACCCGCATCGCATATATGCCAAAGTGCATAATCCAGTGCGTGGCATAAAAGTTGCACCTCGAGATGAGGCCACAGAATTTGGGCCCTATTAATTGTTCTGGTAAATTAGACATCATTCAAATTCTAATTGACGGCATAGACAGGCAAATGGGTTTTAAGTAAGCTACAAGAATGGGCCGGGAACGATAGCACAGTCTTTGAGAGTTATTAAAATGCAGTTGTCCTTCAGCACACGTACAGGTGGCTTGTGGCAATTGCAGTGATTCCGGAAAATTCATTAGTTATTTTTAGCAATTAAGTTAAATTTTTACACCGTCGCTTCAGAGATATCTGAGGACGAATTGGGTATTTGAAATATGAGTTGAGACAGTATAACACAGGAAATTGTAGCAGAAAACTGAGGATTTTTGCAGCAAAGGAGCAAGTAACCATCTAACCGAGTTCCTCTTGCGTCTCCTATAAATATCTCTAATTTACTTATTTTTCAATTTCCAGTATCTAAAAAAAAAAACAAAGAAAAACTTCAGCAACTAAATGAAATAGAAAAACGGTGACAATGATTAAAAATAAGAAGAGAGGAGGAGAAAAAGGTTTTTAATCTTCTGCACGTGTTCCGTGGGAATTGCTCAAGTCCTTGTTCGCTCCATTTTGTGTCTTACTCCGTCAAGCCGCGGCGAGGGCTTCTTTAGTTCCTTTTTTTACTGCCAACAATAATTATTCCATTTTAGGGTGATTTTTATGTTCATTCCATTGTTTTTCATTAAAAACACACGTTCAATTTATATCTGATTTCACTTAATTTTTTTCATTAAGAAATTCCTCCGTTTATCGTGGGGATGCTTTTTGCTGCTGAAACGTGGCAACAGGCAACAGCTTTCCTCACCGCGCGCGCTTCATTTGTTTTTTTTTTTAGTTGTTGTTCTAAATATCTCGTGAGCCGGTTAGGAATCTGCCAACAACCCGTTCCAAAATTTTTAATTTTTTTGATCTAAAAATTCATTAAACTGTGATTTGCATTAGAGTAATATTTTTCTTTATTTTTATAAATCATAGACTCTTTTTCAGAATTAAAAATCAAGGTTTTAAGAATAAAGATTGAAGTTAATAATTATTAAAGTCATGGAAGACAAAATTTTTAATTAATTATATTTTCAATGTTTCTTACAAATTTCAGCTCCCACTAGCATTAAAATTAAAACTCGGTATTTCATTGCTTGGGTGCAACTGAGTCCCCCAGTCAAGCCAGGTCACTGGTGAGTTTCGTCCTACCACATGCTCCGCAGCCTCCACAATCTGATATAATGCCTCGAAACCGACAATGTTTAGCTACCCTCTTCCCAAAAACGTAACTTTCCTGGGGTACTTCAACAGTAACTCTGTCACCAATTGATTGTCCCTGATGGGATCTTCGAAGCCCCAAAGCGTCAGCCAAAATGTCTGAATCTCCTGTCAAATAGCCAGAGGGCAGTGTTTGGAAGCGAAAAAATGAAAATACCATTTAAGAATCACCCTGCTGAAAATGATGTTGTCAAACCACATGGGAAAAGAACAGTTATATCCGTTCTCATTGCTCAGCAGAGTGGTCCTGCCAGTCTAATCCCTCCGCCCTCCTGATAAATTTCAATGACCAACATCTTTCTCTTCCAAGCGGTTCAGCCATCTCTCTCTCTCTCTCTCTCTCTCTCTTCTGTGTCACAACTTAACAATGATTGTTTCGTTTAGGCCCTGAAGGCTGGATTATGATGCCATCTAGGAAAAAACATGTCTCGCACTTAACAGCTAGGCTTTGCCCGAAAACCAACCAAATGCATGCTTTATTTAATTCGAATAGCCTCTGGTCCCCTACTCGGCTACTTCTTGAATAGTTCGTCGTGCAGAGTGCTTTGTCCCGGAGACCTTGCCAGGTCAATCTGCTCTCGCATTAAAAACTTGCACCATGCCTTCAGGCTCTTAGTCTAGTCCACTCCTCCCCCCCCCTCTCTCTCTCTCTCAAATTGTCAAGGCACCAAAAGAAATATGTGGCCCCTTTTGCCCCAAAAATATTTTTCACCATTTCATGACTCTGTCTCTAGGCAAGTAACTTTTTAGATGATTATACACAACATGTGAGAGAACACTAAACCAATTAGTATTTATCGATTTTGTGTTAATATTTCGAAACTTTAGCATTTCATCTCACATTATATTTCAACTCATCTTGTCCGTTGCTTAAGAGAAACACTCGATTTGCGTAATAATATTTTCTATGTGTACTGTTGCCTGGCGTAATACTTTGTCCAGTTGTTCTTTTTCTTCATATTTCTGATCTCTTTCTTTTTTCTTTAAATTTTCAGACTAAATGGATACTGGGTTTAACCAAAAAAGATTGTAACATTGTTCGATTCCTGATGCGGGTTTCCAAAGAAGACAAAAGGAAACTATATGGATGCTCAAACCAAAAAAACAAAAAAAAAGAGAGAGAGAAAACTATATAGTAATAGAATAGGGGTACTTGATCTCGATTTGGTTTGGCCATCACATGTTGGGTTTTGTTGTTTATCATTAACTTGTCGAAGCTTTACCATCATTGTCTTCCTCAATTATGGAACAGGGAGGGCCACGGAATGCTGAAACAATGTGCTTGTGAATAGTCAAATCACAGTGCAAGGCTAAAGATTACTCCTACGTCATTAGCTGTCTGGATTTAATTAGAGCCGTTCAAATCTCGGCACAAGCTTTTCAAGAATAGGGCACTATACCTACCACCAGCTCTAACTTCTCCACAGGACAAGAAAAATCCACCCCAGATTTCGAAAACTGATGCATGTTTCCGTTACCTGTGAGTCCACAAATGCGTCACATCTCATGATAATAATTTTTAATTATATATTTATATTTAATTATAATTAACAATAAAATTAACAAATAATTATAATATTTTTTTTTCTTTATTCGCGGCTGTATCGTGTAATGAAGGCCTTTGCAATATAGCATTTTTATACCTGTAAAGGCCAAGATTTTTCAAATGATGACTCGGTCTTCGAGCTGCTACCTTGCCTCTTATGATATTCAATTGTCACGTGGCTAGAATTTTTTTTCTCTTATGTGGCCACATGCCTAGCAAAGATTCCTTCCGCGTTCATGCAAAAGAGAGTCGAGTGCACAAAGGAAAACATATCCTTCGCTGATCCACGTTTAATTGTCAATTCCCACTAAGCTACAAGTTCACCTTGCTTCAGTTTTCCTCTCCCAATTTCGTCCCGTCTCTCTCTGAGTGCACTAAAGGTGAGCTACAAACCATTATTTATAAAATCTAGCATAGCTTTTTTTTTTTTTTTTTGCTCCTGAATTTCTGAATAATGTCGATCTATAATTAAGGACTTCAATACAGATGGAAATTCAATCCAACCTGCTGCAATTGGGTGTTAGACCGAGTTAACTAACAGCGTGAAAGCAGGGATCAATGTGCGTATGTATGTATGCATGTTCATTGTTCTTTTTGGCATTTATTTATTCGGATGCAAAATAAGCGGAAAAACAGGGCGACAACAAACAAACAATTTAGAATATACACGGAAAAGGAAACACTTCAGAAAATGAACATTTCTCGGGATTTAGAAGATAAAGATTCTAAAGATAATTTAAAGTGCCTGCAAAATTATAATAATAAATTAGCCTTTGTCATTAGTTCCCAAAGTGTCCATGTGCTGTTTTGCCATATCCTAAACGCCGCAGCCCACTGGTTTCTGGGTTACCAGACCACTTAATTTTTATTATCACGTCCTCCCAATACTTAACTCACAATAAGAAAGCAAAAGGAGATTGAAATTTTTTAATGCAAATAGAAAATAATTGTCGAGAAGTACTTACCAAAAAGTTATATTATTAAATGAAATATAAAAAAAAATTATACATAAATTTACTGAGATGAAAGTATAGTTAAAATACAAATTCTACTAATCTCTAGAAATTCATAATTAATAAAATAATAAAAAATAAATAATTTCTTTGATTATAAAAATTATGCGAACACTTTAAATTATTGGCTTAAATGATTTTTTTTTTTTTCAGTAGTGTCATAATTTGGTCCACTTTTTGTCTACACCCGTCAGTCATCCGCTGTTCCGTCATTTCTATCTGTTTAATTTCATCAGCTCACTATTATTAGAGCTGGGTCTTGGGATTAACTACGCCATCATATCAATAAAGATTGTAGATAAGATTGCATCTTACGTAATTGTAATGCCATAAATCTCCCCACTTTATGTCTCACAAAAATCCTCTTCACTTTACTTGCACAAACGCTCCATTATATAGCCGACTTCATCCAACCCCTTCTTGAACAAAAATAAACGAAATGGTATCTCTGGAAACTGTTCAAGAAGCCTCCAAATCCATAGATCAACCTTCAAGCCCTCGAGTCTCTTTCTCGGCAGAATTTCTTGATGAAAAGGACTTTATTTCCATTAGTCCAAGCCCACTACAGAGAGAAGAGGACCAAGAAATGGAGCAAGAGAAAGGGAGAAATGCAGAATTTGAGTTCCTTTCAAGCGACGTGAGTCGCCAGACGATGTTAACCGCAGATGAGCTTTTCTTTGAAGGGAGGTTGCTGCCTTTTTGGCCAATACATCATTCTGAGAAGCTCAACAAAATCAGCCTCAAAACAGAAGAAACTAATCATCGGGAACAAGAGGAAGAGGTGGACGTGGAGATGGAGACGGAGGTGAACAAGGAAGAGGCCAGAGTAAGTTGGTTTGTTGACGATGATCCATCTCCCAGGCCACCAAGCTGCAGTGTTTTATGGAAAGAATTGCTTAGGTTAAAGAAGCAGCGTGCTTCTTCTCTGTCACCCTCATCGTCTTCCTCCTCAACATCCTCCTCTTCTGCCTCCCTTGCTGACATTGCAACAGCAGAAGAAGGCAAGCAAAGTTCTGGGAACAGGGCGAAGCATGTCAAGAGGATCAAAAGGGCATTGGAGAGGACGAGATCAGCCAGTATTAGGATCAGGCCAATGATAAATGTACCAATTTGCGCACAAGGGAAGAACAGTGCATTCCCACCTTTGTTTCCCTTAAAGAAAGGGAGATTAGAGAGGTGAGGATGAGAAAGTGTTTTGTCTGATCTGTGTGGATTGTCCAAATATTATTGATCTATTTCACCAGTTCTTTTATTTCATCTTTAATCTAGAATGTTTCTTCTACTTTGTGGTTAGATTAATGTTAATTACAATGGATCTCACGAATTCTAAGTTGTAAATGCTGACAATTTCGCATGTTGGATGGTATTTGACAAAATAATCTTCGTCTTCTTTCTATTTACATCACCTAGAACTAGATATACGGACTTCGGGGCAGGAACCAGTTAAGTGAGGGGGTCACAGCACATGCCAAGATTCAGGGCCTGAAAATCGGGGGGCCCCACTTAGAAGTATTGGCCAAAGGAATCCGATCAATCATCGCGGAGCTATTAGTGCTAGTCGTTAGATGAGGATGATCTGTCGCGTACATCTGGTGATGTCCGTTAATATCTATGAATCTATCAGGAGCCTGTAAAATTTCGCAATTTTTAAGACCCTTGATTAAGAGAAAATGGTGCAACAGGCAGTTTTACTTATTCACTTTCACACTACAAAAGCACAAAGAAAAAAAAAAAACTTTGTAATCGGTAAGAATTCGGAAATGCATGTCATGCATCTAAATTCAACCGGGTTTAAAAATTGAAGCCACAGCGAAGAAGGATCATCTAAGGGTGTTTTTTTTTTTTTTTTAAATCATAAATCATTCTACCTATCTCATAGAAAGAACGTTTAAAAACAATGACAATGGAAAAAAATTTCACATAATATTTACTGAAGTTTACAGATTGTTAATAGATAGAGGGCATGATCCAATTCCTGTCATGCGGTGCGGGTCATAAAGAATCAGAGTATGAACAAGTTTGGAGGTGTTTAGCTTCGGAAGCCCTATTCAATTCAGGAACATGTACATGGACAGAGCAGAGAAAAGCCAGGATTGGAGCCAATATTCACAAAACTATTAGCAAAAATTTCCAAAACTATAACGTGTATAGCAGTATATGGTAATTTTGGGCACAAAGAAATGGCCCAAATCAGGTTGAACGGTAAATGCAGCCCTGCCATCCTTCCCTGGGTTGAACGGTAAATGTCCTCTTCCCTGGGTTGTAGAAACTTTGTTCTTTCAAGGTGTTGGGGACAAGAGTGGGTTGCCAGAAGTCCTAACAAATCAATTCGAAAAATAAGCTTATACTTGTAATATCGAAGCTATTTTTCCAGTAAACAGCAATTTATGAATACGAAAAGCAAGACTTGGGCGTTCAAATATACCTAAGGTCCAGCCCGGGTTTTCCTCTTAGACTAGTTGGAATCTGACCAGTAAGATTATTGTTCTGTAGGAATCTGAAAATTAAGAGAGCATGTCAGGAACATCAAGTTTCAAATCAGGAGCATTATGCTCAAAATGCAGTATTCTATACATGGCAAAACTTTCGAAGATAAGAAATTACAAAAGGCATCGACCAATAGTTCTAAGGGCGTTGGCCCAAACATAGAAAAAAGGTTAAGGGTTGTTGTAATTGGACTGGACCTTACATATGCCTTTTCTCTTCAATTTGCTGAAAAGAATAATGACAAGGTCTTGTCAATATACTTTTGATTTTTTGTTTCTATTTTACAAAAGATGCCGAAAACAAAACGTTAAAATTCAAACATAAAATTAAAAATTTTTAATAAGTGTCTTAATAAATTATTATAAAAAATGAGATACAATTTTAATTTTTTTAATTTAATAAAAATTTTATTGAATTATGAGTTATATAATAGGAATAATTTTTTACTTATATAAATTTTATATCTTTGTTTTAAAATTAAAATATAAAATTTTAAAAATAAAAATAAAAATTTTAATAACTAAGTATATGTTATATATACTTTATAAAAATATTGTTTTCCTTTCAACTACTTAAATCATCTCACTCCCATGAAAACCTTTATGGATTAGTTTAATAAAATTATATTTCTACAATTTGGGGATGATTTAGAAATTTGTTATTTTTTATTTCTTAAAAGGCAAACGTTTCAAAGAGGTTAACGGTGTGGGACAGCTACGAGAGCAATGCATAGAATGATTCAGAAAGGCGACATGACAGGCATATTTTCTGCAGCGATTAGGACTTACAGTTCACGAAGACGCCTGATATTTCCAAGTGATGACGGGATGCCTCCGTTGAATTGATTGTCTTCCAAATGCCTTCAATAGAAAACAATGAAATGAGAATGATCAATTGAAATTGTCATGAAGACAATATAAGTAAACCCGTGAAGGGTAGATAATCGCAATCGCACTTTGAGCAGCTGATATCATAAATTTACTTGGGGTATTGTAACGGTGAGCGGTGCATGAGATTTAATAGGCAATCAAGTGTCGTTATTAAGCACCATAGATAACTACAGAGAAAAAGATGAATAACTTACAATGTCTCGAGCAACCTGAATGAACCAAGATCAGGTATTAATCCTGACAAATTATTGTTCCCAAGCCATCTGTCAAGAACAAACTACCATCAGTAAAGCAATTTCAACTAAATTTTCATTGATTGGAAAGTTTAGTTTTGACAGCCTACATGCCAGACAATGCAGTTAATCTGGCAATACTAGGTGACAACGATCCTGAAAGGCCCATACTTGTAAGATTCCTGGTAGAAAGATGAAAAGAAAAGAGTGAGCTCTTTGTGATGGAATAACAGACGATGAAACAGACAATGGATCATTCTATCACAAGAAGGGTCTCAACTCACAGAGTAACCACCCGAATCCGGGGCCCTTCAGAGCATGCAATTCCAGACCATGAATACTGGCGGGGCAAGCAGGGATCGCCGTTCCAGTCAAGCGGGGGGTTCTGGAGACTGTCTTTCAGACCATGCAAAGCTATTACTGTAAAACAAAAATTTCCCACTCATACAACTCCAAGAGGGAAAAGAGACTAAGGGAAGCAAGAGAACAAACGCACACATATAAAGCCAAGGGAAGTTGGCAATTATACCATCTCTTGTAAGGGTTCTTCCTCCAAGAACCATCACATTAAAAACTTCTCCAGCATTGATCAAAGGACCAATGCTGGAACCAGCAGCTGGAGTCAACGTTAACCTCGTAGGGCCATCAAGGGGCCACTGAGTTGCATAGACAACAGCACCAGCTGGTGTCACACTCAAATTTTTGTAGTATGTTACACCATTTATGCTAATGTTAAGCACCCGTGAGCGTGGCAGCGACGAACCACGATCATCTGCAAAGTACAGAGCAATGTAATACAGGGACTTTGGAAGGAACACCGGAGGCCACCGTAGCTCCATAGGACCTGATTGGCTGGTTGTCAAATCTGTTTCAAATATCTTCGAAGAAGGCAAATTCCAAATACCAGAAACAGATGCATTTTTGTTGGTTGATGCGGTGGAATCATTTTTTCCAAATGGCTCCCAAAACCGATCAAATGGATCATCAGGGTATCTGGTAAAACCATAATTTCAATCTATGTTAAACTTGAATGTTGTCAATATCAAAACAATTCAAATTATCCGCGTAATTCTCGATTTTAATCAATGTCAACACCAAATTACAGTTACACCCAATTTACTTAAGACCAAGAAAAGGAGAAATAGAATCCAATTAGAGTCTGATTAAATGAAAAATAGAAGCGAGATGTAATGTTACATAAAACTCACCGAATAATGGGTCCCGTGTATCCAAAACTGTGCCTGGCAACGAGGCTAAGTCCAAACTGCTTGAAATCGGTTGAATTGTACAGCGAATCGGTCAATAACACGAACTCCAGAGCCGAAATAAATGGGTCCGAATCCGTATACGAATTTGCCGCGATACACAGACTCATGGTCTTCCCCTGTGCAAGGAAAACACCTTCGTAATAAGACGACATGCCGTTGGCGTAATTCTCCGTCGTGTTGACCAAGCTCCACATTGTCCCGTCCACAATCTGATCAAACACCGGCGGCAGCAAATGCTCGCCCCCGTTGATTCCTCCGTAGAAGTACGTGGTCCTGATCATGTACTTTCCGCCCCGATAAACCGGTACTACGTAGCAGAATTTGCGGCGGAGGTTGTTCCGGAGAGGAAACGATCGGACGGTGGAGAGGACGGGGACTAGCACTGGTACCGTGAGATTCCTCGGGGTCCCACTGGAGACGAAGCCGCTGTCCGGCAACCATTTCCGGCCGTCGATTGTGGAGCTCACGGTGGCGCCGCAATCAATAAGAGTACCTGAACGAAAAGAAAAACAAATAAAAAAAAGGATAATTAAGTTCTGGAAACACAAACAGAAAAAGAAAAAAAACGCAAATGAAGTCGCTGCTCTGTCTAGATTACCTCTAGGCGGGGGGAACTGAGAGACGGAGAGGGAAAGAAGAGAAAGGAAAGAAACAAACAAGAAACGAAGGCGGATCATGATGTATTGGCATGTAAAATAGGCTCGAGTTTGTTTTGTTTGGCGGCGGTTCAGTGTTGGCGGTGATGGAAGAGGAGGAGGAGGAGGCTAGAGTCGGTGGGGGTTGGGGGCGTATTTGAAATTGAATGGGTCTCCGGTGGGACTCAAGCAATGCAATGCAAGCAAGGAATAGAGAAGGAGAAGACGGAAGGTATAATGGCAACGCGGGAAACGGGTTGGGCCAGGTCAAAATATTCATTACAACGCTTAGTTGACGCATCACTAACACACGGAGGGGCGGCAGTTGAGTGTTTGTTTGGCTGGTGTTGGGTCTGCGTTAGGTAGGTGGTAACTGACTACTAACTACTGTTACTGCCTGTAAAAAGTTGTTTTTCTTTCTTTCTTTTTTTCTTTTTGCTTTTTTCTTTTTTAAATATATATATATATATAATCTAAACTCTTCCTAAATTTTTAGAATGTTAATTTTAATTTTTCAACAATTATTCTATGAAATTTGACATTTATTATGAGATTTGGTCTGTTTTACTAATCTATGATTTTTTATCATTTTTCCTGCGTCAGTTTGCTTTTGACTTTCATAGTGGACCTGTTCTCCATCTGTATGTAGTTGACCTCTTCTCCATTCTCTATTTTGACCTTATGCCCATACCTCCATTCCCTAAGTGAAAAAATGAAGATCACATAATGTCACCGATTTTTTCTGTTCTCGTCTTGATTTAAAGGGCATGTTATTGAGTCATCAAACGAACCCCAAAAATTAAAAAAAAAAACAAAAAACAAAAAACAAAAAACAGGAAACGAAAAAACAAAGGAAAGTCTATTTTATGAATTGGAAACATTATTAAGGTTGAAACTGTCATTGCGCTCCCAGGACAGAGTCGTGTGTCTGTCGCCTGTAGGTGTACCAGCCACTTCGGCATGCTATGTTTCTCAGTGGTTTGGAAACTTACAAATAATCAAAAGCCATTGCAAAGTAAGGGAAAGAGAGCTACTGGGCACGATTCAACCATAGTTTGATCACTTTCAAGTGATTGTCATTGTAATCAGAATGAATTAGTCCTTTTTTTTTTTCTTTTATATTGGTATATCGACATCAGAGTTAATTCAGTCTTCTATTGATGGATAGAAAAATAGCTCTAAGAAGAAAAAGAATGAATTGCCTATAGCAACCAAGAAATCTTGCTGAGGACCAAGCCCTTTGGAAGAGTTGTTTATTGTGTGGTTGCCACAGGACCAGACTTTGGTTAAGTTTATTATTATATGGCGACTGGAGGGAGAAATTAGTGTCGTATCGTAGTGGGTTAATATAAAATAAAAAAGCGGAAGGAATGAAAATATTTTGTGCTGTTCTTTTTTTCTTTATTTTATTTTTCGTTGATAGTATTGTTGCTAGAAAGTTTTCAATATCCATCAATGCCATTGATTTCCGGAGGATGTAGAGAGCAGAAGCTTGGCTAATATAAAACCTAGTAGATTCACAAAGCACAGCTCTCTCTTTTAATGTTGTAAACTTTAGTGTGATCTTTTAAGATCCGAAATGGTCGTTGAATTAAAAATATCAGAGTACTAAATGATAACTATGTCAATACTTGTATTAATAATAAATATGTATTTATTCACAAGTAATTGAAGAAAATAAAACATTACAATCATATAGTGTTTTGATTAAAAACCATTGTTAATGGTGAAATCTAAAAGTTGTTGATAATATATATATATAAGAACTTGATTAGATGTTGAATTTTAGTTTTAATGATTAAATTATAAATTTAGGTGAAATTTATAAGTTAACTTCAAATTTGAATAAAATGTAAGATTCAATTACATTAAGAATAAAATTATAATTTTGATACTGTAAGTCGAAATTGATTAGACCAAGTGCCAAGTCAATTTCTCGGTATTTTTCCAGTGCCACTAATTTAATTTGAATTTGACTTTTTTTTTAATGAAATTACGTTTTTTTTTTTTGTAATTTTTATTACTGAATCGAATCAGAGGTCGGACTATTTCTTAATTAGTCTTTTTCCTTTTTTGTTTTTTTGTCCGGCAGGTCTAATCCACTCCGTACAACAATGATCTGACCATGTCCACAAATATAATATTCCAATCAGGGGGATGAATGGGACGTGACGCGGATAACGACGTTAGAGGATCTCGATATCTTGAAGCAAAATCTTTTGAACGCGGTGGGGCCAACCAAAATGAAATTCGGCTCACCGAATGCCGTCGATGGCCTTGACTTTTGACGAGGTGAATGAACCTACGGTTCGTTACTAATATACGTGCGAGTTGTGACATCACTGTACACTAGCTGTTATCGTGTGCATGCATTCCCCGGTTCGCTGCCAGTCGTTGGCAGCGCTCGTGGTAGATTTTTTTTTTTAGGTTTCTTTTATTAAAAAATTTGCGAATTATATAATAAAATCAACTTTTTTTTTTATTCTCTCAAATCGTTTTATAAGATTAGAATTAATGATATAAAAATAAAAACATTTAAATTCTTAATTATTAAAACGTTTTTGAATATTTTGTTTCAAATTTTCCTAAGTCGAGTATATTCATCTTTTATTTACAAGTCCTTTGAATTGTGGGGTATGAGCAAATCCAAATCTACTTTGAGATTTACCACATAAGCCATTGAATTTGTGAATCCATGGGACACAAATCAATTAACATCATTTGGTTAACTATTGATCTGAATTTCTGACTCGCATACCACCACGTAAATAGATTGTCGTTGACTAACCAGTGATTTTTCTGTAAACTTATTTTGACTCCAATGGTTGACCTAGTTGAAAAGGAGACATTGTTTCCCTCCGCAAGGTTTAAATCTTGAAAATTAGATTGTATGCATAAACAAATCCGTTCTACACCACCCTTGCCTTTTCGTTTAAAAAACTAAAACGAAATAGTGAGTTATGTGATGAGTTGGGATTCCTGCGACTTAGAGTTGCGCCTCTTTTGTGTAAAGAATAAGTGATAGTCATGATGTGAAAAAACAATCTTATGTGGAATAAATACGTATGATGGCATATATTTAGCAATAATGCATATAAAAAAGTCACAATTTTATTTGAAAAAAATTACGAATTTTGTTTATAAAATTACGTATCATTGATAAAAACTCCCTGTTAGGTCACTCATTAGCTATTAATCCTTCAAATCCGTGAAATTTTTGACTGAGAACGTGGAGTCGGCGTCGTGGCTACGTTTTTTTTCCCCTCTGGCCGTGCAAAGATTACATAATTGGTAAATCATTTGGTGTGATACATTATTGGTGCCCTGAATGGATGTGACGAATAGATGATTTTATTGTAGATTCAAATTTTTATTAAAATATTTATTGGGTTAAACACATGTTTACAGATTTTTTTTTTTTGTTTGTTTGATGATATGAAATGTTCTTAGAGAGAATGGTAAAATAACTTCGTGTTTTTATTTTATTTTTTAAAGTTGGAAAAAAATAATGATTTGATTTTGTGGTCAAAATAATCGAAATTAAATGACTATTGTGGTTGGGTTATGATGACATTATGATGCGAATTCAATTCTAATTTCGAATCCGTCCCACCCGCCCCCCCTCCTAACTCTTTTGTTGAAGTTTATCTAACATTTAGTACATTCCATTTAGGTCGATTCTGATTTAGTATTTACAAATGCAAGAGAATTACTCATATTAAATACAACATATCTACATGATTGTTTTTGGGGACATAAAATTTAGTTGCCAATAATAGATTTTCAAAATTGACGTGGCAACAGTACTTCTTTGACTATTCTTTCTTTAATTTTATATGAGATTTTCTGGCGTATTTCTTACTTTTAATCTTCTTTCCTTTTAAGGAGGAACGCAGAAGAGAGAGGGAAAAAAGAACAATAAAGATATTGCGTTTGTTGAAAAGACTCGTCAGATTTCAACTCCTTGACATTGATCTCTCTCTCCCCCGATAATTTCCTCTATTTTCTTCTGTCGTTTGGCTCTGTTTTATTTATTTATTTAATTTTTTTTCTCTCCCTCAATTTTATTAACAATGATCACTTGATTTCTATACTTCTCTTAATTTGAATGATTAGCGGGTCATTTCGATTTATTTGGATTAAATCAAAATTTGTAAGTCTAATTTTTTTATCCGGTTCGATAAGGGAATCGAATTCATCCTAACTTGGTATCATCATTTCTTTAATCCGAATATCGGTTTGGTCCAAATTATAAAAATATGGTTAAAATCACCATAGAATTAAATTTAACCCTAATATCTCATTTTCCGAATTGCTAGTGCGACGAGATGACGTTGGGACAAAAGATCGCCCCGCACTCTCCCGCACCAATATAGAATCGAGTGCGCAATGCGCCCCCGCCCTGAACTGGAAGGCCGTTTAAATGGAAACATTTAATTCTTTCGCCGGAAAATATAAAATAGAAAAATAAAACAAATAAAGAAAAAAAAAAAAGTAACTGACATCCCAAAAGTGTGAAATTCCCTCAAAACCCTTGATACAGTGACATCTGTGTCTCCGTCTCCGTCTTTTCAAAAGAAACTCTCAAATCTTCAGCATCTGGTGTTGGCTTCTCGCTCGCTCTTTCTTGATGGAGCAACAGAGGCAGCAAAAAGATCAAGGCCTCCCCGAGAGGAAGGGACAAAAACGGAAACTGGAGGAAGAAACGGAGGAGGAGACGCCGGAGATCTCGGCGGCCGCCGTTCCTTCCTGCCACGCCCGACTGCTGTGCGAGGTGCGTTCCCAGGTTGATATTCTCAATTCCACCTTCTCCTGGCTCGAAGCCGATCGCGCTGCCGCTAAACGCGCCGCTAACATCCTCGCTGAGCTTGCTAAAAACGGTAACGGCTCTCTGTCCCTCCCTATGTTTTCTTACTTTCTGGACTTCTCAGTTTGTGAGATCTCGCCCTGGAACTGTGTTTTGGAATTTGTGATTTGTGAATTGATGATTTTCTATTCCATAATTTGCTTTTCAGAGGACGTAGTCAATGTTATTGTCGATGGAGGTGCTGTTCCGGCTCTTGTGAAGCATCTCCAAGCGCCGTCGTCTGGCGAAGATGACCGGAATTCAAGGCCGTTCGAGCATGAGGTTGAGAAGGGGAGTGCGTTTGCGCTGGGACTTCTTGCCGTCAAGGTTCTTCTATACAGTTTCCTCACATGTTTCTGAAGTAAATTGATTTTTTAAAGTTTAACCATGACAAATCCAGTGCGTCTTAATTAATTATCATGTCTATTCTTTGGGTGAAGTTGCAGGAGAGTGTTCCTAATCGGGCAGTTATTGTAGTTAGGTGGCTGATAATTTGATGATGAGCTCTTACTTACTTAAAACGCTTGTGATACTCTTAATTAATTATTGTGTCTATTCTTTGGGTGAAGTTGCAGGAGAGTGTTCCTAATCTGGCGGTTATTGTAGTTAGGTTGCTGATAATCTGATGATGAGCTCTTACTTAAAACGCTTATGATACTCTTAGCCATGCCTTATTGAACATGTTATTCCATTTTTATTCTGTTGTAACAAATGCTAATCATGATATCAATTTAATGAAGCCAATTTTGTCATTGGTAAAGCTGAAGTCAACGAAGGGACTAATGTTATAAAATTAAAATCCTGGGCTCGTGGACGACATTACTTCATAGAAAGACCGACTTGTCGTATAACTGGTGTATTAAAAAACTATAGCTTTATAACAAAGTTGAATATTCTGTTTAATCATTTTAGCTCTGATGGGACCTAACAATTGCTTAAGGTCTATATCTGTTGTCTCCAATGTGCTAGGTTGTGTTTCTTGAGTTTTAGCTTTTTCCTGCATGATTCTGATATCTTCACAATGAGATTGCAACTATAGAATTGTTTTGAGCAGTTCCTGTACATTCTTCTTTTATTCTCTCTTGTTTTACCACAATTCTTATTTTTATTTATGTATTTCTGTTAACAGCCAGAGCATCAGCAGCTCATTGTCGATACTGGCGCTTTAGCACTTCTTGTAAACTTGTTGAATAGGCACAAGGATTGGTCTAGTTCTCGAGCTATTAATAGTGTAATTAGAAGGGCGGCTGATGCTATCACCAATCTTGCTCATGAGAACAGCAACATCAAAACTCGTGTTAGGTTTGCAGTTATAGCTGTTATGATATTTTAGAATTTAAATTTAGCACCATGTTGTTATTTTTTTTATGTGGTTGTGACCATGCTACAGGATGGAAGGGGGGATCCCTCCCTTGGTCGAGCTTCTTGAATTCACTGATACAAAAGTGCAGCGAGCAGCTGCTGGGTCACTGCGAACCCTGGCTTTCAAGAATGATGAAAATAAGAATCAGGTGATGGACCTTATTTTTCATGTTGGATCATGTAAAAATGGCTTATATTTGATTAAATAATATAATACTTGCTTTGCAGATAGTTGAATGCAATGCCCTTCCCACCCTTATTCTAATGCTACGATCTGAGGATGCTGCTATACACTATGAGGCGGTACATTATTTCATTCTGCTATGTACAATCAGTTTCTGAAATTTTCCATGGGATGGAATTCATTTTTGTGTAATTGAATTAGCCTCAGCATGCAATCATGTCTGATGTTTTCAGGTTGGTGTAATTGGAAACCTGGTGCATTCATCTCCGCACATAAAGAAAGAAGTTCTTGCTGCAGGAGCTTTGCAGCCTGTCATTGGCTTACTTAGGTTTGATTTAGTCTTACTCTTTTTCCCCTCAAACATCTTTTTGCTTTGTTTGGCAGAGTATTGCTATCATTTTTAATATGCAGCTCTTAGTTTCTGTTCCATTAGTGCTTTCTCACCATGCCATTCTACATGTGATAATGCGATCTCTCTTCTTGCAATTTATATTTTGTAAACAGCTCCTGCTGCCCTGAAAGCCAGAGGGAGGCTGCTTTGTTACTTGGTCAATTTGCTGCAACTGATTCAGACTGCAAGGTAGGTTGTTGCTTGTTACTTGTTATGACACTCTTTTCTTGACATGTGTTTTCTCTCCACTAAATGTTAAAAAAAATATAGAGTAGGAAAACCATTACTGTCTTTCCTGTAGGGGCTGATTGTTTTTTTTTGGCATATTTAAATTTTAGTTTTTGTTTTCCCTTGTTTGGCAGGTAAGACTTTGCCATGCTGGCACGAGGCTCATTTTCCATGGCCATATAAGTTGATTTTAGATATGTTGGATACTCTTTTAAGATATTGCCTCTACTGATCCTCTCTCTCTCACACACACACACACACACACACTCTCTCTCTCTCTGTCTCTCTCTCTCCTAACTGAAAACTCGAATTTTTTGCAGGTTCACATTGTACAGAGAGGTGCTGTTCGACCTTTAATTGACATGCTCCAGTCTCCCGATGTACAGCTGAGGGAAATGTCAGCTTTTGCACTGGGGAGGTTGGCGCAGGTTATTGTTCATTCCTTTTTCCTTTTTCATTTTAAAGTGATTTTAGATAAGCCATTAATCTCATGAAGCTGCTATTTGCATATTGCTTATGGACTATATTTGTTATTTGTTTCCTCAAAAGCACAGACACATTCAAAGGAAAGAAATGTGTTGTGTTGGATACATGTTGGATATGGACATGTAACTGACACATGTCCAACACGTCGAAACATGTCCTGCCAAAAAAAATCCGACACAACCAACTGACGTGTCCAACATGCCGAAATGTGTCTGCCAAAAAAAAAAAAAAAAAACAATCCAACACTGTACAGGACAAATCCCATGTCCAACACACCGATGCCATGATATAGCCCAAATCCTGGACTTCCTTTTTCTCCCTTTGTTCCTGCACACCAAACAACACTTGATTGAAGAATCGTCTTCATTTGAAGATCATCTGGCTTATTTCCTTTTCTGTGGGTTTTACATTATATTTTGTTTCCTTGTTTGCTGTATATCAAGAACAGAAGGCAACAAGAGAGGAGTGAAAATGAATCTAACCATCTTAAGGAAGAAGATGGAACTGTGAAAATATGGCAGTGGACAGCTAGCATTTCTCTCTTTTATTCCTTTTCTTTTTGGCTTATTTCCTTTTCTGTGGGTTTTACATTATATTTTGTTTCCTTGTTTGCTGTATATCAAGAACAGAAGGCATCAAGAGAGGGAGTGAAAATGAATCTAACCATCTAAGGAAGAAGATGGAACTGTGAAAATATGGCAGCGGACAGCTAGCATTTCTCTCTTTTATTCCTTTTCTTTTTGGTAGAATACTTTCAAACAAGTAACTGCAGAAGGAGCATTATTTTGTTATTTTTGTGATGTGATTCAGATTAGTTGTTTTTGCCTATGATTGGCCGTTTATGTGTTTGTCATGCCCTTTGTTCATTTTCCCTGACCCAGATTTTTTTTGGTACAATCTTTTGTCAACATTGTGAACCTATTGGTGTTTACTGAGTCACAGTTTGCATCTTGCTACTGGCTTAAAGTTTTGTTTGTCTTTTTCACAATTCCATATGGTTAATGAATGCACATGCTGGTGTGAGCATGGTCACTACTGTGGGGAACATGGTTTTAACCTGACAAAAGTGGAATACTTGGTAATGGGTCTGAGTAGAGTTCATTTGTAGCTCCACAGAATTACAGGTTCTTTATTTCTTTTAGGCTTAACGTTAATCTGTTTCAGGACACACACAACCAAGCTGGAATTGCTCACAATGGTGGTTTAGTGCCATTGCTAAAGCTTCTGGATTCAAAAAATGGATCTCTTCAGCACAATGCTGCTTTTGCTCTGTATGGCCTTGCAGATAATGAGGTATAATGTACTCTTTTGGGCTTGTAAACTTATGAACCCAAGTGCCAGAATATTTTTAACCTCAAGGTTTTTTTTTTTGTTTTTTGATGCATTCTTATTTTGTTTTTTTGTTTCTTCAATAGGATAATGTGTCCGATTTTATTAGGGTGGGAGGAATGCAGAAGTTGCAGGATGGAGAGTTTATTGTTCAAGTATGTTAATCAATCATTTTAGTTTGGCACTCACTGTTATTTCCAGTGTGCTATACAAGTCCAATGTTGTCACTTTATAATGCTTTGAAAATGTGATGTTTGCCAGCTCATAGTTATTTTTGCTGGATATACCATGACAATGTGAAATTGGTAACTTTCTTGCAGCCAACAAAAGATTGTGTAGCCAAGACTTTGAAAAGACTGGAAGAGAAGATTCATGGCCGAGTTGGTCTCTTTTATCCCTTTACTCTGTGCAGTTTTACTGCTTATGCTTCTTCAAATTGTTATGTATCCTGTGCTTGAGTTTCTAATTTTGTACCTTTACCTTTGTAGGTTTTAAACCATTTGTTATACCTAATGCGTGTAGCAGAGAAGGCTGTCCAACGGCGTGTTGCTTTGGCTCTTGCACATCTTTGTTGTCCAGATGATCAGAGAATGATATTTATTGATAATAATGGCATGTTGTCTTCTGCCTAATATTATCTACTGCGAGATCTTAGTATCAGTTTGGATAATACTTGTTGACTTGAGATGGTCCTCATTATTGAAGCTGCTGATGCTTTTCTTAATTCAGGACTCGAGTTACTTCTTGGGCTTCTTGGTTCTACAAGCCCAAAGCAGCAGCTTGATGGAGCTGTAGCTCTTTATAGGTTGGCTAACAAAACAATGTCTCTTTCTCCTATGGATGCAGCTCCTCTGTCTCCAACACCGCAGGTGAGATTCTTTTTAACAAAACTAGGTGTTTTACCTGCCCTTGTCTATATAACTTTTATAGTTAGATTTGATTTTCTGCAAACTGAGAGAACTTGGTCAAAGAATATGCAGTAATTGCTGGAAAGAATTTCGTGTATGCTAATGAATTTCAAACAACATAATAGCCTAGATACATTGAAGGATAAAATGTCTGAAAGAAATGGGGGAAAGGTTTGGAAATATGGCTATTGGTAACTAAGGATCTTTTATCATCCCCATGTTTCTAGGTTCCTTTGTCATTATAATGTCTTGCTGAACTAAATAATTTTGTTTGAATTTATATTTCCATATCATTAAATGTCATATCTTATTGATGTTTGCCTGAGTTAGGAGATTAATTAAGTTCCCTTCATTTGTTTTTGCATCCTTTATCCTTTTTGTTTCAAATGGTGGGCAAGATCTGCAAGGATCACAGATGCATCTGTCTTTGTATCAGTTCCAGTGTATTGGCTAGATTTTTTCTTGTAAAATCTGCTGATCATGGACCCTTTCTAAGAGGGAGACTACTATGTCAGATTAATGTTTACATATTGACCTGCTTGTTTCTTTTGGTCTTTAAAATTGCATTTGCAGTTAATTTATGCTGAACCAACTGAATAACTCTTCTTATGCCTGAATTTCTTGTTTTTCTTGGATGTATTTCTCATTGTATATTACGATACAATAATGAACAAATTCAGAAAGTTCAATGATGATGTGTAACTTATGTTGCAGGTATATTTAGGGGAGCAATATGTAAACAATGCTACATTGTCAGACGTAATCTTTCTAGTTGAAGGTCATTAACAAAATTTTTCTGGATACTTGGGCTTGTGGTATTCGTGTAGAAAACTTGACTTTGGTATTCTTGTTAGCTGTGATACTTTGCAAGTTTTGGGTGTAGAATAGTCTCATGGAATTGCTATGCTTTTGTACTGCAGGTAGACGGTTCTATGCACATAGGATCTGCCTGCTTGCTTCTTCAGATGCATTTCGTGCAATGTTTGATGGTGGTTACAGGGTATGTGTTCAAATTCTGGGCAGAGGGCAGGATATTTATAGGGAAAAGTATTGCTGCAGTTCTAAACTCAATTAACTGAGATAAAAATTAATGGTGTTGTCTGATAATATGGAGTTACATTTCAGATTCCTACATTCATTGGAAACTGTGCTCTCAATATTCTCTGAGCAGAATGTTCTTAATGCTACATGTCAAGACTACTTAGAGGGACTATCATCTTCATTTTTTGATGATTTTTCATGTGCAGGAGAAAGATGCTAGGGATATTGAAATCCCAAACATTCGGTGGGAGGTTTTTGAGTTGATGATGAGGTTGGGTGGATTGTAAGGTTTTTTTTTTTTTTCTTTTAAAGAAATCTCTCCCGTGGACATTTGCTCATCTAACCTGTTCTCTCTTTGGCAGATTCATTTACACAGGTTCGGTAGATGTTTCCCTGGATATAGCACAAGATGTCTTGAGGGCTGCTGATCAGTATCTCTTGGAGCCGCTTAAGCGACTCTGTGAGTACACCATGGCACAGGTGAGCTATAAAGTTTAAATGCACGTGGCACATGCATATATGAACCCTGTGCTGCTTAGGAGTTGAAAGAGATGTCTGATTGTTGTCTCTCTTTGTCTCTGTTTTTTTCTCCCTTCCCCCCTTTCAACATAGGATATTTCATTGGACAATGTTGCAAGCATGTATGAGCTTTCAGAAGCCTTCCATGCAATTTCGTTGAGGCACACATGCATTTTGTTTATCTTGGAGCAGTTCGATAAATTAAGTGCTAGGCCTGGGTATGTATCTATTTTATCCTGTCATGTGCTTCTCCATAAAATTGTCATTTTAATCTTGAATAGAACTTCTGATTTCATTCCAATTTCCCTGATAACTTTCCAAATTTAGCTTTTTATGATTATTTTAGCAGCTAGACTGCTAAACCATGTACGTTATGCAGAGCAACAAAATTTAGATAAACAAGTGTCCCTTCAAATTTACATTGGTTGATGCTTGCATCTTCCCGATGCATGACCTCATAGCTGTGTGCTTTCAGTCCGCCATTTTCATCTTTACATAGCTGTGGGTTCATACTCTTCATTGGTGGTTGATATCTGTGTTGCATGGCCAAATTTGCAGGCATTCTCAATTGATCCAGCGAATTATCCCTGAGATTCGTGATTACTTTGCCAAAGCTCTTGTCAAACCTAACCCCCATAACTTGCGGCAGTAGATGGCTGGTCTTCAATTCTTGATATCTAATTAGATACTATGTACAGAAGGTGGAGTCCGGGAGTTCTACTCCTAAAATGCCGAGCCCCTGCTGAAGGTTTTAATCTGTTGTCTTATATTGTGGCTCATAACCATTCTTGACGCTGAGCTGAATTGGCTGTGCAGACTAAGTTTAAACATTCCATTTTTTGGGATGTCCCGAGAATATGGCCCAGGTCAACATTATTGTTTCAATTCATTGTGATGGTTATTTGTTTTCTAACTCTTTAGTGAGCGGGTATCCGCTCAGTAATGCATTATAATAAGTTTATTGCCTAAGCAATGATGTCCTCTACCGATATCATAAGAATCCGGGCTGGAGAGCCAGTCTTAGTCTCTTTGAGCAGGGATATTTGTTATTTAGCTGCAAGCCTCCCAACTGATGTGTTCTGAGCTGTAGCTAACAGTTTAGTTTGAGGAGTCGAATTTATTTCCTTATTTTTGAAGCTGATGTGCGACGAACTTGTGGGTACATGCTTTGCTTGTGAACTAGTTGGTCTGAGAATTAGTACATGTTGCCTCAGCTTTCATTGAATGCGATTGAATGTGTGAAATGCGGGTAGGCTGTAGGTTGCCAATGTAGGGGTGGTGCTCGACAGAGTGGAAAGGTGATCCCATTATTGATAAAATTGGGAAACACCTATTGTAACATATATTTCATTACAGTGAAAACTTTCTATGAAATAGAAAGGTGGGAATTTGAGGCTGTTTATACTTCTAATTGGAAAAATGCAATTCGATTGGGGAGATTGGCGGACTGCCTGAATGTGAACGTGTGAAAACCTTCGGTCGCTGCTGTGTAACGTCTCTGAAAACAGTAGTGGAGGGAGCATTCCCCTCTCCTTTTATTGATATGCCATGGTTTAAATTTCTAAATGTGCCATCGACACATTATCTAGCGCGTTATACATCATCTCTTCATCGTTTTCTCTGGTGCATTTCTCTCTACTTTTGCATCGAAATATCGCCTTCTCTCGATCTACCCGCTTTTTCTTACAAAGGACGGGTGAGAAGGGGCCAGCGCACTTTCCTTGCATATGGCTAAAAAAAACAAAAACGTGGACAAGTGATAGATTTTTATAAATATAAATATTTTTTAAATCATATTTATAATATTTTATATTATAATAATTTTTATATGTAATTTAAACTATTTTTATATAATATAATTGTTTATATTTATTTAAATTTACTGTTTTTTTTTTTGTTAACATAGTCAATCCATGGGGGAAAAAGAAAAAAACACCTTATAGTCTTCGAAACCAGGAGCAACAAGAATGGTGGGGGCCCGGGTCCTCTGGACCTTCGTGTCACGCGCGTACCAGTCACCACTTGCGCAAAGGTAATGGTGGGGCTTGGGTCCATCTATTCATGTCATTAGAGGCAATGGTTGGAACTTAGCAGCAGGGGTATCCGTAAGAGGGTCAGAGGTTAGAGCCATCGGTCAGACTTGGACCCTCCTTATATTCCCGTTCCGTGGACTCAGGGTTGTTGAAGTAAACAAAATTATTGTCGGCTCCAAAATAGATTGCACCTCATTGCACGGGTAGATCAACTGCAAGTTTCTCCAAACTCTCGTTCTCTCTCGAATTCTTCCTCTAGAACCAGGCAGAAAAAAAGAATTCATCTCAATGGCTTCTACAAAACGAGAAGTAGCCAAAGATCTCTCACCCTTTTTCCGGGTCTACACGGATGGTTCGATGGAGCGTCTCTTGGGCTCACCATATGTGCCACCATCACCCGAACAAGATCCAGAGACCGGAGTCTCATGCAAGGACATCGCTATTTCTCACGACCCCAATATATCTGTTCGTGTCTATCTCCCAAAATTAACGAAGCCCCACCAGAAAGTTCCAATCTTGGTCCATTTTCATCTCGGTGCCTTTTGTGTAGAATCTGCCTTCTCTTTGCTTGGCCACCGTTACATGAACTCCTTAGTCGATGGAGCTCAGGTTCTTGCTGTATCTGTAGAATACAGGCTAGCCCCAGAGCATCTTCTTCCCGCAGCATACGAGGATTCCTGGAATGCTCTCAAATGGGTTGCTTCTCACTCGGTGGAAAAAGATCTTGGTGATGGTCATAAAGAGCCATGGTTATTAGATCATGGTGATTTTGGCCGAGTCTTCTTTGGTGGTGACAGTGCTGGTGGCAATATAGTTCACAACTTAGCTATGAGAGCCGGTGCAGAGAGTTTGGATGGTAAAGTCAAGATCTTGGGGGCTTTCCTTGGACACCCATACTTCTGGGGTTCAAAGCCAGTGGGAAATGAGCCCAGCGAAAATCATGAGAACGCTTTGCCTTGGAGGGTTTGGGACTTTGTGTATCCTTCAGCTCCTGGTGGTATTGACAACCCAATGATTAACCCAGCTGGGCCAGGAGCAGCTAGCCTTGCTGGGCTGGGATGCTCGAAGCTGCTTGTGTGTGTTGCTGGGAAGGATGAGCTGAGAGATCGAGGTGTTTGGTACCACAACTTGGTCAAAGAAAGTGGCTGGGATGGTAAAGTGGACTTGTTTGAAGTTGAAGACGAGGATCACGTTTTCCACATAAGAAATCCAGAGACTGAGAACGCCAAGAGTATGATCAAATGCTTGGCTTCTTTTCTGAATGAATAACCTCTTGTTGACTTCTCGTTTGCTTACGATGGGTTCAGTTTTAAATGTTTCCCTTTGCATCATCAAATAAAAATAATGTGGCCTGTGTGTTGTGACAAATAAGAAGCGTTTACCGTCAATAGTTTTTGTTTGCAATCGCCAAATTCTCAAGTGAATCTCTCCACTGCCATTAGAATGGTCAAATGAACCAAAAAATAATTGATCATCTATTTGACGTGTTTCTATGTGAATCGAGTTAGATTCATCATAGTTTGATTTATTGGTTCTATAATCGTGTGATGAATCCAATGTATCTAAACTACGATTCAGTGTGTTTTTTTAATATTAATTTTAATTTGAATTTTTTTTTATTGTTGTTTGTTTTTAAATATAAAATGAGGATTTATGTTACTGTGCGTGCCACCATCGCCCCACCAAGACCCAGAAACCGGAATCTCCTCCAAAGACATCACCGTTTCTAACGACTCCAATATATCTGTTCGTCTGTGTCTCTCCAAACCAACGAAACCTCACCACAAATTTCCAATCTTGGTCTACTTTCATCGAGGTGCCTTTCTATAGAGTCTGCCTTCTCTTTTCTTGACGACCGTTACATGAGGTCATTAGCCTCTCAAGCTCATGTTCTTGCTGTATCGGCGGAATACAGACTACTAGCCCCGGAGCATCCTCTCCCTGCAGCATACGAGGATTGCTGGGGTGCTTTCAACAGGGTCGCTTCTCACTCGGTGGAAAAAGATCTTGGTGATGGTTATAAAGAGCCATGGATATTAAATCACGGTGATTCGGCCGAGTCTTCGTTGGTGATGACAGTACTGGTGGCAATATAGTACACAACATGACTATGAGAGCTGATGCGGAGAATCTCGGGGGCTTTATCACACATCCGTATTTTCAGGGTCAAAGCCAGCGGGAAATGAGCCTAGAGAAAATCATGATGAGAAAGCTCGTGCTTGGCTCATGGTGGTATTGACAACTCAACGGTCAGCCCAGCTGGTCCAGGAGCGGCTAGCCTTGCTGGGCTTGGCTGCTGTAGGTTGCTTGCGTGTGTTTGAAGTGGAAGGAGAGGATCATGCTTTACATATATTCGAGCATTTCCATTTCCACATGCAATTTTACGCTGTGACGAGGAACTGAAGCAGGTTTGTATGTAATCTAGGACGATCGAACTCATACTAGACACAAAGTCGTGAGTCCATTTTATGAATTTAAACCACATCTAATGTGATTTTTTTTTATAACAAAAACAAAAATAATGTGATTGTAGAGAATTAAATTTAAAAATTAAATACGAGTAAGTAATAATAGATTAATTACAATTAATAAATAAATTTGAGTGATATGAATTTCTGTGTAAGTCTCGCAACAATTCTCTAATAAAACTCCGATTTCTTTGTTAGATCAATAGATGTATAACTACTACAAGCGATGACAAGAATTAAGTTCATGTCAATGCAAAAGAAACAAGTTGTTTCTTGCCCCCACCCTAACGATAAGCCGACGACCCATTAGGAGCCAAGCCTTCATAAAATGAATAATATATTCATTGAATATCACGACTGCGGCAGAGGGTCACAGGCTCCATTGTCCCATGCGAGTCATGGCATCACGTGGTTTTCAAAAGCCTGGTTAGGTAAGGCAAAGGTTGATTCCTCGGGTTGAGGGGTGGAGCCGCAGCGCTCTAACATTGGATATTGGCCCAAATCAAAGCAAAGCCCAGGAGGCCCATCACTAGTAGATGTTACATTCAATTCTCTCTCTCCTCTCTCTCTCTCTCTCTCTCTCTCTCTCTCTCTCTCTCTCTCTCTCTCTCTATATATATATATATATATATATATATAAATAAATAAAGAGACAATAAGACTGCTGCTACTGCTGCTGCTGCTGCTGCTCGCAAGGATCCAAGCCGAACAAACGACAACAAAGATAAAATCCAGAAGAAACCTAAAAACACAAAGTTGGCAATTGGGTCACTGTCGTTCGTACCCAACAGACCAGTCCCCTTCCTCTTCCTCTACTCTCCTGTTTCCTCTGTCTCTCTCTGCCTCTTGGTCCTTATCAAAGGAGAAAAAAACTTAAAAAAAGGTATATTTATATTTTTTTTCTTCGTTTCTCCTTTCCTTCCCTCGTTAAACTGACGCCCCATTCTATGTACTGCTTAGGTCTAGATCTGTCATTTCTATGGTTTTTTAATTTTATTTTTATTTTTTGAGGAATTTGGTATCGCGAGAAGTCTGTTTTTTTGTTTTTTTTGTTCCTTCATTTGGCATTTTATTGGTCTGGGGTTAGATCGTACGTCTAAAAGGTTCATTAATGGAGCTCAGTTGAAAACTGATTGACGAGAGAATGCTGTACAGCAGAGATTTGTGGTGTTATGGGTTTGCAATGCATAGATGCAAGTGCTATAGGGACCCCACTCCAGCATCACTTCGCCTTGTTTAGTTGTCTGGAAGAACCAATATGAAGGTTATGGTACGGTGCAGAAGATGCTTAGATTTGGGTCATATTTACTAATTGAAATATTGCTACTTAATTCTTGTCAAATTCAATATTTAATGTTGCCAGGCGTCAAATCCCTTTTCATCAGGATTACTTTATCCTTGTCTAATTATCTTTTCCCTTAAGCTATTTTGCGTTCCCCTCTTTTTTTTTTTTTTTCCCTGTTGAAATGATCTCTTGGAAATAAAAGTGCTTGTGTATTTGCAGCCCTAGTTATAGAGGTTTCTCTTGATGGATACTGCGCCGGTGAGATCAGAACGTCGCCCATTTTCAATTAAACTGTGGCCCCCGAGTGAAAACACAAGGCAGATGCTTGTGGTGCGCATCACTGACAATCTAACTGCTAAGTCCATCTTCACTCAGAAGTATGGGAGCTTGAGCAATGGGGAGGCTGAAGAGAATGCAAAAAGAATCGAAGATTCTGCTTTTGCTGCTGCAAACCAGCACTATGAGAAGGAGCCAGATGGTGATGGTGGTTCTGCTGTGCAACTTTACGCCAAAGAATGCAGTAAGCTAATTTTGGAAGTTCTCAAAAGAGGCCCTATGAAAAAGGACAGGGAGGCTGTGCCATCTGGGGGGGTTGCCACTCCTAGTGATACAGTTTTCGATATATCTAAAGGCCCACGAGCCTTTATTGATGCAAAGGAGGCTGAGGATCTATTAAGTCCATTAAAACAGCCTGGAAATTCTTACAGTAAAATTTGCTTTAGCAACAAGAGCTTTGGCCTGGAAGCAGCTCATGTTGCTGAGCCCATTTTAGCTTCTGTTAAGAATCAATTGAAGGAAGTTGACCTGTCAGATTTTGTTGCTGGAAAATCTGAGAAAGAAGCTCTTGAAGTTATGCACATATTCTCTACTGCTTTGGAAGGTAGCATCCTGAAGTCCTTGAACCTCTCAAACAATGCATTGGGTGAGAAGGGTGTTAGGGCCTTTCAGGCACTTCTTAAATCACAGGGTTGCCTGGAGGAGTTGTATTTGATGAATGATGGGATCTCAGAGGAAGCAGCACAAGCTGTCTGTGAATTGATTTCTTCGACAGAGAAGCTTAGGGTCCTTAAATTTCACAATAATATGACAGGAGATAAAGGGGCACGTGCCATCTCTGAGGTCCTGAATCGTACTCCCTTGCTTGAAGATTTCCAATGCTCCTCTACTAGGGTAGGATCTGAAGGAGGAATTGCTTTGTCAAAGGCACTCGAGAATTGCACCCATCTGAAGAAGCTCGACCTTCGAGATAACATGTTTGGTATAGAAGCTGGAGTTGCTCTGAGTAAAGCTCTCTCTGGATATACGGTTCTAAAAGAGGTTTATTTGAGTTACCTGAATTTGGAGGATGAGGGTGCTATGGCTATAGCTAATTCTCTCGAGGAATCAGCCCCTTTACTTGAAGTCTTGGATATGGTAGGAAATGAGATAACAGCTGAAGCTGCTTCTGGCCTAGCTGTCTGTATAGCAGCAAAGCAGCATCTCATCAAGTTGAACTTGTCAGAGAATGAACTCAAGGATGAAGGTGCTATCCAGATCAGTAAGGCCTTGGGAGAAAGTCATCTTAAGTTGAGGGAAGTTGATATGAGCACCAATTCTATAAGAAGGGCTGGGGCTCGTGTCTTGGCACAGGTTGTAGTTCAGAAGCCTGAGTTTGAATTGCTGAATATTGATGGGAATTATATCTCTGATGAAGGCATCAACGAGATGAAGGAAATCTTTAAGAAATTCCCTACCATGCTTGGGTCGTTAGATGAAAATGATCCTGAAGGAGGTGATGATGATGATGATGGAGAGGCTGGAGAGGGTGAAGGTGATGAGCATGAACTGGAATCCAAGCTGGAGAACCTTGAAGTTAAGGAAGACAAATAAGGGTTCTTATGTGTGTTGTACTATGCTAAGTATTTATGGAAGAGAATGAGATTTGATGTAGGAGCTGTTCACAGCATTTTTTATTCTGTTCTATTTAAGATTGGCACCTATGGGCAGGGCAGTGGCTGTGAGCTGTGACTCAGAATTAGGCACAATTGTTCCATCATTGGACTAGATTTAGTGGTGTATTATTTGCTTTTTACAGTCCATCTGCTATATTTAGTTTCTTTGGAGATTCCGGAGGGTAGCTGGTTAATGTGATCACAAACTCATGTTCTAGACCGCTGAATAATGCTAGAAAATTGTTTTCTATCCTGTTTGCAGACGCCTATGTATTGCTAGATAACTTAAATTCTCAGTTCTGACACATTCTTGGGATCCTTTTGAGGTGGATGAGCATGCAATTTAAGGTTGCAGGAACCAACTTGCAAGTTGACTTTGACGCTTTAAGAGTTATCTGTGATAATGGTTTCAACTGAAATTGCTTAAGAACCATCTTGAAATAACTTAATCCGCTCAGACCTTCTCATGGCTAAACATTTTATTAGTAATGTATCCTTTTACCCCATGAGAGAGTCTCCTCTTGAGCCGGTTGTGAGCTAGAAACTTGCTCTTTCCTCCTACAACCCTCCCATCTCCAGTCTCCAGATAGCCGCAAAATTGCTTCACTTAGACACTGACATTAGGGAAAACTGGCTCACTAATGCCCTAGTAAAATTGAAGTAGAGTGCGATTATCGAATCATGAGGATGCTACATTACCGCCAAAGTGCCATGTTACAATGTAAAACGGTAGAAGCAGAGAGAAGTGAAGTATCTATGCAGACATCTATGTCCGCCATCCTATCTGAAGCAGTCACTTATGAAAGCCGTTGAATGTGATAATATCAAGTCCATTTCATAAATACGGACGGTCACATCGGCTGGCTGCCAAGTTACAAACATGGGGTCGATGGGAAGCCAGTATAAGCAACAATAGGTGACTTGATAGGGCACTAATGAAGCCCGTGCCTAGTCACAGTGGCCAGTTGCACCCGCAACGAAGGAAATCAAGATGGTTTATAGACCTTTGCATTATCATCCTCCAACGTCAGGATTTCTTGTTGGGTCATTCATATCATGGCCAACCATTTCCTCTTCCACTAGAATTCTGTCCTCTAGAATCAGATGAAGAACTTTGGACAGCATAGCTGGATCTCTTCTTCTTATGGGTATTCCAAGTGAACATGTGCCCACTCCAACGGCTTCCTCCAACACCTTCATATTCAGATTTTTCTATACTGTCTGGTTCAGGTTTTTCATTAGCTCCTCCATTAGACTTGCTTCTCTTTGGGGTTGAAGCATAGGTATCTTCACTTGTCCCCTCGCTTGCAGTAGGCATGTCACCACTCTTCCATTCCGTAACCTTTTTCTTTGTTCCAGCACCATTACTAGCTAATTCAATGCCCTCGGGTGGAGGAGGTTGTTCCAACCTCTTGCCTTTAGCTGAGATCTTAGATATGTCTTGTCCATTTTCAACAGCCTTCATCCATTGTAAATCACTTAATGTATCAGCATATATGACATCCTTTCTTCTCCGCTTTCCTAAGATACCGGTGCTGTTCTGGTCAAAACTTTTGGCCTTATCTTCCTTATTATCAGGTGTTGAATATGCCCATTCGGGTACCTCGTGTTCTTCCATGAGACGAGATCTGTAATTCTCCTTTCGCCTTCTCTGCTTATCCATGTCCTCAAAAATCCGGAATTCTTCTGGGGACCTAGCCGCAAGGCGGTTGATCTCTCTCTCACTTGGCACATCTGTTCCAAGCGAGCTTGTTCCCCTACGCATGATCTCCTCTAGCATCTCCCTTCTGTCCTGAGCTGCACATGGGATGATCAATCACAATATTAAGTGTTCAGATTTAAATGAAAGATAAAACAGCCAAGCAGAATGGTGGACGAAAACAATGTCTCAAACATCCAATGGATGCAACAAATTCTGTCAGCATGCAATAATTGTGGTCAGTGCATACCATAAAACAAGCAGTGATGACAATAATAGTTTTGAAATGGAAGAATTTTCAGCATCTGTTGTGATGAAGTAATCTCCAAATCAATCAAACAAAAACAAAACCATCCAACCAGAATGCAAATCTCATGCATGGCATATTCAGCATCCGCCAAAAATTCAAAGTATGAAAAAGGACAAGTATCTTTAATGTCGAACAACTTTGCATTGAAGCAGATAGTATTATGATGGAAAAATTAATTGTTTGATGTTCAACTATGGCTTACCTGTTGATGTGGTATTGAAAAGCCCAGCCTGTATGACCTTGGCATCAATGCCCATCTTCTGTTTTGCACGATCCAAAATTACCTCTTCAATTGATCCAACACTAACCAACACAAAAACCCTGACTTCCTTCTTTTGTCCAATACGATGTGCACGATCCTCTGCTTGCTGGTCCATTTGGGGATTCCAATCACTGTCAAAAATTATTACAGTATCTGCCGTTTGCAAATTCAATCCAAGACCACCAGCACGAGTGCTCAAGAGAAACATGAAGTAGGGAGAGTCTGGAGCATTGAATTTTTTGAGTAAAGTTCCTCTTTCCTCTGTTTTAGTTGAGCCATCAAGCCTGAGATATTTATAATCATGAAGTTGTAAATAAATTTCAAGTATATCCATAAGACGAGTCATTTGAGAGAAAAGTAAGACTCTATGATCTGTTGCCCAGAGCTTCGGGAGTAAACGATCGAGCAACTCAAATTTTCCCGATGCTCTCATAATTTCCTCTCTCCGCCACATATTATATTCCCCAACAAAAAGATACGGGTGGTTACAACACTTTCTGAGCTGCATTGACAGGTTCTGGAGGCTTTTTGATTTCCCAGACCCTGAGAAATTTTTAAACTGTTAAGCTGCAATGACTTTAGCAAACTACCACATAGTAAATAAAAGGCACTCTGTTATGCACCGACATAGTCGAAAGTAATTAGACAAGAAAGGACAAACAAATATGGCATACATGTAAATAAAAAAACATATAATTGGTCATTCTCCATTGGAAAATAGCATACAGTGATCATCCATGCATAACACACTAAAGGTGTTGAAGCCACCAAAAGGTGATATTCATGTGATTTTTAATTACCAACCAAAAGAAATTTTGGTGATTCCATGAGAAGTGGGAGAAAAAGGTGATTTTGGGAAATGACAACAAAAAAACAAATCACTATGGCACAGACAAATATTGGCACCCATGAACGAGAACATATTTCCTAGCAACTCAACTTCATATAACCAGGAAAAGCTAAAAGCTAACCCAAGAGATGCTGACCAAACCAAGCATAATATGACAAGAACAATGTTGATAACCATAAATAAGGATTTAATACCACCAAACATCATGTATTAGAAAACAGGTGGAAATACAGAGAACATGAAGACACAACATGTAGAAGAAGTCGCTACAAACCAGTATGTAGCCCAACTCTGCCCATCTCTGTCACTTGTTGGTAGTATACTTTCTGCCAAGCTGACATGTCACATTTCAATATAACCTGGGATTTTCCGGGAAGGTATTTCTCCACCTCATCTTTCTTTCTTCTCAATATGAATGGCCTTATAACCTGAGAATCAAGCTTTAGAAATTATGAAAATGAAGTTTGAGGAGCTACCAATAATTTTAGAAGGAAAAAACTTACGTGATGCAAACGGCGAATGATCAATAGCTGTTCTTCTTCGGTGAGAGAAACGTCACCCCGATCAGCAAAAGGTGCATTGAACCATTCTTCAAAATTCAGAACAGAGTTAAAGATATTTGGGAGGAGAAAATTAAGCAGGGACCACAGTTCCTGCAAGCTGTTCTGTATGGGAGTCCCAGTCAATAGAAGTCGACGCTGAATCTGGTAGCTGAATATGCAAATTTAACTTCTATTAGAAATGCCTGCTTCAAAAGCCTATGTATAAACGTAGAATCATAAGAAAATTTGGAAGTAAGGCAATAACAGTAGAGAGTGACCATCTCTATACATATTGAAAGCAACACGCTAATTGGAAAGATCACAATCACAGTATTATAAAGCTAATGAAAGTATGGCTTGTTACGGACAGAAATGGAAACCATCATTTTTTGACCTGGGGTAAGGGCTTCAAGTTGGAAAAAATGTATGAGGGTAAACAAGGTGGGGATTAAATAAATAGATAGAGATATATGGACAAATTTTCTCATATCAGCTGCAGACCACTCTGATACATAAATGGCTGGTCTACCTGGAATCAAAAACCATCATAGCAATAGCAGAACTGAACCACTGATCTAAATGCTGCTCGACAATCCAGTTACAGGTGGGCCAGATTCAATGTGATTATGCAGTCCTAAAGAAAAGCTGAAAGCTTGACCTTCAAGATTTTTTCGGAAAGTAGATACAATCTGGATGTACAACACAAAGTTAAGGGCCTAAACTTACTAGCCCAACATAATGATATGACTAAATTTCACAGTTAATACAAAAGATGCAGTAACTTGGATAAAGTAAATATCGTTTTTGAAGAAGGCATGCAATTACACTAAAGATGGATGCATTAAGCAATAAATGAACATGGGCTTAGAAGAGAAGCAAGGAAAAGTACAAGCATAGGGATCGTGAGAACAGTGAAAAACTTTCAAGCACAAAAATAAGGCAGGCTTATAAATGTAGCATTGCTCCTTATTAGTTATAAAGGAAAGGGTACCCTGAGTCGAGAGTCCTGGCAAGCGCACACTCGTGATTCTTTAATCTATGTCCTTCGTCAACAATCATGTAATGCCATGGAATTTTCCTCAAAAACACTTTATCTCTCATGATCAAGTCATAGTGTGTGATCAACACATTAAGAGTCCCATCTCTCAATAGCTGTTCCCTTATTGCTTTTCTTTCATCTAATCGCCCATCATATAGAATAGCTTTAATCCTGCATCACAGCAACTTGATGAGCAATTGGAAGGAAAATGCAGCAAGTGCATGCAGACACACTGACAAAGAAAAACGGTAAATTTGAAGGGCGCTCTTCATACTCATTCTCAGGAACCCATGTTGAGAATTCATTAATCCAATTTGGAAGTACGGCCTTTGGGGCCACTATCAAGTGTGGCCCAGACACACCCTTTTTCTGCTTGAGATATGCTATCAATGAAATAGTCTGTATTGTTTTCCCTAATCCCATTTCATCAGCTAAAATTCCATTCAAATTGTTGTTGAACAGAGAAAGCATCCATTGAAGCCCTTCCAACTGGTAAGGCCTTAATTGTCCACCATGAAGAATGGATGGCTGTTCAGTTACCTGTATACAATGCAAAAATTAGTTAGATTCATTTACCAGCGGTACAAGCAACAAAATTGATTAACATTCAGCATTTACAACTTAAAAAATTCACATTCAGGTAAATGAACGCCCAGCAACTATAGCCTAAGAAAGGTAACATAGGCATGCCAGCCAATGAAGCTACAGGAAGAGGTTTTGTTTTGCCTAAAAGTCTATCTTCACCAACTGCACAATCTTGGCAGATTAGATGCTTTCTTTTTGGTGCCCAAAAGTGAAGTTTGGTAAGGGCATTATTTATGTGCTTTAGAACGCCAAGTCCCTGCCAGTGTAGATATAGATCATTTTCCACTTTGGGTTTTGTTTCTCAAGTTATGAAATAATTTTTGTGCAGAGTAAGATTCAGTATTCTGAAACATTCCTATGAAGACTGATTTAACTAAGTCTAGCCTCTCCTAGTTGTCTAGTCTGACATTGGTAAATTTTAAGTTTCTATTTAATATCAAATTGTAGTGTAGAGTTTGCACTTGGCGTATTCAAGCTGCAGTATACCAAGTGCTGTCCACTGCACCAAGGCAACCTTCAGACTCCAACTTTTAATGGCTCTGTTTGTCCTTCCTAGAGATCCATTGACCTACATACTACCAGGCAAATAGGGGCATCAACCAAGTCCATATTTAAGCAACTGAAAAGGTCTTGTTCATAGATCTTGCTCAATTGATTACAAGGAGAGGAAACATTAATTGTAAAAGAATCAGTACCAAGAAAGAATAAATAGGGAGATGTTTTCCCCACTATTGTTGAGAAACTCCTAGATCTCAGTCTCTAGCAGATAAGCCCAACAGCCTAATCTCTTCCAGTTGAATAAATTTTTCCATGCACTCAGATTATTCATCAAGTTATTCCCAATGAATCAATTTCAAACCTGATGACCCCAAATTAAAGAATAACCAACTATAAAAGATAAAAAAAGGCCTCCAACTAGATACTACATATCCTCAACTCTGGAATCAGCTGAACAATTACAACTCTTCATCAAATCAACCAACATTTTTGTAACAAAATAAAAAAAAAAAAGAGACCGGTGTTGAAGTAGGATCCCAAACAGGGGTTATCAGAAAATTATCCCGACCATCATCAACAGTGCTTGGTAATTCAACCAAGTTAAAACCTAAGACAATTTGGATGATGGGTAAGGAAAATGGAAAAAGGGAGCTTATAACAAGCAGTTTAGCCCTCTCACCTCCCCTCTCCCCAGAGAAAAAAGACAATCCAGATTAATTTCCATGTCAAGTAGCGTAAATAATGCAGTGAACATACAAGATAATTTCAAAACTACAGCACAGAAGACAATTAGAGAGAGAAGAAAATAGAGAAATCTAGAGAATCCAATGCTGCGGGGGACTATATTGTTTACCTTCTCCTGAATTGAATGTATGGCTGAGTTATACTGTCGCTGACCTTCAAGTAAGTCACCGCTATCATCATCTGGTTCGGGTACAATAATGGCTTCATCTTCCTCAGGAGTTGTACCCTGTGGGCTCTCAGTCCTTGAATCATCCACGTCAGGTGACTCAGATTCTGCATCTTCTAAGGTTTCAATGCCTTCTGAATGTTTTGCAACTTTCTGACTTTGGACTTTAGCACCCAAATTAACCAACAGTTTATTTGTTTCTTCAAGAAGCATAGTAAGGCGTTCATTTTTGCTCTCCTTCACCAATCTCATATAAGCTTCTTGATCATCAGCCTTCAATGCTTGGAACCTTAATTTTTCAGCTCGAGTAGCACGTTGCCTTTGCCTTCCATGCCACGCCTGCAAAGAAACAGTTTCAAGAATGGCCCATATAATTACGCTAAACTCACAACAGAAATGATCATTCAAGCAAACCCAATCCCAGCAAGTCTCATTTCTGGAATCATCAAAGACAGATCTATCAGAAAGTTGCACATACTTTTATCTAAAGAAATTTTAGCCACAATCATTTTCTGATTAGAAAGATCAACCATGAAAAACAAAATTATTGCCTTGCTGTTATTGGTTAAGGAAGCCACAAAGTGGTTCTGCCATTTAGTGATTCCCTTTTTTGCATACTGCTCTATTTATTCATGAAATCTACCACTGGCTTGCTTTAAATTTGTCACATAGACTGCATAGCAGTTCTAACCTCCAATCTTATATCCAGACCATTCTCTGTACTCATATTCAACTAAGTGAGTATGAAATGAAAAATACAAAAATATAGAGGCAGAACAGATACCTGCACCCCATCATTCCTTTGTTTTCGACGTTTAAGAGATGCCTGAATCTGTAATTGGAATTCTCTGACAGCATTAAGTATTTCTGCAAAAAATTTTCGTTTCCTAGTTTCCACAAGGTTCCTTTCCTCCTCTTCTAGTCTTGAAAGCCTCTGCATCAAGGATTCATTTTATTGCATTAACAGCACACAATAAATCTGTACATCTAATGTTACACATCAATGTTTTCGTTTAAGATCGCCAAATCAAAAGTTTATTTGGCAAGATAATTTGGTAGACATCGTATTTCATATCATATGAGAATGAAATGTGGGTATAGCACCAAAAGGAAAACTATCTACCATCTATAAGCATTTCCACTGTTTTCTTCATTCCAACAAAATGCTGTAGGGAGAAAAATAAATGCAAAACTACCTCAGCATCCCGTTTTTTTCTGAACTGATCATCTGCTTCTTTGGCGAAAGCATCCCCTATACCATACAGAGGACGATGCAATCGCATCAATCCCCAGTCAAACAGCTGCTTTTCAGGATAAGCACAAAGGGTTTGAATCCAGTACTCTGAACTCACTTCAGAACGAACTTTTCTTTGCAACTCTGCCAGCTGCAAGAAAAAAGGTCCTTGCCCACAAGGACAAAGTGAATGTCATCCCTCAATTGCCAGGAGAAAATCAACGAAATACTGATTTTTCATTATGAACTGAAGAGCTCCTTTAGCACCACATCCAGTCAAATACAAAAATGGGAAATTGGCTTCAAAGGCTCTAATAAATGCTCTAATAAACTTGCTGCTTTTAAACATCAACAATGACTATGAAGACAAGAACTCATAAAATCTATTCCAAAATACCATTTTGTCTCCTCCCCCCTCCTCCCGCCCCCCAAAACAACCAAAGTGCTAGGGAAGTATCATCACATGATCAATTGACCAAATCTGAGCTGAAGCTTCAGTTTCTTGACAGCTCTCAGTCAATTAAAAAACCAATATAAAAGGGAAAACTTATAAGGAATTTTTTTAGCAAAAATTCAACGTCAGTTTTACCTTTAGCCCATAAAGTTCAAGCAAGCACTTAGTCTGCAGGTCCTCACCTCTGGTTGAAGGAAGTTCTGAGACAAAATATAGCCACATAAGATATCCTTTTCCAAATAAAGTCAAAGCATGATTAAGAATATTAAAAAGGGTGTCCCAATGCATGAGATTCGCCCAGTCGGGATTGGGAGAGGGTCAAATATATGTGGTTTTATCCTTATTTTCACAAAAACAAGATAATGACAGGCTAACACATAAATAAATGACTTTAATGTCAACCTCAACCCAAAAGATACTTTTCCAAATAATGCAAAGTGACCATCATTATTAACCATTATGTGGCAAACCTAGACAGAAAATAGTTATTGTAAGATAAAGCCTCTGAGCCCTAATTGCTAATGTGTCAAGCAGCTAATATGCTGAATCGTCTAAAACCTTTTAATAAAATAAAACCAGTATTATTACTGGTCAACCATAGCATGACTCAACAGAGGAAAAAAGACATCTTTACTGAAAATAGCCATAGGGAAAGAGCAGATGTTCAAACTAGAAGTTTTTTTACAATGGACAAAAACCTTCGAGTTCATTCAAACGATGCAGAAGATGGCTTTGGTATCGGCTCTCCCTTAATTCTCCCAATATAGAACTTGACAAGCACTTGGTCCTCTGTTTTGATAACGCGTCTTCAAATTCGCTCATCAAATCCCCCTTAACAGGCATGGTGGCCCTATCCTGTAAACGAATGATAAACTGACATTCAAAAGCTTGATAAAAAAAAATGACAGACTAACACTTAAATCACTGAATTTAATGTCAACCTCAACCCCAAGGTAGTCAAACGACTCAGAGTCAGATCTCAACATAAAGAAAACATTAACCATTGGCTTGGACCAGAATCTAAGTTCTGTTTCTCATAACAAATGATTATGGTGAACTTTGAAATTTATTCTACTACAAAGAAACAACAAGAATCAATTCCGTGGATACACATGTTCGGACAAATTTAGGGGAAACAAAGAGCAGTATCATAAGCTCAACAACCGCACGTAAATTACTCTAGAAGCTATCAACCACCGAGATAAGTAACGTCTATTAAACTTCCCTAGTATATAGGGAAAAAAGAAGATACTGAAAATCAGAAGAGGGGGGTTTAAACGAATAAAGCGTCAATTTGGTACCAAGAAACAAAAACTAACAACAAAATCACAAGAACCTACGAACACCATCATCGAAAACACAAAAACCCAAAACCAAACTCTTAAATTCGCATTCAAAAACACAAATTGTCAAGACCAAAGCACAGAACAAGCAAAAGGGTATCTCAATTACGCCAGAAAAACCCCAAATTCACAAACCAATCGGCACCCAAAACACGAATCCCAGCGACCAAAAACCCAAGAAATCGAAAAAACCAGAAGGGTATATCGAGAACACATACCAATACACTCCCATCGGCGGCCCGGCCGTCCAGATCACCGGAATCATCGTCTGGGCCACCGGAATAGATGGAAGAAACGGTGTGGAAGAGGTCAGGAGGGAGAGGGAGGTTGCGAGACACGAAATTAAGGGCCGAGATCAGGGACTTCGCCTTCCCTACGCGGTCTGGAGAAGCTGGCGGCTCTGGGCGGGGCTGCTCGAGCTGGGCCACCATGGCGGGAAGCGAGAGAATCAACGGTTCTTTTTTCAGCGGTTTTTAAAATTTTGAAATAGGAATTTTTTTGCTCTCTCTCGCTCTTTTTCTCTCTGTGTTTTGCTTAAAAATATTAAAACCCACACGGCCACTCGCCCCCGCTCTCTATAATTCGTTTCTTTCTTTGGGTTTGAGAAAGTACCATCTCTTCGGCGTTTTTAGGGGGTCTCTCGGGGTTTGGGGGCCGCTTAGACAGAATTAAAGATGGTGGGCGACTCCTCGTACGGTTTTGCTATCCTACTTTTTAGGCTTTTTATTTCTCGTGTCCAAACACGCCTCTAATTAACCGTGACTTGCCAAGTTTACCCCCACGGCACCCCCCCCCAACTCCTCTTGGTGGATGGTCGGTCAAGTATCCCAATGCCCGAGCTTGCGTTATAATTCCCCACCCACCCCCCGCCCCCCGGCCCAAAAATAAAAGATAAATAAATATATATATACATTTCCCATGGGTTTTGGAAATTTCATTTTTAGTTCCCCCAAACTCGGCTATGCCCCATTACCGTGTTCAAATAAATTAGCAAAAAATGGTACCTCCCACTCGCTTTCGACTCACCTTTCACCCTTTTTTTCTTTTCTTTTTTTCTTTTTTTTTTGGTTTTATAGTGTTGAAAAGCCATTTAATAGCGACTTTGTGGATTCGGATGATTAATTCATGAGCAACACACCAGACTCTCGAGGTGACAAATGGGTGTGTTGGTATAGATTCTGGTGGTCTGTAATCAAAGAGGGTCGAGCTCATGGAAGGCAGTGATAGGATTAGTTTGCATCATCATCCGACAGGACGAGGTTTGATAAGCGGCCTGATGATGTTTGGGGTAGCTTCTCACTTTCTATGGGTTGACTTCTGTGGGCAACTCGGGGTTACTGGGTATGGATAGGGAGCGGGCAGCTGTCCTGCACGATATTCTTCGTATGAGAATTCCCGATTACAATCTAATACGATACGAATCTTCCAGATTATTGTCAAGAAGATGAGATTGGACTTTGGGAGGTTGTTGAAAATATGTTTCCCCAAGGCTTGTGATAGGATAAGGAAAAAGGTCCAAAGGAGGAAGATTACTTCTGCTGTGTGTTCGCTTCTGAACTAGAGAAAAAGAAAAGACAAAAACATGTACAATAGAACCTGTAATTTACATTAAGAATCAAGTTTACAAGAATTTCTCGATTTGCCGTCAAAACCCACTAAAATTATGGAGGTATTATCCTTTGTTCGCAGTGTGTTAGCCTCACTCAACAAAAAATTAGCAACCTTCTCAGCCACATTCTCCTCATCCATCTTGTATCTCTCCTTTGTCTGTCCAGAGGAAGGAAAACAAAGAATCCCTTCGGAACTTCACGAAGCAACTTTGTAGAAACTCTAGAAAACCAAAACATAAAAGGGGTAAAGCTTATGGCAGAGAAGAAACGAGAGGCTTACCTGCAGGACAAGCTGAAGTGCCTTTTTAACGCTAATGACATCCCAAAATCCATCACTGCCAATGTTGCAGAAATTCCGTTAGCCGACTGTGTTTTAGATTCTAGAAAGTTACGAGGTAAAGAAATAAAAATTTCTTGCTTGCTCCCAAACAATACATTCTTTTAACGACTTGGATATTCCATATAGATCAGGGAATGCTGGGTTAACCACATCACAAGCTGATAAGATATTAAGGATGCCATCTACTGCCCAAGCAAGGATTTATAAAAAAAAAAGAAAAATTCACCTCGCCAATAGCGCAAAGGCGATGCTTGCTCTATCAATATGTACAACTTGACTAATATAAGGGTCTGAACTGAAGCGGACATCCTGCTGCTTCAGAAATTTGTCTCCAAGCATCCGAGCAAGATTCAAACCTAGACCAGGGAGGGGAGAAGAGGATGCAATAATCAACATAATAATATACTGGAAGATTGATAAAATCATTTTTCCCTTACCACAAAGATGAGTTTCGCCATCTTTCAATGGTTCCCCTGCTCCACTTATTCGAAGTCTTTCAGAATAACTAGTTATTCTGTGGTCTTCTGTCATTTTAATCAGATTCCCATCAACACTGGAAACATACACAGCTGTAAATATGACATCAAATTTACAATTACAGAGAGAAATTTTTGTTTTAGACAACCAAAGGAGTATAAAATTTATGCTAGATGATCACAATACCAACACATAATAGATATCTCCTTTTTTCCATATAAGGTTGTAGAAATTTTGCAGTGCATGCTAGCATCATAACTCTGGTATATTACAGTCTATATATACTATTTTATTATGTTAAAATAGCCAACCATTAGCAGAATATTCCAAGATAATTGACATCTCAACAAACTAAAAGCTAGGGCACAATGTTTGCCAGGTTTTATCCAACAAGTAGCATACCTATGCTCCATTTAACGAGAATATCGAAACTTACTTCATAACACAAGCTGAGTCTCCAACATTAGCACATTGAGCAAAGAAATGCCCATTACCGTCAGCCCAAACCAGAAGCACTGTTGCTGTACAACCCTGCGAAGAATTGAATAAGCAAACAGTAAATGGGAGAAAATTGGCAGGCTACCAAGGTTTGAATCTACAGAAGGAACATGCTAGTCTGTAGTTGGCAAGTCAAGGCTGAAACAACAAGAACCAAAAAAAGGAAATTACAAACTACTCCCACACCTGCTTGAGTTCTTAAACAAGCATTGAGAATAACAAATGCTTACTCCTACAAATCACCCGTGTGCATGTCAGAGGTTATATATAAGATGCTTGATTGCTTTTGATTGATATAATGGGAGAAAATTGACAGGCTACCAAGGTTCGAATCTACAGAAGGAATGTGCTAGTCTGTATTTGGCAAGTCAAGGCTGAAAGAACAAGAACCAAGAAAAGGCAATTACAAACTACTTCCACACCTGCTTGAGTTCTTATACAAGCATTGAGAATAACAAATGCTTACTCCTACAAATCACCCATGTGCATGTCAGAGATTATATATAAGATGCTTGATTGCTTCTGATTGATCTAATAGGAGCTCGATGTGATGTCACTTGTGATGTGTCCAAACAACAAAACTAGCAGTTACATTTCAGTGTCAAGGCCATTGTCCATATTTCAGCTAGATGATAATTCTAGAGCATGTGGGCATGCTTAGGCATGCTTGTATATGACATTCACAAAATATGGCCTAAATGAACAGCAAAACCATTAAGATTGGACCATCAAACAAACTTGAGCATATAGAGAAGGATAGAAAATATCCAAGCATTTAATTCTAAGATTTATTTCTCTACTACTGGTCCAAGTCACCCTGGAACAGGATCAAAGCAAGAGCAAACCAGCTTATCAACTCCTAAATGTTCTGAATAGGTTTAGATACCTACAAGGAAGCTTTCAATTAAGGCTTGCAAAATTTGCTCAAAAAATTGAGTATAGAAAAACAAACAAGGGGAAAACCTCATAATAATTATTCATGGAAGCTTCTGTTTGAGAAAATGCCAGTCTAAGAACCTCTGAAGCATCACATTGCGATAAAACTCTCTCTCTAACCATGGAATCTGACAAAATCTGAGTAATCTTCTCAGGAAGGAGTCTGGAGGGAAAATTATGAAAAGATAATCAGAGGCTTCTACAACAACAGACAAATTTCAATTTGCAGACTATAACACATTAGAGAAATATCTCGGTACTAACTTGCTAGCACACTTGGCAGCTGCTACTCCACCATGTCCATCACAAATGCCAAACACACCAAACTGCAAAAATAGGATTTAGGTACAACAGCTTTCAGAATTGTTTAGAAGGCAAAACAAATAAATCCAAAACCTTTTCTATGCCAGGAAGGGGCCATTGATAATAACAGACATCTTCCATAGGGAGCTTCTTTCCTCCTTGGCGCAAGGCCATGGGGTCTGATGCCAACCCAACACTGAATGGCATATGGCCATCAGACTTAGACATAACATTTACCTGTTCACAGAACATATATAAAAGCATTGACTCAGAGAGTACTCAATGACACACTATTTAAACACAAAAGAAGGCAGTACATCCACATTTAAAGATTGCTGCAATGTAGTTTAGATTCCAATCATCAACCAACACAAGAGAAATGCATAGGAAAGGGAAAAAAAAAAAAGATCAGGAAGAGACAAACATGTATATACATCACCAAAACAGAATCAGATAATTGTGGAAGGGATGAAGTTGTAGAAGGAAAAAAAAAAGGAAGTGATGAAGAAGGGACAAGAATAAGAGAGTGTCCCACAACCATCACTAAGGACACATTCAGAAAATCATTATTAATATGACTAAGAAGGGAAAGACGTACAAAAACCATCAATTAGGAGCTATCCAGGGTATCATTATCAATATTATTAACATAGACTCAATGAATTAGGAATCTGACAGAGACCTAATGATCATAGGGTCCCAAATTAAACAAAATTTTACCTGGGCATCTTAGAAAAATAAAAAGAATCCTAGAAAAATTCAGCAATGTGCCAACACTGAAAGTAAAAATTGATGTAGAGACACTATGGCAGGTTGACTTACACATATGGTTGAGGTTGTGCCAAGCATTATTATGTCTCCACTAGAAAGCTCAAATGGGTCTCCCCAACGTCTACTTCCAGGATCAGGATGATTGATTGGCTTAGAATTCACAAGTGTTCCATTAAGGCTGCCCATGTCTATCAGTTCCCACTTCCTTTTCTGGGACCAAAACTCATGTATATGATAATCAGTACACCGCATAAAAAGAGCAGATTAGAAACCAAGGGTAATCAAGCACTCACATCCACATTCCAGTTAATCATTGCGTGTTTCCCTGAAACCTCTGAATCCTTAAATAATAAGTCACTAGAAACTCTTCCAAGGGTTAGTGGAAGTCTAGAAGCACTTGTTGACAGTATAGAACAATGACTGCCACAAGAAGGCCCAGAGATGACATCCAGAGAGAGGCAGCTGCCTGCACTTCTAAAAGAAAGATATGATAACATGCTTTTCACAATCAGACAAATAGCACATATGAAGAATTAAACTCTTGAGCACAAATGGGACAAGAAAATTACTTTGATCAGGTATAACCTTGGGAACAGAGTCTTGCACTATGTCATTTCCCACACCAGACTTTGAGCTTGGACTTCGATCATTCTTTCTAACATATTTTTGCACTTCAGTTAACTGCTTGGTAACCAATGACAACTTGAGGGTTTGGCCAACTGATAGATCCTCCACAGGATCTGAGGCTATGTCTGAAGCCAAGCTATCACCTGGGATAAGCCAGAGATAAGTGTCAATTTTCCCCCAAAGGGTAAGAAAATTATTGAACAATAACCATGTGAGAAAATCACAATGATTGATGATGGAGATCTGTGTGTACAGATGAATACCTGGAGTCAAATGGGAAGTTGTGGAGGGAGGCCTCTGTTTGTATACAAGTCCCTGTGTTCTAGGTGAGCGCACCAGCCCTTCGTTCTGATAAAATGTATCCTCTAGATCATAATTTCTTAACAATTCATTGTTAGCGTCATTGGATATAAGAGGCCTTTCTAAGCTGCCAACCTGAGAAAAGGAGATCTCATCATGAGTGCTATTAACGACACCATTAATTTGATATTTGCCTAATGACATGCATACTGAAAATTCAATACATTGCCATTAAAGTAGATGGATTTCTATATCTGTACATGGCAAGAGCCTTTCACATGATCTACAAAAAGAAAAGGAAAGGTGAAAAACTGTGAACAAATATATATACATACAAATGTCTTATAGATTAGGTGATATTATCACTGATCAAAGCAAACCCCTAGTTATGGTGCTTATGGCAAGCACAGACATGGACGACATATATATGTCATAAATTCTTCATAGATTATTATCCGAGTCAGCTTCTTTATTTCATATATATGCCATTGCAAAATCCAATTTTTTATTCACAAACTCCATTCCTAATAAATATTGCAATCCAGTTCATTTAATCAGTATCTAACACCCTCTCACCTTAATAAATTGCAGGAGACCAAAATTTCCACAAGGCAGAGACATGATAGAGTAACCAAATACAGAGAGCATCTCACACTATATGGATCAGTCAGTGTGCTTAATATCAATGCCTACATTACATGCACAAATTCTGGTGTCAATTAGAACCCCCACTACGTCTTAAACCAAATGATAAACGACATGACTTCACCTGAACATCGCCAAAAAAAAAAAAAAAGTTCAATCACTAAACAACATAAGGTCCTCTAAAAATCTATAGAACCAAAAAAGAAAAGAAAAGGAAGTAACCCTAGAAGGCTTTAATAGTTAATACTAATGAACTAACGGAAAAGAAAAAGATCAAAAAAAAAAAGAAAAGAAAACAAGAAGACCGTGATCCAAAAACAAAAACTAAACTCGAGGCGGAATCGGCAGTTGTAATTCTCTAATAATACTTTCAATGTTTTTTTCTTTTTTTCCCAGCATCCAAACAAAAAGATACATAGAACTGATATAACCAAAAAAAAAAAAAACACAGAGAGAGAGAGAGAACCGACGATCAAAACCGCAAACCGCGGAAGAAATGGAAAATGAAGACAAAAAAAATGGATTATGAAATCGAGTCAATTAATCACCTTGGGAAAGCGAAAATGGAGAGAGGAGAAGAAGCGCCAGGGCTTGCAGGCGATGAGGATGACGATGATGAGGATCAAAAACAGCATGAGGAGCAGAACGACACCGAGAATGCTCATCATCGTCTCCATAGCCTCGCGATTGCCTGTCGTAGTCTGGTGTTAGTGATTGGGTCCGGCTGATTTGCGAGGAGCTCGCTTTGAAATGGTCGCACGTTGCATTTCTAATTTCACTGTCCCCGCCCTTCTTCTCCCCAGCCACAGCCCCCCGTCCCCTTCTTTCCTGGGTTTTTCTTTTTTTTTTTTCGTTTTCTTTTTTTTTTCTTTTCTAACCAAAAAAAAAAAAAAAGACTACAAACACATTAATTATAAAACACTAAAAATTTAAATTTAAAAAATAAAAAAACATTAAATTAACAATATAAATAATATTTTATATAACTTGTTATTATTATTATGATTATTATAAACATACATCTAATTATTTTTTTATTGGTATGTTTTATTGCATTTATATAGATTTTCTTATCGCTTATATTTGTCACTTTAATCCATACTAACTTTTTTTCATTTATAAATAATGATAATACAACTATGAAAAAATCTTTAATTTGATAATAAACATGTGTATGAAGCTGAAGAGAGTCACTTGATCAAATTGTTTAGTGGATGCACATTAAGACATATTCACACATTGCCTTGTCATAATCGAATATGCATGCTTAGATTTTCTTTCAAACAATAAAAATAAAATGATTGTTATTTTTTTTTTTCAACTCTAGCAATGCTATTATCTAATTCTTTTTTTCTTTTAAAATAATGATAGAACAATTCAATTTTTTAATTTTTTAAAACTATTTTAATTGAAAAATAATTTGAATATAACAAAACTCTACAGATTTTTAAAGAAAAATAAACTAGCATGATTAATAAATAAATAAAATTATTTCTTGATAAGTATCACTTTTTTTTTTTCCCTTTCTCTTTGCTTTTCCAGACATACAACAAATGTTGCTATGACCAATTCTTTTCTAGCAACATTTATACCGAAACCATCAAAAGAGATTTAAAAAAAAAAAACTTTTATTCTATCAAGAAAATCATGAGATTGGGCTGATTATTGTTGCATGTTAACTGACCTAACACTCATTCATAACTAAAAAGAAAACGAAAAATATTTTTAAAGCCACAGCGTGAACATACTCATAAACACGATAATGGTTAACACATAATCTTACGTTCTTGTTAGTACTTGAATTTTAAAATTAATAATTAAATAAGTTTACATTAATGTGAATATGAATGTACAAAAGTAAACATAACCAACGAAGATGGCCGATAAAACGAGATTAATTAGACGAGATGGGTCCGTGTGACCGCACGGCGGTGGGATATTCTAGTATTCTACGCCCCTTTCTAAAGTCAAAATCCGATTGATTTCGTCTGCCACACCGCGGCATGGAGCTTAGACAAAAGCTCGTCACTTCATGGGCTTCAAGTATGGTGGAGTGTGGACCAGACTCCCCGGAACAAATAGGATTAATTCCATATTCCAGCATACGGTGCAAAGCCTGCAGCTAATCACCGAACTCAACATTGTGATTTAATAATAATAAAAAAATATTATTAGTTATCATATTAAAAATTATGAGTTTCAATATTTATTGCATTGTAAGTTTTCAAAATTTATTTATTTATTTAATGAAACGCAATTGTTGTCAGTAATATGATGTACTATATCTACTTTTGATTTTTAGTACCAAGAAAAAGAAATTCGAAAGCCAAATTTCTGACTTTTCAGTTTATAATTTTACAAAATTTCTCTGCATTTTTGGCTGAATTTTTTTCCCATTAATAGATTCATAGACCTGATTAATAAGGTAACGTAATTTACATTTCTTTGATTAATAATGAAATGTAAATTACATTTGTTTGAATTTAAAAAAAAAAAAAAAAAAGGACGCGGGCATGTGACTCGCCGGTCCAACTTGATGGTTGATAGTTCAACATCACGTTTGGTGAGGTCCATTTGTCTGTTAAAACTCTGTCCTTAAGGCCCATTTTCGGAACCGGTCCATATCAATCTTAATCCTCTCTTAATCTGTGCTTAGGAGAGCAGGGTTTTTAGACCGATATCTTAAATTAACAGGACAAATGGTGCGGATTATCGAACCGAAAAGTTAGAGGATTGAAAGTGAACCGGTTAAATTGGAGTTCAACTGTAAACCGGCGAACGGGTCCGGTGAGCATACCACATTTCTTTGCTAGCAATTCTCTTATGACTTCACAATTTAGCTTTACGGCTTCCTTTAAGCTTTTCATTTTTGTAGATTAGAGGTTGAAAACTACGTTCATTCTCTCGTTAAAGGTATGGGAGCCATCGTTGATGGTTCAGATTCTGACCCAAGTGGAGCAAGCGAAGCATCTTTTCTTCAAAGTTCAGACACAATCAGAAAGGCTTATTGGCATAGCACTTTCTATAAGGTTTCTAAACTAATCCGAGAAAGATTTATTCCCTTGGTACGTTTACATTTATCAAGTAGTGCCAATATTCCTCAGTCGTAATTAAATGTTACTTTTTAACGTGGAAGCATAATTATTAACAACCACTTGCGGGCCAAATGCAGAAACTCTCAACGCCATCTTCTAAGGCATTAAAGCGATAGGTAAAAAGGAAAACAATAAAATAAAATAAAATAAGGAGGGGGGTGTTATTTGGAATGTACACTCTTGATTTTTATAAAGAAGTTGTTGACTAGAATGTCCAGACCTTCATGGAGTAACCTTACCATTATATATATTATACCAAGGCTCGCCGATCATAAAAGCAATAGATGGTTTTCTTTTACATGGTACAGAACAGCAATGCATACGAGTTTTGGAGTAGGCTAAGTTCCAGTCAGTTGAGCGGATCGAACTTCGGTCGCGATCGTTATATATGCTGCCTATGTAAAGCTTTTTCATCGTCTCAATGCACACTTCGGGGATGAAACAACCAGTTGTTGCATGACATGTTTGCATGGATTACGTAAGCTCTCCCTTCCTGGTACACTTTGGTTGTTTGGAGTAGAAGGATTGGATAGGAGAAAAGGTGGCACTAACATGGTCAAAAAGATGGGCAGAGTGCTTTGTCTACTTGCATGTTTGTGCCAGCCATTAACTGGATTCTCTTCTCCTTCTTAACGATCCAATCTTGTAACACTTGGCAAGGTACAGGAGGGTTTTAAGTCCTAGTTGGCCTTGCGTGGACTTCTAGCTATTCATTAAAGGAAAAAAAAAAAAAAGTTACAGGGATAGAGCTGGTACACGAGAATGAAGTAAGTGAAGTGGCTTGCAGATTTTACACTTAACAAAAAGTATATTTTAGATTTTTTTAAATATATATATATATATATGTATGTATATTTCAAGAAGTAAAGTAAAAAGTACAAATAAGTTTGTTTGCACATTTTACAGGCATATTTTACCTTATTTTTTTTGCAAATTTTATGTTTTTTAATAAAATAATAATAATAATAAGGGTGAGGCCACAGGCCTCGTCTGCACCATGTCTCTCCCGATATGTACACTTAAAGTGAGCTCCGTATTAAAATATGTATGTAAAGGAAAAATCAAAGGGCTAGCCTTTGGGCTTCGCTTAAGCCCACGCGGAGATGACGTATTAAGTTCAAGATTCTCCATTCTGTAATATAAAATCAAGCAAAGGTCGATGGATTCTGATGCGATTTTTGTTGTTTCCCTCTCTCACTCACTCACTCACTCTAGAGTAGGGCACGGACTTAAACAAAATTAAAGCAACACAGATAGAATCTAATGTAAGCTTTATTTCTCTCTCTTTTTCTCACTCTCTGTTGGCACACACGATTTTCTTAGATCACCAAAAAAAGAAGCTTTTGTGCAAGGAAAAGGTTACTAGCTTCTTTATTTCGTTTATAAGTTGACACTTTTTGCAAATAAGGACCACAAACCTTGTTAAGATTTAAATATTTGTATAGAGGGCAATGGCGCATATGTAACTTCTCAATACTTATCCAGAAGGTTTGCACTGCCTTTTCGTTCTAAACCTGATTCTTCGAAATTTTAAACTGTATCCGGTGCAGCGCTGGAGAACCCTACATTCTTGCTGTATCGATTTCAATTCTAATGTGTGCTGGAGAGTTTTGCTTGGTTGGCTATTTAAAATTGGAGCTTATGTCATCGAAGTTTAAAAGGGACATGTCGTGCTTTTTAAGTTCTGATGCTTTAAGCTTGTCTACTTGCTAGAAGTGAAAGGCAGGGTGGCACACTCACGGTTTTCATAGTATTTTGTCGATGATCGTTCTATTCCAAGCCGATTTATTTAAGAGCATGCTTTTGCCTCTTTTTCCCTTGCTAGCATTTCTATTGATAGATAATTAAAAAGGAAGTGAACTGAACAAAGGAGGAGCACAATTGAATTTGGATTAAAGAATAGAATTGAAAACATAAAAAAAAAAAAAAAGGATAACAACAAAGTTTTAATCTCAAACTTAATGGGGTAACTTTTTCTTTTTTTTTTTTAAAATAAATATGCTGACATCGTAGACGGTCCTATTGGATTGACGTTAACAGAGTGTGTTGCTTTATTAGTAGAGGAATTAGTTATTGTGAAAGGGACCTCGTCAGATCCACTTGAATTGAGTTACCATGTGCTGCCCAACATTTTAGTAACCTTGACTTTTAGTGTGAAAATTGCAGCTAGGAAGTGAAGTTGACGTGAGACTGAACATGTACGGAGATTATATGTCCTCATAAACATCTTAATAATTAAAAACGAGATTTTAAATTATACTTAAACAATATTTTAAAAATTTATTTATTATTCTTTATTCATTTTTTGTTTCTAGGACTCTAGCAGGTAATGATGCAGAGTGTGGAAAGTGTGGCCTAAGATGACATTTTGGTAGAGCCGGTTTTAGACCTAGAAGCGTTGTCTGCTGATCATTCATTTAATATCTTATTCCTTCCTTTTGGTTTTTCTTGTTTAGTAGTAGATATGCGTAGAAGAAAAAAAATCACTGAGAATCCAGATGGTAGACATTGTGATCTATAGCTTGATCGGATGCTGAATAGCACAGGATCACAAATTATGAAACAGTTACATTCATTGCAACCCAGGAGAGAGAAGGAAGAGCTCTGTCCTAACTTACAAGGGTCTGCTTGACCACAACGTCAATACTTGGCGAAGCTGATAAAAAGTGGAGACGAGGAAGGCCGAGGTTAATGTGCACAAAAGATCTTTGTAGCAACACACAACACAGCTCGCAGGTAGCAATTTAATGTCATAGCCCGTAAACATCTAGCAAGTAGCAACATCAGTTGATGGTCTGTCGTTGTCCAGGGAAAATGAAAGAGCTAATTAAATAAACTAGTCTGGTAACAAATGACCTGGGATTGATGTTTGGAAAAATGTTGGGGTTTAGAACGTGTTGTTATCAATCAATTCACAACATTATTTTATTATTTTATTTTTTTGCTTATGAGTTGTTTTCACTAAATTCATTTGTAATTGGTGTGAGAATTCAAAGCAGAATTCCTATCTTCTCATCCTCTCTTTTTTTTTTTTTTTTTTGACTGGGGAGAAGATTCATTCTTTTCTTTCTTTAACTGCAAAATTGAAAGTCAAAAGGAGGTTTTAAAGCACATGTAGCCTGTAGGTCTTCGTGGTCCTAAAATTTATGATGGTCCTAAAGGAGATGATGATTCATACCTCACCAAGACAGGGATATGAGCTAACAAATGAACGGAACCACTCAAAAACATTCAAAGTATCATTGCTTCAAGATCATGCTGTATAATCAACACAAGAAGAAAAAGAAAACATTTCCCGGTTCCTGCATGTGCAATCACAAAAGGGGCAACACGAGAAGCCTTCGTGTACATTACACGAAACTGATGCCAACTTCGTTGCTCCCTGAAAATGGTGCCTCGACCGTCATTTCCAGACTCGGTAGTGTCACTCTCGCGCCCACAAGCCGCTGAAGTGGCAATGATTCCCAGCAGCAACATTCTTAAGTTAACAGTAACTTTGCGGCATTAATTTAAGCGTTTAGGGTAGGCTGTTAGTTGCCTATCCACATGGTCCAGGGGTACAAGTGGTTCTTGTTGGTCATTTCCGAGAGGCCTTGAATGTGATCTTTTTGAGAAAAAAAAGCACCTAACCGACAAGCAAAAGGGTGCGTTAGTGGAGGATGGCTTCTTTCCTTTTCGAAGGCCTCCCTAGCATGTCTTCATTGTCTGTCCGTACAATTAGTAATGGCTGGAAATTATTTGGGTTATTGGAAGGCTACAGAAACAGATAAAATAGATACAAAATAAATTTATTATCATAACTGTAAATTATAATTATAAAAACACCTATTAACCGAATAATGAGGTAGGAGACTGCTTGCCTACCTCCGAATCTTTGGTGGGGTATGGAGGATTGGACTTTGGAGCTCGCCCTCCAGTCAGGCCAGTTTGACATAACAATGACTCTCTCTCTCTCTCTCTCTCTCTCTCTCTCTCTCACATCCTAAAACATAATAATTGAGCCATGAAGCGATGCATTCCCTCCCACTGACAAACAAACATTGAATTTTCAGATCCCCGATTTTTTTAAGCGACGAGATGATTGCCCTAAATTCCGCAGATGGGTATTAGTTTGTTGCAAAATTCTGTCGGTCCACAACTCATATGGTCGCAGGGATGGTGCAATTCAAGGTAATTATTATTCTTTTGCTTGAAATTGCGAAAGCATGGGCGTGTTTTTTTTTTCTTTCTTTCTTTTTTCTTTTGCGGTTCTTTATATTGTTATGGTTCCGTCGGACGGCAATCAGCGTAGAATTTGACTCTTGAGACACAATAATCATACAAATAAAAACCGGATTGCGAGTTTTTCTCTTTTGCTAAAAGCATATAAAAGGAAAAGGAGAGAAAAAAAGCCATCGCTATCAAAGGTATATTAAGAAATATATGAGAGAATCCTTTGTCCCCTGACTTTTTGTTGGCTTTCTTTTGGAAGGAAAGAAAAGGGAATAGGGGAGCTGGTAAATTTTGGAGCATTTGTTCCACTCCATCTGTCTCTCTCTTTTACATCATACCCTATGGAAGGACATTCTTAACAGAAAAAACCCACAAAAGTTTTTCGTTCCTGTTGTAAAAAAATTTGCCAATTAGTACAATTTCTTTTGTTTTTTTTGGGGGGGGTCTTTAAGTCCCCACTCTCCTTTGTTTCCTTATTCTCTTTTTCAGTGTGCGGCAGATCAATATTTGTTTATTTCAAGTGGTGTAAAAAAGGCTCCCTCCCTGCCACTCCTCTCTCCACACTGTTACGTCCGGGCACTTTTGGAGGCTACAAATTCACCCCCTCTCCATTCGCTTATCTCATGTTTGTTCAATTTCCTCTCCCTTTCTCCTCTCCTCTCCTCTTGCCCTCTCTGCAAGTTCTTTCCCATAAACAAACTCCTCTGTTTTTATCCTCTGTTTTGGCTCTGTCTCCGTATTCTTTTGTAGGTTGTCTTGCAATTTTCTGCCTTCTCTTTCACTGCATAGCTATAAATGGGAACAGTACTTTGCCAAGGTTTGCAGTCATGTCTTGAGTCGCAGCTTGTTGAGTCAAGGGCACTTAGGCTCATGTTATCTTCACCAAAACCCCACTTCTCTCAACCCCTTGAATTGGCCTTGAAACCTTGCCTCTCGGACTCCAACACTAATGAACCCGAAGACCAATGCCATTATGAGGAAGTTAGCCATAAAGCTCACTTTCTTCATGATAAGCATGCATCCCCAAATCCCGATTTGGGTGGCTGGAGCTTCCTCCAAGCTCTATCCAATAACTCACAAGGTCTCAAAGAATCAGCTGAAAAAGAAAGCACGTATGTCCATCCCTTGGTTAAGCGATCTTCTTCAAGGCTCAGTGAAAAGAGCTTGCAATTATGCACTGAGAATCTAGGGAGTGAAACTGGTACGGATATCATTGAAAACAGCGTTTTCTCATTGTCTTCCTCGGACTCAAAAGTGGAAAATTCTCCTGCAAGGAAACAAATAAAGCCAAGTAAACTTCTGGGAGATAAGAAAGGAAAACCTCTCAGTTTCCCACCACCTCTGACAACGATGAGTGGGTCAGAATCTCTTCGAGTAAGGCCCCACCGGGAAGATGGGAGATTGATAATCAAAACCGTCAAGCCCCCATCGGTGCACACTAATTTCCAAGCTGAAAGAAGCCATGGCCGCCTTCGACTGTGCCTTGTCAAAGATTCTGCTCCCAATTTTGACGCTGTAGGTGCGGCTGAAAGGGAAAACAAAGGAAACAAAGAAAAGCTGGGGATGGAAAATGACATGAGTCATGACGAAGTACCTGAAGAAGAAGAAGAAGAAGAAGAAGAAGAAGAAGAAGAAGAAGAAGAAGAAACAATAGAGGGTTCTGAAGAAAAAGTAGAGGAAGCAGATGCTGCATACTGTACCGAAGAGGTCAATGGCAATGAATTGGATGTTGGGGCTGAACTGGGACTGGAAGGGTTTCAAAGACCAAGCACAAGGTGCAAGGAAGGCGATCATGTTGAGAAAACAGCAATGACGTTGTTAAGGTGGGAGGAGCCTTTTTGGGTGGCTATTTCCAAAAGTTTTGTTGTGTATCTCTCTCTCTAGTGTAAATATAATATATTCTGCAATTCTTAGTTTGTTACTCGCCCTTTTCATTTTCCTTTATCCTTCTTTTTTTTTTTTACCCTTTTTGTAATAAATTCCCCTTTTGTTCTCTTCTTCTCATGAATTCCTTTGTTAACCAATACGGTGCTTTGCTGCGGTAGGTGGTCATTATTGTTATTTGGAGATGCTTTGTCTCCTCCCCCAACTCTCCTAAACTTTCTGTCCGTCTCTTATAACAGAAAGCATACTAATTAACGAAGAAAAATAACCTTTAACTTGGTTTAGTACAAGAGAATTTTTCTAATTTTATTCATCTTTTTAACATCGTCGAATTAACTCAGTACCCAAACAAAAAAATTATATATATATATATATATATATATATATATATATATATATATATATATATATATAAATCATAAAATTAGATGTGTGCGACCAAAAAAAAAAAATAAACACCTGACTACTTGTTTCTTGCCGTTCGAGTGTAACAAGCTAACTGAATTGTCTTTGTGGATAACAGTATACTAACGATAGCTCCAAAAAGATGTTTTATTTTTATGTTGACTCATTTAACTTTTTTGTTTTTGTAAGAATAATTTATTCATAATTTTATATTATATAATAAATAAAAATTATTTAAAATAATAAAATAAAAATAAGTTTATATAATATAACATTATAAATAAATTATATTTAAAAAATTAAGTAAATATAGCGAATATTTTGTAAAAAAAAAAAAAAATCTTAAGTAGACTTGTAGATCGGGCAATTCACGAGAGCAATAATGTTACATGTCTTTTGTTTTGTTTTGTTTTTTTTTATATATATATAAAAAAAAAAAGAACACACCAAAAGGGCAGTATCGCGTGTGATTAAATTGTGTTACCGTTACAAGTCATTTCACGTTCGATCAACAATTAATTTTAAGTGTCAATAAAATTAGGTCAGAGCACACAATCAACTTTTTTGTTTTTTGGTTCGTCTTGTGTGTCTAATTTTGTTTAGTTATCGTGCATGCATCTCTCAAAATTCGACCGAGAAGGCGAGAACACGTCTTGTCCCTTTTGGAGGCAAATCAGCAGGGTACTTGCGGGACAGTATACGTCCGCACGATATAACAGTGTGACAAGCTCATCGTATAAACACAGCCATTTAATGCCACGAAACAGCATATGGCGGAGCAAGATGAGAGAACGCAACAGGGTCACACGGGACCTTTGCCTTGTCGCACCGAGTTGGGGTTGGATGGTTTGTGTACAAAACTAATTAATTACAGTCTTCCGTTTTGGTAGGCAGATTTGCAGGTACGATTTACCGACGGTTGCACTAAGAAACTGTATTTTACAATGAACTTCATTACACTTTTATAATCTTATTATTAATTACAATGGTTATGTATCCAATTTATTATGCCCCAGATGGTAAACGAAGAAGAAGGAAGGAAGGGAGGAAGGAAAAAAAAAAGAAAAAAGAAATCATATCCGCGTTTCACAATATCTTTTCATAAGAGGTGGGGAGGACCCACCTGGTGGAATGGCTGACTCGTCCCAGAAAAGGCTCGTCGTGGATCGAGTTCACTGATCCACAAGTGTGAACGCGTGCATAAAAAATGACCACAAGTTGATGTTGGGTGAACGCATGGCGGATGGAGCAATGCAGTAGCTGTCTGGGCTAGTAGCTCTGTCAAGTTCAGCGTCCACCGACTCCTCCGTTTGCAGACTAAAACCCCACGGGCGAAATCCAAAATAGATATTGTATCATGGCTCCATGTGGGTAAAACTGGTGCAGTGTACAGATACATTGTTTGAAAAATTTACCAAAAAAGATTAGAGATATAAATTTATAAATATATAATTATAATTAATATATCTTTTTTATATATAATAATTAATAATTATAATTGAATTGCATGAATCTTGCAATGGAAACTCAAAAATATTACAGCCCAGAATCCAGATGATTCTCTTTGAGCAGCATGCGAGTTCAGTTTAGAGGCTATAGGGATAACAAATCGGCCGGAACAGGAATGAACTGTTCATTCACCTATGTGACACTATTGAATTTCGTCATTAGGCTTCTGGTTCCTATAACTCTACTGAATATCGCATTTTGTGATTGCTCAGAAAAATACTGTATGATTTTATTTGTAAATGTAGCATTTGTTAACAATCAAATAAAAACTACATGGCCACCATTCCGAGGTTTTTTTTTTTGTTAAAAAAAAAAAAGGAGCATGGCATTCGCTAGCAAGGTCGGCCAATTTTTTAATGCTAGATCAACACGACTGTAGCCAACTATCCATTTGAACAAAAAAAGTAGTAGAAAAAAAAAAAAAGTGCTGTGTGAGTCAGGTGTTTAAATTGGAAAGTCGGAAGAAGAGACACGAAGAGAAATTAGCAAAAAAAAAAACAAAAACTTGCATTAGGGGAACATTATACTATTTGTCAAGAAATGGAATGTTGCATAGAAATATATTAATTTTTTTAAAAGGAAAACAAATTGCTGCTGACATCTTAATTTTGACTTTGGTAGGAGAAAGTAAAAACGGGAATAGGCAATGAAGAAAGATCAAATGCGCAATACTAATAACCAAATAGAAATAAGAAGAAATGATGAAAAATCAATTGAGTCATGTGGTATTTTCGGGTATTTGTTTTGCACTTTATAAAATGTAACAATAAGTCCTCGCAGAGGATGGACAATTCTTTATGGTGAAATTGCTGAGTATCACCCATATTTTCATATATTTTCTAACAAAAAAAAGAAAAAAAAGATAGACACTACACATTAAACGGAGTAACTCTCGTTATATCATTATATTTCATCTTTCATTTACCGCAAAAAAACCGTGATTAATTTAAATGTTAACCTAGATTTTCACCTTTTGCTAACACATTGTGCTAAGAATTTTGTTTTTTTTCCTGTAAAGTTGAATTGGGGAGGAAGGAGTTAACGATAAGTACCCTAGATTTCATTCTAAAGTTTTAAACTTGAAGACCACTCAACTAAGTGGTTGTGTTAAGAATTTAGAACCTAGCAAGAAAACTGTTTTTACAGTCTTCGCAAAACCCTCCTTCCCATTTATCTCATAAATCACGTAATATATCGTTGTATGCTACATACAGGGTACTTCAAAGATTGCTGAAGCAGTTTGAAAAGTGAAGCATACAGGTCATCGTTTATTGAGAGCCTAAATGCATGTCCCAACTCCCATTAATGGATTCTTTTCCTCTAAGTATCTGTCTATATTATACAAATATTTATATGCAGTCCACGAAACCACGTTGCTCAAGATGATCCATAAGCATTTTCAAGAACCAATAATGTCGCGACAAGTAGGTAAAGTCAACAGATAATGAATACAATTTGCTAAAAGGTGTCATTTTCATTGGCTTCAAGGCATTTCTTGGTGGTTAAGGGACTCGGAATTACTAGCCTTTCCCATTGTGCATTTGCTGAACTCGGGTTCCACTATCTCTCCCCAGAGCAAAAAGTGTTGTAGAGCCAATTGTAATGGAAACCCCCGTGAAGACAAATTTTGTTAGTTTCTTTTGGGGATCACTTTCTCAGAGTTGGGGGGTGGCTTTCAAGAATAGTGGATTAAGGATAGGTTGGGCATTAAGGAGTGAATCCCTTTTGAGAGATTTCACCATGGGGTCAAAATTTAACGATTGTTTTGTGGAAAAACTCCATCCATATCCCATTACTTGCTCCGCTCTTGGCCATGGGGTCTAAATCAATCCCCACTTATTTAGCCTTTGGAATTTAGAATTTTGTGTGTCCAACAAAGACAAAACCACATTAATGGCTTTTGTGATTGTCATTGCATATTATGTTGCCATCGCATTGTCATAGTGTCCAACAATTTGATATACAAATGTTTTTTTTTTTTTTGGCTAATAAGTATAAACTTATTTATAGCTTGGTGGAGGTGAGTGCATGATGTCTGGACTGCAAATGAAAGTTTGAAAGACGAAAATTTTGGGGCGGAAATGCGAGAGAAAAAAAAAAGGAGGGGGGGGGGGTTTGCAAATTCTTGTAGGTCTTCTGAATAACTATGGCGTCACCAACAAAAGTATCCAACTTTGCATGAAAAGCTATTTAATCAGACCCCCACCCTCGCACGCACCCAGGCTTTGACACATGAAAACATCCCAAATCGACTTGCTCATCGTTCATTCTTGGGATATGGATGGTAGAGTAGGTCCCTCCCAATTGTCAATCATAGAGAGATCGGGTGTCATCAATTATTAGGCCATGTTGGGTACTTTTGCAGAACAAAGGCTTCGACAAATCAAAATCAGCAAGATATACGTGCCTTTGCATAGCTTCCCAATGGAAAGAGTACTTTTGCACAACAGAGACTTCGACAAATCAAAATCGGCGAGATATACTCGCCTTTACATAGCTTCCCAATGTAAAGAGTTAACAGTTCAATTTACATAATAAAAATATTGCTGATCAAAGCTTATTTTTCATAGAAGCAGATTGCATCGTTGCCATAGCATCGGCCGAACGTAATTTTGCGTGCTGAATAAATCGTATACAAATTTACACACACACTACACATCACACAAAGGAAAACAGAATCGTTGTCATTCTCTCCCTCTCTCTCTCTTTTTATAAGCCAAGCTCAAATTTCATTATAAAAAAATAAAACTGTTACAAAAAAAAAAAAAAAAAAACAACGGATGGAGATGAATGGCGAAAAGAGAAAATTAAAGCCAGAATTGTCATCCTCTTCGTCCAAACTGTATGGTCGAATTGAGACTCTTCTTGTGGTTATGAAATCACCTGGTCACATCCATCCCTCCATTTTTGTTTTTTCCTCGTGACATTCTTCGTGTGCTGCACCACACATATATGTGTTAGTTAATGTGTGTACAAGTGATGGAAGAATTTAATGACATCCAATGTGTTTTTTTTTTTTCCTCTTTTGTGAATATTACATCATATAGCATGGCAAAACAAAATATAATTAATCGATTTAAGGATGACCCAAATTAAAAGATTTGCAAGAAATTACTATTTGGCACACTGACTATAGAATTCATATCTTGTTCAATAAGACAAGGAAGTGGTACACTTCGCCGACTAAATCAAATTCCAAGTTTCTTCAAACACTTAGATCATGTCATTAAATAATAGGCCATCCACGTCGTCCATCTCACCAAATACAGAATGTCCCTTTTCCTTAAATGCAAATGTCCGATGCAGGAAATTTAATATTAGAGTATCATTAGGCCCGTAGGCTTTAATTAGCAATGTGTTGGTAGGTCCTTACAAAGAAGCTAACCAAAAGAAGCAACCTTAAGATAAGGACTATGACTCTCTAGTAAAGCTAGGAGCCATTGAAATGGTCCATAAAATTGCTCGTCAATTTACAACCACTAGAGTTTCTACGTGCTTATCCATCTGATTTCACTTCTAGGTGGCCGGATTGAGGTGCTTGAGGTTGTTGGTTCTTTTCTTTTCCATCTGCCTTTACGCTGTTTTGTTATTTTGTTTCTTTTAAGTGAAGGCCTTTACCTGTTGTATCTAAGGGGGAGAGAGAGAGAGAGAGAGAGAGAGGAAGAAAAGAGAGATTTCGTTTGTCAGTGGGGCAACAGGATCTTTTTTTTTCTCCGGCAGCAGCCCAATTTGGTGGATAGAGATAAGAAATCACAAGAAAGTCAGAAATAGCTTAGTATTAAAAAATAATAATATTTTTAACATTTAAACTTTTAGAAAAATATAAACAAAAACACAATTTTTTAAAAAATAATAAATTTTTATTCTACATACCTCACAAGTCAGCTCACCTTAACTTCTTTTCTAACTCCTTTCTCCCCCGCCGACGTTTTCCCTTTCGGCAGAAAAAGGAAGACGTGAGGGATGCCAATGTGCCTTAGAAGGAAATGTTCAACAGAATCTTGAATTAATAGACTTAGGAAGGTACCTTTTTTTTTTTAAAAAAAAAAAAAAATTCCTTACAAATCTTATAGTTGTTTTTTATAATCCAAAAATCAGTTTCACGTTATGGTCCCGATGGGTTTTTTTTTTTTTTTCTCCCCTATCATACCAATAAGACGCAACAACTCTCTTAGGCAAATAAATAATTAAGCAAATCTCATTTACCCCATCTTATTTGTGACCAAGCCTATCCACCACCTTTTATGGTTTGTTAAACTAATCAAAAATTGAGATCGGAAATTAGAACCTAACAACTTTACCAGTTTATAAAAATCGAGGACCCCTTTGGCATGATTGTTGTTTTCTGTTATTTATTTATTTATTTATTAGTACGACAACGGAAAACTTGTATGTTGGATGTTTTCTTTTTGTTTTATAGTTCGAACTTTAAACTATGAATATACTTTTAAGAAAAAACACGAAGAAAACAACAAAATTAATTTTTTCTGATTTTTATATATTTGCTCTCCATATTAATATCCCTATATCTTTACATTCACTCGTCTCTACAGTTCAGATTTCTACACTGTTTTCCCCTTCAATTACATTATTGATATCCGTCGGTTTCTCTCTCATATTTCTATTGATCTTTTTCTTGCAATGATGTAGATCTCGCGGAATCCCGGTCTTTTACGTCTAGAGGCTGTCGTTTTACTAACCAAAAGAGAAAGAGACACAGCCCAACTCATCCAACATAAACGTAACTTTTCATGCACTTTGTGTCTTCTTAATTGGAAAGTTTGCTCCTCCTCTCATCATCATTTCTGTTTATTTTGTAACTTATAGGATCCCTTCAATGTATGGACGACTGAATCAGAAAATAAAATAAGAAGACAACAAAAGGGGTAGCTCCCTTTTGTTTTTTGACCTCACCTACCATTATTGATTTAGCTGCTGGTGGCAATCTAGCGAGATTGCATCAATTGAATTTATTGAATCCTTTTTTAACGTCTTAAGCCAGAAAACATTAGTAAATAAGAACTTAAAGCATGCATTTTTAAAGGTTTTAGTTTGAATTGCAAAATTAAACAGGCTTTAAAAAGAAAAAAAAAATTACCTGCTGTCTCATAACTCACTATCCTACAAACATTATAATAAGACTAAACAAATATATCATATATCATATAATATATGACAAAGAACATGGTTAAACCTTTTATTCTTAGAGTGAAAAACAGAATAATTGCATTGAATCTCAAGAGGGAACAAGAAAATTTTTGATATATTCTTGATTGTTCTTTTTACGGGGAACTATGTCGAGACAGGTTCCATCTTGTTCAATATGTAGGCGGCAGGCCGAGAATTCAAAGGCCGCCATGGTTTCTAGATCCATCCAAATATTTTTCTTGCCTAACTCATGGTCTCTTTGACTTCTACAAGAATAAATAAGAGAGGCTTTTTTTAAGGGAGAGCACGTTTCAAAACATGTTTATGTTCCCAAAAAAAAAAAAAAAGAAAAACAAAACAAAAACGTTTAAAAACATGTTTAATCATTAATATGTATGTTGGAAACGAAAATGCCCTCCTGGATTAGGTTCCTTTGCACAGTGACTTGAAATGGCAACAAAGAAATGATTTTTCTTTTCTTTTTTTTTTTCTCGCTTTTTTGCTTTTCTCTTTATGTTGATTTTTTTTTTTATTACGTGAGAAAAAGAAGTTAGAGGAGTCAGAAACTAGAGAAAATTAGGAAAGAGGATGTTAATTAGTGTTTTTTTTTTTTTTGTGGTGGTCAATTAGAACGCATGAAAATTGCTACAGTGTAATCATCTACATTATCTGGGAATAGAGGCAAAACGAGAGGAGAACAGGAGGCTAAAAATGGTTAACCTTACGATCATGTCCTGCACCTATTTATAAGCCAAAGTACTTTTGGAGATAGAAAGAATGTTAACATTTACAGTGAACCCAATAAATTAAGAAATACAAAGTCTTGGGTAATTTCGAGATAATATAGAGTTCTATAAAAGGGCCATCTCCACTAACTTCTTGGACTTTGTTAGACTAAATGGCACACCCACTCAAAAACTTTTCCTCTTTTTTCTCTTTTCTTTCCTTACCCCCTTCCATCTTTTTTGTCAAACATGCAAAAAGTAATGGTTTTCCGTTCCCTTCCCGTCAGTTCTAACTTGAACATCTTTTGATTTGAATTAAGTCTCAACAAACAACTAGTGAGACTATGTGACCATTGAAAAATAAACATACAAACGAACAAGAACAATGAATAAATAATGAGATTCCCACGGATTTCGGCATATTTTGCTCTGTCTGCCTATCCGTCCTTTCAGTGGGCTTACAACCAATTTCTTCATGGCAGGAAGGCTTTTCATTTTTTTGACTACTGAATCACAAATCTTGACTAGATTCTGTGGCCCAATAGTATCTACTCCTATAGTAGTTAGAGCATGCTTTTCAAGCTGTACATGCAATCCATATCCGAATTTTTTTTTTCAAAGAGTCAATTTCTCCATGGCAGTTCTTTAGTCTTTGAGATGTCTGAATTATAAGACGGGTATTTGTAGCCTAGTGCACCTACAGAGTAGTTAACATGGAAGACAGACTTGCATCTTTGAACAAGTCCATGGAAATTGAGCTAGATCACAAATGGGTGTAAAGCCATGGGTTTAACTATAATTCAAATAGGATAATGGGTAGCTAAAATGGCCTACATCAGCGTAATGGTGCATCTACCTTGTCAAAGAACAAGATTGAAAAGAAATTCTAATTGTCAAGACAAGGTCGACAAAATGGAAAAAGTGGAAGTGGGATGGGCAGGATTCTGAAAATCAGCATATATCAATCAGCAGATCTTCCCTCACAATCATAATGACGTTATGTCACGTAAATGAGAGCTTTGAAAGGGCAGACCATGTTTGGCACACACAGAATAGGGGAACTACAGAAACATTCGATATTCTTAATCTCCCAATCTGATCACACCCATCCCTGCTTACATTGAATCTAGGACATTTGATATGCTAATGCTATGATGATCAAAGCCACAATGCAATCTGGACCTCACTGCAAGTCTAAATACCAGTACTTAAAACAAAATGGACGACTAACAAAAATTAATGATAATGCCACCTAAATAACCTTGTCAATTCAGAGGCTCAATTTTGTTATTAGGACATTAAACAGTAATCACGTCCCCTAAATGAATATATTTCTACTTCATTTATAGTCCTTTTTCTTCAAGTGTTTCCTAAAGAACATCTCTTCACTAACAAACACTTTTTCAATCTTTAATTGATCATGTAACAGGTTCCATTACATTAACATTTTAGCATTGATAGGCTCAGTAATGAGATAGTTCATCTATAAACATGCAATTAAACTGCATCATGCCAGCATGTTTTCTGAGACATTTTCCACCCCACAATGACATACATTTAATTCATCACACCTCAACAGGAGTGAAAGGGGTTTCATTACATTAATATTTAAGTCTTGCTGCCAAGCACAATAATGAAAAGTAAACTGCATTATGCCACCATGTTTTCTGAAACGTTCTCTCTTGTTTTTGAACCCACAATAACTAACATTGTCATCTCACATAAATGGGTGGGTAAAAAGGCATACAAGAACTGCCTGTGCCAAATTTTTTGTGGAACCACGAGGGTCAAGGGTATAGTACAATGGGGTTGGAATGCTGCCTGTGGCAAGATGGCTATTGTATCTTATTAGACAACATTCACCAACATGTACATAATTTACATACATTAGTGATAGAAAAGCACATTTTTTTATCAGGCAACAATAAAAATACGAGTGAAAATTCATACATCATTTGCCAGGGAATACAAACCGTAACCGTTCTCTCTGTCGACCCAGAATTTGATCCTTTGGTGATGAGGTTTTCCCCCCTGCACCCGCCTGCCGCAGCATCTCTGCAATAAATAATGTCAAACCACCAGAAGCACTGATATAATCCAGTTCATTTACCTCAAATTAAAAGAAAGAAAACTGTCTCATCCACCAGCCCAATAAACAAGAATAGCAATTTCATTTCTCCAGCTCTTGTGTCAGATGAGTTCATATTGTGCCTTGCACACATTTTGTTCTTAAATGACCTTAATCATGGTTTTTAATTCAGAAATGTCTTCTTTCCAATTAAATTCTCTGAAAAATTATATACAAATTTTCACAGCAATTTGATTGCAAAAAAGACATACAATGATTCTGACAGGAGGAAAAGCATGTTAGATCAAGTTACTGATAAAATGCTAGACCGATGCATGTCAGTCAAAACTTTAATTTTCAGTCACTCTAAATCCTCAAAAAAAAAAAGGATAAAAAATCCTCTAATGCAACCAAATGTCACAAAGAATACTGCCACTGTACATTCTGTTACCAATAGCTCCACAATTTCAATATCAAAATCATGTATTCCAGGAAGTCAAGAAAGAAGTGAAGACTCTTTTAAACACAGCAGTAAGTTTTTTTGGTCCATTGGAGGCCATTGTGCTGGGTTAATCGACAGCCATATCTCTCCCTTATCGCATAAATCCTGCACTTCCACCCAAGGAACCCCAGACCTTCAAGGTGGACATTTGAGTTTTTAACTACTGGGGTCCCATTTGGACAGCAGTCATTTGTGCAAGATAACTTAACGCTTAAGAATGGTTGGAGGTTCTGATGCCTAGAATTCAGCCTAAGAAGGAAAACATAGAACATACAGCAAATGATGGTCCTAGGATCAGTCCCTCTTAAGATGCACACAGATGGGAAATCTAAAGTCAGAATTTAATTAGCTTGCCTCGTTTTCTTTGAAGCTCTTCATAAAGCTCTTCTTCCCATTTTCTTTGCCTCTCGGAGAAGCTTGTGCTACAAGTTCAACCAGTATCATTCTCAGAATTGAGATAAGGACATGCTTGAACTATGGAAAAAGTTGAATTAAATGAAGTATTGTATAAATTTAAACCAACCTAGGGGTAACAGTTTCCTGCTGCGCATCAAGAAGAAGCTCTTTCCACTCACTAACTGGAGGCGCCTGAATTTCTTGTAGAGCTTGATGATGGATGGCGTGTCCATTTGATAGATGATTGGTACGACTAAGGCTTACATTATTGGCTGCATCAGCATTTCTAGACAGTCTTCTGCTAGGTAGCCGATTGGGTGATCTGCTTTTGGGGGGTAAGCTTGGTGGATTTGTAGGATTTTCACAATTTGCAGATCTAATTGTACTGGAACGCGTGGCATTCAATGTGTTGTAGAACTCTTCGTACAGAGGTGTTTGCAGCTTCTTCAAGTCTAAAGCCTGGTGAAAGTTTATAGAAAAAGTCAAAACTTTCAAAAGCAAAACTTGGCCAATGGAAAAATGTATATGCCATGCACCTTTTAGTCGGAAGACTATTTTTTCCAAATATAATTTTCATTTCTTTGGGTCATGCAGAGAAATTGACGAGGAAGAAAGAGCAAGAAAACTTGAGAATGAGAAAATCTTCTTCTTGAACTGTTGAAAATTGAGAACAGGAATACTGGAAGAGTTTTGAAGAATCAGTTAGTCCAGTGGTTTCCTATGGCAGTAGTTGCAGTGTTTTAAAGTGAAAACAAAATCCTCTGATACCGAGCGCCATATTTGCCAATCTGGGTAGATGCAGCAGGGCGTTAGCCTGAGGGACCTCTCTACAAGTGTAAGAGCTAGGCTAATGAAGCCACCTTTTCTTGAGGGCACAAATACGCCTTAAAAAACATTGTGTTCCTAGGTTAATGCTCAGTTCATATTTGACTATAGTGTATTATGGGTGCTTCAATGACTGAAATCCATCACATTATGCCAAAAAGGAGGATTGGCAATCCTCTTCATCTTTCATAAAATGAAAGCTCTTTGTGAGTGCATACAGTACCTTCTCATCCAAAAAGGCTCGAATTTTTGTCTCTGTTACTTCATCATCATCATCAGCTGCCAGTGGTCCACAATGAAATGTGAAGTCATTCTCCCCCTTACCAGATGTATCAAGGTTGTCAATAACCTCAGGAATCAATTGACTAGAAGACAAGTTATTCCCGACTGTCCTCGTTGCTGGACCATCAGTGAACTTGCATGGCCAATCATCAGTGGATTCGCACATAGGATTACAACTCTGGATCAAATAAATGATTGTGCCCATTGTTACTCACTGGAATATGTTCACAACACAGAACTACATGATCAAGCCAAAAAGGATTTGTCACCTTATCTAAATCGGCAGACGCTAAGGTTGACTTAAATTTAGAGGATCCAATAACCACAAACTCATCTTTATCATCTATCTGACACATATCATCTTCAAAGTTAGGTGCAGACCAATAGTACCCTGGTCCCAAGTTCTCAGGATGAGTTGACAATCTCAGACTACCTATCTCACAAACATCCTTCAACCTGGTGCAGCTAGACATTCCAATTGCAGTGTTCATACTGCAACATCAATAGTGGGTCAAGATATTGCATAAACAGAGTATAAGGAGAATTTATACAAAGTTAAAATCTTACGAGTTCCTATGATTCATCCCAGTACTCATCATCATATTTCCAGATCCCTGGAAAAAACCAAAATACTATTTGACAGCTGAAGAACCAAAGAATAGAATATTAGAAAAATAAGTCATACTAAACTTACCCTAACTGAACTTCGGGAAGCCAAATGAGCTTCTTGATACTCCCCAAGAACAAATGAATGCTGCAAATGGTAAGCAAAAACAAGTATCCTGTGAATGTTACCTCTAGTCTCTGCTATTAATGAAACAATGTTAAAGGCAATTATCAGCATTAAATTCCATAAAAAATTGATAAAGGCACACAAAAATAAGAATGGGACACAGCTATAATCTTTTCTTTTTCATAATAGGCATCTAGATATAACTAGAAATGGTTCAAAGTTGTTATTTGAAGTTCAATCATCGCAATCCGATTGTTATATTACTGCATCACTATATCTCCCAAGAAATCATTCCCTCCACTCATTAGCAAATGACTGCCACTCATTCAATGTATTTGCCAATAGATATTTTGTTTAAGTTGATACTTGTAGAAGAATTGTTTGTGACAATGCTTGTATAAATTGCTAAGCAAATAAACTAAGGCGTATCTTAAATTACATATATTGGATAAGGAGAAATAAAAACATATCAGAGTTACCTGCAATAAGTCAGATGCAGTAGGCCTTAAGTTTGGTTCCCTGCACCCCATATGCACATTCAGCAATTGACAAACAAAACAGATCAAATCATAAAGTTCCATCTCAAATCTAATAGAGACAATAAAAAAATTGCAGCTTCAACCCAGAAATAAGCAACTTCAAACTAAAATTAGACTCTCTTGAGAAAGAAATGCAATTAGGGGAGACGAACCAAAACAAAGGAGAGAGCAGAAGGAGAAAAGCCATAAATTTATATCAAGACCATACTTCTGCAAACATTTTAGTAGAAAATCCTTTGCATCAATGGAGAGATGCTCTGGAATAGGTGGATGAGATTTGGTTGTCCCAATATGGAAGAGAGCAGCAACCTGAAAAAGAAACCTTATTATACCCTGCAAACTAATGAACTTGAAGGATACCATACCTACTTTTCCAGTATTACACATGATTATTAAAAATTAATCAAATGGATGAAAATGTTCAGCAAAATGCAAAAAGGGTGTACCTCCTGATACTGTTGGCTCCATGGAGGCTTTCCTGTAGCCATCTCAATCACAGTGCATCCAACACTCCATATATCAGCAGAGCTACAAAATTTGCATATTAGGGCTAATAAACTCAAAAAGTCAAGTGTCAGCACAGACGTAAAATTCATTTACTCTACTCGAGAAAGGAGCATGACACAGGCATATAATGCATGAGAGAAATTTATAGTTCATACCCAAAAAAAGTTGTCAGTAAATATACAGGGCAATGGTGGCCTGTCCACAAGTTAAATGTCATTTGACCATCTCTATGCCATTTGATATAGCATGCAATGTCAATGCATTGTGGAAAACACGAGATAAGATTCAACAGAATAGTCACAGAACTCAAAACCATGATACTTCACCACCTTTGAACTCGATATGATCCTAAAACAAACAGCATAACAATCACACCGTGGTGCTATTATCACACTCATTTAAACTGAAAATTCTATAATGATCATTGTGAACTTGGTGCTTCGTTACAGCTACCAGTTTCAGATGAAACAAATACCATTTGTTCATTTCAAACAAATAAAAGAGTACTGCTTTCTATACTCTTGCACACCAATGGATTGAATTCTAATGGGTAAGTCAAAATATTATGGATTATGAATGTCGGCAATAAGAAACAAGACAACTGGCCTTACAAGCTATGTCCAGTCTGGAGAATAACTTCAGGAGCCATCCAATATGGAGTACCCTTCATTGACTTGGCACCATTTATGGTAGCCTGTATTAATGTAGCAATATTAGTGATATCAAAACAGAAACTTGACTGCACTCTAAAAGGAGAAAAATATGATCATACAGGAAAGTAATCCCACTAACAGTACCAGTAGTATACAGAAAATGTAACAGTACCAGTTCCACTACTTTCTTTGATGCTCCAAAGTCAGCAAGCTTGATACATCCCTTGTTATCAACCAAAATGTTTGCCCCCTGTAATTGAAGCAGGCTCAATATTGAAGGGGAACCAGGGTGGAGGTGGCGTGTGTGTTTGTGAGCATGTGTTGCGAGCGAGAGAGAGAGAGAGAGAGAGAGAGAGAGAGAGAGAGAGAGACAGAGATCTTTAAAATACATACAAGGGAATATGAGGGAATACCTTAATGTCTCTATGCATTATTCCATTATTGTGCAAATATTCCAGTCCCAATAACAGCTGTTTTGTGTACATTCTTATAACCTGCTCAGAAAATGATTGTGATCAATCGAGTAACATTAAAACAAACACACTAATTTAACAGCCATCACTTACTGACTCAGGAAATGATCCAAATTTTCCCAAAAGCGATGATATGGATCCACCCGGAACAAATTCCAACAAAATATTCAAAGAATCATCCTCTCTACCAGTCCCTAAATATCTCTGACAAACAAAGAGAGGGAGCAAAAAATTAATTAGACAACAACCAACTAAAGATGACAGTAAGAAACAGAACTAAGATCATACTCACAACGATGTTTGGATGAGAAAGATTCTTGAGAAGCTTCACTTCTTCCTCGAGCTCTCTAATGTGAGCCTGTTTAGAATTCAGAAAAGCCATGTCCTCAATAAATACTGTGATTGCATACATGTCTATGCGGATCAATCATCTATTCTTTCTCAGAACAGGGCAAACCAATCTATCGATTAGTAAACCAAACAGAAGATTTGTTTCGAATCAAAATAAAAAGAGAAACCAATCGCCGATCTTAAGTAAGTAAAAACTGGAATCCAGTTCTTACTTGCGTTTTCTCCTTGGAAGCACTATTGGCTGCAATCAAAACCTGTAAAACCACAACCAAGAACAGCAAAAGAATAAAAATTATAAACAACTAAAAAACTTAGACGAAGAGAGAGAGAGAGAGAGAGAGAGAGAGAGAGAGAGAGAGAGATGCAGGGGGAGTATAATAAAAACTGACTTGCTTAACGGCGAGAAGCTCGCCGGAATCGAGGTTCATCCCCATGTAAACTCTACCAAAGGCACCACAACCGATCAACTCGCCCTTCCGCCAACGGATCGGCGGCGCGTCGTCCTTTTTACGAGGTGGAGGAAGCGCGTGAGGAACCGGCGGCCTGGAGAAGAGGCCTATTCGCGACTTGCGAATGCTGGAACCGATCTTCTCGACGAAGCCACTGAATCCTCCATCGTCGCCGGACGCCGACTTGAACACCAACGACCGGCGAACCGATCCGAAAATATCTTGCATCTTGCCCCTATCTTTTTTTATTTTTATTTTTGGTTTTTGGATTCGGAGGGTTTCGAATGTAAAGAAGATGAGCAACCAAAAAAAAAAAACAGAGAGAGAGAGCCGTTGGAGGAATGGGCGTGACTCTGCAAAGTTTGAAGGGGAGGGAAGAAAGTGGGGGGCCCTTGGGAATCTATTTTTCAAAAATAAATAAACAAATAAAAATGATTGGTCGTGGTGGCGCCGTTCTTTTTTCTTCTTTTTTTCATATTATTTTTCTTTTCTTTTCTTGTTTCTTCTGTAGCTTTCGCTTATTTATGCATGTCGCTGTAGTTTTTCTTTTCTTTTTTTTTTTTATCAAAGGATCTATTGTTTCCTAAATTATATAATAAATTTTTTTTATTATTTTTATAAATTTTATATCTCTTTTTTAATTTTAAAATTTTAAAAATAAAAATCTAAATTGGTGTGTTTCATAATAAAAAAAATTTGTTTGAATCTTTTACCACAAGGTTTGTAGACGGATGAACAAAATATATTACAATTATTTTATTTTTTAAGTGTGCCATTTTTCTACTGCAGAGTGATTATACCCGATTATCAAAGGAGTCTATACTAATACTCTAATTAATTTAAATATTTTATAACTTTAATTAATCAATATATTTTATTTGTAAACTTTTTCGATGATCATAGATCTGTTTTAATATTTGGTGTTTTTCACCTCCTTCTGCAATATGGTAAAACTTGACCCGGTTAGCAAAGTACTATGTTTTTGTTTTTTTGTTTTTTGTCCTAAAAGTACAATGTATTAATTGAAACAATAAATTATATATATATATATATATATACGACGATGTGGACCATAAAATAAATATGGTTAAGTTGGGCTCAGTTCGGCCCAATTAAACCGGAACATGAATTCCGAACGCAATTCTACAATACAAAACGGCACCGTAATTATTGAGCGCCGTCTCCCCGCATCTCTTTTTTTTATTTAATGACGTACTCTTACGTCGGCTTGCTGCACTGATTTAATTTTGTTTATTTAAATTTTTTTATAGAGATGACACGTCGACGGAATAATACTCTGGATTTTAATGTTAATGAGCGTGCTGCCACGTTGGACTGCTAAATTTAATTATTTAAGAGTTAATGACTGAGAGCGCAGCTCTACGCGACACCGTTTCGACCAAAAAAGGGGTAGCCTATCCCAAGACGATACTGATACCGACACAGTTGCTTGCCAAACCAGACCTCTCTCTCTCTTACGACTCCGTATCTTGTCTGGTCTGGGTCTTCGATGATGTCACTTTCAGTTTCCTCCGTAAACCCACTAGTTTCCACTGTTTCATCCTTGTTCTTGCTCATGGCCTCGTTCGGGTGATAGATCACGGGACACAAATAATACACATATTATTAATTAACAATAATCAATCAAATTCATGGCCTCTGACCTGGAGTCCTTGTCAGAGGCAACGTCAGGAGCCATTGGTGCTCTGTTTAGCACCACCATCTTGTACCCTCTTGATACCTGCAAGACCAAGTACCAAGCTGAAGTTCGAGCCCATCATCAACAGAAATACAAGTATGATTTTTTTTTTGTTTGGTTCCCTGTTGAGTCCCACTCAGCCTATATGTATTGTGTTCTTTTGTTCTCAGTCTTCGCTTTTCTTTTGGTAATGAATCTGATTCAGAAGTTCTGGCTTTTCTAACCCTTTGTATGGTGTTATAGTTCCTTCTTCTAACCCTTTGTATGGTGTTATAGTTCCTTCTGTTTCTTGCGATTGAAAGGTGTGTTTTTTTTTTTCTTTGCCTGCTTTGTAGGCTGTATTTTTTTTATTTTTTAAACAATTTGAATGGGCCTTAGCCCATTTTAAGGAAGAAGAAATTGGACCATTGGTGGTTATAAGATTGATCTTGTTCAAGCATTCTTCGGATTTAAATTAGGGAATATTTTTCCAATGTTGAGGTGAATTGGATTGAGTCTTACTGCATATAGGGTGAGATCGCTGCTGAATTATGATTATTGCTTATGCAGGAACATTGCTGATGTTTTCTGGGACGCAATTTCTTCCCGTCAATTTCTCTCATTGTACCAGGGACTCGGGACCAAAAACTTGCAGTCTTTTATCTCACAGTTTATATATTTTTATGGATATAGTTTCTTTAAGAGGCTATACTTGGAGAAAAGTGGGAATAAGAGCATTGGACCTAAAGCCAATTTGATAGTTGCAGCTGCTGCTGGGGCTTATACTGTCATAGTAACACAGGTACTGTTGATGGGACTTGTACTTGACATGTTCTTTCTTTCCTTTAGGGAGAACAATTTCGTGTTGTTATGATCCTTGATTTACAGAGTTCTACCTGTTACACAGATATGATGTTTGGGCATCTTTTGATTGAACAAGAACGATTAAAGCAATTCTCTCAACTGGGCAGTCATTGCAAGAAAAACAAGGAATCATGAGAATTGTGATTCTGAAAACTTATGTTAATTGCAATTAGGGATAATTTGGATTCGTTCCTTGGGATTACAAAAAGATTGAAAAATTTTCTTCTTCCACATAGTATTAACGTATTCTTCATTATGTGTTCCAACACTAGCTATTAAATTCCACTTTGAGTTATTCTGAACCATGTTTTCATTTTACAGCCATTGGATACAGCATCCTCACGGATGCAAACAAGCACGTTTGGAAAATCTAAAGGGCTTTGGAAAACCCTTTCTGAGGGGACTTGGAGTGAGGCCTTTGATGGTCTCGGAATATCTCTTCTCCTGACATCAAACCCCTCCATCCAGGTACTTGAATTTGCATTCCAATGTCAGATTGTCTGAGTGGGTTACATCTAAAATTTGATTGGTGTTATTGGTCCAATCTTAGAACAAAGAGATTGCTCCATGGACATAATAATAATTCATACTGAATGGACTATCTATCTTGTAAACTCGAGAGTATGCTCTTTGGAAACCAGAGTTGGATCATTTTATAAAGGCCAGTTGAATGGAAATCCATGATTTTATCTTCTGAGATTCCAAACTTTAGAAATGGGCCCAAAAATTTTCAGGGATGGATTCTCTATGGTCATATTCCAAGAGATATTACTTGTTTGTACTTATAGTTTAGTACTCTAGAATCTAGATTACTGGTTTGTCTTTTCAGCTGAACACCGATTGATGAGACTTTGAATTTTAGAGTATATCACTTAGGCTGAAAGGAGACTTCTATGCTTTGCAGTACACAGTATTTGATCAGTTGAAACAAAGACTTTTGCAAGGGCAGCTCAGCAAAAGATCGGGTACTGAGGCATCTCCAGAAGCTCTCTCTGCCTTTTCTGCTTTCTTACTAGGTGCAGTTTCAAAGTGTGTTGCCACCTGCATCACATACCCAGCTATTAGGTATGTGGTTAATCCAATCATTCTTCCCTGAGCTTTAAATGATTCGATTAAATTTGCTTCATTTGAGCATTGACAAAAGATTGCACAACAAAATCACTATTCTTTGTTCCCCGAAATGGACATGAAGTCAATATCAAATATTCTCTCATAAAGACCATTTTCTGGCACTGTTGACCAAAGTGAGGCATGAACTATTGGCAGGTGTAAAGTAATGCTTCAAGCTGCAGAATCAGATGAAAATGAAATTGAAGAAGTTCAATTGAAAACCAAGATGACTGTATCAGATGCACTCCATGCTATCTGGAAAAGGGAAGGCACACTGGGTTTCTTCAAAGGACTAAGGGCTCAAATTTTGAAGACTGTGCTAAGCTCAGCATTGCTTCTTATGATTAAGGAGAAGATTACGAACACTACATGGGTCCTAATGCTTGCACTTAGAAGGTATCTCTTCCCCGCTCCCCCCAGAATAAAGAGTGTTTAGACTGCAGTGGGAATTAAATGCACGGTTCCCTTGTAAAATGGCTCCATGCTTCACGATAGAATGTCCAGTTGTGGAGCAATTTTCCTGCAGATGCAGAACTGATAATTGGCATTAGACGCCATTTTTATATTCACAGGAAAATGAATTTAATTTGTAGCAAAAAGGATAACGGAGTCTGTTGATATATTGAAGTCACTAGTGTTCAAGAGAATAAATGTGTCCTGGCCTCTTGGCGAAGTTTTAAAGTTGATTAGTCTTTTGGCTTCAAAATTTCTCTGTCCACTATTGGACTGGGGAATGTGTTAGGTGCCATTAAAGTTGATTCGTCATCCACGTTAATATTGATCTCTGCGCAGCCGTCTTGTGTCTGGGGCTTTTCCACACGGGACATTTCAGGAATACAAATACTTATAGGCTAATTTCAATGTACGTTCAGCAGACAATTGCATCAGACAACAAAGAAGTGTACCCGATGCATAGCAACAATAGAGAGACGAGAAAATTTTGCATAAATGGTGATCATGTGAAAACAAAGTGAAACTCTTGTTCATTAAGGGGGTGCTATTAGAAATTGTATCTGATCTGTTGTTGAATTTGTAAAACATGAGAAAAAAAATTGCCCATCTGATTGGTAATCCGCCTCTAACTCAATAACAGTTAGAATTAGGCGAATAAGTAATAACCACGTATTAGTTTACAAGAAAAACAAAAAACCGATCAGTGACCATAGAAAGTAAGCGAGCAGACCATTCTTGGTACTCAATGCGGCTGCATTGTAAGGAACAAAGCTTCCCCCAGGTGTACTTGTAGTAAGAACAGCAACAACCCAGTGGCCATCAGAACTAATACCAGCGCCTGTATATGCAGTGTCGTTGAGATATTGTGAGTACTGTGACTCTGTAAAGTTTGCCAATACCAGACTTGGTGTTGCGTTAGGAACACAAGCGGGCATAACCACTCCATCCCTTGTATTTGAGACATTCAAATGGCAATGGTCCAAAAGGCTTGGATAATTGGAAAACTGAGGCTCAGTGCCTGGGACTGTGTTGGAGCCCGTGGTATTTGTACAAGGTTGATCCTTAAATTGATTTGTCATTTCCCCTGCAAGGCAGGCTGCATTGTTGTTCTTTGTAAGGGCTGACAAGTTCAAGGATTTTCTGTAGTTGTTGATGCCTTGAAGGAGAGCATCATTCTCACCTGCAGATCAATAGTGGAGATAGAAAGCTTAGGGTAAACATATCAGACAAGACTTGAAGAGAGTCATGATTCGAATACATGGAACTGCTGCTGCTGCATTTTGACACCTTTTTGTGGCATATCATGAAATACTGCATTTTTGCCACTTTAACCATGGTTTTATTGACTATGCACATATCTCCAGATATTCACGCTTCTAAATGTCACCGAACCCGTTCATTACACCCCTGCAGGGGGGGGTTGGAAGCAACATAATCACCACATACTTGGGCAAACAATACGAGCACTGTACTGCCTGAGCACTATGAGCATGTAGAAAAATTAACTCATGTTAACTTAGAAGAGACAACAACATAAACATCATCTCATTTGTTTGACGGTAATTACCATCCCACCACTGTGATATGGGAGTGTTTTCAACAGGAACAACATATTAACAAACAAAAAGATCAAGAGAAGACTATTGAATGGAAAGAGAAGTTATAATAGGTATGAGTGTGCAAAGGGAAGAGACTGCAGAGGATATGGCATTTATCTAACAACAAAGTCATCAGCCTTCTTTAAGTCTAGAGAAAGAATATCTTTCCAACTCATGAAAAATCCAAGCAACCCCAGAAATGTGTTTGCAAATCCAATTGACTCATTTTGATGGAAGGGTTGTGATTAAACAAACTAAAGAACATCAATAACACAATTTCCAAGATTGTGATCCATGGTATGCAGAATTAAATTGATTGCTACTTCAATCAAGTATTGGATCTCTTGTTTCGGATAGTTAAGAGGAGTCTAGTTGGATAAATTGACAAAGTGCAATCATGTTCTAATTGGGACTGGGGACACATGTCCTGATGAACAAAGAATAGCCCTAAAATACATTTGTAAGAGATTATTCCATTGATCTCACGCAGTGTGGAAATTTGACTACCATGGCATCTGTGTTTACTGACATCTTCCAGGAGGGGTTCTACCATCCCTAAACCTAATGCACACTTAATGATTGAATCCAAATTTTCCATATGGCCATCAAGGAGGAAATGAGTTGGGTCATGTGGGAAGACAAATCAGGCAAACCAAGAAAGATGAGTGTGATCATAAGCTACACGTGGACCCGACATCATATCTGATACTGAAGAATACACATTAAATCAGAAATTTACCTATTTTTTCATGTCGACCGTAAATGAAACCCTAGCTTGTCGGTTGTGTAATCCTAGTTTGTGTTAAGAAAACTCTAACTGATGCAGAACTCTGACCAAGGAAATTCACCATGACAGTTTAATACTTGTTAATCATTGGAGATAAAAGACCCCAACGACCTTTGTCTCATATGAAACTGTAGTCAAACAGGCCTTCATTATTCTTGATTTCTTGCTGAAATGAGCACATCCAATCACGGCAGCCAGCGTGCAGATCTCACACACATCCAACGCATAGAAAAGTAAATCTACGAGACAATCATTAACTAGAAAACACCATATCAATCATTTGACTAACTAAAACAGAGTCACCCAGAGAGATCAAGCGGAAGCAATCCGAAGAAAATCAAGAGGAAAAAGAAAACAGGAAAACCATGCTCCCCCTCCCTCCAATGTAAGTATTCAGTTTCGCGCTGAACAGACTAAAAATGAGAGAAACAAGCAACCCAAAACAACGAAGAAAAAGAGAAACCTAAATGAAAAATGTCCTCGAATCCAATTATAAAAAAAAAAAATGGAGATATCAATCAAAAGAAAGATTCTTACCATCACATTTGACTGGATCGGTGATGAAAATAAAGGAGAAAAGAAAGAACGGGAGGAAAAGATACATTCTTGAAGACGCCATTGCTCTCGTTGCCGTAGCAGCGGTTGTTGTTGCACCTCCTCTTGTTAAATGAACAAAAGACGGTGGGTAGTGGGTGATGGGTCCTTAAGAGGAAGGTTTAGAGTTAGGAAGGTGGTCGCTTTCTTCGCGTGCAATCTGCATCACTCCAGTTGTTTCTGCTGCCATCTTCTTTTTCTTGTATTCACTTATGTTCCATTTCACCAGCTGTTGAGTCAGAACGACGACTTCATAGGACATGGAATACTTCGACTTTGAGACTTTTGTTGTGGGTTCTTCTCCCGACTTCATTTGCGGATTTTATGGGGGATCGTGTCGGTATATTTGGAGGTCCGAGTTGCCAATTCGAAGATCATTTCTTTGACTCTTTCGACCCTTTATGGGTCCAAATCTCTCACGGCCCAAATCCGTAATGCTGGACGCGTAGAACACGACATTGGGCAGGACGAAGAGAGACCATAAAATTACAATAAAATTACCCCAATTTTTAATAATTTAAATTTAAATTTTGATTTTTAAATCTTATAAATTAAAATAAAACACCATAGAAGTATTGTCTTTCCTTTATTCCAATGAAATAGAGAAGGAAACTTAGTAGAAAAAAGAAATGTGAAAAGTGGAATGCAAACCAAATAAGTTTGAAAAAAAAAAAACAAGTGAATGACTTAGAGGACAAAGACAATAGAAAACCAATAATGTGATTCGTGGACTACATCCAACTGGCAAACCTAATCTCTCAAATTACCACTATAGTTTCATACAATGGTATCCCACTCCTTGATTGGTGGGACCTTCTCCATCTCTACTCTGTGGGATTGGCTAACTTCAACTCGTAAAGCTTACTCTTTTATTATTTCTTTTTATTCGTTCAAAAAAAAATTGAGATCAAATCCACAACCAAATTCATTTAAACTGGGAAAAGAAAAAAAAAAAAACAAAACACCCTTGCATAGTTGCATGAACAATGAACAACGTATAGCCAACTTCACGACAAAAATTCAAGCGTTCTATCCCTCCTCCACACGGGGATTCACTTGATGAACGTTGTCACAAAATAAAAAGCGGGGGGGGGGGCGCGCCCAAGAAACAATATACAGCTATCATTCTAAATAATTTCGAAATGAATTGCACAGACGGCATGCAGAGCACTGAGTATATTCCTCGGTTCGTAGATATGGAGACAAATCGTGGGCTTTTCAGGGACTACCGTTATTTTCTTCCCCAACACAAATTATACAAGCACGAGAAATTGGTGGATGCAATTAATTGTGGATAACGTGGCATCGATCTTCCAATGGCATGCATTCCACCTAAGCTGGCTCTCGGTCTCAGCAATAAACCCCTCTTGCGCGTTTGGTCGCCCGCCCCAGGCCCCTACAAAGAGAAGGCTCTTCACTGTACCTTTTTGGTTTAAGTTTTCTCCTTGACTTCCCAAGAAAATGGTAGTCCCGGCCGATGGCCGGTTGTTTTCCCTCCCAGCCGCCGGCCACCTACGTGGGACAGCAGAATTGGCAGGGAGGAACTTGAGACTTGTTAAGTTTGCCAATGGAGAGCTAATGGGAAATAAGCTTAAGTTGCCCCACCCCCATTGTCAAGGTGCTCATAGTAAGCAGGTCCACAGACTACATGTGTGCATGTCTCTCACTGCAAATATTGCAGGCGAATCCAAGGTAAGATAATTAAGTTCGATCTTTCTTAAACAAACTTGTTATTGTACAGATGGTCAAGATTTGATCTCTTGCTTTCTCAATCTTTCCTCGTTTAATCAAGCACAGATATATGAATAAATAGGCATAACATCAGGAACTTCACTGAATGCTAGCTAGGACACCTTATGTAAAGCTACATAATTAAGACGAGATAAATCCATTAGCCTTTTATTGGTTATAGTTTGTGGGGTGCATGATATGTAGTTGAGAGACTTGGAGATGGAAAGAAAGGATGCGCGGACAGTTGTAGCAATTATCTTAGGTGGAGGAGCCGGTACTCGCCTTTTCCCACTTACCAAGCGCCGTGCCAAGCCTGCTGTGAGAACTTCTTTCATGACATGTCATCATGATTATGATCACTACACCTCTTTTGGAGCTAGCTTGCTAGCAAATTATGTATCATGGGACTCGACATTGTAGGTACCGATTGGAGGAGCTTACAGGCTGATTGATGTGCCAATGAGTAACTGCATTGGCAGTGGAATCAACAAAGTTTACATTCTCACTCAATTCAACTCAGCGTCACTGAACAGACACCTTGCTCGCGCTTACAACTATGGGAGTGGAGTCACTTTTGGCGACGGTTATGTAGAGGTACATTTTGGAATCCATTTTGTGACTTTGCAGCAACTGATTCCTCAATGTAGTTCAAATTCTACTGGCTACACAACACACAAGCTAGCCCACAAAGACCAAACTTGAAAAATGATTTGATGAAGTAGGATAGAACCTAGAAAGTCAGTTATATATATGCCTATCAGAGGCTATTGCAGAGTTTGCTACCTGAATTCAGGTTCTGGCAGCCACTCAAACCCCTGGAGAGGCAGGTAAAAGGTGGTTCCAAGGCACTGCAGATGCTGTGAGACAGTTTCATTGGCTTTTCGAGGTAAAGTTGTGGCTACTCAATTATATCAGATGCAACTTGTACAAGTTCAGCTGCAATTCTTTTAAGTTAACAACAAGAGGGAGACAATCTTAGACTCAAGAAGGTAACAAGCATAGGTTTTTAACGATGTACTTCCTTATTATAGGATGCAAGAAGCAAGGACATTGAGGATGTGCTGATCCTATCTGGAGATCACCTGTACAGGATGGACTATATGGACTTTGTTCAGGTAAAAAGAAAAAAAAAAAAAAAAGGAGGCATAGCTCACTGGAGCTATTCTTTTAATTCAGTCAAATTCATTCCTACACATATTGCAATGCTTTAATTTCTTATTCTCTGATCATCAGACATTAAAAATTCATTTATTGATTGCCAGAATCATCGCCAGAGTGGAGCAGATATCTCTATCTCTTGTGTGCCAATGGATGACAGGTAGCTTATAATTTTTGCCAGAGTTGATCTTCTCACTCAGTTTTCCAGAAGTGGCATCCAAAGTGATTTTGGCTTGTGTTAATTCTTAACCACTCAGTTCATGTGCAAGATTTATGGATTATGTTTTGAGATTTACTCCTTTTCATGATAGCCGTGCCTCAGACTTTGGTCTTATGAAGATAGACGGTAAGGGGAGGGTCCTTTCATTCAGTGAAAAACCTAAAGGGGTTGACCTAAAGGCCATGGTAAGTCTTTCCAAGTGGTTTGAATCTTGAATGGACCTAAAATTCTGAATGGCTCTGCTAAGTGTTATTGGGACTTTAGGAAGTTGATACTACAGTATTGGGGCTTTCAAAGGACGAGGCTGTAAAAAAGCCATACATAGCTTCAATGGGAGTGTACGTGTTTAAGAAGGAGATACTTCTCAATCTTTTAAGGTACTGAAACCATTGAGGTTTTTACTCAATTTTGAGAAAAATTATGGTCTTTCTTGTCACAAAATGAGTGGCATACACGTGTGTGCACATACACAAATGCTGTAGTAAATATGATGATGGAGTATATTGCTGTGTCAGATGGCGTTTCCCAACTGCAAATGACTTCGGATCAGAGATAATTCCAGCCTCAGCAAAAGAGTTCTTTGTTAAGGTCTGTATTGATCTCTTTGGCAATCTGATTTGGCCAATATAAAGGTGTCTAGAATGTCTGGTTTATCCTTTATTTAAGTAGAGACATGTTTTAAGTAGACACATAAGCCCAATTAAGTATGCTGCTCTGAAACTTCTGACCAGGCTTATCTCTTCAACGATTATTGGCAAGACATAGGAACCATCAGATCCTTCTTTGAGGCAAATCTTGCCCTCACTGAGCATGTAAGTTCCACTGCCCCAGAACCTACCTGTCACTTTTCCATAATTTCGCATCTAACCAATGAATTTTTTACTGAAACTTGCCCTTGATCCACGTGATCTGAGATTTTATAATTTGTGTCATTAATGGATGATCTTATGTATCTTCTAATCTCCAGCCTCCAAAATTCAGTTTCTATGATGCTACAAAGCCGATGTATACATCAAGAAGAAACCTACCCCCAACCAAGATTGACAATAGCAAGGTGGATGGTCTCTTCTTCCTGTTGACTAAGTCATATTATGCAGTGAACAACAAGATGCGGCCCAAGTATTTACTTCATAGTTGGTTTGTATCTTATTCTTGTGCAGATTGTTGATTCCATAATATCTCATGGAAGTTTCTTGACCAATTGCTTCATAGAACACAGCGTGGTCAGTATCAGGTCTCGAATTAACTCCAATGTCCATTTAAAGGTTTGTTGAATAAAATCCTTCGATCATATGCTTTATGCTCGTTGTTGAAGAATTAGCTAAAGAAAGCATTTCCCAGTATCTTGTATGAAAACAAGAGACTAAAAGAGACTACCTTATCATCCGTAACATCTTGTACTCCTGGTAATCTACATTCCAGTGTTGTCAACTGAGGAACGCCCTTAAATGCAGGACACTGTGATGCTTGGTGCCGACTTCTATGAAACTGATGCCGAAGTGGCGTCACTGCTGGCCGAAGGGAGAGTCCCTATTGGAATAGGAGAAAACACAAGAATCAAGTATGAAATATCCTTAACCGTGGCTTGTCTTTGCCAAAATACTACAGTAGGATCATTTTTCCTAGTCCCTCATGGCATGTGTTGTTATGTTTATGCAGGGAATGCATCATTGACAAAAATGCCAGAATTGGGAAGGATGTAGTTATCCATAACTCGGAGGTATAATCTGCAAACCCCTTAGACTCTATATGTAATAAACAAAACCGCCTTTTTCTTCCTCGATCCTTAAACTTCAAGCCATTTCTGTCTCATTACCAATCTTCTTTATGAAACTTGGTTTCACCCGTTCATACGATGTCTGACAAATAAGAAATCTTCAGGCCGAGTCTCCAGTCTATAAATTTACTACCCTTAGCTGTCTGACCTGTTCTCCATTTCTCCTTACACACATTTGCAGGGCATACAAGAGGCTGATAGATCTTCTGAGGGCTTCTACATTCGATCTGGTGTTACCGTCATATTGAAAAACTCAGTCATTCAAGATGGAGTTGTAATATAACTTGCTTAATAATCCATCCATCCCTTTTTTTTTCGATGAACAGGATAAAGACCAAAAAAATTAATGTGAGACATGAACGGGCACATATACTCTTAGGTCACTACAACAATTAGCATAAAAAATTGTGCAGCAAAGTGAAACCTTGCTCTGAAAAAGTTGATGTTACAACAGCAAGTTCCAAAGTTGATGTCACACACCAACCTTGGTCCACTTCTGCTGTATACAATCATGTAAAGCTTGTCTGTGGTGAGAGATGGATGCTTTGAAGAGCTGCAAACAAATATAATGACTCAAGAAAATTGTGCATCGTAAACATTAATCTTGCAGCTACCTGGTGCATGCAATTGTCTGAAAACTTAGTTGAAAATTATAACTTGATGTATAATGCATTCTGCATACCATGGCCATGATTCACCAAAACATTGAACACCGTGAAGTCTTCTGAAAAGAAGCAGCTGTACTAGAAAGAATTAAAAAAAACAAAGAAAAAACCCATCGACAACCAGTACCTGCAGTTTGTTGATGACATGCACTAATGGAGATTTAACAACATCGGATTTAGAATTTGGATTATGACCTGTGAAACGAAGATGTTACTGTGAACCAGATGCATCTCCCAAACTCTACTGCGAATGCCATAGAAAATGATCAGCTAGAGAAACAAATATCAAGGCCAGAATGCATCTTAATAAAGGAGTTTTCCAATTCATCAAACTTTTTAGTATCTGATGTACCCAAAAAAAAAAAAAAAACATGTATGTACCCAGAACAGGTTCTCAACTTTAACGTGAAAACCGTTTAGAGTCCCTTTAGGAATCTTGATACCTGAAACAACACTTTCACGTAAAATTCCCGCAGGCTTACCACAGGAAAGCAAATTAAATCAAAACAATCCCAGGCCTTTAATCAACTCTTACGCCTTTTCAGCACCTCTCCAATTCCAATATCCATAGACCTTGCAGCCTGCATCCAAGCAACTCTCACAAACTTGTTCACAAAGACACGACAATACCACCATTACTAATGGATTTTCTACAGTTCTTTGTTACAATGTGATTAAAAAATTTTCAAACTTTTAGCATTAAGTCCATCATCAAAATTCTTACTGGCACCCCATGTTCCCGGGTTGGCACTACAATCGGCACTTTGTACGGCGGGCCTCCGAGTGTTTTTAACGGATAAAAGCGGCGACAAGTAGGCAAGAGCCTTTCAGAACCCGTCCATTCAGGGGCCATAAAACATTGTATCAAAGTAGCATGAAAATTGAAAATGTACCAAAGCCCCATACATTAACTAAACATACACATGTCCAATTCCAAATCAGCACCCCATGAAAAGGGCTCAAAGTTGGAACGGCAGAAGCATCGATGCCGGTGATCACAGCGGTTTCGTTACAGTTATTTGAATTTTAAATTTAAATTATTTATATTTCAAATTAATCAAATTCTTCGGCGTGACAATTTTTCTTTTCTTTTTTTTGGTGGTGCAAATTAAATTGAATCTGAATCCAAAACAAATTAAATCGACTTATTCATATGGGTCGGCTCAACTGTTCTCACTATCTAATTTATTGCCATCAGTTGACGGCAGAGCGAAGATCAAATTACAGAATCACATCAATTTTTGGCACCTCAGATACGGTAAAAGGGAGAGGACCAAAGACATTGGTAGTTGCTACTACACTACGCTAGAACCGAAGTATGGGAGGGCCCTACTCGATGTATAGATTTCTGGTTTTTTCCCCCCACGTTGGTTGGACTTTGATCCTACTTTGTATTCTTTTGTTTTTACGTAATTTTCCATTGATGCCCTGCCGGTCCCCGCGTCTTTTGTCTCTTTCATCTTTCCTCTCCCCCCAGCTTCTCCTTCTTCTTTGCCAACAGCCTCTCTCTCTCTCTCTCTCTCTCTCTCTCTCTCTCTCTGGGCCGTTCACTTTTTCTTCTGTTAGTTTCCTTCCCTCGATTCACCATCTCAGTGGCGACTGCAAAAAGATGGAAAATTTGGATGCTTTTCCTTCTTCTTCTTCTTCTTCATCGTATTCTGTTTCAGGGACTGATGAACCAGTGCTGTCCTTCGCCTTGTCGGCTTCTTCTTCCTCCTCTGCAGCCGTTCTTGAAGACGCATTTGAGGACGCTTGCAGTATCTGCCTCGAGCCTTTCTCCGCTGAGGACCCTCCCACTGTATCTCTCTCTCTCTCTCTCTCTTTCTCTCTCGCCGTTTGTTTTCCCCTTTTTTTCGATGGCTACATTGATGCTTGTCGTCAACATCATCCTTTCTCTATTCTTGTTTGTCTTTTGTTTCATTGGTGTTGTGTGATTTTTCTGGGTGTGTGTCTGTGCGCACGATCGATCTTGTGGCTGTGGTTGATGGGAACTTTTCTATTACCGTTTCTTCTTCTCTCTCTCTCTCTCTCTCTCTCTTTGAGAGAGAGGGGGAGAGAGAGGCAGAAAAGTACTCAATGGCTTGATTGGAATCAGAGTAGATAGATTGTACGATCTCCACCCTTGTAGTGCAAGGCTCTAGTCCGTGTGGATTGCATGTCAGTGGCATTTGTAATATATACCTTTTCATTTAAGTCCATTTCAATCGTCATTCCATAAATCCATGTTCATGCAAACAAGATGGATTTTGTGATTTAATTGTGTTAATTTTTCTTTTTTTTTTTCTAAAAAAAGAAAAAGTAAAGCCTTGTGGTTATAGATTTAAAGTGAGGATTACCCTTTTGGGCATTGTTTTCTGTCTCAGGTCACCAGCTGCAAACATGAATATCATCTCCAGTGCATTCTTGAGTGGTAAGTTTGTACTTTTATTTTCTAATGTTAGAAAATGAGGATCCAAATTTATTTCTTGAGCGGTAAATTTCTTTGCACCGTCGCAAGGTGAGTTGAACTTGATTTTCCATTTAGGTCGCAAAGAAGCAAAGAGTGCCCTATATGTTGGCAGTCAGTGGTTCTCAAAGACCCTGCCAGGTATGCATTGCGCTTACTATCTCCCTATTTTGTCTTGGAAGGAGTGTATGTGTATACATTACAAATTCAGTTTTTCTGCTTTTGAATGCCAGCTAAACGGCTAATGGTTCTGTTTGTGCGCCTTCATTTCTTATTCAATTTTATAGCCAAGAACTTCTAGATGCCATTGAGTCTGAGAGGCTTTTAAGGTCAAGGAGTAGATTTCCTGCTGCACCTACAAGTGAGGATTATCATGTTGAGCAGGTGCTTGTTTGGCTTATTTTGAAACTATACTACATCTTTATCTCATTGCATGCACGAATGACTCATAAAAATCTGGATTTGCACTGGCTCTGACTTTTGGATTTTCAGGATTCTTATTCAGATGACTTGGATGTTGATGAGCACATTATGCGGCATTTAGCTTCTGCTGCAAGCAGAGTTCGTCCATTCTGCAGAAGGGAGATGCAGAGATCTCCTGGACATAGTCCCTCTGAGTTTCTCATCTTTGCTTCCCATGAAGGTGTACAGCGGACACACACCTCACCAGAAGGAGGTCAAAGTTTAAGTTACCTTTCACCGGGAAGTAATTCACCAGATTCTGTTAGAGCATCAGTAACCAGCCACCATCTTCCATCATCTGTGGTCCCTCCTGTTATGAGTACAGTCTCTGTTACTTCTATCGATGGAGCTTCCCTTCTCAAACCCAGGTACTGGTTTTGAATGTATGCTTTCACAAAGGCATCAGGTGTCATCTGTTAAATTGGCTTCCTGTATTCTCTGCAAAATCAATTCAGATATCTGAATTTGGCTTGCTAAAGTTGATCTTATGCTCAAGAGTGGATGGATGGTTTGTAATGATTTGCTATCACACTTTTCAATGGTTCATGCATGTCCAGGTTTCTGATTGGGCAGTCTGCAACAACTGATACTCCTCAGGGGTCTGACTTGTCATCTTTCTCAGAGTCTATCAAATCTAAATGGTCCATTGCTTCAGCTAGGTAAGCATACCAACTTGTTGCTAATGCCAATCAAATTGATCTTTACTGGTTCTAATATACTGTTGTGGCTGAAAGATGGAGATTTCTTGCAACAGATACAAAGAATCAATATCCAGGAGTACTCAAGGCATTAAGGAGAAGCTACGTGCACGTAACAATTCAGTCAAGGAGCTGAGCAAAGGAGTTCAGCGGGAGGTCAGTGCAGGAATTGCTGGTGTTGCACGAATGATTGAGCGCTTAGATCTTACCCCAAAACAAACTAGACCCTCCAGTCTTGTTTCTGGTTTCACTGGGGGAAATACAAACTTCTTCACAAAGGGAAAGGAGTTAGAAGAGATTATTTCTCCATCTCATAAAGGAGAAAGCAATGGAGTTACACAAAATATGAGTTTGAATACATCTGCACACATCTTTTGCACTATCCCAGAGGGAGCAGAAGTTAACCATGGACAGGTTTGAGCTTACATGCAAAAGCTGGTCTAATCCATCGTTCTTAGGATGCATCAACATGTTAACTAGAAGCATGAGGAACTTCTCTCTGTTTTTGTTTTTTTTTTGGACCAGTTGAACACTTAATTTCTATGATTTTAGTGCTAAAAGTTCACAGAGCATGGCATAAAATGTTAACGTTAACACAACCTTCTGCTTTCCCTTTCTGGTTATTACAGGGAGATCATTGATGCTGTGGAGTTTGGGTCTGAATGATTTACGTATCTCCTGAGTGCAAATGATGCAAGTGACGTGCATTGAGAACCCAGATTGCCGGTTGTTTTGCGTCCTGCATTGCCTCTATATGTACAACAAAGCATTTCTTATAGCTACAATTGCATACTGTCCTTGGGCACTAAACTTTTATTTTTCCTGTCATAATTAACTCTGAGGAGATTGATGTGGAATGCCACGGGAATCTTTGCCTTCTTTTGAATGTGCAAGAAAATGAATGTTCTGCCTTCACATGTTTAGCTCATTATTTTCCCATTTATGCACTATGTTGTTCCTGGCCGTGTCATCTCACCAATATGCTTGCCTTCCAGTTTGTGTTGTGCATGCGAATCCATTATGTGCCGGGTTGAAAATACTCCTGAAGTGTGTCATGCATTGGGCTTTGATTTATTAGTATTTTTAAATCGCCCTGTAGCTTTTAATGTTTGCTTTTCCCTCGTACTAAGACTTAAACACCAAAAATCATTTATTTGTTTTTGTTCCCAGTCCAAATAAGAACTTCAAAACGATTTCCACAGAGATGTCTATCTCCCCAGAATATGTCCTGTTTGGTGGTTGATTACAAAATCGACTTTAAGGTTCCACCAACGATGTTTTCAATTCAACGGGCAAACTGCAACTCAAAACTAGGTTTGCGGTTAATGTATTTCATAACCCCGGTGAACCGTCTCTGATCCATGAGTTTGATCTTCCTTGCATTGGGCTCTTGTCAATGTATTCCATTGAAACTGAAGCCGGTGTTCTCCAAGACCAAGTTCAAAGATGTCAGGATGCTTATTAATGAACGAAAACGACACTTCTGCTATTTGTTTGTTAATAATTTGGTAGATACACCTATACCCTCAAGAACTGTGACAAATTAAAACAGTAGTATATAAGGCACTGCAATTTCGGACGTAAGAGCTAAATTTCCGGTGATTACAAAACCGCAGACTAGACCCTTTAAGATTCTTGCCCTCACCGATTCACCGAGCACATGCCATCTTAACGCAATCACCGCCAGAAATGGAGCCAAGAAATAGACCAGAGCACCCAGGAGAGGGACCAAGCATTGACAGTCACTCCATCTGCGGGGCAATGGAGACCGTACATATATGCAGATTACCGTAAGCATTTGAAACAACAATTTACAAAACTAAAATTCATGTAGCGCATACAATTGGGGTGCAGAAGCAGGCCACCAGCCCAGAAGACATAAGAAGGTTCCATCTCATTCGACTCTGCAGCTCTGCCCATTGGCACCCCGCGAACTGAAACTTGCCCGTTTTGCTTCCTCAAGTCCTTATCTTCCATGCCATTCACTAAAAAGAAGGCCACAGTTTCACCCTCTAGGGCTTTAGCACACTGCTCTTCCTGTATGGAGTCACCTCCTGTCAACACTTACCAGAGCCATCTTCTTCGGCAGCTCAGCATGAGTCGTTGTCACAATTAATCCAGCCCCAAACAGAGGAGTAGACCAATAAAGCAAAAGGCTCTTTCTTTTTTTTTCCTTTTTTTTTTTTGTTTTGGGAATTTCATCTAGCTATTTCCTTCTTATTAGACAAATCTTGAAGATATCTTTCTAGGATGCGGGGGAGATACTGTTGGAGACACCTTCGTCCCAGCTCCTGGCTTTTTGGAGGGAAACACAGGGTGCAGCCTAGACCGTGTCGCAGCAACGGCGACCTTTGCAGGGATAGCACTTTGACTTCCTGTTGCTCGCTTCGAGATTGAAGGATGCCATAGCTTACAAAGCTGAGATTGGCACCAGCCGTTTTTTAACCATAAAACCGCAGTTTGGTTTAAAATCCAATTTTTGCTAGGGGCTTGCAGGCTTATAGGAAGAAGGTAGAATAATGCCATAATCTAGATTTGACTTCACAAATGGAAATGAAAAATACATTATGCGACTATCCTAAAAAATCAACATCATAAAAAAAAAAAACATAAAACATTATGCAGGCTTAAGACCCAAAGTTGCTTCATTTGAATACCCTAACCCATCCCTAATGGTAAAATATACAATGGCATGTGGGGAAGAAAAGAGCCTCAGCCAATGATCCAAAGATGCTGAGGTTGACTTCACCGACAGTCCAGCAGATTTAGTAGACTTGAAGAAAGATGTTTCCTTCGCTGCAATCGGAAGCTTCCTGTTGTATATAGGGCATTAACCAATATAAAGTACCAAGAAGAACTTCTAGCTTCCTGAAGCAAAAGAAACATAGAAAATTATACATCATATTACTTACATCACCATGAAAACAAGACCAGAGTTGGGGACATTATACATCATAGAATCTGGGCCGTGATAAAAACAAGATTAGAATGAGTGAAAGATGTTAAAGAATAGTGTACTTCACCATGGCGGCCAGTAAGCTGGCTTTTTAGGTAAAAAGTAGAACAATGATATGATGTTACATTCAGACTCTTCAACAAATCCCAGATTGCATACTCTTAGAATTGCTCTCTCTTTGACTGTCACATAATATCTCCCACAACAAAAGGCAAAGGGAGCAAACAGACCAAGGCATGCAACCCATCAATGATCAAGAAGAAAGATGAAGAATAGGCATTACTGCTGGGAAAAGTTGGGGAAAAATCACCAATGCAACTCCTCATCATCAAAGAAAAAACAACATTAACATTAATGACATTTAGGTTGAAAACAGGAAAGGAACCTAATTTTGATGCAATATTTTATGCAGTTTTAGAAGGAATTTTTGAATAAGAATGTCCATCCGAAAGGGGCTTAAAGCAGGATGGGCCAGAACAATGAAGTTGCATGCTAACAATGTTTGAAGGTTTTTATGCCCTTTTGGTATCAACAAGAACCTGAATTTGAACCACTTTACCATGTTCAATGACATGAGGTGATCTCCTTTCAGAAAAAAAGGATAACTACATGCAGGGAGGAACATCAGAAACATACCATTTCTTTGTTTGTGCCACTGCTCTATACTTCCATACCAGTTATACTGGAAACACAGGGCTGCAGTTCGTACAATACCAGCAGTAACCACCTCAACAAAAGCCATCAAGAATGATCTTTGTGGGGATAAACCAGCCGTTGCTATTGACAATAGGGTTCCTTCAAAGTTGCAAGGCACAATGAAGGCACCTGACTTGATTCCATCTAAAGCTTTCTTGGCAACTTCATCTGCTTTCATCATACCAGAAGAGGCTGAAATGATACTCGTGAGCTGTGGTTTTCTCCTGTTTTCTGCAATCAAATGCCACTGTTTAGTTTACATGATCATTCGACTTACAACATAAGAGAACTCTTGTGTTGGAAGCAGATGTATTTTTGACTGGAAGGACATACAAAGAAGCATAGACATAATATGCACCGACTGTACACTATAACTTTGAATTTGATTCCAGACTCAATACAAAGAAAGCATATCTTGCCATGCCTTCTTCTTTGCAAGTGGTGAGTAATGAAAATTTCTTAGAAACAGAATTGCACTTACAAAATGTCAATTTGGAGCTATTGGAAAATAGAGAAAACTAGAATAAAATAATAAAATCTCAACCCTTTCAAGAAAATATCTTGAATTGAGTTTGAAGCATTTATCTAAGTGCCAACTCTTCAAAACCAAGACAAACTCAAGCCCCTGTGCTGGGACTCATTAAAGAGATCATCTACCAATTAAAAAGGCAAGCTGGGAAATTCTCAATTATCTCACAATAATAGCCCCCACCCCCAAAACCCCCTCCCCCCCCCCCCAAAAAAAAATCCATATACATACCTTCCGCTAGACCAGGAGTATCAGTGTCTGGTGGGAATATAAGAGAGACATGGATGTTATCTGCAATGACCTCTTGTTGCAATGCTTCTGCCAGTCCCCGAAGGCCAAACTTTGTAGCTGAATAAGCTGCATATCCATAGATGCCCACCTAAAACACAGTAGCCCCAAAATAAACATTTCGTTTATTCACTCTTTCATTCTCAATAACTACCAAGAAATGCTATCACTTCAGCCAGCACCGAAAAAAAAAAAAAAGGAGAAGAAACTGTAAAAGATTGGATTTTTAGTTCCATACTTGACCGGCCTGCGATGAAACGAGAGAAATAGAGGCGGGCCCACGGTCCTTCCTGTTCTTCATTCCAGGCAAGACAGCTTTGATCATGTTAAAGCTCCCCATCAAATTCACGTCTATCATGGACCTGACCTCATCCAATTCCTGCCTCTCCAGCTCCAGAGGCACGCCCAACCCTTGATTCACCACCAAAACATCGATAGGCCCCGCCTCGTCCGCCGCAGCCTTAACGGCGTCGAAGTCCCTCACGTCCGCCGCGAACACCGCCGCGTCAGTGCCGGTGGAGAGCCGGATAGACTGCCTCGCTTCTTCGAGCTTGTCGAGCGAACGGGCGAGGATGGATAGGCGGGCCCCCTCCGCCGCCGCACGATGGGCCAGGGCCAGCCCGATGCCGCTCGATCCACCGGTGATGAAGACATGGCGGTTTTTGATTGGGATCTTGACCGGTCGTGGCCGGACTATTAGGGCGAGGAGAGCGAGGAGAGCCAGTGGGAGGAGGAGAAGCGGAAAGGAGAGTAGAGGCAGGCTGGCGACCGCCATTGATGCAACTGCTTCGAAAGGGTAGTTAAAACAAACAAGTCTGGCCTCAATAGAAAATGAGCTGGACTGGTAAATCTTGGTAGGAAGCCCAAATGGGCCCAAGTTCAAGCCCAGTTTGTTTAAGGCCACGAGATTACTGGAGTTGGATACAACGTCTCTTGTCATGGCTACAGTCGTAATGTTCATATTAATTATTACATAATTCTTCACCATTTGCAATTTTATACAAACTAATACAATTTTCTTTTTCGTATACAAATCGTATCACCACTGTCGTCGCACCACGGAGCAGCTTTTATCACCGAAAGCTCTCTCTCTCTCTCTCTCTCTCTTTTTTTTTTCTTATTTTTCTTTCTTTTTTTTAATAAAATTTTTTTTCTACGTTGAAAGATTTGAAGATTTTTTGTTTATTTTCATAAATTTTATATTTTTAAAAAATTTTAATATTGGAAATTTTAAAAATAAAAACTTAAATTTTTAGCTATTAGTGTTCCTTGAAGGACTCGGAATGCGATTTTAGGGTGCCGCAATTTGCATCATTTTCGCGTACAAAAAGTTAAATAGCTAAAGAGAGCATACAGAATATAGACAGAATTCCATGAGTTTCACAACTAAAAAGTAATTGTTTATTTTTTTTTTCAAAAAAAGGTATAAATTATACAAAAACCAGTGTCAGATGTACAATAACTGTGCACATTCCATCATACAATGTAAATCGTGTAACAACAATCACAACACATGCAACTCTTATTTATTAAATATTTTATAATAATTGTTGCATGTTATTCGTGATTTTGTTGAACATTTTATGTTTTTCTTTTTAAATAAAAAATAAAACAAAAAAAAAAAAACCTTTGTCTGCGCATGAGATCCACCGGTTACATCTACTCCTCCCCGCTACGTAATTGGACTTTTTGGTGCATGTTCGGTGGCACATGTGACCAGATAGAGAGGTATTCTCTTTTGTGAAACAACGGCTTCCCCAAGTGGGCGTCTTTGTGACGTGAGATCCAACGTGTGTGGTAACCCACCAAAGCCAATCGTTTCCATTCAATAATTCACCGGATTTTTCTGGGGCATAATCAGCGAAAGTTGGCAAGTACTACATTTTAACAGTGATTATAATCAATAAAAATTCTTCCTGTCTATTCAAGGAAATCAAAGCAAAGATTCCATTCCCCCGTATCTTTTATACTTCACTTTGTTTTTGGGTCATATTATGAACCCATTTGAGGATTGAGCCAGAGTTTGGTTGAGACTTTGAGAGTAAAAGAACTACAACTATATTTCTGGACAAAACTATTAGTCAATCAGACATCTACCTAAACAAGTTTGAATTCTATGTACCTATCAAGAAAGAAAGAGTTCCTGTCACACGTAAAGCCCCCACCCTCACCAATGGAAGTTTGAATGTGACAACAAAATGGGAACTGGAGACTGAAAGGATGGCATCACAAGTGTCCAAAACATTGAGAGGTCCAAAAAAGACCACCCGAAGATGACGGAATACTGCACACAAAACGACCTGCAAAACACAAAGTTAAAAGGGTGGTGGACTCAAATCAACTTCACAGGAGCTTTTCAACTCTTCTAGGGACAATGGAGAGAAAGACAAATGTCTAAACTTATGTCTGCTTAATAATGCAAATTTGGTCTGCTTAATCTCAAGAAATTAAAGAAAAAGACAAAAAAAAAAAAAAAAACTGCAAGAGCTAGAGCATCCATTGAGTGCATTCCATTGAAAAACTAAAAGTGACCCAACTGAGAGTTTCCGGTGACTGTTCTATGCTCCCCGCCGAGTCCTTTTTTTAGCCATGGAACAGTGAGTACGAGGCCACAAGTCCTCGTATAGACAGACCATGGGCTCAGTAAATGGTAAGCTTATCATATAAAAGCTGGTCAAGCTAGTGATGAGAATGACATGGACAAGCAGAAATTTGGTTTGGCAAATTACTGGGTCCCTTTCATGATTAACTACACATCTAAATCATCATTAAAGCTGACACAAATTCTTGATGAACAAACCCACGCATCGTGATTGAAGGAAAGTTTGAAAGCCTGTTCAAAACAACTTGACAATATGCCCTTAGAGAATCCAGCGACCATCATAAAGTGTACTTTTGATATGGCTTGCAAGTAGGAAATCGTGCTGTCGCTTGTGCTTTCTGCATATCGTTAGTCTTTTGGCGATCTTAGCAAATATCTTCCTTTATCTAGCGGATTGTCCAAAGACACCATTCGAGTTGCAGCTCAATATAGGTATTGTTCTAGAAACTGAACCATCTTAGTTCTTCGGCTATGAATTGGAAAGTAATTTTCCAAAAGTGCATCAAAAGTTGGGGGAACTCCTTGTGGATGTTCAATTGGTCTGTTTCTTGCAGTATAAAGTTGGGATAGGTTAAACTTCATAAGAATTTACTATGAATCGGCGGACACCAATCCAGGGCAGGCATCCAAAAGAATTATGCAATTACAGAGAACATGAAATAAGCAATCAAAATAATTAGCAGAACAGGCTCTATAATATTCAAGGACAACCATACATTTCCATTATTTTAGAGGTACAAACCTTTGATGAACCTCCCCAAGACCTAATGAGAAGCAAACTAGAAGGCTTTTCCTTGTACATATTTCAACATATATGTTGTTATTAGGATATAAAGTCCCTATCTCGCCACCTCCTTTTTGCAATAAAATTAGTTGAAATTATTGAATCATGCACTAGAGAAGGATGTGCACAGCTTCAGCCCTTCTTGGGGTTGAAAGACTTGTTGTAGTAGGACATGTGAGAAACCATTCTATTATTTTCTTGCTGCCTGTGAGACTTTGAGTTATATGAGCCATATCTTCCTTGTCTTTGCTTCCTTCTTGGCTGAGATGACTGGGGGATAAAAACCCCTGTTCCTTTGCTTTCTCTTTTGCAAGTCTGCTGATACCAACATTGGGATGGTGCAGTTGGATAATTCCCTCCTGAGAAAGCCTGGATAGTTCATAGTAAATTCTAGTTCAGCTATAATTTCATCAACTACAGAGTATATCACAGACATCTGATAAAGAATAGAGCTAATAAACAATAAACCTGGAAAGAAAGTGAAGGACGTGCAACTGGGTCCTCGTCATCCTCCATGATTAGAAGAGAAATTCGCTCGCTTAAGTCTGCAAAGAACACATCATCTTCGAATTCCATGCTCACTTCCATGGCAGCCCAACAATATCAGTCTCGTTTTCTTGGCTTGCTTACTCAGATGTGTGACTTGAAGGTGTGAAGGTAGGCACAAAACAAGGAGTTTAGATCCACTTCTCAATCTTTGAATTCTTTCTCATTCCCTTTTTTTCTTCCTAGTGCCTTGGGAATGTAAGGTTTATAGATAGGAGGAAAAGGGGGAGGGGGAGGGGAAGGGGGAAGAGATGGGTGAATGAAGTACAAGGGGCGTGCATGTGGGCTAGTGGGGTCTTAGTGGCAGTTGGCCAATCTGGCCAAGTCCACAACCGCACAAGAATCATGAGTTGATTTTACTATATTATCCAGCCGGGGGAAACATACGAGGAGAAGCAAGCAAGCAAGCAACACCCTACACCCAGATATCTAACCCAAGATAGGCTCAATCCCTTTTAACATTATACATGGTCGTAAATGGATGTGAGTTGTCTCTCCCTCATCCCCACACGCACATATGCATACGCTTCTCTGTGGAGGGAACAGGGTATGGTTCAGAATTCATAATCAACAATCCATGCGTACACTTGTATGAACCTAAACTGTAGAAAAAGTTGCTTATCTAATATTCTTGTCTCGGTGCAAGCCAGTCAAAGTAGTCACCGGAGGATCCGTCTTGATCTGTTGCCGACCTCGGCATTAGGGGGAAGGGGGGGGGCGCGGCGGCTTTTATTTATATCGTATAAAAGTTCAGACGTGGGAACCTTTTGATTTGGCCCAGCTCCACATGAGTTCGAAGGGTCCTAGACCCATTAACCATGGTTTTGTGACGGATGACGATTTAAAGTAGCTTCAGGAACTGGTGCACGAGAGCAGAGAATCATGGGCAAGGGCATGTTAGTTACCCTTATTTCTTATTTCATCCGGTCGATGACTTAAATACTTATAATGTCTTTCTCCTTTTTCCTAATTTTGGTAAAAAAAAAACAAAACAGAAAACTCAGAATTCTAATACTTTAAAAGTTATATATGACGATGACTATATAAGTTCATATACTCTAAAATAAATTATTACAATTTTAGTGTCTTATTTCACCATCAAGAATGAAAGCTCATGGGGTCATAAGGATAAGGCCAATAGAGAGGTGACCGCAGGGTCAATTACATACATTAACCCTTCTACCGATAAGTATCGTTTCATAATTCATTCTATTTCACTTTATAGATCCTGCAGCCCTTTACTCCTCCAGGAAACCAATTGATTGAATGATGGGTGTTACTTGGTGGTCCACGCGGTTAGCCGGCTGGCCGGGGGACCCGCCCTTATGCATAGCATCGCTGGTGCCGACGTTAAGGATCTTCAAGAATTCACCTGTCTTCTAATCCATATACATGAATATTGTTCAAAACAACTCTATCTACTGCTCTAACTACAGTGAACAATAATGTTTTTTACATTTGTACCTTTCTCATTCTCCTTGGAGACAACATTTAGTTACACTGCTGCCTTCAGTATACAGCCCTTTTTCGCCCCATGTTTTTTTCAAACCGACGTCGTTCAATCTCGCTTCTCTTTGGGGGACCCCTCTGCCGCTCGCTCTCTTTCTTCCCAAGTCTCCCTCACGCCACAACTATAGTCAACTGGTGTTTTTTATATATATATATATTTCTTTTTCAAATTTTTTCTTCCCAACTTCTCCCAGCCCGTAATTCTCAAGTCGAAAGCTTTTGTTCACAATTGGCTTATAATTTGCCTTTGGGGATTCAATAATTGATGATTATTTATTGGTTAAGGTTGCTTTCTTTGAAGCTAACAGATATTTTATGAAGTTTCTATGATGGAAATGGAAGTCATGTATTGCTCGAAATTATTAGTTGCATATTGATTTATTTATGCAAAGACAAGTCCATAAAATTTTAAAAAGCTTAAAATAAACAAGCCCCGCAGTGTTCTTTAATGTCGGAATGAATTGTAAGTTCGCAGGTGGTAAGTGCAAACCTCCCTAGATTATCCTAGACCCTGGGAGGCGGGAGAGTTTCACAGACACGATCATTTAATTGCTTGAGTTACTGGCTGTCCAAAGTCAACGTAACCGCCAATGACATTAATGTTTGTCCCGTTGACATTGTTGGCCGTTTCAGATCCTCAATGCTGTTGATTGCCCCAAGCCAAGGTTTTGAGTCAGCGAATGTAAACGGCAGATTGGTTTTGACTAGTAGCCTTCCGCTCTCCCCGCTTGTCAGCTACTTTCCGTCCTCGGGGTCTGGCCGGCGGTGGCACGCCTAAACGCGTGCATGAGCTATTAAAATAAATATAAAGTACGATCATTTGATTCAAACGCGCACACACACACACAATTTTTATTTCGGCGGGCGGTGCCGACAAAGATTCTTTCGCATTTCTGAACCTGATTTCTTTTCCCTGTGCTGGTGATCTGGGGTCGGAACAATGAATAGAAACCATTCTCATTCGAAACTCAACGTGATGGAAAGCGACTTCCCGTGAAAAGTAAGAATAAAACATTATCACGTGGAACTGCACGTGATGGACATTTAGATCGATAATCTCCCTTAAAAATGAAAGCAATTTTCTCAGAACATGACATTTCCTCGTCATCTTCGCTGGTTGTAGCAGTCACATGGACAATGCCCTTTGGCAGTTTACCCTCAAGTTCAAAAAGTGGTGAAACTTAGGTTTGACCTGGTCATCTCTTCCAAAACTTGATGTGCTTACTTGACTTTGATAAGAGCAACTTAGGATGATCTTCAAGCAGATCCACAAACTGTTTACCAGAAGAAAAAAAAAACAAAAAAACAAAGAAAGAAAGAAAAAAATCAAACAGAGGAACTGGTATATGTCTCTCTGCATTAGAAAACAAATTAAAATTAGTAAGAAAAACATTTACAATCGCCCCTTGAGCAGATGCTAACTTGTTTTACCTCGAGACAAAGATAATCCTAAGATAATAAAACAAATAGACCAAAAAGTTCGTACGTAGTGTCTAATGTATAATGACAAGCCCTAGTAGGTCCAATTTTTCCTCATTCCCGGCACAGAAGAACCAGAAAATCACCTTACTGCAAAGCACCTGAACGGTCAAGCTCAATAAGAATACCTGGACCATAAACAAGACAGTCCTCCATTAATTCAGTCACTTTTGTGCGGAGTTCTTCCACACCATTATAGATACAAGAAATTCAAATAATCAAGAATACTTTTTCCCGAACGTCATGGTCAGAGAAAGAGATTTCAAAGGTCTTCAAAATTGTAATAATCAAAAATAATCTGCCAGATTCAACAAACATAAATACCAACTGATTTACTAAAAGAAATGACCCACTCAACACTCCTTCGTTGGCACATTATACAGCCAAAGTTCAGAGGACCACTTACACAACGAGAAACTTCATGGTATGAGTGATATCAGAATTATGCCTATGCTTAGACTCCATCTACACTCGAGCATATCTCTTTTTCAGGTACTGCAGCATAGGGTTTCACCTGCCAGGTGAGGCAAAAGTCAAGAGAAAAAGGCCAGCCAAACCTGATTGCTGCAAACAGAGAAAAATTCTACAGAAGAATAAGTGACCAAGGAACTAGGCTATGAGCAGAACAGAATGAACAGTAGCAACAAACTGATTATCTTTTAAGAAGGAAAAATCGAAGGCATTCCTCATGCTGATAAAAAAAATATAGAATCTGCATTATAAAATTTGGTGTTGTGCTTGAGTACAGCAAACAAGATAATGAGAAAAGTATGGAAATAAATGGGATGGAAAAGGAAATGTGGCGGTCACGGTCACTCGTGTAACCTACTTTAGTGTCTGATCTCTGAACAAAACAAAGTCCAAAATTTAAGCAAGAAAAAAGAAGTGGCATGCACATTAGAAAGTTGGATACACTTTTACTGCACACTGATGCCATCTTAAAGGTTCCTAGAATTCTAGTGCACATGAAGCTGATATGATTGCATGGGTGGAAGGGATAGCTGGTATGATGCTCTTCACAATACCCTATAAAAGAGAAAATTGTACATATCTGTTCCATCACAGTAGACTGGCAGAGGAAGCAAACTTGGAAAAACATCAAAACCTTACTCGCAACACTTATGAACAAGTAAATTTAATTTAAAAAAAATACAAAACTAGCTTCTTTTACTTCAAATTACCTAAGCAAACGTATATGTTACCCCTCCAAAGCCAAAAGCTCCACCATCTTGACAGCCTGTGGGATACAGCCATGGATCCAAAATGTATATCAATATCACGAAGAGACTATTCAGGAATCAAAAAATGGTCCACCTTAGCATAAACCCACTTCATATGTTCATTGTCATCTAGATCAAAAGCCTTTCCACCATGTACCTAATAATACGAAATCATAAGATAACAAAAACTAGCTCCAAATCTCTTGAAGAATGGGAAAGGGTGGAAAATGTGTTGCTTCGCCCCATTTAATTAGGTGAGCATATTCAATATACTGAGCAGCAAGTCTAAGAGTTTCTGCAAGTGTGCATAGAGGAAGCTTCACTTGAGGAGGGAAAAGCCAGATGGTACACTAAAAGCCCAGTGTCAATCCTGGTATAATGACCCTAGCATGGCCTTTGAAACCTTCAATCCCACCTTCAATCCCACCATGCACCATAGGTTTCACTGTATTATTGCAGTTTGTCATGAGAATCATACTCTGAATTCCAAATAACACACACAATATAAAAGAGCTGACATTCAGAGAAAAAAAAAAAAAAAAAGAAATTCAGTTTATTTAACATCAAAGCAAATTATTTGCAGATACCAAAGTCAAATAATTGATAAAACTAAATAGGAAAAGAATTGACACCAAGAAAACTACAAGCTACAAAATTTATATGGCTACGAGCCTCAATGGAATTAATACCGAGCACAATAATGGAAAAATCATTGTAGAAATCAATTTCCTTGTCTTCAGTCCGGCGAAGGTGTGGCGCAATCAATATTCACACCACTAACTGATACCCTGGGCTGCTACCTCAGCGTTCGGCTTACCAACATCTTCAAGCCTGTAATAGCAACAGTATATTCTGAGAAGTAATATGACCCGGAAACTATGATAACCTACACTAAACAGTATATTAAAATAATTGCTTACTCTTTATAATCTAAGATGTATAACAATCACTACATGAAAAAAAGAAGGAAAAACAAAAGCCATTGATCATCTCTAAAAGCAGATAAAGCTTTTTAATGACAATGAGATTCTTAAATCCAGATAAATCCAAGTCCTTTGGCAGCAGCTACCAGTATCTTTTACATACTCTTTTAAGATCCTATCCTCTTGCAACTGCAAAAACAAACACAAGACAAGTAAACATGGGTCGAAAAAAGAAGCTTGCTAAAGGGATGTGTGTCAAACTGTCCAAGAGAGGCTTAAAAGGACTTACTTTGGGGCCGGGGGCGAAGGTTGAGCCCACCAGATTCCCCTGACGGAGAAACAGATTGTCCAGGTGTCTCGCTCGGCTCTGTTCCGCCGCTGAGCCTCCCATTGCCAACCTCTCTCTCTCTCTCGCTTAAGAATTTGGTGGTGTATCCACTGACCAGTGGCCACTGCTCCAGCGTTAATGGGTTAAGCAACCTGCGCAGCTGTGCCCGTTAGGATTATTTTCTTTTTCGGCGTTTTTAAATATGGGCTACGTTCTCATTTTTTATTTTAATTTTTACTCTTCACGTAAATCCATCTCCTGCCAAATTATTTCATCAAGGTCGATTGGTACCATTTGACGAGCAAATTTTGCTAATTACATTTTGTTCCAAGGCAATCACATTTGATTCCAGTCCAAAATTCCAAAACAAAAAACCCCTCTTCGGCCCAGCCACCAGCCCTTACTTGGAATTTGTTCTCCCTGTAACTAATGGCCATTATGTTTGTAAAATTGCAAAACCCTTCATGGTTCTCATCCCCCCATGAAGATGATCTTTTCCATTATTCTATTAAGAAAAACAAAACAAAAATTCATTGCGTGTGTGTTGCTATATAATCAATCAAAAACCCGAGTTATATTAAAATAGAATTATTTTTAAATTTTTGTATCTCATATTAAAAATAAAAATCTTATTTACATATTTATAATACAATATTTATCTTATATTTTGTTAAAAAAAAAAAATCTTCCATTATCCTCGCTACTAACATTTTCTCCGCACCTTGCTGTACCTCTTCTTCTAGTCGCAGTGCATTTGCATACTGATCTTTTTCACATATTTATCTCTTTGTGGCATCCATTCTGTTATTGTTTTTCTTTCTAACAAGCTATGCTTTGGTGGATAAGTTAAGCGTTCTAGTGGCCTCACGCTTTAAAAATAGTGCATGGAGCAGCTCGTTCCACGAATCCGGGACACCAGGCAAGCACCAGTGGCTGCAGTCTTGCCGGTTCAAGGGGGCGGGCTTGGAAAGATAGTACACAGATGCATGTCCGTCTTTTCTTCGTGCAGACATTCCTGTTATGTTTAGCAGGTAAATTTTCGTGCGCTGGTTCGAGTAAGCTGAGACCACATCGGATGCAATTTTGAGCTTGTCCGATGTTTCTGATGGCACCAGCGATGGCTCAAGCTCCATTTCTGGCAATGTCTCCAAGTGACAGAGCCCGCCAGTCTTCCAACTCCCGCCTCTGCGATGGAGCAATAAATGAGGTCTTCCTCGTACAACATATATAAAGCACAAGAAGAACAACTAACACGGAGCAACAACTGGAATTAGCCTAAACTACACGGTACAAGAGAGCACAGCATGACATAATTATCCAAGTTCCAAATAATGCCTAATTCTTGCGCAAAAATGTTCACTTCAGGACCTTAACATAATGTAACAAAAAAAAAGTATCAACAAGTAAAAAAGGACACCAAAATTGATTGAGTGGCATCAACTAGCAACCCTCTCCTAGTAGCCGAAATTGATAGTGGAAGACTAATTGATGGAAAACTGTTATGCAGAATAACAGAATTAGTGTGAACGACTTCAAACAGACCTGAAATGCACTGGAGCAAATGAGCGAAAGTATACTTGGGTCTTGTTTGTATCCACTTTATTTTCTATCCACTGCATCAGAGTCTCTATGGACCTTCGATATGCCTGTTCTACCCTCATATCTAATCTTACCTGTGCTCCTTCTTCAAAGTAAAAGCCCCTGGATAGGACATGAAGATTAAGGTTAATCCTATGATAGCCTAGTTGAAGCTCATGCATGTAATACACCAATGGGATTAAGATCAGGACAATTTACACTCTTGTAGTTTTCTCATTATTCCACCAATGCCCTGTGTTGAGGACGAGGACGTCAGCATCCTTCCATTTGACAGAGTTCCAATCCATCTGATCCACCTTAATGGTTAACTTGACATTTTTTGGAGACCCAGTAGGAGGGCGCCACTGTAGCACAAGAAAGGGAGACCTGTAGTATTCAATAGTGCAATTATAATCCTCGAACTTGAACACCAGGAATCCTGTATGCTTTGTAATTGGACTTCCATTCACTTCATAAATCGAATTCTTGTCAGGAATCGCTGAAGATAGTATGCACAAGAGGGACTCCCATTGATTTCGTCCAATTGAGTCTCCAGCAAATACTAGCCTTTTGTTTCTCAGTTTCTCCAACATCAGTCTCGCATCCAATCTGTTTCACATTAATGTCATTTATCAAGTCAATTTTTTCCCCGTGACTGTTGGTTCTACCAAAATTTCCGTGATAAAATTGGCAAGCAAAATCGAGGCTCGTTTGGTGGAAGTGATGGAAATTTGGATTAATGCAAAAAAGTCATTGCCCTCTTTTATCTCTATCCCCAAGTTCACGGGTAAAGCTTATCAGCCGAATAAAAGGACAAAAATAATTTGCAACGAAACTGGGAAGAGCAAACTTTGGGAAAGTAAAAAGACGAAATAGCCAAAATTTCTTAAATGGAATGTAACTGGCACTAGTATTTCCAAATGCTGTCAGAAAATTATAAGTACAGCTAGTAAATTTTTATTTTGATTATTTTTTAATATAATTTACTTATAATTTTATAACAACATAATAAATACAAGTAAAAAAAATAAATTTATATAATATTAAATTATAAATAAATTATATTAAAAAAAACATAAATAAACCAATAAATACAAAGTCGCTTGTGTGGTGCTTTTCTATCCTTAACGTTCATGTTCGAAACCAACAAATATTCTTCTGTCGCACTTTTTCAGCAACCAAAAAGTCTCCTAAATAGGCATGGATGGCGAAGAAAAAGAAAAAGAAAAAGGAACCTGGGCAAGTTGCAATGCCTGGGTTGCCATCTCCATTTGGTGTAGAACAAATCAGGCCTGCCATTCTCTGTGCACCTAAACCCACCATCTAAGAAGCTGCAATCTTTAGACTGATACAACGGATAACTCTCATCCCATACCCAATCCCCATCAAACACATCACACTCCCCACCCTCTTCTGTCAAAAAATCGACCCTTTTAATCTGACTCGGCCCGTTAAAGTGCAACCACACGAAACTCTCAGATTCGCCCTGAAATCTATACCCTCTACCAAGAACAGACAAGTAATCGAAGTAAAAGATGCAGCAAACGACACAAACTATGACGAAAAAGAATCCCAAAACCCCCAAAGATGGCTCAAAGAGCCTAAAGCGCTTAAATTTCTTAAAGATTTCAAAGAATTGCATGGTTTCGTGCTCTTGCTGAGATGGGTTCTTAGACACTTGGGGCTAAAGACACAATCTTTGAACCTGGGTACGGTTGAACCGGCATTAATAGTGATGATAAGTTTCAGATATAGTACAGGTGAGGACAGAAAGTGCGGTGTGAAAGGAGAAACAACATTCATGGCAAACAGAAACTAAACAACCGGAGCCATTCCCGTTTTGGTTTATCAAATCAAACTTCTTTCCTTGTCAGGTCAGTTTAATTATGCAACGAATGGAGAAAAAAAGAGGCCAAAGAGAGAAAGCAATAATGACGGGTGCCAATTGCCAAGAAAGAAATCGTAGAATCATAGCAAATGAGTTCGAAACACTTTCCTTTTTCTCACCCTTTTTCTCTTACTGCTTTATTATATCCCAAAGAGAGATATTAGAGAATAAAAGCAGAACCATTTGCTAGTTTGTGACTTGACTGAGAAATGGGAGGGCTTTCGGTTTTGAAACACAACACAACGTTGCAGAAGAAGAGAGACAACAGGTGGGGGGGTGGGGCGTGGGATGCTGAACGCAATTGGGAACCGTGGGTTGGTTGTCTTAAATGCGGGTAACGGGTAGGCAGCGTGTGCGAATCTTGATAGTGCGTGTTGTAAGTTTGAGGCTCCATTATTGGGCCGCGTTGTTCGAGCAAAATGATGGAGAGTTGATAATCAGGACGATTGTCTGGCTCCCCAGATGGAGAGAATTGGGCGGTAATTATAGAAAAATTATTGCCAAAAGGAATTAGCAAAAATGAAATCCTTTCTTTTTTAATTTTCTTTCAAAATCGCTACACCAATAAAAGAAATGCAAAAAAATAGCAGAGGGATTAAACTTGTATTTTCCAGTTAATAAGCGAGTTAATTCATTGTTTTCTCGGTCAGTTTTAGTGTGAATGATTTACATTTGATCATATTGAACTTGAAGTGAGAGACTAAATACGGTATATATCACGGCATTTGATTATAATATCCTGAAAAATATGTCAACTAAAGATTTAACTGCTAAGTGAGATTTGTACCGAATCAATGAAAACAAAATAACAACAATAATAATAATAACAAAATAACAAAAACTCATAAGAATATTTACTTTTATCTCTAAAAATAAAGTTAAAATCAATCATTCACATATCAATTTAACTTTTTTTTATAAAAAAATTTATCTTCCAAATAATAATAGTAATTTTAAGTAAAATTACTCACTTATCTACATTATATTAAATATAAAAAATCTGTATATTAGATATAAAACTCAATAATACATTAATTATATTTTTCTCAAACAATACGAGTTAATAAATATAAATATATTATCAATTATTATTGAATTTTTATATTAAATAATAAATAACAATAATTGATCCAAAAAGGATTTTATGTACAACTATACCTTAATTAATTGAATTAGATGGTCATGGAGTTGCTTTGCACAATTGCACTTTGAGTTTTTATCTTAATAATAAAAACAAAGGTTCTTTGGGTTCGTTAGGGTGTGTTAATCATGTCGTCCTCGGCACATCAACGTGCACGCCAAGACCGTCGGGTCTGTATCAATGCCACGCATTGCTTGCTCGTCCTTTGGCAACAATTCAGAGTTTGACGTCATGGGACCCAGATGAGGGCAAACAAATGATCCGCATTTGAGAGCTTACCCATTCATGCATTTGACATACTCACACCAGTCCTGCTCTTTCAGCTCATGAAAGTTTAGCCCAACACTCAGCAGATAAACAATCCCTCTCGTGAACATAGTCGACCCATCAATCAATTCTTAAACGACAGAGACTGCTAAAGCCATGTTTACCCCAAAAGCTTTTATAAAGATAAACTCCACTTGTTTCAAGCCAAGCTAGAGCAATTTATTTCTATTTATGTGGATTTAGTGCCGATGGGAGAGCAGAACCAATTTACATACTTGCATTTCCACAATGGTATACAGAATAAAAAAAATGGAAAACATTAAATATTGCTGACAAAGATAATTGTTCAATTTGATTTTTCGTACTTCCACACATTAGCAGAAAATTGGAAAGTAATGAGGCCAGGGGACGGTAACAGGGAGAGAGAATTGCTCAAGATCTTGACTTTCTCTCTTTTCCTTTTGGGATTCTAACCCTTTTTATCACCACCGCTGAACCTTTTTTGAATACACAAGAGTTTCGATGCATGGGGACGACCAATGTGTCGTATTACAGATGTGAGTCTATTTTATACGATCATGACACCATCATACTCTTAGTTTACAATGTTACGTTTAAAATTTGAACATGTATAAAATGATCCTTCTTCTAGTACACTTAGTAAGATGGGAATATAGTTTTTTTTTTTTGTCTTTTTGGACCGTGAAGGGAATATATTACGGACTACGGAAGTGATGATTGTCACCATATATTGGAAAGAACTTAGGCTAGTGGACAACATGGCATATCTGTCATCTCCTAATTTATGGGTTACACTTGTGAGATATCCCAGAAATGAAGTAGCACCAATCCAAAAGGCCGAGTACCGAGACCCAAACAGATAAGAAAATTATAAGTATCCTCGTGAACATTAACAAACTCCTTGGAATTTATTTGTTTAAATACGCTAGCATTGGCCAGACCACTATGCACGTGCACCAAAGGCAACTGAAGATGATAAGGTATGAAGTACGTTCCATAATTGTTCAGGAAAACATGCAAGACTTGCACGAACATAGCAGTAATAGAGAGATCTTGCTCAAAGGCTAACACTCACTAATCGAATTCCCGGAGCAAGCTAGCATAGAATGAGCACGCAAACAATAGTCAACTCTAAAACTTTATGTGTCTACATCACACGCAAGCACAAACAGGAAAATTCATCATAATCAACCGAACATGTAGATATATCTCAATCTTATGGATTGGAAATATTCTGTCCTTCATGGAAAAGGAGGAGCATATGCCACTGGAGGCATTAGAATGAGAAACTGGAAGATGAGTGCATCCTAAGTTTTAAAAAAGAACCACTCTATCAGATATTTTCTGAATCACAGAAAATGAAATCCCCAAAATGTCATATACGAGCTAAATGCTTGATCCACGGTAAGATGAAAGTTCCACTGTCTACCCAGTAAAGAAGCACAGATTATTGGAATCAATCAACCAAACCAGGACCCCACAAAAGGAACAAACAAGAAATAGAGCGATTCAGGGAAAGCAAACAAGCCACAATATGGATCCATCAAGGGCCCTCAGGACCATACATCATTTGTCTCAGAAGATCCATGCGCTCATCAACTGGGCAACCGAAAAGAGCCCTCACCCTAGCAGGATCTGAAGTGAGAAAGCTGTAGGCTTTGTAGCGCAGGTGCTTTTCAACTCCCATCCTCACCAGTTCTGCAAAAACTTCTGCCTCAGAGTAGACATGCTGTGTAACTCTCTTGATAATCATATTTCCCTCCCTGATCACCTCTGCAACATTAAGAATTGATTCTTCAATGCTTCCCAACTCTCTCTCCCATGTGTGGACTTTCCTTTTCTTGCCTTCTCCAGATGTTGCAGCAGACTCATCACACTGTGTCTGGTAATACACATGAGCCATGTAGATGGCATATACTGCATAACAGAGAATTTGAACCACAGCCATTCGTCGCTTTCGATCCCAAAGTTCCCACCATTCTTCTTCACCATTATCTTCTCTAACATCTTTTCTGTTCATCTACAATGTATTGCCTGGTGTTAAATTGGCTTTTGCACAAAGATTCCAAAGTTAACAGAGTTAAAAAAATGAAAACAATTCTTTCAAAATTAGTGGTACATTAAAATTTTGCATTATGAGACCGAATTACTTATTCTCTTAAGTTTTCTCTATCCACCTTCCCTTAATTCCTATCAAAATTGGATTGCAATTCAAGCACAGTGTTGCAAATAAATCAAACCGTACGAAAACAACAGCAACCATTTTAAATACTGCAGGCAGCAATCCTCAAAAGCAAACTCAAATCAGATCCACTCCAAAACCAACACATCACCAACTTTGAAGAGATTATTCACTGAAAATCAGTCAATAAGCATAAAGAAAAGAAAATTCTTCAAAAACCCAATACACCCAAGAACTAACATGGCGTAGATACTGCTAGAATGTACACATTTTAAGCAATGCTATATCAAACACAAAAAAAAAAAAAGGAAAAACTTTAGAAAACGAACCTGGGGGAAAAAAAATTATAACGAGTCTTGACTTGGGGATTTGTCTCTGAGAAGAGCTTCTTGTTGTTGTTGTCCTTGTTCCTGTTGTTGCTGTTGGTGTTGTTGGGCTTTAAGAAGAAAGGGCTTGAAACCGATCTCCAAAGTCAAATACCCAAAAGCTAAGGCACCGATCACAACTATGCCAGACCTTATTGCGTTCAGCTTTGTCTGTGGGTTCATTCTTGTTTCTTCCTCCTCCCCCTCCTTTGCCTTCGCTCTGTCCTCCTCGTGACCCTAAAAAAGAATCGCAGCTTTTTTAGCCCCCTTTGGCTTTCCTTTTAAACAAAAATTAAAAAGAAAGAAACTTTCTCTTTCTTAAAACAAATTAAGGAGAAAAAAAAAAAACAGAAAATATGGCATATTTTGGCTCCGGCTTACGTGCGTCCGGACACCAAGATCAACGGCTGTTAGATGAAGAAGGACACGTACTCTTCAGCAACATATAAAGACACACGTCCATGTATAGAACCCAAAACGAGAACACTAACTCAGCTCGAATCCAGTTGGCTGTCGGAGCCGACTGAACCTCAGACTAATCAAAGCCGTCTATCTCTCTGACTTTTCTTACCCTTTTTTTTTTTTTAATCTGGGTACGCTGGATTCTATCCACGTCATTCTGTTGTTGGTTTTTTATAATGAATCAAGCTGAATTCTGGCAATTTTGTATTGAATTTATGCCCAAAATTGAGACTTTCCTCCGAAAAGCTCGGCTTTTCTTCTCTGTCTCTCCCCCCCCCCCAATTTGGTAGGTCAGTGATAAGACAGTATGCTGTTTTACTGATGTTAATTAAGCATGGCGTGAATAGCGCGTTGGGTTCAGCTGTTCCCAGAAGGCAACAGTTCTTGATAAGGTGTATTGGAGGAGGAGGAGATCACAGTAACCAATACAGAATGCAAGAGGCTAAGTGTGTGGGTGGTGCCAATTTAGAAGCTGATGCAGTTAATATTTTGAGGCTATTACCCCTAAACTTGACCCAACTAAATAAAAGGGCCAGGCAGGTATAAAGTGAAAATTGCTGCAAACCCACTTTTTTTTATTTTTTAATCACTTTTTGATGGGATTTTGACCATGTGCGAAGTTGAAGATGGAATCTTTTTTCATTTTAAGTGTTTTATTTTTATTTTTAGTCTTTCAAATCTGTTTTAACAGGGAAAATAGCTGTTATTGGCGGGTGTCGGGAGTATACTGGTGCTCCTTATTTTGCTGCAATTTCAGCTCTGAAAATTGTTAGTCTTCTCTATTCATTGTTCTTGAATTCATTGTTTCTCAGTCTGTAAGAAAGTTTGTTTCTTATCTGCTGTAATAAAGTCCATATTTTTGTCTTTCCAAGTTACTGATAGGTAACTGCATTTCGGTTTGAGTTTGAGGTTGAGTTGATTGCTTTCTTTGCTTTTCACGGCGCAGATTTGTCCCATGTATTTTGCACAAAAGAAGCTGCTCCTGTAATCAAAAGTTATAGTCCTGAGCTCATTGTCCACCCTGTTTTGGAAGAATCATGTAGCGTTGGGTAATTCTACTTTTTGTTTCTTTTTAAACCTTTTAATGAGTAGTTTGCTTATTGCTTAGATCATAAGCCTGGCTTCTGAGCAGAACACTTTCTTGCGGAAATAATGTGCCTCTAGGGATGAGAAGAAAAAGTTCGTGGCACAAAATGTTGTTGCTGAGGTTGATAAGTGGATAGAGAGATTTGATTGTCTTGTTGATGGCCCTGGCCTTGGAAGGGACCCATTTCTTCTGGTACTTCTTTTCTGCCCCAATTTGGAAGTCACTGGTTAGATTCAGTTTGGAATTCACAGTCTAAAGTCTGGAGCTTTTAAAGTTCCTTTTCTCTCATTAGAGTCTCCCCTTTAACATGGTTAAGATATAAGTCAATAAGTCATCTAGGTCCCCAGCTTCATTAGCAATGTTGTGAAGCATGTTCACCTCCTGCTGTTTCGAGTTTCGCAGAGCTAGAATCTCTGACTTTGCCTTCTGTATCTAAGTTTCTTAGAGGTTCCTATGCCAGGAACGCCTGAGGCAGGTGCTTCGGCTTTCAGTTCTATGATTCATTATTACTGCTATTGTCCTTTATCTTCTGTCTAATGTGCCTATTTCTGTAATAGTACTACTCTTGTGGCCCATAAATAGGACTGTGTGAGTGGGATAATGAAGAAGGCAAGGCAGTCAAAAGTTCCAATTGTCATAGATGGGTTTCATAATCAGGAGTTCAAGATATGTGCTTGATTCTATTGTTTATCCTCATGCTTTACAGCTATGAATTTGCTCTCCGTTTTTATGCCGATGAAATGAATATTTCCTAGGATGGACTCTTCCTTGTGACAAACAGTCTTGATCTTGTTAGTGGGTATCCATTAGCTGTGCTAACCCCAAATGTGAATGAGTACAAGCGACTGGTGCAGAAAGTTCTATAGTTGTGAAGTGACTGATCAAGAGACTCATGGCCAATTACTGTCTCTTGCCAAGCGGTGACGTTGTCTTGGAATTTGTTGTTATATTTCTCTTATCTTGCGCAAGCACTTGATGCATGTCTGTTTTCAAGCTTCATATTTTCCATCATTGTTGAAACTGGTCATGTAGAGTCCGGTTGATGGACAACTAGGTTATAGATTAGTCTTTGTGACCATCATTTCTAGGGTAAATTTCATATAAATGAACCCCAGTTATTTGTGTTTGTATGTCCCATTTTCCCATTTCATTCCTTTAGTCTAGTGTATGAGGTACCACTAATAAGAGATGATATTGTTATGCCATTTGCTATGTTTCAAATTCTCATATTATAATTTAAAATTGGTGCAGATTTATTAGGGTTGCTATGATTGAGTTTCTCTTATCTTTGTGGAAGTTCCTGGTGTGTATCATCTAATTGATCAGGATTGGAGGTGTAACCATCTTAAGCAAAGGACAATCTGACCTGATCAGTGATGGTGAGATAGGTATGGAATAACTACATTTTCTAGTCTTGTAGTATAAGCATGTAATGTGTGCTGTGTTATCTTTAAATTTATACGCTCTATAGAATCCCTTGACTCCAGTTTTTCAGATCCTAAAGCGGCAATGCCTGGTAAGATATAGCCCGTGTACTTATTGGTCAACTTGGTGTCTCAGTCATCACGTTAGTCATCCCTAGGAAAGACCAATCTGGATGCCTGGATAATTAGTTAAATGGGCCTTCTGAATTGAAATTTCATTTGTGAAGAAGAGCAATGCTTAATCATGGATGTTATCATGCCATGGCTTGCCTTATTTACCCTGCACACTTAGTCTAATTGAACAAGTTTGATCTCCCCATACCTTCTTCGCCATTCGATGTGCTGTTGAAGTAATGACACTTTCTTTTACGGCGAACATGCATGATATTAATTGTTGTTAATTGGTGCAGTAAAATCAGTGAGTATCTACAGTTCACCCCGGCGTTGTGGGGGCCAGGGTGATATCCTTTCTGGAAGGTGACTCATTGCGTTGAGCTTTTGGCGCACAGAATATTTGCACTACTGACTTCAGATATTTTACTTACCCTGAAGATTTTCTTTCTGCAGTACTGTGTGTGCACATATATATTGTGTGGGTGGGTGGGTGGATGGATGGATGGGCATGCCTGTATGTTGTTTTCACGAATTTTCCTTATATTTTGACAATGTTTTATGGCCTCCCAGTACATCTGCTTTCTTTTCACCACCATCCCTAGTGAGATTTCTTACAGGACGCTTGATCCCATTTACTTGTGCCCTCGTCACTGTCTCTCATTGTGGAAAATAAGTTTGGCATTTTTAGGTTGCCACACCAACTTCTTTATGTTTTTTCCTCGTCCAACTAACCACGTACCATTTTAGGTATCTGCATGTAGATTTCATACGGAACACCATTATCTTGATTATTGTGCTAGGCAGTTCACTAACCATAATGTATCCTTTTCAATGGTTCCAGTGTTGCAATGTTTTTGTCCTGGGCACGTCAACCTATCTCGGCCACAGAAGGGAACCTGAATATCAGGTTACGTTACTCATTCTCTGTCCTGGCCACCGAAGGAAATTTGAATATCATATTATGTTACTCCCTCTCTGTTCCATTCAACAAGTAAATCCGACAGTTGTCTTCAGTGCACTTCTGTTTGACACTTAAACCGTTGATTTGTAATTTTTACAGTCCACTAAGTTCGACGGTGTTGGGGTGCACTGCCGCTTCTGCTTTATTGAGGAAGGCTGCATCACTCGCATTTGATGATAGGAAAAGGTCAAACTCTCACTACTGATATTATTGAGTGCTTGGGAAGCAGGCAGTGGCTTTTATTCAATGAAGAAATTCCGCTGGCTCCATAAGAGAAAATAAATCTGAGAGGATTTTTTATTTTTGCCGTTTGGAGGATATTTGTCCAGCCTGTCGATACCATGACATTAGTGAGAATCCCAACTAAATGAGCTTTCTCAAAGAGACTTACCTCAAACCGGCTGCCTTTTAACCTTTTTTTTTTTGTTAAGGCTTCCAAGTTGTGCACCTTGTTACATACAGCACACTTTCGTGCATCTCATATTTAAAGGTGAATTTGGGTACTAATAAAATCAGCTTGGAAGGGCGGGTTGTTTTCGGAACACTGGTTTTCTTGCGAGACCTGTGAAGCATGAACACCTAAGTACCTTCAGTCTCGTTTAAACGGCCAAGACGCCAACAAGGGTCGCTGGCAATTCAGAAGGTCATGCTACATTAATTGCTTATAATCACGGCAGATATATACCTAAATAATAAGCATCCCACACATCTCCGAATCTCCCATTGATTTCCATGTTGCGATCACTTGATCAGAGTATCCTTGGCCAATAAGTATAGGAATAAGCCAGCACCAAGCTGCCTGGCAGTTCTCAAATCTCAATCAGTTGAACAATAACGAGTAGCCCAAAGGAAATACAAACCTTCAATAATTTACATACATGAATATGCAACTGTTCATCTGATTATCTGGAACACCTCCACGGGATTGCAAATGAAAAGGACAAGCTTATATCACCAACAAAAGAGTAAAGCCAATTTTCCAAAAAGGCCAAGTGCTTTAACTGTTCTTAATACTTTTACCTATGGCAGCGAGAAAGGCCGGTCAGGAATCTGCATGGGGTTGCTGTTCTTGTTGTGGCCAAATTGGCTGTGCGACATGAGGATGAGGCTGTTGGCCATACAAAGATTGTTCGCCAACAGGCTTGCCTAAGCTCGTCCCTGGAGCAGTGATCTGTGGAGGAGTAAGCTGAGGTGGCATGTAATAGTAGGGAAGAGAGTCCACTGGACCTCCAACCGGAAGACTTCCTCTTGGGGTAGATGCTAGCACCTCATCTTTCAAATCATCTCTTGGGACAACATCAACCAGAAAATCAAAAATATCGGTCCTTGTAATTGCAGCGGCGATATCATTCTTTTGAAGTGTCCTCCTTTTGTTCTCCTCTGTGTGATTCCAGGAACGCAATGTTAGTTCAAGAATGAACATCTCACAAGCTCTCGCAAATACCACAGGAGCTTCGGCGGATATCATCCTTACATCTTCATCTGCCTTCATGATCTTCTTAATCCTAGCCAATGGCAGACTGTGGTTCTTAAAGTCGGTAGTCTGCTCTATATCTTGATATTGATTTGCCCAAAAGTTCTGGAGTTGATGCAGCAACTGCTGTTGCTGTTGCTGTTGCTGGTGTATATGCTGGTAAGCAAGGTGCTGTTGAGCAAGCTGAGCTGAAGGCGCAGGAAGGCCAGCTGGCTGAGTAGGTGACTGAAGTGATCCAGTGGAAGATCCCATCATATGGCTTGGTGGATATGGAGAAATCCCATATGGCAACGGAGTTGTGCTTCCAACCGCACCTACTGTTGAAGGCTGGCTATTCCCTGGGTGATCCATGCCAGTATTGGCTGGCTAGCCAGAAGTCCCCTAGACCACTGGTTCTGGATCACGATATAGACAAGAATTCAAATACACCCGTACATAAGCAGTTGGACCAGCCAAACAAAGAAGCATCTAGCATCATCAATTGTCATACACGAAACAGAATGCCCATAAAATAAGCAGTCAGAGCCCTTCAATCCGTTCAACTTTTTTAAGCAATTGTCATTCGATTGCCTATGAAACTGAATTTCAGACATTCCACTAGATACCTATAACTCAGAGCCCCTGCCATGTCGAGTTTTTCCTGAATAAATTAAGCAGGAATCAAGTATCTAGAATCTACGTGCTAGCAAGGAAAATAAGAAAAGGAAAACAACGATCAAGATATAATCTTTAGCTTCTAAATTCACCAGCACCAACACAGACCAGCATGCGTGATCCAATAAACACAATATAATACAGATGAATCACCGGACGATCCCACCCACAAAGATTCTACACAAACACAGCAAGATAAAATCCCAAAAACACAGAACTATAAAAAAAAAAGAAAAAATTGCAAAAATTGCTGTCTCTGCAGCAGCATCGCAATCCTATCGAGTGTAGCGTTGGAATGAATCAAAATTTAAAAGCATTTAAAAAAAAAAAAAAACAGAAAAGGAAAGGAGATTACCTGTATCGTTCTCGTTTCTCAGTTAACTTTCTTGATCTTCACCGATTACTAAAACCCTAGAAAGAGAAAAAATAAAAGAGGAAAAAAAATCAAGAGAGAGAAAGAGAGCGGAAACCGAGTGAAACTAAACGTTGGCTTAGTGTCGCAGTCGATTTTTTATATAGCTCTCTCTTTTTTTTGTACTTTACTGACGATTTTACCCTTTCAATTAAATATGATTTCGCCCACGCAAGTAAATCGTTCTAATCCGGCTTTAACCATTGAAATCAGTTAAAATGAGAAGGGAAGAGACCAAGAGATTTAGACTACCAAAAAAAAAAAAAAATCCAAGATTAATTAAATTTAATTTCATTTCTTTACGCATTATCAGTGTCTTAAAGAGTTGAATTTCAGATTTGTTTAATGATCTGCGTAATCAACCCTTTTCTTAAACGCTCCATGGCCTGTTAGTTGACTTGAGAAGTTGAGTTGTTAAACTGAGTAGGATGGATATTTGCCTCTTGTAGACTACAAGAAAATTGGTGTGGACATCAACAAAAAGTGGCAAATGTTTTAGGGAGTCGTTTAAAAACCTCACGAGGGATCGGAGGTGCAAATGCATAGGTTTTGTTGAGGTTTTGCTAGTATGCATGCTTGGTTGGACATGCGAGTCATGAATACCAAAGGTGTTTCTGAAGAGATCAAAAGACATTTGAAGAGGAAACTTGAGGAATTCTATGAAGTTAAGAGTGAAGATTGAAACTTGGAGGAATCAAAGTTCTCAAAAACATTGAGCTTATTGAATAATCTTGTTAATTAACCTTGGTAACAATTGTACAGGATACCCAACTCATGCATATAAATTATATTAGTGTTGAGTAATATTTGCTAGTGAATCTGTTATGCTGTTTGTATCGCGTTATGAGGTAGATAAAAGCAGCGATATTACTCCTTGTAGTACAGGATTATAAATCTTAGAAGACGATTGTAATTATAATTAGTTTGCTCCTCACCAAATGCTACTACGAAGATTTAAAATATAAATTAAAAAAAAAAACAGTAGATTCAACTTCTGAAGTGAAGCATTTGGCTGAATACTGAGACTCGTAAAGAAACTAAATCCACCACAAAGCTTTGACTCTTGAGTTGAATCTACTCTTCCTTCTCTCTTTAATCCCTTTACTTTCCTGTTAAGGTTTAAGCATTCAGCATCTATCACGATCAACATTTCCGTTTTAAATTTAAAAACACAAGCTCTTGTGTTGCAGCAAACGACATTTATTAACATAGAAAACACACTTGTACATAGGTGGGAATCCAGAGGTGATCCTACAACAACTCTACCTACAAAGAAGCTCCAGCACTACTTTACATAACCATACACTCCAACTCGTCCATTCCACCGTGGGACATCATATACTCACATGGGCCACAAGCCGAAGTTACTTTGACAGAAAAACCGTCTTTTCTTTCGCCAATTACAAAGATACCAGTGGGGAGGATCCTTCACTTTGTGGTAGCAAGAACTGCCGGCCCTTCCACCTTAAAACACATCGCACCGATATTGACGAATAGAACAAAATTATGAGCATGGGGAGTGTAAGTGGATGAAATAAATTAGTTACCTTAAATGTGGCACCCCAGATCTCCTCCTCATTGGCGGGAACTGCAGTGATTTTGTTTTTAGGATTCTCAAAGCTTCTCAATTCTCCAACTGCTGTGGAGAAGAAGCACCCTGTAAAATCAAAAGGAGTCATTTTATAAATTGTCCCCTCTTAACGTAATGTTGTTCTTGTCTCTAGATATTGAAATTAATTGCACCCAACTGATTGCTTGCAAATCCAGCATGGCATGACTAATGTCTATTATCTTTTTTACTTGTTCTGTTCTCATGTATTGCAAGCAAACAGAGTTGTTGGACTGAAAGTCTCAACACGTAGAACTTTTGGCATACCCACCTTGAGGGAAAGAAGCAAGTGACTTGCCACAAGCTCCTTTAAGCAAATCAGCATTATCAGCAAAAGCTACATATCCATCGGCAGTTATTCCCCAGTAGAGAGGAACCTTCCCAAATTGATCCTGTCACGGTATATACCAACACTTCAGTGGGATAACAACAACATGTACAAACTTCACCAATGCATTTGGTAGGTAATATAACTTACAGAAGCCACGAACAAGGTGGAAGTAGAGCTATCATAGACAATGAAAGCAAAGCTCCCGCTAAGATGACCGACAACATGGCTGGGAGGGTAAGGTGCACGGTCACGAAGAGCCTTATAGGCCTCAATGACTAAAACCACCTCATTTGCAGACTTGGCAAGGCCATATTGCTGCCTAAGGCTTCCCAGATTGTTCAGGGCTCCCTCAAACAAGCAGAAGATCTCATCTTTAACTGCAAACGATCTGTCATTTTGCAAGGCGAAAAAAGGTCAGGATAAATAAAAGACGTCCACAATATCTACTAAGATGGCATAAATCCAACCCACCAACAATCCCCGGCGCCCCCCCTCCCGCACAACAAAAGAGGAAAAGAAAAAAAGACATTAGATGCGTTTCTTTCATACTTTGATTCTCAAGTCCCGTCACCGGCAACATCTAAATCCGCTTAGGGCCATTTTCATAACGTAGAGACAAATACATATTCAGAAAGATGGCAAGACCAAGTCTCTTCCACCTAAAATATAATAGTTCTCCTTCTTATCATTTCATCATCTGCGAACCAACCCACAATTCCAGGTTGGCGCACCAACTCGGGTCCTTATCAACGGATCAATATCTTTATCGTCACCATATCATGCCCCCTCACTATCCCACACCGCACTACATATAAATGTTACTTTTCACATAAAAAGAACAAGACCACTTGAGCTTAATCATTGAGTCTACCTCCGTCATAAAAGATAGAAGTATATATTATTTAAAGCTGAACATGATCATCACAAGTGTGATTTAGGAACCATATGCTAGTCCAGACTTGGACGGGAATGGTCTAGACTAAATTATTCTCCTTTTTTTTTTTCGTAAACTAGACTAAATTATTCACATCCCTATAATTTGAATCTCAATGTGCATTAATTTTCGTCACGTGATTTGTACTCGTCGCCAACCCCACAAATTAATCATCTGTTAAATTAAAATATTATCTAATATTTGTTTATAACTATGACTTCCTTCTCTAATAAGTTTTTGCCAGCCAGTAAAATTGAGAAGGCTACGTCTCAACCGCTTCCCTCACATAGTGGCAAGACCAAGTATGTATTATACTTTTATTTTGCATCGGTCTTGCTTGTGTTCTCCAGAATGTTCTTTTATAATCGCACCAAAAGGGATCCAACTGCTAGGAATGTTCAAGCGTGTGGCTCGATCAGTTTCATCAACTTGGTAATCTTAATCTTATAAGATAACTCACCGGGTTAATTTAATATTAGGCCCATGTCACATCGGATGATGCCTCCATAGGCCTAGCTCACCAATTTCTAGGGTTGGTGAAAGTTCAGCAGGCCACTTGGTCCCCAACAACACAAAGTCCCCCCCCCCCAAGCTCGGACACGAAAAAGTTGCCTACAAGTAAGATCTGACCGTCCGTCTACCCCCCCCCAAAAAAAAACAGGAAAAGAGAAGATCTGATTGCCCGTTCGATCGCGAGCAACAGTTGCTCTCTAGATATTTCCGCACCTAGTAGTTGGTCCAGTTAGATAAATTAGTCTAACAATATATTACAGTAAAAAAAAAAAAATAATAAAGTTATAAAATTTACAGATCAAATATATATTCAGTTCTATTTAATACCCTTTTTATTTCCATGTCCCTATCTCAATCAAATTTTTTCTTTAATTTATACCATTCGAGCTGAATAAACTAATTTAATATAAATATACGAAAATAGATACTGATATACCAGAAGAGAAAACACACAACATAAAATGAAAAATTAATATGGTAAAAAAAAAAAAAGGTAACTAAACGTTTTATGTGAATCTTTTTGGTCATAATTTTATGTAAAACTGAATATGAAAATTATGAAATATGGACTGTTCTCATAGTCGGAGACCCAAAAATCAAATAGATCTAATAATTTTTCAAATTTACAATCACATTTGTTCTATCTAATAGCTTTTCTACCTTGCTTTAAAAAAATCCACCCATCAAGTAATCAAAGAGTACTATTATTCTCATAAATAATTCTAAAAAAAAAAAGTAAATTATATGATCCTTGTATAAATCGCTTGAATTCAATTTTACTAAGAGTAGGTATGGATAAAAATATAAAAAATAATAATAAAAAGAAGTGTATTCAAAAGTAAGCTTTTCAGAATCATGAAATTTGTGTACACGTATAAAGAAATATTTTCATTTTCGTCAATATACGAAACGCCGTGGCAATCATGCAGGACTGATGCCAATGACAGGCCCACAAAACACCAAAACAGGTGGGCCCAAGCATCCTGGTTGTGATTATGAATTTTATGATTCTGAAAACACCAAAAAGTAAAATAAGTGCGATTCGTTTTTCACTTCAAAGGTTTTGAGTTTTCAAAGTTGTTTTTTATTTAAAAAAATAAAATAAAATTCTTTTGAGAAAATTAATAGTATAATTAACAAACCATTATATATCTCTTTTAGTTCTATATAAGGACTAAAAGATTTAAATTTTTTGTGCTCATTTGTAAACAAGAAAAAAAAAATATTAATATCGAAGTATCAAAATGAAACTTGCCAATGTTATGAAAAGCAGAATTAATATTATAAAAAAATTAAATATTTGTATAATTTTAATAATTTGTTAATATTAATAATAATAAATTAATAAATATTAATATATTATAATAAAAATTAAAATTTTATATTATATAATTAATAGTTTGAATCACATAAAAACAACAAATTCAACAAATTAAATATTTATGTAATTTAAAAAAAATAATAATGTTAATGATATTACAATTGTAAAAGATGAAAAAATAATAATAATAAATTAATTTCTGAAAAACCGATCATGGTAGTTAAGTCCAAATATTTCTCATCAAGCGAACCGCAGGTAATCACACCTGCAGGCACCAAGCCGTCCGATCACAGATTCCAATCCTCTCCCAACGGAGGGGTTTCCGATCACACTGATGCTAATTAACTACCGTTTTCCGGAAGCTAACTACTGTAATCTAGACCTCCGCAGGCCAAGGGGGAGAAGACGCGTGGCAGGGACGGTTACAAAGAGTTAACTTTTACCTGGGCAGCAGCAATGACTCGTTCTGGTGAGTGTAGGCCAGCTGCGCGTCGTCCCCAACCTGCAGGGAAACCGCGGACGCGTTGGTGTTGAGAAACCGCTTCATCAGCGCGTCGGCGGTGATCTTCGGCGACGGCGTCCTGCATCCCGCCGCCACGAGCTCCTCCGGTGGCGACATGATCCCGCTGCTGAATACTCCCAACATCTCTGGAGCTCAAAATCTCTAAAAAAAAAAAAATCACAAAATAGAGAAAACGAAAAGAAATCGATTGATGACTAGAAAGCTCACGGAGATCGGACATAGGAGAAGTGAGCCTGAGAGGGCTCTTTGATTTATAGCAAAATCGGGAGGGTACTATCGTCATTTCACGGCCATTTTCTCTGTATTTTATATTCTTTATTCGGCCTGTTATATGTTTCACTAAGCTGTCCAATAAAGATAAAGGAAACTTGTGGATGGAAGGTTGGGGCCCACTGGCGGGCGGTGATTCTGAGGAAGTCACACGCCTAAACCCGCGGACGGAGACTGGAGGACGTGAAGAGAGACCGAGAGCCCAAGGATGAGGGATGGGACCCACCGAAGAGGAAATCGGTGTATGATCGTGATCTTATGTTTCTATATCTCGTGTAGATCGTGCGTCGAGCGGCCTCCAGACGATGTATTGTTGCGGAAGATGATTAAACTGGCTGGCACCGTCGGATTATTTGTGGCGATGGCTGATGTGGAGGCGGCTCACGATATGAAGCGGTTCCCCGTACGGTTTTTTTGTTCGGTTCAATTAAATACGATTTTTTAACATTAAAAATTAAAATTAAATTAAAAATTTTAAATAATCAAGTATAATATTAATTTAATTAATTTAAAATTTAATTTAGTTCGATTTAATTTTTAATTTTTAATTTTTTAAAATATTCCTAACTATGCTGTCGTCATTGTCACCATCACTGGCCGCCACAAGCACCACCGCGCTATCCCCAGTTGCCATGAAACAAAGAAAAAAAAAAAAAGCTTTGTCGGATAAATTTTATAGGAAAATTTTTTTTGTTTAATAAATATAAAGATATTATCGATGTTTAAAGCTATTTCATCTATCCTATACTACACTATTTGATACTAATTTATCCTATTGTCTAATTAACAAACGCACATTTTGTGTCAAACGGCTTGTTTTTCATCAAAACTCATAATAAAAACAATAATGATACCATTTTTTTTATAAAAAAAATTTTGAAAGGCAATTATGATACAATACATTCATACACTCAAAAGGGACATTAATCGGAGACAAGACATGTTACTCCTAACTTATTTTCGTGTCGTGTGTCAATTGAATAATTTGAAAGGAGAATTTTTTTAAAGCAAAAAAAAGGAAAAATCCTGTCTTCCCTACGAGACAAGTTGTCTGACCCAATTAGATATTAAAACAAGAAAAAGAACCAACTACACCCTCGGCAAGAGAGAGAGAGATTAAGGCCTTTTCTCTCGACCGCTTGGGTACCAAAAGAAAAGAGAGAGGGAGAGAAAGAATTTACACATTAAATTGGAGTCTTTTTGGGCATCTTATGGCGTTGAACAATCTAAAAATTCGTGCCAAAGGTTTAGGAGTAGGAAATACCTAAAAAATAATTTTCGTAGAATCTAGTATAACGGCAGTAAAATTTGAGGGAGTTATTGTCGATAATTACTATACAAGCCAGGCACACGCTTCCACTTTTAGAAGGTAGAGAGAGTCATGAAAGTGAGTTCGTACTTTATTATAAACCCCGCCCCCACTATTTGTATTTGAGTATCTAATTAATTACAATTAGTATCAACCTCATGTACGCAACTGAATTGCATGGCTCCATGGTAATATTTATTTATTTATTTTTGAGGGAGATTTGGAGGAGGTACTCGAAGTTCCGCCTCTCAACTAATTATAAAAATAAGTGACTGTTGCTCTAAAAGAATGGGTTAATCTAAAAGTTAAATAGACGGGTCCAAGCGGCTAACTTCCCAAAACAGTGGACTATGGCCCATGGTTTAACAATTTTCTGTGTTCGGTAAGCAATTTGGACATTATTGAAAAGTAAAAGAAATGAACAAGAGGTACCCACGCAGGTATTGGGTCCAATCTCACAAAATGGTTTTTTTTTTTTTATAATTATTATTATTTTTTTAAAATATTTTTTAATCACAGTGTACAATACAATTTTTGATACCCAAGAGCGAAAAGTTGGCTGGTTAGATTCTACTTGTTGGAGTTGATATCTACGATGAGACGGTCTCGCAAGTAAAAATGTCACCGTCTACAGTTTACCTGGTGCTCTTTCTAGTCACCACAAGGCAAAGGAATAATCAATTTTTCCCTTTTCAAAAAAAAAAAAAAAGGAGATTCTCAAGCATAGGAATCTTAGATTTCATAAGAATATAAATCATTTTTTGAAAATACCGACGCAAAGTATAATTTTAAGATGGTGACAACGATGTTAACTAAATGTTCTTCCCATCAATTTTCTTGTATATTTCAAGATCCAAAAAATAAAAAAATAATAATAATAATAATAATAACTACTTTGAAATAGCCGCAAAAAATAAAAAACAGTAAACGGGGATGGATCAACCACTTTTGGTGACCCGACATTATATGGGTATTCGAAATACCGAAATGGGACACAATAATTTTCTTATGTAGGCGATGGAATTTGGTGCGACAAGGCGCACAATACTTTGAACTTGTCAAAGGCGGGGGGCGAAGATATTTTTGCCACGGAGAGAGAGAGAGAGAGAGAGAGAGAGAGAGAGAGAGAGAGAGAGAGTCGGTGGTGGTTTGCATATTTTCAGAGGAGGATGTGGGCCTATCAGTGAACAGTCAAGATCCATTGCGATTGGTTGGCGACGGGATGGATCAGGTGGGGCCATCCTCAAAGCTGGTGGATTGGGGATGTTTATCGTATATGACGCGACCTAATTTGGAAACCGTGTGTCTGGCCTAATCACCGTCGCGCTTATCCGAGACAGCTTGATTCGTGACAAAGAGAACAAATATTCGTGTGCCTCGAACATTTCCATACCTTCATTTCATTCAACAGTATTTTGTGCCGCATTTATGCCTCACGTTCGTATTGTATTTATTTAATTTTTTTATACAAAAATTTATCATTGAAATATAAATAAAATTGATTAAATTTTTTTGTATTTAATTTTAATATTAATAAATGTAAAATTTTATTACTGTACACTTAAACACTTCAATTTATTTTTATTAAAATAAACTTCAACACAACAACACAAATTTAATTTAGTATAAAAAATCTACTAAATTATCAATTTAATTATTATGTTGAGTGGTATAATGCGGTAAAAAAATAATACAGATTAATTAAGGTGATTGTCAATTTATTAAATAATAAATGACGAGTAATTGTTTGGTTTATATGTTTATGTGTCATAAGGTCATATTATTGGGGGCATTTCTGTTTAGGCCGTAAATGGCGTGCGGTGAAACTCAATTAAAAATTAAAATACTTCAACAGCAGATCAATTAGACATTAAAACACAATTAGTGGGTTAATAACATAATGTAACTCAGTATGTTGTATACCACGCACATGGTTTAGCCTCTCATCAACTTAATAATTAATCCGTGGTCCGGTCTCCTCTAATGCTAGGGGCTTGGGATGTATCACATATATTAAATTTCGAATCGTAGAGACCATCGAAAACCAAAAAAAAAAAAAAAACCCCATCAGAGCAAATTACTTTATTTGCTATTGCAGGATTCTTTAATCAATTGCAGGACTGAAAGGAGGCTAATAATCGCTGTGCCCAAAACGATACTCTTCCACTCCATACAAAAATAAATTCTACGGATAAGATCATACCATTTATGGGCTTTTCTAATCACTAGCGACGGCGTGGCCTCGGATGAGGAATCGACGGTGATAGATGAAGAGATTCCAAGTTATGGGACCACATTCAAGAAGCAGTGGCTGTCAATTATTCTCTGTGTCATTAAGTGGTTTTGGATAACACGTTAAGGTGGCCCCAATCGTTTTAAGTCTTTTCCGTTTTCAAAGATGTTAACTTCAGCTGTTCATTCCGTGCTTCTTAAAAGTCGATTCGCGGAGAGATGGAGATTGCCACTTTTTCTGACTTTATTTCAGGAAAATTCAGTACATCATTTCGGTAAAAAGAAAAAAGAAAAAAGAAAAATTATTTCGAATTTAATATGCGCGCTCCAACAAAATCTGGGAAGGGATGCAAAATGGACAATTAGAAAAAGCTCAGGCAAGGACTCCAAATTACGGATGTCTAGTGAAATTCTTTGTAATTTAGGGGTCGGTAAATGGCAAGGTGCAAGAAGGGCACGAGCATTCCCACTGCTGCCAGGGACTGTGACTAATGCTAATGGAGGCATCAATTTTGCAATTGCCAATTGAAAGCCACATGTCGTCGGTGTCCATTGACTTTGGGCCACCTTCCAAGATCCAAATTGAAAACATAATCTGTTTTTGGTGGGAATTTTAGCACATTTTATCCATTTGTCACGGTGGGCCTACTGCCACCAATCCTCCCCATACATACACCACACGTCCACATGGATTAGTCCAACATCTCGTGTCATCCGGAAAACTCAGGCGATGACATAAATGCAATGACATAAAATGGAAACTAGAAAAAAAAAAAAGGAGAGAGAAAAATATGAGTAGAATCACCAAATTCGTTGAAAACTTCACAGTTCAAACATAGATAACTCTTTTTTTTTTACTATTATTTTTTTATTAAAAGTTATGAAAAATGCAAGAATCACTCGATGGTCTTGATGAAAAAGAAAAAACAATAACAAAAATGACAAAATCCATCGGGACATATCAGTGTGACATCAAGAGAGGGTTCTTGGGGCACCCTCCACAACCAAGGCCATTAATTTAAAGCCTTTTCCACGGCGAATGAAGTGGATCGATTGCCTTGGCTAATGCATGTTGTCACGATGTTTCAAAATTTGCTAACTTGATGAGATCAACTACGAACCCTTTGGGGACGTTTTTATTTTTATTATTTTTATTATTTTTTATTTTTTGCAGCACCGGGACACTGTTAATACGAGACAACAAGGTGAGTTTACTTCACAGACAAGACAATTTATAATAAAATATTAAAAGGTAGAAGCAAGAATTTTTCCAAACCTAATGTTATGCTTACTGTCAGGTTAGATTAGATAATTAAAGTAACTTTAGATATCAATAATAATTTTATGATTAAAAACATAAAAAAAATTTATAAAACTATCGTTCAATTGTTTTTAAACAGTAAAAGGACAAGCTGTAATTTCCCTTTTCCTTGTTTTTCAGTCTGCGATGGCTTAGAAATAGCAATCAAAACAAAAACGAGTCTATTTTATTTTTTTTCCATTGGTTATTGGAATGATGTGAATCAGCTTTTTTTTTTTTTAACAATAAAAAATATATTACCGATATATTAATTATTATATTTATAAATTTATATTAAAATTATTTATTATTATTTTTATTCAAAATTTATTATTTAATTATTATTAAATTTAGATTTTTTCAATGTCTATTATTAATATTAAAAAATTTAAACTTCTTTATATTACGTATTAAATTACACGAACTTAAATTTAAATTAATATAAGAAAAATACACTAAATCAATAATTAGATTATCAATTAAGGTGATAATTTGATAGATCTCTTGATAAGTGTGTGTTGGTTAAATGAGCAGGATGACCCTAATTTCCCTCTCAAATAGTCTCCGTGTGATTGTAGATAAGTAAAACAGAAGATGGAAAATGCATTTCCAATAGGCATAACAAATGGCGTGTGTACGGGGGATGGCACAAACGCAATCAACCGGTACTTTAGTGAGAAGAAATCATTTGCTGCAATTTGTGGCAAGCAAGCACCAGATTTTATATCAGAAAGCTGTGAGACTCTTTCCGGTGTCATTATCCCAAGATTCTCCCTCACCAAGCGAGAAGTGAGAATGGACTGGTGTGGGCCAAAATGACTCGGCAACCAAATTGGTGCCAATTATCTGTATAGAAGTACATAGATCACGATGAAAAAATAAAAATCCACATGGACCCATTCATCAACATGACTACGAACTCCCATTATTAAACCGAACCCGCATATTTGAGCTTGTCTTCTGTGATTTCTACGAGTCCACGTTATTACCCGCTACTTCCGTAGAACATTAGAGGGTTTGCCTACTTTTTATCTGTCTAAAAATCCCACAATCTTTCCCCCCCCAACAACTTTTAAAACTCTGTGCGTTCCCGTCCATCTGCTGCACTCGGTAGTTGTTGGGTCATGAAAACAAGCTCTAAACTCTAAAGCAGCCTTTGGTAATCCAAAGTACATAATCTTTTTCTCCAATTTATGTGTTCCCATCGTCGCCTAAGGTTATGGAGTGCGCAAGCAGACCGGCAACAGCAGAGGCAGAGGGACTACAAGGCTGGCATCGGATGCGTAAAGCATGATACATGAGAGCTCCTGAGACGGCTCCGATAATTGGGGCAGTAAGATATACCCATATATCCTTAAAGTTCCAGGAAACGATCGCAGGACCCAATGACCTTGCAGGATTCATTGACCCTCCGGAGACAGGCCTGCTCATTGCACAGAAAGTAGGGGCATCAAGGAAAAGACCAGAGAGGTAAATCGGCATAAAATGGAGGAGAGTGCATACCCTGTAACAAGCACAGCGAGTCCGATTGAAATTCCGAACACAAAACCAGACAATTGGCCTACCTGCAAAAATTGTCAAATTGAAGCTATTGATCTAGCTTCTAGGATTTTTGGTGTAGATGGACATCACATTAAAATAGCTTAATATTTTCTTACAGATTTTTGGTATGTCAACGATGCTGCAAGGAACATCATGATGAATGTCGAAATAAACTCCAGCCAGAAGGCAGAAATGCAGCCATGATGGGCCCTGGTGGCCAAAACATCCGGTTTCACGCCATAGACGGTCCATCCCACATATGTTGCCAGTATTGAACCAACAGTTTGCGCCAACACATAAAATGGAACCTGTAAAACAATCAAAACAGAACATCAAAACTAATACCGAATTGCTTCTGGTGAAGCCAAAATAGGTTCTGATAACTCATTCATTTGCTACCCTGGACCATCGAAAATGACCAAAAGTTGCGAATGCAATTGTCACTGCAGGATTAACATGAGCACCGGAAATTGGGCCTATCGAGAAAATGAGAACTATGACAGTTAGTCCTGCTGTGGATGCATACTCCATGAGACCTACTTGACCTCTCGTTAGCTGTGTGCTTGCTATGATCCCACATACGCAAAACACTAATATAAAGGTTCCCATCATCTCTGCTAAAACCTGCACATCGAACGAAATTTTTAGCATTTGGGTAAGTAACACCAAAAATGTGCATTACAGGGCAGCAAGTGCAGTCAATCGTAGGGTTATCAATTAAGCTTCACTAGAGAAAATTATGTCAAAAATTTCGAATGTCTATCCTATGACGTCAGACCCTCTTAGTCTTTGCTTACCGTACGCGCAGGGTTTAAATCCATTCCCTTGGGAAAGAAGCGAAAAATGTTATTTTTGATGGAAATTTCTCCATCCATTGAAGTTCCGTGTGAGGCCACCTCTTGATCATCTTTGTCTAAACAGATATGTGATGGAAAATTAGATACATGAACAGGAGATGGTTGATCCATGACTAAGTGTTTCATTTTCACGGTGACAACACTTGGCAATGCAATTTACAAAGGGAAAGGCATGGGTAAGTATGAAATGGAAAAAGAAGACTACAAGCTGAGCCCTTTATTGGTCTTGGACAACGGCAAAGAATTGCAAAGAACATGAAGTGGTAGAAAATTATAGATCTTTCTTGCATGCACATAACTTCTGAAAAAAGAAACATGGGGAGGTCGAATATGGATGCAATTGTTTGTTACCTAAACGGTTTACCGGTGGAGGCAGCTGAGATGACGTGGGGTTTTCAATGCAGTTCATGTTTTCCTCCAAATAGGGGAAATTAGAATATAGCTTAAGTTTCTTTAACGGTTTCAATTTAAGAGCCTCCCGAAAACTTACCAAGAATTTTAAATCTCGTTAAGTTTAACTCATCTAATATTCGTCTGCTCTTGGCATTTTTTTCTTAAGTCATTCCTTGAAAAGTCCAAATGCACTCCCTTGTCACACTCGGCTTGTGTATTGGTGAGTTTTAGTCTCACCGAACACTCTGATCAAGAATTTAAACTTACAACCTTATAATACGAAAGAATCCTCTTAATCAATAGAGCACAACCAGTTAAATCTTGCTTAAAACCATAACTTGGTTAGATTCTAGTTACGGGCCTGGAATCCAGAATGTTATTAAAAACTGGCCTGTTATGTGGTCGTCTCCAAGAAGGGGGCTTTGTTGAGTTGTGGACAATGCCTATTGTTTAAGATATGGGCTTTGGGCTCTTACTAAGAAAACCAAAGAAGGATCTGAGCTTTGAGTTGAATGCAATGAAATTATTGGCATGTGCTTCCCATTCATATATATATATATATATATATATATATATATATATATATATATATTTTAAAAGAAATATATTTTAACTTGTTTTTCAAAACGAGTTAAAATAATTTGATACAAAAAATAAAAATAAAAATAAAAAAACAATGATCGATGCTTTTTGTGCTGAATTATTTTAACTCACCCAAAAAAGGGTCAGTCGGACCATATTGTTGCCTCAAAGGTTCTTTTAGTAGGGATGTCGCCCCTTGAAATTATTGACGCGAGTGTGAAATATATTATCTTTCTGCATAAATTTTAAAAGGAAACAGAAGGAATTCCTCAAGCCAAGCAGATGAGCCCATTTGGTCTGTCTTTCAAGATTAATGCAATTGGGTGGAGCCGAGTTGGTTTGCATGTTCCTCAGATTGACTCGAAACCAGTCAGGCAAGGACTGGACGGTATTTGGAACAAATTCCATTAAGCAAGTTGCAGGCAACGTGGCATGCCTAGCCTGCGCTGCTGGAGGGAAGACTATCTTAGAAGCGGCGGTGATGGGGTCGTATCAGATGGAGGATAGCTTCTTGTTATTTGATCTGGACTCGCCAAGTTTTGTGTTAAGCTCTTCTTTTTAACTCCTATGCGTTGAGTGGGGTTTTGTTATTTATCTTAACGATGCTGATCCAGTCAAGTATCAGCAAGCAATTAAATATGAGGTAAAAGTTGGGGGCCGAAGAGCTAGACGGCCATAAAAGATGCCCCTCGTCAGGGAGATCTGGCTATGGAGGGAGGGTCCAGTACCCCACCGAGGAGACCCTTAAATATGAGCATGGAAGAATAACAAATAGACTTCTTGTGACCACGTTGCCAGGTTGATCCCGCATGAGGCCCACGACTCGTAAGTCATATCCAAGCTAGTAAGCTACCCTGTTTTTTTATCCAAGTTGATCTGCCCCTGAGGCCCATCATTCTTTGTTCTGTTTTATGATAATGAAATTTAAGTGTTAATTTATATTTATTATATAATATAAAATTATAAATAAATTATACTAAAAAAATAAAAATAAAAATTTCGATGACAATAGCCTGAAAAGTTAATTTTCTGTTTGTCTCTCACAAGTGACAGTACGGACCTGCTGTGACATCTTACAGTGGATGGTCTACTCGCCGAAAGTTTTCCATAACGTAAAACGACGCATCCAAAAGCAAGCTATTTTTTTTTCTTCTTCTTCTTTGGGACAGCCATAACTGATTTTATTGATACCTTAGTTTGGAGAAGACAAAAAAATTGCAGAAATTGCTATCTCTGCGGCAGCATCGTAATCCTATCGAGCGTAGCGTTGGAATCAATGAAAATTTAAAAGAAGAAAAATGGATAAAAAAACAGAGAGGAAAGTATATCACCTGTCCCGTTCTCGTTTCTCAGTTCCCTCTCTTGATCTTCACCGAATACTAAAACCCTAAAAAGAGAAAAACCAATAAAAAATAAAAGAGGAAAAAAAATCAAGAGAGAAAAAGAGAGTGAAACTAACGTTGGATTAGCGTAGCAATCGATCTTAAATATGATATATTAATATGGCTCCCTCTTTTTTTTTGTACTTTTCTGACGATTTTACCCTTTTCAATTAAATATGATTTCGCCCATGCAAGTAGATCGTCCTAATCCGTCTTTAGCCGTTGAAATCAGTTAAAATGAGAAGGGAAGAGACAACGAGATTTTGACTACACCAAAAAAAAAAAAAAAAAAAAATCCAAAATTAATTAAATTTCATTTCATTTCTTTACGCATTATCGGTGTCTTAAAGAGTTGAATTTCAGATTTGTTTAATGATCTGCGTAATCAACCCTTTTCTTAAACGCTCCTTGGCTTGTTAGTTATGGATGGATGTATGCTTCATGAAGACTACAAGAAATTTGGTTTGGACATCAACAATAAGTGGCAAATTTTTTAGGGAGATGTTTAAAAACCCCACGAGGTATCGGAGGTGCAAATGCATAGGTTTTGATTGCTAGGTTGAGGTTTTGGGAGTATGCATGCTTGGTTGGATATGCGAGTCATGAATACCAAAGGTGTTTTTTGAAGAGATTTGAAGAGAAAACTCGATGAATTCTATGAAGTTTAAGAGTGAAGATTGGAACTCGGAGGAATCAAAGTCCTCAAAAACATTGAGCTTATTAAATAATCTTGTTAATTAACCTTGGTAACAATTGTACGGCGTACCCAACTCATGCATATAAATTATTAGTGTTGAGTAATATTTGCAAGTGAATCTGCGCGTTATGAGGTAGGTAAAAGAAGCGATATTACTCCTTGTAGTAAAGGATTATAAATCCTAGAAGACAGATTGTAATTAGTTTGATCCTCACCAAATGCTACTACGAAGATTAAAAAATAAATTAAAAAAAAAAAACAGTAGATTCAACTTCTAAACTGAAGCATTTGGCTGAATACTGAGACTCGTAAAGAAACTAAATCCACCACAAAGCTTTGACTCTTGAGTTGAATCTACTCTTCCTTCTCTCTTTAATCCCTTTACTTTCCTGTTAAGGTTTAAGCATTCAGCATCTATCACGATCAACATTTCCGTTTTAAATTTAAAAACACAAGCTCTTGTGTTGCGGCAAACGACATTTTATTAACATAGAAAACACACTTGTACATGGGTGGGAATCCAGAGGTGATCCTACAACAACTCTACCTACAAAGAAGCTCCAGCACTACTTTACGCAACCATACACTCCAACTTGTCCATTCTACCGTGGGGCATACTCACATGGGCCACTTGCCGAAGTTACGTTGACAGAAAAACCGTCTTTTCTTTCGCCAATTACAAAGATACCAGTGGGGAGGATCCTTCACTTTGTGGCAGCAAGAACTGCCGGCCCTTCCACCTTAAAACACATCGCACCGAAATTTACTATTAGAACAAAATTACGAACACAGGGAATGTAAGTGGATGAAATAAACTTGTTACCCTAAATGTGGCACCCCAGATCTCTTCGTCATTGGCGGGAACTGCAGTGATCTTGTTTTTAGGATTCTCAAAGCTCCTCAGTTCTCCAACAGCTGTGGACAAGAAGCACCCTGCAAAATCAAATAGAGTTATTTTATAAATTTTCCCCTCTTAACGTAATGTTGTTCTTGTTTCTAGATATTGAAATTAATTGCACCCAACTGATTGCTTGCAAATCCAGCATCGCATGACTAATGTCTATTATCTTTTCGCCTTGTTCTGTTCTCATGTATTGCAAGCAAACAGAGTTGTTGGACTACGACTCAAAGTCTCAACATTTAGAACTTTTGGCATACCCACCTTGAGGGAAAGAAGCAAATGACTTGCCAAGAGGCTCCTTTAAGCAAATCAGCATTATCAGCAAAAGCTACATTTCCATCGGCAATTATTCCTGACGGTAGAAGGGGTCAGCATTATCAGCAAAATCAGAAGTTTTTCTCGTGATTTCTTCCACTTGCTTGATCGTGAGTGAGTGAGGAGACAATTAAATAATAAAAATAATAATTTAAATAAATTAAGTATCAGGTAAAAAAATTTTTTTTAAAATAAAAATTAAAAAAATATGAAATATTTTAAAATAAATGTCAATTTTATTATAATTAAATAAATATAATAAAATATATATAATATTAATTATATTAAATAAATTAAATAAAATTTAATTTATATTAAAAAAACTAATTAATTAAATGAAATAAATTAATTATATTTTATCAATTATAATTTATTAAATAGATCTCAATAAATTAATTTAATTATTTAAAATGAACTTTTAAATATTTTCTACTAACTATTTAAATTTTACCTTAATTAGACTATGAATTAATATCTATTTATATGATTTATCAACTCTACTATAAATAAGAGAGTAGAAAATTATTAAAATTAAAGTTTATTAATTTTAATGAAAAATCTGTTTTTATAAATTACAAAAATACAATTCAATTGTTTATAAAAAAATTATGTGTGTTCTTAAAATATATGTATTCTCTAATTATTGAGTAAAAATTAGTTTTATTAGAATTTAAACAATCATCTGATTATATAGTTAATTAAAATTATATTTAAAATTTTTTTTAAAATATAAATTTATAAAAACTGAAAAAAAAAAAGAACTTGAATTATTACTCAAAAAATATTAAAATAAAATAAAAGATCTTGACTTTTATATTCACAGGCCAATAAACCCAATAATTTCTCAGTAGAGAGGAACCTTCCCAAATTGATCCTGTCACGGTATATACCAACATTTTAGTTGGATAACAACAAAATGTACAAACTTCACTAATGCATTTGATAGGTAATATAACTTACAGAAGCCACGAACAAGGTGGAAGTAGAGCTATCGAAGACAATGAAAGCAAAGCTCCCGCTAAGATGACCGACAACATGGCTGGCAGGGTAAGGTGCACGAGGCCTCAATGACCAAAACCACCTCAGTTGCAGACTTGGCAAGGCCATATTGCTGCCTAAGACTTCCCAGGTTGTTCAGGGCGCCCTCGAACAAGCAGAAGATCTCATCTTTAGCTGCAAATGATCTGTCATTTTGCAAAGCGAAAAAAGGTTGGGATAGATAAAAGACGCCCACAATATCTACTAAGATGGCATAAATCCAACCCACCCACAATCCCCAGCGACCATAGTCAGAAAGATGGCCAGACCAAGTCTCTTCCACCTAAAATCATAATATATCATTTCATCATCTGCGAACCAACCCACAATTCCAGGTTGGCGCGCCGACTCCGGTCCTTATCAACGGACCAATATCTTTATCGTCACCATATCATGCCCCCTCATTATCCCACGCCGCGCTATATATAAATATTACTTTTCCCATAAAAAGAGCAAGACCACTTGAGCTTAATCGTTAAGTTTACCTCTAATCATAAAAAATATAGATGTATATATCAGTTAAAGCTGAACATGATCATCACAAGCGTGACTTAGGAACCATATGCTAGTCCAGACTTGGACGGAAATGGTCTAGACTAGATTATTCACATACCTATAATTTGAATTTTGATGTGCATTAATTTACGTCATGTGATCTGGACTCGTCGCCAACCCCACAAATTAATCATCTGTTAATCAAAATATCATCTAATATTTGTTTATAACTATGATTTCCTTCTCTAATAAGTTTTCGCCAGCCAGTTAAATTGAGAAGGCTACGTCTCAACCGCAAGAAAATGTCCAAGCTTTCCTCACATAGAGGCAATACCAAGTATATATCATACTTTTATTTTGCATCAGTCATGCTTGTGTTCTCAAGAATGTTATTTTATAATCGCACCAAAAGGAATCCAACTGTTAGGAATGTCCAGGCGTGTGGCTCAACCAATATCATCAACTTGGGTAACCTTAATCTTATAAGATAATTCACCGGGTCAATTTAATATTAGGCCCGTGTCACATCGGATGATGCCTCCATATTCCTATCTCACCAATTTCTACGGTTGGTGAAAGTCAAGGCCACTTGGTCCCCAACAGCACAAAGTCACCCAGCTCGAGAACGACAGAGTTGTCTGCTCGTAAGATCTGACGTCCGTCTACCCCAAAAATAAAAAATAAAAAAAAAAAAAGGAAAAGAGAAGATCTGAATGCCCGTTTGATCGTGAGCAACAGTTGCTCTCTAGATATTTCCGCACCTAGTAGTTGGTCCAGTTATATAAATTAGTCTCACATTATATTACAGTAAAAAAAATAAAATAAGGTCTTAAAATTTACAGATCAAATATAAATTTAGTTCTATTTAATACTCTTCTTTATTTCCACGTCCCTATCTCAATCCAACTTATTCTTTAATTTATACCATTCGAGCCGAATAGACTAGTTTAATATAAATATATGAAAATAGATATTGATATACCAGAAGAGAAAACACACAACATAAAATGAAAAATTAATATGATAAAAAAAAAAGGTAACTAAACGTTTTATGTGAATCTTTTTGGTCATAATTTTATGTAAAACTGAATATGAAAATTATGAAATATGGACAATTCTCATAGTCGGAAAGCCAAAAATCAAATAGATCTAATAATTTTTCAGATTTATAACCACATATCTCACATGTTACTTTGTTCTATCTAATAGCTTTTCTACTTTGCTTTAAAAAAATCCACCCATCAAGTAATCAAAGAGTACTATTATTCTCATAAATAATTCTAAAAAAAAAAGTAAGTTATATGATCCTTGTATAAATCGCTTGAATTCAAGTGTACTAAGAGTGAATATGGATAAAAAAAAAAATGTATTCGAAAGTAAGTTTTTCAGAATCATAAAATTTGTGTACGCGTAATATAGAAATATTTTCATTTTCGTCAATCTACGAAACGCCGTGGCAATCATGCAGGACTGATGCCAATGACGGGCCTGCAAAACATCAAGACAGTCGGGCTCAAGCATCCTGGCTGTGATCATGAATTTTATGACTCTGAAAACACCAAAAAGTAAAGAAGTGCCATTCGTTTTTCACTTCAAGTTTTTGAGTTTCCAAAGTTGTTTTTTATTAAAAAAAATTCCTTAATCTTTTTTAGTTCTATATAAGTACTTAAAGATTTAAATTTTTTGTACTCATTTGTAAACTAGAAAAAAATTTATTGATATCAAAGTATCAAAATGAAACTTGCCAATGTTATGAAAAGCAGAATTAATATTCTAAAAAAATTAAATATTTGTATAATTTTAATAGTTTGTTAATAGTAATAATAATATAATAAATATTAATAGATTATAATAACAATTAAAATTTTATATTGCATGATTAATATTTTGAATTATATAAAAACAACAAATTCAATATATTAAATATTTATATAATTAAAAAGATTAATGTTAATGATATTACACTTGTAAAAGAAGAAAAAAATAATAAATTAATTTCTGAAAAACCGATCATGATAGTTAAGTCCAAATATTTATCGTCAAACGAACCGCAGGTAATCACACCTGCAGGCACCAAGCCGTCCGATCACAGATTCTAATCCTCTCCCAAAGGAGGGGTTTCCGATCACACTGATGCTAATCAACTAACGTTTTCAGGAAGCCAGCTACTGTAAACTAGACCTCCGCAGGCCAAGGGGGAGAAGATGCGTGGCAGGGATGGTTACAGAGTGTTAAACTCTTAGATGGGCAGCAGCAATGACTCGTTCTGAAAACACCAGGAAGTAAGGAAATGCAATTCGTTTTTTCACTTCAAGCTTTTGAGTTTTGAAAGTCGTTTTTTTTTTTAATTAAAAAAAATTCCTTGCACATTAAAATATTTTTTGAGAAAATTAATAGTATAATTACCAAACCATTACATATCTCTTTTAGTTTTATATAAGGATTAAAGATGTAAATTTTTTGTAGTTATTTGTAAACAAGAAAAAAAAAATTATTAATATCAAAGCGTCAAAATGAAACTTGCTGATGTTATGAAAAGTAGAATTAATATTATAAAAAATTAAATATTTATACTTAATAATAAAAAATTAAGATTTTATGTTATACGATTAATATTTTGAATCATATAAAAACAACAAATTCAACACATTAAATACTTATATAATTTTGAGGTACACGTCTGATTTCTCGAAAACTGGAAGAATCTTAGGCATCAGCAGCAGCGTTATCTAGCCAATTTCAGCGGTTCGTATTTGTAGTGGAAATAACGACAAGCATCATTCCACCCAGTAAAAATTGTCTCATCAATTTCATTTCGGGAACTGCTCTACGAAGAGAATATGTGTCAGAATTTTCCAATTAGACCATTATTTAAATATTTTCCAAAAAAGGTAACGTGGCATCCACTTGACAAGTTGCTTCATTTGGTGGAGATTTGCCTTCTATGTCTTTTATTTGTCACACTATTTAAGCAGTTCCCATCCCCCGAACTATCTCATCATACATTTACTTGGGTAGCTATATCTGGCTACATCAAAGCAATATCTGCATTAAGCAAATTGTCGATAATTCTTTTTTGTTCCCTAATTATTCAGTTTCTATTTTGTGGCTGTAACAGTGGAGAAATCAAGAGAGAATTGCGGGAGCTATGAGGGTTCTGGGGCTTGCTTTGCTGCTGCTGATGGTGGTCAGCTTTTGCTCGGCTGCAGGCAGGAATAGCGTGAAGGCTGAAATGAAAGAACACGAGCAACGACACCAGCTGGATGAGGATGCTTATGGTGTTGAAGTTATGCGTCCGCAGGATGAAAGGGGCAGTGATCACCATAAAATCGATAGGTCAAAATATCCAAGAGGTCATGCTTAGTAACATGCATACCAACACGTCGCTAAGCAACCTGTCGTTTGATGTGCTAGATGTTTGATAAATAAGATGTGCAATACATATATACATATATATTATATATTATGAGGCGTATTGAACTATGGACATTTACAAGACGAGTAAAAGAAATGAAAATTCTCAAAGACAAACGAATACTTGCAATTTACTTTTCCAATTGTGTTCAGCACCTAGAACCGTGGTACATGCACGCTACGCTTGCATGATTATTGCAGAATAAGAATGGATACAGATGGTTTCTTTTACATTCTCAGGGCCCCTTCCAACTTTCAAAATTAGTTGGCCACTTTATTGTTAGAACTTGTCAGGAACGAAGCTAATTTCACAACAATGGCAAACACATTTGCTCAGTGAAATAAAAAATAAAAAAAAATAAAAATCGCGTTACTGCCAATAAGTGATCTGCCCTGACGCGCATGATTCTTTGTTATCACTTATATAAGTGATCTGCCCTGAGGCCCATCTTTCTTTGCTCTGTTTTATGATAATGAAATTTAAGTATTTTTTATATTTATTTATTATTTTAATATATATATATATTATTTATTATATAATATAAAATTATAAATAAATTATACTAAAAAAATAAAATAGAAATTTCGACGACAATAGCCTGAAAAGTTAATTTTCTATTTGTCTCTCACAAGTGACAGCACGGACCTGCTGTGACATCTTACAGTGGATGGTCTACTAATCGAAAGTTTTCCATAACGTAAAACGGCACATCCAAAAGCAAGCTCTTTTTTTTTTTTTTCCGGGACAGCCATAACTGATTTTACTAGTGCCTTGAAGTATATCCATGAAATTGATACCTTAGTTTGGAGAAGAAAAAATTAGATAATATGAAGAGTGTATTATTCCTGTTGATCACATTATAAGCAAGCATCAACAGACCACTACCACACTAAATGGTAGATAATTAAGTATACCAGAATGAATCAAAGCATAAATCAGCGTCAGGCCGACCATAATAATTCTAACAAGTAAACAGAAAATTTAGAACTTGAAGTTTGCGCACTCAATTTCTTCCCAGAGAAGCGTGGAAGTAAAAGACATCCTAGAAGAATCCAGATCAAACTGAAGAAGATTATCCTGCAACTGGTGTGCCCCAATCACTATAGAGGTAGTCGGAATTGGCCATTCGGCTCCATCCAAAAACGCCAAACACACCACATCCCGGCTCACCTCCACCACTGTGTTAGCCCCAAACATTTGCCAGTACACATTTTTATCGTTCTCGAACACAAATGTGATATCAGGAACACTGAGCCCAAGTAGCGACATGCCCAAGTTTCCCATGGTATAACATTCCTTGAAAGGCTCCACAGGCGCCACCTTGGTGACATTCCAGGACGCAATCTCTTCGTCAAACGCCTTGACAAGGGCCCGGTAGATTGACCTCTCGAGAGTTGTGTAAGGAACCACCGTGGATATTTTTGTTCCCCCACGGCCATTCTGATGGAATTCAAGGTAAGTTGAGTTTATTGGGATGGCCTTTTTGTTTACCAAGATTGATGTCACCTTCACAAAGTACTCCGGAGACGGCGGTCCTCGGATGACGATATTGAATAAAATTTAAACTATAATAATACGATACTTTTCTGAATTTTCATTTGTAAAAATTTAATTACCACAATACAGGATCTTTAAGCAAATACTAGCAAATGAACTGTAAGGAATCGACGTACCGTCCATGTCGGTTCCTTCGTCGGAGGCGGAGGTGAAGATCTCTTTATCGATCCGTGTCTGAGAAGATTTCGCCTTTTCTTTTCGGATTCTTTCCTTTCGCGTCTTCCTGCTTTTTCCGTCTCTCTCTCAATTTTCTCCGACTTCTCCCTTTCCTTTTTCTGATTTTCTCTAATGGCTGAGAGAGTTACGGGAAAACTTAATGATAACGTTTATATCCCTTCCATAATGGTTATCATTAATTAGGAATTAATACCATAATTAAATCGTTATCATTAATTAGGAATTAATACCCTAATTAAATCATTAATTAGGGAATTAATATCCTAATTAAAACGTTACCTTTTCCTTCCGCAACATTTATGATTTAATTAGAAATTATCCCTCTTTTCCGATAACAATTATTCTACCCGTAATCATTATTTATTTCCCGTAACAATTATCTTTAAATAGGGAGAGTGGAGGGATTTTAAACCCAATGACCCAAATTGCCATTATATCCAACCGACCATCATATTGGACCTTTATATATTGGGTCATACTTTAAATAACAAGGGTCACTCATGTTAATTAATTTAACAATCTCCCACTTGGCTCTTATTATGATTTGATGAATCAACAATAAATAAGTGCGCACAATCCTTAAGGATCATCAAACCACAATACTTTATTGAATCAAAATGATTGGATCATGGCGGTCACATGTCCTTTGGCGACATGATTCCTTCCATGTATCACATGATCATTATAATTCATAATAACCTAACTGAGGAACGTTGAAACTTTAATTGTCATTTCCGAACATGCCACTAGTTATCTCACAACTGTAATTGTATACAACCAAATGGAGACAACAGAGCGCAATCAAAACCATAACTTTAATTGAATTCACAAGTGTTACAATAATATGAGCAGTACATAATATTGGCTCTTAAGAGAATGCGGACCTATCCAAAATGCCCATCCCATCAACATGTCCAATAAATGTTTTTGGTGGCAAACCTTTAGTTAATGGGTCCGCTATCATCAGTTCAGTACCAATGTGCTCAATAGACACTCTACGGTTTTGCACTTCTTCCTTAACAGATAGATATTTCAAATCCATATGTTTTGCACCTTTAGAATACCTATCATTCTTAGAGAAGAAAACAGCTGCGGAATTATCACAATAAATTCTTAACGGCTTTTCTATACTGTCGACCAAACCAAGCCTTAAGATAAAATTCCGCAACCATAATGCATGAACAGTAGCCTCAAAGTATGCTACAAATTCAGCTTCCATAGTGGAAGTAGCAATGACAGACTGCTTCCCACTTTTCCAGGAAACTGCTCCTCCAGCCAAGAGGAACACGTAACCAAATGTAGATTTCCTCGAGTCTACACATCCAGCATAATCTGAATCCGAGTAGCCTACTATTTCAAGATGACTTGATCTTTTATAAGTAAGCATATGATTCTTGGTGCCTTGCAAGTACCTAAGTACTTTCTTTCCAGCTTTCCAATGATCTATTCCAGGATTACTTTGATATCGGCCAAGCATTCCAACAGCGAAACTAATATCTGGCCGAGTGCATGTTTGAGCATACATCAAACTTCCAACCAATGATGCATAGGGAATGGATTCCATTGATTTTCGTTCCAAATCATTCTTTGGACATTGCAGTTCACTGAACTTGTCCCCTTTCTGAATTGGAACTATTCTTGTAGAGCAATTTTCCATTCTAAATCTCTCTAATACTTTATTGATATAGCCTTTCTGAGACAATCCCAACAATCCTTGTGATCTATCACGGAATATTTCTATTCCTATCACATAGGATGCCTCATTCATATCTTTCATTTCAAAAGTTTCAGAGAGAAATTTCTTAACATCATGTAACAAACTCATGTCATTAGCAGCCAATAGGATGTCATCGACATATAAGACTAATATAATGAACTTGCTCCCACTGACCTTCATATAGATACACCGATCAACGGTGTTCTCTACAAAACCATACGACGTAATGGTATCATTAAACTTAATATACCATTGTCGGGAAGCTTGTTTCAGTCCATATATCGATTTCTTTAATTTACACACCAAATTTTCCTGCCCTGTGGTTATGAAACCTTCAGGTTGGTCCATATACACTTCCTCTTCTAAGTCTCCATTCAGAAAGGCGGTCTTTACATCCATTTGGTGGAGCTCCAAGTCATATTGAGCCACCAAAGCCATAATGATTCTTAAGGAGTCTTTCTTAGATACTGGAGAGAAAGTCTCCTTATAGTCAATGCCATCCTTTTGAGTGTAACCTTTGGCAACAAGTTTGGCTTTGTACCTTTCGATGTTGCCTTTTGAGTTTCGCTTGGTCTTGAAGACCCATTTACAGCCAACTCGTTTTGATCCTTCAGGCAACTCTACTAATTCCCAGACTTGATTTACATCCATCGATTTCAACTCTTCCTTCATGGCATTCAACCACTTTTCAGAATCATTACAATCCATGGCTTGTTTAAATAAGACTGGATCTTTATCAATGCTTAATTCTGATTCATGCTCAAGCGAGTAAACCACATAATCATTCGATACAGCTGGCCTTTTCTGTCTTGTAGACCTTCGTAATGCCATATCTTGTGGCATCGCTTGTTCATTCGAAATTTGTACATTGTCACTTGGTTCATCTCTTATGTGCTCACTTTGCGTGTTTCGTGTATCAATTCGTTGTCCTTGCATGTCGCGTAACTGTGATGCAACACAAGGAACAACAACTTGAGTAGAAACACTGGGTGTGGGGATACCAACTTGAGTAGAAGTACTCACTGTGGATCTTTCATTTTGCAATTCTGCAATATCCACCTTTCGTGATTCCCCACTCCCACTGAGCTGACCATTTTCAATGAACCGAGCATTACCAGACTCAACTATTCTAGTACTATGGTTAGGGCAGTAGAACCTGTACCCTTTAGACTTTTCAGGATAGCCAATGAAGTGACCACTGATGGTTCTTGCATCAAGCTTTCCTTCATGTGGATTATAAATCCTTACTTCCGCTGAACAACCCCAAACGTGAAGGTGTCTTAAACTGGGTTTCCTACCTGTCCATAACTCGTAGGGAGTCTTAGGGACAGCCTTACTAGGAACCCTGTTCAGCAGATATGCTGCAGTCCTTAATGCATGCATCCACAAGGATAAAGGTACAGTACTGTAACTCAACATACTCCTAACCATATCCATAAGTGTGCGATTCCGCCTTTCCGCTACACCATTCTGTTGTGGTGTACCAGGCATTGTGTACTGTGCACATATGCCTCGACTTTCAAGAAACTTTGCAAATGGACCAGGACATTGTCCACTTTCATTGAATTTTCCATAATATTCACCACCCCTGTCTGACTTAATCACTTTTACTTTTCTATCCAACTGCCTTTCCACTTCGTTAATGAACACCTCCAGGGTGTTTACTGACTGGGACTTTTCATGCAGTAGATATAAGTAACAGTACCGTGAGTAGTCATCTATAAATGTGATGAAATATTTCTCACCACCCCATGTGGGAATATCAAAAGGGCCACATATATCGGTGTGTATTAATTCTAAAGGCTCACTACTTCTCATGGCTGGGTTCTTTGATATGTGTCTTGTTTGTTTTCCTTTTATACAATCAACACACACTTCCCAATCAGCAAAATCCAATTGAGGTAGGATATCACTTTTCACCAACCTCAATAACCTTTCTTTGGATATATGACCCAATCTTTGATGCCATAAGAAAGCAGAACTATCATTACGCATATTACGTTTGTTACCTATACTATGCTCAACAAGAAATAGAGAATCAGCATACATAGCATCAAGATTAAGACGATACAAATCATCAACCAAAGTACCAGATCCATAATAGTACGAATGTCTATACAATGAAAATGCACCGTTTCCAATCTTGAAATTAAATCCTTCTTTATCCAACTTTGCAACAGAAATCAAATTTCTAGCACATTCAGGAACATAGAGACACTTTTCTAGATCCAGGTGACACTTAGTGTCTAAGATCAATCTGTACGTCCCAATTCCCGCTATTCGAGCCTTCATTCTGTTTCCCATGTAAAGGAACTTCTCAGTTCCTGTTATGGGCTGGATTGAAAGGAATCCCTGCATAATATGTGACACATGAGTAGTTGCTCCAGAGTCTAACCACCAAGTATTGTTGGGTACTTCAATTACGTTTGATTCAAAACATACTGATATACAGTACATACCTTTCTTTTCGAACCAAGCTTTCCTTTTTGGGCAATCCTTCTTGAAGTGACCCATCCTTTTACAGAAGAAGCATTTCTGATCCTTTTGGATCTGACCTCCAGTGACTTTTATAGAGGCCTTGTCCTTCTTCTTACCCTTCCGGTATGGTTTAGACTTACTACTGCTAGCCTCATTGCGAACAGTGAGATGAATGGAGTGATCCCTCATCTTCTTTAATCTCCCTTCTTCCTGAACCAGCATGGCCTTAATTTCTTGAAAGTTCCATTTCTCTTTAATAGTGTTATAATTCACTTGGAACTGGCCAAATTCAGGAAGCAGTGAGTTGATGATGAATTGAACCAAAAAGGATTCACTCACATCCATTCCCATCGTTCTTAATTTTGCTGCTAGGTTAGCCATACTAGTGACATGATCATGAATGGGCTATGACCAATCAAATTTCTTGGTCGTCAGCTCACTCATTAGGGTTCCTACAATGGATTTGTCAGCTATGTCTGACTGAGAATATTCTTTAATTCTCACCATAAATTCCCTTGCATATTCGGTCTTAGGCATTGATGGCTTGACATTTTCAACCATCGTCATTCGCATCAAATTCAGACTCAGCCTATTAGACCGTACCCAAGCCTCATGAAAAGACTTATCGGATTCTGTACTGGTCTCTGTAATGGCTGCAGGCCTTTTATCCGTGATGATCGCTAGGTCTAAGCCCAAAACGCCCAAATGAAACTGAATATGCTCAGACCATTCTGCATAGTTCAGCCCATTGAATTTGATCATTGCATTGTCTAGGGCGAAAACGTTGTTGTAGGCTGCAAACATGATCCAAATTTACACATTAATACTTTGAGCAAACTTTGATGGATTCAGATACATGCATTACAAACTTTGATTATGTATTTAAGTCCACCTTTGGGTGATCCTCAAATACATAACTTTAATCAATAATGATGCTAATTAAATATACTTTAATAGATCAATCAATCATACTAGAGTGAAACATGAATGTTATCTTTGGATATACAATCATGTTTACTCAGTATATCAATCAATCCCCTTTAGTGTTATTAATTATAGGCAATGATCCATCTTTGGATGATCTCCTAGCTTTATAATTAATAACTCCAATTGTTCATGTACAACCTTTTATTAGCATCAAAATGAACAATTTGAAATTCATGATCATTTAAATTTTTCAAACCAGGCCACTTTGGTGACTAACAAGTTTTCAAAATTTTAATGTTCCATTCTGTGGGAGTTGACACAGGTCAATACTGGCAACGCATTTTGCCCATAGTCGGCTTATGCCTTACGCCGATACCCACCTGCGATTCAAACGACAACTGCTAGCGACACAGGATCCGGTGGCCGACGCACTATTCCGGCCAACAGTCTCCGGCAACGCAGATTCCGGCCGGAGCTCCTCCCACGCCGGCCAACCCTGCCGGCACCGCCCGGATCCCTCAGCCGGGCCTCTGTCGCGGCCAGCAGGCCGATCGGGTCCCAGCCACGTGCGCTCGCCGGTGGCCCCTCGGCCCCGGTCGGGTCGCGCTTCTCCGGTGGCCCCTCGGCCCCAGTCGCCTCGCGCTCGCCGATGACCCCTTCGGCCTCGGTCGGATCGCACTCGCCGGTGGCCCTTTCGGCCCCGGTCGCCTCGCGCTCGTCGGTGGCCCGTTCGGCCTCGGTCGGATCGCGCTCGCCGGTGGCCCCTTCGGCCCCGGTCGGATCGCACTCGCTTTGGCCGGTGCCCCTCGGCCCTCGATCGGGTCGCGCCGCCGGTGGCCCTTTCGGCCTCGATCGGGTCGCGCCGCCGGTGGCCCTTTCGGCCTCGGTCGGATCGCGCTCGCCAGTGGCCCCTTCGGCCCCGGTCGGATCGCACTCGCTTCGGCCGGTGCCCCTCGGCCCTCGATCGGGTCGCGCCGCCGGTGGCCCTTTCGGCCTCGATCGGGTCGCGCCGCCGGTGGCCCTTTCGGCCCTCGATCGGGTCGCGCCGCCGGTGGCCCTTTCGGCCTCGATCGGGTCGCGCCGCCGGTGGCCCTTTCGGCCCCGGCCGCTTCGGGTTTCGGCTGGTGCCCCTTTCAGCCCCTGATTGGGTCGTTCCGGCTGGGCCAATCTGACTACCCCGATCTGGCTACCCAGGTTTGGCTACCCCTGTGACGCGCAAAAACACAGCGCTCACCGGGGTTCCTTTCGCCGTACCCGGATCGATTTGGATCCCGGCGGCACCAACCTTTTCTTTCATGCGCCGTCCCGTCCAGCATAACAGGGAAAACGAAAACAACAACGCAGTATTCGCAAAAACATGCTCTGATACCAATTGTTGAATAAAATTTAAACTATAATAAAACGATACTTTTCTGAATTTTCATTTGTAAAAATTCAATTACCACAATACAGGATCTTTAAGCGAATACTAGCAAATGAACTGTAAGGAATCGACGTACTGTCCATGTCGGTTCCTTCGTCGGAGGCGGAGGTGAAGATCTCTTTACCGATCCGTGTCTGAGAAAATTTCGCCTTTCCTTTTCGGATTCTTTCCTTTCGCGTCTTCCTGCCTTTTCCGTCTCTCTCTCTCTCTCAATTTTCTCCGACTCCTCCCTTTCCTTTTTCTGATTTTCTCTAATGGCTGAGAGAGTTACGGGAAAACTTAATGATAACGTTTATATCTCTTCCATAATGGTTATCATTAATTAGGAATTAATACCATAATTAAATCGTTATCATTAATTAGGAATTAATACCCTAATTAAATCATTAATTAGGGAATTAATATCCTAATTAAAACGTTACCTTTTCCTTCCGCAACGTTTATAATTTAATTAGAAATTATCCCTCTTTTCCGATAACAATTATTCTACCCGTAATCGTTATCTATTTCCCGTAACAATTATCTTTAAATAGGGAGAGTGGAGGGATTTTAAACCCAATGACCCAAATTGCCATTATATCCAACCGACCATCATATTGGACCTTTATATATTGGGTCATACTTTAAATAACAAGGGTCACTCATATTAATTAATTTAACAGACGACGGATGAGCCGGTGAACACGGTGTTGACGTAGAGCCGGGTGTGCTTAAACTTCGAGGTTACGTCTATGGACTTTGATTTATTGTAACGAGGGTAGAATACGTAAGGAGAGTCACCAAAGATAATGAGGCCATTGGATTTCGGAGTGGAGGGCAAGCACATGGCGAATTTGCGCTTGAGGGTTCCACCGAATGCGGAGGAAAGCTGCTTTGGTAGCGCAATTTGGGGTCTTCCAAGTCCAACCATTCCTTTGGTTCCACTAGCAAGATTGGTTATATTCCAGGCATTTGCACAGGCGAAGATGAAGTCAGGAATTGTGACGAGCGGTGCTGATTTTGATCCGTCTGTGGTTCGGATGGCTATTCTGTCCCTGGAAATCTCTCCCACTTCAAGTTTACCAGAGACAGCTTCGACAGACAAGACAGTGCAGGTGTTGTTGTGGCATCTTGGCGTGACAGGACTTTTGGGATTACAATTCCTTGGACCACAATCGGCTTTAGCTACGGAGCATGGAGCTGAGCCGCATGGGCTTGGTCTGAAGGTGGACGATTCATAATCCTCATTGCATTTCATCCAAAAATGTTGGCCCCCAAGATCCACAACAAGCTTTTTTTGCACAAAAGGGGTCCCTATACTGAGATGAGTTGCATATTGGAGAGTGGCAGCATCTTTGGAGACTGGGAGGATTAGTGCTTGGGGTTTTGAAGATGCTGGGCTGGCTAGTGTGTGGGGGAGAGATAGAGAGACAAAAAGGAAGAAGAGTAGACTTAGCTGAGAACAAGAAGCCATTGGAAAGAGAATGTTTTTTTGTTGTATTTGTGATGAAATATCTGCATTCTTGAACTGGTTTATATAGGATATAGGAATTGACCATTTGTCAATTCCTGTGATTGCTTGCTCCAGTTGCCCGCAGAAGTGGCCAAAATCGAAGACGTCAAATCTCAGGCCTTGCAAAGTCAAGCCAACACGCTGATAGAAAAAGTCCACGTACTACTTGTCATCCGGCCAGGGCCTTCCAAGATAAGGGTATTTCTCTAGTCAACATTGAACGAGTCATTCTGACCCAGAAAAAGCAAACAACATTGAATGAGTAATTGGAACTGCCATGCTAGCCCAACTTCTACCAAGAGAAGTGAGTCATTTGATGGGTTTACGTATTTTAACCCCAAGACATATGGTAAATTTTGCCATTTAGAATCCCGGACGCGCCAGTTACGGGTTTTAAAAGAAATAATATTTGTTATTCTTTTTAATATTACCCGTGGCATTCTCCCCGTTCATCTACATTTTCCGTTAATTAGGACACTCAAGAGAAGTTGCTCTTCGATAATAAAATTAAAGAAAAAAGTTAGATGGACGGATCCCCACTCCCATTTACTCCGTTCATGTAGTGGGGTCTAAAATTAAACTCTGGTAAGAGCATGTTGTTGTGGCTAAGAGTCCTAATTACTAGGTAATTAACTTTCGAGTTTCTACTTGACTTTGTGCCTTGTAAGTGAATGACAAGCATAGAAGGGTGGTATTACAAAGCGTAACACAAGAGTGCACCCCGAAAAGCTCCTGCCATTAGTATGCAGTTCAGAAATTTAGGCACTTGAGCAAGACAGGTAGACGGAAAAAGCTTTAAGCATATTGCAATTGAAATCCACGGCCCGAATAGACTAAATTTCATTAAAGCTAGATAGAAGGTGACATGAAGTATACGGCAGCAACAAACGCTATGAAAATTACATGACTTTTTATGGCATTTAGATGCCTTATGTCCAACAATCCAATCCTCCACACGGTTAAACACCACGGAGATACCTTATGGGTTGGGGTGATCAAAATCCGATAAGATCTTACAAAAATAGTCGCTGTCTGGACCGTCCATTCTATTACGGCATCCAATCTTCTGGGGGCCCCAGCCCTAAACCTGCTCGTTGTATCCGACCTGATTCGTTCCAAGTTCCGGCACTCATTCTATGTCTTGGGCCGAACGGACTGGCAAATGTTTGCCTTCTTTCGACCACCCTGGCCTGTCGCTTGCACATCTTTGGTCCTCACCGGAGCTTTAGTGGATCATGGGCCTCAGGGTAGAAAATGTTCGTCTATTTGTATTGGATGAGATTAATCTCAGTGGGCCGCCATCTCCTAGAGAGACACTACAAATGACTTGCCAGCTAAATGACGAAAACCCACCCTCAATCAACATTATTCAACCCTTTCTCAGTCAAGGACGCTACAGTTTTCTTAATAGCTCTTTTTTTTTTTTTTATTCACTTTTTGGTATCAGGCATCCATACTTTGTTACTCTTTTACGATTTAGCAAAAGCTTTAGAGATCTTCAATTCTGTCTGTAGGGGATGTTACAGGGCAATGTACTACTGGTCCTAAGAGGTAGAGAGTGGAGGCCCAAGGACGCGGCTAACTGCCATTTCCAGCATAATAATCAAAGAAATGGGTCCACACGAGGCTTAGACCGATGTTGGCGGACTTAGATCCATCGACACAAAATGTTGTACCATCGCGCGCGTGTGTGTATATATATAGTTTAAATAAATAAAGAAAATAATTTACAAATATGTCCACAATTATACTTATAATCTAAAATTAAGAATTAGTTATTAATATTTTTATTTAATATCTCTGTAAAAAAAATTCATCATTTAAAAATTATTAAATTAAATAAATTTTTATTAAATTTAATTTTAATATTAATAAATTTAAAATTAAAATTTAATATCATATCTCACCATAAATTTTCAGCGGACAACAATGGCAGGAGGAGCCTTGAAATGAATAAGTTAAAAAAAAAAAAACCTTTATAAATATATATGTAATATTCAAAATTACTTGTTAAAATTTACTATTTAAAAATGATTAAATTTGATTTTAATATAAATAAATTTAAATTTTAATATTACATCGTATTATAATTTTTTTATTTTATTTTATTAGAGACAAATAATAATAATAATAATATTTAAAACAGAAACAATGTAAAAGAGAAAAAAGAAAAAAAAAAGTATACTAAAGAGATCCTATCGAATGATGTGAAGAAGGTAATTGCTTCCGCACTTCGGCACTTCCACCAGAGGGAGAATCGCTGCTCTTAAGTGACGATCCACGGTTCCAAATTCAAACCCCAAACAGTGAGCTTTTGACCGAACAGGGGTATTACCCGTCTTCGTGCGAAGCACAGGGAATCTTATGGTTTACCTACAGGACAAATTCGTACGTAATGTCAACAAACTTGCAGCTATGGACTGGTTTACTCATCGTCTGAGTCTAGGCAATGGGGGGGCGGGGGCCTGTTTGCAGTGGTTAACATTAATTAATTCTTTACAGGTCCTTTGAAATTTGTACTCTAATAATTTTGATTTAGAAACTAAATTGACTGCCCCCTTTTTGACTCCTCCATACCCAATAAATCATCATGACAACAACACACGCAAGAGAGAGAATGAGAGAGAGAGTGCCGAACTTGGCCAATTTTTAAGTACTCGTGACTTTTGAAAATTTTCAGGATATTATGCATTAAAAAATAGATCATTTTATTCCAAATTTATAAATTTAAATTTTTATTAAAATTATATATATATATATATATTTAATTCTACATCATTATAAAAATAAATGAAAAATTCATAAAATAGTTTAATTTATTTTGTAATATGATCAAAGTAATATTCCTAACAAATCTATAAATTATCAGTGCTATTTTTTTTTTAATTTTTTTAGAATTTTAATGAGTAACCTAACTAGAATTATTTGAGTTCAACGTACTCTAATTCGTATATATATATATATATATATATATGTATACACGGGGTCATTGGGAAGGATGATAACTTGCCACGCTGATATAAAGCCACGTGTACGGAGGAAACTAAAAACTGGTCCCACTATTTATCATTATGTACGTACATGTACATGCTGTGTATCCGTATGCTGTATGTAATATGTACAAATAAATATTAAAAATAGGAGTACGGTGGACCCTAGGAGTGGCGGGAGGGCCTGTAATAATGAGGCGTGGTGGAGCTTTCCGGGGGGTGGGTCCCATCCAATTATCCGACCGTACATCTTACAAGATTCCCGTCGCCTCTTCCCAACACGTCCTCTCTCTCACTTGCAGGCTAGCTGACAATTCTCGCCGTTAGTTACCCTTCCGTCACCCTTTTTTTTTTTAAAAAAAATTTCTCTCTCTCTCCACTTTTTAATTTACCGTTTTACCGTCACACGTTTTACCGTTTCTATTAATTCTCCGGGTTTGGGTGAGGAAGGGTAATTTTTTCCTGGGGGGCTTGGCTCCGCTCGGCTCCAGTGAGCTTCGTCTTTGGACTGTCACTTTGGTTTTTTTTTTATTATTTTTAATATAGCCCCTTCCAACTCTGGGTTTCTTGTATATTGACTTTCAAACCTCCTCTTTTTTTTTTTTGTTCCTTTTAAATCTTCTGGCCATTTCATTTTTGTTATTCTTTTTTCTTCGGGAATTTCATTTACCACTGACTACAGGGGGAGAAGGTTTGCATTTCCTCATTCTTATACCGATTGAACCCCACAAGGGCTAATTGCAAAAAGTCGCATTGCATCTGTGACAATAAAATGCCTTTATATATATATATATATATATATATATATATAGATTTTTGTTTCTCAAAAAAAGAAAAAAGTTGGGGTCTTTTATTTAGTTTCTATTTCTTTTGGAATTTTATTGAATCAAGAACATGGCACTAAAAGTCCATTGGATAAAGAAAATACTTGCTCTTATTATTATTTGTTCTACTTAAATTCCATGCGTGTTTGCTTAAGAGCTAATTCACATGTATATATTGATTTTTGGTACCCACCGTCAAATGTTTTTTTTTGACCTTTTCCGAAATTGAGATTTTGATTTTTACGATTATTTTTTCTTCGCAAATTTGTATAGAGAGGGGGAGTAAAAACTAATGAAAAATAATTACACAGATAATGTATATCTACATTCCATTCAATTAAAAAAAAATGTAGCCTATTACCACGCCATAACTAATGAAATCGATTTACTTAATTATTATTCAGAAAATAAGATTATAATATTGTCAAAAAAATATGAATTTTCGTGGCGTTAGCTATTATAACTCGCTCTACGGACGAAACGATTAGAATCTTCAGATACTAACAGGTCAACATTTGATGTAAAAAGAAGTGAACTCGACGTTGCCACATCGCCAATTATTGAGACAACTGAAATTTTAAACAGTACGATTAAAAAGAAAATAAAAATGCAAGAAACCGGAGAAAACAGGAAAAAGGACGGAGAAAGAAAAGACGAGCATGGATTGAAGTCTGTGCAGAGAGACAGAGAGGGAGAGAGAGCAGGCGCTAGCGTCCGGTGTGCCGCAGAATCTGGAGGTGGGCTTTTTTGTTTTTATTTTCACTTTTTTTTTTTTTGTTTTTGTTTTTGGGGTTTTATTATGCGTAAGTGTACTTGCAATATCTTTCATAAGATACTTCCGAGTGATAAATCTGAGTCGTAAACAGAATAAAAAGTCACTGCTGCCATTTGCCCGATCAGGGCCATGTCTTTTCCACAAAGTGACATAACTACAGCCCTCGCCACTGCCAACCGAATCTTTTGCCTCCCCCAAATTGCTTCTCGGGTGCCCTTCTTAAGGTTGTTCTTCGGGAAGTAATGCTATAACCACAGTCCAATCCGTATGTTCATTTGGTGTTTCAACTCTCATGTATACCCTTCTTTTCTTTCTTTCTTTTTTTTTTTGAAAAAATAAAAGAAAAGGTTAGAAACGGTAATCTCATTGTTAAAGAAGTAAGTAAATTTTATAAATGTATATTTAATATTACCGTATACCTTAAAATTTGATGTAATAAAAAAAAAAAAAACAACAACCTTTAAACTATTAAATTACAGTATTCGATAATTATGCATACTTCTTAAATATACAATGTGCGAGAGCAGGCTTGTTTATCTGTTAGAGAAGGATGCAGAATGATTTATTATTATTATTATAATTTTTTTTTTTGGGTGTAAATGGACTTCTATTCATAATGGTAAAGTGACGCCGCTGTGTTGCCATAAATTAACGTTGTTACAACTTAGCATTCAGCGAGGAGCTCTTTTTCTAGTGTAATGAACAGGCTTATAGATTTAGGGGGAATATGAATATGCCACTTAGAAGCAAGCACCGAATCGTTTTTCCAGGGCATATTTCCATGGATTGAGGGGACGGTGTCGGCCCCTTTACCAAAAGTTGCTTCAGTGAGTGAATAGGAGCTGGGTTAACAAAATGTTTTCCTTTTCTTGAAAAGAAGAAAAATACAAATAATTAAGGCATGTATTACAGTTTAATCTTTGAATTGCATTTAATGTATGAGAACCCCTTGAGTTGGAGGCGATTAGGTAACCTACAAAAGTCTCTTCTTGGCTCCAACCCAAACCAGTTGAAGCCAAACATTGGATTCAGAAGGTTCAAGATTCAAGGATATTGATCATTGAAAACAAAGCAAGGTCTTTTAGTTTAGATCCCCACTTCTTTTTATAATTGGGACTTGGGAGATTTTGTTTTTTTGTTTTTTTTTCTTTTTCACTCTGAAAACCATAATACATATAGCAGCAAGCGTAATGTTGGAATCTCCGTCATCAACTGATGTGTGAAGTTCGACATAAAGTCCACCGGAAGCGCAGTTTGATTGCGAAACGATGTAACATGGCTCGATGTAATAATATTTACAATACTGCTTTTCTATACTCCGAAAGAACTTAATGGAAGACATGATCAGAGAGCGTTTCATTGAACTTTTTCATTTTGGGAATTCATAACGTCTATTACCCCATGGATTCGCGTCATCATTAAACCAAAAATTTGTGCGGATTTTTATTGAATATCAAGCAATTTTGTCCCCTTATTTTCTCTCGCTCCCATGCGTTCATTAACTCGTATGGTGTACTCCACATGAAACGTGTCACTTTTGGCTAAAATTAACGGTGAGAAATCTAATAAATTAAATAAAGTACCACCAGTTCGAGTTTCGAAACTTATAATGATTGTCAAAATTTAGGTATAAAGTAAAAGTAGAAGCTTAATTTAATTGCTAAACTGTACCCCAAGACTATGCCAATTTGCACCATACCAAGAAAATTCGTGAAATAGTTTAATTTGGTCCTTTGTGGCCTGTATATGTTGGAAAGGTTCACAATTCACTGAAACAAGGACAAAATTGCCGGATGAGTCCAAAAATATTCAAAAGGAATAGCATTATCTTGACTAATTATTCCCAATCTGCTTATAGAATGAGGATATAACAATGTAAAAAAATATCCGATATACCACCACCATGTCAGAATGGAGCACCGAGCATTCCTTGGAAAATTGAAACCAGAAGCAGAGGCAGCGTCCTAATGCACAAGAATATTAGGTTTCTTTTTTTTTTTTTGGAAGAAAGGGAATATTTGTATTACTAAGCCATTTTATTTATTACTCAAAATAGTAACTTCAATGATTTGTCAGCGTATTTACACATGGTAAATCCGAGTTTGAATTCCCACTATATTACTATTCCAAAACTAAAATATGCTGGTGTCTTAGTTAGAATAGGTCATATAATTCAGTTAAAGTACAAGTGTTAAATTTTACATTTAAAAATTATTGTAGTTAATTGTAGAGAAATCTCGTTTGTTTCCATTCATGCCTAAGCGGTGATTTTTTTAATGAGAAAAAGTAAATTAAGATATAAACAGTTAATTTTTAATTTAAAGTTATAAATATAATAATTAATATAAAGAGAGAAACAATTTCGTGCAAATATTTGTAAATGTCATCGATCAAACCGAACCATTCAATTGAAAGATTGTGCAGTACGATCCTCTTGATTAAATTGTTAGGGTACGCTTTTTGCACGACGGCCAAATTCCTTCGGCAAACCGGCGACCGAAATCCAAGATTAGAGCGTAAATGGACTGTAGCCAGTGCATGAGTCCTGGGATAGGGTGCGCCAGTCTTAAACAGTGGAAAAACATGGCCCCCCATGTGATTTACTGCTCCTAATTCCTTGGTCCGTGTGCTTTGAACTTAGAATTCCTCCATTTGACTTTGATGATTCTGTTGCATTTCGCCGTTGTGTACTGATAAAATTCTTCTCTTTGCGACTTTGAAACTTGCTCTGAGGATTAAATTAAGCCTCACCAAGTCAGATTATTTGGCTGTTGGCGGAACAAAATCTGCACGAGCAAGCAGGAGCTTGCACGAAGTTCAAGATCCAAATTGCATTCGTTGGTGGTACTGAGCGCATTCACACACACATCTTTTTGGCCATGTCTTTCATTATGTTTGACTAACAAGCAACAACGCCTGCAACGCCCCCTTAAAACTAGGCGACTTCTAACTATTGACGCCCACAGGGCTTGAGGCAAAAAAACAAAGGAGACAAGGGGAAAGCGAGCATTGCAATTACAAGCGATGGCATTTACCGGACGAAAAATGAAAAGTATGAACATTGCCATTAATTATTGACACGAGAGTTCACTTGAAAACCAAACCCAAAGTAATAAGAATTTCTTTTATTTCCTCATCTGCGGAACTCAAAGCGCATATTCATATCTCTACCTTCGTTGATATAAACTTGAAAAATGTCTGCTTAGTGATATGACCTAATTTTTTTTTTATCTTAATTTAAATTTGATTTTTTTTAATTATTGTCTGTTTTTTAAAATAATGAATATATTTACAATGTAATTTATTTTACCGTAGAAAATTTGGATATTCCATCTCATATAATTGGTTTCAAGGCCATCAATCGGTATCCAGGAAGAGACGGCGCACTTTGCTGAAAGTAACGAGGCACTTTTACGATTGGTATGACCTATGCTTTGGCTGAAAAATTGCAAAACACCGTGAAGTACTAACACTTCATTTAAAACTGCTATTAGCTATGCATTTCAAAGCTACTTTCCGCGTTACCAAATTAATAGTGCCTCGAGTTAGTTTGTGGATGGTGACTTGCTACTGATCATCATCGCGATTATCTACAGAGATCATTTTTTTTTTTTTTGAACGGCAATTATCAACAGGGATACTGTATCAAATATCAAAATTTCGGGTTCAGCTACAAATAAGACATACACTAAGCTATTTATTCGTGAATATTTAAACTCGAAAGAATCTAAATATTTAGATTCAAAGTTTGCTCAAAAAGAGATTTTTCGTTATCAAAACAGATATTTAGAGTCGGTAGATATGATTTACGAGGTAAAACTTATGATTGAAGTGAAAATTTGCTTACCATAGTATTTGATTGCAATCAGAAAAAAATAAAAAAGGGAACTATGTTGAATCAACGTGATATTCGCTAGAATTTTACGTGATTATACTCAAATATGTGAAACTAATTAATTGAAAGGAGGAAAGGATAAAAAAAAAAAAAGGGGGTGTTTCATCTCGATAAGAGAACAGTTGAAAAGCTACGTTACCCTTGGAATGAAACCGAGAATCAAGGGACTCGGTTTAAAAGTACAAATAATTGTAAACAAAATTATTACAACCCGTTGCTTTCCGTAAAATGTGAAATCCCAAAGGTGATTTGTGTCTACTGAACCCAACACGATGTTTTTTCCATCAGAGTACAGAGCCAGCTGACCCTCTTGGTCTTGGGGTCAGGGACACATGATTCCATTCTCTCTCTCTCTCTCTCTATATATATATACATATATATATATATATATATATTATTAAATTTAAATAAATTATCTTTACATTTAATTGTAATATTTATAAATTTAAAATTCAATATGATATTATCAATATAAATTATTATTGACTATGTTACAAATAATATTAGAAAAAATTTAAATTTAAAGTAATGCAAAGATATATATGTAATGAAATTATGAAGCAAGTCACTATTTTCGGGAGAGTATATCTTTACACACCTAAGCTACAGCGGACCACAGTCACAGTTTTGCATACCATCTCTCGAAATCCTACGGCACGTGAACAATTATGCATACATGTACGGTGATAGTTAAAAGTAAACAAACAAATAAAAAGTAGACAAATTAAATAAAGAAAAAAAAAGGGTCATCAAATGGACAGCTTATATAATCCGCAGCTTTGTGACTTTTGCTCCCTTTGATTTTCTCTTGGGCATTATTAGTCTACACGGCTGCCGGAGGGAATCATTCTGCGAACGCAACTTGCATTTAAATATTAAGAGTAATATCAATTAATAATTCTATTAAGTTAATAATTATGATTTAAAATGCAGAATTGTTCTTCCAAATTTGTAAGCAAAACCTCTGATATGACATGTGACTTAAGATGCACTACTTCACTTAGTATATTAAAAAATATTAGTGTGTTTATTGTTATTGGATTAAAATACATTATACTTTAATATCAGTCGAGCTGTTATTAGAAAGGAATCCTTGGATTATTGTTTTAAGAAGCCTTCAAACCTTACAAAGAAGGGGACATACGTGTATCCATGGTGGCTTTGTCTTTTGAATCACGTGAAGTTGGCCGAGTATCCAAGCCATTCTGTTGTCAGGTTGCTGACAAGCAGACGCTGGAGGCCATAATCGCGAAGACATGGGGTTCACTTCGACAGGATGTCGCTGCGCGAATAATTGGTGATATAATGTAATGCTCTAGGGTACGTACATTCATACATGTCAGGAACGAATATATAATTAATAACTTAATATATATATATAATTATTGATGTGAGTGTTTTTTATTGTTATTTGTTATTAAATATAAAATAATTATTTATATTAAATGTGTGATATTAAATTTTACGTTTGATTAATATAAAACCAAGCGTACGGTAATGCAAACTCTCTGTGCCCCAACAATTGTTCCACAGTATTCTTTATAATATGCTTTTACAGCCCTGATTTTCAGTAACTCCACATTGTCACCTATAAGAGTTCAGTGTCAAAGTTCACTTCGTATGTTCCAATTGCTCTGATTCTTTTCATATTAGACGATATCTGGTAATTTACCAAATAAAGTGATCACAATAATTGTCAATCCCAAATCTGTGATGCACATTGACCAACGATTTTTAGGTTCATTTCACAAATTATGGGCAAGTGCTAGTTCAAAATTGAAAGAAATGTTCTTTTTGACAAGAACGTCGTCCATCCCGGGTGCGCAATGGCCTGCCAAGTTCCCAACTCCCCACTCAAAGCACCCTCCATTGTCAAGCACTTAACCAGCACAAGGACGAGAATCACACCTATCTGGATTTATGAAAGGAAAGGAAGAGGACGTGCACCAACACAAAGTCCTTGCAAAAGTCAAAAAAGCACTTCCACTTTAGTCAAACGTTTAGGCATCTCCTATTCATTGAAAGTTTGAAATCCTATGTTTCGATGCTCCAAGCCCACGAGTGGATCGTACAAGAAAACCCTTGATGCCTTCCAAAGTGGTGCAAGTACGTCATGCCTTTGCTAGTTGTAGCCATTGATTAGGTCCTTGTAATTTTGAATTAACATTGACCAGCGACAGCTAATCACTATGCGACGAATTATTCGGTGATTTAATACAAACGCGAGCAGGGCTTGCCACAGAAATTAATCGTTTTTGAAGATGACGATAGATTTAAGTCACCATAGCTTGCTAATTACGTGAAAGGGACATCAACTTGGAAACTTTAATTCTCTAGATGGGCAATCGCTTTCTGGTTTGAAGCTTTTGATTTCACGCATAAAAGCCGTCGACTAGGCCCGTGGAATGTGGATGGTGAGACGACATTACGGCGGCGCATGCATTTTAAGCAATTTTTGCATTTGGGTGCGTGACCTGCGGGATTACCCACCATCTGGTGGCAAACATCGAAAAATTGTAGAATCGTCCACTTTTTCTTAGAATCAAACTCAGTAAATTTAAGCCAATGAGTTTCAGTTTAATCGTACAGGAGGAGTTGCATCCAAAGTTCAAGATTTCGAGTTCTATTTTCTAGTCGGAATCAATTCATCGACCAAAATAACTCGGTGAATTTCCATGGAGCAAAGGCAAACTTTACTTACAGTTCATCTTACCCGTACCAAATTCCTCTTTTTTTTCTTTTTTTCTTTTCTAAAGAAGAAGGTAAAACGCACTTTAATCAAATAAGCACACGAATATAAAAATAAAGGTAACCCAGAATGCGAGGCGGCACATGCATTTGATAAGAGTAATTGAACGTCGCGAGACATCCTATTTGGACAAAGTGAAAGAATTCAACATCTTTGGAATCGGGGTCTCTCTGCAATCAAGACGGCTACCTATAGAGTGAGTCCAACTGTTCTGACCGTCTTCATAAATAAAATTGGTATTTTATTTATAGAAATGGCCCACTTAAATACACAACCCACCTGTCGAATTGGGACCATAACCTATAATTGGCATATTCGGGTAATGCATGCGCAATTGATTAAATTCTTGATAAATGACTGTTTAATTTATGATTTCGTGCGAGTTTTGTGTTCATGATTGTCTGTGTCACGAGTACCATTTCTGCCAATCAGAAAATCCCATCGACTGGAAATATGAACCAGAGGTTTTCGGATCAAAATTCTATGGGTTGCTGCTTTGTCTTTCTATCTGTCCTTTTTCCCCATAAAATTCTCTGGTGGGACGTAATTTGATCGGCATGAGACATGAATATTGAGGCAGAATAATTAGAGCCTTGTGCTTGGGACGTCGCGTGGTCCTACTGCTAATTAGTGCCCAACTTGGATAACAATGTCAGAGCATTTGAGATTGGAAACTTGAAATTTCGCGTTACACCCTTTTCCCTTTTGCAAAGTGGGAGATAATAGGATAGATATTGGTGGAACACCCACTTCTATTACCTTGGTGAAACTTTTGATGTGGCCTCTCCTGTCAAATGCTTGCTCATCCGCAACCATTGATTTCCATTAGCTAGCAAACAAAATGTTACTGTTTTAATTAGTTGTCTTAGAAGCACGAGAACAAACATGAATTTATTTAATTTTAATTTAAAGAGAACAATCATGACTAAAAAAAAAAAAACTACAGTAATCCCCGTCGACGCCTTCGAATTCAATGGGAAGACAAAAGTAGTGAATTCGATTTTAGGCCCGTGAGGCTCTAGGAAAAGTGTACAGCGAAAAATCAATTTTGATGATCAAAGCGAAGAATCACTTTTTGTCGTCCGACGAATATTGTTTTGGATTACTTATAATACAAAACACTTGAATTTTAATTTTGACGATTGAAAATCGATTGTCGTTTCTTTTTCTACTTGGATATAATGAAATGCTGAAAAGAACGAAAAGTGCATATTCAAATTTGTAGCGTGGGAAAGAATTAACATAATAGAAACTATTTTTCAAGAGAAAAAAAAGAAAAAGAATGAACATAATTGACAACCGAAAGGGACTCACGTCTAAGTTCAAAGTCAGTGGTGGTGGTGGTGGCGGTGGTATTGGTCAAAATCAATCAAAATAAACGCTATAAAGAAAATGCGCTTTTGCCATCTCGGCAATGGTTGGTTACTAAATACCCAACCCCTATGTCACGAATGATTACTATTTACTTAAAAAATAATTTATTAGAGTTTGTACCGTATATATTTATATTTTTTTAAATTTTTTTTATCTAATATAAAAATTGAGTTATTTAATATAAAAATTAAATCATATTAATTCGTTTGTAATATTTATTTTACTAAATTTATTAATATTTTTATCAAAAAATTAGGATCTCTTGTGCATATTTCTTTCTCATGAAGTATTTAGCAGGAAACATAATCAAGTTGACTCTGATATCATCTGATGTAAGATTATTATTATTATTTTTAAATAATTTATTAAGATAGATAATATTTATATTTATAAGAGCTAATTTTTTTTTTTAACGTGAGAGTTGATCATACTGTCCGTACGTGACAACTAGCCTCACTTCACTATTTTCTACCCAAAAAAATACGGTCGCCATTATTATACGCAGACACTAATAATCACTGGCACATTAGACTCTGCTTAAAATAATTAATTTATAAATTTTATATTAAGAAGGGATATATGAGTTAGAATTTTTATCTTTTTTATTTCCATACTTCTAGCAATGAGCGAAAAAAGAGTTAACGACTAGTGAAATTAATAAAATTTGTCATTGTATTAACTTGTCCCAAAATTATATTTAGAGTGATATACTGCAACTTAGTGAAAATATAATATTTGTAAAATTTATTTATAAGAATATTTTTTTAAAATATAAACAATGACAGATACCGTTGTTTTTACGAAAGGAGTAACATCCCCGTGGCAAAAGACAAGGCAAAATTTCTGTCTTTGAGCTTGTTATGTTCTTTGTGTGTAACTGTAATTGAGGTTTTACGCAACTTTTAGTTAGTTCAATAATAAAACATTATATGATATGTCAATAATCATTCGTAACTTTAGGCGATGTTACCTCAGAATGATGGATTCATTTTATAAAAAATAAAAAATAAAAAATTAATAAAAATAATGATTAATATTTTTATAGTATTTTTTTATTAAAAAGAAAAAAGAAAAATCATCCGTAACTTGGTTGGATTTAAAAGATAGAAGACCCACTAATAGAAGATCTCCATGAGAAAAATTAAATCCAAACGTAGACAGATACCTCCGGGTCTACTTCAGAGTCACAGAACAGACCGGATTGGACTTTAACCGATGTCACAGAGCAGTTGGTTGGATTCCAAGATCACGACGATGACCCTTTTTTAATGTCACCAGAACAGATTGCTCTCAATGTTGAGTAACTTATACCGTAGATCTAACAATGGCACATCCACGCGTCAGTTGGGAGATGATGAGACACTGACAGAGACCAACCGAGGTTATGTGCCAATTCCCACCCGAGGATGGGCTCTAAATGACTCCCATGACCAAACACATGCCTCCGGCAAATTTTGGATCTCGAGCTACGCGCATTAATTGTTGCTGCGCCCGTTCAAACAGTGGTGCGAAAGCGTTCAAATTGGCGCAAGCACCACGCACGAGATTACATCACAAGCAGAGTCTTTTGAAGTCAAAATCAATTTTGCGAAAGATGGGGTCTCGCTCAAAAGTTCCCCAATCGAAGGGGAAATATGAGCTGCGGATTAGTTTATTCTTCTTTCTTCTTTTTTCGTGGCTTTTGGAACCGAATACATTTGACTATTTTATGGGCAATGTAGGCCATCGGGAAGAGACTGAAGAAGAGCAATGGAAGTCCAGTAAAACAAGGGAAGTACTTCTGAGAGAAGTACGGGCCCCACATCCATCACTCTCTCTCATTAAATAGATGTATTGAGTTTCGATGACCCCATCGTTTTTATTTTTATTATTATTATTTTTTTAAAATTTTGTTTGAAGACATCATGACCATCGTCTCGATGACAAATCCAACCCACGATAGGGGCTTTTAGATGTTCTGGTTCTTTTGTTGCCGTTTCTCTTTTTATTTGATTGGACGATACCAAGCCATCACCAGGATTCATATCCATAAGGGCGTCAACGCGGTTAGATTTTCCCCTGTTTGTTAGATGTCCCTTTAAAACAAAAATAAAAATAAAAATTTATATAACAATTGCAAAGTGATCAGCTTGTCCTTGTCAATAATGTTCTCCGGTTTGTTTCAATAGTTACTAAGATATCGGGTGAGGCCACTCCATCTCTCACTCGCTGAGTGGTGGAGTATCTCACCGAAGAAAATCATCCAATTGCGCATGCCGCGTTGGAGCCTCTTACGGCCTATACGGTTTTTTTATGGCAAGCGGCAATTGTAAACAATAATTTGTCCAAACATATGGTGTTTAGATAAGTAATTTAGGTATGGTCGGGGCACTCATGACCAAACTCACTACTTAAGGCGGCTGGTGGGTCCGCTACTCCAACAACCCAACTCCAGGACCTCCCACTACACATGAGGGCTTGAGACATCCTCCTATCACAAGGATAATGGGACGACAAGCACACGAGAACAACAGTATTTTGGAAGAACATAAATGGGCTTTTTTAGGAAGAAATGGGCAGCGAGACGGGATTTTGATGCCGCCCCCCACTTCCTTTTTTTCTTTTTTTTCAAAGTTACTTATATTTTTGTTTTGCAATATATAAACAGGATATAAACATCTCCAACGAAGAGAGACCGCTACTACCCTAGGGACTTTTAACATATTATCTATATATATAAATACGCCCCTACGATAATTAAAACCCCTCTAATTCAACTTGGGACATCCCCCCCCCAAAAAAAAACAGAGTTTGAAATTAAAGATAAAATTTAAAACTAAAATCAAACCCAATTCCATGTATACTATGGCATCAAACTCCCAGTTCTCCCATGAACTCATAACCGAACCACCACAAGACCTTAAGCAAAACTAACCCACGGCAGCAGAGCCTCACTATTGCACGCATATCTTCACATAACGTTGCAACTTGACGGGTTCTCATCACTGAAGTAGTTGGTATACGGGTCAGATCCATACGGGTGGGGATATGGGTGTTGGCCATATGGGTAAGGATACTGGGGCATGTAATTGACTGCTGGTGGGGGCCTTGCATACATCATGGGCTGGAACCTCTCATTGCCCATTGCTCTCTGTTGGTTCATCATTGCTGCCGCCAAGTACTGTTGTTGCTGAGCATGATGTGGATTACCCGGCATAAGATCCGGCCCGGCTCCTTGAAAGTATCCACCGGGAGCACCACCGCCGGCGGCTGCCGCGGCAGCACCACCACCACCTCCGTTGACGGCAGGTGCTGGCAGACCTTGAACAGCAGGGAGGTTACCCATTTGGGCCATGGGAATAGTCATGTTACCCAATTGGCCCATATTGCCATGGGGTCCACCCATGTTGTGAAAACCATCACTCACAGCACCACCGGCACTGTTATTCCCCTTCTTGCCCCCATTCATATTCATGTTATTACCGCCACCGCCACCTTGGCCGTTGCCACTTTTGCCATCTTGTGGCTTGCCACCACCGTTCTTGCCACCTTGATGTTGGTTTCCCCCATTACTTGTATTGCCTCCGCCGCCTCCACCACCCCCTTTTTTTCCTCCGTTTCCATTTTTACCCTCTCCACCGCCTATAGGTACCTGGACAGGCACAGCTCCGTTACCATTTCCGCCGCCACCACCACCTTTTTTGCCGTTACCTGGAGCATTTGGTGCACCCTTTTGGGCATTCATGGCCTGGGGATGCATGCCGTTCATCATCATATTATTAAGGCCGTGAGGGCCATTAGCCATGGTGGGTGGTTTCACCTTATTAAGTGGATGAGGGGCATCCAACTCATCGTCAAACTCATCATCATCATAACCGTCATCTTCATCATCAAATTCGTCAAATTCATCATCACTAAAGTCCTCATCATCAGGGACAGAAAACTTTACAGCCTTCTGGTTCTGATTCTGTGGCTGGTTAGGCATTTTAAAGTCTCTTAACTGGGGAAGTTGCAGATCTTGGAGTCCTTTCATTTGTTGAAGCTGTTGCAGCTGTTGAAGTTGCTGCTGCAGCTGGGGGTTGTGTTGTAGCTGGTTTGGTTGACCTCCTTTGGGCTGGTTGTGGCTGTTGTTGTTGTTACCCTTTTGGCCTTTGTTGTTGCCACCACCTTTGCCATTGTCCATTTGCACGTTCTTCAGCTGGTTAGCCAGATGGTTCTGGTTATTGTTGGCCTTCTGTGCACCCCAGAGCTCAGCACGTTTCCCTGATTTGGCGAGCTTCTTGATGAGCACAGCCGGGTCTACATTTCCCGAAACTGTGACCTTCCCTTGCTCTGCATCTATGCTGGTAGTAAAAACTCCTGGCCAAATTGGAACAATAATTGAGGTTTTTTTTTTAAACACAATTATTAACCTTAAGAAAAAGCAAAAAGAGGATTAAGAAATAGGGAGCGATACCATCAATTTTCTGCAAGATTTTCTTCACTTTCTGCTTACATCCATCACAGTGTATGTTCACTTTGAGCACACAAGTCTGCATGCACAAGCAACCCACAAGACACAAACTTGAGCCCAGAGAGATACCATTTCAAAAAAGTGAAGCTTGAGAGAAACGGACTGACACATTGACATTCACAACAAACTAATTAATTAATTGAACAATTAATAACAAGGGAGTCCACCAAGAAAGGATTAAAAGTTCAAATGAAGCAACGAAGTTAAAGAGAACAAAAAAAATGGGCAAATCAACAAATGAAAGAATTGACATACCTGGATCTTCAAGAACTCTTCTTTACTCATACCTTCCAAATCAAACGGAACAAGCACAAAAGGTCCAATACTGAAAGCAGTAGACAAATAAACAAAGAAAAGGTGACTTAACAGATCTGAGAAACAGAGGGGAAAGTAAGTTACAAGAAGTCCACAATGGGCTCTCCTCTGTTCCTTCTTTTGGGTTCTTTCGGAAGTAAACACAGAAAATTATCAGAGAAAACAAATTGGTCTCAGTCACTGAGCACAGACAGAAAGTTGAAGGCACAACAAAAAGGCTTAGTCTTGAATCTTGCACGCAGGTAATGTGTGTGTGTGTGTGAGAGAGATTCAAAGAGAGAGAGTTTCACAGAAAACTTCTCTGGACTCTAGTTTCCCCTATATTACGAGGAGCGCGCGCGCGAGAGAGAGAGAGGGGGGGGAGGGGGAGGGGAAGAGAGAGTTGAAAACGAAGCAAAGCAGTCTGCAAGGCCTTCCACTCTTCTTTTGGTGGGGGGAGGGAGTGGGGTGGGCTTTTATTTATTGGTTTTATATCATGATTTGTAAACGCACACACAATCTTCCTTTCTTCACTGTTCAACGCCAATTACCCTGCCTACAGGAAGAAAGCCATTCTCGTTCTCTCAAGCAATTTTGGCTTGGCTTCAATAGTGGCTTGGCTTTTCTTTACTTTTTCCGTAACATGAGCTAGAGAGAGTGAGAGAGAGAGAGGGCAGAAGAGTGTGGAGTGGGTTACTGACTAATAAATGGGGGCTCATCTCATATTGGTTTTAGGGATCTTTCATCACTATTATCATCAGATGGGAATGAACTCCTGTCAGAATTCTCCTCCCACATAGTTTTCTGCTTTAAATGTTTACATTTAATAAGGTATCCTCCCTACTCTCTACGCTTAGGACTTCTCTACCTAAGTAGATACAAATAAATATAATCTAATTTATATTATATATAATAATATTTAATATTTTATATAAATTTCACGTAAAAATTTTATTTTTCTTTATATCACTTTATTATTATTTAATACTAAATTTTATCCCTATGATACAAAAATACTCTCTATGTTATATAGTTGATTGTGTTTAATTGTGTCTAATGAATAATATGTTTATTTAATTTTTTATATATATTTATTATCTACCCTGTAACTGCCAAAATATTAAAAAAATTTAAAAAAAAAGTCGAGTGTAGTGTAGGTAAATTATACATCCCATGTGGTCCCAAACATCGATCATCTATTATTTTTGCTTCAGTTTTGAGTCTTCTCTTGTTCATGCTGAATCCCTTAATTGATATGATTATACCTTTTGCTTTCTTGTCTATTTACTTGTCTCTTATCGGCACCTGTGACAACACTAATAATTATAGTTTTTTTTTTCTTTTTCTTTTTTGTGTATTTTTATTCTGTGCTCGAAGTATTGCATTGCACGCAACCCAATCTGATGCTAGCGGAGGTATCTGATTTTAATTAATATGTGTATTCTTTTTTTAGTACTATGGTCGCAATCAATTTTTCTTGGATCCCCCTTCTTTTTTTTTTTTTTTTTCAGACATGCTTCTTGTAATCTTAAAATTTAAACCTTAGTTTACGAGATGGAGTCATTTTACTAACAAAGAGAGCAGCTGAAGTTAGCAAATACACGCGGCAGAGATTAAAAATATATATTTTTTGATACATAGAGAATAAAAATCTACGTATTTCATGATTCATGCATCTGACGTCCCAAACCACTACTCAAGAAACAGGAACGAGGAAAATTACCCACGAAAAATCCGATCCTAATGGAAAAAATGAGTGTGGTTTGTGTATGCTAAGAATGACTTGTAACTTGTAATTTGTAGCTTGTAAGCAAACTTTGAACGTCCTTTTCTTCCTCAATTAATAAGTACTTAAAACTTATATTTAGAGGTTTTGTGTTTTAATTTTGGGACGAGGGAGTTGTAAAATTTATAAAAATAAAAAAAATATTTTTATTACATAATTTACAGTATAATGGGTTTTTTTTTTTTAAAAAAAAAGAAATTCATATTAATGCAAAAAAAGAGGAGTATGGCTTTGAACACTGTGCCCTGTAAAATGGCCATTTGGTCATTTACCCAGTTCCATATGGAAAGTAAATTAAACTGGTTAACGGTAATTATCAAATTTCAACTCAATTTCGAGTTGAACAAATTGAACTTCGGGCTTTCGACACAACTTACAATCTCAACAATCGTTTGTCAAGAATAGAAATATTCACGTTTTAAAGGCTAGTTTCCTCAGCCTATCAATGGTACAATTCGCCGCACAAATATCTCAAGAGAATTTAACATGTTCTGCAAAGTTATAAGTCTCGATTTTCATATTACAGTTCTCCCATTAAAATTTAGCAACATTACTCTAATTAACAAATCATTAATTTAATCAAATCATTGCATATGTAGTGTGTTAAATACACTAACAAAACTTATCCTTACGCAATAAATTATATTAAGTATGGATTTGTTAATCGGGGCATTTCATAAATATTAGAATTTTACACAATGGAATATATATATATATATATATATATTAAGGAAAGACTTACCTAATAGGACTAGGAGTTGGTTCAGCACGAAAGACAATTACTTTTGTAGTTCATGGAAAAACAGATAAAAGAAAATTACTGGGTCTTTAATCTCTATGAACTAATGGCAAAATATTTGGCCTACAGTGTGCATGCAGATTGATTTTCCATGCGAAATGAAAGAACAGTACCCAGGCATGAGTAGTGGACTTTCTTCACCAGGAAAACCGGCCTTAGATCATGTAACACAAGCTATAAATATAACTAAATAATAGAGACTTCATGCTTTAATTTGGTTTAATCATGTGTTACCTTTTTTTTTTTGTTTGTTTTTTGTTCTGGTTCAAGAATCATCATGTGTTACTTTTAATAACCAATTAGGTAAAGAAAGCTACTCCAGACTAGACCCAAAATTGAACATCTAATCACGTTTGTAGGCCTATTTTCTGTTGAGCTTCAAACCTTCTTTTCCACGCAAATTATTGCTGTCTTTCTTAAAAAGTCTTTAACGGTGATGAAACCACCCTTGTAACTTTCGCCCCTTTGTTTTCGCCCTCCTCTTTCCATCTCTCTCTCTCTCTCTCTCTCTCTCTCTCTCAGTTTCCTCCTTATCACAAGATGTCGCAAACTTTACGTCTAAAAAGGTATTCCCAATGGAGACAAATGACCATACATAACCGAATGGCTTTTCTGAACAAATTTATGCAAAGAGTTACTGCTATTTGTTGTAGGCTCGGACACAGGGAAGTCTACTGTTTCATGTGCACATGGATATCAGTGTAGTAGATAAAAAAAGGCCAGGCCATAAACGTTTGTGTGTTCGATTTTACTTCTTTTTGTCTGTTTATTTGTTAGAGGAAACACCTGGGCAAACCATGCCTAGCCATTGCCATTTTGTGTTGAGGTCATCGCATGAGCACCCACATGGCCCGTGGACGGTGATTGATGAATCGTAGAGGAAGGACATTTATTTGGATCTTAGACGCATTATTACCGCATGACACCTATGCATTCTGTGACAGTTCCTAGCTCCTCCGGATCTGCAGTTTGCACGGCAATAAAGGTGGAGATGCTTGGCAGTTTTGACTCGTATGAATGGAAACCTGCAAGCCTTGACATAAGTTTGCACATGGAGTTTCCCTGCCAAATTCAACAGCTTCCATAGCAGTGTGGCCATGTGAAGCTGATAAGGATTTGCTTGTTCTGGGGTCTAGCCCGTCACTTTTATTTTTTACCCTTTTGGGTTCTCCTGCATAAGGCTTTTGGCATGGGGACACTTTCTCCCAACCGTGCTGGTGTATTTTCCTGTTTCATCATTTTCCATCTTCAGACGTTTTCACCGAAGGTGTCATCGAAAATATTCCTCATTCATCCCACAGAAAAATCTTCCCACGAGTTGCTGATATTGAAAATTCTCATCCAACAACAAATCACCCCCTCAGTTGGCCTGAGAAAAATTGAGAGGGTCATATGCATGGAGTAGTGAAAGTTTTCAATCACTGAATCGAATAACACAGAGTTGGAAATCATCTGGAAGCCGGAATACCATAAAGTGAAGTTTGATAATGGGAAATTGGATATTTTGTGGACAACAGCCACCAGACCCACCGAGGCAATACAAGGAAACAAGAAGACATGATAAAAATGTGCTCTCAAACATGGGGCTATTCATAATGGACAGTTTTTGGTGACACATAGACGGATAACCCATTTCTTCCAAAACCACAAACCCCATCAAAGAAGAAAGCTACAAAGAATTACACGGCATGGAAAACAAAATTATAGTCGAGCATGCTCAACCCAGCACTGCTAGTAGAAGAGATGTACATGTAATTAATCGATTTTATAAGAAACTCTGCTACCTACTAAATCCTTCACTGGCACACAATTGCTTGGACAAAGAATGATTTAGCATCACTGCTTACACACTTGTATTTTCATCTATATAAAGGAAACATTCAGTCAAGTTGTCGAAGTGCATACAAGCGTCCCGGTTTATCCCATTTAATGCTAGTTTCTATCGCAAATATTCCTTCTCTGCCTCTATTTGGCTAGTCCCATAGATCTAGTATGTTTAATTTAGTCCAGTCTTCTTTGATCATCCACAAGGAAGACACTACTATTAGTGTATTATACACACACATAATGGCTATTTGTCAGTTAAATCCCAGGAGTACAAAGTCACAAGAAGCTTAAAAAGGAGATTAATGGATCAAAATATACAAAATAATTAGCCCTGACACCAATAAAGCAATGATACAGTAAAACCAGAAACAGAAAGCTAATGGTTGTACCATAAGTTTGAATTTGGAAGAATGAAGCAAATGGCCTGTTATCTATCAGCATGGTTTATCTTGATCTCTATAAGTTCCTCAATTGGTTGACGGCAAATGGGGCACTTATTGGATTGAAGCCTCAAAGCTTTTGCGCATTCACTGCACATACACTGAAACAATACAAAAGAGAGAACAAAAACATTTAGAACACAGAGAGCGAGAGAGACGAGAGGGAGAATAAACTGTTAACCGCAATTCTCTGTCCAGTCGCCATTCTCTCTGACGTAATGTAAAACCTTGACAAGAATCAATATGTTTTCCTTCTCTCTTGAGATTTTACAGCAATATATCCCATAGGCATTGGAGTTATCTAGACTAGATTGGTCAACACCATGCCCAATGGCCACAAAAACCCACCAGAACTGAGGAATGTGTGCCTCGGTGCACAGGCACACAAATTTGTGCCATCGGGAGGGGGAGGGGGGGAGGGGAGCATCTGATCAATGCAATCAACTCATCAGAAAACTTTCTGGTCCCATGCGTGGACTTTAAAACATATCTTGTGAAACCCAAGCATAAAAGCCTCAACTTTCTGGATATACTCTTAACAACAAAATTTCATTGCTACACATGCATGCAGCAGCATCATATTTTCTGTACCCTTTGATGGGGAGCATTACAGTCACATGTAGGTGATAATTCGAAGATAGATTCTCACCATATGTCGGCAAGGTAGAACAGCCGTATCCTTAGGTTCAGTCATGCAGATCACACACTCCTTCCCTGGGTCATTTTCGTTGAAGCATTCGGCTGCTGAGCTCCCTATTCCATATATCTCACGCAGCTCATATTGAACCCCATCAACCCACAGAATCTGCCTTATCACTCTTACTGAGAAAGGGTCTCCACCTTTCTTCTCCAGCACAGCTTGTGAAATCTGCATGTGACCAGATGTATTGGACACAGAAGCATTGTTGTGTTCATCTCCCGAATCAGCAGATGAGCATGTTTCAGCAACTATTACAAGTGGAAAAACATCTTCCCCTGGTGACGGCTTTGAGAGATCATCCAACTCAAAGAAACCAAAGTCAATGCCTGTTCCAGAAGGCTGACGAAATTTCTGGCCAAGACCTTTCTGAAAGGAGATCTTAATAGGCAAATGGGCTTCAGGAAATAAAGGGACAAACCTGCAGCTGGACTCCTCCTTGGCAAAGTAGAAAATTGTAATGCTGTTTTTCAAGATGAGACAAAAATCATCAGTCATATAAAGAAATTTCAAGATGCTTGGAAAATTATCCAGAAGACTGATTAGCGTCTTTTGAAGGGAATACAAATAAAAGCCTAATGTGTACACTGGCATGCAACTTTTCATTGATTACTAAAGTTTCTTGTGTTAGTTCTGCGATATTGGATTCCAAACCAATGCAAGAACGCTATATGGCTGTTTTCATGTTTCAGTTAACTATTCATATTTGGACACTTTCATGTTAACTGACAGGAGAGACAAGTGTAGACAAGCTATGCTATTATCAACTCTGACCTTTTTACAAAGTGCATTTTTCTCACCAAAATCTGCTTTTCCTGCCTCAAATCTGCAGCTCCTAGATTCAGATTGTTCTATAAAATTATCTAGCATAACAGAAGGTTCAACAAAGTATCGACATAAAAAACATATGCCACACTTGGGTCTTTTGTTAGCTTAGCCAGGCTTGGCAAGTTAAGCAGCTCATCTGCTTAAATAATCCAAGCATATGTGAATTATATATCTACACATGCATCCATCCAAACATTAGACCATTAAATACAGATGGGGTAATTGTCCATTAAATTCAGCATACACATTCAGCCTCTTGTGGTGAAATAATCACAGGGAAATCCACATATATTGATGAAAAACAGGCTGTTTCAAATTAACATGATGATACTACAAAGCTCCCACACAAAATAAACTCTTGTTGATTAGTGATACTAAAAATCTCGCTTCCTTTTAATTATGGTAGCTTCAGATGAATCACAATTCATTTCTACTTAAACCTGTTGGGCTCATTGAACAGTGATTTCACATTGGAAAACTATCTTAAAAACACCTTTCTTTCTTTACAATGACAATCAATAATTTGTTATACTTACGGATGAAATTGAAACATTAGCTACTTAAGATCATTTAATGAAAACCTAAAACAAGAATGACTCTGTAGAAGATTCATTCAGTTTGTGTCAAACAGCTTAACTATTGTTACCAACATTTTTAAATGCTAATCATCTAGGTTTAACTATCAGACTTCCTCAATGCACGCATTCTGCAACAATTGGTATCTTTTGTCAAACATTCTTCGTTTTCTAATGTTACTTGAGGCTGACTAATACACTCTTTTCAGCTTGCAACTGGTTACACAAGTTACACATAGGGATTTGCCAATATTAGGAATAAAATAGTCTGCAGTGTTATCAGAATAAGCTACTCCAGTTCACAATCTGTATCCAGCCCGACCCACAACCAATCATCACCCAGGCAAAGAGGTTAATAAGTTCTCAACATATGTTATGGGCCTATGGACCTAAGGTTATGCTGCACAATTCTAATCTCTGTCCCCCAAGCACTCTTTGCTTTCACAAGCTCAAACCTCAAATAGGTGAAATGCTTAGCATGCATATTAGGGGTTCTGGCCTCCATCAACCTACATATCTACTTGAAGCATCAACCAAGGCAGCACTTGTAACTGAAAATTCACAGCATAATTACCAATTTGAGAAGATTTCAACACAGACAGTTCTCATAACAGTCCATTCAATTGATTATATCTATGAAACTGCTTATCTACATAATGATCCTTTGATGGTTACAAGCCATAAAATTTTAACTCAGATAAAAGAGATTCATTAAGCATATTCAGCCAAAGCTATGCAGCTGTCAGAATTCAGTTAATGGCAATGGGTTTTTTTTTTTTGGAAAAAAAGAAATCAAGATCTTAACTTTATTTCTACAACCAAACATGGAGGTCCATTTGGCAAAACACGAAACATATCAAGACACCAAAAGCAAAAATCACCTGCATAGCGAAAACCCAATTCACCAATCAACAATCAGAAACGATACTGAATTGTCCACTAACCTCCCATCGAACAAGGCATCAAAAACAAAAGAAACCAAGTGATTTTCAGGGTTCTGCTCATCAACTTCAACCCTCAACGTGTCCTTGCGAACATTCACATCATTCCTGACCTTCTTGGCACTCCGGTGTTCAACATAAGGGGCAGCCTGAATTGGCTGCGGGAGGCCCACATCAGTCCTAATTGCAGGCCAGCCGTTAGCCGCCTGGCTGCCATCGTAATAAGGCTGGTAGTAATGGAATCTGCCCATCAAGTGACGATTTGCATAGCAGTAGTGGGAGTAAATTGGAGGAGGTGGTGGGTTGTGAGTGTGATGCGGATTATGGGATGGATGATAAGATGGTGTTGGGTTTGTTGTTGTGGTGAAATAGCTCGAGGGTGGAAGAGGAGGAGGAAGAGGGAGGGCAAGAGGTTCTGTGGAGTAATAGTAAGGTGGTGGGGGCGGTGGCGGTGGAGGAGGATTATGGCAATAAGTGCTGTGCCTTCTTCTACTATTGCCACTCCATGAAATTCCCGTTATGGAGGCCAGAGAGACACAGAGAGAGAGAGATGAAGAAAAGCTGTGTTCTTGTTCGGAGATTGTGTATGTTTTGCAAGCTGTGTTCTTGTTTGGAGTATGTTTTGCTGTTTAGGTGTGACAGGGTGTTTAGGAGTGTGATTTGACTACTCTGTTCTGTCGTGTTTTTTTTTTTTTTAACCGAGTTATTTTTCCCACCAAAACCCCATATTAAAACCCTGAAGAAAGTTGAAAAATTCTCCCACTACTCTGAATGCTACAAAATGGAGATGGATTTGAAGACCAAAAAAAAGTCAACCCCTTATTCATGGGTTTACGATCAAATGGCATCAATATGATTGGGAAACAAAATGATAATGCAGTTCATCATGCCAAAAGAGAGAAAAAGACAAGGAAAAAAAACAAGGGCAATGACTTGATTCCTAAACAACGCTGCCCGCCTACTCGGGTCAATGGTGCTATCATGTGCCATCAGTTCTCTCTTTGCCTCTTAACGATCCAGGGCTATCATTTCCCATCAACACCCCAAATTGTAGGGGATTTTCCACTAAAAATCCGGGAGTAAATGGGCATGAAGCCAAAGAAATAAGTATGGTTATCAATCGCTGGCATCTAGTCAAATGAGAGGCTACCTTTAAACCAATGTGCTCCAGTGTGCAATAGTGTTTTAGCTTCCGATAGAACAAAGCCCAAATATCTCGTTAATGAGAGTACCGGTTCTATTCTTGTGTCTTTTCCTTTAGGTATCAGATTTTGTCCTTATGCTAGCTGGAGTGCAGAAGGTAGAAATCGAATATCTCCAATAATCACAAAGTTTTGGCTCTGCCATTTCTCTTTACTTAAAACACAGTTTTGATGGAAAGTATTGCAGTGTAAGAAACACAATAGGAGCATCTGCTTTTTTGTTGCAAACTCTTCCTTGAACGGTTCTTAGGTAGACTTTGGCCTATATATTATGTACATGTGCACCCTGCTATATGTGAGAAGACGTCTGTCATAAACCAAACCCATGGCAGAACTATCATCTCAACAGTTCCAATTCCAGTTCAATGTCAAGCTAAGCTGTTGGTTATATGAAGGACATCTCACTGGTTTTGCTCGACTGATTTTTAGCTTGTTTTCTTCCCTTCTTTCTGTTTATATCTTTTCATCCTCAGACATCAAACTGGAGCATCAAAGTATCATCAGCAAATATTGGAGCAGAATCAATTAACGCAGCAAGATCTACATGCTACACTACTCTCATTCTTTAATAATATAATTGACAATACAATATCTGAAATCTTCAAATGGACACAATGAGAAATTCGGAAAGCATCACAAGGACGGGGGGAAAACAAAAGCAAAAAGGGAAGACAAGCAAATCAACTTGATTTTCATATAATCAATCACACAAAAACAAGAGTACCAATTAAGCTAAAGTCAGTGAAGGGTCAGCAAAAATCAGTCCTAGGTTTCTTGCGGACTGATATGCAGCCTCTTTGATGATCCCTGAAGATTCTGATCTCAGCATAATTCCTCAGGTCTTCGAGACTAATGTACTGTTGTCTAACCATCCTGGTAAAATCACCTCCGGTGTCATGCACCCAAATATAAGGCTGGCATGCCTCGTCATAGTAATATAACAAGCTCCTCATACCTCCACTGCCAACCCTACCAGGCATGTAGGCTTTGTATATGCTCTTGCATTTTAGCCTCTTTGAAGTACCTGGCTTCAATGTATGAACCTTTTTCAGTATTGATCCCACCCTTATTTGCAATTCAATTGGCTTGTCACTCAGGTTACAGATCCTGGCGCCGAATCCTGATATCTCAGTGGGATCACGGCATCCATCAAAGCAGCCTCTGAGAGGAAAAATGCTGAACCCGAGCATTTTTCCTCTGAAGGACTCAGTATGTTTTCTCGCCTTAAACTTGGGAGCAATATGCATTCTACCGAGCTTATTCGGCTAATTGGTGCTATGTGGTTTATGTCCTTGAAGCTGAAAGTCTATATAGATGGCTGTGATAATAGAATTGTGGGTCCTCCAAAGGCAGGCTATTGTCTCCATGCTGACAGGGTATGAGGGCACATGGATCATATACAGAATTTGAAACTGTTGGTATCTAACGAGTTAGCACTAAAATGTCTATGACTGTTGGATTGAATGATCATATAGTACAGTCATTCGATCAAATGGTTGTTGACACAGGTCACAATGTGGGTATGTCAGAACCAAACACATTGGTCACTTAATTAAGGAAGTTGATACTTTCACTATGGAAATGGTTGGACCCATGGAGCCAGGGTTGAAGACAATTAGTTATTAGCAAAGATAGAATGTGGCAACAAAAACTTGTAAAAAAAAGCCGGCATCTGGCTTTTCTCTTGTTTGTTTGAGAAAGTGAAATAAAGTAGCCAATGGTTCCCACAGGGCACTTGCGGTTGTTATGAGGCTCCATATGATATTGCTTCAACTTTCATCATTAGAATCACTTTTGATTTCCTCCTGTTCAAGTCTTGAACAAACTTTTCTACCCCAGAATCACTGGTCCAATTTTGATATTGGCAAGTTGTGCCTATTCAGAGAGTCCAGTATTGAGGACCACAGCTTCCACTTTAGGCTGACCAGTAAATTACAACACAAGTTGCTGCAGAGACATTCAGAGTCTCCAACCCAACCATGGTATTAACCATCTCCAGGAATGCCGGGAGTAAATAATCCAAGTCTTGGTGTTAATCATATCTGTCAACCATGGAGTTCACCATTCACCTACTGCCACAATGTCCAAGCCCTTGTAAGGCGCGCCTTGCATTTTAAATTATCTTAGGGGTGGCCAAATCTAACAACCGCGTAAATCCAGCACGATGGACAATTCTGGCCAATCTGAAAATATTGTTTGGTAACTCCTGAAGTAATGCCCTGGATTCTATGAAATGCCAAACATGAAACCGTTGCTTTCATTGCCAATATTGGCCTATGTAAACGATACTAGTGAAAATGAGACAAGGCGAGAAGCGTGATTGATTGAAAGATAATAATTTAATTAATTCTTCAATAATTATCGAATTCCCACTTGACAGATTGAAAGCTACACTTCGATAGCAAATATCCTAGATGGTGATCCAACTTCTAACTGAACCTACATACTGTAAAAAGATAGGACTATACAGATCAGAATCACAAGCACCGTATTCCTCAAACAGAGGCATGGCCTTTAAATTACGCAAGAAAAGAATTTACATTTATCATGAACTTTGCTTTTCATCACTGTTTTGAGATGGGTCTATCTTGACTATGAGAGGCTGGTTCAGGTCAGGAGGAGGAGAAACAGCCACATCAGGTAGTTGGGGTGAACCCAAAATGCCATCTATGTCATCATTTTCAGCCAAAGCTTTGTCCAATGCAGACTTGGCAACTTTAGTAACCCAAAACATTAGGATCACTGCACATCACGAAAAACCCAGAAGACCAGTTATTACGAACATTGGAATCTTAGAAAGTAGAGTCAGGGAGCATTAAAATTGTGTAATCCAATTCCAAATTAAGGAAAAGTATATAAACAGCGATCCAAATAATGACTTTGCTCCTCTCACCCAATCTCCTCTAATGAAACTTTTTCTAACATTTACCAATTGCATTACAGCAATGGTCTAGTAAATTAAAGAAACAGCAAAATCAAACCCAACCCAAGGTCCAGGGGATGCAGAGACCCATAACAACCCACTCTGCTCAATGCTCAACCAAATGAATTTCTCTAGATGACTATATTTGGATTAAGTACGGGCATTCAGGGTCACTCAACCCACCAACCATGGCTGGAAAATGAAACGAGCAAAAACAAAGAACAAAAATTTGACATTGCATGCTAATGCAGCGTACCAGATACAAGAAGGCCCAATACAATCAAAACCTGCATCCACAGTAAAAAAATCACCATAGGATTCATGAATAAAAAGAAAAGGAAATTTGATTCATAGAGATGGATTCAAAAAGGAACTAAAATATTTATAGAACTTATTTCCAAAGATCATGACAAGGTTCTTACCCAACGGGTGGTTGAAAACTCACTCCATCCATGAGTCACATCAGAAAGATCCTTGAGAGTTGTTCCAACATAAACTAACGCAACTGTTAGTGGCTGCAGGAAAATACAAATGCAGTCACAAAACTCTAACTACGACAGTTAACCAAGCACATGCCATCTCTCAATTCATAAGAAAGGCAATTAAGACAAATTTAGACAGAGAGTGCAGGAGTTTAGAGTCTACCATCATTCCTATCCAGGAAGCCAGCATGTATTCCCCTAATGGAACGGGGGTCACAGACAACAGGTAATTCAAAATGTTAAAAGGGAATAAGGGAACGAGCCGAAGCAGCAGAACAATCTGATAGGAAGTTGAAGACATTATGAAACATGTCAATAACAACCAATTGTTGAACTTAAACTTCTTGGCTCTTGGTGCCAAGTCAAATTCACAAATAAGAAACAACAAATATGGAATTGGAAAACATGATATCAATACATGAGAGAAGATTTAAAAATCAGATGTAATTAGACAAACCTTAAAGCCAGATCTCTGAATTGCAATGGCCACTGACTTAAACTGCGGATAATCCTTCAACTTAGAAACCACAAAAGGCTTGCCAATCTGCGTAGAAGCATGAAAAGCAAGAAATTGTTCTTACTAACACGTATAAGCTCAATGGGATGCATACCAATTAAAAATCTAATAAGATATGGAACATGGGAAAAGTTTTCAGAAGATGAAAATTTATTCATTCTTTAACCAAGTAGCAAAATAAGTCTGAAAACTTACTGTTCTTCCCAGAAGAAAGGCAGCTCCAGCACCAATTGTGGCACCAATAGAATCAGCAACAAAGCCCACAGGCAAACCAAAAAGATATCCACCACCGAGCTGAAAAATGGGAACCAAGACAGATGAGGATAAGAGATTTTACATGCTATGGTTTCTTCCAAGGTTAGTAGATAGACTAGAATAAAAAGGGAAAATAAGGCATAAATCAAAAAAGTTGGAGAGTAGATCTGATCTCAGTAAGGTGGATTCTTTAAGAACTATATCAGAAAAGAAAAACATACATTCAACCACAAGAATACTAATTACGTAAGTGGCTACAAAAGGCAACCAGGATTGCAAAAGCGTAACAAATGATATAATGCTTACAGTAAGCATTGATGCCGGAACTGCCAACACTGTTAGAGGAACATATGCAAAAGCCCTGCAAATCACCCAGATAACAATGAACAGAGAGCAACCATCTAAGATATCAAATTACTGTTATTGGCAGACAGAAAAATCAAACAGCATAGCTGTTTTTAAAAGAATCAAGACAGAGATAAACTATAACAACACAAATTTCAGTAAAAGATATTTTAAGACACTGCATCTGTCCTCCATTGACTCGTAGAAATGGTTGTTCTGCCACTGAAATATTGGTCTGTGATTGTATGTTTTACTCAAAGCTTCTCACATGTGCACTCACAAGTCTCACATGTTTCAAAATATTGTAGTTATTCCAACAGCAACCTGTTAGTTTTCTTTCAGCACCTCAGTATGGTGCATAAGGAACATATATCTACTCTTTTGCTTTCTTTAAAGAAACAATCATTAGCCAAACAAACAAGAGAATACTTAGATTTATACTGTTGTATCCTCCATGCATGCTAATTATCTAGCTTATCAATCTGAGTGGGACTGGGAATTGGGCCTTCTAGAAATAGCTCCATACTAGACTGGAGGACTAGACCCAGATCAATTAATCATCCATCAATATGGGTGAGTACAAAAATTAGAGCCAAGTGGAGCAATAAGTAGAAAAGAAAGATGTATGATGTGGCGGTGGATGTCGAGACATCATCACTAGACATGAATTTAATGTATATTGAGACTTCACAGTGCTAAATACATCAGACTTCAAAATACAAAATTTTCAGCAACAAGCTATATCCACAGTACATTTTCAGCCAAAATCAAGGACAACGGAATTATATGGTGCAAGACAGTTAGAGGAAGTAAGGAACATTAGGAAAGTAAAAATTGACTTACAGAGCAAAGGGGCCCCATGGCCCAAGGTCCTGCTCGACCCATAGTAAGAAGTCCTTCAAGATCTGCAAGTCAAAATCAGTCAGTACACAAGTTGAGGCCAATCAGTGAAACATATTCATCCATGACAGCATTGTCACCACAGTCATAGGCCAGTGTTCATTGTCTGAATTAAAATGCAAGCTGAAAGAATGCATTGCTGCTAAACACATTAGAGCCACATAATTATTAGAACCAGTGATTCGGTGCATGGAACATGTCTTAATTCAGCACAGAAAATTAGAACGTATTTGGAACAACAAAAATGGACATTGATGCAAGAAGCAATCCTTATCTCCAAGACAAGCCTTCATGAAACCAGCCGTCTGCTTACTTTAAACACAGGATAAAACATCATATTCAAGGTCGAAAATGTTCTCCCAAATAATAAAAGCACATTAAAGAAAAATTACTTTGGATCGCTTGAATTTCAAGAAAATGGCACAAAACACTAAGCAAAATCTTAATTTTGCCATCATGATCAATTTGTTTTCTTTAACATTAAATTGCATCCTTAGAGTTCAGAATACAAAAATGCCCATCACCCAAAAACCGGCCGATTGTAAGAAACACTGCTGTGCAACAGATCAAACGAAAGCCACATCCAAAATCCCCCAATCCCCCTCCCACCCCCCCCCAAAGAAAAAAAGAAATCAAGAAAAACCAAAACCTCAAAGAACAAAAGAAAGAGAAAGACCCAAAAGAAAAAATGGTACCTTTTCAACGGGGAGAGTGAAACAAGCAACAACGAAGGCGGCGATGAGAAAAGCGAGGAGAGTGATCCGGAGAGCAGAAGCCCAGCTGAAAGAAGCCATTAGGCCAAGGCCTGCACGCTTCGTCTTCCTTTCCGCACTCCGATATTGCTTGCTTCAACGACAAGGGCGCTCTCAATCCCTCTTCAATCTCCAGATTTCTCCCTCCAAAACCCCCCGCCCCCTCCAATTTCCCACCTTTTTCTTTTCTTCTCTTTAATTTTTCTTAGAATAAAATTCCTCCTCTTCCTCTCTCCACAACCTAAAATAAAGATTGAAACTTTCTGCTCTCTCTCTCTTTTCGTTTTTGTAAAGTATTCCTTCGCGTATAGTATAATTTTAGACCCAGAGCATTAGACCTGATAAAACAGGAAGGCTCCTCCCCCATCCCACCTAACCGTCAACTCAATTCTGTATTTTGCCTTTTACCCTCAATAACAATTATAAATAGTTATCCATTTTTGATAATAATAATAATTGAGTATAAAAATCTAGATGGTGTGTTTGGACTCGGAGGACAGGTGGGGGAGAGTAGGAGAAACGGAGGGTGTGAGATTGATTCTGATAATTGATATGATCAACAGAAGGCATCAACGCAGCAAACGGTGACAGGTCCCTTTCCTCCTCTTCCTTTCTTGTTCAAGATTGCTTTATTTATTTATTTATTTAAAATGTTTTTGGCCGTTGGAATGACATTTGCTTTCTCCTGAAAGAAACTTCCGGGAGGTGAAAAACCAGAATCTTATTATTATTAGTATTATTATTATTATTATTTTTGTCTCGGTCCACCATCGATATGAATAACTTCAAAGAGATAAATGGTAGGAAGCTAAACTTTCCATATTAACTATTTAGTTGAGTCCACAGCAAAAACTGCAATACCCCCCCCCCCCAAAAAAAAAAGAAAGAAAGAAAGAAAAAGAGTAGAGTTAAAGTTTAAAAGTCATAACCCTCTTCTTTACGCATGTAAAGGTAGGCCGAGTCATTAATGTGAGAGTAAATTTCAAGACTAATATATTAGGGTCCTTGTAAGTATTATTTGAACTTATAATTTTACAATAATAATCAGTTGGTGTTATAACTCAATTCTCTTGAGCAAATAAGGCTCTGATCATGCTTTGATTGATGTTGGAAACTTCCCCAATCCAGCTTGTAATACAAAATTGAAGACAACCATTCTTAAATACTGAGGTTAATGAAGGCTGAATCTTCCAAACTTGAAACTAGATGCAATTACTGAATTCCAAACTAGTGCCAATTTGGGGTTCGATTACCTTGAATATTTGCGTGTCTGATCACTTCTGGGTCACTCTGTCTGATAAAAGATATTCCGATGTACCATGAAGAACATCCAAAACCTATGATTACATCAATTTCAAGTTATTAAAAGTTGAAACATGAAAGAGTGATCAACAAGATCTAACGGGTAAAGATAGAAAAGGGAGAAAACGGATCGTGGAAACTACAAGTTGAGCTCTGGTTTTCTTCGTCTAGCTCCCTGGCCTTCAAGAACATCCAAACCCCGGATAAAATCTTCGCAAAAACAAGAAAGAACAATCAATAATCAATACCCAAGATCGAAAAGGAAACAAACCCCAAGTCATAAAAGCCCCCGAATTCACCGTAGAATCCCACAATTCTCCGGGTATTCTTTTTTCTAAGTGGACCGAAGAGACTTGAAATGGCCCAAAATTCTGACCAATTTATTCCATTGGATGCGGAGACGGGGGATGAACCTCTCTTTCTCTCTGGTGTGCTTATGGTGTGCTATATATAGGTTTCGGGTTTGAAGGAAAGTTAAGGGAGCCAGAGAAAAGGCTCGGTGAAAGAGGAGAGAGCGCGGCGATAGTGGATACTATAGTTTTGAAATTAACGACTAGTAAATCAAGTACTTTCATTTTTATCCTCCTCCACAACCCTACATATATGTATATATATATATACAGTTGAAATTTTGATTTCTCCAAGCTGTCCTCTTTTAGGGTGAGTAATAATGAAATAATTTGCTGCTGTATAATTTAGCAAATAAGATTGTTTGTACGAACGACTTCTTGTCCTAATATCAGAACAAACGGAGAAATAGATGCAAAATTTTCCTAAAAAATCAATGCGATGTGGTGATTTCTTGGTGTACAAGGTTCCAAAATCTTCTATGAGAAGCATATTTTGGGCACGCAATTTCTAGTACACTACGGGAACTAAAATGATAGGGACTAGAATGAACGGCTACAAATTGATAACGGAAGAAACACGAGGACCAAGGACAAAGATGAGGGACAGATGAGAAAGACACAGAATGGGAAGCAGAAAAGCAACATATTAGCTCCATGGATCATCCCAGCCTTTGGGCCCCTCTCTCTTAAGGAAGTCAATAATTGCTTGGACAGCCTCATTTCCCCTGTTAGAGAGGGAGTGATTCCCATGCACGATCTCAACTTTCTCTGCACCACCCATTGCCCTGCACAATCTAGCAAGGCATACAAAAATTATTGTGTCCCAATTACTTCCTCTCTCTCTCTCTCTCACACAGACACACCCATGCACACAAAAAACCAAATACAACAAAAAAGAGTGTCTGGGAAAGAGTCAAATGTGCACAGTCTCGCCCTCTTTTCACCAGCAAGACTATTTTTACAACTTGACCACTAACTTTTAGGTCATAATGTCATTACACCAATGCTCGCCCTTCACACATACACACACAAAACAAATAGAGCGAAAAACAGAAGGCCCCAGAGTAGGAAATTCTGCATGTACCAAAAAACAAAATGTTCTGTATTGTTCCTAAATATCTATTGAAAACCCATGCCAACTATCAAGTTCCATTACCACCTTTATTATGAATTTAGTAAGGGTTTGAAACAAGGTGAAGAAGTTTTCTGGTAAAAGTTACTAGTGTAAAATTTTTAATCGTCACCTTTCGACCAATGCTGTCTTGTCAACATACTCCGGGACACATTCATCAGCCATAGAAAAGATTACCTGCACAAGGACAGGCCTTAAGTAGTGGGACTTGTAATAATTAACTACCTCTAATATAGCATCAATACAGAATCTAGGACTGATGATAACACAACATTATACTCATCAACTTTAGGGCTCACTGTATTGGTCAGTAAGTCCTTAATTGATTTCAGAGAGACTTCTAACACAAACGTCCACCCTTTACATGAAATTTGTTGACACTAAAACCTTCCATGCAGTTTTCTGCACAAACAAACATCTATCTTTACAAACACAACATTGGAGAAATTCATTTAAGTACCTGACAGGGTGTATTGCTCATGCACCCAAGTCTTACTTTTAGCTGGTCATCACTAAGATCTGAGCTGAACAAGTCATCATCCCCATTGTAGGCAAAAAGGGAGTGGTACCTGCATGATGTCTGTCTATCAGCAGAAAGCATTTTCAGCATATGTTGATGCATATCTCTAATATATCTGTGAAGTATGGATCTAAAGATGCACAGAATATATATATGCACACACACAAATATGTGAGTTTGTGCTTTTGCATGTTTGCACATGTAAATCACACAATGCTAAGCCCTTTTCTTTTGGGTACATGCTAAACATTTTTTTGATACGCATGAAATAAAAAAAGAGAATATCCAAGAGGATAAATTGAAATTCAGAAGTGTAAATTTTGGCCCACAGTACATTTGAATCCCACACATCAACATTAGCATCTTGGACACATAAAACATGAGGAGGTAAAGAGAATTGCCTACGCATAACATATCCAAACCTTGGGTAATATCAACTAAAATATTTCACATTAGTAAACACAATATAAAAACACACCCACCTATAAGCAGTTATTGGGGCAGAAGGATCAGCTTCTCTGGGCATTAATTCTGAACCCCTCCCTTCTGCTATCATGGTGGAAGCCAAGTCAATCATAGCTGCAGTTTCTGGTAGAGTTGCCTTGTACTCCCGATCACTAACTGGAGCCTGAACTTTCCAATTCAAATTCAAAATTATGACCAAAGCTGCATTGCCAACACAGAGAAAGAAGCCAATTGCAAGAAATAAATGCTTGCCACAAGTAAAAGTGAGATTATTTAAAAAGCCTGCATGTAAATGATTTACATGACAATCAGTAATATGCACATTACTTGCCGACAATACCATAATGATCTTAATGTGAATTAAAAAGCTATTGGAGAACAGGGTTTGTGCACCTCTTTATTTAACAAATATTAAATAAATAACATTAAATATTTTGGAAACCATAGCAGGTCAAACCATTAGATTGATACAACTTAGGACTGCGTGGTCCCCAACTTTCAAAAAGAAATACCCATTCACAACTTCACATTAAAAAAAGAAAAAATATAATTCAAGTGTTCATGTATATTTAAGCTTGAGAAAATCTATCACTTTATTAGAAAGTGTGAATGTTTCTTGCAAATATGACTATGTGGTTCCCACTTTATTTAAGTTTGGACTATTTAATGACTAAACTATTGGTAAATTTTCAGCCTATATTTTCCTCATGAAGTGGATCCAAAAGTGTCAATATATTGCAAATATGATTATACCTCAGCTTCAAAAGATACAAGACTGATGTGGTGGGATAGTGGTAATGTTACTCGTTTAGAAAACCATAAATCATGTGGGTAAACTTGATACAAATCTGACCATTAAACTAGATCAAGATATGAGTCCCTTGCTGCTTATCTGTCAAATGTTAAATTTCTATGCATCAACATGCATGCATAGCTTTTAGGAACCACACTTAGGCAAGTGGAATTTCTACTGAAAAGGAGCAAGACAATCAAATTACTCTAAACAACTGAAGCCTTACCTGCAAAATGGCAGCACGAACTGCTCGGGAGCATGCGGCATTTGTACGCATATAATGCACAATGTCCTAGGTTTACACAGGAAAAACTTGCATGATATATTAAACTAAGAGCACATGTCAAACAAAGGCATGATGTAACGTTGTTTGGCAGGTAGAAATCACCTGGCAACCAGTACTGTGTCCGAGCAGCACCACACCCTCAGAATTTTCTTTGTTGATCAAATAACTTATCAGCTGATCAAGCTCCATAGCATCCTTTGATAAAAAAGGTACAGTGTCAGTTCAAAGTTAAGAAACTCTTTAAAACATGGATATTTGTATCATACTAGTGAAATCACAAGATGAAAAGATACTTTTCAGTCAATGTAAGACACTCGTGAATTTAGCTAGGCTTGCCAGTTGGCCTTCATACAATTGCGGCTAAAATTTTGAAGTTGAACAATAAGGAATCCAGAATTTGTGCATTACTTGGCAGCAAATTGGTTGATATTTGGGGTCAAAAGAGGGCAGTCAACAGGAATCATACAACCATTAGGCAGGGTTTTCCAGCTGCAGCCAAAATTAGTGGTTGTAACAAGTTAATTTTATGGAGGGCGAGCCTTGGTATAACAGTATGGTTATTATATTGTAACTTAGAAATCACAAGTTCGAGTTGTGAAAACAACCCTTTTGTGAAAATAAGGGTAAGTCTAAGTACATTTGACCTTTCCCCAGCCCCTAATGTGGGACCCTCATGCACTGGGACACACTTTTTAACAAGTTAATTATATGGAAAAAGACTAAGAAGAATTCACCAAAAATGAAAAAATTTTAGTGCAAAAATTGTTACTTGTTGCAAGCTGGAGGTGCCATATCCACTATATGAGGATGATAGAGTTAGCTGAACAAGTGACCATTTCTCCTTATGCAAAGCAACTGCGAGGGGTTCCAAGTATCTGAAAATTGGATAAAGAAACTAATCTCATAAGTGACATGGTTAAGGAAAGAGCACTTTATTTCAACTAGAATAATCATAGGACAATAGTAACAAAAAACAGTGGAAAATGTAGTGATAATAATAATAATAAGACAACAAATTATACATACTCAGTTGCCAGAAAACCATCAGTCAATCCACCAATAAAAATGACTTGTTGTTTATAATCACCCATTTGAAATGCAACCTGCAGAATGAAGAATTCTAAACCATTGCTGGCAAGTCACACTAAAATCATAGACTCAAAGTCTTATAGAACTGCCAAATTAGAATCTCTCCACCATGGAACTGACAAAATAATTTTGAGCATGGAAAAATATCTCTAAAATGAGATCATTTTCTAACCACCTAGAAACACCCATAACAAAAAATTCTGTTACAAACAATAATTCATGGCCTAGGAAAACTTCTCTCCTCATGAAAACCATGGATAACACATTGTCCAGCTTATCTAGATTACCTCCTTGCATATGCCATTTGCAAAAATTGAAGTGAATGGCATGTATTATTTTTATTAAGAGTACAAAATCCCACATTATCCCATCTTATCGTGCCTATGAACTTCATCAAATATTGACTTAACCTTTTAGCTATATACGAGGCCTCTAGTCCGTCCATGGTGATTGGACCCTTCTACTCGTCCTTCAGCTCTAGTTTCGTTTCTTGATGTCATGGACTAATTTGGGCCTAGCATATGCCAAGGGAACGTGTTGAATTGACTGACTTATAATGTCTATGAATTAGGTCTAAGCAACTGTTCAGTTTTCAGGACTAGGTTATGCATGCCGGAAATTAAACTGTTGTGTGGCTGTTTCGATTTTGCCAGTCAAATTTTTGTGAAAATGGTGAAGCCATTAACACCAATCAATAAACTTTATCTTACCAATTAAGCACCTTCGGTTCTCCACTCAAACTTTCAGGATATATACTACAACTCGCAATACATTGGGTAGAACACGAAAATCCAATACACATTTCGTTGTTACCATGCATGTCCAGATCGCATTGAATTCTCAAGTCAAGCTGGAAATGAACCCAACTTTAACAATCCACCGCAATTTTCCTAGAATTCCAATCTCACTAAAAGCCAACACCTTAAATGATGTTTACGCATTGAAATCCAAATAACGAAAAGAGAAAGAATAAACGAAAACTAAGTTTCTACAATGAATCAATTTCAAAGTACCTGAATAGGCTTGGAACCGTACTTGAACAGGACACCGCGGAACTGGTTCTTGGCCTTGACCGGGCCGGCATTTTCTCCGCCACCGCAGCCGGCGGGGTTGTTGGCCATCTTGACACTCCCGGATTTATCGGAGCGGCCGCGGACGATGCCGGAGAAGCGTGAGGTGGAAGCGGAAGAGGAAGAGGAGGAAGAGGCAGCCGAGGAAGAGGAGGAAGAGGCAGCCGCGGAATAGGAAGAAAGAGAAGTGGAAGAAAGAGAGAGACTCATATCAATTTTTAAGACAAAATGCGGCGGCAGAAGCGGCGGAGGAGGAAGAGGCCGCCGCGATTCTTTGACAACAATAGCGGCGCGTATGCATTCTTGGGGATCGTGGACCCCGAAGATTGAGCACGGAAGTAGTTAGCAGATGATTAGGACGAGGATTAAACTCGAGATCTTTTGTGTTTTGTTTTGTTTTTAATTAATAAAAATTATCATAAATATATCGATTTATTGTACGAATATTATAAAATATTAATTACAATTAATATAAAAATATATTAAATTATTGTTTTCAGTAATCAGATTTATTGTGATTCCGTAAAATGAAGTGATTAGCGTGGATTAAATAAAAGCAAGTGCTCGGCACGCGCCTCCATCTAGACTTGCTGACCCAGAAGAGAAGCAAGTCCTGACAATAACAAATAATAAATAAAAAATCGAAATTTTTAAAACCAGACCAGAGTGGACTGTCAGGCTGAAAAACCATAGTCAGACCAAACATCCAGCAAACCGGACCCTTGTCTAGGTGAGGGTCCGGTCAGGTTTTAGAAGCTATGAACAGAATTGTTAGCTTTGAACCGCACGATGATGCATGGGGACCGAAATGGGCCAGTTGAATTCGTCCAAAACAAAAGGTCATTTTGTGATATAACGGGGACCATCTCTAGATTCGACCCAGAGGAATTGGGCCGACCCTCTTCTCTTTTTTTCACACTCCAATTCGTCTAAACAACCGCATCCAATACGCACAAGACAGACCCTGGAGCCCACGGCCAGCTGACCCACAAAGCTGTCGCCAGAGAGAAAATGGGTTTCCTCCGTAGTCATTTTAAAGGTAACTAGTTCAAGGTCATAATAAATCAACAGCCCAGAAGAGGATTTTGATGTAGACTTAATTTTTTTAAAAAAATACAAAATTTATGAAAATTAAAAAAAAAAAAATTATCTACATTGTGTAACTCGTGATACAATGGACCTCGTAAATGAACCAAAAAGAAAAAAACCACTTTAGCAAATTGCCTGAGATGAATGACACTGAAAAAGGGACAAAGATGGTAGCACGAGTTCTATAAAACCCCAATAGCTTTTATAGCTTACTTCTACGTATCTTTTTAGTTGATTTCTAAACATCATTTAATTGGAGTAATCGAGTACATTTCACCACACAGTCATTTTCCATGGAGGGCTGAGCGATTTTTCTTATGGTATTGGTGTCAAATCTTTGTGACATTACCTGTTAATAGTCAAATTCAATAACACGCATCAAACACGTCATAGTGATAGAATGCATTATAGTATACTTATCCTCTTCGATGATAACTAGGATTCAATGGTCTCTCTTACACAGATCTTCAAATGATTTGCCTTTTGTTCACATAAACAACGTTCTCAGATGAGATTAGACTCATAATAAAACAAATTTGCTGCTAAAAAAGAGAGAAGGTCAAGAGCATGACTTAATTTCTACCGTCTATTACCTAACATTATCTGCAGAGCAGGAGCTATGAATCCGAGAATCTAGATGTACAGTTTGTGGATATGATATGATCGTTGAATCAATCACCTGAGCACGAGTTGGGAGCCTATGCATATGGATAAGGCAATTATGCATCAGGCTGTCAGCCGCGCTGCATTCTTTTTAAACCATTTTTTTGTTTTATCGAAAACTGCACTCTTTGTCACCTAGCTGTTAGCCCATAAAACTTACTAATTGTTAGCTGATCGCAGCCTTCTTCTGTCCCTCAGAAATTAGATCGTTGACACCTATCTTAATAGCTTTGAGAGATGCAGAGTTTGAGATAAGCGAACTCAAAACACTAACGTCCGGCTATACAATAAATTTATTGTCTCTTGACCCTCTGACCAATTCTATCACGAAATACAATTTACAATTTAGGTTGTGCTTTTGAAAAGAATGATAATTCTCAGAATATAAGAAGATGCTAAGTTGGAATCGCATAAGGGGAAAAAACAAAGCTGAGAATATTGGGGGAGGATTAGCGTTAGTGGGAATTGAATGCTTGCATAAATCCTAGATTAGTTGAACTTTAAGTTGACTTTGAAGTTAAATGAAATCCAAGGAACACAGTTTTTTTCAAAACCAGCCAAGGCTTCCGAAAAAGCAACTTTCTATTCGTGCTTCTACAGAAACAACAATACTGTGAAATGATTGGTATTGTTCTCGTTCTCATAAGCAAAGATTTTGCACACCACGAACAGTACATAGCACGCACGAATTGGAATTTTATTGAAGAATGCGACGAACTGTATGCAAGTGGGGGTCAACAAAAATCAAGGCCGCGTGGGCTCTAAAGAAGAAACGACCCTTGATTGAATTGAAGATGACACATTGGGAACCCCATTAACGATGTACATATTCTTTTAATAGGAGAGGTAGTAGAACACTCGGAAAAAGTTCATTATTATTGAACCCCATTATTGATTTGCTCATGATTGCCGAGTCCTTTTTGGCACCGGACCTAGAAGTGATGTGTGCCACGAAAAATTTTAAGAGCATAATGAAGTGACAAGTGCTTCATTTTTATAGGAAACAGTGGATGGCTAATCTTTCTTCTTTTGTGGCGATTCATATACAATGTACTGTTTTTACCTCACAAGGGCGAGCATAACACACGCAATTGATGTGAAAGTTGTACACCAAATCGGATATAGCTCTAAATTGCGAGCTACGATCGATCATTTTGCCTACTCTAGTCTATCGTTTGATGCATATCTCAAGATTGCATGTGTAGCTAAGTCAAGACTATGTAATTCTTTCGTAAGCTTCTTTTGACGGAGGTGCTCAGTTTGGAAGTGAAGTAGAAAAAGTACTTGAACGCGTATCTCATCTTCAATTACCAAATTGTGCGTGCATGTTTCTTTTTTCAATAAAAAGAAAAAAAAAAAACCCATCAAAATTACGGTGGTTATTTTTTTGTGGGTACTACATAGCACGATATCAATCACCAATCTTAAACATATTTTACGTAAGTAGAGTCACGCTTGATTACATGCACCCATAGAATTGAGACCTTTAAAAAAACAAAAACAAAAACAAAAAAAAAAACCACGTCGGTTCCAAATTCAATCTTTGAATCTGATATTGTAATGACTTTTGACCTCCAATATACTAAAAAATTGCCACGATAACCAACGCACCTATCTTTTCATTATATTCCCTTGGGATTCCCAATGCAATAATGATGAGTCCCACAACTAGAAACTGCTTAGCAGCCATGGTCACGCTCCAATGACATTTTTAACGCATGATTAGTTCGAATGTTGAAGAATTAGAAGATTCAATAATGATGGGGATTGAGGTTATATATATATACACATGATGTGAATTCCGCTAAAGTAAGGAAAATGGTGACTCGGGCTTAGCCTGAGTGGCCACTGTCACTAAATAGTGCCATTTGATAATTTCTGTGGTGTCCTGCCAAATGGCTAAAATGGATCTACACACGTCTCCCTCTCCTGCTAACTATTAATTAACTACTAACTCTCAATCAACTATAACGATGATTTTATATGCGAAAGTAATTGGGCTTGGACCCAAAAACCAACTATAATTTCAAGTGCTATGCTACCTTTCGGATGTGATTTTTGGAAGTGACTTTCTGCGCTCTCCTTGCATGCTTGAAGCCATCATCATAGTCACTGGAAAGAAATGAAAGCAATGTTTGTACCATCTATCTCTCCATAAAGACGTGCCTTGCTAGGGCCTCGTTTGTCTAGTTTCTTTTTATTGATAAGTCTGCTTTTGGTTGGACTAATGACCTGTGAGAGTCCTGCTGAAAACCATGGACTGTTTAAGTTACTTGAATATGAAAATGTTTGCATTTACAATACTAGAATTTGAATCTTTAACATCCATTTCAACCATGCATTATTCCCCCTTTTTTTTTTTTTCAAACAACAATTCTATTAATGAATCAAAAGCAGTTTAGCACATTGGTCAAGAGTAACTACATCACTACAAGGCTATCAGTTTCAACCATACATCTTAAGTTGATTCTTGTGTCAAATCAGCTATTTCTTCCTTTTTTTCTCCAAAAGACTAAAGTTAGCTGATTCCATTGGGTTTTTTCAATATTGAAGATTGAAGAGGCTAAAGGTTTGACACTATTATTGCTTGCACAATTTTGTACATAGTTTATTTGTCAAGTCGGAGCCCGAGATAATGTTGAATATTATCTTCCTAATGATGATCATATGTCCATTTTATTTGAAGGACAATAATAATTTTTTTGGTACATTGGAAAATAATATATAGTTTTTTAGTTGTGAAGAGTGGAAGTATTGATACTACGGAAGAGATATAATGCAATGACCCGTATAATTGAGACTAAAAGGAAAATAATTGTTTAAAAATCCACTTCTTATTTTAATACTACTCACTTATTGGTGATCATAGATCGATAATATTTGTTGTTAGGAGCATTAAGAATTACACCATCAATTAGCATGAATGGAAGCACAGAACACAAAAGAAAGCCAAAAAGGGAATAATATTACTCCTATGAAGAAAATCATCCATATTATTCAAAAATTATATATCTAACGACATTTAGTGGAGCAACAAGGAGTTAGGCGAGATAATCAAGGTTTTTGATGGGGTTTATTTAGGCTTAGAGAACTCCTTTTGGTTAGATATATTCTCCATGGCTACGAATGAAAATATGAACTTAAATCACTGCCTAACGTGGCTGGGCCAAACCAAAAATTTTAGGATCAGGTCGGGTTGAACCTATTGGTCAGACAATTTCCTTTTAGAAAGACATTGAGCAATGAATATTATGTACAAGAAACATAGCTTCTATTATTTTAACTATTAAACTTATTATTTATTTTTACTTATTATTTAATCTATATCTACACAGTATGTATACAAGCATATACATTATACATATTACAATGATCTAATATAGTTATTTATTTATTTTGGATTTTTTTAATTATCTAATTCTTTATTTTTTATATTTATATCTTTTATAAATTATATATATATGAACATATTACATACACCCATATCAACATAATATAAACATACATAATGTGAATAGTATAAACATATAGTTAGTCTTATACATTATATACTTTTGCTTTGAATCGCATGGAAGTGATTTTTGTTTTTTTTTTCTTTCTTGCTTCTAAGAATCAAAATTTACTCAAGCGAGTCCACAGATTATTAAATATGATCATAATGGCGAGGGGAATTACTTCACGTTAATCCTTAGACATTCATTTCTAAGTTCTCTGTGGGGTTGAAGATCCCAACCCACCGTCCCTAATATTAAACTATATCTATAACCTTACTTTTCATCGCTGCGTGATTCTTCCTAGAGTTTCCATTCATAGAAAATGCCATCGACTTTTTAAGTATCGTTGGAATATTAGTAGGGGAAAATGAATAAAGTAGCCCTTTTACGGAGGTGCTTAATTAATTACATCTTATACAATTTTTTTTTTCATTTCTTTTTTCGCCCCTCCCTTTATAATGATCCATTGTTTTATTTTCTTGGCGGGGTTGGCGGCCGGGTTCTATCACTGGTTTAAATCGGTACCTACATTGTCTGATATCAGCATTTATTTTTGGGTGAATAAATATGAACACATTTAAAGATTTTTTTTTTCTTTGTCAATACATCTATCTGCAGTCTGTACATATAAGTATTTCGAGATGAATAGCAAATCCGGATGTGCCATTTGTTTCAACGTTTATCTTTAGAATGACTCTTCTCTAAACAAGTAGTTTTAGGTTCAATCAATTATAATAGACAAGAGACGAAAGATTTTACAAGATAAGAGAGATTTTACAACTTAATATATCTTTTGATAAATTAAAAAACTAAATGTTAATTTATCATTTCACTATATTTATATAGAGATAAATATATTTTTAATTTTAAAATGTTTGTTTTTTAAAATAATTTTAATTATTTGATTCATTTGAATTTAATTTTAAATGTTATGATTTTTTTTAATTGAATCCAATTAATAATAAAAAATGATTAATTATTAATTATATACATTGATTAAATAGAAAAATAACCACAAAAAATCAAATATGTAATAAAAACGTATTTTTCACTCAAATTTAACTTCAAATACAAATAATCACCACCACCACTATCATTACCACCATCATCACCACCACCACCCCTCCATCCCCATCTCCACCTAAGCATGCACACCTCCTCCTCTTCCTCCAAGCGGTTGCCGTCTCCTCCCCTCATACTTCCTTTTTTTATCATCTCTCCTCCTCTAAGTCCAAGTTCAAATTGCCTTCCTCTTTCTGACCAACACTGATCTCCACTTTGCCTCTTCCTTTTGAAAACCCATTTCATTGGCATAAAATAGTGGTGGTGGCAGCCATGGTAGTTGTGGTTGTTTGTATTTGGAGTTTGTTTAAGGTGAAAATTATGTTTTTAATATGTAATTTGAATATTTTATTATTTTTTATTTGATCAATATACTAATTTGGCAGTTCGACAATTTTTCATTATTGATTTGAAAAAGAATCAAAACGCTTATAATTACATAAAAAGGACTGAAAAGTTTAGGTAAAAAAAAATGCCTATCCCAATATATGTACTTACTTTTTAGGTATCGAAACCACTAAAAAGGAAATTCCTTTTGCCCACCGCTTTTTCGAAGACACAACTCCACCCATGTAATTAATTACTAAAGTGAGTGCTATTAAACTTTATAAAGATCAGGTCCTCGGGACATAACATAAACCCACATTTAAGATAAATTAACAAACACCACTAAACAAACCAGTGAGGCTTAATTAGAAGGAATCCTCTTATTATGAGCTGCATCCCCCTCCTTTGAGTTGACATCGGAACATTATTTAAAATTGTTACAGAAATAAATATTAGCATATATTGCTAGAGATGGGTACTAGATGACTCATGCAGCATAAATTCTTGTCTCATTAATTATTATAATTATACATCTATCTAACCTATGAAGAATAATATAGAAATGCAAGAGGTCTCGTCCAAAAACATTTCCTAGGTCTAAGTCAGCATGACCCCTTTGACCTACCCTGAAATTTGGAACCATAGGTTTCATAAAACTGTCATGCGACAACAAGATTAATTTAGCAAAAACAAACACTTTAAAAAAGATCTACAACTTGCATCTAATGATAATATATGGATGCCAATGCTTAAGAATCATTCACCTATCAGGATTTCCACCTAATTTCGAATTTTCAGAGTTCACGTGATTAAAGTATAGACAGTGTCTAATTTACAAGCAAATCCACACTTTGTTTTCTTAATTAAAACTCGAATTTCAAAGGCAGGGCATAAATGAGGTAATTTCTTGGGAGTTTCTTTGCTCCTTTTCTTGGATAAATGCACATGACGTATCTTTAATTAAACTAGAAAATAAATTTAGTGTGATATGTGTAAATTGGCATAGCTCAATACCGAAATGAAGTACAGAGGGAAAAATAGGCCATGCCCTTTTAAAATTTCTTGTATTAAAATGATAGAGACATCAAATAGGAAATATTAGAAAATTAATCTCTCTGTTTTATGAATAACACCATTGTATAATACTGTTCTTTCATTTTTATGTACAGCAAAAAGAGAAAAAAAAAAAAACAAGTGCATGCATTATCTAGTTGGAGTAAGAAGAAGAGTTTTTTTTTTTTTTAATGAGTGAAATTTGAGATTTGAATTTCAGATCTCATTTTCAAATTTTAAATTTAATGACTCTTAAATTATATATAATAGTTAATTGCCGCTAAATAAAGAGTTAAAAAGTAAAGGGTTCGTGTTCGGGAGAATTGGTGCAACTGGCTGTCGCATTAGTATTTCCTACGCTGTCTCAAGCACCCATTCTATAAATACCAATTCTATCTGTCCAAGGTCATCTAACTCATGTCATAATAGTTTTTCCACACCCACCCTCTTTCAGATTTTCTTTCCAAAGCGTGCAAATATTTAAGGATAACTACTTATTTGGTGCTCAAAACAGGACATAAAGCTTGGCAATTGCTTACAAAAGAACCAATTTCTCCACTAGGCAAGTGCCTTTGCTTCATATCAATTCCTCCCATTTCTCTTTCCCTCCATCTCTGTCTCTTTTTTCTCTCTTTCTGCAAAAAGATTTGTCTGTACGGCCCTTTCTCCTCCACGATTCGCCGCATATTTCGATGTTAAAGGTATGGCGGTCCATGTAACCATGTGGGGTAATTAAATTTTGTGCGGACTGTTCAAAAAATTTATGTTTTGGAAAATTTTACTATATTCGATCTCGGCCATCCTTAGGCGGAGTTTTAGTCTACTCTCAATGACTAAGTTTCCAGTTCTTTTATACGTCTTCACAGGTGTAACACTTTCGGTCAAGTCGGCACATTCAGCATGCTTTCAATGTCTGCGGCCGTCAAACCAGTACAGCCCCTCGTGAACTTCCGAGGGCCCCTAAGTATGGAACCTTTCTTTCGCCGGAAAGACAAGGTTGTCTTCGTCATAGGACCGACCGGAACTGGCAAGTCAAGACTGGCTATTGATCTCGCAGCCAGTTTTCCCGCGGAGGTTGTCAACTGTGACAAAATGCAAGTGTACAAAGGCCTTGATGTTGTCACAAATAAGGTCACCCCGGAGGAGTGCCGTGGGGTGCCTCATCATTTACTAGACATAATAGACCCGAATGTGGATTTCACTTCCAATGACTTCAGGCATCATGCCTCACTTGTGGTGGAGTCAATTGTGATGCGTGATCGGCTACCAATTATCGCGGGCGGCTCCAACTCGTACATCGAGGCATTGGTGAACGATGATCCCAAATTTCAATTAACACACGAATGTTGCTTTCTCTGGATGGACGTGTCCTTGCCCGTGCTTCACTCATTCGTATCCGAGCGAGTCGACCGAATGGTGAAAAGGGGTTTAGTGGATGAGGTAAGGAGTATGTTTGATCCTATCAACAATGACTATTCACAGGGGATTAGACGTGCGATTGGAGTTCCTGAATTGGACCAATTTTTGCGCAATGAGCAATTTGTGGATGCCAAAACCTATGCTAAGCTGCTTGATGGGGCCATTGCAAACATTAAGGAAAATACTTGTAAATTAGCTTGCCGCCAATTACAAAAAATCCATAGGCTATATAGCCGACGGAAATGGCGCATGCATCGAATTGATGCAACTGAAGTACTTCTGAGGAGTGGGGAGGAAGCGGATGCAACGTGGGACAGACTTGTGCTGAGGCCTAGCAGTGTGATTTTGGAACAATTTCTCTACCACGAAGATCATCATGCAGCCGCCATCGTATCATCCGAATCTCTCGTCACCCCAGCCGCCGTCCCAATTGCCGTTGCCGCCATGGCATCTGCCACGCGATGAAGGTGGGGCCCAGCGTTGTTTTTTTTTTTTTTTTTGTGGCTTTCATTAGTGGCGCCCAGCACCCGACCATGCCGCGTGTCGGGGTTGGGCTGGTTTGCACTTTGTTATCCGGGGGAGTTTCAGTGCTTTTAAAAATAAAAGTTAAAAATAACAAAAATAATAATAATAAGAATAACAGTGGGAAAAAAAAAAGAAAATGAAAAAGATGGTTTTCACTCCACGGACGGCTGGGATTGGACTTCTGTACGTAAAAGGCGAGAAGAGATCATTCTCACCAGCCGTCTGGTCGTTACATTCTACGCCGAGGCCGTACAATTGTGAGAAAAGGGAGGGGAGGAAGCCATTGAATTAGGATATTCGAGGCAACCCATCCGTACTAGCGTGTGCCGCACCTGCATCAAATCTTCAATCGTGATCATATCGACCCCATGTATACCATTCTCATTCATTTTCCTTTTTCTTTTTTTTTCCTTTTTTTTCTTTCTTTTTTTTGGGTTGGGTTTGGTTTTTTTTTTTTTCCCCTTATGCGTGTACACGGTATATATAAATATCTAAAATTGTGTGTTTTTCTATATTTATCTCTTTCAGTACAACTTTTATTCATTCTATTTCTATGATGAAACATCATCATCATCCAAGAAAACTGCAATGTGTTGGACAGTTGATGGCGTGTCAAGATCCACGGCTGGGATTGAACAATTGAGAGCTTATGCCAAATTTGCAAATTGGGAATCTTGAAAGGAACCACTGCCCCCGTGGCCTAGTAGTTTCAAGTATTCCTTTCGTATCATATGGTTATAAATTTAAATTTTTGGTGAAATTAAACATATGCTAGTCTTATAAAGTGTGAAAGTGGTCATGGAATTTTCCTACCCTTCATAGGGAATCTTGAAGTGAAAGAAAAAGAACAAGAAGGGCGAAGGAAAAAAAAAAAAAACATTTTAAATGGGTCGGGACCCAATCAAAGAAGTCTTGTCATTTTCCACCCAGAGATGATTCCAATCTGTGAATTGAGGTGTGCTTTATACCCACTATCACTAGCCTCCAATACCAAAAGGGGGCCTCGGACACACATACAGAGGAGTTTTTTTAAATTTTTTTTAATATTTTTTTAATGAGCTCTATATTCTGGAAAGAAAGGGCAAAATAAAGGAGAAAGGACATGAGGAAGAGGGGGAAATGGTCAAAATCGCCTTTTGTTAAAGTGAGTTAGGCCCGCACCCTATCATATCCTGAATTGAAAGGGGGACAATTTATTTTTTAAGCTTTCTTGGCATCGATCTTTTTCTTCTTCTTTTTTTTTTTTTATAAAATAAATAAATAAATAAATAAATAAATATTGTTCCCTCTCTAGGTTTTTGGCAGAGTCGAATGAAGTCCGTGGGCATCTCCACGTACCCCATATTTCACGGTGCAAAACAAAGTCAGCAAACATGTAAGAATCCGGACGTGAGTTTGCCGATGCCATTGAAAGCTTTCCCAAGTAAACTAACAAACTCGCCAAGATGATAAATGGAGAATCTGACTGAGCACGAAAGCAATTCAAAGTAGGTGCATAAAAGAATTTGTAATTGGAATTGTAGCAACGCATATTAAATGCGCGTTGCAAAGCTTGTGATCATTGGATTCATATGGCTACATATTAGCAAGGTTTTAAAATTCTAAATAATTTAGCAATTTTTAAGGAAATGAAAGCTATGCCATTTTTAAAACATGCCACTACCCCCTAGCCGCCGAGTAGCAACACAAATGGAAAACGTTTTATTATCTCTTATAGTCTGCCTTCACTTTGCAGAAGGCTTCTTATCATTGTGGGCGGCGCTTGCGGCCTGGACTTCTACGGGGAACAATGAGTTGCATGCGTGACAAGTTAAAAAATTTATGGTTAACGCAGTGTGCACAGTTTGACGTGGCGTGATATAATAAAAGAGTTATTAAATAAAAAAAAATACACATATATATTGTTTATATAGACTATATTATTAAATATTTTTTATTATTTTGTTATATATTTAATTTCTCGAAAAAATATTATAAGCTGTATTATATGGACATGTGAAAATGACACCTTATTAACATAATTAAAGATAAATTATTATTTAATAAATACATCTTAATTTACATATATTTATTTAAATGATAATTATATATTTTATATTTAATAATTTTTATTTTTTTAAATGTATATGTTTATATATTTTTACGCACATATTTATATTTATAATATTATTATGAATGATATAATTTAACAAATATTTATATTTATTATCGATATAATAGTTTCAAGACTGTTAATTATATATGAGACTTTTGTATAGATTCATTCTCTCTAGACATTTATTTGGTATTTGAATGATGTTTTATTTTAATGAATGAAATGATGCTGCTCAAATAAAAATTCGTGCTTACATATTTATAGCCATTAAATGCATCATTTCCTGGCTATCGTCAAATACATTATATTTTTGGAGTAAGGACAACATAAAGATCAAAGACATTGCGCATTTTCATTAGTGACCCTCAGCATCAACTTCAAAGGACTGGACCCTTTACGAAGATAGGACGACATAGAGATCAAAGACGCATCTCATTTTCATCGGTAACTATCTATATGAAAATCGAAGGATTGTATCCATTCTATTTCTATGCTATACCTCGAATTTCCTAAGCGAGATTGTGTTTGGAATTGTGGTTGTGGTTTGAGTCAAATATAGTTTTATTAGTACTTAGTAAATTATAAAATTTGCATTTAGTAGAAGTATACCATAGTTTAAATCTACGTTTTGAAAATATAATATTTTAATATAATAAAAAATACAAAAAGTGCATCATAATATGATAATTTTTAAAAGAATAATTTTTATTTTTATATAAAATAATTACAATTTAACTGGATAAAAGAGTTTTTTTTTTTGTAATTATTTCATATTTTATTTAAATTTTTATATTTGTTTAAAATACTACAAATAATTACCAAATTATCGACAATGTTTACTAATAATAGTTTTTATAACCATTTTCTTGTCAAACACAATAATAAAAATCAACTTCAATCTCAATCAGACCCTAAATCATGTAGCACTAAACAACGAAACATCCCCACTTTTTGTTTTTGGAACAGCTCGTGAAGTATTTTTATCCACGGTACAATCCTTGTCCAACCCCTATGTAGGTCCCCAGTCCTAAAGACAAAACACTGAAATGCGTTGGAAAGAACCTGCAATCAAAAAATACAAGGAAATGCCCCTACTTTATCCGAAGAAAAAAAAAATCTTATCGGAAGTTTTATTGATTAAACGTGGCTATATTATAATAAAACAATTTCCAGAATAAACGTATGGCCATGCTTGAATAAGCACAAATATATAGAAGTACATATTACGAAAATTAAGAAAAAATTCAAATAGTACTTATGTAGTAATTTTTCATAAATTTATAAATTAAGAATATTAAAATATAATATAATTATAAAATTTTAAATATCATTAAAATAAAATTTTATAAATCAATCAATATAAATTTAATTATAATTGAATACAAATTCTATTAATTCATAAGAATCATATTTTAATTTTAATTAAATCTTCATAATTATAAAATTATTTACAAAAAAAGAAAAGAAAAAATTACTCTCAATTTTCTTCAAGAAGGAAAAAAAAATTCAATTTCATTATTAAAAAAAAAACTACTCCAAATTTTTGTTCACTTTCTTAAAAAAAACAAAAAAAAATCATTTAGTTTTCTTAAAAAAAATTTAAAGAAAAAAAAGTCTCTTAAAATTAATTTAATTTAACTAATTATTTTTTAAAATATAAATTAATTATAAAAATAAATTGAATTTAAAATATATTTATTATTTTTTAATTATATATTTAAAATTTACACAATGTACCTTTAAATTAGTATATATGTATGTGTAAGATGAGCTGCCAAAATGTCTTGATCAATACTAACAGTAATCAATCAAGCCGCCCGCTCCAATGCAGTCACCATATATACACACACACACACACACACACGGTGAACTGCCAAAATGTCTTGATCAATACTAATAGTATTCAATCAAACCGCCCGCTCCAATGCAGTCACCATATATACACACACACACACACGGTGAACTGCCAAAATGTCTTGATCAATAGTATCAGTATTCAATCAAACCGCACGCTTCAATGCGGTCAACATATATGTTGAGCTGCCGGCACGTCTTGATCAATCCTAGCAGTATTCAATGCTTCAATGTGGTCGACATATATATATATATACGTGTGTGTGTGTGTGTGTGTGATGAGCTGCCAAAATGTCTGGATCAATACTATCATTATTCAATCAAACCGCCCGCTTCAACACAGACGTGCTGAAGAACCTTCAAATCAAAAGGCCCCACTTTGTCCTCTTTCTCTGGTTTTTTCTTGGCGATATTCTAACTTTTGGTTTAACATACATGTTGAACACTGTTTCCTGTAATTTTCGGAGCTAATCGTTCAACGTGGCTTGGCATTCAAATTACGACTCATGGTTTTGGAAAGACAGGTGGGAGAAGAAATAGGAAGACGATTTTGCGGCCACCATCGTCTGTTCTGTAGTCTTCTACGTTAGTATTCACGACTGCTACCATGTCATATCCTAACATATTCTCGATTGATAATTCTTTGTCTTTCTCATTTGTTGTTACCCGACTTTCCAAAATGGAAAGTCTGGGATGAAATGAAATGGGTCTTTTTTGGGGGTACATTATCAGTAACTTTAGTGTGCGAAATTTTTAACCCAAAGCCATAAAAATTTATGAGTTCATCTACACAACTAGCGTTTAGATTTTAGAAGCGGTTTTCTGATGTGAGAAATATGCATATATTGTTTACCTCATCAAAGATAAGAAAACTGCCTCATAAGAATCCCATAGTTAGTCCAACTTTTGGCCATAATGAATTGACACCCATCCATATCTTGATGACCTTATGCTTTGTTTGGACTTGAAGTAGGGTGTGAAAAAAAGTTGCGGGAAAGAAAGTTATATGAGAAAGAAAATGAAGAGAAGGAAAATCTTTTTTTTTTTTTTTTTGTGTTAGTTGTTTGAAGAAGTTAGAAATAATTGAGGAAAAAAAATGAATGAAAAGTATCATTTTTTTATTTTGATGTGATAAGAAAGTGAGAAGGAAGAAAATCTAAGTTATGAAATTACCTTTATGCCAATAGAAACTTAAATATGAGGAAGGAGGTCCTTTTTGAGAAAAGGGGTATTTAAATAAGTGAACAATAAAAACAAATAAAAATACGAGATATATATATATATATATATTTTTTTTTTTTCTCACCAAATTGGTGGGAAATGAAACAGTGCTTTAGGCAGGAAAATTGTGTGCGTTTTGCGTTTTTTTAAAAAACTTTCTTCACAATGGATTCTCCAAACACATGAAAATTCTATTTCTTACAATTTCCTTCTCAGTCTTGTTTTTCCTCGCCATATTCTCATAGAACAAACAAACAAAGTGCTAGTGACTTTGATTTATGTGAACGAATTTCCGCGCCGAATGAGTTGCCAAACGTGCCACTGTCTTGGTGTGTGACCCAAACATTGTCAGCCCAATCCTGAACTTCCATAAGATGTAGAATTGTCATCTAAAAGGCAGGGTTGCTTGCCAATTAAAGCCCATGTTTTTATGGGTGAGCAACCGACAGTGAGTAGAATGGGCCAAGATCAATGAGCTCTAGCCCAATAATATTAGAGTAGGATTAAAAGTTTTGAATTTAAATTTTAATTAACGATAATTAAATTTAAAAAAAAATGCAAAATAGGTCAAAATGTCCATAGCAACATAACCGACAACCAAGCGCAAGGTTTCCATTAATTCTCCATAGCAATAGTCAGCAACAATAGTCACCGTATCCTTGGAGAGGTACAGGTTGCCGTGCAACTCTTGGGCTTTTCAAGCGCAGGCATCTGGGCCTAGAAGTGAACTTTTTATCTCAAAATTTTTACATACAAGAGAAATAAAATAAAATAAAATCTTACAGCAGATGAGCAGAGAGTTAGTAAGAGTTGACGTGCAGAGTAGTGTCGCGTTAGAACTTAGTCTTAATTAGTGCATTTGACGTACGGCCTAGGGGCAGAAAACCGAAAAAGGGTACTCTGGCTTGTTGAAGATTTAGAGGTTTCACATGTTACAACTTTTAAGTGAAACTGATTCAAAAATTACTATAAACCCAACAAATGAACCAAAAGATGATTAATTTTCAGAAACAGTGCTATCACATTTGAATTTGTCAGTTTCATGACACACCTTGTGAACCAATTTCACCTTGAATTTGAGGGGTTTCAAGGTGGCTGGAGCTGTTATTGCTTCCGAATACAGAGGCCAAAAAAAAAAAAAAAAACTGACAAAAAGTGAATATTAGTTTGATTTTCTGTCAAAATATTTTTTATTTGATAAATTTATTTAAAACCAATTCTTTTTAGATAATAAGTGACCGAGATAATTAAAATTAATAAATTAATTGAATAAACAATATTAATAATTTCACTGTTTTAGAAATATTTGTTTAAAATAATTTTTTAATATATATATATATATATATATATTAAATAAAAATATAAAAAATTACAAATTTTATTATAAAAATTTAAGGTTTTCTGTTTTTTTTTTTTTTTCTTGTATATCCATATGAGGCACGCTGGGCGTCGGGTGAAAAGGCGCAAGACGAGTCGCTGGCTGCCAGATGTCCAATTCATATTGGCAGCTCTTAACCTCGTACAACATCAGGACGCGTGTACTGTGTCAATCGCAGGCTCTGGATCAACAATACTTGTCCCGGCCCCACCTACGACCATTCCTGATTCCGCCACGTGTAATCCCCCACACTTAAAAATACTTTTTGTTTTTATTTTTCTGTTTTGTTGCCGATTCAGCATCGGAATTTGCATATACTGGACGTCGGGCCCCTGGGCTCAAGGGGGTAGAGAGAGAGCGAGAGAGAGAGAGAGGGGAGGGGAGGGGGGCATAGATTGATTATCGAGAAAGATGCAACTGATAAATGTGGTGATGGCGACGAGGATGTTGTCGAACCTTGGACAATCGGACGAGGGCGGCAGCGGCAGCGAGTGGATGCCGTTCGGATCGTTCATGTGGTTCGTGTACGCTGGCATCTCCTGCTTCCTCGTACTCTTCGCAGGCATCATGTCCGGTCTGACACTGGGACTGATGTCCCTCGGCCTCGTCGAGCTCGAAATCCTCCAGCGCAGCGGCACCTCCACCGAGAAGAAGCAAGCTGGTCTCTCCCCCTCCCCCCTCCCCTTTCCCTCATTCCCTCTTTAATTCCATTTCGCATTTTCTCTTCAATTTCGTGGAATTTTCCTTTTTTTATTTCTTTTTTTCTTTTTGGCTGTTGATTCTATTTCGTGAATTTCTAGACCTTTGATGTCAAGGATTGTTTCTTGAATCTTCTGGTCTGGGGACCATGGTTTTATTGTTAATGGGTTTACTTTTTTTTCTGTTTTTTGTTTTGCAATTGGTACTTATTTTCAGCTGCTATTTTTCCTGTGGTTCAAAAGCAGCACCAGCTTCTAGTGACTTTGCTTCTATGTAATGCCGCTGCCATGGAGGTAATTTTGTTGGATCTATTTGGATTACCGCTTGCTTGTAGTTGTGGTTGGAGTTGCTTTGGACCATTTGAATATCTTGGTAGTTTAACTCATATTTGATTGTTGAAAGCTAATGACTGATGTACAATGATACACCGGAATAATGGTAGGGATGGGATACAAATCATGGGAAGTTAAAAGCCTTCAGACAAGAAAGTTTTTATTCTTTTAAGTGTAGCAGTAGATCAACATGCTCGAGAGCCTTCCTTCCAAGTCATTCATTTTGTTGTTTTAATAATCCCACATGGCCCCATCATACTCAGTCTATTGTTGCCACCTATAGTGTGTTCTGTTATGTTGGGCTTCCTAAAGAAATCTCACATTTAGTGCGTATGAAAGTGGTTTAGGCCTTGTCTTTCTTTTTTGGGAATTTGTTCTCATATTATGCTAGAGTATCCAAAGTAAATAGTTAAGATTGAGTTCAACTTTTAGGCCAACTTGAAGAAAATTAATGGCACCGAAGTCAAAGGATGCAATGTGAGGTTATGTTATTGGTGAGATTGACGACAAAATGCCTGGAAGCGTCAAATATTCTGCATATTTGATTATTTCATGATGAATGAGAAAAGGTCTGTTCTTAAAACATTGCTCCTAAATGATCTCTTTCTTGACCTTGGTTTTTATGGGGGAAGCTGCAGTTGAAGAAATTACATTATGAGTTTCCATTTGATTGTGCTTTAATTGAAGTTTTCCAGGGTAGTGTTTCTAGACCTCTAATTGTCCATTGGCTTTGCATTGCAATATGCAGGCACTTCCTATATACCTGGATAAACTTTTCAATCAGTATGTTGCTATTATACTATCTGTGACATTTGTTCTAGCTTTTGGAGAGGTAAATTTTCTCCCAAAGTTTTCTGTTTGGCTGCTTTTCTCAACTCTCCTAAAACAGAAAGTTGAAATCCTTTAAATTTCAGGTTATTCCACAAGCAATATGCTCCAGATATGGGCTTGCTGTTGGTTCCAATTTTATATGGCTTGTGAGAATATTAATGATAATTTGCTATCCAATAGCATATCCCATTGGGAAGGTAACCACGCATTTGTCTTTTCCTGCTAATAGAATACACCAGATTTCAAGTAGATTTCTTTTATTAATTATTCTTTCGCCAGTTGTTTCTTATGAACCAAACTTATTCAAAGTTTCATTCATTGAACTCTAAGTTAATTTGAAACACATAATTTCTTTTTATGTTTGAATGCTGCCTGAGGACCTCAAAACTGAAAACATGTCATTGGCTGGGGAGAAGCCAGAAGGTAGTGGATGTGGCCAATGTTGAAGTCACCCTTCTCCATGTTTATCATAAGTAAAATTTTCCATCTTAATTGTATTGTTGTCCTTTTTCGTGTAAATGAGGGAAGAAAAGAGAGATCGAGGTATATGCATGTATCATAATCATTTTAATCAAGTAGTTTAGTTGTCATAACACAAGCTACAGAAACTCTTTGTAAGCTATCATATTGATTAATAATGTGGTCAGCAACACTGTGAAACTGGTTTCCAAGGGTCAACAAAGTAAGAAAAATGAAATCAGGCATTTTCCAATTTAACACCCGAACCCTTGGCACAGACTTTGATGAAGCTGATTGGCGTGAAGTTATCCCTTCACCAAATAGCAAGAAGTTATTCTTGCACTGAGTTGATTGAATGAATACTATATATCTCACATTGTGCTTCCATAGTGAGACTTTGCCTTCTTTTCTTCTGTGTTCCATTCACCTGTCTTTTCTTCTGTGTTCCATTCACCTGTTTCATTGTTGTTCTTTGCACCTCTTGGGCCATATATGCTTTGGGACTTTCAAACTGGTGTAATTGGTACATCAACCAATATACCACAGATATAATGGTGATTTTGTAAAGGATAGACAACCGAGGAAGGCTCTACTTGCCTTATAAATTTCAACTCTAAAGGATGTAATTTGTTCCTCTATTGCTGATCCTGTTGTATTTCTGTCTCTTCACATCATATCTCTCTGCATTCACCACTGCCTTTTTTAAGGCAAAATTGATTTGTTGGGCATTGGAGCTCTGTTTAATCTTAACTCTCTTCAGTTGGTAAAAGGGCAGCCCGGTGCCTGAGACTCCTACACTGTGGGGTCTAGGAAGGGGTCAAATTACGCAGCCTTACCCCTGTTTTTGCAAAGAGATCTGCAACTCTAATTTGTGACCCCCAAGTCAAAATGAAGTAACCTTAATGTCGCACCAAAGCTCATCCTTCTTGCAGTCTGTGACCAATTGATGAATCTGCTTGCTTTTCCACCTTGTAGGCCAATATTTTTTTTCTGTAGTTTACTCTTTTAACTGCAAGAAATGTGCTACAGGTTCTGGATTGGGTATTGGGACATAATGAAGCACTCTTCAGGCGGGCTCAGTTAAAAGCCCTTGTTTCTATCCACAGCAAGGAGGTAATTTAACACAGCTTGGAATGTTTTAAGAAGTTGTTTTATGTTACTAGACAAAACTGAAATGATAAAAAATGCTATACTTATCAGAATTTTGCATAATTTTCACTGTTTTCCCTCACAATATGGCATGACTTTCTTGATATATTTAGGCTGGGAAGGGAGGCGAACTCACCCATGATGAGACAACAATTATTAGTGGAGCACTAGATTTGACCGAAAAGGTAAACTAGATGCTTTATTGTACATGTTTTTCTTGTTCTCTACTTGATATGTGCTTCAATTGTTGTTTGGTTAGTGGAAAGTGGCTTCAATTTTCAAGGTTACATGACCCTTGTAGTGCACTGATATTCTTTAAATTCACGCGGTTTTCATGTGATGGCTAAGCTAGAACTGTCATCTCAAGATGCTCAAATATTTCAGATAGAAAACAATTTAACCACTTTGCAACTTTGTTTTGTTATCATGCCTGCATTGTTCAAGCATTTTGAGACCACTGGTGCTGTTATGGTGTCCCCCATCATAAAGAAATGCATTCTTTCTCATTTTTCAAATTTGAACAGACCGCTGAAGAGGCTATGACCCCTATTGAATCAACTTTCTCTTTAGATGTCAACTCAAAGTTGGACTGGTAATTCTTGCTTCTGAGTAAACATCATTGTCATCACCGTTATTTACCTTACCAGCTCAATTTTACTGTCTTGTCTTGTGCTTGTATATTTTCACACACTCATTTTTATGTACTTTTCTTATAATTCTAATAACTCAGGGAGGCTATGGGAAAAATTCTCGCTCGAGGCCATAGCAGAGTTCCTGTTTATTCGGGGAATCCTAAAAGTATCATTGGACTTCTTCTGGTAGGTTTTAGAGCTTACCAGTTTTGATATCCTTTATTTTATATACTTGTGTCTGTTCCATGCAATAGCTGAACTTTGAGTTGTCATTTGGCTCCTTTGTTCCTCCCTTCCCCAAATGAATTCATGTTGGGGTTAGGTGAAAAGCCTTCTCACTGTACGACCAGAGACAGAGACCCCTGTTAGTGCAGTTTCAATAAGGAGAATTCCAAGGTGTGCTCATCCATCTCTGTGTGTGTGTGTGTGTTGAGTAGATAGATATGTGTATATGTCTCAAACATAGGATACAAGGAATTCATGCATGGCACATCTCTCTAGGGTTCCATCTGATATGCCCCTGTATGATATCCTGAACGAGTTTCAAAAGGGTAGCAGTCACATGGCAGCTGTTGTGAAGGCTAAAGGAAAAAGCAAACTTCCTCTAGCAACAACTGGTGGAGGAAAACATGAAGAAAAGAAAATCAATGGAGGGAATTCCCAACTAACTACCCCTTTGCTATCCAAGCAGGATGAGAAGTTAGATAGTGTTGTTGTAGACATTGATAGGGTTTCAAGGCCAACAAATGGAGATAAGCAATTCTCACACCATAATGATGCAGTTGTAAAGGTATTGCCCCAGATGTCAGAGGATATTGAAGATGGAGAAGTCATTGGCATCATAACTCTGGAAGATGTATTCGAGGAACTGCTGCAGGTAAACAAGAGGATCCTCTCATTATGGTTTCAGTCTCCACCTCCCATTTATTGATGGTATGCTTAACAATTCAGGAGGAGATTGTGGATGAAACAGATGAATTTGTAGATGTACATAAAAGGTACTTAAGTTGGAGTTGGACAGTTTAGTTGTAATGCTTAACATGGCCAAAAAAATGAGATTGAACTCTTCCATTGTTTTTGCAGAATACGTGTTGCTGCAGCTGCTGCTGCTTCATCTGTGGCAAGAGCTCCATCAAGTCGGAGGCTAACAGCCAATAAGGGAGCTGTAAGTGCAAGTTTTTTTTTCAGCCATTTTCCTTTTCCTCTAAAAGGCCTACTGTTTTTGTTGACATGTCAAAGATTGGTCATATCCAGATTAGCTTTCCCTGGAAACTGCATTGGTCTGAACTCTTGAGCATGGTATCACTACCCCTTTGTAACCTGCATAACTGTCAATACATGGCAGCATATCTCCCTTCTCGTATCATAAACCATGATGATGCGAGACACTTGGAAAATTGCTCACGTTTTATCATCTAGAAAAAAATACACCCACCGAGAATGAAATCCAACATCTAGAAAGTCAACCAGTCAGAGTGCTTTCATGGTGTAGACTCGTTGGTCATGTCTTTCAATGCCAACATAAGTTCATCTGGCAGACTGAAGCCTAATTTTGTTTTATGTCAAAATTTTCAGGGAACCCAAAACAAGCCAGGGCCAACCCCAAGGAAATCAGAGAATGATTTAAACATCCCAAAGGACGCAAGGGACCGAGCATTTAGTTGGAAACAATAGATAATTAAGTATTCCAGTTTTAAATTCATTGCAATCTCTGAGAAGAGTGGGATTTTTTTTTTTTTTCTTTTTGTCTATCCTGCAAAAAGGATGAAATAAATACTTGTATTATAGAAATACTGAGTTTAATAATGACATTATCCTGTTTCGGCTATGAGCTCTTTCACCATGATGGCTCAATTAGTTTTTGGGAAGTAATAGGTTAAGGTTTGCCGCTTTAGATGTTTTTCCATCAGCCTACGTATGGGAGAACAGAAAACAGAAACAATAACAGAGGAATGGGTACATTCTTTTCATGGCAAGTTGCCTGCGTGCTGCTGTTAAAGTAGCAACTATAGATTCCATTCACATCTAGCTCAACTTTACTCTTTTGCTTCTTAACACGAGTTGATCTAAAACCTCTCGCCAGTCGCCACCTTTCTCATGCTTCTTTGGATGATTCAGTGTTACATATTGGTATAGCACAAGCCTAGAAGAATAATGGGTTTTGTACCATGTACTTTAGATGTTAGAATTAGATAGACTACAGGACTGAAAAGAGTGAAACCAGATAGAGCAAGATTGTTGGGATTTTAACCGTCCAATTCAAGTGAAGGTTGTTCGGTTTTTCTTTCGGGGCTTTTGATGTTACAGGCTCGTGTTTTACGTGAACTGCATGATCAGACTGTAGCTTCGGCAGCCATGGACCGGCATGTTACAACAATACCAAGCAGTTTCAGTGTCTTGTCCTCGACCTCACTCATCACAGCACGGAAGCATCGCCCCGGGGCTCCATATTATGTACAAGCGCGTTCGCTGCTCCTGATGAGCCTCGAACGCGGCCGCCCCAAATTGGGACTCTCAGCAATGGAACGGATGGCATTGGCATTTGTCCTGCCTGGTTGATGCAGAAGGAGTGATATTTATCTGGATGTGCCAAAAGAAAGGAAGGTGAACATATGTATTACGTACGCGTTGCCTTTCTGGTTGTCAAGGTGGCTTTATTGTAGGGTGTTGTTGGCCTATATCTCAGCAAAGCTCAGCAAGGGTAAACGTTCACGACCAGATGCCAGCCGAAGTGCGGGTTTCATTTAATAAAAAACTATATTTTGAATTTCAAATTTTCTGTTCAAAATTACCTAGATATATACATTGATTATGATAAAATATGTAATAAGATATTATTGAATATTTTTGTAACTCGATGTATATTTTATATTATTTATTATATTTTGTTATTATAATTATTATTTTCTTTTTGAAAAAGTTGATATTTTAAAAATAAAAATTTTAAAAGATTAATTTGTTATTAAATAAAATTCATATTTGTGGGGCTGTCTAATCGAATTCTCTAGTTATATATAATGGAGCGATACAAAAAAAAAAAAAAAAAAAAAAAAGAGGGGTGGCGGTGCGGGGGAAGAGCGTTGACCGCTTATTGGACTGACACAGCAGGGCCCCACTGAATCAAAGACGACAAAGGAAGACCCATCCGACCCTCCCAAATCTCTGTGAACTAAAGCTTTGGTTATAATTTTAAAAATAATTTGATTAATAATCCTACTCGACTCAAATTATTATTATTATTATTTTTGGGTAAAAATAAAGAGACTTTATACTAAACCAAAAGGAAATAAGAAGAAACAGAAAAAAAAAAAAAAAGAGATGGGCCGAGTTGGAATAAAAAACCAACAAAAACCAGCCGAAAATTAAAATCCACTCAGAAAGCAAGTAGCCAGTTTGATTCTAAGTTTTCTTGAATATCCTGGAACCTGCCAAGGTCCATGTGATTTTTATGTCTTTTTTCTCTTTGTTTTTTTGTGTTATTTTTTTTTTTTGTAAAATATAAAAATAAAGAGTTAAATGACTTCTTTCTAGAGGAGATTAGAACTTTTCTATCTCTCTTCTTTTTTCCAACAAGAAAAAAAAAACACAAAAACAAAAAGAAAAAGAGAGAAAAAAAATAGAAAATTTCTGACCTCTTAATTATTCACTTCCGTAGTATGGCATAGCAGAATCAATGCACACCAATAATTATTAAAATTACCCAATTTCTGGGAAGTGTTTCGGAATGGATGTCTAAAGATGCTCCTCAGTATATCCTAAAACGGAAGATTTAATAAGTAAAGCTATCACCCTCGCCTTATTGTAAGGGTTGATATCAGTTCCACATGTTAGCCTAATTCCTGGGACGATGACACTTTGTTGAGCGCCATGAATCACTACCACATAAAAATTAGACCTGCTCAACAATTCTTCAATTTAAAGTTTGGAAATAGGAGGTGAAACTCCTGATCACAAGCCAGTTTTATGAACTATTTCTCTTTCCAACAATTATATGCGCTGACAGCCGGAGTACCTCATTATATTATGGAGTCCAAATGCAGCAGGGCACACCGATCAAGCACAAGCAAGGTGCAAGGTGCAAGGTAACTGTGCTTCTTCAATTTGGGAAAGGAGAGACAGAGAGAGGGAGATTCATTTGTGGGAAAGTAATACTCGGACAAGTTAAACTCTTTACAGGTCTACAAAAAACAGGTGCAAACACAAGATATTAGAGGAGCTTATGAAGAACAGCAAACAAAAATTAATAATAATTAAAAAAAGTACACACACACACACACACACACACACAACCAACGTTGGCCTTTTGAGATTTACAGCATGGGTGCCTAATTTCAAGAGTACTTGTGCCAACATAGAAGCATGTTGATGCACACCCTTATAAGATAAAGCTTCCCTCTCTGTTGCCTCAACATTCTCTTCCACTTGGAAAATCTTCTACCCATACTTTGTGTCACCTGCTTCTCTTCTTACCAAACTCTTACTTGGGGTTGAGGCTGTTAGACTCAATTGCTCAAACTTATATTGAGATTCCATTGGCCGTGTCCTTAGATTTTCATAGTAACATTGGATCCACATAAAGACTCAAAAGGGTCATATCAGTTAGGTCCACTCCTTGAAAACACCCGGATGTTTACGTGTACTCCCTCTTTCGAAAATTCCCCTTAAAACATCTTAACTGATAAGTACTTTGACACTTGCTGGCCAGATGTCATTGCCCGCCTTTGTAAACCCAATTTGCAACTAAATCAAGCACCAACCTTATCTCCAATATGATCTAGGCAACCCCACATCATTATCTGTTTTATTTAGGTCCCATAGATGTGAAAGGAAGGAAATGACTATTGTAAAGCCCTGAGTTGAGTACCCCATCAAGTTTAACCGAACATCACATAAGCTAGGCTGTAGAACTGTTAAGTGTTATCCCCATGGGGACGTAATATACAGTAAGTTGTGTCTTGGCATTAACGTCATCAAGATGATGATTTAATCAAGTGTCATATTCCATAATTCGAATCATGACCCCCTAATGCTGTACTAAAGCATGGCAAGGCAAGGCCCTATACCTTATCTCTAGGCAAGAAAGTATCAAAGATAAGATCTTTTAATAAGCATGTAAATCTATGTGGACCTGATGGATTGTTTCACCGATTTCCAGCTAAACAGAGGCATGATCAATTGGCAGGGAAGCGTTGTGATCCCTCTTGGGACGCCTAGCTGAGACCAATTGGGAATGTCCACCTGGAGATTGTGTTGGATCGACCAATTAAATGCAACAAACGAGGCAGACAAGCGAAGTGAGATGCAAACACAGTTTGTGGAGACAACTTTGTGTCAACTATATTGGAAGATTCTGCTTTTATTAAGCTGAAGAAGAAAAAGGAGAAGAAAATTCCAAGCTGGTGGGGAGTCCCGGTTTGATGCAACCTTGTCTTGGGCTTGAAAGTACAATAATATATGCAGTTGAGGATGTGACTAACTGAGACACTACAGTCACAACATTCTCTTTAAAGAAACATCATGGAAGCAACTGATGAGTAGTGTTCTGGGCAACAGTCAACGGCCTTTGTGGACTGGAGGGTGGGGGGCGGACGCGGAGAGAGAGATGGCTGATGGCTAAAGAAAGATGGTAGATGGTTAAAAGAAGTATTGACATTCAATGTTAAAATGTCTTTCATACCAATTAATGAAATCACAAATATAAGGGGAATGAAAAAGTAGTCTCTTATTGAACCTGGAATGGGGCACTAATCTTAGACCAAAAATAAAAATAAAAGGTATTGAGCACTAACTATTCTCATGAACCTTCATCCTAAAGTTAACGAGATTGATCATCGTCCTTTGAAACTCACTTTAAATGATAAAAAAAAAAAAAAAGGATTAGTGCATATAGTTGAAATATATGTTAAGGTTTGAACTTTGAATTATATAAATTTTAGAATCTTGGTGGTCATTCCAATATTTCATAAGTTAACATGATTTCTAGGATTCAGAATTTTGCCTAAAAAATGGGGTTTAATTATCATTTTAAAAATTCTCATAACTATTTTCCTTCCACTGAGAAACTAATAGGTACCAATTGAAAAATTCTCATAGGTCAGCATGATTTTTATGGGTTTAGAAATTTCTCTCCTGGATTTTGGCTGCCGCAAGACGGAAGGAATAAAACTCATTTTTGTTTTTGATCTAAAAGAAGTCATATAACTTATATATATATATATATATATATATAGATAAGAGAAAGAGGATGGAAGAGGCGGAATTCAAAACTCTGATTTCTTCTCTGGCACAAGACTGATAGACAAACTGTTCAAGGCAACTAAAAACTTGTGCTGAAGCCGAAATTTAAGGGAGCATTGGGCCTTCAACCAAAAAAAGGTATGGCCCAAATCTATGTAGGGGCAGCTTTTGTCAGTTTATTATGACAAGGAAACCCGCAAGACTCGCTTATTGTGGCTTGCTCGCCCGGCCTCTCATTGTTTCTCGGGTCCTTTAGAGAAGTTGCTGCTCCTCTGTTAGAGAAACTACAAATTTTCATTATTCACTTAAATTTTAATCTTTTTCAAGGTCTTGACTATGATGGGTTTAGACAGCTGCCTAAGAGTCGACAATTTTCTATTTAATTGGTTGTTAATTGTGCCATATATATATTGAAAAGATATGATCCTTTACCAGATAAGGTGACATTGTGTTGCAATATTACATTTTGCATGCTAAACTTGTTGCTTCTGTCTCATGTCGCAGCCGAGAAGGATCGGATTCTCGAAGCAGAAGAGCTTGAAGAAGGAAAAGAAAAGGAGAAAGAAGCAGGAGCCAGGCCTATTAGTTATTCCTATTCATTCTTTCACATGATATTTGCTCTTGCACCATGCACTCAGCCATGCTTCTTTCCGGATGGACCAACTCGTCTGAGAGTTTAGATCTAATAGATGCTGGGTGGACGGTCATTGTGGGTTCGAATTTGCACAGAAAGGATCCCTGCTGCACCCTACGAATGAACCCTTGTAGCACCATTACTTTTCCCCGACTATGATTTCTTCTAAGCACGCTGTTGGTCATGTCGCTTAAAATGTGGTGGAACTGTTAGTATTGAGTTTTGAGTGACAGGAATAGGGTGATTTAATGTATTTAAGTTATTATAATTTATAACCACATCAAATGTAATATTTGTCGAGTTCAGTTGATGGGCCTATGCAATTCACTCCAACTAGTCCACAAAGAGCAACTAGTGCAATTCCCTCGACTGGCTAAAACATTGCAAGATCATCCTGGGTAAATGCAGAGGTGGCAGGTAATCAAGCATGACCCGATCCAACCGGTTCATAATCCCCAAAAAGACAATTGATATAAACAACAGTAACTACAATATGAATAGCTTGAAAACTCAAATTAACCTGATGATTTTAGTAAACCAAAACTTGGAGTCACTTGAGCTTAATAGGATTGGCACCCGATTAGGGGGTGACTCTAAGCGATAAGACAAGGTATCTACTCGTAATTACTTGATATAAAACAAGATAATAAACCTAGTTAACAAATCAGAACTTAAAAGTTTAATAATCTGAAAAATTCAATTATTGATACCAATTTTCTATCTGCCTCAATTATACATGCTAAACTATGATTTGATATTACAAAAAAATAAAACCAGTTGGAAGTTCTTCACGTTTGAAACTGGTCGCTAAAATAACTCCCAAAGTTGCTTTGAAAGACAAACAACATCTGTTATAACCTTTCAGTAACACTTTTAGAAATCAAGTGCCAGGAAAAATAAGATGAAAACCAGGAGAAAAGCCGACTCTGATCTGTTCCAAACATTTACTCCTTCTGGAGGACAAAAATGCAAAACTATCATGTCCACACTCCACACTAGAATTGGCACTTTTGCTAAGCAAAGATATTGCAACCAGCATTCTTGGTAGAGAATCAATAAATAATTCGTTAATGACACTGCAAATATTCAAATGTATGCAGTTCTGGAAGTTGCAGCTCGCCATTGCAAGGAAGCAAGCTTCACTTGCACATCCTCGCATAAGTTCATCCAAGGAGAACAAAAATAATTTACAATCAACCGCATATAATATAGAGACATGCCTTTAAGTACACATTAGCAAAAACTATGGTGTGTGTAAACCAAAACTAACTGTAAAATGACTAAAAAATAAAGCTAAGTAAGATATTCAGAAATGCTAATGATAGTAAAGCATATGCTTACTTGAAAGTTAAAGCCAGTCAAATGGCATTAAAAAAAAATTGAGAATTCACTAATCATCAGAAAAGGAAAATGCATTAGCTGTATTCTAATGCCAAACTTAGACAGTTTCTTCTTATGGAGGGACAAGCCTCATATGTGTTAGGAAGAATGTTGAATAATTAGGTCTCACCCTACACAATTGAATGAAATGATGAGAAAAGATAGATGTAGCCGATCCCAAATAAATTTGGGATTAAGACTTTGTTGTTGTTATGGTTGAACAAGTGCCTTCCTGCTCATGACAGATAAACTCTGAATCAACTCACCGTACACTCATTACATAATAAAGCAGGATAATGCCTTAGCAATGCAAATGGCAGTAAAACGTCCTTTAGCAATCAAAGCTTGTAAAGTGACATTAAAAAATTGGGACTTCCCTAAATCCAATCAGAACATAAATTTGCCCAAGCTAAACATAAATATGCACTAGCTGCCATCATAAGGACAGATTGCAAAAGCTTTTGAGAACCCAATAGTTTGACAAACCAGATAAAAATACACATGGGAGCCTCACAGACAAATTGCTTTTCTTACATGTCAATTTCTACTCATTCAGGAAGATTTAATTTTTCCTTGTACAGATTAAACAGTTGCAGAGCTTCCCCTTCATAAGGTAAAACATACTTCTCAAGAAACTTCTGTTCATTGCAGCCAAAAAATGCGATAAAACTGAAATCCTTCCTGAGAAAACCATTAGAGATCAAAACTTGAGCAACTAGAGCCCTGGGAACAATTCTCTTTCTCAGGCTCATTGAAAAAACATACGGAACTTTGGCAATATCTGTGGCCTCCATACCCAGTTGATCGAAAAAGACATTCATTAGAGCTGCAATTTTATCATCTGAAACCATCATAAACCGGGGATGCTTGCAAAAAGCTGCCAGAATTTCTTCCTCAGACAAACCCCATTTTCTATAAGTATCAACCTTTCTCGCCCAATTTGATTTACTCAACTTTCCTAATATACTGGCTGCAAGGACAAAAATAAAACGCGAAGGACTAATCCCCATTGTTATTACTTTCTCTAGAGTCTCCTTTAATTGATTAGTACTACAAAAAATGAGTCTAGGCTCACAGAGGAGTATGGAAACAAGATTTGACTTAGGTACTCCAATTTCTCTCAAAATATCAATATTGGGTGCTACAACTCTCTCGATATTAACCGTAATCATCGCAGCAGAGCGTTTAATAAACTTAATAACATTCTCGTCTGATTCAAGCAACTCACGGAAGAAATTAAAAGAAGGAATTATTTGATTCTCCAAGCTTCTCGTCACAACACTACCATAACGAGAAAATATTATGGCCAAATCAAGCTTAGAAGCCCCTTTAGAGTAGAAAAACTCCAGTTTTGGCAAAAGGGTTTTCTCAGGATTGCACTGGAGCAAGAGAGGTGTTCTCTTGACCATTTTACAAATTTGACTTTCTGAGAATCCATGGCTCTTGAGAAAGGCAATGACAGCATTAGGCTTATCTGGGCTATCATAATGGAGATATTTAGAGGATTTTAAAGCAGACTCTGGAGAGAACCCCAATGTATCCATCAAGTACGAAGACATAAACGATGATTGAGCAGCACTGCTTGATGACGACATGCATCTAGGATTAAAAGGTGATGGACTTTGAAGGAGAAAGAGCTTGTGTGCTGGTGGCGGGCTTCTGATTGGAAATCCAACATGCCCATGGAAGATGATTTTCCCGAGAAAATAAAACATGGGTCTCGCAATTCAGAAAGTGGGAGATCTGAAACTAACCTGTTGTTGAGAAAAAATCACTTCTCTGATTGAATTACTTATTCGATTTTACTCCCCAAAAACCGAAGACGAAATGATTTACCAGTAGAAGACCAAATAAACCCTCCAGGGTTGCCGAGGGTTTTGTATGCTTTAGAGTTGGAAAAAAGATAGGGTGTGTAGGTCTCGCTTGAATCTCTCGTATATTTTTTTAGAAATATATAATGCACATAAAATAAAATAATTAAGGTATATGTACAAATAAATAATATAAAGTATACACACAATTGTAAAAAAAAAAAAAAAATGAATGAACAAAATTGATATCATTTTTTCGGCATCAACCAGTTGAAATGAAAACATTCTTCACCCAAATTCTTAATTTATATGCAGGTCAAATTGATTTTTTTTTTTTTGGGTGTCTTAATTCGTATAAATACGGGCTAGATTATGAAAAATTTATAAATAAAGATACACATTTATTTAATATATAAATGTAGGAAGTAAATGAATTGTACTTATCCAGTGCAAATGTACTTGAAAGCTCCCTCGATAGGACACTGAGGTGCCGCACAATAAATAAAGAAGCCAAATGAAACAGTTAAATTGTAGATTTAGATAAAGAAGCAAGTAACTGTTAATATTACTGGACACTTTAGCTTCATGTTATCCAACTTACTTGCATGATGCCCACTTGAACCAGGTAAATTCTGAATTTGGAGAGATACAAAATCTATGTATTGTAGATGCATATATAAATCGACTAAAGTACAAAAAAATAAAATAAAATCGACTAAAGTACAAAAAAATAAAATAAAATAAAACCCACAATAAGCTTACCAAGAAATAGCTAAATCTTATAATCATGAAATAGTTTTGAATCGCATTCAATGAAATAGCTCACCTTTTTTCTTCATGTTGGAATCAATTATAGATGTTGGGAAATTTCTCCTGGCTTAGGTTGTTCCTGAGTGGTTAAAGCTCATTTTCTAACACGGGACCGAAGTGGTTTCTTATATTAGTTTTTCCAATGCTTCCAAAGTTTTGTTGAAAATTATGCAAGATTGTGTTGACAACTTTCGGCAATTCCAGGCATATGCAGGCAGGTGTTTCAATGGTGAATAATACATTATCATTGTTTAAGAAGCAATACCCTGATACCTTTTTGCCAGTGGAATAACGTAAGACACAGCATGAAAACGAGATAAAAATGAAAGAAAATAAGATACGGTGACATATATGAAGCATCATCATCAGACAATCAGAATAAATCTCAATTCAATTTCATTCCTGTAGAACCAACGTTAATAAAGGTCCCCAAAACACTGTAATCACCCCAATCACCGAATTGGGAGATCTTTTGACTACCAGCAAGTTGCAATAGCATTCCAGGAAGCACAATGTTGCCCATCGACACTTGAACACAAACCTGAAAGACAACTATCTTAACAAGCTAATATAACAACCAAAATCTATAGCATCATTAAGCTACATGTAAAATTATCCTTGACACATTCCCATCACGAGCAAATGAAGGGTAAGAACTTGAACAAGTTCCACCAAGGAGTCTATTTGACAAACATCCTATGCAGCATAAGACAAGACACAATTAATTTGAATAAAAGTTACAGTAAGTAAAAAAGGAAAATTCCTTTACCATTCCTAGGTTCAGTTCTGGACTATTGATCTGCACCTGTCAAAATAGGAACAATTTTCAAAGAAAAGTTGGATGAGGCTCAAGATACTCAGAAACATAGTGGCTTTAATCAAAGCCACAAAACAGTAAGTTCTTTAAGTCTGTGTCAATTTTAATGCACGTGTGCATACATGATTACTGATAATATGTGCATTTAAATGCTAACACGACCAATTTTTGTTCCTTGGTTTTGTGGTTTAACTGCCTTTCCTAAGACAGCTATTCTGCACCACATATAAGTCAGAAAATGCAAAGAAATCAACTAGCATCATAAGTAGAATACTTCATATTTGAAGTTTTAGAAAGCAGAATTTCTTAATGTACGTAGAAAATGCGAGATACTTCTTGGTTCTTGTGGTTTGCCAAATGGTAAAATCAACACTAGGATGGGATGAGGTTGAAGGGTTGTTCTTTTCTTTTTCTTTTTTATTTGACCAAGAATTATGAACAAATAGCAGTTGATGCCATTTTAAGCAGCGACAAGTGAGCTGAGATAGTTGAACAAAAAGGATTCTATTCCTAATTTCAGTTTCTGAGGAATGGAAATTTGCTGAGATTTTCATGTAGGAAATGATGAATTATCAGCCAGATGCATACAGTGAAAGTAAAAACAAGGACAATATAAGCCTCTGTGGTCTTAAATCAATGTTCAGACTAAAAGAGTGCCAATCATATCATGTGTTGCAAGTCACCATCAATGGAAAAAGAAAGCTAGGCGTGCATAATTGTTAACTCCCCCGATGCAGGAATAAAGGAAAAAAGCATGTGCAAGGAAATTTCCTTTTTGTGATGACATAGGTGCCTACCCTCTTTGTTGACCAAGAAGGTACTAGAGTCCATCACTGTAAAGTAAAAATTATGGAGTGTATATGTGTCCCTGATAAAAATAGATGATGCTCCTATATGCTTTAACAATCCGGATTACATAATCATACCTGCAAGGGCGTTCTACCCCCATTAATAGCTCTCTGCGTGGCTTGTAGCACATAATTGTAAAAATAGTTCCTGATTTTCCTGGAATGAGGAATCTTATTTATCTAGTGATAATTCCTCTCCATTTTTCCTGTACAGAGCTAAGGGAAATGTAATTCTGACTTCTATGCATATGGAGTATCATATACCTGGATACGTGAGGCTTGACTAGAACGAATCAGGCTTTCAGGCAATGGCTTTTCTAGTATGGTAAAGAAAATGTCAGGTTAGAAAACTTAAGAATTTAAGCTGCTTAAAATACAAAGGCCGTATGGACGTAAGGTTCATATGTCTGAGACCAAAACCTAATGTTTCCAAAGCAGTTGTCAAATTATTAGAGCACGTTAATCTTTGAGCTGCAAACTTGATTATGAGCTTGTAATCACAAATCATTGAACATTTTATGAACAAGTGATTTTGTGATAGTATATTTAAAACTCCATCAAGAAGATATAGTGGCATACTTATTCCAAATCTAGGATAGGTCATACACCTTGAAGAGAGATGCCCTTTAGGAGGAATAGACTAAAGATAAAACATGAATAATTCTTATCAGAACCCGAAAACACTAATCAGACTTGATTGTTTTTACTTATCCTTCTGCACATGCGAGAGCAAATAATCAATTTCTTGGAATACTACTTTTGGGCAATTCCCATTGATCTGCATAAAAAAGATTTAAGGCAATAATTAAAAATATGGACAACAGGTTTTACATGAAAAATGATTGAAGAAGGAAATAGAAAATATAAAATTCCCTTCCTCATTATGTTTAACTGGACGAGATGGCTTCTGCATTGTGTTTGTATGCTTCAAGACTCCACTGGACTTATCTTTGGTTGCAATTCTGTTAATGATGGAGATTTCCCATTCCTATCACGAGCCACAGAGCCCCACCAGTTAAAAACCAAACTCCTGACAATCAGATAGGCAGCTATAATTTTCAAAAGTAGTAACAAGTAAAAAGATTACTTGCTCAAAAGGACAACAAATCCTATCGTTATTGGTTAGGTCAAAGGTGCTTATCAAATATACCTGAAAGCTCCCGTGATAGGATATTGAGTTGCCGAGCAATAAAGAAGCCAGAAGAAATAACACTTCTCAAAAGAAGTAGCATACTCGAGACTCTTGTCCCAACCCATAGTCTAGAGGAAGTAGATTAGTTAAAGAAGCAATTAACTCTTAATAGTATTAGATACTTTAACTTTATGCTATTCTACTTACTTGCATGATGTCAGCCACTTGAACCAGGTAAATCCTAAATTTGAAGAGATACAAAATGGACATATTATAAATGCACATATATCAACCAAAGTTATAAAAATAAAAAAACTACAGTAAGCATACGATCAACTGAGATACCTATGTATCATAAATAGTAAAAGAAAAAGATTTTAGGAAGTTATTCAGGCTTCTGATTTTGATGCCAAAAGGAGCCCCCGACAGTTCTCATGGTAAGTGAGATGCAAAGAGGTGAAACACAGTAACAATGACTTAGCCTTATTAAACATCATATGGAAATTAAAGAGTTCCATTGCTTGGGACCTGGAAGCAGAAATAAAAAACAATGAATAATGCTAAAATTTATGCATAAACTTGCAGAAAAATATATGATTGAACAAGCCAGGTGTATCATGATGTGTGACATTGAATGAAGCAGCTAAATCTTATATTCATGAAACCACCAATTTTTATGACTGCTGATAATGAGACAGATTCCCAACCTTGAGCCTTGAATTGACAAGAAAGACAGGTCAGTTTCTAGCAGCATCAGTCATGGCTTATAGATCCCTGTATGTTTAGGTCTGAAGGTTAGTGAAAAGAAAGGGAAAAGGGACAAATCATTTCCAGTGACAGCAATTAATAGTAGTGAATGTGTATTATTTTTTTTAAGTACTATGATTATGGAGTCAGACGTTTGACATTTGAAAGTTTGGCCAACGAACAATGATGTACTTAACAAGACAAATAGCTTTTTGAAAATATTTCCAACTGTATCTTCAGCTGCTCGACATTTCCATTGTTCTAGTGATATTTTTTTTTTGTCACATTTGCTTCTTTCACAGCAAATTCACATCTTTTACTAGCATATCTTCCAAGCTCAAACAACGTAAACTTAATTGGAAGTATGCTCCTAAATCCTACTAAAATGGCTTCCATAAATCTTTTGCAGTTTTTGACAAGCTTGAGATGAAAGAAAACTTACATGGCCTCTGCCGTTCTCACTTTTGTTTGCAACCTCCTCATCGTAAGTAACACACTGTGTTCTCTGTACTTGGAAGGAAGTAAACGAATGGCAATGGGAAATGCATTAGTTATTTAATTGACAGTTCAAGAGATTGCAGTGATATTTCTGCATTTGAGCTATCAACTTGCGTATTGTCAAAAATAAATGAATTAGGATTTCAATTATCAATTGCAATTTATAACATGACACTTTTCTGAGAAAGTAAAGAATGAAGATCTCAGGGTTAGATAAAGTTGAAAAGAATAAATCAATGCATATCAACACTTTGTGCAACTGCTGAGACCAGGTACTCACTTTTGGAAATACTCACTTAACAAGGTGAGATGAAGTTCTCTTTGAATGGGATCAGGAACACCAATGTAAGCCACACCATCATTGCAGGAATAATTAACACAACCTTATCTGCTCAGCTATGCATTCTGGAGAGCAAAATATGTTATTCACTTTCATCTATTGGCCACTAGCATGAAGCAGTTTTTACTTATATGCTCTTTGAAAGCAGAGCAATTCAGAGTCTACTTTGATCTCATTAATTGAAGTCTTAACGCATTCCTCTAAGCATTTTTTAAGAATTCAACATTTTCAAGTTATGTGGATCCAGCAATTAAAATTACTAGCATGGTATAATTCTTCTAGAAAATACATATTGAGCATCTTCACTTCTTACCACTCATGATTCACAAAAATAAAGTCTAGAGGCTCATGAACTTGCTTTGCTTTGATTTGCTGCTTGCTCTCTTCAAAGACAACCGGCGGATGGTATCCAAAAACTATCAACCTGGATTTATAAACAGTATCAGAGCCCAACATTATGCAAAAAGAGTAGAGTATAAAGCTTTTAAGACCCATAAACCAACTAAGATGACTTGGATATACTGCAGCTGATCATTTTAACCTATATGCAGGGTGAAATAACTAAAAATAGTACTTTCAGGTTTCAAAATCTTTGTTGGCATCCACAGTCATCCTATATGCCAAGTGACATAACTAAAAACAGTACTTTCGGGTTTTAAAACTTTTTTGGCATCCACAATCATTATCCTGCTTGAATTCCAAGGGCTCAGAAAAGATGTTATAAGGACTATGATCTTACAAACTTCCAACAGTTGCTTCTAATGTTTGTGGCAGCCAATTTAACTGATTGTCTCTAACACCAGTCATCAATCCCATAAGCTCCTCAAAATTGAAAATAGGTCCACATCAAAATCTTTGTTGGCATCCACAATCATCCTATATGCCAAGTGACATAACTAAAAACAGTACTTTCAGGTTTTAAAACTTTGTTGGCATCCACGATCATTATCCTGCTTGAATTCCAAGGGCTTAGAAAAGAGGTTATAAGGACTATGATGTTACCAACTTCCAACAGTTGCTTCTAATGTCTGTGGCAGCCAATTTAACTGATTGTCTTGAATGCCAGTCATCAATCCCATAAGCTCCTCAAGATTGAAAATAGGTCCACATCAGTAAAAAGATAAGAATATAATACAAAGAAGATATAATATGAACCAATAATGAAAACTAAAAACACAGAGAATCTTTTTACGCCTCTCTTTCAAAGAAATCAGCCAAAAAGCAGCAGTGATATATATACGGAATGGCTGGAATGCTTAAAACTTCAGTACCGCTCAGATGTCTTTTCCAAAAGAATAATGAAGATGGAGAACAAATCATATTAAGATCTTGAGTAAACATTCTACAAAAGTTGTACCTGTCAAGACCTTGTATTCATCCATTAGTAATATTGATCTCTTCCAGGAAGCAATTGACCTTCAAACCTTTGAATCTACGGTAGTGTGCCTACAAGCATTACTCTTCATTACCCAGTCAAGTGAAGTGAACAGATTTAATAAATGATTATATATTGAAACCTAGCATATAGCAGGAGCAAGCACATGCAAGCCATGAAAAAATATAGGCAACAGATGCAACTGTAAAGTATACCATGAAATGTCAAGATGGGAGAACGACCTGTTTGCCTGCAAAAGATAAATTTGGGATTGTTGCTGGCTGTTGAAGATGATACAAAATATATTAGGCTGAGAATAATTATATGGGTAATTAGCATGTCACGTAATCAAGTTACTAGGTAGTTTTTCTATGTCAGGAGTCTCATGATAAGCCTTTTTCAAAACATATAAGTCCATTCAAGCACTAGAAATTTACAATTATCCACAATTTAAACTTTTCAGGCTGGAAAAACAAGAAAAATAATGACATAGAGAGAGGGGGGGTGGGAATCTTACATTCTGTGCAAGTGGGTCATCTTCTCGCTGTGTTCACTAATGTTGACCACAAACCTTATCTTGTAAGTTTCTAAAACCTTCTCCATCTTTGCCAACCATAAGAAAACTCCAATCAGGCTGGGAAAGTTATATCAAAATATAAAATGGCAATGCTGTGGAAAAGATCAATATGTTTCCCTTCTTGAATACAAATGATTTTGTTATTTGGCCCTAACTTAATAAAAAAAATAAAAGAAAAGGACTAGCACCATTTATTTGCAGAATGGGGATTCCTGAAAATGTAGAAAAAGAAAACCGAAAGTGAAATTTGTGTTGGACCAAGAAGAATATGAATCAAGTACTGCAAAACAACACCAAATCAGTAATACCAACACAACTGATTCTACAAACAATACTAAACAAGTGATCCCAACATGCCAGAAGCAATTGAGAAAGAAGCACAAAGAACCCCCCCTAAATATGCCAAAATAAGAAAATCTCGTGGCTAAATAATTCACTCACTCACAATGAAGCAGGGAACATAGGAAAAGGAAATCCTTGGTCGGTTTACAAATATTCTTGTTCTATGATAATGAATAGCATATCCTTCCAGTAATGATTCTCAAAGAAGTATGCACATATTGAAATGAATTATCTCAAGGAAAGATACTGAAATGAAAAGGAGCTAAAAGTGTTTGACCTGTGTGAGGAGATTGGTCTGTTGTCCAAGGCATCTACAGCCACCTCTAACACTGATAAAGTAAATGTCATGAGGTCTGCGAGTACCACTTCATTTCTGATAGCACCATAGAAGGCACCACAGAGAGAAACCTGTGCAACCAGAGCAGAAACCCAACAGTGAAATAGCTGTTCTCAAAAGAAGCAGCATGCTTCAATCTCTGGTCCTGAGCTATTATCTAAAAGAATTAGATTAGTTAAAGAAGCAATTAACTCTTAATATTATTGGATAATTTAGTTTCATGTCATTCCACTTACCTGCATGATGCCACTTGAACAGATTGAACCAGGTAAATCCCGAATATGAAGAGATGCACAATGGACATAATATATATGCATATATTAATCGAACAAAGTGACAAAAAAAAAAAAAAGGTGTATAATAAACTAAGACACCTGTGTATCATAAAATTGGAAGAAAAAGATTATAGGAAGTTATCTAGGCTCCTGATTTTAATGCCAAAAGGAGCTACTGACATTTTTCATGGTAGCTGAGATGCAAAGAGCTGAGACACACTAACAATTACTTCAATACTGAGACTAAAGAGTTCCATTCTTTGGGAACTGTAAGACAAAATAGAAAAGAATAAATAATATCAAAATTTATAAAATCTATGATTGGCAAAGACAGTTGTACCATGACTAGTGATTTTGAATGAAATAACTAACTCTTATATTCATAAAACCATCAATTTTTAAGAATGAAAATAACGAGATCGGTTCCAAACCTTGAGCCTTGGATTGACAAGAATTTCAGGTCAGTTTCTAGCAGCAACAATCATGGCTTTTAAATCTTGCATGTTTAGATATGAAGGTTAGTGAAAAGAAAAGGAAAAAAGGACAAAAATAATCTTCAGGGATAGCAATTAATCAAAGTGATATAAAAACATTTTTCTCCCTTGCTCCTTATGTACATAATGCAATTTACCACTGCATTTGAGGGCTACTAAGATGAACATGTCATCTTATTCACCAACCTCCTCTGCACCTGCATTCAAGGAACAGAGGAGTGAAGGAAGCCAATGAAATAAGACCAAAATATAGCCTACACCATGAACCTCTTGTATACTGAATTTAACTTTGAAGGACACTGCTACAGAAGACAGGGAACTAAAACTTACGGAACTTTGATATTTCTCTGTATAGCCTTTGGATCTTAAGAAAAAGATGCAACTTTCTTTGACAATAATTTTAATATCTTAGAGGAAGGCAGGCAAGAGAATAAGAGTGTGAGACAAGGACAGTGTCTTCACAAGCTTATGCACTTGTTCACTCAAAAGAATGAGATCAGATAGCATTCTTTAAAATGAAAATTTGACATTTTTATCCTTTGAATGATAAAAGTGAAAAAACTAATTTTTTGTGCTTGAATCAATTGATAGGAGTAGGAAAATTCCTTCTCTGTGACTGTGCGGTCATTTCTGAGTGACTAAAGCTCACCTTTTTTCTTCATGTTTGAATCAATTATAGAGGTAGGGAAATTTCTACTATCTGAGATCATTGCTGAGTAGTTAAAGCTCATTTTCTAGCACAGTACCAAACTGGTCTCTTATATTAGTGTTTTCAACAATTCAAAAACTGGTCTCTTATATTAGTGTTTTCAACAATTCCAAAGTTGTGTTGCAAACCATGCAAGACTCTGCTGAAAACTTCCAACAATTCCAAGAATATGCAGGCAAGTGTTTCATGGTGAATAATGCATCATCATTACTTAAGAAGCATTACTGCCAATGCCTTCAGTCAATGGAGTATCCCAAAGGCAAAAAATGAAAATGAGATATGTTGGCATGGTAATCAGAATAGTTCTCAATTCAATTTCATACCCATAGGACCAGTGCTAATAAAGGTCCCCAAAGCACCGTAATCGCCCCAATCCATGAATTCCAAGAATTTTCAATTCCCAGCAAGTTGCAATGGCATTCCATCAAGCACACCATTACCCGTTAACCCTCAAACACAAACCTGAAAGACACATGCCCTGAAAGACAAATATCTTAACAACCTGATGAAGCAAGCAAAATCTACAGCATCAATAAACTACATGTAAAATCACCTTGACATGTTTCCTATCATCAGCAAGAAAGGGTAAGAACTCGAACGAGTTCCATAAATGTGCCTGTTCAATAAAGATCCTGTGCAGCATAAGACATGATTAATTTCAATAAAAGTCGCAGCAAGTGAAATAAGGAAAATTCCTTTACCATCTCTGGTTTCAGTTCTGGACAATTGATCTACGCCTGCCAAAACAGGGACAATCTTCAAACAAACTTGAATGAGGCTCAAGATGAGTCAGAAACATAATGGATTTAACAGTAGAATATTGATGTCATCTCTGTGTCAATCTTAATGCACTTGTGCATACATGAATACCAATAATATGTGCATTTAAATGCTAACATGACCAATTTGTGTTCCTTGCTTTTGCCGTTTAACTGTCTTTCCTAAGATGGGGCTATTTTTGTTACCAAATATAGGTCAGAAAAAGCAAAGAAATCGACTAACATCATAAGTAGAATACTTCATATTTGAAGTCTCAGGAAGCAGAATTTCTTAATGTAGCTAGAGAATGTGAGATTTCTCTCCTTCTTATGGTTTTCCAAATGCTAAAACAATACCAGGTTGGGATGGGTTGTTCTTTTCTTTTTCTCCCTCTGTCTTTTTTTTTTTTTGACCAAGAATTATAAATAAACAGCAGTCCATGCCATTTGGACCAGCAAAAAGTGAGCTAAGATAGTTGAATAAAAAGGATTCTACTCCAAATGTCAAAGTCATTGTGAGATCAGTTTCAGAGGAATAAAACTTGCAGAGATTTACAGCTATCAATACCAGATGCACAGAGTAATAGTAAAAACAAGGTCAATTTAAGCCTCTGTGGCTATATATCAATGTTTGGACTAAAAGAGTGTCAATCAAATCATGTGCTCCAAGTCACTATCAATGAAAAAAGAATGCTAGATATGCATAATTGTTACCTCCGTTGATGAAAAAATAAAGAAAAAGAACAAGTATGAGGAACTTTACCTTTTGTGATGATATAGCTTCCTACCCCCTTTATCAAACAAGCAGGTACACTAGAGTCCATCATTGTAATGTGAAAAATATGGAGGGTATATACTACATTGATAAAAATATATGCTGCTGCTATATGCTTTACCCCTAGGGGTTGCAAAGTGAAAACATATAATTATACCTGCAACTGCATTCTACCATCATTTTTAGATCTCTGTGTGACTTGTAGCAGGCCACCATAAAAATAGTTCCTGATTTCCCTGGAATGAGGAATATCATTTAATCTAGTGGGAATTCCTCTAAATGTTTCCTGTAAAGAGCTAAGGAAATGAGTAATGATATACCTCGATGGCCTGACTATAATGATTCTGGCTTTCACGCGATGACTTTTCTGCTATGGTAAATAGAATGTAAGGTTAAAAAACTTGAGAATTTGAAAGCTACCTGAGATAGAAAGCCATGTATCTGCAAAGTTCATGTCTGAGAGCAAAACTTATTGCTTACAAAACAGTCATCAAAATATTGGAGCAAACTAAGCTTTGAGCTGCAAACTTGATTATTTGCTTATAATCACAAATCTTTGAACATGTTAGGAACAGCTGATTTGTTGATAGTAAATTCAAAATCCATCAAGAAGATCATCAAAGTGCCATACATATTCCAAATCTAGGATGGTTCATGCACCCTGAAAAGAGATTCCCTTGAGAGAAATAAGCAAGAGATAAAACACGCATAATTTTTATCAGATACTGAAAATACTAACCAACGGACTTGATCGGTTTACTTGATCCTTCAGCAGTTGAGAGAGTAAAGAATCAATTTCTTGGAATACTATTTCTTTTGGGCAGTTCCCATTGATCTGCATAAAAAAGATATAACACAATAAATAAAAATATTGACAGTCGGTTCACATGAAAAATGATTAACTAAGACAATTGAAATTATAAAATTAACTTCATTATGTTTGAGTAACTGGACACGATTGCTTATGCATTTTGTTTTTATATTTCCAGACGTGACTTCGCCTAAACACGAATTCAAGAAACAATGTAATGTGGTATGAGTCAACACTTGCAGTCATACATTTTCTTTTGTGTTATCAGGACAGGTTAAAAGTCATACTTTAACTTCCTCAAACCCTGGAGGGAAGCTTGTAATGTGGGAAATTGTCGCTGTCACTGGGTCTAACTTTATGCCAACGATCTGTCAATCAGTGTTTCATCAGGGACCTATACATGTCTTGAAGATTCGTGTAAGAACACAAATGCATATAATATCACTTCAAAGGATCAAGAAACCTACACAAGCATATGAAAAGTTGTGCCTCTTGGAGGAGAAGATGTAAGAGGAAAATTTTTCAGGGCCAAGAGATATCAGACAATAATCCAATCATAACGGAAGGCAGCATGGATACATTAACTCATCTACATTCAAGACTAGGCAAATATCTAGTCTGATCTTTAACTTCTCAGACTTTCTGCTTGCGCAAAACTGCTTGGATACCCATCACGAAGCCACCCATTTGTCCCGGCGTCTTCTCTTCTTGTGACAATCTTGACATCACCATCTACGAAATATAACTTTATTTGTGAAGTATTTAAGTAATAATAATAAAAAAAAGCATACGAGTGAAAAATAAAAATAAAAAAAACAGAGAGAGAACTAACTGTCATGTTTGTTACGGCTGTCACAATTTCCAATCTATGTCCCAGAAGATACCTCGGCTCTCACGAGACCGCCAGTTGATATATGCAAAAATCGAAGCCATAAAAAAAGAAAAGAAAAGAAAACGAACAAAGAATGCTCATTGGTGCTTTAGATTGCACGGACAGAAAACAAAGGCTTAAAAGAATCTCTCTCTCTCTTTTTTTTTTTTTGTGACAACGAAAATTGAGTTCAAAAATCAAGATTCAGCAAATCTTCGATAAAGGAACACTTTTGATTAATTGAAAAGGGAAAAGACGAAACTTTCTCGACTCACGGGCTATTCTTGCATCGAAACCCCATTAATTCGCTCCATTGCAACAGAGAAGCCACCGAAGTTAACCTCATATCCCCCTCCCCTTCAACGAATCCGAAAGAAGAAAAAACGAAAACAAAATAAGACTACCCTCCAAAAGAACCCAACAAAAAATTAAAAAAATAATAATAATAAAAGAAACAGAGTGAAATAGAGCAATATAACTAAAAAGGAGACAAGATTACCTTGGCACTCAGTCCCTGAACAGAAAAAGAATGAAAGAATAGAGATTAAAGAAAACAAGACAAGAACCGTCTTCTTGAGCCCCCTAACCCACAAAGATTGACAAACAAAAAAACAAAACAACAAGAAAGACCAGGTCTTGGGTCGTGGTTGTATTATTATTGAGTGGGTGTTTCTTTTAGGACCGAAGGAGAAGGGGAAGAAGAAGAAGAAGAAAAAGAAGAAGAAGAAGAAGACGACAACGAGAGAGAAAAGAGAGCGTCTGGGGTGGAAGCAACTCCGCCGGACTTGGGGGACAAGAAGAAACTGAAGTGAGCAGCATTTTTACTACTTTTAGAGAGAGAGAGAGAGAGAGAGAGAGAGAAAGAGAGAGCGCGGGAAGGCCTAACTGGGATGTTTATGGAGAAGGGGAGCGAGTGGCCCTGTTGGGTACATATATATATATAATTAGCAGATAGATTGAAAAGTAGCCGTTAGTTCCAGTAAGAAACCTCCTTCGAAACCACCTTGTACTAGGATTTGTTTCAACTAAGCGCTAGGCTACGACATATGTGCTTGTGTGTGTGTAGTTATACTCTCTTCCTGAATGGCGCTTAACAATTTTATATTAGTACAGGAAGTAAATTTTCCTATTATCAACCAAATATATGATTTATGAAGCTTTGATTGGCTCTGAGAATAGTTTAGATAGCCATGGTGGAACTCTGTTGTGGTGGTTTGAAGAATTGAAGGCCCTTTACGGGCGTTGAACTCGCGCTAAAACTCCTGAATTATGATACATGGCCAAGGAGGCTCAACAGACGAGGAGGCGTTTGTCAGACAGAAAAAGGGCGGCCGACAATTCATAGAAATTTATTATTTATTATAAAATTTTCAAATTTTAATTTTAATTGACATTATTTTTTTTTTTTTTTTTTCAAAACACACACACACACAGAGATGTTGCTTGCAATTGTGGACTTTCAGACAGACGTCTGAGGACCAGACAAAGAAAAACTCAGAAGTTGTTGTTCTTTGGGCCTAGTTTCTCTGTCGGCAGCCCAAACAAGTCAAGTCAACCAAACATTAGACAACACAGAGGCGCCATGGCCGCAATGAAAACGTCAAAACGGTCTTTTCACAAGGACTTGGGTGGGGGATCGCCCCGCCAAAAACGAAGCCTGGTGGTGTTTTTTTCTTTATTTTATTTTATTTTTATTTTTTTTGTTCTTGATGCAATGGACAATTTTCCGAACAGACAAACATGAAATTTCAATATATAGAAAGTTGGCAGTCAACCGGAAAAGGTTTTCATTTTCTCTTGTGTCCATTTCTTTTTGGTTTTCCTTTTCTTTTCTAGTTTGTTCCGTTTTGCTCGTCTCTCTTCCGTATTAAAGAACTATATAAAAACAAAGAAAATTAAAGAAAATGGCGAAGCGAGACTTTCAGTTGATTTTTCTTGATTCTTGTATTGAAATCTTTAAGTTTTTTTCTTTTTATTTAATATCAAATATGATTACTGTACCTACATAGGTTATCGGAACTCCAGGGAGCCATATCTGATGTCAGGCTGTCCAGTACAAGATGGCAGCGGCACTAAGCTGGTAAAATCCTAGTGTTTGTGTTTTAAATCCACCCTTTCTGGGAAGAAAACCCCAAGTGAAGCTGCCCATTCTTTCCAACTTCTCTTTTGACATTTTACTGATGTTGTTTGAGACTGCACTTTCACTCCTTTGAGTAGAATTATAAATTTTGGTTAAATGTGTCTCAAGATATAGTAAGATACTCTCCCTTAATCTAAAATGGTAATCATCTGCTTGTTCATCCCCACTAATTGTCTTGCCTATTTTTTGGGGCATTTCTAAGGTGACAAGTACTGGGATTAAGATGGAATGGGGGTTACTCATGACTAGTATTTTGGAAGACACCGATGAAGAAACGCCCTTGAAGGTGCGTTTGTTAGAAAAATAAGGGAGAATTTTTTTTACTAAAATTCTCAATTTTGTAATTTTGTAATGCATATCTTTTCTTTATATAAATATTAATATACAAATTATAAAAAATTTTACATACTTCTATTCATTATATCGAATTCTTTACGTGAAAATGAGAATTTTCTTCTAATTTTATCTTTTGATGAATTTCTCTTATTCTTACTCTTTTCCCTTTCACTTTTTCACAGTTTTTCTCTAATGGTTGAGAAGAGAAAAAAAAAGACTAAAAAACTCTCTGTAATAGAAAAATTGCGTCCCTTTTATTTTCTGTAACGGTTATTTTTAATGGAGAAAATGATTCCCTCTTCTCTTAATGGTTTTTAATGGGGAGAGTGATTTACTCTTTTTTTATAATCGTTATTTTTAAAAGGGAGAGTGATTCTCTCTTTTTTTATAACTGTTATTTTTAATGGGGAGAATGGAGGGATTTTAAATCCAATAATTCAAATTACTGTTATATCTAACCGATTATCATATTAGACTTTTTATATTTGATTATAATAAGAGTTACTCATGTCAATTAATTTAACAGCGTTTTCCCAAATTCTGTTAATAGTTTAATGTTTGGTTCACACGTTCCCTCTTATTTATGAGTTACTGTTTCTAGGTGCACTTAAATGAAGTCGTAACTTTCATTGGTGTGGTTGGACTGGCTTTGTTTCTGCTGTCTCGGTTCTCCTGTGTTTGTGTGTGCACATATTTTTGTCCGTGTCTCTGTTGACACAGTAATTCTCTTCGGACAGATTCCTCACCGGCCATTCCAGAAACCATGGTGAAAAAGGTTGGTTTAAAGCGGAAAAAACCCGCGCCTAGTGGTGCAGTGGATGGTGCAATTAAAATTCTGACTGTACCACAACTATCAATAGTGAAAGTGTAATTAATATATAACTTCGTTTCTTAGGTTAGCTAATAATGTTAGTGATCTGGGTCAATATTGTTGTAGTTGCTGTTCCTGAAGGGCTTCCTTTAGCTGTTATGCTGACTTAAATCTCTCTACTTACAAATCTTCCTATGCATTTTATGGCAAGAAATGTGATAATGCAAATTGGGGCACATTACTCAACAGATCAGGGGACACATTACTGTTTATTTCCTTTTTTTGTTGCACTCGTATCGATCGTTGCCGCATATCATCTCTGATCTTTCATTTCTTACAGATAATACTCTGCTTCTGGCTTCTTGTCACTGCTTTGATTATGTCTACTTTCATCCCTCTTGTTTTTATGCATTTTCCCCTTTTTTATTTTTATTTTTATTGATATGGCCTTGCTTATTCAATCAGGAAAATGATGGCAAACTGGTCTTGGTATGTACAAATCTACCTTTTTCTTTGCGCTCTTATCTGCCTGAAAACTCTGTGTAGTCTAATAGAATTTAAATTGCGGGTGCATAGGCTTTCTGCCTGTGAAATCATGGGCTCTGCCACAACTATACGCAGCGAGAGAGCTCCTACTCTAACCTTGAATTAGGTAAATCGTCATGCAGCTTTTGAAATATTTTTGGTGCTTGAGATATATCCAAGGACTTTCAGTTGTTTTTCCTTTATTCTTCTATTGAAATCTTTAAGTTTTCTTTGATCATTAATTGATTTTTCCAAATCAAGAAAAGCTTAATCGAAGAAAAAACGGAGAGAAAGATGGGGGAAAGTAGTAAGTGCACAGAGATTTTGATGTGGAGTGAATATTGGCAACGAGAGAATGAAAGAGTAACGGTGCCATATCTCCTGTGACAGTAACGTGACTAGCTTATTCAACGGCTGGCCTTTACCTATGGCAAGGTGACCTTGGGACCAGAGGTAGCCGCTTTTCTGACTTCGATACGGACACTGATGACAACGAATCGTCCAGTCCTTTCTACATGGCTAGCACCGAAAAGGCTCCCATCGACGGTCTGCGCTGCCTGAGAGTACTGTACAATCAATTTATTCTGTGTCTGTGTGTATGAAAACTATGTTCATCTTTTTGCTCATGCAAACATTTTGTTAACTTGACAGGTCTCTCTTGCTATTGATGAATCTGACATGACTGGAAAAAGCAAAATTGTAAGCCTGTGGCCTTCATCGTGAGCGTGATGAAGTTGCTTCAATGTTCTTTTTTAATCAATGATACCGTACCTTCAGGTTCCCTGGAACTCCAGGGAGCCATTTCTGATGTCATGTTTCACAGCAGCAGATGGCAGTGGCACTATGATGGTAAAATTCTAGTGTTTTGGTTCTTAAACTTTTCAACTTCTCTTTTAACCTTTTAATCTTTTATTGATGTTATCTTAGATTGCATATTCACTTTCTTGAGTTTTCTTGGTTCAATTTGCCTCGAGATATAGTAAGATGCTTCCCTCAATCTAAAATGATAATTATCTCTTGTTCATCTCCCCTCATTTTCTTACACTTTTTTGGGGGAATTTTTAAGATGGAAAAATGTTGGGATTAACTGTAATCATAACAGTAAAGCATCTAATACACTTAATACCTTCTCATCTGGTTCAAAAAACTGATGGAGGAAATTAAAAGGAGGTATTATTTGCTTCTCCAAGCTTCTCGTCAGAACACTGGTATAGCCAGAACATATTGTGGTCACGTCAAGCTTAGAAGCCCCTTTAGAGTAGAAAAACCGTTTGCATTGGAAAAACCTTATCCTTGCTTTAATTTTCCAGTTGTGGCAAAATGAGTTGAATGAGTATTTGCAGTTGTGAACTGTTTGGCAGCCTCCATAACTTTGTTCCAGTGTTTTGGCTATAAGGCTTGCCCTTTGGTAAATTTCGTTTATGAAAACCTGTAAAATGTCTAAGAATATTGCTAATGCATCATTCTTTTCTGATCGGGCTAATGGAATTCCACAGTTTTTAATGTTATTTTACTAGCCTTAACTTTAAACTGAGACGACTTTCTACAACAATTTACATTTCAGAGTGTCTTTACCTTTAGTTTCTAGTCACTGTACAGCTAGTTGTGAGCCCAATTTTTAGTTTACATGCGACTGTGATATGCAATGTTTTTGGTGGATATGTTGTGTAAATTTACATGATACTGACTTCGAATTTCCCAATGCAGAAAAGGTTTGAACTGGTGAGTTTTGCTTGCATTCGGCATCATCTGCTATCTAGTGTAGGCCTTTAGTCTTAACACGGGCCACCATTGGTTACAAGATACATGCCAAAAAAGTTCTTAATATGGAAACTGGTCAATGATGAAGTCAAAGTTTTAAAGTTATTAATCCTTTTGGATCTATTGGGTTCTTTTTATTTGGCAGGTGAGTTTAGTTTGTCTACCGGATGATTAATTTTGGGCAGAAGCAAAATCGTGTATTATGGCATACAAGGCACACTTTCAAAGTAATTAACTCAATCCAGATCCTCACAAGATTGCGATATTTAGAAAAACTGACATTGAAAGGAAATTAAATTTAGAAAACTTAAACTGTCCTTACTAATACATCAGACTTACGAATCCATTTTGAAAAAGAACATTAATCCCCCCCCTCCCCTACGAGATATTCAGCATAACTAAAACCAACAGCTTAAACTTGGCAGCAAAATCTAAATGCTTGCAAGAGCTCATGTCTTGGCAAGTACAGGCACTCCTCATGGCAGAGAAGACACTGCGGTTTCCGGGACAGCCACTTTGCCCGCATCCTCCACTCTTGGGCGCTTCAGATTTGGTCTCTTCACCACCCCACTGCCATCGTCATCATCTCTTCTTTCAGGTTCAGGCCTTGGCGGGCTATCCAATTTTAGTAGTTGTGTCTCGTGGTAGAAAACTTTGACAATTCTGAAACTCAATCCAAGCACTCCATTCTCGGGCGGTGTCCGCGGCTTGCCGGCAATCTCGCGAACCCAATAGGGTACACAGGCGAAGAACCTCTCGTGATGGCAGGATTCAATGCCCACCCAAGCCAACTTGCGTGCAAGCTGTTCGGACGTGGCATCGTCACCACCATTCGCGTACAACTCAAAAGTCACAAGACGCCAGGATTACAAAAACGGGTTCTTCATCGAACCCACCAACGTCGGATTGAGTGCCATGCCGGGATCGGAAAACCCTTTTGGCATATCCTGGACTTGTAGAAGCTGTCTGGTACGTGGAGGCAGGTGGCAGCAGATTGCATGACGATTTCCAGAATGCCTAGTAGTCTAAATCAGAGTCATATTTATGGCGACAAGGGCGTTAACTTGACGTCCAAGCTTTCTCACAATCCGTGTCTGAGTAGGATTCTCGCGCAAGTGGGAATGTTTAGCAGTGGTCTTAACACAAAAACTGACAACAACAGAATCTTATCTTGTCGTATGGGCTTAATGGTTTGATACGAACTTGATGATACCACAAATCGCACGGAACTCGTAAGCGTTTTAAGATGTAAACATTACATAAATTATAATTTTTTTTAAAAAGAAAAAGAAAAAATATATTTTAATTTTTTTATATTTATTTATTACATGAGAAATAAAACATTTAAAGGATTAGGAAATTAGAGGATGCCTTTGGTTATCTTGTTTTGTTTTTTTGTGTGTGTGCGTGTGTTTTTTTTTTTTAATTAATTTTTAATTTTGGGGTTGGGTTCATTCATTTTCTTGAGTACAAATCTCCTTCTTCCACCAAAAGATGCACCATCTCCACCTACACACAATGCCCATCGTCCCTGCCTCCTCCTCATCAACAAAAACCCTCAAATCCTCCTCACCAGCAAACCCTAATCTTAATCCTCAAAATTCCTCCTCCGCAGCCCTCTGCAAACACTCGCCGTCGGCCACCTTAGACCTCCTCATCCTGATCCTCGTGCTCTTCTCCGGCGCCTTCCTCTTAATCTCCTACTTCTCCTACATCTTCCACTCCCTCTCCCTCCTCTTCTCCTCTTCCTCCTCCTACTCCTCCTCCTCTATCTCTCTCCACCTCCTCCTCCTCCGCCTCCCTCCGGCGTCCTACATTCTCGGCTTTATTGCCTTCTTCCTCGTCTCATTCCTCCTCGCCGATTTCTGCTGTGGCCCCAGATCCCGCCGCTGCAATAAGCCCGGTTGCAAGGGCTTGAAGAAGGCCATGGAGTTTGATTTGCAGCTCCAGACTGAAGACTGCGTGAAATCGGGCGGCGGCGCCGCCAAGGAGATCGATGGGTTGCCGTGGAAAGGTGGGAGTGAAGGGAATCCGGATTATGAGTGCTTGAGGGTCGAGCTGAGGAAGATGGCTCCGCCCAATGGTCGGGCGGTTTTACTTTTCCGGGCTAGGTGTGGATGCGCCGTTGCCAAATTGCAGGGTTGGGGCCCCAAACGGGGGCGCCGCCACAAAAAGTGAGTCTCATGATTATTTTTAACAATTTTTTGTTTTTCTTTGGGGTTTTATCATGTTGATTGTACGTGACCTCAAGTTTTCGTGAAATTGGATTCGTTTGCGTGGTTTCGTTTTTACGTTCTTGTGAATAAATAGTTTCCATGAACCCTATTTTTTTTTTTTTCAAAAAAAATTCTGGTAATTCTTTTAAGGACTTGATATGAACTTAATTTGTGCTTAGATATATTCATTTGGATGCCGATTTTGGATTGAATTCGATCTTTGCGTTAGGTCAGTTTATCTGTAAAATGGGTAGGAGTCTCGTAGGTGATTGCTGTTGATTTGACTGCATAACTTTGTCAATTGGAATTGACGCTATCTGGCTGTTTGCTAAACGAATTTCTGGCCAAACAGAAGGGACAAGCATTCTAAAAGCTGGCCCGTGCAGCACCAGTTTTAAGATCACAATGAGTCCATGTATGCTAATGGCATGCTTTACCGTGTTTGGTTGTATACCAAATTCTGCAAGCGTTTGATGGAGTGGGCTTTCAGTTTTTGCTTCCTAAATATGCATTATCTGGAGGATTGCATTGCAAGTTGTTCAGATGTTTACAACTAAAGAATGGTTCTGTTTGAACTTGGGCCTTTCGTTTCACATTCTGAAACAACATATAATGTTGTTATATTCAGATATAGAAAGCCATGGTATGTTTAGGCTACACACAGTAAGCCAGTTTTAATTGTTGCTGCTGGAATGTGATCTTTGCTGATAGATGCTTTATCATAATTAATTGAGTTGTAAAGAAAGATTACCCATACTCACATAATCCACAGATGGACAAGCTTGTGCACAAACATAAACAACTTGCCAAATAAAATTGCAACTACACTCTGCCAAGAATACATTGGCAGAAATCTTGATTTTGAATCAGGCCCTGACCTTCCCATCACTTTTACCGAAAGACTTGCAAGTTGCTACCTGGTTCTGACCCACACTTTTCGACAATGTGTCATCTGTATAAATTTAAACAAATAATGTCCCTACCTGCATCATTTTCCTCCTGGGATTACACATGGTTTGGCTTCCAACAATTCATCCAGCACCTACATGACTAGAAGAAGCCATTTTGACTGGATTTTATAGTAAGTTCAACCATATCTTTTCTCACTTCACTTGATAGGAGGGTTTTCTCTATGATTTTCTCAATAGAGGAGACACAACAAATGGTGGAAGCATCTGGATTTCAAGGGGAGGCTTTAAGCAATGAATAATGAAGAAGTTAAAGAGAGAAATTTAATGTGCATTTTAGAGCATGGCAGTTGGAAGAGAGATAAAATGATAGATCATTCCAAATAGATCCGCCTGCTGGCTATTAACTCAAATGAATGTTGCATTTTCTGTTCCATCATATCTATTTTGCTTGTTCAAATTCTTTTAGTTCTTTCATGTTAGTACTGATAATTAGTCCTAACCAATAAAAAACACTCTATTCCCATCCTCTCTCTACACCTGAACTAACTTCTTGAACCCCATAGAGTGATTGTCTGTGTGTTTGTCGGTTGGAGGGGCATGCCCAGAGGTTGTCTTCATGTCTGTATGAGGTAAGGATGAGTGAGGGATCAGCTTGTGTTATTCAGAATTTACTTGGACTGAAGGAAGGTTGTTAGTGCATGAAATTGACTGAAGGAAAATTGTGTTTTCTGCTGGTTTCATGTTTAAGAAAGTGGGAACCATCTGCCTAATCACAGTCTTATTTCCATTCATTCACACAATTCTAATCATGTTCTTGTCTGCTGTTTATTACTTGCAGACTGATTAAGAAATTGTGGTCTTTATGGTACAATAACTTTTGTATCTGCTGGCATTTGTAGGGCTCTGGCAAACGTGGCTGCAAATGGAGATCATCGCTAATACTTCATGATGGTCCCATTTCATATTCAGGATCATCCTTAACATGCTTCCCATGTTAGTATCCTGTTTACCTTTCTGATTCTGATGTTATTTCTTCTTCCTAGAAGACTATGAGTTCTTGATCTGAGCAATTCTTTGCTGATCCATGATTCAGTGGCTCCTCCGTTCCACTGTAATTGAACAATTACGTTTGTCTCTGAACTTCCATGGGAGATTGTTCATTAACGTTTATGAAAAGATACACTAGATATAACGAGTGAACATCCCTCATGAGTGGAAGGATATACAAATTTAATGAGAATAAAGATATACAATATGCCAAACTGCCAAATGGACATTCCACTTCCATGTTAGCTTTTGTAGTTAGCTTTGTGAGCAGGTTGTTTATGAGATTTAGCTTTCAGAATAATGTTGAATACATGATGCCTTATTGATCGACTGACATGGCTTGCATTGCTGAAGAACGGAACCAGAGCATTTCTTATGTACTCAAGCTGCTGGAGGTGTCCTCCTAGCTTCGCAGTTTCCTCCCCCTCTCTCTGTTTTTACCCCTTTTTTAATTTTGAGAAGAGGAGGGTACGTAAATGCCATGGCCACCACTGAGAATTTCGGTTCCTAGAAATGGCGGACCGCAAAACCCTTATTGTGCCTCAATCTTCTATATGCACGAAGATTAAGGCTTCTTAGTGTTAGGGACCCATGGCTGATCACATTATTCATATTTAGCGATTAAAGACAAATTGAAGAGTCGCTAACGTATATTTGAACCCCTTTAAGTCAGTTTAAAATTCAAAGTTCCATTTTCCCTACAAAAATATTAGACTGATCAATTAAACAACGCAGTGAGGGCCCAGCCTGACTCGGGTCATGTTCTAGTGGTGGTGTTGATCCAACTTAGAAACTAAATTCACGTTTACACGGCAGGGAGAGGATAGCTATATCAGTCTAATTCCCAAGGTATTTGTGAAGTTGAATTGATTCTTATCCTTTCATCAAATGTTGACAGTAAGTTCATACATGCAATTAGATCAAATTCTAAGGTCCGCCCTACGAGATTCAGTTGGATATAGCATTAAAGGTTGAATTGCATTTCAGTCAGTCTAAGCTTCAATTCATTTTGTTTCAAGCAGAGCCATTAGGAACCCTCAGTTGCATAAACTTTCTCAAAAGCATGAAAGCCTTCTTACATTTGCAGAAAAACTGAGACTGACACTACATAGATAAACTTACTACTGGATGAAAGCCTTCTTACATTTGCAGAAAAACTGAGACTGACACTACATAGATAAACTTACTACTGGACCAAATTCCTGCATGGAAGGTAATGTACAATTATGAAGTAAAGCTAAAATGCTAACCTATCAACCAAGAACCTGAAATAATAACAAAAAGAAATGAAAAGTCATTGCCCCTCAATTATCAGTTCAGCAGCTGCACCCATTGTCTCAATCCCACCAATTCCCAGTAAAGCCAGAGCAAGTTCCCCCTCATTCCACTGTCTCAAGCCCTTGCTCAGCTTCCTCAGAACATTGGCATCCACTTCAAGCACCCACAAAGGCGTGCAACCTACTATCAGGCTAACAAAAGCCAACACATAGGATCGCCAGGTGGCCCTATCACAACCAAGTGAAATTTTCCCATCAAGGGCACTAGCTAGAAATTCCATGTGTACCCCAAGGACTTTTGGACGTCGCTTTGATGCAGATGATGATGAGTCAATCCCCCAAGCAAAAGCTCCACAAAGTACTGCAAGATAGGCAAGTGCATATCCACTCAGCATGGCAACTATGCCTTCAGGACCTTCTTCCTTCTCAGACCTGTGAACAGCTATGAACCAAGATGGCAAGGTCTCTTTGAACAATGCCTGAACTAAGCCCAACCCACCAGATAACCACACCAAAGAAGCCCCAAGTGAAGCTGCAAGCTTGATGCGAGCCATTGCTGCAGTGAGCGAATTCTGTCCACATCTTGTACCATTCTTTGTTCTCTTCAACTTCTCTGCCCTCTGTCTAGAGAGTCCACTACATGCTATTTCTCTCACAGAGTACATGATGAGAGAAACAATTTCCTCTGTGATGAACACTGTTTCTCTGATGGATCGGTACACACGTAGATAGAGGATTCCTGGAGCAACAGGGGAGATCCCCCCCAAAAAGTGGGAACCATATCCATGCCCTAAAAGTGTTCCAACACCACCACTGCTTGAGATAACTGAAGCATTGAGGCCAAGTGTGGTGGTGAAGCAACTTTTAAGAAGCTGAAACACAGCATAATTGTTGTGAAGGAAGACTGTACGAGATGCAGAAAACACAAGGAAGTCGAACCATCGCTTTGCCTTTTGTGTCCATAGCGATGCCACGATTGGCATGCAAGGCCAAGGGCAACCTGCTGCAAGGGACTCCAAGGCTGGACCAGCCAAATTGAGAAAACGCTCTGAGGCTTTGTCAATTTTGTAGGTTATAGTAAGGCTCACAAAAGCAGCCAGAGGCAGTGGAAGTGTAGCTGGAGAGCTCCCTCCTGTGAGAATGATAGGTCTTTATTACAAAAATTGAGAATTCATGGGTAGAAACTATGTAAACAGGAAAGAATAGCAAGCAAGTTCATTTATATGCCCACTGTAAGTCTGTACTTGCTTGAAGTAAGGAATCTAGCAGACACAAGTATCCTTAGAACTTCTAGCTAGCACAATTTGAAGCTCAGAGAATCAAACTGAAGTTATACAGACCACAGCCAAAAAAAAAAAAAAGCCTAAATCCCAACTTTAATTGTGATCGGCTAATGATTCATCTTTCTGACTGATTCTATGATGCTTCTCATTCCAAAAGCCACTCCTTCACATCCCCAACCCTAACAATTCTCTTCACGTTTAGACATTCAGACTCTCCGGAGCAATTAAAACTTTAAAAAAAAAAATGACAAACCAGAATGGAAAATAGTATCAAGGAAAAACCTGCAGCAAGGCTTGGAACATCTACACCAGTAGCAGCTAAAATTTTCTTGATCTTGTCCTCAACGTTGGACAAATTTGCTGCAGGACTAGGCCAATCTGTACCATTCATAAATGCTGGTTTCCAAACACCTCGACTTACTTCAGCTGAGAAGTAGCTCACAATTGTTGCCAAAGATGCAGGAAGAAAGTCAGCTAGATCCTTGAGTCCTGAGAATTAAGAAAATTTCATGTTATAACATCTGTCTTTGGCTAAGATATGAAATAGATGCAAATTATATGATCATAACTGGGTGAAACCAAAAGAATGCAACTCTTCTTGTTTATTATAAGTCGGCAATTCTGAATTGTCTGAGGAACTCTGGGACATACCGAAAGTGAATTTGGGCAGGCACATAATACAAATGAATTCAGAAAAACACAATATACAAACCTGTAGCTAATTCACGAGGAGAGAGTTTTCCATGAGAGCATGCTGTTAAAGCAGCATCAATCACAAAAGGAACAGCTTCCAAGATATCCCAGGCAGGCAATTTAGGCCTTAGAGAAGAATCCTCACTTCCAGGTCCAGATGAACCACTACTTCCAGAAGTGACGGTAGTTAAAGATTGGCTTCCTCTATTAATTTTTCTGAGCATCATGTTAAGAAGCAAATTGACTGTCTGATGAACAGGAGTGCCATGAACAAGACCAGAGAGGGTCGCAGCAATACATTTTTGATGCTGTCGATACCAGACTTTCAATTTTGGAAATGAATCCATAAATACTGGTTGTGGAGATGATGAGGTCGCAACTGCAGATAATCTCTTCTTGTTTCGATCCTGAAGGAAGTTTCCAGATGAGACTAGATGGGAATTTCGAACCAATAGAAGGTATTCAGGAGTTAGCTGGGATCCAACTGTGGGCACATCACGCACACTATGGTCAAGAGGAGGGTGATTAAACCTCCACAATTTCAAAAGCAGAGCAAATGCATTTGAAAACACAGCGTGAGCAGAGAATTCTTCCCCTGTGGGCAGAGTCCATGACACATCAGGCACACATGACCCAAAAACCTCACAGATTGGCATCAATGAGCATGCAAGTTGTGGAATCTGGTGAGAAAAATAAAGAAAAGCAAGTAAGCCAAATATTTATGCTGAGGTTCAAATCAATGTTCCTATGGAAAAGATATTTTTTTTTCCCACAAATCTGATTGGCTGGATGTTATTAAACTTCAAATTCAATGGAATTCTCTTGAGGTTTACAAATTTCTGTTCTTCTGTGATTTTCTTTGTACAAAATTATATTCCATTCAATATATGAGAAGTTCCTTAAGTGAGTAATGGAAAGAAAAGCTTAATCCAAAAAAATATGGGAACAACAAGAATCCTTCATCTCCACATCCTTCTGACAGAAAAAAATTTCATCGGACTTTTTGCTACTATGGTTCATGTCCCATTTCCATTAAAGAACCTTTGAACATTTCCCTAATATCCCAAAGTATGTTCAACTGCAATCATATCACTTTCAATGGTGCCCTACTTTATTTGTGCAGCATAGGTAGTCATAACAATGAAATGCAGAAAACTAGGGACAAAGTGTCATTGCTACTGAAAAAATCCAATGAAAAGAGCAACGAATTTTTACTCCTAGAAAAGAATCATAAAATATTTGGATCAATAAATGGAATCATACCAACCCATGCTGTGAGAAAACCTGAACACAATCCACGGATGCTATCCCAACGATTAGTACATTCAAGATTGGAGCATAATCTATCAAATGACTGTCATCCCCAGAAAAATCCACAGGAGCTGGAGGAGATAATAATCTAGCGATGAAACTAACAGTGTGCTCCTGCATGCAGTTGGAACTTAATATATTTACTACAGGGTTATTAGACACAGAGCGTGCTTAATGCTATAACTTTTTACATTATTACCTGTATGTTCCAACCTCGAAGAAGAGAAGCCCCACAAAGAATTGTAGCAGCATATATCTTCTCATCTTCCAATCCTTTGACAGCAAGCTCAAATACTTTCTCGAGTTCTGCTAAGCTTCCATCAAATCCATGAGCTTAAATTCAGTTGCTTTACCCTTGTTAATTTAACAAAAAGAGCATCTGATATACCTGGCTTCAGGAAAGAAAAAGGAATAACTGATGTCCAGACCAAATTCAACAAAATTATAGGATAACTACAATTAATTCATATAGAAATCACCCTTGGGCTTTGCACATAGACCATGAAATTATCTTAAGCTCAATAGACATCTTGGCTACAATTATCACATTGCAGATGAAAGGCATCACTGGACAGATGCAATCTATTAGCCACATGTTAGATTAGGCCAATAAAACCAGCGAATGTAAGCCACAGAAATAACCATGTGTCGAAAATCGCAGGGATCCATAGCAGAAATGCCATGCTAAGTTTTAATTATTTTGACCTATAACCATAAGATAGGGGTCATTTGCTTATATAAATACAGTATGAAGATACAAACTTTTGGAATCATATTTGAAAGGAAATTGTACAGCAGATTGGGTATTTTGTAGCCGTGGAAGCAGCAACAAATGCTGAAGAAAGAATGAACCCATCTGAATATAACTGCTGCTTAGGAAATGATATTTTGACAACCAAATATGATCTGGGTTACTTTACTGCACCAAATTTGAGAGAAATAAGCATGAGTCAGAGTATAAGCATACCTTGTAGCAGGAGTTGAAGCCAGAGCACTGGCCATCGATGGAGTGAGAGGGGCACCTTTCATGAATGATGACCAACCAGGAACCTGAGCTGGCACATTGTAAGGTATTTGGTTGATTCGGCCATTCACGTACCCAGGCCACACATATGCCGATGTGTCCAATAGATTTCTTGAAATACAAGCCTCAACGATCAGGTGGCGCATGTTTCCAGCTGAGACCCAGATCATAAACTGATCAGATAGCCATATCAAGTTCAATAAACTTTGTTGTATGTTTAACAACACAACAAATAAACAAGGTAACATGTCTGCTAATAAGAATACTACAAAAATGCAAACTTTACCAGTTATATGACTTTTTACCTCAAGCTGAAGAAATTAGACTCAATTCACCCATATTCCTTTTCTGAAGAAATTAACAGCTCTTACTTATCGGGTATGAAAATGTGGTTGTGTGGTGGAGTATGGGGTTCACAAGAGTACAAGAAATAACTTACAACAATTGGTCGGTGGGTCTTTCAAGCTCATGCACTCAAAGTGTGCACTCCCAACATTGATGCCTGAAACAAACAGCATGGCTTTGGCAGCAGCCTGATCAGCTGCAGAGGCAACAGATGGAGGAGGACTCAGCAAGTCCTGATAATCACCCAGTAGCTGCAAGCTGAAAACCAAATCATTGCGGCACTTTCTTGGAACCTTTTTTTCTTTCCAGTGATTTGTTGAGCCACATTCTAATTCATCAATAGGCACAGCTTCCTTTTCCTCAACAAGATCCGCAATTACAAGGGGTACTATAGATAATAACATGCACAGCCGAGTGTCAAGGCGAGGGATGGGGCCCTCGATGGGTTCCCTTTCCTAATATACAAGTCACAGAAACAACTGAAGCAGTCATTTAATTTTATAGAATGCGCACTTCAGCAACGAAGTAACACAGATGGCAAAGAGTCAAATAGTTGAACTCCTGTTTGAGACAACTGTAAATATGAGAACATGAAGATGCCTTAACAAACATCATCTTTCAAGTGCCAAAAAGAACTTTCTTCCTTTGAAAATATTAAAATTGTAGTCAAGATACAACAAGTTCTAACCCTTTGTACAAGGCGGAGAGCAGCAATCCAAAGGCCTAGAAAGGTGTCATGCCATGTGGTGCCATTTATTGCCTGAAGAGTTTTAACTAAACCTGCACAACATGAATATTCAAACTTTTACTCTTTCTAACATTTGTTTTGTAAGAGCTGAAATAGTCTTAATTCAGTTTAGGGGATATCTAAAGGGCAATAACAAACTCTGGCATTACCAGTTATGATTTCGATCGCACTTGTTGCGCTAACTTGATATCCATCCATAGCATCTTCCAAAGCAAGATCGAGAGGAAGCCAAAGAGCAGAACCACTGACTCCATAACATTCTCTAGCAGAAGAAATCAGAGATCTGAAACCCATAATTGCATGGAACTTTTGCGGTGAACTTGTTCTAATTTCCTGAGGCAATACCATCCAAGAATCTAAAGTCAACTGCCAAAGATCTTCAGCAGTTAAAATTTTTGAATTCTTTAATGCTAATGAATTTGCTGCAAGTAGCCGTGACCTCTCAATAAATCCCTCCCAATTTGTGCACCTGACAGCATAAACAGAGAGTTAGTAGGAAAAAAAGAAGTTCAGAAAAGAAAATAACTATTGAGTAGAACAGTCAAACAGACTTCATGGAACTGACAGCGGATTGAAGAAATTTCTATTCAATAGAAACAGCAATGCCTCGACAGCCATTCAGTTTAGGGTCACAGCAGAACACTTGCAATGTGGCAACAAACAAAACTGAACAGTTAATGTAAACAGCACTATGCATAAGCTTTTGCTGGCAGACAGATGAGGTTGCATGCAAAACTTTGGCAAACCATTTTTTATACAGTACAGCATACTCACAAGTTCCGAGATGCCAAGTAAAGAATTCTTGAAGTTAATTTATTTTGCAGAAATTTCCCAATCATCTCAATAGCCATTACAGTATTCATATTTTGCAATTTCTCATAATGTTCAACCCTTTTTTCATTATAGTCACCAACGCCATCTATTTCCATTTCTTCAGGTTTTGTTGCCCATCTGGAATTCTTCTCTGGCGTAAGTGCCAGCAGCCCCTCATCATCTAATGATGCATCCAGCAACTTCCACACAACTGCATAGATGAACTCAACCAGAAGAATCCCAGGACTACTAGATTGCAGACCAAAATTCTGGGAAAGATGAAGAATTGCATCTATCGATTTCATGATCCTGTCAGACAAAACAGACAGTTGCTTTAATCTTAGATAAATCCAGTTCATCATCAAGAAATAATAATAACAAAACATGAAAAAATAAACCATATCCAAACTCTAAAATGCAATGATTTTTTGTTGAATTAGGCACACATACTAAACCCCTCTTCTTTATTGTTTCTCCCAAGAAATTTTCTTTTGTTAAGCTATCTCTATATATTTTTCTGCATACAGCACATTTCAAGACCTCAAAACAAAGACATCTACTGGTTGTCTGATTGTTCCACAAAGCAATCCATCTACCAGATCAATGATATTAACATGTAAAGCATAGAGACTTTAAATGAGTCACCACTTCTAAGATCACAATGCATACACAAGAGAAAGGTAGAACTCACTTTTCATAGTTTGGGCCATTAACTTGACTTTTGAGCTCAAAAGCATATCTCTTAAGCAGTTCCATATAAAGCCTATATGCCACGGGCTGGGAATGGCGGTAAGGAATAACCCTGTCAGAATAACAGAAAGAAAAATACCTTGAATATGAAAAATAATATGAGCAAAGAGAGGGTTAATGCCAAGAACTAACAAGTAAATAATTCAATAAAGAAAAGTAAAGATTCAGTTTAGTCCATCGAGTTCAAGTTAGACCAGAATTATAGAGAACAGCAGGCAATGTCTGCCTCATTGCTGCCTCAAATCACAAGCCAGTCCTAGAATCAAAGCAATACATAGTGCATGCACAGAAACAAAATATATGACGAAAGTACAAAACATATGCATATACAATCATAGATTACAAGAAACTAACGACAGATAAGAGTTTGTTCCGGTGTTACTTAAAAGCAGACGCTTCAAAGGTAATGAAACAGCAGAAGTATTACAACCCACAATCATCGTACACTCTATGCTTTTTCAATTAGATAAAAAGAAGGGAAAAATAAGCAAAATATTCAACATCTATTTCACTCCTCTCGGCAAAGTGCTGGAGAGGAAATTTCGGAACCAAGATTGATTAAAAAATCGCATCTTTGTTGGTTGAATTTCACTTCAAGCCAATGAACATCGACAAAAGGCCTGTGATTATTAACCATTTATCATGCCAGAGAATTGAAAAGACAAAGAAACTGAGAACAGGTTTACAAAAAGTGAAAAACCCAAGAGTCACCAAAAAAAAGGGGGGGGGGGAGAGCTATGTGAATTGAATAGATAATACACGTAAAAGCAAGGCCTTTTTCGCTTCATAAGAAAGTTTGACTCTAAATTGCTCCTTTAAGCTTGATTCAAGAAACTCGATTAATCTGAAATAAAGAAATCCAGGTAAGGAATAACTGCAAACACCAGTAGTACAGAAACATGCTAAAAAAGAAAGCGTGAAACTTTACCAACTTCACCAAATTGTAATTTACCTTAAAAAAAAAAAGACCTTGCAGATCATACAGGAGATATTACTATAAAAGTCCAAAAAAAAAAAAAAAAAACCTGTCAGAGAGGAGAGCAAGAACCATGAAAGAAGGGACGATCTTGAGAACCAAGGCCTTCTCCAGGAATTTCCAGAGAATGGGGACATTGTTTTCCCAACAAATATAAGAGACCAACACGTCTGCCAGATCTGGAGATGGCAAAGAGACCCCTAAAGAGCTCAAATTCGAGGATATCTGCAGAGCCCAAAGCAGAGGATCGTTACCCTTTTCCTGGGCCACCCTAGTTATCTCCAAGACCCCATCCCAGATTCTGAATTCTGTCGAAATGGCCATTTTCAGGCCGACTTGTAGGAGGATTTGCTGAGTTCTTAGTAAAATTTTGGGTTTCTCTGGAAACGAAGTTGAGGGGACTCTGTCTTTGGTGCTCTGCTTTCTTCTTTAAGCTCCGCCTCCTTTTATCCTGGAAAATTGAAGGCTTTAGTGGGATTGAAATGGAAGGTCAAATAGAGTGGAAGGGAAGTTGAAATAATATTTTATTTTCTTTGAAATATCTTGAGACATAAATTATTAAAAAAAAAAAAAAAAAGGGTTATGGGTTAATGTGGGAACTGAAAACAGCCAGATGTTGTGCATTAGATAAGGAGATCACAGAACCACTGGGATCTAATTGACCTGACTCCCTTTCAAACAGTTGGGTTAACACAGTAATTTACTTATTTTTTATTTAAAAATATATATTTTTTATTTTCCTAAATTTCATATTCCTCTCTCTCTCTCTCTCTCTCTCTCTCTCTCTCTCTCTCTCTCTCTCTCTCTCATAATTAGAATTGAGACTTTTTATTGCCTGTATTGATCTTTTTTTTTTAAAAAAAATTATTCTGTGGGCGTATGAGAATCATGGTGCACCAAATGTAATGCCTAGCGTTCCCTTAATTTGTAATCAATATATACCACTGCCGGGATAATTGTAAAATAATTTAGAAAGGGGTCATCGTGTATGCTTCAGATTCATTTTATTTCCCCACATAATATTTTATTCCGAATGATTGGCAATTTTGATTTAAATTATCAGGTCCTGACGACCTGTTCATGTCCAGATATAAACCTCCTCCTGACTTCATGCTAGAATCCAAAAGTTCTTCACCTTTTAGTAGAGTTTCCTATGAAAACAGACACATTGACTGCCAATTGAAAAATGGCAAAATCCTTCCTTCCGCTCTGTTTCAAATATTATTTTTGTTTTGTCATTTGGGAAAACAAGGCTTTGGGGGAAGCAGCCGGGCCGCGGGGAGTCGGTGAGGATGATGACCCTTAGGTTGATCACCACGTAGAGTTGGTCTTTTTTATTAAGTAAAAAAAAAAAAAAATTCTTTACAAATTTCTTAATTATTATATTGATATTAAAATTATTTATTAATATTTTTATTTTATTTTTTACCCAAAAAATTTTTAAAATATTATTAAATTCAAATAAATTCCTTTGATATCTAATTTTAATGATAATAAATATAAAACTTAATACTACACATTTAAAATAAAATCTTATTTTATATTTAAATTTTAAAAAATAACAATAAAAAATTTTGAATTCACATCAATAAAATTAATTTAAAAAAAAAAACCATCAAATTATTAGTCAAACTAGCACTATAAGCGGCAGGGTTGGTCCCTTTAGGTGTGTAAAGATGACCCTTTTCATCGTTTGTCTATGCCCTTGTTCTAGTTTGGGCATCATCAAGCAGTATATATATATATATATATATATATATATAAAGAGGTCCATCGTTATGCCTTATCGTGCGTGCACGTGATTTGCCGCGGTTGGTAAAAGCACCAGTGCGTTTATCAGTTTTGGGGTCACGTCAGTTGAAAATGATGGAATGGGTCCATCTTCATCCTCCTCATATTCCGAGCAGAGGCATGGATTCCAATTTCCAACCTTCCACACGCCAAACCGGATTGAAAATTCAAAAACACAAAAAAGATCAGGAAACCCAATTCTTCTTGGTGTCGATTGGTGAAGATGGACTTGAGTCCCTAACCTGCCAAACTCGGATCTGGATGCCACAAAATGACACACTTTGTTGGTGGTAACTCACGAATCACCAAAGGTCACGTTTAAGATTGGATTTTATGCTGCCCTGACCGTTTATCTGTTGGTCCACAAATATAAAAATATTTGTTGCCGCATAGACAACTCAGATAATGAGGTCGAGTCCACAACTACGCGATCCATGAAGATCGATGCATAATTATCATGAAGCGAGGTAGGTGAAACAGATCGTTCGGTCCAAATATATGCACATGAGATGGAGATACGAACTAGCATGATCTCATCAGGGAGTGGGTCGACTAGGCAAGAGACCAGGAGAGCGAGGCTTTCGTTATCGGAACAGAAATAACACATTCGATACAGTTTCAGGGTTTGCAGATGCACACTGTTCTCGGAATCATAAAAAAAAAAAAGGGGTGGCATCGAACAATTAAAAGTGGGCATGGAGTTGGCTCGGTGGTCCACAGCCGGAGGTCATGTGTACTAGGGTCTAGTAGGATCTCCCTAGGTGCAAAATGCGAGGTCGCGACATGACGCATGCCAATAAAAAGAAAAACAAACGAAATCATTAATGGCGTAAGGATGTGATCATATATATGTAATTCCAGCACTTCAGTGCTAAAAACTCTATCGAACATTTTCCCTTGTTTATAAATAATTTTTATTATTTTAATATTATTAATTTTAAGTAAAATTTTATATATAATTTTATGATTATTATATTCAGAACTTAATATTTCATATTTTAACAAGAATTCTTTAATTTTAGCCTCCAAACAACAACAACAACAACAAAAAAAAAAATTTAACTTATACTAATGTAAAAAAAAAAAAAAAAAACTTTAAATCACTAATTAAATTAGTGCCCGAAATGGTATTGGACCACCAACTTAGGATGGACTTTATCGCCAGGTGGATTTCCCTGACATCGTTAAAAATCGTTGTCTCACCAACCCAACCAACAAACCAGGACGGCTAGTGCAAGCAAACGAGATAAGTATTATAGACAATATAATAATACTAATAATGAAGCATGCTCACGGCTGCATCAATTTTTTGCATCACGTGGCCATTTATCAATAATTACACCTCACTTTGTTTCTCTCTCTAGCCGCCATTCGATGACGTGTTCCGATGTTGTGGCGTGTTGCTTCTTCTTTCTCTGCTCTAGGGTTTTTCTTATAGGGTAGGACTAACTTCCAGGCGAAGTTAAACTCTGGGAGGTGAAATTCGACGAACAATTTCAACGGCTATATTTACCAACTTTTGATTCTCATTCACAATGTTAGTTAATGTTGTTGGTTTGGCTTCTTGAAAGGAAAATTCTGTTGCCCCCCACCCCCCCCCGCAATAGAAGGACTCTAATGCAGAAAAAATTAGGTGGAAATGAAGTGACAATTTTGAGTGAATGCATACATTGTACTGAATAATAATAATAATAATAATAATAATAATTCTGTCCACTCATCCTGGCTTTTATAGTAATAATATGACAAAACAAGATGATTTAATGGAGACAAAAGGCAACCGTCGGGCCAAGAACTTTTGATGACACAGCACTAATTGCAATCACCATTATTAAGCGGACAGTCCGTCTCTCCCTCCCGTTACATCAGTAATGATGATTCATCAAAATGCATTTACAATAGAGAGTTTCCCATACAATAATCTCAGCGACTAGTGCTGTATCTTGCTCCGGCAATTTATGCAACTGGAAGATTTGTTACGTACTTCAAAGAGACATTTCTAAAACTTAAGGTTGTTTAAGGAAATGTGACAACCATTACCTGCTTGAATTGTTTCGGACAAGGCACCGTGAATTGCCCGTAATTGTGGTAACTACACAAACAAACAAAAAAAAAAAAGAAGGCCTTCCCTCAGAGGAACATACATAGTAGCAACTATTTTGAAAGGCCACTTTAAGCATATCTACCGATGCTTCTTATGGGATTTGCTCAAAAAAAAAGGAAAAGAAAAGGAAGCTTGTGGGGTTCGCAGTGTAAAACTAGAAATCTTCATTGATTCAAGCACTCAGGAGAGTGGAAGAAAACATCTTCAAGCTGAATCAATGAAGATTTCTAGTTTTACACTGCGAACCCCAGAAACTTTTTTTTTTTTTTTTTCTGAGCAAACCCCATAAGCATCGTTAGATATGCTTATCATGTGGATTATCGAGAAGTACACAAACAACAGGATTAACACAAGGCATATTATATAATTCTTGCTGGTAAATGAGAAGCCAGTCCTCCCAGAGTTCTAAAAACAAAACCCAGCCCGAATGAGCAAAATGTAGCACAGGTCCATAGGATACAGTTTCCCTTCTTTCGTACGCTGTTTCTCGCCCAAGTCTAGCCAAGACCTGGGAAAAGTACAGCCCATATCCCGAGGCTCGTCCGAATAATACTGAGCCCCGAGCCCCCCCTTTAAACTGGGCTGAGCCAGACTGAAATATAAGATATTGCCCCGAGCCACCCATTTTTGGGCTGGGCAAGTTTCGGCCCCTTTTATCAACCATTTGCTTTTTCTTCTTCTTTTCTTTCCTTTTCCCAATTGCCAAACGGTGTTCTTTGATATTTCCAGAACAGCTCAAGTAGTAATGGTACAGTTCTATTCGCTTTAATCACTACTCCTCCATTTAAGGATATAAATTCTATCGCTTAAACCTTCGGCAGAGATGACTGTAACATCATTGACCTAAAAAACTCATTAGTATTATGGTCTTTTTCTTTTTGTTTTTTTGTACGTGTGTTGATGATCTCATAATCATAAATAATGACTCAAAAATTTTTGTCTCGCTTTCTCCAATAGATCTTCGACAAATTTTCTCTCAAAGACCCGTTGTTTAATGTTTTTGCAAGGCGATCTCTTCAATTCGCAGTTTTTGTTTACACTTTACATCTTTTTCTACGCGCATAAATCTCATCCTTCCATCACTTATTGTCTATTTTCTGAGCATTAACGAGTCACTTTCACTAATGACATTGTATAACATCTATGTCAAATAATAAAATAACATTTTATTTATTTTATTTATTTCACAATTTCCTTCGAAAACAGGGTTTAGGGGGGGGGGTTTCTAGTCCAACTCGTGCTTGCAAAGAGTGGCATGCAAATACGTCTAGTGTCAATTCCGTTTCTTGTCCTTTCCATATATTCTCACCCCTTAGAATATTAATCCATTCCTTTTCACCTAACCTAACATCACCTATAAAAAAAAAAAAAAAAAAAAAGAAAGAAAGAAAAGAATCAATGTTATAAAAAAAAAAAAAGATATTTGTCTGACTTATAATTTGTCAATATTCATCGTACTATCTAACATGTCATCTTGAAAATTAAGATTTTACATTACATCGCTAAAAATTTGAAACTACATAAGACAGACCCCATAGTATGAAAGAATAAATCATACCGTAAATGCAAAATAAATAAATAAATAAATAAAAATTCTAATCCATAAGAACTGACTTCAAGAAGGACTACTTACGAAATAAAAGAGAGATGCATTTGTGATATTCGTAATTCATTTACTCGGAAAAACCCTCGTACTCGGGAATGGTTTGGATATTAATTTTTCTGTTTATTATCTATAAACATTTTTTTATGATTTGGAAATGTAAGCCGTAGTCTTCAAGTTTGAAATTTGGCACATGAAAATGATCTGTCCACTCTTGTTAGTTATGCATGTGGTGTACGTTGCACATCTTATCACCACCACTCAAAGTGTCGGAGGGGGGCCCTATGTGCGTATAAAGTCATCATTTTTCTCCTCTTTCTATATATATATTAATCAAGAAAAGGCAGGAAAAGTCTTCGTCGACACAATTTATAAACATAAATAAATATAACAAATTTTATATTATATAATTAAAATTTTATACACCACAAAAAAAATTTATATTATATAAAATATATTTTTTATATAATATAAAATAATATATATATAATATTATATATATATATTTATTTATAAATTTGTATATCCATGTAATCACTTTCATTGAACTAAACTTAGTAAAAAACAATTATATTTGTAACTATATTTAAGTAAGATAAGATTTAATTAAAGAGTGAGATAAAAAAATTTGAATACAAAACATACTAATTAATTATAATCATAATCGTTAATTATATTTAATATATTTTTTATATAATAATTGATAAAAAAAATAGTGTCTATTTCAAATTTAAATTTGTTGTCTTTCTTTTTTCCTTATTTTCTGTTACTCAAGCAGCAACTTAATAAGATGTTTGAATTCCACTTTGGACGAAAAAAATTGTCTTTTTTTTATTATTTTTTTTTTTATAAAGATTGGACGATAAATAGTTTCCTCTAAGCAAAGCTTTATAAGTTTTGGATGGCTGAGATCAAGGAGAACATATATATATATATATATATATATATATATTATTTATTATTTTTTTTTATGAGGTTAAAATCTGGCAGAATTAGAAAGCAAAAGTCAAGCAGAATTGGACGGCTAAGATCTTTCCGCGGAGAGAGTGATGGACAGCACAAGCTACGAATTTCCGGCACGTCATCACGCGGGAGCTTCCATGGCAAGTGAGGTACACGCTCCACCGCCCTCCTGCTTCAGCGGGCCCCATCGACAGCGTGCTGTCGGTCACTTGCTTGCGTCGTTGAAACAGCGCGTGGACATTTCTCTTTCAAAACATCTCCTCCACCCCGCAACTTCACGCGGCTCTTCAATCCCTTAATATATATATATATATATTTTTTTATTATTATTATTATTTTTTGGGGGGTAATGTTACGGATAATTTTTCTTTTTTAATGTCTGAGTAACAGTTTTGTAATCTTTTTAGTACATTACAAACTTAACCTAAGTTCTGTGGTAACATAAAATGAAATACGTTGGCTTACAATAAGAAAGAAAGAAAGAAAAAAAAAAGAAGGAAATGTTCATTCAAACATGAAAAAAGCATACACCAGGTCTAATTAGTTATATCTCCAATGCTTCGTACGTAATTATCAAATTAATTGAGACATTTACAATAATAATCTTATCTGTAAAAACGAATCGGCAACATCCCCCCCCCCCGATTGATAGAGTTCAAATTAATATCTTAAAATTTCATTAATTTTCTTTTGACCAATCTCTTTAGACATTTATGGTCGTCCTTCCTCTTTGTTTTTTATTTATTTTTTATTTTTTATTTTGGCTCACGAGTGATTTTATATCGATCTCGTAATACACAGCAAAAGGGGGCAAGGCATTCATCAGCCCCAAGATTCCGAGGCCCATGTGAGGCACATGCAATTATGGAAATCCTTCTGGATCTTGATCTGTTGATGCTTCCCAAGTATCAAAAAGATATTAATCATCATGTCTAGTATGGATTTTAAATTAAAACTTATTTATTAATATTTTAATTTAATTTTTCTTATAACATACCCTTTTCACTTGAACAGTTATAATTTTAAAGAGATTTTCTTCACTTTTAATCAATAAGTAATAAATTTACAATTTATCAATTAATTCACCTATAAATCTGAATGACAAAAAAAAAAAAAAAAGCCTCCCGCATGGAGATTATTTCAATTTTCTCTTTGTTCCATTGCCGAGTCAATAAAAAGGTATAATTAAATAAACAAAAACTAAAGAAAATAAAAAAAAAACCACAATCGTAGCATTTGTAATGTAAGATTAATTAGTACCTTCTTAAACCATGACATTAAAAATCAAACTCATTTTCATATATTTCAAAGAATGATCTTCAATATGATTCACTTTTTTTTTTTTCCTTCTTTCCAAAAGAGAAATAGATTGACCATAAATGAGATTTAAGTTTTGAATCTTTGCTATTGTCTCCAAAATTATGTTTGGTGACTATTAGGTAAATAGTTTATTTTTTATTTATTTATCCTATTATGATTAAGTGTTATCATAAGCTAATTTGCTGTATTGTAAATAACTATTTCAATGTGACCAAAAATAAAATATTCTGTTCGAGGCTAAAGTGTCTTTTAACAATAACTTTTCTTAGCCTTTTTATAATTAAAAACAACTTAACTTTAAGATAACTAAATTTCTAATAAAGTACCTGTAAACTCAAGCTTACTAATCAACCCAAATTGTAAACTCAAGATCGCATGAGATACTAAGAGGAGTGAAAAGGAGTCACGTAATTAGAAAATGCCATTAATAATATTAATATTAATATTAATATTAAAAGGCAATGGACAAAGCACATGGAAAGCAAACCCCTTCTTGATCATACCTAATGAACAAAGCTTCCAACATCGATGAGTGCGCTCTCTCCCTCGAATGATTATGAGTGAGTTAATCAAATATATTTATTTGGATAAAGATGATGCCTTGATTATAAATTGTTAAGCATAATAATCGAGCACTCATTTATCAAAAAAAAAAAAAAAGAAAGAAAAAACGCTGAGAATTATTTAATGAGAAAAATCACACCTACAAATATATCCTGTGACTGTATTATATGGTCAATCAATTAATACAAGGGTTGCACAATATATTTAAATAATATGTTGGTTTAGGACCCTATAATTCCATTAGTTTATTAAAATTATCAACATAAATGATAAAATCATAAAAGGGAAAAAAATTCACCATTTTACAAAGAACAAACAATTGAGAGACATATAAGACAACAATCAAGAGATTTTGTAAAATTAACTCAACATTATATACTAAAGAAAATTAAAAATTTAAATAAAATTTTTAAAAATAATAAATTTATTACATTTATAAAAAAAATAAATGTATCAAATATCAATTTTTTCATATTTGTTATTACTATTGTTTCCGCTAAGTCTCGAAGTGCTGACCTCAGTAAAGATATCATATTTTTCAATTTCACCCCAAATAACAATCCACTATAAAGATAAGAAAAGCCTTTGCCCAATTACAGACAAAAAAAAAAGCGAAATAAAATTCCAAAATTTCGTTATTTGATTGCCGTCCTCTCTCTCTCTCTCTCTCTGCGCCTCTCTCCACAAAAAGACTCCAACTTTGAAGAGCACCACTTCTTCTTATTGTTATAATTATTATTGATTGGAAAGCCCTTTTCATTTCTCTTACTTCCTTCTGCATTCTTTCTGTGGCATCCAGCACCATTTGCCACAAAACCAAAACGCTTTTTTATGTTTTCTTCTAATATTTCCTGTTTCTTGAACAAATTTAAGATTTGAAAAAAAAAAAAAATAGTGATTATCGCCTCCTTCTCTTCAAGATTCCCCAAAATTTAGTTAAATCCGCAGAGTCTAGCTGTGCCAACTTGCCTTGATTCGCAATCTCTCGTTTCCAGCTGCTGCATTCTAGTTTTCTCCGCCATACGTTTTGGCCACACGCTCTCTTTATCTCTTTTCTTTTTTTTTTTATTTTTCTGTTTTTTAATCTCAAGATTGAATCTTTACTCTCTTTTCTAACTTAAAATCTCTGTCTTTGGCTTCAAATCCTCTGAAGCTTATTGCTTTTTTTTTTTATCTTTTTTCTCAAGGTCCTCTATCATTTTCTCTTGATCTTGACAAGTCTGTCTCAGTTGAACTTTTGTAGGGAGTTTTAAGTTTCTGGGTATTGTTTGTTTCCGCGGAATTGGCTTTACCTTTACCGGGGTTTTTGTGATCTTTAAAGTTATCTCATTTATTTGGTTAGTTTAGGCACTTGGGGGTCTCTGCTTTGTGGTGCAATCAAGGATAAGCTTGACTGGCCTTTTGGTTTCTTGATTTTGGAGTTGGGAGTAAGAACGCCTTCTCTATTAGTTTAATCAAAGGCTTTTGATGCGGTGTTGCTGAGATGCAGACTGATCAGAGAAAAAAGGTAAATATTTAATCGGTTCAATACTATTATATAAATGCTTGTAAATTAACCTATCAGGAAAAAGAAAGCCGTGTTGTCTAAATTCTATAGGTCTGCATAAGCTGTTATTTTCTGGATGAAAATCAAATGGTTACTCTGGTCTTCAGTTATGATATTGGATTTGTTGCTGTTTGTATTTGATTAACCAACACGTCCTTCTAGTTGGCTTGGGATCTTTGGTCATCGTCAATGGGATTGCTGTGGGCTGTGGCCCTTAATTTTTTTTATGGTCCAAGTTCTACTGGATATTTCCTCTGTTACTGGTATGATATTCATGTATGTGGGTGTGAGGAAACAGCTCGTCACGTTAATGCCCCCCTCCCCCCATTCTGGAGTTGCGGTGAGTCCCCCCTGTGATGCTATGGCTACATAGTGTTGGTTATAACTCTTTTTTTTTTTTTCTCTTTTACCTTTTCTTGTTTGAAGTGTCCAATTATGATATTGGTGATGGCGAGGCACCCGATTACTTTGGTTTAGGAGAAGTTATCGACTATAAGTACTCTCTTCTGATCCCTTTTGGGTGGGAGAAGATAAAATTCAGTGAAGATATCATCATGAACCTTAGAATACAATTTTATTTGTAAAGGAGTTAGAGTGTCGGAGCAAATTTCAGTCTGCATATTGCTTTGGTTGGGATGCTGTGTCTATCTGTTTTAGTTTAACTGCAGTTGCAGACATTTATGTGGAAAATTTCCCCTTTTTCATCTGAAGAGTTGTAATCATTGTGGTCATGTAGATAAGAGGAGCCCAATAACTCACATGAATATAATTTACTTCTAAATTACAGGGGATGGAATACGGGATTCGTGGGATCAGAGTAACTTTTGGACTGTAGTAATAGATTAGGCTGTCAAATGTAAAAAGTTGAAATTACCCTTGTGGATAAATATGATTCTAACTAGCTCTTTCCTCTTTGGCTTAGCTTGCATCTGCACTACCTGCCTTAATCTTGCTGATGTTGAACATGTCAGTTATTATTGTGCAGATATTGCAAAATATTGAAACAAAAGACAAATTGGAATTGTTATTTCTTTAGCTTTGCAAATTTCCTTGTTCCTACCATGCATGTAATGCTGTGGATTTTAATGTGGTCTTGCAGGCATCCGTGGATGTAGACTTTTTCACAGAATACGGTGAGGGCAGCAGGTACAGGATTGAGGAAGTAATTGGGAAAGGAAGCTATGGGGTTGTTTGCTCTGCATATGACACGCATACTGGAGACAAAGTTGCAATCAAGAAAATCAATGATATATTCGAACATGTATCTGATGCTACACGCATTCTTCGAGAGATTAAACTGCTTAGGCTGTTGCGACATCCAGATATTGTGGAGATCAAGCATATTTTGTTACCTCCTTCCAGGAGGGAATTTAAGGATATATATGTAGTTTTTGAACTAATGGAATCTGATCTACATCAAGTTATCAAAGCAAATGATGATTTAACTCCAGAACACTATCAGTTCTTTCTTTATCAGCTACTTAGGGGGTTGAAATACATACACACAGGTAAATTTAGAATTTCAATACATGATTCTTTTAGACTGCTTTTTTGAGTTCTTGATTGTCCTTTTCACTTGTTATGCATGTTTACTCCCTCAGCCAATGTCTTCCATCGGGATCTAAAACCCAAAAATATCTTAGCAAATGCTGACTGCAAGCTAAAGATTTGTGACTTCGGTCTTGCAAGAGTAGCCTTTAATGACACTCCTACTGCTATTTTCTGGACGGTGAGTTTCTTGGGGACTGCCTCACTTTTTATTTTTTTTCACATAAAAAAAGCTATCATGATGTTTATAATTGTTGGTTCTTGTTTGATATTTTAACAGGACTATGTTGCCACCAGATGGTATAGGGCTCCTGAATTGTGTGGATCGTTCTTCTCTAAGGTGCCAGAATCATTGCTTCTTGCCATCTGCATTATATTAGCTGATATACCTCTTTTGAAGCTTGATCTCATGTTTCACATTTCACGCTACAGATTTTTATCTTCAACATACCAATACATTTTTCTCTTAATCATTTTCTCTTAATCCTCTTTCCTGTCCCAAAAAATGTTTGTGATGTGAAAACCTCCAAATGCTGTTCTTATTTGGATGCTTTTCTTGATTATTGCTGAAGATGGAGTGAAGATTGGTGCTGGCAATAATTCAAGTGACCTAAAGTTACCCTCCCACTAATTATTAATCTGCACGTAATGCTTCATGTCTGCATTTTTTTTTCTTAGGATTGGTCTTGAATAGTTAATTTTCCTCTTTGATGTTGGATGAACTTGGGGTTGGCCAAGATGTGGCACAGGTGAGGGCTATACAAATTATGCTTGCATGCACATGCAATAGCTCCATTTGCGGCTGAATATAAACCAATTACTTGGTTATTTTTTTTCTTGTTCAAAAAATTCCCTAACAGCAGCTCCAATAACTAATTATCATATGTTTTTGTTCTCAATCTTTCTAATTTGTTTTTTTCAGTATACACCAGCAATAGACATATGGAGCATTGGGTGCATCTTTGCCGAACTTCTGACAGGAAAACCTCTTTTTCCTGGGAAAAATGTTGTCCATCAATTGGATTTGATGACTGATTTATTGGGAACGCCATCAACTGAAGCCATTGCTAGGGTATGCAATGTTGTCGTAATGTGGAAATAATTGTCTCATTGTTGACCCTCTGTATATGTAGATATGTCATATGTCCGGTATTTGTTGATTTAGTCACATTATATCAACAGGTACGCAATGAAAAAGCTCGGAGATACTTAAGCAGCATGCGAAAGAAGAAGCCATTTCCTTTCTCCCAAAAGTTCCCTAATGCAGATCCACTTGCACTTCGTTTGCTGGAAAAAATGTTGGCATTTGAACACAAGGATCGACCGAGTGCTGAAGAGGTAAATATTTGTACCTCTTTCATCTTTGTCTGATTGTGTGCTTCTGCTTCATAAGCCTACTCTGCCATTTTTTGTCAGGCTCTTGCAGATCCTTATTTTAAGGGTTTGGCCAAGGTTGAGAGAGAGCCTTCTGCCCAACCAGTTTCCAAAATGGAATTTGAATTTGAGAGACGGAGAATAACAAAAGAAGATGTACGAGAGCTCATTTACCGAGAAATTCTTGAATACCATCCTAAAATGTTGAAAGAGTACCTGGAAGGTTCAGAGCCAACAGGCTTCATGTATCCAAGGTATTTCCAACTTATATTGCAGTGATTTGGCATGTGCTATTGGTGAAATGTTCCATTACTTAACTAATCAAATAGCAGATCCTGTCCTCAATCACAAGCTCTAAAGAGCACCAAGTTCAACTCACACTGTACTGTTTGGCAGATTGTCAATAATTGGACATGTAATTTCTCCAGAGATGATATGTTTATTTCATGTATTAAATACAGTGCCGTTGATCATTTCAAGAAGCAATTTGCTTACCTTGAGGAGCATTATGGAAATGGTGCAACTGCTCCCCCGCCTGAGAGGCAGCATGCATCATTGCCCAGGTATCACTGTTCCCCCATCTTGCCCATTTCATTTGTCCTGGTACTGTGGTGCTATTCATGCAAGTTTGCTGTGTTGTTCATTGAATAAAATTTGTGCATGCAGACCCTGTGTGTTATATTCAGATAATGCAGTGCAGAATTCTGCTGAAGTGGCGAATGATCTTTCCAAGTGTTCCATCAAAGAAAATGAGAAGCCAAATGTGGACAGGAGTGGCAGTATCCCAATGACAAGGCTTCCCCTTCAAGGTCCTCAAAATATCCAAGGTATGAACTGATTAGATTAATTCACTCCATGATTTTGTCAATTGCCGACTGTTTGCTCTTTTACTTCATCCCTTTTTTGTTCAAAACCTTGAAGATTTTCTTTTCAATATGTCATAGTATAGTATTTGTATCTATGCAATGTGTGACTCATGCTTGCATACCTACACACCAGTACACGCACCTTTCTGATCTTATTTGCAAAAAATTTTTGCATTGAGTCCACTGAGGGAGCCTTCTTGATATGCTGCCGACTTGTGTAATTAACATACAGCAGGCGCTCCTAGACCTGGCAAAGTTGTCGGTTCACTGTTACGTTACAACAATTGTGGGGCAGCATTGGCAGCTGAAAGTCTTGAACAGCGAAGAATGATCAAGAATCCAGCTATTTCAACTCAGTATACTGCTCAAAACCCATCTTATCCACGAAGAAGTGCACCATGTAAAAATGACAGGGGAGAAGATGAAGGGGCTGAAGGGTCCAACGGATTGCAGCCAAAGCCACAGTATGTGGCTAGGAAAGTTGCTGCCGCACAAGGTGGACCTGGAAATCATTGGTATTGATTGTCTGTTCTGTTTGTGCAGACTGCCTGTGTCCAACATAATGATAGCAGTAATCAAACAATGCTATCCCAGATTGATCTGGTGCTGACATGAAATTGATCAGCTATAAAATTTCTTATCTAGTGGTTCTATCCATCAACGTGCTTGTAAAGATTAAGGTCTGGGGTTTCTGTTGGAGGAAGTTCTAGCTGCAAAACCATAATTCATATCACTAATTAAAGGTTGAACAGGTTCTTTGGGGTTGGCACGTTGCTCTCTAATTTAGCTTAATAACCAATCTGAAGGGATGTATAATAATCGTGACAGAGGAAAAGGCAAAGCGATTGGCTGGCATCCAAAGTTCTGCTTTCTCCTCATTCTTCTGCCTTCGGAATTTGAAAAGTAAGTTATTGCTTTCATTTTCCTCTCTCCTGGGCCAATAACTCTGGCAATTGACTGTTGACCATTTTGCTTTTCTTCATTGAGATAAAATCTCAGGCCTTTCTTCTCCTTGGCTTGAACATCCAGCCCGAAGAGGAAAATGGGCGACAATAACTTGTTGGAAAGATAGTATTTGCTAACATTAAGAATGTTAATACTTTTCTGTCTTATGGATGTATTTCAATTAATTTACTTTATGATGCACTTGTTGAGTCATTTGTCCCATGTGACGATCCAATTTCTGGTTCTCGTTTGTAGGTAACTTAGCTGGTTATTTCTATTTTGACTGAATTTGGCTGTCATGTTGTTCCTGGCGTGGAAGTTGCATTGCATGTGCAATCCAATGTTGTTATCAATAAAGAAAGTGCCTCAAATCACTCGGAGAACAGCTTTGGTTTTCTTTTTCTCCTATAATAATTGAGATTGTTACTTCACCTAGTTTACATGCTCTAGGTGGTGGGAAGCCGCCTTCTGGTCGAAGACCATCCAAGTGGACGTGGAAATTGACTTTTAACGTTTAATCTTCACGTACGTGTAAATCATTTTTGAGGTAACACGGCCAGAACTAGTAATTACAGCAGCTCTTATGTCCAGCATTCTTGCATAATATGTTGGCTGAAAGAGAGCGGACAGATGATAGAAAAAGACTATAATGACAACTGACTTACACATAACTAGTAGCAGGTGTTACCAGTTAACTCGTTATTTGCAACACTGGACAAACAAAAGAACGGCTAATATTAGATGTCTCAGAATTAGTCAACTTCCAGTACAATCACCGAAAAAAAAAAAGAAATAAAAATCTGAACCTGTCAGGCTATGATTGTTGTCCACCGTCTGAGATCATCGGTATTCCTTAATCAATGTATTCTTTGCTTCACCCGCCTTCCATTCATATCACCATCCAAGGCTTCGTTTCCATGTCCACAAGAAATTATGGAATGCTCTTCAATTCTGGCTACATATTGCAGTAATTCTGTGATAACAGATGGGCAACTTTCCTTCAAATATTCAAACCCATCCGTCTGCATCACGGCTGTAAGAGTTCAACAATGCTTGGTCATTAGCTATGCGTTCGGGAAACATAATGCATGAACAATAATCAAAAGAACAAAAACACCATAATCCACTCTTGAAAACAACTTAAGTGTTATTGGCTGTTGGTTACCTAAAACAAAGATATGATCTGAACAGGATGCTATCAAAATCACTATTACTATTGTTCATTTCCTAACAAGCCATACATGGGAATGACAGTAACTTATTTTCGGATAATTGCTTCTAAATGCCATAGCCAACAATATTGGTAAGTAACTAGTACTGGATGATAAAATATATATCAAGCACCTTCAAATGTTATAGCTCATGGGTCAGGTCCATTTGAAGATCATGTTAAACTGTTTTAAATAATAAGAGAGATCCCCAGCAATGAGTGTTATCATCAGTCATTTTTTCTGCTGCATGGAGCAAAAATCAACTCTTCATGAAAAAGTGATGCAACCAATGGTTGATTCATATAGACAGCATCTCGCAGCATATGAATGACTCAAAACCTATGTGGTGCCAGGAAAAACTACCTTTCAAATTTTCAGGCTGTGCAATGAATTTCAGACACACAGCTTTAAGTTGGAAACATTGATGTTGCTCTGCCAATGCCACTGTTGTTGCAACCGTGTTTATGGCAACCTCTTCACAAAGTTTAGCCTCACAAAGCAATCTGAGTCTCTCAAGTGCATATCTGTCTGATGCAGCCAGCAGGTGCTGGGACATCAGCGTAGAAGCCCATTTAGAATTCAGGCCAATTAACTCTTCCATGTCTGGTAGGGCGTCCCAGTAAATAAAGTGAAGTAACGCCTGTAAACATCCAACCAGTGAAGCAATAACAGAGGATGAGCTCAATTATTGTGTTGCAACCACCAAAACAGTGACCAAACTGAAGACTCTGGAGGCTTTAATCCTTTGAATTTACACTCAACACAGACTGATGGTAATTAAAAGGCAGAGAAGCTTATAGAAACGATAAAACAAAAGTACGTAGCAATATGCAAGGGAAGCACAATAGAATTTATGAGGCTCACGCTCAACAGACTTGTTTGAATTTATCCACAATAACTCATGTGTGCCAAATTCTGAGTGCAAGAGCTCCAAACCATATCAAGAAAGGACAAGCTTTAATTTGAAAGGAACGACATGGAGAAGTCATCCATGGGTGGCTTATCACTTCATTTATTCAGATAAAGCACTGCTGCATACATACTCAAATCTTTTGACTACATAAGTTGAAAATAGCGAATGCTTGTGTGTGTACAACAATTATATGCACAACGTGGAAGCCAAACAGCAAGGAGCTCAGCCAAAACCATAGAAAAGGACTTTCAAAGCTGATACAAAGTAGTGACTGTCAACTTGATAAGTCTTGGACCACACGCAAATACAGCAATGGCATCAGGAAGAGAGGCAGGTAGATGATAAACCTTAGCTGGAGTGAGTAAGATTTGAGTACAGAAGCAACGCCTCAATAGACGAATCCATATGCATATGTGTGTAAGGCACCACAATCATCCTGTATTGCATCACAATTACTCACCTAACAAAGGCAATCAACCAGCGAAGCTACCTCTTTCTATGCATCTCACGAGGTTGATGTACATCAATCTTATAAGTTACAACATAAATCAGCATAAAAATCACTTAATGAACACAAGAATTCAGGATCAGTAACATCGTAGAGCCTTACTGTTCAAATAATGCATGTTACGGACCAGAAATAACCCATCTGAAAGCTGTCAATGACAAAAGCATCCACAGAACATATCTATTTTAAATGACTTAAAAAGCCAACGATGAGCATTAGAACCACACACCTTAATCACAACATGACACTTTTCTGTAATGCATTACAGAGGAGACAGTATTTAATGCTTTCTTCCGTTTCTTGACTTGTATTCAAAAAAATATGGAGAAATAAAAGTAGAGATTTGTGAAAAAAAATAGTAATAGCAATCTTTACGGTGGTAGAAACTCCACATGTCTAGAAGATATTTGTTGAAACATCCAAACTAGCATCAGGACTGCATTAACTATTCAAACAACCATCTAACACATCACCACTCACCAGGACCAACAGAGCAAATACAACAGCATTTGATGCGGAACAAATTAGCAGAAAGAAAGAGGGCAAATATAAGGCTAAAAGCATAGAACAAAGCAGGTTATATTAGCAGCAAGGAAAACAAAACTTTTTACATTAATTTCACTAACTCTAATAAGTTACTTCTCCAAAAAGAAGTTCTTTGTTTGGAGTCCAATACTCAAAACTGTAAACAAAAAAACATGTACAAGACTGTTTAAACAGTGTGGAGGGGAACAGAAGAAAACACATCCGCTAGAAAGGTTTTTGTGGTTTGTGGGCAAGTGAGAGAGAGAGAGAGAGAGAGAGATAACCTTAAAAACTGGGGCTTCCATGTCTTCTACTTTTATGCATTTAGTGTTTTGATCCTTCATTGGACCAAAAAGTTGTGCCCTAAACACAGGTGAGCGAGCTGCTAGAACCAACTTATGTGTGGCATATATTTCGCCATCAACTTCAAAATTCACATCAGTTCCCTTTCCACTTTCTAAGAGCTTTCCGAAATGCTGACCAATGTTAGAAGGTGGAACTGCAATACTGTAGGTCTTAGGGCCCTCAGGGTGGGACCTAACAACACCAACACCACAGCGTATTAGAAGCGTATCATCTTTGAGGTAGTCCGATATCTCTAATTGTGTTCTCCTAAAAAATCGTTTGTAACCCCTGCAAGATCCAACAGCAGTATTGATTAGATTGCATTTAACCAATAAAAGGACAAACAGATACTAATTTTCATAGCACAGCTTCATGAATTGCTGTCAGCAACAAACCTTAGCAGCATATACAAAATTGCAAAGTCACAACCCTCCCAGTCTCACAAAGTAAGAAACCTAGAAATATCCAAAATGAAGAAAAGGTACTCAAGAAACTTGTGGCATGCTACAACATGGACAACACACAATGCAGGACTCAGAATATCAGCTCAAGACACCGAAATCATTTTCTAGTTAGTGTACCTGAGGGACATTTCACTTGATTGCATAATACAATGCACTGTCACTCCCGCACCAAAAAATGAACAATTCAATTCAGATTAATTACATGCAACCCAGAGTCACTTTAGTCAAGCGCATTCTGTCTCAGAATCAAGAATCGAACTTTACTATTCAAGAAGCTAAATTCTAACCAAATTTGATTCATTTAGTCTATGATGTTTCTAACTTGAATACATAGTTCACATCATTCGTAATAAAAATCCCAAAAACACCTTTCTCCCTAAAAAAACAAAAAACTCAATGTCATTAGTGAGGCAGCCAAGTCTTTGGATAACAAGAACTCACCACATACTCCCGCGATATTTAAGTGTGTAGGGTCCACTCTCGAGGGTTCTCCCAAAATGGCTATGAACTTTATGCCGTCCCTTCCCGCTCTGATCCACCAGCGTCAGCTCAAACAAGGCTCTAACGTCGGTGCCCTCGCTGGCCAGAGCTATGAACAAAGACACATAGGTGGCGTTATCCTCAGGGCTCTTCCCATCTGGGTAAAAATAGATTGCCCACGCATAGCCCCCAATTATGAACGTCTCAGATGCTATGTACTTGCCAACCCCCATGCCCTTGGCGAGAGAGTATCCATCAATCCTAAACTCGTGGGACCCATTAATGGTCTCGGTGCGAGAGGTGGAGGTGGTGGTCGGTACAGAGTAAGATGGCGCTGAGGTTGCCTTCAAAAGGTCTCTGCTTCCAATTCTAATTGTGCCCATCAACCGCAAAATGGAAGTGGGTCCGGTGGATTTTGATGGATTAAGGCCTGTTGATGGATGAATTGAAATGGGTTTGATTGAATCTTCGGGATAATGGTCGGATTCCTGTAATTGGGATTGTTGGTTTGGGTTTTTAGGGTTTAATGAGAGAAAATGCTGATGGAATTCAGAGGGTTTTGGGGGCTTGAAATTGAGGGATTACAGAGGAGTCGATAGAATTTGTGAGATTGGATCTGGGCGCTTGTGCGATTTGGTGGTAGAGACGGCTTTTCTGACGAAGAGGAAGAAGAGCCTTTTGGAGAATGCAGCCGTGGAGGTGCAGCTCTATCATTGAATGGCAAGTCATATCCAAAAGAAGCAGACTCAAACGTTGTTTATAAACTATAATGTCGAAAAGATTCGTATTATCTGCCTTCTGAGGTCAAAAAGTAGTCATCTTTTTTGATTTGGTTGTTGTGCATTGGAATCACCTCTCACACTTTTTCTTTTTTTTTAAAAAATTTTTATCAGACTTAAATTTCATATTTATGTTTTCTATAACTATGTTATGATCAGTATTAAAAATTTTATTATAATTTTTAATATCTTTTATAGTGGAGTGTAAATTATTAATTATAGAATCTTAATTATCTGCATGACACATTAATTTCTGCACCATCTCCACATTTATTATTAATATTAATAAATTATATAAATATTTAATCTCGACTCTCCTTCTTTTTGTAATATGCTAATAACTTTTCTTTGACGTGTCACTATGTAAAATGAGTCCATATCTGTTTCTGAATAAAATGAGCAACTTGGTAAGAAGAACACTTTTTCTTGGGTGTTTTTGAGGCAAATAATCTATTGATCTGTTTGCATCTCTCTCTCTCTCTTTTTAATTTTTTTCTCTTTTCCATTTTGACGGACTTTTTTTCTTTCTTTTTAATCATTTATTTCAAACTAGGCAAAAGTGAAGATTGAAACTGATTTACATGCAAATTCATTTTACAAACAATTTTAAAGGGGTGTCTGCTCCTTGACAATGCCTCCAGGCCAGAGCTTCTTCTCGTTCAGTACGAGCAACGATTTGCCTGCCGCCCGATCCTCTCATTAATGTAATGGTTGGCAAAGATGCACTGATCCGGAAAATCGCGAGAGGTAAGAGAGAATTTGCATTTTGTTGTTACTGCAACTAGTAGGCCAATGTGCCGGGGTGAGGTTCACGGTAAAGACTATTACTTTTGATGGCGGAGAGGAATGAGTTGGTAGAGTATGCTCTTGTTATTTATGGTGATCGCAAGGGGGTACCCAAATGGCAGATTAGGGAGTTTATGGCAAGAGACATGATATAACATTGAGAGTGGACATACAAGAGGCTCAGACGTTGAGGATGATTGTTGGAGTTCTGCTTTGTGTATATCTTGGGTTACAGAGAGTGAGTTGAAACTTGTGGAAAGGTTGATTGATAGGAAGACGGAGACCACTGATGATTTGCTTGTGAGGTTGTCACTGCAAGAAAGGAAGTTAAGGATGTCAGGAATTTTGATTATTGATAATGTGGTTGTGAATGCTGAGAGTAAGCTGGATAATGCGGTGAAGTTGGTAGAGTCCATTATTGATGCTGAGAAGGCTGAGGTTCGGCAAAGGAATGGTGTGATTTAGTTAGAGACTTCTGTTTTGCTCGAGGTACGAGTGATGTTATCCCACAATGTTGTTATTTTGTTTCATCAAGTTATGATTTGTTATTCATCCTTATGTATGGAATTGTGAAATGAACTGCGCTTAATGTTATTATCATAAATTTTATTAACGTGTTATGTCGATTTTTTTTTAATTGAATGAATATAAAAAATTTAAGTATAATTGTAAGTAAATAATAAATTTATAAATTTAATATTATATTTTAATTTAAAATTTTAAAATATTGAATTATAATTTATTAAATTTATAAATCATTGTCACTTGAGTCTATGATCATTCCCACTTACTCTCTCTGAATGCACTCTTCTCCATTTATAAATTATGTTACCAAAAGTTGATTATCATTCCACCAAACCTATTTATGAGCCAACACAGGAAACATACCTCGTGTGTTGTCCAGACTCGTCCTATGCATCATTTATATTTGTCCTTTACTAAATCATCAGCCCATTTGCAAGCCTAATCTTCTTAAACACACTAAGAACTTATTATCACTCCATTAAATTTATTTAGCATTCAATATAAGAAATATGCAATTGTCTATATTTATTTATTTTTATTGAACCATCGATCCATCGGCCCATTGTCTTTTATTGAACCATCGGCTAAGTTCATGAGTTGGAGATAAGTAGACTCAAACCACTAACATCCGTTACAGGGTAAACCACTGCCTCTCGACTTCCTGATTGATTCTACCATAGAGAATTACGATAGACAATAACTCCCCCCGGAACACGGTTTACGATTCTCAAAATTCCAAAAGGTGTTGAGTTGGAATCACAATCTAACCAAGAATTTCTGTGATTTCGTAGGATCCAACGACAGGAAAAGCAATGCCGCGTGGAGGTAAAAGGCTACGGGTCATGAACTTCTTTTCTTGGAGAAAAAAGCAATGACGATATTTAGGGAATGAGTATTAGCTAACTCTACGTCAGCAATCACGATAATTAATACAAAGGATGCAAGAATTATCTGGAATGATTGGGCGTAAAGCATTTGTAAGTGGCTTTTTAAGTCTGATGTCAAATCCCAGGGCTCAACCCTGGACAGGCGGTGGAAATTGTCAAGTTAGAGTACGACAGAGGCAGACGGAATTTCCGGTGGAGCGGTGAAATGCATAGAAATCGAAAAGAACACCAACAGCGAAAGCAACCCACCTGTAACTACTTCATTTATTAACTACTTCTTTTATGAATTTCATAATAATAAAAATAAAATACACATTTATCTTACCGAGACATACTTTGTAACTTACAATTCTCTTACCTAGTTGGTAAATGATTTACCTCTATATATATAAAGCACGGTTCGTTCAGATCAACGCGGGATTCCAATGACATTGTATTGCAATACTAGAATCCATGTTGTTTATTTGAAAGAGGCTGATCTCCTTGCTTCTCCCCCATGGTACAATGCTCTTCTCGTCGACCCCCTTTCTCCTCGATCCATACTTGTCGTTTACTGAACCATTGGCCTGTTTGCAAGTCAAAACCTGCATTGTCCATATTTCTCTTTTACTAAACCGTTAACCCATTTGTATGTCAGAAACATATCTCGTCCATATTCGTGTTTTATTGAGCCATCGGCCCATTTGCAAGCCAACATAAAAATTTATTGAATTATTGACCCATTTACAAGTAAACATAGGAAACTTGTATCTTCTATATTCATCCTTTGTTGAACCATCGGCCCATTTGTCTTTTATTGAACCATCCGTCTATTTTTAGGAAGATTTAAGTATAATAAATTCGTAAAATTAATATCATATTTTAATTTAAAATTTTAAAATATTAAGTTAATAAATTTTATATTATAAAATTACTAACACATCTTTATAAACTTACACTTGAATTTTCAATGATAACATTGTCAACTTTATGTATTAAAAAATAAAAGTGACTAAAAAATGCTGATATTTGAAATATGAACATGGAAACGCTGATGCAGAATAGGTGTGACTTATTTTATTTTATTTTTATTTGTTGTGGCAGCACTTGCATTTACGTCACACAGACGAGTTATTTATTGTCAAATGGAAATTGCAGCTTAAGCAAATATATTAATTAGAACGTAAGCACTTGAAAAAAAAAAAAAATGCAGCTGAAACAAATAAATATATTGCCGCTTAAGAACTTGAAAAAAGATAAAAAAAAAAAGTAAGAAAAGAAGAGGAAGAAAGAAAATGCAACACAATTTTTCAGAACTTTTTAGGCTAACTCAATTTATCAAACACTTGCTTTAAAAAAACCAAGATGATAATGTGAAAAATTTCAACCAACGCGCAGCTTGATAGCCACTCATACCCAACATTAAGCCATGAAGTACAAGTTTCAACCAAAATTGGCGACAACCAATGGTGTTAGCAACAAAGACAACACGCAAGAGCAAGCTAAACATCATCAAGTGCAAGCCAAGGCTCTTTGTCGAGGTGGTAAGGAAGACACATCGGCCAAAAAATGTTGTTCGAAGTTGCTAGTCGTGAAGTTAAAGGGATAATTATGAGACTTAAGGTCCACAGGAGCCTTTGACTTGACACAAGATGACTCTCCCTGTAAACCCATCGCTCCAAGTTACATACGGCATATCCTAAACAAATTCTAATACCTTAAGGCACGTATGTAACATTACTTAATTGTTGCCGATTGTATGATGGATTACAATGCATGTTAAGCTGTTAATCATAATAATTAATTAAGGAGTAGACCAGCAACCCACTAATGTCGCAATCTCTCGAAAATTAATAATCTATCGCCCTTTTTTTTTATTGAGATAGGATCTTAGTTGGCAATGACTCAAACTTGTTACCGTGAGGGCCAAGAATGGGATTCGTCAAGTGGTACCCATAGCAGTAAATTAATTGGGATTAAATTCAAGGAAGAAAAAGTCAGTTGTTACGAAGAACCAAAAGAAAGAGTCAAAGATTACTAGAGAGCATTGTTAGTTGATCAGTAAAAGAAAATGTCCGAGCAACTTATTCAGTCGGCATTTGACAAGATTTACCCTTAATCCAATCGATTGATTTAGCCAATGGCCCTTTCAAGACAAATTGACGTGTTCTTTGAAACTCAGAATGCAATATATATTTGTGAGAACTAGGTTACGTGATTTTTGACGCCCGAAAAACAAGTTGGGACTGTTCAGGCTAGTGAATAGAAGACAACTTCTTCTTGATATAAAAAGGTAAAGATATTTCACTTTTGGTTATGAGAAAAATAAGGAAAGTTTAGTGGGGTGTGGATGATCCATCAGACAGCAGAAAAATAAGGGAAGCTAACAAGCAAGTATGGCAAAACTTTCCAGGCAAAACAGCAGAAAAAGAAGCAACTGAACCTACCTTTCCTCCACATTTCCACATCACAAACGTGCTCCCAAAGTTCCTTCTGCTCTCCATTGATAACCTTCACTTCTCATCTTCTTTTGAACATCTCAGAACGGCAAGAATTTCAATACCATACTCAAAAACTCTTTGGAAAACAATCTTCAAATTTTCGAAGCCAGTCGTTCTTTGAACCAGAATCACCAAGCCCTTTTCTTTTGAGGGTTTCCAGGCTGGCCTATAATCCAGCAACCATGGACCGCGGCAAGTCCATAGAAGATGATAGTAGTATTCGTTTGCAGATTGTTGAGCTATGCAGGCTCAACGGAGCAAATGGTTCGAGCACCACTATTTTTGAACCCCAGTGCGGCATAGAAAAAAGAGATAGTAGCGGTACAAATTCTGTTAGTCCAGCCACACCTCCAGTACGTGCACCAGAGAAGAAACTTACCCTCTTCGCCCTTCGACTGGCGGTTCTTGAGAAGGCAGCTACTGGGCTTGGAACTCTCGGGTTTATCTGGGCAACAGTTGTTCTTTTAGGTGGCTTTGCGATTGCTTTGGACAATACAGACTTCTGGTTCGTCACTGTTATATTGCTAATTGAAGGGACTAGAATATTCAGCAGAAGCCATGAGCTTGAATGGCAACACCAGGCAACTTGGTCAATAGCTGATGCTGGAATTAGTAGCTTCAGAGCACTGAGATCTAGCTCACACTTCATTATTGAAACTGTGAAGACACTTTTCAGGCCAATTTCACGAGCCCGAAAGCACAGTCATTATACTAGAGAATTTTCGGGAAGTTCTGATATAGCAGCAAACACAAGGAACTGGGATTGCCAAAGAAAGCAAAATAGGACATGGAAAAGTTCAGAGGTTCCTATTCTGCCATACGGCCAATGGGTTTTTGTATCAAAAAATGTGAGTAAGGTTCTTTATTGGCTCCAGATTGCATCTGCGACGACATGTGTTGTTCTATCATTGATGAAGCTCATTAGACATAATTATGGTGAGGTAGCCAAGGGTGATACTGACAAGCGGAACCGAAAAGCTGCTTTGAATATATTCTACTCCTTGGCCTTGGCAGAAGCTCTGTTGTTTCTCATGGAAAAAGCTTATTGGGAGTGGAAGGTGATAAACCGAAAACTGCTGGAAGAGGTGAACAAGGAGTGCGAGTTAGGACCTTCAGGGTTGATTTCCATCAAAAGGTTCTTCTATGACGCATATTCCAAGTGTGTTTATGGAAGCGTCTTTGATGGCCTGAAAATGGACATGGTTACATTTTCTATGGATCTCCTGGCTTCAAATTCTCCTGATGAGCAACTCATTGGGATTAGTGTTCTTCTTCTTTTCGCAATGAATGAGCGGTTTTCTGATGATACTCTCCAGAAGATTGGAACAAACATATCGGTGATGGAACGGTTAGTTGAGATGCTGAATTGGAAAGATCCACAAGAAGAAGAGATCAGGCGTTCAGCTGCAGAGATACTATCAAAACTAGCTGGCAAAAAGCAAAATGCACTACGAGTCGCTGGAATTCCAGGAGCAATGGAATCAATTTCATCTCTGCTTCAGACCATTAGAAGCTCAAGCACTGCAGCTGATGAAATTGGTGAAAAGAAAATCATCTTTGATCACCCAAATTATGGATTCTGGACATTCAATCACTTAGGCCTCCTGCTCCTTAAGAAGCTTGCTCGTGACCATGATAATTGTGACAAGATCGGAAATACAAGCGGCCTTCTACCAAAAATCATCGATTTTATGCATGCAGGAGGGAAGCTGTTGAATGATAAAAATGCAACAACATCTCAGATTTTGACTGTTAAACGGTCTCTGCAACTGGTAAAGATGCTGGTGAGCACAACAGGCAATACAGGGAGACAACTGCGAAAGAGGTTTTCAGAGATAGTTTTCACCATTAGCAATATAAGAGATATTCTGAAGTATGGAGCAAAACAACCAATGCTGCAAAAACTTGGGATAGAAATATTAACCAGTCTAGCTCTAGAAGAGGAAACAACAGAGAGGATTGGGGGCACAGGTGGAGTTCTCAAGGAGTTATTCAACATTTTCTTTGATCCCGAGAGTCACGATCATGTAAGAATTGCTGCAGGAGAAGCTCTAGCTATGCTGGCCTTAGAGAGCAGAGGTAACTGCCATCGCATTTTGAAATTAAATGTACTAGAAAGGCTTATTGCAACTCTTGAGGTTCCATTGCTTAGGATCAATGCTGCAAGGATCCTACGTAACTTGTGTGCCTATAGTGAAAGAGACTGCTTCAACCAGTTAAGGGGAGTCAGGACTTCCGTGCCCACGGTAAGTGTCCAATACTATTCAGGGGATTGTACATCTGTGATCTGAGAAGAGGCACAAGGGACAAGTTTTTTTTCCCTTAAGATTGAGTAGTATAAAGTAAGAATCTTAATTAGTTTAGTCAACCTCTCTCTCTCTCTCTGTTTTTTTTTTTCCAATGGCAGGTGCTTAAGGCAGTTATGATGTCAGAAGAGATCAAATTACAAGAAGTAATGATTGGGCTAGCCGCTGAAGTTTTCAAGTTCATGACATCAGAAGAGTATAGCATAATGTTTGAGAGAGCTAAAGAGGCTGAATTAGCTAACAGAATTATCCAGATTCTAAAAAAGTATGAGCATCCGCCAATCAAGATTCCGAGGATACGAAGGTTTGCCATAGAGTTGGCAATTTGGATGATGCGAGAAAACACAGCAAATGTACACATATTCAAGGATCTGGGGATGGAGAGGGAGCTGGAAATTGTCTTAGAAACCACAGCAGAAGTTGAAAGCTTCAACATATTCTCTGGAATTGTTGGTCTAAGCCATCACAGCACAACTATTCACTCTCTGGTTGAAACTGCGTTGAAGTTGCTAACAGAAAACTAGAACGGAGACCAGAAACCTGGTTTTCAAATCGGAAGCTCCTCTTCATATCATCACAAACAAGTGAAAAAACAGCCTTGTAAATATTACATGCATTAAATTATGAGAGATTTTTTTATTGTTTTTTTCTTTTACAAATGATAATAATTGCATTGATGTAGCTTTGCAAGTTATACACATAATGAAAATGACCTATTTCTTCTTAGGATATACAAATAAATTAATTCTAAATTTTTATAATTAAGTTCTAAATATTTTTATATTTTTATCTAAATTTTATATTTTTTAATTTTATTTCAAATCAGTAATTTTTAAATGTAAAGTGATTAAAACCATTAGAAATCATATATTGATTAAATGAAAATTATTAGCAATTTAATTACTTTATGTCAAAAAAATTAATTTGAAATAAATTTAAAAAATATGATATTTAAATGAAAATATAAAAATATTTAAATCCCGACTATAACAATCTATAAAAATTTAAGATCAATTTTATGTAAATCCCATTTTTTCTCATACCATCCAAATTTTATAAATGATGCTCGAAATATCATTTCTAGTGGGAAATATCACTTAGAATTGTGGTGTATTCTATGAATTTATTTGAAAAATTCTGAGGAAAAGAAGAACGGAGAGGCTAAAAACGACAGAGAAGTCTACTGTCAATTAATGCAAGCAGCTAGAGCATTGTATGTTCCTCCAAGAAGCGAGAAAGGGAAGCTACTTTCATCATCTTTTCACTTTTTCACAGATAGGAGGCAATTCACGTGCGAGTGAAGGTGTCCGTGAATCGGCAGGAGGGAACGGATGACAAGTCAGAGGCAGGCAGCATTTGCCAAGGGTGAGTAGGAAACATGGAGAACAGAGTTGAGTCCACAAAGGGTAGGCTGGAAGAGGAGGAAATGGATCGGAAAAGCTTTGAACTGCAGTTTCTACAACAAAGCACGCGTTAGACAGCTACTAAGAGAGTCACAGAAACCTCAGTTTCTTTTCATTTGTTAAAAGGAAAATCTGGAAACTAACCAGCTTTATCTCCCTGAGCACAAAAAACCACCTAGAATTCTTAGAACGCAAGTAACGATGTGTGTAGTGGTATGGTCATCAAAATTTTCCAAATTGATTTGGGAAGCACAACAAACCACCTAGAAAATCGAAGCTTGATAGCATTTGGTCTGACCTGTCGGCAAGCACTAAGAGAATCACGAAAGCCCCATTTAAATATACAGCATCTAGAAACACTTCCATCACCTGTCAATTGGCTCACTCTCTAAAAGCGGAAAAATTACAACAGAAAAAGGAAATGATCTTGCCCCTAATTGGTAAGGCGTAATCAAACTTTGAGCACATACAAAAAGAACCTATTTTTTGACACCCAGAAAGAACCCTTTTTTTCTTCCTTTGGTTTTGTGTAATTTACAGTGGTGAATGAATAATATTGCCTGTAGTCACAGATCTTCATCGATTTCCCCGGAACAAGTTGAAATCCCAGCGGCGCATCAAACCATCCCTTATGTGATTTGCTGGGTTGCGCTCTACTGTTAATGTGGCTTTTGTATTACTTGACAAGTCCATATCAGCTGACCTCTGGACACTTTGAGAAGTATTGATACTACCAGAGCTTGTGGTGCTTTCTGACTCCGTTGAAGATTGGGCATCGGGTGAAGGCTCCAACAACATGCTTGTATCAGACGGTGGGTGTCTAGTTGCTGAATTGTGGCCAATGGCACCTGAAGAGGAAGCAGGTTCCATCTTTGAAGGCTCATGTTGCTCTATTGAAGTGGAAAGAGGTCCTGTCTTCAACAAACCATAATGTTCTGTGTCTGTCAATGGATCAGAGCTATCTTTTTGTGAAGATTCAATAGAAGCAGGGCTCACACTGGCCAGTGATTCTTCTGCAGGGGGTTTTTGCATCTCCAGGTCTTTTAATGACTCGATTATTGCTTCCATGAACATCTAAAACAAGGATAGTCAAGTCCCAATAAAGGTAAACGTCACCTTGCAAGCACAAGCACAATACAAAACTTACCCTTTCTTCCTCCTCTACATCAGATGGAAAACCTGCTAAATCATCCAGTTGATACTCAACATAGTGATCATCATCCATTGTTGTTGGAACATGTGGGCCATATGGATGACCATTTGATAATTCAAAGTTAATCATTTTGGACGACGATGGCAAGTGATCGTCATCCTGCAGTAAAACATTAAGCAGAGTCAATGATCTTTCTAATCTCAGGTACCCAGTATTATCCTGTGGAAAAACCTGCCTGGTAGGTAGGGGCGTGGAAAAAAACTGAAAAATTTGGCTAATCGACCAAACTGGACTGAGATTCTTAATTGGTTAATCAATCTAATATAAACTGATTTTAGTTGTGTAAAATTGCAGACTGAAGCGTTATCTCACACACACACACACACACACACACACATATAATATTGATCACTTATTTATTTATATATAATAATAATTGCAAATTCTTTTGAAAATTACATCAAAATTGTATTTTTTTCACATTCAAATTGGATTTTTATAATTTTTTGTATTAAAACTAATTTTCAACCAGTTAACTGGTTTGAAAAACCAAACCAAAATTTTTGGTTAGCCGAAAATTTTGGGTTCTGAAATGGTCAAGACAAAAATTTGGGTTCGGTTCATCTTTTGGGTCATGGTCAGGTTACCTAAACCAAAAATTTTGGTTTCTAAAATGGTCGAACCAAAAATTTCAGTTTGGTTTATTATTTGGGGTCATATTTAAGTCATCTACACCATGAACATCCATACCAGTCAGCCACTAATACTGTTGTCAAGGTTAGCCCAGAGATAGAGGATACCTCAGCTTGATGATTATCTTTGGATGGAATGTCAAAAGGAACCTGAAAGAAGTTGGAAACAATAAACAGACTGCCCTGCCACTATAATATCATAAAACTCCTATAATATAGATAGGGAATCAACTTGAATTTGACTTCAATTTCATGACTTTAACCTACTAGTGAAATTATTTTGTAATCATGCATTGAAGTAACTGCTGGACAATTTTCATATTCTGTTATTGTTTACATAGTTTTTTCTCTGTCCCTGCAACCCCCTTCCCTCCAAATAAACAGACACAAACCCCCTTTTCCTCTCCGGAAATAAAAAGGTGAATCATAAAAGCTATTGCATACAGTTGTATTTCAATTTCCCACACACATGCACATGCGCGCACACACACACACACACACACAAACACATATTGATATTAAGTGAAAAACGCAATAGTTGATTGATCATTGACCTCCATTTGACTCATAGGTCTTTTGGGATGGACTTGTTTCATGGGATCTGGGGCGCTGCTTGCAGCTGGTTCTGCAGTTATAATCAACAGATGGGAAAACAAATAACATATTCATCCAGATAAGAGCTTGAATGGAAATCAGCATTGGACAAAGAAAGAAACACAAGATACATGAGTCATGCCTTTGGATGGAACTGAAGATAAACCATAGCTGGCTTTATGCACAGTGCTCCCACTATCCTGAAGGTTAACAGCCAATACTAGTCAGAGGAAAATGTATGTAACATGTGGCACTCCAACAAAGTCAAATCTCGGGCAGGATTAAATGACCTTGCCAAAATAATCATGCATCGTGTCGAAATACGTTGCCCCCAATTCGTCCTCCGGAGGTTGCAAAACATTGTGGAAGAAGATATTTATGGAATCAAAGTAAAACTGAGGACGTGGTGAGTTGTGATCCCCCTCAAACTTGATGATATTTTTGTCTCCCTGTGAAATTCATGCTTAGTATGAGGTCAGATGTTGGACAATATCACCAACATATGAAGGCCTCATTAGGCAAACGTCCCCTTAAGTTACATTTCATTTCATAAGCACTCTCTAAACTCCCCCCCCCCCAAAAAAAAAACATATGTGAATTCTCATCTTGTTTCAAGGAAACATCTGCTCTGTCAGTGTCCCATCAGGATCACTAATAGAGGGTTCAACACGACATCAATTTTTATTCACTGTTACAATTCCCCCTTAAAGGAAATTCGAAGAATTGTCACACATATACAAAGATGTGAGTGTGTGTGTGTGTGCATATCTAATCCAGTAGAAGTAGCAAACAGGACAACTGTATCAAGGATGCTTCAGCCCATATGTCAATAAGATGCGCAAGACTCTGAATTTTTAACTTTTAAGCATTAACTTAATAAGACATGGTTGAATGCAAGAAAAAACAATATGCCTGTACAATTAATACACAATATTTTAAGATGTTTGCTGTTGAAAGGAAAGAAACTAACCATGTAAGCTTCATATATTCGATCAGAGTGATGAGGTTGTATAAAGTCATCATCTATGGCATGCCCAAACAAAACGGGGACAAAACAAGATTTTGCTACCTATAATGGGTAAATAATGGTATCAACTCAGATAGCAGGTAAACTCTTAATATCAAAAGCAATCAAACAAAAATCCAAATTTTCTATTTGAACTTAAAATATATTTCTTTTTGCATATCTTTATTTGCAATAAGACCAATTTTCTTTGCTCTAAACCAACCAAAACTTCTCGTCGCATCAAGGGAGCTATCTCACCAAATAGCTTATGCAACTAAGATAGGAAATAATCCAGAATATTTCCAACATCATTTGCAAAGGACATCTTAGTGTATCTGAAACTTTACAAAATAGTTTCAGAAGCTGCATAGACTTCAAAAATATTAACATATCATAAAAGATGGCAGCCATGGTAAACAGTTCTAATCAATCAGCTTTGATTGAGACAAAACTCACAGATGAATCTTACTCTTTCTACGCAAAAAAATGGTTTCATTTGCACAAAAAAGAAAAAAAAAGGAAGAGGAAAAGACTATCAAAAGGCAAGGCACAAGCCATCCCAACCAAATGGCAAACTATGAAAGGGACCCCCAAAAAGGAAGAGTATAACCTTGATAGTATTAAGGTCCATTATGTCAAACTTTGCCTTTTTCTGAATAGCTTTTCGCATATATTGGATTGCAAATTTCACCTAAAACAAGGAGCAAAAAGAAAAAATTAGGCCATAAAATCCATGCAAGAACCAGGCCTTGAACATCCTTGGTGAATGTTCCAGACTTGTATAAATGACCATTTGGATCTACTCACAGTGAATTTGGGTAAACGAATTTTGTATGTATCCACAAGTTCCATCATCAGGTCAACCAAGTCAGAAAAGGGGCTGTCAAGAACCATTCCTGCAATTGAGGGATCTTCAGCTCCATACATTAAGCTGCACAGTGTAATGCACATCACCAAAAAAGAAAAGTGAATAAAAATGCCTCCACACTGGAGCAGGTCCAAACACCCAACAAGTATGAACTTAGACTGGTCACAAAGTGACAAACAGAGCACTGAGTTGAGTAGAGAAGGTGAACAAGGAGTGCAAAATGCTAGTAAATGCAGGGCAATCAAATTTTCCAGGCAAGATTTCCTTATAACCCACGGAGTGAAAGAAGAAATTTGTGCATGCTAACAAAAAGTAACCGCCAAGAGCATATGAAAAGCACCTTGTGACGGCACCCATTGATCGGCCCCATAAGCCAATTAGAGAGACATTTCCATCTTGCCGCAAATATTCAACCACAGCCTTGAGATCATCTTTCTGTAAACAATGGAAGAATATCAGATGGCCAACTCAAAAACAAACAGTAGTAATGACCATTACAGTGAGTTGATGATGAGGTGCATAAACAACTCCAATATGAATCTCTTCTACTTGTGACAGAGATATGAACTGTAACCTTAGAATAGCGGTTAATGGATAAACATCAAGGGATCAAAAGTGGGAAAATGAAATGATTTCAATTAGTTTCTGATTTCAATCATTGAATATTTTTAAAAGACACTCAGCTACTTACTTCATTCCATCCTAGGGTGACATGATCTCCTCCAGAAACTCCAGATCCCGAGAAATCAAGAGTAAAAACTGTAATATTAGAAGGGAGCAGTATAATAGCAGCTTCACTAGCATCTGCCCTGCATCCACTGCCCAAAGGTAAATGTATGCTGCCAGTCAATGGACGTATTTTGTGAAGCAAAACCTCAAAGTATTTGTAGCCAACATTCATCTACTCAATTTTCTTGCTAGCACACCGGCATGCAAAGGCAACTTTAGCACTTATACTAAAGTTTACCCAGAAAAAGTGTAGTCATTAAAGACATACCTTTCAAAACTTACAATCTGTTTTGCAGTGACAAGATTATCAAATACCCACAAGCATACACAATAGAAGCATCTCTATAGAGGCTTGAAACAGAAAATACTTTCATTCTAATCACCAATGATTCATCTGTTACCTGTTTCCATGGCAGTATATTACACAGGGCAGGGGCTTCCCTTCAGGACTGACAATGGGCATGTAATGACTACACTGGAGAACATCACCCCGGTTATTTTTAATCTGCAGAATAACCAAAATAGCCTTACAAATGAGACTGATAGTCAAACGAAAAGTTCAACTCACTGAAAGGAATATGGAAACCATGTCTGACTCATCAAAAGAACATAAACAAAGGAAGAAACCAAGCATTGTTTGTTGAAGGACATTCAGATGAATATTGAGAACAGAAAACGACATCAAGTCAACAGCAGTTGCATAGAAAAGAGGAATGAATCATTATAATCCATCACAGTTTCATTCCTTTTTCAATGCCTTATTACCACCTATAATGCCACAATCATCATAACATTCCTCACAGGGCCACCCTTTGATTGTGTCCTCCTCTGTACATGTTTCTAAGTTGATAATGACAGATTCATTGTTAGGGGATCTGATAAATGACAGAGTAATTCCTGCTCAAATAGACCTTTCCTTGGGGCTACAGAAGAGAATGCTTTGAGGTGAAATTACCAAGAACTGCCTTCAGGAGGAACATGGGTAAGGGTTAAAAGAAACTCCCTAGAAGATAATTTAAAAGGCACGCTAAATTCCAAGGTTACTTTTGTATTAACTTCAAAGAAATACTAGAAAATATAAGCAAACAGAGATATTCTTTGTTAAATTGATGTTAAGTTAATAAGTCATGTAATCTTGCACTGTGATTGGAGTAGGAAATCTGAATGTAGGCTACATGTCAGTAATCTTGCAACACTAAAGACTCACACTGCTATGCAAAACAGGGCAAAGAAACCATTTTTCAATCCTTCTCTCCAGTTTTAGGTTAGTTTTGTAAGGAAAATGACTAACAAAGTTGCATCCACAAATTATACAAGCTAAAGCTGTGGGTGTGGGTGTAAGTGGAGATGTGTGAGAGTTGGAACCTTTCTCTCCACATTGCAATTGCACAGAAACTTATTTACTTTCCTACTACAGTTGCAAGTGGTAGAAAGTTTCTAGGAAGAAGAGATCAAATCCCAAGAAATTTCAGAAAAGCTACACTAGGGGTTCATAAGCCAGACATGATAAAAATTTCTGCTTGCCTGTTTGGTCCACCGTTATAGAAATGGAAGGGCAACAGGAGGTACATTGACGAGAGAGAAAAAAAGAATGACATCAGGATGCAGGATATTTAGCAGGTTCAACAGCCACCTTTCTATAAATGATGGAGGACCCAAAACCAAGAAGATCAAATAAACAAGAAAATTCTTTTTCTTATGCATGTAGTTTGTAAAATTACCTCCAGATCCTTTCTGTGATGCCATTTTCCTCTTAGCATGAACTCTTGATCTAACAAATCATGTTTTGGACTGTACTCAGCTCTGTAGTCCAAAAAATGTGACAAGAAAATTAAACTTCAAAAAAAGAAAAAAAAAAAAAAAAGAAAAGTCTAAGAAAAACTAAAAAAGTCATAACCAGAAAAAGGAAATTTCATAACTTTTCCCACAATAAAATTCTGAGAACCTATACAACTGGCATTCCATCACATTCAACTAACTCAACTTGATGCAGAAAGAGTACAGCAAATCAATAACCAACAATTAAAAGTACTGGAATTTAAATAAATGCTCATCAACCTTATCCCTAAAGGGCTTTGAGCTGCTTCAAGCACTGAGGTCAGCCCAGTACAACGAAACAAATCTTCATCAAACATAGAAGACCGTGGAATTTGGCTTCTTTACCCTCTTATCATCTTTCTACACGTATATTTTTTTACTTGTTTTGCATGCAGTAATTTTATTGTTTAGGCCATTGAGCACTTTTCCTATAAGCACAGAATTTCTCTGAGATCTAGAAAACCAGACTTTGTGGGCTTTCTTTACTAATGAGACCAAAATGTTGACTCTGAAGTTGTTTTCTCAACTAAATCTTGGTGGGTGTTTAAAATGCAAACATCAAGATTTCAAGGATACAACCACAGACACAGTCACGGCAGTCATCTGCAGCCCACGGTATTTAGAACTTCGCCTAATCTTTATCTATTTTCAGGTCAATTACCGATTCAATAAATGTCAAAGGAGGCACAGTTCTGGTCCAAATTTCTAATATCACATGAACCACCACAAAGGTCCAAAAACTAAGTCATACATGCAAAAGAACAGAGGGATCCTCAACTTCACATGGGCCTATCAATATCTCCATGACTACTCAATACAAATATACAAAGCTGTGTAAGGTACCTAAACAGGCAACAAAAGCAATTCCAAGGACATACAACAACATCATAGCTATAAATATTTATGTGAAAACTCGAACAAAATTAAACATTTTCCTCTGGGAAAAACCGAATTCCACCCAATCAAATCAATCAGAAGTTCTCTTAAAACGGATGAGATCAACAAACCCCAGATAGAATTTCAGGTTTCTTGATACGATTTGTCCGCAAAAGTATCAAAACCATATAATAATAACAATACTCCAACATAGAAAGATCCTGGATTTGATTGTCGAGAAAATTAAAAATATCGAGATTCCAACCGCATAATATTTGTCCCGAAAACCCATTTAGCCAAAGCGTAAAAATTATGCTTATCAAGAAAAAGGGTTCCAGTTTTCCATTGAAACCCAGGTACTGACCCAGAGATTTTAACTTTTTCTACTCAAAGATCAAACATTATGCTTGGTAAGAAAAGGGGTTTCAAACTTTTATGGAGACCCAGAAACCGGCCCACCAAGATTAAAGATTTATCATTAGTCTTCTCAAGTTTCTTGGAAACCGAACAGAAAAGGAAGGAAGAAACCGTGTAGCAAATTCAAAACAAAAAAAAACAAAAAGGAAAAGAAAAGAAAAGAAAACAATTCGGAAAAAAGATGGAAACTTTGTTACCTGGGAGGCCGTATAATGAAGTTGACAAGCTGCTCCATAGAGATTCAAAACAATAACATCTCTGGTGTTGTTTTCTAGTATCTTTTAACCAATGAAGAAATAAAAGTATAGCACCAGCAGAACTTACAGAATATTATAATAAAATATGAACATATAAATATAGAAAGAGAAAAGAAGAGGGAAGAAGGAGGAAAAAAAGAAGGAGTGGGGGGGACAGAACAGAGATGGCTGATGTGTTTTCTGAGATGATTTTGCGAGAGCAAAGAGGAGGATAAAACAACGAGGAAAGAAAGAATTAATGATTGAAGGGTCTGTTTTCAGTTGCCGTTGTTGTTTGTCATTATTGCTTTGTTCTTTATTTGCTTGTGTGTTGCTCCATTAGTACAAACAAATAAAAATACTAAATAAAAAAAAAAAAAATATATATATATATATATATATATATATCTCTCTCTCTCTCTCTCTCTCTCTCTCCCTCTCTCTCTCCGGCTCCTGCCCCAGCAGCTTTCTTATTTGGGCTGAGGCCCAACTTCCGTGGATCCATTACAGTTGTTCAATCTCTTATCCCTTTCCCCATTATTGAGGTTGGGGAAAAGAGATTAATTTTAGTTCTAAAAAAATATTAGATTTTGTTTCGATATTATGGCCATGGACATGGGGCCCTTTGCTTCTGTGCACAACCGCATGTTATCTGCAAGTGAGAAGAACCCAACACCAAACCTAGTCAAATACAAGGATCTTCTTACTCAGAGGCAAATACCCTCCTGTGAAATCGTTTATAGGACTGAAAATTTTGAATTTAAGATTTAATCGGACTCATTTAACATAAAGAAAGGCAAAAATAACACCTAGTTTGAATTGTAATACAAATTGATTAACAAATTGCATGTGAAAATGACACCTATGATCTATCAAATGGAAGTGAAAAAAAAGGTTGAAAGCTCAAACGGGCTAGAAAGGCTGTCTCACTTTACCCCAAAGTTATAATTTTAGGCAAATGGAGCAGCGATAATGGTTTTTTTTCGTGCAACTTCCGCGATGCAAAAGTGTCACCAACCTTACCAAATGGCTCCACGCGTATGTTGTTCTGGCAGCACATGAATATCATTACAGTTGTCTTGTCTCTACCGTAAAAGACACACTCAAGAAAATGTTTGTGTTCTCCAAAAGTCAACGGCTTCTTCACCCTACCTAAAATGGCCTTACATGATTAAATGTCAAGGATGCTCCCATCCTGTTATGGGAGAGACTCTGGAAATCTGAAGTAGGGGTGAGGGATAGGATCATTGCAAATTTGCAATGCTAGTCATCTTGATGATCTGCTTGGTTGTTTCTCTCGTATAGCATTTGCATGTTTTTCCACTTTGTTGATTGGTTATGTCAACTCCCAAAGCAATTAATGAAAATTTACAGCCGTGAAGTAATATCAATATGATTTGCCAGCCAAGACCCATGTGCATCAGAGCCTGGTTTTGGTTTTCCATTTTTTTTGGGGGGTGGGGGGGGGGGTGAGCAGTATTTTGGACTTTTCCAATTAAAAACTGTTCACACCGAGTCACTGCCAAAAAATTGCTTGTGGGTATCTCGAAAGTTTCATTTTTCAGACTTCGACCAATGGCTACAAAACAGAAAATGGGAATCCAACTCGGATTCTCGGCCGCTAGGTTCTCCTCCATGGATAACTGATTAGTTAAAAAAAGAGCGGGGGGGGGGGTGCTTTCGGCCTGTGCTGATATGGCGGTGCGTGGGACTCCGCCTCTAGTGTAGTGGTCCTAGAAGTCCAATTGAATGTCATCATCAACCAGCAACCATTTGTTGTTCAGCTTTTATTGAAGACCAACAAAAAGGCCTTCCCATCTTTCGTTCGCCACCTGACATTCACATACACAAAATAAGTACCCAATATCATTACTGTAACCACCACTAAAAATTCTTATATTCCTTTAGTTTTTTTTTTTCTGCCAATTTACGTTAATCTTGAATTCTTTTTCATTATATTTCTTTCTCCATTGCCCACTTGAAAGGTTCAAAAACACAAACGTTAAATATCACAAGTACGGCCAAGGTACCGTAAGTTTGCATCTTAATAATCTTTGGTATAAATCTTTGAATGCTTTCTATTTTTGGGAAAGAAGATTCTTCCAATTTGGTTGTTTAGGTTGCGTAAATGCACTAACTAAAAAAACAAGTAGGAATTAGTATAACTTGGTCGAAAATTAGGTGAAAAAAAATATCATTATTCATTTAAAAATTACCTTATGAAATATTCATAATCTTTTGCATACACTCTTCTTATGCAGATATAAAATAAGGTGACATGACTCGAATATAACCCAAAAAAAAAAAAAACTGAACTCGAAGGTGATCCGGCATAATACCACTAATGTGTTAGCTCACGTAAGGTGAGGGAGACATTTTGAGTCGTAGTTTTAGTCCTGAAGTGGACAATTCACCCTTTGAGGAATCCAACATTTATTTTTATGAAAACCCCTATATTAACATTGTAATCATCGTCATTGTAATCGGATTAGAATTCAATATCAGTTCTTGCCTCTTTCTCCCCGGCAATGGCTGAGATAGATGCTAAAGACAGAACCTTATCTTAGAAAAAAAATGTGGTTCAAAGCCTCCCTTGATGCCATTAAAGAGACGAGAAACCAATTTCCGCCACTCAGAAGACACCCCTATCTACTTACAAAGAGCCAGCCAGCTACTTTTGCCGTCCAACATCATTTTTAAAAGCATTTTCTACCAGTTCCAAAGCCCCCCTCCATCTTTCTCTCTCTCTCTTTCTCCAGTCTGTGCGCCTGCAAAAGGCCAGTGCTTGCAAGAGCAAGACCAACTTTGTGGTTGCTCCTCAAGCCACGTTTCTGGCATTCCCCAGGTAATCTGCGTTTGCATTATGTCTTCTCTGATTCACTTCTGCCAGGCTGCCTTTCTTGACAGGCTTCACAATGTACGACGTAAAAAAGATGTTTTTATATGGCCTAAGTTGTTTTTGACAGCAGGTGCCCTTTATATTCTCAAGACAATGTTTATTGTTTAGCGTGCGATCGAACTGTCGATCTAACCCTTTGAATTTTGTTGAAATCGAAATCCAACTTGGTTTTAAGTCAATCTTTTTTATTTTTTATTTTTTTCAATTCAGCATGTTGTCGAGATTTTTCTTGAAGACAGTAATATATGGGCAGGGATGCCACAGTGCTTTTGGGGTCCATTTGGTTCTTTGAATAATCATGCTCTTTATGAGCTTTATGCCACTGGAAGTGTTGGTCCACCTGAGGCATTAACAGGATCACAAGCCAAAAATTCTCAGTGGAATGTGGCCATCAGGCCATCCAATCAACATCTTTTGACTTCACCAATTTTATATTATATATTCCTTCCACCAAGCACAATCTCTCTGTTTTTTTTTTTTAATTTTGATTTTATAAAGCAAAAAGTTCTTCTCTCTTTTGAAGTTTTTGGCTGACTAATATGGCAGTAACTTAGGTCTGGTAGAAGTCAACTAAAGTTCTGGTCCTACGAAGAGCCTTCTCCCAGGATTATAATCGCAGGAACAAATTGACACCGGAGATTTTAGGACCTAGGATAGCTTTAGGTGCTTATTGGGAGTTCACTTTTGCTCTTCTTATCCTCAAATAAACTAAAAGAGCTGACATAAAGATAGAAAAAGGTAGACATAAAATGGATTGGTTTTCCCAATGAGGCCTGACTCTCGCTAATAGGTGCTCCGAACTTTGATTTATCTCTACAGGTTTACCTTATCGTGAACCACAATATTGTTGATTAGCCATTTGTTAAGTCCCAACTCCTTGTTAGTTATACTTGCTTTTCAGGGAGGAGTAGCTGAAAATGGCTCAGATTTTAGCACCCTCTTCACAATGGCAGATGAGAATACCAAAGAACTCAACAGCTGCCAGTCCTATGACTGCAAAAATGTGGGGTTCACTACTGCTGAAGGATAACAAGAAAGGAACGGCCAAAAGCTCTGCTAAATTTAGGGTACTTGCATTGCAGTCTGACAATAGCACGGTGAATAGAGTAGAAAAGCTTCTAAATTTGGACATTACCCCATTTACTGATAAGATCATTGCTGAGTACATCTGGTATGAACTTTTGTGCTAAACTTTCTGTTTCATAATATTGTTCTCCTAATTAAACTTGAGGCTTCTTGGCACGGTGAATTGTTTAAAACAGGATTGGAGGATCTGGCATTGATCTACGTAGCAAGTCAAAGGTAATTAATTGTTGTTGATGGAGTTGACACAAATAGCTCATCTTTTGGTTTAGTACTTTGTTTTCTGATACATATTTACCATTGCTATCTATATGCGTTTTCAGACAATCTCAAAGCCTGTGGAACATCCATCCGAGCTACCCAAGTGGAACTATGATGGATCCAGTACTGGACAAGCACCAGGCGAGGACAGTGAGGTTATTCTATAGTAAGTTTTCGGAAGAAATATTGACATATCTTTGTATATGTTTATATTATCCAGCAATAGTCTTGACTTAACATAGTATGCAGCCCCCAGGCAATCTTTAAGGACCCATTCCGCGGCGGTAACAATATCTTGGTGAGTGGCATTCATTATTTAAGTGAACATCATATGCCTAAATAAAAAAAGCTGCATAACCATTTGATTTTGTTTGCTCTAAAAGGTGATCTGTGACACATACACCCCGGCAGGTGAGCCCATCCCCACCAACAAACGCCACCGGGCTGCTGAGATTTTCAGCGACCCAAAGGTTGTGAATGAAGTACCATGGTATGTACTTTCAATTTGGTACTCGTGCTTTCAAAGATAAAGCTGAAAATGCATTTTAATCTAATTAATCATGAGGCTTAGATGTGGTAAAATGTGGTAATTTGGCAAGAATTGTTCCAGCAAATTATCATCTTATGGGAATAACCATGCACTGGTTTAAATGGAGAGATCTCAATACTCTCTGTTACATACCAACATTTCATTTGAATCTTCAGGATGTTAAGCAGATACCTAAACAACTGACATGGTAATATTTTTTTTCTATCATTCCACCTAGGTACGGGATTGAGCAAGAGTACACTTTATTAAAAACAAATGTAAAATGGCCTTTGGGTTGGCCAGTTGGAGGTTATCCTGGCCCTCAGGTAATATTCCGTGTACCAATGTCAGTATTCTGCTAAGATAACAGTACGTAATCTGTTACTTTAATGTGGATTATGCTTGCTTCAGGGTCCTTATTATTGTGGAGTTGGGGCTGACAAATCCTGGGGTCGCGACATATCAGATGCACATTACAAGGCTTGCTTGTATGCTGGAATTAACATTAGTGGCACCAATGGAGAGGTTATGCCAGGCCAGGTTTGCCTCTTACCCTTAGCATTTTCAGATTGCTTGTTCACATTGTAGACAAGTCATGATTATCCAACTTTGTATTGTTCTGCAGTGGGAGTACCAGGTGGGTCCCAGTGTAGGCATAGAGGCTGGAGATCACATCTGGTGTTCAAGATACATTCTTGAGGTAATTCATCCTTTGCCATTTATTTCAATGGATAAAATGGAATAACAGAGGAAAGAATCAAAGGTGATTTTGGGGAGGGCCTATTGTGGTTACTACTGTTAATGTTATTGTTCTGATTATCTTGTGACAGAGAATCACCGAGCAAGCTGGTGTTGTTCTCTCTCTCGACCCAAAACCAATAGAGGTGACATATATATTCATACTGCTTTTCTCTTACCTGATTCCTTCGTTGAATGTATAAATCTCCTCCATATCACACTACAGGGCGACTGGAATGGCGCAGGTTGCCACACCAATTTCAGGCAATAAAACACGACCTTGAATATAAAGCACTCGGCTGCAGGGTTTTCTAGTCTAAAAAAGTAATGATTTTTATGTCACCGTTTGTCTTGCAGCACAAAAAGCATGAGAGAGGATGGGGGCTTTGACGTTATAAAGAAGGCAATCTTGAATCTGTCTCTTCGCCATCAAGAGCATATCAGTGCCTATGGTGAGGGGAATGAGAGAAGATTGACTGGAAAGCATGAAACGGCCAACATTAACACATTTTCTTGGGTATGCTCAGAAGCCATTTATAGTTCACGTCAATGGCAGACTGAAAAACAGAGGCAAAGTGAAGAATATTCCTTTCTCATACAAAGCTCATAATGTTTTTCAATGCCAAACTTGTAGGGCGTGGCTAATCGTGGTTGTTCAGTCCGGGTGGGGCGTGAAACGGAGAAGCGAGGCAAAGGTAATATGCATAGCATTGTTTGATGAATTTTAATGAAAGCTATATTTGATAGGGGCACCCAGTTACATCTCAATAGGGCTATAATCGCTCCGAGGAATGAATTTGTATGATTCTTTGACCGGTCTCACAGGTAGCAAACATAAATCAAAATGCTCTTTTCAACTTCTTTGACAAGATTACCTCAGTTTCCTTCAAAGAATCAAACTATGAGATTGAAGAAATATTTCTAATAGGGCATTTCAATTTATAAAACGTTTTTATAAAGATGAAAAAGAGATCATCTATGAATGCTGCAAATACCATGACCTTTGTTCTGCATAGAGTTTATGTAAATTTGCCTTGTTGATCAACCTCCTAATCTGCTCTTGTATGCTGTTAGGTTACCTGGAAGATAGACGTCCAGCCTCAAACATGGACCCATATGTTGTGACCTCATTACTGGCCGAAACTACAATTTTGTGGCAACCAACACTTGAGGCTGAAGCTCTCGCTGCTCAGAAGCTGGCTTTGAAAATGTGACGTTTCACTGGTTGAGGACAATTATGAAGCAATTGCTTGGTTTCAGAAGGCCAGTACACAGAAAAGCATTTCGCCTTTTGGGAATATTCTTGTAGGCAAAGGACCTTGTTTCAGTAGGTTCCATGCCCAAGACTGTCAAGTGCTTCATTAGATGTTAGGCATTCTATGGATAAATGTGCCTTCCTAGTTACTTTAGGTTATTTACATTGAAGTTTGATTGATCCATAGATATCCTACACCTCCTCATCCGTATATATCTCCCTTTTTTAGCAATATGTTGGCATTTAATATTTGATTCTACCTATGACATGGACTTGGACTCCATATTCTTCGTTTCTTTCTTGCCTTTTTTTTTCTTGGTTAATGAACCATTCCTAAGAACGTGAAGGCATAACTAATCCAATTGCGGGGTCTCCTTGTTAGAAATCTTGAGATCTGGAGTGGAGCTTCTAAAGGGCTGGAATTTAGTCCCAACATGAATAACATCTAGAAAGTGAAGAATTGCCAGCGACCGTGTTCTTCTCATTTCACAAAAATGAGGAAAAGACACTTAATAGATACTAAAGTAATACTGCAGGGTAGGCTTCAGGGTTGCAGGTTAACTTTATTCCTTCTTTGGCTTCTGAGAAGAAAAAGCCAATGATTCCAGAAAAAGGATGCCCCGAGGACTAATGTATAAACAAGTAGGTGCCAGTTGGAAGACTTAATCTGATTCCTTCCCGTGTAATGCGGCAACCGAACAAGTGCAAGGCACTAGAGACGTTTCTTTGATCTCAAGACAATCCATTTTAAACTATAATAGGACCCATGTTCTTTAAATTATCATCTCTTCAGGAAAAGAACAAGTCCTTGCGTATATATCTCTGTTCTCAGCGCAATAACGGTGACGAAGATCAGGTTCTTCTCTTCTGCTTTCGAGCCACCAAAACTGCTATGGCTTCTGGAGCATCTAAATCAGCAGCCTTCCTGTTGTCAATCCTCAATATTGGGCTATATTTCATTATTACAGTCATTGCCTCGTGGGCTGTTAATCATGGGATTGAACGATCTCGGGAAACAGGTACTTTATCAAGCTGGAACACATATATTTACTCACTCACAATCGCTACGTAATTTAAGGCACCTACGTTATCTGCTTGTGCAGCTTCTGTTCTATCAATTCCTGCTCGCATATTCCCAATATACTTACCAATGGGAAACGTGACAACGGGTTTCTTCATCATATTTTGTCTCCTTGCCGGCGTCGTAGGCATCACCACCTCACTTACAGGGCTTCAGAATGTTCTTCAGTGGGACTCTCCAAACATGCATGCAGCAGCAACCTCTTCTCTAACCTCCTTGTCACTCACACTATTAGCAATGGGGTCGATATCCATTCTCATTTTTCTGTTTCTTTTCTCACTTATTGTCCCTAATTTTTGGAATTGCAATGCAATACCATGCGCTGGCATGAACAAAATTGTTGAGATTTTGCATCCTGTGTGTTGCAGATTGGCGTGCAAGGAGATCAACGTTGGTTGGACGGATTCAAACTTGGTGAGTTAAAGGTTTCTCAAACATTCGTCACCTGTTATAGAAACAGGCTCGTTTCATCACCTTCAATTGGGATATTGTTTTTCTAACATTTCTCAATACTCAACCAGTATAGTTGCTCCAAAATCCCACAGAGGAGAGGCGCATTACATTGAATGGAAACAAGCATTTTCCTTGGCACTTATACTAACTTTGGGACAGAATGATTAAATTCTAACAATGGTGTATGTTTGACAACTAACAGCGCACTCTAGAGATTGTGATGATAATAGTGAGTTCCACCCAATTGGTCTGCACTGGTGCTATCCAGGCTGGGGTTGAAGATATTGATGCGCAGCTAAGGAGACCTGGAGCAATATTCTGAGATTCAAAATTTCATGCCTGATCGATATATCTTGTTCTGTAATTGTGTGTATGAACATAAAACGTGACACTGTTTTCAGAGTGCTCATTTGTGATATCTTCTTCTTCCTCCTCCTCTCCTTCCTTTTTCCCTTTCGTTGTTGGGAATTCAAAGGTTCTTGCAAAGAATGCCAGTGAACCAGCGCTGACTGTTCGCTTCTACTTAAATTGTCCCAAGGGAAAAAGTAAAGATTAAAAAATTAAATGAAAAAAAATGTATAACTTTTTCAATTCATTTAATTTTAATATCAATAAATTTAATATTTAATATTATATTTTAATATAAATTTTAAAATTTTGAAATAAATGTCAATAAAAGAATTTAACACACACCTTGGATGCCAAATTATAAAGGGAGAAGAAAAGAGAGACGGAATTGCACCACAATGTCACTATCCAGCTTTTGTCCCTACGTTCGATTTGATTGGGATATTAAAAATTTACTGACAACTTTATGAATAAAAACATGGGCAAAGGTTTATGGTAGAGAAAAATAGTTAGAGTAAACAGGATGAATTGTCTTGCAGTTTTAAACTTTTTCGTCAAAATATATTTGATACGCAAGACCAATGGTAAAATGTGCAAAACATATAATAAAATATACAACTGATAACTCAAAAATAAATTAAAATATATTTCTTAAATTCTGTTAAATACTTTATTATTATTTTTATATATATATAGAGAGAGAGAGAGAGTATTTTTTGATAAAAAAAATTTAAATTTAATTAAAAAATATTCTGTAAGTCTCATTTTTATCTCTCCATCTCTATTTCTTTGTCTTTGTATAATTTTTCTAAAAATAATCATATTTACATTAAAAAAATAAAAAACCATAAAAAAGTCCAAATTATTGTTATTTTTATTTAAAATTTTTAAAAAATATTATATTATTTATATGTTATTAAATTCAAGCAAATTTAAACACATAACTAATAATAATGCATACTACTACACTTTATAATATAACAGAAACCATTGAATTGAATGATATCATACTTGATGATTTAAAAAAAAAACAAAAAGACATCATACTTGTTTTTGTTTTTCTCTTCAGTTGCTCATTCTAAGTAAGACAAACCAGTCAAACATTATGTTTCCAAGTAAAAATCTAAACAATAGTAATAACTCAACAATACTCATTTTTCGGTAAAAATGAATATATATTTTAATTATATACAATTTTAAAAGTAATAAATTTCGATTAGACTTATAAAATGAGTTATTTCAGTAAATTTAGTTTAGAATTAATTTATTATAACAGGCTCAATCATATCTGACAGAAATTATAAAATGCAACCTAACTTTCTTATTTTTTTACCAAAAAAAAAAGTAATAATGCAATTAATAGCACACTTTTTATTCTCGATAGAAAAATAAATGAACTGGTTAATAATAATTTATTATTATTATTATTATGAAAAAGAATGTAAATGGTACAAAAGTTCTTCCTGTTTCTGACTTCTATCTGAGTTTGGTCTGTCGGCCCTTCCTGAAAAAGAAAAAAAAAAACTAAGAAAAAAAAAGAAGAATCCACCGATGAACTGCACGCACCGGATCATCTCAACGGTCACTTTTCTTTTTCCCCAAAACCCTAATTTCAAAACCTTAATTTCTCCTAAATTTGCGCGAGATTACTGTAATGATAACGCCCCGAACCCCATTGCCATTCATTCTTTGAACGAACCTTCTAAATGTTTCTTGAAGCTGAGGGGTCTCAAAATCGGAGCTTCGGCGAATGGCAATGGCGACACGGGAAACTGGGTTGGCCGGTTTCCCACTGGAGCTCTCGCCGCCGATAAGATATTGAGACTGATTTCGGGTGCCACCGCCTGTCCCATTGGCCAGTTCATATCTTCGCCCACCACTTTTTTGCATTCCGTTGACCCCCGAGTCAAATTGGTAAAATCCCAAGTTTGGACTCTCTTGTCAGGGACTTTTTCTATTTTGATGTTGCTTAATTTAAAGTTAATTTTCTTCTTTCTTCTTGTTGTTTGTTGTTTGTTGTTTCTTTTTTTTTTTGTGATTTAATTTGGGTTTATGGGTCTTGGCTAACTCCTTTTTAAAAGAATTCTTTTTGGGCTTTTTTAAAAAATAAAAATAAAAATAAAAATTTGGGGCTCGATTGTCACTTTATCAGGTATACTTCTTAAGTTGTTTGATTGACTAGTGCCTTAGTGTCCAATTTGTGGAATGGTGAATGTAAATTTGTGGTTATGTTTCGTCTTCTCTCTGAACCATTGGAGAATTTATGGTGACTTGTGTTGGTTTCGTGTTTAGAGGGAAATTTGCGAATGAGATGTGTCTCAGCTAATAATGTTGGCTAATTTAAGTTTCCTCGGTTATGCAGGTATGGCTCTTGGCCCTGGTTGTCTTACCGGCACGGTCACATATAGTAATGCGTTTTGGATTAATAGTTTTCATTGCTCTTCTATCCGTATGGATACTCCCAAAACATGTGTGGATGGTAAATACTTCATGACAACCGAAAAAAGTGGCTTTATTTTGAAAATGTTGTGGGCATTCTGTTACATTTTTATTTTTTTATTTTTGTAGATTCACATCACTTTATTTCTTGTTCATTTCTTTTATTATTATTATTTTTTTCTTTAACTCTGGCTGCTAGTGCTGCTCTTCTAAACTCCCAGCAATCTTTGTAGGACCAATTAGGAAGAGTGTCATTGCTTTCTGGAATTCTATTCATAATGTTGGGTCTGGGTTCAGATGGAGCACCTCCACTTGTGCAGTTACGAACCCCACCACCTGCTATGATGGGTTTGCCTAAGCTTCCTGTCTCCTTGGGAGGTTACTCATATTTGATTATGAAGTTGGGTCCTCTGCAGTTCACAAGGAAGGGAATGTCAGTGGCAAGCACAGCTGCATCCTTAACCTTCATTGTAAGCTAGATTTCCCAGCAATCTTTCTCTATCTCTTCCCCTCCCCTGGCCACATTCATGATAATTAGTTCATTACTAGTTTGTTTTGGAGAGGCAACATTGCTAATGCACTGCTGCTTGTCAGCATTGTTAACATGGAGGGATGCATCATAGAGCTTTAGAAAAAAATAATGGTCAATTACACCAAGAAGAAAAAGAAAAAAACAATGTTCTATGACTTTTGTGGGTCATAGTTTAGTTAAGATGAATTAAACACTACTGCTTTTAAGCTTGATTTGTTTATCGCTATTCACAAGCCTTTCAAGTTGAGTAACTGGTTCTTCAAGTTTGGTGTGTTAGATGTTGTCAAGTTAAAACATTGGTTTGTTCTAGGAATTTCATTAATCAACAAGTTTAAAAGTGCTTCTAGCAAGCTGAACATATTTGGAGTGAGTAACAGGGTTTGCAGCCCTGAATTTTTAGAGATTGTATGATGCAAATTTATGAGAAAAAAAAAAAAAAACCATCCATGTTTAGATTATTGACAACCTCTTCAATAAACAAGGAAAGTTTTCATCATTCTGACTATTAGGTCTTTGTCTTCTAAAAGATTTTTCAAAGTGCAAGCCTCTGCCTAGCTACCACAACCCCAGAACAATTGGCGTTCGCTTTACGATGGTTTATGCTCCCTTTGAGACACATTGGTGTTCCAGTGGCTGAAATTACTCTTACTCTGTTACTTTCTTTGAGGTTTATCAATCTAGTGTTTGATGAGGTAAGAGGTCTGATTGGTTAATAAATTAATTCTGCACCAAATTGAACTTGCTCTTTTGTGAAATCAATTGTCATGCATATCATCAGTCATTTGATCTTTCAATGGTTATGCATTTTGTTCATAGGTTCGAAATGTTGCCCTAGGAATTGTATCTCGCAGGATAAAGTGGCAACAACTGACAGTTATGGAGAAAATTGATGGTAAGCAAACAGCTCTACACTCTGTTTAGCTTGTGAATGAAGGTCAAAGGGTAGAAGTGAAAATTGGGTATCAATCCTTAATTGATCTAAAACTAGACCTTGGTTTTATGTCCTGTAGCAACTGTTGATTATGCATGGCATCCTCTCCTTTTGCCAGAAAAGAAATGTTGGTATTAGAACAAATAGTCGTTGCTCTCTTTTCTTATCTGCCCTTCAGAATTATCAGCTTCTGACGTCTGGTTTTATTTTGGTGAACTCAAAATCAGAGTCCACGTTTTCTAATGGTTGATACTTGATGAATGTAGTCATTTTTTTTTTCTTTTTTGCAATTTCTTTCTTGTGGATTATTTTGATATCACTTTGGGAACTCTCTAGTGAAGTTCTAAAATTGTTAATATATCCAGTGCAGCAGCCAGATGATTTTCTTCAATCTTTTGCTTTGTATTGTAAACTTTACCCCGTTTGCTGCTATGATATATTGAATCATCAAGAGTGAGATCAAAAGATTATGCAATGTCTGGTCTTCTGTATTACATGCGGAATATCACAACAAATTGACTGTGTTCCAGCCTCCTTTTGCTTATCTATCTTATATTCATTTTATATGTGCCACTTAGACTCTGTTTGTTTACTTTGCAGTTTTTGCTTCTTACATACGTAGGATCTTTAAGAATATCTTTAGCCATGCGGAGCAGATATCACAGGTTTTGGTCCTGGCTGGCTTCTTTTTTCCTTTAAAAATATTATTGACATATGTGCAATCAATTCTGATGTTTGTTCATAGCTCCAATATGCCTTTGAGAAGATGTAACTTGGATCTACTTTGTGTTTCCAGTTTCCAGAAACACATAAACCTTAGAACTAGGAATTCATTATAGAAATCAACTTATAAAACCAACTTTTGGAGTTATGACTCCATATCATTCATACACCATACTGGTAGCATTATCTGATAAAATTTCCACTCCTTAACTGGAAGATACTTCAGATTCTAAGAGATTGGCCCTGCATTAGATGCAGAGCATGGCCTGGAGAATGCTACTCCGTGAAAACTGGAGAAAATTGTCGGGGCCATTTGAAGGTGACCCCGTCCAACATGTACTCAATTCAGGTCAAAATGCCACAGCCAAATCGATCAAGCTTATAAAGTCTTAGGAAAAACAAAATAACTGAAGAGGCAAAATTGTTGTCAATCTGCATTGGGTATTTATAAAGCCAGAATTTCACGTACTCTATGACTTTCTGCAGGCGATGATAGTGCGTGGTTTTAGAGGGGACAGCAAGACTCACAAAATATACTTCTTATCAGAGTCATCATTTGGGATGGCAGATTTTGTTTCCCTGATTTGTCTGGTTGGTGTTGTGGGCAGTGCTCTTTTGTCAGACTATTTCCTTGTCTGAATGTCATGTCTACTTCTCTCCTTCATACCACAAATATCTAGATCAAAATGTCAAGACCCTGCTGAACCATAAGTCATATCAAAATCAATCGCTGTAACTTCAAACATACCAATTTAGGCCCAGTATCAACTATCTAATTTTTGGCCAATCGGTAGGTAAATTTTCTTATTTGTTCACAGTTACTGCAAACATCTACAGATTCATCCACTTGTTGGTAGATAAATATGTTTCAGCATCCAGTTACTGTGCTCTGGAAGACGATGCTTTGCAAGTTTGCCAAAGATCACCATCTAAGCTTGGAGATAACAATGCAGCATTTTCAAATGACTGATCACCGAGCTGTTAATCATGCTTGCGTTTATAGCCCTGGAGAACAGGATCCTACCCAATGAACAATGTTGACGACGGTGATGATTAACACAGAAGGGCCAAACTGAGAGTAAAGAACTTGCAATGCACATGATCAGCACTATATTCTGTAAATGGTCACATAATAAAATATTTTTGACTGTTCATGCCCATTCTCGGAGTTGAAACTCGAACATCTTTTTCTTTTTGGCCTTTTGCCTTTCGAATTTATTTTAAATTAATCTGGAATTTTTGTCTGTGCTCATACTGTTTGAGATCATATTAAAACAAATGTCTTTGAATATTGACCATTAATGAGATTGACCAAATTAATGGGTTGAGCATTTGATTTATATTACTAATTATTTCCAGAGTATAATAGGTTTGAAAAAAATATAACTGAATAAAGAATCTTAGAATCCCGTTAAAAGAAATAAGTAAGGAAAAGGGACAGATAAAATGGAACAAAGAAGGAAAGAAAAGTGAAAAATAAAATGAAAAAAATATCTAGGCAAGGGGAAATGTGAGCTAATCTTGGAACAATGGCAACTTAAATCGACGAGACCGAGTCGACTCAGCGATTCTTCCTCTCAAATGCAGGCCAACCAGCGAGACATGGACCCAATTGACGATGGCGAAAACGAAGACGACCCATCATCCTTGAAACGCCGACACAGTCACCACAGCGATGGGCAGGAATCAGCGGCGATTGAAACGGACGCGCCGCCAGAAATCTCCAAAAGAGCAAAGAGCACGCCCCCACCACCGTTACCGATCCTCCCTGAAGAAATCCTTGTGGAAATCCTCTGTCGTTTGCCCGTGAAATCCCTGATCCAGTACAGGTGCGTTTGCAAATCGTTCAAAACCCTAATCTCAAGCCCTCAATTTATCAAAACCCATCTGAAAAAGATTACAAATTTGTCAAGAAATAAGCCCCAACCCAACTTCCATCAAAAACTAGCCATAGCCACTGGCGGCCCATTGTTTAGTATCTCGCTTTACTCCTTATTCCATGACCCAGTAACTGATACTGTTGAATTTGAGGCTAGCCAACTGAAAGACAAGCGTTATTTTGATTTACTTGATTGGCTCGTGGGGACTTGTGATGGCTTGCTTTGTTTGTCTATCGGGCAGGAGGCCCTTGTTCTCTGGAACCCATCTACTCGGGCTTTCAATAGATTGCCTGACTTTGGGGTTTCAAAGAAATGTGGATGCTATAAGGTTTATGGATTTGGTTATGATAGAAAAATGGATGATTATAAGGTGGTGGGAATTTTCTGCTATGTGAAAAGGGGTTTTAGGCTGGGTGAAAGGGGCGGATATGTGGCTAGAGTTAAAGTTTTTTCCTTGAGGAGTAATTGTTGGAAGGAGGTTGGTGAATTTGGTTATGGTTACCCCTATGATGTTGCAGGGAAATACTTGAATGGCTGTCTCTGTTGGCCGGCAATGTGTGGAACCAACGGGTGGACTATTGTTTCATTTGATCTGTCGAAGGACACATACGATGAGGTTTTGCAGCCTGACTATGCTGAGGAGACTGATAAGAGGGAATTGGGTGTATTGGAGGGATGGCTTTGTGTAACATGCAGCTACAATCCAGTCCGTGAGGATGTGTGGGTTATGAAGGAGTTTGGAGTGAGAGAGTCTTGGACTAAGTTGTTTACTATTCCATATCTAGAGGACCCCGAGGAACTGCATTATTCCTTGCCAATATATATTTCAGATGATGGAGAAGTTCTGCTGGAGTTTGGTTGTGCTTTAGTTATTTTCAATCCCAAACTTGGAACAATCAGGTACCCTAGGTTAACTAGTTCTCGTCTTTGTTTTGAAGCAGAAATGTACATTGAGACCCTGGTTTCACCTGTTCCTGAGAATTAGCTGAAATGTACATTGTTTGGAGATGGAGAAGGTAGAATGAAACACCTATGTTAGACACCTGATCAGTTGCTTTTATGTATTTGATGTTCAGTCTTTTCATATTCTCAAACATCCATTTGACATTGCATTTGCATGTGTACAATTCAGTGCCGCAGAATTTCGTGTTACATATCTTGTTGTTCAATGGAAATGATTTCATGTTGGATCTGAAGTCAATTTCCAGGCCGATGGTAATGGAAGAAGTTACAGTTTGACCTATTATTTTCTCTATCTTAATTGATAAATGCAGCCCGACTTGTTCAAGTCTTGGATTCTTTTGCAGAAAAACGAAGTTGAAATTCAGGGTTTGATTCTGGCTTTTTTGGCTGTTGGCCATTGTTATTTATTGATCCTTGAAAGAGGAAAATTTTGTCCATGTTTTTTTTTTTTTTTATCCCTGGCTGTTTGGGCTTTATGTCATGGCTATCAGGTCAAGCTATGTAGATTCTCCTCAAAATTGCTATAATCTTGTTTTCACTAATCGTGAACTTAATTAGGCAAAATGGTTTCATAACTTGAAGAAAGATTTTGCTTCTTTCAAGTGACTAGGACACATCGAAAAGGTTTTTTGTCTGATGGAAGGGGCCTTAGGGTTTCTGCATCTGCTTACCAGTTTATCAATGCAACTCGAATGTGGGTGACCTATGGGGACCTGGTGTATGTACCCCGTGCTGAAGTTATCTTTGTTTTCCTACTTTTGCACTGGTATTTCAAATTAAGTAATTGCCTTCTAATTGTTTTTCTGAGTTTTTTTGACCTAAATTATGTATATCTTTACACACACATATATTATGGCATGGCTCACGTTTAAGCAATTTGATCGAACCTATCTTGACGCTTTGAATTTCAAGTGCAAGCGGCGAGATTGTTGTTAACCATGAATTCAATGCCAGGCTTCACGAGGAGGATATTGCCAGAAGGGTCTTTATCTCTTCTTTCTGTTTTTCGAATTTCTTTTTTCCTTTTACATTTTTCTCATTTTTGGGTAAATTTTCCTTATGTTGACCAACTAGTACCAGAGGCGGAAAGTCTACATGTGTATGAGTCCACTTTGTTCCTCCCGTCCGGAGGCCCGTCGCGACACACCCCATGTGAGGAATGAGGATGGCTCCTTTCTGTGAGGCTTTGACCTTTCGGTCCAACGGTCTTCTTGCTTTTTTAAGTGTTTTAAGTGTCTCAGGAAAGGAAACTCAATCTGGCAATCGCCAGATTATGGTCCTTAAGAATCATTTACCAGAGTCTCATCCCGTTTATCATCGACAGTTGCAGTTCATTATCAATCGACTATGAAGAATTTAAGGTTAAAGCATCCACGGCACCCTATTCTTGATGCCCCTTTGAGTGTTTTCTTGTGAGTTGCGTGGCCCTGATGTACAAGTACAAGAGCGTGCGAAACTCTCACCACCACGCTCTCAATTGAAAATAAATGTACACAAGAAAAAACAAAAAGGAAAAGAAATTTAAACTGACAGCCACATAAAGAGGGCTAATACGCTGTCGTTTTATTTGGACTAAATTTCTCCCTTGCTTTTCTGGCTGCCTCTCCCCCCGTCTTCTGCTATCAAAAGCCCCCCCGTAAATCATCTGGAACGATTGTTGGCGATGAAAAAAGACGGAAAATTGGTTGTGGTGCTAAGCAAGAAAAACCGCAGAAATCATCCACAACAAGCGGAAGCTGCGGAACCAAGCCTTCCCCAAGAAATCATCTTGGAAATCCTCTCAAGGTTGCCCGTTAAATCTCTCTGCAGGTTCAGGTGTGTCTCCAAATCATGGCTCTCCCTAATATCCAGCCCTCAGTTCGCTAAAACCCACCTCAGTTTGTCCCTCAAAAACAAATCTTTCCAGTCTCAGAGGCTGAGACTCATTTTCTCTTCAAACAATCTCTATTCTTCTGAGTATGAGTCAATAGGGGATGATGATGATGCGGATGGTGAGAGTTCTGTTGTAGCTTTTGAGATTGATTATCCTCTGAAAGACCAGTCCAATGGCTGGGGTCGGTCGTTGGGTTATGGTCAAGACAACTTTGGTTGGTTCAAAATGTCTGAAGATGAAGATGATAATCCTGTTACGGTTAAGGTTGATGCGCCGTCCTCTGTTAATCGTAGAAATTGGGTTGATTTCTGGGGTTCTTGTAATGGGATGGTGTGCATAGCACCAGATGAAGATACCCTTTTCTTGTTTAACCCAACTACTGGTGAATCTAAGAAAATTCCAGCTGAACCCCTTTCTGGGGCTGCTGGTTTTGGTGCACATGGCTTTGGTTATGACTCAAGTAGTGATGATTATAAGGTTGTGAGAATTGATGTACGTACCAATGTTAGTGTTTATTCTCTACGAACTGATTCTTGGAGAAGAATTGGGGTTTTTCCTTACGGTGATTATGTCTATGACTCTGGTACACTACTCAATGGAGCCGTGCATTGGGCAGTTAGATCTGTGGAGGGTGAAAATGCTAAGTATTCAATCTCGGCCTTTGATTTAGAGAAGGAGATGTTTCGAGAACTTCCAGCACCCAATGTTGGTGATACTGACTCCGAATTTGTGGTAGGGGCCCTTGGCGAATGTCTGTGTATGATTCTCAGCCGGAATTATATGCACAATGATTTTTGGGTGATGTGCAAATATGGGATGGGTGAGTCATGGAATAGGATTAGCATCAGCCTTTCATATGTATGCATGGCGCCATTGTGTTTGGCAAAAAATGGAGAAGCTCTTTTGGTGATTGATGGAAGGTTAGTTCTGTACAACCTGGAAAAGGACACTTATAAGTTCCTAATCGTTCATGGAATTCCTGGTGAAATTGGATTCGAAGCAGATACCTATATTGAGAGCCTCATTTCACCCAGCTCTTTGATGCAGAAATTTGAATCTTGAATCCACTACAGCGACTCGTCAGGTCATTGAAATGACAGTCAAGGGTGTTACCTTGTTTTGGCTTCTTATTTTGCTGCTCCATTGTAGTTTTATTTGTAAGAGTAGGACGCCACTTTGTTTGTTTACATCCTTCATGAATCTGCCTTCAAAACTGAATTAAGATTCAACTTGGTGCAGGCTCTGCTGCAAATTAATGTTGTCATATTAAGTCCAAATACATGGACAAAGTACAGAAACCGTATTGGTGGTGTTGTTTTCACAACATATCAAGAATCCAGAATTGATCTTTGTACACTACTGACAAATGTTTCAGTTACACAAGAATTTTATATGCCACTTCCATTATTTGCGGCTAACAGCAAAAGAAAGGAGGGATAGACAAGGCGGGTATGTTCAACACATGACGATTCAGCGGCACTGTTAGTCTCATACACAATCGAAGAGACTTGGGGCAGAGAAAACAAGCATGAGTTGGCTTTTAAAAATAAATCAGCATGCTATTGGCTGCTGCTACTCGCATGGAGGTTTGGATGGACCGAAGGTAGCAGCAGCATCTTGCTGAAACTCCATTCCCACCTACACCATCTCACACAACATTTGCATCCCCCTTAAATTTAAAGCTCATTTATAATCTTGAATAACTTTTTTCTTACTATTTTTTTAATAAAAATCATAAAAATATAAATTATTAATTCGTTAACCTTTCTTTTTATTGAATCAGGTTCAAAATTTTAAAATAACGTATTTTTTTAAATAAACAAAAACATCAATTAGTGATCTCAAACTCCCAAACGATGGTGTACTGATTAACTCCTCCGAAGCCTTGATATTGTCCCGTTTAAGTATCGACTTAGTCTCCGTATAAAAGACATAAAGGATCATTAATCAGACCCCTTCGGAAGCTCATTAGAATTTTCGAAAAAAAAAGAAAAATGCTCTTTAGAGTCGAAGTAGGAGTATAAAAGCCAAAATATTTAAGGATTCGACAACACTTCCTCCGCCGCCGGCCCAACTTTCAGTGTCTCACTCGCACGCCGCACTCCTCTGGCTTCATCTCATTCCCAAGAAGCCGGCGCCGCCACCTTATCTCGCCAACCCCTCATCTTATCTCATCTCATCAGACACAATCTTTCTCTTCTGCGCGATGTTGGTACTTATTTTATGATTGGATAAGTTTCAAAGCCCAAAAACATCTTTTGTGTGACTGTCTCTTTTTGGGGGAGTAGCTGATTCATTCATGGGTTCTTTTCAACTTCACGACTAAAATTTTGTTTTTTGTTGTGAAATTTGGCTGATTCCTTCATGGGTTTTTGAGCGACTGATTCAGTCATTCATGGGTTCTTTGAATCTGGGGATCAGGGTTGTGAAATTTAAGAATTCAGTTTTAAATTTTGTTGGATTGTAATTCCTCTCTCTCTCTCTCTCTCTCTCTCTCTCTCTCTCTCTCTATGTATCACACAGGTGATGAGTGATGATTTAGAGGATTTCTTTGTCGAATTTTCTTAGTTCTGTTTTTAGTTTGTGTCTTTTAATCATATTTTACCTTTTGTATATCCATGGGAAGTTGAGGCTATAAAAGTATCAGTGCAAGATTCATGATAGCTGAGTCTGTGGATTCTGGGTTGGTTTGAGTTTTTGATGAGTTGTGTGCATGTAACTGAAAACTAATTGTTCTCTGCATCTCTCTTTGTGTGATGTTGCATCAACGTGGCGTATTCCTGTGTGTTGAATTTATTGTCTTAAATCAAGATTTCATGCCGTGCCAAGCTTATTATTGAGCTGAGGTTGATATCCATTTCACATCAAGCTTAAGCCAAGCTTGAGCTTAGTAAATTTTTATAGAGTGGAGCTTGAGCTCAAAAATTGAAGCTCGAATCCAGGTCAAGCAAAATGTTAGTGAGCAGAGCTTGAACATGAAAGCTAGCTTGGCTCGGCTCTTTTTCCTACCTTTCTTCCTGTCATTTTGGACTAATTGCTTCTTTGCACTGTGGGTCTCACATTTCAGCTATCAAAAGCCTCATTGATCATCTTTACTGTTATCAGCTATGGATAAAGATGGCAAATTGGTTGTGGTGCTAAGCAATAAACACCACAGAAATCACCTACAAGGAGCAGAAGCTACAGAACCAAGTGTTCCCCCCAGAAATCATCACGGAAATCCTCTCAAGCTTGCCTGTTAAATCTCTGCGCAGGTTCAGGTGTTTATCCAAATCATGGCTCTCCCTAATATCCAGCCCTCAGTTCACGAAAACCCACCTCAGTTTGGCCCTCAAAAACAAATCTTTTCAGTCTCAGAGGCTGAGACTTATTTTCTCTTCAAACAATCTCTGTTCTGCTGAGTATGAGTCAATAGGGGATGATGATGATGATGCGGATGGTGAGAGTTCTGTTGTAGCTTTTGAGATTGATTATCTTTTGAAAGATCAGTCCAATGGTTGGTGTCGGTTGTTGGGTTATGGTCAAGACATTTTGGGTTATTTCAAAATGTCTGAAGATGAAGATGATAATCCTGTTATGATAAAGGTTGATGCACCATCCTCTGTGAATCCTAGAAATTGGGTTGTTTTCTGGGGTTCTTGTAATGGGCTGGTGTGTATGTCTCCAAATAAAGATACCCTCTTCTTGTTTAACCCAACTACTGGTGAATCTAAGAAAATTCCAGATGAATCCCTTTCTGGGGCTGCTGGTTTTGGTGCACATGGCTCTGGTTATGACTCAATTGGTGATGATTATAAGGTTGTGAGAATTGATATATCTGCCAATGTTGGTGTTTATTCCCTAGGAACTGATTCTTGGAGAAGAATAGGGGTTTTCCCTTATAAAAAGTATTTATGTGGCCCTGGTACACTCCTCAATGGAGCCGTGCATTGGGCAGTTAGCACTGGGGAGGGTAATAGTGCTGAGTACTTAATCCCAGCCTTTGATTTAGAGAAGGAGATGTTTCAAGAACTTCAGCACCAGATGCTATTGATTCTGATTTTGAAACTGTGGTAGGAGTCCTTGGCAGATGTCTTTGTGTGCTTCTCAGCCAAAATTATATGTATGATAATTTTTGGGTGATGTGCAAATAGGGGTGGGTGAGTCATGCACTAGGACTAAGCATCAACCTTTGATATTCTTGCATGAAGCCATTGTGCTCGGTGAAAAATGGAGAAACTCTTTTGGTGATTGATGGAAGACTGGTTCTGTACAACTCCGGAAAGGACACGTGTAAGTTCTTACTTAAAAGTTGGAATTCCTGTTGAAGTTGAATACGAAGTAGATACCTATATTGAGAGTCTCATTTCGCCTAATTCTTTGAATCATAAGTTTGAACCGTGAATCCGCTATTGCGAGTATGAGACATTAGAAGAAGAAAGCATGAATGACAAGTAGAGCCTTTTTGTTCAAGGCAAAAACTCGGTGATAAGGTAATGGGAGTAATGCAGTGGATGCGAGCTTTCCGAATGAAAAATTCATGCTGCACCGCTGTGTAGTCAAGCTCTCGTAACTTAGCCATCCGCGGTGGTACACATTACTTGGGTTTAGGATATGTAACTTGTAGACATATGTTCGATCATAGAAGAGAGAATCAAAGGGGCGACTGTTTCGTTTCTTGTTTTGCTGCTCTCCATTGTTGCAAAATTGGTTGGCTTCCGAAATGAGTCAATCGGCAATCGGCATTACGGAGTTTCCATGGCCAAAGCACAACACCAGATGAGTAGGAGAAATAACGATGCTTGTCACTCTACAATCAGAATATTACAAAACTATATACATCGGGATGCAAGCAACTTGGCTTTTGGCCTTCGAGGGATTGTCCCAAGTTCACATATCCATGAGAATATCACGAACAAACTATATAATAAACACCTTTTTCATTAAATTATATAAACAATTTAACCCCTCCCCCGAAAAAAGAAAAACAAAACACAAAGAATCTCTGCAGGTCAACAAAGTCAGACGCGGAAACCCCCCCTCCACGGCGTTGACTCTCAATAAGTGTAATTTCGGACCAGATGTTTTAGTGAAAGACAACCACCACGTCATCGCGGACCCCACATCCCAATCCCCCCGAACACATTCATCCAATGGCCTGTCACAGATTTAACCAACCAGCTTCCGTCGCATTAAACCCCATCAACAATTGGACGGAGCTTCCAGGAAAATCCTGTTGCTTGATTTTCTCCTCATCTACTTAAACCAACACCGCACTTTGAAAAGTATCACAATTGTTCCTTTTCTTTCTATTGCAAAAAAAAAAAAAAAAAGAAACACAGGGAAAAGCCAAGAAATTTTCAGAGAGGAAGAGAGAGAGATGGACGGATACACGAGCGTGAGTCACAAGGAGAAGGAGGTTGACTTAGAGGGCGGAAATGGGGAGGCGTTGTACCCTGGTCTCGGTCTCGGCGAAAACCAGCTCCGTTGGGGCTTGATCCGCAAGGTCTACGGCATCCTCGCCGCCCAGCTCGTCATCACCACCGCTGTCTCCGCCGTCACCGTCCTCTCCGCCCCTGTCAACGCCCTCCTCAGAGGCAGCCTCGGCATCCTTCTTCTCCTCTGCATCCTCCCTTTTATATGTACGTCAATTACAATCCAGATCTCTCTCCTTTTTTCTTTTTTGCTTTTCTTTTTGTTTTTATCTAAATATTTTTAGCTTATCAAATTTCTCGATTCATCTCGTTGTGGAGTTTTCATTTTTTTTTTTAACAATTTGTGGGGTTTTTTTAATTTTTTATTTTTTTCACAAATTTGATTGTTTAAAATTCAATTGCAGTGGGGTTTGCCTTGCAAGTATATCATCAGAAGCACCCATTGAACCTGATTCTCCTGGGGGTCTTCACAGTGTCTCTGAGCCTCTTGGTTGGAACAAGCTGCGCCAACACAGATGGTCAGGATTTTTTGTTTTTTATTTTTTTGGTCCTTACCATGTTTCAGGCTTATTGTCTAATTTGTGGTCTGTTCACTTCTCTTGGAACTGGATGCCCTACAGGGGAAATTGTGCTCGAAGCTTTGATTCTGACATCTGCAGTGGTTTGCTCGCTAACTGGGTATACCTTCTGGGCTGCTAAGAAGGGCAAGGACTTCAGCTTCTTGGGACCAATTTTATTCACCGGCCTCACCATCCTCATTCTGACTAGTTTCATCCAGGTCTGTTATTTCCTATTTTACTGAATGAATGCATTATTATTTCCTGGTTCAGATATCTGTCCCGTGTGGTCAAGGAAAGTTAGGATAGTCTTCAGATGAGATGGGAGCGCAGTGTCACGGAATTAGATCTTGATTGTGTTAATTTACATGATATTTAGTTGATCTTGTGAGAGAAGATGAATTAAATAAATTTTCAAGAGTTTGAGAGAATGAGCGGAAAGCGCTAAGAAACAAATAGAATAGTTAGAGGTACTTGGAACATAGAGAGTACAAGAGAATTTTGTAAGTGAGAGTTTTATTGAGTGGGTTTTTAATATTTAATAGTTGTATTGAGTGTTTAAGCATGTATTGAGTTATATTGTATAAATAAGATGAATGACTTATTTATACTTGTTCTACCTCCTTAAAAGAATGTTCTAAAATATTTACATGAAGAGTTTTAGAGGAGTATTAATGAGAATCCTTTACAGAAGTCTTTAGTCAGTTAGTGCCAAGTTGTAAGAAGTTTCTGAATGTAGTTACTTATACACACTTTTAGGACCTTTTGTTACTATATTTTGGGACAATACTGGCAGTTTATAGAGGTTCAATCTGGTCTGATTTTTACCTTTTAACATGTTTGATGAGCTAGACAATAAGTGTCCATGTGATACCTTCCTCTTTCACTCAATCTTGCGACGTACTTGTCATATTACCGAATGTGATTGGCAAAGTGTCAATGCAGGTCTTCTTGTTCCCAACTAACTTCTTAATCTAACAAGTCCTTCCATTTAATTAAGTACTTGGTGTAGTTAAAAATTCCTTTTTTTTGGATCACTCTATTAGCAAAAATGTGTTCTAGTTCTTTGTCAAATTCAGGGAGGACGCACGTTTGGACTTGCTTTGATTTGGATTCTTGTCATTTTCATAGAAAGAGTTTAGAAGACTTATATGAAAAATATTATGAATTTTCAGTTTTGATGGGAGTTAAACTTAACAGACGGTTTTTCCACATGCTTGATAATAGGAAATAATTTTTCGTACTTGCTTACCAAGTTCTTGTATATGTTGCACAAAGAATTAAATTGGTTGAGCAACAGTTTCACCGTAACCAAATCTCCTCCTGTGTACTTCTTTTGGCATTGAACTTAATAGGTGGCTTTTCCCACACACTTGACAATAAGAAATGATCTTTTATACTTCCTTATCAAGTTTTATGTATCTTGTGCAGAGACTTGAATTAGTTATACAACTTTACTGTAACCAAATCTTCCTCAACATACTTTAGGTATCATTTGGTGTCAGTCTATTTTTTCATCCTTTTGGCCACTTTGTCAAGACAAACTCTTATTATATTCGTCTCCTCGTATCATTCTCTTACAAACCTGTAGGCAAATAAGTTGTTTTCCGTGTAAGTAGAAACAATAACACTTGGTGTTAACGATGATTGTCCATGACAATCTCGAAAAGGTTATTGTTCGTTGCCTTGCTTTGTTGGAAATTGTATGAGAATTGGACAACGCCAAATAATTTTGTCCAATCTCAAGTAATTTTGTCCAATCTTGCTGATGAGCACCAACATAATACCTTAGGTATTACTCTAATAAGATATTAACTTGTTCGATTTGCCCATCACTTTAAGGATAGAAGTTTGTTTAGAAGTTTAGATCGGTTTCCAATAGTTTGAATAGTTTGTGCCAAAACTTGCCCGTAAAGTAGACATTTTTATCACTGATTATGCTCTTAAGTACGTCTCATAATTTTATCATGTTCTTAAAAGAACAAGCGAGTAACTTCATTCACATTGTAGTCAGTAGGGGTTGGAATGAAAGTACCGTACTTATTAAATCGATCAACTATCATAATGCTTTCAAATCTATCGGATTTAGGTAGAATTACAATAAAATTTATCGAAACACTTTCTTAGTCTTTCGGTAATGGGTAGTGATTCAAGTAGACTACTTTGATGTTACTGTTCCACTTCATCTTGCTAGTAAACTAGGCAAGTACATATATAGACCACGACATTGATATGTATTTGTGGCTAAAAGTAATTTTGTTGGATAAAAATAAAAGTTCGTATCATACATGAGTAACCAATCCATAAAGAATCATGACATTCCATAAGGACTTTTCTTTGCAAGTTTTCCCATTTATGCATAAAAACTCAATTGTCAACGGTCATTAAGACTATTGTCAAACCAAAATTGACGAGTCTTCCCCTCACTAGCTAATTTCAGCAAGTTTTTGGTCAGATTATCTTGTACTGTGCCTTCCTTGATTTGCTCAAGGAAATCTTGCCCTTAGGCAGACTAATGGATAAGGCAGTTAGTTTTGCCTTTATACTTAGTGTGTTAGCAATAATATTGACTAGGTTTGACTTATATTGAACATATAGACGAACTCGACTAAGAAGTTTTGCCAATGAATTTACTTGGGGCAGAACTTTTGTGTTTGGAAGTAAATCATGACGACATTGTTAATTATTATCACAACTTATTTATGAGAAGGGAGTATTTTCAAATGTGCAAACAGTGAATTATAACAATCATCTTTTTGTTTTTGATGGTATATCGCATTTTGGTATTATTTAGTTTGCGGTTTTCATAGGCAATGAGCTACCTATCTTGTATTAAGACTTTCTCAAAAACCAAGTCAGATGCATCGGTGTGGAGTTCGAAAGATTTTTCGTATTTCAACAGTATCATGATGGGTGTTTTAGAGATTACTTCAATCTCTAAAAAAAAGTTTGACATCCTTGTAACTAATGTCACACGTGGTTCTTTTAGAAAAAGTCGGTTAGAGATGCTACTATACCATAATACCCTTTAATAAACCGACAATAGTAGTTGACTAGTTTTAAGAAAGATCATAATTTCAAAATCTTAGTTGGAGACTCCCACACTTTAATTGCTTATATCTTCGCTAAATCTATTTTTAGTCTACCATCATTGATCTTATGGCTCAAGAAGTCTCTTACTGGGTGAATGAACACTTTTTTTTAGCATAGAACTTGTTTTCATAGAGAACTTAAAAGACTTACTAGAGGTACTCTATGTGCTCTTTAAGGATGTTGCTGTATATCACAATATCGTCTAAGTAAACCGTTACGTATTTGTCTAGAAAAGGATGTATTATCTTATTTATAAGCGTGCAAAAGGTAATTAGCATGTTGGTAAGACCAAACGATATAATTAGAAATTCAAATGCTTCGTAACACGTCACACAAGTTGTCTTTGATTTATCATCTTGTGCAATGCAAATTTGATAGTAATCTAATCACAAATTCAATTTGGTGAAATATCTCGCCTTCTCAAGTTGATCAAAAAGATCAGTTACTAAGGGAAGTAGATGTTTGCTTTTTATAGTGATCTTATTTAAAACTCGGTAGTCAATACATAGGTGTAGCGATTTGTCCTTCTTCTAGAAAAAGACTGAGGCACCAAAAAAGACTTTCGATGGTCGTATATAGCTTGAGTTAATCAAGTATTGGAGCTGTTTCTCCAATTCAATGAGTTCTGGATGTGTCATGCAATAAGGGGTCATGGCAAGAAGTTTGCACCTTGTTGGCCTAGCCCTCAGCCTATGCACTGATTTTCCCAACCAACAGCCTGTTGCCACTTTGCTCGTGTACACTACCTTCTTGACCAACGATCCAAGCATGCTTTTTACTTGATTCCAAGGAGGACTGGGACACCAAAGGAAGCTTTTGATAGTCGTATATAGCTCAAGTTAATAAAGTCTTGAAGTTGTTTTCCCAGTTCAGCGAGTTTTGGATGAGTTATGCGATAAGTTGTCATGGCAAGAAGTTTGATACTAGGTTCTAACTTGATGTAATAATCCATATCTCATCCTTGAACTTGGCAAGGATAGTATGAATGGATTGCGACAATGTAAGAATAGGTGTTATTACGTTTTTCTCATCACTCAATTCCTTTATAGTAGTAATGTAACTTTCATCTGACTTGAGATTTCATTTGAATTACAAGGGAGAAATTATCAATACTTTCGACTTCTTCATGCGTTTCAAAAGAGTTACTCGAAACTTACAAGTGTCAAGAATTACAAGAGAAGTCGAAGTAGGAATGAGAGAAGTTAAAGTTTTGCGAAAAAAATGCAAGACCTAGTACTATTTTAAAATGATTCATTAAAACAATGGCAAAATCTAATTTATCTGTTCAATTTCTGATTTGAGCGATTACTCCTTATGCTATGCTGTGGACAAGTTTGACCTCCAAATTGACAGCTTTTATGGTGCCACTTTCTCGTGCAAGTTTGAGATTTAAGTGCTTGGCCTCTTGTATTTTAATAGAGTTATGCATTTTTCTTGTGTCTAACATCGCACATACAACTTTGCCCTTAATAGTGATATCAATATATAATAGTCCTTTTTCTTGAAGAATTATTGGAGAAAAAAGTTTAGAGAAAGCATCAATTGTTAGATAGATCCCAAGTCAATTTGGGGGTCTTCCTTAGGTTTCTCCTTGATGAGTTTTGCTACCATGACATTTATTATTTTATAGTTAGGACAACCTCTCACCTAATGCGGTCCATCACAGATGAAATAAGATTTTGGGTATTATTTGTATCATGTTTACTTAAAAGGCTCCTGTCATACTTGGGATGACCACTTGAGAATTTCTAGTATCTACTTTCTTTGCAGTTAGAATCCTATTTATTTTGTCCAGTCTTCTCTCCCCCACTCTTGTTAGAGTTAGAGTTTTTACTCTTAAGGTAGGCAGATTAGTCAATGGGTGTTTCGGCAACGACAATGACAACATCCAAAGTCAATACTTCACAACTATCTAACTTCATTTTAGCCCAATCCTTCAAATTGTATTTGAAGTTGAAGAAAAATTCTTTATCAAACATGTTGATTTCAAGTATAAGAATAATAAATTTTTTGATATAATTAGAAATAATACTTGTTTACTTTAAACGACGTAACTTTCTCTTAATTTCACTATTTGCATTATGAGGTACAAAATATTAGTTCAATTCAATTTTGAATTGCTTGAGTGTTGAGAACGTACAAGTTTTTTTCTCTCTTGAAATGCTTCATCTCCACCATAATTGGTTAGTATCTTTCGAGAAAATTGAGACCTTATTTACTTTAGTAAGGTCGTCAACAACTCTATGATCTCAAAGTATTATTCGAGATTGAAGAGAAAATTTTCTACTACAATAGTGTTGCGAGTGTTGTAAATGACTTGGGGTACATGGTAAGTTTAGAAACCTTTAACCCATGCACAATAATAGTACTAGTAGTAACAGTTGTACTAACAAAAGGTGAAGTACTTTGACGGAACAACTCCATTTTCTATGAAGGTTGTGAATTTCTCCTTTAACAAGTTTCCATAAGTTGGACAGTTTTTTATTTAGGGAGTGTAGTTTTTTCTTAAATGAACGACCAAATTCTTTAATCATTTATTTGACAATCTTTGTATTTTTGAAATTATCATGAATTATGTTATCAATTTACACCTTAAGTTTATCCACTTTGGTGTTCAAGTTAACAACACGAAATTCTGTAAATTCTTGCTTTGGATCTATTATGCCTTGGCTGAACACATTTCTCCTCACCTAGTAACTTATCACTCATCCATAATGATTGTAACAATTCTTTTTTTATTTACCATACTCGTAACTTTAAGTACAATCAAGTTGTACTTAAGACAAAATTAGACTTTAATATCACCTATTACGAGTTTAGTCAGTCTTACAAGAAAAGATGAATTAAGTAAATTTTAGAAAATTTGAGAAAATTAATAGAGAATGTTGAAAAATAAGTAAAGGAGTTAAAAGTACTTAAAACATAGAGAATATAAGAAAGTTTTGCAAATGAGAATTTTATTGAATAAACTTTGAACATTTAACCAATAAATTGCTTGTTTGAGCTTATACTGAGTGTGTTGTATAAATAAGAGAAGTGATATATTTATATTTTCTTCACTTATTTAAAAAAATATTTTAAAATATTTACACGGAAAATTCTAGAAAAATATTAATGAAAGTCTTTTTTTAAAATCTCTAGGTGGTTTTAGTGTCCTTTGTAAGAAGTTGTAGAAAGTTTTTAAATATAGTTAAAATTTTTTGTTATTGTATTTTGGGTAGTAAAAAAACTGAATAATATTGGCAGTCAATCTACTTTGGTTTTTTCCTTTTAATATGTTTGAAGGACCGGATAAAAAATATCCATGTAACAGTAGGCTGTATACATTTTGTACAGTAATATGATAGGTTAACATGTGGTAGTTTTCTGAATTTTATCAGTAATGTTTCTTGTTGTTGTTATGTAGATGTTCTTCCCCATTGGCTCGACGTCCACTGCTGTTTATGGCGGAATCAGTGCTTTGATCTTCAGTGGATACATCGTATATGATACTGACAACTTGATCAAGCGCTTCACATATGATGAATATATCTTGGCATCTGTTGCCCTGTATTTGGACATCTTGAACCTCTTCCTGGCGATCATGCGGGTGTTGAGGAGTGGAGACAATTAGATGTACGGCACACACACACATACGGAGACCAGCTTGGATCTTCTGAATTGAGACCGAGGGAAAAACTGAAATTGCTGATGAGATTGTGATTGAATGGTATTTATATTTTTAAGTTACTTTCCTACTTATGCCAAGTGGCCTGTGTCTCTCTGTAGAACCTTTAGTCTTGTGTTTACCTTAATCAGCTGTGGTAAATAAATGTCATATCATTGGGATGGTTCTATTTTCCTCTGCTTGTTTGCATCCTTTTCTTTGGCCCTTTTAAATTAGAGGCAACAAATGGTTAAACAACACGAATGGGTGGTTGCTGCCGCTTGCTAATGCTGTGTTGCTGTTGTTGGATCGTCTGAACTCTGGAGGTGGAGGCTGTTTCAGACAAGAAAATTGAAGTCAAAATTCCCTACTATAAAAAATGTAAAGACAAATACCGTGCCTGCAACGGCAAGGACTTCGATTCAAATGAATGCGTATGTATACTTGACAGTTCTATAAGGAATTTAATTACTCGACTCGTAAGGGGAAGAAACATGAGTAACTATATGCACAACGAATTATAAGATGAAGCCAGTCGTTTATCATACGAAGAATCACAATTATCAGAAAATATTTGTCATAGTCGGTCCAAATTTCCAGACGGATGATCGGCTCATGGTTTAATAGGCCTCCACCTTCGATTAGTAGCTTCCCTCTAGCTCCCATCGTTGTTTTCAATATCAATTGTCTCTTCCAACCCAAGATCCTCCCCTGCTGGCAAGGGCGACCGACCTGAAACAAGTGACACATCATTGCCCTCGCTTGATTCAACATTATCCGCCCCTTGCCTTCCGCCACAGCCACCGCCTTCTCCCCACGTCTCTCTTCCAACTTGTCATAACTTCTACTGTCGCTCAAATTCTGAATCTTTTTCCTCCACAACTACAGTTTCCACAGCACTGTGATTCACACCACTCGAATTGCCATTACTCTTCTTCTCAAGTTCTGCATTTCCACTTGATTCCGCTTTTTGCACTTCTTTATCATTACACACACACCTCTTTAGCTTTCTTTCTCTTTTTTGTCTTTTATTAGAAGATGGACAGAAGTTGAATAAGTAAAAGATCGAAGGCAATTTCTTCTGATCAGTCTATGAATCCTTTTTTTTTTAATGTTAGGACACGTGGCATGTGGGTTTTCTCAGAAACGCAATTAAATCAAGACATAAAGACATCATTCCATTCGGTCCCCACAAGAACGCATCTCTTTTCGTTTCCTCTCTCACCGTTCCTCCTCGTCATTAAGTTCAACCAGCGTACAAGAGGCGAACGAATATCCGAAATAAAACGCTGTCGTTTGGGGCCTATACGGCGGCGCTTGCTACCTGAAATTCAACAGAGATTTCCAGAAAGGGCAAGAAAAACTGTGCCTCCTCTCTCTCTCTCTCTCTCTGTTCATCTCTCTGATAGCGTAGTTTTCAGAGCGAATGGCCGGCGGTTGCAGCATAAGAGCTCTGTGGATCCTCAACAGCGTCGACGCCGCTGTCTTCTCCAGGTCGAATACGCGTCCAACACAATCGTAACTTTACGTCATGTGTTACCATTTTGATAAGATTCTCACAAAATTTTTTATTTTATCGTCTCTTTCTTTCTAATTCTTTCCTTTTTTTGTGTGTGTTTGTTTTTTTCTGTAACGAGCCAATTCGGACTTTTAGACTTTATTATTGAAATTTTATTTCCTCTTCATGCGCGGGTGGGGGGCTGGTATTAGGAGGTTCCCAGTGGTGGAGAAGCAGTGGCGTGCGGCTTGCAAGATCGAAAACGAGAGCCACTCCGGTGATGATGCTGCTGTTAATTACACTGTTTTACCCATTCTCCCTAATGATTCTGAGCTGGCTGCTGCATTTCTCGAGAGGAAAACAAGGTTCGTTTGTTTTCTATTGTTTTCTTGATTTCCGTTATTGCGCTTTTCTTGTTTCTTTACTGTTCTTTATGGTTTGGTTTTTTTTTTTTTTGGATTATTTTAGAATTAGAGCAAAATTGATGGTCTGTTAACCTTCTGTATTGCTTCCTGTTGTCTTTGTTTTTTTTTGGGGGAGGGGGGGGGGAGGGGGTGGGGAATGGCTTTGTTTTTGCTTACCAGTCAATGTTTGCATCACTGCAGGGAAGGATCGGCGCGAGGGTACGGCATACGTGTGGCTCAGTCAACTGAAGGGTCGGATTCTTGGGTTGATGACCCCATTACCCGCCATGTGATAAGCCTTAGGATAGACACTAATGGGGAAGGAGAGACGCATCTGCTGTGGCCTTTGATTTTGCATATAAAGGGATCATACACTGTACTTGTTCTGCCATTGGTTGAGCCGAGGCATTTGAAAGCGTATGCAAGTTTGTGCAGTAGATCTGATTGTGGACATGCGGCTGGGATGGAAGGAAGTTTGTCTTCCCTCCTGCTTGATCTTCCGTCCATCACAGGGTACGGTAAGTTACTTGTAACATCATTTTTTATTAATACCTTAACATGAGAGTCCTTTTGCAGTCCCTTTCACTTCACCTTTTTTTTTCTTTATCGGGTTTTTGGGATCATTATCCTGCATGGGGTTGCACTATATAAATGTATAGATAATATAGATGTAGGATGAGGCACCTTCTGTATCCTCATGTTTTGTATGAAACTGCAATGGTATGCTTACTGGGGTAAAGGAAGAAAAACCATAAACGGAAAGCATCTAAGGAAGGAAGAAACACAAATGGAAACACAAAAGCCTGTTGAATGGTGATCCCTTGGCAAGATCTCCTTCTCCCTATCCCAAACTCTCCCCGCCCCCCCCCGGCGCGGGGTGCAGGGGCAAAAAAAAAGAGAAAAAAAAAACCAGGAATAATTTCTCCCATCTACCTTGAAATATGCACCATCTGAGATGCCAAAAAAGGGATCTTCCTTTCCTTGTTTTTTCAGTGTGCACAAGATGCAGTGGGAATTTTTAAGCTGTCACATGATTGTGTGGATGGTTCTTTGATACAAAAGTCACATTCTCTGAACTTTGAACCCGGAACGCTTAACGTCTGTTGAGCTGCCTTAATTAGCGATGCAATATGCTTTTCAAATTAATTGTGTCCTTATCTTTCATTACAGGGCATTCATGGTGGCACATGCTATTGGTGACATAATTACTGGTGATATGGTAGATCCTGAGGTGATTGTGAATGCATCACCATCTGTGGGAGGACTGTTGGATTCCCTGACTGGGAGCATAGGCATTTCTGGTATCTCCTCAAGGGCAAAACCTGTGGCTGCACCGGTTGCTTCTGCCAATTCTTCTGGCACTGCTGTGAGTGGAGCCGCTGCATCAGATGCTCCAAAAGTTGGTTCAAGGTCCTTGGATAAGGATGCACTGCGAACCTTCATAATTAGTTCAATGCCCTTTGGTTGGTTCTGATTATGATTTTTCATCTCATATTTCCAAAGAGTCATGCACAGAACAATGCACATGATCCATAATCTGACTTAGTTTCTGACTTGTATTTATCAGGTACACCCCTGGACTTGAATTATTCCAATATTTCCTCTATCAAGGCTAATGGATTTTCATCATCAGATCCGCCTCCTGCAGACCTCAAGCAACCAGCCTGGAAGCCTTATCTTTACAAAGGAAAGCAGAGAATATTATTCACGATTCATGAGACAGTTAAAGCTGCTATGTATGACCGAGAGGAGATTTCAGACACTATATCAATTGCGGGTCAAATTAATTGTCGAGCAGAACTTGAAGGGTTGCCTGATGTGTCGCTCCCCTTGACAGGGCTGAACAAGGCTCACGTTGAGGTCTTATCTTTCCATCCCTGTGCTCAAGTTCCAGAGCATGGCATGGATAAAAAGGCTGTGATGTTTTCACCACCATTAGGCAATTTTGTTTTGTTGCACTATCAGGCAAGCTGTGGTCTTGGTCCCCCCCTTAAGGGATTCTACCAACTGTCTATGGTCTCTGAAGATGAAGGAGCATTCTTATTCAAGTTGCAACTGATGGAAGGCTACAAGTCTCCTTTGGCAATTGAGTTCTGTAATGTGACTATGCCTTTTCCTAAAAGAAGGCTTGTTTCTTTTGATGGGACCCCATCCATTGGAACTGTTTCAACCACAGAACACTCAGTTGACTGGAAAATTATTACAAGTAGCCGGAGCCTCTCTGGAAAAAGTATTGAAGCAAATTTCCCTGGAACAGTTAGATTTGCACCATGGCAGATTCAAAGATCGCTGTCTTCTAAGCCTGGATATGGAAATATCGGCGACGAAGATAGTGATACCGATATAGATAGCACAAAAAATATAGTGAATGTGGAGGAATTCTTGATGGAGAAAATGAGCAAGGATCTTCCTCCAGTGGATCTAGAGGAACCGTTTTGCTGGCAGGCATACAATTATGCTAAAGTACGCCTTCTATATAGTTGTTTATCTTTTGGTTGATTCCTGAATTCAAAAATCTTCTGACCTCATGTTTCGTTTGTGTTAATGAAGAGTTGAAGTTTTTTCATCGCAACATTGGTCTCTGCCATTTAATAGTCCCACTTTAGAACTTAGTGGACCTCTGTACAGAGTAACATAATAATCAGTCAGCAATTGATGTAGAGTTTGTGCCATTGCGACTGCTGACAGTTTGATGCTGTGCTGACCTTATCTATTTGTGCTTGGTTTATATTTTTGTATTGCTTATACATGATGTCAACACAAATAATTCGAGGAGTCAGTATTACAGTACTGCTGAACTTGCACATCTTTGGTTATCTGTCAGAGAACCCATCATAGCATTTTGCAATTCTGTCTTTATACTTTGAGAACAAGAAAATACTGCAGTGATGAAATTTGTAATTGGTATAATGTTGCCCTTTGAAGACTTTTTTATTCTTAATTGCAGGTTTCTTTCAGGATAACTGGGGCTTCATTGTCTGGGATGTTTATTGATCCTAAATCTGTAAGTTTGTGGCTCCTGTCGTTTTTGTCTTGGTTATAACTAATGCTATCCAAAGCATTCTTTCTGTGACAGTTTTCTTTGCTATTGTCTTCTTCAATATAAACAGCCTGAATACATTAATAAAAGCTTAAGTAGCCTAATATGGTTTCAACCTTTTGTATATTTTATGTGCAATGCAGGTAAGCATCTATCCAGCTGTTAAAGCACCCGTTGAATCCTCCACTCAGGTAATTTTTCCCTGAAAATTCTATCATTGCAAGATTTGGCAAGCAGATAAAAACAAAAGGCATGAGCAGAGTTTTGAGATGTAAATTCATCTGGAATGGGAATATTAGGGTGACAGCTCCTTCCTAGAGTTTGTTTACCCCATTGTCACAGTTTTTTTTTTTTATTATTATTATTATTTTATTTTTTACTTTTGTAATCATAACTTTCGTGGTCAGTTCTGTTTACAATTCCATTTCTTACCTGTCTGAGATTCTCCAGCATGTGAGTCTGACATAATTATCTCTTGTACTGTACTTTTCAAATTCTGAACATGTTGATTATCCCTTGACGACATGTTAAGCTACCGTTTCTTCGACTACTAACTCTGATTATATCCTTTCTTGATTGAATGTTTTCTGTGACCAGTATTGCTACTTATTCAGTTCATACAAGCATCAGCCCTCAAAAACTACGCACGCAATTCATGCGCATCATTGAAATATTCAGTTTGATTTTATGTTTGTTTTTCTTTGCTTGAACTAAATTGACTGCTTTTGGTTTGAACAGGTTACCTCTGGGGACTATATATTATGGAATACGCTAGGGAAGTGCCCATCTGCAGTAACGGCTTGAAGATGGTGATTAGACAGCCATCAGCGGAATATTTGAACTTCCTGATCTTCTACCAAAGACGCTTTCTGTTGGCTGATACATATCACCCCGGTTGTGAGCTTTTTTTTTTTTTTCAATATTTTCGTGCATGCCACCCGAAATTTGCTTCGACTGTGGGCGCACTCTCGATTTTGATGAGCCCAAGTTCTAGCCTACTTGTGACGTGATATAGATAGTAGAAAAAGGCAGGTGAGGTTTTTGGTAGATCTGTTGTGTAAATTTAATTTACAGGCTACCGACATCATCGATCGAATTTCAGAATGCAGGGAAGGTTTGAAGTTGTGAATTAGTCTTGCAGGCATAATCTGCTGCATTATTCTCAATGGAAATAAAGGAACGAGTGAATATTCATAGTGTGGATCGATACAAACATTTATTAATTGACCCTTTCATACGTATGTAAACTCGCTAAGTGAAAACTAGGCCACTACAAAGTCATACTGTATCATATTTTCCGACGTATAAAAGAAGTTACATGTATCATTTGATTTGTCTGTACATCAGTCCAATTATAATCTATATCTGTAATAACAAAAAAAAAAAAAACAAGTTAAATTGTGGGAGTTTTCGCTGCATCAAATTTATATCACACAAACTACATTTCAATTAGTTTTACAAGTCATGGATTCTAGCTTTGTATATGTGTATACTCAAAAGTGATCTTCAAAGGCAACAAAAATACCAAAATGGTGGCGAATGAATGACAGAGTGCCAATTACCGATTATTTTGCTCCACTATATGTGCCACGCCTATCTCCTCCTCTGGAATCAAAAGCCTAGGATCCAAAATTTTTACTGTTGAATTGATGAGACCGTCTCTCATTTTCTTTTCAGTAACGAAATTATGTCTACCTATCGATGCCTCTGGACCATTATCTCCATACATGTATCTCTTCTTTCCTTCATTTCTATGCAGTTGATTTCTGTCTCATCTTTGTCGTGTCTAGCTACTCTTCTAATTGGTGTCTGGATGAACCATAGAGGTCATATGGAGCCCATAGATGATCAACAATGCATGGCTTCCTAGAATCTAATCTTAACCATGGCTTGCCCTTTCCACTCCAATGGAGAAGGCTAATTGGACCAGGGTGCAGGCTCCTACATTTCCCTTCGAAGTTATCACCGCCTAGCCCATGTTGGTTCCATCTATGATCCACTGCCTTGATGTTTCCAGCCAAAACAAGCAAAAATGGTGGCAAAGAACCCAAGTGGTATATCCTCTTCATTTTTTGCACCGTCATCCACTCCTCAACTTTCTCTGTGTACCCTCCTCTCCTCCATTTATCCACATCCACAACCATCACTCCTGTGTTGAAGTAACAAGGTTTCCTCCCTTGAAATGCTTTTGCTAGTTTGGGGTCTGACCAGAATTTATTGGTGAAATATTGGGTGAAGTTTGCATGGCAATATTCTGGTGCTGCCACCACCTTGCCTTCCATGTTCACACTCCATAATTTCCCAATATCATCCACCACGACAATGTCTGAATCCAAGTAAATGATTCGTTTCACCTCCATCGGTATGATATCGGCAAGGTAAATTCTTGCATAATTCAGAGGTTGATCCAAGGCTTGTCGAATTGATCTAGAAATCTTTCCTCGAACCCGGTTAGAGTCAAAGCGATAAATCTTGAATTTCAAATATGGGAAAGTTGATTTTATGCTTGACGATAGCTCAGGCTCGAAATGAGCTGAAAGGAAATGAAATGAAAGGTTCTCAGGGCATATGGAGTGTTGTAGCATTGATAATATGGCTGCCATTGTTCCACGGATATAGTTAACATCTAGGGTCATTGCAATATGTATGATATCATCATTCTGAGGTCCGCATGTATCACCGTTACGAAACGAGGGAGCCTCCCGGAAAACGGGGAGGTCCGGCGAGGGTTTGCGGATAAGGGTGCCAACACGGATGGCGCTGACGGTGGTGGCGGAGGGATGGAGAAGGAGGAGGAGGAAGAGGGGGATGGACAGGAGGCCGAGAAGAGGAGAGAGACTGGAGGAGGAGCTCCAGATGAAGGCCATCCTGCCTTGCTAGGGGCTTTGGAAACTTTTTGCTAATGTCAAGGGCTTACGCCATAACGAGGGTCACGGCTTTGAAAAGAGGGTGAAAAAAAAAGAAAAAAAAAAAAAAGAAGTTGGGGGGGGGGTCTAAGCTAAGGTTGGTGGAGATAGATTTATGGTTTGAGTTCGGAGGCAAATTGTGAGGATGTGAAAGAAGGTCGGGACATTTTGATACCTAAAGCCAAAGACCCCGAAAGGACCAAATTGAAAGTGATATGTGCAATAAAAAGGAAACTGACTCACCAAATAAAGGGACACAAGAGAAAGACTCACTAATTTAGGTTCAAATTTGTAAGTGAATCTCCTACTTTAGCTTTGAGTTTTTGGACGAACAAAAATCATTAAAAAAAAAAAAGGGTTTTTTGGATGGTTATGAATCTGAATTTTCAGATTTAGATGTAGATAGATATATCTCTCTCCTTGGATTCCCCTTCAAATCTGATTCGTGAGCTTAAAAATTTGCACAAATTTAGCTTCTGTGGTTTCTGGTTCGAAGCACCGTCCTCCATGCATGGACGTGTAGGACTCATGGTCAGACGTTGTTCTTACATTGATTTTGATTCCCTCTCACGCTCTCACTTGGACGTGATTCTCACGTATCAAGGATGAGATTTGATTATCTCATTTAATGTTTTATGTGGTTAATTTGATATATGTTGCTGTTAGACCTTGATTTATTTCTCCATTGCTTTGGGGAATATAATTATTAGCCCTTTGCTTGAACTACAGAAAAAAAAAAAATCAAAATTATTGTTTGTTATACTTATTTTATTTTTTTTATTAGTAAAATAAATTTATTATTTTTAACAATACATATTTTTTTATTTCATTTAAATTTTACTTAAATTTTTTATTTTTTTATGGCATATAATATTGAATTCATTTAATTCAAATTTTAAATAAGTAAAATGAAAAATCTTCAAAAATTACTTAATAGATACATCTTAGAAGTTTGGACAAAAACACAACTGAAAATTGATTTGGTTTCGATTTATAATTTAACATAACCGAAATTTTTTGTTGGATTTCATAGTTGTAACCGTGAACACCCCAATAGAGTATCCAGTTCATTTTCTCATTTTTAAAGATAATTCTTAGTAATACTCCAATCTTGATCAATAAGGTGGAGAGAACATTTTTTTTCTGTAATTTCATCATCTTGTATGGCATTCTCGTTTATGCTTGAGTTTTGTTCTTTTCGAACTAAAAAAAAAATGACTAAGAATATCTTTGCACATTTAGCTCACATCTTTAAAAAAAAAAAATTAAAAAAATAATAAAGAAAGAAAGAAAACCTTCGATTATGGTTTGAGCGGCCCCAATGGGCCTGACAATTCCCGACGTTGCTTTTACTAAAGCCCACGTGGCCCATTTTACCTCCGACCAAACCTGGCTTTTTGAGTGCTTTTAAAATGTAAAAAAAAAAAAAATTGGAAAAGAAGACAAATGATTTACATCTGATCCTTCCCATATTCACATTATGAGAGTTCATACCCTGAGAATGTTTCTTTTTTTTTTTTAATTGCTAAAATGCAATCCACAACATTTCAAAACATGACAATAATAATTAATCAAAATCTTGAGTTGTGAATGATAAAGAAAGATAAATTTGTTTATATGACATAATTCAAACTTTTATTTTTAAAAGAAGAATTTAAAATTTAAAGAAAGTATAGATGATTATTATTGACTAATTCTTTGTATTGAGACGGGCTAATTGATTAATTAATAAGCTAATCCATTTCTAAAGTGAACGCTTGCCAGTGTGTATAACACAACTAAGAATTATTCATTGTCACGTTAAGCATGCAATCTACTCATAACATATCAACATTATAATGATGATGTTACATTTTTAGTAGGATGTAGTTTTTTTTTTTTTTTATCTTGATCTCATTATCCCTAATGGTTAGAGTTAATAGATTCTTGTCTTGTCCCCGCTAGAAATGAATATAATGAAACCAACAAGTGGGTTTCTTAGGGCACTGTTTGGGACTCCGGAAAATCCCCCCACCACTAAATCACCTCGCGACAAAATCATCTGTCCTGGAACTAGATTTTTCCCTCTTGACCAATGAACTCCGCATGATATTCACTTCACTTTGAAGAGCTTTTGAATTCGCGAGGAAGCCTAATGAGAGTGCATGAATTTCGTGAAGCCAAACATAGGATGGCAAGAGAAGAAGAAAGGCCAATGTCCAATGGACAGACAAGGAAGCAAATGACTGTTGGGTCACTTTTACCAAAAGCTTACCACAGACATTTTCCTTGAGTAAATGACCTTTGTAATTAAGTTTTATTGAAGTGATAGGTAATCATATGCAGTACAACACTTGGCATCCGAGGTTACACCATAGTACTCATTTAAACTAGTTTTAACTAAGACTTCCAAGATGTGGGCAGTGCTGAGCGCACATTTCGATCCGAAGTTGCCAAAAGCCTAATGGATATTTGTTACTATTTTCATTGGTAAAAGTGTAAGAGCTTGAGTTTTTGACCATTTGATTAATTGGTTTGTGTCCAACCTTGCCCCCCCCACCACCTGTTTTTTTTTTTTTCCTAAAAAGCTTAATAGATATATAGTTGCCCAATTTCAAGAAGATTCAGCTATTCGATACACTGCACATTATCTAACAACATTTTTAGACTAACATTATAAAATTGAATCAGGATAACTCCAGTAATCGTAAAAAAAGAAGGCGCAAGAATGTCTTTTTTGTTTAACTTTTTTTCAAATAGGTTGATCAAGAAACATGGATTACTAAAAACGGGTAGATTGAGTGGTAATCTCTTTAGGTTTTTCTTAGAGACTTTAGTTAGTGGTTGAGAGAACAGGTGTGGGACTTTTTAGCCAAATGAGGAGACACCACAAATACTATTCCTAAATTAAAATTTCCTGGACAAGCCAGCGGAACTCCAATTTATTGAGCCATTTGAGCTAGCCACTCACGCCAAGGCGGAGTGATTGTAATCATTTTGGTTGAATTGCAGATATTTTGAGTCAGGAATGCAAGTTAGTGGCAACTTTTGTAGAGGAGAGAGAGTTTGTAGCAGAGAGGTACACGATCCTCCATGTTTACAAATCCGTGCCTGACCCTCTTACGCTATCCAAGTTTCGATGGCCTCCAAAAGAGTGCCATTGGCTGGAGTCTCCCTCAATTTGATGAAATCTCTCGAAAGCTTGAACCTTTCTTCCTGTGCACCCTCTCTCTCTCTCTCTCTCTCTCTCACACACACACACACACACAAACATACACACTCATTGCGCACACTTGTCAAGTTCTAACATATTCTCAACTGGGTTTGCCTAACTTTTGCTCCCAAACACTAGGAATGATGCATGCCCATGTCAGCACCCCTTTCATTGAGTGTGCACCCTTACTCATTGTATCGCACAATTTAATAAGTAAATGTGGTTAAAAGGAAGAAGCATTTGCATAATATTATATTGGATATATCGGCTACATAATTAAGTTTTAAATTTTGAAATCATAAGGAGGTGACTCTTTTTCAATGATCTTTGGTTTTAGTTTAGTATGCAAAACAAATGAAACGAGAGGAAATAGTAGCATTCATTTACCTCATAATTAAAAGAGACATAAACAAAATTTTGAAAGCAAAAATGATATTTAGTAGGGTTTTAAAATATATAAAAAATTAGTTCTAAATTTTTATAACTAAATTTTAAATATTTTTTATTTAAATCTTATATCGGTTAAATTTATTTTAAACTAATTATTTTTAGATTAAAAAAAGTGATTAAAATTATTAAAAATTATATATTAATCAAAAGAAAATAATTAATAATATGATATTTTCTATTTAAAAAAATTAATTTGAAAATAAATTTAAAAGATATAAAATTTAAATAAAAATATAAAAATGTTTAAAATTAATTTTATGCGTATCTCTGGTAGGTTTTGTGTTGGCTAGTTATTGTAAACTTCAATTTTGTCCGGACATCAAATGAGCAAAGTGTCAGTTAATCCAGTCACAAGTCTTACAACCATTTCAATAAGTCAGGAGGAACGAAAAATAAAACTAAAGAGAACGAAAGAATCAGCAGGCAAAAAGTGAGCTTGTGTGTGTGCGTGCTTGTGTTGCTGAGTTATGCGGATAAGTTGGAATATATAGGAAATGATTGGGGTATGTGTGCTTTAGAGAGCAGACTTGAGCAGTACGGGAAAGTTAGCGAATAAGACAGCCGAGAGTCAGAGAGAAGTTGCCACACAATCGAATCATGTTTGCTTATAGATGGATGGATTTTCACCCTTTTTCTTTTCTTTTCTTTTCTTCTTTTTTTTTTTTTTCTTTTTTTCTTTTTGGTAAAGAATTGGTATGTTGCATTCATAGGCAAAGCACGAGGAATGATGCGGCTTGTTGGGCATATCCATTACTTCGAGATTGATTTGCCCTCTGGACAGAGCTGGGCTCGAGGTAATATATCCTTAATAACTTGTCCACTTTCTAAGAAGTTTATATAATACTACTAGTAGTTTTGGGGGTTCGTATCCGTGGACCACTGCGAAGCACATTTCTAAAAGTATGTATAATGCGTACGATGAATTTCTAAAAATTTCAATTGCTTCCATGCTTTTTTTCTCTCTTTTTTTTTTCTTTTGGCATTAATATTTAGAACATATGTGTTTTGGAAAATATTATAGTAATTAAGAATTGAAAATTTTTATTTATAATTTTAATTTTTTCAAAAATTATAAAATATAATAAATTATCTCTATTTTAGGACTCACGTGATAAATTTTATAATTAGAAAATATATATTTAGACAGTATTTCAATTGTGAGGGTTTGATATGCTTTGGTTTCGTTTACAAATGGGTTTTGTATGAGCAAGTCGATAAAACCAATCCCACATAGACAAATTATTTGACGTGCTCGACTTGTTTCCATGTAAAAACTATTCAATGTTGGCATGACCTCAAACTTTCGTGCTTTCTTCTAAATATGAATGTGTGTGTGTGTGTGGGTGTGTGTGTGTGTGTGTGTGTGTGTGTGTGTGTGTGTGGCATTCGTGAAATTGACATCCAATGAAAATGAACCCTAGCCCTCAATCCTTTTGAGCACTCAGTAGTGGCACACAGTAGTGGAGGTGCAACCTTTCTCGTTTCATCAAAATCGTCTTGTACGCATGGTACAGTGGCACTCAGGCAAATGCTCATGAGTGCTCGGAAAGCAGAAAGGCGAAACAAAAGAAATAAATAAATAGACAAAGAGATCATACAACAAAGAAAATTCCATTGTTTATCTTTGCAACGAAAATTGCCACATGTGTGCAATTGTGCGCATGCAAAGGCAATGTATGGCGGCTAAAGGCAACTTGTTCCATGCCCAGCAAATTACATTGTCGCCCAAACTAGGACCCCGTGGGGACTCCCATGTCCCCAAAGAAAAACAGAGAGAGACAGAGAGAGAGAGAGAGAGAGAGAATTCAACTCTAGATCAACAGAGGGGCCTTGTATGCCAAGAAGTTGGGGCGCACCATAGATGATTTGTAGTTGTGTGGACCCTGCCACGGCGTTTGTCTTGGACACACAAAAGAACTTAAGTGGGACCAATCGTGGGTTAGGGCTGCATGATTTGGGTTGAGGGTTGCTAGGGTTAAAAAGGCGTTTAGTATCTCAAAGGAATATATTCTAAAAAAAAAAGAAAGAAACCCTTTACTTTGCCCACTTCCTCCTATAACTAGTTTTCAAAACCCAGGCCCATCCTAGGAAAGAAGGAGATATGGGTTGCATCTTTTCACGCAAAAGGTGAGATTTTGTTGACGATTAGAGCTAATTCGAGGCTTTTAAAGTTAAATTTGACTCAACGTATCATAGTTGGATGTGGTTGACCATTTCCCAATAGAGGGAGGGAGGGAGAGAGAGAGAGAGAGAGAGAGAGAGAGAGAGAGAGAGGGAATTGGGCTTTGGTTTGTGTCGCTGTACGTGGTAGTGTTTGAGTTTGGGTGGGTGCGCGTGCAGCACAAGACGTGGGATTATGGTCATAATGGGAGCTGCCAGCCAGCCACACCAACCCATAAGATTATTCATGACGCATACATTCTGAAATGATTCCCTTTCCCTCTGAAAACTGCAAATTTTGATTCCTAAACTCACCATTTTGCATCATTGCCTTTCCACTCTTTTCTTCACACACCCAGCTAGCCATATCTTCTCCACATGTAGTCGCCATTTATACCATCCCTCCCTTTCTTTTTTTGTTTTTTTGTTGGTATTTCTAGACCACTTATTATTGTTGTTGTTACGTGCTTATCTACCTAACTCCTTTATTAAACCTTCTTTACTTTGGAAGACTTTATCATGTTGAATTATTGCGATGAACTTCTATTAAAAAGGAAAAAAAAAATCTTAAATTGTAAGCCAAGAAGAGTGAAAAAATTCATGAAGAAGGGAAAGGAGTATAAGTCAATTACGTAATCTTAAAAAAACCTACGCAGCACTGATTACCAAATACCAATAATCCTTCTCTTATGATATGTTCTTTTACAACTATGAGGGGAATTGTTATTTGCACGCCAAAAATCACTACTTTGATTGCAAAAACCGTTGTCTTAGCTATCTCAGGCTAAAGGCAACGGTTTTGTGTGCATAAAATCAAAATGTGTGAAGACATATCAGTTCTCTCTGACATTTTCATTCCCTTATTTTTGATATTTGACGACCTGTTTTTAATCACGCCGGAGAAGTAAGCTTGATGCAAATACTCGAAAAATAATGCTTGATATCAACTAATTGCTACACACAAACATGTCGCTCCAATGAACCTAAACTCGTTCCACTGAAAGAATTTTGCCAAATACATAGATTTAGGCCACATTAACATTAATGTATAAATTATAACCAGAAAAGCCCCCTAGAGACAGTTTGTGGAAGGGTCTTGAAAACCGAATGATGATTGTGGTTAAACCAAAAAGGCTCGTTTCTTAAAGAGGGAACTCCTTCAATTTCGATATAGGGTCTATACGGTTGAGACATAATGCATTGAGCAATGCATTAGATATGATGATGATGCCTCCCCCCCCCCATTGCATAAAATTGCATGAAGAATAAAAGATGATAAAAGGCAAAGGCTATCGTAGCCTTTCAAATTTAAGTAGAGGGGCATCCCTAATTCAAGGATATTCTCATTACTTACCTGCCACGCCTGGTTTCTCCTTTTATTTTTCTTCCCCCTTTTCTCTCGTACGTTTTGAAATGAGGCTGAATTGTGCATAATTATAGTTTGAAACAAAAAGATGAAAAAAAAAATATATATTGATGGTATTTGGGCACGTCCATCTTTTCGTTAATTAAGACTTTGCCCTCTTTGAAAACGACACAGTGATCTATAGGACGAGTAGTTTTCATATCATGCTGCCACCTTTGCGTGATCCGAAGGCCCACCACCAAAATCCAGAAGTGGCTAATGTACCACAGTAAATTATTGATTTTCCATCGTACACTCTGTTTTGTTATGTTCACCCTGTTTTTGTTCAGTTCCCTGTAGACCTTCTTTGGATGTGACATAAGTACTAGCAAATTGAGCTTCACTTTAATTAAGTAGCTTGGCTACTTCTGATTGTAATTTGCAAGTGCTAATAATTGTTGTCATGCATAACAACATCTGGAACTAAGTATATGATTATGTTTCTGTTCAATAAAAGCACCTCTCTGCCAATGACTTTAGAATACAATGATTTTAGTTGTTGAGCCTGTGAATGTCCTATTTCAGGGACTAACATTCTCAGCCTTGAATTTGAATGAGCTTCATTACTGTTGAAATTCACAAAGCAACAACAGGAATCCTTGAACAAGTGTGACTGTTGCGATATTGTCTCATGAATGTAAGAAGTTTGCATGATTATTGTTGCTGTTGTAGCGAATGAACTTTGTTGTTTTTTTTTGTTTTTTTTCCATTAAAATTTTCTGGGAAAAATTCATCAGCTAAATTTTAACAAATCTCCATCACATACCACGAAGTTAAAGTTCTACCACCTTCTAATTTCAGTAATGGCTTATTACTAGCAAACAATTCAGTTAGAGAATCCTATGATTTACTTTTCAAATAGATGGTGATTTTCGCTGATGGGTTTTGTGACATCCGCACTAGTCATGGATTTGATGGAACAATAGAAAGAGTGTAGAAACTGACTGGAAGAGGAGCCCTGCTTTGGCAGAATGGTAGTGACAATTGACAAAATGAACAAAAGAGAGAAAATTGCATGCGCGTGGGCACAAAATCCGCTTCCCCTGTTCTTTGTCTGATGAAAAACACTTGATTTTTCACAAAGAAAATTTCATTATTTCTTTCTTTTTTATTTGTTTGGTTTTTTCCTTTTATTATTATTTTTTAAATTTTTCGGGGGAGGAACCATATCATCATCTTATTCACTTCATTATGCCTGCAATCATGATTCTTGGTTGCTTCACCCGCATGCCCCCAGAGGCCCCTTCTCTCCCCCCCCCTTCTCTCTCTCTCTCTCTCTCTCACTCTCTCTATAAGCCCAATTCACCCAACTATAAATCCCCAACACCCCCATCTTCTCTCTCTCACCTGTAGTTCCTCTGTCCATCTCTTCCTCTCTCCCTCTCTCCTTTGCTCACTCACTGCTGATCTCTATCCACCCCTTGGGGCTTCTGCTTAATTTGCTTCAATTCCCTCTCACCAACCTAGCTACTTCAATGGCTGTGTCTGGTTTTGAAGGGTTTGAGAAGCGCCTGGAGCTTCATTTCTTCGGAGACGACCCAGCAATGGTGGACAACAACAGGGGTCTTAGGCTTCTTGATTTTGATTCACTTGTCCAGGTACTAAATGCCGTGCAATGCACTGTTGTCTCTGCTGTTGGGAACAGGTTTTTTGATTCCTACGTGTTATCAGAATCAAGCCTGTTTGTGTACCCTACCAAGATCATCATCAAGACGTGTGGGACCACCCAGCTGCTCAAATCCATCCGTCCATTGCTACAGCATGCCCACAACAATCTCGGCCTCACTTTGTGCTCCTGCAGGTACACCAGAGGCAACTTTATCTTCCCAAAGTCGCAGCCTTTCCCTCACACCAGCTTCAAAGAAGAAGTTATCTATCTTGAAGAGAGCCTCCCCACCAATCTTTGCTATAGAAAAGCCACCGTCTTGCCTTCTAAAATGACCTCTCATTCTTGGCATGTCTTCACTGCCAGTGACCAATCTCATGTGTTATCAAATGATGATGATGATGATGATGATGATGATATCTACACCATGGAGGTGTGCATGACCGATCTCGACCGTGTTCTTGCCCGCAAGTTCTTTCAAAATCCCGGCGGCTGCAAAAACGGCGACGTTTCCGGCAACGAGATGACAAAACTCACCGGAATTTGCGACATCAATCCCGCGGCTACTATTTGTGATTTTGCATTTGACCCTTGTGGCTACTCCATGAATGGGATCGACCATGATCGTTATTCCACAATTCACGTTACCCCAGAGGATGGTTACAGCTATGCGAGCTTTGAGGCCGTGGGGTCCGTTTTCGACGCTAATGATGATGTCGCCGAGGTATTGAGGAGGGTCGTCCAGGTTTTCCGGCCGGCTACCATGTCGGTATCGATTACATGCAGAAGCAATGAAGTTTGGACACGTGTAACGCACGCCCTGGATCCCCTCGGATTGAAATGCTGGAGTTGTGCCGTCGATGAGTTCCCGGCAGCCGCAAGCGTCGCGTTTCAAACGTTCACATCTCGGGGGAAATAGGCCGGCCGGGAGGTAGATACATTGGGGGCGCCCGGCCGGGGGTGGGGGGGGGAGGGGGAAGAGAAGTTTTAGGGGTCGATTAAATTAGATGGAAAAATTTTAGCGGGGTGGGTGCTGATGTGGCGGTACGTGATTGGTCGAAGAAAATGAATATGAGGTTGACCCATGTAGAGGAGAAAGATAAAAGGTGGGGATTTTAGAGGATGGATGATGGGCAATATCTATAATATCAATTATCAACTTCATGATAATGCACCCCACTTAGGCTTGTCACGCCAAAGATTTTTGAGGTTTGTGTTTAGTGGTGAGGAATTGGAGGGTGATGCATGAAAAAAGTGCTCTTCTTGTTTTTCAGGTTTATATTCCACTTTTATCTTCCTCTTTTATTGTTCTCATTTTTCTGTTCTGTTCTGTTTTTTTTTTTTTTTTCCTCAACCTCTTCATTTCTTCATTTGTCTCTCAATTATGTCTTAAGATTATTGTTAATTAGAGGCAAACTCTAAACTTTTGGTAAGTTTTTCCCCTCCGCATTGGTGTTAGTATACGCACAAACGGCAAGATGACGAGTATTGGATTAGTGAGCGTTTGATTTAGCAGCTCACCAATTCAATAGACATCGTTTGCTCTTCATCAAATACCGTTAATTTAATTAGTGACCAAAACATTAATTTTCAAGTCCTTACAACTGTTAGTCATTGGCGGTGAATTGTATGAGTTGTGAGTATTGATCATTAGCCATCGGATATCAATTGAATCTAAACTCCTATTTATTCAATTGTGCTTTCTCTCTAAACATTGGTTCTAAAAACGCAACCTTTCCATCCCCATATGGAACTTAAATATGCTCTTAGCTTTTAGGATGCGAAATCTTGCCTGATTACTCGTCACACCACAGTGGGTTCCCGCACAAAGATGACAAAAAGTTCTTAATTTCCATGGGGTTTCTATTCTTATTTCCGTGAAAACAATGAGTAAGGATATACCAATGCACAAAGATCCATAAATCGCTTTACTTTTATTTTTATATTTAAAAAAATAAATCTATTTTTACAACTCAATGCCGTAAAATAAATATCACCATAAATTAATTTTATTGTTACATTAGTGTACTCGACCTTGATTATGCATCTGACGAGGAAGTCACCACACCTACATATGACTCAACGCAACAAGCTCTTTTGTCGCGTTATATAGATGCAGAATCTTAGACGTGACCATAATTGTGTTTAAAAGAGGAGACCATGATCCATGCCACCTTTTCCTCACTTGTCCACGAATCATTTGCCAGGAAAGTATATTTGAGGATGTGTTGCAACTTGATGAGACCATACCATTGCAATAGCTGCGTCATGAGGGAAAAAAAAAAGAAAAAAAAAAAACACTAATAATTATCACACAAGCTAGTGCATTGGAATTAACTAGGCTACTGGTGAGTGATGATAATGGCGCAATACCAATTAATTGTAAGCAATTAGCTAAAGGTTGAATCTCTGCTGTTTTTTTTTTGTTTTCCGTGAAAAATTAAAGAATTCAAAGAAGGGGTGCATTCAGCTATTCCCCACAATCCAATGACTTGTTCTTTAAGTTTTTGGTCTGCTGCGAGAAGGGGCTTCAAATTTCTGATCTGAAAATGGGCTGCCTACATAGCTGCCCCAGGGCTGTGACCATGCGGGCCGGATATATAAACTTGGCAATTTATGTAGACTTTGTGCACATCTACAGGTTCAATTGTCTTAGAATAATTGGCCATCGACCTTAACATTAAGAGAGCAGGTAGGAGGAACGGGTAGAAATTCAAATTTTGTCTCTCCCATTCTTTTTCTCCCTAATGGGTTCTGACTATCTCTTAACAAAAAAAAAAAAAGATATATATATATATAAGGAAATGTTAGTTGAATGACTGCTCTTGTTCCTATTTTTTACTTAGAATATTAGCAAATGGTGGTGGTTTGGCTTCTCTGCTTCAAGTTTCCTCCTTTAACTTGGAAAGAACAAATTATGCACTTAAATTGACAAAAAAGAGTAGGCAAAATGTTCACACTAGAAAGCAGCATTATCGCATTGCCAAGTTCTTATAAATGTTTTGGGTTATTTTTTAAGGTAAATGTGAAATGGCTGGCGGCTAGTGGTGGCTGGAGTGGACCAGGGATCTTCGCAGACCAGGACCTTTTGGGTTGGGTTTACAAAAGCAACCTCCAGGAATTCAAGCACTGTTGGAACCCAAAATGGGATCGAGCCCTTTTTTTTTTACTCTACAACAATTCTGAGCCTTTTAGTACTCCAATCGATCGGACTAGGCTCACAGGTTCTAAGCTATTGGGTTCGGTCGCTTGGACTTGTGTGCAACCTGCGGAGGGCTGAGGCACATACACTAGCAGAAAATCCCTCCTAATGGGCCAGAGGAAGCTTTGTCCCTGTCTTATTAATTTATCCTTAAATAATTTCAGGTCGTTGTTGGGCTTAGTAAACAAGCTGTTGCAAATTGTTATTAAACAATTCCTAGTTATTTTTACAACAATCATTATTTTTTTTTTTTTGAGGGAACAATATTCATTAAAGGTTAGCGGTAAATTATCATTACCAGCTGTCATCTAAATTAAACAAAGGCAAATGAGTTGTCATTTGTTGTTTTTTTATCTTTTTAATTTTTTGTTTAGTTTAATGAAGATAATCTTACGCCCCATTATCACTAGAGTTGGACGAGCATTCGTAATCTGCGATTTTAAATAGTATTTGTTCTTCTCTTGAAGGCCATTGAAATGTTCAAAAGTTTTAGTGGTAATATATACATAATCTTGAAAGTTTAGATCCAAGATCTAATTATTGGAAATATTTAGAAGTTTAAAGGTATAGCCTAATAGAACTCTCGGTGGATTAGAAAAAAAAAATAGATATATTAGATATATCATTTTATTTGTAAATAGACACACTTATTATGAATAAAATTCTAAATATATCTATCCGACCATATATAATACGTTATTAAAATTACCCCCCCCCCACAAAAAAAAACATAATATTGATGGACATATGAATTGATTCGAAGATGCTTTTATTATAGTAAAAAAAAAAAAAAAGAATCATATAAAAGCTTAGCTGATCGTTATGTTATTTAATGAGAACACCGAAAGAAAAGGGCAACTCAACACTCTCATCTAACTCTTGCATTCGGCGCACTACCATATAGTAAATTCAATCAACTTAGTAGATTGAGGCTACTTAATAATTTCTATTAATCGCTTTCTTACTAATATTTCTAATAAACGGTGATTGTCATCGTGATGCTACTTATAACTTTAAAAAAATAGCATAAGATCTTTCATAGAGAGTACCATTATTATTACTAAATTATCACTAACGCAGCGACTAGGAACATAAGCCAACCTTGAAAGTGAGATTAAACCTGGACGGGACCATGCGGGGTCACGTGAGAAATACGTTTTGGTCCCTCCCCCCCAAAAAAAAATGTAAAAAAAAAAAAAGAGAAAGAGGATAATTTACCAGCATATTGATTTATCGCAAAAATAATTTATTATTCTCTATATTAAAAATTTATCACTAAAAAATTATTTAATTTAAATATATTTTTTACACTTAATTTTGATATTAATAAATATAAAATACAATATTATATGATTTTTTTAATCATTTACGTTATTGAGAAAGGATTATAAAAAAATTGAATTAAATTAAATTTAGATTAATATAAAAAAATATATATATATATATATGATAAATTACTAATTTAACATCTCATGCGGTCCATCTTATCTCGATCTTCGATTCCCAAGCCAAAGCATTTCTGAAAAGGCACTCTTGGAATTTGGCTTGGGTACACGCGAGAGCCAGCTTGCATCCCGCACTAGGGTTTCGAGGGGTTTTTGGTCTGGAACTGGTGGGGCTGTCTTCCGTCTTTGACGTTCTCATTTTGAAGAGATAGCCAGGCTACCTAATACACGAGACAACGACCTTCAAAGAAAGTGATGGCTAGTTTACTTATATTATTTCAAAGTCTCCTTTAATGATCTTCTCTAGTGTAAATTTAATTGTCATGTTTACTGTGCTTGGACTCTATTATAACTTTACTTAATTAGTAATCTAGTTTGGCTAGTTTTTGACTAAATTAAATCCCATTAATTCACCATCTTAGACAAAAGAGTTCGTTTAAAACTACCTCAGAAAAAAAAAAAAAAAAACTTCTTGTTATGAGACTTTGACATCATATCCTCTCGTAATTACTCTAAGCTAGATTCTCTTGTTCCTTGGAGTTAAATTAAAGAAAGAAATTGGAGAAAATAGAGTCTAAAAGCCATGATAACATATTATCGACAGGCTAATTTTACTGCTAATGTGGGGGGGGGGGGGAGTCAAAACCAGACAGACACTCCAAACAGATGGAACGTTTTCTATAAATTGTCACCTCCTTCAACTTGAAGACTTAATTTTATTGCATAGCTCAATCGATGCTCCGGGGAACTTGGCTTCTTCGAGCTCAGTTCATTTTGTTGTAGGTTCTTCCTTCCTCCGAAAATGACGAGACTATTAAAAAGAGAGTCAAAGCCTTACTACCTCCGGCGGCCATGGCGGTCAGAAACGGGCTTCTGTTTTTCTCCTTTCATTTCATTTTTCTTTGTATCGTTGGTCAAAACACCCTGGCGGCATGTGGGACATAACAAAGAGAAAAGGATTAACGAATTAAAAGTAATGACCACCGTCCACATCGTTAAAAGTATAAAATTTCACTGTTGCTTAAATATAAACATCGTTTATAATTTATAATATTCATAAATTTATTTAATAATTTAATTTTTTAAAGTAAATATAAAATTTTGAGAGTAATTTGACATAATATCATAATTTAATTTATTTTTTTTATTTGTACCTATTATTGGGCAATTTAATCAATTTTAATTGTTTAATTTTGTCATTAGTCCAATACCATTAGGCTTAGTACCTCTAATTTTATTGTGCCGCATTGATATTGAGTTTAGCATATCTAATTTTATTATGTTATATGTTAATTAAATTTACTAGAAAGTATATTAAAATATAAATTTTGGTATTTACTACCTTAAATTTTTAAATAAGTGTAAGATTTCTGAGGATTATTTGATAGAAATGAACTCCAACTGAAGTTGAGATGTTATGATCTTGTAGGGAAAGAGATTGAGTTTATTGAATAGAAAGTTCTCAATTTTGTTTCTTTTCTTTTTTTTCAATGGATTTGTCAAGCTAGTGCAGAGCAAAATCTCCTCCTTCCCCCTCGCTCGCGTGTGTGTGCGCGCACAAACATGCACCAATGTCCATTGCCACGCGATATCCTGCTTTAATTGGAAAATTAAGCAAAAATGAATCACAAGTCAAGGTCTCATGCTCTTAGTTTTTTTTTTTTTTTGTCTTTTTTTGGGTACACATTTCATCCCATAGTTTGAAATGAAGGGGACAAAAACCAAACTTAATAAGACCAAAAAATAAAAAAAAAAAAGAAAGGGGAAAATGACTCCATGTATAAAATGGGCTGCTGCTAAGATCCTTCTGGTCACCCCCCACTCTCCTTAAAATTAAAAGTCTTGGGTTTACTCTTTTATAGGATGAATGGATGATGGTGGATGGATGGTAGATGCCACTAGGACGGAGTAGGCTTTTGTTTCGGACCTCTTGCTTCTCTCACCCCACTCGACTCTCTCTCTTGTTGCTTTTGTCGCTTTCTTAAGACAAGGGTTTTTGTCTGAGCAGAAACAAAACCCTCCCTCCATGCACACAAGGAACCTCAATTCTCAATCTCTGCCCCCTTTCTCATTCTTTGAAAGAAACCCCGGAAATTTGCGTCATCGTCACACACTTTCTTGTCAAGTTGTTTCCTTTTTCTCAATCTTCTCAGCTTTGTTTCTCCTCTCTTTTTTCCTTTTTGGAAAAATGTTTTAAAATCAGTACAACAAGCTTCTTCAGCCCCTTTCTTGTGCCCCAAAATAGCAACATTTTCTTTCTTTCCAGGAAATCACACCCCCTCCCTCCCCCCACCCCCACCCCCACCACCACCACCACCACCACCGTTTGATTGATTATAGGCTCTGAAATGCTTCTGACTCTTGCTTCTTTTTCTTCATCTTCTTGTTGGGGTTTCAGATAAGGGGTTCTTTGCTTGTTTTCTTGAGAAAAAGATTAATTTTGTATCTTACTCTAAATATTATCCTAATCTTGGACGTTTCTGCTGGAAGGCCTCCCTTTGGGTGTAGCCCACGTGTGAGCCGTCTTTAGAGAAGTAAACGGTGTGTGAAAAAACTGACTTTTGGAATCGTTTTTCTTCTGGCCTCTGTTATTTTCCCACACAATCAGCCGCTAATGGAGCTTTTTGGTTGTCAACAAACAATGCCCATTTCTCTAATGCCACTAAAAGTTTGCTTCTTTCTGATTATATAATCTGACCCAAGTCTTTTAGGTTTTTCTGCATAGATAGACTGCAAGCTCCTATTTGTGGTCCTTTAGTTGCCTATCAAGAACATGGGTTGTGTGCACGGCAAGTGCTGCAGCCGCTACCCATCATCCTCGGATGGGGATTCTAGGGACGGGAGGGAGGTGGGTCCGTACACGAATGCCAATAGTAAGCACATACTCGCACAAACATCACTAGAGGTTGTTTCCGTCCCTTCACATAACTTCAAGTTGCAGTACTCTGTCTTAACCCAACGAGGTTACTATCCGGATTCTCCGGATAAGGAGAATCAAGACAATTTCTGCATTAGAACACAGCTTCGAGGTAACCCAAGTATCCATTTTTTTGGTGTGTTCGATGGGCATGGTCAATTTGGTACGCAATGTTCGAATTTTGTTAAGGATAGGCTAGTTGACATATTAGCAAATGATCCCTCGATGGTGGATGACCCTGTTAAAGCTTATGATTCAGCGTTCTTGATGACAAACTATGAATTACATAATAGTGAAATTGATGATACAATGAGTGGTACAACAGCTATAACGGTTCTTCTTATTGGAGATACAATCTATGTTGCCAATGTGGGTGATTCAAGGGCTGTGATTGCTGTTAAACATGGGGATAAAATTGTGGCTGAGGATTTGTCATGGGATCAGACACCATTCAGGAAGGATGAGTATGAAAGGGTGAAGCTTTGTGGAGCAAGAGTTCTGAGTGTTGATCAAGTGGAAGGGCTAAAAGACCCTGAAATACAGATGTGGGGTGATGAGGAAAGTCAAGGTGGGGATCCTCCGAGGTTGTGGGTGCAGAATGGGATGTATCCTGGGACTGCATTTACGAGGAGTGTAGGGGATAGCACAGCTGAGGGAATTGGTGTAGTTGCCGTTCCAGAGGTATCAATGGTTCAGCTCATGCCTCATCATTTGTTTTTTGTTGTTGCAAGTGATGGAGTTTTTGAGTTCCTTTCAAGTCAGGCTGTGGTTGATATGGTATGGCTTATGAGCTGTGACCTTTTACTGTTTCTCTTTTCCTCTGGTTGCTTTTATGATCAACAGCCTATTTCATGTGTTGATGGAGTAATAGCCTGTATTGTTAAGTCTGTAAATGCCATTTGGTGGAAGGACTCTGAGATTTACATCATTTTTTATATACATCTCATGACTGCCTGCCGTTTCTTTGGGCTTTGAAGGCTGTTAATCATTGCATGATTCACAATTTGAACATAAGGAGCTTCTTCATATCCAAATAAGCAGAATAGACTGCTGCTAGAGTTGAATGAACTTTTTTTGCTGGTCACTATTTATGATAGTATCTTTGGTTTTATGGTTTCCTTGTGACCATTCAAGACTCAACTGTAAATGACCTATGTGTAGCAAAAGGTGATGCAGTTGGTTTTGAGAATGATTAAGACTCTCCTCCTTAATATAAATCTAACCACACCTTATTGAGTTACATCTGTTTTCCATCACTTATCCCTACTTTTCTTCCTCTTGACATGTTTGCTGTCTCTCCCTTCACAGGCAGCAAGATTTACAGATCCTCGTGATGCATGTGCTGCAATTGCCGGAGAGTCATATAAATTGTGGTTGGAGCATGAAAATCGGACAGATGATATCACAATCACTATTGTACATATTAAAGATTTTTCTCATGTAAGCAGTATTTAGATCTTCCTCTGCTGCCATTGTGCTTTTTTATCCAATTTATTATTTGCCTTAATTTGACTATTATGGCCTCATTCTTTGGTAAATAGTGTAGCATTGTAAATGAGATATGTGTGAGAATGATTAAAGAGAGTAGATTTATCATCAGTCGGCTTATCATTGCCTTGATATTCTTTTGAGTAATATAGTCAGGTGCTGGTGCTACGGAGAGAAATACAGTAGACACTAGGAATCCACTGAATTCAAGGACAGAAAAAGGAATTTCTGACATTTCCACTACAACTGCATCAGAAACATACTGTTCTATAAGAAGTGGGTTATCAGAGATGCAAGTTTCAATGAATCGAAGCCCAGCTATTGTGGTTCCATCTCCATCACATCACAGGTCCTTGGAATTGGTGGGTCTACTAAGCTGCCTTGTGCCTCTTAGATACTTTTAGCATTAACTGAGGGATTCTTTTGGACTTAATTGTTTCAGACTTCCGTTGGCTTTGTTCATTGTGTGTTCCAATTAAGCAGCTCATACGAAGCTGTCTTACATAAATTCTGTTTTTGCTGTGGCTTTTATGTATATGATACTTATGCCTGAAGTTATTTCGTAAATTTGTTGGAGATTTTATTCAAAGAGTCTACTTTTTTGAGGTCTTGGTTGACAATATGATTGACTTTCTTCTGGCATGTATCAGGATGGGGGTTGATGGCGCTTTTACCGCACTGGAAGCAAATGATTTTGCAGTCGAAGACTCAAGGATGTCCTAGCTAAGATTTCTAACCACTGCAAATATTATTCATGATGCAATGGCTTCAGAAGGACAGAATGCCCTTCTTTCTATTGTAATGTTGTGCCTCCTAATCCAAATGTAAAAAAGGAATGGCAAATCAAAATTGGAATGGTTCATGGAGGTTGGAATCTGAATTTTGTGGATATCTTTTTTCTTTCCTCTTTCTAGAAACAAGAGATTTCATGTGGTTTAGGGGATGAGACTCAACCTTTGTACAATCTCTCTGAATAGTGAACACTCTAATTGAAAGGAGTAAACCGGTCCTATGAGGCATCTTGATCTTAGTAATCTCTTGTGATTTTCATGCCCAATGTTCATCTAATATGCTAGTGTTCATGCAGAAGTGCGATGAATAAATTAAAGAGGATCCTTTTTCTTTTAGTTCAACGGGCACGATTTTTATTCAATGATTTTAGATGCTCGCAGCTGATATTCTAGTTCTCATTCTATGGCATTTGTTTGCATGCTACTTGCTAGTCCAATAATGTTTTGAGGTAAGGGGTTGTTTTCATTGGAGGTGACTCTCTCGTGCGCTTGCCTTTCTATTCCCATAAAGTGACAACGCCTGGCATTTCCAGGTGATCCACATGACTTCACCTTTTGCAGCATGATAAATTGAAAGTTTCCATGACCAGTTAGGATTGCTATCTGTACTTTGCAGAATGGATAGAATAGAATGTCTGAATAGGGAAGTAGGCCTGCCCTGGTAGCATAGTGTTGAAATATTCATTAAATAGTGAACTTGAAGAATTGATGCTATATCGATAGAGTAATGTTATTTAGGCCACCTATTGAGTCTCCCAACTAGCTTGTGCGATTCCATTAAATTGCTGATGTGAACAACAATCTTAACACCTGGTTAGTTTGATAAATCACAACGGTAGTTTGGTAAATCAATTCTCTTCATCCACCACGGTGCCACGGCCGGTATCCTCAGAGTTGTCTGTTTTTCCCGCACAAATAAAATGGTATCTCAATCTCAATTGTTCAAGATTTTGAGTGTTACCCAAATGCACAAACATTCTCATTTGTTGCTTCCACAAATGAGGAATAAATCCAGTATCAAATCCGCGAGTTCTTCAAAAGTAAATTGCAGCAGCGAGGGTCACACACGAGAAAGCCAACCATCTAATTTAGCCTATAATTCACTCATCAGGGAACTCAAATTTCTCGTTTATGGCGAAGCTACTATGAATCTACGTCTACTCTATATACTACGAAGCCAACCAACTGCAAATTTATTGTTTTTTGTTTTGTTTTGGTCCAAACTCATTCTTCAACTCATAATTAAGATCGCTAATTTTTAGCAATTGTTTTGATGGATTAACTGTTGGCTTAACAATAACTCGTACAATACAATTTCTTCCACGACTCAAGAAAATTCTCTACCCTTTTGGACGGGGGATTGTTCGCTCAGCCTTACTGTAGTTTCTGTCATTCTATCATGGAGCTGGTTTAGCACAATTTTGACCTCTTCTTCTGAAGTTGTCATATTCCAAGACACGTAAATTGCCTGGGAATCAAAGTCTTCAAAATATGAACTTCCTTGATTCCATTCCAGATATTATTTCTTCATTGATACATCGTGAAAACACAGTACAATGCCCCTTTGTTTGATGTATTTACATTGAACAAATTGTCCCTGCCTACTAGAAGTAAATGTACAGTTTATGGTCTATCGAGTTCTGCACCATGTTACACTGCTCCAACAGCTTGCTCAATTTGTCAGCTTCTTTAGTTGCCTTTCTAGCAACCGCACCTTCGGCACTAGTGGTGTTTAGTTCACTAGTAACATGATCAGAACTCTCTGTCACAGATGAATAACCATTTTGTCCTAATATCTTTTCATCCTCCCTCAAGTTAGCATCCACCACAGCATTGCCAGTTGGGACAGTGATTGCCAGGGTTTGACATGCTTCTGGTTGTAGGTGACAACTCGTTAGATCAAGGCCAAATCCTGCATTGATCATTTCATCAAGGGAAGGTTGACTTAAATGTGGTGAAGGCACAATTTCATCAACATCCAGGTCCTCAAGAACTTGTGAAGTTGGATTTTGATGACCGAGTGATTGAACATAGACAAAAGACCATGGCCCATTGGATAAAGCTGATAGACGCCAATTAAAAATCCTCCTAAAGACCGTAATCCACTTAGGAATAATATAGTAGCCTGAGTCACGAAGTTCAAGTTGAGTACTTCTTTGTAGCATAAAATGCACCTCTTTTTTCGCTAACAGAAGTCCCATTGTCCCACTTGATTCAGTCAGGTATCTGATCAAGCACTCTTCTAGTTGTGATACTAGGGTCTCGACCTCATTGCTCAGATAGGCACCTTTGTCCAACAATGACTCGGTATCAGGAAAACTAGGAAGCTTACAATTCCTTAGAGCACATAAAAGTGGTTTAATTGTAGTTGCCGAGCTCCATCCTGTGCTTGGCAGGTACCACTTCACCAGCATATTCTCATCACTAAGATCCTCCAGCAAAAAGATTTCAGGACAGGGCCACCCAACAGGATTTGCTTTGGCAGTAGTAGAAATTTCCCCCATAGACCAATTTAAGGATTCATTGAAGGCTGAGATACAGTGGTTTGGACCTATTTCATATTCGGTGATCTTTTCAAGGAAATCCAGAGAAAGATTCAAGTGGGTTAGGACCAGTTCAAGAGGTTTCAAGCAATGAAGATCAGGTTGTAGAGGTGATTCACTTGCCAACCACAGTAGGCCCTCCCTCAAATTCTTGTCACTGAAAAATCCATCAAAATGTTCCATTTGCTTATCTTCAACAAGGAAAACAATTGAAAAGCTACCTACTTGTGATTTATCAATGTCATGGAGGCCCAGCTCATGAACTATAATGGAGGACAGATCAGAAACCTCTCTATGATGTGAACCACTTAAGATCAGAAGGGGCAAAGCAGAACCACAAGGAATGGATTTCAGAAGGTGATGAAGTTGGATCCTCTGAAGATTCCATGGGATGCTTTCAGATACCAAGAACAGAACTGCACTTGCTCCAGAAATTGATTCCCTCAAATTGTCAAATTTGACATCCTTAACAACTGAGAAGCAGCAGATCAGGTCATCACCAGACTGGTCAGGAGCCCATCTTCTCCATATGGACAGGCCAGGACATGATAATATCGGATTATTATTGTCATCATAATCATCTCTGCCAGAAGGCATGAGCTTTGAGAACAACCACTGACTGGCTGCTCCATGCGTAACCCCACTTCTCTGCCTCTCTTTCTCTCCTTCTTGGTAGGTCATTGGAGAACATAGAACAATTTTCCAGCAAAGACACTTGGCATCTGGGTTTCTTCTGCCCAGTATATCTGCTACCACATCTGAAACATTCAGCCTTGACCATGATTTCTCATGATTTTCATATCTTTCCTTCATAATTTGATCGATGTCAAACTTGCTCTGCATACTAGTTTGCTACATTAAAAAAGAAGGGAAAAAAGTTGAAAGAAACCTTCACAGGTTTGTAAATGGCAAAAACATAGATGACATCAAATACTAGATGGTTAAATTTTTACCATGTACAAATGTAAATTCTCTCTCTGAATTTAGAACAAAAATATATAAGAGAAGCAAAGCAAACAATCATACAACAATGGTTGTGGCATGCAAATGTGAAATACTTAAAACATTGAAGCTTACATCTCTGGCTTGTTGAATTGGTGGTCCCAGTGACAATAAACTTAGTGCAGCACTGGCTGCTATCTGCCTTTGTTCACGTAATTCCCTTTGTTTTGAAGAGCGCCGCCTCCATAACCTGACAGGTCACAGCTGTAAAACAGTGCAAAAAAAAAAAAAAAACCTTAGCTTGCAGCTAAATATTCAGACAAGCAATGGACCTTATGATCAATTTGAGCTTTGCACGAGCAACTTCATCTTCATGGTCTTCCATGACATCACTACTTTTATTTACCATATGAATATCCGGGGGCTGTAAATCTTGTGAGTTATTAGTGACCATAATCTGGGAGTTCACTTCCTCCAAAGTGCAATTAAATTTACCACTTAGGGGTCTCTCCTGCAGAACCGATCTAGACACAATTTGCATTGGCTTACTTTCCACATCAGACAGCATACTTTCTGTGCCAGATGGCATCTTCCTCTTGGGAGAGACTACCATAAGAGCCTCATGATTTGGTTTTTCCACAGATCTAAGCTTGGGTGACTGAGCTTCCAGGGAATTACGTGCCAAGAAGGACCCCCACGGTGAAATTTGGACACCTGGCTCCTGATGTATGTATTGATCTTGATTGAGTATCAATTTTCCAAACACCGACTGTACTGGTGTGGCAACTTTTGGGGATGGGAATACTTTGAAATCAGGCATTTGTTCCTTAATTTCATGAATGGGCCTCTTCCTATCCACAAGAGAAGGAATAGATTTTGTTTCATGCTTGTTGATTTTAGGCAGCTGAACTTCTTTAGTAGCTTCAGCAAGCACAGATATCATCTGAGGTTTTTCTGCAACATCATTAACTATTGTTCCTGATCTTTTCAGTTGAACAAGTTTTGAGTAGTTGGTAGGGTAGTCCTTGTCACTGTTGAGAAACGGACCTTCCTTAACCATATAAGACTCTTCAAACTCCTTTATCGAAAAGCCATGATATTCTAATAGGCTTTCTACATCTTCTTCCTAGTTTCAGACAGCAAGATATCAATGTAAGATAAACTTAGAAGTTTCTTGAGTATATATAGTAACCAATAATATGTAAGGAGAAAAACCTACCTCCATTGCAAGCCACTTGGCAATGTCGGCAACGGGCAGACCTTGATTGCTTTGTAGACCAGCATGCAAAGAAGAAAGTGCCTGAGTCCGTACCTGACCAAAACAGAACAAAATATGAGACAATATTACCAAATATGAGTTCGTGCACGTGTACAGGTAGACATATGAAGATGAATCATGTGTATGTGTTGTGCAGGCTCATGCAAATGAATCAAATATAAAGTCGTACAGTATTCAAATGCACAATTAACATACAGTGGTCATAAATTGCTACAAATGAGTAAATAAATTAGCTGTTTGAAGAAGAAAAATATAGATTAGAGAATCCATGAAAGTGAACACGTAACAAAGTCAGCAATTTAATGCAAAATGCAGATTGAGTGACACATAAAGAAGCATGAGCATTTCTGAATGAAGAAAGCAATACAAATCATGTGCATGGATAATCTGATTTACTAAAACCATCAGCAAACTTTAGTCATACCTTGGCAAAATGAGCATGCATTAAGCATGCTTGAAGGTAGCTTGCTTTCCTTGCAAGCCTAAAAAAGGCAATAAAATTACCCGTTCTGCAGGCCCTGGAGGGACAACCATTTGAACTGTTAGAGCAAGTTTAAAACTTCTAACACAAATAAATTGAAAAACTACCTTGCTACATCACGGGCAAAATGCACTTCTGGTGTTTGCCTTATCTCTGGAGTCATCTTTGCAAGATCTAGCGAGAGCTCTGTTGGTTCAACCTAGCAGAAATTGCTTATTCACAGAGATAAAACTAATTGAACTTGTGTAACTGAGTCACTACCACAGATGACTTACTTTATATCCCGGATGCTTGTCTAGCTTGAGAAGTGCATAATAACCTCGAAATTCTTTTTCTGTTGGCACATCAATCCCTTTCTTCCTATGGTCGTCATACATTTGAAACAGTTCAACTGAAGTTTTGTTCATTTGTTCAATGTTAAGGTGTGCATCAAACCCCTCAGAAAATCCCTCTCCTTTAGTGTATTCACACAACTCATGCATTGCGATTATATGAAGCCTTATCTGACAAAGTCCAGATAACAATAATGTCATCATTTTGCACATATAATCTAATTAATACATATCATTCAATGACCTAAGAGCTGAGTTGAGTACAAAGTTTGATGCTGTGAGCTGAGGTAAGCAAGTTGTTCAATGCAGAGGCAAACCTGAATGAGGAACAATGGAGAGTTTCAAAGAAAAAAAATACTAGTTGAAAATTGCCACAAAATGACCTTAAGCTCCTGCAGAACCCAGAAGGGCACATGGAAGGTGTATGAGAGACTCACCACCGCCAGATCATATTTAAGGAAAAGAAAAAGAACTATGTAATCTATTTGCTCACATGTGCATTGTTGCCCCTAATTTAAAATCAAATAAAACAGGAACTACAAGACCAGATATGATACTCACTGCAGAAAAGAAAAAAAACAAAAAACAAAAAACTCTAAAAAATTGGACCATGAGCAGGTTCACAGTCAATCACAAAGCAGTATTATATGGACATGATCTATCACTACTGAGGATTTAAATTACTAGCCATTTGAGGGATACAGCCCATATGGAGGCTACAATCCTCCCATCAGATATCCTCCCACATGGCCCGCATGGAGCCAAGCATGTTAGTACAAAATCATGACATAGGATTTTAGATTATGTTCATGATAAATCATTTACAAATTATGGAAGAAAGGAGATAGAAACAAAGACAGACCATTTGCTCCAACATAGTTATAGCCTTCAGATTAAAAATGTGCTGCATCCTCAGGTCCATCCTAATGGCTCTCATCCTATCCCACAAGAAGTTGTACAGGACAAGAAACCCATCACCATAAGGTTGATCTAGCAAATTGAGCAGATAGTCAGTAGTCTTCTGTAGGATTGGCATTGGACGTATAAGACTTCCTTCTCTCTCCGCTGTCCTATTATACTGTAAAATAACAGAAAACAGATATTTATTATGCTTTATCTCATAGTTTTTCCAGAAAATGGAGGACAACAAACCAAATAAGATTCCAAATACAGACAGCCAATGCCTTTATGATTACAATAATTAAGACGGCAATAATAAAAAATAACCTTCTTAACAGCAAGATATTTGTTGGTTTGGTTTCTGTCCCCATCCATGCGTTCATACTGGTCAAGATCCCCTTTCCTTTCTCTTTCCATCCTTTCTGACTCTGAAACATAGAACAAAAATCTACCCCACATCACCAATTCCAGTAAATTCAGAAGCCTCGGGGTATAAAAGGTAGTTGCCTTGTTCAATAAATTAACAAAACAGACAGCAAAATTTGGACCTTGAAGGGTATTGCATGTCTTAGATTTCCTTGTTCTTTAAGAAGTACTATCTTCTCATTAAGAAATGACAAGAAATATCTATCAAACTCAATTATGGCGGGAAAATAATATCTAATGAACTCAAAATTGCAACCCCATGTCATTCCATCAACAAGACCACTCCCAGATGACTTAAGAAAGCATACCAGGGCACATGTCTGGACACAACCCGACAATAGTACTAGACATTTCCAAGCTCTCAAGATCAGATGAATTAAGGTGACTGGTGAAATCCTCCCCAGATCCAATGTAGTTATCTCCAGCAGATTTTTGAGTTTCCGCCATAGATTGTTCCGACCTGCTTATAAAATTTTTTTTGTCCACGGTATCAGGAATAGTTTCAAAACCTTCAGTTAGTTCATTCTTGAAACGGGCCAACCGCTTTGCCTTGGCTTGTATCTCTCTGAAATTGCAAGTAACCAAAAAGATTAAAAAAAAAAATCAAAAGAGATACATAAAAATGCTACATAGGGTACCTTATGACTATCAACAGACCACCACTGAAATGTTTTACCTCTCACTATCATCTTGGGTGGAGTAGGAATTTCCTGGAAAGACTTTATTAGTGGAAGAAGTAGGAGGTGACCTTGTTCTTTTTGCGATTGAGAACCCAGAGACCTTGGTTGGAACAGCTTCAATAGTGGTACTATTCACAGAGGACATAGACCTTTGGGGAATTTGAGAATGCAAGGTGCTGAAAGAAGCCTGTGGCCTAGTAATCGGCCTAGAAGGAGAAATGAAAGGCCTGTCAACAAAAACATGTAGTGGAATTCACTGATATTTAAACAGGGGAAAAATATGCCTAGAGGAAAATGGTAAGATGAAACATGACAATGCATATGCAAGTTTTTCAATTTTACAATTTCCAAGTATCACTTTATCCCGCATTAAGTATGCATAATTGTTGAATATTTTGGGAACAGGATATACTCTGTATGGAAAGGAATAGAAAGAATTTATCACTGCCCTCTTTAGGTTCCCTTCCAAATCTATGTGAACTATTGTCCCATTGCTCATTTATCTCACAATGCTGCCAAAAAATTTTATTGATAATACTTGGATGAAATTTAGGCAGAATAAGTTCATATGAAACAACAGAATTGTTTTCCAATATCATGCCAGGTGGTTCAAAATTTTGAAATTCTTAAGTTCCAAGGCTTTAAGCCTGAAATCCAGTGCTCCCATTCCACAGAATATTAAATGGACCTCAATTGATAGATTTCAGCTTAGGCAGACGTCTTTAAATTTCCTACCAGACATTTGATCCAAGGAAAAAAAAAAAAAGAATTAAGTACAGAAGTAAGATTTAAGTTATTTGCTAAAATATCTTTTAATACCTTGAAAAATCCTTCTGAAGGAAACGATCACTCTCCAGGAAAATTTCATTGGAAGCTGGAATAGGTGATGACCTAGTTTGTTTCGGTGCCTGGACATCTGTAGCTTCACTTATAAGACTTCTTCTAGAATCAAGAAAACCTACAACAGGTGAGACTGAAGACTTGTCCTCAGAATCCAGAAAATCAGAGTAAGTTCTTGGCATCTTTGGCTGAAGGCCTTGTGCGGGTGGAGACAAGGAAGGCCTACGTAAAAAGCAATAGTGTTACCACAAAAATACTACCAGTAAAGCATGCAGGAATATTGAATTTATATACCGTGCCAAGTATACATTACAAGGAAACAAATATACAGTCATTGTTAAAGTTTAGAATAAATGAAGATCCACAAGAGCTAAGTAATGGTTTTCAAACTTAAATACAAAGACAAACACTGGGGAGGTATCACTTCTGATCAGATAATTTGACATTTTTACCTTCTCAGTGTTGAGATTTAAGCAAATAAATGCATAATTACCCACCCTCTTACGTAGGAATGCCCATGGGGATCAGGGCCACCCAAGGGATAGAGAGAGAGTTTACCTTGGGCCTTCACCAAGAGGACGATCATGATCAACATAATAGTTCTCCAGAACAAAGGATGGTGATCTTATTCTTGGGGGAACTAAGTGATTACCATGATTAACATGCGAATCTAAGGAGCTGCCAGATCAAGAAAATACACAAATCAAAGTAAGACTGGAAAAAAGAAACTGATACTGCCCTATTTAGAGTGTACAAAATCTTATACAAAATTAATGATAAAGAAAGAGGAATACTAAAAAAGGAATAATAAAGCAAGGATTTTGCAGAACCTAGAGAACAAACAAGAGAATAAAAGAGAGGGGGAGGGGGAGCAGAACAATTCTGACCGCAAAATGCCAGGAGCTTGACAAAAATGCAACATGACTTAAGCATATAGCAATCATTTGTGCAATAGCTAAACTAAAAGAAAAGGCAAAAAGCATCCTGTTTGCATTCCACCCTTTTGTTGAATAACGGTTATCTTCTTTTAAAAGGGAGATGCAATGGCTTCTTACAAACTAAAGAATAAGCTACCATGCACAGAGTGCCAAATACAAGGAAAGTAGCTCACTTTCGAACTGAATTTTGAGTGGAATATCTTGGAATGTCCTGACCAGTAGAATTTGAAGGAGGCAACCTGGTCTTTTTTGGGTCCTGAAACCTGACGATCTTAGCTGTTATGCTGCTTCCAGAATTATGTGAAGCAACAAATGATGTGGTGGCAGAAGCCCTTGGACTTATGGGCACGTCATTTTTAAAAAAATATCTCTGCTCATTAGCCACCCTAGAAGAAGAGTCAACAGGCCTGTGAGAAAGCCATGAATTATGAAGATGAAAATGGGATTCAATGATATACACCAGATCATTACCATCCAGAATCACAATAAGAATGCAACAGACATGAATATTCAAAATCAAAATCAGATCCAAACAGTTATCCTCCAATGGAAGGCTCCTTGGATGAGGTAGATGGGACGATGGTTAAATTTTCCAAAATGCAATGGATAACATTGGAATTGTCACAATAAGTGTGTATTTGTGTAAGCTTACACGTATATAGGAGTTTATGGTTTATAATGCATTTGCTCCCCTGCAATTAGCAAGTTACCCTAGCAAATAAATCTATGCAGGCACATCCATTTTAATTGAACCAACCAGCAAAGTACCATGTTGTACGAGAAACATTGTGAATGTGCTACAGAATGAACAAATCTACCTATGGGCTCCAACCAATGGGTAAGAAGGAGTTGCAGCAGGTTTGGTGCTACCAAAAGTTGAAGAAGGTGATAGCACTCTTTGTACAGCTTCAACTCTCCTATTATCCAAAGAGAATCTGCTAATCCTGTTAACTATGAGCAAACAGCAAGAAAAGTTTCCAACAAACAGGCTCAAAATTTGATTTATATAGAAGGTAAAGGAAAATAGAGGAATACAAGTAATGGCTTGGATTTCAAGTGGGTTGCTATCTTTGGATTCTAGTAGAGTGGTGAGGAGCAGCAGTGACACCAGAGTTTTCAAAAACCAACAGCAGTGACCGCATCCTCTCAAGGGGTCCAGGACCCTCAGGATCAAATCCAATTACATAGACGCATCAGCATAAAAACCAAATGACTAACAGGTAAATCTCAAATCCAATTACCTAAGCTCATAAGCAAGCAAACCAAAAGGCTAAGTAGTAAACTGTAGTGTTCTTGGTTTGTCAAAGCAACACCAGTAAGCCCTAGAATAGAAACCCAATTGCCAAACATCCTAGCAAATTAAAGCAAATCACCCACGACGCTCTTACAGCAGATAATTTTCTAGATCTACACCACAGTCATCCGCAAAAATATGACCAAAAGTTTCAACCTTTCGTGAAAAAAAGGTAGAAACAACTAAAATAATTCAAGAAACCAAGTAGCAACAACTATAGGAAATTAAGGGATCAAATAGTGAAAACTACAGCAAATCGAGAAAACCCAAAAAAAAAAAAAAAGAAAGAAAAGAAAGTAGTGGGACACAACCAACCTATCAAGAAAGAATTAATTCAGACTCTTGGGCATATAAATAAACTATCATTAAACCAAACCCATCAAAGATGACACCATCTTCTGAGCTCTTTCTATCAGTATCTTCACAATAGCTAGCCAAGATCCAATAACAAGAAAAGAACGAAAAATAAATAAATAAATAAAACGAAAAGAAAAAGGGAAGGTTGCAGAGAGTCCAGCAAAAACTGGGAAATTTCTCAAACAGTAATTATAATTGATCTCATAAAGGCGAGCAAATCAAAGTAATAATAGTAATAAAGAAAAGATGGGCACCTGGGAGATCCTGGAGGGGCAGAATGGGGAAAAGTTGGCGGCGGCGGTGCCGGAGGAGAACGGGTAGGAGGGGAAGGGTAATTGCCGAAACTGGGCTGCGACGCTGGCGGAGCAGCTGGCCCCGCCGCCTTTCCAAAGCCCCACATTCCCCTCTTTCGTTCGCTCTCGCGTTTTTCTTCTTCTGCTAGGGCTTATGAAGGTGGGGGTAGAGAGAGAGAGAGAGAGGATATTTTTTTTTCTCTGTATGCCGGTGCACCGGGGCGGGGAGGTTTCAGTTGGGACGCCGTCGTTTGTTTCAATCACGTTATGTGACCGTTCGAATCCGAGAAGAGAGGTCTTCAAACTGAGATGTTTTGAAAGGCCCACGACGTCGTTTCGTTAGCCAAACATGGGCTCCAGAAAAGTTCAATATAACTTTTTGTCGGGCCAAACTCTAAATCCAAAACTCGGTGGTAAGTTTAGTCGACAAAGAGTTACTATTTGCAGATGAACCCTTAAAAAATAAAATATAACTGATAAGAAAAGTAGTTTTTTACTCTTTTTTTTTCCTTTTTTCCTTTTTTCTTTTTTTTTTTTTGTGGTGGATATAACCAGAGTTCCAAGATAATATTTAAAATATTTTTTAGTATTTAAATACTTTTTATAGTAAATAAAAATTTTAATTATTTATTTTAATAATAATTATTATTATTATTAAATAATAATTATTATTATTATTAAATAATAATTAATTTAATTAAATATTTTTATTTTATTTTTTATTAATAATAATTATCAAAATTAAATATTATCTAAAATAATAAAAAATAAAATGTATGTCGTGCTCGTAAACCCCATATCTATACCAAACTTACCTATATTAAAAAATAAATGTTCGACGATTAAAGATTTTTGAACAAACGTGTAAGAGAGTTTTGTGCGATTATTCATGCCAAAGAATTAAGGTGCACGATTTGACTAACTAGAAGTTTAAGTTTACCTTCCTCCAACGATAGGAAATTTTTTTTTTTTTTTACCATAAAAAAATATATTGCGAAATCATTTATTAATATTTTAATTTATTTTTTTTTATATATAACAATAACTATTAATCAAACCATAATGATTTTTAATAGGTTGCTTGTATATCCAATTATAATAATGGTTGAATCTAAAATCTTAATAGTGCAATTTTTAACAAATTCTCATGTCGCAAAGGAGGCAAACGCTGCACTGTACAAATTAGGTAACCAAATTCTCGATAATCGTCAAAAGGAAAAAAAAAAAAAAAAGAGCTTAGAATTTATGGAACTCAATAATCGTTTCTGTAAAAAACAAAAAACTATTACAAACGTCATGTGGTTTTTTTAAGGGGAAAAAAAAGGGTGGCGGGGGGGGGGGAATCTAACTCTGTATTAGCCCCACATTCCGTCATTATACATTCTGGCACAGCGAGCCATAACCAAAAGCAAATAAAATAAAATAAAAGATATAATAATAATAATAATTATTATTAAAAATATCATATTTTACAATTTCACTTACTAAAATTAACTTTTATTTGAGCATTTTTAAGTAATTTCACGACATAACTTTTAACAACACATATTTATATAAAAATTAGAAACATTTATCAGCTAAATAATTTTTCAATTTCATCAATTACTGTTTTATTTGATGAACCGTTAATTAAAATTTTGATTATTCAATTATTTGTATAAATAAACTATGACAAAGTTATTTACTCAAAATTAAAATATTGTTAAATAGAATAATATTATGAATTTACCAAAAATTCAAAATAAAACAAGAAGAGAGAAAAGCAAAGTGAAGTTGCTTGTACGGCGTCGTATCATGGAATTTGACCATTGCAATTTCACGAGTAAAGGTCAAAAAACCCTAGTAAAACCCCCAAATTCCCTGTCTCGCCGAGTAGCTAGCTCTGGGCAAGAACTGAGGAGAAGCAGAAAGAAGGAATGGTGGTGGAGAGCTACGTAGTGGTGCACAACATAGCCAAGAGGCACAACGTCGGGACCCTGGCACGAAGCGCCACCGCTTTCGGTGTCACGGAGCTAATACTGGTTGGCCGGAGGGACTTCAACGCCTTTGGTAGCCACGGCTCCACCTCCCACCTCCCCTTCCGCCATTTCCACTCTCTCCTCGACGCCCGCCTCTTCCTCAAGGTCTCTCCCTCTCTCTCTCCCTCTCTCTCTCTCTCTCTCTCTCTCTCTCTCTCTCTCTCAATTTTTGCGAGTTGGGTTTTGATTGTGTTGATTTGTAGGAGAGGGATTGCGACATTTGTGGGGTAGAGATTGCTGATGGCGCTTTGCCAGTAAATGAGCATCCTTTCGAGAAAAGCACGGCTTTCCTTCTGGGCAATGAGGTAAATGGTCCACTTTTCTTTTGTTTCTTAGGTGCTTAATTGTTGTTTATGATTCAAAAGATGCTTGCTTTCTGTATCTTTATTTGCTCTAATCTTGGTTCCATCAAGTTCAGATAGTTAAAAAGCTAAAAAATCTTGTTTCCATTTTGAAGATCATGATCTGGTTAAGGTCATTTCCATACTAAGGCGCTAGCAAGATTTAAAATTCGCGGAAATTTATGGATTAATTGAGTGTTTTTTTAGCTAATTGAAAAAAGAATTTCATGAAAATGTGAAAATATCAAGTCTAGTGCTTTATGCATTAATTAGCGATTTATATGTGGCTAGTGTTTGACTGGGTTGTTCTCTAATGGAGTACATGGACTAATCTAGTTGAATTGGCAGATATTTGATTCTTTTGATGAAATGGATTTCTTATGAGAGTTAACTTTATGTCGGTGTGGAGTCCCGAATGATATATTTTTAAGCCATATTTTTTAAGTGTGCTATCAGCAATGATTGCAGATCCATGTTTACTCTTTGTCTTTGTAGGGAACAGGCCTCTCAGCCAAAGAATGCGAGATATGTGACTTTTTTGTCTATATTCCACAATATGGAAGTGGCACAGCCTCATTAAATGTTACCGTAGCTGCTTCTATTGTTTTACATCATTTTGGAGGTAATTGATTTTAACTTACTAGCATCCAGTGTGCAGTTTGAAGTGGTTAATTGTGTGAGGAGTTGCTTTTTGGTTGTTTTTAGGGTAAGTAGTAAAGATTATACGACTTCTTTTGTGCTTTATGCCTTTTTTAATGTTTCAAGGCCATTTGTGACATCTTTCTTCTTTTGTCCCACTTTAATTTCTGTTATTGATTATTATTTCACTGTTTGGTGATAGCTTTGTAGGGTTATAACTAAGGGGTTACCGTTGGGTCTCCAATTTCTTGTAGCTTGATGGATGACTCGGTTCTTTAATGACCAGAATTCTTTAAGTTGTTTGCCTGCTGAAATTGCTCATTCGATGTTGCAGAACAGTAGGAAAGCCCACAAACTTGGGGCCAAAATTTTTTACTGGATCCATGAATAATTCTCATTGTATAATGCAAATTGTTGACTCTAAAACTCTATTGTGCCCAAAATGATGGAGGAAAATTTGCTTTCAGATTTGAATCTTTTTGATTTTTTAATCTCTGCTCAAAAAAACCATACGCAGGTTCACAGTGTCTAATGCTTTATACTATTACAGATGTTAAAGATTGCTTAGGTGCTTATAAATTGAGAAATAGATCGAGATGATTAAACAGTTAGCTCATGCAGTTATGATAGCTCCATTGTTTTTTTTAATTGTTAATAACTCCATCATTGAGCCTTTAGTTCTGTTGTTAAACATATGCGTCTGCACTTTGTGCGTGGTTTTATTCTTATAGCTATGCAAGAACAAAAATAAGGGGCTTTTTTTTTGTCCATCTTGTCGAATTTCTCACTCATTGTTTACTTCAGTTTGGGCCGGCTTTTCTGAGAGACTCCGTGATGGGAATAAGTTTGTTGTGGCTGAGAGACCTGCAAGACAGGCAAAATACTGCACAGAAACAGAAGAATCTATCATCAAAGAGCGGAGATCTAGAAAAAAAGTCACAACCAAGGGTTTCTTTGATGAGATCAGAAATGGAGATCCAGCTTCTAATCTTCTGGATGCCTTGTTTAGCGAGGGGTGATTGAACAAGGGTATTCAACATGATTGCCTGAACCTGTTACAAGCTTCATGGAAGTTATTAAGTTTAGGTCTACGGTATCCATCCCTTGGCTGTTGTAAAGCAGCAGCAATTGAGTTCGGGGCAAAGCCTGAAACCGGAGCACAAGTTTTGTTAAGGTGACTCATTGATAACTGGAAGGATATGCAGTCGACCTCATGGGAAGCTGTTTTGTACCCTATGTAAGGGGTATTACAATTGTATATACACCATAGAAATGTTTTTCTTTTCTTTCCTCTTTTATTATCATCATGATTATTATTATTATTATTTTGGTTGTATCTGTTGCCAAGAACTTGTCAACTCTTGACTACTTTGTTTTAACCGATTTCAAAATTCACATGGCTGTACTTCTGAAGAGCCCATTGTTACACAGATGGCCAAGGAGGCAAAAAGAAACGAAAGAAACGAGAACAAAACTAGAAAACAAGAACCAAAATAAAAATCAAAAGAAAAAAAAAATTACTAAGAAGGAAACATATGCTACCCCCAACATTAATCTATGAATAAGTCTGCCCTCCACGAAAGACGGCAGGCTGGTTCCATTTAGGCAAGTCTGCCACGCATACGGTTTGTACTAGCTTAGCTGTTTTTGGGTGGAACTGTAAGACATGTCATTTTAAGCAACGAGAAACCTTCAAACACAGTAGTCTTTGCCTTGCCTTCATTTCACAATGCGGACAAAATAACACTTCAGGGAACTCAGCACCGGGGTTGGGAGGACTCCTTAGATTAATGCTCGGTCTTAGATCAATAGTCAACAAAAGTTGGATTAGTTCTCTGAAATCTTGTTATGTCTACCTACCGAGGAAAGGCACTTCCAGTTGTATTCATACTCAAAAGCCATTGGAAGCTAATTGAAAAGGTCTTCTTGTCTAATTTTATATGGCAAATTAAGCAACAACCTTCGTCTCTTTTGGTAGCTGTCGGTTTGCTTTTGGAGTGTTGGAGGAGTTAGGCAGGATTGATACTTTGTCAATCTCTTGACCCCACTCTCTCGGAGCAGTTGGAAGCATTTTTGTCTCTATAGCTGCTCTTCCGCTACCAAATTGTTTTTCTCATCATTAAATTTGTCTTGCCTCCCACTAGCTTTTCCATGTAGTTCTAGCAATGACATATAACTGACCTGAGATTACTGCCTATTGCCTAATCTTAGCATCAGATTGAAAAGGGTTCAAGAGGATCTAGCCCATAACCGAACTCCTCAGATGTTAAGCATTGTGAGAAGGAAGCTGTTGCAGCTTTGGCCAAGGTTACCGTGGCTGCTATGGAGGCATCCGAGACCAAAAGTCAAAATCAGGAGACTTGGAAAATTTAACGCCAAGGATCGATGTAAATGGAAACCCGGTCTCCGGAAATCTTCACGTTATCTAAGTGGAAAACTGGGTACTTCCAGTTCTGAAAGGCCAATCCGAATTGCCACATTCAACGTTGCCATGTTCTCTCTTGCCCCACCAGTTCCGAGGGTTGATGAATCTGTCCTGTTGAATTCAAGGAACGAAGCTTACATGATATTCAATTGTCCTGTGGAGATGGATACCCAGCCAAAGTCTGGAAACTATTATCCCAAGGGTATATTGAAGCAATCGCCCTTGCATAGTGGTAATAGAAGTGCAGAGAAACTGTCTCCAGAAAACACTATTTCAAGATCTAAGCCGAAGGTCGTAATAGATCTTCCGGATGATGAGATATCGTTAACACATAGCAAATTTCTTAGCTTGGTCGAAGAGGAAAGGGATGGTTCATCTAACATTATTGCTAGCAGAAACTATAGAAGCAGTGTTGTTATGAGGTCCCCAGTATGTTTGCCTGCCATGATGACTCTCAACATAAGTAATCAAGAGACCTGGAAAAGCAGCAAAAGCATTGCGGAAGTGCTTAAAGAAGTGGATGCTGATATTTTGGCTCTGCAAGATGTCAAGGCACAGGAAGAGAAAGGCATGAGACCTCTATCCGATTTGGCTACTTCCCTGGGGATGAAATATGTCTTTGCCGAGAGCTGGGCACCAGAATATGGAAATGCCATTTTGTCAAAGTGGCCAATCAAGAGGTGGAGGGTTCAAAACATTGCAAATGATGATGATTTCAGGTACCTGCTCTTTTCAATTCTCACTTTGTCAATTCCCGCTCAAGCAATTATCTTCTACAGGATTTGCGTTCAAAGCGACAAGCAAACCCCCCCCCCCTAGATTTAAGCAGGTTCTGACAGTGGAATTGCTTGTGTGCATCCAGGAATGTACTAAAGGCCACAATTTGTGTTCCATGGGCAGGAGATCTAGATATCTACTGCACTCAACTTGACCATTTGGATGAAAATTGGAGAATAAAGCAGATAAGCGCAGTGATACAATCAAATGACTGTCCCCACATACTGGCTGGAGGTCTCAATTCCCTAGACGGATCAGATTACTCATCAGAAAGATGGAAGGGCATTGTCAAGGTAAATTAAAACATCTTGACCACCTTAATTCTTGACTTTCAATCCAACCTTTAATAATTTATCCTTCCTTGAATGCTGCCATTTACCTTGCAGTACTATGAGGACATAGGAAAGCCAACACCAAGGATTGAAGTGACAAAATTTCTGAAGGGTAAAGGGTACACAGATGCAAAGGAATTTGCAGGGGAATGTGAGCCAGTAGTCATGATTGCCAAGGGCCAAAGTAATCACTTAGAGAAACCTTCCCTTATTTCTGTGTCAAATGATCAAATATGGCAATCGTTTTTCATTTTGAGATGTTAAGGTTGTTGTTTCTACTTTGTTTTTCACTAGATGTGCAAGGGACGTGCAAGTATGGGACGCGGGTGGATTACGTTTTGGCATCACCAGGCATACCGTACAAGTTTGTTCCAGGATCATACTCGGTGATTTCATCAAAGGGTACCTCAGATCACCACATTGTTAAAGTTGATGTCAGAAAAGTGAGTGAGGGTCATCAAGGGAGGTCAGTGAGAAGATCCCAGAAAGCAAAGCAGAAGTGTTTATAAGAACAAATTCTTGGCCTTCCGTGTATGGAAGCTAAGTAATTGAGATTTACTTACAGGATTATGTTCTATTTTACCTCTAGAAATTATCTATACGCTCATGCTGCATTGTTAAAAATTATAAACCGATTTTGAAGGGGAGGGGGGAATTTTGTATGGTTTATTTAGCCAATTTAACATGAAAATTCCAATGTAAAAATTAACCCTTTGTGAGAAAGATTCATCTTAATGAAATTCTCTATTGTTTCTGGGTCACCTACTTTTGATGGGGTCCCTGAAGTTTCCCCCAAAAAAGCCCTGAGGTCTGCCACCCCTGAGTCCTCTTCTTGTTTTCTTTTTTTTTTTTTTTGGTTGCCCAAATCAAAAGGAGTTTGTCTAAACCACGATTTTCCCTTTTTTTCTTAAACGAACCGATTTGGCAAATCCTCTCCAGTAAGTCCACTTATTTTAATTACGATAAGAAAAGTCCACCTTAGAAAACGACACTAATTAAGACACCTTCCAAGTTAGACGAATCGAGATCAAATTATTGAATGGAAAGAGTGAGGCTTTTAGTGTTTTTTTCATAATTTAGGCTTATTTTTTTATTGACTTAATTTTTTAATTTTTTATTCAAATTTAACAATTTTAAGAGATTTTTTTTTTTTTTAAAGAGAAGTTGAACGTGAACAATAAGAAATTAGTTTCCAAGTACGACTCACAAATGCAATAATAAATATACTTATAAAACACTTTTTTTTTTGGTCAAAAGAAAAAATGATCGAGTTGAGCCACGAGGGAATGAAGTTAGACTTCAATGCGGTTCCATTCCAACTTTTGTTTTGTTTTGCTTCTTCTTTTTCTTTTCTTTTTTTTTTACCCCTTCTGACAGGGACACTAAAGCTAATTTTTAGAGAGATGAAACAGTCAATACAATTGTAGCACGTTACTTGAAGTTTTCAGGTATGAGTTTTCATTACCAGGGGCACATACCGTAATATGAAAATGACCAAATGGAGAATAAAATACGTTCCATTTCCAACGCCATTTCCTTGTGAAAATGGAGACACGGTTTAATCTATGAATGGTCATTCCATCTGCCAAAATCAATGGGAAATTTTCATAGGTAAGCTCAAGGCATGACCATGATCTGATGCTCGCGGACCTAGCTAAGCTATATGAAAATTTTACCCACTTAAAAGTCGTAACACTTAAAGTTGAAAAGAAAGAAAAAAGAATGGAAACGTAATTAACGCAGCTTTTGCTAATAATTGACAAACTATGAGAATTATGACAATACGATTACAAATATCGCAAGGGAATGGTATCAATTCTTCCCTTTTATTTTTGAATCAATCGCACGCAGGAAAACCAAATTTCTGGAGGAAAACACACACGGCGAACAAAATTAAACAAGAAATTTTCTGCGGCAGATAAATGGAGTATAAATTAGTGCAACCAGTCAGCAATCAAAGGCTATTTTTTGTTCAAGGACTCCGTGGAAGGGTAACCAATACCATGGCGTTTGTTAGGGAACAACAAGAACACAGTCCCTGCAACAGCACCGATAACAGGAGGCAGCACCTGGAGCAAAATCTTACCAGTGGCCTCAAACGAAGGATAGAAGCACTCCACGGTATTGGAATCCAAAAGGGACAACACCGAGAACACAATCACAGCAAAGAAAGCATGAACAAAGTCACCAAACCGAAGCTTGTACGTGGACAAGTCAACGGAATCCGAGCTCGGAGACGGCCATAACCCAGTTTTGGTCACGACCCCATAATGAGTCTTGCTGTCACTGCCAATGTAACTGTCAGTGAAACAAGAGAAATAGCAGGAGAATCCGCAGAGTCCTATGAGAATGCCACTCAAGTACTTGTTGAGGGTATTGCAATGACCATTGTTGGTCAAAACAGGGTTAAGGAACTGGAAGATGAAGACTGTTCCTGTCGGGAGAAGCTTGATTAGATTGCCAATCCCATTAAAGGTCTTTTCTCTAGGTGATCCCTGAGAGGTGGGTCTGCCTATTGAGGCCATTGTTGCTTTGTGCTTTTGGCTTTATGAAGGCTTCTTGCAGGAAATGGTCATTTCGCAAGTGCATATATATATAGAAAGAACTATATAGTTTTCTTCTACGTAAAATACATTTGAAGTGAGGTATGCAAAACAGAAAATGGTTTTGCTTTCACTCTTCGAAAGAGTGACCTTCTTGTGTAATCCAAGTTTCCAAGTTTTAAATCTATTTTAGCCATAAAAGGGCATTTGATTAAAGTTGTTGTCACTATTGGACAAAAAGGAGCGAGTGTTGAAATCAAAATGATCTTAAAGCTCTCTATTCATGGACTGAATCAAATAGGGATTGCATCAGACAATTGCCAATGTGAAATGTGGTATTTTTTTATTTAAAAAAAATAATTTATCAAGTGGGTTTAAAAAAAAAAAAAATTTGGTCACATAAACTATATACTAATTGCGATCTCTTTCATCGTCCGTGTGTGTGTGTGTGATGTTCCATGCATGGAGGCTGATCCATTTTCTTGCCCACATGGATATGCATAGCACATGGCTTTTAAAAATTAGCTTGCCTTACGAAATATGGACATTAGGAAATAAGTATATATTACGTGTGGAACACAATTGCAATGAACTTATGCATATATAATATAATGTAAAATTATTAATTTTTACTAAACAGAGTGTGTGTGTGTGTATATATATATATATACACACAATTTAAAGTTAATTCATTTCTTTTTTTTTGGGGGGGGCCAATAATTTGTCAGCAAGTTCATAATTAAAATATTTTTGATGTAAATATCAGGCGATACTTAATAAATTATAAATATTTATAAATGATAAACAAAGAAATGGTATCCCTTAATATGAATAATATTACTAATTAAATTCTTATTATGCCTATAGGAGAAAATTACAAGACAGAACATTATGCGTATAATCTTTGAAGACTATAAAATTAAGGGTATGTGCATATACGACATATCAAATAGAAACATCAACATGGAGATCAATGTCCATTAGGAAAAAGCCTTCTTCGTTAACAACCTGCTAGCTTCACAAATCTTGTCCGATTGCTATCATTCAAGCAGGTTTCGTGCTAAATACATAACAATATTGAGGGAAAGGAAAAACTTCGAACTTATCCTCGGAGCATTCTCCCTCCAGAGGATTCGTGTGGACAATGGGTGTGAAACTTATCCTGATTCAGTTGCTGTGTTAGCACATTTGATTGTCAACTACACTACCCATTTCAAGAAACATAAAATTCGATTTGTTAATGTGATGCACGCACAGTGTTAGATCATCATTTTGATCACGTGTATATATATATATATATATAGAGAGAGAGAGAGAGAGAGAGAGAGAGAGAGAGAGAGAGGATGAAACGTTGATAATTCGATTTCACATTACCTTATTTGGATGCCGCCATGAGCTCATCAGTGACCAGGGAGATTCAGTCGACCCTGTGTTAGAAACGTCAAGGAAAAGCAAATCACGTCTGTGTAGCATAGTTGCACGCCATATATATATATATATATATTTTTTATTTATTTATTTATTTATTTATGTTTATTTTTTTTTTATTAAGTTCAAACACGTCCTTCATTCTATATCTAGTTGCACGCAAGGTCCATGTAGAATATAACTATTGTTCCAAGCTGAACTCTAGCTTAATAATGTAACTATCCTTACGACTTATCACATAATTCAAGCTTTAGAAACTCTAATCTACAACAGAGAATGTATGCTTGTTTCCAAAGTAAGCGGAAAAAAAAAAGAAGAAGAAGCAAAATTATTGTTATCCAGAATATGGAGAAGGAACATGAGCAGCCGCTACAGTGATGGATCCAATACCTTGAGTATGTAGAACTATTAAAAATAAATAAGTACATTGTACTATTATTTTTTGTTTTTTTGTTTTTTGGCGAATTTTCATATCTTAAAAGCATTGCAAACTCTGACTCGTAACTCTCCTCATTACTAGTCATTTTACTTTGCAAATGAGTTAAAACACTTTTTAAGGGGGAAAAAAAAAAAAAACACGCCGCTCCGTTTTGAAATGTGAAATGCACCGTCTTGGCCGTTGGCTTGAGATGGATGTCATGATCATTTATCAATGTACTTTTTAGGTACCCATACATACATATGTATGTATGTATGTATATACTTTTTAGGCCTAATTATAGTATAATATAAATTTAAGTATAAATTATATCAAATTTATCACATATAATATAATATGAATTTGCAGATAAAATGCATCAAATTTATTGTCTCTACACCAAGCTGGTCGGTTTTCTTCCGTTTCCGAAACACACAAGTTGCCGGAAAAACACAGATAATGCAAAAAGACGGGATTCATCCCCTCTATATGAGGTCCTGAGATTCGAGACACGCCCTAACGATGACGCCGCCATCCGTTTTCTCCGAAAAAGGATAAAGACCCAATTTAGTCTTAAATTTTTTTAAAAAATAAAGTTAATATCATTTTATTTTAAAAAAATTATATTTTTGAAATTTATCTCAATTAAATATTCTTTTAGACTAAAATTATTATATATATCAAATATTTAATGAAATATGTCAAAAAAATACAACTATCCAATGAAATATTTTTCGAATACTTAATCTACTAGAATATTGTTCTTTTTCTCTTAAATAAAATTGGAGCGACTATAGATATAGATAATGACGATGATTAAAAAAAAATTTATATATATATATGAATAAAAGGAAAAATAATTGAGAAATATTTCAATGCATATTTATATTTTTTTGACATATATAATTAAATGTTTATTGTTTATAATAATTTTTATAAAAGAATTGTAGTAAATTTTAAAAAATATATAAAATTTAAATAAAAACTCAAATATATTGATGATTATATTAAAAAAATTCAAAAATTTAAGAGCAAATTGAGTCTTATCCCCACAAACACAAGAACATGGCTGATCGCATAGATCCTGTTTGCCCCTCTCCGACACATCATCCTTTAACTACTGGATCTGGACTGGCTTCATAGGTAGGAACAATAACAACAGAAAATTAAAAATTTAAAATACACAGAAGGAAACAAGAAAATTAAAAAATAATTTTAAAAAAAAAAACCGACATAATTTTCTGCTCAAGATTTCCCCACAACTTTGGTATTTAATTCAAGATTACAAAAGCATTAGCGGTTCAACCCCTTTTTACAAATTTCACAATTGAGCATAAAATCCCCACCGTTCCGACTTTTAACTCACAACCCCCCATGGGCATACACAACAACTCCACCGACAGCCAAATACCAAACTATTATTTATTTCGCCACCGCACATTACAGCTTCAACCCCCCCATTTTCATTTCCTTCTTCTTCCCCCCTTTTTTCTATTTTTTTTTACCCTTCAAGCCCAGATAACTCCCTAAATTACATCCATAAAAAAAGAGCCCCAAATTAACCCCATATTAACAATTAACTCTACATATTTAACTAATTCGCCTCCCTAATTTTCTCCGATTTTCAGATCTGCGTCCCGTTTTAACAAAAACTCACAGGAAGGTCCGATCCTTCGAACTCAGAGAAACTTAATAAAGACGAAATAGTAGATCGAGAGAGCGACAGAGAGCATATTCAGTGGCTGCTTCCGGATCCGGTTCCGGACGGACGGGTAACCGGGCGTCAGAAATCGAGTTGAAGCAGACGCCTGAGGTCTCTGGTGGCTAAGTCATCAAAGGACAGATGCTTCTTCGTGGAGAAGGACGGCAGCGGGAGCGAACTCGGCGCCGGAGAAACCGCGAACGCCGATCCGGCATAGACTTCGGACTTCACGGCCACCGGAGACCTCAGATCCACAATTTTGATCTGCTTTGGCACCATTTCCGGGCCGGGACCCAACCGATCCGTACCGGTCACGACCATTTCACCGCGTCCTTGGCACCTGTTCGCCGCCGCTGACGCAGTCTCCCTGCTTATGATCTTCGAATCAAGCGACGTACCTCGCCGCAAAATCGTCACCTTCTCCATAACAAGACTCTGGTGGTCATTTCCGTCTCGGTGGTTGTGGTGGTGGTGGTTGTGGCGGCGATGGGTTTTAGAGGCCCTCAAATCGTCAACAGAGCACGATCTCTTCGAAACAGACGGCTCCGATCGGCGCTTTCTCTCTGTCCGTACGGCCGGCTTTCTGTTAGACCTTGGGTTATAGTTGTAAGGGTTGGGGCTAAAAACCGAAGAAGGGCTGCCATTGTAATTTCTCCGGTGACAGGGAGAATCCCTAATTTTCTCAATCAAACAATCCTGCGGCCTTAAAACCTGCGTCCCCATAACAACAACAAAGAGAGACTGCTTTATCTTTTTTTTTCCCTCTTCTTTTATGAATATTTTATATTCTTCTCTCCAATCACATATAGCTTTGGAAATGGAAAGATGGGCGGAGGAAGGGGCGGCTCGGTGGTGGCGGCGCGTGAGGCGCGTTTGTTCTGGTAGCTCTGGACATGGTGCGTTGTGAGGGCATTGGTTGGAATATATAGAGAAGACGAAGGAGAGAGAGAAAGAGAGGGGGTGGGGTTGGGTACGGACGTGTTTATCTCACTACCTCCGCTCCTGTTGACACGTCGTCTATCTTATGAAAGAGGGTGTGACAGAGGTGGTCAAGTTTGAGTGGCGATGACCTGACTGGGTCCACTCTAAATTATTATTGGGTCTGGTGGGGGGTTCGGGGTTAGCGACGGAGCGGGGCCCACCTGCTATTGACAGAGACAACAGACAACTGGCTGTACATTAAAACGTTACGCCTTGCTTTTGTGGGAGGATGTCTCATTTTCGGGTTGTATTATGGGATGTAACGGCGCCGATTGTGGTCCGTGTCGAAGCCGCGGGGTTAGTTGTCGGCTTCTTGTAAAATAAATTAATTTTATTTATTACGTTCAAATATTTGTATAATTATATTTTTATTTTAAAATTTATTTAAAATATTAATTTTATTAAGTTATATGATATTTTGTAATAATATTTTTCAAAATGTATAATTATGATATTTTTAAAAAATTTTAATTTTTTAAAAAAATTAAAATTAATTTTAATTTTAATAATACGATGATAATATCATGTGATTATTATGTAATAATAATTAATAAAATAATTTTAATATTTATTAAATTTAATTAATAAAATTAATATATTTAATGAATTTAAAAAAATAAATATAAATATATAATTATTAAAATATGATAGATAAAATTATTTTTTTTATAAAAAAAGAAAGAATAATACTTTATCTAAATTTATAACAAATTTTTATGGATTTAATTGATATAGTTGAATTTTATGATCTTTCATATGATATAATTTAATAAAATTCTGATTTGGCACGCATCCGAGCCGTCCGATTTGACCAACACAATTGACAACGTTTCTCATGCTCGTTCACGGTATACTTGTTTGCACTAAATCTTTTCTCATTTAATTGCCCCTCAAAAAAAAAACAAAAAAGCAGACAAAACATTTAACCTAGAAGAATTATATTCTAACTCTCAATCATATCTAGGAAACTGTGTATTAGTAGTTTTTTTTTTCCTTTTTCTGTCTGACTAAGCCCCCCTTAGTAATGTAGTTATTTTTAATGTAAAAAAAAAAAGGAAAAGAAAAAACCCTTTATATTACTCTGATTACTCCCGTGGAAATCAAGATTGAAGAAGTTAATACATGGATGATATACACAAATTGCCATTACTAACAAGGAGCAAATGGGAGAGAAAAGAAGAAATTAAAAGGCTGGTATATAAACGGCTTTGCTAACTTTCTGAAGAAAACGCAAATGTTTTTCGGGTGCACTTCGCATTGCATCTAACATATTTTTCATAAGTAATTGAATTAAGATATCAATGTGAAAATTTGAGTAATTCTAATGATTTCCAATGTTGATCGTATTGTAATTGAAAAAAAAATGAATTGATTTTTATATATTTTTGTTCTCATCTTAGTACAAATGAGTCTCCGCAAATTGAGAAAAATGTATTTGTTCATAAAAATGAAGAGATGAGACTAAAAAATGATAAGATGCAATCGGGATTTTTTTTTTTATTTTTTTTTATTTTGGGTAACTAACCCGCGGAAATTTTTGTGAAAGGTAGTTTCATGTCATCCTAAAACACTAAAACAGTCAAGGTTTTATGTGGCCGTCAGCGATTTCTTATCCAACCTCCGTCCCACCTCCACCGCACCCCGCCCCCCACTGTCACCACATAATTATCATGTCTACCGTATTAAAAAAAAAGGAAAGAAAAAGAAAAGGAAGAAATACTGACATAAAACTTTAATCTTGCCCAAGCACCTACTAAATAAATAAATTATTTAGCAAAACTACGTTTCTTTCCATTTCCTTAATGATCTTCAATAATCCAACTATCAAATATAATAGACGTCTATTTATATTTTAGGATTAGGGCAGGATCTGACCCATATTATAAGACATCTTAATCTTTTATCTTCAAAGAGCCAAAGAAAAATTAAAATAATAATAATAATAATAATAATAATAATGAGATTGTGCTTCCCATGTCGTGGTTCTTACTTCTTAGTCCATGTCTAATGTCAAAGTATAATGATGCTATTCGCTTAAAGAAAATTGCAATCCATCCAGCCACTTGGTCTGCACTTGTTTCTGTAAATTGATATCTAACCGCACTTTAAAAAGTGATTTCAGCTTTTTTAAAAGCAAAGAAATCGTTGTAGGTGACACCATTACCATACTTCGATGCCCCATATGTTGATATATTCCATCGTCAATCGTGCTTACCCAAGTTGAAACCAATTGCGCAGGTTTATAAGTTAAACACAAGTAATGCCAAGCAACCCCACCTAGACACAATGCCAAAAAACAATGAGGAGATCAGGCTCCAAATAATAATAGACCTCAAAAAAAAAAAAAAGGGTTTAAAATAATAATAATAACAATAAGGAGATCTGCAGTCTAGATTCCCTGATATTTGTTTAATCAAGTGCTTGCCAACTAAAAGCTTCGCGGGGACGCAACAATTGACCATTCCCGTCCAAAAGCAACTACAAGCACCGCAAGTTCAATGGACGACACCAATTATGAGACCTATAATGAAACCTTTTTTTAAAGTTTATGCCCTCAAAAAACAAAGAAAAAGAAAAAATCAAGTTATTGTATTGTCGTTAGGTAAGCATTTGATCACTAAAACATCCCAATTAATAACTATTATATATATATATATATATATATAATTGATGCTTTTTTTAACTATTCGAGTTATGGTGTTTTGTGACAGGCGAGATAGGGGATGGGAGTTTATAATTAATAATTTTCCACTGAAAAGAAGGCGGGGGGGGGGGAGGGGGGACAAATCAAGAAAGCTCTTTCATTATGGGAGATCTAATCAAGATTACAGGACTCATTGTCCACAATAAAAGGCCAATAAAAGGAAACATAAATTAAACTTTCGAAGGTGTCTCCATTTTATTATCACGTCCCATCCACTCAAGAACACACAAAATATGAAACCCTATCTCTATATATATTCAATCCATGGCCCCCATAAAACCCACTTTACTATTGTTTCATAAAAAAAAAAAAAAATATATATATATATATATATATATATATATATATAAAAGGAAGATTGCATCTTTGGACCTTTGGTTCGCTTTTGACCTTTTCTTTTTTAAAAAAACAAAAGAATATAAAAGAAAAGGAAATTAAAAAAAAAGAAAACCCTCCCCCTCCCCCTTCCCCACCGAAAAAAAAAGAAAAAAGAAAAAGAAAGAAAAAGAAAAAAAAACACGAAAAGCGAGAGGAAGAGGGAGAAATGCAAGGGAAAGAATCGGGTGGTTCCACCTTCGATCTTCCCGAGGAGGTCTTGCAAGTACTGCCATCCGATCCATTCGAGCAGCTCGACGTGGCCCGCAAGATCACGTCAATTGCCCTCTCGACACGTGTCAACGGTCTCGAATCCGAGTCATCCGCCCTCCGCGCCCAACTCGCCGAGAGAGACGACCTCATCGCCGGCCTCCAGTCTCAGGTCGACTCCCTCGATGCGTCCCTCTCCGACGTCTCCGACAAGCTCGCCCACGCCGACCTCGAAAAGGTCCGAACCGACTTCTCCCCTCCGGTCCGGGCTTTCGTTCATCTCATGATTTTTCTTTTTTTATTTTTTAATTTTTCTTTCTGTTGTAGGAAAAGTTGGTGAAACAGAATGCTTCACTTTCCAACACCGTTAAGAAGCTCCAAAGAGATGTTTCCAAGGTCTGCAAATTTTCACATTTTTTAAAATTAATTTTCACTTAAAAAAAAAAATATAAAGTTCTCCCTGTCCGTCTCGTAATTTGATTTCATGTGTTTTTGGTTTGGAAATCTAGGTAATATAATTTTTAATTATTGCTTTAAAGAAGAAAAATTGGACTGTTTGGAGGTCTTCAAAAAGCAGCTTTTATTTGTTTCTCATGAGTGTGCTGAGAGGCGTACCTGTTTGTGGTAGTTTGTTGTGAGCACCTGAAACACTTTTTGAAATGGTTGCAGTTGGAGGTGTTCAGGAAGACACTTATGCGGTCACTTCAAGAGGATGAAGAAAATTCTGTAAGTTAAGCTGCTCTTATTGTCTGTTCCCATGATGGCGATGGATAAACACATTTTCTTGGATCATTGCTCTTTGGACTTTGGTTAATCTTGGTTCTGTGACAGGCAGAAGCAGGAGCAGGAGCTCCTCCGCTGCCCATCGTTGCAAAGCCAACACCGAGTGGTAAGTGTTTATCCCCTCCTTGCCAAGCAGTGTTTTATAAGACGTTTGTTTGTCTTCCGTTTGCGTGGTAGCATCGGATATGGGCCAAACCAAGCCGTCTTCTGTTTGAGTTTTATGGTGAACTGAACTGATGTTGTTTGGAAATTTATAGCCTTTGCTCCTCAATTTTCCTCGTGTGGGTTTTATGCCTGGTCAAAATGATTAATTCACTTGCTTCCGGTGACAGTTAAAAAGAATACAAAAGCCATTGCTTTATATCCAACATTCTGGATAGCACAAGGTTTCATTTCTAAAACCAATTTCCCTTGAGTCCATTTCTGAAAATTTAGGCTGGCTAATTGAATATTTAAGAAAATGCATCACATTTGGTCAATATATTTATCTTACTGACAAACCAAGTGCTTCTACATTCCTAGAAGTGCTACGGTCTCGCTGCTTTTTAAATGGGATTACTTGCCCAGGACACAAGTTTACATTTTTCTAGTCATTGATTGAATGAAGAGCCAATGGAACTGATGAGGCTTTTGATATGTATTTGCTGTATGATTTGACTAACAACCGGAAAAGTTTCATCTCTGATTTGTTACAGAAGATGATGCCCTGTTGCCAACTTCAAGAGCATCTTCAGTACAGGGTCAATTCTTAGAAATGGGGAATTCATTTGCAGAGGATCGTGAGTGTCATTTTCTGTTTTCAGCATGTTTCTTCACATTAAGCTCCTTCCAAAATAAAGAACAGAAAAATCGATCAATCAAAAGAGCAAAAGAATGAACAAGAAAGGGAAAAATGAATTCTCTGTCCTTGAATTTTTTATTCTTGTGCAGCCCCAAGAATTGGTGAAGCGCATGGTTACTTCGTGGCATCCCGGACGAGCACACCTAGGCTCACCCCTCCTGGTTCCCCGCCAAGTTTATCAGCTCCAATGTCTCCTACAAGAACATCTAAAGCAGGATCCCCGAGACGACATTCAATGTCATTTTCTACATCAAGAAGTATCCTTGATGATAGGTCTTCTATATTTTCTTCTCTGCCTTCAAGTGCGAACAGTTCGCATTCAAGCTTTGAGGCAGGATCACAAACTGGTAAGTTCTGACATGTGACTAGAAAGAAGCTCATTTGTCATTTGATTGCTTTGGATGCTCAATGTCATTGGCCTTGGATATTATTTCAAATGGTACATGGCTGACTGCAAGGTTTGGACCTGCAGTATCTTTGTAAACTATTTGACCTTAGTGATTCAGAGATGCTTACTTTTTCTTTCAAAATGTATTGAAGCTATGCTAGGCATATCAATGTCCAATGGTTGAATGGAAGAAGTATTGGCATCTGATGGCACATTGTCCAGTGAACAACTCTTTGGCCAAACACTAGCCTCTCTTTATGTCAAGTTCAAATAGGTATTTGAAAATTGAGAACTTGAGTGTCTCTTGGCTTATATTCCTTTCACGGAGCTGGACAAGATAGGTCAAGTAGGATAGACTTTGCATGTGTGTGGAAAATCAGTAAATAGGATAGCCTGTGAGTTGTGTCATGATCGTTTTTGCAGGTGTCAAACATTGTTGAATTTTATATAATCAACTTAGCAATTTGTTTTTGTGATGTGGATAAAACTGTGAGCCAAAACAGCATAACTGCTATTAGATTTGCATGTTTTGGTAGCTTTGTCATTACATCGGTTTGTTTATGTTTCAGGACGAACTCGAGTTGACGGTAGAGAATTCTTCCGCCAAGTCAGGTAGAGACTCATTATGGCGAACAAATTTGGATAATGCAAAGAGTTCTGTTGTTCCCATTTCCTAAACAATATAGTGCATCAAAGTTGATACATGCAAAGTGCAGTTATTATATCTATAGTTTAGAAATTCTCTCTCTGACTAAATTTTGCTGCCCAGTAATGTTCTTAATCTGATCTAACCTCCTTTTTTTTATTTTTTCTTTTTGTTGGGGTCAGGAACCGTCTGTCTTATGAGCAGTTTGGTGCATTTCTAGCAAATGTGAAAGAATTGAATGCCCACAAGCAAACAAGAGAGGTACATCTCTCTCTCTCTCTCTCTCTCTATATATATATATATAGCATGCATTATCATTGGTCTGCACTATCTCAGGAGACCTTGAAGAAGGCTGATGAGATATTTGGCCCAGAGAACAGAGACCTTTATGCATTATTTGAGGGTTTGATCACTCGTGGTGTTCACTGAGGCAGCCATCAGAAAACGTAGTCACTGTATTTAGCATTTTGTCTTCTTCATGTAAATTACTAAATTATAGCCACTGCAATTGCACTTATCAGTGTTATTCTTCTACTTTATATTGTATTCTTACCTCAAGATGGTTGCTCAATAAACTCTGGCTAGGACCAGAATCTTCGAGTTGTACCATAGAAACATACGTTTGGTGGCCTATCAGAAAGAAGATGGTCCTGCCGTTGCCTTTCCTCTCCAAAGAGAAAAACTCTCTCCAAGCTGTATGTTTGGAGAGCATGATGGTCTTGATTCCTCCGCATGCGGCGGAATTAAAGATTTCAGATCCCCTGAGCTTGCGAGTATTACAATAGATGATAAAGGTAGTCAACATTCATCAAGAATCCAAAAAATATTTCGTTGTGTTTCGTGAAATTTTTACCAAACCATCTTATACGTCAATGTGCTCACAAATCACTTTCTTTCAAGCAATGCTCTTCACAACGTGAAGGAAAGGCTTGACGTACCGTTTCGAAATGGAGCTGAGCTGCAATGGCACCCCTAGTTGTAAGGACGGTCGGATTACGATTAGTCATTTCATTACTTGTGTGTGAAAACAAAAATAGAAATTAAATGAGAAAATAAAAGTAGTGTTATATAGTTGTATTAAGTAGACATATATTTAAATTGGTTAAATATTTTAATAAAAATTTAAACTAATCACCGTATAGTATAAACAAAATTCTTTACTTGGAAACCATCGTTTCCTCTTTTGTACGCTCTATTTTCTTCTGCGAGGACATCTAGCTGACTACATTTCTTGTTGAACATACCCAAGTTCTTAGTCCTATCATGTTTATACGATTTACACGAAGGAGAGAGAGCACAGTAGGGAAAATCATTACTCAGACAACTGCCTCCTAGTTTACGTGCTTTGCCTGTATGCCTGCAAAATTAATGAAACTAATGTCTTGGTTTTTTCAATCTCTTGTACTGCTGATAACAACAACAAAATATTAGTGTTTAATTTAATTAAAGTAAACTTTTTTGTAATATCATAAATTAAGTTTGGTATGACATGTATGTATAACAAGATACGTAATTCCAAACTAGCTCAAACTTCTTGTCTCCAATTAACTTATGGTTACATGTATGTTCCCAAGAATTAATGACAATCGACGAACTAATGACAGGTAAGGCCGATTATCAAGCATGAAAATCAGGTAAAATGCCAAAACAAACTGTTGAATAATGAGAGAAAGCCAAAGAGAAGCAATGCCAACCGCTATTTTTCATCTCTCTCCCTTAGCCTTCTCTCCGCACACGCAATTCCCTTGTACCTCCCCATTTTGGTTCTGCCAGCCCTCACTTATCATGGAAAATGTCTATTAAGCTTCAGCTTCTTTACGGTACACAGCTTCATTCCCTCTCTCTCTTTCATCACTTCTCATGTTAATCCTTTGCTTCAGGTTTGGCTTTCAACAATTTTTATCGTATTTTGATTGATGTTGAAACGTCAAATATGACTTTTGTCGTAGCTGCATTGAGCTTCTCTTTTTCTGTTTCATCTGTTAACTTTCCTCAAAATATTATGTGGAATAACAAAAGAGATGTTTTTGCCATTACCTCTTTCATTTCTGTCTCTACCTTTGTTCATTTCACTAATGTGTTGTGTCACCGATGACTTTTTGTTTTTTTTCTGATGGTTCTCTTGCAATATGTTTGATATACGTTCACAACTTTACTTGTGAAGGTCTTAGATTGAGGCACGCACAACATTGAGGCACAAACGGAGCTTGTGGCCGTATAAACTGCAATTACTGTAATGAATCCCAACCGTAATGTTGCCTCCGACCCACAGCAATTTAAAATCTTAAAGTATTTCTCGTACGAGTTCTGGCCCTTCCTTTTTAATTCCCCAAGTTTTGGTCTTTTGGTTCTTTCAGATTTTATCATGTTCTCTACAGGCTTGAAATGACAAAATTTGAATGATCTTACATTGGCAGCAAAGGTTCCCGGGGCATTGCTGAAGATCAAAAGGAGGAGACTGATCCTGTTGGGAGCAGAGTGAAGCGAGCCGGCTTCTCTGATTCTTTCTCCTCTAACGGTTTGATATTTGCCATCGTTCTATCCTTTCAAACACAATTGAGTGATTTTACTTGTACGTTTGCCAGCTCTAATGCTAAAAACTTTCTTTTACATCAGACTTGAGATCTTTTTCTATGGACAAGGAGGAGGAAGAGGGGGAGGAGATTAAGGAGTGTGAAAAGAATGACACCGAAGATTCTACAATAGATTTTCCAGAAGAACGTTCGATTAACTTAGAACTTGGAACACCCCTTAATGCAAGCAGTCCAAATAGCTTAGGATCTGATACAGCTTCTTCCAGAGCAAGCACTTCAGGCTCAGAAGGTCAACAGAATCCTTTAGTTGCAATTCACTGGCGAGACTTATTTGGTGTGTTCAGAAGAGGAAGCTCCAAGCGCATCCAAACTATTCCCTCGAAAAAGGGTGTCCCAAAACTCACTAGAAGAAAAAGCAAGAGAATTAGAGATGCAATGGTTCCAGCTTTAAATTCTTCTCTTGATGCTGATTTCTGCCATTTGAAACCTTCCTGGAAAAACTATGCACTCTCAGAGCTCCAGGCTGCAACAAACAATTTCAGCCACGGTTGGTACCTGTTTCAGAATCTCAATTTACATTTGAAAGTTCGCCAAAATTCCAACTTACGTACTAATAATGCATTTAATCCCAAAAGAAGGACGTTATTTCTGAAAATGTGGTTAATTATTTGCCATAATAAGTTGACAACATTTTCCCTTTGTTGCTTGTAGAAAATTTGATTGGAGAAGGAGGCTATGCTGAAGTCTATAAGGGTGAATTGGAAGATGGGAGGCTGGTTGCAATAAAACGGCTGACCAGAGGCTCCCCAGAAGAGATGACTGTTGATTACTTATCTGAGCTGGGGATTATAGTTCATGTTGATCATCCAAACATTGCTAAACTAGTTGGATATGGGGTCGAAGGAGGGATGCACCTTGTTCTTCAGCTGTCTGCTAATGGGAGCCTGGCATCTTTACTATATGGTTTGTGTATCATTTGAAAGATGTTGAAGTCTCATTTTTTTGCAACTTCCCCCAAATTACTTTATTCATTCTTTTCCAGGTCCAAGGGAAACACTGGACTGGGGAATCAGATACAAAGTTGCTGTCGGAACTGCTGAGGGCCTTGTGTATCTTCATGAAGGATGCCAAAGGAGAATCATCCATAAAGATATTAAGGCTTCTAATATATTGCTTACGGAGGATTTTGAGCCTCAGGTGAGCTTTCTGGCCAGGAACCTGATAACCAACTATATTATCAATTTGTATGTGTTTTTTTCCTGAAGCTCTATCATTGCTCATTTTGGAATTTTAAATTTTCTACAGATTTCTGATTTTGGGCTTGCAAAGTGGTTACCAGAGCAATGGAGTCATCACATCATATCAAAAATTGAAGGCACATTTGGGTTTGTAATCGAGAATTGTCCGTGGTTTTCTGGATCATGAAGGTTGTTTTCCTTTCCCAACCATCTCATTCGTTTTGTCACATTCACAGTTACCTTCCACCCGAGTTCTTCATGCACGGTATCGTAGATGAAAAGACAGATGTCTACGCTTATGGGGTACTGTTATTAGAGCTCATTACCGGACGGCAAGCTCTAGACAGTTCACAGAGAAGCCTTGTGATGTGGGTGTGTATATTTCTTTCTGTCCCACATTAAGACTATTATACTGCAACAAATATTTAAGCCGATAAGAACAATTTCGTGCAGGCCAAACCGTTGCTTATGGAGAACAATATCAAGGAGCTTGTTGATCCGATTCTTGGAGATGCCTATGACTTTGAACAGATGGACCGTATGGTTTGTACAGCTTCTATGTGTATCGATCAGTCTTCAGTGCAGCGACCTCAAATGAGCCAGGCATGCTTTTCTCGCCGTAAAAATTTTAAAAAAGATTGTCTTCTGTGCTTCTGTCTGCTCATTACAAGAAACGTTAGGTTCACTTCTGATTTCATATCAGAACATTATAAAGTAACAATTAGAGAATGGACAAATATTGATGCCAAGTAGTTAGGAGAGCATTCAATTTGATCTCATGTCATGGCTGCTCTGCCTGCTAAATATAGATAGGATAAGTTTTGCTTTGGAACGTTGGTTATGTAAGGCTTGGCTGAAGATAGTGGATTTAATATGAAGCACAGCATTTTGACTGGTCTCTATGTGCATCCCTGCAGGTTGTACAGATTCTGAAGGGGGATGAAAGTAGGTTAGAAGAAGCAAAACTAAGCCAGAAGTCTAAACTCCAGAGGACATACTCCGAGGAGCTTTTGGATGCAGACGAATACAATTCAACCAAATATTTAAGCGACCTAAATCGACACGCGGAGGTTATTTTGGGCCAATCCAATGAAAATCCTGAAGAATAAAACTAAAATTAACCCAGGAATTCGTGTGATCTGAATCCACCGATGGAGTTATGCTTTGGAGGCACATCGAACTGTAAATTATATCACTTAACCAGTACCAAACACTTGGAAATTCAGTTTTCTTCGTGACCCCATAGGTCTCTCTAGGAATCTTGGAAATTCCTTCCACAAAACAGCGCGGAGTTTGGCCTGCAACACCGGATGGGGAAGGAACATAATGGATAAACAAGAGATAAAAAGAGTACGGTAAGGATGGTTTTGAGATATTTCCATCTTGGAGGCCAAGGAAAGCATAGATGGCTGGCCAATTGCAGCTATAGAAAGCCTTTAGTGAAAGTTATATTGCCTAGAGTGACTAGAAAATCTGAATTTCTACAGAGCGTTTGACTACAATTTGTAAATTTGCATTTCTGTTTTCCTTTTGCACTTGTAGTTGCTGTCCCTGGCACAATCCTGCTGTTCAGTGCCTTTCCTTATTCTGATGAATGTTTCATGTTATTCAGATTCTATTGTAGAAAGTTATAAACCCGCATCAGAAAACAAGAAGAAAGACCGATGCTAGTGCTTTCTATATATCTATAATTTGTAGGGATTAGGGACCAAAAGCTCTCCTATTAAAGACTCCCGGAAGACAGAAGTTCGGCGTATAAATCCTATCTTTCTCATATAATTAAATTTTCGCAAAATGTGAATTATTACTTATGTATTGAAAAAAAAAAAAGGGTCTATGATACGACATTACTGAACTACACACAAAAAACAAAAAAGAGAAAATTGCTAATCTAATTATTTAAAATTCTTCGGTTCCATTGGGCTGTGTTCTTCATTGTTATTTTTTATTATATTTTTATTATCTGTTATCTATTACTACTATCTATATGTTACTGCACATAGATAATTACAATAGACAGCAAAAAACAAATAAGTTAGCTAGTTGTTTTTTATTTTGTTTCTTTTTAATTTTCTATTATTTTTTCAAAATGCATAACGAGACGATTTCTCCCTCTCTCTCACACCAGTGCCCGCCATTATCTTAAAGCTTCTAAATTTAGAAAAAGAACGAAGAAAGAAACTGGAAATTTTGCTTCCATTTGACCAACCGAACTTTGGATCCGTAAATATACGCAATCTATAAAGATTCAGTTTAAAGATTGAATCTTTATGATCTTGCAGGCCATTTGTCTACGAAGGTTTCCTTACGGAATTGGAATGCGGTCACCTTGATTTGTCTGGTGACTGGCATTAGCAATTTTCCATTGCCATTTCTTTCTTTCCTTCTTTCTTTCTTTCTATGAATTATATTCCACAGTTAATTACAGTTTTCTTAAATGTAATTGGATTCCATCTCAAACAAAACAAAAACAAAAAGAAAATGATTTTGGGTTTTATTTTTTATTGGTTGACTTTGCAAATTCAGGCAAAATCTGAGCTGAAGAAAATGAAAGGATGCTTCTTTATCTGAATCTTTTTTTTTTTCTTTAAATGCGGGAAAAAGAATTATATGCATTGCAGTTCTTGGCTTGGTTTCTTTGATATGGTATTCAGGTTCAATCTTTTCAAGCTTTCCAAAGGGGGGGGGGTTATTAAAGTGGTGGTTGTCTTGTGAAGCTTTGCTTCTTGTTGTTCTTTCATTGGATCTAGTTTGATTATGCTTTTAGGTGATTGCATAGTATACCTTGTTCCTTGCACAGGCACACGCTCGCACGCACTCGGATGGGACGGGCCTCTGGCTCGAAGAAGAGTTGTACTACTTTTCTGGGTCCGTTTTAACTATTTTGCCGAAAGAGAGCCATTGACGTCTAGGCTTTTTGACTGGAAAAGATTGCCACTGTCGATTCGGCGGCCTCTCTAACCATTTGTAAAGCGTATGAATTCTTGGGTGGGCAAGCGTCACATCATATCAAAGGGGAGTCCGCATTTTCCCACCCTCACGGTGATCCGCGGCCCAAAAATGCAAAACGACACCGGCTAATTGACCAGGATTTTACACATTGTATAGTAAGTACACTCGTATGATCTCATTTGGGTTTCGTGGAGTGATTGTAACACAATGGAGCATAAAGGCACTGGGAATTCGAATGGTTTTGTCAACGAATCTATATAGTTTTCTCATTGAGAAAATGGAAAGCTTGTACGTATGCCTTTTCATTTGATACCAACATCTCGCCACTCAAAATGTAATCTTCTATATTATAATGGACGCATAATGAAAAGAGAAGAACATTAACAAATAATCGTTCGCCACCACCACAGTTGACCCCAACTCGTGCGAGAAAATGATAAAGATTCTTTTTTATTCGTCAATGTCAGAATTTAAATCTTAATTATATTACACCTAATAGAGAAAATCATAAGATTCTCTCCCCACGTTCACGGGGCGAAACCAAATCCAGGAGAGAAGTGGTATTAAGGACACGGGGTTGACAATTTTTATTTTTTTATTTTTTTTCTCGAAAAAATGATAGGAATACTAATTATTTATTAAAGAAATTATTTTGTTTCCCCCCTTTTTGTCTTAACCAAAAAAAAAAAAAAAAAATGCTGCGAGTGTTCCTCGATCCACTTCTTCTTCTGATTTACGCAGCTTTGACCCGAGTGGTTGACTACTTTCTGATTTCTTACTCCTGCAAACTGCTCTGAACATACATATTCATCAGGGCTCTCTTAGGCGAAACTCCAATCAAAAGCTACTGCTTGATGTTATTGTTGCCTTCGGCCCTTACGAAAATTTTATAAGTTAGATGAAAAGGGCAAAACAACAACACTTAACCATTAAGCTAAATAATGAGTTTGTTATGGGATAGTATATGTAAATATAATCCCAAGGACTTTAGGGAGGCAATTGTCCTTGAATAGACTACTCTTTTGCAATCATGTCTACGCGTGGCCAACTAAGTGTAACCGGTCTGAATGGTAACGGTTACCAATCAATATTTAAATAACATGATTAGACAATAAAAAAATAATTTTTTTATACGTGCTTTTCTTAGTTTTATTATTTATTCATTAAATTATTAATTATATAACAAAAATATATATTTTTTTATTTTTATAAATATCATTTTTTTTTCTCAGTATTATAAAAAATCGTAATAATCTCCCACACAATACTGCTACCAACTCCACCGATGAAGCTTATAATATCATATGTAGGTAGTTATCAGGCAAAGGAGCGTCACCAGCTTGTTTTTTTTTCTTTTTTTTTTTCCTCTTTTTGCCATCTCTAACGATCAAGATCTCTAAGCTCATAAATAAAAATAAAAATAAAAAAAAAGAAGGGAGAAGAAGATTTAGACGAGGGGAAAAAAAAAGAAAAGTAGTATTAATATGGAAACTTGCAAGGGAGATGTCAAAGGTTAAGTCTCTTTTGAGACTTAAAACTGCCTTTCATAGATCATGAATGATGCCTACGAAGAATAAGTGAAATTGGTGGGGGCTGTGAATCAGTGAGGCTGAAAATTATAAATAAATAAATAAATAAGAAATACTCCGAAAAGTAAGTAAAACAGCACAAATCCGCAGAGAAAAGAATATAAAAAGGAGGGTGAGGGGACTCCACTTCTGCTACTGGAGCGTAAGTAGGCATACCCAAAAGAAAAGGCACAAAAGTTTGGATCTTTGTGTTTTCTAACATTAAATACATCACCTTGATTGTCCAATTATTCCACAAGATCTGAAAATTTTAAGGCCACAAACCTCTCTTGGGTCGCATCTTTCATAAGCACCACCCTCTTTTTGCCGTGTTTGCACAAGCAAGAGCAAGGAAAGCATGGAGGTGGGTCAGATGCAGAGAACGTGGGTTGACTATATGAGGTCCTTGTTTAGGGAGGTAAAGTGCAGGGGAAAATGCATGTTTATCTCACATCCTTATTTTTCTTGTTTGTTTTTGCTTTATCTTTCGTGGGTCTTTGTTACTGGTGGTAGATACCTGTATTGTGTTGGGCTTCCACTTGTGGTTGTGAATGACTTGTTCATTGGTTTTTTTTTTTTTTCCTTCTCATTTATCTGTTTGTTTACTGGTGTTTGTGGGGGAGGGGGATTAAAGGGGTTTCTGGATAGCCAGTTTACACAGCTTCAGTTCCTGCAAGATGAGAGCAATCCAGATTTTGTTGTTGAAGTGGTGTCTCTCTTCTTTGAAGATTCTGAGAGGCTTCTCAATGATCTCACCCGGGCTTTGTAAGAACTAATAATGACCCTCTGTAACGCTTAAAGTTATTGGCTTTAGTCTAAAGTTTTGGGCTTTCCTTTTGCTGTGGTTGATTTTGGCCAGTTGACTGTCCCTAAATCTTTTCAGAGATCAGCCAAGTGTAGATTTCAAAAAAGTTGATGCTCATGTTCACCAGTTGAAAGGTAGCAGTTCCAGGTATACTTGTGTAACATTTCTTTTTTGGCCTCGGGGTTTCTTCCATTGCATAATTTTACTTTCTTGTAGAATGTAGAGCCATTGGCTTTTGTGCAAGTATCACTGGTTTTAGTATCCCTTCAGTATTTATCTTGTTTGGAATGGATTATCGGGCCAAAATTTTAAACTGCAAGGGAGCACTATGACTCAAAAAACAGTTTTCACGATTCAGATCTGTGATAAGAAGCAAAAAAGGAAAATGAGAAAATGGGTGGTAAAATTTTAGTTGTGTTTCTTGTTTAGATTGTCTATACTTGACAAGGAAAATGAAAATTAAATGGGTTTTTGTGTTGAACAGCATTGGCGCACAGAGAGTCAAGAATTCCTGCATTGCATTCCGCAGCTTTTGTGAGGACCAGAATACTGAGGCGTGAGTTGTCATAATCCTTCTCTTTTACCCGCCTTTTTTTCTTTTCCTCCATTTTTTCCCAGTTGCTTTTGTTGAACTTTTCGAACGATGTATCTTAATCAAGATATTGTTGGATACATGGGTGCAGGTGCTTGAGATGTCTGCAGCAAATAAAACAAGAGTACTGCCTAGTGAAGAACAAGCTTGAAACTTTAATCAGGGTGAGTAAAATTTTGGTTAGTAATATCTGCATGCGCTCAATTAATCTGTGTGCCAAGTTTATATTCATTTGTTTTAAGTGCGCTATCATTTATTGCAGCTGGAGCAACAAATTGTGGCAGCTGGTGGGTCAATTCCTATGGAAGAACTGAGTTTTTAGAGCCATCAGCAAAAATGCATGGAAGACAAGTAAAATACTTTGAGAGTGAGAAGCGGGAGGGGGTTGTTCATAGAGAAGCGTGTTTGAGTTTCCATGTTCCATTTCTCTCTTTATAGGGTTCTGTTTAACTAATGAGGTTTGTGCTTGAATGAATGTAATGAAGCTTAAGATACTCATCCAATTATCATCGTGACTTCCGGAACCTTACTATTCACTTTGTTCCTTTTTGCTTGGTATCCCCTTTTCCTTTTCTCTTGATTCTGGTTTGTTTTTTTTTTTATGATCATAGTAGTGAGAAGTAAATTGTTATTATTAGAAAAAAGAAAAAGGAAAAAAACCGGTATTGTGTGTGTGAGACCATTGGATGTTCTATAGAGCTATCTGAATTGTTCGGGCAGCACTTGATTTTGAAATAATTGAGTGAGATTTAATTTGACTTCAATATAAACAAGGACCATAAGCATTCTATTCTATGGACAACTTTCGCCCACTGAAATTGGACCTCGCGATGGTGCCTTCGTGGTCGCTTGTCGTCGAAGGGATCCTCTTTTTCTTTTTCTTTTTTTTTTTTTTTAATTTTCTCTCTCAGTTTAATTAGAGACTCCCATCTCGACTACATTAATTTTTAAAAGAACTTCAGTATCATTAAACTAAGATTTATTGGTTTTTTAAAAATTTTTTAAGGGAACGGCTGTGATGTATGGTCCCATCTCAATTTCTGGACCAAGCCGAATCGAGCGGAACGTTAGGCCCAAAGTGGTTTATGGGGCCATTTCAATTAAAATTTCAAAGCATGGGTTCCTACATAATGGGTCTAGCTTCAAATGTACAAGCGAGATGATCCAAGCTTTTTGGGGTTCGTAGATTGTACAATTCTGGCATTGGTCTGATATGATGACTATAAGATTACGGGCAGTTTGGTGAAACAAAAGAAGGGAAGCAACTTCTTTATGGTATGTGTCTTCTTGTTTCCTGTACTATTTTTTTCATTTTTCTTTCATTAGAATACAAAGGACAAGGATAATCTGGGCTAACTGTTGATCTGGTGGCAGCAGCATTAAAACAAGATCTGTGGATATTCAAATGAAAAGAAAAAAAAAAAAACTTCATTCTTGTTGTAGAGATAAATTAGCTAAATGAATTGAGAAGTTTTCTCCCGGTCTGATTTGGTGGCATGCTCCAAATTCTTCTCTGTTCATCAAAGCTTCCTATGACTGCAGATTGCTCCTTAACGCCCAGTTGATTTGCAAAAAGTTCGTAGTATGCTGCAGAGTTCACATTTTTCAATATTTTGACCATTTTCCCGTGTTTTCTATCGATAAGAATTTTTCCATCTCTTGATTCAACACCTTCAGCAATGACCTTGATGGGCTTGGCTTCGAAGGTTGGCTTCAAGATGGTCTGATCGCTGGCCAGGACTACTGCGCCAAGTATTTCTCCCAAGAATGTATCCTACAAAATATTACTATTCAGCCAGATAAAAAAAAAAAAGGGGGAAGTTGCAGTTCATGAGGCTTCCATATCGTGGAATATGAGAAGGGTTAAATGTACTGCTTACCATATGGCGATATCTATGATGAACCTTTTGCAAGCGGTCAATCCTTGAGAACAATCTGTGGGCAAACAATGCCTCTGGTGTCTTCCTTGCATTGTCCAGCCTTCGTAGGATCTCGGAAAAGGAACTAACCCCACGTTGAGCGCCAAGCGGAATGAGGGTAATGTCGAGTGATGATTCAAAAACCCTCTTCACAGCCAAGGGATCAAGGAACATATTCAATTCTGTATGTTCATTAGGATGAACGATGAAGGGATTTCCTTTGCTGTGACCCATTTTCCCCCCCACAATGTACACATCCTGCATTGAGATTTCAACGAGCTTCATTTCTATATTACTGCCACAATGTTGTATAGAATAGCTTTTGGCGTAGATGAAAAATGAGTTCACTGACCTGAATTACGGAGCGCACGTTTTTCTTCGATAGAATGATTTTTGCTAAATTAGTCAGGGGTCCATTGGTCAATATAGTAACCTTAGATCCTGGATTCAATGTTCCTACTATGGCCTCCCAAATTTCCAGTGCTAGAGGCTGTCTGAGTTCAGGGTGATCAGTGTTCCGCGGAGCTCCATATTTGACTGAGTTCTCTGCAGTATACCTTGAGGATAATAAAACATTCCATGTAGAAACATTCATGTTGCGAGTCTCAAACATCCAAATAAACAGACAAAATGTAGCAAAAATGAGAGTAAAGTTTCCATCCAATCCAAGCATTTATACCTTCTAGGACTGCGCGGTAAATCGCGCGCAAATCCATAAAGAGTATCTGAGTCCAAAAGTCCACCACTCCCATGAGGAATGACCTTAACATACTTGCAGTCTCCAACGGCAGAGAAGCTTGGATCAGACTGGTTCAGTGCAAATACATCTCCAAGACCAACAGGAATGTCATCTCGGCCCATCATGTGCAGCAAATCATAAACAGCATCAATCGTTGCAGCATTTGCCCAGCCAGTCGGGCTTATTAGGATTGCCTGCATCCAAAGTGCAAGAGGATATCAATCTGCCAATTTGTTAGACAAGTACACAGCATAGTAGTTTGTCCAAAACACTCCAATTTGAATCACCCACCTTGAGGTCAATCGCTTCTACAGGTACTTTAAGAAGATAAAATAGAGCCAGAAAATCTCCAGCACTCATGTCCATGTCAAAGACAACAGGTTTCCCCAGTCTTCTGCCTCTAAAGTTTGGTTTGTAAAGTACTTCCCTGTAATAAGGAAATTGTGTTGTAAAATTGAACTTGCCTGTGTGTTGAGGATAATTTAGAACCTGTATCCACAAAAGAAAGGCATTATCATTCTGTTTGTATTAGAGGATCCAGGAAGAGTTAACTTATTTCTTTTTTTTTTTTTTCTGGAAAAAAAAAAAGAAAAGAAAAAAAAGAGGAAAGTGAAAAAGTAACAGCATCCCACAAGCAAAAGACTACACTCACATCCAAAAAGCTCTTGAAAAATGCTCTGTCAAGTTTACTGTTATTATCCGGATTAGGCTTTGCTCTGGTAGCAACGAGAACACGTACTCCTTCTGATCCTGTTACCTCCTCTGTATAGCCATCCTGTACCAATGTAATAGATCAAATTTCCGTGTACAATTGAAAAAAGAGAAACATAGAGTAAACACTAGGATTCTCATTGATACAGTCTCAAGCTCAGCTTTACACCTTGGTAGACGCCATTTGGGAGAAGCAGCAGTCTCAAATAAATATTTCATCATTCCAAAACATCAGGGACTGAAGTTTAAAAAAATATTTAAACAAAAAAAAAAACCTTCTCGTTGGGGGGTGAGGTCGACTAGAACATGACACTCATTGCTTCAACTACTAGAATACTCTTAGATTCACCTTGCATCTTCCTTTCCCATTCGGCACAATGCAATATGGATCCCGAAGGCCTGTCTGGACATGACCACTGTGAACTCCACCTTTCTTTAGATTAAATTTGGGTACTTTACGGCCATCAAAGAAAGGATTCGAGCCATCATAAGTCCCATAAGGTTCGTTTGAAGTGACCACAGTTATGTTCATGTACTCCATTTCAGCAAATTCATTTTCACCATTTTTCTTATGCGAATTGCGCATTATAGAAACTGCTACACCAGATGTAAAGGAGTCCCACATGAAATAGCTCTGCAAAATAATCATCAACTTATGGTCCGTATACACTCCCCTTTCTATTGGTGCGAAAAATGCAGTTCAAAGAATGTACTGTGTAAAATTGGTCGTCGAACCACGTGTCCCGAGCCATCTTCAAGGACTGGAAGCAATATTGAGCTTCATACGTATGCTGCCTCTTCTCAAATTCCTTAAAGAACTGTTCATTTATTGGAATTGTGTTCGTTGCATCAATTGGGATGAGCGTGATTGGAATTCCAGAATGAATTACCTGAAAAAGGTTTAAATATGTCGATCAAAACTGCAATTTCAATCAGTTGACAATTAACATACATTGTGGTTACAATGTCACTTACCTGGTATGCAGCAAAAGGATCTCCAAAGATATTAAACTCTGCGTACGGATTACTAGTGTAGTCCGTGAACAGATTCCCACGGTCACCGCATTGCTTTGGCTGGCAAGATGAACTAGAATTTTGCGGGCAGCAACCAGTGGGGTTAGTTGACCTCACACCACCACCCATGATATATATGTGCTCAACGTTCTTCTTCAAATGTGGATTGTTCATAAGAAAAATTCCAAAATTTGTATGAGCTCCTATTACTAAAACAGTAATAGGACCTGCAGATATTTTGTCTATCAGCACTTGTTGGGCAGTAGGCTGCTGAAGAGGAGAATATTTCCTGCTGCCCTGGCATAATGAACAAATCTATGAGCTCTATATGAGTACAATGTAAACAAATAACTAGGGAAGAGCCTTTACTCATTAGTAAACTTTTTGCTGAGATTGAAAGCAAAAGGATTTCTGGAAGTAACGTTGAAGTTTTTCTCAAATGCCCTTTTGGATTAGGCTAGAAAACTAATAGCAGCGCAGCCAAAATGCTACAAAATTGTACCTGTGGTAGGAATGCTTTCCTTATGCCATAGTTAGAATCAATGTCAAGCCTTCCTCCAAGACCTACAGGAATTGCTTGTCTATATCTGCAATATCCTGCTGTTGAGTTCCCCTATTGTGTAAATCTCGTTTATCATCAGCAGATGTCTAAAGTTTGAAAACAATTTATTTGAATAAACACATAACTTGACCAAGAAAAATGTGATCATTATTCACTGAGAGGGAACCTGAATGCACCTGTTCAATCAGAGGAAGATATCCTCCAACATTTGGGAGTATTGTACCATCTTCTAGTATTCCACCCTCACCTCCAACTCCAACGGGCAAGTCATCGCGTCCCATCATGAAAAGAATGTCATAGATTTGGTTCACAGCATGCCCTGCATCAGTCCATGCATTCGCACTGATAGTGACTGCCTGGCAAAATTCAAAGAAAACATAGTTTTGAGTTCCGGGGTTAGCTCAGTTGGATTAACTATAGAGTTTGGTCGACGGAAGACTGGAAGGTCTCTATGCAATAGCTTGCCAAATTTGACCCTGCCATACTGTAAAGCTTTGCGGGTTTGTTTCAACAACGTCCTGAAGCCGAAACATGAAAACTTGGGCATCAGAAGAGATTGAAGACTTGCCTCCACTTCAAATTCTGATCTGTTGAGCTTCAACAGGTATAAAAGAGCAAAGAAATCATCAGTGTCAACGTCCGTATCCAAAAGAAGCCGACGCGACCTTCCCTCCACAAGGAACAAATGGCCTCCAACTATTCCTATAACCAATACAACAACTACAAAAAGATTTCCTTGCGACTTCATTTCTCTCTCTCTCTCTGTTCCGACCACAACCTGAGAAACTTTTCCCTCGAAACTTTGCAAAGAACATCAGCAACTGCTAACTGTTACATCCATTTCACTCTGCAAACCAAATAAATCCGAGATAAAGAAACACGTGCAGATTGCAAGCATGGCACTAACAATCAAATGAGCAAGAGGCCAAGCCGTAGTTGAGAAGATAGAAAGAACGAGAATGTCAAGGTACCATTAACGTGTGAAAAGCAAGCCAATTACGGTGAGCAGCAGGTGGAGAAGAATCAGAGGAGACGCCCAGTAGTGGGATGTAGATTCCAGGACTTTGATATCACACTTCTGCAAGAGAAAAGGAGAACATTAAATATCAATGCACTATGGAGGAAATGATGCAAAGAGAACCTAATTTATGTGCTGTCAGGAGCAGGATTGCGGGTTGGTCAAATTGATTAGCTTTGGTCCCTATGGTTATTATGAAAGGCTAATTGATGCTACTAACTTTTCCTTATTTCTACTTTTCTCGGTGAAAAAAAAAAATCCTCATTAATTATTCCTAGAGAAAAAATGGCAGCACCCGGACTGACTCTGGGAGGGAAGTAGAACAGACAGTTCCCTGTGTTAATCATTCTTACAGAATATTAACACACTTGGAATAACACTGAAAATCCCTTTTGCATTAAATAGAACCAGTGATTATGATTTCCATTGATCTAGACTTCTTCGGATGAATTAATTTAATATAGAAGTAACCAACGTATTGTGCCATTATAAATATTAATTAAAAATTTGTAATTCCGTGGTAGATGATTATATATATATATCGTCAGTATATGGGAAAAATCAAGATTCGAAATGAATAGTGAAAGGGAGTGATGAGAGGACGTTAAGAGCATATTAATAGACATCTGTCTCATTGGAAAGACATCATTGTCTGCATTGTCTTATATTTAACACATAAGATTTGAATGGGATCTTTTGGTGTTTTTTATTTTCTTTTACCCATGCCTTGCCTTCCCATTAGTATCTTGTTAGCCGACTTCTTCCCATCACTAATCATTTATTTTGTTTCCATTTAATCATTGCCTTTTGATTTTGGGAATCCTTTCCCGGGGGTGCTGCAATAATCTTTTAGGCCTTTCCTGCGGACATGTGTTTGCTGATGAATGGATTAAGGGCAGGAACACTTGAATCTTTATACACTTTATGGGAACAGCTAGAGCTGTGTGCAGTTATCGTCAATTATGCAACAGTTGATTTGAGGTGTTGTGGAAAAATCCCAACAGTGAAAATGGAACCCACCAGGAGATCTTGTAGATCCAAGAGAGTAGACCGAGGTTAACACAAATATCCCTCCTGGATTCAGCTGCCAAGTCTAAGATATATTTGTCTGCTGCAAGTTATAACTGATGTTCAATATAACATGTATTCAAATCTATAGTCCTATGAGCAAACCAACCGCTCCAGTGAACTGAAGCAATTCACCTACGCCGTGCCAAATCATCCCTAATTACGATTCCCTCTTCCCCTTTATTGACGCTCCGTCTCAAAGTGCTTCGTTACATGAACACGGTGGAGTTCATTTATTTCAAACATAGGTGTATGTTATATTATTATAATCTCAAAGACTCGTCAAAAGTTTTTATCCTTAATTATGATTTTATATTAAGGCCTAAAAATATAGAATCAATGTTTATTTTATAATAGAATAAATGTGTGACATTTTGTTGCCTGCATGTAACTTTTCTTTTCTTTCTTTTTTTTTAATTCTTGTTTCTTTAATCTATTAGTAGTTTTATTGGCTACAATTTATTCAATTAGAATAATTTTTGTGATTCTTGTAATTTTATTTTAAAATTAAAACCCTATATTTTTAAGATCAAAATTTTAAATTATTAATTATTAAAATATATTTTATGAAAAAAAAAATTATAAGTGAAATAAATTTTATAAATATTTATTTACTTATTTATTTTAATTAAATACTTTGACAAAGAATGAACTTTCTTTAAATTACTAATCATCATCATCATTATTATTATTTTAGGGTATTAAATTACAGCGATTGGCGGTGGCGTGACAAACTCACAACAGGAGTGGCCCGTGGGTGGATGTGCAAAAGTAAAAGGGTTGAACCCCAACCCCGAAGAGGGTGGGCCATAGTTTGAAAAGTCCAACATGCTGTCCCGAGGCAACGCTCCGTGACACGTGCAATGATTTGATTCGAAACTAGGAGACTGGGCCCCTTCGGTTTCAATGCAGAGGGTGGGGCTTCTTAAGACGTTGATTGATTGGCCACTTTGTGCGTTCCAACGTACAAATGGCTTCTTTTTAAATGCATTTCTTACGTGGATTTGCCCCTTTTCCGGATTTTTCAGTTTTGGCGGTTGGGCCTCTCTCTCTCTCTCTCTCTCTCTCTCTCTCTCTGTGTTCCGCCTCCCCCACCTTTTATTTCCATATAATAATACTCGGTGAGTACGTATTAAAGCAACCAAAAAAAAAAAAACAAAAGAAAAAAAGAGTTATCGACAGTATTTATCCACTAATCAAAATGATGTGGCATGTTCAATTTTATGAGTAGGAGCATCCTTGGTTAATCTGATAAGCTATTTATTTAATTTGACCAAATAATGTATAATTAAATAGATATGCACCCGATTTGATAAAGATTTTTATTTTCATTTTTATTTAAAAATAAAAACAGTGACTGTCAAAGGAGACGTGGACATTCATGACAAGTACTGACTACCAACCCCTGAAAGGAATAGCTTACCAACAAAAAGTTATTATTATTATTATTATTATTTGATTTTATTTTTTTGGGTCAGAAAATCAATTTATTGAAGCAAGTGATTAGTTGGGGTTTTTATTTTTCAATGTGGTGGACTGGGGGACTTTTTTTTTTTTTTTTTGCTTTTTTAATGATCGAGTTTTCAACACCCCTCCCCCCCCGGGGGCTCCTTAGTCGTTTATGCACGAAATTGTCTTAAATTAATCTAGTTTATATTTAGAGGCCCGACTTTGATTATTATTTACTTTATTTTCTGCCTCGGGCCGAATGTCAAGAAGAATTTGAAACGTAATTACAAAATGTTGGTACAATTAATAAATTAACCTGACTTTCGAAGACTAGTAGTCTATAATCGTGGGTGTTGTTTTCATATTTTGGTCGCCTCTAGATGACAGTGATTTGTATTAATATTTATGTTCGGTTGAGAATGCCCCCTTCGTGTGGGGTCGTTTGAAAGGCAGAAACTTTTTCCATAAAGAATCACGAAAGCCGAAAGGGTATAGCATTGACCCGGAATAATCCCTTTAACTCGGTAGTAATTAAATAGGCAACACCAAGTTCAGAGAACTAGAGAAGGACATGAATTTATTTTGTGGTCCAGTGATTGAAAAGTTTGACATGATATTAAAAAATTATGAGTTTATAACTTTTTTATGAAATTAAATATATATTTCCAAAATTTATTTCTTTTTTTATTCTGATAAGCATATATATATATATATATATATATATATATATATATATATATATATATACGGTAAAATAATATCTTTGTTTTTTTTATTTTATTGAAAAAGAGAGAGAGGCGAGTTCGAGCTCTATGGTCCTAGGCTTAGACATAGGGTTAGGGGTTACCGGCTATCAAGAGTTTGCCCTTCCTTTCAATTTCTCACTCTTCCCTTTCGAAGTATAGGTTAGTTTTGGAGCTTAGTCAAGCCCTTGATTAGCTAACTTTTGGCAAACTCGTGGTTCTCAATGTTGGTCCTTGCAAGGAAAAAGCCAACCTTCTTTCTTAGAAATGCTTTCAAATGACTGATACGTTTTTTTTTTTTTTTTAATAATTTTTTTGGACCTTCTCCAAAATATTGAAACTTTGGCTTTCATTTATATGAGTTGTAAAATATCTAGTCTATAGTCATATTAATTTCCAAATGGACCTTAAACTTCACAAACTTATTAGATAAAATAAATATATATTATCTATATAATAAAATTGTTATATAAATCAAATTTATGTTATATATGTAAATAGATTAGATAAGTTTAAATTTAAATTTTACGTATTTGATTAACATATTTATTCTATAAAATAATTATTTCTTAAATTTCAAGCCAACATATTTTCAAGATGTATGTGATGACGGAGTATATATAGATTTATTTGAAGTTATAATTATGATAATGAAACTTATTATTATATTATTTTTATTATTATTTTTAATAATAAGAGGAAAAGTAAAAAAATTAAAAGAAATTTAGAAATTAAAAATAACACAAATAGAAATATTTATATTTATATAATTTATTTTTTTTTTTAATATGAGAATTAGATCTCTATAATATTCTTTCTTATCAAATTTATTGACATTATTGTTGAGAATCAGGGTCTCTTAATCTACTTTTTTTACATAAAGTATTTGATATGAGATATTAGAATTAAGGTAAAGTCAATTCTGATATTATTTATTATATATATTTTTTTAAAATAATTTATTAGGTGTTTATATTTATATAACTTAAAATTTATTTCTTTTTATATGATATAAGAGTCGTACTTATCCGTCTACGTTACTTCTCTTGGAAGGGCCACTCCGGACCATGTCTGCATGAAGTAAAGGCATCGGACCAGCAATGGGGCTGTCCCTAATGATAAGGTAATCGGTGCTCACCAAACCCACATTTGCTAAAGAATCCGCACGACAATTCTCCTCCCACAAGGTGTGCCTCAAGCTAACCTCCTAGGTTTTTTTTGGCATGAAGCTCCGACATTCGGAGATTAGTCTCCGATAGGAATCATTCTCCCAATCATCTTTCAAAATCTTTTGAATGGCCAACTTCGAATCTGTCTCACTGATTCTTGCTAGTTTTAAGGGATAACCATTGGCAACACTTCACCGGGGTCTGATCGTTGCATATTCATATTTGTTAATAGAAGAGTAATCTAGGCTCCGAATGGCCAAGTAGTGATGTTTGCCTCCCATTACGGGCAACGAGAAATTCGATCCCATATTTTAACCTACAGGGAAAAAGAGATAAACCTGACTTTGTGAGCTGCAACAATGGAACGTAACAACGACGCGAGAATTTTCTTGTCGGTGGGCTTGTGGGCCAAAGCTAAAACGAAAGTGATCGTGGGTACATAATTACGGAAAATTGTGGTTTTCTTTGCCGTTGGTCAATGATTTCCCTTCAGAATAAGTCAAAAATCCAAGATTGTACGCAAATGGACCGTGTAAGGTCATAAAATGGATATATGAAATCTTCTAAACAACTCAATTCGAATCTGCAACGGCAGCATATCTCAAGAGCAATCTTGGAACGGCCGAGAACAACAATTGCTTAGATATTTAACCTTCCACGCTGTATTCAGCAGTCAATGCTTAGAGAAATGTTCAAATATGGATATGGTAGAAAGCATTTAGCCAACCCCCATTTCTTTATTTTATTTTTTTTTCGGTTGGTGAGTGCCATTTGAACTCTAATTGCTGGAACGAGTCCAGCTACTCTATGCCAGACCATGCAGCTGGTGGCAGCCAACCCCAATTTCTAAATCTAAGCATTATGTATATTAAATTTACTTAATCATCTGTTGAATAAGATGAAAATAACAGTAGGGACTCGAATTTGCTGCACCCATTTGCACCCCAATACTCATCAAAACTATTGGATCAGATAGCCATTCAATATTATACGACTATCCGATCAAATAAAATCTGAAACGCATCTATTTGCCTATTGAATTAAGTTGGATGACAAAGTCTGTTCCTTTTCTTTCTTATTCATCTATTCCGATGCCGATGCTTTCATCAAAATGGAGAGGCGTAAGCGTAACGCATGCTCAATGTGTACTAAGCAAGTTAAGTTGAATTGGCTAGCCAACAACTCTGAAATCGTGGACGTAGAGATGTGTGAATAATGAGAAACGTGAGACTCAACTTACGACAAATGTAACAATTGCTAGTCAAAAGCAGGCAACAACCGTGACGCATGGACGATTGCCGTAGGAAGAATAACCATCCCGTACAAGGAAAAAAAAATAAATAAATATCCCTACTTATAAGGAATGGGCCTTTTAGTCCATCGGCCCATCACAAAGCCTCATCTCCATTGGGTCCAACCCACTCTCAGCCCTCGAAGGCCTCCCCAAGTCCCAAGGCAAACTCGAGAACTTGAAGCACTTCCACATCTCTGCCACGTCGTTGCGGGGTTTCACTCCCACGGGGTGCTCGCTGTGCTATAAAAGACTTGGGCCTTACCATTACCAGGTAAGACAACTCTCTTGACTGCCCTGACTGACTTGAATGTTAGAATCCTCTTCCTTTTGCCTTTTTTTATTTTTTGGAAGGTGACAGGTCCAACACTAAGTTCAACTAATAGTTTTGTGACTACTCGTCGCATGCTCTTCCATTCAATCATCATAAAACAGATGAGTTGCAAGTTTTTTGTAATCAACGTGAGATAGATGAACATTATTGCCGAGAACAAGCACTAATACATACCCGTCATGTAAAAACCTTCGAACTGTTATTTTGTCTCTTGATATAGTAAATCTATTTTGACCTTTGTCACTGTTAGGTAGACTCTATATATATATATATATATATATATATATATATATATATTTTTTTTTTGAAAAAATTTTGTTACTTACCATCTTATTCAACAAAAGGTTAAAATAAACTTAATTTTTCAAAAAAAAAAAATCATTGTAAAAACACCAATTGCTCCATAGTCGTTTACAAAAGGGAAGAGATTAATAATTAAAAAATATATAGAATAATGGCCAAATATTAAAAAGGTGGATAGACATAGGCTTATAAAAGACCCTTTGACATAATTCTATTAAGACCGACTGACATGACTTTATTAAATTTTAATACTTACTTAAATTTTATACTTTTTTTTTTAACAAGCAAAACAAAATTTAGTATATACAGTGTATATAGGATCCAAATTCGATTTAAAATAATATCCAGAATTGAGAACTCTCGGCGAAAAATAGGGTTTAAGACATCGTGGAGAATATAACTTTTGATTGGCAAACATGCGCATCAAGCAATATTAAGTCAGCATGGTCAGTGTCATGGGTCTCACAATTATCAAGGCAAGAAAATCAATCATTTTCTTTTAATCCACTAAAAGTTTATTGAAATTTTGCACTATAAAAGGATGTAATTCTTTCATTATCATAAATTTTATATTTTATTTTTAAAATTAAAATTTAATATTTATAAAATACAAATTTAAAATTTTATATTAAAAACAAAAAATTTACGAACTTGACTCCATATGGCTATTGCCCCATTGCAAACTCGATAGGCCCATACCCATCTCTTCTACCCTACACAAACTATTATGCCAAGCTCGGCCCATAATTTCCCCTTCCTCTCACTGTCAGCATTTCTTACACCACATTACAATGGTCACTTCTTTTTGGTTTTTTTTCAATGTTAAAGGATCAGATGATATCAATAGAAGGTCAGGCTAGAAGTTTGCCTACTCAATTCAATCATAGACAGACTATCTATGTCAAAGCTACGAAACTCGATGGTGCATCAATTTGGTAATTAAAGACAACTCTAGAGATTATGGCTGCAACGGGTTGCGTAAACCATTAACGTGAGCAAAATGGTGTAACAACTATAAGCCATTCGCATCAATGCGAAGGAAATAAGCTTCTGTTTTGATTCCCATCTCAGTAAACTTTCCCCCCTTTTATTTGTGACGAAATTTTCATAATCGCATCCGTTATGCTCGCCAACAAAGAGAGATAGAAAGAACAATCTGCATTTTGGAGTCAAACACAAAAGAAGACTTTCTGACGTCAATTTTTAAATCGAAGATTTAGTACCATTAATAAATAACCAAAAGAGAGAGGGAACTAAATTGGATTCATGCCTGGTAAGATGATACTTTCTTGTCTTGAACTCCTTCAAATGAAAACTATGACGCGGGAGGCCCAATACTCTTGGGAGTTAGGGGTCGGTTAAAGGCCTAGAATATTTTTTCGAAAAGATACCAGATGGAAAAATGAGAAAAGCGGAGCGTTGACTAGCATAATCCCTTTCTCCGGCTTGATTGCATCGGAAAATTAATCGGGCCTACTGTCTTAATTTCAAGCCAGTTGATCCAATAAAATACAGGCCACCATCTGGGTGAAAAAGGGTACAAAGATTGAAGCTTCACCAATTGCCTGGTGTGAAACATAAATTGAGTGGGCTACTCACAGAGTTTACTTACTCCACTTCACTCCAAACCCCAAAGTTGGAGCTACTTAACATGAGAAGGAAGTTCACATCTACACCGTCAAATAGAAATGAACTCAGAACCTTTTTCTAAAAGGCAAATAAAAATTGGGTTGATATCATTCTCGAGTGGGGTGATCAAGTTCAGCATAAACAAAAACGAAAATGAAATATCTAAATGAATTTAAAAGTAATAAACTCTGGTAAAAATAATTAATTTTTATATCATATACAAAATATTTTATTTTATAGTACCGTAACATAAAAACAAATTATGTCCACTTTAGTCTACTACTTATGAATTCACCTCGTCAGACCCAAAGGAAAATCTATCACTAATCACAAGCATATTCCAGAACTCCATGAATAACCTCCGATTGCAAGGGCAAATAAAAGACACGATCTCATCCATCGTCTACATAAAAACAACAGTAATACCCAACTGGCATGGCAGCGTAGATTAGGTATAAAGAAATTAAGTAAGTGCAAGGTTTGCCCACCGGCACTAATTTCCAACAAGTTCCAGCATTTCGGGCGACATTATGGCACGCTGTCTGGAAAACTGCTTTAATTCTTTAGAATGCGTACACAACTTCAGTGACATGTTGTGGAAGGTAGGTTAGCCCAATAAATCATGACCTCAAAGTTTCAAGAGCAAATGACCTGCACAAATTTGTGAAAAATCGGAAGTGAGTGTTGAATTTAATCTACAACGGACTGGAAAAGACACAGAGCAGGAGACACGGCACAAATCCCAAAACTAAGCTATCAGAATTGTGTTAACAGTTGTGCAACAGAGACGGAAGATCTAATCAGTTCAGTCTAAACTCCAGCCTTCCTTCGAACACCGTAAAGATTCCACCGATTGGCTTTCCGCGTAATAATTGTCTCTAAAAGGAGTCTCATTGCACGAGTCTTCTTACGCTACAGGGCTCATACTACAGCAGGGTCTGTGTAATAATCTTACCACGTCCTCCAGTTCCCGAGGCTTTTGGCATAATGTTGTCTCCGAAGTTAAATTAAAAAACCAAACATGGTGGCACTGAAATAAAATTACTTTGAATTCTTAATTTCAATTTCAAGTCTGAGCTTGAATCCCTAATTCCGACAAACCCAGAAAAAAAGAAACCAAACATGGTGAACGACAAGCACTCACTCCCTGCACTGCTTTCTCGCAAAATTAATACAAGCTCAAATTTGTCCGACTATATCTAGAATCAAACAGATCTGGCCAAATAAAATAAGACAATAAAACAAGCCTATTAAAATGAGTGAGAGATTTGATTTTTTTTTTTTTTTATAAATAAAAGGAAAGAAATGAAAAATTGTGACCTTAGAAAAGTAGGCTCCTCCGATTAGAGGCTTTCCGATCATGACGAACTCCGGAGTCGGACTCGTCGTGGAACCACCCAACCGATTTCTGCGCTTCGTAAACAATCTGCGAAATGCCTGAAAACCAAAAAGAAAAAAAAAACAAAAAAAATAAAAACCAGAACCAAACAAGCATACATATCCTCAATATATACGTTATGAATCGGATTCCCAGACCACATATACATACGCATCGTAATATACGTGTAGATGTACGGAAACTGGGTGGGGGGAGGTACAAGAAAAGAGGATTGATGACCTTGTTTGACGGTGCGTTTGTTCTCGTGGATTTCCTGGACGGTGGCGGAGATTTTCCAGTAGAGAGGGCGGCCGAGGTAGAATAGTAGGGTTATCACTAGAACCAGTATCACTACTCGAAATGCGATCCTCGATTTCCCCGACGCCATGTCTGTTTTCGTTCTCTCCTCCTCCTCTTCTTCTTCTTCTTTTGTTTCTTTTTTTTTTTCTTCTTCTTCTTTTTTCTAATTTCTTTTTCTTCGTTTCGTCGGTTATTATTACAGCAAACCAGACAGTTGACTTGTTGCCGGTTGTGAGTTCACTTTAGTAACTGTAGCCTCATCTGGAGAGGATTCCTTTTTTTATTTTTTTATAATTATCCTATTTACGAAATCTCTCCTCCAATTGAATTTCGCCACGTCTACATAACCTCTTGCTTAAATTACCCTTCTTTTTCTCGGGAATCAATCAAAAGATAAGAGATCGAAATTACCCTTTTTTTTGGTACTTTCCTTATTACTCGGACGAAATTTGTGCGATCGTTGTCCATAATTAGGTTCAGGACACTACCGTGTCCGAAAAGATTAAAAAATTAGGCTTTCGTTGCAATCAACTAGAATGGAGCTGTTGACTGACTGGGAAAATAAATGTTCGCATCATCATGTTCTGTTCTACAATGATACAATGCAAATGCCTCCATTTCTAACACCCCGAGGATACTAACCAGTACTATATTCTCTTCCTGTTGGTTCCAGTGCAGATGTATCTGTGCTTGACCAGCACAGTCTGCTTGCCCGTGGGGAAGTTCAAATGTACTGGATCCAAGAAAATGAGGTTGGCAGGGAAGAGATAATGCTCAAATTCAGGCCCTCTTCAGACCAGACCTTTCGCCGCCTCACTGGGATTTCTATTGAGATCCAATTACACAAAAAAAATGTTGAAGATATAGCAAAAGAATCCACTACACCGGTGAGACCGTTTCCTTCTTTGAATTGATGCATGCCTGGATTTCTTCCAGGGTCTTTCCTTTGGTTTCCGGGACAAATTTTGCCACAAATAGAATGGTCATTAACGAGAATCCAGAGTATATGAAATATGTACCTGAAGACAATAAAAACCGGGTCGAGTCAGTTGATTGAGAGTGCAAATTAAAAGGGTTTTTGGCTGTTATGAAGGATTGCCACTTACCTGAGGAACTCCAGTTCATGAGAAAGTTGTAAGTAAAAGAAACTGCCCAAGCACCTAACCAGTTAACTAGCACCACCGAGCTCCCACCAACACTCTTTATATTTATTGGGAAAATCTGTCACAAAATGGAAGTCTTAGGTGAAACTAATTCTGGAATACCAGACAGTGAATTCCAAGTCCAAAGACATTCAGAGTTTGGTCCACAATTATGACAGCCAGACAAGAAATGCGTCGGTCTCTTGTGTAACACACCAACTGCAGCGAATGAAAGCTTGGATACGAGGCAGTCACAGTTAAGAGGAGTTACCTCAGACATTATCAACCAAGGAACAGCTCCCATTCCAATTGAGAATGCTGATATGTAAAGCTGAGTTCATATGAAAAAGACAACAAATTAGGAACTCATGGTAGATATTGGAACTGCAACTTTAACCCAAGTAATGTTGCAAGCAAATTTACCAGTACTCCGGAAACAGCCAATAGGGGTACCCACTGAAGCAACAAGCCTTGCCCCTGATTGACAAAAGTTGCACAGAAAAATTCAGATCCTGAACGCAGCAGAAAGGGTAGGGTAGACTATCAGAACAGTGCAGAAATCTGCTGGCTTACCTTTAGGAAGAAAGAAAGTCCGGCTAAGGAACAGCCTAGAAATGTCCCGCTGGCCGAAAGCTACACATGGAGGCAGCATATTTGGTCAATCAAACTTATATTGCCTCACAAAATTAGCCTTTTCCAGGCAAGAAGTTCTTTGATGGATAGTTACCATTATAAGTGGTCTTCTTCCAGTCCTGTCCATTAAGATTGCTCCCACTACAGTAATTGGAACCTGCCAGTGAATTTCAGATATTTCAGATTTCACCAGAGAACATTTTATCAATCAGCATTGATAAAACGGTAAGCAAAAGTAGAAGTACCTGTAGACAAGCATAAGCTATGGTTCCAAGTTTTCCTGAAGAGAGCCCTGAAATTTACAGAATGGAATTGAGAATCAACAGGAAAGATTTGGGAATTAAATCACCTGAAGTGAACTGTACAGCAGAACAGGTTTAATTACCAGCTGATTCAAATGTTTGACTAGCATAAAATCCCACGCCATTAATTCCTCCAAATTGTTGGAATACCATTAATGCCACTCCAATCTGAAATTGATAGACAGGTTTGCAAGACATCCAAAAATATGAAAACCTCCCTGGATTACCCTACAAACATAAAGATTTAACTTGCAAGATATTTACTTACAATCACAGAACGAATGTATTTCTTCTGAAACAAATCAAAAAATCTAGCTTGAGGGAGGCTTTGAAGAAGCTCAAGGGAAGCCTGTTAAGAAACAGAAATGGTCAGGTTTTAGGCTTATGGAACTAATTTGGAGGGTTGTAATTAGTATGCTAAATTTGAAGACAAGTACTTGGATTTCAGCAGCTTCCCAAGTAACATCAGCATCTTTGCCGCGAAGTTTTTGCAGTGCAGCTTTGAATTCTTTCTGACGACCAATTTTTGCCTGAATACACAAAGTTAAATCTCATTTCCCTATCAATTTGTGCAAACTGGAAATGTCAAAAAGCTCGTGTTCCTGTAAGTATATGCTTACCAGATATCTTGGAGACTCGGGAATGAAGCACAACCCAACAAGCAGAAAAACGCATGGAGCAAGACCTTTTAAATTAAACACAAAATCAATATCTTTCCAGAAACATTTTGCTCAAGTTCTTGCTAAAGCAAACATTTTGTTTTCCATTCTGAATTCAGTTCAACCGGAAACTAATATTAGCAAAACAACATGGCATCTTATAGAATTAGAATTTACCAGTTAGAGCTAGTTCTTTCCATGAAATGACTGTTCCTATAAGAAATGTAGTGGACGCCCCAGTAACAATCATGAGCTACAAAGTCAAGAGGTACACCAAAGGCATCAGAAGGTTAGTGACTTGTACAACTCTATCTGTGGATAAATTGCAATGCAGATCAGCTTTAAGATGCCATACTTGATTTAATGTGGTGAGCCCTCCTCTCAGATTCTTTGGCGCTATTTCTGCTATGAATATAGGGACCTAAGATTGCACAACATCATTATTAGGAGGCAGGGGAAGAAAAATGTGCCTTGTTACATTGGGAACTGCAAAGTTTTCGAAGAGCACTATGGTTATTGATATTTACCACGTAAGAGAAAACTCCGATGCCATATCCTGTGAATAGCCTCCCCACATCAATAGACAGAGCTCCCTGTCAGAGCCGTTACCAAGAAACAAGAAAGCAAGTCAATTTTGGACTACAAGAAAGAGTCAAAGAAAGAAAGTTACGAGAAAAAATTTGCAAGAATAGAAATCCAAATACGTACTCCGGAGAAAAAGACAGCTACCCATCCTGTGATGCAGAATCCAGCTGACATTGCCATTGCCTGTTTATCAGGAAACCATCAAGTAAATTGGAGGCTAGTCACCTTTTAAGTTATCATGAGATTGAACTTTGAAGCTTAGTATACCCCCTTGCGGCCGATAAAGTCTGCAATCCGCCCACTTGTAATAGCACCGATCATGGCTCCAATTGTTAATATAGACCCAAACATGGAGTACTGCAATTGCATGGGAAAATGGGTCATATTTTAGGTAACAGAACATATTAATTTACGTATTAATGTTGAGGAAAAGGAACAAGGAAAAGAAGAGAAGAAGATGAAGCAGTGAGGCCAACCTCTGCTATGGAGAGATTAAGATCATTCCTTATTGAAGACTGAGTGGGTGCTGAATAGCCCACCTGCCAAAGGAATTAACTTAAGATAAACGAGCCTTTTTTTTTCTTTCCTTATCCTAACCAGACAAGGAGGAAAAAAAACAAAAGAGAGAGAGAGAGAGACCCCTTTAGTAAATCAAGAACCAATTGAGACCAGGATTCAGAAAAATTCCAACTTTCCTTATTCTTGATAATGCCGTAAAGAAAAACAGGCAAACTTGAGTAAACAAAGATCGGGGAAGTACTTACACAAGATCCAAATTCAAAAGAACCGCAGACGGCAACAAATGTACTTGCCAGCACCATCCCTATAGAGCCACTTTCCTCAACGTTGTCATCACTTTCACAGGAAACAATTTTCTCCTCCCGAATTAATGGCCTTTCCAGGTCTTGAAGCCCATTAATAAAAGCACCCCCATTTTCCACATCTTTGTGTTCCCCAGTTGCCATGTTTCTCCCTTCCAACAACTAGAAGGACCACAGGAACAAAGGAAAGATGCGAACTTTGCAAGCAAGGACTTAAGGGTATGCCTGCTGCATGAGCGCTTACGTCTTGAACCGAGTTGGGGTATATATAGCCACGGGCAGCAGAAAACCCGACAAGTGTCAAAGGTAGAATTTTTATAAGACTTTGTCCTTGGTTGCAAGATTGAGAATAAATCATAGATCACCCTAGATAAAAAAAGGGGAAAAAAAAGGAAAAAAGAAGGAAGAAAGGTCAGACAGATAAGCGAGAGTGACATGCCAAGAACTGGAAACTCGCATGTGGTGTCCATTATCTATGGGTCAAAAGCTGTCACTGACGTGGTGGTGACGAACCATTTTGACATTCCTGGCAATTCCCAAGCCAGCGGATAGGATTAGAAACAGAAACAACTCCTAAGAAAGGAAAACACTTTCAAAGGAACACTTCTCGTGTGCAAAATTGCTTGTTACTATCAGATCTTAACTAGGTCCTGTGAATCACCGCTAGATCTTAGTTAGGTCCTGTAAATCACCAATAGATCGTAATTGGGTCCCATGAACACATAAATGTCCAATCTTGAGCTCACTGTTCAAACCTGGATCCGCATTATCCTCTACCGTTAGAATGCAAAACCTGACTTGCTTTTAACATTTAATTAATCTGAATTTTGAAATTTCAATGCATTTTCATAAATGTGCTAACTCCATTTTAAATTTATGTGTCCTTATATGGCATCTGCGTGGTTTTGACGGCTAGGATTTCTAGATATGTTTCCTTTTTCTTCAAAAAAAAAAAAAAAAACGAAAAAGTGCCAATGTTAATCTTGATTAAATAATTAGGCTTGGATTTTGCAGTGCCTAACTCCATCCTCCATCCACCAACCTTCCGAAAAAGTTACGTGGGCTTAATCACACCATGCATGTACGGATAGGGTCAAAATTCATTTAAGGAATTTTGATAGGCAATGGGCGTAATCACCCCCGAAATCCAATGTTTTCATGGTGGAGTGCTAAAAATTCTTAAGAAACAACTACGCAGAAACATAAACAATGGATAACATTAGGTAAAATCAATTAAATAATATAATTTCTTTACTTATCTCTTCTTTCGTAAATTTAACTCTTGCATTATTATAATGATATCTGCAATTGATTGTGTTGATTTGTTTTTATCACTTGTGTGTCCAGCAATTATTTATCAAATTCTTATAGCGAAATCGGAACAAATTGAAAATGCATTTGTTGAAAACTTAATATAGTGAAATTTTCACGTGGCCTAAATAAGCTCGGTATAATTTTCTTTTATTAGGTTGGTTGTTAAGAGGACCAAGTTGACCTGAAAATTTCAAAAAGTCATGATTTGACCTTTAACGTGTAATTCACAATATATGAAAGCATAGATATTAATGTGAATGTCCACAATTTATACAGCATTTTACACCTAGGTAGCAGTCTAGCAGATACCTCCTCAATAAATTACCCACACAAAAAAAAAAAAAAAAAAAGTTTGGGCTTAATTCATCCTGTTACATGCGTATAAGAATGTTTTCTGCTTAGGTGCAATGCGTCTGAGAAGATTGTGTGAGTGCAGTTTATGATTACTTTCCTGGGTTGATAATCGAACGGTTGCTCGATCAAAACATTTTGTAATCTGTAGGTGTCATGTATGGACGTTTGTGGGGCGCTCTCTGTAAAGTATAAGCATCATAATTGGCCAAAAAGAAAGAAAAACACAACAGTAAAAATAAATAAATAATAAAAAATAAATAAAAATAAAAACAAATCAGCCAGTTTCTTTGTTAAAGAAATAAAAAAAAAAAAAACACGAAAAGACAATTTTGTCATTATCCCAAGAGTATGCAATCTCGTAACAGTTTAAGTTAACTTAAAGTGGAACTATGCGACAAATCGACCGCAGACTAGGCAGGTCAATCTGAGGAGGCAATGATTGCCGGAGAAAACTTAAGGTTACACTTTCCTTCAGCCAGCATGGCCACTACTTCATTATGCAGCGTGGCATTCGAGACTTTCCCTTTAACGACTCAACGACTTCAACCGAGTTAAAAAAAAATAAAAAAATAAAAAATAAAGAATTCTATTTCATCTAGTTTAGCGAAAATTGTACAGCACAGCGTCGGTAGGCTTCTGAGCTCTGCCGGAACCACGTGTTCTATAATGAATTCAAGACTAACATGGCTGCCAGACAGACAACCATAAAAAATTAAAAAAAAATTAAAAAATAAAAAAACTGAGAAGTAGAGTCATTCTCGGGTGCTCAAATTGGCACTTGGGTTTCAGAAAACCTTTTTTTTTTTATTTTATTTTAAATGATGAAATTCTGATATAACATTGCCACGTTCCTTTCTATAATCATTTAAAAGCAGCCTCCTCTTACATCCTGTTGCTTTTCGGAACCAGCTATACTGACAAAGAAAGGCATTTGTCCCCGCCAAGTCAGTACGAAAAATAAATGGCTCGATGAGTCACCAAGTAGCTGTATCTGACTCAGCTAAAATATATTTATAGCAGGATTAATTCAATTCTCATTACAGGCCACAGCTACGTCGAAGACAACTTCAGGGAGCAGAGAGACCCAGGCTGTGCATGGCAGCAGTCGACTGGCCCATGTCTCGATTCTAACCGTATTACGTCAGCCTGAGTCAGAACCTGCAGCAATCCAAATCCTAATCGGTTGTCTTCGTAAAGCACGCGAGTTTCTCTCTTAAAATAAAAGCGATGTGGCATTACTGTTATCATCATCGTATGTCTGTGATTTTTATTATTATTTTTTTAATTATTAAAATTATTTATTTAGTAATTATTATAATGTATTGTGATATTTTCCATCAACTAATGTCACCAATTTTTGTTTATATAGCATTTTCGAATCTTGTTTAAGTTTGCTGTGTGCACGACATTTTTAGCACCCTTTTATAGAAAATTTAATCGATGTGGCCTATTTGATGCATAATTTTAAAAGCGAGTCAATTTATTAAATTGTTATAATTATTATATTATATTTTTAACTTTTTAATATATAATCATAATTAATATTAAAAATCGTGAATATTTAATTTATAATCATAACAATAAAATATAATTTGTGTGTAAAATACTTTAAATTTATCTTTTTTTTGAAAATTTATAAAAATTAAGAATTAATTAGTAAATTTCAAATTAAAATTTTAAATAATTAGATCATTAAATGTTATAATTAGGGTTATTTATTCTCTCTCTCTCTCTCTCTCTCTTTTTATGGAGGGTGTCAACGATAATTTAGTTTACTTCTCGCTGCTGGAACACGTGTTTCAGATGTGATATCCTGTCGACACAAATAATTAGACATAAATGACGGTGACACTTTCAAGAATTTGACATATCTTATGAACTTCGGTGCTTGGCAAGTACACAAAAAAGCTTCTGCTTCCCCCCGCAAAAAATTACCGACGCGTCGGTAGGTCCTCTTGGAAGGCATTTAGTCCGGGACCCCAGGCTCCCCCTCTCACTTTGCGGTTGGGTGGTCATTTGGGCAACCCCCTGGGTGGTTCATCATATTATATATTAATAACACATTAAGAACGAAATTCTCCGAGTCAAATAAACCGTCTGCATATTTATTGTTTCTTTGTACCTCTAGAACATGTATTTTCTCTCTTTTTTTTTGGGGGGGGGGGAGGAAGGGGGTACATTGGGCAAGATTCCAGGTTTACTTGTGATGCACGCGACATAGATACAAAGAATTTTATCTAACTACAAACTTATTGAACTATATTCTTTTTTTTTTTTTCAAAAGGTAAAAAAAAAGAAGAAGAAGTCATCATCTGATTTTATGTCTAACAATAAAGATAATAATTTGTCTAATTCTAATCCTGTCGACATAGACAAGAAGAATTGCATAAAATGAGATGTGAATAATCCCATGATTATAAAATTTTTTGGAGCTATTCTAAATTTTTGATAACAAAATCAGACGCCATCATCAGTTTATGGGTTTATATGACAAAAAAAAAATAATAATAATAATTTTGACTTTGAAAACAGCGTTGAAAGCATGCACCACATGTATATTTTGTCGGGCAGTCAAATTTTAGAAAATTATTATTTTGTTTAAGGTCCACAAATAATTCTTTCTAAAACGGGATATCTTCCGTCAATCCATCTTCTAAAGAGGGTTTGTTTATTGACGTGTGTGATATGAACTTGGAGATCAATATGGCAACCAATCACGTATGTGCATATGATTTTTCTTTTCGTCTCTTCAATTCGTGGCATTGGCATGTATGCATAATGCATGCTCACTTGCACACACACCGCAGGCACTGATCTGTCCTTAAAATGTAATGCCCCGAGTCATCACAAGATTGCATGACAGTTAACAAGGACTCGGGCCCCCAACTCGGATCATCAGATATCATACTCACTGGTAACTTATCCAAATTCATAACCTTAAAAAACTGACCCAACATCGTGTTCTAGCTTTCTTTGATGATAAATTTATTTCTATCTTTTTTTTTTTTTTAAGAATTTTAACTCGAGCTGATTTAAATCAAAATGATTGAAATAATTAATATTTGAGCATTCACATCAGAATGTCTAATCATTAAAGCCTTTTCCCCACACGTTTTCGCCGAACAATAGACATGAATTTCAATGGTTGTTAGGCCGGGCTTGCTCGAGTGGGTGTTTTAATAAACCTCTCGTCTCATTCTGGAACTTGGGTGTCTCAATGACCTACGTCCCGCCAATGCCCTATTAACTATAACCACTAACTACACACCGGACTACAATAGCATAAAATATACTACTAAATGGAAGATTGGAGACGTATTTTTCAGTTTTTTAAAATACATCTTCTTAATTAAAAACTTATACTTTTATTTTTTACAATTTAAAATTTTAATTTTTTTTAAATTACTCTTATTATATAACTAAAGATCCAACAAATTTCTTAATATATAAAAAAGAGAGAAAAAAAAAATATAACCCAATGAATTAGGAATAAGTAACCACTACCCATAAAATTTAGTAATATGATCACATAAATTCTTAATTTCAAATATAAGATTTAATTTTAGTTTCCACAAACCAATAAAAAAGAACAAGGAGAGGGGTTATAGAATAGCAAATCAAAAGTCCTATGTTTATGTTTCCAGCAGACGGTTTAACCATCCGGCATCAATCATTTATATGTGTCTTGCCTAAATTAATGAAGTACTACTCGTGCTCAAGTAAGCAACAGATATGGGCATACATGAACAGGCTTGCAATAGTTCCATTGCATGATAACCATCTTGTGCACTAGAACAAAATGATACATCAAACTAAATGTCCTGATTATTCCATGACAAGAAGGTAAGGCATCATAACATGAGCTTCGGGTAAGGTGCTGTCAGCAGTTACAAGCAAGGAAGACAGTTGTTGGAAGAATCTTTTGACATGCCTAGAAACAAATTTCCCGGCAACTGATAGAACAATTATTTACCTCAAATTTCCAGTGCCATAGCTGATAGCTTCTCTCCTCAAAAGCATTGAAGGCAATCCAGCATTTAGACGTCAGATGTGGGAAGTTGAGGCTCCCCAGCTCAAGGTATTGATACCTTGGCCCACTTCAGTGGAGAGGAATGCAGCAACTAGCAAGCAATATCCATAGGTAATTCCATTCACAGGCTCATTCTAGCATTTCAAAACCTGTCAGGTAAACACCTCCGAATAGATACTGCAAATTTTCCAACCTTGTGAGGGTGGAGAACAAGAGAACAAACCACTAGGCAAACTGCAAAGGCAGAAATCACAAAGAAAGTGCGGCGAGATAGTCTGCAAGAAAATATATGACTATACAGTTTGGTTGGCCTTTGTTTGACAAGATCCATCTTCATGAGAACCTCTCCACCCAAAAGGGGAACATCTTCACTTTCAAAAATAGTAACTGATCTTACTGCAACTCCCAAATCCTGAAACAAATAGTAAGCCTTAATAAACAAAGAATAAGATATATGTGTGTGTGTATTGCAGAATGAAGGGTGACTGGGTGAGCTTTGATATAATGGTAAGGTTGCTCTATTGTGGCTTGGAGGTCACAAGTGCAATTCACAAAATCAATCTGTTTGAGAAAATGAGGGTGGAGAACATCAATGGAATGCAAAGGGTTTCCTAGGTATAGCATCCATGGGTGTGGAAGTGGAAGACTGAGGAAAGAGCAGTATTGCAAACATAGAAAGAAACAACAAAACTAAATGACATGTTGGTTTAGCTTCTCAATTCCAATGATAACTGAACACATGTGAAGAAACTATAACTCCGGAAAGCAGGCATTCTCACCTCATTGCTGAATGTAGCAACTGATGACACATCACTTCCAGAGCAGTTATCAGAAATAATGTTCCTTTCTGGCATGGTGTATTCCAACCGGAAGGCCAAATCTTTGCTTCTATGTTCCTTTTTATGAAGAGCATCAATGGAATAATCAATGCACTCCTGTAATTGCCTCATATCGGCATCACCATTTCCATTCATCAAATTGTTTACCACTGATTTATCCATTATGGTTCTCAGATTTTGATGAATTCGATCCAAAATGGTAGTCAGCTCGTGGCGTAGCAAAAGGTCCGATAAAGAATTGAGCCTTTTAATCCACGAAGGGGTCATAAATGGTTGAAAATTTTCACAAGGATTCTTCAGTGACCATGCTACATCCAGGAGAAGTTCTGAGAATGCCACTTGTCTCAATGAAGAAGCTTCACACGGTCTAGCATTTGACAAATTAGATGCTTTCCATGTCTGCTGAATTTTTTCCATCTCACAACAAATTTCTCTGTCTGCAATAAGTATAGGAAGAAAGTTTGACAGGCCACTCTCATTCTCAACCTGCAAAAACCATCTGAAGCTATTAAGAATAAAATGCCAAGGAAAATGCCAGGCACAACTTCACAGTCGTAAGATGGCCAGCATACCTCAATAAATGCAGGACCAAAAAGATTTGGTTCACTATGACAGATATGTATCTTGTATAGCTGATGATCAAGACTGGAGCCTCCTTCCACTTGAGCAAATGGTAAAGCAACACAGTAATCACACGTCAGGTACTTCCCAGCAAATGACACCAGAAACCTGCCATCATTAAGATCTTTGTTACATTTCACATCATCACAATGTAAGGTTGTAAGTCTACAAGCATGAAGAAAAAGAAGAAAACTAAACAGAAAGAAATATTTAGGAGTCATAGAGATATGGTTATTTGAATGAAGTTAATAAACGAAAGGTATTAGAAAACTCAAGAGGACATTACTCCCTCTCTGGCTTGTGCTTAAATGCACTTGTTAACACAGTTTAAGAGTGCAAGATTAATGATAAAATTGTCAACAGGAAAACTTAGTCCAGGTTATCTGGTTAGAAAGTTTCCAAACACAGGTATCCTGCATAATACCACCAGAGATGTTGAAGATGCCATGCATTTATATCCACTTGGCTTTAAGTTGACCAACAAAGATGGAACTATTGTTTTCATGAAATATTAATTTAATGTCTCAAATCTTACAACTAGAAGAATGCATGTATAAGTCTTAAGAACAGCTACTACACATAAATTTTAGGGCTCATTTGGTCGTACAGCAAAGAAAATATTGGCATTCATTTCAGTAAGAAGAGCAGTAGGACCAAGAGAAAGAACACCATATGTTACCATATATTAAAGTCAAAACCAATAGCACTGTCGAATCAATGAACTGTGAAAGCAACCGGGAAGTAATCAGTAAAACAGGTTGAGAAAACAATATTGCTTCTTATGACAAAGAAGCTATATAAAAAGAATAAAGTTTCATGTGAGAAAAGCCCTTCACCTCCTACAAGCTGATCTAAAGATGATATTTTAATGTGATTCTTCTGCATTTGAGTGTAACAAATTGGACTGATCTCCAAGCATCATCTGCATATTGCGCAGATGTGGCAACTAATACAAGAATCTTTTTGCACCCACATGATCCAAACTTGGGAATAATTTAGGTGAGCAATTTGATGCAAAGAACTATTCTCATCCTTTCGAGAGAGAATGCCTTGTAATCAATATGGGAATTAAGAACAACCAGTGCACAACAGCCAAAAGATTCTGTGCTTCACTAATAGAGATCTGCTATTTTATGTGCTAATCCAAAAGCCTAAAATTGTGCATGTGGTCAAGTATTATAGCACAAATTAGGAATCAACTACTGGTGTAATGTTAGCAAATATAGCAACCAATTAACTCCATCTCCTTAAATGCATCTTGATACACAACAACAAAAGAACAATGAACTTCTGGAATTATAACCTTTCAAATGACAGATAAAGCAGAAACAAAACCAATCAGATACAAAATCAAACATCTATGGTAGGCTTTCTACAGAATTTCTCACAACTACACATACCGAAACCTGGTCTGCAACAGATTACTGCCACAAGCAATAAACTCTATAGGCTTGCCAGCCTCAAAACATGTAGGATGGACATAGTGAAGCCTTGGAACCTGTCCCTTCATGCTGAGTTCTATCACAGAAGCTCCATCTGTACCCACCAAAATGTTAATAATCAAACAATGCAATTGGCCAGGTCAAAATTTCTTTTTGGAAACATCAGGTTCAGCACACTATCTTACCTCTTGTAACATGAAATGTCTTGTTATTAAGATAAATCAGCATAGGGCCTCTTTTGGAAAGCATCCTTCCAGGAACAATGAGAAGGTCATGCAAATGTGAAATGGGATCCCCAAATAACTGCTCGACAAAAAAAGAGGTTCAAATCAAATTTTGCACTTTCAGAGAAAAACTCAAAGCACAAGTTATTGGCAATTGACGATCTTGCCAGGGCAATCATCGCTTCAATGTGAAAAGGCTGACTAAAATCTTTACAAAAAATTGCCTAGCTACAGCCACTGGGATACAGTCAATGTTAGAAGTTCTGTACCTACAATCTATATATATGCAATTGGCTATCCATATGATGTATGATTTGCAACCCATCTAACTTGCCTGAAACTAAAAAATCTCCATACCACAGATGGCGCATTAGGCTAACCATATTCAGACCGAATGAAAGTGCAAACATGGCATATACCAGAGAAAACATATTATTAGATTCTTCTTATTACCAATTTCTTCAAAAGACTAAACCAAAAGCAGTAGGTGAAATTGAAATTTTCAGAAAACCTTTAAAAAAATTTAAAGCAATTAAATGATTCATTCATTAATCAGAATCTGACATAAGAACAAGAGAGTTTCTTCAGGTTGATTCACAAAATGAAGGTATTTACAATGAAGCTTCCATAAAATTTTCTAATTGACCAGACATGTATCTTTACAGTGAATTGGACCCACAACTGCAAATGACGATTACCCTTATATGTTAACAGCCAATATTGGTGCAGTCTGAGATTAAATCAACTGCATCCAATTCATTCAATTCATTACAAGCCAGGTCTTGGTGAAACATTACCTTCCCCCACATGGAAGATGGCATAGAGATAAATGCAGTCAAGATTGTACACCCAGGGCGAATGTATCCCTCCAGCTCAACAGGCATATTGGCCAACCACTGGAAGATCTGTGAATGCAGAAAGCTACACGTAAGCCGATTCGTGAATATCCGTGAGCACACAAAAAATTGCTCTCTCCCAAATACTAAACTGTAACAGTAATTCTTTAAAATACTTGGTGTCGGAGCCTTCTAGGGAATTCTGCTGGATTCCAATCATACAGCTTGAACGAGATCCGACCTGTTGGGCACTACATGAAATTCTCACATAAGTTGTCATCAGATACAAAAGCAAGCAAGTAATGTGGCACATACAGAATTCAAAGAATAAGTGGAGACCCACCACAGATGAATAAGCACTCTTGTTGTCACAATGGGAAGGTGAAAGTGAAAATTTTGAATCCTCTCTTCCAGCATCCATTTGGGTTTCACCAGAAGCCCCTAAAGACAAACCGCTATCACTATTAGGATTCTGAGAATTAGGATCAGATTGCAGGGAGGACAAACGTCCATCTTCAGACTCAAACGATGTGTCTTTCACAAATACTCGATTCTCTACAACAAAGAAAACTGTATTAGGCCCACATGAAATGATCAGACTCTCAAGCAACTTGACTCCAACGTTGCAATGCAACCTTTTCCAGCTTCGAGATCGCATGCAGTCTCCTGGCTCTGCAAGTCCCCCTGATTTTCCTTATCACAGGTCCCCCGAGGATCATGAGCCTTCCTTCGCCTTCGATTGTTGTGACGCTCCAGTTTCCTCCGACAACTGCGTTTGCCTTCATCAAAATCCGACAACACGTGAAACCTGCCGTAAACAAACGATAAAAAGATACAAATTAAGACAGCATGAACCACCGTAACTCCAAGTCAAATAGACAGTCAAATCTCACCGTTCTCAACTACTAGCCAAAATATATCCAACTACACAGTCAGTTTCAAATCCAGAAAAAAAACTTGGAAAAGAAAACAAAGAAAGAAAAAAAAAAAAAAAAAACAAGACAAAACAGAGCTTTACTTGCCACACTGCTGACAGTATCTCTTGGTTGCTCCATCGAGTGTGACGGAACTCGAGTTGGCGCAACGCAAGCAAACCCTATGTCTCTTGTGATAGCCTTTAAGTTCGCTGATATCCGCCTCACAACCCGGCACTTGGCACCGGATAACACCCGAACCCATATTTCGATTCGTCCGCACCCGCTTCTTCCCGGGCTCCTCTTCCTCCAGCAACTTCTCGTCAACCTCCGGGCAGGCGCAAGGGACCCGACCCGCCAAGAAATTGGAACAGATCAACCGCGGGTCCCGCTTCCTGACCCGTTCCGCAACCGGAGTCACCGCCGGCTCGTCTGTCGGAATGACACCCGGCTGACGAGGGGTAGTAGGGGCCTGGTCAACGGAGTTGTCGAATGAGATTGGGAACTGATCGTCTACAGTGAAGTCCAGGAAATCGCCCCAGTCCCAGAGGGCAGAGGAGGCGGGATCTTCGGCTAAAGGCGGCGCGTTAATTTCCATGCCGTTGTGGTCTGAGCTTTGACCCGCCTCCGGCGGCGAGGCTTGTTCCATGATGGAACAAAAAGTTAAAGCCCCCAAAATATCTCAAATATTTCAGACTCGGGACTCTTCGAGCTGCCTTAGAAAGAAAGAGAGAGAGAGAGAGAGAGAGAGAGAGAGAGAGAGAGACGTGGTGGCTCGAGGAATTGGGAGCGTGGGGTCCCAGATTTTTGGGTCCGGTGGTGTATAGGGGAAATCAAAGTCGTTGACGATATAAATCGTTTTTCCTTTTGTCGCTCTTTAAATTTTGACAGGGAATTTTAAGTTTTAAATCTTAAATTTTATTTTTAATTCGTTCTTAATCTCAACAAATTAATCCGATTTTTTTTTTTTCCCTTCCTCGATTGGTAGAAATGAGGTTAGGGTGGCGACATACATAAGGAACGGTTGCTGTGCCGAGATGGATAAGACCACGCTTCGAGTGACACGCGCCGCCAAGTGCCCGGCGGTGGTCACCCCCTTGCCGTCATTTTGAGTCGCATCTACGGGATTGGACCGTGTCCATTGAAGGAACATCTCTCTGATTATTTATGGCTTATTTTACAAAAATTGCGAGCTCTAGAGGATGAGACCAGTCTAGGCGGAAAAATACCTCCCAGCTCGTTATGATCCACTAATTAGAAGACTTCTTTTATATCGTACGACGATGAATTTAAATTTTGTCGATTTATCTAATAAAATTAAATATATATTTGGTCAGGTCACTTTGAATCTGAAAAATTAAATGACCCCCTTTTGCCTTCCTTTTCTTTTTTTTTATTTCTTTCCGCTCCTCATTTTCTTTGCCCTCGCTCCGACACTGTGTGCATCCTTTGCCACAAGATTTCTAATTCAAAATTCTGAAACACGAGGCTTCAGTTTGAACTATCATTTATGAATTTGCATTGAATATAGACAAATGTTAACAAACAAAGGCCGAAACAATGATTATTTGAGACTTGCACATATATGTCTATTAAAGTCAACCAATATAAGATAACAACACTTTTATTAAGACCATGCTATACAATAAACAAATAGATTTTTTTTAAATTTTTTTTAATAAAGTTAATACTCTTATTCAGGTTTAAAATTCAAAATTCTAAAGATATATGTGTGAAGTTTCTCGTGACAAACTCATAAAATAATACTATAATCAATATGGGTGGAATCAAATAATCTAGTAAATATAGTAAAATTTAAAATCATAATAGATTTATCTTAATAAAATTAACAAGAAAAGAAAATAATGATAATAATGATAATAATAATAATAATAATAATTAATTATATATTTATTTAATTTTATAAATAAATATATATTTTTTTTTTTTTTGTGTAATGCTAAGTGTGTTTTCTTCTCTCTCTTTTTTTTTTAATTTTAGTACAGCTAAAAGATAAGAAAAACGACAAATCGCTTTCCAGCCTTTGGAGGTGGAAGAGAAGGAGAGTGAACCGGGTGAGGAAAGTGAAACTGGGTGGGTGGGTGGGTGAGTGGGTGGGTGTGTGTGTGATCGCGTGCAGTGAGGGCGAGGCGAGTTGGAGTTGGAAGGTGAAGCATCTTTGTCAAAAAGAAATGACGTCCATGGAGTTCATTATGGTGCCATGAACTCGGGTCCCCACCAATGCAGTTCAGAAGCTCATTTTATGACAAGCGTGAGAGCGTGCCTAGGGCACACGGCCTGGCCCTTCTAGTCGTCGTCGAAGTCAGTACTCGTACTCGTTGCTTCATTTTATTAAAATGCCAGTATCACATTACGGCAGCTGGCAGGGTCGGTTTATAGTATTTAATTCCACCCCGTTCGGATCAAAGGTTCGGACTGCTTTTGATTCCCAGACTCGCCGCATAAACAAAAAGGCAAGTCTGTTCGGATAAAAGTAATTCTCCCTTCACTTTCTATCCAGGGAGTAGCCGTGCAGAGATGGTTTATGACAAAATATATAATTAAAATTTAAAAACGTCGTAACTAAATCATATTAAACATTTTTATAACTCGTTTGTAGATTATATTTTGATAAGTTAGTTGTATATTTATTAATTTGTTATAAAAAAAAAAAACTTAAAAGTGATGTTATCCTCTGACCACAAAAACCATCTGTGAATGGGATCGCCGCGAGATTCGTGCGAGGAAAGTTCGCCAACTTGGACTTTCCAAGTTTACACAAAATTATATTGACTCCCAGCCTTCAGGATTACCTGTTTTTTTACGCAGGGAGCAGGCTTTCCTTCCAAGTCTAGTAATAAAATAATTTACGCGACAGTGAGGTGTAAGTTGATAGAAGTTATGTAAGAAGGAGACGGAGATATTCTCTTTAGAAAGGAATAGTGAACAGTGGTCAAGACTTTAGTATTTAGCCGTGAAACCTTGAGTCCAGAGTCTCAGTCTGGCCAAGAGTCTCTCAATCCCACGGGCTGTTCCTATTTCCGCTTTGGACGCATAAAACAACAGCCTTTTAACAGAGTCTGATCTCGTCATTTGCCCACCCCGAGAAGAAGCGAGGCTAAGAAGAACCTCACGTTACCGCAAATTAGAAACATTCGAGCCTAACCTATTACTCATATCCCAAAAAGCTTAAACAACTCATTCTTACATTCCGTTCTGGGCAAGCCACTCTTTCTTTGTCTCTTTAACCATTCCTTTTTTTCTTTTTTTGTTTTGTTTTTGGTTTTTTTTTTTAAACGAGCAACAGTCCATAGGGAAAATAATTTCTTAATAAAAAACTAATGAAAAGGGGTTCAAAAGTGTTGAGTTGAAGGGGGCCTCCCGAGTGACCTTAAACTGCATTTATAAAGAGGTTCTCACAACATATTTGTTGGTCAATCTTATTTAATTGTGCTTGACATTAATAAAGAGAAATTAATCTGTCACGGCATTTCATGTATTTCAAAAAATTAACAAAATTATAGATAATTTGACTAACTATATTTTCAAATTAGACCTCGGTCGGTTGCAATGATAATGCTATAGGCTTTGTCCATCCAGAGAAGAAAAAAAAAATAAAAATAAAATAAAATAATAAATAAATACATATATATATATATATATATATTATTTTTTTAAAAAATTTAAAAAATTTTTGGCCGTAAAGAGAGAAATAAATTAAACCCAGAATTTCCCGGCTAAAAATATTATCACCTTTTTTTTCTCTCTCTCTGTATACGTCTGTCTCAGCTCTCTCTCTCTCTCTCTGAGTTCCCCCAGGGTTAGGGTTTTACGTATTCGACGTACTAGGGTTTTCACTGCCAACGGCTGCAATGGCGCGACACCGGAGCCGGAGTAGGAGCTACAGTCCCCGTCGCCGTGGCAGATCTCCTCCCGGTTCCCGAAAGCTGTACTACGACGACGACGAACCTCGCTACCGTGACAGCCGCTTTCGCCGTGACCATCGCTCTCCTGCTCCTTCCGGCTTGCTCATTCGCAATCTACCTCTCGACGCCAGGTCTCTCTTGTATATTCATATTTTTTCTTTTTTTCTTTACCATTTATAAATGATGTGTATTCAGGGTACGAGTGGCTAAATTTTCTTGGTTGTGGTTTTAAAGTGGCCTGCAATTTCTTTGTTAGTTACAGTAATGTTCTATTTGGTTAATAATTTGAACTGTGGTTCCTATTACTAAAGGCATATCCCTCTGAATTGTGTTTCGTTTTCTGTTTGTGAGTGTTTCTCTGTTTTTTTTTTTTTTTTGGCTCTCTGTATTTGGCTGAATTCCGATGGTGTTGCGCAGGCCTGAAGACCTCAGGGGTCCGTTTGGGAAATATGGTCCCTTGAAGGATGTATATCTGCCTAAGAACTACTATACTGGGTAGACTTTCTTCTTCTGTTATATAAATACACTTGCCTTCAAGCTCTGTTGTGCATTGCGTGTTGATTTTGATTTACTATTATATTATGTCATATCTATGTGCTAATTGTACACTGCAGCAATAATTACTTGGTTGTTCTTGATATTTTGCTATGAAGTATTGTGTCAGATACATTAGAAAATGTCTGCTCCTTAAACCGAGCTTGTGTTTATATTTGAATATTCTTTGGCTACTTTTCTATTTTAATTACATGTGTAGAGGGAAACAATTCTAAAGCATCTTCTGAAGTATACGCTTGCATCAAGGATATGTGACAGTTAATGTCCTTTATAGCAAGAGCAGCTACGACGTAGTAAGCTACAATTGCATGTATAATTTTGTGAAAGTGGGTAGATCAATGGAAAATGGCTTCAGATAGAGGGCTTTTTGCACGTGTAGAGAATTGGAAAATAACTTAATAGCTGCCATCTGTGGATGTGAGAAAAGTTCCCTCTCTTGGTGAGTTTTATGTATTTTTGTTGGATAAGAATGGTCTAGGATGTTTATTGTCTCGCTGAATGTGTTTCTTGTTCTTCTCATCTCTTTCTTCACTTTATAGATTAGTAGGATGTGTCTTGCAATTATTTTGGTGCTGTGATGTCAAATTACAGGGAACCAAGAGGCTTTGGGTTTGTGAAATATCGTTATGCTGAAGATGCTGCAGAAGCAAAGCAGCGCATGAATCATATGGTCATTGGTGGAAGAGAGATCAGAATTGTGTTTGCTGAGGAGAACAGAAAAACTCCTCAAGAAATGCGCTCAACTGCCTGCATAAGGTATGCCGCATTGTCTTTGTTTTCCTTTTCATTGCTGATGAAAATTGAATTCCGATATTGATTATCCTTTTGGATATGTATGCCAAGCGGTCGATATGGCGGCAGTTACAGAGGGAGGACACCACTGAGGTCTCCAAGACGAAGATATCATTGTCAGCGTTTGCTCACTAGTGCATATTTATAAAGTTTCTCATGACACTTTTTAGTTTTTGTGATTTAATATTAAGCTGGTCATAATAGGGAAACTAGCTAGAAGAATTTTCTTCTTTGGTGCTTCTGAGCTGAATCGTATCTCCTTTTTTATTTTGTGGCAGCTTACTCACGCTCACCTCGGCCTGCTAGACATGACTCAAGGTCTGGTTTTATTTGACAAAACAGTCTGTTTCACATACTCTACTGAAATGAATTTCTCAATATCCAAATTTTATGGTTTCCCTAGTTATTTCCTAATTTTGTCTGCTAATGTTGCCATTTTAGTTGAGTCCTATTTTGGTGTCAAGTGAGGTTGGTATAATATCTTAGAGCCTGTCTTTCTACTTGTCAAAAGTAAAATATGGAATGATTCTGGCCTCCAATACAAATATGTTATCACATGTGTCCATGAGTTATACAGGACTCCACAGACCACAAAATTCCTATGGTTTTGCAATCTTGCTCTACCAGGGGAACATAACTGCTGATTTTCTTGATTTTTTTCTTGGATGATTAATATGATGTTTGAACTTACACATGTTGTTTGAATGCAAACTATTGTTTTTAGTAGAAAATGTTTGATTGTGGTGTAAAGGCGTAATTTTCTTTGATAAGCTGTCTAGGTTTGAGAAGTGTTCTACCATTTATTGTGAAGTAGATGGATCACAATACTGGTCCATGAAGTGTATTAACCAATTGGTCTATTTATCATAATGATGACCGTCCTTTTGCTGCTTAAATGTGAACTTCCATGCATGGGCAATTGTTGTTTATCAGGCACAATATTGCATATGTAGAAGTGAGTTTGAATTTTAGCTGCTGGTGCATTGTTTATGCAGATGGTAAGGTGAAAAAGGAGAATGTCAGAACTTCCTGGATTAATAAAGATTACTGACAAAAGAGTTCATAAAGTGATGAAGAACATGCTTTCTCTCAATGAGAGCTTCTTCATGTGTGTTATCTTTGTGTCACCTGATCTGCTATTGGCTACAACTTGCTATGGCTTTCCCATACAATGACATCTGTTTCTGGTGTTCCCTATGGTTGAATGAACGGATAGCTTAACTTGGTAGGAGAGATGATAAAAATTGCAGGGGTACTTTGTTTCCCCCCTTCTCCCATCTGAACTTCAACATAATTTTTGGTAAAGCAATCTGTTAAGTTTGATATCTTGTTTTTGCATATACTATCCAGTTAAGAATGGATATAAAGCTTATAGTTGGACTAAGAAAGAAATCATCTTCAATGAAGGAAAGCTATACAAAGTTTTTACTGGTAGAGATATGATGGCAATGTCCCAGAAAAAGATAATTTGAGGTTTTAGAAAGTTGGGGCAAAGTGAGCTCTGAAATTGTCAGACGCTGATCAATGAGTACATCCTTGTAGCGCCCAACTCTGAAAGTGTTTGGATTCAGTTATCATAATTTTGATCAGGAATCCTGAAAAGGTGCAGGTAAAGGCCGTGTTTTGATACATTGGATTTTCATTGAAGATGCACATAAAAATTTATGTGTAAAATGATTTTGCTTGTCTGAATTGATGAGCATTTGCTGAAATTACTTTATTTATGAGTACTGCTGTACAGAAATTCTTCAGTTTGTTGGTGATTTGCATTTTTGGTTTGGAAATTACTTTACATCTGCCTTTTGTTGCTACTATGACAGGGATCATGGCATGGAGGATGATTATTACTCCCCACGAAGATTTAGATCAGTCTCATGGTCCCATTCACCACATAATGAGGGGGATGATAGGTCAATCCCAAGGTCTGCTCGTCGTAGAGAGAATGGTCGGAGCCCTTATGATGAAAGGGAGTATGCATCTGACAGGTTAAGGAGTCCAAGACGTATCAGTCACAGTCCATCTGGGTCTCGTTCTCGATCTTATGAGTAAGCTTTTCAGAAGCTTATATCTTGAGTTTAAAAAAGAGGCCATTAAACTGTGGAAACATCTATCCATGCATGCAATTCAGATATAGGGATTTATGTTTATATTTGTTTAATGTGCATGTTACCTGCAATGAACTTATATTGGGGTTGAGTCGTGTTACGGATTGTGTTTAATATTGGGTTGACCTAATTTTGTGGTTATATTGTCTTGGACTTGATTGCATGTTGAGGGGGCGTGAAATTATTTTGATGGTTTCAATGCCCAACAAAAAATTTAATGAACTCTTAGGTGGGACAGCTCTCCCTGATTCTCACATGCTATTACACGTGATCTTTTGTAGGTCTCCCTGATGGATTTCATGAATGTTGCTGCTATGCTGCACATGAAGTGCCTGTTGGAAAGCGGGCAATGAGATTAGTTAAGCTAGATGATTAATGTGTCTTTTGATAATATTGCTAGGATATGTTTAGAGTTTTAATTGACTTTTAAGTTGTTACTGATATTACTGTCTCTGTGAATCTAGGTTTTTCCATATTGGTTAAAGCGAGGCATGCTGCCCGGTAGCATGTTTGTTTTGGCCGTTGGGAATAAGATGTTTCTATTCGCAGCATAAATTCTCTGCGAGTAGTCTGCAGCCAGGTTTTGAGTCACAAAGTGATGAATACTGGATTTTTGTGCTTAACGCCTGTCTTAGGATATACAAAAAGAAATAGTGTAAAAATTTTATGAATATTTACAAATAAGTCTTAAAATCTGTTATGTTTTTATTTAATTTTTATATTTTTAAATCAATTAAATAAAAATAATTAAAATTATTAAAAAAGTATATATTTATCAAATAAAAATTAGTAATAATTTAATTATTTTTTTAAAAAAAGAGAATTAAAATTTAATTGTAAAAATTTATAAAATATAAATTAAGTAATTTTTTAAGCATTTTCCTCTTTCTAGTCTTGTCGTGTACCTGTTGCTGCCTGCCCCGTATATGTGACACCACTCCTAAATCAACCGCATTTCAACATGTTGAGGCCACTAGTGAAACCAAACCGAAATGTGAAAACACTTCTTTACTAACTGCAGAAGCCATTACTCGTAAAATCTCTGGCCCAACAAGTACAAAACCCAACTGTATGAACTCACCTGTCGTTTTGTCTAGATTTTACGTTGCATCTTTGGTACTTAAAATGGGCTTTTTATTTTTTTATTATCTTTTCGATTGGCTGAGCATACCCGAATCATGTTTTTTCGATTCATGTAATTCAGACTTCTGATATCGCCGCAGACGTGTCGTATCAAACAAACGTCCAAAAGCCGAAGCGCCAGAGCAGTAGAGTCAAACTGGAAGTGACAACCAGTGCCCTTATATTGGGACCATTTTTGTGGGGGTACCGTAAGAAGGCTTAAGCCTTGTCAAGAAGCTAATATTTACGCACCATAAAGTACAAAGCAAACTGTGAACCAAACAAGACTTATAAGAGCATTCAATTGCCCTGAGAAATTTTAATAGCCAACAAACTGTTATTCTTCTGAAAGGAGGGTTCGTCCCTTCTTTTTGTGCTTAGGGAAAAATCTCAAATAACTTTGTAAGTCGCACCAAAGAGAGACGGTTGACATCAGAAACCCCCGGCCGGGGCCCCCGGGGGGGGGAGGCGGGGTGGGGAAGTGTACATGAATGCAAAACAGTATTTGATCGAGGCAAGCTGCCTAAATTATTGTATGGCATTACACATTCTTTTTGCCAGTCATTCCAAAGGGCATGCTTTCTCAAATGCTTGTTGCTCCTTGCGACACAAATCAAATTCATTTGTGTGGTAATACATACAACCAACATATTCATCCATCTCCTTTGTGCATCTTTGGTGAAGATCCTTCAACCTGTAGTAACAAACATCTCAGAATGCAGAAAAGCTAAAAAATAAAATTCATGTGTGCATTGCACATTTGCTTATTTGTATTGGTGCCAATGGATCAATTGATTCTATGTTGTTTGCAGCTTGCAGACATCAAATCCAGTTTAGAAACCTCTAAAAAATGGGGGATTGAAATTAAGCTTGCAGTGTGCACCCCGCAAAAAACCTAAAATTGCTCAAAACTTCACATATGGGAAGAACATGACACCAATAGAATTAGGAAACATTAAATGATTGAAGTAATCAGACACAACGGCACATTAAACACATGAAAATAATCCCTCAACAATTTGATGAGGCGAGAAGTGAATGAGGTTTATCAAGGAAGTCAAACACCTCCTACTGGACGTGATGCAGTTATAACCAGAACTCTAATCTGATGTTGGCAAGGTTTGGACCATGACATTTTACATCCTTATGTCGGACAAGATGTCAATAAAATCAAAATATGGCAGTTATTCCCTCCTCAAATCATGTATTGGACTGCAAAGATCAGGATCCTACAGCCCATCATAGAGAACCGTTCACAACCCATCAAAATCCAAACCTCTACTGACAACTCCAAATAAGGTATCATTATTTTCAGAATTGTCCACAGAGTAATTCAAACATGAAAAATGCCATCTATCCTGCACTATGATCTCAGAAGGTGTAGATTTTCATAATCCTAACACAATTAGGTCACCGCAATTAGAAACCCTAGGTATGCATTCATTACAAGTATTGATCTTCCTAAGTTCTAAAGTAGACGCCAGGAATTGGTTAACGAAACGTTTGTCCAAGAAAAAGTATAATATCATTTTTAGTCATCTAACCGTTGGTGCAAATATCAGTGTATCCATTTCAAATCACAAAAGCCACAAACTTGAAAGATGCCTAGAGTATACACAAATTCAGCTGCATTAACAATTCAAAACAGCCAATGCCTCCCCCACTCGATCATTCTTAATGAACATTCAGAATACTATAACGAGAAGCAAAGTCAAGATTCGTTAATGTCATTTGACCAGACGCCAGTATCTCTTCAATTCACAAATCACTGAGTCTGAACTAATATTCATAGCATGGCGGAGAAAAAGAAAAGGAAAAACAAACGAAATGTCTGAACTAATATTCATAGCATGGCAGAGAAAAAGAAAAGGAAAAACAAACGAAATGAATGAGAAGTCTCCTAAACACCGATCAAATAGCATACAAACAGAAAGCTTCACTAATCTAACACTGAAACTAGTCAAGCATGTTTTTGCTATAGAAAAGCCAAAAAAAAAAAAAAAGGGAAAGAGAAAAGCCCACCATCTGGTTGAAGTTTTAGAAAATTCCATTTTTTCTGTGTGACAAAAATTAACAGTTAAGTATAATTGTTAAAGCATTGGGCTTTTCCAAGATTGAAAAATGGGGCATAAGTGTACGGTTTTGTCCGTGCTTACAGGCCAAGGACGCAGCGGGTGACATCTCGGCCTTTATCGAGGCATTTCTCCGGGTTCGGATCCTTCTTCTTACACTTGAGGAAGTCCACATTCTCTCGCAAGCATCTGGTCCCTATGTGCTTCGCCGACGCCGTAAGCACCGCCGATGTCGGGATCGGATTCCCCGCTGCATCCACCGCGCTCGCCATCCCCGATCGCTTCTGTAAAATTGAAAAAAAAAAAAAAAAGACAACCTAATAAAATCAATTAAAAAGAAAATCCAGCTTTCCCCCACTCAAAGTCTCCACATTTTCCCACTTTCCAAACACGAAAAACCGAAAATGTTATCAGCATACAACCATACCCCTTCGTTGCTACTGAGAAACGGTTCGCGTACCTAAGTCAGACGGAGATTAGAAGTTCGATACTAATGTCCGCAGCATAGCAAATTACAACGTTGTAATCATTGGGCCACATTATTCAATGTCTCTAATGCGCTTTATGTTTTTTTCTTTTTTCTTGGGCCATCAATAAATTGAGCCAGAATTCTGCTCAGTTTACGGCCCACCAGGTTGGGGTCAGCGAAGGCAGGCGTCATTCATTGGGCCAAGCTGGCATTACATTCATTTCTAGGGTTTGCCTCTCTTGCAAATTTTGAGATTAGGCGAATAAGAAGAAGAAGTAGAAGAAGATTGAAAGGTGAGTTTTTTTTTTTTTTTCTGTATCTTGGTGTTCTTGAGTAAATGACAGTTGTTTCTGTCAGAACTCTCTTCTGTTGGGATTGATCATAGGTTTCAAGCAACAATGGTCTTGATGTTCTCGGGTAAATTACAGTTATTTCTGTTAGAATTCACCTTTGTTGGGATTGACCATAGGTTGTTATGGGAGATGAAAATGATTTCTGTATATTGTTTGAACCGGGTTTGGTTGTGTGTGTGTGTGTGTGTGTGTGTGTGTGTCAGAGAATGGGTGACAAGAAGAAGAAGACTTTTATGTTCATCCGGCTCGTCTCTGCTGCTGGGACTGGATTTTTCTACGTCAAGAGGAAGAGTGCTAAGAAGGTCGCTGAGAAGCTTGAGTTTCGCAAATACGACCCTCGGGTGAATCGCCATGTCTTGTTTACAGAGGCAAAAATGAAATGAGTGGAAACTTATGTTACGGATTCCAGTCCATTCTTATTGGCTTTTCTGGCTTGGAATGGTTTATTGCTGTTAGCATGGATTGTTGTTGGTCTAGTTCATTTGAATAAATTACATTTTCTTGTCAGGAGGAGGAGTTTGTTTCATGATTGCCCCCCCCCCAAAAATCCCCCGGTGTTACATTGTCCTTGGGCTAAACAGAGAGATTAGCATTGTCCTGATTTTGGTTGATTGAACTGAATTTTATAATTGGTCAATCTATGTAAATCAATTTTGTTTTTATTTTTTCATCCTCCTTATTACAGTGAGGGAAAAGAAGGAAAAATGAGATGTCAACAGGCAAAAGTCATGGAGCATGCGAGTGGGGGGATCCGTCTGTGTGCTCTGTAATGTACCAAAAATAAGGCAAAAAAGAATGTGTGTGCTTGTGGCTGTGTTACACGATGGAGCCCGTGCATTTGGGTTCTCATCGCTAAACATCATCAGAATTTCACTTTCTTTGCAATGACTGAAGAAGGGGTGGCCGTGCTAACGGTAATAACGGAGGTGAAAATTCTTCTGCCTGTAAATGTTCTCCATAAGACGGACCATCATTGCTGTTATTATTTGAATCCCCGTCCTCTCCTTTATGCTTCCTTCCTAGCCACACTCTCCACTCTCTTCTCTGTCTTCTTCTTGAGTTAGCTTTTGTGGGTCAATGTGTCCCGTAACCACCGCCCGTGCCAATATGAAAAATAAATAAATAAATAATATATATAGACACACACGACAAACATTAATTAGAATCATGGGGTTCAATTATTTATATATGTTTGTCTTGGTCGGAACGACCAAAGGGAGTAAAAATTGTTAATTGACCGATTTACCTTTGAACCTAGAAATGGTTTTTGGCTACGGTTCTTTCACGTGCGTTACAATGCCTGGGGACTTTCAATGCCGCAGCCACTTCGTGTTGTTTTCAGGACAGATGTATTTTTAGATCAAAATTATAGTAAATAAAATAAATCACCCAAAAAGGGACGTGGGGTTCAAGGAATCTTGGAGAACTTCTTACTTTGTGGTCGTCCTTTTTCTTTCCCTTAGCCATTGACGCCTTAGAAGAACAAGTAACCAGAAAGAAACGAAAGGGGAGGGATCACAGTCGAGATTTTCCGGACAGGGTCAAATGGGTAATTACAATTTAATTTAGGAGAGATTTTGAGCAGAGAAAAAACCGTCCTTCAGGGAAGATGAGAGAAAGGCAATCAATTCCCCGATTTACCCTCCGCGGAGCAGCCCGACATCTTGAACGTTGGGACCATTACGCAGTTAAATTAGTTCATTCATATTCTTACAAATCTTTCCCACTAAAATTTTGAAAATTACAAAGGGAAAAAAATAAATAAATTGCAGTGTTATTTTCGATATTTATTCTCTCTCTCTGTTTTTTTTTTCTTTTTTCGTTCTCCTATCTTTTTGTTTGCCCTTATTGCCAAAAATTTCCTACATCACTTTCCAGCATAGAACATCATTAGTACAATAGTACTGATTCAATCCGAACAGCTAAATAATTCATTGGAATTGCACGTAGGCCTTTATTTACGTTCATCAGATGAAATCTGATTACCAGACCACACAGTTCTTCCACCGATCTACATTAAATATGACCAATGTACATTCACTGACCAGCAAATGTAAGATTGATTAAGCCAGGAGAAGGTGAAGTAATCAATCAAATTTAGCTGTGAAATTCCCATAATATCAGCGATAAAAATTTGAGCCCGAGATGCCTTGAATGTCCAAACATGACCCCTCAAAAAAACACAGAAAAAAAAGAAAAGAAAAAAATGTCAAACTAAAAACGGAAGAGAGAATACTTGGAAGAATTAGTTTTAAGGATACCCAATTGCCATGCAAGTTTCCCAAAAGAGCTTATCCTCCATTTGATCCATAATCTCCCTATAATTACCTAACTTTGATTCCTCTTCTTCACCCTCAACATTTGGCAATCCAGCAATTCCGGACCACCACATCTTGCAATTGTTCCTACTCGGGTCGCCAAAAATCTCCTCATCGACCTCATTAGTGGAACTACTAAAACAGGCCTGATCACCGCTATCAAGAACTTCAAGAAACTCCAGTGATTCACTCGAATCACAGCTGCATGACTCTGCATCATCATCATCATCATGACCCTCAGTAATTCCCATATTCACATCTTGAAAGAGATTTAGAGTTCCCTCATCTGCCTCTGAGTCTCCGCTGCCCTCAACCAGAAAAAAGGAAGATAGATCTATTCCTACTCCGTCCTTGCCCATTATATCCTACCAGCTGCTATATTAGAACTTGCTTAGCTTAATCATGCCCTTTTGTTTGTTGTTTATACTATATTATATAGTTATATAAAAGTTGCTTGCTGTTACTGTGATGCAAATTGCAGTTTAAAGACAAAATAATAATAATAACAAAGCAGACGAGGACGGGGTATCCTTAGTGACGCCTGGATGACTCAATGCTTCGACAGCATGTACAGCTTCTTCTCTTTTTTGTGGTATTTGCTGGTATGTCCAAGGATTTAATAAATGCTTTGAAAATGTTGAAATTGGTTGGTGATGCCTAGCAATGACTTGCGGCAGAAGATGCGTCAGCCTGCTGAATGGAAGGTTTTGCTAATTGATCACCATCCTTCTTGCTTTTTTTTACGGGTCTCTGGATGGAGGGATTTGAAATGGAGGAATTGATGAAGCCAAAAGAAATGAGGTAGGTAAATTAATTTTTCAGATATCTAATAAGGACTGCAAAATGAAAGCATAATTGTATTTTTGCATAATATTCATCATTCAAGCGCTAAAGTATCTTATAAATGAAGCTTACTAGTGAGTTATAATTTATTGGTTCTCGTCTCTTTAAAGTTAAAAAGTTGACGTTTGCATTCAAATCAGAACCAATGAACCAAAAAAAAAAAAAAAAAACACTAAAGCGTCGATGCTGCCCACCTTTGGTCACGCAGCTGGTTGATCGGTGGCCCACTCCTGCCGACGCAAGTCATGCCATCTCACTCATTCAAAAGGTGCAAGCATTATATTTCGGATTAGTGGATGACATTCGTCAATGTTGTCAAACGAGGAATTATTTGAATCAATGGATCTACATTGCATCGATGCTCTCTCTACATAATGTCAATAAATTATTTCCTAACCAACCTGGATTAGTCCTACTAGTTACAAAAACAAATTTCTTGGAAGATGTTGGGGGTTCAAACCTAACTTAGTCAATTTCTCGTAATTTATAAGTTTTAGTTCTGACCTAAAGAAGATAAATTACTCCCCCCCCCCCCAACTTTTTTTTTTTTTTTTAAAAGCAAGAAGAAGAAGAACAAGAAGAAGAAGAGAGAGAGAGAGAGAGAGAGAATTTTAATTATGAGCAACTCCAGGATCCTTGGAAACTCCAATTAAGGCGTTTCTGATGCAACATAATATCGTAGCATTGTTAGTGCCTTTCAGTACCTCACTCTCACCAGAGCCCACATCTGCTATGCTGTCAATGAAGTTTACCCAAAGCAAACTCGTTACCAATCTGCCCTACATTCCTTTCACTTGGTTCACAATGTAATTGTAGAGTATCCTTACCTTATTTTTTCCCATATTTATTTATTTATCAGTATTACTTATTTTTTAAAATCTGAGTGGCACATATATGAAAAGGGTCAAGCTGCTCACTTGAAGTTGCTGTTCGAGCCTTGTTTCCAAATGGGTTATGGGAGGCCCTTTGCGGGAAAGAGAATATGGCCGTGGTGTCGGTTCAGCCCAATATAAGCCCGATTAATCTGGGTTCTTTTGAGGCCCACCTTCCTAAATCTTCATTCTCTGTCTTTCTGAGGCCCATCTTTGTCAAAACTTGAGAATTGTGATCTCTTCTCCAAGTGATACCATAAAAATTATAGAGCTGGGACAACAAAATTATTCTCGTAATGGGTAAAGATCAGGCATTGTTTTGCAAATGTTGAGAGTCTGATTTTTTTTTTATTGTAAACGAATAAAAAAAATAGAGTAACAATTATATTTTAAAAATTACATTAAATATACTGTAAAATAAGTTTAAATTGTTATATTAAATTATAAAAAAGATTAATCTTAAATTACTTAATAAAAAATTTTAATATTGCATTAATTTTACAAAATTAAATATACATTTAATATCATTAAATATTTTGATGAATATTTAAATTTATAATTTTACAATACAAATAAAAATTTTTAATTACTAGATGACAACAATCTCCAACATAAAGTCAGCTTCTTATAGTGTTAGTGCGAAGCATTGACGTAGCAACGAAGACCTGTGGACGGACGAACATTGACGTCGAATAATTTAAAAAATAAGTTCCTATTATCCGAATATGTGAAGAATAGTTCAAACTTTAATTTAACTAATAATTAAAATTTAAAATTATTGGTCTTTTTTTTTTAATTTAAATGTTAGTTATGATGTGATAAAAGGTAGAAAGCGGCACTGGAACATATGCAAAACCGTAGGGAATTATATTTCGCATAATTCAAGGCCGACCTCGTCCCTCTTGTTTCCGAGTCAATTTATTATTTTCTAGCGCTCCACCCACAAAAGTACAGACAATGGAGGAAGGTGGCCTCCAGAATTCCACCCTGCCCTGTCCCCATCGTCTTTCTTTAGTCCAACAACCATTGGATTTAGATGCAAATAATTGTCAATTATTTATGCCCTCCAAGTTGTGCAACAAAAAAATTCCTCAAGAAAATTGCATAGCAGAAAATTATTAAATATTAAATAAATAAATAAATAATAAACACCAACACCCTGCGAACAAAGTCTTGTACATTTTCGTTTCTCTTATACAACGTTCAAGATGAATAATAATTAATTACATTATGTATCAATGATTTATTTATTGCGAATCACTGTATTAGCCATTAATTAAAGTGTCCACGACAGAAATTACTTCTCAGAAAATGTTGAGCTCTACTCACATCACCTTGACCATCAAGCAGTGACCAACAAGCATTTGCATGAAAAAGGGTGGCGTTCAGAGAGGAAATGCATAAATTTGTGGGTTGCAATACATTCAATTATCAATAAAACTACCAAATATGGATTCAATTGAACTTTTGTTTTTTTTTTTTCTATCCATAAATAAAAGATAAAATATCGGCTTAAGCTTCAAGGCAGCAAAATAAGAAGTGGTAAGAACATGGGAAAATGCAGTGTAAAGAGGGCAAGACGCAGCAAAGACCGGAAAAGGCCAAACTTAAGTTTAACCAGCAACAGTCAAACGTTTCTTGCTGTCTTCCAACCAACGTTGCCCTCCTCACCATCCTCTCTGCGTCACGCCCACGGAAACTAAGACCCATATAATATTTTTTCATTATAATAAAAATCTGAAAATTTTCAGGTTCTACAATAATAAAGTAAGGGACATTTATCACATGGCCTCTCTCTCTATCCTGTCCATTTGTTCTCTAGTTTGTCACCTTTTGTTTGGTATTTCTGTTCTTCTTTCTTCTTCTTCTTCTTCTTCTTCTTCTTTTATGATTGCTTCTACCACTGTTTTATAGATTTGCATATGTGCTGAGAGAGATCTGTGGAGTAGATAATGCAAGCAACCCGAGCTATCACAGCTTCTCTTACAGAGGATTCTACTCAGCCTCAGGTTTGCACCCTCAAGGCTTTACATCTAACTTTCTGTCAATAAAAACAGTGTGCACATCCGGACACTTATTGCCTTTTTCCACATATTGGCCTGCGCCCCCCCCCCCCGCCCTTTTTTTTCTTTTTTGATTTTGAGAAAATGTAAGACTTGCTTTACTCCTAAAGGTGTTCCAAGTCACCAAGATGGATGATTTTCTCTTTTCCTCTTTTTTTTTTGGGTTGTGGAGAGGGGTTTGTTTGTTGAGGGTTATTAATTTGATGGTTATGTAACTGTAGGTTTCAATTTGATGGTTACTCCTAATTCATCTTGCATTTCAGGTGATTCATGCTAAGTGGGATCTTTCTGTTTAGTAGCTATCTGTCTCTTGTTTTTTCCGATCTTGATTTCTGGGACCAAATTGTTTAAATTTTCCTTTCATGATATGCTAGCAGAAGTTGAAGTTAGACATCTTTCTTTGAAGTGCAGGATGATCAGAAAAATACAGAATCGTCAAGTGAGGCCTCAAGTAAAGAAGTTTCCACCTCTGGACCAAGCGGGAGGCGACTGGATCTTTCACTTCAAATACCACCCAAAGCTCTAGGTTTTGGCACCAGCCGCAGTGGAAAAGGTTTACTTAACTCTCAAAATTCATTCAAAGGTGGTTCGTCACCAGGAGGGTTGTTGCGGGGCTTAAGCTCCTCGAGCTTCAAAAAAAAAGTTGCCCAGCCTGACAGTGAGAGGAGCTTTCTACTCAAATCAGACTCCAAGAAAGTTCCAGATAGTCCTATTCTTGCCAGTTTGAAGTCTGCATTCTCGTGGCAAAGATGTACGTCCCTTCCTGTCACACATACACCAGACTTGTCCCCATCAATTGCTACAGCAGCTACACCTGCATCAGCGAGGCTGCCTGGTGAATCTCGTAAAACAAATGTAAGCTTTAGTGTTTCTCTACTTCTTTTGTGGTTTATGAGCTAAAAGTCTCACCTTTTCATTCACCATTGGTTTTAAAGATGATCTGAGAACAACTCCTTTTGGCTTCAAAGGAAAAATTAATGTTGTTTGACCCTTCAAATATGTTCATAGACTTGTTCTAATAAGCAATGAATGCTGCACAGTCTATTGGCTTCGCACACTGTAGAAAGAATAGTAATGTAGACTCTTTACTGTGAATACTGTTCAGACAGGGGTGGTACATGGTGTGGTTTCAAGGTCCCTCTCTGTGCCTGGCCGGAATGTTGTCATTGTACGTTCTTTAACTTTTGCTTCTCGCGGAGAGCATGGCAACACAGATCCTACTGATGGTATGTAGTAGAATGCATTCTTTTACACCAGATCCTTGTTTCTGTTGTTCCTTGAGCACTGCAAACTCTGTGATATGTGCCAACTTCTGTGAGTGATTTGTTTATAATGTTTGCTTTGGATGTTATTCAACTTTCTACATGAATCATGACAAAAAAGTCGTGGGTCAATATAATTGTGTATATCTGTAAAGTTGATTTTTTTCTAAGGCAGCATGTTATCACTCATCTTTTTGGATTCTAAAAATGGGGAAAAGGGCATCCTAGTATACGATGCTCCCTTATTGTGGGGTTACCTAGACTGAGTTTTGCCTCGACCATGGAAAATTTTACCAACAATAAGCCAGGTCACCTTACAATCTACATGCATTCTATATTTCTATTGATGAAGTGGTTAGAAGAATCAGGAATAATGGTGTTTATCAGAAAAGAAAGTAGAAACGAAAAAGAAGAAGAAATGAAAGATGAATAATTATGGAAAACTTTTGTCTGTTTCTCATCCTTCTGTCCTGTTTCAATATGCTCATATGACTGCTCCTCCGTGGAGCAGATCAAATAGCCCCCACTCAAATAGAAGGTGATGATGAAGAAATTCCTGAAGAAGAAGCTGTGTGTAGGATCTGTCTCGATGAATGTCGAGAAGGAAATACACTCAAAATGGAATGCAGTTGCAAAGGTGCCCTCAGACTCGTACACGAAGAATGTGCAGTTAAATGGTTTAGTGCAAAAGGAAACAAGGTGTGTGAGGTATGTGGGCAAGAGGTTAAAAACTTACCTGTTACTTTACTTCGTGTGGCAAGCTGCACTCAAAGCAATAACAGACAGGAACAGAATCAGCAGGGTGCACAGACACGGACAATAAGGTAATGTGGTTTGAGGCTGCATTAATAGATTCTATGACTGCTGAGATTTTCATGTGATCGTCAATGAAGGGATTTTGCTGGATCAGATTATTTGACCCTTTTTGTCTCGGATCTGTGATTCATAACAATAGCCACATGTTTTTTTTTTTTTGGGTGGGATTCATCAACCACATTCTTGAATCAGTGCATTTAATCCAAAGCAATTTCCAAAATTGAGTGCATCCGAACCAGAAATTTCCCCTCTTTAGCTGTGTTATATCACAAATCAATCAATGTTTAGCTACTTGGTTTCTACTTTTGCAAACATTCAACCGTAAGTGTTTCTTTCTTCACCTGGCAAGACTTTGATAACAGTTTCATTGATGCATAATGCAGTGTGTGGCAGGACTTTGTGGTACTTGTTCTAATTAGCACTATCTGCTATTTCTTCTTCCTGGAGCAATTATTGGTAAGTTGTTCTGCTGTAGCAAAAGGAATTTTTCTTTTAGAAAAAAATAATTTTTATGGAAATATTTCATTTTATTGAGTGATAACTAAACAAATACCAGCTAACAGACCGAACCCCCACCAATAACTATACCATATTTATTTCTGCTATATTTATTTGTCAGAGTTAGGTTTTTACATGGTTCTGTAATGGCTAAAATAAGGGAGATGATTGGATTGTTTTAAGATTTCTTGGAATGATATGGAAAGTATGGAAGCCTGACTTGGGCCAAGTAGATGAGAAAAAATAAAACTGATTATTACATTTGAAGCATGGCATTGAGGCATAGGAAAGTGGACCATCAATTAACTTTCTCTAGCAATGACCAGCAAGCATAATAAGGGCAATTTTTTGATTCAAAACTTTGTAGATACAAGATTTGAAGACTCAAGCACTTATAGTTGCTGCACCATTTGCGTTCACTTTGGGCCTGTTGTCATCTATATTTGCAGCTATGCTAGGTATGTCTGAGCCTCTGAGTTTACAATAATTCAATTTCTTTTTCAGCTGCAATTTTTGTTTTCTGTTACCATTTTCATGCACGATCTGCAGTAACTGGCGAATATATGTGGACGTACGCAGCTCTTGAGTTTGTGCTTGTGGCCGCAACTGTCCACATATTCTATAGCCTGGTGGGTTTAAATCTGGCTTTCATTCTTTCCGTGTCTCTCCCTCCTTGAAAATCAGTTAGCTCTCTGTTCTTTCGTGAAGGCAGTAGATGACTTCTTGCTTTGTGGGTTAATTATGTGGTTATTGGCTGTTAAGAGCCACTTCTTGGCCAAAGATGCAAAAGGGTTCAAAGTATCATTGCCGAAGCATGGTGATTGATACTGGAGGAATTGGAGGAAGCTTGCAAAACTGTAATTAAATCCAAGTGAGAAATTTAAAGGCAGACACTCTCACCAAGAGAGGCAAGAAAAGAAAAAAACAACATTAGAAGAACAATTAGGAGGCTGTTCTTATAAACAAAGTAGAGTAAGACGTGCAGTGAATTCAACACTGTGGATAGTAAGATTATCTGAGGCCAACTTTCCTCATGGTTTGAAATTTTGTGGCAGCTTCATGTGAATGCCGTATGTGCAATACTGATAGCAGCAGTTGCGGGTTTCGGAGTAGCAATGAGCCTGAATGCATTGTATATGCAATATTTCGCTCCGAGTGCTCAGGTTTCCGAGAACGGTAGTCCAGTATGACTTCATCGCAGAGCATGGTCCACCATATATATTGATTTATTTAAGGTACATATTGTTAGTCCTCGCTTGCCCAACGAATGCCATAAACGAACTGAAATATGATACCACGAGTCTTTTTTTCTCTTGTTTTTTTGGCTTTTATGATGGCAACAAATTCTTTTCGGACCAACCTTGAGCAAATCCCATGCAGCTAGCACAACTTTTACCGTTGTGTTGTGACTTCTACTTGTTGCATGAAATGCATCCACTGAACCGAGATTGCATGAAATGCGTCCATTGAACCAACCGAAACCGTAGGACTATTCCGCACCAATGTTTTTCTCTCGTGTAAGAGCTGCTATTGATATGGATGACAAAAAAAATGCGAAGGAGCAGCTTAGATTATACGCACTGGTCGGGTAAAAATCTGGATGGAGTTGAGTTGAAGAGGACCCGAGTGCAAATGTCAGGATTGAATCAAATCTGTAATTTGCAGGATAAGGAAGAGTTAAAAAGTACGGGGTTGAAACATGACCATTGAGCTAAAGTTAACGAATTAAAAAACAGTTGGCACAAACCTTAGGAATGTCATCCATTGAGGTATTAAGGTTGTTCAAATGTTGTAGGTAGATGCCATTTTACTAAGTTGGGCAAAGGAAGAGTTTGACTTATTATTAAGTCAAATTAAAGATTTCGAGCATATCATGAATGTATTATATATAACTTTTTGATGTATTAATTGCCAATTTTTGTCTTTTCAGTCATTAAGTGATATTGAAAAAAAAAATGATAAAGAAATAAAAGATAAAGCTTTCGATTTCAATTTTTTGTCCTTTTTTATTTTTTTTTTCTGTACAAATGCACTCCCGTGAATCATAATATTATGCATCTGCGGCTAGTTTACATAATTCTACGGGAGAGCGTGTTCGGCATATGTACACAATGCCATCACCAAGCGAGCGAGAGAGTCGAAAGGAAAATAAAAGGTTAAAAGAGAGACTATTTATGCTTTGGGACAGGAATAAAACTACAACCGTCTTTCTTTAGCCAAACTGTGGAACGAGTTCTCTTCACCTGATCCACAAATAACTGATGCCTGTCACCAGAGGAACAGCAATACGTCAGAAAGAGTTGAACCCTGCTGCCTGTTCTGTGATTGATGTAAACATCATATAAACTACAACGGTAATCAGCCCGGCCATGAGTTAAACCGGCGGCACAAGGGGCAATCAAAGGTCAAGATTATACTACCACAATCATCAACTTGGCCACAAGTCATGGCATTCATTCCATACGTACCCAAAAAAGGAAAAAAAGAAAATCATGGCATGGGACGTCAATATAACAAATGAACTTCAGTTTTAATTTATTGGCTAGCCAAATAGAAGGAATAATAAAAAAAAATGAAAAAAAAAGGCACGTAGATGACTTGACAAAAGTATGCCATACCAAGAACATGACTGGCAATGGATGCCATATTCTGTCAATAATGGAAACCAACCTTTCATATTCAAGTTTCTGGATAACAATCCCGTTGAGTAGCAGCTCTGAACTGTAAACGGCTGCCCCTGAAAAATCAAGCGATGGCATAAAATCCTGATTAAAGTCTATATTTCATGTATTAGACAGACCATGCAATATGCCAGTTTAAGTAAACAAACCTCTTTCTAGGAAAGGTACACAGTCTTCATAATCTTCTTCACAAGATAACACCAACAGATCGTCTGGGACTTTGCCATCCTTCAGAGCAGATTTGCCAACTCTTTGCACTGCCTGTCAAGCGTTTCAACCAGACATGATTATGAGGCAAGCCTAGCAAAACATGGAGAGCATGTAACTGATGGTCCAAAGTGCCAAAAGTGGGCCAATTACTAGATTATGTAAGATAAATCAGATAATTTCTCAAACTACAGAGACAACTGCTTTTGAAGATAGTCTGGGAATAGTGTGTACCTTGCCATGAACTGCTTTAACCAGACTCAAAATTATCTCTTTGCCTGGCTTTGCATTGGGAGTTATCAGAACTCTTTTACCCTGAAAAGATGCTATTTGTTAAATGAATAAACAAAACATAAGTCCACCCAACTGAACAAACCTACAGGAAAAGATAACTCACTCACCTGCAAAAGCGGATGCTGCCGAGCATGTGCCAATGAAACAGCCATGTTAAAACCAAACTCCTTTTCCTTTTTTGTGTCCCGTAATATGTACTTTTCCTCATCAATGTAATAGTTAGCCCGGCCTACATTCTCAAGCCACAAATGAGTCACTACTGGTTTGCCAGAGGCGATGGCTTCCAACATATTCCTTGTGCGAACAAATATGTCACTAATGAAGTGTGTTGCCTCCATAATGTAAGATGCTACAGAAATTTTTAGCCGACCTACTATCTGCAAAACATTATTAACAAATGTCTTGTTGAACCAGTCAGGTAGATCACGAGAAACATCTTATGAAATCAAGCAGAGTACCTTTCTTTGATGCTTAAGTATATCCTCGTCCAAATGCTGGCTAAAAAGAACCCGAATGCTAGCCAAATCCCTTCTCTTCCTCAAGTCCTTTGGTGGAGAAATAGGTTCCAACCCTGTTGCATATAAGCCACTTAGCTCTCTCGTAAGGGAAGATCTTGACATGTTTTTCTTGCATGAAAGCTTAGAATATCCATTGCCTACACAGACTGGTGATGCACCATTGTCAGGAGTCTTACAATTAGCTGGAGAAGTACAAGCTGGTTCAAATGGTTTAGCTGGTTCAAATGGTTTAGTTGCATCCTTAGGTGACTTATCCAATTGTGGATTCTCTTCATTTTCAGCAGACAGAGAGGAATCTGCACCATTCCTTCTATCAGCAAGTTTCATTGCCTTTGCTAACATTCCATCTTTAGACCTGTTTTCATTCAATTTATGAGCATTATTACCAGCATCTGAACATAGATTGCCCACACCTTGTTGTAGCTGCTCTCCAGAATTTCGCTGGATGGTAGGCATATATGGAGAAACAGGTGAGGTGGATTTTGTTTTTCTGTTCTTGTTTGAATCAGCAATATCTGTTCTGGCATTGCCTTCTGACCTTCTACTCCCAGTCAGAGATTTTCCAATCTTTCTGGGCTGACTTGATAGCTTAGATTGGCAATCTAAGTTATCGGGTTCTTTGCACTGACGTGAAGAGTTTCGGTGGGATCTTCTTCCTTTGGGACACCTAATACCATTACTCGTAGCTGTCAAATTCTCTCTATGGTTTTCAGGTTCTCCAGAATGCAGGGCAGCCGTTTCTTTTCCATTACCGAGCACATTGACAATAGATTTCAATTGGGAGATAGCCAAGGACTGCCTTCTTCGACAACCAGAAGGTGTAAAGGCTGCAAGTTCATCTGGTAATTGTCGTTTCTTCACCAAGCGACCTGCCTTCAAAGTATTTCCTTGAAGTTTATTGAACTCATCACATCGGCTGTCTTCAACAGCTCCTCCTAACTTCCTTGGCTCCTCTGTGCTCCCATGGGTTGTTGAGGGCTTCTCAGCATCTAGCTTGGCCCTCTTGCTTCTTGTCATCACTAAACCTGTGTCAGACCTCTTCCTCACATCCTCAGGATGTTTCTGGAATGAAACAGAAGACTGTTTACTTGATCTTACACCAAGCTTCTTTGTTTTCTTGGAATTTCTTGTGGCAATTCCAGCATGGTTACTTCTATCATAGGAGCATTGTCCTGAACAAGCACTCTTCTCCATCTCTGCTCTCACAGAAACTTTTGCATAATCCTCCTTGCCTGGCAGTCCCAGCTGTTCATCATTTGCATCATAATTGGCAATACACTCTCCATGAAACAAGGCTTCCATGGCTTCAGCAGCCAACTGAGTATCCAAACCCACATTAAGCATATCCTCCCTACTAATAGTGGCTTCCAATGGTCCTGCTGATGCATCTATATTAGACTGTTCATCAAACTCACAGACAAGATTTCTCCTTATATTAATTCCAGTTTCTTGTGCTGTCTTGTCATTTCCTTTAAGGTTATGCAACAAAATTGAATCAGAGTGAACCAATTTCTCACTCTGGACATTAGATTTTCCTTCATTATCTCTGTAGCTATCAGGTAGAGTTTTTCTTTGCTTCTGGAGTTCTGTAAACGATCTCTGTGCAGTGTGTTCACTGCGAAAGAATTCTTCCTTCTTTCTACAAAATATATCTCCCCCACCTTCATCTTCTTGTTCATCATCCCAGTCAAAAATCCCAGCCTTGTCAACTGTGCCCCTATCATTGGCCTTCTTAGCCAAACTCTGAGGTCCTTTTGCACTTGAAATACATGTTGAATTTCCCCTACTGCACTTTCCATGATCAAGCTCATTATCAAACAACTCCTCACTCTCATCAATCAACCTTTGCACACAAGCAAGTGCATTGGCTTGTGAGAATTCTCCAGGTTCTTGCGAGTCAACATAGCTCAAGCCTGCCGATCCACCTTGATAAGTGGGAAACTGAAGTGCTCCTTCTCCTCCAACAGCTTTATCATCATTGTAGGGAAGTACTTCATTTTCAACATAGGAATCCTCTGTAAAGAGTTCCCTCACAATAGAACAACCAATCTTACATATTTTTCCATCCCTTAGTTCGCTTAGATCATTATGATAACTCCCCTTATCATCCCAAACTTTTGTTTCTGATCCATTGATTCTTATATTACTGTCTTCTGAAAGATGTACATTATCCAGGAGAGAACGTTTATCACATTTGGTTCCCTTCAAAGCAATACGCTGAGCTGCTAGACCAGAGGCCCGCAAAGATGCTGCACGAACTGAAGTAAACCTTGGGACAGATCCTGTGTAAGGCCCATAGAATGCAAAGATTAGCTTATGGCTCCAAACGAATATTGTGGGTTTGAGAATAAACGGGCCAGGCAACCTAAATTGTACAACAGAAAATTTGACCTCCGTGGGAAAATGTTACAATTTTGTTGCCACCAATTCAGTCATTTTTGTCACCACATAAAATGATGCTTCGAGAAAAAAAAAAAAGAGAGAGAGAGAGAGAGAGAGAAACCTGATGATTAGCAAAATTTCATTTAATGTGAACAAATTCAAACATATGAAAAGGAAACCATTGTTCAGTTTCTTGGCTGAATTGAGTTAAAAAGTTTTGTAACAGTAATGACTCTATTACAATGTCAGAAGTAACTATATGAGATCAATTTTAACAATTTTATGAGTCAAGAACTGCCATCTGAAATTTAGACACATAGACTTTGTTACAGAGACTACCAAGCATTAAATGAAAGGTGCAAAGCCAAAAATGACCACCGAACCACAAAAATAACAAATCTTGAAATCAATATGTAAACAAGTCTCAGATACCTTACAAAAACTCACCAGGACTATGATGTTCATTGGTTGAACGATTAAGTTGGCCAAGCAGTCCCTTGTCACCAAATTTGCGAGGAGTGTGCTGAGCCTTCTCTCCATCAGGCGACGCACATTTCCCTCCTCTTTCCAGTTCGCCATCAGATAGTTCGTCGCCACCACCCAAAACTTCAGTTTTATTCGTTGCTTCACCATCACTCTCAACATTAAACTCTTCTATCAATTGCGTTTCCATATTTTCAGGGAAAACTCCATCATCCAAGACCTGAGTTTCGCCGCCAAAATTTAAAACTTGGGTCTCTAATGCATCTTCAAGTGCGACATTATCATCATAAGGCATAGTACTCTGTGCCCAATGCAACCCACTAGCATCCCCAAAATTTTCACCTGATCATAATACATTACACCAACAAAAAAAAAAAAAAAAGAAGCATAAAATCGTATCAGATATAACTAAATTTCATCAAACAATACCAAAAACACGGACAATTGTAGTCAGAAATTACTGGCCACAACAAAATATCATAAGACCCAGATTTTTTTCTTTTTGAGGAAAAAAAAAACACCGTATCTGAATAAAACAAATTTACGGAAACGCACACAAAAAAAAAAAAAAAAACTACCAGGAAAGGAAGAAGAGGGCTGGGTGTGCGTAGGGGCGAAATTGGCAATTGGGGTTTCGTTCAGGGATTCAACTCGATCATCATCACTCTCTGCTAGAGAACCCATCTCAAATAATAATCCGGGAAAACAAAGCAGTGGGAGGGAGGGGGCCCAAGAATACGTAGAAAGGCCGAACCCTAATTAAAAAATCAGTGCTTTTTTTTTTCTTTTAAGTAAATTGAACGCGATGGTTTAATGCCCAGAAACCTGATGGAAATTAGGGCCAAAAAGGGAAAAAAAGAAAAAAAAAAAAGAGCAAATATGGTTACTATGAGAAACAAAAGAGAGGGCAGTTGGGGTTTAGGGTTTGAGAAAAATGGAGGGAAGATCGGCCTCTGCGGACTTTTTTGGAGGGAAAAGCGATACTGTTACTTTGTCTCTCTTTCTGGCTTATTACTTTTCATTTTTTCTTTTCAGGTTTTGACGAGTAAAATTAATTTAAAAACAAGCAAGATTCCTGTGAATCCCATCAAGAAACTTTTTCCTTATGAGACGACAACTTCATATAGAATAATCTCTACTCAATCTTCTTAATTTAACAATATTTCTATTTTTTTAAATTTATTAAAAAAATATTATTAAACTATAAATTATATATTAAAAATAATTTATTATTTTTTAAAAAATTGTAAAATTTAAAATTTTAATTATTAAAATGTGACAAGGAAAAAAATAAGTTAATGTTACCGATAACTACTTTATAATGGCGTATTTTCTGCTTTATTTTGGCTCATTATCGTGTGTTTCTCTACCTCACAAATGAATTGTGTTGGTCAAGGTAAGACACGGGTAAGTGCATGTTCTGCGTCAAAGAAAATGGCAAGGAAAAATTGTCCTTGCAGTCGCTAGACGTCAACATTCAAAGCCTGTTCAATTCTCAAAATGAAAGAGGCATGGATATCTTATTCCACAATCAAGGAAATGTAATATCTTGCACAAGTCCTCCATGGATGGATGTGAATGGTTGCCTGCTACAAAAGCTGTCACCTTATTATTCACTTCAATCCAACTACAACCAGGCATTTTCTTCAAGCCTTCATCCACCATTGCTTTTCTAATCATCTCTGCTTCCTTCCATTGCCCACTAGTGCAATACAAATTTGAACGCAATACATAGCTCGTTTCTTTGTCAGGCTGTAAAACCTTTAAAGCCTCCCCCAAATAGTTCCCAATTCTTAGTTCGCCATGTGAGGAACATGCCCCAAGCAGAGCCTCCCACGAGCTGGCCTGCACTTTATCTGCTTTGCAGTACTTAATTGCTAACTCCTCAGCTTCTGCTAAATGGCCACTTCTTCCAAGCATGTCCACCATGCATGCAACGTGATCAGTGTCATAGGAAAGACCATAAACCGATCCAATTGATTTGAAAAATGCACGACCTTTCTCTATAAGGCCTGAGTGACTGCAAGTCATTAACAAGCCTATGAAAGTCACTTCATCTGGATCTGTCCCTGATGCTACCATATCTTCGTATAGTTGCAAAGCTTGCTTAGCCTTACCATGCAGGCCAAATGCAAACAGCATAGCATTAAAAGAGACCAAATCCTTCTCGAAGATATCATTGAACGCCAAAATGGACCCATCTATATCCCCACACTTGGCATACATGTTAACTAAACCATTGCCAACATGTGCATAAGCATAGAAACCATAGCGAATTATGCATCCATGAAACATTCTACCATGCCCCAGTACTGCCAAATTTGAACATGCATGAAGGACAGCTCCGAATGTATACTCATCTGGAAGCAAACAGTTCCCCATCATGCCAATAAAGAAGCCAAGAGCTTCTTCTCCATACCCATTTCTTGCATACCCTGCAATCATAGATGTCCATGAGATAACATTCTTATCGGGGACGTTCTGAAATGTGATAAATGCTTCATGGATTTCTCCTACCCGCATATAAGCATCAATAATAGCATTCCAAGAGACCTGCGATTGCATCCCAGTGGATTTGAACACCTTTGTTGCATCAGTAACGGAGCCAAGTTTTGCATAAAAGGTTAGAAGTGAATTACTTGCCTCCACTGCACAGATCCAACCGCTCTTAGTAACTATAGCATGTACCATACATCCATAAAAGAATTCTAATGACTCGGTGCATGCATTCATGAGAGCACTGTAAGTCCATTGATCAGGCTCACATAAGTTGTTTCTCATCTCCTTAAATAGATCCAAACATTGTTCAATTTGACCACTTCTACCAAGGCCAGATATCATCGTATTCCAAGCAATATAAATCTTTCTAGGCATCAAACTGAACACTTCACTAGCTCCATCAAACTGACCACAAGTTGTGTATGCAAACAAAAGCGAACACCACGACACATCATTAGTCTCAGACATGTCTTCAAAAACTTTGCCGGCACAAAAGGGCCTCCAACACTTCCCATACATGTCTATGAGCGAATTATTGACGGCAAGAGATGATTGGTAGCCAGAAACAACAACCGAAGCGTGAAGTTTGGTGCCATCCCACAGCAAGCCCGCGCCCGCACACGCGCTCAAAGTAGCCGTGAATGTGAAGTGATCAGGTCTGGTGTCGCTGGCTCTCATTTGTTGGAAGAAAGAGAGAGCTTCTCGTTGAAGACCCAGTTGAGAATAACCAGTCAACATTGAATTCCAAGCAACAACGTCTCTAACTGGCATTTCATCGAACAGTTGGCGAGCATGGGCAATGCACCCCGACCTCACTAAAGAAGTGATATTTGCTGTGATTTTGTACAAGTTACCGTGCATATCATTCTATTTAATAATCATGCACATCCTCGAATCTCCTTAAACAGATCTAGGGAGATTTAGGTGGGTATGGTGGTCGGTCGCCGAAGAAGTGTTCGTCGGGGGTTGCGGTGGTGCTTCGAAATGAATGGGCCTGGTTTATTGGAACCGGGTGTTGGGCCGTCTGGTCCGCTTTATCAAACTGGCAAGCTTGGTTCGGACTAGACTACAATTCAACTTCTTGTTGTGTCTTGCACAAAGTCACAAGCAGAGTGACAACAGAATATTTTCATAGCCTGATTCCGACAGCGTCTGACGCTAACCGGAGGCCCATCCCGAGAGAATTGTTTTAGCCTTAAAAAAAAAAAGAGAGTAAAGCCTCGCAAGTTATTCAAACCAGTTAATCAATTGAAATTTTAATTTTAATTTAAGAAATTAAAATAGGAGAGCTCAAATAATTGTCATTGTCTATGCTGTTGTGATCCGGTTCGAGCACGAGACTCATAAAGCATAACTCGTATGAATCAAGAAGTCGCACCATGCCGTCGCTTGGTCAAACGTATTAATTAAGTTATTGTTTAATAAATTTTCCTTATGTTATTTTCATTTCTTTATTTTTTTTATTTATAAACAATTTATTAAACAATAAATTACATAACATACACAGTAAAATAATTCTCTTAAATTTTATAAATTTTATTGTCTCTTTCAAATTAAAGTTTTAAAAATAGAATATTTTCTAGAGACTTTTGTTATGTTAAGTTATTTATTTATTTGCAATAACCAACCCCAATCAAACTAGCTAGCAGACAAGAAAGAAAGAAAAGAAGAAATACTTCGGAATGACATTTTTAAGTCAAAAATTATGTACAAGTACAGGGTTACGTTACAAGGTTCTGGAGAGAAAAAAAGAGAAAAAAAACACACACACAGAGAGAGATTCTCAAGCTGCATGTTCTGAAGTAGCTGAATGCTATTAGCATTGATAAAAAGAGAAATGAATGAGTTCAAGAAGGGTTACAGAGAAAACCAATCATGACAAACATTTTCATTTCCCCCCCCCCCTAAAAAAAAATTCTCGGAATGAAATGAGTGAGACCATTCAAATTCAGCAGCATTTAGAAGGAAAAAGTAGTCGCGCAAAGAAAGGGTAGCTGTAAAAAGCCCCACTAGCACTTCGACATAATTTTGGCGAACAGGTCCTTGGGTGCTGCATGTAGGGAATAACAAGAAGTGGGTCATTCAGAAAGAAGAATACAGTTGTTGATAATGTCAATAAAGCATATGTCAAATCTGTTCAAGGGAGGAATAATAATTTTACCGGGTAATCCAGTGAACCTCTCAAATTGTTCATATGCCTGCCCAATGAACATCTCCAACCCAGAAACAATAGTGGCTCCAGACTCTTCTGCTTCTTTCAAAAGTCTGGTCATTTTGGGTGTGTAAACAGCATCGAAAACCAGGGAGTAATTTCTCAAAGCATGCTGTCAAAAATAAAAAAAAAAAAAAAAAACGAGTTTCTTAATTCTCGTGTACCCATGAATGTCTGTTCTGTCAGTATTGTTTCTAGCGATATCAATGATCAAAAAACTCTAAGCCCCTTGTTTTACCGAAACTCTATAGCTCTATCAGAAAAAGCTCAATCTAGGTAGTATTGATCAGGACCCTAAAGCCGCGAATTTCATACTTCTTTTTATCATCAAATTATCAATTTAAAGAGTGAGCATTACTCACAATTGAAAAATTACATAAGAAAATTTAACCTTGGAAATTGGTGTTTCATCAACTTTTGGTTGCATTCCAATAGATGTGGTGTTAGCGAGAATCATGCTTTCCTCAGGATGGAAATTATTCAAATCAGCGAGAGAGATAGCATCTCCCCCAACTATGTCTGCAAGTTCCTTCGCTCTACCTTCAATTCAAAACAATAACAATTTATAGATGCAAGTCAAAAGTAGACTCAAATCTCAGTCAATATATACCATGAAAAGTGGGGAAGGGTGAGGAGCATTGCAACATTCTATGCCAAGCAAAAAAATCGAACCAATCAAACACAAATACAACACTTAATATGCATTAAGCAATCAACATTCCTTCAGGTTCAAGTGCATATGTGAGGTTGAATAAACAACAGATTATGATAAATGAAGCAGCAACTCATCAAATCATGATCTTAGACGGTTGAAGATATGACAAAACATGACTTAATATAGGAACCCACCATACGTGCGATTGGCAATGACAACCCTTGCTCCCTTTTCTTTTGCCCCATAAGCAAGTGCCTTGCCAGCGCCACCAGCCCCAATTACCACAAACAACTTTCCAGCTAAGGGAGAACTGACTCCACTTCTCACATTATTTGAAGCTGCAACAGAAAAGAACAGTGAAGCATCTATAAAGAAATTTTACTCACATGACAAGCATGCTTGGTTGCAAACAATAAAACCTCTCAGTCCATCCTCAATAGCAGAAATAGCACCAATGTAGTCAGAATTGAAACCAAATAACTTTCCATCACTTTGTCTTCTTATGATGCAATTAACAGCTCCAATTGACTGTGAAAACGGATCAAGAATAGATCAACTACCCATATGTAACACAATTCACATAATGGAGTGTTTAAGGTCTCCACAGAATTATAGCCCTAACGTACTACTCAATCAACGATACGCATTACCTTTGCAACAGGATTGACCTCATCACAGCACTTCACAGCAGCCTCCTTGTGAGGAATTGTACAACTGTGCACAAAAGATAAAGTTATATCCTTGTCAAGGCTAGAGTCAAAATAAGGCTATCCATTTAGCAAAATATAGTCACAATGAGGTTATACTGCACTCTTTAAAAGGCAAGCCTTAGTGTAATAATAACATTACTCTACTAATTTGTGACCTGGAGGTCACAGATTTGAGTCGCAAAGGCAACCTCTTTGTGAAAACTAGAGTAAGATTGCTTCATTGCATAACAAAACACAGTTTGCTATAAAATAAAAAAACAAAATTAAAAAAAAGGCTTTATGATAGCAATTGCCATGAAGACAAATGATGAATTCTCTAGCTACTCACTAACTTCTTATCCACCAAAGGACACAAAATGCTAGAGCAAGATAACACAACCATGAGAATGAATTAACTTCACAAGTGCTAATTCTCCTGAAAATATGACCTGAATCCAGTGAAATCCGTAGACGAGTATGTTCGGAGAAAACGAGCAATGTCATCCACTAGCAAATGCATGTATACCCCATTGAAACCAATTGACTTGAATGCTTCGTTGTACAAAGCAGGAGATTTGCTGTGGCCAACAGGCTTTCCAATAATGCCAAGTACCTTGGTATCAGGTCCAATTTGTCTGAAGTTGTATAGATCCAGCAGGTCCTTGATCATTGGTTGACCAGGAGCTGAAACTATTCCCGACTCAAGGGTGCCAAAAGTAAGATATCCACCAAATTTTGCACAAAGAATCCTTGACATCAAACCCCTCTCACCCATAACTATACCAATTATTGGAACCTGAGGTTGTGGTAGATGTTAATAAGACAATTCATTTGGTAAAGATTCTGAAAAACATAAGATCCAAAAGTCCTAGAATTACTATTCATACAAATATTAGATCAGGTTTAAAGTGAAAGAGAAAAGAACAGTGAAAATAAAAAGCGACGACGCATCAGAATTTTAATTCATTTCCTACTCGAAGAAGAGAGACTATATTGCACATATGAGTTCAAGTCTTCTTAAAAAAAAAAAAAAAATTATGTATTAAGTTTTTGCTTGAACTTTGTGTGTCCTGTTTCACATGGCGACCATAGTCAAAAGTTTACCTGCTCAAAACATCAAACCCCGCATTTGAAGACGGGAAGCACATGCTTAAATTAGAAAAGCAACTAAAAATATTTGAAAAACCAACAAACAGTGTGCTTATCAGGTGTGCTGCTTACTTGAGAATGCACAGTTATTTGGAAGATGCGTGCCACATCAGTGATATCCAATGCAGTTGTGGCAATCTTCACTATGTCAGCTCCAGCAGCTTGTATTCTTGCCACAAGATTACCAAGATCCTCAACGGAAGGGGTATTTTCATAGTTGTGTGAAGAAATAATGACATTGCACTTTTCGGGTTTCTTACCACGAATGGATTCATTGAACTCAAGGGCAACCTTCACAAGCAGAGAAAGGAAATATGTAAAAAGAACCGCCCCAAATTGAAAATCCCCAATACATAAACAATTCAAAAAGAAAAAAGAAAGCCTAAAGAATCATCTTGATTAGTATATACTCATAGATTGAATACGAAAACAACCTTAAGCTCAACGTCAACGTAATCAGCACCGAGCTCCATGGCCAATCGAAGCACTTCCAATCTCTTGTTTTCATCACCATCATACTGACCGCCTTCCCACGTTGGCCTAAACAAATCACACAAAAACAAACCCATATCCTACAAACAGTTAAATTGATCATTGATGTATTTAAAGATCAAAACTTTTGAAGACAACCGAGTGATTCAAATTAAGCAACGGAGTGAAACAGACAAGTACTTTGGTCTGATACATAGCAAACCTGTAGGTGAAAAGAGTGGGCAAAGGAGAGTGCTTGATAAGGGTAGCGAGATGTTGATGAGGACTGAACGTCTTTAAGCTATCCAAGCGGATTTCAACAAGGTCAGCGCCACTGGCCTTGGCTTTCCCCGTATCAATCACCATCTTATCAACCGTGTCTCCCATAATCGGAGCACAAATCAGGGTTGGATTCCTTCTCACTGTCCCTGCACCTCCATCACCATCCGCGTCCGCCGCCATTGCAGGACTCGAAGCCAACTTTTTAATCAAAAAAAAAAAAACAAACGTTTTCAGCATAGTAATTATTTTATTAGCTTTGATTAAAAGCAAAGAAATTAACTTTTAAGAATAGAAAAAGCGAAGCCATCAAATTTTTAAGTCATTTTGGTTACCAATACATTGCCGGATTCCATTTCCCTTGTTTACAGTATGTACCAAGAGGAAAACAAGAGAAGGGAAAAACAGAACAAAAGAGGAGACGAGAGGGATGATGAAACCCAAAAAAAACGGAGGCAATTTCTGTTAGAAAAGTGTCGAGTCAATGCCAGCTCATGGAGATGATTGGTGAGTTTGGTGGGGTGGGTTGGTAGAGGTCAGTTTGGTTTCTGGGCTTTGCTTCCTCCTATACCCTCTCCTTTGCATGGTTCGGGTGTTAGGTAATCTCATGTCAATATGGGGTCGCTTGCCAAGGTACAGTAGACTTCGTTGGGGGATTCCATGGGGGGACAACAATGAGAAATATATATATCTAGGACCCAAGCCGGACTAACTTCAGCCCAGCCTTTTGACTATTTTTATCTCAACATTAAGATAAGAGTGATTAAGAGATTGGATCAAAGTTAATACAGATAGCTTCAATAAGGAATAGCGTCGTTACATCTGGAGGTGTACTACGGGATCTTAAAACTTGCAGACGGGTGGGCTTTGCGCACACTATAGAATTTTGCACGGCTTTCTCAGCTGAGTTGTAGGGGGGCTTTCTGATAGACTGCAGACGGCTTGACAGTTTGACTCTTAAGAAAAGTTTATATTCAGTCTGATTTCTTGTTAGTAGTCTGAGTCTTCGGTAAAAATAAAAAATAAAAAATAATTCTTGACACTAATCCCAATGCAAATCTAATTTACTTCTGTAAAAAAAAAAAAAATACTGAAAAAAAAGTTGACAGATCCATATCTCACGCGTGACGACAGATTAAATGGCTAAATATAATTCATCACTTAATTGGAATTTTCGTTTGTTGCCACCAACCCAAAAAGAATTATTAAAATTCTTTGAATCGACTGTATTCCGTTGAATTACTAAAATGCCCCTTGCTCTTGCTCTTATGACACCGTGAAATTTCGATTGAGGTGCTCAATCCAAGGATATATTATCTACACCGTCATGTTGTCTTTATACTTATACGCACAAAAATGTGATATTGGACCCCATTATATTCTCGTTAATTTTTTTCAAACAACAACCAAAAAAAAGGATAGTTTCTCTATAAAAAAAATACTTATTACTCTAATACTATTAATTTCAAGTAAATTTCTTTATACTCAATCCAATATTACACTAAAATACTAATTAAATTTTCACCTTAAGTGAAATATTCTTATTTATTTTGCATGCCCATAAAAAAATTTAGTAAATAGTTAGTAAAAAAAAGTTTGAATTTTTTTAATTTATTTTTATTTTTATAAGGCAATGGGATAAATATCTTAAGTAACATAATCTTGTTTACTTTGTATACTCAAAGAAAAGAAAGTTAGCAAATAGTTTAGTTATATATATATATATATATATATATATATATATATATATTATTATAATTTAAATGATAACTAGATAAATAATCTTATTTTAATTTATAATTTCTTATATATGAATTTATTTTATTTGATCTAAATTTTTTTAAAACTTATTTTTGTACTTTTAGTGCAATGGGATGAACATCCGAAAAGAATCTATTGGTTGCAAGTTTGAGATTTAGATAATTGCATATTTTGAGTGTCAAATAATAATTTTAGTTTAAAATCACTATATAATTAAATAAATAGTATCTGGATCAGAGTAAAATTAATGGTATTCAAAATTCAGTTGCTTTTTGTGCGAAGATAAGGGTTAGGATGATTAACGATGAAAATACTAATTAACCACATTGTATTGAGAATACACAATTGCACTTACAATACAAATTGACCATTGCAACTTGCAAGGAAGAAAATCCCATGGCCTGCAACCGAAATTCGGAAGAACCTTCTCTGTCTCAGAATAACTAAATAATGATACAACGCAACTAGTTTCTGATTTCTATTTATAAGAAACATTCTAGTTACATTCTTGTTCTCCTTATTGTTCCAAAGAATTGAAGATAACTAGAGCTCATATAATTCATCTCTAAATAAAAAAATGATTTGGCGTGCATAATTTCCAAAATCTATGTGCCAATGAGGCTCGAAATTAGCGTTTTATGCGGTTGTTGTTTTGTTTTTTTAAAGCACAATTTAGATACTATTTCAAAATTGATGCTTTTATTTCAAGTTGTTCTTCCGTGCGTGGAAAGTTTGTCAAAATGTGAAAACATGACAGTCGGGTGACTCTATCACAAATTTGTAGTTTGTAGGCGTCCACGTCACCAAAATTCAAACTCCATTTGTCCATCGTGTTTGGCTACGAGTCGTAAATTATTCTCCGACATGTTATCTTAATTTCGGGTTCGATTTTAATTTTTCAATCGCATTCACATTCCCGCCCGTCCCACGGTCTTTTCTTCTCTCTCTAATTCGTGACAGATCGGGAAGTCTCCATCTCTCTGCAATTCTATCCAAACAAGCTCCGAAAATAATACGCAACCAAAAGCTCGAAGAAACCGCCGCCTCCGTCGCCGATCTCCGGTCGTCTCAGAGAGCGGCGTAGTTCAAACCGGACTTCGTCCCCCATGAACCATTTCCATATCTACGAAGCCATTGGCCGAGGCAAATGCTCGGTAAACTTCACACAAGCTCGTTCCCATTTTCAAATCTACGCTATACGAACCAGCAAGATCTACTTTGCTTTTAAATTGACCAATTTCTATTTCTGGAACTGTTGAGTATAGGTCGTGTACAAAGGGAGGAAGAAGAAGACGATCGAATATTTCGCGATTAAGAGCGTCGACAAGTCGCAGAAGAGCAAGGTTCTTCAGGAAGTAAGGATGTGTAGCAGTTTTCTTCAATTTCATCAATTCAATTTGTGTTTTGATGCTTTTAGTCTGTTTTCTTTCTTTTCTTTTCTTTTTATCCGTAAATCTGATATGTGTAGGTAATGTTTTGGTGTGAATCTAGGATGATTGATCCGTTATCGGAAATAGTTGCAGTGTATGATATCGAGTAATTAGTCGATCATTCAAATTTCAAGCTGCTTTTCAACAAATGATCGATGGCTGTATATAGTAACTATTTTTTATTAACTCAAACGATTTTGGGAGTTCGGATCGCAGATACTATGCTCATCTGAGTAAACGACTCCACTTCAATTACAAGTAGAGGCAACTGGAACCATGTTATATCTCACTTGGCGTAGGGGATCTAAACTTGATGAATTTGAGTCCATATTTGAGCTGATGTCCTCTTAATGGCCTTAATTGCAGGTTAGGATTCTTCACTCCCTGGATCATCCCAATGTTTTGAAATTTTATTCCTGGTATGGCTCACTGCTATGTGGATATCTTGACTTTCCTAGCTCGAGTTTCACTTGCTTATGACCCGGATGCTTGTATTAGGTATGAGACTTCCGCTCATTTGTGGTTGGTTCTGGAATATTGCGTTGGTGGAGATCTGATGACCTTATTGCGACAGGTATCAAAACTTAACTTTCATGCATAAACTCTTTTAAGAAGCATGTTTTGGCTTAGATACATTAATCTCTATAACACCATGTGTTGCTGTTTGTTTCCCAAATTTATCAACTTTTGAAGTTTCAAAATGTGGAATAAAATTCTGAGATACCAAAAAAATGTGATACATATGTAACTGGACTTTGAAAACTCTTAGGTTAAAGAGATGGAGATAACACTCTTTTAGGTATTGTAGCACCCTAAGATTCAGTTCCAGAGGTTCATATGCTAAAATGGGGAAATGGCTATGAAGCTGTTGCATGCAACATCTGATCCTTGTCTAGAACTGCAAGCTCTGATACTTTTAGATTGCAGGATGTTCGGCTGCCAGAAGATTCAATTCATGATCTTGCTTGGGACCTAGTCAGGGCTTTGCAGTAAGCAAGCTAATTTGTTTCTAAATTAATCTGATGTGATGGTGGCACATTGAGTGCATTCTGATATCGGTCACTTTTCCCAGGTTTTTGCACTCAAAGGGAATTATTTACTGTGATTTAAAACCGTCAAACATCCTCTTAGATGAGAATGGGCGTACAAAGGTATGTATGCTTGCTGCTTTCCCAGGATAAGTTGATTTGCAATCTATGCTTTTGCAATGTTTACAAACAATTTCTTGTACATTTGCTCACTGCAGTTGTGTGACTTCGGTTTGGCAAGAAAATTGAGTGATATATCTAAAACTCCTCCATCCATGGTACGCTGTTTTACCAATTTCAGAATTCACACACCACTGGCACTGCTACTGTGATTAGATGCCAGGATATGATATTTTGCCTTTTCTTTTCTTCTCATAAGTCAATCTAGAATAATTTTGCTTTTGTTTGCTTGTTTAGTTGCCACAAGCAAAGCGTGGAACACCCAGCTACATGGCTCCTGAGCTATTTGAGGATGGAGGTGTGCATTCATATGCATCTGATTTCTGGGCTCTAGGTTGTGTACTGTATGAGTGCTACACGGGTAAGCCTCCCTTTGTGGGAAGTGAATTTACTCATCTAGTAAAGGCCATCCTTTCAGATCCAACCCCACCCCTCCCAGGAAGTCCAAGCCGCCCCTTTGCCAATCTCGTCAATTCTTTGCTGGTGAAAGATCCAGCTGAAAGAATTCAGTGGTCTGAGCTTTGTGAACATGCTTTTTGGAGAACCAGATTTGACATAGTGCCTTTGCCTCCTCAACCTGCTTTTGACAGCATGGTGGAACTTTATGCTAAGCCTTGTCTGTCAGAATGTAATGGAGACAGATCTGTACGGAATAGGACTCCTCCGAAGACTCGTGAAAAAGATGTCAAAGGTACTCTAAGAAGGGATGGGAATTCTACCTTAGGACCGAAAATTCATGAAACACCAGTTAAGGGTGCAGCCAGTGGGAGAAAAACTCAATCAAAGGCCTCTGGCAGAGTGGTCGAGGAGAAGCAGAAAGAACCTTCCAATCATATTAATCTTTTAAGGCTGTCGAGAATAGCAAAATCAAACTTACAAAGGGAGAATGAGAAAGAAAACTACAGGAGGCTTTTGCCTAGTAATTCTGAGAATGATTCTGAGGTCAAAATTGAGAACACAGATATGGAGCTTGATTTTAATGAGAATGCAGAAGATGAGGCACATGATGAGCCTGATGCATCTGATGACCCAAATAGTGCACCTGAAGAGGTCAACAATAACCTACATCCTTTGGAAGCCTCACCTGTGGCCAACATGCCTGTCTTAGATGAATCTAGAACAAATGAAAAGGAATTGTCATCAGAGCAGATCGAAATAGCTGCTAACCCACCCAGTGCCAGTCCTCAGCTTAGAACTCAGAGAACTAAAGCCCTTGATTTTGATTCTTCAAAAACATCCAACAACATTTCAGAGGTTCTTTGGCATCCATCTGATCTTTCGGTCAGACCTGTGATGCCCAGCAGGAAAGCTGACAAACTGTCAGAAACAATTCCCTTTCTTCCATTTGAGGCACCGCAACCTGCTGATTTTGTAAAGAAGTCTAAGGAGCAGCTGGACACGCTCAACAGTAAAATCACATCTATTTTTAATGGAAACACTAGCATTGGGGAGAAGCAGAATGTGATTAGGTACCTAGAAATATTGAGTACTAATGCTGATGCAGCCAATATCATAACCAATGGTCCAATAATGTTCATTCTTGTTAAAATGCTCCGACTTTCCAAGGCTTCAGCTTTGCGTGTTCAGCTTGCCTCAGTGATTGGTTTGCTGATCCGTCACTCTACATTTATTGTAGATGATCAGGCAAATTCTGGGATTTTAGGTGCACTTACTGATGGGCTCAGAGACAAGCAAGAAAAAATGAGGAGATTTTCAATGGCCGCTTTAGGTGAGCTGCTGTTCTATATATCCACTCAGAATGAGCAAAATAGACATAACAATCCACCAGAATCTCCTTCCAAGGATAGCCGAACCACAGTTGGGTGGCAGGTTAGTTTCCTACCTTGCTGTCATCGCTTTCTTGAATGTGCAACATCATGTGATGTTCTCTTGCTGATTTAGTGCATTTAATGCTTTAGTCATAAAAATATTTTAACACCCATTCATAGGTTCCATTTGGTGAAATTCCTACTTTATTTTCTTTTACCATGTCAGGTTCAAACTTATTAAGGTACCTTGAGTGTTTATGCATTTTTACAATTCTTGCTCATTTCTTCACTATGTAATGTCCGGTGCTGGTAGCAGGTTCCAAACTCATTGATTTCGTTGGTATCATCTGTCTTAAGAAAAGGAGAAGATGATATAACTCAACTTTATGCATTGAGGACGATTGAAAACATTTGCAGTCAAGGAGGGAACTGGGCAGTTCGTTTCACCAGCCAGGATATGGTTAGTAACTTGTGTTACATATATAGAGCAATGGGCAAACAAGAGAGCATGAGGCTTACTTCAGGATCATGTTTAGTCCGCCTTGCTCGTTTCAATCCTCCTACCATTCAACCAATCATAGAGAAACTCTCCTTCAAGGACACAGCATCTGCCTTGGTAAAGGGCAGCCCACGTGAGCAGCAGATAAGTTTGAACCTCTTGAACATGGCCATGCTTGGCAGCCATATGTTCACAAATATTGGTCGGCATCTTTTGCACTTGGCAGAGGATAAGAATCTAGTCCCCAGTCTTCTTTCTCTTGCTGAGCATAGTAATGAAATTTTAAAGGGAAAGGCGCTTATTCTCATGGCTCTCCTTTGTAAGAATGGTAGGAAATGGCTCCCACACTTTTTTTGCAATGCAAGATTACTTTCTACAGTAGACAGGCTAGCAAAAGAAAAAGACAACTATCTGCAGCACTGTTTAGATGCATTTGCATACATTGTGGCTGCCACTGTTCCAAGCCTGCTGGATAGTATAATTGGAGATATTCAGCAAATGATGGGAGGAAGGCGCCATGGGCATATCTCTGCCATCACCAATCGAGCTGCACTGAAGACAAATGTTCATTTGTTTCCTGTTGTTCTTCATCTTCTTGGAAGTTCAACTTTTAAACGCAGGGTGGTGAGTTGTCAAGTGCTGCAGCAGTTGGCAAATTTGCTCAAAGCTGTGGAGACAACATTTCAGGTGGGAAGATGCAGCTGTGCAAATTTTCTGTTGGTTCTTTGTTTTTTTTTTTTTTTCCCTCCATTGTGCATGTTAGATTTTTTTTTCTGCAATGTTCAGTGATCTCGGTTTTGTTGGTGTGCTCATAATCATGACATCAGTTTGTATCCTTACGAAAAGGATTGTGCTTTCTGTTAATTTTCAGGGAAGAGATGACTTCCAGATAACCCTGCTCCGAGTTCTTGAGTCTGTTGCAGAGGAGTCTCCTCTCATTCTGGAAAGCCAAAGCACATTTATTGGCGAGATTCTTCCTAGTTTGGCTGCTCTGTATAAGGGCAACAAGGATGGTGATGCCAGATTTCTATGCCTGAAAATTCTGTTTGATGTGATGGTCATTTTCTTGAATGAACCCATTGAAGATGAGCGGTTAGGGGCTTTGCAGTCCATATCCAATAACCATTTCCTACCACTCTACCCCACATTCGCTGAAGATGAAGACCCCATACCCATGTATGCACAGAAGCTTCTTGTGATGCTTATTGAGTTCAATTGCATTAAAATTTCCGACATTCTACATCTGAAGACAGTCTCTCAGTGCTTTGAATTTTTGCTCGGTGATCTGTCAAGTGCTAATGTAAATAATGTGAAGTTATGTCTAGCTTTGGCATCTGCTCCTGAAATGGAATCCAAGTTACTCTCTCAACTGAAAGTGGTCAGGAGGATTGGAAACCTTTTGGAGTTTGTCTATGCAAAAGATATGGAAGATTTTCTAGAGCCAACTCTTGGCCTGTGTAGGGCATTCCTTTTACGTTCATTGGGTAGTAAAAGAGGATTTGCCTACAAAAAAGAGCCAGCACTCATAAATGATGCTTCTTCTGAGGCAAGTGGTGCAGTCGATCAGCAGCAATGCATAAGAGACATAATGGACTTTAGTAGCAATGTCGGTGTTTTGTTGGAGTTGAGTGGGTCTTGCCAAGCGAATATTGCAGATATAGCTTCTGAATGTGTGGTACTGTTGCTGAAGGCAGCTCCAAGGGAAGCCACAACTGTCTTTCTGACTAACCTTCAAAGGGTTACTATTATCCTTGATTCCTGGCGCAAGGGTGTTCCTCATTTACTCTTGCGGCGGATGCTGCATGCTCTAGGTTATTCTTGTAGGCAATATTTGTCACACGCAATGATATTGTCAATATCTATACCTGAAATCTCAAGAATTGATGCCATTGTTTCAGAGCTCAAAAAGTCAGGCTCATCTGATTTAGCTGATGCTGCTTTGCATGTGGCCTTCGAGTTGCAGCGACTACCACGTTGTGTGTGATGCACAGGAGGTTGATATTTTGGCTCCTCGCAAAGGTGATTCACTTTATGCTTATCACTTGCCTTGTAATTGCAGATATTCTGAACACTACCTGGATTATCAGAGGCCCTGAAGACATGTTTTCTTTACTCTGGATGAGATTTCAATATCCCATGTATTGAGGTGAGCAGAATTTTGATTTCTTGGCAAATACGAGGCTGTCTTCATTCATAGGGCTGTTCTTGTATAACCTTTGTCTGTAACATCGAATGGGCCATTTTTTTTTCCCTTTTATCTTCTGTCTTAGTTTTAATTTTTTTTTAATGCAAGTTTTGCATGAAATAAATAGATGATGTCCATCTCTTTCACCTTTGATAAATTGATTTTAAATTACAGAACACTTAATATCTTCAGCATACCCGTGCATAAGGATTGGAACAAGATTTCATAATCTTATAATTAACTGACAGTGATTGTTCCAGTTGATGAAAAAGGTGTCCCCATAAGGCTTTTCGTTAGCTTAGCTTGTTGGGCTTGCTCCTTGCGTTCATATAAGCTCCGTTTAAGACCTGCTGGTTATTGACCTGAAAGATAAATCACCCTAGGAAGTGCTAATTTTGTTGTGGACCGTCTCCACATCATTTTTTATTTTGGTTGATGCCGAATGTTACTGCATACTAATAAGCCAAAAGCTAGAGGAGTAATTATGCGCTTAAACTCTCAGTACATACCAGCAAAACTTGTGATTTGATCGCATAATCTGGGTTGTGCTCCCACAAGTCAGTTATGATTCTTGTGCTGTCGGGCTGATTCTCCCTGTGAAACAATCTGATGGTAATGTCTCGGTTCAGGGTTCGTGTACAGATCAACGGTTCTATGCCAAGCATGGCAGAATCATGGAGGAAAAGATTATCTTATGTTCTTCACTTGCACCTAGGATCGACATAGCTGCAAAAAATCAACGGGATCCTGTAGAATATTCAGACAAGACTGTGAAATCAGGGAGACCCAAATTCAACGGGACAAATGGAATCTGCCCCCGGCAAACATATCAAGACAAAATTCAACCCATCTTTGTCTCTTTTCCGACCACGCCAACATGCATTTTCTCATCACCACTCATTCATCAAATGCCACGTGGCAAAAAGGGCCACCCCTAAGGTCCCCCGGACTCGCTTTTAAAAAGTCTCAATGACAACTGTGCACCAAAAGCTTGCAATCGGATGGCTTTTCCCCTTTTTATCAGAGATCAATTTCATTGCAGACATAATATGTTACCCTCGGACAAGTGGGACGTTCATTTCATCATCATTAGAATGGCCTCCTACTGGCTTTCCTCAGTATTCATTACATCTTTAGCGGTCTTTCCTTTGCTTTGTTCATCTACTAGGCTGGATCCACAAGCCTCTCCTATCTCAGCTATTCCACCAATCGTAACAAAATCTCCTCCTTTCTCTCCTTTCCAAGAGTTGTCACCAGATATTGCTCCGCTGCTTCCTTCTCCTGGTGGTGTGCTACCTTCTCCAACTACGTCCATGCCCACAATTCCCTCTAACCCAAGCCCACCAAATCCAGATGGCTCATTCACATCAGGATCAGACTCTGCCTTTCCACCGGTAGGATTGCCGGCTTCCTCTGCAGCACCTGATGGCATGGTCAACCTAGTTGTTGCTATGGGATGTGTAGCATATTGGTCATTGCAGCTTATTAAATGAAATGTGAATTGCTCGCTGCCCAGAAGATCCGCGATTTTATCAGCATTTTCATCTCTCAGTTCTCATTTCTGTACACAATGTTATTGTCGTAGAATTTTCATTGCCACGCTGCATGTAATATCGCAAGGTCACCACTGATTCATAGTTGTACTTTGAATATATTGAGAAGCTAGTTTCATTGCAACTTATACGTATACCTTCAGAACACAATGGTTCTTGCCTGTCATGGTTGCTCCGCCTGGGTACACTTCGGATTTTCTGCTGGAAATTTTGCAGGTGAAATGAGGAGTCACATGGTTTTGGTCCACATCAATATGGGAAGACATTGTTTCTATCCCAACTGGTGCATGTGAGGCGCATCAGGAGGCCATGAATTAGGTGACAAATATGTTAGAAAAACATGTCACATGTTAACTAATCATACTTAAATCAATAGTGGTGGTTAGTCAAATTTGGTTTGTCTGTTTCCCAGTGTTCTTACGTTTGAAATGATTAGTGCCGAGAAGTTTTTCTCCTCTCTCTGTTGTTTAATTGCCGCAAACTAAAACTCCAATTTGAGACATTTTCTCCCTTTTTCCTTCATTACAATATGCTGAGAAGTGTAATTTAGTGGACATAATAATAACATAACGAGGGGTCAGTCTACAAACCACAACAATAGTAAATTAAAACATATGTTCAACTTTTCAAATTTTACCGACATACTTGATAAATATTTAAAGGGGTTAAAACGTTAAATATTGAGACTTTGAATTTTAAACTTAATAAGCAAGATGAGATTAATTAAAAGATGAGATCTACTTTATTAGGTAATTTATAATCTAATAAATTTTTTAATAAAAAAACACAAACAGTGTGTTACAAACTTAATATGGTTGTTTATTTATTTTCATATTTCTACCCGCAGAAGGAGTATTTCGTTTGACGTCAACTGTGGGACCTATCTCCACCTCCGTGTGAGGACGGTAACGCCGCCCGGCGGAACTCCTACCCGCTGTCTTCCCCTTGCTCAAAGTTAAATTTCTGAAGGCTCTCTGGTCATCACAGCACCCAACAAAAATAAAACAGGGTTATTAAATACAAGGTCACCTTATAATCAGGTTCTCCAAACAAACTTTTCAATTCCACGCATCAGAAACAAATAAACCCAAAACCCATTTGCAACCTTATAATCAGGTTTTATATACTATAACCATCCTTCTGATTGTCCAAATGGGCATCATTGTTTCTACCAAAAAAAAAAAACAGAGAGAGAGAGAGAGAGAGAGAGAGAGAGAGAGAGAGATTCAACTTCATGTTTCATATACAATTTAATCCACAATCATTTGCAGATATACGATTCGGGTATTTCCAGCCGCCCCCCGTCCAAGAAACAAGCCAAAAAAATATTCATGGTTGATGTCGACCGGGAGAAACGTGGGCTAAGGATTGCTATTGCTATTACCTGGGTCTGCACGAGAGAGGACATTGGAGATCAATCAAATGCTTATGATTTGAATGAAGAGACCTTTGGAGATTGCTATCGCTTTTTTTTTTTTTTTTTTAATTCTTTGAATTGAATCGATGTTTTGCTAAGTTACGACCCATTATAATGTAATCTAAGTCCTTTTTTTTTCCTTTATTAGATTACACAAGGCTAAATTTACACCTTTTTTTTTTATCATTAAACAGAAAACACAAGGTTTTATTTATTATTATATTTTTTTGGTGGGTTGTTCCTGCGTTGTTTCTCTTCGGTTTTTCTTCGTAGATGTGTTCAGAGTGAAGGGGCCAAAGACTATGAAAGACATGACTGAATCAGAAAAAGAAAATGGAAACCACTAATGGAAAAAAAAAAAAATTATATGCAGATATAATCAGAAGCAATGACTGAAAAAATAGAGACATCAAAACCGTCCATGAACTAGATAATTGAAAAGAAACACCAACGTTGGGTTAAACACAAAAGACAATTGTAACGTAGAAGTACAGTCCATGCAGGACCACTGTTTTGACACTTCTAAACCACTCTAAGCACCTTTCTTCTCAACGAGCTTCTCGATCAGATCAGCTGCGTCTTGAACCGTGGTGATACTTTGAGCGCTTTCTTCTTCCACACCAATCCCAAATTCTTCTTCCAGACCCATTACGATCTCAACCTGCACAGAGACGATGATGTAAGCCAATAAGAACAATGGAAGCAGAATAGTGTATGGGGGCATAAATAACTGCAATCAGTATCGTGGTTAATATAAGATGACAAACAGAAATAGTCTGCATGAATCAACATTTTGCAATGTTTTGATTTAGTACGATGATTAGAGAAGTGCCCCAGTATTTTGTCAAATATATCCCGTTTCAATGAAACTATGTTTCTCCAGATTCATGGGTGTTCTACACAATGGCACAATCCATAAGGGGAAAAAAAACAAGAATAAGGTAAGAAAGAAATCGAGGATTGTGACTTGATACGAGAACAATGAAGCGAAAGTGATAGAAAATCAGTCTAACAATAACATAGAAAAAATATAGTACAGTATCAAGGGAATCAGCTCCAAGTGCAGCAAACTTCGACTCTCCAGTGACTGCAGAATCATCTGGTAGCGCCAATTGCTTCTTAACAATCTCGCATACTTTATTCACTGTTTCTGGTTTGGCCTACTCAAAGAAAGCAGCATATACCAGTTGCTGGTTACATATTTATATACATACCGAGAACAAAAGACTAAGATAAAAAATGTAATAGTTATCTTCTTGCAAGCTACATTTTCAGGGCATCCGCCAACACAAAAGATTAAACTCAAAGATGTGAAGAACTACGAATGGATAAGAACAAGAATCCTGGGATGTGTCCTCCATTTCCGACAGTAAGTTAACCATCAATTCCTAACAGCTTTACATCATTGCCATAGGCAAGGTAAAATGATGGCATAGAGAAGACAACTGGCAAAGCCAACTTGCAGATTGTGGCCCAATTTTCAATATCAGTACATGTTTGATTCAAAAGCAACCATTCTGTGACACCTTAATCTGTTGGGTTTATAACACATTGTGTGAAATGAACTTGTCAAATTCATCGAGTCCAGGATTTATGGCCAAAAGTAAAGTATGAATTTCAACTGAAATACATTCCGTGCTAAGGAAACCTTCAATGATTGCTAATTGCATATGCAAAAACAAAGAAGACCATCTTGACTAGGAGAGCATACCGCACAGGCGACACGAAAGCGAGATGCACCCTGGAGCAACCTAAGAGAGGGGGAGTTTCTCCTGCCAATGGACAGCGAAATTGAATTCATTCTAGAGACTGTACTGGCAGATGCCTGCTCAAACATTAAACCAGGAGATCCTCATAAATCCACAAATCAAGACACTATATGGGATAAGTAAATTGCAATGAGACTGTAGTTTACTAAGGTAACATGACAGTCAAAGTCTCATCAGCAGAATAACTTTCTTCGATGCTTCTTCTACCACATTGAGCATAAACTGATACAACAATGTTGATATACAAGCACAAATGGGGCAATAATTTTTAAAGAGGTTCGACGAAATATTCGTCCTTTTAAGTGAAATCTGAAAAGTTGGAATTTGTTTCCCACATAAATTCAATTATTAGGCCTCAGAAAGACGTACAAATTAACAAGTGACAACCCATTTCAATGAAAAGATCAAACTCATGCCGTAGATTAGAAAGCGGGCGAGACATGCGAGAAATAAATTTTTAATCGTAACAGGAAAAGACAACCCAAAAAGACAAAGAGAAAGGAAGCTAATTTCCAAGTTCAAGCCACAAAAATCGGATCCCTTAACGACACAGAAAACAAAGAAGAGATTGCAATTAAACTGGTTACCTGGGTCTGCCCGAGAGAGCACGGAACAGAGGCTATAGAGACTGAAGCTCCAGCAACGGAGGCCATTGTTGTAGCAGAAGAGGAACAGATATAGAGAGAGAGAGAGAAAGAGAAGGATGAGAAGACTGGGCGTGAAGTTAGAGGGCTCCAAGCGTTCGAGGAGTACGACGTTTATTAAGGACGCGTTTTGGTTCTGCTTTATTTAGGAGCAGAGGACACGTTTGGCTTTGACAGCTTCTTCTTCTTGTTGTCGTTCGTTTGGGTTGGTTGTTGTCTTTATTATTATTATTATTATTTTGCTTTTTTGTTATTTTAAATTGAGAAACGAACTCGCAATTTACAGAATTAATTTAGCTCTAATTTATTGGTCGGTTGTGTTTTTTTTTTTAATTTTTTTTATGATGTAACATCTAACCAAACCACTGACACCAATATAAAGGATTAATTTTTGAAAAAATAAAGGAGATATAATTCAAAAAATGTAAAAAAGGTGAAGTGCCAATTTATGCATTTTTGCGTTGGAGGCGGAGGGAACGCAGAGAGCAACAGCTAAGCCGATTGAACCGCGCTTTCTCTTTTCAAAAGAAGGCCGTCTCGATATGCTTTGTTTGGATGCCGAAACGGAAGACCAAACAAACAAAGGCATAGTCGTTGTTGGCTCACATACGCGCACATATACTGAGTTCTGTTACGGTCTTACTTTGTGTCTGCATTTGCAGAGACCCATTAAGCCTTTCTCTGCTCTTCTTTTGTCTTCGAGAGCTTTGGTGATTGATTTCTTTGTATTCCCATTCTTTTCCTTTTTGTCCCTTTTTTTAGGAGTTATGGCAACAAAGCCCTTGGAAATTCAACCCCACGAACTGAAGTTTACATGTAAGCATTTTGTTGAGAATAAAGTTGTATAATTCTTAATAAAGGCGTGAAATTTGGATTCCCACTTGCACTATAAATTGATTTTACCGGAGGTGGATATCAACTGTCTTGATAACTTAATTCGAATTTTGGAAGATGTATTAATGATATTTAATTAAGCACCATATGCAAGTTTTCCTCTTCAATGAACCGAAGGGAAGGGAATCATTATGTCACGGCGTCATTATCTTTTTTTCCACGCTTGTCCGAAATTGAGGCTCACCTTATCTAATTATCTCGCACGCATGAAGTATTTGATGGGAGACATCAAAATAAGAGTCGGGTCTTTCGCATGTAATATTTAGTGGGAGATACTGAAATGGTGATCAAATCAATTCTAATATTATCTATCACAAGATTAGTATTTTTTTTTTCATAAAATAATTTATTAAAATATATAATACCCATATTTATATAATTTAAAAATTTTTTTTATTCAATTTAGAAATTAGGACATACTTAATTTGTCACTATTTATAATAATTAATTATAATTTAGTATCCACTAAAATTAAAACTTGGGAGTAAAATTTTTTGTTTGAACCCCAGACAAGAAAGGGAAAAAAAAGAAAAACTGAATTCCCTAAGAATTTGGTTAGAAAATATTTATTGCGGATTTTTGTATGGATTAAATATTTTGTAGTAAAGAAGGAAAAGGAAATGACTTTGGTTTGGTTAAGTAAACAGGTTCGTTTATAATCCACTATGGCTTCTTGCGAATATTGTGATGAGTAAGCTGACGCCTGTTCTGTCTTGCTCTCTGTAGTTGAGTTGAAGAAACAAAGCTCGTGCTCGGTTCAACTCACCAATAGGTCTGATCAGTATGTTGCTTTCACGGTATTATCGTCTAGTGCCTGAATTTGTACCATGTTACTAATAGAGCATTCTCTTTTTTTCTTTTTCTACAGTTTTGGCACTCTTTCTAAAGAATTTTTGCACAATTAGCAAAGAATTCGAAATTGATTTCCTATTACTCTGCTCGCAAATTCCATTCTGTCTTTGCACGCACATCTAATCTTGATGAAAAGTGCTCTGAATGAAATGCCAAAATTCCAATACCCTGGCAGGTGAAGGCTATGTATCCGAAACCATACAGTGCGCAGCCTAACATAGGAGAAATCAAGCCAAAGGCAAGTTGTGATTTCACGGGTATGTTCCCATCTTAGCAGCTATCTTCTTTGGAAACCAATGCTGCTAAGTAAAATGAGCGAGTGCAGTCACCGGGTTCATCTTATATTATCTGCAATTACAAGATGATTTGTTTTTTTTTTTACTTTTTTTAACGCATTGGAAATTGCCGTAACAATGCATGCTCCATAGATAGCTCCACCTGATTTCCAGTGCCCAGACAGGTTCCTGGTACAAATCACGGTTGCTTCCCTTGGTACTGCTGACATAGCAAGAATTTGTTGTTTCTTTTTATTCAGGTTTTTTGTATGATAGAAATTTTGAGTTTCATTTTTGATTTATGATTTATCCACAGTTTCTCATTGTCTTGTGTTGCAGTTTTCCAACGGTATGGGATGAGTGATATGAGAAGAATTCAAGTGGGTTTTCCCCTCCTTTATGTTTGTGTGTTTGCTCTCATTAGTTAGACCTTCGGGTACCTTATTCACCCATAAGAGAGACCTGAAGTGTGGAATGGTCGAGGGACATATGCATTGATTAAATATGGAAGGATGTTACAATCAGGATATTGTTTCTTGTAAGGGATATGTGACAGTACAGATGAAGTGAGATTGGCCATGCAAGGAGAACCGATCTTTGGTGATGAACGAAATTGAGAAATTTGCTACTTGTTGGCAGCTAAGATGTTAAGAAACTTACCACCTTCCCCACCTCTTCCTTCAAAAATTTTGACAGCATGATAATCTGATTATCTTCCAATTAGTACTACTTACATGTTTTGAAGAATGTAATGGAGCGTGAAAGAATGCAATGTGCTGAATTTCCTTAAAAGAATTCTAAAGAATTTTTCATCAGATTTTAGTAAGTTCCATTCAGTTCTAACAAACATATCCAGATGACTTCAGCAACTAAGACTCGCTTACAGTCACTGATTTCAGCATAAATCTATTCTTAATATGCAACAAAAAGAACAATAAGGAGGAAATGAAGCACAATAAAACAAGAATAGGAGCATACAAGAAGTGTCTGTAGCATGATTCATGTTACCATTAGTACCTGACCCACTAATGGAGTTTCAACTGCAGAAAAAAGTTCAGCTATGATATTGGATATATTGGTTTCTGGAATGAACACGGTTCAGAAACAACCGTGCTATGTTAGCATGACATTGTATCATGGTTCCATGCTGCGAAACCACGGTTGATTTTTCAAACAAATTCACCTCAAAGTTATTATACGAAAGATGCCCACTGACTTTTAAATCATCAAAAACAAAATTTTTCTTCATAACAACAATGGAGGATGCAATTCCTTCAATCCTATATTCCTCTAGAGAGGAAAATATCTCTTTTCTGCCAAGCAGAATAAGAGAACAGTTGCTCAATGTATTTGGTGACTCAGAATCAAGAAATGAAAATCTTCATGCACCTCAGTGACTTTTGCTCTTTTTCTGTACTTGCACCTGGAATGCTGTGCAAATCTTCTTCCAACAATGGATAGAAATGAGAGAGGGAATCACAACCCAGGAGGCATTCGCACCAATGTAGTATGCATAGTAGTAAAATGGACTTGCAGAGAAGTTGTCGCCTTTCAAATAAGAAGTTATGAAGTAAACAGCAGTTCCATAAAGCTGCCCCAGAGAGATAGCGAACTGAAGTATGTAACTGTACGACTTCCCCGTAGCAATAGCATACCTGCCAAAGTGTAACAAGGAATGTTGATAATTGTCACAAATGGAAGATGACAATATCTAATGACTCATTTCAGACCAAACTATAAATGTGTATAATCTGATTACGGTTCAAGGTAAGATCCAAGCATACACTGCTAGAAGGCTAGCTGGACCATCTAAAACTGCAGTCAATCCTTCGACAGCAACCACTCCAGCATCCCTCGCTGCGTACCTTGAATCACCTTTGCTGTATTCTTTCCCTGCCAGAATGGATTGTGAACATTACGCATCTACTTGACTTAAGGACCTGTAGTTCCAAAATCAATGAAGTTCTGATAACTTGTGACTATAGCACTGTAGATCAAGAGAAAGTAAGAAACTCACAAACTTCGGCCAGATAATGAGCAGTCTTCTCTTTGTAAAAGTGTGGCGAGAAAGCAAAATAACCTTCGAGAATTACGTTAGTGAGACCAGTGAAAGCCCACCAACATATGAGCAATCTACTAAGCTTCGGTGTTTTACTTGACCTTCCCGGTATAAGAAAATGGCCCAAATCAACTCGGCAACTCCAAAATAAAACTAAAAGTTGTACCCAAGCCAAACGGTTGGAATCAGAGAAAATGTAAAGACACCAACATGCATTTTTGGGACAAAGACAAGTCATTAGCATTCATGAACAGGGACAATTATTTCCCTTATTAATATTAATCAGAGAAAGAAACTTGGCAAACCCACAATTGATGGCTGCTTATATCCCATCAGTATCTTGTAACATAAAAGATTTACGCGACAAAGCGTCCCTTTCTAATGACTTTTTCAAATGAATGTGTGCTTATGATTTTGAGCACTTCAAATTGGACTGACCTTTTTGGGGATTCGCTGAAAGCAATGACCATTCTTGTAAAAAAAAAAAACGCCTTAACGGGTTCATCTTGTAACAGCTTTTCTCCTTGATGAAACTAACTTCGATTCATCAAAAAGATGAAAAGAAAAGAAAAAAAAAAGCACCTATCTTTCTTTCTCATTTGGTCTTGGGATTGTAACTCACTGGATTGGAAAAAAATAAAATCCGAAAAAAAAAAAAAAGGCAAACGCCAGATGAGAATGGAAGATTAAATGGGTCACAAATCACAATGATTTTAGCTTAGTTGGCTTGTTTTGGAAGGAAGGGAAACAAAAGAGAGATAGGTAGAACCTGAAAAGAGCCAGACAATAGATATGACAACGAGGGAAGCGAGACCGTAGGCGGAAAGAATGGTGGACTGAGACAACAATCCTGGAACGTACTCCTCAGCTCCAGGTATTTAGGCACGTAGGGATGTGGCTGCCCCGTCTCTACCCCCCCCTTCTCTCTCTCTCTCCGTCTAATTCGGTACCTCTATCTCTGAACTTGGCTGTGGCGATTGGTCCTACAAGTCAACGGCCGACCAGTGCTGTCACTGAAGAATCGTACGAAAAGGTCAAATTGAGTAAACTAGCTTTGGTTTGGTCGGGAATTCCTATGCGTTCACTTCACAGATCTCATCTGTGATTAAATTGACTAGTTAAGTTGTGACACATCTGTTAAATTTTATTTTTAAGACGTAACTTTCTGAAGTATAGAAGCCACGCGCCCTTTCTGTCTCCCATTTGTCTGCTTCTCTGTCTATTGTTGATCTTTTAACAATTTTGCAACCACCTAGTCTTACATAAAGAAAATTGCGAATTGAGAATACACGGTACTGTGATCTCCTCTTTCTCTGCACTCCTCTTCTTTTCCTATTTTAGTCGTCTTTTTTTTTTTTTTTTCCCTTCTTTGCTGAATTAACCTGCAAAACACAACATTGCTCGCTTAGTGTAAAAGCCAACCTTGGTTATCATGTTCATGCTACTTCAATTCGTCAAAACAACATCAAGAAAAGAAGGGTTTGCATACTAGAACACACAACGAATGAGCATTTTGCAAAATCCAATAGAGTACATAGTACAATGCTACATCATGTCCTTTACAAAATCCATATATAAGCACAAAAAAGAAAAAAAAAATTAAAGAGTCACCAAGGCAGAGATTTATCAAAGTAACCCTGCATTTGCTGCGGAAAAAAAAAAAAAAAGGTGTTTGTCACTCCACTCCAAAATCCCATTAATTATTAACAATTCCACCCTGAAAGCCAATTCAATGATTACATAGGAAATTCAAAAATTAGTAGATTTTTCTTTTTTTTTTTTGGGATGACTAATTAGCAAATTTTTCTTTTCTTTTTTTTTTAATTTTTCGGGTTATATCTTCTCAATCACTGCCATTGATGTTCGCTTTCCTCCGTTGGAGACCCGGGTACAAATGTCACGAACCCCCTGCCTCCAAAAACAGGTCGCATGAAAGCATCATCAAACCTTCGCCAGTAATGGTGGGCGGTGTGAGAAGGCATGGTGAAGAGCATCATTAAGCTGGTTGGCCGGGACACGTTCTGGTTCCCAAGGTTGTCCTCCGAGTCTTGATCATTAAGAAGTGGCACGGAAAAAGACTTGGGACTTGGCGGTCCTGAAGAGAGCATGCTAGAAGTAGGCTTTGTTGATGGAAGCAAGATCTTTATTAGTGGTTTGGTCATCAAACCGAAAACCTGCAGGGGTATAGCAATTTACTACAGCTTTCCTCTTTGTATCACCTGTTCAGTTTTATGTGGTATTTTATCATGCCAGATGCAGCAAGTTGTGTATGATCAGCACAGATATTGTACATGACGTAACACTTTTTAAGTGTACCAAAGCATTTTTGTTCGAATTATTCACAGTTGACATAGTAGAAAGCAAGGATAGATTTCGGGATCAGAGCAGTAAAAGATAAGTCAATCGCAGAAAAAGGGAAGTCATTTGTCCGACATCCAAGTCAGATTCTATGCTCCTTTTAGAGCACGTGAATTATTAGGCTGAAACAAAAACGTCAATAAAGCCAATGGGATTTTTGTTCCATGTCTGGCATGTTTTGGTGAATATATACAGGTTTCCTTCGGGCAAGTGCTCGTGTAACAATAACATTATTTCATTGTAATTTAGAAATTATAAACGTGCATCTAACTTATTTTCAGACCCTGTAATAAAAGATTTTCGTGCATAAAGATCCTTTCCTTTTTCCTTTATTAGGAGGCATCTTACCACTGTGCTGAAGAGGACAACGGTGATGGTACTGGTGATCATGATTGCATTGGCACGCAATTGAGTATGCCCTGACCTGGTAAACTGCATGGAGCGAAACACATGACATCTAACATATACAGGAAATTAAGCATTAACAGGAGATATCTTTATCAATTACTTTCTCATAGAGGAAAATTCCGAAATTGCAGAGAGGTTGGACTTCCAAATTATGAAATATAGAAATACAGACAATAGCCATAGAATTAGACAATGGAAGGGAGCTGGTGTGATAGGACAGGCTCGTTGAATGAAAGACAGTTGAGCTACCACAGGTTGATTTAAAAGATAAAGCAATTCACGGCATGTAGCAAAATATCCTTACACAGATTATTTTACCTGATTGTAAGCAAGGGCCATTGAAACAGCGCCACGCATTAGACCAGCCCACCAAACCGTTACCTGCCAATATCATCAAATATCTAGTACATCAAATCTTTCAAGGAAGTTATCCCTGGAATTCAAAAGAGCTCAGGAACCATACTTGTCGCCTTATGGTAATCTTCTCGTTTGGAGACTCCTTAGTCCAATTGGATAAAAAGGATAAGGGGAAAACGAACGCTGCCCTTCCGACCAGAACCAATCCCAACAGGATTGAGCTCACCCTAACTGACGTTCCGGGGCTGGAAAGAGAAGGTTAAAAAAATAGGAACCAACCCCTACATTCAGCAGATAATAAAGACAGGTATGCATTTGTTTGCAGATCAACCTTACCTGTCGCTTACGAACTTCCACTTCTCAATATCCAAGGCATCCATGCCAACATAAAGGAAGATGAATATCTCAGCAACAAATGATGAAGTAGCAAAAGCATGCCTAAAATAATTGACATGAAGAAGCAAAGTATGATCATTTCGTACAGCTAGGCCAACATTTGCCCAAAGAAACAATGAGTTATATTGTAATTGCATTTTCCTTTCATGTTTCCGGTTATGTAACTCAACATACTTGGTAGTCACCCTCGATCTTTCAGTCACATTATGCCATGTATAGTGAGACATAACAATCCCGCAGAAGAATACAGTGAGAATGGCACTTAAATAGAATAGCTGCAAAAAAAAAAAAAACCCTAAAACATTAAACTCTATGGCTTTAAGCACTCAACTTCCAATTTAGCATTATAAAGGAAAAGCCAAAAAAGGGTCCCTGGAGAGGTTCCCTTCTTGTAGGGAGATCTTACTTCAGCCAGCATATATGAAAGGTAAGCCATCAGTATCATAAGAGCAATCTCACGATCAGTAGGGTGCCTGGATTTTATGTGAGAACAAGACATGCAAGAGCATTCCATGAGTCAGGAAATCCCCAGTGGAACCCCACAAACAATGTCCAAAAAATCACAAGACGAAGTGAGATGCGGCCAACTTTAATATCATTTTTCATCATAAAGTTTCGCTTGACTATACTTTTTTTTAGTACATCAGTAGTTAATTACAGACCTGCCAAAGTAGAGCTTCTTAATGATGTATGCACTAAGTAGTCCAGCCTGCAGGGGATGCAAGATGGATTATTAGGGAAACACAGATACAGCACGGAGAGGAAGAGAGGGGAGACGGAAAGAGAGCCTTACAAATATTCCCAATACAGTGCTTGAGATAAACAGATATAAAAAGTTGCTAGCAAATTGAAGTGCTATGCTTGAGTTGATATGAGAGAGGTCAAAACTTTGGAGTGCATGAAAAAGCACCACTGAGGTGGCATCATTTACCACACCTTCCCCAAAAACCAGACTGTATAGTAAGGGCGTCTCATCCTGATTGAGCACCTGCACAAACACAACATATATGAATTAAGTTTTGGAGATGATCTTCATCACAGTTCCAATTGAACTGCAGCTTAGCTAAGGCATTGTACCTGCAACGTGCAAACAGAATCTGTGGCAGAAAAAATTGCTCCAATTGCTGCAATCCGGGGATGAAAAGAGAACAATCCAAATGGGAAACAGAATGAGGAAACTAGGTAAGTGAAAAAATAAGAACGAAATGGTAATGAATATACCAAGATAATCTCCTATGTTGAGAGTACCAATGTTCATTTTCCCGAAAAAGTGTATGGCGCCTTAAACAAAACAAGAAATCAATCAGGGCAAGTTTATTATCAAGATTAGCATCTAAATGTGGCAGAATATGTAACAATCGGCACATATTTCCCGTTTGCTAGTGTATTTGCTAGTGTACCTACTGAAATGACGGCTGTGGATACCAGAGTGCCAACTGCACCAAAGAGCATGATAGTCATGAAGTTGCGAAAAAATTGCTTCTTCTTCACCTGGAACCTGGTTGACACCAGAAAAACTAAATGTTCGTGAAAACTAAGTCATACAAGGGCTCATTTGTTGCAATGGGACAAATATTAAAAAGAGAGAAGAAAAAAAAAGGAAATAAAATGGATGATGCTTCATATAGTTTGGAATTATACAATCGCAATCTGTAGAAAAATTCCCAGTTTTACAATTGCTTACTTCACATATAAAGAGCATAACAAAACTAAACTTACCCAGCATTAAAGATAATAGGTGGGAGAAGATAAATAAAGAACAAATCTTCACGAAAGACCAAAAGGTGGGAACTTTTCCATCTTGTTGTAAGCAAGATTGCAACAGCTGTGCATAGCCCCTGCATTAACTCACCATTAACCTTCATATATTATGCTTAACCATGCAAAGTAGTCAATCAAAAACATTAGTAAACATAAAATTCAAAGACTCACAATGGCAAGGGCCGTGATGGACTCGTTCATCCATCTGCTCTCTTCTAGTAAATGACCGACTATGATACACGCACAAAGAAGGGCCACAAACAGGTTTATTGACACTACTGAACTGTGGTCACTGTCCAGTATCGAGTTTGACAGTACAGAGTCCGCACTCAACGCCATTGCCATCGCTGTAAGAAAAGTCTACAGTAAAATGCACGTACTTCAGTTCCCTGTCCAAGCTCGACCTTGTCTTGTTCTATGATGTCTCAAGAGTTGTGTCTAGTCTCGTAGAGGAGGAGAAGGCTCCTGAGAAAGAGTAAAGTCAGCGTCAGGCTTGCTCGCGAGTGAGCCGAGAAGATAGAAAAAGCAAAGGCCAACAAGTGAATGAGGCGCAAGGGAATGAGAATATATATATATATACCGAATTTTATTACGAAAACATAGAAAATGAACACAGTATAGAGTATAAAAGATACGAAAACTATATTATAATTATATATTTTTGGGTTGGTATACCACCGGCTTTGGAAAAGGAGGAGGCTCAACGCCAACAGTTACAAGTCTCACCGTGTATGAGAGCCGGTAGATGATCGGGTTGCCTGGAGGAATCCAGTACCTCAACGGTGGAGATTCAATGGGATTTGTACTAGGTGGGTTTGGGATGCTTTGGGAGGGAATAGAGGCGAAGAAGGGAAAAGGACGGAAAGTTCTATGGGAATGATTATGTCGTGTAGAGAATCTATGACCGGTGGGATCACCACTACATGAAGCTTCTTCATTTCTTTAGCGCATTTCCATTTTAATTAAGAACTCCAAAAAAAAAAAAAAAAACAACTAAAATAAAACTAGTTTAATTTCACTAAAATAAAAATAAGCTTCCCAAAGCTCTTATGTTCAAAGACCTGTACTGAAAACCTATACGGGGAACCCACTTTCGGCTCGTGTGAAAAGCAGCACTGAAATGGTTTCCCACTCTGGATAGTGGGCTGGCCTCTGGCTACAAGAGGTGTACGGACCCTGCTTAACTCTGAATCTTAAAAGCGTTAAACTGGCCATAAACATATAGTACATAACCTCATAGCTTTTAGCAGCTGAATAAAATGAGAATTCCTTTGTTCTAACTCTGGCCAACAAGGCGTGATTGCTGGCCACCCTTAATCCCGACACAATTGGCATATATTTTGTGCAGGGAGGATCCCATGATGATCTCCACGTCCCACCCTGCCACACCACAGTAAGACCTATTCCTGCTCTATTAATTGCCTTTTTTTTAATTTTTATTTTTTCAAATCCAGTTGAAGTGGGAAAAGGCTATAGCGATACTTGAGGATGGAGATTTTAAATTTCCCAGTAACTAGGGTCTTTACTTACATTAAATTTGGCGTAACGAGCATAAGGTGACCTTCTTGCATTTTTCACTGTAAATAAAAAGGAATAAGTTCTTATACTACGGACTAATAATTCAGGTTATGTGGCAATCGACAACTGATCTATGATCATATAATTAAGAAAACAAAGGGGAAAAGTTGGTTCAGAAATTTTAAATGATTAACTAATTCTAGCTAGCCTTGATAAAATGATTGTAATCAAGAATTGTAATTAACATAAATAAAGAAGACGGGTTGCAGGAATACTATCATTCTAAGTAAAATGTATTATAATTCATCAACGAATACAATTTATATAAATTATGTTATATTACTGTAGTCTAACTTCTACCTTAGAAATTACACTATATATTTACACTTTACATTCAGAGTAACATACGCCAGCTAGGTCAACGTCACCGTGAAATTTACCATTCCCATTGTGGGGTTCTTCATGTTACAATGATTCGGTGGTTGGATGCCTTTGGGGTTTGAGCTAGCTACTAGCCCTTCGAGGTAATGGCACTAAACCTTTTACCTTTGTCACATCCAGTCTGGCTTATCAAAGTCCCCAGTCGCGTGTTTGGCGGCCCCATGATCTTGTCGAGCAAGGATTTAACGTGTCCGATCATGTTGGTTAATACCTTTCGGTACTGAGAATTTCACGTTTGGTTGTGTGTGAGGAAACAAAGTGTGGTCCAACGAAAAGTGTACTTCCTTGGCAAACGAGGCAATCCTCGTATCTTGCCATTTGTGGGTTATGGGGTAATGGCATGGAGTTGACCCTAGGTGGAAGATGGTTATTTTAGTTCTCCGAAAATCATTGACTAGCCTGGACGGTGAGAAGGATCGGTCTTGGTTTTGATCTCAGAGTCAGTGACATTGATTTCTTTTTTAATCTATTAAGAAATTTATTATTTTTGAATTCTATAACACAAATAATTTTTATTTTTCAAAAGATATTCAATAAATAAAAATTTAAATTTTTACTTTTAAAATCTTGAATTTTAATATTAATAAGATAGATTTGAAATTTATAAAAATGAAAAAGGGATAATTTTTATCTTTGAATTTTGTAAAAATATAAAAAAAAAATTACTATTAGTATATAATTCATAACTGTTACACGATTCAATCAAATTTTTAATAAATAATAAAATAATAAATGTTTTTATTTTCGTTAACTCTATGTCACTTTTATAGGATTATAATATAAAATCTGAGAAATAGAGGTTTAAGGAGAGTGTCCTTTGAGGGCAGCGATTCCGATGTTGGAAAGGTTACCTCCGGTTTCAGTTCAATCCAACTTCCAAGTTTGGGCCATTCGGGTGTTATATAACGCAGCCCGCCATAAAATGGTTTGTCCAAGCCCAACGTGCTTTACAGCAAAGTCCATAATGGTATTGGTCTGCATCCCGAAATCAATCTGTGGAACAAGAAAAGGCTCATTGGACTTGTGACCTTGTGGGATGACATTCACTCGCTTGTAGCACTAAGTTATCAATGGCAGTCATTGGAAGCCAGTAAGTAGGGAAAAACATGGAGAAGACAAACTTCTTTTTCTTTACACAATCTTCCATGTCTCAACAGTATAGGAGTACCAAGTAGCACCCACCCACTCACCCACCCACACATGGAGTCAGTCACTTGGCGAACAAGAATGAATATATCTCATACGAACCTTGGACACTTGCCCTAAAGGCAAACAAACGAAAGCTCACACCACCAAACTCGTTAATCAACGAGTCTTAATTTTACACTTTACAAAAGATGAAAATGTTAATGCCCGTTTAATAATAGGTAAATATATAAGGTGACTAAACTGGAATCAATCTGGATGGAATCATTGAACTCGATTAGCCCATAAACTTACAATCGTAACTAACTTGATAAGCAAGCATATAAAGATCATAGAGAACATAAAGTTCCTGAAAAGCCCAAGTTGAGTTATGTCTTTGTTTTAAGCATAGGTCCACACTGTTTCAGGTAACCCTGTCTGTCTTGCTCAAAAATTTCCAACAACACACACGCAAACATCCACGCGGCCCGAATCCAACCCTTAAACCCCCCCCCAACCCAAAAAAAAAAGGGGCAGAAAGAATTCAAAAATAAATATAATTAATTAAAAAAAAATAAAAAGAGCCGTCTTTTTTGGCTTCTGCCAATTTGCCACCCCGACTCTTTCTTTCTTCTCCTTCGGATAGAAGAGGAGAGAGAGAGAGAGAGAGAGAGAGAGAGAGGAGGAAGAGCCTGTTCTTGTCTATAATTTCTTGAAAGCCAGAAAAAAAAATTTGTTTATTCTCTCTCTCTCTCTCTTTCTCTGCTTGTTTTCCTTATTACTCTTTCTGTAGTCTCGACCCATCCTTGTTATTCTTTGTATTCTCTCCCTTGGAATGCGCATTGCTTCGAGGTCGGCTCGGTTTTTGGATATAGACTCGAACTGGCCCTTTTTTAGGGGGTTTTTTCTTTTCATTTTTGTAGGGTGATTTCTGGGGGATTTTCGTTTATATAGATTTGAGGTGAGATTCTTGCATTTTTTTAAACCATTTCGTTTTATTTGTTTTTTTATTTTTTTTTTATTTTTTGGGTTTATGATATTCTTGATGATCTTTGTGAATGCAAGATTGGGTATTGGTTTAATTTCTTTCTGTTGCGATTTTTAAGCTCGGGTTGTTTCATTTTTTGTTATTTATTTATTTTGGGATTTGAATTGCATGGCAACGCAATGTGCGTGATTTATCAGGGTTATATAAACCCTTGTCTGAGATTAATTTTATTTTTAGCTTTGTTAAGAATGGTGGGATTTTTGTTCTTTCTTTGTTTTTTCTTTTTGTTTTTTGGTTTTATTGTTTTGAGTTTGGCACTGGTGTTTTTGAATGCTTTGTGTGGCAGTGCAATGGTCAATGCTTAAAGATGTGGAGTACAAACAGGTTTAATTTGGTTATTTCAGTGTATAGATAGCCAAGTGTAGGTGGTAGTGCAAATGGTGTGCTCAGTTGGAAGCGGCAAGATGGCGGTCATGGCTAGACTGCTTGCCGGAGGCAGTTTATCGCAAACTATAGCAGGTAGAATCTTACTGTGGCATCCAATGCTTAACTAGAATTCATAGGTCAGGAGAGAGATATTTTGGGTAAATTGTCCTCCTTGCCCATGGAAATCCGCCTTTAAGTTTCAGACTGACAAAAAATACTGTCTTGGTGATTTCAATTTCTATTCATAATATTCTTGCCACGGATTTACAGAGGAAGTTGGATGCCAAAAATTAGCCGTGCAATGCATTTATAGAGAGATATGCGAGGCAGATGAGGCAAACCTGCTTGATGAAGAAGGTATGATCTTGCTGCTACATTTCCTGTGGAAAAGTTTTTGTCAACATGACAGGTCACAGGTTGGATGAAAAAACAGGGGTAAGGTGACATACATTTGACCTTTCTTCAGACCTTACAGTGTGTGGGGCCTTGTGCACTGAGAACAACCCTTTTTTTTTTTTCCTGGTTGTTGCTCCATTAGAAACTGATGCTTGGTAGGTTTTAATATGCCCTCTTATTGTTCAAGAGATCCAGATCTCATAAGTAGATAACATTATTGCTCTCTTTGTAAGGTTCCCTATCAAGGTCTTTTTTGTTACAGTGTTCATTTTTTTTTATGGCTTCATGATTTTATTTGGCAGACATGGACACTTTTGGTTTGATGCCTATGACCGATCCTTTACATTTGGTAAGGTTTGGCAATGCTGTGATCCTTTTCATATCACATTTCTCTGAGCTTTCCCATGCTTCTGATTATATGCCTGGCCTGATTGTGTATTGTCACTGTGAAGGTGTGTTGCAATGCTTGTAAGAAGCCAGTAAAGGCGAGTCAATATGCAGCTCATGCAGGTATTGAGGCTCCCTTTGCAGTTTTCTACATCTCTAACATTTCTCTTAATTCTTCTGGAATTTAAATTGGTGCTGGTATGGCTTGTGGTTCTTGACAAGCTGAGCCCTTCATGCGACAAGGTCATTATGAAATATGAAGTATCAAATTTGAAGATGTGCTGGGAGTTAATGAGAACCTAAGATGCCTAGTTTGGCTACTGTTGGTCTGTGATACCATTATTTTCTCCTTTTTTTTTTCTCTTAATTCTTTTAGCCCCTGAACATATTTTCATTTATGTTTGATTGGAGCTGAAGTAGAATAATAAAGCTGCAAGATTTAAATGTTGGTATTGCTGGTTATCTCTGCTCGGGATCATTTTGGTTGTTAACAACATCCTAATCTCATAATGGTAATTTTTTATATTTTTTTCCTCAACTCTTGATCGCAATGAGTTCCAAACTTTAATTAACTGAGAGACCCCATAACAGGCTACTTGATTGTGACTAAAGGCACATGATGCTTAATAAAGTCAGTGCCAGGGTAAAACTACATTGATAGTTCAATTTGCAGGCTTTTTGAGACTGTTGTTCATCAGCCTTAGTAATAATGATCTGGTCCAAATATTGAATTGCCAACCATGTTGAGGCATGCATATATATAGTGATATCTTTTCCATATTGGGTTACATGTGGTGTTTGCTAATTGATTGCTTAGGTTTGCTAGCTAGCTATTTTTTCAGCTTTGGTTGCTGCTCTGAGTTGGTTTCCTTTGTTTGCTTTTCTCCTTTTTTTTTTTTTCCAGAAATTTGTAGGTCTTTAACTTCGGCAGGGGAAATGTTGTTGGACACTTCTGGTGGTATAGGACACAGAAGACCTTTAAGGAAGGAGAGGAAAAAGCTATTATCATCTTATTCTAGTATCCAGTATTCTCTTTTGCTTTAATTTTGGCCTTCAAAAGTTTAGTTTAAATGTTTTATCACTCATCTAGATGTTATGCATTTCAAAATCCTTATTCTAAGTTTCACCATACAGAGAGGAAGTGCATAGTCTAGAAAGTGGTCTTTGTAATGCCTGTTTCCAATTAAAGTGGCGTCTTGAATTTTGCACCACTTCAAGATTTCTATTTTTATTTTGGATTGATAGTGTTTGATTGCTCGATGACAATTTTGCTTGTTAGTCCTTATCTTTTCTGAGATCAAGCTACACCAGCTGGGGAGCCAGGACGGTCTGAATCTATGAATGCAGATGACCCGGCTGCATTAGAATCTCAGTTGCACAGGCAGCCTGGATTGTCTTCTTCACTTTCCATGGATGCAAAAAGTAAGGCCCTTTTGCTGTAAATTTCACCTTTTTAATCTCTTCTCTTGCCATAAAGAAACACTGAGTGTTTTGAAGGATTTTTCTTTGAATGTTGTTAAGCCATTTTATCTATGTAGCCTCTAGTGAGTATATAGCATTTATCATTCTGCATTTTGTTAACTGGCATTGACTGATGTCACATTTCTTGGGATGAGGACAATTACTTGTCAGCGTTGAACTCAGCCTTGATTTTGCCCTTGGATGGGACTTCAGTAATTTCACATGCAACAGAAAATTATGTGATCATATGTTTTGACATATGATGCAAGGGTCTTCAACAGAATCTGCGAGCAATAGAGTAGGAGTCTCAAATTCGGATCCTGGGAATGAGGTGTGGGATTTATGGGAAACGGGAGGGCAACTCACTGTTGTGTAAGTTACAGTCCAATGAGCCTTCTAATGGACCAAAAAAGAAAAAGAAGTGGCCTGGAAGCAATACAAACTTCAATATTCCTGTTTGAGATTTCGATTATGAGCAAATAACAAAAATGGAATGTTTTGGGCACGTACATTGCACCTCAGTGTATTTTCTTCAAATGAAGTTTGTCTATTATACAGGCTCTGCAAATAAAAGAGACGCTATTATACTTTTTGTCTTTGGCTTGATTGTTTCATTTCCTATGGTTGTTGAAGAAATGCTGCTTGTGTAGATGTGACATCTATGATGGACGGTAAAGGAGTAAGTCCTGAAATTATAGACCACTCAGCCTGTGCGTTGCCACCTCCAACAAAACGCATTAAACTGTACGCTTTCTTTGTTCCCTATGATATATGATTGTTCTAAGTAAGTTCATCTGCTTATGGTATGAGAAATTCTTGAAGTAAACTGTCTTTAGTTTACTCTTCACCACATTGACACTTTGTTTTTCCTTAGGTCACTTTACTGGGAATTTGTAGATTGTGTATTCTAGAAATTAACAGATTTTTTTTTTTTTTTGATGTAAAATGATGTTCAAAAGTTTCCTTCAATGCATTTTAAATGTAGAGATAACTGAAAGTTGGGGACTGTTTACTGCTCTCATGAGTTGCTCAAGTTGCTGTATATTTTCCCAATTCATATGACCAAGAGTACTCTACAATTTGAATATTTTGTTGAAGATATTACAGTTATCAAATATCTAGTAATCCAGAAACTCTGCAGGACTTTTAGGAACAATTGTACATTTTGTTACGTGTTATATAAATTCTTTTGGCTTTTGTAGTGTATCAAGACGACGTCTGCTGCCATCAGAAGATCATGAGACAGCTCCTGGCTCAACGAAAACCACAAGCACTCAGATTGCATTGGCCTGTAAGTCAAGACATATTCTTCTCAAGCTTGTACCAATTCCTCTTATTCATTTGAGCAGAAAATAAGAGCAATTTTCTCTGCCTTTATTCTCCCTCTGGCATTATAGTTTGATCAAAATGGTATAAGTACACTGCTTGGGTACTGCCCTTCTAGTTTCACTTAATTTCTGTTCATTGTCATCCACTCAGTTCTGTCCCTTAAAGGTTGTGCTACTTCTGGTTGAAAGGATCTTTCTTCCCTAGACATCCATTTTACTGCCAGATGGTGGAGAATGAAAATGGATGGAGAGCCTGTTTTATTTATATTTAATTTTATTGCCCACTACCCGACACATTTTTGTGCTTTGACATTAGTAACTAGCATGATGCTTCGCAAGATACTTGCTGTCAGTGCTGCAGCTAAACTAATTTACTCATTAATATTTTTTCCATGCATTGTTCAGGCAGGGATCTTCGAGTGCAAACTTCAGCAATTGACATGGCTTATGATGATGTCTGTAAACACCCTGGGAAAACTTTTGAGCATTGCCCGATGAGAAAAGGTACTGTTTTATTACCTCAAATGGCAGTAATCAACAAGTTCTTCTTTGTAACAGCTTAGTAAAGTTTCTTGGAATAGCTTTATTTTCTGATGGGTTTCTTGGAATGATTTTTTCTAATTCATCATTCTAATCTTTCTACTTTCTGTGTTTTTTTATGACCCAATGCAATTGATCAGATGTTCCAGTTCCTCTTGCTACCAAAATTTATTACTCTCAAAGGAACAATCGTCTCCGATCAATTGTTACTAACATGTATCATGTGGCATCACCTAAAGGACTGTGCAATGGGATGGCAAGTCCAGAGGCATCACAGGAAAGTATAATGCAATTACAGGCTCCATATCAGAGGACCTTCTCAGATGAACAAGCAGATGTGCTGCTCAACAAGGTTTGTCCTATTCTCGCTGTTTGTGGCTACACTCCTTTTGGGCTTTGTCAATGAGAATGAGAGAAACCATTTATAATTCGAGTCACAGTTACACACCTTTGCTATACAGATGCTCACCTTGCCCTTATCTGTTTGATAGCTGAAAACATATATCTATCATTACATTTCAGAGTATTATTTTGCAACTGATGTACTGAAGGCCAGTTGTAAAAGTAAAACCTACCTAATGAACTTTTCAGGCGCAGAAAATCTACTGTCTTCAGGAAAGTAATTTTCTTTGAAATGGATATTAATGCGCGCTTTTCTATTGTCAATAATCTTCCTTGGCTTAGTCGACTTCTGAAATCTTAGCTTTTAGTTCATGTTATTAGCAGTTGAATTTCATTGTTTTGTCATTTCTAGATAAGTTGCATGACTGTTTTGCAGTTTCAGTCTAACATATTTTTAAATGAGGAGCAACCAACTTGAATTATCTTTCTGTTTTTTGCACTTGCGAAACAGAGAGCGCCATCAGCAAGTAAGCCTGATCAAATTCTTGCAGAATGTTCGGGAGTCTGCTTGGAAGGATCAGGAGGATTCCTACCCCCTGCTAACCTTTCAAATGAGTTTCCTGTTGATAATATTCTTAAACCTCAGACTGCCTCCACTGGATTGGTCAGAAACAAATATCGGCCTTATTCCTTTGCAGGCAATTCAGGTAGTTAACTCTAATCATAAACTAAGCTAGTGGTAGGGAAAGTTACAGACAAATTGGTTATATGGTCTAATAACAATTATTACTTGGTAAAACCTAGTACCGTGGAAGCTGTTTTCATGAAAAGGTGCCGCTGGCTGCTGCCATAACAAAAAAGAGTGGCATGATGTAGCTAAATTTTTTCTATAACCGTTTTCAGTGACAAGGATAATGCATTCTACAAGGCATCATGTGTATATTCCCTTTTTTATTTTTGCCCCACTTTATGATTCCATTGGTGTTGTGGAGTCTGCACAAATGGAAACTGAGCTTTCCCATGGGCACATCTGGTTTTGTAGGACAATCACTTGGGACCATGCAGCAATCCAATGGAAGTGTTCCGGTTTTATAGGAGTTGTCTGCAGGTGTTTTGCTAGGCGAAGTTGAATAAAATACCATACATGAGGTCAGGATCTATTTTTGTAACTAAAAAGCTGAGTCATCGAAAATGTTAAATCTAGTCTTTTGTATTATACATGTTTATACTTCAAGTGAAATTAAAGGAATGTGTAAATTCAATTGCCATTCTTGCAGTGCCTCAAGACTGCAACAACTTTTAATATTCCTTCCTTGTATCGTAGATGTCTCTGGCCTTGCAATCATTCATGTTTCCAAATTTCACAACAATTATGTTAGATCCCAAGCAGGAGAAATTTATTCTTGTTTCTTGGTGAAGAAACTTCACAGTGGCTTGCCAGCAGTGATAGAAAAGGAGAGGGTGGAATTCATGTTCTATGAAAACGTCTTCTCACCATTTGAATGTGCCCCTAAAGACTGCCTTTGCATGGTTGGGGAGTTAGGGATTTACTTAAAAGTTGTGACAAGTGAATTTGCAAATTAATTGAGTTAAGAGTTTTAAACTTCTTCTGACTCTTGCAAGGATTGTTTTCCCCAGAAAGGGCTCACTGCACGGTTGTTTCAGTCTGGAAATTCCTTGTTTCCACGTGAATACCTTCCAATGTTATCTTTACATGGTTTAGACTCTGACCATGGGTAACCCATTACTTTCCGGGTCGAAATAAGGGAATCCAATCGTGGGGAAGGAATATGCTTTTGTTCTGACTGACTTTGTCGCAATATTTAGAAGTTTCAAGACCATGAAAAAACAAGCACGTTCTGTAGCGGCTCGAGTTAGGTGGGAATGGGACCCTCTGGCTTCAATTCCATGGGAAATCCAGTAGGGGTCTCTAGTGATCTCTGAAAAAAAAGGAAAAAAGGGTAGGGGTCTCTAGTGAACTGAAGACTCGATAAGTTGCCACCAGCAAAAGCCCTGCTGTGGAGATGATTCAGCGGAGGGTGGACTAAAGCCGCGACAGTGATAGACTTGGACAGAGCCTCGTGTGCTAATGCCTGGGGCATCGTTAGACGATTGAAAACCATTTCAGATATCCTTGAAAATATCTGCTGCCTCACCTGATGTGGCTGCCTTTCATAGGCTACGGCGTGGTTGTTAGACGGGTAAATTTGTCTTTCATGGATGGAAGTCTTCCCATTCGATTGTGACATCCAATTGCCACCGGCAGTTTCGTTCAAGTTTCTCAATCATGGAGCTGCGAGAAAGCCGGGCAAAATGGCTGCTTTTCAAACCAATAATGGAATCTTCCATTGCCCTGCGCAAGCACTAGTTATTGGTTTAATTCTTGGCTCTATGGCGATTGATGGTTTGACAATAGCAATAACATGGCTCCAGTTGTAAACTATTCAATTGCCAATCTGGCCTTAAAGGATGTTACCTTAGCCGCGTCATCGTCCTTTATGATTATCCCAACGAGGCGCTTTCGTCAAATATCCTAATGGGCAAAAGAGTATGCAATGCATATCGAGGTGCCTTTTGGTCTTTAAACTTTAAGAATTAATCTTATTCCCTTGATTGACAAGGACACGTCACCCAGATTCTTAAAATTGAAAGAGAAATCTTGTCTTAACCCGAAGAGAAAAAAAACAAAAAAATCACATTTAAATATCTTAACTTCAACTTAAAAATGGCCTATTTTCAATTAGACTAGAGAGAGAAAATTTTCTTTGGCTGGACCACAGTCAGTCACTGCTTGTTGGTGCATGCTCCCCACAGCGCAAAAAATCTCTGGTAAGGTCTGAATTAGACTGAGAAGGAAGGACAGCTCCCCTGCCCCTAAGCCTAATGGGAGACCCCATCATAGTGCGACTAAGAACAAAAAAAAAAAAAAAAAGGAATCTTCTATTTCATTTACATCCAATTGGTGGCTCTTTACCATAATAATCAACGCATTTTCGTTAATTTCACGTGTAAAGAATTAATTGTGAGGGATATTTTGCCAGATTCTAAAAGTAAAAACACATGTTTTGCAGATGTTAGGTGGAGAAATGAAACATAAGCAACTATCTTTAAAAGCACTAACATCGTTTTGAATTCTTTTTAGAAGGGGCCGGTAAGAGAGCATATGGGACGAGAATATGATGCTTATTTGATGATTTAAGTTCATATGGCAAAGCACATCAAGCAATAGTTTGCACGTGGAATAATTCTTCTTATTTTTGGCTAATGTGCCAGCGTTAGCGTTACAGCAAATGCCTTTAAAGCTTTTTCCCCAGAGTGGGATCGAGAACAGAATTGTGGCCTGCAATGTTGCAAAATAATTAATGGAATTGGATAGGCAAAAATGCTTCCTTTTAACGAAATATTTTAAAAGTATTTGATTCAAATTATAATAAAAGTGTAAAATTCATAAAATAATAAAAATATATATATATATTTCTATTATGTATGTAATGTATAATTCAATAAACGTCTTGGAAAATAAACAAGAAAATTTAGTAAATTATATTAATTAATCATGCAATATGGTGTTCTTTCTATATTAAAATTATTTTGTTATTAAAAGGGTAATACGGGAGATTGTAAAGTAATCATTTAGTCATAATGAATTTATGATGAATTCTTGTGAAATTTTTTATATCAATGTTAAATATCATAACATAATTTAATTTATTAGGCCACAAATGGTAAGAGTTAGCCTTAAAAAAGAGGACCCATTTGGGGTTTTTAATGACAATAAAGTTTAGAGAGGAAACAAAAGACTATAACACACTCATTGACCATTTCCACCACCAAAGAATAGAAGCACACAGATTTAGAGAGAGTTCAATTACGTTGACGCAATTTGATGAAATTTCAATAAACACAAAAAGGTTTTTATTCTATATTTCTACGTTTTATACTATATTAATGTAATATTAAAAATTTTTAAGTTATTGGAGTCCACCCAGATTTTTTCCCACAGAGTTGGCATTTGCCAACGGCGGCCCCAGCTTGCTGGCGGGTTTTGGGTGTGCCATCCGCCCGTAGATCGACCGCGAGACTCGCCGACCCGGAGGGATTCGATGTGCGTAGACCCATTCCGGGTGTGGGACCCGAGCCGATAAACAAAAACAATGTAAAATTGCTTATAAATCCTGGGAAAAAAAAAACAATGTTAATCAACCATTGTTTTGCGACACTCACTAAAATGTAAAATTAATAATGTTAATTATGAATATAAGTAGGTAAATAAAATATATATACACATGGATATTTTTTAAACAAAATGTAAAACTAAGTAATTATTGATTAAATAAACGCATTTGAATTAAAAATTTATAAAACAACATAAAATCTGTCAAAATTGTAATCTTTTCTTGAATATAAGTATTTTAACTCATTTAAGGCAGTGGATTTATTGAAACGAAAATGTTTCCATAAATATATATATATATATATATAAAAGGGGTATTGCATTGTTGTCATCCCAAACAAGAGTCAAGAACCAGACAGAAAAAAGGATCGATATTTGACCGCTGCGATGCAATTTATGCACCGTCATGCAATCCAAAATATTGGCAAAAAAAAAAAGAAAATAAATTTGGCTCGAACGAAAAGGAAATTGGCAACAATTCAAACATCCAATTTTATTTTTTTATTTTTTAGTACATACAATGATACATTCGAAAATTTTCTTTTTAGTACATCAAAATTAAATTCCACAATTTGTAGGAGTTCAACATATTTGAAAATATGAAAATTTCATTTCTACGAATTACATATTTACTCAAAACTTCATCTCACGAAAATTAAATTGCCATTTAATGTTTGCATATTAATCGATTAATCTTTTCTTTCTTTCTTTTTTTTTTTTTTTGTTCTTCTCTTGGTTTGTAGGGATTAATTAACGTATAATAATTGATTATACGGTAACTCCAAGGGGGGCGACCCAATTTCAACCAAAATTGTATTGAAATTAAATGAAATGAATGAGCTACCAACTACAGGCTTTGTCAAGTTATTATCATTACCATTGTTGAATTAAGGTCTAACTGGAAATAAATTAAAATCTTAAAGAAACAATTTTTAAACGTATTGTAGATATTTACACAATTGCCCCCAAACACCTCAATCATTACAAGAGGGACATGTAGGTGGATAGGGACACAAAGTACTTGTGCGGATGTCTTAACCAGCGCAGTTTCTTCTCTTACCCCAAACATTCTCTCTAAGCTCGGCCGTGAAAATTAAATTTTCTTGGGTAGACTGAACCGAATTAAGCCCGTAATTGAATTAAAAGTAGAACGGAAGGAAATGGCTTCCATAAGGAGTATGCTTCACCGGTCGAGAACGAGCCGGGTGGTCCAGGACGGCTCGGCGTCGGGGGCCGCCGGCGGCGGCGGCGGCGGAGCGTCTTACTGGGCGAACATGCCGCAGGAGCTGTTAAGGGAGGTCCTGATGAAGATAGAGGCGTCGGAGAGTAATTGGCCGCCCAGAAGAAGCGTGGTGGCATGTGCCGGCGTTTGCCGGAGCTGGAGACACATCACCAAGGATCTCGTCAAAGTCCCCGAGATTTCCGGCCAGCTCACCTTCCCAATTTCAATCAAGCAGGTTTTTTTTCTTTCTTTTTTTTTTTGTTGTTAATTATACTGACTCGTGTGCTGCACACGTGCGTGTATATTGGTCTGTCGGTTGTACAAAGTAATTTTGATTTTCTTATTGATCATGGGATTGGTTATTGAATTGACTTACATTCTTGTCATCCAAACGCAGATTAATTAGCTCTGGTCGCTGTAGTACGTTCTTGTCTCTGCTTCCTTTTAATTATATTGTAGTTTGGCTGTTTGGGGGAGTGCTTAAATACTTAAGTGAGGCCTTCGAATGGATTTTAAGTGTAAAGTTCTGTCCTTGATAGTTGTATAGTCGTTGTATCAGGGTAGCGTTTTTTTTTTTTTTTGTCTTTTTACAGTTCAGCAGAGACGTAAAGATAGTCCTCGGACAGTAATGAAAGAACTTCAATTTATCTCTCTTTTGGGTCGTTCTGGTTATCCTTTTGTTAAATCATACTTCTGGTTGAGAATTTGACTTTTACTGATGTGTTTAGAAATATGGTTCTCTATGCATCCCTTTCTCTTGGTGGTATTGAAGTTGTTTTGGATAAGTGTCAAGTTAATACTGGTTTCAACTAAGCTGTTTCTAATTTCTATGTATTGGGAAAGCCGCCTGTTTTTGTCTGGGCAGCGGTGGTTATTGGAATTTTCTTACTCAGGATATTTCTAGATTGGACTGACTCATTTAACCTATTTACTGGTTAGTATTTATGGGTAAAAGAGGGTTAAGACCATATTGTTCTGTGATACAGCAATCTCTTGACCTTTTCGAAATTTTCGCAAGATCTTGCTCGGAAATTGCTGTGAAAAGTGGCGATATATTTTGGCTACCACTTTTTGTTTGCATCAGTACTGCAGAATCATTATGATCATTGGCTTCTTACTTCATGGATTGATATGTTTCGCTCTTTATGTTCTAAATTTCTTGTTGTAACAACTCTCCACAATTGTTATGCTGTGCTGTATATTCTCAACTAACTTTTGTATAACAAACCTCCAGTTGTTTAATGATGCTGCTGCTTCTTACATGGGAATCTTAATGACCCTCTCACTTTTGAGCTTGGATTTCATTGTCAGCCTGTTGTTTTGTTCCTGTTGGAATCTTCATCTAGTGTATCCTAATGTTCCATTAGTATGTTTTCAGCCTGGTCCAAGGGATTTTCTCCTCCAGTGCTTTATAAAGCGGTGCCGGTCCACTCAGACATACTGTCTTTACCTCAGTCTAACTAATGGTGAGAATTTGGGCTCTAATAGTCATTAGTTCTCAATGTGAAGCTGCTTATATAGAAAAATGGAATTCTGCCCACATTTTTCACCGTGCATAAGCATCCATCTTTTTCTGTTTAGATGTCTGTCAGTTTGATTTATTAGATGCATGCTACTTCTCTACAGTGTGGGAGTCTGGTGCTGTGAGACACCCTTAGAGACTACTCGTGGTCCTGGCTTCATCTTTTTTTCTTTTTTTAAATATTTATGGCAATAGAATATTCAGATTTTTGCTTTTGTCTTTTTATCTTTGCAGCACTGGCTGATGACGGTAAGTTTCTTCTTGCTGCGCGAAAGTGTAGACGGCCCACCTGTACAGATTATGTCATCTCTCTGGATGGTGGTGATATGTCAAAGGGCAGCAGTACTTATGTTGGCAAACTAAGGTATCATATAACTGGCCCACAGAATGAGCATTCTACCTTTTATTCTCCAACTAAATAAGAATTTTTCTTCTCCTTTTGGCAAGATCAAATTTCCTGGGAACAAAGTTCACTGTATTTGATGGACAACCACCTCATGCTGGGGTCAAGATGACAAAAAGTCGCTCCAGTAGGCTAGTAAATTTGAAAAGAGTTTCACCAAGGATCCCTGCAGGAAACTATCCAGTGGCGCACATCTCATATGAATTGAATGTATTGGGTTCAAGGTAAACTTTTAACATATGCAACCAATTATGGATTTTTCTCTGTGAAGAAATATGCAAATAGCTGTGTTGTAGTTAAACATTTTTCTTTTTGGCTGACCACAGCACTGATTTGTGATTTTTGCTACTTTCTGCTATAATGTCAACTTATGAAGCATTCGTTGGATTTTTATGAATTCTGTTCTAATATATAAAGCAGGGGCCCAAGGAGAATGCAGTGCATTATGGATGCTATCCCTGGAAATGCTATTGGACCCGGTGGAGTAGCTCCAATGCAGACGGAGTTTTCTCATCACAGTGTAGATTCCAGTCCACTCTCATTTTTCCGGTCAAAATCAAACTACCTGGAGAACTATTTGTCGGGTCCTTTGTGCATTCAGAAAGATGGGGCGTTGGTACTGAAAAACAGGGCTCCAAGGTGGCATGAGCAGCTCCAGTGCTGGTGTTTGAACTTCCACGGACGAGTGACAGTTGCTTCAGTGAAAAACTTTCAACTGGTTGCTTCCCCAGAGGATGGACCGGCTGGGCCAGAGCATGACAAGATAATTCTCCAGTTTGGGAAAGTGGGAAAGGATTTGTTTACCATGGATTACCAGTACCCTATCTCCGCCTTTCAAGCATTTTCAATTTGCCTCAGTAGCTTTGACACCAAAATTGCGTGTGAATGAAGATAGATGATTGTACAGGTTTGAGGCTGCCGGTTTGGGAACTAGAATTTCCATAAAGATGGCTTTATTGAAACATGAATAAGATGCCAAAGGAAATCTAAAATGTAAAGAATCATGAATTTATTTGAATATATCGTCCGCGATGCAGTTCTGAGGTGCTTTCATCATGTGCACAAAAAAGTGTGTAATGTGAAAGGCTTGTATATATATTGCCACGAAATTGTTTCTAGTAACTTTTGTCATTGTTTGGATGACATACTTAACGAAAGGAATTTTGGATTATCTTCTAAGTGGGTAATCCATTGTTCTGATATCTGCATCTTTTTTGGTTCTCTACATCATATCTACCAACACATTTACGATAATATGATTCTCCATTTGCCATTTTCTATAACGGCAGGCATTCTTTGTGGGTCATTAACATGCAATTTAAGTATGGCTGGTTACCGCTAATGGCTTATAGTGATTTCTGCTTGGCCGCATTCCTCACCAATGATTTTCCTCATCACATTTATGAGCAATTTTGCTATCATTAACCCTGTCTTTCTGTGTTTGGTCAGGTTTTGCAAAACTTTGAAGTTCTAAGAAGCCATGATAAGCTGGGACGAGCTGATTACATGGGCAGAAAGTTATATATGAGATGCAAAAGGGGCAGTGCCTTTTTTTAACAATGTGTAATTCTTGTATCAAGTATCTCACTAAAAGGTTTAAGTATACTGTATGTGTAAAAAATAATTAAATATATATAATTTTATTCTTATTTTTATAAAAAAAAATATTTCATTTCTTATATAAAATTTTTACTCTTATTTTTATAAAGAGATTGTTTCTTTTCTTTATTTCCGTCTGTCAAACCGTATTAGTAAACTTCAGTTTAGCAACATCGGAGGTTTGGGGCAGTCATCGTGCACAGGTGCACTGTATATTTAATTCTACCTGTTTTACATGACAAAGTCAATAAAACATCTTTCTTTTGTTGTGTTTTCTTTAACTAATTAGTGCTTTTGTGATTTGCATTTATAATGAGACCGGAATTTTCGTTTTTAGGATAGAGATCTTTATCTTTTTCGGTCAATTTTCTGGATTGTTTTCTGTAGCCAAGAAAGAACGAACAAAGGAGAAGGAACAGCTGCTTTTCCAATTGAGCTTCGGCATATTGGATCAAAGCAGGATTGTCCCAGCAGTGCAAACGCAGTATCTCATTTTTCCTGATTAACACGGTTTGGCTTTACCGTGACATAAAATAACCGAGTGATGACGACGTATGACAGTTGTCTAAACACAGTATTTCTCCCAGGTGTCTAATTTTAGCACTGTCCGAGGTGCCTTCTTTCTCCGGTTTCACTTCACTGTTAACATTATTACACATTCTACCGTTGAGAGAGAAGCGACAGCTCTTCAACGAAATTGCTCAATGTAATTATAGTATGATTCCCTAGTATGCCTTCCGCAACAATCTTTTTCATACAATGATCGGTGCACATAAAATCTTGTATTTACATAAATATGTATTACTTAATATTAAGCTGCTTGCATTTGAACGCTGGATTCTGGACCCAGATGTTGTGATTCAGCAACATCTTCCTCTTCCTGGGGCAGGTCATCAAAATGCATTTCCAGTTGATTAAGGCTTCGCACAAACGCAGTGAAAGAAGGGAAATGCTCTGGCGAGAAGAAATCAGCTCCCATTCTCTGATAAGTAAACAAGTCGAGGATATCCTCACCCAATGCGTTCTTCTTAATCTGCTCAAAACCATGGGAAGTTTTGGAAACTGACGAGTTCTGCCCCGAAACCTTAACCCCGTGCTTTCTGCAAGCAGCTCTAATCTGTGCGAGTAACAACTCTGGGCTTGAGAAAGACTCCTGTGGCTGATGCTCATCAGACAAATCCATTCCTGGCAAAATCATTTTGCATGAATTCTTGGCAAACGTCTCTGCAACTGCTTGATAGCCATCTCTGTCGACTGTGTTATAAAACCCAGCGGTTAGTTCAGAAGCATGTGAACGTGTTTTGTACCATAAGTGCATTAGTGGAACTTTCCCATAGACTGTGAGATCAGTGTCACTGAAAGCATTAGAGGCAAGGCTGAGCAATCGATCTCCGTGCAACAAGAGCTGACTTGAATACCATGAAAGGAAGAAGTTCCCATATGCCGACTCCCATGAACCAAAATGGTCCTTGAAGAAATTGTTAGAATGTGGCAATTGGTCATATCTGGGTGCATCATGTGGACCACCAAGTCCCCATAAAGGGTTTCCACTTGATTCAGCGTGATGCTTTAGAAGGTTAAGCATGTTTTTGTCATAACATTGGAACTCCCCAGCTCCAGCCTGCTGATGATGGGAAGGATATCGTAGCTCGCCATCTGGTCCTAGACCCATTGTGATTCCCTGCAAAAAATGAAACCATGATTCCAGCGTTTTTCATTTTTAAGTCCTAATTGCAAATGATTTTGTTGATTAACTCCATCTTACCGTGATTGTGGAACCCATGAAACGTGAAAATGAAGACTTGAAGCTCTGACAGAACTCCTGGTAGACTTGGACAGGAGTCTTCCCATCAAGAACAGGCAAGTCATCAACAGCCAATGACAGGCACTCTCTACAATGTTGCCCAGATCGATCCACATAGAAAATACTAGGTTCAGATTCACCAATGCGAGATACCCACTCAGGGAGGGGGATTTTGGGTTGTTTGCTAGCATGGAAACAGAGTGACACATGGAGCTTGAGACCGGCACTCTCTACCATCTCTGCAAGAGCAAGGTACCCTGACCATTCATGCTTCCCCATTGCTTCCTTCTCAGCTATTCCCCACCATACTGGCAGCTCCACACCTTCGACTCCTAATAATTTCAATGCTTTAAGTCCCGCCACAATCGCTCTAGCATGGTTTATTGTATGACAGTCAGAAACAGCATCCAAGGGCAACCCAACAAATAATCTTACTCCATCAACCTGCAAAAGAATGCTATTGTTAGCATGAGAGCTAAAAAGAGAGAAGAAAATCCAAAACACATCTCGAGTCAAAAAATAAAAGGAAGTAGTCTTTGTTCTAACATATCAATCAGTTTTTAGCCATGCATATACTGGACAAGATATTATAAACGGAAATCTAGGTAATTTGAATCAACTACTTTTAATTTTAGCTCTTCTTTTTGGGAAATTGAAAGCTAGCATTTCAAAGCAGTTAAAGGATCAAGGCTTGTCCTTTTTCCCTTTCCAAGATTATGTCACAGCACAAACATTTGGCCTGCGAAAACTTAAAACAAGAGAATATTAAACCCTAAAATTAAAATTTAAAAAATAAAAACAAGACGACCCCAGATTACGTTAACAAGTACTCTGCTTGATAAGTCAAAGGGGGGGGGGAGAAACAATAAAAAGGAACAAATTCTCTGCTTCATGGAATTCAGGCGTCCAAAATTTCCCAAAAAGCTAGCAAAATTCAAGACTGTACTAGAAATAAAAATGGACCCGGAAAAGGAAACTAGAGATCCTCACGGATTTGGATGTTCTTGCAAAACGACGACCCGAGACGCCGTCGTAACGGACAGGGTCGGTTTGAGCAGCGGCATTTAAGGTAAAGCGAAGGCGTGAGTTTCTCAACCTCGTAGTCGGATGAAACAGAGAAACGCCATTGGGTCTTCCAGGAATACAACAAAACATTTGCTCTCTGCACGCTACTTCTCTGTTACAAATCTTTGCCTGAGAAGAACTCCGGATCACAGACACCTCCATATCCCCGAATAAAACAATAAATAAATAAATAAATAAATAAAGCTTTGAACTTGCTTAAAAAGAATTGTCCCACCGATCTAAAACGGATAGAAACTGGATAAAAAGCTCCGAAATCAGTTTTTAGAACAGCGTTGAAAAATGGGGATGGTTGGCTTTTGATCGGCTATTAATAATCAGAGAGGAAAAAGCATAAAAACGCGGATAACAAAACTGAAATTGTGGAAATGAAATTAATGGGAGTGGGCTTATATAGACGCGCTTTTTTTCTCGGGCAGCCAATCCAAAGCGCGTAGGAAATGAAGGCGACAAAAAAGCCTTTGCCACGTGTCGAATTCAGATGTTGCAGTCGTTTCCCCCAAAAAAAAAAAAAAAAACAAAACAAAAGGCATCGCGGCATGTGCAGTTGTCTTTTTGAAGACGTTGGTGTTGGTGGGCTCTTCAATAACTGATGGCCCCCACGCTGACTCGGATCCAGGACATTGTTACGAACTACGGTCCAGTCCACTGGTTGCCGACCACAAGACATTGTTTCTAAGATGAGACGGAGACGTTACATTTTGTGGATAAGAACATTTTTTTTTTTAATTTTATAAAAAATGATTTTGAGTATTTAATCAAAATTTTTATGTTTAAAAAGAATCTTTAAAATGGAAACAAATTTCTGAATTAAATACTTTAATTTTGAGTTGATGTATGATTTGAAGTTCATAAATTTATCCAACAGATTTTTCTCCGATTCCTTCCCCGTCACGGGTTCCGCCGAAAGACGTGTGACATGTTGCTGCGTATTGAAGACTTCCCCGAGGGGCATGGCTGCGTATTAACACGTACTTGAATATATTGGCATAAAACAAGACGAATCTATGCAAGCCCTTAATCGGTAAATCTTTGAAGGGGATGGAAACTACCTGCCGTACTGCGTTTCGTTGAATTGTTGTCGGAATTAGCGTCTCGAAGCCATCTCTTTTTGATGTGACCCAACTCTGATCCTCCGCAATTCGCTTCAACAATGGACGCGGACTCAGCTAGAAATCTACAAGCTTCTGGTCTCCGGCTACACACACACACACACAAAGAGAAGGTCAATTTTACATCCTTATCTCCATTTATTTCTTCTGTAATTTAAATTTGTATTATACCGCAGTTGTCTATTTCAATTTGAATTTCGGACGCTAATGGCTTTTTTTTTTTCTTTTTTTTGGTTGTTGGGTTGGTCGTAAAGACCTTTTCGGGGAATGACTCCAAAAATGGTGGGCACTCGGTTGTTTTACATTATTTATTTGACAGGGCTGTTTTTTCAATATCAAACGATACAATATCCACGTGATTTGTCACAGACTTTGGACTCGTGGACCGATTTTAGCCGCCCGATAGGATTGCAACCCTCGGCACGTCGTGAATCCAGCAAGCTGTTAGGCCGTGATTCAACAGATTAATGCACATTGGGTGTAGCTTTCGGGCCCGTGGCTATGATTCCCAGTAAGGGCGAACAAGGATTGGAGCCGATGTCTTAAGACTAAGGCCCACTTCGACGCCAACGCTTTGTCCCCCACCCCCTCCCTGGGGGTTACAAACACATCGAGTTGGACCGAGTTTTCAAATATTTAAGTTCGAGTTTCAATTTTCGAGTTTGAGCTCGAGCTAATGGTGATTTAACCGTGATTAGGCTCGACTCGTGGGCCTACAAGAAAATTTCATTTTCAACACCATTCCTTGCATCACCAAAAGTACCTTGCATATTTGTCTAGAGAAAAATGGATCAGTTTTGAATGATGAGAACGGTATCCAAGTGAATTGCTCTGTCGTTTTGATTCCTTATTGTGTTCTATACTCAACACAGTATGACTTAATTCCACGTAGTTATCCGTCGCATGTCAAACATGACAAGACACATATAGCTGGGGGGAGCATTTGTTGACTGCCTGCTCGTAGAAGGTTATCTATTTCAATGCTCGCGGTGTGCTGGAGCAGTTTAAAAATTCTTTTAAAGAACACTGTGGCTGGGCCTGGAAGCTCAGACGATGTGTCGTCTTAAGCCAACTCTGATGTCAACTGCAAAGTCCATCTGCATGAGACCGTGGCCCAATCGCCGGGCCAATCATGTTCCAAGGAAGATGAAGTCTCATCCACGTGTAATTCCATAATTGGCAGATTAAAAATCTCTGGAGCAACACTCTCACCTGATTCGCTCTCGCTTCTCATAAACGAGTAACCTGTTGAGTGTGAATGTAAAAGTCGGATTAGGTTGTACATCACATTACTGAATTTATTAACATTCTGGTTGAGAATCAAGATTTTCGTCAGAAACGTTCTTGTCAAGAATCAGGGTTCTTCTATCTACTTCTGGGTAAAATGCTTAACAAAAACTATCAAAGTCGAGACTAGATTAACTCTAATAAAATTGACTCTAATAACGCTTATTTTTTAAGTAAAAAATAACTTGCTATGTTATACCTAATACGTTCTCGTTCCAGAGATAACTCGTCCGTGGCAATACTCTCCCATTTCGAGAAGCCGTCTGAGCAACTGCAGACATGGGCACCATTTCTAGTTGTCACCCACTTCTCGGACCTTACAAAAATGTTGTATTGATCGAACATTTTCCGAAGTTGACGAATTCAAAGCACCAAACCTCCTTTCTTTCTTTGTACGAAAACAACTCATTTACCAAAGCCCAGAAACAATTAATGGCCTCTTCATCATCTACTATAGGTCCCTCTCTCTCTCTCTCTCTCTCTCTCTCTCTCTCTCTTCAATGGGGAAGTTCGGTTTTTTGGCGGTAATTTTGATGAGTAATGGGGTTTGCATTGTTTGTCGAAGGTGCAGTTAATGAAGAATTGAAGTCTTTGTCTCCTAGGGTGGTGGGAGAGAATGATTTACTGATTGTTGGTCCAGGTACTCTGGGTCGCTTGGTGGCTGAGAAATGGTTGGAGAAGGGGACAGTTGAAATTCGTCCAGATCATATACTGAATCTTACACACTATGAGGTGACATCATTGCGCTGCCAAGTATCAATTCTTATCTGTTAAATATTGTCAATTTGCATTTGCTGGTCCTCCCCCAATTGTTTGCTTGTGGATTCTTTTATTTTGAATGATCTGGAAGGATATTCAGCTTGTCTTTTTATGTAATGCTTTGAACATTATTTCTGTTTAAATGATAGCAGTTATTTGCATTATTCTGTCTGTCATTGTGTCATTAGTGATTTTGATGTCAAATTAAAGACTTTAATTTTGGACGCTGGGTGGGGGGAACAGGATGCAGCTTCCCATTCTGTTGCAATCTTGAAGAAAAAACTCCGAGGCTGCATTTTCTTGGGTTGTGGTAATCATCCATTATCCAGGTATATTCTCATTGATGGTGAATATTGTTAAGATTTCAAGCAATTGGTAGATAAACTTGATGGCATTCTACAATCAAATGTAACTTGATGGCATTCTACAATCAAATGTTTCTCATAATTCTTTCTGGCTTGCACCTTTCCAAGGCAAGAAATGATGGATTTGGTTGCAAAAAGTGGAAAATTCAGCATGAAGTTTGTAGGTTTTACAGGTATGCCTGTCTATGGCTATCTTAGATAAGGATCAATAATCAATTTCCTTTTTGGTTCATGGCAGAACTTTTTGTTCTGCTATTTTTGGCTATAGTCTTTTGCCATCCGACTCGAGCCAAAAACTCATGTTTTTGTGTGATCTTCTGACATTGCACATTCATATTTTGATGTTGCAGGGACCAACGATCCCTTAGGTAAGAGATTAAACAACTCTAAGACTCGAGAGGATATAGGATGGGAACCAAAATACACCAGCTTTGCCCATTTTCTTGGAGTTGCTGAATAAGTGCTAATTACCTTTGGCATTGAGATTTAACATAATTGACAAGACGAGACTTATTTGAACCAAGATTGGTTAGTTGTGAGGGCACTACCCTTCTTGGGTTACTCATCTGTTTTTCTGTTATGCATGATAGCCAGAGCAACACAAGACGTTCAATTTGCCATGAAATATGAAACCTTGGCAATGATTTAATTGGGTCAGAGCTCTTTGGATTATAGCATATATACGGGAGAGTGGAGACTACAAGCTTTTTCATGGCTTAACTTTGATTAGATTTCTGCTTTCGTAAATGCTTTTTGTGTATATACCTTGAGATTGGGAACATTGCCTCCTGGAGGTGTTCAAGATCTGTTTTCTTTTCAATTTATAAGAGAACTGAGACTCCTTAATAATCTCTGATTTTCAATGAGCCCTTGACAGCAGATTTCCGAACTGGGTTGGCTGCACCTTCTCAACATGACCTTAATTTGAATGGTTAAATACGTAACCATAATATTTCTTGGTCATTACCAAGTTGGAATCCAAGGAAGTTACTTCCTGTTTGGACGAGATATCAGTTTTTTCCAAATTGCTTGCACCGTATCCCTCCCTTTCTTTATATAAAGAAGCGCGCAGCAGTCAAGAAAGATTCGAAGGCCTTGTTCTCTGCAACGGCATGTGAGGAAGATGCGGGTGACGGCAGTCCTGGTCTCACCGGATGTTTGATCGCAATTATCTTAGCCCTCGTGCTTATGATCATCTGCAACACAAATCTGTGTGTTTTATTGAGCTTTCTTCACTTCAGCGTCATGCGCTTTGCTTCGCCACCCCCGCTCCTCCCCCCCCCCGGCCCACCAGCACCATTCTTAAGACCACCAAGCCCCCTCGGACGAGTTCTACTATCGAAGCTACAAAGACCGAAAGTTTATACCAATATGCCTTTAATAATGAAAACATATAAAAAGGCTTGTTGATTGTTTCTAAATGAGAACAAAAGATGCATTTATCTCGCCATAATTTCTGTCGCAGTTCCCATTTCCTGTTGGCCTGAGGTCCTTTCAATCTTTTTCTTATCTTAGTTGATGATGGGGCTTTGCTGCAAGAAACCACAAAGCTAATTTTGGCAAACAAGGCAGATCTCACATATGGGAATGGCCAAGAAATAACTAGAGTAGCCACATGCTAAATGAAACTTAAATATCAAAACGTCCACAAACACATGAACACAAAACATGACCACTCGGGTTCATCGTCTCACACACAATTCTCTAGTTGTACATCTTAATGCGAATTATTCCTATTCAGGGATTCGACGGTGAAGGGAGAATAGAGAGAGCAGTGTGAGAAAAACGAGCAGGATTGAGGCAAACAGGGAGATTGCAACTGAACTTCCGATATGTCGACAGAACTTGTCATAAACAGGGCACACCTTGTTCCATCCCACATGGCTATTGCCCCTCAGTCCAATGTACGCAACTGCTGCTGCTGCACCTGTGGCGGACGCTACTATCCCCAACACCACCTGCATTATAATCAAACATAGTTCATATCTGTGTATTTGATTGTTGCATGGCAATTCACAAAAAATGAAAGAGTCTGTAGCAATGACGATCATAGTGTAGAATAGTGATTATGTATGAATACCACTTTTTTTTTTTTTTTTTTAACACTGGGGGTTGCCTTGTTAAGCAGTTTTGGGGGCTCTTTTTGTTTTTTTTTTTCAAGTGTCGCAACTCATATTAAGAGTACCATCAATGATAAAGTAATAGGCTATGCAATTACCACATCCAAAAATGCAAAAGGGAGCAAGAACTTGGTTGCGTAAGCTGGCTTCGAGATGACACCAAGGGATGCTAGCATTGTGAAGATGCTGTAGAGGCAAGCAACGGACATTGCCACAACGAAATATCTGCAAGGAAGACAACAATTCCATTGCCTCGATTAGAAGCATAGTTTTTGGCTATAGTGACAAAAATAACACAATACTATACTCCTCCTTATGTCCAAGCAATATAGTACACATCCTTTTAGTGTTGTCCGCGTCGAAGTAGCCAGGGAGGGCCGCGCGGGCTTTCCGATTCTTCAATAGCTGTTTACTAACAATGTGATGTTCTAGGTACTAAAAAATTCTAATTTACTAATATTAGAATAATTTTTAGAATTTGAAGACCTTTAATACAGGTTGTAGTCGAAACTGATTAACACACACACACACACACACACACATTAGCTAGGCTATCTACCGCCAACTTTACTTTCCCAAATGAAATCTGGTGATGGTTACTTTCTGTATACGTAACTATTAAAATGGCAAACCTGTGATTTCTCATAGATTTTTTTCTTCTTAATTACTGGTTCCTTTTAAAGATGCAATCACAAGTAGCCATCCATCTGATTTTATTATACTTGTACGGATCTAAGTAAATAGATTAAAAATAATATATTTGAGTGAATATAATTAATTTTTATATTATATATAAAATAATAATATAATATAAAGTAATAAATATATAATATAAAAATAATTATATTTACTTAAATGTATTAGTTTTAAATTCACCAAAATTTTACCTACTTCGTCGAAGAAAAAGTTGACGGGCATTATCTGAAAGGAATATTATATGCAAAGTATTATCAAAATATCAAGACCCGCTCGATATTGTTGACTGGGTATATACCATACTATATAACCTCTCATTAAAACGAGAGTCACAAAGAATCTTACTTTTTTTTTTAATAAAAGTAAGAGATTTTAGTTTTCTTATGTTTAAGGTCCTCTAGTTCTCTTTTTTTTTTTTTTTCTGTTAAATAATTAAAAAGAAAATGGAAAAACATTTAAAGGAGAACCCAATTCTCGGCACCACCTGCGCTTTAATGCTTAATAGGTTTTACATTTGGAATGACTTCAAATCTGTAATTGTAATTGTGATCTGTAAGTAATAATCAACAAAATTAATTTAGAAAAAGAACGATGAAACCAAAAGGAAGCATATAACGTTTCACTTTTTTAGCGAGGGTAGAGGGATGTAACAAGAAGTGACCTTGAATTATTCATATACACTGCTGATAATTACCAAAAAATACAATAGAAGACTAAACTAATTAGCATGCTCATTCAACGAAAAAACTTTCAAAAAAAAAATGTGGCGATAAGACTCAAAAAAGTGCTACCGGCAAAGCCACGTATCGTTTCAACTAATATAGCCATGTCTCGTGGGACTAAAAAAAATGGAATATCATGGAGTTTGAACTGCTTGCACTGCTAATAAAAACTATAATTAGAATTTATAAATCATATATGTATGGTCGAGGAAAATCCTCTCATTTTTCTTAATTGCATCGCCGTACGGACATAAAGTCAAAAACCCGAAAACATCAAGGAGTACCCACTAACAGTTAACAATCTAGCAAACAAGAAAGAAGGTTCTGCTGATTTTAGACGAAGTATGGCTTACATGAGGGCTGGGGAGTGGTTGAATTTGGCTGTAAGGAACAGTCTAAAGCCTCCTGGCAAAGCAGCTAGCTCCGTTTGCTTGGAGGTGACCATGACCACAAGGGCAACTAGCGTGGCCGCAAACAGTAACACCCGAAGACCAACATCAATAGCAAAGTAGTTGGCGGCAGCGGGCGGAGGAGGCGGTGGACGAGGCGCGGTGGGCTTGGTGGCTTCTACGTCGGGCTTCTGGTCACTGGATGCCATGGAAATTCAGGCGGCCAACTAATTGAGTCCGTATGGCAAGTTTTGAAGAGTTGTTGGCAACGGCTAGAGGAAACACTAACGTGGGCATATATGCGTGTATATATCTGCTGCTTTCAAGCGATGGTCAAGCAAACAAAAAATGAAAACCAAAAAGATAGGAAGACTCGGGATTTATTGAAGGAGTGTAGGGAACATGATATGGACCATCGGTTGCAATTATAAGATTTAGACAATCACGATACTCAACTATAACTTATGGTCTATATTATGTTCTGTTCATTTTGTTTACCAAGCTCGTGTTTCCGTAACAATGTCAATAAAACAAATATATATATATATATATATATTGGAAGGTCTAGCACGCCAGAGGAAATAAAAAAGGTTTGACTAGTATGTTATATTGGTTAAAGCAGCTTGCGGGATCGTGTATGTTCTCACCCGATCATTTGGGATGTTTGACAATTGTGATAAACTCGAGGGGCCATCCATCACTGTAGTTCTAGAAATTTGACGACGATGGATAAGTATGCGCAAATATTATTCTATGGGATTATAATTGAGATCAAGAAACCTAGCCTAGCTATTATGATACTCACTAATAATAATTATAGACTCTATTATTGTGACCAAGTCTCCCACTTTCCTTCCTCCCACTCTCGTCTCTCACGTTATTCCATCCTAATGCTGCGTGTGATACTTTATTGATAGAGGTGACATATTATTCGATAAATACATGCTCTTTTTATTCAAATGTATTTATTTGAAGAAATACATGCATGTATATTTGCGTGTGAATTACATTTATGATCATTATTTTAATTATACATTTTTGTAAATATTTTAATTTACTATCAATATCATGTTTCTAAAAGTGTTACTTGCACATTTATAACGGTTGAATGTATATTGACAAACCCATATAATTAAAAAGTGTGTTGTTGTGTCTGGACAACGTTCCCTTTGTAAAATGTAGGATTCACATTTTGTTTGGTTGTAAAGAAGGCAGAGAGACATGTCACCTTGCCAGTTAGTCGCACAATAATTTGGGATCATGATTATGACAAATTATCACAATTTTTTTTTTAGAAAAATGTTGGTTCACACAAATTTTTTAGACATAAATCATCACAAAAATAAAATATATTTTATATAAAACATTTTATATTAAATAAATCACGTTTTATATAATATAAACAAATTTTATAATAATACGATAGAAATTTATGTAAAATTTGTTTTTCTTTGATGGGGCCAAGTTGTGTACATCTATTCGAACTTCGTGGCCGTCGTTTTGTCTCATTTTCAACGACCCTCCTTCTATAGTTTTTTTTTGTTTTTTTTTCTCGGTAGGGAAGATATATACAGGCTGTAACAATCTCGTTTCTTCTCTAGCAAGTCTCATATATATATATATATATATATATATATATATATATAGACACTTGATCACAGGGACAAACACAGGCAACATTTATATGCATTGGTCACTATGGTATGAAGTCATTGAATGTGTGACCAGCATGTCGACTAATATGCTGTTTAATTTTGGTTTTGATTATAACACAACCATTTCCAATTTTGGGGGTTTAATTCCTCTCTCGATGACTCGCACGACGCGACCACCTCTGTTCTTATCAAGTTAAATGCCCTATTAATTGACTGGCATATATATGAAAGGAAACTCTTGTCCTTGTCCATTCATTTATCCCGATTGCCTTGTTTTTTTCTTCTGCCTCGCCGTTGGTCTCAGATCTCAATTCATCTTGATGGATGATGTTGATTTTCGAAAGAGTAATGCTCACGGCACCATTAATAACATGTAGCGAAACGTAATAAAATGTAAATGATTGGTTTTTCTTCAAATTTTCTCACTTGATGCTCTGAAAGTAATTTGGCATCACAAGATAAACTATCGGACATCATATATATATACAGAGAGAGAGAGAGAAGATAATGCATAATGTTGAATAAAATAAATTGTTTAGTGTTGTTCTAATTTTTAATTAATTAATTTTATTATTTTAAAATATAATTTCACTTTTTTAATGTATAAGAAGCATCTTTATATTAATAGATAGTTAATTGTTATTTTGTTATTTTTTTTTGTAATTGATGTATTGTTTATTTTAACATTTGTTAATTGGTGAATAGAGTAACAGCAACTTTTTCTTTTCTTTCCAGAAAATACCCACACACATAAGTCATAATTGCAAGAATCCGAAGTAGCTAGACGTCATATCAATCATGTTCTGTCTACACTAATCCCACTTAATTAGTTGAAAGTTGGGACCATAGAAAAGGCAATTCAGGTTCTGGCGCCTATGCCCCTATCTTCCCTGGTTTACGAGGCCAAATATTAATATATTAACAATACAATTAGCCATACAGAGATGACACGATGTCCTGTCTCATCTTTTGGTCACATCTTATCACGATACTCCATCGATTGTAGAAAGCTTTATATAGATGTGCACGTATCTGCCAACAGCCGATTTCTTTAGTTGATATCTACCATTCCCTGATGTTACCTGAAAGAAAGATAATCTACCATTCACTGGACTTGAGTGCTTGACGAGTCTTTGGAACGAGAAAAAGTAGCATTATGAAGTTATGAATTTTACGATTCCCAAGTAATTACTAATTAATAATTGGAAGCGCCAACGGAGCCATCCTATTCTTCGTGGTAGCTTGGCTACCTAACAAAGAGTTCAGATGCAAGTTGACGTCAATGCTGGAAAGCTTATCCTTTGATCGGCCATGTCCACATCACAATGATGACACCATTTGGATATCGGTTGAGCATTTTGACAATGTCAATCTCTTGGGTGTCACACAATTCACACTGTTCTTTTTAGACCAAATTGGTCGTGTAACAGAGCTCGTAAAATTTTCCATTTCTTTCAATTTTGCTGGAAGAGAGTTGTACGGCAAGAAAAGTATGCGGATGGGCGATTTGAAAGTGACGAGGCAGATATTTATGATATATTTTCTTTTATTTTCACACCCCATTTTGGTTTTCGGTTTGCTGCTAACGGCTCATAGTCATACGCTCATAATCTCCACTTCACCCATTAAAAGCTTCTTGCAATTGGTTAACCAAAAATGCCGAATTCCAATGGGCTAGAAACCCCAGGAAAATAGAGAAATAGTCAAACCATTAAATGACGACCCAAAAGCCAAATGATAGATCAAAAATTGCCTTTGTGTCATATAGGAAAGATTCCAGCATCAGCAAGATTCCAACTTAGGTTCTTTGCCTTAATTTGACTATTGAAACTATAAATTAACCAATAGCTGTTAGCTATAATCGGTGATTAAAAGCTTTATTGTTAATAGCCAAACCACTAAAAGACAAAACTAAAGCCAAAAGGTACATCAAAAATTGCATATATGTCATGCTGCAAGATTCCAACATCAGCGAAATTCCAACTTAGGGTCCTTGGTTTAATCTGACTATTGAAATTATATATTAACTAATAGTTGTCATCAATACTCATTATCTAATAGTTTTATTGTTAAAATATATTATACCAGTACTTCTACCCAAGTTATTATGTTCTAAAAATAAAAAGACAAATTAAGAAAAATAAATTCATAAGATCATTATTTTTTTTCTAAAAAGTAACTTATTAAAGTATAACTACCTATATTTATATAATTTAAAATTTTTTTCATAATATTGGATGTGAAATGTGAAAATCAAGTTATATCTAATTCATTCGTTCGTGAAATATAATTTATTTATAATATTTTTTTTCACCAAATTTATTGACATTTTCATTGAGAATCAGAACTCCTTTTTCTATTTTTGGGTGAAGTATTTCGCAAAAAATACTGAAGTCAAATTAAGTCAATTTCGATGCCACTTGTCACAGAATTATTTTTTTTTAAAAAAAAATAATTTGTTAGAGTATACAGTACATATATTTATATAATTTAAAATTTTTTTTATTTAATATAAAATGTGAAAATTAAGTTATAATTAATTTATTTATATCTAAGATATAACACGTACGTGATACCCGCATGGAAACACACTATCCCTACCAACCAACGAGGCTATGCCGCTTTCTCGTTATTATTATTATTATTATTATTTAATCAAAATAAAGCCCTTTCTTCACTCAAGTGGACTATAAGGGAGTGAGTCCCCTAAAAAGTAGTGAAAATGGGCTAAGATGCCAATCCCCCAGCCCAAGCTTCTCTCTACTCTTTGGACCCTTTAGTTACCACTTACTCAATCCAAGAAGCGGTGGCTTGAAGTTATTTATATCCTGTCTTAAGGCCCACAAGAATTTTACAGTATTAAGTCCAGGTAATTGGGAGATAACTCACATTTGTTCCTTCGGACTCCCATGGAAGCACAGAGCCCCAAAACTGAAAATAAATCTGAACAAATTTTAAGTAAACGATAAAGTATAAGGTTGATATTATATTTTAATTTAAAATATTAAGTTTATCATTTTTATAATTTTTATGCTTTTTTTTTTTTTCCTTTTCAGGATTTTCTAACAACACTTAATATCTCAACGCAAGGTTCAGCCGCACAGGTTGCTCTCTCTCTCTCTCTGTCTAACCCCCAAAACCGAACAATTAGAACTTCTCGGTTCTATGGTGTTAAAAAACGTGCCAGCCTTTCAATGTTGCCATTTAGAACAATTAGGACTCATAGTTATTTGTCCATTGTCACCGTCACTGAACTACCTCAAGAAAGCTGGAACACAAGTTGAGGTCGCTTATTAATTATGGCGTCAGCCGTCTGGTGCTTCTTGATGTCCGGCGCCGCCCGATTCCCTTGCATGAAATGTGCAGCCATGGTGATGCATCGGTGTTTTTTTTTTTTTTTTTCCTTTTTTAATTCTTTTGGGGCATATATACTGTATGGTAATGCTGTAACGATTTATTTTTTTTAATCAAAGATGATTTAATTTGCGAGAGGGGGTCAGCATTACGTTTTTCTTAACTGTGTGAAACCTGTCAGACGATCCTGGAAATCAGTCGGATGACTTGTCTTTGGACAGATTGATAGTACAACAATAGAACGTCCATAGTATTCGGGCTTTCAACTTTCACCGGAACAGCCACAGGGACAATCATTATTAATCAAAGTCATCCACACACACGCACGACCAGGCTTCTCCAGTCCACATTTGGAAACAGGCGTGCAAAAAACTTCCTCACCACTGTCTCTGGCTTGTTGGCTTCCAAGTAGTTAGGTGTTCAAGGGATGGTATCACCATTTCCAAACCCCCCCCCCCAAAAAAAAGACGTGCAAACACATCCAAAGATGATCTCTACAACATTCTAACATCAACAAAGTACACTAATATATAGCAGAATAGATATTGAGCTCAATTAATTAATAAAAGCGCAGCAATTGATCAATTAGTGTGTTAATTCTGCAAGAAAGATTGAGTACTCTACCATTCAGCATCGAGAAAATTATATGTGAAGTAAGAAGGTGGTTGCATCTGCCACGAGATAACATAAACTATTGAATATTAATGATCCCCTGTGTCTTGTCTACTATTATACGTGGCAAAGAATTGATAGGCTTAATTAAATGTCTGGCTTGGAGCAGAGGCAATCAAGAACAAGATCATTGGAGGTAGCATTAGTTCACAAGTGCCAGAAAACTATTTTCACAAGATAGCATAAACTACTGTTCATATCGTCCACACTTATAACTGCCTCCTTTCCTTTGCATTCATTGTCATTTTGACACAACTCACATGGATGCCCACTTCCCTTCCCACCCAAAAGTGCCAAACCCCCTTAGCGTTCCACATTTGCATACTTGACCAACAAGTAATACCTATCCATTTAAAGCATATATATCTTATTATTCTTAGAGTTTTGAAAATCGAACTACTAATTCAACTAATAAATTTTAAAATTTAACATGTTCAATTAACTTAATTAAAATTTAAAATAGTTAAATTAATATTTAGTTTTAAATATATAAAAAATATTTATATTCTTTATATAAAAAATTAATGTTCAAAATATAATAATATATAAAATACAAGTGTGGTATGTGTTATTATATTATACTTGATAAATTTAATTATATTTATATTATAATTTAATATATAATAAGGTTTAAAATTAATTAATATATTATATCAATAGATGTAAGTAATTTAATTTAAATAAATTAAATATAAAGTGTATATATATATATATAAACAATATAGTTAACAATATAGTTTCTTTTCATAAAAAAAGAAAATATACTAATATAGGTAGATATCCTAAATTAAAATAATAAGTATAAATATAATAGAATATATAATTTTATATATTATTATTGAAATGTAAATAAATATATCATATAAAAAATTTCTCAATGTATATGTTTAATGATTTAAAAAAGAAAAACAAAGACGGAAGTCTGAATGAATATAATAAATAGTTTAAAATCATCTCAGATTGCCTCTGGCGCGGCAGCAAATCAATGTTGTTGGCTTCATTTGCTGCACGAGTTCGAAGCTCAGCGATCTATCGAAGAAGCGCCTACGTCACCAATCACTGAACTAACTCAAGTGAAAAAATTGTAACCGGTTTATCGGTTTATCTCCGGTTGATAGAATTTATGCCTCTTAAGGCTAAATCAGATCGGATCATGGTTCGGTTTTTAATTTTTTTAAGTCTGACAGGTCGGTCTGCTTCCCAATTTTTCCGGTCTGACCGGACCATGGAGAGCCCAAACGGCACAGGGGCAAGCCTAAGAGGAGTACGCAAGAGTGACTCGCTGCTAAGAGCCTTGGCCTTGGTGCTATAACCCTGACTGCTGCCATAGTTCTTGGAGTGAATAAACAGACAAAGACTGTTCCTATTAAGATTGTCGATAGTGTACCAGTTGTAAATATTCCTGTTGTTGCTAAATGGCATTATTTGTAGCGTCCAACGAGAATATATATGTGTGTGTGTGCGTCTCTTGCTCGGCCCGTGTAGTATATTTTGGGGGTTTGCTTGGGAATGGCTTGTGACAAAATATGTTCTGGATCCCATAAATTAATGGAATGATAATTATGTTCTTTCCATGACAGTTGATTCAACTAGTTTTGGCCTCGTTTTTTATTGGCTCGCCACCAATCACTGTCATACTCGACCTATTGATGGGGGCGTTGGTCTTCTCCAGCAACGGACCCCGCCGTGGCCATCGGCCTCATGGGCTACAAAGGGAATTCACACGTTACATGGAACAGAGTGTGTGCATTGTCTTCGGGAAATTCTGCAATCGAGTAGCTGCTGCCGCCGTGCTGTCTCCGGTTGCCTCGCTAGTTTTTGTCTTGCTGGTTTGCGCTTGCTTCCACGCGGCTCCACTTGAAATCCAAGTAAAATAGGCCTTGTTCGCACGTCGTCAAAGAATTTGTAATTTCCTACCGTGTGATTAAGGATGGGAACTATGTCGATGTCCTTCACCCTTATTTCTTTCTCGTCACAGAATTTATTTTACGTATATTCAATGTGCATCTGCAATTATCACCCGATCAAGGTTGAAAAAAAGGGATCTTCAATTGCCGAAAACGTTGAGCTTGGTAAACGTACACGGTCCCCATACATGGAACCCTGTGATAGCGCATACAGAACTTTGGGATACAAGCAAAATGGAGTCGTTGAGTGATCAGCCGGTGACTAAAATGCCATAGTGGCAGTTATTTACAACTCTAAAGGTGACAATTGATAATCCCTTTCTTCTTGTAGGGTACCATTGTTTGGCCAAGGCAGGGTTCAGCTTGTGTGAGATTCTGATTATGCAGCAGCACCTGTGGACTTCCAAGCTCAAACGAGTTCCGCAGCTAAAGGCCATACCGCGTTTCAGTGGTGGAGCCCAGGTCACTGGACCGTTAGTCTAAATCGGAATGCTTTTCTATTAGCAACAAATGTCCTCACCTTGTACTCGGATAAAGAAAGAACAACTCCAGCTGTGCTTTACTTGAGCTACGTCGAATCTAAATGGTTAAATGATACTGAAACATTCCCATCATCAATCATTCGACTACTACCCCAACTTTGAGATTCAACAAAGTTCCAATTGATTGAAGCTTACATATAGCCGGAGATCTAACAACTGGGTTTAAACCCAGTGAATTACACGCAACTACCATGGTCAAATCATTGTGCACTGATTCGGTATCAATTCCATAAGCACAGAAAATTGAGAGTGGTTGCATATGCAACAAAAGGTATCCCCATCTGCTGTAAATCAGTGTTCAAGCTTGCAAATTCTTGAATGGCTAACCATAACAAATCATTGAGGAAGAACTGGAGGAGCAATTCTACAAGTATTGTACGATTTGCAGTGGCGGCATTTCTGCCCAATAACATGGAAGTAAACCTCTGTTGTGTCATTGCAGTCATTACACAGGATCCAAACCTACAAACCAGTCTTGCATCTTAGAAACCTTCTGGCAGATACATCTATGATTGAAAATAGGAGAGAGACATCTGAGGGATGGTGCCTATCCAGAATATTTGAAATTTGGGAAAAATAGCAGAAACAGCGAGACATATCATGATACAGTAAGATCTTCTTTCCACATCAAACATTCACATAGTTTCAATTTAAAATAGTTCTTATGTTTGTTATGTTTGCTTGGTGATGGGTAATGTGAACATATAGTATTGGTCCACTTGGAGTCAGTTAGAACAAAACAATTACATTTTTTAAGGGGAAAATAAACAGCACACATTGAACTGGATGCAAGATCAACTAAATGGAAGTCAGACAAGGATCAAAAGTAGGCACCTTCTTGTAGCAGTAATCCTCAGGCATGATGGTTGCTTCTATCTGACAACATATATATTGACAACAAATCAAAATCCTACTATTGTACAAGATTATTGCTTTTGTGGATTACCAATCAATAGAGAAGTTCAAGCACACTGGTAGAAGACATCTACAATATGTTTTAATGGTTCCACAAGCTTAACTTTAACAGGCCTACCTCCTCATCTATTCTTTTCCAGGCTTCAGACATGTCAACCACCGACTTGGAGCATATGGGGCAACGGTATCTGCACAACAACATTGACCAAGTTGGAATGCAAATTTCTACACATAAATCTTTATAAACAAACGACAGTGACAATGACCAATGGCGGCTTACTTGTCACGCTTTATCATCTCATGGAAGCATTCACAGTGCATTGTGTGCCCACATTTCAAAACTTGGGTGTCTTTCAGCGAGTCGAATAAGTACTACAAAAACCCAGTATGAGATGTCAGTACAATTAAGTATGAGTAAATTCTCATGTGATAAAAGAATGATTACAACAAAACCTCGAAACAAATGGGGCAGTGGTGTCGCATAGAATTCTCAACGCATGAATGATTATCACGCAGGTTAATTGAATAGCAGGAACCTGCACACAGGAAACTTAATTGGTGTGAAAGGTGACCCCCCCAAGAAACAATTGGGAACCCATATGCAAGCACTATGTAATTAAAAACAATATAAAGCAGCAATGAACAATTGCTTCCATCAATAGATGAATCCAAAGAAAGGGCAGACAGTGTATATTTTATAAAGCCCATCTTCATAACTACCTGCCCCTATTTCCAAACCCAGAAGGATAAATACCAAATAAAACTGAAAAGTGATCTGTAGCCAACCAGGAGAACAACAGGACCATAAAGTGGTGAGCACGTACCGCACTTCTCGCAATGAAAAAATTTCTCGCGACCACCAACTCTGTTAAAGAACATAACAGAGACAGGAAAAAAAAATCTCATGAGATCCTTCATTATTCTAGAAATTTACGCAAAAGATACAGCAAAAATCAGTCAAACTGCACTCACGCACCTACAAATTCCACAATCATAACAATGGAACTGTCCCTTCTCAGTCTGTAGCATATGCAATCAAAAATTATTGTCAGCTACCAAAAATACTGACCAGGATGGTATATTACACAGCAAATTGGCTACCTCAACAAAAGGAAATTTCAATACACCAATATCAACCATTCAATCTCAGAACATAAAATTACATCGTCATCATAAAATTTGCAAATATCACAAAAGTATTCCCCCATGTTGATGCCACAGTTTGTACAGACTCGAGCAACCTGGAAATAATAAAATCGATTAAGAAGTTAAAGTATATTTACAAATCAGAACTAGAAAGCTTTGCATCACAAAACTTGAAAGCTTATGTGCGTACCGGCTGCTCCGTGTCACAAACTGAACATACAACCTGAGACATCAAGACAAATCACATGTCCCTCGTCACTACCGATTCACAAACCAACAAACTTAAATTAACTAGAAACTGTATTCATCAACAAAAGACGAGAAAGAAACACAAGTTAACGTACTTGTTTGACATCGTATCGATTGAGCTCGTGCCGGTCAAAGGGGTTTGTCAACAAGCTCTAACGGAAAGGGAAAAAGAAAAGGCAGACAAAATAAGACCCCATATCAGAACACTCTGCAATTATGAAAGATTTTGAGCAAACAAATAAGATCAGAGAGAAAGTAAATCGAAGAGTTGGGAAAATAAAAAAATCAAAAAACAATTTACCGCGGCCTCATCGTGACAATGGCGACAAGAAAAGATCTCGTTGCAGCACGTAGCACGGATTTTGCATCTTCTCCTGTAATGCTGGCATCTGCACGATCACAAGAACAGCACCGAAAAAAAAAAAAAAAGGAAACAAGCCAACCCATAAACAGAACCCCCATATCAATCTTATATTGACCAATAAAGATTATTAATATGAGTAATAAAGGAAAGAAAAAAAATAAAGAAAAAAAGAAAGCAAATATACCCATAGCCCATCCTCCCAAAATCAAGACGCTCATCGGATGGAGCCGTGACTTCCGTTGGCTTCGATGAGATAGATGCCTTCCCAAACTCAAGAAGAAGCTCTTGGAATGAAGCTGTGCCTTCCATTCCCTTTGGGGAGGTTAGATTACACAATACACGGATAGATAAATGGAATAAAAAGAGAGAAGGAAAGCGAGAAAGCACGTAGAAAGGCCAAAAAGGAGACGTTTCCCATATGGAAAGGACGGCACATGGGACGGCCGCTTAGCTCTGTCTCGACCCTAAGATGGCCTAAACGTAATCGCCAACATCACAATTCATGCTTATAGGATTTAATTTAAGGGACAGTTTATCCACTCGACTGTCATGCATGTATTTAAGATAATTTTATATTATACAAAATTTATAATAAAATAATATATATTAATATTAATATAAATCTCTCTCTCTCTCTCTCTCTGATTGTATTAAAAAAAATTATCATACAATATAAAAGACTTTATATATTCTATAAACTCATTTGGAGACCGAATTTGTACAATCAATTTCCTTTACACTCATCTTTATTTAATTATATAAAATATAGTAAAAAATATTGAAAATATATAATTTATTTAATAATTTATATATAAATTTTTAAAATAATAATAATTTTATTAAATTATATTACATTAATAAATACTTACTGCGTTAATATCGAATATTCTCAATAATAATAACGGAGGACAACGTGGGACGAGGGATGACTGTGGCAGTGCTTATTGATGGTATGGTGGGGTGACTTGGAGTAAAAAGCGACAGGCGCAGTAGTCCGCGCGAATTGGAAATCGGAAATGAGCATAACCAAACGCACTGCTTGTGGGGCTTTGGGCCAACAGCTGCAGTTGCCAATTGCAAGGTGGGGCACAGACTGCTGTCAGTTGGCAGAAGGGGAACTGCAATTGAAGCAACGAATCCGTGGAAACTCGGAGCAAGTGCAAACAGGCCTGACTTTTCTGCCTTCTTTCTTCCATTCCATGGAGGCTTGTCTCTCTTGCTGGCCATTCCCTCATTTACATACAAACAAGCTTCTACAAAGATACATGGTACATTTAACACTGACAAGACTACAAAAGCTTGAGAGTAAACGCCACAAATGGAAGAAGATCCTGGAAAAAATCCCAGAAAACAAAAACAAAAACTGAAACCTAAATGAGTTAAAATAAGATTATTTTGGTGCGGAGACACTTTGACGAAGTGTGTTCATTTTTTCGTGCACAGTTGTCTCCCGCTATTTATAATTTCAGTTGGAGCAATCTGTACCCCTTCGATGGGCAGTGCAAGAATATAAATTAATAGTGAATTGTGATTAATTGAGGGAAAGATGTATATCTAGTTATATTAATCAATATATATAAGCCTGAAAAATTTGTATGGTATTAATTAAGGTTTTTTTTTTTGTCCTTATCCATCTTCTTCTATTAAGATAATTTAAATTCAAATAAGTTAATTTTGAAGGATATCTTAAATAGATAATTATATCTTTAATTATTATTTTAAAAATAAATATTTAATATTTATTCCTAATCATATAAACTACTTATAATTTTAACAAACATATCCTTATTGCCTGCTGCTATTTTTAGTAATGATGTATGTCTTCTGATTACTGTCGGCGAGACCTTTTCACGGAGTGTTTCCTGCCCTATCTTGTCGTTCTATCTTGCGGCTCTCTCTTGCCTATATATATATATATATATATATTTCTTATTTTACGCATATACCATCTTCATTTTTTATGTCGATTTTAATGGATCAAAGATCGATTTCATCACAGATCACCTCATGCCAATTTCTACCGGTCACACCCTCATACGTTTTGCTTAGCTGCAAATGGATGGACTGTGATCGTGAACGGGGCATCTCTATGCTCCTGATCGACCGTTAATTGTGTATGCTGCCTGTTCTCCACGTAAAATTGTGAATCATTATTAATGGATGCAATTTATTAGACCCAATCCCTTGACCGCCACACCCCCCAGAACAGAGTGCTCAGAGTCAAATACAGGGGAAGGTGCCCGACCATACCGAAATCAATGCAGTCGATGGGTAGCTTCAAAAATCGGTTTCAATTCAAGATATAGTTTGCAAAGATCAATTTAATACAGTCATATGCATGTGATGTCGCGTGAAAGTTTGCCATTGCCATTGTTTTCTTTGCTCGTTATCTATTTTAGTTACCGAGCCAATTTGTTTCGCACCAAACTTGGAGTCGCCGGCTGATTTTGCTCTACAAGTTCAGTGAAATCATCATGCCGTGGGCTTTTGCGTGACAAATTTCTGATTTTGCTCTATTCTTCTGCATGAATTCGTCTGTTCATCGCCTAAGGCCTAGGTAAACCGCACGAATATGCTTAGGATTCTGAGCAATTGCGGTTGAAAACTTGAAAGTAGATAATCGCTGGCAAACAAAATTCAAAGTTACCCTTAAGATGAATCTATTTTATTTGAGTTGAAATAAAATTTTTTTATATTTTTTGAAAATTTTCAGAATCTGAAAAAAGAGTTATATAGCTTATACATATATTTTAAAATAAAAAAAAATAAAAAAGCCATTATTTATTTCTCTGAAACAAAAATGATAAACTTATAAACAAACCATCTAATTAGAGTGAGAGTTTTAGATGCTATTGCATATAATTTTGCTAGAAAATGGATGGGCTCCTAACACAGCTTGTCATGAAGTCCGATGACCCGGGATCAAATACCAGCCCAAGTGGCCCATGCCCCATTATTTAGTATACGACATCAGGACTCGTTTCCATTTCATTCCTGCAAAAAGCTCAAAACACCGGCTGGGAAAATAAAGAGCGGATGCAGGCCAATGCTATCCTAGCGGCTGGCTCTCTTTTCTGTTCTCTACCGAATTGGTGAATGGAGAGTTTTCAATCAGGCGTAATAATGTCAACCGAGGAGAAAAGACAGCAAGCCGGAAAATCAGAACGCGCCTTTGCCAGCACAGGACAAGCCTAAAAATAAACAGAAAAACCACTGCCTTGAACAGAAATAGGCACAAACACCAAATGGAAAACCCATTACCATGCAAGGCTCTTCTCCAAACCAAACCGAATAACCAAAAAAAAACAAAAAAAAAAGGACCATAGGATATCTACCTTAAAAAGACAGGGAGAGAAATTAATTATACTTCCTTCTTATTTCGAGATTCACGGGATGGGTTGCAATGAATCAAAACAAGACGTGGCCACGGGAAACACCATCACTCGTAGGAAATCAGATGTAAGTAGCGTGGAAAGCGTAGAAACCATCAATGAAACAGGCACAAAAGATGTCAATCCAAGCCTGCTGGCCCAAGAAGAAGAAAGCCAAGATGTGAGCAAAGACTCTGGAGGTGAGAATGTGGTTGCGGCTTCTGCTGATGCAAAGGACACAACCGATGAGAACAAAGAATTTAAAGCAAATGGAGAAGAAAAGGAGACGGGGGAAGAAAAGGGTGTGGTTGGAGAGGAAGAACCAGGAAAGTTAATTTCAAAAGAGTCACCAAATCGATTCTTTTCTTCGAGGAAAGAAGAAGATACTGAAGCAGTATCTGAAAAGTCCGAATATTTCTCTCCGGACATTGAGCACGACGAAACTGAGGTTGTTCAATTAAAAGACACTGTTCAGAAGACTCAGGTTGAAGAAACAAAACAAGGAACAGAAAATGGTGTGTGTGCATAATTCCAACTCGTAATCAAAAAGAGCCTTAAAGTTTTCCTTATCAGTTTTGCAACTTTTGGAAATTAAGTTTCTTGTAACGTCATTAGAGATTGCATGTTATTTATTACATTGATCCGCACGTACAGGTGGAAGTGAGCCGGCAATTGAGAAGAAAGAAGAGCAGCAGCAGAATCCTGGACAGGTACTACTAGTTTTTGCTAATTAAAAACTCCAATGCTATGGGTCATTGGGAATTACACGATCTTATTATCTCATCGATGTGTCACAAATTCTCAATGTTCCACTCAACGTCTTCTTCGCGAAGAAAATTTAAGGCAATCAAATGATCTGTGCAGGACAAGTTGGCGGTTTCTTCTAGCAATGGTCTGAATGCACCCTGAAGAAAATTGGTGGGATGGATGGTAAGAAGATTTTTATCCATCATTACATGTTCTTGCAAATGCTCTGTTAATTCTGAACTTTAATAGCTAAAATTTAAAGCTTGTACGGTCTTACATGTCTATCCAAATTCCCAAGAACCGCTTTTATTTCCCTTCTTTGTATTCTAATGATTTTAGAAACCACCTTGATCATCGTCCAACTTTCTACTGCCGAGAATTAAAGACATGTTAGAACGTGATCAGTTGATTTGTGGATTGAATCAATCGCCCCTCCCTGTGACCGCTATTAAATTTTTAAGGCCATGTATGGGGAGGCCAAGGAAAAATATTAAGCCAACAGCTTGCTTCGTCCGCCTTCTTTTCTCCGAACAGTATATATAACACGGTAGGTAGCTGCTGTCTAGAGGGGTCAGTTTGGGTAAATTTATCATCCATGGAAGAGTGGGAATGTAGTTTTCAGTTCGCGACAAGGGTTAACGCCAACCGAGTCAAAGCAACGTCGTCGGATTAATATGAACAAGTGTCCCACGCAGCCACGCTGCGCCGAGACAAAACGATAGACGCAATGGACGCGACGGCGAGCCTCTTTGGGTCTACAAACGAACAAGAACCGACCGACCCAGTTAAATTTAAATTTAGAGGTGACTACGGACCGGTTTGGGTCGCCAGTGCAAAACCAACCATTGTTCTACTGGCCAATTACTAATAAATAAATAAATAAATAAACTCGAATTTCAATAATCATGCCAAATGTCGTTAGTATCATACCAATCTTTACAATAGAGTTACCCATTATTTTTTAGCGCGTATTTATGAGAGCTTTAATAGTATAATTATATACTAAATTTAAAACTTAGTGGGTGGGGGGGGTGCGACACTCAAATAGATGAATTTACTTTTAAACACATATATTTTACCTATGGAGGGATCCAACTGAATGAATTATACAATTCTTCAACATTTGTATTGACGAGATTCATAATCGACACGATTATAATTTGATGTAAAACAACCATTATTGATATTATAACATATGGACGCAGTTTAGTGACTTTTTATAGAAATATATATTTTTAAAAATTTTGATTGTATTGTTATACATCTCTTTAACATGTGTTTTAATAAGATTATTATTATTTTTTAATTTGTAGGAATTAAGATTTGGATTTTATAACTAAAACTAATAATTCAAATAATTGTACTACTAGATCTTATTATAATTAATGGCCATAATTAGATTTATTGTTGACAAATTGTTGCGGTTTAATGATTTTCTATATAAAGAAAATATTTTAAATTTTTGTTATATTGTTATCCATGAGTTATACATTTTCTTCAACATGTGTCTCCGTAAAATTTATTATTGACTGTTAACTACAGTTCGGATAATTTTCTAAAATAAGAAATATATTTTAAAAATTCGGTTGTCTTGTTACCTCATTTATAACGGTAATTTCTTAAAATTTAAGAACCTTTTTAGTCATTTTTATAATTTATGCTTAATTTAACTGTAATATTGACATTCAGATAAATTAAGGCACAATAACTTTTCATAATCAGGAAAACATACATTTTTTTTTAAAATCTTTTTAAAATTTGTTTACACAAAACATTCACGTCGACTTAACTCGCGTATCAACCGCAAAATATCTTTCCCAAATCCTTCCCCACACCAGGCGGGAAATCGCAATTCTCCGTATATAAAAGGCGGGAAGTTCCATTCCACTCCACAAGGCAACTTAGAGCCGTTGGATCCTATTGACGACCATCGCCACAAATCCAACCGCTATAAACGAAATACCCATATAGAAGCCCAGAAGGCCCCATGCGTCCAACCGCCGCCTTTCTTTTCCCATCTCTCTGAAACCCTCGAATCTCCGCCTCGACCGGAGAGAAAGCAAAGATCCCCCACCGCGATGGCGAAGCCCTCGAGGCAACCGGCGTCTTCCGATGACGCGCTATCCGACGGCTCCAACTCGTCCTCGGACGAACAAGTTAACGAGCAGATCGACGAGGTTGACGAGGAAGAGCTGGAGGCGGTGGCTCGCTCCGCTGAATCTGAAGACGACGAAGCTGCTGACGCCGACGGTGACGGCGAAAACGCGGAAGGAGATGAGGTTGATGAGGTGATTATGCGATCTAACTGTTGGTTTGGTGTTTTTTTTTTTCTTCTTTTTTTGTTGTGTAGGTTTCTTGGAGGAAATGTTTAGATCTGCGTAGGGCCTGATTGTTCTTATTGTTTCAGTGGCTGGGTTTTGAGTTTAGGTTAACATTCGTTTAGGTATTGAGCAATTATAGGGTTATTGATGGTTCCGTTTGCTAACCTTGATCTTTCGCTTTTTGCCCATTCTCTTTTCTTGAATTTAGTGGTTCTTTAAAATTGTGATTATTTGATAAATTCGATCAATCTTGCAAGATTTGATCCAGTTTGTATCTATTAATTTTGTAACATTCTACTTTCTCTTTTCTTGAATCTTTTTGCCCATTCTCTCTTCTTGAATTAAGTGCGTCTTTAAAATTGTCATTATTTGATAAATTTGATCAATCTTGCAAGATCTGATCTAGTTTGCATCTGTTAATTTTGGAACATTTTACTTTCTGAGCCATTTCCTTTCTTGCCACATGTGCTATAAGTTGTCATTTTCCTCAGTTTCCTCGAATGCCTCTTCATTGTCTGGAAGTTTAAGTCCAATTTGAAAGTTTTGACAGGTTAGGAATTTTTTGCTTGTCCCCAACCTTCTCCCTTACAGTTTATACTAAAAATTTTCCCTGTAGGATGGAAATAACAATGACATTAGCAAGCGTGAGAAGGAAAGGCTCAAGGAAATGCAGAAGCTGAAGAAACAAAAGATTCAGGAAATATTGGATGCACAAAATGCTGCAGTAGACGCTGACATGGTTTGTTGGTTTAACAAGAATTTTCAAAACATATATGTTGCTTATAGCCTATCAAAGAGGAAATAGCATCTTGTGTTGGTTTGTTGATATTTGGTGTAATGCAGAACAACAAAGGGAAGGGGCGCTTGAAGTATTTGCTCCAGCAAACAGAGTTGTTTGCTCATTTTGCGAAACCTGACCAGTCTGCCCTTCAAAAGAAAGGAAAAGGAAGGTATAAATTGTATTTGTTTGAATAATTATATATGGTGTGGCGTGCAAAAAGAAGCATGTCATGCTTGTTACTGTTCTTCTGTTGGAAAGGTTTTTGACCTTGTCTTGCCTATTTAATTCTTTTTCTTTTTTTTTTTTCATGTTGGTAATGTCTTGACAATTTCACTGGGAAACTCTTCTAAACTGACTATTGCTTCATGAGGCATTTTTCCATTTCAGTATGGTTCTTTTTGCAATTAGGTGCTGAAATTAGCTCAACTGAATTGAGATGGGGTTGGATAAGTTCTAAGTTTTGCCCCCAAAAAATAGGAAAGGAAAAAATAAACTTTCTCATGGTTGGGTGTGTCTGGGAGTTTGGATGCCAGGAAAATGTTTGTGCATCAATAGGGGATGGTCTATGCCCTTTAATTATATTTTAATCATTTATAAGCCCCTTCAAGGTGGATGGATATTTTTGAATGTTTAAATTAGAGCATGCATTTTTTTTTTTTGGCTTTCTTTCTTTCAATTCTAAGAGTCTTAATTCACATGCATACAAGTACCTGTATACTTGATATGGACTTCTTTCATTTAGGGGACGGCATGCATCGAAAGTTACTGAAGAAGAAGAAGATGAAGAATGCTTAAAGGAGGAAGAAGATGGCCTAAGTGGGACAGGGAACACAAGGCTGGTGGCACAACCCTCTTGTAAGGCCTCTCTTGTTTTTTCTCAGTGCATGTGTTTATCCATGTTTTACTGGTAGGGTACGATGCATATCAATAAACTTGTTAGCGATCACTAAACTTTTGAGTTTCCTCATTAGGAATGAGTACATTGTTGTGAGAGGTGGTTACAGTGTTTAATTTATTTCTTGTTTTCAGTTTGTATAAGACATGTTACATAAAGTTATTGTTGAGATATTTTATAAATGAAGGTGTTTTAACTCAAGCTGTCATTTCTGTAAGTTGGTTTGACATTCAGCAGTTGGATGCTGACTTTTCCTCCCTTTTGTTCTCCTGCAGGCATTCAGGGAAAGATGAGGGATTACCAACTTGCTGGGTTAAATTGGCTAATAAGACTTTATGAGAATGGTATAAATGGAATCCTTGCAGATGAAATGGTATGTGTCTAAACTTTGCTCTAAGGGTTGATTATTTTGTTACTTGACTGTATCTAATGTGTATATCATTCAATTGGGGTTTATTATAGTTCAAATAATTTGCCTTATTAAATATTATGATGGGCTATTGGTGAGAAAATTCTTTTTGCAATCCAGGGTCTTGGTAAAACTTTACAAACCATATCCTTATTGGGCTACCTTCACGAGTTTAGAGGAATCACTGGTCCACATATGGTAGTTGCCCCAAAATCTACTCTTGGTAACTGGATGAATGAGATTCGTCGTTTTTGTCCAGTTTTGCGTGCAGTAAAGTTTCTTGGCAATCCTGATGAAAGGGTAAGTTCTCAACAATTTTTTGAATGGTTTTTTTTTTTTTTGGCATCTTAAACACATATAGTTCTTACCTTTGGATTTACATGGCTTATACCATCTCCCCCCTTATCCCCTTTGAAAAAGAAAGAGAGAAAAGGAGAGAAGTTGCTGTTTAAGTTTGTTCGATTGGTTTCTTGTTTTCTGCAGAAGCATATCCGTGAGGAGTTGCTGGTTGCAGGAAAATTTGATGTCTGTGTTACAAGCTTTGAAATGGCCATCAAAGAGAAGTCTGCTCTGCGGCGCTTTAGCTGGCGCTATATAATTATCGATGAAGCCCATCGAATTAAGAATGAAAATTCTCTCCTTTCCAAAACAATGAGACTTTACAACACTAACTACCGTCTCCTCATCACTGGTACTCCACTTCAGGTATATATTGCATGAAATTCCATAAGTTGGGATTTGAGATACTTCTGACATAATGATCTGTGATTTTTACATGAGAAGAGGTCGTTTGTGTTATTTCCTACTTGTGTTCGAGATTTCCATCTTAATTAGTTTCATTTGTTGTTGTATGAGTATAATTTTTCTGTTTAATGTTTTTAAATGCAGAACAATCTTCATGAACTCTGGTCCCTTCTTAACTTTTTGCTGCCTGAGATATTTAGTTCTGCTGAAACATTTGACGAATGGTTTCAAATTTCTGGTCAAAATGACCAGCAGGAGGTTGTTCAACAGCTGCATAAGGTAGGTGTATTGCCTTCTAGCTGTGGAAAACTTGGGTTTTTATTTCGTTTGTTTGATTGGTTCTATGACTTTTGCTTCTTAAGGTCCTTAGGCCATTTCTCCTTCGAAGATTGAAATCAGATGTTGAGAAAGGTTTGCCTCCAAAGAAGGAAACAATATTGAAGGTGGGCATGTCCCAGATGCAGAAGCAGTATTACAAGGCTTTGCTGCAGAAAGATCTTGAGGTTGTGAATGCTGGTGGAGAACGCAAGCGCCTCTTGAACATAGCAATGCAGCTGCGTAAATGCTGTAATCATCCTTATCTTTTCCAGGGTGCTGAACCTGGTCCACCTTATACTACAGGAGATCATCTTATTACCAATTCTGGTAAGCCTCTCCTTGCAAAACTATTTTATTTAAGGTTCACTGGTTGAGTAATTAGCAGTATGTAATTTCTCTTAACCTCTTCTCTTTTCAGGCAAGATGGTTCTGTTAGATAAGCTTCTTCCCAAGCTAAAAGAACGTGATTCCAGGGTTTTAATATTTTCACAGGTCAGTCTGAACATATGAATGACTAGAATTTCCAGCTTTTTTTTTTTTTGTTACTTGTAGAGCATTTGAACCTGTAACATGTCTATATTCACCGGTGCAGTGCTTCAAACTCTTGGTAGTTACTCTTTTCAGTGATATAGTCTTATGGTTTCTGTCTTCATTCTTGTTGTTACTTTTGATTTGGAATCCAGATGACAAGGTTGCTTGACATTCTAGAAGACTACTTGATATTTCGTGGGTACCAGTATTGTCGGATTGATGGAAACACTGGTGGAGAAGATCGTGATGCTTCTATTGAATCCTTCAACAAGCCAGGAAGTGAGAAATTTGTCTTCTTGTTGTCAACCAGAGCTGGAGGACTTGGTATCAATCTTGCTACTGCAGATGTTGTTATACTTTATGACAGTGACTGGTGAGCATTTATTGTTTTGTTCCTGTGATTTTCTTTGTAGCTTCTTCCTTGTTTTGGATAATAATGCTACGATTTTAATTACTGTAGGAACCCTCAAGTTGATTTGCAAGCACAAGACCGTGCTCATAGGATTGGCCAAAAGAAAGAAGTTCAAGTGTTCCGATTTTGCACCGAGGTCTGAATGCGTTTTATGTGCCACAGTAAAAGCTAAACATTGTTTTATTTATTATATTGTTAATTTTGAAACAGTATACCATTGAGGAAAAAGTGATCGAGAGGGCATATAAAAAACTTGCGCTTGATGCATTGGTAATTCAACAAGGAAGATTAGCGGAGCAAAAAGGTAATCAACACTTGCAATTTGCACTTAATAGGCACATATAGGCAAAATTTGATGCTTTTGTACAAACAGCTGTTCAGATGTTGCACAAATTTTGATGCTGTTTTTTTGCACAATGCAGCTGTCAACAAAGATGAGCTTCTTCAAATGGTGAGATTTGGTGCTGAAATGGTTTTCAGCTCAAAGGATAGTACAATCACAGATGAGGACATTGACAGAATCATTGCTAAAGGGGAAGAGGCAACGGCTGAGCTGGATGCCAAGATGAAGAAATTTACAGAAGATGCAATTAAATTTAAAATGGATGACTGTATGTGAATCTATGCTGAGTTTGCATTTTTTTGGAAGTTTTTATTTTTTTATTTTTCGTAACTTAAGGTACTGACTTATGGTTTTTGGCAGCTGCTGAATTGTATGATTTTGATGATGAAAAGGTACATGCATTTGTTTTCTTTTTCTTAGCAATTGGCAGATTTTTGATTTAGTTTTTCAACATTATTAATATATTCTGTTTTCTTTTTAAATGTAATTGAATTTTGATTTTTTATTGAAGGACGAAGGCAAGTTTGACTTCAAGAAAATTGTCAGCGAAAATTGGCTTGAACCACCAAAGAGAGAGCGAAAGCGCAAGTAATGCTCTTGTTCTTGGTCTTCTGCCCATCTTCTGTTAAGTTTGGATAAATGAAAGAAATGGTGTTCATCATTGACAAACTTGCCTTTCACAGTTATTCAGAATCTGAGTACTTTAAGCAAACCATGCGTCAAGGTGGTCCTGCAAAACCAAAAGAGCCTCGAATTCCTCGCATGCCTCAATTGTAAGGGTTGATGGTTCTCTAACCAAGAACTTTGTTTTAATTGTCAGGGTGCAACTCAAATTTTTTTTTCTCTGCTGTTTTCAGGCATGACTTCCAGTTTTTCAATACACAGAGGCTGAGTGAGTTGTATGAAAAGGAAGTACGCTACCTTATGGTGGGTGCCATCTTTGTTCTCACTGGTGTTTCAATTATCTCCTGCAAAAGTGTTGGTGTGCCTTTGGAGTTGACATCTAATTTAATTAGTTTTTTTTCCCTTATGTAATTTCAGCAAACACATCAAAAGAATCAGTTGAAAGACTCAATTGATGTAGATGAACCTGAAGGTGTGTTAAACTAAGTTGTATGAATGTTGTACATCTTTGCCTTTTCTGTATGTCTTGCCACTTTACATATTGTTGACTGATTATTGAATATCTAGAGGTTGGAGAGCCATTGACTGCTGAGGAGCTGGAAGAAAAGGAGCGGCTGCTGGAAGAGGTGAGTGTGGTGCTTATGGTATTGGAGGTTTGCAATATGGCCTCTTTCCTTATGCTTGATTAGGTAATTTCAGGGATTTTCTTCGTGGAGTAGAAGAGACTTCAATACATTTATCAGGGCCTGTGAGAGGTATGGTCGGAATGACATCAAGAGTATCTCTTCTGAGATGGATGGTAAAACAGAGGAGGAGGTTGAAAGATACGCTAAAGTATTCAAAGAGCGGTATAAAGAATTAAATGGTAAGCCACTATGGATAGCATTGATCATCCTCCATTTCAACCCTTTTAAGTGAAAATCTAATTAGTACAGGCTTCTCCTGGCTTGGACATTGTGGTGGTTGTTAGGGTTGTACATATAGTTGTGTCTAATATTTGGAGCTACACACTTAAAAAATTGTTTGCAAATGTTTCACTTGTTTATAAACTTACTGTTAACTTCATTTATGCAATGTACGAAAAACAGAAACTGCACCTCGATGAAATTTAATCTCTTGTTCCTTTTGAACTGTGCCATAACTGCAGATTTTGATAGGATCATTAAGAACATTGAACGGGGGGAGGCCAGAATTTCTCGTAAAGATGAGATCATGAAAGCAATTGGGAAGAAATTGGATCGCTACAAGAATCCATGGCTTGAGTTGAAGATCCAGTATGGTCAAAATAAAGGGAAGCTGTACAATGAAGAATGTGATCGTTTCATGGTACAATTTCCATTGGCGTTTTGCTTTTCTCCATTGAGGCTTAGTTTTCTCGGTGTACTAGGTGACTCTGTCTATTCATGTTGTTCTACTGAATGTGCAGATATGCATGGTGCACAAGCTTGGATATGGGAATTGGGATGAGCTCAAGGCAGCATTCCGCACATCACCTTTGTTCCGTTTTGATTGGTTTGTGAAGTCACGCACAACTCAGGAACTTGCAAGGAGATGTGATACCTTAATTCGGTTGGTAGAGAAAGAAAACCAAGAATATGATGAGAGGGAAAGACAAGCTCGTAAGGAGAAGAAGCTTGCCAAGGTTCTATGATTTTCCTATAATCTAGCACTACTCAGCCCAATTTTTTTTTTTTAAAATGAGGTCCAACACAATACACATATGTGCGGAGAATATATTGTTTATCACAATACAGTTTGCATTATGAACACTGCATCTCAGATTTACATGCTGTGCTTTGGCTATCTTTGATCCTTGCAACTAAAACCTGTATAATTGTAATCTAATATTGTAGAGTGGGACACCATCCAAGCGTGCCATGGGAAGGCAAGCTGAAAGCCCCACTTTGCTAAAGAAGCGCAAGCAATTGTCAATGGATGATTACTTGAGCTCAGTAAGTTTCTGGCTTTCATTGACTTGACTTTCGACTTGTATCTCTCTTGTGTAATGGTTCTATAGTGGAAAAGCCTTAACTGGCCTTATCGTTGTTATTTTTCCAGGGAAAGAGAAGGAAGTGATGTGAGTTATACCCCAGAATATTTCGGAGGGCGGAAAATCTTTGGTACTCTGGCGTAGCAGAGATGCTAAGGTGATTCTGTACTAGATGCTCCATTTTGTTGCCAGTCAGGATCAGAAATTGTGATCTTGTCTGCGGACACTGCTAATGTTAGATTATATAGATGTAATATGATATGAGCGTTCAGGGCACAGTGAATTGCGTCTATTATGATGCCACTATTCAATGGAGCTCAGTCAGCTGCCTGACGTCTTCTCAAAATGCCTCGTCTTTGTGTTCCTCGTCCCATTAGCATTTTGCATTTTGTGTGTGCGAGGCTTTTGTCCTCCAAAATTGGTAATTCCCGGGATGGTGAAGATCGTAAAATATGGCCCAACCATTACTACCTCTACACTTCAGGTTTTCGGGCTTCAACTCGAGACTCGGTGAAACAATGTTCCCAATTGCAGAATGGGCGAAATTAGTTGTTGCGGCTGGACATTGAGGATAGGCCCGCAGTCTTATTTGCCGGCAGCCCATTAGGGATATGCTCGTAGCTGTGGCAACTGTCACAAATTTTCTATTTTGCTACTTGCCGTGACATTAAGTACTAAGCATCAGTTCCGTTCACGAATAGTGGTTAGTCGGGGAGGCCTAGGCACCGAAAAATAAAAGATTTTGTAATCTAAGATGGAGCAAAACTGCCTCGTCTATGGTTATGGAATGACACGGATGCTTTCCCATAGGCATCAAATCAGTGCTCATTTCGCGATACAAGGCCATAATGGTTGTGGGTCTTGCTTTTTGGGTAGAGGGCGGGGCAGTCAGTATACAGAATTATACAATCAATACACGTCGACTATGACAAAAACCTTCTGTATCAGTCTAAACATGACCGACTCAACTCCATACACAAGACTGTACGAGTATAAGATGCAACACTTACGGAGACATCTACACCAAATCCACTAAATTTCGCCACATAGGGACAAGACATGATGGGGCAAAAATTAGCGAGATCTTCGCAGATTTCCTGTGACATGAACTTCAGAAATCCCTAAAATACATAACATAACAAGCAGCATAAATCATCCTCACCATGCATCCCCTTCCCATGAACGCTTGTTTTAACTGCATGCTCGCTTCCTTCAACCACATGATTGAAGCATTCAGCTAAATACTCAACTAACCATAATACTATGGAACAAATAACAGTCAAGGCTGGATACATGAAGTCTTATTCCCTGCCTGAAACTGGAAACCAAGACAAACGAAAGCATGGGATATGTGCAACGTCTCATCTCTTCTCTTCATGATGAACCTCAGAAGCGTAGAGAGTATATTCCCTAGAAGACCGGTAAAACATTCAATCAATCTTTTTGTGTAATTTATTCGTTTGTACCATCAAAGCTACCCATTGCATTTGCTCGCTTTTTCTCCCTCCAATTTTCACCCCATACTTTCGCCTCCGCAACTGCACGCTCTCTATCTAGATCACGATTCCTTGGTGTTTCCCTTGCTCTGCTGGCACTCACAGGACTGTCCCTTTGGGAATCTGGTTGTTCTGACTGATCTAGACCCCATCTTCTACCAGACCCACCACCAGTGTCATTCCTCCCCAACTCTGTCCCAGTGCCCATTGGATCCCGCTTTCTGTAATCAGGTGAATTTCTGTAAGTAGAAGGAGATCCATGTCGTCCACCACGTCCATATTCATCCGGGCTATCCACCCCATCTGCCATGCTCTTTCGCTCATCCCTGCTTCTGGGAGTTCCTACCCTGTTACCTTGATTGGACGCATTTGGGTCATAGGTTTGGGAAGCTAAATATGTGAGTGCAGTGACGACGTCACCTATTAGAGGCCTTGTAGCAGCCTGTTCTTGCAGACACATTGCTGCCACTGCAAGTGCTTGATACAATCCTCTCATTGGATAATGACCTTGAAGCAGCGGGTCAGCCATTCTAGGAAATTTCCTTCGGTCTTTAAAAAGTGGCCTTGCCTTAAAAAATACAAGTCACACAAAACAAAGAAAAAGGAAGAGACATAATGTTTCACATTTATTCAAAGACACTAAATAAAATGCCAGTTTTCACCAACTGTAATTTATTAAGGAGTTGCCAAACAAGGAGGGAAGTAACACCTACCCATGCTACAAGATTGTGTTCTCCATGAGCCCGGGTATTATCAATAGCCTTACGCCCTGTGATGAGTTCCAGAAAGACAACTCCAAAACTGTAGACATCAGACTTTAGAGTAAGTTGTCCTGTCATAGCATACTCTGGTGCACAATAACCATATGTTCCCATGACACGCGTGGAAACATGAGTCTTGTCACCAACAGGGCCCAGTTTTGCAAGTCCAAAATCTGATAACTTGGGGTGATAACCCTCGCCAAGAAGGATGTTAGATGACTTTAAATCCCGGTAAATGACAGGAGGGTTTGCTTTGTCGTGTAAGTATTCCAACCCCTTAGCTGCTCCTGCTGCAATTTTCATCCTTGTGTTCCAGTCCAAAGGCTCCCTGTCCGGTGGAAGATCTGAAAACAAAATTTAAATACTGTTACAACAGCATGCTGCAGAAACCATACTTATTTTGTTTGGTTCAAACTTTCATATCAGTCAACAACTGAACGGTGACCTGAAATAAGTGGCCAAAATAGATCAGGCTAAGCTGCACAAAATTTTGATGTTAACTTGGCAGTAACTGCATATGTTAAATAAGACATCATAGTTGGTTTCTCAGTGTAACTATGAAAGAAGATAGCAAATATTGTCACTTTGTCAGTCACTGATTGGGCTAAATGTTATTGTGAATGACAGTTCCCACTCTCAAAACACCATCTAAATCCTGCTACTTGCATGGATTGACCTTTTCAACTAGTTAAAGTCAACCCCTCATTAAAGGTGTACAAAATAAAAAAGAACCTGATCAAATTCTTCTGGGATTATTATAAATGCTTTCCAAGTTTGATCATTTCAATTATTGATCTCCACATCTGCACATTAGATGATTCTTTTACTTTGCCAGATTCTTCTTCATGGTTAAACTGAAATGCCCAGCTACATCATGAAACTTTACAAGTCCGTCTATCTAGGTCGAATTCGCTTGTCTGGACAAGTTCTTTCCTGCTTGCTCCATGCATGAAAACATAAAATTGCACACTCATTTTTTGCCCAAGGCATTATCTAAGTGTAAACAAGGTAGTGATTAATATTCCCATGAAGAATCTTTTGCTCCATTCCGAGTATCATTCCATTCTTGAAGGAACAAATATTCATAGAGATTATTTGTCACCTAAAAGAGTTTGCAAACTTAAAGCACTACAACCTAATTAGGTGAATTTTCTAATAAGGGAACATTGCTTGACAGCATGACAAAGTTTTTGTGCTATTAACCTCAAAGGTGTGGATTGCCTGAAAATTGCCTTTAAATACAAGGCTGAAGAGCAGGATCCCTCCAAATCCTCCATCTTAAGATCACGCTTCAGCAGGACCATCAAAAAAGGAATGACCATGATAATCATTCAACTTAGTAGAGGATAAATGGTATTGCAATTTGTTCAAAGGAGCTTCGTTCTGTGGCAAATTGACAAAAATAGCTTCTCAAAATTTGTACTGAACAAAACGCAGATGTCCACTGGTCAAAAGCTTGCTGATACTTTGCTGTTGGCAATCCTCTGACCAATGCAGTATTTCCAGCAAATTTCACACTTTAAAGCCACACGGTAAAGCAATAGTGGTGTTTGCATGATATGTTGAGGCTTAAATAAACAGGTTACATGTTGCTTTCATGACTAAATGACATTGCCAAGAATAATGATGTTGGTATGACATGAAGTTCTATTGATTCTACCTAGATAGCAATCTATGTCCGGCAAAAACAGTATATAAGCCATTGCTTCTGTGTGATGCATTGTCATGGTATGTTTGACATAGGACAACGAGGTGCAATGAGTAGCACACATTGAGTTAAATAAGGGTTACGTCCTAACCATGTAAATGATCCTCCAATGATCCCAATGGCATAAACTCGTAGACAAGGAGGCGTTGGTCCCCATCAGCACAATAACCAATCAAGTTGACCAGGTTTGGATGGTGTAGGAGGCTGAGCATCAGGACCTCCACCAGAAATTCTCTATTGCCTTGAAGGCCATTCCTGTCAAGCTGTTTCACGGCAACTACCTGAAAATGTATATCCAGCCAACCAAACATCCTCAAAAGGCACATTGAAATTTTTATATTTTAGAAGATTTAACACGTAAAATATATTACTATCGCAAGCTCAGTACTTTGAAAATATAAGTTATATTATAGATAAGCATAAAACTAGCAGTACTCATGCTTTAACAAGCATGTCAATCTCAAACAAGCTTAACTTACTTGTCCAGTGCTCTCCAATCGTCCTTTGTAAACACGTCCAAATCCCCCTTCACCTATCAAACATTCTTGTCTAAAATTCTTTGTAGCGGAAGCTAGATCTCGGAATGTAAAAGTTTGTGCTGCTATATGAGCTGTTGGTCCATCTTTTGGAATTGATACCTCCTTCTTGAGATCAGAACCATTCCGAGATTTTGATTTGTCTACATGAATATATGAGTTTAGAAAAATGGAGATGGAAAATTAACGATAAAGAAAAGGACAAACATTAAATTACAACAGCTCAGACTTTGCAATACATTGATGACATGTTGCTAGATTTATTATGCACTAAAAGGATAAAAGATTGGCATAGAGCAGAACCAGTCTGTAAGTTTAATGAGATTTTTTGTAACATTATGAAATTGTGTTCAGCAAGCCAAATAGGAACAGTAGCATGTATGAGCAACTTTGTTAAGTCCATTCAGATACATTTTAGAATACAATGATCTTTTCCTGGATTTAGCTCTTCACAAAGTCTAAACATTCACAAGACCCGCACTGATGTTGAGTTATCCAGACTCGTCCGCATTTTTTATTAGTTTAGGCCAAAACAGTATTGCTTAAAAATCCAAGGAGTTCAAGCCTCAAAATTACCGATTCTATAGAAGCAGAGACCACCACAGACAAAAAATTGACCCGTTTTTAAATGTTTCTATATCAATTGGAAAATCATGAATTTTCAATGGAAATGCAGTTAAAAGCATCTAAATTGGTTTAAAGCTTGACAATTGTTAAGGAAAAGAGGCCATAATTGCAAGAATAAAATAATTGGTGCACCTAAACTAAGAACAGATCTCCAAAAAAAACACAAGCCACCACTCCATTAGCATAAAATTCAAACATCACAGACAACAACAAAATTAGCAACTTAACAATCTATCAAATAACTGTTAAATTGAAAGCTAAAAGCTCCCCTCTGTCAAACCACCACTGGAAGACGGATCAAAGTAGCAAAAAATTATACCAGCAAGCCACAGCCAAAACACTAGAAATAATGCCAAACAATTCATAATTCAGCATCAGAAGCAAACCACACTAACCTTAGAAGGAGAAAAAAAAAGACAAAAGAAAGACTTTAAACCATTCTCCTAAAAAATTCCACAAAAAAAAAAGGATCTTTTTACCTGAGCTTAGTCTGCCAACATGGTGCGACTGAGCAACTGAATTTTCTTTTAGTGAATCCTTCTTCGCAACTTCTTTAACAACACCCACAGCACCACTACCCTCCTTGTTTGATGATCCAAAACAAGGAAAGCACCCACCCATATCAAATCCGAGCGAATCAAACCCGACCCAGCAGCCTGGAATTTTCAACTACAACACACAAAAAATCAACCCCAGAAAAAGCCAATACCGAGATTCCAAAAATTGGATTCCTTAACGACCCACTCTTCAAAAAATCTGATACAATTCACCACCAAGTCACTCACTTTACTTTCAGCTTTAGCTTTCTCTCTCCAGGATCTTTAGTTTCCATTGAAGAGAAAGATCGAGAGACCACCAAAAGGTTAGATCAACAAATCGAAGAAAATGTTGTGGAAGCAAGCAACAAAGAGAAGGTAAAGAAAAGAAGCTTAGAAGAAAAAAAAAAGAAAAGAAAAAAGAAGAAGAATTCAAATCAGTTTGGAAACGAGTAATTAAGTAAATAAATAGAGAATTTTGGGGTCAAAAATATTACTAATTATCCTGTAATTGTGGTGGACTGGTCGTAGTCATTCTAACCGAAAAAGAAAAAAACGAAATATTTATCGGAATAATGCAGAAAGATGCCCTTGCGTTGATGACTTTATTTAAATAATTTTTTAAAGAAAAAAAAGGATGAGAAAAAAAAAATACTATACCAACGTAACTTTTTACTTTCCACTTTTTAACCCTCAAAAAATAAGAAATTACGGTTTGGAGTAACAATCATAATCACGGTCGGGGGGAATGGGCCCCACTTCGAGAGATGCGCTTCCACACTTTGGATGGACATTCTCAACACGTTTACAAGTCTTGTAAGATGTAATAAAAGTAAGTTGTGGACTGGAGGTGGTGATCTTCTGAATCGCACTCGGCTTATTGTACGGGTTTCTGGCCGTTGGATCCCAAGGCAATGCCGTGACGCACTGTTTCAGTGACGTCATGGTGGTCGATCCAACGCCCGAGGAACTCCATGTTGGGAAGTAGGAAATTTTGGTTCTCAAATTGATTTTGCCCGAAAAGTGGTTTAGATGCTAGCGGTGGCAGGCAGCAGTTTGATGCTTTGGAATTAATTACTGCATTAATTAACATATTAAAATAAATAAATAATATATATATATATATATAAAAGTGGAGTGACCGACTTACGTCGTTCAGTTGCAATAACGGTGCCATGCCAACGACTATGGTTGGATTTTGACTCGAAAATTTCTACAAATAAATTTGACGTTTTCTAGATGGAACAAAATATCCAATTATAATTTTGAAAGTCAAGAAATTTGGTTCAATTGTTCAAGACTTCTTAACCCCTTGCATTGTAGAGTAAGTACACTACTATTTATATCATAATAATAACTATGTGAACGTAAAAAGCGAGAGAATGCTCTTTTTCTTTTTTTTTCTTTCTTTCTTTTTGTCATTTGGGGGGAGGGGACTCTTTGAGTTTTCTTCTTCTTTTTTTTTTTTTTAGATTCTACGGCGAATATGTTTAGTATTCTTAATTCACATATCCGAGCACTTGATTTATTGACCAGATTTGCAAATTTGCAGGATTTTTAGAGAGACGGAGGCTCAAATTTCTAACCTACTCACTTTAGTGCTTATGCAAAACTTATTGGCCAGTGGATCGAACCAAAATGCTTTGACTCCAATTTAGAATTTTATGATCTCTCTCCCCCCCCCTCTCTCTCTCTCTCTCTCTCTCTTTTTAGTACATAGATAATTTTAACTTTGAAATATTTGGTACGGTTAGGTGAATAGAAGAAAGAGGTTTTCTCAGGAGCCTTGTGTAATACTTTTAAAATATTGCATTCAGGGGCGTTAGAGAGGTTAGCTTTTGAAAACGATACAAAATTGACTTTTTGGATTTTGTTAGAAGTTAACCTACGTAGATCAAGACTTAATTAGTCTGCGTTCTCTTTGTTGGGAATTAGTGCACAGAATTTCAAAATCTTGAGTTCATATATTAAAAAAAAAAAGAAAAAGAAAAAGTTCTTTTATCTAGCTATGTGCCAAGTCACATTTTGTAGGACTTTTCAAAGAGACCCATTAAATGTATGTAATCAGCAGGTGTCATCCTCATTCTCAAGGAAATGGGATGTTCTTCGTGTCACAGGCACGATATCATGGTCTGGCCATCAATCGATTATTATCTATTCTTATAAGATTTAATTGATTTTTAAAAATTTGATTAGCATCCCGTTTTTCCCTTTTTAAAGGGTTGTCGTAAATGACTTTAGATCATTCAAAAGATTAAGTCCATTGTAAATGAGCTTAGAATTCTTGACTTGGAGGGTTGATCATTTTGAGTTGGTCAACTATATATATATACATATTTTTTTTTCGAGGAAAGACCAAAAAAAGGAAGAAAAAAGAAAAGCTTCAGGGCTTATTTGAGTTAACGTTCATTTTACCTGGGGGTCAAATGTGCAAGAGCATTATTATTAAGTTGGTCCAGTAATGGTTAAAAACTTAAAAGTACTTAACATAGCCTCGTTTTTTTTTTTTTGTTTAATTCAATGTCGTCTACAATGAGATAGCAAGTTATGTAGATAAGCATTATTATTTATGGATGCCGAGAGTATTTAATCGTTGTAGTAGAAAACATGGTTGTCTTTTCAAGATTAGCACAAATTAAAAATCTAATAATTTCCCTGATTGTATAACAAGCCAAAAAGAAGCAAGGAAAAAAGGTAAAGCAAAAATGCAAAAGAAGTTAAAGAACAGATCTCTGAGCCGAAAGCCAGGTGGTCCCTTTTCTGATTGGGCTACGAAGCTATGTTGTTTTAGAATCAGGCTTTCAGTCACCCCCCCAGCTGGCCACCGGAAACACTAAAAGGTTTATGGGGTCGATTCAGCTCGTCACGACAATTTATAGGTCTCCCTAGTTAATGTATTTCAGATTTAGAAGTTTTATTAGATCGATATCGGATATTAAACAAGCAACATGATTGACCCCGCACGACTGGGCAGGATGATGAACTACTTGGACGATGAAACATATATTTCGACATCCTTTCCCGAAAATTACGGAGTAATGTTTTAATTTCGGCTTTCATTTCATAATTTCTAGACATCCCCATTAAGCTTAGAGCTCGATCCATGTCCACATTCATCATCGCGCACACGTACATTTTTCGGTAGGGTTTCCTTAATTTGGAATGCTCCATTGGCAATGGATGCTCCCCCTCCGATATGCATGCCATGTGTTACTCATATAACTTGCTTTGACGACAAAGCAAATTTTAAAGTTCTCCCACCAACATAATCAACACTGCCAAGCAACGATATAGACCTGTTTGCATTAACCCTGTGATTCATTACTTTATGATGGAAGTTATTTTTATATATGTAATTCTATATACTCAAGTACGGAAGGTCCATAGGCAATGGTACCATTATTATTATTATTATTAAAATTTTTGCTAGCAACAGTAGCATTAGTATTATATATATATATATACACTAATGGCATGTACAGAGGAACCCACAGTCAGGAGACTCGAGACGTATCTTGATTGGAAAAAGATATATGTATATATATATATGTATTTATCACGTGATTCATGCGGCAGCAATAGCAAAGACCAAGACAACTTTATAATATGAATGCGAACGAAGTTTGAACGATGAAAAGTAGTGGTTTTGTCCCCTACGCACAACTGTATATGCTCTCCTAAACACCGTCTGTCAACACCAAACCCCACAAATTAATTATGGCTGAGCTGTGTAATCCAAATTAAAGCCGTGCCCTTTGGATCAGCATGCATCGACAAAAAAAGCATACAGTATCCACTGGAGAATACGAGGACATTTGATGCACATTGATGGTAACATTATCTGCTCCTACCTTGCGGATCAAAGACTCAAACATCATAAGATTAATCACAACGAGATAAGGTTATGTGAATTTTAGGAATTATAAGATTAATCATAAGCCAATTCGTACTCACGCAGCAGCCACTATGACTCCAATTTTCAGATTGTCGGGAATTTTTGCTGGTGTTTTTTGTCCTCTTGCAGAAACTATGGAGCATCTAGTTTCAAAGTCTAGACTCTCTTGCTCTTTGTATTGCAAAGCAGTGTCTCGTCGCCTGAAATATTTGACCGTCTTGGAAACTGAGGCCCACTAGATGCAAATTGACGCTAGCGACCATATTCAACTCTTGGCCAAAAAAGAAGAAGAAGAAAAAAAAAAAAGTGTGCATCTCTGGTCTGTCTCGTATCGATTTTATTGATTGTAATTCTTTCTACCTAATTTAATTTAATTTAATCTAATTGTAATATAGTAAAATGGAGGTTGAGAGAGAACCCACCAAAGCCTAATTGAAGAATAATCTGATTAAATTGTTTATGTGACAATTAAACTTAAAATATTAAAGTTAGTTTTGAAGTTAATTTATATCGAATACCCTCGGTTTGGGAGCCTAAGGGTGTCTGACAATGTCCTACGTTATGAATTCCAGAGCTGAGAGAAATAAGCTAAACTAATAAATATAAGCTAAAAATATTAAAATTACCAATTTGTAAAGTTCTAATATTTGCAAACCTTTAATCAGCCTTTATCTTTCTTCTTAATCCTTGAAAATTTTGCAGGGCCCAGGTTTCTTCTTCTTCGTCACTGAAGTCTCGCCCAACTTGAGATCTCTTAATTATTTTTATTTTTATTTTTATTTTTTGTTCCCATATGTTCTTACGGTAAGGGTCATCCCTCATTCTTTTTTTTTTTTTTTTTAGAAACTTCTACGACATTTGAAATTTTGTGTTTAATTGCTTATGAACATGTCAAGGAAGCTACCGCATAGACAACAAAGTTCGACGTTTCAATTTGACATTTTTGTTGGAATATAGAAAAGCTCAATTTGGCATTTGACAATATGCTTTTTCGTTATTATCTTAAGTTTTTTTTTTTTGACTGCTTTTGCTTTGTTGTTATACGTTAGGTCAGGCCATTGTGTCGTGGCACAACAATATCGATGTTTGGGTAAGATCCTTTCTCAATTAACACAGACTTTTTTTTTTAATTTTTTCCTTCTCATCCCCTTATCTCACTCTTAACCTTCCGCTTTTTATATATTATTCGATTTGTTACCTTAGACCTTAAATCTGTTTGAATGGTTTATTTTTAGGCAACTTAGTTGTTGCTCTTTGTAATTGCTGAGTTACATGGTAACTCGATGCGTCGAAGCAATATCCCTTCAATTCAATTCCCGTTCTAGTTTAAAATCACCAGTTTCAGTCATGTGGTCACGAAGGACTGAAACGCAACTGGCTAGGAAGCACTCATAAAAATGTTGGCGTTTTTCACCTGCCGGCGTCCGCTGTTCTTGGAACAGTAATTTTTTCTGTCGTCTTTGTGTATTATATATCGATATTCGATGTCATTAGGGGGAGAATGCGATCAAATCAGTGATTCATCCTGTCACGTTTGCAAAATGACAGGTCCAAAAGGACATAAATACAAAGGTGAACCACATGCTGCAGTTAAGAAAATATATCCAAATTTTGTTTTTTTTTAAAATATATATATATAGATTTATTTATTTATTTATTATGACTATTAAAATCCTTTTTATAAACGAGCTTGAGCCCGCCTCAAATCACAGTCCAAGCAACTTTCGTTCCATAAAAATAAAATTCATATAGAGGCGTTAAGTATTTTAAATTATTTAGTTGCCTTTTATTTATTTATTTTTATTTGATAGTCTAATCAGGTAGAACTAATTTTTTTTTTTTTCATTGAAGAAGCATTAAACCCATTTAAACAGTAAATTAAGCATAACGAGGATTCGAGGAGGCATTGGCACAACCACTGATCCTAACCAACTTTAAGACGCCAGCAAGGATCCAGCTCCTAGCTTGTAAACAAGTCAAAAGGCTACAGATGACAAGGTACGGGAAGAACAAGACAGCCGGTGGGCAATATGCCAATAAATACGGTGATGGTGAGTAATGACACGTCTTCATTGTCGGTTAATCCTACTACTTCACAGCAAATGACGAGTCGTGGAGTGAGTTACGTGATTCCAAATTACGATACAACAGATGGCGTCCGTATCTGCGGATCACGTAGCCGTTTTTGTTCAATCAAGATGTGATCTAAAAATTATTAAAAAAAAAAAAAAGGGAAAAGAAAAAGAAAAAGAGAGCAAGGCTCAGAAATTTTTTAAATGGAAAATGTCTTTTCTGGCCTAGTGACGACAAACAGCACGGCACCAAAAAAGGAATGGACTTGATTGCAACGATGGACGAGTCGTCCAAAAGGTAGCAATTTTGCTCGAGTTACCGTCTCGTCGGTAAATCAAACTCTGCTCATGTTTTGTGCTCTCGTCGAAGTCCGATTCAGCTCGGGCCATATGGGTATAATGTAAGGAGACTTTTCTTGGCTAAATTATGCAACAAAGCGATCCGAAAGGATGTAATCATATAATCAATGGGCAAGAAAGTTTCCTGGGCTCGAAAAAAAACAAAAATTACGTTGGAATTTCGATTCAAATTAAATTGTTTGGCATCATGGATTTTTCTTATCCATTAAGAGAGGGCCTATCGGGCTCTATATTACAATAAAAATTCCCTCGAGAGCCTGCCATATGAGGTGAAAATACAATTTTTTTTTTAGTAGAAATATGAGATACAATTAATACTTTTTATTTCATAAAAAAAATAAAAAAGATTACGATTGAGAAAAGAAAAAAATGATGTTCTTAACTGAAACCCAAAACAACGCAGAATGTGTTTAGTATTAAATCTTCTTTGTCATAAAAACAAAAAAGCAAAAAACAAACAGACAAAAAACATAACAACAACGTAGAGTGTACTTTCTTGAGCAAGTAAAAAGGAAGTTGCGTTTGTTTCACCTCCGCCGCACATCTGTCGTTTTATCTGTTACGTATTTGTTTCGTAAAGCATGCTGATGGTGATGACTCAAACCCTAGTTAATCAATCCTTATTCTCGATTTGCATTTCCGCAAACAACTTCGAAGATAAAACGTTGAGCACTTTACAATGTCAAAGTAACACCAACTTCAACAAATTGACAAAAAGTTGGTCAAATATCAGTACGGTCCGTTGTGGCAATGTCGACCCTGCATAATAATTTCGCTTGATAAATGATTTGATTTGACTTGCTTGAAAATATGTCAATGTGTTTCCGATACTTTCCCTTTCCCAGTGCCTCTGAGTTGGCAAATGTGATGGCGGCCTCTTTGTTCTTCAGGAAAGTTAGCTAGCCACAGTTGGGCTGGGCGCAAAACTGTCGGCCAGGTACAACATTAAATATATAATTTTTATAATAATTTAAAATATACTGACAAATTGTATTTTATATATATATATTGATAATGTACTGTACTACTAAAAACAATTATTGTATCCCCCATGGAGAAAAGCAGCGAGGCCTTGTACCGGTCCATGGCCTTTTGCAAATGACAGGCCCATTGAACCATGGACAGTCCATTAAAAAGATCAATTTTCTTGCCGAACATCCATGCGCGCGCGAGATTGTGAAAAGGGAATGGACATACCGTCTTTCTTTGGTTTAAGATAGAAAAGCATTGTTGGACCTAAAAGAGATAGAAAAGAATTTATTCCACTGACACTTTAGACAACATGAATATTCGCTTATCTAGGCTAGCTAGCTTTATCAAGAATAAGAGATCGTCGACAATTTTTTTTTTTTTTTTTTTTACAGCAAGACTTTTTATTCATGACTTCCTCAACATAAGAAACCCAGAAAAAAAAAAAAAATCAACAGGGCCCCTAGTTCATTCAGTTTTCTCTCCTTTTCTTTGTTCATTTCACGTTGGAATGAATCAAATCAAGTAGAATGTATTTATTGACAAATTAACAAATATTTGGGACTACTACCGGAGAATCAAGAACTTTAATTAATTAACATTTGAATATGTTATATGTATATCCTTTTTTTTTTTTTAGGTGCATTGAAAACTTTTAATTTATTTATTTATTATAGTTGTTAGCAAGCAAATGGCTCCACTGCTAGTTTGGAACTAAAGCCATATGGCTTCAGCTTCTTTGGGCAATTTGTTGTTCAGGGAGCCATTAATTAAGCAGAAGAGTCATGACAGTGTTTGCGGAGCCAACAAATTTGCCCCCTGTGACGGGTTGCATCCTAGCCTCATTAGAGCCTCCACTCCATTTCCTTACCCATGGAATCCTCGTCCAGCTCATAATTAAACTGCAGGGCTCACCCCTTGTTCGTAGAACAGTCTCTTGATTGTATGCATGACACGAGCTCTTGCTGAAGATTGCCCCCGACTTTTGTGATGCTAATTTGGCTCACCTATCCACCTGATGTTCGATCACAACCCGATCTAGCTTAGAATATACAAGGTGTGCTATCAAAGTTAATTATAATATAAGAATTTTGGTGAAAATATGAGAAGGAATTAGGTATATTTATAGAGAAACACTAGTTCATTGTATTGACTTGAAAATTGATATGTGGTGGATTGGTGTCAATATTGGACCCCTCCCGAGTTATATATATACATATACACACATACATACGTACATATCTATAGGCCAGGCTGTCTGGTGCATCGTTTGAAGCTTTGCATTATTTCTTATCCCTAACAACAAAGAAATAGTGTAAAAAAAAAAGTAAAGGTTCCGAAGATAACTGGATTGATGGGCCGAAACTAACCTTGAATATTTGATGGCGACCCATGTGGCTCGTCTGGCTCTACAATCCAGTGTCCCAAGAATCTAGAAAATGGATAAAGGCCGAATGATTCTGAAAGCCAAGAAGGGAAAGCAAACCAATACATAATAGCGTACGGTGCACTTCCTTTTTGTGGACAGAAATGGCGCCACTGGTTTTCCTGCATGTGTGAGTTTGTGTATGTAAATGACCTTCCAATAAAGTTGCATATGGGTAAGACTAGGGAATGTCAACTTGGATGAGATGATAACATTTGGATGGGGAGGTGATGGATGCGCACGCGCGAGAATATTTTGCATCAAGGACGGTGCAAGCGACGTGGTTGAGAGAATATTTTACTGGAAACAATCAATTCAATTTGCAATGCCAACGAATTAGTGAAGTGCTTAAACTATCAAACGACCATCTTATTTGGTCATGAGCCTGTTCAATAGAGTGATTTATCGAGAGTGTTAATCTTAATTATCGGGAGTGTTTCCATTCTTGCTCTTTGTCAAGGGCGTGAATGGGGTTTTGTATGGTGTACGGATACAAGATGGTAGATAATTTCTGCATGAACTTTTGAAATGTGGTGAAAGTTGTCGAGATTAGTGGGAGATGTAATTGAGATATTTTGTGCTGTTTGTCCTCTGAATTTTGGTGTATAATGCTCCCGTTTTGTCATTAGGAGCTGTGTCTATTAGGGGTCCTCTTATGTGTTTACTGTTGAATATTTCCGCATTTTTAAAGGTGTCATGAACAACTTTTCAAAAAAATGAAAATAAAAATACTCTTGACCAATGAACATTAATTCTTTTTGACCAAATTGGTTTCAACTTTAGGACAACCAAGACCTCCGACTATTAGACAACACTAATATAATTGAATCAACATGTATTGGCCACAAACATACCTCTTTCATATCTCCTTCATATTTTTAAGTTCTTTTTTTTTCTTCTTTTTTGAATTGTTGGGATGGTAATTGCTTCTCAAAGCAATTAATAAGTTCGATCAACATATGTCTGTATATAGTTCCGTTCAAAAAGAGAGAAGAATACATTAACTTACATGCATTGTGCAAAATAAATCATTATGACCATCAAGAGATAGTCAAGTTGGTAAGAAAGGTCTCTTCTTTCCTGGTCAATCAAGGTTCGATCTCTGCTGGAAGCTCTTCAAAAATAAAATCTTGATTGCGTCCGTGTGAGAAATTGTTCTCTTAAATTCATCCAAAGAGCGATTTTATTTCGGGTCGACACTCAAGCTAACTCCATGATATTTCTACTAAGAATATTAAAAAAAAAATAAAAACAATATAAATAGATTTTTTAGAGATTAAGGATGAAAATTTGAATTTAAAACTAAAAATTTAGATGATTTAACTATTAAATTTTGAGATTAAAAATTCAAATAACTTGAATACTAAATTTTATAATTAAGAAGTCAGATGATCTAACTACTAAATTTCGTGACAACATAGGGAATGCTTATAGTCTCGGGTTTTTGCGACCTTAGCTGGGCTGGGCGTCCATCTTTCCGGTCTAGCTCAATGGCGAGCTCTTTAGATGTTAAAGTCTGTGCGGATGGACATGACGTTGCATGCCATCGTCATGGGAACATCATCATCGAGCATGCTGCGCATCTGGCCCATCTAAAACTTGTAATCGAACCCGCCTTTCTCCTGCTTTGAATGTCGGCCTACTTACGGGTCCGCGGCCGTCTAAATAGACAGAGACCTTTACCTCATTCTCTGCGCGTGTGAATTGTAGACGAAAATCACTTTGATAACAGTTTAGTTTGACAATCAATAGGGATAAAAGTTATCTCCACCCCCTTGTGAAGAGCATCGAATCCATAGTTACATAAAGGGTATCCATGAGTACACAATCCACATCCATGCATGCACGTGTTAAATACTGAGACACGTATGGAATGGCCAACTACATCTCTCGGTCTTGATGCCATCCATTACAACAGCAAAAGTAATACTAATATCAAGCATGATGATAAATACATAGGTAGAATAATTACAAGCGACACAAGAAATAAATGCGAAAGTAATACATGAACCGGATATCTTATCCTCTTACTAAGGAAAATTTTGTTCAATAATTAAAGTGATTCGACATTTTTGGGCTTGACAGGGAGAATTCCATTCATTTTCTTGTTCCTGCACCTTGAGCTATGTTATATTGGACTGAGAGGCCGTATTAAATATTCTTTCTACTTCGTATCTCGAAAAGTAGGCAGCAGCAAAGGCAAAGAATATAAAATATGTTCCTTTAAGCATTTATTTATCTCTTTTTGTGATCTCTTTTTGCGGGGAAAGGAATAAGTGATAAGCCAAGTTGTAGAGAATCACTCGCCTCACAAAAGGAGAACCCTAATCATGTTTGTGATGCCAGGATCCGTCCTCGCATTCTTCGATGATCTTTCATCTTTATCATTTATGCATAAAGTTGACATTCTTTTTCCACTTGCCCCCCACGTTTCTGATGATCTTATCCACTCAATTGGATATATATATTCATGCACGCATGCATGCATGCATACACGTTTCCTTGGATGCAGCATATAAATTCCAGTTTTGGTTAATTATATATTGTATATTTTGTTTTTGTGCATCGTATTTCAGTTTGATTAATCGTGCATTTTGTGCACTTTCTTTTTTAAGGCACCTGAATCCTTTCATTTTATAGTTTACCTATCGCATATTAGATATATCTAAGACTCATTGATTTTAATGTTGAATGCCGCGTTGTAATAATAATTTCATGTTTATTTACTCTACATACGTACGTACATGCACACCCACCCACGCACACACCCTATTTTTTAAGATTTTTAGTAAAAGTGATAAAAGAAAACTTGATGCAAATAATTTGACTTAATTTATTTGAAATTTAACTTAATTTGATCTATTTTAATTGAAAAAAATTAATAATTCATAATTTAATTTGATTTAAAATTAAAATAATTTAAAATCTGAATAATTCATATTTAAAACGATTAAAAATTTAAATAATTTGAATTTAAAATGACTTAAAATCTAAGTTTAAGTAATTCAAAATTTAGAATAATTCAAGTTAATTTAAATTGAATTGAATTTAAATTTTTAATTTATTTTAGTAAAAATTAACATTTATAGATTTTTTAACTAAAAAATTATTTTTTATTTAATTGACTTTTATTTATAAATAATATTATTTTTATATTTTAATTAACATATACACTAATTTAAATAGATTAAATATCTATTATTCAATTTAAAATGTTTAATAATAAATGTGAGACAAAATATAATATTTACAATATTATTAATTAAAATTAAAATTAATTTATAAAATTACTTTTATAATAAACATTTATTTAGTTGAATATTTAAAAAAAATAATATTTTTGCTCATTTTTTAAATCAAAAAATTTTTACTAAAAATTATTTTTTGTTCTCGGTGAAAAAATTTGTTATGTTATTCTATTAATTAAGAACAAATGCTCAAAAAAATTAACTCAACTTTAATAATTTGGTATGACTTATATTGATTGAAAATTTAATAAGTCATCATTTGATTCAATTTAAAATTAAAATAACTTAAAAATCTATTAATATATATTTGAAATGATCTAAAAGTTGAATAATTTAAAATTTAAAATATTTGAAATTTAAAATAATTCAAATCAATTCAACTATTTGTGGTATTTAATTTTTGGAGATCAATAATCGAAACTCGCTTAGGAGAAAAAAATTTCTTACCAATACAACACATGCGATATAGTCGTGCATTTGCATACGATGTCATACCTGCTCGGTAACAATAAAATATCCTGCCCTAGCCCTCTAAATTGAGGAGTCGGTAATTGGTTGGAATACGACCTTCCATGAACAGGATTTGTTCTATAGGCTTGTACCTCTGTATCCTCTAGCACGAAGGAGATAAGAATCCAAGTCTAGTGGATGAATGAAGACCTGGCGATAAGAGCGTGATTAACCGCTGGATGATCTTCCTGGGTCACCTGAGCTGTAGAGGATCGTTCTCCCGGTTGTTTGACAGACTTACCCAAACCTTTATCGAGGAACTCTGCTTCATTGATACTGATATTGTTTTTAAAACTGAAGATCTCGAGTTTGTAATGTATTAAATTAGCGTGACAAAGATTCGAATATGTTGTGACAAAGAAGTCGGAAAACAGGAGATCATGAGGCAGATTTACATGGATGACATAAAGTCTCGAATTTTCAGTGAGCCCTCTTTTATATTGGGAAAGGTCCCTAATTATAAGAAAATTATAACTTAATTACGTAATAAACAGTGTGCGAAACTCGACCTTAAAGAATCAATACTTAGTTTAATAGCTTAGTCATTCTCTTTTTCCACAAGTCTTTTTTCTCGAATATTTTTTGATATAGTACATGTGATGGCATCAAATTCTTTTTGTTTAGGTGTCAGAAATAAAAGAAAAAACGTCAATCTTATTCTCCTCTTTACTATATACATTGAACAATGTAGCTATAAGGCCCGTGGCTTATGTATTTTCTGTCTACTTTAAAACCTTCGTGTGTACTTGTTGATAAAAAAAAAAAATATATATATATATTCAAAAGAAATGTAACCACATGCCATAGCATTCAGAGTTGGAATTTGGGGGAGTGGAGTTGTGGGGATCAGAAGATGACGTTGGGGGACCTCGCGGGGCATATGTACGGTCACTTTACTTGAGGAAAACTATGTGCTCTTGAGTCAGTGAGGCTTAGCTCAGCAGCACTCGGAAAAAGAGAAAACGATTTCTTTATCCACAATAAGTTTCTGAAAATATGATGTACATGATCGATTATTAACATCCTTGACGAACCTTCGCTACATATGCAGACATCAAAGGCTTATTTTCCTTGGGATTGAATTGGATAAATAAATGGTTACTGCTCTACTTCTTTCTCCGGCTAGCTATTGTTAATCAAGGCTGTGACCTTCAGTTAGAGACATGTGGTATTAACTATTAAAGTGACAGGAAAAATATAAAATTTAATTTGATACATTAATAAATATTGATTCCTTGATCTACCTGTGCTGCTTCAATCTTCCTAACAAACTACCCCCTTGTATTTTGTATTACACAAGACAACTACTGGATCGGATTATAGTTTTCTTACATTGGTGATATGACCTCTCTCTTCTCTTGTTCCAGGTTTAAAGTTGTTCCAACACTCACACAAGTCATTTTTTGGCTATGATTATTGCCTTTCTTGAATTGGGACTCGAATCTTTGTACAATCAAAGAAAAGTCGAAGAGACTGGTGGTCACACAATGAAAATAACACGATAAACGCATATTTGTAATATAATTTAATGAAAAAATTATTAAATTAAAAAATAATATATGTGTATATATATTCCTAGATAAATTACAATTCTCTACATTTTTCAATGTGTTATTATATACTTGAACTATTGGATAAAACCAACATTGTTTCTTAAAGTCGGCAATTATGCTTCAATCCATATATGCTTCAAAGCTAAGAAAATTCCTAAAGGAACACTTGTAACAAGAAATATATATAGATGGAATAAAACCTGCATATATACTACTAATAGTCGGCATGTATCTATTATAAATAGAACATTATGAAACCGTACGAATTAAGGACCCGTCTTTGTATACTTCCGTATGCAAAATTCGATCCTTATATGTGCAACTACTTTTGCTATGGTGTGACAAATCCATTGGCGTATCAAGTGGCGATCATACAGCGATATGGAAATTGATAGAAATATCATGTGGAATATTCATTTTTGCTTGGCGTCTTTTGTCTTCGCTAAGCCAATGCAAAGCAATCAGCCTCAAGAAAACTCTATATAAATGAGCCTCCATGGAGCTCAAGCACCTCACAGCGAAACCCTCAATTGCCTTCACATTCCTCACTAGCTAGCTAGCTCACATTGCCCCCCCCCCCACCTTAGTCCTTTAGTAATCCTATTACGTTGGCATTTTGCACATTGTAGGCTTTTGATATTAAGGTATTCTGGCACTTTACCACGACATATACATCAATTCGCTTGTACTAGAGATTTTTCCTTCAGGCAATTAATGGAGAGGGTGAACCAATTGGCATCCGAGAGGGCAGTGGTGATCTTTAGCAGAAGCACTTGCTGCATTTGCCACACCATCAAGACCCTCTTGTGTGACTTTGGGGTGAACGCGGCGGTCCATGAGCTCGATGAGATTCCACGGGGCCAGGAAATTGAGCATGCACTTGGGAGGCTCGGATGCCAATCCACTCCTGTGGTGTTCATCGGAGGCAAACTTGTGGGTGGAGCCAATGAAGTCATGAGTCTTCACCTTAATCGGTCTTTAATCCCAATGCTTAGACGTGCGGGAGCATTATGGGTTTGATTGATAGACTAATGCATCAGGCACACTCATTAACTAACTAATTAATAAACCCGTGGATTAGTCACACGGGAATATATTTATGATAGTGAACTTTTATGAGGTGTCCGATGGATGCAAGTATTTGCAGAGGCAGTTTTGGTTACGTTAGCTGATCACTTCGGCTGTAATCCTTTTTCTATTGCGTTTCTCTATATATTTATAGACATAGCTCTACATAAACCCTTTTTGGCTACAATAAAATAAAATTGCAGTTTGCGTTTGTTCGGCGTTAGTAATTTACCTTTCTACACATTAATTGATATTGGAGGCGCGAATTCAAGCAGGGACTGACTCGATTATGCATTGCTATACATCCAAAAGCTGTGATGAAATATATACACCATTCCCAGAAAGAGAAAAAAAAAAGAAGAAGAAGAAGAAGAAAGGTTTGATAGAATTTATATAGAAATTACTTGTTATTTTTTCAAATCAATTTTTCTTATGAGAAAGACCCACCCTTTTTAACAATGGTTCTAAACAGAACTTTTTTATACCTGATTATGATACATCAAATTTGAAACTTACCCATATACAGAGGTTGGTCAAAAATTGGAGAAACAATTCGAAGTACTGCCAAGCCCTCACCATAGGTGATTGAATCATGGTTGTCACGAAAATAGACAGGGAAAAATGGCGTTGGGCTAGAATCGAAGGTAGGGCACACATTGTTGTTGTTTATGGCTGGCTGCTGTCCCCCCCCCAATGAACTACTAAACGTTTGAATATATGGCAACACTGGGCTTCCTCGTTTGGAAATATTAGAAATTGGGCTGGGCCCTTTTTGAACAAAACAACAAAATTCCAAAAAAATGATAGACTCGATCGTGGAATTTGCAATTGAAGCCGTTTCTGGCGAGCACGTGGGAGACGGAATCGATACCCACCCCCCACCCCCACGCCCACCCCACGGCGCTGCACTGTGATACTCAAGTCCCAAGACAAAAATGCCCGGAAAGGCCCTTTCTCGTCAAGGGACCCACACGGCCGTAGGCAATAAATTTACGGGGCCCACCTCTTCTTTTTATCTTTTCTGCAACTGGCTACAACTGCCTCGGGTAAAACGCACAAACGGAAAGAAAAACCAATTTTTTTACATCAAAAAAAGACATTTCTTCTTCTTCTTCTTCTTCTTCTTCTTTTAACACTACGGAGTAAAGTTTCATACAGTTTTAACCGACATTACAAGCGAAATTCACTCACAACCATATCCCCTCTAGTAAAAACTCTTACAAACTGTCTAAACACAAATAAAAAAAATAAAAAAAAACGTTGCTGAAATGCTTACAATTCACGTACATGACACCAACGGTCTTATCAGTTTTCATTATTACATGTAGATATTGTAAAATAAATTAATCATATTTTCCCGTAAGTTTTTTTTTTAAATTTTACTTTAATAGAAACACGTGTCAACAACACAAAATCTGCTTTTACAAATCTCAAGCAGAATCGAAACCAAACATGGGGGGATAGGACAGACAGCGACGCAACTCGGCTTAACCTGCGCACCTTCTCTGCTTCTCTCTCTCTCTCTCTCTCTCTCTCTCTCTTACATTGCATCACAGGTCGAAAACTAGAGAGAAAGTAGAAAAGACCTGCCCACTCAGTAGGACAGGACGGTGATTATCCGTTAAAACTAGTTGAGCACGTCTGTTTTTGGTACCGGCATTGCATTTACGTTGTATGAGTTTCTTGATTTTTCTCATGTGAGAAACGGTTTCTGTGTACATCGTAGTTCTATGGTTTTTGTTTTTTTTTTTTTTTTTGTTCTTCTTTCCTCGAATCATGGATTCTTGGTGTCGTTTCTTTTGGATTTTGAGGTCTTCTCGGTAACCAAATGGGCTTTTGACCATACATCTTCCTCTGTCAGTGGTGTTGATTGCTTCCTTTTTTCTTTTTGTTTTTTGTTTTTTTGTTTGTATTGTGGTGGTGAAGTTATTGACAAGTAAGAAAGAACTTGATTGCTTAAATGTTTTTTTATTTTAGCACTTTCTTGAACTTTAATTGACTATATTTCTTTTCTTTCTTTCTTTTTTTTTTCTTTTTCTCTCTCTCTTCTTCTTCTTCTTCTTCTTCTTCTTCTTGGATTCTTAATGATTGTTTGGACATTCGGTTGTTCACATTGGTGAAATTTTAGGGTTTCATGAGAGCTGGTTGGTTCTTGGATAGAGAATCTGGTGGGTGGAAATTTTAGCAGAAAAATGTTTGGTTTGTCTCGTAGACGCATGAAGCTTGGCAGGTTTATTCTTCTCTTCTTTTCCTTCATTTTCCCGGAGAAAATTGGCTAACTTTGAACTTTAATTCTCTGATTATCCTGTCATTTCTGCATAACCAAATTGACAACTTACACTCTGAATGCCTAATCAATGATAAGCTTCCAGCAAAAGATTTGCTCATCGAACTGTCACGCATGCCATGTTTCTAATTTTGAATGCCAATTGTGTGCTTCTTCATCTTCAGGGTGAAGAAGGTGCAACTCTCAGAATCTACACCGGGAGCCAGAAGTCCTTTTAGGCCACCAAAACGAAACAACAATGCCAATGTGAGATTCTTGACTTATCTGTTTGTGTTTGGCAGTGTTACATTTGTGATTGATATGCTAAGCTCTTAAAAATCTTTTTGTAGGAAAATGGTGTTGTGCATACAACTAGTCATTCTGATGATCTTGATTGTCAGTGTTCTTCTGCTGTGCCTGAGATTCATGGCTCTAGTTCAGGAAATTCTGACAATTGGATGGTGTTGTCTGTTGCCGGGGACAAACCTCCGCCTCGCTTCAATGTCGGATATCATTGATTTTTTTTTTTTCTTTCGTTAAAGGAGTGTTTTATGCCGTGCGTTACTGCTTTTCTTTTGTATATGCTAGCTGAAAATTTTTGTTTGCTTGAATAGCATGCGGCAACTGTAGTTGGAAACAAGATGATAGTGGTTGGTGGTGAATCTGGAGATGGCTTGTTGGATGATGTACAGGTAGAGACAAATCTCATACCCTTTGGATGTTTCATCATGTTAGACTCGGCGTATATCTTTTAGAGATTCTTCTGATGTCTCAAGAGAAAAGGCTAGTTTACTTTCAAAAGTTGGTGGTACAACCTGACTACCCAACAGTCTTTCTAATTTTTATCCTTTGCCATTCCATGTTACCATGGGAGTACAGTTATAAACCAAAAATCACAGACTGTGCTGTTGAGCTTTATTTTGTTGTTTCCAATCCTCTGTTCAGGTGCTCAATTTTGACAGATTTACTTGGACTACAATTTCATCAAAGCTCTACTTGTCACCGAGCAGTCTACCACTGAAGATCCGTGCATGCAAGGGCCACAGCCTGGTATCTTCAGATTGCTTGTTACATTCAACTTCATTCACTATCCAATGCACCCTCTGTATCCATTAGATTCTCTAGTTCCTTTTGTGTAACCTTCAATTGTTTTCCAGCTCAGGATATGCAATGCTACATGTATATATGAGAGAAGTTTGTCAATAAATGATCCCCAAATAATGAGCCAATCCCTGTGTTCATAAGATGTAATTTTATGCATCATGATGGATAAGGATGTCCCTATGATTGGGGCACCAGCACAGCAAGGAAGCTGTATTTATATATACTAAAAGAGTATATTCAAATTCCACGTGACTGACATAAGAACATCCCTAGTATATATTATTTGCTTACTCTGACCAGAACTAGGGTACATGAGCTGTATGCTGAACTGAATTCTTTCTGCTCTTTGTCCCAACTAGGTCTCTTGGGGGAAGAAGGCACTTCTAATTGGAGGAAAGACTAATCCTCCAAGTGATAGAATTTCAGGTTGGATCTCTGTGCTTGTTAGATTCATTTCATCATTACTTCTCTTTCCAGCTCATTTTCAAGTTACTCATATCCCTTTTCTGGGTATTGCAGTGTGGGCATTTGACACAGAAACAGAATGTTGGTCACTTATGGAAGCAAAAGGAGACATACCAGTACGTGCCATTCTGTCTGCTCTTTTTCTGATACTTTCTTGTGGAAGCTTTATGACCAAAGATTTGTTGTGTGGGACTCTCTGGTCCTGACATGTCATTTCCTTGTTCACCTTTTCTATTCTTCCATCTGATATCTTAACATATATTGCAAAGTGCTAAATCTGATGTGTGAATAACTGGAAATCTAAGATATACAGCATTCATTTTTCTGATTTGCAGGTTGCTCGTAATGGTCATACTGTAGTCAGGGCAAGCTCTGCTTTAATCTTGTTTGGGGGTGAAAATTCTAAAAAGAGGAAACTAAATGATCTCCATATGTTTGACCTGAAATCCTCAACATGGCTCCCTCTACATTGCACGTGAGTCAGTTTTGGTGTATCATACTGTGCTCCACAAGGGGCAGTTTTCAGTAACAGTTAAGTTGTGTATGCAGAGGAACGGGACCATCGCCAAGATCAAACCATGTGGCAGCTCTCCACGATGACAAAACACTCCTTATATTTGGAGGATCATCAAAGTCTCGAACTTTGAATGATCTATATTCACTTGATTTTGAAACGGTGCAAATTTCATTCATAACATTATTATCTCATTCTCTTGGCAAGGCAAACCATTTTGAACTTACATTTTCTTATATGCAAATCAATTTCCTTAGATGGTATGGTCAAGAATAAAGATACGGGGTTTCCATCCATCACCAAGGGCTGGATGCTGTGGAGTTCTTTGTGGAACCAAGTGGTATATAGCTGGGGGTGGAAGCAGGAAAAAACGTATGCCTCATAAGCCATGAAGTTGGTTGCTGTGCACTTACTTTTGTTAACCAGTTTACATCTATCTTGTCACTTTGGTGGTCAATTTACTGTTTTCTCATAAGCTGATGGGTTGCTTATTTTATCTACAGGACACTCAGAAACTCTGATTTATGACATTCTGAAAATGGAGTGGTCAGTGGCATTTTCATCGTCCCCATCTTCCATCACAACTAACAAGGTCAGCCATAAAGATTTCACCCTCAGCAAATTTGATTCTTATAATATGAAGATAACCTGCTTTTTAGGTTTTAACTATTGTTTGTTTCGTGGATTTGTGGTCCTTAGCAGAATATCATGAACTGTATGTGGGTTTTTCGGTTATCATTTTGTATGTTGGGTATCTGTTTGTAGAATGTAAATGTGGCTCTTTCCTCTTGTCTCTTCTTTTAATATCTGTCTGTAATGCTGTTGGATTCTCAGGGATTTAGCTTAGTTCTCGTGCAGCACAAGGAAAAAGATTTCCTTGTTGCATTTGGAGGATTCAAAAAGGAACTATCCAATCAGGTTGGAGGCTAAAAATTCATTTTTGGATTGCAGTCCTTTTACCATAATACTAATCTTTTTGGGTGCATTCTAGGTTGAAGTCATGGGCATGGACAAGTACGATCCCTCTGTGGATCGACGATCTGCTCCTAGTAAAGGTCTCGGACCTTTGTTGTCTGAAAAGCGCTCATCAACCTCAGGGTTGGCTTCTCAGCTTGGCACTGGTTCTTGTCATCGTTCAGTTGATTCTGCTGGGAGAAAAAATTTGGCATCTGCAATTGAACAACATGGTTCTGGTAGAAAATCTTTATCAGAATCCTCTATCATAGATCCACATTCTGTTTCTGGCAATACCTCACTACGCAAGATATTCCACAATGGAGAAGAAAAAGGCACAGATGTTAAGATGATGAAGAATTCAGAGGATGGGAGTTCTTCACCAGCAGTAAGCTCATTTGACTCTTTACACTTACTATGTTTTTAGTTTTGATATTCAACTTTAAGTTGGAGTGAAGAGTACAAAATTTTTTTATCATTTCCTCACTCTCCACGAACCTGGCATTTGACCTTTGTGGTTCTGTGCAGTGGGAGAATATAGAGATGATACAAGACTACGTCGTTGTTTGTTCTTTGTATTGTTGCTGAAGGACATAAATTCCTGGTTAATTCCAGTCCAAATCACATAAAATAATTGCAGCAGTTCCAATTCCAGTTTGTATCATTGGTGAATGATGTGAATTCTTGATTAATTCCAGTTCACTTCACATAAAATAATTGGTGCAGTTCCAATCCCATTGCATGCTCAAAAAGTAGTCTTTTAAGTATTTGATTAGTTGCTCCTGCTCTTACTGTTCTTTTCCCCTTTAATCTTTTTGTAGGGAGTATGTTTGTCACTTGTTCCATTAATAACTTATATAACTCAAGTGCGATGTTAATTTTAGGTAACTGAGTACCAAATAAGTCGATCTGATAACTTGAATCATGCCGAGAATACACTGGGAAAAATTATCACAGAGGATACTTCTTGTGCATTTAATTCCAATGATTCAGACACTCATGACCGAGGTGTTGGAAACCCTTCAGTTGATAATGAGGGTATTGTACTGCGAGAAACTGATCCTACAACACGAGGATCTCATTCAAGTGTATACCTGCTGTACGAAACCAAACTAACTGCCCTTATTAGAAGGAATGGAATTCTAGAAGGAGAACTGGCTGCTGCACTGGCAAATCGAGAAGCTGTAGAGAAAAACTTATCCTCTGTCCTGAAAAGCAGACAAGAGGTGGAGAAAAAGCTTGCAGAAACAGAGAGGGAGATGGAGTTGCTGAAAGAAAAGCTTGCTAGCATGGAGCTAGTGCAAGAGGAGGCCAATAACTTGTCAAATATAGTTCATTCTGACAATGTAAGGCTGGAGCATGATGTGGCTTTCCTTAAGGCAGTGTTGGATGATACCCAGAAGGTACTGTGCATATTTTGATTTCCGAAGTGACCTTATTAGTTTGGGTTGATTTGTTATTATTGACTGATTGGATGTTTGCCATAGGAGCTGCATTCAACTAGGGGAGTCCTTGCAGGGGAAAGAGCAAGAGCATTCCAACTACAGGTAATATTCTGGACCAAACACCAGGGAAAGAATGTTGAAAGTAAAAATCAGAAATATCTCCCCGGCATCTGTAAAGCTTGAATCTTGAGTAATGGTCATTTTAGGCAGTCAGTTATTATCTGGTTTGATTAGTTTATCAAAACCATTTGAGGTTGCTTGAACACCTCGACGCTTACAAAAAGCGAAGGAACAAGAAGTTGCGCTACATAATCAAACTACATTATTAACTTCTCTCGTGGGTGACCTGGAGGAAGTGCACGCCCGCCAGAGTATCTTAGCACATGTGTTGCCATGCAGGTTGAAGTTTTTCACCTCAAACAAAGATTGCAGTCTCTGGAAAGTCGAGTGCCGACCCCAAGAAAGCCTTTCCAAGTCTAGTAAGGGAAGAACATGGAAGGTCGCAGGCTTTCCATGTGAAGACCTATCTATGTACCGCCCCGCCACTAATAACACAGCTCATTAGCTGATCAACCTGTACCAAACAGCTGCTCTCGTACCGACGGCTCCATGTTTTCCACAGAAGCCCATGCTCGTACATTCCGTGTGGTGGGTGGAGGCTGGAGAGCATTTTATGTTGAATGTATCTTGTGTATATGTGAACCAAGTGTACGTAGACGTGTTTATTCTGTTGAATAATTTCTTGATTTCTATAAAATTAAAAGCACGGCCTGCTGTCCCACGTGTGGTATGGATGCCAAGTGCACCCAGGTCAGAAAAAAATTAAAAAATAAAATTTTCAATTTTCAATCTCAAAGTATTTATGAGGACAGCAGAATTTATTTAAATAAATAAGTTAATTAAAGATATATTAAGGTATTATAGATATCACAAGTGTAATACTCGCTCCTATAAATAGGTCCGCCGGAGGCAACGAAATCGGCGTTTAACGGCTCAACAATCACGGCGCGCGCTCTCTCTCTCTCGGAGAAGCGAGAATGGAGTTGACTTCGCTCAGAAGGCCACGAAGGCACGACCTCAATCGCGAGAAGTTTTTATTTAGAGTAATTTACCCGGCGATCCGAGGGCAGTCTTGTCCAATATGTTTCAAAGCTCTCGACGACCACCGCAGAGCGGCGGTCCTCACGGTGTGCTTGCACGCCTACTGCGTCGATTGCATTTGCAAGTGGAGCGACGTGAAGCGGCGGTGTCCTCTCTGCAACGGAGTGTTCCATTCATGGTTCGGTAAAATTAATCTCTCGTCCCGAACGTTCGTCACGGAGAAACTGCCCGCTCATGAGGAGGGCAAAAAGGTCATCTCACAAGCCAATTTCAGCAGCACTGGACACTGGCAGCGGTATGGCTTCTCTTGTCTTTTTTTTTTTTTTCCAAAATTTTTCCAGTGTTTTGATACATATTCTTTCGAACTAGATAGGGCTTGGAAAATTGAACTGTAAGTTTTGTAAATCATCAAATTTTTGCTTTATTTTTTACTGATTTAATTTTGCTGACCAGGCCGATACAAAGATCAAGAAGTGAATTAAATACTGATAACCGGAGAAGTAGGCCTTTACCGTGGCGGCGGACTTTTGCCGGCCGGGGTGTGCCCTCTCATGTTATCGCGGAAAGAAAGCTTCAGTGGCGTGTTAGGTAACATGAATGGTAGCTTCGTGTTGCTTAATTTAATTTGTGTTTGGGATTTTTTCTGAGAAGATTTATGAATAATAGCTGGTTTGCGTTGGTCTTATTGTGGGCTAAGTGACTGCTCAAATCTCTTGGCTTTTTTACTTCTTGCAGTGTGTACAATAGAGACCTGCGAGCTGTTCCTTTATCTCCTAGGAATCGTGCAATGCAGGTTTGTTAATCTCCCCCATGTGAGGGAAAACCCCCTTTTTTTTTTTTTTTTTCCTTTTTGTCTTTTGTTGTCTGAATTTCAATGAAGTCTGTCCTTTTTGGGAAAGTCTTACTGCTGTGCTGTTTGTTTTTGGAAAATGGGTGGTCATGGGCTCTGTGGGATAGAAACACCATTATCATCTCCTTCTTTATGGTAAAAGCTGTCTCCTAATTGTGCTCAATTCCATATGCAAAGTCTTTTTTGTTGTTTATTTGGCAGAAAGACTTTGTTTTGGATTTGCATGAGCTTGGTTTTTCTTTTACTACTCTTTAGAGATACTTTTTTTTTTTTTCCTGACCATCCAGAATACATCAAGAGACAGTTGTATAATTGAAAGAATACGGCAGAGAATTGAACCATGGATTCAAAGAGAGCTGCAGGCTATCCTTGAAGACCCTGATCCATCTGTTGTTGTTCATGTGGCTTCCTCACTGTACATTGCTAGCCTTGGACATCCGGATGGTGGTTTAGGACATCTTCTTGTCACGGATAACTTTCTGGCACCTTTGCAACCTTTTCTGCGAGACTGGGCTGACAAGTTTTGGCATGAGCTAAGGTACATAAATATAAGTGTGATCATGTCTACTTGAGCATTTCACTGAACAACAACGTATTCTTTGACACAAAATTTCCATAGATATTGTGCACTTCATTTTTTATATTTTATATTTTATATTTTATTTTTATGGACAGTTATTTGGCTATCCTTTGAAACCTCCAAAATCTACTGATTTCCATCTTGGCAGCCATGTGAAACTGGGAAGAATGTGAGAATAATGACCTTCGTTTATGGGGTTCTAGGAAATGTTCTTAATCCTTGAAGCAATTAATCCTTCATCAGAAACCAAATACAAGTGAAACATAGGTTCTCACTCGTATTGCAGGCAGGCAGAAAATTAACATGTACTTGGCCTATTATGTACCTTAAACTTTGAGTTTTCAGTATCCTATATTTTCTGTTTGTAGATAATCAGTTTGCAGGACTCTCTCTCTCTCTCTCTCTCCCTCTCTCTATCTATTATACTAAGAAGACATTTCCTCCAGATGTTTTGCAGAAAGTTCGCTAAATATGGAAACTTTTGACATGGTGGCCGAATATAAGCAGTCAGAGTGAGTGGAAAGTGAGATACCTCTTCAGTCGGCATATCACTTTAATTGGGAGCTTAAGGAACCTGAATATGCTTATGATAACCAGAGTTTGCTCCTGATTGGAAAGCCATTTGTGGTTTGTTCAAGTTGTTTAGATGGCCAAGTGAAATCCTATTGTCTGCATTGCTCAACTGGACAAGTAATTTTAACAGCTGAGCTGGATAATTGGATAATGGGGTAATGTGTGTAATGGAAATGTGTGCCTAACATCTCTTTTTTGTTGGAAACTTGAGAAAGCTTTGCCAATTCGGCCAGTGTATTTCAGTTTTTTGTGGCCAAGATGCAATCGAGACATCTCTTTCCTCCAGGTGTATAGATGTAATGGATGCAGATCCTTGATCTAGGCAGGGTGGATGTGGCAACTCTTTCTCTTGTCAACGTGAAAGGTTCAAGAAAGAGGATGCATTGTTATCATTTTCTTTCTCATTTCCATCCCTAGGCCATGTAGAAAGATTTATTCATACATGGTTCATAGTTCGTTTGTTAATCAACCGCCTAGTTGCTTTGGTGGCTAGGAATGTCTACGTGATCTCTTCCGACTTGTGTTCAGGTTTTGCTGAAGGGATAGTTCGTTCGCTATGGTGATTGGTTGTTAGGACGTAGATGGTAATTTCTGCGGGTCATGTAATGTGTTGTACCCCTATTAAAGTTTATGTGGCATTTATGCCTCTAGAATTATTATGTAACTATTATTTTTTTTTTCCGAGAGGCAGAAACTGCTTCGCAATAAATAAGCACTTCGAATACTGGCCGACCTTCAAACGTATGGGACTCTGATACATCTTAAATATTTTGGGGATAAATAGCTTGGGAACTGGCCGAGTTCGTGTTTGTAGTGCAAATTGCAAAGATATGCTTACCTTTTCCTAGCCTGACCAAAGACTGTCCCACTGGCTTGAAGTGAAAGGAATCACTTATTAACAAAGAAGCTGCTGAAAACTGTATGGCATGGTAGATATGTTTCTTTTAAAATATGCCGGAGCAACATAATCGTACCAGTACTTCGGTACTAAACTTTCTAACATCAGAATTCTCTAATTGTTATAATTTCTTACATAACATTAGTACTGTCATGTTTGCTTCACAGGATACAGCCACACCCACACATCAGATATTATCCTCAGTGAGCATCCCACCACTCTATGAACCGATACATTATGTAAGAGCTCAAAACAGTAGCTAAGGAAACATGCGTTAGTACACGAACAGCTACATAGCAAACGCCTATTATTCTTCTTCTGGTTCTTCCTCTTCTTGGAGAAGATTTTCTCTATTATCATGGGCCCAGAAACCACGCACATCAATTAGCATGCTAGCAACAGTTCCACCCTGTTTACAAGCTAGCAGGTCAGCAAGTGTAATCCTCAGTGGGTCAGCCGGCTTGACCATATCCCAGATTTCATCTCTCACATCCTCAATGCACAATTCATAGTTTCCACCCTCGATCCATTTTTGATGTACATCTCTGTTTCAATAGCATGGAGAAAACTTTCTTTAGGCAGATACCATACTAGAGCAGGAGATGTAAAATTCAACACAAGGGACCAACGACACGCTATACCTACTCAAACATAAATATTGTTAGTGGGTTTATGTCTCTGAAGATATGAGACTTGTAGAACTAGATCAAGTACTACAAGCAGGAAAGTACAGAGTTTTGTCTAGGAAGGTTTTATCAGGAAACATCTCAGCTTTTTGATGCTCCCCTTCTTCTCTTCCATGCATTGTTTAAACTTCTCTTGGTTGCCCACAAGGATCAGGAAGTTTAATTTTACAAGGAGAAAGGATGTTCTCGCTAAAAGCCAAAGAAAATAAAACACTCAGAAGCACATGCCTGAAAAGTGTATGAATATCAGCAGTCATGAGGTAACCCCGCCCATGGAGATCAAGACAGCGAAATAAATATGTCAATCCTTCTGGAGTATCCTTGTTTTCTAGGGCCAAAACGAAGTCAAGAAAACTTTCAAAGTCCATCTCCCGAGCATTTCCTCCTCCAGTTTTGCCACGGCGAACATGCTCATCAAACACTATTGAGATCAAAAGGTACAAAATGAGAAACACAGACTAGAAATAATGGTAACATGGAATCAGCTATAATACAAAACAAAAACCAAAACAAGAATCCAAAAAAAGCACAGCTGATGATGGACAACCCTAGAACATCCTGCAAAGATAAGTTCATTTCAAAGCAGTAAATCCAAAGGATGAAATCATTGCACACTATCATGCTCTAAGAAAAGGCTGTCAAAAGTGCAAAAGACTACAACCCATCTGCAAAACCTATATTCTACTATACCATGCAATAGACAGAAATGCCATACTACCATGGTAGTAATTTGAACTCTCAAGTTAGTAACAGTACCACTGAATCTGAAACACATTTTATACAACACTCAATAACACACAAAAAGCAATATTTCAATGAAACCTCTTTCAATGAAAATGTCTGTAAGCGTCCCATCTGCATATTCTTGGAGCTCTAGCTTGCTTAATGTTCCATTCATATCTTTATCAAGGGCAAGAAACATATCTGCATAAGAACCAAGAATTATTCAGACAACTAATTAAATGATGCCAACTACATTTTCTTGAGTCAATTTGCTATTTCACATGAGTCTCAAGCAGTACTTATAACTATGAGTCACAACTCTCTCAAGTTAAAAGCAACCATTATTCTGTCAATCTCCAGATAGATACAGTCCAATGAAATAAGGACCTTAAGATTCTCCACTCTCCTTTTTCCCCTGCTATTTGTGCTTGATCACAAGCTTAAGAAGGCTAGTGATAAAGACATGCATATCAATGAAGGAAAGTAGAGAGTATAATGGACACACAAAGTCTTGGCACACATGCAAAAAATAGAGACATGGACATCGGGCAAACAGGAAGTATGTGGCTAAAAAGCACAATGGATACTCAAAAAAAATTCAACACTCACCACAAATGCGTTGTGCAGATGTCAAAGAAAACCAATTTTCAGCTTGTTCAGTGTCAGTGACTTCTTCCTCACTTTCCTAGTAAACACAAAGATAGCAACACAAAAATTAGCTTCAAATCAATATCTAAAGTTTTATTAAAGCATTTAATACGTTCAATTCAACCTGACAAGCAACTTGAAAAATAGAAAAGCATACTTCAAAGCTTTGTCCTTCTACTCATAACTCTGAGTAAAATATTAAAGCATCACAAACTGGAATGTAAAACAGGCATAGCATCTAATCATAATGGATGGCTAGGTAAAAGACCAGGAGCTCACAAAACAGTCATCTTCTATGTAGCATGTACCTGGTGCAATTCCATCAGTTCTTGGAGACAGTTACTAAGAAGCACCTTCTTTATGCAAGCTTTCCCTGTAAGTACAACAAAATTTCAACTACTTACAACAACAAAAAGAAATGGACCAGGAAGGGCTCCAAATAGTCAAAATGACAATGATACCATGCGTTAAACCACTTGAATAGCATGCTTTACTCATTAAAGACAATCCTACAAATCAATTTTAATTAAAAGAATCCCAAATTATATGGTAATATTCAAGTGGATGTCTATAGTTTCTAATATATTCATACCTCAAAGTATAAGAGTTTATGCCTACCATTTTCCCAACATTTAGATATGCTAGAGTGTTTCAACAATAATGTTTAAGATTAAGCCAAGTCTATTAGTTATCTTGGCTATCCCGACCAACACCCATGGTCACCTAATGGCCAATTGTACTTATCAACAAGAATATAAAAATACAACCCTAACACTGACAAATATGAGGAAAACACACATGCACCAGCAGAACTATGCAAGAATACAATAGGACTAATGAATTGCTAACAATAAAAATCAGAAGATGGGACAGAAAGGTAAAAAGAAGATCAAATGGTAAAGAGAAATAATATTACTTGATGAGTCAAATGCTACTACAAGGCATTAATTCTTCCTCCACTAGCAGGTTCTTTTTTTTCCGAAAAACTCCCTTTATTCTGGTGTAGATGGCAGGTGTGCCTATATATTTCGGTTTCAAAAGGACTCTTGACAACCGTAGGAAATTATGGTGAAGCTTTACAGAATTATTATGAAGCTATGTGACTACAAATTGATCCCTATGATTGAAGTTATATCTTATATACTCTATAATATAGCCATATATTATTACTAAAAGGTATTTGTGCAAACCTCGCCTATGAGGATCACAAAAGAAGAAGAATTTGTGTGCAGCAATGCGGCAATACATTTGAACAAATGCTGCAGGCATATCCCGCAGTTGTGCTAGGTTAGGGATAAGACCTCGTATATAAGCCTCCATTTCCTGAAAGAGAGCAAGGGACATTAAGTTCAACAAATAAGATGCTGCAAGTAAGCTACCAACAAATGAATATTTGACAAAGATCAAAGACCATCCAACGTAAGGAATAACAGATATCGAGTCTCAAATAGATTGGAGACACAAAAAAATGCATGATGACCATACATGAGGCTGAAGGAAACCATCAGAGTCCTCATCGAGCTCACTCATATCTATTCTGGCTTGTGTAAGAGAAACCTGAACAGCACTAAACAGTAAGAAGCAAACATGGAGAACCACAAGCTCCAAAACCCAAAGAGATCAAACAATATATGTATTGAAATTTAGAGTTTGATACATAAATGTAGTGAATAACAACTTTGAGTAACACATATGCACAGAGACTTACAGTTCGCATCACATAAAGATAAAATGGTAATATAGCAATTCTTCCCGATTCATCTTTCTCAAACTTCATGAAATTGGATGGGCTGAAAAAGCGCCGACATTTGGGCCCTATTTGCTCTGTACATACAGAGGCTATGTGACAAAAGTCTTCATAATTCATCTACAAGATGACAATATAGCATAAGATCTACATCAGTAAAGGTTAAAACAAATGACTCAAGCAGTTATAAGGCAACAAGAAAAATATTGAGAAACAAAGACATGGCTTATCAAAAGCATCTAAAGGCACAAGCACTGCAGGTACCAGATTAGTACTATTAATATGTCATATGATTTATACTGTTAAGATTCCGCTTTGCAGAGTGAGCAATTTATATTCAAATTTATTATTTACATTACAAAATGCAACTTCAGCGAAGACATCACCAGTAGACAGAAGGTAATCATTCCATGACATCGTAGTATATACAGAAATATGATTAGATAAATACCATTGTATTCTATTACTATTTCTCTATTTCAATTTTGTTTAATAAAACAAATAATGCAAACAATTATGTCAACAGTAGCTATAAAGAATAAAAATAAGTTGCACAACAGGAGCAAAACTGAGCTACAAGTACTGAGTATCAACAATGAGTTCAAAAATTTTATGGTAAAAAGAACTACAGAGGCTAACTGGAACTAGAATAAGTTAGCTCAATGTGGAAGCACATGCCTTTTCCGCACCAGTGGCATCATCAATCACACAATTTTCTCTCAAGCAAACCCACATTGCATCTAGGTCATCAGCATTGAGCAAAAGATCTGATTGCTTCTGCAAAAGAAATTAGTAGCGATGCTGATAATGAAGTAGCAAATGAAATGCTTGGGCAATCAACAATGAGTAAACAGCCTGACCAAGAAGATGAGTGAGTGCTACCTTTAAAAATCTATATTTCGCTAGTCTCTGGACCCTATGACTAATAGATCCTTCTTCAGGTTTCTACAGCAAGAAACAGAGAAAACAGAACATGTTATGAGGAAAATGAAGCTGGGTTAGGACCAAAAAGAGAGGGAGCATCACAAATGAGAAAAATACAAGTCAAGGTCCGCACTGCAATCAGCCCATCTTTCATAAATTTACATTTAAAAATATTAAAGTACCAATTGAATCATCCCTCATAAAAGTGACATATGAAAAATCACAATACTAATCAAAAAAATTCAGCAACATGCCTTTTTATAGAACGTTGGAATGGTACCCGCTTCTGCACTTTTTTGTTGCTTCTCTTTAAAAATATCAAGCAGAATTCTCTTCGTCTCAAGTTCTGCACGGCCGGCCCCCGCCCGGGGGGGAAAATGTGAGAAAAAAAAGTTAAGAGGCTAAGTTCACCGAGAGAATCTTATTGCTACCCAATCAAGTAAACATTTAGTCTCAATCTTATAGGTTATACATAAATCCATGCAAGATTGATTGATTTTGCACCATACTGCAGCATACAAATGACAACTAAAAACATCCCACAGCTCCAATTTAAATGTCAAAAAGCATTTCCAACTTGGAAATTAGGGCACAATTCATGAAATCAACGGGGGTAAAAATGCGAAAGAGAGAGAGGGGGGGAAACTGACCCATCAGGGCTTCGGATCCGAGTCCGGCACCGGATCCGATATAGCGGCGGAGATTTCGGACCCACAGCATGGAAGAAGCTGGAGGGATCTTCCTCTGCGCGGCCTCGTGGTTCTCGCCATCGCTGGACCCGCCGTACATGTCCCCGCCACCCACCCCCCGGAACCTGCGGATTCAAGTTGGACTCGTTCGACTTCAGAGTTCAATTGCAGTTTCGAAGGCCCTGTAACTGAAAGTATCTACTCATCAGGGAAAAACCCCAAACAACCTCTTAACTACTTTCGGCGTTTTGAATCTGCGTGCCTCCCTAATAAAATTTGAAATTTTGCAGATTATCACATTATGCATAATGCTATTGCTTTTAAAATAAAACAATTTTTTTTTTGTTAATTATAATCTTGAAATATGAAATACAACCCACAATTTTATAAAATTTTAGTTTGTCCCCTATCTTTTAGAAAATTATAAGGAAAAATAGTAAAAAAATAAAAATAAAATATTTATATAAGACTTATAAATTTAGCATAACATTTATAAATTAATTACAAATAATCTGCTCACTACTGCTTTGGTCATTTTTGTTACGGCATATTTCCGATCCCGTCCCTTAACTTTTTCCTTTATTACAATCTAAGGCAATTCTACATCCAAAGCAACTGTCAGACAATCCACACACAAAAAAAAATAATAATAAATCAAGAACTGCACCCAACCTTTGACCACTGCGGACGGAATTACAAGTCAACGGAATCAAGAACCAACACGGGTGACTATGGTAATGCACATTGATAATTCAAGAATTCCCCTAGCATTTCCTGTAGACTGGCATCTTGAACTTCCGCATTATTTAACTTTATGCAACCAACATGCAGGGTCTTGTTGGGCGTTTTTGGTAGCAGCAGCAATGGACGGGGAAGTTGACGGCTGCTTCAGTGCAAGAACTGCTTGACCGTGATAGATGTCAATGTGGCTGCAGTGACGGCTGAATCCCGTTACCCCTATCGAGGAGTTAACGGCACTCGCAACAAGAAGGCTGCAGATTCTTTTGCATCAGCCATGGTCGATGGCTAGGAGTGTATGCTCCTGCCAACAATGAGAAGGCACTCTTACAGGCAGTAGCCAACCAACCAGTCATTGTTATGATTGATGCTGGTGGATTAGCCATTCAATTCTATTGAGGTGGATTCTTAACAGGACACTGTGGAACTGTAATGAAACATGCTGTTTCCATACTTTTTGGACATGGAAAGAGCTCCAAAAAACATAGTCAGCCATCCCATGACAATTTTCAAGAGACCGTGCTGATGAGACCGCACAAATGCCTTCGTGTCTATAAAGGCTTTAGACCGTGCTGATGTGCTGATGTGCCCGCGCGAATCCCCTTTATTCGCTGCATCAAAGAAGCGACTTAATTTTAAAAATACAAAAATTAATACCTGTCACGTTATTATTAAATTTTATTCACTCAAATTAATTTAATTATATATAAATAAATCAAATTAATATTCGTTCAAGGTAATATTTTTTTTACTGATTTGATCATTAAAATACTAATGACAGAGTTTATTCTGGTCCTTAGTCATATGTTCAACTCAGTTCAAGATTTATAAGTGGACCTCCACGTTAATCCAACTCAATCGAATCCTATCACATGTGTTCTTAAGCGAGCATCCCTCGTCACATGGTACAAACATTTTTTGGGGAAGTGAGTGGGGAGAAAAAGGATACGTAAGAATGGAGAGAGATTTCAAAGCTATGGAGGGGTGTTCGAGGCATTGCCAAGCTAGCAAGCTATCTACCCTACTGCATAAACATAATTTCCATCTAGAGCTCCGCGAAACTGGCAATAATACCCTTATATCAAACAGTGTAGGGGTGCTGCAATTCTCCTTTATCCTGTAAATCCTTGTATTGCAATTAACATCCATTTAAGGGTTGCCTTAGTAAATAAAACATATGAAATGATCCATTATCTTTTGTCCTTCCAGATGATTCAAAAATTGAAGCTTTATTCAGTTTTCACCAAGACATATGTGATCTGCTCAATTCCGATACCAATCATTTTGCAATGCAAAAAGTGAAAAAGTAATAACTTTTTCATCTAATCACGTGATAAAGAGACAAAACTTTAGAAAAAATAAAATAAATTATGAGACAAACAGTACAAAAATGAACTTGGGGAAAGTAATGTGGTGCCAAGAACACCGAATCTAAGTCAAGGAGCCAGTCAATCCAAATCTTTGGCTTGATCACGTAATTCTCGCATATTTTTTTCTGGTCTAAAGCTTAACTGCAGAACTAGCGAAGATCATCAAAGGCTTTCATGTTGGATTCAAGTGGGTTGAAGTTTCTTTTTTCTGCAATCTCATGGCCACATGATCAAAATCATGGACATTTCTTTGTGGACTCATAACAAGAGGACAAGAAGGAGGCAATTGATGATGGCAACGAGAGTGATAAGTTAAAGACCACTCTATTCTGCATTTTGCTGCAAAAGGCCACTCTATGCTCGAGCACACATGTTAAAAGGCCAGTCTATTCATCTTTTTCCCATTCTATGCTCGGGTATTCAAGATTTTAGCTGTTATCTAATGGTGAACATTGTTTGGAAAACAAGAGCGATAGCTTTACTACCAAATATAGAACTGAAGGACCATTATCAGCATGACTTCATGGACCACATATACCGATCCTTTTGCTTGGCCTTGAGTCATTAACTATGTAGCCCGGCTAGTGGAAAAGCCAGGTCCGGAGGTCCCCCCCCCCTCCAATAAGATCCATTATTTCAATTCCAATGACAAGAAGCATACTGAGGTCCCCCCATAAATGTTTGAAGATGCAAAATAAAGATGGGAAAATCTTGTATAAGTGTGAGAACCATAAATTGTTATTTCTGCAGCAGGTTCATACAATGAAGAAAGCAAAATGCCACCAAGAGAAGGAGGAGATAGAGAGAGAGCAAGAAAGAAGAAGGAAGGAGGACAAAAAAACAGCTTGCTGCCATGGTCCGAGGCAGACAATGGATCCATACAAAACCCAGTTCGTCTGCCCGCTGTTCGGCCGGTCATTTCAACCATAAAGATCGAAAAAGTCAAAACTAGTCAAAAACTTAGTCTGTGGTCTAACCCATTTTAACATTAAATATACAAAAATTATAGTTTGGCCCATCAAATTTTGTCAACATTATTATCATCCTATAAATTTCATTTAGATTTACAATTAATTCATAAATTTTATTTAAATTTATGATTTTATCATGAAAATTATAATTTAATATATAATTAATTTTTTTTTATAAATTATTTTCTCATTTACGTTTACGTTTAATCATATAAATGTTTAATTATATATATACTATTAAATACTAATTCAATTAGTTCAACCCGGTTTAAAGCCTTCATTACACTTGACATTTTCCTTTCTACTAATACCTTTCTGTTTTCCTGCCTGATATAAGGCACAACAAATCCAGGAAGACAAACAAATTATATAAATAAAACGCGCGGGGGAAGAACTCCATAATTTTTTCCACCTATACAGTCTCACGCTTACAGCTCAACAACCTGCCTAAGAAGGAAGTAAAAATGTACGAAGCAGGCAAATAGAAAGGGAAACACAAGTACCCCATTTGTCAGAACAGCTAATATTCATTCTGAAGCTTGGAAAAACTAAAAATGTGAAGCCATGGAAACTGGAGTAGCTATTGAACTTGCTGTGGTGATGACCTGTTGGCTAAGCTGGCATGACCCCATCTCAGGAACAGTCCCATCTCTCTATACTAAGAAAGTAGTCCCCCTCTCTTCTTTCCAGTTCACATAACAAAAAAGAGGCAAAAAGCAAGATGGAGAGAATTCAGGGAAGAGACTTGGAATTGATAGACCGATAACAACCTTTTCTTTTGATTCCTTCCAATAATTATGTCTTCCCAGTGTCTGTCCAACTAAAGTCGCTTTCATAAATGTCCATATCCTCGTAGTAAAAATCGAATCTTTACAGTTGGTAATGAACTCAAGATCATGATTTTTAGGTGGAGACACTCCTAGTGTTGGACCTAGTGAGATTAAAGATCCATGAGTCTGCATCAATGAGTGCATTGGTCATCATTTATTGTAGCAGAGACAATGTCTTGCCATGCATCAAAGGCTTTGCCTCCATCTGAAGTACTTATTTGTTAATTGTAGAGACTCTTTCTGCAGTCAATGCCAAATTGAAACTAGCATGAAGGTTATCAGCAGTAATAGATGTAGGAATAACTACCGTCTTTCTACTTGTCTCTTGTCTGATCAATCTCTTTCTCTCAAACACAAATAAACAGAAACTTGCTGTTGTGAAGAACGAAAATCCCCTGGAGTAGAATTTCTCTGGTCTTGATTTTGGGGGAGGTTGACAAGTGAATGAGCTGTCTTATTCAGTTCAAAAAAATAAAAACTTATCAGCTGTCTTCGCATGTATTATTCAGATTACAGCAGCATCTTTCCTTCCAAATATCTATCTCCGTTGTGGGTACTTGAGATCAGCCAGTTTTTTTGTCGGCGCCAAAAGCTTTTGAAAGTAGTTCTAACAGTTTAAACGAGGGGAAACCCAATTAAAAGGACAACCTGATCAGTAGCTTCGCTTGCCGGCTTTGATATCTAGACCTTCCTACTTTCAGTGTGCTTATCCATTGAAAACCACATGTTGAAGCCAAATGTTGCAATCGGAGTTGCAGCAGGTGTGCTTGTGTTGTTGGCCGTATTCATCACATTAGTGTGGTTCTGCAAGTCGAAATGCAGAAGTTTCGCAAACAAGAATTCAGACACGAGTTCCTCTGATCCATCTGGGCCACGTAAGTTTGACTAAACAGAAGCTTTTCATATCTCTGTATGTCTCAATGTCTTGTACCGGTGACATCAGCTTATCTCTCTCTGACGTACAACAGCAGGGTGGAATAGAGAATGTAGATCCAGTTCAGCACCCAATCACCCTCTACATGGACGACAAGGAGCAAGGCAGTTCACAATGGAGGAGTTGGAGCAAGCTACAAAGCAATTTAATGAAAGTAACCTTGTTGGATATGGAAGTTTTGGTCCGGTATACAAAGGCTTGCTTCATGATACCATTGTGGCTATAAAGAGGCGTCATGGTGCTCCCCAAGAGGATTTTGTTGCAGAGGTATATGATTGACTCCCAAAGGATAACTAAAATCAAATTAATGTAAATTTTCTCTGTGGTACAGAAGGGTGGACAGGACCTTTTTCTTTCTACTTTTAAATCCTTTTTAAAGTGTATGAATACACTTTTTCCATGATAGATAATCTGGACCTTTGTCCCTTTCTTTTTACTTGGTAGCATAGCATGCCTTTCTAGCGGTTGGATTTCCAGAGAATGTTACGACCATGCTCACCAACCAGAATATCTTACCAGCTGTGAACAGTTTTAAGGTGCCACAGATTTCATAGAAAATAACAATTTTGTGGCAAGCAGGTAACATACTTGTCTGAAATTCGACATCGCAATTTAGTTGCGCTTCTAGGTTACTGCCAAGAAAGTGGACTTCAAGCGTTGGTCTTTGAGTATATACCAAATGGCAGCATGTGCAATCACCTATATGGTATGCCTCAGTGAACAAATGTCTGTTTTGCCTGATCAAAATGGCAAATATGTAATCACAATTCGTTGAGCTTCTACAGATACCGGATTGGAGACATCAACGAAACTAGAGTTCAAGCAGAGGTTATCCATAACCCTGGGGGCCGCAAAAGGTAAAACCTAAACAATCGTAAGGAGGAAATTCAAGCCCTTATAATTGGAGCCGAAGGACGTTTGATTGCCGATTTTTTTTTTTTTTTTTTTTTGACTAGTGTAGGTTTATGCCATCTGCATGCCCTAAATCCTCCAGTGGTACACAAGAAGTTTAAAATGGCCAATGTCTTGGTTGATGAGAACTTCACTGCCAAGGTTGCAGATGCAGGGGTCTCAAAACTACTGGAAAAGATCGAGGAAGCAGGTCCATCTGAAATGTCACATATCTTCCAAGATCCAGAGTAAAACTTCTCCCTATATTTTAATCATTTTTCAGTGGGAGTATAGTCTACTGGAATATTCAGTTCATATTATCTACCAATGTCTAGGGTAGAAGTATCAGGGGCCTTCACTGAAATGAGTGACGTTTACAGCTTTGGGGTGTTTATTTTGGAGCTTATAACTGGACAGGAGGCTTCGCATATTGACGCCTTGGGATCTGATGAGAGCTTGATGCAATGGGTATGCACGTTGACTATCATTAGAATTTCTTATGGTGAGTCATAATTTGAGATTCAGGTAGCTGAAAAATGCATATGAGATGTCTTGCCTCAGTTGTAAAGGAAAATTCCGAGAGAACCGTTCTAGAATTCTCGTGCTAAACAAAGTTGACAGGTTTGCTTTTCACCAGGAGTCTCCCATTTGAACTGAAATTGGATAATGTTAACTTTTTGAAGGTCACATCTCAATTGCGGTCCAATGATTTTGTGGATCATCGACTGATGGGGAGTTTCACCACTGATGGAATGAGAAATTTAATCAGGCTGACACTACGATGCATGAGTCTTCAGGGAAACAGACGACCAAAGATGGAAATGGTTGTGACTGAACTTGAAAGGATTCTAGAGAAAGAGATGGCACTAACAACAGTTATGGGGGAGGGCACTGCTACATTTATTAAAGGCAGTGAGCTGTTTACTTCAAGCTGACGGGAGAGTAAAATATGTCATGTTTTTAGCAAAGATTGTATTTAACAGCATCAGCAACAAGCAACTTGTTCTTTGTTATCGTTTTGTGAGGGCGAAAAATATCTGAAACAGCTATAAAGATCCATTTATCTGCCAGCACAAAATTGTAACTCCAGTTGCATCACTCAAATCAGAGAGTATTTCGTCACAAGATGTAGTTGTATTCAATAACAATCTGAATATGTCTGTCCACCTGTGAACCTTCACAAAAGGAAGCTTGTAGTTGAATTCCATTCTTTTGAAACAGTGTGCAGGGAAACAAGCAGAACATCACGGGTTTAGTCTTCCGAAGCTTTTTTTTTGTTTTTTTTAATATAAGATTTCAATTATGATAGGCCTGGCAACAAGAAAATCTTCTTGGTTCCTCAAATCCAAAAAGTCATTGTAACATGCATATGTAATGTTTTGCAAGACACTGCTGGCTATTAATTTGTTCGCCAAAATTTTCCTTTGGATCGAGCATATATTGATGTGGTTCCAGAAAATCGTTGCCATGGGGGATCAATGATGATTTCTATTGATCCAGCTGGCCGGAAGCAGTAACAGACCAACTGCGGTAAGCTGTCTGAACTAAAGACGAACCAACCAGGCCTTTACAAGACCAGGCATGCAGGACATATCTACAAGAGGTCTGAAAAATTATCAGATCATTAACATCTCCTTCTTCTGTTAGCCAAAGTGGAGAGTGGGAAGAACAACTTGAGAACAGAAAACCCATTCACTTTCAAACTACTCCTTCGTCGACATGTATAGAATTACAAACGCACAACTGCTTGTCATGTTGTCATTTCATGAAACAGAAAGCAAACCCGGGACACGCTCAGCTCAAATGAAATGACTGCAACCATAAAAGTTGCACTAATTGGGACCAAAAAGAAACCAAAATGATTTCCCCTTTCCCCTGACAGATAACGCATTGTAACGTGTGAAAATGGAAAGCCAATTAAAATTTAATTTTTTAAAATATAATTTATTTATAATTGTATTCAATATCAATTTATTTTATTATTTATTTGTTTTAAATAAATTACATTAAGAAGAAAATAATCAGAATAGAAGTCACCCAAACCACCAAAACTGAGTCTTTACTGCCGACTTTTATGAAGTACTCGGTCCCAGACCACCTTAGGCCTTTGACGCAATGACTTGGTTTAGCTTTCAAGATACCTTAAACCCATTCTTATCAAATAAAATCCAAGATGATTCCATCAGTGGGTCCAACAAAGATTTCATGTCTGCCCTACTAAAATCGCTATTTTTTTTTTATTTTTTTGATCATCGCGTCGCGGTAATTCAAAAATCTCCACCAATTGACACAAGAAAACACGAGAAGACTGATTTTACCCAGAACAAAAGCGCAAAAGATTCATGGAGGGTTTGTGCAAAGAATCAGACTTTTGATGCCTACAAGGACGACAAAGACAAGGGGAGTTGCAGAGAGCTTGGGTGGACCCTACGTGGGTTACTTTGGGTTTTGGCTCAGCTGTCTTCCCCCGGACCCCAGACAAAGATCCCGCACGTACGGTAAATCTGTGGAAATCGTATTTCTTTTAACACTTGGCCCCGAAACTTTTCCTGTTTTATACTTTTTTGCTCAAATTCTTTCTTTTTCTTTTTCTGTTTTTTTTTTTTTGTTTTAAACAAAAAATCATTTGAAACTTTTCTTTTTTTTCCTTTAATAAACAGAATGTTAAATAAAATGTCAAAACGACGCCGCATCGATATGACACATCACCAAGCTTCGCTTCGTCGCAGAATCCTCCAAGCAAAAAATGGCTTCCGTATCCTTAACCTGCTTCTCTCTTCAAGCGCTAGCTCGTTCCAGAACCCGAAATCCTAATCCTAACAGAACCTCTTCACAAAGAAGGCTCCCTCGAAACCTTAATTTTAGCCGGAATTCTAAGTATAGACCTCAGAGGACTACTTACGAATCTTCACCGGAGCCAGACACCGTGTCCGGCGGCGATGCCACCACTTACACTCGCCTCCCTCCGAGAGAAGACTTTTCGGCTCGGGATTTGAATTTCGTTTCTCAGTTAGAGGCAGCGGAGGTGAAGCTTTCTGACGCTAGTGTAGCGAGGCTTGAAAATGAGAGTGAATTTTATCGTAGGATTAGAGAAAAAGAAGAAGAAGAAGAAGATGATGATGATGATGATGATGATGATGATGAAGTGGATGATGATTATGGGCAGTTTCAGGCATTTGAGGTTGGTTCCGATATTGAACAAGACGAAGACGAAGAGGATTATGATTATGAAGATACTGCGAATGGCAAAATTGTAAATAATTACGAAGGCGATGGCTTTTATGGAGAGGGAGAGGAGGGGTTTGAAGATGTAAAGGAGAAGGGAGTACCGGCAGTGATGAGGTGTTTCGACCGCACGAAAATTTACGTGAAGGCCGGAGACGGCGGGAACGGCGTCGTGGCTTTTCGCCGAGAGAAGTTTGTGCCTATGGGAGGCCCGTCCGGCGGTGACGGAGGGAGAGGAGGAAATGTGTATGTGGAAGTCGACGGTTCGATGAATTCGCTGTTACCATTTCGAAGCGGAGTGCATTTCAGGGCCGGGAGAGGGGCCCACGGGCAAGGGATGTTGCAGAATGGCGCGAAAGGAGAAGATGTAGTGGTGAGAGTGGCGCCAGGCACGGTGGTTAGGGAGGCAGGGAAGGAGGAGGTGTTGTTGGAGTTGTTGTACCCGGGACAGCGGGCTTTGCTCTTGCCAGGCGGGCGAGGAGGTAGAGGGAATGCAGCTTTTAAGTGTGGGAACAATAAGGTGCCTAGGATTGCAGAGAATGGTGAACAGGGTCCGGAAATGTGAGTATCTGGCTGTGATTCAATCCTTCTCTGCATTTATTTGTGGTTTAATTATGTAATGGCTTATTTGTGAGAAAAGGTTAACGTTGCGTACACTTTACCCTCCCTCGTACCAACAATGTGAAGTCCTGTGTACTGATACGCCCTTTTTTAGTCAGATTTTGTTACATGAACTAGTTTTATTTTGTTATGATGAGAAATTCTGAAGAAGGAACCTTCTAAGGTCGTGCAATTAGTAATATTTGGAATTGGAGGAATTTAGTGAAGTTGCCAGTGTGTTAAGCCTGATGTTCCATGACCATGATTTTGGATAGAGGAAGTTGTGTGATTGGTAGAGTTTGCTTTCGTGTGTGTATTTTGGGAGTAATGGCATTCATGATCAGGTGGTTGGAGCTGGAGCTAAAACTGGTTGCAGATGTTGGAATTGTGGGTGCCCCAAATGCTGGGAAAAGCACACTTTTGAGTGTGATAAGTGCTGCGCAGCCGACAATTGCAAATTATCCATTTACTACTTTGCTTCCAAACCTTGGTGTAATATCATTTGACTATGACACTACAATGGTAGTAGCAGACCTACCAGGTTTACTTGAAGGAGCACATCGGGGTTTTGGTTTAGGACATGAGTTTTTACGGCACACAGAGAGGTGTTCTGCACTGGTACATGATTTTTATCACGATCCCTATCTATTCTAGTTATTGTATTGTGGTACACTGTCATACATGGACCTTCTCAATGTTGTAAATCATTACCTTTATAAGCCAACATACCATGTACTGTATTGTTCTTCAATGAAAGGATGTGTACATTACCTTTAATGACTTACTTTCTGACATACCATAATTTGTCATATCCATTTCTTGCCACATGCAGGAGTATGGCAACACTTCACAACTGCAAGTCTTATGTGAACAAAATTGGAGACCTAAAGAAGCTCGTTTGGCAACCTGATTTGTGGCTCTAGATTCATGATATAATCTTGGCAATATGAAATTCATTAATGTTGAACAATTTCTCGTATATATCTAGAAGAATTTACGAATGGGTATTAGCTGGTGGAGCTAGATTTCATTTTTCTCTACTTGCTATGTGTATTTTTACTTTTGCATTTCTTTTTTCTCTCCGTGCCTTCAAGAAGGGTGTTTAGTTAAAGTTCATCCTTTCCAACTCACGCATGGCTTCTAGGACTAAAACAATCTTCATTGTTTTGGACTCCTAGGTACATGTTGTTGATGGCTCTTCACAACAGCCTGAACTTGAGTTTGATGCAGTTCGCCTTGAACTGGAATTATTTAGTCCCGAACTTGCTGACAAGCCGTATGTAGTTGCCTATAACAAAATGGACCTTCCAGATGCTTATGAAAACTGGTTGAAATTTAAGGAAGCACTACAAGCTCGTGGGATTGAACCCTTTTGCATGAGTGCTGTGAAGAGAGAGGGCACTCACAAAGTGATTTGTGCTGCTCATGAGCTTTTACAGAAAAATAAAGAAGCCAGTAAAGGGTTTGAAGGTAAAAATTTAGTTCAGTTTAATTTTCGAAGTTATTACTTTTTGACGCTTCCGGATTCTCAATTTTCCTTTAATATTTTGAATTTCTATCCTTATTTTATATATACTTGGTATTGGCAATTTCTTCTTTTTTAGGTTGGATGGAACCAGTAAACTTGAATCATGTTGCTGACACATTACAGAGGCAGCGAAGAGCCCCAATTGATGACTTTGAGATCTCCTATGATGATGGGTCCAAAACTTGGCATGTAGTTGGTTCTGGGTTGCAACGTTTTGTACAAATGACAAATTGGCGGTGAGTTGTTCTTGCATGGCAATGACCACTGTCATTCTGTTTGTCCCCTGTTCTCTGGCCATGACTTTCTCTAATTGTTAGTTGTCTTATTTGCTGAATTCGCATCATCTGGCTGAATCTGAACCTAGTTGAGCCACCCACTCAATTTTAAGTCCGACTATAAGATGTCTGCACCTAGCAAGAGTTGCTGGATAAAATAATGGGGTTGGTTCCAGATTGGATAGGATGCACTGGTACATGCCAACATCCATATCTGAAGCTCTAGTATCATTATCCTTGCAGGAATTTTGACCATGCCATTCTTTAATCTTCATGATCAATTATGTTGCCCAAACCATAAATAGGCGTAGCTGACCTTCATTGGCCAGTTGATTCTAGGCTCTCCATGGCCTTATAGAGTTATATGAAATATATTTCAAACATAGAATGAGAAGTAGTGAATATTTTAAGATTTTATCGGCTATGCCACAGTTTTTTGTCATTTGCATATTATTGGTTTCCCTTTTAGTTTCCTGGTATTTCCTAATAGATTGTGGATCAATTTTCTGTTATATCCTAGTTTTTTATCCTTTCCTTGGTTGAGGTCTATCTCACCCATAGGAAATTTGTTACCCAAATCTGATTTGTGCATAGACATTTGTCTATGAATTCGAGTGCTGATCTGATTCAAGTGGAGCCTAGAATTCTAATCTTTCCCCAATTGATCACATCTAGCATATTTCCAGCAGTAGCAGAATAACCAATATTGAGTCATCATTAGCATAGTCTTGGACCCCCATTATTAACTCTAATAATTAACCTGTGCTTCTGAAGTTACTAATATAAGGGCAAAGTATTGATGTAACGCTAAGATTATTCTAGTGTGACCTGGAAGTTAACAGGTTCGTTTGGGTTGCAATAACAGAGGTAAAGGTTGTGTGTATTTGACCCTTTCCCAAACAACAACATGGGAGCCTTAGGCATTGGAACACCTTTCTGAAGTTACCAATCTATCTGTCAACACAGTCCTGGCTGCATAGTAGCTAATGCCTTTATCTTCTTCTATTTTTTTAACAGATACATAGATTCCAATAGAAGGTTCCAACACGTATTGGAAGCCTGTGGAGTGAACAAGGCTTTGATGAGGCTAGGTGTCAAGGAAGGTGACACAGTGATTGTTTGCAAGGTGTGTTTACATGGTGACTTGCATTTTCGGTTCTCATTCCTCGCAACTATATCGGTCTTTTGTTAATTTATAAATACATATTGTTGGTGCAAGAGTGGGAAACTTCTGTTATCATTCGTTATTGTGGATGCCCTTAAAAAGATTGGATTTTTTAGCAAAATATCTATTGTCACTTTGACTGCTTCTGACAACGTATGCATTCATTCTTTATGCAAGCAGACTGGTACCATGATCGTGTTAACAGTGTTCTCATTTTTGTGTTTAAAGCGGAAAAAAGTTTCTTTCTCCTGAATTGTGATTTTTCAGTCTCAACCTTTACTGACTCTGTGCTCTTTTCTTTCTGCCAGATGGAAATGGTGTGGAATGATCATGACAGTTCTGCTCCATCAAACACGAAGAAGGGATCATTTGGTTCTATCAAATGGCCTCAGTGGGAGTAATGCTGTATTTTTCTTTTCTTTTTTTGGCTGATATAAAAATAAGTATAGTGAGGCCAATTTCTTTAGTGTTCAAATAAAAAACAAGAAATAAAAAGAGACAGGCTAGCAGCCAAATATTTCATTGACCCATTTTTTTCTTAAATTCCTAATGTCATGGCCGCATGAGCTTTCTAGATCTAGCAGAATTTTGGAAGTCTTGAATAGCTCGGGATTGATGAGTCACAGTTCATTTACTGGAAAGATGATGTGGCCGCCACCGATTTTATGAAAGCGAAAACACTGTTGTATGAGTTAGCCATGCCTAGTTGCTCTTGAAGCGTCAGTCAAACGAGTTAGCCATGCAGCGTTCTACACGAGACTCGTGACATCTGTAGCCATGTATCTGTGTACTCGTTCTTACTCGTTAGCCAGGGTAGCACTGGCACACGAAGATCGGATAGGCCATGATTCGAGCCCGGTTATTTTTTCCAATCCAACGGCGCTCAACGTATTCGATTCTCTTCCGACTTCTTAAGGACCGTCTTGCTTAATCTCCTGCAAAACATATAATTAATAGAAAGTCTCCGTAGATCTCTGGGGACTGAATTTTTACTGCAAACTTACAGAGACCATTCTCTTATCCATTCTTATTATTGGGCGTGATGGCACGAGTGACTGCAAAAAGAGCAATGTTATTTCACCCGAATTTGGACACAACCGAAAGCATTTGATTTCGGACATGCGAGCAAGAAAGCGTGTTCTTGCAAAAAATCGTTTACGGCCGAGTGTATTTTTCTCTCAGCATTTCTTCTCTCTAAATAGAATTAAGCTCTTCGATATGGAGGGGCATCACTGTCATCTACAACGATCCGGACCCTCACGCGAATGAATCCGTACATCGTCACGTGATACCGAGACAAATAAATAGAGTGTTTCGCAGCAACAATTGAAGCTGTGGCTATAACCCAGAAAGAATTCAATTAACGAGTGACGAGGTAATTACAATAATTTTTATTAAACACTATATATATATATATATATAAAAAAAAAGAACTTATTTTCAAGTGAAAGTGAATTCAATCTAACAAGTTAGTCTACGATATAATATAATTAACATAATCTCTTTTTTTTAATGAAGATGTGGGGGGGGGGTGGGGGTGGGGGTGGGGGTGATCTAGTTTTTTCATTTCTTTAAGAAGAAGCGCTTTGAATTTTATGGAATTGTTGGGTCGGCGAAGGAGGGAAAATGCTGGGAAGTTATGAGGGACGTTGGTCTTATCAGACCGTCGAGTGTGTGGGTTAAGGACTGACTCAGGAGGAAATCTAGTAAGCATGTGCCCTAAAGAGGAAGACAAAAGGACAAAGGGTCGCTCTCACGGCACAACCGTCCACTCTAAAATCACACCGTCCGAAATCAATCTTTGACTCCCCCACGAACTGGAGATTCGCTTTCACTGTTCGCCAAAATAAAACACCACTCCCTTTTGATGACGCGTCTACCAGTAACCGAACTTGCGTGGCGGTTTCCTATTGGTTTCCTTGAAACCCCCATTTGTATTTTTCGCCGTCAGATTTTCTTTTATTTTTCTTCTTCTTATTATTTGAAATCAGTGCTGGCTGGCTCCCAGAGTTTTTTTTTTTTTTTTTTTTAAATTTTTATTTAAAATTGTTGGCCCCTCCATCACATGACATTGAAAAGATCAAGTAGACATTCCTAGCCAGTATCCAGCAAGGCAACTAGCTGGTTGGTAGAATTTTAACCTTTGGATAAATAGCTTTGAAGATAATATACGGATGACTGAATGAATGAAATAACGACTCTTATATCATAGGTTTTTTTTTTTTTAAATGAAGAGAAGTCAAATTTACACTATATCAAAAGTGAGAAAAAAAATAAATTTAAGTGAATTTGGTTGTAATAAAAAATTTTAATTAATCTTTTATAAGATATAAAATCAGTGTTCATGAACATAAAAAAAAAGTAAATAAATATTATAAATACATATATTATAATTAAAAATTTAATTATTAATTTCATCTATATTTAAATAGTGTAATATTATATGATTTTATTTTTTCTTATTAAATAAATTTATGTAATAAAACACTTTTTGCCGATTTGCTTGCCATTGAAATACAAAATTACGAATAATTTTTTTTTTTTTATAAATTTGAGACTTTTAAAACAAATATTTAAACCTTTAATTATTGAAATATCCAAACCATCGGCTCATTCCCTATTTTCTAACGTTTTCTATTCAAAGAAAAGATCAATATCCGACTTGTTTGCTGCACCATTATTATACATTGGAGGGGTCACGAGTGTGCTTGACTGCTTGACTAGAAAGACGCTGCACAACAAAAGGCCTTTGTCAGTCCCATAATAACAGGAAAATTTCTGTGACAACAAAAACATCTGAAAAAAACAAGGAAATGGGGAAGGGGAGCGTGGAAGCAAAAGCTAGAAGAAGGAAAGTCTGTATTCAAAGTCCAAGTCTTTAAGCCTTAACAAAGACACATGCTTGCTTATCTTCTTTCCCCTAAATCCCGGTTACCTTTAACCCTGGAGAGAAAAAGATTGCTGTTTTGGGAGAATGTGCAAAATTCTCATACTGACTCAAGCAGTAAGCAAGGAAGCAAGTACCACTGCCAATTTCAAAAGAAAAGCGAGGAGAGAGAGAGCCCCCCACACTGTCTCATTTGAAAAGTGTATGCCTTTTGGAAAGACATAACCATCCATTTTAAGGAACTCAAAAAAACTTTTTGTCAAGAACTGTACTCACTTGCATTCCAACCAGACCCACTCCTTTTTAGATGGGTCTTGACTAAGCCTTCTCCTCTTGAATTGGTAAAATCCAAAACCAGCCTTTCTCCTTCCTTGAAACAGAAGGCATGTGTTCCTCGCCCCACCCATCATGCAAAATTTTCTCTATGAAAAATGGTTAGCAAAGTGTCAATGATACGACTCTCTAACGTCTAACATTGTGTGACTGTTGTGAATAAAACAATAATTCCCTTGAGTTAGTAAAAGTAAGACTGTTGTGTTTGTTAATGAAATTCATCGAAAGATAAGCATGTGCATGTATTCTGTTTCCTCCTCTTCTTCTTCTTCTACTACACAAGGAACATAAATTAAGATTATCGAGTATGTGTAATGGTTCATCCAGGCATCAAGAATTAAAAATACCATCTGCATGGATATTGTTCAGTAAGATAGGGTCAAACAGAAATAGATAATCTTTAGTGGAAGAGTCAAGGCACATAGATTCTGTGGCCATGTTCTGCATTCTTAAAAGAAAATAAATGGTGGCTTTTATATTCAAAATCTTTTATTCTGTGATTGTTTAATTTTCATTTGCATAAATGCACCTTATTTGTTTCTCTGATGCAATTTGTTGGGTCCATTAGACAATGTAAAATACACAGGGAACTATAGTGGCCAGCGACAAAGCATAGTATAGAGCTTGGAAAATGCTAAGAACAAGAAAAAGAGGTTGACCCATTGGATTATGATTAATTTATACCATTCCCAATGCCATTTAAGCTGCGCGTTTCAAGAACTTTTCCCTTTTGGAATGCTAATTTGAACATGTTTCTAGTGCCCCACTTATAGGCTATAGCTTTTGTTAGACCAGCTTAATTGATTTTGCTTTACAAGTGTTCTTTAAGCTTTTGATTGCTCCTCTGACTACAGCCCTTTTCACTTACTTTTTGGAGATCAGAGACAGAGACCCATGTCTCTAAAAAACTTTTGCTCTATTTTCTTAAAAGAACCTAAAAAAAAAAGGAAAATTCATGTAGCTTGGTTTTGGAAATGAAATTTCCAATGTAGTACTTGCTCTTATAGCCCTTCAACAGGAATGTATCAGATTTCCCTTCTGAATTCTGATACATTTTATAGTACCATACAGATGTTCGCATCTAAACTCCCTATACCTGGCTAGATGTAGGAAATAAATCAGTGAGTTAAGTTAGTAGAACCTGATAATGGATGATATTACAGTTTTACTGTCTAAGCCTATACCAAGGTTTACTCAATTATTTTCCGTCATCATCATTCACTAGGAGACTGAGATAACAGTTACTGCATTCACCCCAGCAGAAAGTGCTCATGAAGCCGAGGCTGCTTAATAGCGGATAAGCTCTCTTGAGTCTTTCAAGGTTCCAAATATGATTGAAATTTTGATAATTTTATTCAACTTAACATGATTCAAAACTAATGCAACCTCAGATAGCATATGGAGACCATGGTCAACAGCTACAATTAGCATCTGATGAGAAAAAAAAAATTATAATCTGGTATAGGAATGAAGCTGTAAAACCTGTAAGGCTTCTATAAACTGACAAACACAAGTTAGCTGGAATTTGACTTAATGGACTTTCAGTGAAGTAACCCTTTCTTTTTCTTGCAATCTGATGTGGGGTCGTTTCCATGACACAAGAAATGAGGGCATAACCATGATATCCTAATTCTTTAGTTAATGGGGCAATTTGTTTTGTTGATTCGAAATATAATAATCTTAACTACTCCCTTTGAAAAATGATGAAACAGACAAGAATTCCAAGTGGCTTCAGTGATCAATTTTGCAGAAAATGCGGATTCACATGTGCAGAAATGGAGTTATTACAAGGCATACCAATGCTAGAACATTCAAAATTCAAATATTTGAGATTCTCTAGAACCACACAGGCCAAAAGACCACACGGTTTCCTCTTCTTGCTTTGTCTAATGGAAATCTTAGCTTAGAAAATGAACTGGCCTTTCTTCAATTATCATTAGTTTGACATTCTATACGGTCCCTTTGTTATTAAGATTGCTTAACGACATTGGCAGCTGTAATAGTGATCCCAAGATCAACGACCTATACATAGTCCTATTGGTTGGCCCACTTTTGTCTAATACCAAGTTTAGCAACTTGGGTTTCACGTGACTCGGCCTTGCTGCTTTAATTTAATACCCAAGTTCTGTTGAAAAACTTAATTGCTTGCATTTGGCTGATGAAATATTTACCTCATTATCACAAGGTACTAGTATTATCAACTGAGCATGGCGCAGGATCACAGATTATTCTAAAAACGAAATACAGGGATAGAAGTTAATTATGGACCTTCAAAATACTGGTTACTAGATATGCATCGAATTCTTTTTTGAGAGAAAGGGGGATTCTATAATTCTTTGATCATTTACAAGTTCCAGCTTGCAAATCGCATGAGTTGAAGAGCAACTATATACGGTCATACTAAAGTAACAGTAGATACTGACTGCTAGAAACGAGAAAAAAACACAAGATCTTTTTTCTTTTCTTTGGTATACACTAGACCTTGGAATTAGGTGGTAAAGGGTCAATGGTCTTATGGGGGATGACATCTGCGATGTCCTTTTCCTTGTCCCCATGATCAAATCAGTGCCTTTAAAAGACTTCTTCTACAACTTCACTTACCACACAAAATCTGGAGTTCCCTTCTCCTTTTGAACTTCTTCACTCCCATTCTGTCTATTGGTCAGCATCTCTTCCCATCATTTTCTTTTCTCTTATAGCAGTTCCACAAACAGTTAGACCTAGTTTTCTTGACTGCTTATAGCAATGTCCACCTCCAAAACCACAGAAAAACCCTTCAGTGGATGTGAATCAGTTGAAACTCAATCTGGCTTTGCCCACATCCAGCGGAACACATCCTCACCTCAAGCCGGTGAGAGGAGAGGCAGGCGAAAGCAAGCAGAACCAGGGAGGTTTCTTGGAGTGAGGAGACGGCCTTGGGGTCGATATGCCGCTGAAATTAGAGACCCAACAACTAAAGAAAGGCATTGGCTTGGCACATTTGATACTGCTCAAGAAGCAGCTCTTGCTTATGATAGGGCTGCACTTTCTATGAAAGGCACCCAAGCAAGAACCAACTTCATATACTCGGATAACAATGCTTTTCACCCTCTTCTTACTCCATTTGATGTTCAAGCTTTCTTGGCACCAACCCCATTTCTCCCTACCACTACTCATGAAACTAAACAACCCATCAATGAGAGCAGTCCCGCGAAGCTTGTAATTTGTCAAAATGACACACCAAACCATTCAAGTAGCGACACCTGCGGCGAAACATCTGATGGATCAGCACATGACAGTAATTTCTTTTTCTCCTTGGAGGAGGATTCTAACTCAGGCTATTTGGGCTGTATTGTCCCCGACAATTGTTTGAGACCACCTCCCTCCAGTCCCTCCAGCACAAGCTCCAAAACCAACATGTTTAATGCTTCAAACGATCAAAACTTTTGTTCCATGACCTCAAGCTCCATGGAAAATCAATCACATGGCAATAGCTATGCATTTCCTTCGAACGCTGCTTATAACGCCCCACCAAATGCATACCCCCCGGAAAAACTATTTTCAGTTGAAGATCAACTCAACTCTGGATTCTGGGGAGATCAGCAAGCGCAGGCATTTGATATTGGTTCCGGCGAGCTTCCAGCAGTGATCAATAACCAGTCAATGGTGGACAACGCATGCATGGAAACTTTTTATCCAACCACTGACACTAGTTATGGACTGATGCCTCCGGCAACTTCTTCAATGCCATGCTCTCCACCATTCACCCCTGACGGTGATGCAGTTGACTTCGGTTATTCACTCTTTTGAGGCGTGCCTGCACGAGTACTGCATATCAATCTTTCAAAATTAATCCTATTATTCGTATGATCTCATTTGCTTGCATCTTGTGTTCTTTGTTCCCTTTTTTTTCCGTCTCTTAATTTCTAATCTTGCTCAGCTGTAATTACGCTGAAAATTTCCACGTTTGTGTTGGAGTGATGAGTATTCTACTATTATATGAGTAGTTAGCTAAAAGTGCAGGTCGTTTTGAAAAGCTCTTTCTACTTTGTGTGTCAAACACACCGAAATAATTCTCCATCTTCACTCTAATGGATGCGCAGAAGCCACTGGCAATAAGTTAAATGTTTGGCGCCTGCCCTTAATTTTGGCCATTTGCCTCATCTTTTATAGACAAACGCTAACCAAACTTCTTATGGACACGCATGCATGCAAAAGACCCACAAAAAAGAAAAAAAAACAAAGAGAGATTATTCAAAGAATATTCAACTATGATCAAGAAGCTGCCGATAAACACTTTCCCGTGTTTGCAAGTGTCCACCTCGTTGTCTTTCAAATATGATTGGTGTGTTTCGTTGCTTGCCAATGGTTGTCGTACGAAAATATCAAAAGGACAGTTCTCGAGTACAAGCAAGCGTACGTCGAGGAGGCAGTGACTGGGTGGACATCATCAGATTACATATCGAGCTTTTATGTTCTATAATTCTATGGTTGTATACTTCTATGGCATACACCGAACTTATAAAATTATAACATGTGTAATTAAATGCCTAAATCTTTTTTTTTAAAAAAAATAAAAACGCTTAAAACTCCTATTTTGAAGAGCTCGTTTAAAAAAAAAAAAAAAAAGTGTTGCCCATCAAGTGATTTGTGGTACCACCACACAAAACAGATTAGCCTGCTTGGATTGGCTTGGGAATGGAATCTCCTAGTGATGTATGAGACCCTAAATTGACTTTTCTTTAATGTTCTTAGGCGTTTCATCCACGAATTACATAGCAATTCTAGCAACTCAAGATCCACTGCAGCTTTTACTCAATCTTGCAAATTACTTTCAACTCAAGCAAGTCACTCGATACACCTACCTTAGTTTCAGTTCGTCTGAGTGTTTGTGTGCAAGCGGTTATAAAGACAAGGAAGGAATGACGAGATCGATAATTTAGAGGCGAGCAGCCATTAATTTAGCTACCAAGGACATAATAGTTCCTAAGCTTGTGCACATTTTGCAAGCACTGGAATCCATGAATGTAGCACCAGTTTTCACGGTAGCATCCAAATCTTGGCGTGATATGTAGAGAAAGCGACGATGACTTCGTAGACAACGAGAAGCCTTCTGACACAACTCAAAATATGGGCCGCAATCGCTCCATCCATTGTCCCAGAAAAATCCACCGCAATCTTGCCAAATTGGTGCTAAGTTAATCAGATATTCTGTATCCACAGCAATCTTGCCAAATTGGTGCTAAGTTAATCAGATATTCTGTATCCACAGCAATGCAGGAATCCAACCAAAATCGGCATGGCTAGATCCTCCCTCATTACTCCACAGTTAGATGGCATTGAATCGGCAGAATTGAGATTATAAAGCAATGAATGTGATAAACATAACTGGCAACAAATGGATACGGATGCCTGTATCTACACTATGAAGTATATGAACCAATCAAATTACGAATGGAAGCAGAAAAGAGGAATGGTTATTACACAGGCAATGATTAACTCTTTATATATTTGTATTTCATACTAAATTTATCAGTATCAATGTCAAGCATTTAAATTGTCACAACATAACTATGTATCTAATTACAAGGAAGGAAGCATTTGAATGCCTCCTTTCAGTCTCTGTAATTGCTTTCTTTTTTTAATAATAAACCCCAGAGAAAAAGAGGGGGAACAAGAAAACCTTCAAATTTCTTCCTAGACAAATTGGAAATTTGTTCCCATATTTAAAGAACATTGTAAAAATGGATGACACGAAGACTCAGGCAGACAGTGGAACGTATCACATGGGACTGACCTTTTTCAATTAGAAAGAGATTGGAACATAATTAAACACAAGAAGCTCCAAGTTGGAGCCATGGAAACATTTCTGCCTAAGGGAACTGCAAATCCTTTGGAGGTTATTCAAAAGAGAGGTGGAAGGCTGTATGGGGCTTGCTACAATTTTTTAAGGGTCGGCCAGATCTTATTATTCAAGATATAAGTGAAGGTGATAAGACTATATGAACAGAAACTACCAGAAGTAAATTGTTCTAGACCTGAATCGTGGAATCACACTGGCTGAGAAATGAAACTTTCTGTTTGTGGGGCTTCAACAAAAAGGCATAAAGTGTCTGACCCAGAAGTGTGAACAGAAGTCAGTCTATATATTTCATTAACTTGACTTGGGTGCCTCCACACTACTACTGCCACCAGTAGGACCAGAACTCTGCCCAGGCTGCTGTGCACTTGAATGGGAAGCTGGTCCACTCTTTGAAAAGACTGAACCAACTGATCCACTAGAAGTGCTCATGGAAGAAGACATTCTTGCTGAACTGGAGTCCTTGCTTGATCCAGAAATTAGTTCAGGCCTCAACTCTGAAGATGAGGACGATGGTGCTGACATACCTATTGAAGAGCCCACAGGGTAGGGTGCAACTGGCATATCAGTAAGAGAAGAGGCTGAAGGACTGTAACTCAATGTTTCCATTGGGTGATCGTACTTGCATGCAGGCCCAAATTTGCACTGTCCACGTTGTGTATAATGCATGCAAGGGGGTGCACCCTGATTGACACAAATGAACATCAGACACAGACTTCCTAGGCAGAAGACAATTTAATAAACAACTTAGTTTGGACAGATAAACTTATACAAAAATGGTGACAAGCTAGGCACGTAGACTAACAAAAAACATCATTCTCTTTGTATCTATGCTAGAATGATCTTTAAATCTGCTTGTGCTACTTTTGCTAATGGCTTATTGACACTCTTCTGAAGAAAAGGTATAAAAAAAAGCTAAAACACGAGATAAAAGCCAAAAAAAAAAAAAAAAAAAAGCTTAAGATGAAGTATATACCAAAAGAAAATTTTCCAACACGTCTGCATAGGAATTACGGCCAGTACTACAGTATCTCACAAAGAGTCATATTTGAGCCACAGCATTGATGATGATAGCTACTTTTAGCATCACACTGCACGAGACAGTTCTCCCCACTTTCCGCAATGTGCACCCATATGACCCTTGTCATCACACATAAGCATGGGTTGAAAGAAAGATCTATTCTGGACTTAGGATAACAAACTTATCCCAGCACTCTCTCAACAAAGTGGGGATCCCAAGTCACTTAAATTAGTGCCAAAAGAAGTACCAGATACAAAAACATTTAGGGATGAATCCCAAATAAAAATAACCCTCCAAAATATTAGCCATAACCCCAAAACAGTATGCTGAGGGATCAACACTGAGCACAACCAAAGAACTATGCGGAGAGATGGGGGGGAAAGAGAAGTTCCGTGAAAAATTCACAACATCGGTTGATCAGTTCCTGATGACCCGGAGAAGCATATAAAAGAAAGATGTGTCAACACCCTTGTCAACCTAGACATGTAGCCTTGCTCAGGTTGAAGACAGAGTAAAAACCTCAGCCACCTTCAAATTCCCAACGATGCCTCAAGAATTACAAATTAAATTTGTCCCTAATTTTCAAATTGTTAAAGTACAACTCTAATATATATTCTAGACAGAAAGATGAAAGCTTCATACAAAAATTCTTTAAAACAGATATAGCTACTTAGAGACAAAAACTCTATTCAAAGGATTTCCTCAGTTAATGATCAAGCAGCATCCGTATCACTCGAGGCACAAATTTACATTCATAAGGCATCAATCATACTGAAAGATTGTATCATAGCAATTATTTGAAGATGAAAATCACCCGTGCATTACTTGGATATTTAAAATTTAGGTGTTAATCCCCGTGATAAATGATAGAAATATTTTGTGGCAACATGAGTAGCAAGGAAATTTATCACAACTGCCTCATACATAAAGAAATAAAAAAATAAGGCAAGAAAAAATTCAATAAAAGAAGATGCCCAAAGCTCTTTTGTGCAAGTAACAAGAAGCCTGGAGAAACTTTTGCTCACAAAATTAATTTCCCAACTTTGATGCATTAAACTGATGCCCTCATTCACCAGGAAAAATCATAGAAAGTTAAAAATCAATCTACATAACTTTCACAACCAGGAAAGATTAGCACCAATTACAAAGTTTGCTGGATGCACAAACTACAAATGGACCATAGATTTATTATCTACTTTTAATTATGTTCATCTACCAACAAAAAATAAGCCTGGTCTCAAAGAAGAGGATGTGATTGCAATTACCAAAAAAGATGAAGGTGCTGAACTCAGTTGCAAGAGTAGAACATAGAATTATAATGGCAAAAGGCAAGCAGTGGAACAAGAAATAATGCCAGAAGTGAAAGCACTTCTGTGTTACCAGCATCAATCCCATTGACCCAAACAAACATGATGGCAATGAGACAGATAACCATCTGGCACAATATAGCTGAATATATAGGCAATCAGAGTAAACACATAGGCATGCATGCATTAAATGGATGTGCTATTTATAATCAACTCCTATGTGTCAGAGTTGCATGCAAAGAACAAAGGATCTTGCAGTGCAAGAGCAAAAGTTATACTAAGGTTTTCAGGAATATGAATGCTATAAGCAAGGGGTGGAAAAATATTCAGTAATTTTATTGGAAGAAATGGGGGACAGAATTGGTACGTGTGTGTGTGTGTGTGTGTGTGTGTGTGTGGGAGAGAGACAGAGAGAGAGAGATTCATGAATAATGAACATATAATTTTTACACATGCTCAGAAACATCTGCTTAAAGGCCCCAAAGAAGCCAATCATAAGTGACATACAGCAAAAAAATAAAAAGGCTGAGAGTTATAAATTCAAGCCTCAACATAATACATTGGAATGCAAAGGAATAGGGAAGATGCTTACTGGGCGTAGTGGAAGACCCATGGGACTGAGCGTGACATTTGCTTTTGAAGCAACTAATTCTGGAGGATGGTGATATCTACATGAGGATCCAAATTTACAGTCACCAGTTTTCATGTAATATTGACATTCTGGCTGGCCAGGTCTCTCTGGAAATGAGTGATCCTTGTGGCTAATGCTTGAAGGGCCAACTGTAGCAGGTATGGATTGATAAGCCCCTGTATAGGCAGGTGCTGAAGGAGATAATTGTGTTATACCATACATCGAACTTGACCCAACAGCAGGCTGAGTACTGGAAGAGGCTCCGGGACTTACAGGTGCCTGCAATGGGAGGTTTAACGACACAAATGAAAATAAATAAGAGATGATTGCAACAAAATGACGTGGAATAAAGGAAACTTATATTCTCCTACCAGATATGGATTCCAACTTGGATAGGGAATTGCACTTGGGGAAAGTAGCATGGGACCATAAGGGCCTTGAACATAGCCAGGAATTAGAGGTGGCCTTCCAACTACCACTCCATACTGCTGAGTTGAAGGACCAGATGGAGACTGCACCACAGGATATAATGCAGGTGCAGGTAATGGAGTAGGCACAGGTGCTACTTGTGGAGCCAATGGTTGGGATGGAACTTGTATGTTAGCTGGTTCTGGGTGATCAAATTTGCATGTTGCGCCAAATTTACATTGTCCAGTTTTTATATAATATGTACATTCTTTTTCACCCTGTTTTCAATAAAAATATGTTAACCTTACAGGGTCAAGAAGGACATTAAAAATGTGAAAAAAGATAAAAACAAATAAGTAACCAAGAGATCAAACACCAATAAAACAAATAGAGATTCACAGACCAGACGTAAAGGGTATCCGTAATAGTTTAGTGGCACAGGACTAACAGAACCAGCTCCCAGCTTAGGATGGTGGTACTTACAGGAAGCACCAAATTTACATGTTCCTGTTCTCATATAATACTGCAAACAAAGAAAGACCACCAGAGTCAGCAAACATAAAATTAAACATAACCAAAACAGTCAACCCTTAGCAAAGGCACTATTGAACAGTAAAGTTCCTAATGCAACCCACACACATAAGAAAATGGCATGCTCATCATGGAAAACAAATAAACGAAAGCACATTGTCCACCATCAGCAATTTGCATATGTCTCCAGCTATAACATCTTCCAAACAGCCAAATGAATCACCTGACACACAGGCTGACCCACTCGCTCTGGATATTCCCTTCCAGCGGCTCTTGCTGCTCCCAATACCTAACCAACCTCAAGTATCAAAATCAATTAATCAGTAAACCAACAAGCCGATGAAAACGATCAAGGTACACAGATCTTACCATAGCAAACCACACACACTAACAAAAACTCTCATACCAAGTCCAATTTCAAGTACTAGAAGACCCCCACATATCAAAACACTCAACTTACACAACCAATTGTCCAAAACCCATCGGAAACCACAAGATCAACCAGAGACAGGCGACAATCACATTGAAGAAAAGAAATCATATAAATGAATTCAAACCGGATTGAAGTTAAACCAAAGAGAATCAGGCAGAATTACCGCGCCACGGTCACGCGGATGATTGAACCGACACCGCTCCCCGTACCCGCAAAACCCGGTCCTCAAGTAGTAAATACAATCGGCCTCGTTGGGTCTTTCCGGGTACCCGGATTCCCCTTCTCCCAACCCCAACTGCCAGACGCGCTCTGCATTCACACAAAACAAACAAACAAACAAAAAGTCAGGATCGTATTCAATTCATCGAACCAAGAGCAGAAATTGGAAATGCGGTTGAAAGCAAAACAAAACTCGCCTTCGAGCCCGGTATCGGTTCCTGGAGCGGTCCATTCCGGTGACGGATCGGACTGCGAGCCCTCCTGGGTCCGACCGTACCGGTCCATGCTTTGCCGGGCCCACCCGAAATTCGCGGAACCGGACAGTCACAGAATGAGGCTCCGATCAAATGGGGGGGGTGTCCGATTATCTCTTTGTCTGCAGCTCTGGAGACAGACAGAAACAGAAACATAAAAAAAAAAAAGGACTTCTTGTTTTCCTTCTTTCAATTTTTCTTTTTTTTTCTCTCTCTCTTTTCACACTCAAACACACACATAAGCAGAGTAATGTTTGGCTTTTGGGGTAGGGGTTTTGTTTTCTCGCTCTACTTTCTCTCTCTTACGCGGTCAGTCTTCAAAAGAGTGATAGTTTGATCTTGCTTTGGGCGTGCGCTTTTGTGTTGGTGGTTTATATACGCGCCAAACAAAGAAGAAACCGCCTCAATTAAAAAAAAAATAATAACAAAGCCCCTTATTTTATATTAAGGTAATTAAAATTATGATAAATGTGTGAGCCAAGGAAGCTGATTTTAAATATGGGGGAACCCATTGGGTCTGGTCGCGAAACTGACGAGAATGTCCCTTTGCCTTTTAACGTTGTCGCTGCGTTACGAGGAAATGCAAGGTCCCTGTTGGGGTAAGGGTAAATTTGTACTTTTGCGCGAGATATTACAAGAAAGGTAAATGATGGATTAATTAAGTAACTAATTAGTTAATTAAAGTAATCCTGTGAGAGTGAGTGCATGGAGTGGAGTGGAGAGAAATGAAAGGCGATCTCGCTTTTGTTGGTTGACGTGGCATGAGCGCAGAATCTTCGCCGATCCTTTTTACGATAATAATGAATTCGAAGAGTACAAAGAGGGACCATTTTTGTACCAAAAAAAAACAAAAGAGGCACCAAATTTTGGTGGGTTATTATTCTATCTTGGATTTCTGTGACTTTTTTTTTCTTAAAATGAAAATCAGAATATTATCTTTTTGTGGGGATAGTTTGGGTGAATTATCCAATATGTGACTATTTACTTCTACTATTTATCCAAATTACTAATGATAACATAATAATTATATATTAATGCGATGTAATTTAATAAAAAAAATTATATATATTATTAGATAGATTGTACAACGTAATTAATTTATAACAAAAAAAAATGAAGTTAACATCTGGCTTAGGTTCTAGTTCTAACAAACCGACACAAGACAACGAAATTAGTTGGCCATCTTTTTCACGCGTAAAACTCCGACAGAAAAAACAATAAAAACAAAAACCCTAATGTCAAAAAGTGAATGTACTTAGAAGTAGCAATTTAAAACTAAACTGAAGCAGATTTATCCAGTTCCCTTGCCTTTCCCTCGGTAAGAAAAAGCCTTTTTACTTGGCTTTGTTTTGCGGTAAATTATTATGGCTATTCCTTCCGCGCCTTGCTACTTAACCCGCAAGAACCGAGAAACTGGGACCCGGCGATGCATTTTACTTTGTGGATGGACCAACGAGAATCTGACACGTACGCAAATAGACCAAGTTCATGCTCCTTTCCTATCGCACAGAAGCTTCGATGCCGCCCACGTGAAACTCAAGAGCCCGATCACGCTGCGCGGCAAATGGCCACACCCATGCAGAACCACCCGATGAGGGCTCGTGCACCCGTTTAAGTAGATCAATATTTTTTATTTACCCCATAAATCAGTTATATATATACATGGAGGATTGTTTTCAAATTCAATTTGACAATAATGATATCTTGTTATAATATGTAAATAAAATTATCTAAAGTATAACTAAAAAACAAATTGGCTTAAAATAATTTTTAGTTGGTTAAATTCTGTATTCTTTATGTGAGTCATTTCCATAATTTTCTTGCAAAATTCAATCTTGGGATTAATGTAACAATAATTAATATTTTCTGCTTTAAAGTTTATAATAGAAAAAAAAAATATAGATATCTATCTATATATACATATATGTTGGAGTGGAGGGTTTTTTTTTTATTTGTGTGTGTGGGAAAAAAAAAAGAAGAAAGAAAGCCTCTTATTTTAATGAAGAAATTAGAAAAAGAAAAACAGTAGCAACCTTACTCTGCCTCGAATAAGACGGACAGGTAACAAACCCAAACGCTTTGCCAGCGCGTGGACCGTGTTACAATTCAAATTAATTAAAAGAAAATGACGAGTAATAATTGACTATATGTGTAGGCAATGCGAAAAACTAATAAGGGGAAAAGATAGAGAAAAAAACGTGTGGAGGTTGTTTCGGTTAGAATCAGTTGAAGGTAACTTCTCGTTGATCTACGTCCCAGATCTAGCATCCAAAAAATTGCCGGCAGAGATCTGTCTTATGTCAGTCATCCGAGCCGGGAAATGATCGGGTTGCGGGTAATCAGGTGGAAAGTGGTTTTGTTTGACTTGGACGATTTCTGACCACGAGTGGCACTCTTTGACGTCTTTTTACTCCATTTTGCATTCCCAACGCTTTGGACTCGACTGTAGCATACCTTCTCCAATATAATGTCGGCAGGCGGACCGTTTGCGAGTCAGTAGGCAAAATGGGTGGGGCTACTGGGCTCTGTCGGTCTGTCTAATGGACTGGGTCCAAAAATCTTCGGACCAAGTCCAGCTAAGCCTGACCCCCCTCAAAAGACCGTGGGACAATCCCGTCTCTTCTCCGATCCCAAGCGTATCAACACAAAAAACAAAAGTTGCCATTAGTCCGAGAGTTCTATCACATGGGTGCAGAAATTAGATCTAAAAATTAGATATAAATTTATATTATTAATTACAATTAATTTAATATCCATTCATTAAAAGACATGTTAAAATTCAACAAATTTGCATTTAATCACCGTATTTATGTGATTTTTTTTGTTAACTTAAATGGTATCAAAATAAATTCATCTCAACGCCAGATGATTTTAACAACGAATTAGTAACATTTCAGTAGCGATGTTCACTCAGTGATTCGTGCGGTAACTTTACACATTGAGGCGCAACTTAGTGATAAACAATGTTAAGGCGCAACTTAGCCTAATCTCTTCCAGATATGTGGTTGTCCAATCCCAAAATACATAGTGCAAATAAAAATATAATAGTAATATAGTAAAACACAAATAAAGAGAGAAAGCACATAACCTAACCAAAGAGTAATCTGACTGAATTGGTTATGTAGCAATTTAGTTCAAAAATGCCAAAATTAATTTTAAAACAATTCAAAATAATCTAAATTATTGCTTATTGTGCTTTCAATATAATTAAGATCATAATTATCTTAACTTATAATCACCCTTTCCTTACCCTCAAGTAACGATACGGGTGTTGTTATGTTTGTTTTATTGTTGTTTGAGATCCAGACATCTTTTCCCCGGGTTCTTGAATTTATTTGTTTCAGTAAAAACACGTAAGCACACATGTAGTGAGAGTGTGACGTCAATTAAGGATCAATTTCCATCAAAATACAATGAAGGTCTATAATCATATCACGCCGTCAATATTATTTATCTTTATTTGTGATGCATTGTAAAGTATTACTTAATTATTGTACAATAAACCCCAACTCATTTGTTGTTCGGTAAAGAAAAGTGGTCAACTTTTCTCTTCTTTGATGTGGGAAAGCAGCAAAATACCCATCAGGACAGCAAACTCGAGGGTGTATTTTCAGTCATATTAGATATATTAATATAAAAAAATAATAATAAATTTATAATTTTTAATATAATAATAAATAAAAATTTTTTATCACTAAATCATAATATTGTTTTTAAAATTTTTTTTGCAATGGTGAGAAAAAAGTCCCGGGCCGGGGCGGGCCGGGCCTTGGCTTGGAGATTGCCCTTCCAGTCGGTCCCACGTAAAAACACTTCAAAATTAAAATTACACCACCGAAAATGTTTTGAAAATAAACAAGATGGTAAGGCCAAGGCGAGACGGAGACCAAATCAAATAAAATTTCCTCTTCTCTATGGCTCCTTGAATTTCAATTTGCTTTCCCCTTTTTTATTTCCTTTTTAAAGTTTCGCGGTTATCCTTAATAAGTTATACCCTCAAATTCCTCTTCCGACTTCTTTCTTCTTCTCCTTCGTCTTTATTATCTACAAAAAATTCCTTTTCGCTCATTGGTTCTTGGCCGTTGATCGATCGTTCCTACGCGCTCTCTCGTTTCTTGATCTGCTCTGCTCGATGGCACGCCAAGATTGTTATAATCGCGCGCTTTGATCGGTGAGTTCGTATTTTCCTTTGTTTCTTTTTTCTTGCCAATCTTTTGCTTCTCAGTCTCTTCTTGAATCTTTCGATTCTTGATTTAGGCTTTGCGTATAAAGCAAATCTTGAGGCCCCGCTGCCGTTTGTTTCTCAAGAAAAGCACGGGAAAGCGGAGAGGAAACCGAAGCGAATCGTTCCCCCCGGTTTCTGCTGTCGTCGTTTATTTATTTCAAAGAAGGTTGGACAGACATTGAATTCGACTCTCTTTAAGCCTAGTCTCAATTTTTTTTTTAACAGTTTGTTTCGTTTCGCTTTTGGACTGAGCCAAGAAACTTAGGTTTTAGGTTCTTGAAGTGGTTGCAGGAAAATTTTCTGGCTAATATTTGGGAATCGAATTTCTTTTCTTCTCCATCTCGTTTCTTGGTAACAAAACAAGGACGGATATGCTTCCGTTGGTGTTAACGGTCATTTTGTCAAGTGAATTGGTTAAAATGAATAGATTTAATCTTCCTATTGGTCTAAATACGAGCAATTGACTCATCCAGGTGCAGTTTTCCCTGCTTTTTGTGAGTTCCAAATGTATTCTTTAACATTCTTTGTGGAGGTTTTTTTATCTTTCTTGGATTTCAGATGCGGGAGATGTTGAAATTGATAGGTTTCAGGAACCGGTTAGGAAGGTTCTACTTTTGTTTCTTGTTTTCATTTTCCACCTGTGGTGAGGGTATGCATAGCGTTCTCTTTGACGCGTGGAACATACTTGATGTATCAGACTTGCTTTATTTGTGTTTGGTAATTCGGTTTGTCTAATGACATGTTAGGCGGCAAGACGCTGTGCCTACGTGGATAGCTTTGACTTTTGATGGATCGAATGAAGGAAAAATTGGAGATACCATATTTTTGCATTTTCGTGCATGAATATTTGAGGTGCATGTTCTTGATGCATGTGATGATAGTTTCGACTCTGTAGAGAAGCATAAGCTGTTTGGTCTGGAGATTTTCTTCAGTATCAATATATATTGTGTATTTCCATGGTCTCCAATTGTTGGGGTATATATTTAGCAAATTTTAGTCATGTCTCCTCTGCATGTTTCAGATAATTGAGGAAGTTGCTTATGGCTCCATCAAGAAAGTCTAGAAGTGTGAATAAGCGGTTTTCGTACATCAACAATGTATCTCCTAATAAAAGTGGAGAGGATGGCAATAAAAGTAGACAGAGGGTGAGTTCTGTTTTTTTTTTTTTTTTCCTTCTCTCTGCATTATCTAAATCTTGAGCTAGCTTTAATATTGTATTCACTAACCATTATATGGCAATCATTAAAGTAAGTTATTTTTTTGTAGTCATCAAGTAGATTATTAAAAGTTTATTTTTGGCGGCGTTTCTGGTTTTATAGCCATTGTTGTCATGTGCAGAAGAGGAAGTTAGCTGACATGTTAGGGCCACAATGGAAGAAAGAAGAGCTTGAGCGTTTCTACAAGGCATATCGAAAGCATGGAAAAGACTGGGAGAAGGTTGTCCAATTTTGTGATTATGGTAGTTAATTTTTACTACACATGGGTGCATGTACCTAACTTAAGTTGTCTTTTTGTAGTGTGTATGATTTACCCATTCTATAGATCCTACCATGACATTCTTGTTTCTGATCCCACTTTGGGTTTCTAGATAGTTGCAACAGTGCACAATCGATCAGTGGAAATGGTAGAAGCACTTTATACAATGAATAGGGTAAGTATTTACTTTGATGATCTTAATAAACCAAATAACTTTGCTTTATGAAGCTTTTATGCTTTTATGTTGTGGAATTTGTCTGATCATTGTGATTGTTACATTTCAATGAATTGTAAACTTTGGCACATTATGTGATGAAATGAACTGATTATACTGCATTGCTTTTTTTTAGGTAAACTGGTAATAAAAATGTACTGTTATTTCAGGCATACTTATCTCTTCCAAAGGGCTATGCTTCTGCAGCCGGGTTGATAGCAATGATGACGGATCACTATGCTAATATGGTGAGAGTGGACTTGGATCTTTTATTGAATTTTATTCCTTATTTTTTTTTCTTCTTTTATAGATAGTCTTCAATTTCTCTTTCCAAATTTAGATTTGGAATTTTCCCTTATATGACCATGTCGCAGGACAAATTTGAACTTAAGTGGCATACTATGGATATTCTGTAATGTAGGTTTTTTATGTAGATATAATTATTGCTATGGAGAGGAATGCTAAACTAGTCCAAATCTGCAGATTTTATGCTATTTGCTCAGTCCTGTCAGAGTTTTTATTTCTTGCTAGCTCATCACCACCATGTTAATACTAAAATAAATCTAATGGATTACAATCTGTCAGGAGGAAGATAGCAATAGTGAACAGGAAACCAATGAGGGCATAGGAGTCTCTAGAAAGCCTCAGAAGCGTCCTAGAGGTTCTGAAGGAGTGGATGGCCCGTCAGTTGCAGATCTTTTGAATTCCCAGCTTACTGAATCAAGTTACAGCTGCTTGTCATTATTGAAGAAGAGACGATCTGGTATGGAGATTGTTCTCAGTGTGTGCATGCGTCTCTCTCTCTCTCTCTCTCTTTCTCCAAGTGGCTGTCCTTGCATGCGTGTATTGTGTGGACCAAGCATGCATGTGCATATGAGGTTAAATGAGAGGATGTACATGCATGTGCATGTGGTTAGATATGATGTATTGATCCATTTGAATGTGCTGCTCTTTTCTTTCTCTTTTTGGGGAAATCAGGGTTTGAAGCATTCATTTTTGTTCTATACCTGTTTCTGCTAACAGAATACTTAAGAAGCTTTATGTAGAAAAACCCTGAGTCTGTAACTGAATACTTAAGAATTTCCATTTAGAGCTGCCACAACTCATTGAAATGCATGAACTTTCATCCTGGTGGTAGTTTTCCAATTTATTCCTTTTCCTTTTTCCTGTAGTCTTATTATGTATTGTCCCTTTACTCCATTGCCTATCTACCATTCACCCCATTCCTTCCCTTCAAGAACCAGACTGGTGTTTTGTTGAAGTATTGTCAAGAGAACTTATCTCATGCCATTGAATTTCTATTAGAAAGCAGGCCTTGGGCTGTTGGAAAACGCACTCCTCGTGTCCCTGTGTCATATGCTGGTGATAAGGATAAGGGGGAGAAATATGTTTCACCAATTCGGCAAAGTTTGAAGGCAAAGGTTGATGCACTCGATGATGATGTTGCTCATAAGTTGGCTTTAGCATTGACAGAGGCTTCAAAAGGAGGTCGATCTCTTAAAGTTTCTCAAACACCAAAATTGAGAGCAAAGAGACAATCACCTGTTCAGAATGGTGCAAGGGTGGTAAGTCATCTATTAGATACCTTTTATTGCCTTTTTCACATTATTTAAGGATGATGAACTTATTCATCATGGTGCTCAGCATGCTGGACCAGTGATGACCAGTTCTAAGCTTCGTGGTAGTATGATGGATGATGGTGGTTGTGAATTACCCTTGGGAAGCATGGGAGCCAATGTTGGAGATTATGCAGGAGATAGAAGAGCTTTGAAGGGAAAGAAATACCTTGGAAAAAAGCCAGAAGAAGAAGAAAGCATAGATAATGGTTTAGATGATGTTAAGGAAGCATGTAGTGGGACAGAGGAAGGAGAGAAGGTGAGTGCAGTCAAAGGAAATTTTGACATGGAGATTGGAAATAAAAAACATGCCAGGTCCTCTAATAAGGGCACAAGGAAGAAAAGTAAAAAAGTTCTATTTGGACAAGGTATGCGATTAGATTCATTTGAAGCCTTTTATCTTAACCACCCTCTTTTTTTCCTTTTTGATACCTTTTAATTATTTTGTTATTTGGGTGAATATCTGCTTGAGTACTTTTAAAAATTTTCCTTCTTTCTGTTTTTTAATCGTCATTCAATTATTTACTTTTCTCTGCAATGATTTGTCCTTAACACCATTGCCACTGTTCTCAAGTACCTGTGTTTTGGCCAAAAAACCCTTAGTAGATATAGTTTGATCTTCCTTTTCCATAAGCTCTTTTGAAATTGAACTCTAATGGGGTTATGTCTATTCGTGTAGTATCTCATATGGTATGGTGGTGCAAGTACTGAATTTTCATACTAAAGAAAAATGGGATTTGCAGAATTGCTGAATTTTTTAGTAGTGGTCCTGGACCCTTGGAAGCTAGAATGCTAATAAAAACAATTCCAAGTTTTCCAGTTCCAAATCTTGCAACTTCAAGCAATTGTTGTCACCTGCATAATCAGTGAATATCAATTCTGGTATAATGACAATAGACAAGTGCCAAGTATTATTATTGATGTTCTTCCCAAACTTGGTTTAACCTTCTTCAGCTTATTGAGTACAATTTTTGTCTTCCACTCACAAATTTGGGGATTCAATTTGTTACTGATTTGTGGTTTCACTTCTTAGAGTTTGGGTTGGCATTGCAGAATTAATAAAAATTGAGGTGACAATAATTCCACAAAGAACTTCTAAGATACAATGAGAGATTATTTTCAAGCATCTCAATTGACTGTGATATTATTTTCAAGCATCTATATATCTTTGACCTATTGCAGCCATTAGTTACTTCAAAGGGCTTTGTTAAAAACATCAATTTGTTAAAATTCTAGATAAATCTCATGTTGTTAACATTTAGATTGACATAATTAACTTCTGATTTTGGAAGCAGATAGGACAATCGTCTGAGCTCACAAATATTATTCACTGTATCCAATTCTGTTTCAGTGGTTATTTTTTTTTCCTTTTTTAATATCAATTAATATCATAGTACAGAATCGGAAAGGGGGTGTTGCTAAAATCTATGGGAATGGCAGTATCTCTGGGCTATGGATATGGAAAGATAGAACGAAAAATAATCTCCAAAAATGATAAGTTGCTATTTGTTGGGCTGTTGCCTCCAATTTGGGTCCACTTCTGAATTTTTTAACTTGATAACCTGTTTGCCTTTTCAGTTGAGTTTCAACTTTTGCTTAACAATGTCCTTCATTCTGTTGAACGTGTTTTTGCTTTTTTCCTGAGCTTGTTAGCACTATTTCCTTTGAGTAGGTGAAGATCCAGCTTTTGATGCCTTGCAAACCCTGGCAGATTTGTCCTTGAGGTTGCCAGAAACACCGGTTGACACTGGTAAGATGTGTTTTGATCAACCAGCCATTTTAATTCTGTTTTTTGATGAGTAACTTATGATGCCTGCATACTTGCATCTCATTGGCTATTCTTCATCTCTTTGCCTTTTTTTTTTGGTTTTTAGGCTCTCTTCACTTCACAGTATGTGGAAGTTGGTATATTTAGGAATTAGTGTGATTCTGCTAAAACTTAATATTGCTTACTATCATATCTGTTACTGTGGCTGTTAGAGTCTTCTATGCATGCTGGGGAGGAAAAGGCTGGAATTGTTGCCAAGTCTAAGGTTAAAAGGAGTCATTCAACTCCTGGAATTAAAACAACTTCCATCAAGACAACTAAACAGGTAAAAGCTTCTCCCCATGATCTTAGTTACTCCAGAAACAAAGGATGGGACCCATCAGATTAATGACAGAATATGGCAATGGAGACAAGAATTCTTGCCTTCTAAAGTAAAAGTTTAATTTTAAGTTTTTAACCCTTGCCAGCTAACTTGTTCTGCTTGATTTATGACATGATTGTTATTTGATAAATTTGTGGCCATCCTTGTGTTGCTTACAAAAAACTTTGCAGATTTCTGAAAATGATGAGCTAACTGGCACTCATCTGGGTGATATTCAAAAGTCTGAGGTGTGTTGCTTTTTCACATTCAAAATTCTCAATGTAATGCACCTTGAGTTTGATGTTCTGCCCTTCTTACTTAAGCACTTCAGTCTCTAGATCTTATTATTGTTGGAAATTGCTATTTTTATCTGTTTCATATTGTTGTCATCTATGGTGTGTGAACAACTGTTACTAAAGTTTGGGGGTGAGATCTGGGGTTCGAACCCCAGACCTTACTCATAAAAAATGCCCTCCTCCCCAATCCAACTAGACCAAAAAAAAAAATAACTGTTACACCCCAGATCTTACTCATAAAAAATGCCCTCCTCCCCAATCCAACTAGACCAAAAAAAAAATAACTGTTACTAGAGGCAAAATTTAATGATGCTGCATACCTGAAACAGGGGAAATTGTTGAAACCTCCTGAATGTACTTCTTCAAGTTCTGATCATGGAAGGGAGTTGAATGATTCAGCTCCATCTTCTTTAAAGGTTATACCTCCAAAAAAAGTGAACTTAACTACTAAAGTGAGGAGCAGGCGCAAATTGAGCACGCCAGAACCATTGATGGTGAAAGACATAAAATCTGTTGAGAGCTTTGGAAATGGGCACTTCCATGACAGAGCACTCAGTCTTAAGGTTAGATATATCGCACATATATGTGAAGTCTAGTTGCCTGAATCTCTGCCAAGTTAACATGTATTTTTAATAATTACAGGAAGAGCTTTCAAATTGCCTTTCCTGCTATCAAGTACGGAGATGGTGTGTTTTCGAGTGGTTCTATAGTGCAATTGATTACCCATGGTTTGCTAAAAAGGAGTTTGTGGAGTACCTGGATCATGTAGGATTGGGCCATGTTTCAAGATTAACTCGTGTTGAGTGGGGTGTCATCAGGAGGTTTGTCAATTAAATTTGGTTCTTGCGTGTGCAGTTCATATTGTACTCATGATTGATTGATTCTAAATGTCTTGGCAATAAAATGTTTTGTTTCCACTTTCTCACAAATGCAGTTCCCTTGGGAAACCACGGAGGTTTTCTGAGCAATTTTTAAAGGAAGAGAGAGGGAAGCTTAATCAATACCAGGATTCTGTTAGAGAACATTATGCAGAACTTCATGCTGGTACTAGGGATGGGCTTCCGACTGATTTAGCTCGACCTTTGTCTGTAGGGCAACAAGTAATTGCTCTTCATCCAAAGACAAGAGAGATTCATGATGGAAGTGTACTTACTATTGACCATAGTAGGGCAAGGGTTCAGTTTGGCCAATCTGAATTAGGAGTTGAATTTATCATGGTAAGTTTTGTTTCTTCATTCAATTTGCTTTATGGAAATTTTTTATATTCATTTTGATCATTGAAAAGTTTCTTTGTTTACTCCCAAATTGGATAAAGCTTTCTCTTTGTCAAATTAAATTCTCATATTATGAGGAATATTAAATAGAATGTGTTGCAACTTGTTCCTATCTTCCTCCTGTGTCAGAAGAAAAATATGTTGTCTGTTAAATGTGCTTCAAGGATCACGCCTGTGATCACTTTCTAAGTTTGCCAGCATTGGAAAAGGAAGTAATGCCATTTCATTTTCAGGCAGTGCATTAAGTATAATTAACCTTTCTTGTCTTACTGGTTTTAAGTTACATTATTCTTTGTTGAGTATCATGGGTGGTCCCTATTTTATGACAGGATGTTGATTGCATGCCTTCAAATCCCTTGGACAATATGCCTGCATCTCTTATCAAGCATACTCTCCCTTCCACTAAAATCATTGACGAGTGCAATGAGCTCAAAATGAACGGTCAACCTGTGGAAAGGAAAGTGGATGGATGCACAAAATTTGCCTCATCTGAGAACCTTGAAAACATCAATACTCTCCTGCATATTGCCCCTTCGACTAACCATATCGGCAATTCATTACAGCAGACAAAGGTGAGCATTTTGAAATTTAAGCTTATGTTTTTGCTTTTCACAAGCGTTCAATCACAAACCTTTTAAAGTCAATGAAGAGGGTATCAGTTTTGTATTTGTATTGCATATTTGTTGAATCTTTTGGGACAGTTAAGCTTCTGACAGATGCTGTTATCATATTTCTACACTTTGGTCACAGGGATAAAATTTAATGCCCATTCTTGTGGAAGATTTTACATCTTGAGTGGATTGATGTCTTGACTTTTCCAAGAAGAGCATTTATCCTCATAAATAAGTTCCTGGCAATTTAGTTGAGACATAAACTAAGTACTTGTATCTTTTTTTGTTATTAATGAGACCAAGTCTTCTCCTTCGGTCTTCTAATTGGACTTGGAACCCGTAATCTATTTGAACTTACCAAATAGTTGCCCGGTGATTTCACTGCTTTAGCTGCTAGCTGGGCGTTTGATTCAGGTATTTGAGAAGTGGAATAATTGTATTTATATCTATGGTTGAATGCTTTGTCAGGGGGATTCACTGAGTTTTGATACACAAAATAAAATTGATCTTGTAAAGGCTGCCAATACCCAACAAGCATTAAATGGTCCTTCTGTTCTTGCACAAATCCAAGCAAAGGAAGCTGATATCCATGCTCTTTCCGAATTGACTCGTGCTCTTGACAAAAAGGTTGTACCATCTGTTTTCCTAGAATCTTTTTATTATGTTTCATTTGCATTCTAAAAAATATGTCTCTAGGTTTATGCGTTCAATTCAATTTGCTACAAATGCATCAGTTATTGATAATTCCTAGGTATTGGATCACATTGTAACTTTTGTCATCTGGTTGGCGGCGGCACTTTTATAATCTGAAATGTTAGCTTGTGTATCATTTATGCCTTATGTTAGTAGTTTGATAACTTTTTCTTACACAAATTGCTTTTGTTGGTGGCCATGTGGAGAAATCGTTTTGAATGGCCAAAATGGCTATGGTATTTGAAAAAGAATCTGATGAACATTCTGACTTGCAGGAGGCTTTACTGGCTGAGTTGAATTGCTTGAATGATGAGGTGTTGGGAAACCAACATGATAGAGAAAACTCTCTCAAGGATTCAGAGCTGTTTAAAAAGTACTATGCTGCAGTGCTTCTACAGTTAAATGAGATCAATGAGCAGGCATGAGTGATACATTTGCCAACTTTTAGATTCAATCATTCTTCCCTTGTCATGGCACTGTAAGCAATTGCTTGATTTGCTTACTTCTTCATGCAGGTTTCTTCTGCTCTCTATTGCTTGAGGCAACGCAATACATATCAAGGGAACAGTCCGCACATGTGGCTTAAGCCCATGAGAAGTGTTGGTGAACCAGTTGGACACTACAGATCTTTTGGCCATTCAAGAGATGACAGTGACATCCAGGAATCTGGATGTCTGGTGGCTGAGATTGTGGAAACTTCAAGAACAAAAGCACGGACAATGGTTGATGTAGCTGTGCAGGTATGACAAGCTGTTCTCTTGTCTTGGTACTCGCTTTGCTAGATATTTTTTGATTTTGCAATTGGGTGTAACATTACTCCTCTATATCTGACTTGCTCAAAGTCTAAAACATATTAAACATATTTGAGGTAGCTGTAATTGGGACTCTGCTCACGGAGTTTTCAAGTTAGATGAGCAATAATTGAACTGGTGGCAGAGAGTTTGATTAGGAGACCTCGCATTATCATTAGTGACTTGCTATTTCCCATCAAAGCAATTTGACACTAGAATTGTTCCATCAAATAGAAAATATGTGGAAGTTTTCATTTCACTGATGTCGAAAATCATTTGCTCTGGCCAGCAACTTAGTGGTAATTGGCATAGGTTTTAATTTGGCAGCTTTGCGTCAAGGTCACCAATAATGGTTTATTTACTGAGTTGACTATGAATATTTGAATCTAATCTCTAAAATGAGCCAGTTTACTGCAGACACAGAATAACTGTTTGTCATGCCAACATGTAGCTGTTTGACCATTTCATTTTCCTCCTTTTAGCTGCTACACAATGTTGTCTCTGCTTTTCATTTCAGGCAATGTCATCTTTTGAAAAGGAGGATAGTAGCATGGAGAGCATTGAAGAGGTTATAGATTTTGTAAATAATCATCTTTCAGGAGATGAGTTAAGCATGCCAGCCAATAGATCATCTACTCCTGCAAGTACAGCTAACAATGCTCCAGCTTCCGAAGGTCAGTTGAGTTCTTGCACAAATCTGGCTGCAATCAACAATCCAGTTGATACTATGTTGAACAATCTTTTCAACCAAAACAACACAAAGATGCCTTTGGATCTTATTGGCCAGTGTGTTGCTACATTGCTCATGATTCAGGTAACTTTTCCGGAGAATTTGCCTTATTTGCTATTTTCTGCAAGACGAACCCTTGTTCTCTCAATTATTTTTGGTGAAGTATGCTATGCATCCTTAGATCCAAAACTCACAAAGTATCTAGTTTCCCCCTTGGACCATTGATTGTTGCACAATGGGGCCTTCCCCTTGTCCTAACAATCTTTACTTAACTAAATGCAGAAGTGTACAGAGCGACAGTTTCCACCAAGTGATGTAGCCCAGATACTAGATTCTGCCGTTACAAGTTTGAAGCCATGTTGCTCCCAGAACCTTCCAATTTATGCGGAGATACAGAAATGCATGGGGATTATTAGGAGTCAGATACTGGCACTCATACCCGCGTAGTAGTTTGTAATTGTTACTACTTCCTTTCGTAAAATGTACAAGCTAACCAGAATCTGTACCTCTCCCTTTGCTTTGTTGTTTTCTTCCAGAAAAAAAAAAAATTCCTCGAACAAGAACTTGTACCAAAAACCATTTGGTTGTACATTCACTGCTTCCAATACAAGAAGCCAACTTCGACTATTCTTGTACATTTAACGGTCTCCACTGTGACGTTTCTACTTGGAATCTGGTTGTTATCCTCGCCCGAGACGAATAAAACATGCTTATTGCCGGTCAAAGACCTGTCACAGGAGACCAGACTTGAGAAGCAATTTTTTTCACCTCCAAACTTGAGTTTACTGCCACGAACTTTAAAAGGATAATGATCGTTCAAACGGGTAAACGTTGTTTCATATTTCCAAAGAAAATTGCCATAAAAAATATAAATGAAGGAATGCACAATTGTTCCTATTTTTTGAGGATTGATAGCTCGTTCCAAACTACAGTTCCCAATTACAATGTATCAAATGTACGAACAAAACACGGAGTCGTTACTCGTTTACATCAACCAATACATGTTAAAGGAGGAACAGAAAACTATAGAAACAAGGAAAAGTGATATGTTGTAAGAGATCCAGCAGCACATCATTCCACATTTGAATGAATAACAGATTCCAATCTGCAATATGCAAAATTTCTTTCCACTTCATCGAAAAAATATTTAATTTTCTCCTCTCTGTTGTGTAACAGAGTTTTGCAGCAGCCAATGCTTCAGTGTCATCAAAATTTGAACTTCTTAGGTTTTTTCAACTTGACATGATTGCCATCATCGACCATCTGCAACAAAAAGAGGTTTGATCAATCTTAAGTTGCAACAAGGCAAAAGAAAATGATAACAAACCGTCAGAGTCACACCTTTTGGTTCTTATTTTTCTTCCGTTTCTGCTTTTTCTTTTTCTTTCTCTTGTTTTTCTTCTGTGAAGAATTTTCCACATTTTCTTCTTCAAAAGATTCCTGAAAATTTTTAACCAATTAAAAAGTGCTCAATAAAAGCATCATTTAACCTCAAAAAGAAAGATTAGAGATATTCTGAATTCAAGTACCTCATCGTCGACAAAGGAATCTACATGACAGATAGTTCTTCCAGAATTTGATGTGCCACCTGAAATATGAAAGCAATTGAGCCATAAGTCCCACTTCCATTTTAGTAAGCTTAAGAGCTGCAAAATTGCAATCTTGCAAAACTCTAGACAAGCAAAGCAGACGACCAAAACGTATTTCAAAAGCACAAAAATAAGTGCCTGAAACAACTAATCTCGAGTAGATAAAACTATTCGAATCATAACCACATAAAATATTCAAAGCCAAAACCCATATTAAACCAAAAGTTTCAATCTTTCTGTTCCACTTTGCCCAACTAACCCGTTATTTAATTGAAACACAAATAATTGGAAAGGGGGTAATCAAGAATATGTACCAGAAGAGGAAAGAACAGCGTCTTTGGCGTTTTGGACGGCCAATTCAAGAAGTTGGGGATCAATGGAGGCCAATCCGTTAGGGTCTTGAAGCTTTCTCTCAAGAAACTTGGCCAATGCTGCTGCCTTGTTCGTCTTCAATGGCCCACCCGGGTGAGCTAACCTATACAAGCATGTGTAGATTGATGAATTATTGATTGGTGGCGACCACCCAGAAACACACCGAGAGAATTTACTTGAATTCTCTCGATTAGCAAAATAAATTATTAAGAGAAAATCAATGAGTATAATAATATAAAAACTAAAAACAAAGCAGTACCTGGGTTGTTGCGAAGGGAGAGAAGAACAAGGAGGAGGAGGGAGCGGAGCAAATTTACTTCCTCTAAGTGCTCTTCTTTCTTCTTCGCTCAGTCCTTCCATCCCTCTCTCTCTCTCTCTGATTTATTTTATTTTATTTTTTCTTCTTTTTTCCGTGTTTGTTATCTCTTTGACTTCGGTTTGGAGGCTGACTCTTCTCTTTTAATTTTTAGGTTTATCTTTCGTAGAGCTGGAAATCATTCTGATCAGACAACGTCGCTTCAACCGATTGGAAGATTTTAGAACAGGTTAAAATCGTATCACGTGCAATTTTATTTTTCAAGTTCTGCGTATAGCATTATAATTAGAAGCTCTTCCCGCTGCTTTACTTTTAATCACAAAAAACAGGAAGCCCAGTTACTATTTTTATGTTTTGGCAACAAGTTAATATTTATCAATTACCCATCAATTCTCAACGACAATTTGTTATAACCAATGGCTTAGGATCACATTCGAGTTGCACAAGTCACACCCCGCTTGCTTTATCTTATTACATGGATTGATAGGAGAATCAATTAATTCAAAATATATTAGAAAAGGCGAATGGACCGCATCCTCAGCACTACACCACAGGTTGAGGTTGACTTTAGTGTAAGGCCGGCTCAATTGTAAGGTTAAAAATTAGCACTTGAGACCAATTCGGCCTAGTATAACAAGCTTACGTATGTTGGAATCAGCAGCACCAGCACCCCATGATTATTTGCTTCTCATTTGATAACAATGGCATTTATCTTTACACACCTGCTGCATGGCATAAGCAAAGTAACAAGTGGGTACAAGCAAAAAGGCCAATTACACCCTTGTAACCAGATCAGCTTCCCCAAGAAGGGTTTGGGGAACAATAACTGTTCAATAAAAGTACAGCTGAGAATAATCATCAAATGTTTCCTCCTCCCCATGCCTCTTCTGCCAAAATAGCAGCATAGAACCATGACAGGTCCCATGCTCTCCTCGTAGACGAAATTCACGTTGATGGGTCAGAGTAGTTCATAATGATAGAGGAGGATGTGAACAAATCTGATAATTGCAAGAACATCAACCCTCAAATTGCATGCCTCCCTTGTAGCCTAAAATTTCTAAAAGCAGGCAAAGATGACAGGCAAATTCGCCAGTAAATTTCCTATAAATGAGATTAAAGTGGCAAGGACACAATGGAGTCACTTTGGAGCAACATTGCAAGAGATGCAGCAATAAGATTCGTGGGGAATTCAAGACCATTGCATAATAGGCTTTCAAGCATAGCTTTCTGTGATTGGTTTGAACTAACCAAGCAGGAATTTGAAAATGTCACTCAGCGTTACAATGCCTTCTACCCGCCTGCTGCCAGCCTCCACAACAATAAGTCGTCTGACACCTGAAATCAAAAGAGATAACATTTCCTTTTATATTATACACATTAGACAAAACTGAGAAAAAAAACAAACATAATGCCATACATTGTTCAAAAAGTCAAAACTGATAATAATCTCTAACTGGAGTTCCAATCTCTTAATAATAAGTACCACCTAAGACTAAGTTCTTGCTTTTCAACCACAAATGACATTAATATTACCTGGGTTTGCCAATAGCTCCATCACTTGATGCAATGTATCAGACCGTAAACACATATGACATCTTTGGCCTCTAAGCTCATACGGAGAATAGGAGTTTTGTCCCAATTGCAAAGCCTAGTCAATTGATTATGACAATTTATTGAGGGTACAAGATCAGGAACATCATAAGCACAGTTCTCCAATATTTCACAGCAATAAAAAATTCAAAAGGATCACCAAAGGAAAAGCTGCCAATTCAAATGCATTCATGTAGTCAGGCAGTAGAATCAAAGTTTTTAAGGGCTGAAAATTGTGAAGCAAAAGTGACCAATATCATCTGACCAACTGCATGTAATTTTAGCCTTCCTAGCAATCTCTGCCAGAGGCAGGTCTACATTCTACTTTTAATCCTTCAATAACAAATTGGTGCTCATGAAACTTGGCTCCTTGCAAAGATCACACAGTTTCAGGAGCCACCAGCATTTAGCTTTAATTTTCTTGTTTTCAAAAAGATGGGAAGATAGTTTTTTCCATTTCTTCTTCTTCTTCTTTTTTTTTGGTGGAGTCCGGACAAATATGTGCCATATTCCCATTGGCAGGTACTAGAGCTGCAAAATTGCCAAACCTTATCTTCACCAATAATGAACCACAAAATTTGCAAGAAAGCAAAAGCCTGCCCGACTGTCACAGATCATGACAGAACTAAGCAAGGTACTGACATTTTCAACAAGATTTTGCCCCAAAACATCTTACATTCTGATTTGATTACACTACATCAGACCTTTCCATTTTGTTAGAAGTCCATATAGCAATTCAGCCTACTCCACAGATGAAATGACTTATAAACAAAGGTGATGGTACAATCAACTGAGGAGCAAAGGTACCAGGTTCTTCCAATCACAATTTCAGCAAAAGTCTTTTCAACAGCCACATCACATTAAGATGCTTAAGAATGACAGTGCCTCCAAATTCTCCTCCACAGGAACCCACTAAATGGAAGATTTCTTTTTTCTCTTCATCATTTTCATCACTTTTCCTAGTTTAAAATTTAGAATGACAAGCATGAAGTGGCTTGGTAAACATGTTTGACAGAAAGCTAGGAGAACAAGGAAGAACTACCTGCTGAACAGTCATTTTGTTGAGATCAATATGTGTATAAGCTTTGTCCTTGGCAAGAGCTGTTATATCACTGCTCAAACACCCAAAAAAAAAAAAAGAAAGGTTTCTCATTATGAGAGGAGAGTTATGAAGTATGATCCGTTTTATAGGATGTATCATACCTAAAAGCACAGCTTACCTCCGACAATAAATATCTAGTAATGAATCATTGTTGTCAACAATTGGAATCGAACTTACTTGAGCTGTGGTAACAAAGACAATAAAACAGCAATAAACAAAGGTTGAACAACATTATTTGAGATAGAGACCATCTTGCCAATGTATCAAGGACCTGTCCACTAAACAGGACATTACTAAGATGACAACCAATTTGGCTAGTATGGTTTCCTGGCATCAAACTAAAGGCCTGGGATCAAACCTTGTCACAACAACAATAAGAGCATTCCAAGCATGGGATCTGTTCCCCAATTTTCCAGCCCAGCCAATGGACCTCCCAAGGAAGGGGCAGAGTTGCGTTTAGCCAATGGTTACTCCAATTGTCCAAGTTGTATATCTTGATGCATCTATGTGTTAGTTTTAAATTTCTAAATGGGCAACACTAATTCCATCATCAATTGTCCTAATAATCTTCCATCAATATAGCTTATCTAGTACATAAGCAAGAAAATGTTACAGCTATGTTCTTCATCCTAATGCTGAGAAACGCAAACAGAAAAGACAGCACATTCAAGAAAGGGACAACCTATTGAGAAAAGAGACCAAGCAACACATTTATACCAAGTACGCCCCATTTATAATGCAGACAACAAATTTAGGCATCAATGCTTTCTTCTGTGGTTGCCAGTTTTAGCTACTTGGAAGATTCATCATTTGGAAACTACACTAATCTTAGGAATAACCATTAATCCTTTTCTAATTCAAACTTCCAAGACTATGAGTTACATTAATAAGCTAAGCCCCAAATCTCTAACCACTATCCAGGTGCTTAGTAACATTAACACCACCAAAACATCAGAATGGCACCTTCGCTCAAACATGACACTTAGTTTCATCTACCTGACAATCAATGAAACCATACCTTCAATTAATAAGTTTAAAGCCATACTAAGAGAAGCACTTGGTCTCAACATGGCCAAAGGGCGCCTATTAGACTCCCCAATCTTTGGAACCCATGTAACCATGGGAATTGCATAAATTGGCAGCTGGAGTATTGGCAAGGTGCTAGAACAATGTCTAAAATGCCTGCAAATACCTGGATATCAACATCCATTAATCAGTGATGAACCATATGCCACAACCTAGAAAGCTAACCAAAGGGCTTACATTTCAGTACTCCAGAAAGTGAAGCAAGGTGTAGTAGCTGGGGAAATGAACCATCTTCAGATGAAGAATGAATAATGGGAACAGTAGTTACTCCATTCTGCAATATTCTAGAAACAACCTCTTTCAAGTTGTCATATGGTCCCACCTGCACAATCAGCAGACCTAGGTCTAACACTAAAGCAAACCCATACCAGACATTTTTGGTTGTGTCTAATAGCAGATAGTATCATTTAAATGCTGACATCTCAATCCATGTAGCATAATCAGACATGAAAATGAAGCACCAGGGATAGTTGTACATAGTGTATAAAAGAAGAATACACCATTGCATGAAACAAGATAAGGAACATACATGGATGAGAGGTCTAGAATATGGTCTCCTATGCCCATCAATTTGTCCGTTCAGGTATGCTTTTCCTTCTTTCCAAGCAGATATGGTGTGAGTGTCTAGTTCTTCCTCCGTCAAATTGGAGCCATGATTCCCAAGCTGGGAGTAGATTACATTAGAGGAATATATATTATTATACCTCATTAACAAGGAACAATTCCTGGAATAGTAGCCATAACAACATCCAGCAATATTTGCATATATATTTTGAAATGATAAGTTCCAGAAGAAAATAATTTCAGGGAAAAGAAACTGAAAGAGGAATTCCAAATTTAGCATTTACACGATCACATTCACCAAACAATTAAGTTCACAGTTCAAAGAAGCTCAGTGACTACCAAAACCATACCCGTGAGACAAATCCCAGCAACCAATGTTCTTATCAGGCTATGTTTCATTCAATGGCTATGATTTAAAAAAACAGAATAAGAAACTATATGAAATGTTATAGCAGCTTCAAAACCAATGCATGCATATAAAAGTACTATGACTGAAAAATTGTTTGCGTTGGTTAGAGATATCAATTTTACATGTGCATACCTCTCTTAGAATTAATATGAAATCCGATGCACTAAGCACTCCAACAAACTGGCCCTTGCCAAAGTCCCAAAGTGGTGCCGTAGGGATTCCCTGGAAATTGCTTGACTTAGAGAATAGATATTGTAGCCAGGCTCTTTATCAGCAACAACTAGATAACATCATCAATAGTTGGAAATAAAGGACAAAAACCAAGGTAGAAGACCAGATGATGACATTAAAATTTGCAAAGAAAAAATAACAACCCTACCTAGAGCATAATCAGCCAGCACTGAAAGGGGGCAGTAAGAGGCACATTTACTTAGAAACACAAAAAAGTCCCAACAACTAAGATATGCAGACTACAACTGCAAGTTATGCTCTCCATTATAAATATGATCTGCCAGCATTACAGCAATACTCTTAGGATAAGTACAGACAATATAATCATACCAAAAAATAAAGAACTTAAAACTGCCTTGGACAGGCTTCATTCCATGCAAATATCAGGAAAAAAAATGTTTCATGAAAAATGCAAATAGCTTTTTAAACTTCATCTTAGGGTGGGGGTTTTTGTCACAATGCAGAAATATGTAACATGTAAATCAACTGCAATATGCAGAAAAAGGAAACTAGAATTGCAGCCAAACACTGTCAAATGATGTATTTAGTAATATTTCAATCAACTAAATACCTGCTCATACAAAATATGAAATGCCTGCTTTACCGGTGTATCAACATCCAGTGCAACCACCTGTAGGTGACATGTACTAAATAAGGAGAATAAGGGAGTAATTTGCAGATACTAAATTAAAGAAAGAGTCCAAACCAAAAATAGACATCAAAAGTGAGCCCATTGGTAAATGATCCAACCTTGCCTGACTTTGGAAGTAACTCATATGCAGTGTGCGCACATAAAAATACAGAAATATGATGACGGGACACCTGCAAGTCAGATTCTGACATGCTTGGCACCACCTGAACCAAGGTACCATCAGATACACAGACCTGCATTGCAAATGAAAAGCCCAATAATGACACTGTTTATTCAAAAAGAAACAATAAGAAAATAATAAATAAATGCAGTATACCACCATGGAGTAACAGAATAATAAATATGAAGGATCCCAAGTGAGTTTCTAGCAACTGCAATGACAACAGCTAAGGTAAAAAAACAAATAAAAAATAATATCTATATATATATATATATCTCTTTTACACGAGTTAAAAGAAAGAGGCAGAACCAGATCTCACCAGACGTCTATAAGCTTTATTCTCCAATTCCATAAGCATCTCAGGATTAATTGTAGGATTGTAACTGAGTTCAACAGACGAGTGGACAGCATTAACCATGCCATACTCACTCGGGGAGTAAAGCTGCTGCTCATCGTAACGCCATTCTCCATCAACCCAAAACTTGTACTGCTTGTGAAATGTAGAAAGCCAAATGTGTGAATTCATTAATACACAGTGGAAAACTTTTAGCAAACCTGGTAATTTACTTATTTGCACATGAAAGTAAAAGGCAATTGAATCTCTCATCAAAATTCAAAGTTCTGTCTATCCAAGGCAAACTAGAAATACCTGGTGGTAACCGGGCGTTATCGGATAAATGACTTGAAATATTTTAGGGCAACCTTCAACAGGGGACATAGGCACGAGCTGAGACCATCTTCACAGAAAGAAAGAGGAACGCCCATCAATCAAACCAACAGATGCTAACCAATCAAATAACACAAACATTAAACGGAAGCCAACAATGCCAAGTCAAATTAGTAACCTATTGAAAGAACCGATAACAAATACACTTCGCCCGCCATGAGGCCACATGAACCGCATTAGCACCGTGCTGGGCACTCCCCTGCCTGCTTCCTGCACCGAATCCATGCCCGATTCCTTAACACCATAAACGCACAGCAAACCACCTCCCAGTGAAAGGGTGGTTAAGATCGAGATAGAAGCGACACGATCGTATCAAAACTATCGGTTTTTTTGTTTTTTTTTTCCTTTTCTGTATGATTTTCAAACCCTAACTACTATAACAAAACAACAGTAAGCTTTGATTGAGACGCCTTTCACTTTTTATTACTATTTTGTTTTTCCTGCTGCGTTTTTATTGTTGTTCGCGGGTGTAGCAACGAAACACAACCAAAAAATAAAAAATAAAAAAAATAAAAACAAGAACACGTAAAAAATAAAAATAAAAAAATAATAAAAAAGTCCACGATTCACGAGCCAACGAAGCAGTTCTTCAAACCTCGCTTTATTAAAATTATTAAATTATAGTTTGAAAATTTTTAAAAATATAACTTAACAAGACAAAAATAAAATTAATTAAATTTTCATTATAAATGATTGATTTCACAGTTTGAATTATATTTATTAAAATTAAAATTATTATTCATATTTTTTATTTTATTGATTTTATCGATAATTAAACACGTCGATATAAAAGAGAAAAAATTGGTGGCACTCGAAAGAAACTATGTTCTCCACGCGCTATACTTTATGGTTTGCGTGTTGTAATTCAGTTGTTGGGACTAAATTGAACTAATCTTAAAAGTAAAGAGACTTAATTGAAAATTTTCTAAATATCAAGACGCAACATTTTGCCGGGTGGGAGGACCCCAATATGTCGTTTGAGTTTGACCAAGGGAAAACAAATACAGCGGTAAACGAATTTTGGTTTTTTCAAAAACTCTATTAAGCTTTTTTTTGTTTTTTAAACACTAAAAAATTTTCATTGTATATACTAATTATTATATTTTTAAGTTTAGATTAATTTTTTTAGTTAATGTCTTTTTATTTATTTAATAAGATTTTATTACTCTCTCAAATTTAAATTTAAATTAATATAAAAGATATACTAAATTAATATCATGATAAAAATTTTTATTAAAATTAAAATTTTTTAACTAAAAATTCACAATTCAGCATAAATCTTCATCTCTCTTTCCTCAAATTTATTCAATTGGAGCATTTGTGTGCTTACGTGGGAGCCTCATATTCTATGTTTTATAGAAGAAAATTCTAAATTGGTTGCTATCAAAAGGAATGATTTCTACACGAATACAATTATTTCAGGTATGAATTTGGCATACTCTCTCCAAAGAGAGTGCGCTATACTCTCACTTCTTGCACCGTACATGCTTGCGCTTTGCCACAAGCCAAACGGCGCCGTTGCTAGGTTACCTCATCGGCGAGTGGAAGTTCGTTATCATGAGCGTGGAGTCCACGCGCATCAACCCTCAAGAATCGAGAAAATTAAAAATATACAAAATGAGAGACCATAATCTGTGTGGGGCCCAACCCAACGTCCCAAAAATCCCAAAAGGGAAAAACAAATAAATGCAAAACTAAAGAGCCAATAAAAACCTTTTTTTTTAATTTTAATTGGTTAAATAAAAAATGCAGCGGCTTCAGAAAGAAAAAAAAAAAAGACCAGCCCTGTCTCTGCTGTACACATCAATTGGAGGAAAAATAAAAAATAAAAACAAACGAACCAGAGATGGAGAGACTCATAGCTGAAGAACTTAGAATCCAATCTGACTCGTCGACGTGACCCAGCCGAGTCAATCGCGGGTCAACGGTGATCGGTTATGTGATCATTCAATCCCCACCGTCTGATCCTCGAGTCTGGTTGTGGGTTTGAAGGGAATGATTAATTGTTAATTTCACATAATTTTGCCCTTTTATTTAATTTCAGTTAGGGTTCGAGAATTGACGGTGTCAAAGTCGTTTTTGATGAAATTGGCGTCTTTGTGAGGTTTTTTTTTTTTTTTTTTGGGTGCTTTTCTGGGTCGAAGAGGGTTTAATTTAAGATGTTTAAAGTGATGCTGGACTTTAAGGAAAGTGCGTTTTCCAGGTAAGGGTTTTGGGGTTAGGGTTAGGGATTTTTTCCATTTTACGGCGGGGTTTGGCTGTGAAGATGGAGGAGAATTATGAGGTTGAGGAAGGAGAAACTTGTTCTCACAATAAAGATGACGATAACAACATGGACCCTGATATTGCTCTTTCTTACATTGTAAGCCTTTGCATTTTATATTGTTTTTTCCCATGACATTTTGAAGTTGAAACAATGCAGAATGCATATGTTGTGACTAACACATAATTTTTAGTCAAAAGGATGGTGATTAGTCTTGTTGGTTCAGTGAATTTTGTGTGACAGACTTTTAAGTTTAGATAATGGTAAATATCATTGAAGTAAATGGCTTCCAATGTAAATTGATTACCAATTCCTGAAGTTTTTATAATAGAACCAAATGCACTTAGGCTTTCTTCAATAGAGGCATAATTCGAATGTTTATACTAGTAGTGCATGGTTATTCAAAATAAAGCAACTGGAAACTAAGCTTCTGTTATTCTTTCTTCCTATTATTTAGATCCCTTATTGGCAAGGTGGATGAAGTGTACCCAACCCCCAAAATAGTGAACACAATTGTGTGTGTGTGTGCAAACGCCAACACAAATATACACATAGTACACAACTATATAGAGTCATTAAGTTTTCAGTTTCTTTAATATTTGTGAATTAATAGAGTGCTTGAAAATTATATAATACACATAGTGGTGTCTCTCAAAGAGTTAAAGAAGTAGCAAATGTGTTTAAACCTGATAAATAGTTACAAGAAAGTGTTTAGTGCAAAATCTGGATACCTGGTTTTGCCCTCCCAGAAGTATCGAAGCCATTTGATCTTAGCATGGCTGCAAACAAAAGTAGAAAAGTCAGCGAAAGCACTGATAGAAGAGGAAAGAATAAGGTCACTTAAAATCTTTAACCTTAGAAAGAAGAAAGCATAACTGTGTGGCCTAATCACCGTGTCTATCATGCACATTGGAGTTGAACCATTGTATCAAAATGTTAATAATGCTATATAACTATAGTACATATGTGTTTATTTTTCTTGAACTCCATCCTGGATTGGAATCAGGTGGAGAAGTACAAATGATGCCACAATTCTGGTAAACTTTTAGTCTTTTTTTTTTTTTTTTTGAATTGATGCTAAACAAAAAGAAAGATGGCTACTAACAATGGCTAACTTTGTTTCACCTTTGTAGTTGTTCTTTATCCTGGATGTCTCCTAACTGATTAGTCGTGTTGTACATGATTTGTCATGTTTCACTCTGGGTGTAGTTGATTCTCGTATGATTCTGTGTGCGTTAAGGTAGTAATGGCAGTGATTTCTCTTTCGTGAAGGATGAGAAGATTCAAAATGTTTTGGGCCACTTTCAAAAAGATTTTGAAGGCGGGGTTTCTGCAGAGAATTTGGGTAAGTGATGTATAGTGGCAGCTGTTGAGCATAGATGAAAGTTTGTGTAGTCTTGAAACAATGGAGTAAGACTCAAAATTTATTGTGGCAGGGGCAAAATTTGGTGGATATGGCTCTTTTTTGCCTGCCTATGAACGCTCGCCACACACTTTGTCACGTACCAAGTCTCCAATGGGCTCTAGTACACCAAGATCCCCCAACAATTTGGCCTTGGAGGTATGGAAAGTTTTATTCCTTGTTTTCTTTATGAGGTGGTTGGAAGGTGATGTGTATGGTTGGTTAGGGGAATAATGGTTTAGTCGAGCATTGTAATTCTGTTACTGTGCAGGGTGCCTTACAGAGTTCAAAAGTTACCTCAAATGCTCCACTGTCTGTGAGGCTTGGTCCTGCTACCTACAATGCCAATGCATTACAAAGTTCTGGACTGGTATCTGGAGATGCTTCAACCAAGCAAGATTCTGATTTCTCATCTAGTCAGTGTGCTCAAAAGTCTAATTTGAAGGATGAAAGTTCACACAAATCAGGCTCAGACCAAAGAACGCTTAAGTTTAGGTTAAAGGTGAGTTCTGACAAAAGGCTGCAAAAAAATGCAGTAATCTACAATGGTCTCGGGCTTGGTAATTCTTCTTCTTCATCATTGGGGAACAGTCCAGAGGGAAGTGGTGAATTGCTGCCTGTATCACATCGTACTGCAAATGAATCTCCCACTAGCATTCTTCAGGTAGAGCTTCTTTCTCTTTTTGTTGATATCAGTTGTAGGCACTGGATGAACTAACTATGGCTGAAATTTCTTTTCTTGAACATTCTGGATATTCTTGTTTGTTAAAACAGGTTATGACTTCCCTTCCATTCCCTGGGGGTGTCCTTGTATCACCTTTGCATGAAAGTCTACTTTGTTTGATGAGAAAGGAAACACAATCCAGGGGCAATAAAACTGTATGTGCTCTCAAAATTTGTCAAGCACGTTCTCCTTTGTCAGTAGATCAGTCCATTAATACCCAAGGTAACAAAGTTTTGTTAGAGGAGGCAAAACTGCTCAGGAATAGTAAAAGGACTGTTGACTTGAAGCATGAGAGTTGCATCGATTTTGAGAATGACATAATCAAGAAAAATGTAGAAAATGATGCCCTAGAAGACAAGGGTACTTGGTTTAGTGATTTAAAACAATTGCCTTCATCAAATATAGGATTTATTACTGGCCACCCTGCAAAAGCAGCTGATAGGGCATATGAAGTTTCCAGTGAGGATGGAATGAAGGAAAGATTTTTCTCCTATGACACAGCTAAAGAGGACTCATTGGAGTCAATATCTGGACAAGAAAGTAGCAAGAGTGAGAGAAATGCTCAGAGCAGTTGGGGGGAAAAGGTTTTGGAAAACAGAGCAGTGAGGGGCAGTGGTAAGGGCAAGAGTAACAAAACTTCTGCTCCTTCAAAGGCATATCCTAATGCATCTCAATATAGAGAAGATGTTAGTCTTGGACCAATGGCTCCTTCAAAACCGAAGAATCGTCAACAAGCTACAGTTAATTCACAAGATGAACCCAACATGGTTTGTGGGAAAGGTAAGCCATTGTTAGAGGGCAAGAAGTCACGGGAACTTGAAAGTAGCGAGAAGTCTGCTGCTGTTTCATCAAATGAAAGCTTGAGAGTTAGTGTGAATGCAGCCTTTACAGATACAATGAGAGCTACAGGTGGTGTCTCAGTGGGTAAAGTTAAGCTACACAAGTTGAAGTTACAGAAGGATAGCAAGGTCAAAGATAATTGCAGAGAGTTTTTGGGACAAAAAACCAATCTAATGAGTTCATCGAAGATAATTGCAGAGAGTCCAAAGGGCTCCAGCATTGATGGTTTGGGAATGCAACTGCATGCATCTTTGGATAAAGAAAAGGAAAGATTTACTGGTAAAAGAAATGATAAACAGTCAAAGTCTCAATCATCTGTCAAAGATGCTGCATTAGGTCCTTGTGTTGCAGAAAGTGCACTTGTTTCTGAAGTGGTGGCACCTGCAGTAGATCCTGTAGTCATAGAAGAAAACTGGGTTTGTTGTGACAGTTGCCAGAGGTGGCGACTGTTGCCATTTGGCACAAAGCCAGAGCAACTTCCTGAAAAGTGGCTGTGCACAATGCTAGATTGGCTGTAAGTTTTTCTTCCTATTTTTGGATTACACATGAGCATAGATAACAAGCATGCCTAATTAACATTGTCCAAGGGGTGTTGTCTTGTTATTGTCTGTTCCTGTTTTCAAAACTGACCATTTTTGTTACTGGGTAATATTTTCTGGCTGATCATCACTTCATTTGTGCCTACATGGAATATTAATCAACTAAGTCTTCATCCCAACTTAAAGGTCTTAATTACATTTTTTTTTCCACGGTCATCCAAATTATATCTTAGCATCTGTAATGAAAGGTTGTGACTGGGTGGGAAAGTGTCTTGGGTTCATTCTTGCCATCCCAAGGTTGGTACCTTTTTTGGTGTTGACTTTTCAGGGTCTTGGGAGTTTGATTTTCATCAACACCAATAGGAAGAGTGGGGGAGGGGAGAGTACATTGTTGAGTTTGAATTTTTGCTCAGTGATGGGAGAACTTGTGTGTGCATGACATGCATCCATGTACCACATTTGATGTGAGCAGTTTTCATACTTCTGAAATTGTAATATAGGCCTGGCATGAATCGGTGTGAGGTTAGTGAGGAAGAGACAACAAGAGCACTGAATGATTTGTATCATTTACCTGTTACTGCGGGCCAAAATACTGTGCAAAATCGTGCCAATGGAAGTGCATCATTGGTAACTTCAGCGCATGTGCAACTTATTGAGCAGAAATTTCAGAGTCTTCATCATTCGGTGCATTCTCAGGGAAAAAAGAAACATGGTTTGAATGAAATAACAAAAGCAGTTAGCAGCCAGGGCTTGATCCATACACCAAACTCTACAAAGTACCACGTGCAGGAATCTGCTGAAAGACTAAGCATAAATGACATATATAAGCCTCCTTCAGAAACAAGTCTAATAAACAACTTGAGCAACTCACACAACTTGGTTGCAAAAAAGCACATAGCCAAACAGAAAGAAGCCCATGCCAACATTGGTAAGTAATTTATTTTGGGCTGCCATTCATTGTTTCTGTCAGACTTTGAATCTAAGCATATGGTATCTGTTTTTTTCATTCAATGCATATTGGCAGGCAACACAAAGCCATCAAAGGTGAAAAACAAACGGGAGGCTGATCAACATGTTTGTGGGAGTGCAAAGAAATCTAAGACAGAAGAAATGTACAACAGTGATAAATATGAAAACTCCAAGATGGAGCTTGAGCATGCAGGTCTCAAATCAAAAGGTGGTTTTCCAATTAAGGCAAGTGGAAGGAAGATGAAGGAATCAAAAGAGTACTCTTTTTTGGAGGATGTGAACTGTGATGCAAAGGAAAGGTCATTGGTTCCTGTGAAGAAGCAAGGGGGCCAAACTCAATTCTTGTCAGATGGGGTATTTCTGGATTTAAGGACATCTGATCAAGGAAGTACTGTTATGAAGAAATGCAAATTGAAGGAGTGGCGCAACAATGAAAATCTGCATACTGGCTGTGTTGATGCAGAAGAAAGTAGTGAGAGTGAATTAAAGAGGGTAAAGAAACTTAGGGCTTCAAAATCTCTGGCTAAGGAGGGCAATACGATTAGTGGCAGTGATACATTGACCAAAAAAATTGGTGTGGCCCAAGTCGTTTTGTCAGCCAGTAAAGATCAACCAATTGATGTTGTTGAAGAAATTAGGAGTACAAATGAGGAAGTGCAGACCCACAAGAACAGAAAAAAGCTTTCATCTCAACGAGTTTTTGATGGTGTCTATTCATCGAGAAAGGATTTCAGATCTAGAGAAGTTTCAATGACAGCTGCTTCAAGCTCATCAATGGTTTCAAGCTCTCATAAAATTAGGGCAACTTTTGATGAGATGAAAGGCTCACCAGTAGAATCAGTTTCCTCATCTCCCTTGAGGACCTCATGTTCAGGAAAGTTTAGTTCCACTTCAGTGGAACTTCAAGGGAAAGATGATGTTGTGAATGGTGGCCTTCCTGAGACTGGAAAACTAAGATGCTGGAATGGAGATGCTGATGGTGAGATTAATCAAACTGGGATAGCAAGGAGTGAGAAAGTTTCTGGTCGCTCTTATACTGAATCCCTTAAATTTTTTGCACTAAATGATGAGGATGGGAGTGCTAATCACCAAATTGGTGGAAAAAGTAAAACATCTTCTGATTTAGTCCATGGTAATTCTGCAATCTTGAAACACCGCCTGTGCTCCAGTTCAGATAAAGTGAATAAGGACTACCAGGAAAATGGGCTGTTTCCACTGAAATCTAGTAAGGGTTTTTCTTTACGGTCAAAGGACAGTGACAGAAATTCAACATCTGATTTTGATAGAGATAAGACTAATGTTGCTGATCCAGCTGGAGAGCCGAGGGATTTATGTGCATTGAAGGGCTCAAGACATGAGCCAGAGATGGGCCTAAAATCTCAAGAGCCAGTTAATAAAAGGATGGGCAATGGTAAACACAGTATTCCTGACAAGTGTAACACTAAGCCAGGTAAGAACGAGAAAGGTAGCACTAACAGGAGTGATACCATTGGACAACGCTCAAGGGGCAGCCAGTTGGAAAACCTGGTAAAATTGGAAGATTATGATGATCAAGGTGCAAGATTGGGTGGCATGTGCAGCAGGAATCAAAGTTCTGGCCCCCAGCAGAATCTGATCCAGGATTTCAAAGGTAAGAGTAAAGCAAACCAAATTCAGAAAGAATCAATGAGTGGGAGAAATAAATTGTTCTTACATTCACAAGGTGAGGGCAGACAGGAGAGTTATAGTCACAAATCAGACTCTGGCTTTCAGCAAGGAGGAGTATTTGATGGACTTCTTCCAAATGCCTCTGGCAATGATATTGTGTCTATGGCCTTAAGACAACAAGGAGATGCTGATGCTAAGAATAGAGCTGGCAAAAGTTTTGGACATCATGTGTCTGAGGCAAAAGGGGCAAGAGATCTTAAATCTCCAAGTCCTGGAAAAATGAATCTCTCCAGCCAGACTGCTGCCAATTCTCTGGAAGAAGCCAACCGTCTCAAAGACTACGCCAATCATCTTAAGGTTTCTCTACTGCTCTTGAATGATTGTGGACTTCCTTTCTTGGTTACATTTACTGTTGTGCAGCAGAGTAAAACACTGTTTTACATTTGTTGTCCTAACTTTAGCATGGTTTTGTTTCTTTTTAGAGCTGTGGATTTGATTTTGAGAGTAATGAAGTGTATTTTCAAGCTGCACTAAGGTTTCTTCACGGAGCTTCCCTTCTGGAAACCTCTAATAATGAAAATGGCAGACAGGGGGAGATGACTCAAATGGAACTGTTACGTACGAGTGCTAAAATTTGCGAGTAAGTAATCATGTCAGTGCAGTGCGAGGAAGTTTTTGTTTTTGGTCCAAATATAGTACTTCTTTTGGCACAGGTAGAGTAATACTAACATAGTCATGGGCCACTCTTCCCTTTTTCTTTACATGTAAATGATTGCAATAGACAATATAGAATATTGGTAGTAAGCTAGCCATAGTGCTGTGATAGTACATGCACAAGGGAAAGTTTATAAGTTATGAATCTCATTATATGTGGGGCCATTGTTTTGTTTTGAAATGCCAAAAGGTTTTGTTTGAAACAAATAATGTTTCAGCTTTTCTTTTGCTAACTCTAGTTTTCCTTTAGGCTAAAGCAAAACATTTTCTATCAAGATACTTGTGCTATAAAATTTTTCTCCTTTGCCAAAAGTCCGGATCTAATTGAATCAAGGATAAGAGTAAAAACAAATTTTCTTGTGGTTATTAGTCTGTGGAATTAATATCACAAGTAAAAATTAATCTGCAGAAGTGCTGATGAAAGCTTTTTTCTTTGTTTTGAGATATTTGTTGTGAAATATGTAAGTCAAATAGAAAAAGATGACCAGGTTAATTAGAATTAGACTTGATATTAATAAGAATAATGGCTGTGCTTTAACATTATATAAGTCAAATAGAAAAAATGACCATTTTAACTAGAATTAGACTTGATATTAATAAGAACAATGGCTGTGCTTTAACTTTGATTACAAAAAATCTGCTTTTGCCTTTGTAGGTGAGGAAATTTGTTTATGATGATGAACCTGTCTGCAAACTTGTTTTGCTTTTCACTTGGAATGCCTCGTGCTTGAACTGGTTGGCAAAACAAGCTAAGAAGGAATGCATAAACTATTTCTGGGATATCGGTGATTTTTTTTTTTTTCTCTATTTAGATGTAGTAGGGATTTTGCATGCTTATGGTGGAAACTTTCCTTGCTGCATTTATAATTTCTTCAGATCCTCGAGGGGGGAGGGAGTTGGCAGGAACATGTTCCTTCACTTAGAAAACTCTGCAAGTTCCTTGGAAGTTCCATACCTGCTAGTAGTGTTTAAGTTGCTTAGGTAGCTTTGGAATAAAAAATTTGTTGAAGCCATAATTTTCATTGTCATACCTTGTCTTTGATTGTATCCTTCTTTAATTCTCAGATGCTGTGCCCTTGAATACGAAAAACGGAGCGAGATGGGTGCTGCTGCTTTGGTCTATAAATGCATGGAAGTTACATATTTGAGGGTAGTTAGCTGCAGAACTTCTAGCTCGAGCAAAGACTGGAACGAGTTGCAATTGAACTTACAAATGATTCCTCAGGGTAATAAAATGGGGCCATGTCATATGCTCTTGCATTTCCAGTCCTATTTCTTTATTTAGGAGTAGCTTGTAACTAATTCCAAGTTTATGTTTAGTTGTCAATGGTTTCTTGGCATCTTAGTTAACAAGCTGAAATCGCTAGAAGTGAGCTTGTGCTATTTTTGGGCATGGTACCTAACTTCTTGTTGCTCTGAGGTGTATTGCAGTCAAATGTCTTGACCTATAACAAGCTTGTTCCTGTTGGTGGGAAATTGCTTTTGTTTTCTGATATAAAGGACTTCCCAAATACTGAGTGTGAATGTACTTTTTTCTTTTCAAATTTGTTCAGTCTTGCAGCATTCTACCCATTTATATTTTGACCTGAACTGTCATTTCTGGGTTCTTTTTGTTAGCCTATATTTGCTATGCATTTGGATCCTGTTGGGTAACATATTCATCTGTCTGATTTTTGTCTGACCAGTGTGCATGGCTTGGTAAAATATAATGATAATAGTGTCTTTTTGGCTTACTATTCAGGTGAATCACCATCATCTTCTGCATCAGACATTGATAACCTAAATAATCAAATAGCAGTGGACAAGGCTTCTTTATCCAAGGGTACAGTTTCTCATGTTGCTGGAAATCCTTCCATTGTTGCTCGAAACCACACAATTCTTCTTCGGCTTTTTGACATCGTAAGTTAATTCATCTCATGTTTGGTCTCTAACTTTTATCTTTATTTCTAAAAGTCTAAATTGAACTTTTTTGGTTTTTTGGGTGACACTTTGTCCTCAGCCTCATTCAAACATACTTGCTTCTGGAAACTGTTTATGAAGAATGATGTATATAGATGAATATCATTTGATCTTGACAGAGAAGTATCAGAAAGATGAATGAAAATGATGAACTTGTGTTTATATTGTGCTGGAGGATAGTAGTTTTACTGCAAACTGTCTAGGTTTGTGTGAATTTAAGGAGTGATTTGTAAAATTTTAAAATTAAGAGGGAGTGGCATTTGCGTGGCCTACAAATACTCCAATTAAGGGGGTGACTAATTCCAGGCGGATGACAGGAGGAGAGGGAGGCTGATGCAGGAATCTTTGTTAGGAAGGATTTAAAATAATTAGATCTTACCCTAAACTTAGCTCATAATAAAACAGAATAACAAGAAAAGATTCATGTAGCCTACCCCAGTTAAATTGGAAATTAAGGTTAAATTGGAAATTAAGGTTTTGTTGGTAGTGATATTTTCCAAAATTGAATGAATCTTTATGATTCAACCTTTTATTTCTAATAATCCAGAGAATAAGATTTTGTTATGGATCAAAAATGGTGGGCTTCACTTATTTTAACTCTTATTCCAAGGTACTTTGGATGTTTGGTTATTTTTATGTCAGTGGACTGGAGCTGTGAGCTATTAGGAACTTTGTGTGTATGCTTATATTTTTTTGGCTAAGATTATCACAGGGGTTAGTACCTGAGGTGAAGAGAGCATCTTTTGATTGTTTTGCAGACACAAAATGTGTATCATGCAATGGAGGCATCAAGAAAATCCCAGAAAGCTTTTTTGGAGGCTAATGCATCTTTGAAAGAGGCAGAAAACAAAGAGTGTATTTCTTCTATTAGGAAGGTCATTGATTTCAGCTACCAAGATGTTGAGGGGTTCATACGTCTGGTTCAGCTTGCCATGGAGGCTAACAGTCCTTCGGGTTTCACTCGAGCTAAAGATTAAGTCAAACCTGTATATATCATGTGTTTTTCTAGGTTTCTTCCCACAGTGTGGCAGCTGTAACGGATGAAATGGGAAAGGATGCCCACTTAGAGATGCAGTTGGAAACCTGCAAATGTGCAGGTCACCAGCAGCTCATGCGTCTCTGTGCGTGTGTAAAAAATGAGATTGGTTCTTGTTAAGTATTTTGGGAATATTCAGCCATTCGTTGCATGGATGATGGCAAATGAAGCTTACCCTTATGTTACTGCAGTGGGGAAAGAGGGATAAATTGTTCTTCGATGACAGGATTTAGCAGTTATGTAAAAGTCAGTTCTATATATATATATTTGGCTCCATCTTTTGGATATTGAAGAAAGAAAATATCTGTGGAGATTGGAGATTCTTAGGCAACCAATTTGAGGAGGTTGAATATTGATATAGTGATGACTGATCAGTTTTGTATCCAGAGCATACCATTCTGTTACTAGTTACTGAGCCTTTAATGGAATAAAAAATGAAGTTTTTCGGAATTGTCCTCTTTACTGTTATAGAATCTTTGGCCTAGAGATTTGCATTAATTAACCGAGCAGGGTCCTCTGTTTGATCAAATTCTTTGTAGATTGAATCTGCAGGTATGTACTATATCATTTTGCCATTTTAGCATTTATCATAAAAATCCCTATGTAACTTATTTTAGAAATTGAGACAGCTTCACGTCCTTTTCTGATGTAGGTTGCCTGAAATTCTGATATTTTTCTTATGAAGTGCTAGAATGTAAAACAAGGATTTTTGGGCAATTTTGCAGTGATTTTACTGGCGTGATGCTTGGATAAGAGCACATATAACATGTTGCAGTTTGTGTGACCGGCTGTGATGGGCATAGATGTGGAATAAAGGTGTCTGCCTTTTCTTGGTTCCTCTGAGAAATTGGGTATCGGTGGGAGTAAGTCTACTTTTTCCTGTTCTCTAATTAACTATCTTCTTTGGTCATTTTTCTTTTTCTGTTCCAAATTCAGTTTTCATTTGAACAATTTCTTTTCAGTCTCTGAGGATTATTTGCTAACTTTTTTAATTGCATCTTAGTTAAAGCCAGGACATGTCTTTTATTTACATTAACTGAATAAATGTTGCTTTGTTAACTGATCCTGACTTTAAGCAGACTCTGGTCTTGGCCAGAAGTTGCCTTGAGCTAACATCCGTGGAGAGTGGGATTTTGATAATAGTTGAGCTGCAATGTATAACAGCAAAAACATGTTCTTTGCCGCAAGAGTCTTTCCATGTGGGTGGCTTTGGTATTAATCTAACCTTTTGCCATTAGATACGCACTCAATCTACAGAACTTGCAAACATGTGCTTATTGGTGGTCTAGTTGAATAAGTTTAGTAACATTCTGCGTCTGTGTGCATAGTTTTGTGCGTGCACCCATTTATGCATGCGTGTTCTTGTTCTTTTGAATACACGGTTTTCATTATGAGATCTTTCCCAGTTTCTGTTTTCTCCACCATGTTTTCAGATATAAACATTAGAATGTGAACCCTTTTTTTGTGAGATGTTGTGTAGGTGGCCTTCACATCTCCAGTTTTGTTTATGTACATAGAAAGGGGAACGTGCAGGATTTGCACAATCTAGTGGGAAGAGGATGCTCCACCACGTGTCAGGTCCCCATTGGAAAGTTCTTGGAACTGAACGTCGACATTCTGTTTTCTTTTTCTTGGCAGGACATGTAAATTTCAATCCCAGGATGGGATATTATTCACGGTTAATGTAATAAAGTTCGATTTAGCCCGTGAGGCATCTGGGATATGAATACGTTCTTAAACTTGAGGGCTGCTGTCCGTGAACTGCAAGTTGGATGAACAACAAACTACAGGCTTGTTTAAGAGTGAATAGTATTAGGGTTCGAGATAATAACCTAAGCTCGTCTATTCTTCCCCCTAAAATCCCTGATTATTAGTCCAGTTTCAAAGGGATCATGCCCTTCTGTTGTATTATGAAATTTAAAATATTTAAAGAGATCATGCCCTTCAAATATAGCCTACCTTGTCCATGCAGGTTCCAGGGCACTAAATCTGGCGGATGCAAACGGCCTCCCACCCCTCCAGTCAAATGCGAAGGGATTTAAAAGTGTGACATTTATGCACTGGCTACTCGTTGATTGGTTTCAAATAGCCCTTGAAGCCTGCTAGCTGAAAGAAGAGTGCCTCGCAAGAGCACTCCTTAGCCGGAGTCCACCTCGGTGGATTCTACATACTGCCGCTCTTCACCTAAGCGACCTACTTGACTGACCATGTCGACAACACAAGTATTATGCTCTGTGCGAGGTGTAATACCATGTCGATCATACTTGGAGTTCAAATATCCCAGTGTCGATATATAAAAATAATTCTAAAATTTACTATTTGTAATAAATTTAACAAAAATTTAAAAAATAATGAATCATGTTTTGCAAAATCTTTTGTAACAAAAATAGTATACCATCGCCCACTATTTGAGTTTATATAAAAGTATGGTGGCAACAAGCTTTAAAAAGTAATATGGTAATATAAAAATTTTATCTTAATATTTTTTTTTTTATTATGTTACCTAATATACTTCACGGCAGTGATATTGGGTTTATGGGCCATACAATCCTCAACTAAAATCCATTGTCTTTATTAAAAACTTTCCTTAGATAAAATGGTCACAATTTCAATAATTAAAACTAAAAACAAAATCATAAAGCTGTGTTTGTAATTATCAGCGGCAGGCTATGGCCGAGCCGACCACAGAGAATTCCAAGTCCCCGGCACCGAACGTCGCACCAAATTTCCGAAGTCCGATATTACTGCTCAGGTCTATGTTATAAAGCCACCAAGAATGCCCGCTGAAAGCAACAGAGAGCGTTAGGAGTGAAGTCTCTCATCTTTTCTCTAAATAATGACACAATTGTGGAAGCCCGGAGTCGTGAAGCCCGGCCTCCTGGAGGACGGAGACGGCGGCACGGTCTTCCTCTCCGCAGCACTTTCTTTCTCCTCCGGTTAGCCGTCGGTGGTCTTTCTACTTGCGTATATTATTCAATAACTGTCAGCGAGACCGGTAGCAGCAGAACAACTCAGATTCCTCAGGTTCTTTGTTATCTTTCCTTCTTTTTTTTTTTTCTTTTCAAATTTGCTTTTAAAGCTTTTGAAATGGTGGGTTTTCTTGGGCTTAAAAAAATTTGTGTGTTCTGTTGTTATGTGGGTACTTGAAACCCTTTTTCCTCTTCCTCTTCTTGTTCATCAGTTCCGTTCGATTTAAATTTCTGGGCATGTAAATGGGCCGAGAAGATGGTTATAAAGAAAGAAGATGATTCATTTTTGTAAATTTTCTCTTAGCTTTTTAAAAAACACAAAAAAAATTAATTATTGAAATTATGATTATTTTGTTTAATTGTTATGTATTTTATTCATTAAAAATGCATTGAATCTTACAATACTCAATTGAGTTAACTTTTTTATATTTTTATAAACTTTTTTTTTCCTTTTTTTCAAGATTAAAATTTATAATTTTGTCATCTAGGAATTTGGATTGCGAATTATATGACCCAATAGGCCTGATTAATAGATGGTGTAGTAGGAGTGTCCAATCATCGTTTTCACTTTTTTTAAGTCAGCATGTCACGTCGATGCACTCACATAATCCGTCGGGCGAACAGTGTGCTGTGCTATTTTAAAAAACGAGACATTGGCGTAAAGATACGAGGCAAAGAGTGGGTAAAACGGCTTACCGAAAGTCCAATTTTCCGTGCTTGAAGGGCATTGCTTTATGTTTTTTTTAGTCAAAGACATCTGTTGCTAGAAGGGAACCATAGGAGTTGGACCACATTTCAATAATGGGTTGTTCATGAACTTGTATCATAGAGTCAATGCTAGTTACTTGTACTCAAAGGTCTGAACTCTGCCTTTAATCGTGTTTTCTTTTTTTTTTTTCTTTTTTTTTCTCTTTTTATTAATTCTGTATATGGCCCTAAAAAGAATTTATTGTTCTGGGCAGGATTCTGCGAATGATCACATGGGATAATATGGATTTGAGATAATCAATGCTCCAATCTTCCGGAGGGAAGCACCTCTCTTGAGTACGTGAACACGAAAACTGACACTTGTTTTTTTAATCATCAATTAACAAACTTTTTGACGCTATTGGAGTTGGTCTAATATGTTTTTGGTATTGCGGATTTCACACAATACGAAGTGTGCTATTCTGATATGATTAAAAGTAGGTCATCTATATACTCATGAACCAAGAAATTCATAGAAATTACTGCATTTAAATCTAATTTCATTTTTGTATTTTTCAGTTCACAAGGTAGCTATTTATCCACTGGGCTAAACCTGGGAGCTTGAATCATTAATTTTGCTTAATGTACATAACTCAATGTTTTCAAACGTTTGTTTCAGATGTTCACATGTCCTTCGGAAAAGTGGGGCCGATTAAATTTTTGTTCCATTTTTCTTTCTTAATTTTACTTGTGAGACTTGGTGACCACATTCAGATATCTATGTCCATTCCAATTATTCGACGTGCATTGCATGTATGGACCTATAAATATCCATTTGAAAGGGAGTAACATAATCTAATTCTTTCTGAATAAAACGTTGCTGGTAATGGTCATTATTGATATTGACAGGAAACAAACTTGTCAGAAAACGAAGTAGATAGATCCCGTATTGGACATTGACCTGAGGGCACTTATAATTCTTGTGGCAGGGCTCTTTTTTTTTTTTTTGTTCACTTATTCAGTTCATTTAACAGCCTATATGTTATTTTTATTTTTTTGAATTCAATAGATTTTTTATCAAATTAAGGGACATCAACACATGCTACTGTGTTGCCATCAAGTTTTTTCTTTGTTTTTTTTGTTTGTTTTTTCTTTGGACTTGCGGGGATACTTGTTTTGAGGACTGGTCCCAGGAGGGGACCAAATTGTAGAGTCCTAACATGCAAGAAAGGCCCTTTTTAGTGAAGGCTGATCTAATTGAGACAGAGTGAGAGACGAGAAGTAGATGATGACAAGCACAATAGAAGATATGGCCCCTAATATTAGCATTTACGGTGTCTTTCATAATTCATAAGAGACAACCATGCCAATCTATGCAACAATTGTCTATTGCATGATACACAAGATAATCCTCGACATATCGGTCTTGAATTTCATGTTTCATCATTTTATTTGATTGTTAGAGTTTGAACACTCCCCCTTTTGCTGGCACAAGTGATGATGTATAGAACTTGCAAGCAAACAAACAGATGAGTAAGAGTGATTATCCACATATATTCACATGTATATATATGTAGCATGTATATATATTTATATATTCACAAGGATTAATAACAGGAAAAAAAATTAATATGTACTGCTAGGTCACTCTGTCTGTCCATGTCATTTGTTTGGTCTGGCAGTATTGTTAGTGTGAATCTCTTCTATTTGTAGTTTATCAATTAATATTTTGTCTCTTTGTCCTTTTCAGAGGGTTTTCTTAACAAAACACAAAAAGTATATTCGGTTGGCTAAGAGGTTTTTTGTTTTTTTAATTGTACAGTACATCAAATGGCCCCTACTCTCTACCATTATGCACCGCATACTAAAAAAATAATAAAAAATTAGTGCATATATTTTTTCTATAAATACTAGGCTGTCTAACATTGAACTACCAAGCACTTTTACCTTTCACTACCTATTGTGCGAGTGCCGTTCCTTAGATTCTGTTTTCATATGGCTCCTGTTCCAGCTTCTCCAATAAATGTTGGCCATTTTCATGATGTTCAGGAACTTATAAAGACTAAACCAACTGTAGTTCCTGAAAGATTTGTTAGAGACATAATTGGAAGGCCAACAACTGATATGGGTCCATTTTTAACTACTAATATTCCCACAATTAATTTCTCAGGGCTCAGTCAAGATGATTCCCAAAGTGAAATTTTGCAGCTGGCCAGGGCATGTGAGGAGTGGGGATTTTTCCAGGTAAAAAATGATATTTGTTCTTTAATACTTAATAAGTGGAAATGAAAGCTAACTTCAAGCTATTTTCAGGTAATTAATCATGAAATTGATCTGAGCTTACTTGAGAGCATGGAGAAGTTGGCCAAGGATTTCTTCATGCTACCATTAGAAGAGAAGCAGAAGTACCCAATGGTGCCAGGGACTGTTCAGGGGTATGGACAAGCCTTTGTGTTCTCTGAAGACCAAAAGCTAGATTGGTGCAACATGTTTGCTCTTGGGATTGAGCCCCAGTTTATACGGAAACCGGAACTCTGGCCTACAAAGCCACCCAAATTCAGGTAGTATGATGCTCACATAATTATATTCTCCTAGGGAATTTTTCTTACTTTACAGTTTTAAAAAGGAAAAACAATTTACAAAATTGTGATATGCTACTTTTCAGCGAAACTGTAGTTCTCTATTCAAGAGAAGTGAGGAAGCTGTGTCAGAATCTCCTGAAATACATAGCAATTGCCATTGGCTTGAAAGCAAGTGTGTTTGAGGAGATGTTTGGGGTGGCTGTTCAAGCAATAAGAATGAACTACTATCCACCATGTTCAAGACCTGACCTTGTTTTAGGTCTTAGCCCACATTCAGATGGTAGTGCCTTGACAGTGTTGCAGCAAGGAAAAGGTAGCCCGGCAGGACTCCAAATCCTTAAAGACAGCAAGTGGGTGTCTGTTCAGCCCATTCCAAATGCACTTGTAATCAACATTGGTGACACATTAGAAGTAAGGGCCTGAAATTCCTACAACTTCCTACGGCGATGCTATTAAATGGTTCTCTAATTTTCTGAATTCTGACTCTACAGGTCCTAACAAATGGGAGATACCAGAGTGTAGAGCATAGAGCTGTCACTCACGAGGAAATGGACAGGCTCTCTATTGCCACGTTTTATGCACCTAGCTATGAAATAGATCTTGGACCACTGCCAGACATGGTGGATGAAAATAACCCATGCAAGTACAGGAGATTTAATCATGGCGAGTACAGTAAACACTATGTAACTAACAAGTTGCAAGGCAAGAAAACCCTGGAATTTGCCAAGATTGAATGCCAGAAATGTACCTAGTTAGGAAGGCTCTTCTTAGTCCACCTTGGGGTACCGAAAAATTAGGAATTGTGAATCAAGTAATTAATGTTTTAGCCCTCTGTTTCTTCTGCGTGCAACTAAAATCCCAATGCGAAAGTTGGGTGCTATATATTACCAACTCGGCTTTGGATCATGGATGTATTGCACTAGTACTGTCTTAATTCATATCAGTATAGATTGTCAATTAATACAATCTTGAAGGGTCTTCTGTATGTGCATTTGGCTTCCTTTCCAAATGTGTTTGATTGGCAGGACTTTCAACTTTTTGGTAGTAAGGGTAGAGGGCAAACAAACAAGAACACAAGATGTCACTCTTACTTCTTTCTTTATTAGCTTCCTAACTAGGAAAGATGCTTGCAATCACGTGGGGCAACCCATACACACCAGGACGCCATATTTATGAGAAATCCAACAGAAAATGGACAAAAATATAGGTCCTTTTTTCTTAGTGGTGCGGGTAGAGAGGGCCCCATCTATTTTTAGTTGTTCAAATTATTGGTTCAGGAGAAGCACCAAGGAAGCAACTTGACTTATTTCGGTGACTCTTAAGTAAAAGTGACAATTCCGTGTACAAATAGGCAGGACACAAAGCCAGCTCAAGCATGCATGACATAAGAATTGGAATAGCAGAGGAAAGAAAACGAATGAAATCAGTGGCAGGAACCCACCACCCACCATATGATTCAAATAATGATTCCCATCAACTCCTGGAGCCTTGTTACCAAGGGAAATGATGATCCAATTAGAAGAGGAAAACATGATTAGACAGTACATTATCCACCACAAAATCCGTAGAAATGACCTTTTAGAGGTGAATAATGTTTAGGTTAAACTTAATCAACGAGAAAAACCTGACCTGAAAACAAAATCATACAAATTGAGAACGATGATATTAGCTTGGAATAGAGATGCTTACCTCAACTCCCATCAATCCCCTGCCCATGGGAAGAGAGTCGCTGGAGTCAGTGCCCATTGTTTTTTAGAGTTATATAAAACCATTTTTGAGGTACTTATGATCGTGAATAAAACTGATAATTTCCTTTCACAGCAACAATTTCCTAACCATCTGAGAAACGAGATTTGTCCTGCGTCACGCACCAATTAAAGTCAATCTCTGAAGTTCAGTGAAGGAAAAGAATAATTTTTGACTTGCTAATGCATATGTTAAAAAGTTTCTGTAACTACGACACAAGAGCGAGATGAGATGAGGGGGTCTCGCGAGTGAAGTTTTGATGGATTTCTTGTGCGTAGGTGCGATCATATCAGCATTAGTACACTGAAGCCCATTGGAACCAGGAAGTTAAACATGCTTAGGTGAGCCAAAAAAAAAACACACGGATCCCCAACACTGACCAAAGATCTTCCAATCGCCAGGGAGCAATGACATCATACAGAAGTCGAGAGACGGCCAAAAGGTGCTAGCCCACTATTAACATGCCAAATTTCGTCAGTGTACTATACCATTTTTCTTAGCATGCAATTATTGCAAATTATTACGCGAGATTTTCACAATGTGACCTTTTCTTTTGAAGTGGGCGGCATTGTGCATTACTGATCTCAGCAAATGGTGTTCCCAAGCTTTGAGAAGCATTTGCAAGTTGCAAAGCAAATTGATTATAATAAACAAAAAACGGCGTTTGGTATGGTAATGGGAAAACATTGGGCTCACGATTGAAGAGAGAGAATAAAGGAACGGAAGGCCACTCATGGAAGCAAATTGCAGGCGTTTGTTGAGAGTATTGGTATCTGAAGAGAGCCGTCAGTTTTTGCTTCCATTGAGTATCATTGAGCATTTTAGCGCCAGTAACGTGATTGGAGTTGAGAATTTAGTTTCGTCATGCACATTCTTCGAACCTCATTTTGACACTTCATCCATAATACAGGGCACCTGGCTGACAAGTTTCGAGTCAAAATATCAAGCTGCATGACATTTGACCACCCCCACTTCAGATGCTTGCCTACAAGTTAATCAGCAGCATTTGAACGCACACGCTACTTTACTTTCACGTCTCACATTACGTTCCTGATTTTCGCTCTGACTAGTTCAACTTAGTTTAAGGATTATTGGGTCTTACACATAAACCGAGTGCGACTCTACACATTAACTTCCACATAAAACCAAGTGGGACTTTCATAGATGGTATTATTGTCACTGTCACATGGGCATAGGCCAACCTCCACAATTCAAATCCCTGCTACGGGGCTTTGGAACGTTACATTTTGCCGAGCAGTCTTCTGGCGCAAAGGCCTTTTTTTTTTTTTTTGTTACAAGGGAGGACGAGGGCCAAGAAAAGAAATCAAAATCACTAGGACTCTGAACAATAAATTAATAAATTCTAACAAAGATATCCTAACCTATTGCATTAGAAACGTGACACGAAAAAGTCATTATTAAAGTCATGAATGGGGCTTGCTCATGGTATGGAAAAAAGCGTGCACCACTGATGGCATAAGACATCAATTTAAAGAAATGGATCCCACCATTCTAACAATCTAAAAGACTTTTTGGCATACGCGTCAGACCAACCGGTGAAACTTACCTTGAAGCCAGCCTCCCCAAGCTCGCACAACCATTATGCACCCTAGCGGACATTAAAATAATTAGGATGTTCTGGCATCAAGTAGAACTCAATTCTTGATAAACTTCCCCCCAAATCGAAGACCCACAAGGCTGATAGCCCCTTTACACATCTCAAAAGAATCAATCTCACTATGGTATTTTGAGTACAATTGATTGGGATACTGTTATTAAAACTTATTGGTTCGTCTTCTGGATTTTAATGACTTGTATTTCTTTCTTGACTTTCAGATCCCTTATAACAAAGGAAAAAAGAAGAAAAAAAAAATTCCTCAGTCGGGCTTGGATTTTATTGCCAGCTCTGAGGCCGCAAAAATCAAACACCAGCATCAAAGTCTTGGGCATTCGTTCCATTATCTAGATCGAGAGAAAAATTCATTCAGATGGATTCACGTCAGCGTAACGGGCCTATCTTAGGGAAAATGGGCCTTGGCTGAGAAAAGCAACCCAGAAAAGAAATGCAAACATGGTCTGGGGCTTGCTTTTGTAGTGCGCTTCGCCGTGTTTTCCTGCAGTCCGCCAGAATTTGCGTTGCGTCAATTCAATAGCACTAAAGGTGCCTCTGCAAATTTTCTCCCTTTTGTTTTGAATCGGACGGTGGCCAAGAAGTCTGTGTTGGATTAAAATTTAACCTTTGTATTCGATCTTTTCTCTCTCTCTTTGTTTTTTTTTTTTCAAAAACGATATTAATCATTGTGTGGTTGTTGTGCACTCCGGTCATGGTCATCCATTGACATATTAATTTAATTTTTTTATAAAAAAATTATTATTAAATAATTATAATTTTTAATAGACATTTATACGTGTGTTATAATAATTATTAAATTTAAAATTTAGTAACATATTTTTACTATAATTTATTGTATTTTAGGGATAGGAGGAATTCGAATTTAGATTAAATACGTAGAAATTACAAAAGTTAATCACCAATACCCCGTGTCAAGTGTCCCTCGTATTCGATTTTAAACACCGCGACACGGGAAGTAGGTAGGTAGGTAGTTGTTGGAATTCAATGTATCAGTGCGTGATAGGGAAAAAAGCCCGTGCTTTGAGGGTGACTTTTTATCTGACTTATTAATTGTAAACCGTATTAAGAGATTTAGGAAAATATATTTAAAACTTTTATGGTCCATACAAAAAAGTTAAATAAAAAATTTGTGAACAATGGAAAAAGAATAATATAATGAATATTTATTGATATAATATAATTTAGTGAAATTTTTGTTAAATTAATATTTATTAACTTAACAAAAATTTCACTAAATTATATTATTATTAGATTGATTGTGCATTCTTCGCGTATTTTTTTTGTTGTATTGTGATATAATATATTTAAGGAAAACTTTCATGTGACGCGTATCTGCTTTTTTCCTAATGACTCGCATGAGGTGTTGACCACTCTTCTCTTCGTGTATTGGCCTTAATGATTTAATTAAGTCATTATTTGGTTGATATAAGCTGGCTGTTTTAATTGGTGTTTATTTACATATAGTTATAGAGAAACAGAACTTGAAATTTCTACAGTTGTAAAATTTACAGGATCAGGTGCATGGTTAGTTCATCAATTTCATCCGAACCGAGTTTTGGTTTTCCGCTAGAGAATCACATCCTTGTAAAGTTAAAATTTGGACATTTTTCATAGAATTGCGAATTGTACCCATTAATGGAGACTTTTCGACGTACCGAAGAAAAGTTGACGTAAGATGCAGATTTTTGTAAATAAAAGACGAATAAAAATTTGAACGAAATTAAAGATTATTATGACAACAAATTGATCTACTAGAATTTATGCATTAAGACATTCGAAACTCCTGAAAAATGGGAGACTTCAATGTCCTGAGAAATGGTTGAGGTGGTTATAGGTAACGTGGAAATTCTGAAAACATTTTAATAAGATTTATATGCGATCTATTCTTGTTTATTATCAAAGCAAATGAATTGTTATATTAAATAATTGAATGACATAGTATCGGAAGTTTTCAAACTCCGATGCTGTAATAACCAAGTCAAAATCACCACCAAGCTCTTTCTTTCTATTTTGGCGCGTTTTTTCAATCTCTCTCTCTCTTTCTTTTTTTGGTTTTCTCTCTTGCCATGGCCATGCCATAAGTGACCGGCCCCTGGAAATGGTGAACAGGGAATTCTGTGGTCTTGCCGCAGTGAAAGGAAGATCAAGTTGACAAAGGGGGCTAGCGGGGGATCGATTTATAGTTGGATTTTTACTATACAAAAAAATTGAAGAATAAAAAAAAAATTGGAGAAACACTAACTGCACTTTGAGGACTAGTAATATTGTAGGATATAGAGATGGAGGTGGCGGAGTTTGGAGATAGGAACGAGAGAAGAAGAGAAGACAATGAAGACGAGCAAGAGCATGGCGACGAAGATGTTGTCGTTGGCAATGGGAAACACCGCCTTGCCAAGAAAGATTTATTCGATATGGAGGCCTCTGGATACGACGGTGGTGCGGCCGCCGCTCATCGTCAGGCATGTTTATGTTAGATTTTGCTTCGTGTGGTCATTTTCTGATCTCTTATTAAGAAGCACGCTCATTTTAATATGCTTATTTTAATACGGGATGCTGTCTTTTTTTTTTTTAATAAAAAAAAAGAAAATCTAGAATGATATTGGAAATGTTCTCGGAGCGTGTGGTTCATAAAACTATCTTAGTTGGTTCTCCTTTGGGCACTTTAATTATTATGTTTCAAAATTAAACTGCTTTAAATCGATACTTCAGTTAATGGAAAGTGAATTCCACAGATTGTAATTTTTTTTAATCTTTTTTTTTTCCCTTGTTAATAGATCTGCGTTGCAGTATTGATTTCTGAATCTGGGAATTAATTTAAAAATTCATTTGCTGTATACCCTTACAGTATAGGGATGTTAGCAGTTTGAAACTCTTGAGCTGCTTCAAATGAATTGCAGGAAGCTGATTGGAAAACTATAATGAAACTTGCTTTTCAATGCATTGGGGTTGCATTTGGTGATCTGGGGACGTCTCCATTGTATACCCTACCTGGAATTTTGCCTGAAGGAATCAAACACAATGATGACATCCTTGGCGCTTTGTCTTTAATATTTTATCTGATTATCCTCATCACCTTGGTCAAGTATGTCTTCGTAGTTCTATCTGCCAATGACAACGGGGAAGGTAACATTCTTATGTCACTTGCAGTTTGCTTTTTGGGTCCTTTCCATTCCATGTATATGTTAGTTTGAATCCTCGCTTATTCACTAAGCTTTCACTGCCCCAAACCCAGAAAAGCACATTCTGCTTTTGTCAATAATTAGAGATTTCCCTCGTTGGTTATCATCACAGGAGGAACCTTTGCTCTATATTCTCTCATATGCCGCAATGCGAAAGTCAACTTGCTGCCAAACCAGCAGGCTGAAGATAGACAACTATCCAATTACAACATGTGTTTGCCAAATCGCCGCACAAAGGTGGCATCGTGTCTTAAGTCCAAGCTTGAGAATAGTTATTTCTTGAAGTGCATACTACTGCTTATGGCCATGACTGGTGTATCCATGCTCATTGGAGATGGGATTTTCACGCCGTGCATTTCAGGTGAAGGCAATTATTACAGCCCTTAGTTGATTTCTTCTTGTCTTTCTGGTATTAGCTTCCCCATATGAAGACCATGTTGCAAATCATCAATTTAAATTGCATAATATAATGGAATAATTTCCTCTGCGTTCTTGGTGCAGTCTTATCAGCAGTTGGAGGCATCAAGCGTGCTGCAACTTCCCTCACCGATACCTCCGTTATGTGGATTTCAGTGTTCATCTTAATTATCTTGTTTCAATTTCAAAGGTTTGGAACGGATAAGATTGGCTATGTTTTTTCTCCGCTTCTTTTGCTGTGGTTCGTTTTTATTGCTTGTATTGGGCTCTACAACTTTCTGCACCATGATCCTGGTGTAATCAAGGCTGTCAACCCATGGTACATTGTGAAATACTTCGAGAGAAACAAAAAGGAAGCATGGATTTCTCTGGGAGGTGTGATTTTATGTTTGACAGGTACATCATATCATATGTTTTCTGCTCCAATTATTCTTATCTGAAATTGCTCTTGTTGCTGAGTCGTGGTTTTGTCAAACAGTCATCCTCTCATCTTCCCTAGCACTGCATCCTCATTATTTGCTACCAAACTTACATTGTTTTGAATCTATTTCTGTACAAAATAGGTTCTGAAGCCTTATTTGCTGATCTTGGCCACTTCCATATTAGATCCATTCAGATAAGCACTTGTTCCGTGCTTGTCCCCTCAGTGTTGCTGTCTTATTATGGCCAAGGCGCCTATCTACGGAAACATAGGGAGGAAATCCTTAATTCCTTCTATAGTTCAATTCCAAGTAAGTACCTTGCTCTTAGACTTTGTTTGATTTGTTGTCAACACCATTAGTGTCACCGCCTTCATCGTTAATGTTGTTGATTTTTGCTCATTTAAGTTTCTTTGCTGCAGGATCATTATATTGGCCGCAGTTTGTTGTGGCTGTATTGGCCGCCATAATTGCCAGTCAGGCATTGATATCGGCTTCCTTCTCTATAGTGCACCAAGCTGTTGCGCTTGGGTGTTTCCCACGAGTTAAGGTGGTGCATACCTCTTCAAAGTTTGCGGGTCAGGTTTACATTCCTGAGATCAACACCCTCCTCATGTTGATTTGTGTGGCAGTCACTCTTGGCTTCAAGAATACACTGACACTCGGCAATGCATACGGTGATGTTCTAACATATTTGTGTTATATATTTTGTGTTCCAGAATTAGATTTTGCTCTCTTTTATGGCATGTCAAAATTGTAAATAGGTTCTTCCACTCATTGTTTATGGTAAGCATTTGCTGCAAATGGTTTCTTATAACTGTTGCTCTATCTCATCTGCTTTGATTGGCAATTTAGTAATTGTTTTGAAGCTGGACTGATTTTACCATGACCTAGAAACTTCAAGTTACTTCACCACACAAATCAGCACGCCTCTGTAGCCTTGTCACATTCATGAAAACAGTAGGAGCGCAAATTTTTTCATCATGATGTTGAGCCTTGGCTCTGTGATAGTTAATCTAATTATTTTACATCTCTGGAAGGAAATAATTAGGATATAGCAGTGATTTTTTTTTTTTACCATATTGGATAGTTTGTGGCTTGCCCTGACATTAAGTAGTCTCTTTTACAAGCACTCTTCTTGAATATCGTTTCTTTCTCTTGTTTTATGGCAGGGCTTTCTGTGGCATTTGTGTTCTGCATCACATCTATATTTCTTGTCCTGGTGATGGTCATGATATGGAAGACACACCCCATCTTCACCATCCTTTATATTCTAACAATTGGAGTCATCGAACTGTTATTTTTGAGCTCATTATCCTACAAGCTTGTTGAAGGAGGATACCTTCCCTTTCTCATTGCCATCATTTTGGGAATTGTTATGTTCTCATGGAACTATGGTTACCGCAATAGGTACATATACGAGCTAAAAAATAAAGTTTCTATGGAAAAGCTCGCTGATATTGCTTCTGATCAGAGGATCCAACGAATCCAAGGCATTGGACTTTTCTACACTCACCTCGTGGAGGGCATAACTCCAATATTCACCCACTACACATCGAATATCCCTGCTCTGCATTCCGTCCTTGTATTTGTTTCAATTAAATTTCTCCCTGTTAGCAGAGTCCTTCCTGAAGAAAGGTTCTTGTTTCAACGAGTCAAACCTCATGAACTCATATTTAGATGTATAGTGAGGTATGGTTACAATGAGTCCAAGAAGGAGCAGAGTTCCTTTGAAGAGATTTTGGTAAATCATTTGAAGGCTTTCGTATTGGAGAATGAGGGAGAAGGTGCTCAAACGAAACTGGCATTGGTTGACAATGCACTCAGAGATGGTGGTGTTGTTTATCTAATGGGTGAAGGTGAAATGGCTGCTTCAAAAGACTCCAGCTTGGCGAAGAAATTAACTATAAACTACCTGTACAGTTTGTTAAGCAAAGTTGTGAGGCAGCCAGATGAAATGTTCTTTGTTCCTCGCACGCGTTTGCTCAAAGTGGGAATGAGTTATGAAGTTTAGCAGAACTGGCAATTTGTGATCTCCCGCAGCATTTTACTAGTCTAAGCATTATTGTTGATGTACTGTAATATGCTTGTTTGTATTTGGATCAATATATCCTATAAGTTAATACTATGAATTCCTTGTTGAATGTAATTGATTGTTAATTCTATTCTGCATGACCAGCCATTGCCTATGGATAGAGGACAAACCATTGCCTATGGATAGAGGACAAAACACAAGATTTCTACTATTTCTTGCGTCAGTTTACATTCATATGGTGAAATTCAACTGCGTCCGTTTATCTTTACCTGTGCCTATGTAATAGAATTTTTTATGAAATATCAAACTGCAAGTATAAATAGAAATATTATCTTTCATGGACAGTAAACTTTTTTTTTCCAATATATATATATATATATATATATTTGCCGCTCATAAATACACACAATCATATTCTGGTATAAGTAACAGCAAGTAGTTCTGTTAAATTTAATGTACGTTGCTGAGTCACATGCATATACAGGAACAATCGAACTTTCAGACTAAAATCCTAGCTAGCGAGAATGCTACTATATCGGCACGAAATTTGAGCCGTCAATCCATAATCATGGGATTTTTGGGTAGTTTGGTCATTTGATTTTTGTATTCTTTTTGGTCCACAGCTCATAGAGATTTTGTTTTTAAGTCTCATAGTTTCATCATGGGATTTTTTTTTCTTTTCTTTTCATTTGAGCTTCAAATACTCTTTCATGCAAAATCACCGGGAAGCCTACTTTTCTTTTTACTCCGCTTGTGGCAAAAGTCTCCGTGAAATAAAACTTCCATTGAACGGTTCTTCCAACCCGTGATATCACACCTAATATATCTCTGGAGAATTCTCAGAAGATTTTTTTTCTTGCCGGAAGATCTTTTGCCTTCTAGTCACGTGACTGACCCACTCACTTGGTATTATTTACTGCATTTTATCGCTCCACCCACATTTGGATATACTTGTACACTGCCGGTGCCATTTTTTCAGAGTAAATTGACCGTATTAACATTGGTGGGAAGGAAAAGACGTAGATAAAGCGGGAACGAAATAACTTCAACTGACAAAGAAAAAGACGCGGAAGTTTCCCCATTTTTGGTTAATTTGAAAATTTGATACTAATCAATATAAAAAGTGAAAATGACGAGTACAATTATAACATCGTAAAAAGACAAAAGTTTAATTAATATTACTTACTTTTATTTTCTTCTAACTTTGGAATCAAGTAAATTGCTCGGCGTAATGGACAGCTACCTCCCACCCACCACATGGCGGTGGGTTCTTTTTCTTTCAAATGCATTTATCAAGTACCCAAATCACTAGTAGACGCTATATGGTAAAAAGAAAAAAAAATAATTAATATATGGTAATTGACAAATTATAAGCCATGTCTAATCTTCAATTCACTAAGACATTATTACTTTGCATTCGACAATGACATTAAACTTTAATACAATGATATAAATTCTTAACGTGTCAGACAATTTAAATCAATAAATTCCTACTTAAATTTCTACTTGATGGCCACCGTCCGATTCAAAACAGTTCAGAGAAAAATTTGCAAATGCTATAAGCCCTCTTGGATTGAATTGAATGGCTATATTAGTTGTCCCGTTATAAATGTCTGACTAACACTTAAAGCCTCTGCAGAAGAAGGAGGAGTTAGACTTAAATGAATTAAAAGACAAAAAGAAATTAAATGACCGAACTACCCAAAATTTCCATGATGATGGATCTGACGGCTCAAATTCAATGCCGATATGGTAGTATTCTCGCTAGCTAGGATTTTCGTCTGAAGGTTCAATTGTTCCTATATATGCATATGAAGCAGCAACGTGCATTAAATTTAACACCCTAATATAGTAGTATATGAATATAATAGTATTCTAGTTTCTGCTACAGTACAACAATACCTACTATATCACTATGTATAATTAATATTAAGAAATTAAGTCATGCTTTGATCTGTAGAATATAAAATAGTACAAATAATTACCTCCTTTTACAATATAAGTAGAGTTTAAAACGGTAGAAAATTCAAGTTATAATCCTCAAAATAAATCACCCTAATATCCGCTACACTTAAATAAATACCAATTAAAATATCAAACTTGTATCAATCAAACAATGACTATTAAATCATTTAAACCAACACGCGTAGAGTACTCAGTCGGCAGCACCTCTTTAGGGAAAAGAGTGATTAGGATATCCATATATTTCATATGAAAGTTTTTCTAAATCGTTTAACGCGGTTTTCAAGTAATAGCAAATTAAGAAAATGTATCTTTAATGGACGCGTTCTTTCCTTTTAAATACCATACACAATTTTTAGTTTATGAATTAAATTATTTGAGGTTGTTTATGATTGAGAGAGAATTGAATGCATTTAAGATATAATTAATATTAACAAATTATTGAAATTATATAAATAATTAATTTCTTTGACAAATATAAATAACTAATTTCTTTGACAAATATTGACTCTCTTTTTTATAATATTATTAAATCAGTTTATCAATATCAAACAAATTCTAAATTTTAATTATTTTTGAAATTTAATTAGAACAAATTAAAAAAAATATATTTAATATAAATTATATGTAAATAAATACTTATTAAAATATTAAAAAAAATTATTTTCAAAACACTTGATTTTTACTTTTTTATATACAAAGTCTAATTAAGTGTGATTGAGAAAAAATAAATAAATAAAATTAATTTTTATATTATAAATAAAATATTAATATAATATAAAAATAAATATATAATACAAAAATTAATTATATATGCTTAATCTCATTACTTTTAAACTCACCTACATTTAATTCGAACGGTTACGATAAATACCTCACGCGCCACAAAGTTCAAATCGATAAATTCCAACGCCACACGGACTTAATGGCTACCGATCGATTTAAAACCAAAGGTAGAAAAATTGCAAAGGCACGTATAGCCCTTGGATTGAATCGACCGTAGTAGCTCTATAAAGGCTTGCCTGGCACGTAAAATCGTTGCAGAAGAAGTGGAGTTTCCTTTCGATTTTTACCTAAGAAAAGTAGCGACTGTTGGTAAGTGCATGGAGGAGGTGGCGGAGAACGTGGATGTTGAGACTAGAAGCAAGCACGAAGAGGAAGAAACGATGGCAGTTGAAGGTGATGGTGGGAATAAGAATAATTTGTTCGATTTGGAGTCCTATGGTTGCGGCGCCGTTCGTCGTCAGGTGTATTTCTACTTTGCTTCCCTTACAATCGGTCTCTCTCCTGCTTGTTTATATGGTGGTATTTATTGTGCGGATTAGATGCATGATTCGTTAATGCTGAGCGTATTACATATTTCAAATGACAGTCACTGTCCGTCTGAAATCAGATTCCTCGTCATATAAAATTAAAAAAAAAAACAATTGTTTTTTGAGGTGAATTTTTTCATGGTTTGATAATGTTATCAGTTACTTTTTTAAATTCCTAAAAGCAGTATTTTTAATATTAAAAAAAAAATCCCCATTGCTAGCAAATGGGTCTTTGTTGAAGGGCCAAAAAATCATAAACCTACTCTTCTTGGTAGAAGGTACTAACAAAGTCAGCCAATCAACTAATATTCATAATGGAATTAAGTAGTATTACTGTACGGATAAATTTGATTGTTGCGCAGAGAACTGCTAGTCTATGGGTAAAGCAAAAAGGTGTAAACTGCACAAGTAAACATTCTTTTGTGCTGCTTGAATGAATTGCAGGAACCTGACTGGGGAACTATTATGAAACTTGCTTTTCAATGCATTGGGGTTGCATTTGGCGATCTGGGGACGTAACATTGTATACCATGCCTGGAATTTTTCAAAACGGAATCAAACACGATGATGATGTCCTTGCCGCTCTGTCTTTAATTTTCTATTCGATCGTCTTCATAACCTTGATCAAGTACATCTGCATAGTTCTAGCCGCCAATGATAACGGGGAAGGTAAGCTTTTTTTTTTCTTTTTTATTCTAAGCTGATTTGAAACTATTCCAGGCGTGTTGATCATTCATATTCCATGTCTATGCATTTTCTAAATCCACAAAGCTAGATTTTCCTCTGTAAGTATCATAAACAATGGTTTCCTGGTTAAACTGACCTTGGTATTAAATTTTCATAATCTATGCTTGCCAAGGCTTTTGAATCTTCCTTGGATTAAAAATGCATAAGCTTGCTACTGATAATTGTCCCCGTTGTAAGTTTTGAGAAGAATGTTGAAAATGCAAAAAGTGAAAAAGAACTTCCCAGCCACAAAATAAAGCCTAGAGTGTTTGGAAATGTGAAATTTGGCATGAAGATAATATTGGCTTATGTGGCATGAAGATAATATTGGCTCATGTGGCATGATTTCCTTGATTTTTCATGAAAAAAATGTGAATCTTTTCCCATACAATTTTGTTTTACTGAAAGACAAATGATATGGGTTGTGGTAAGGCCCCTATCACATTTTGTTTCGGTTAGTACTGAGACTTTCATTGATTTATCGTTATAGGAGGAACTTTTGCTCTATATTCTCTTATATGCCGCAATGCAAAAATCAACTTGTTGCCAAACCAGCAAGCTGAAGATAGACAACTTTCCAATTATAGTCTAGATGTACCAAATCGCCGGCTTAAGTTGGCATCAGTTCTTAAAACCAAGCTTGAGAAGAGCAATTTATTGAAGTACTTATTATTTCTTATGGCTGTGACTGGGGTATGAGATGACATTTTCACACCATGCATTTGAGGTGAAATAACTCCATCTATTGCATCTTAATTCATTGCTTCACTTCAATATTTTCTTGTCCTTTTCTCTTGTTTTGTCAAGGAAACAATAAAATTTCGGGTTTTGTCTTCATGTTGGGGCAGTGTTATCTGCAGTTGGAGGCATCAAGCAGGCTGCAACTTCCCTCACTGATACCTCCGTTATGTGGATTTCAGTGGTAATCTTGATCCTTTTGTTCCAAGTTCAGAGGTTTGGAACGGATAAGATTGGGTACTCTTGTGCTCCAATTCTTTTGCTGTGGTTCTTTTTTATTGCTTGCGTCGGGATCTACAACTTTGTGCACCATGATCCTGGAGTAATCAAGGCTGTTAATCCATGGTACATTGTGCAATACTTCAAGAGAAATAAAAAGGATGCTTGGATTTCGCTTGGAGGCGTGGTGTTATGTTTAACAGGTATGTGTATGAGCATGTTCCTTTTATGATTCCACATGTCATGCAGAAAAGGAATTAGGACCATATCTAATGAGATGTGCTTGAAACGATGGCTTCTGAGGGTCACAGAAATGAAATTGCAATTTCCTATTCAGTTCCATTTCCAAGTTAAGGGTCTTTTTGAGCTTAGAACTTCAACCGGCCAATTACTTACCTAGTAAAACTGAATTCAGGCTTGGAGACTGAATGATTGTCTGATACTTTAGACTCTGTAACAGGAATATGTCACCCATATTTATGGTCCAATTACAATCTACAAGTGCCAGGTCGCCGGCTTAAGTTGGCGTCAGCTCTTAAATCCAAGCTTGAGAAAAGCAATCTATTAAGGTACTTATTATTGCTTATGGCCATGATTGTGGTGTCAATACTCATTGGAGATGGCATTTTCACACCATGCATTTCCGGTGAAAAAACTGTATCTATTGCATTTTCTTAATCGATTCTTTCACTTCAATATTTTATTATTTTGTCGAGAAAATAGTAAATTTTTTGGCTTTATATTCATGTTGATGCAGTGTTATCAGCGGTTGGAGGCATCAAGCAGGCTGCAACTTCCCTCACTGATACCTCTGTTATGTGGATTTCGGTGGTCATATTGATCCTCTTGTTCCAAGTTGAGAGATTTGGAACGGATAAGATTGGATGCACTTTTGTTCAAATTCTTCTTCGCTTATATTTCTTGCATCGGCATCTACAACTTGCTGCACTGGGTAAGTGAGAAATTTAAGCGAACCACAACAGAAGAATTGGGGTAAAGGTGCACCCAATCTTATCCGTTCCAAACCTCTCAACTTGGAATAAGAGGATCAATATGACCACTGAAATCCACATAACAAAGGTATCAGTGAGGGAAGTTGCAGCCTGCTTGATGCCTCCAACCGCTGATAACACTGCATCAACATGAATATAAAGCCAAAAAGTTTATTATTTTCTTGAAAAAATAAGAAAATATTGAAGTGAAGATATCGATTAAGAAGATGCAATAGATGTAGTTTTTTCACGTGAAATGCATGGTGTGAAAATGCCATCTCCAATGAGCATTGACACCACAGTCATGGCCATAAGCAATTTAAGTACTTTACTAGATTGTTTTTCTCAACCTTGGATTTAAGAGCCGACGCCAAGTTAAGCCGGCGATCTGGCACTTGTAGATTGTAATTGGACAGTTGTCTATTTTCATTCTGCCGGATTGGCAACAAGTTGACGTCTGCTTTGCGGCATATGAGAGAATATAGAGCAAAAGTTCCTCCTACACTGACAATTCAGCAAATCTCTAATTACTAACAGGTACAGAATGTGATGAGAACCTTACCAATCAAGAATTTAGTCATACCATGTCATTTACGTTTCAGTAATACTTACTGATCTGGCTAGTGCAATTTTTTTTTTTTTTAATCCAAGGAAGTCAAAAGCTTTGGCGTGCATAGATTATGACTATTTATGTTACCTATTCCAACTTGGTGGATATAACCAACGCCTAAAGTTGTTTCATAGGAATTTCAGCTCAGAATAAAATAAAACTTACGTTCTCCATTATCATTGGCCGCCAGAACAATGCAAATGTATTGGATCAACGTGATCAAGATGATCGAACAGAAAATTAAAGACAATGCTCCAAGGACATCATTGTCTTTGATTCCGTTAGGAAAAATTCCAGGCATTGTGTATAAGGTAGAAGTCCCAAGATCGCCAAATGCAACTCCAATGCATTGAAAAGCAAGTTTCATAACAGTTCCCCAACCTGCTTCCTGCCATCGATAAGTTTCTGATTTGTTTCCTTCAACATAAGTGTTATCTTTGTGGATGCCCACATTTCACATCGTGTGTGTTTTGACTTCTAAATCGAAGGAAAATCGACAAAATAATGAGGATAAATCTTGGGTTAATGGACCAAAAACCAAAAACAAAAACAGGGATAAAGTAATCGGGTACATATTAGACTGATTCAGTGAGATTAGGATTTGAACATGACGTTTGAACTCCAATTGGTGTTGAAATACATAAATTAAGCAACTCTAATTCTAGAGTTCACATTAAAAAAATGAAAAACCCATAGATCAATTGGTAACGAATTAACTACAAGTCACTTTTAGAAGTCTTAAAAAAAGAAGGCCTCTTAATTTGATACATCTACAAAAATTCACATGGAAGAGAAACTATTTAATTATGAATTATATATAAATTATTAGTATGCACGAATGCATATAAACAAATGGGGCGGGGATCAATAGTAAGGAATAGGAAGTAGAAATATACCTGACGATGAGCAGTGGGGCCACCACCGGAACCATAGGCCTCCAAATCGAATAAGTTAATCTTACTCAGAAACGGGTGTCGTCCCGCAATCCCATCACCCTCAGCTTCCATTGCTCCTTCCTCCTCTTCATGCATGCTTCCGGTCTCGCCACACATTGCTTCTTCCTCTTGATGCATGCTTCGAATCTCGTCATCTATGGCTACTTCGTCTTGGTGTCTGCATCTAGTCTCAACGTCTACGTTCTCCACCACCTCCATATTGATCACTGCCTGTTAGAAAATCCAGAAAACCTCTTCTTTCTTCTTTCAAAATATAGCTCTTTAAATGCACACAATCATATCGTAGTATAAGTAACTGTTAAATTTAATGCACGTTACTGAGTCATATATGCATGTACAGGAATAATTGAACCTTCAGACTAAGATCCTAGGTAGCGAGAATGCTACTATATTGGCATGAAATTTGAGCCGTCAGATCCATCATAATGGGATTTTTGGGTAGTTTGGTCATTCGATTTTTGTATTCTTTTTGGTCCGCAGCTCATAGAGATTTTGTTTTTAAGTCTCATAGTTTCACCATGGGATTCTTTTTTCTTTTCTTTTCATTTGAGCTTCAAATATTCTTTCATGCAAAATCACCAGGAAGCCTACTCTTCTTTTTACTCCGCTTGCGGCAAAAGTCTCCGAGAAATAAAACTTCCATTGAACGGTTCTTCCGACCCGTGATATCAGACCTGATATATCTCTGGAGAATTCTCAAAAGATTTTTTTTCTTGCGGGAAGATCTTTTGCCTTCTAGTCACGCGACTGACCCACTCACTTGGTATTATTTACTGCATTTTATCGCTCCACACACATTTCGATATACTTGTACACTGTCGGTGCCATTTTTTCAGAGTAAATTGTCCATACTAAAATTGGTGGGAAGGAAAAGACGTAGATAAACCAGGAACGAAATAACTTCAACTGACAAAGAAAAAGACGCGGAAGTTTGCCCATTTTTGGTTAATTTGAAAATTTGATACTAATCAATAGCACGATAAAAAGTGAAAATGACGAGTACAATTATAACATCCTTAAAAGACAAAAGTTTAATTAATATTACTTACTTTTATTTTTTTCTAATTTTGGAATCAAGTAAATTGCTCGGCGTAATGGACAGCTACCTCCCACCCACCACATGGCAGTGGGTTCTTTTTCTTTCAAATGCATTTATCAAGTACCCAAATCACTAGTAGACGCTATATGGTAAAAAAAAAAAAAACTTATTAATATATGGTAATTGACAAATTATAAGCCATGTCTAAATCTTCAATTCACTAAGAGATATTTACTTTGCATTCGACAAATATTAAACTTTAATACAATGATATAAATTCTTAACGTATCAGATAATTTAAATGAATAAATTCCACCGTTCGATTCAAAACAAATCAGAGAAAAATTTGCAAATGCCATAAGCCACTGCCAAAATTTCCACGATGATGGATCTGACGGCTTAAATTCAATGCAGATATGGTAGTGCTATCGCTAGTTAGGATTTTCGTCTGAAAGTTCCATTGTTCCTATATATGCATATGAGGCCGCAATGTGCATTAAATTTAAACCCTAATATAGTAGTATATGAATATAGTAGTATATGAATATAGTAGTATTCTAGTTTCTGCTACAGTGCAACAATATCTACTATATCACTATGTATAATTAATATTAAGAAATTAAGTCGTTCTTTGATCTGAATATAAAATAGTACAAATAATTACCTTCTTTTGCAATGCAAGTAAAGTTTAAAACGGTAGAAAAATCCTCAAAATAAATCACCCTAATATGCGCTACACGTAAATAAATACCAATTAAAACATCAAACTTGTATCAATCAAACAATGACTATTAAATCATTTAAATCAACACGCGTAGAGTACCAGCACCTCTTCAGGAAAAAGAGTGGTTAGGATATCCATATATCTCATACGAAAGTTTTCCTAAATCGTTTAACGCAGATTTCAAGTAATAGCAAATTAAGAAAAGTTATCTTCAAGGGACACTCTCTTTCCTTTTAAATACGATACACAATTTCTAGTTTATGAATTAAATTATTTGAGATTGTTTATAATTGAGAGAGAATTGATTGCATTTAAAATATAATTAATATTAATAAATTATTGAAATTATACAAATAATTAATTTCTTTTACAAATATTGATTCTTTTTTATAATATTATTAAATCAATTTATCAGTATCAAATAGATTCTAAATTTAAATTATTTTTGAAATCTAATTAAAATATATTAAAAAATATATATTTAATATAAGTTACATGTAAAAAAATACTTATTAAAATACTAAAAAAATTATTTTCAAAACACCCTTATTTTTACTTTTTTATATACAGGGTCTAAATAAGTGGATTGAGAAAAAAAATAAATAAATAAAATTAATTTGTATATTATATATAAAATATTAATATAATATAAAAAATAAATATATAATACAAAAATTAATTATATATACTTAATCTCATTATTTTTAAACCCACCTACATTTAATTCGAACGGTTACGATAAATACCTCACGCGCCACAAAGTTCAAATCGGCAAATTCCAACGCCACACCAACGCCACACGGACTTGATGGCCGCCGATCGATTTAAAACCAAAGGCAGAAAAATTGCAAAGGCACGTATAGCCCTTGGATTGAATCGACCGTAGTAGTCCGATGGATCAACGGCAGTGTGACAGGCCTGCTCCTCTATAAAGGCTTGCCTGGCACGTAAAATCGTCGCAGAAGAAGTGGAGTTTCTTTTCGATTTTCTACCTAAGAAAAGTAGCGACTGTTGGTAAGTGCATGGAGGAGGTGGCGGAGAACGTGGATGTTGAGACTAGAAGCAAGCACGAAGAGGAAGAAACGATGGCAGTTGAAGGTGATGGTGGGCATAAGAATAATTTGTTCGATTTGGAGTCCTATGGTTGCGGCGCCGTTCGTCGTCAGGTGTATTCCTACTTTACAATCGGTCTCTCTCCTGCTTGTTTATTTATATGGTGTTATTTATTGTGCGGATTAGATGCATGATTCGTTAATGCTGAGCGTATTACATATTTCAAATGACAGTCACTGGCCATCTGAAATCAGATTCCTCGTCATATAAAATTAAAAAAAAAAAAGTTGTTTTTTGAGGTGAAATTTTTCATGGTTTGATACTGTTATCAGCTGCTTTTTTAAATTTCTGTAATCAGTATTTTTAATATTTAAAAAAAAAAAAATTCCCCATTGCTAGCAAATGGTTCTTCGTTGAAGGGCCAAAAAATCATAAACCTACTCTTCTTGGGAGAAGGTACTAACAAAGTCAGCCAATCAACTAATATTCATAATGGAATTAAGTAGTATTACTGTACGGATAAATTTGATTGTTGCGCAAAGAACTGCTAGTCTATCGGTAAAGCAGAAAGGTGTAAACTGCACAAGTAAACATTCTTTTGTGCTGCTTGAATGAATTGCAGGAACCTGACTGGGGAACTATTATGAAACTTGCTTTTCAATGCATTGGGGTTGCATTTGGCGATCTGGGGACGTCAACATTGTATACCATGCCTGGAATTTTTCAAAATGGAATCAAACACGATGATGATGTCCTTGCCGCTCTGTCTTTAATTTTCTATTCGATCGTCTTCATAACCTTGATCAAGTACATCTGCATAGTTCTAGCCGCCAATGATAACGGGGAAGGTAAGTTTTTTTTTTTTCTTTTTTATTCTAAGCTGATTTGAAACTATTCCAGGCGTGTTGGATTATTCTTATTCCATGTCTATGCATTTTCTAAATCCACAAAGCTAGATTTTCCTCTGTAAGTATCATAAACAATGGTTTCCTGGTTAAACTGCCCTTGGTATTAAATTGTCATAATCTATGCTTGCCAAGGCTTTTGAATCTTCCTTGGATTAAAAATGCATAAGCTTGCTACGGATAATAGTCCGCGTTGTAGGTTTTGAGAAGAATGTTGAAAATGCAAAAAGTGAAAAAGAACTTCTCAGCCACAAAATAAAGGCTAGAGTGTTTGGAAATGTGAAATTTGGCATGAAGATAAAGTTGGCTTATGTGTCATGATTTCCTTGATTTTTCATGAAAAAAATGTAAATCTTTTCCCATACCATTTTGTTTTACTGAAAGACAAATGATATGGGTTGTGGTAAGGCCCCTATCACATTTTGTTTTGGTTAGTACTGAGACGTTCATTGATTTATCGTTATAGGAGGAACTTTTGCTCTATATTCTCTTATATGCCGCAATGCAAAAATCAACTTGTTGCCAAACCAGCAAGCTGAAGATAGACAACTTTCCAATTATAGTCTAGATGTACCAAATCGCCGGCTTAAGTTGGCATCAGTTCTTAAATCCAAGCTTGAGAAGAGCAATTTATTGAAGTACTTACTATTTCTTATGGCTGTGACTGGGGTATCAATGCTCATTGGAGATGGCATTTTCACACCATGCATTTCAGGTGAAATAACTCCATCTCTTGTATCTTAATTGATTGCTTCACTTCAATATTTTCTTGTCTTTTTCTCTTGTTTTGTCAAGGAAACTATAAAATTTTCGGTTTTGTCTTCATGTTGGTGCAGTGTTATCTGCAGTTGGAGGCATCAAGCAGGCTGCAACTTCCCTCACTGATACCTCCGTTATGTGGATTTCAGTGGTAATCTTGATCCTTTTGTTCCAAGTTCAGAGGTTTGGAACGGATAAGATTGGATACTCCTTTGCTCCAATTCTTTTGCTGTGGTTTTTTTTTATTGCTTGCATTGGGATCTACAACTTTGTGCACCATGATCCCGGTGTAATCAAGGCTGTTAATCCATGGTACATTGTGCAATACTTCAAGAGAAATAAAAAGGATGCTTGGATTTCGCTTGGAGGCGTGGTGTTATGTTTAACAGGTATGTGTATAAGCATTTTCCTTTTATGATTCCACATGTCGTGCAGAAAAGGAATTAGGACCATATCTAATGAGATGTGCTTGAAACGATGGCTTCTGAGGGTCACAGAAATGAAATTGCAATTTCCTATTCAGTTCCATTTCCAAGTTAAGGGTCCTTTTGAGCTTAGAACTTCAACCGGCCAATTACTTACCTAGTAAAACTGAATTCAGGCTTGCAGACTAATTCAGGCTTGGAGACTGAATGATTGTCTGATACTTTAGACTCTGTAACAGGAATATGTCACCCATATTTATGGTCCATGCATCTGCTTTCTTGCCGAGCATGGTTTTGTGAATGTACCATTCCCTCTCCTTGCCTTCCGCCCCACCATGTTAATGTGAAGAAAAAAAATTTCCTTGTAACAAGGTACGGTAATTTGACTATAGCTGCATACAACCAGGTTCTGAGGCTTTGTTTGCTGATTTGGGCCACTTTCATATCCGCTCAATTCAGATAAGTACATGCTCTGTGCTTATCCCCTCAGTCTTGCTTTGTTATTTTGGCCAAGGAGCTTACCTACGGAAACACGGCGGGGACGTTCTTAATACCTTTTATAGTTCCGTCCCACGTAAGTAAATTGTTTCTGGACTTTGCTTGATCATCATCATTGTTATTATCTTCATCTTTTTCCTTGTTAATGTTGTTGACTTTTGCTCATTTAATTTTCTTTGCTGCAGGGCCGTTATATTGGCCACAATTTGTTGTGGCCGTATTGGCAGCCATAATTGCCAGTCAGTCCTTAATATCGGCTACCTTCTCTATAGTGCACCAAGCGGTTGCGCTTGGGTGTTTCCCACGGGTTAAGGTGGTGCATACCTCTTCAATGTATGAGGGTCAGGTTTACATTCCTGAGATCAGCACCCTTCTCATGTTGATTTGTGTGGCAGTCACTCTTGGTTTCGAGAATACACTGAAACTTGGCAATGCATACGGTAATGTTCTGACATGTTTGTGTTATATATATTGTGTTCTATAATCAGGCTCATCTGGCGGTTATTGTTTGAGGTAAGTATTCTCTACGATGGTTTGTTATAAGTGTTGCTCTGTCTCCTCTGTTTTGATTGGCAAATTAGTAGCTGCTTTAAAGCAGAACTGATTTTACGATGTTCTTGAAATTTTAAAAGGTTAATATGCATAAATAATTCTAGCATTGTGGATATTAAAAATGTAATAATTTATACTTTATAAGTTAAATATCTAATAAAAATAATATACAATTAATCATATTTTAAGAATTTTATTAAATATATTGACTTACTTTAATAATATGAATTAAATAATAATATAAATTAAAAAATAAAATAAAAATATAATTATTATATCACTCATTTAAATTTTTTTTAAAAATTTAAATTTAAAATAATTTTTAATTTAATTTAATTAATTAATTAAAAAAGATACAAATAAATTGATTAAAAAATAAAAATTATAATAAAAAAAAAAGAAAGGAAGAAATGTAAGAGTAACACATTGTTTTTTTTTTTTTTGTTTTTTACTCACACAAAATCTAAATGTAAATTTGAAATACTCTCACAAAATCTAAATGTAAATTTGAAATCGCACAAACGGAGAGAGATTGAAACAAACAGCGTAAAAATTTCATATTAGAGAGAGTGACAGAGAGAATTAAAACCGAACAGAGAATTAAAACCGAACATTTACTGAATGAAATTCTGCAGAGATTTTGTTTTTGGAGCTACATCTTCGTCTTTATTTTTATCTTTTTATTCTTCACACATTGTTTTATATCAGATTCCATCAACGATTTAGGGCTTCTGTTTTTCATCTTCATCTTTTTCTTCTTCATGCATTGTTTCAGACCAGATTCTATCGCCTTCAAAGGTGATTACACAGCTTATCTCTCTCTGTCTGCTGCAATCGTCCTCTTTTTTTTCACTGTTTTTTCTGTTTTTTTTTTTAACCAAAACAGTGTGTCTGTTATTTTATTTTCATTTGGTCAAAATACTTAAAATTACTTATAAATAATTTTATTTCAAAATAAAAATTTGTAAATTATTTTGTACCTCTATAATAATTTTAATGAGACCAAAATAAGCAAATAGGTGACATAACACCCGCATCTCTTAATTATTATTTTTTTATTGTCTGTAGGACCATCTGATATATCATTGAGTTAAGTTATTTGATGATAAATGTAATAGAGAATGTGTTATTTTTATTATATATTTAAATTATAAAATATAAATTATTATGTTTTAAATATTATGTTAAATTTATTATATGATACAAAGTTGTTATTATTTATATATATTAATTTAATTTTAAATTATTTTTTCTCAAAATTTATCACAAACTGATTGGAACTTTTTTTTTTTTTTAAAATGACAGTGTAAGCCTTTGACCTGTGATAGTTATTTTATTATTTTAAGTTTCGGGAAGGAAATATTTAGGATATATGGGTGCTTACTTTTTCTTATTTTCATATTGGATAGTTTGTGACTTGCCCAGGCATTAACTAATTCTTTTACAACACTTCTCCAATATCATTTTATTTTGAATTGTTTTCTGGCAGGGCTTGCTGTGGCTTTTGTGTTTTGCATCACATCCTTATTTCTGGTCATTGTGATGGTCATGATATGGAAGACGCACCCTTTCTTCGTCATCCTTTATATTCTAACAGTCGGTATCATCGAACTGTCATTTTTGAGCTCATTATTCTACAAGTTTGTTGATGGGGGATACCTTCCTTTTGTCATTGCCCTTGTTTTGGGGTTTGTTATGTTCTCATGGAACTATGGTTACCGAAAGAAGTACATGTACGAGCTACAAAATAAAGTTTCCTTAGAAAAGTTCTCTGATATTGTCTCTGATCGGAGGATCCAACGAATCCAAGCCGTTGGTCTTTTCTACAGTCAGCTTGTGCAGGGCATAACTCCTATATTTACCCATTACATATCGAATGTTCCTGCTCTGCATTCCGTCCTTGTATTTATTTCATTTAAATCCCTTCCTGTAAGCAGAGTCCTTCCTGAAGAAAGGTTCTTGTTTCAACAAATCAGACCTCATGAACTCATATTTAGATGTATTGTGAGATATGGTTACAATGAGTCGAAGAAGGAGCCGATTTTCTTCGAAGAGATTTTGATAAATCAGTTGAAGGCTTTTGTATTGGAGAATGATGGAGAAGGTGCTCAAAGGAAACTGGCATTGGTTGATAATGCACTCGGTTTTGGTGGTGTTGTTTATCTAATGGGTGAAGGTGAGACGGTGGCTTCAAGTGATTCAAGCTTCGTGAAGAAACTAACTATAGACTACCTGTACAACTTGTTAAACAAATGTGTGAGGCAACCAGATGAAATGCTCTTTGTTCCTCGCAACCGTCTGCTCAAAGTGGGAATGAGCTATTTAGTTTAGGAGATCTGTCAAGTTGTGACCCCTTGCAACATTAATAAATCATGGTTTTAAGCATTATTATTGATGCACAGTACTTTGCCCATTGATACTCGTATCAGTCTAGCTTATTGAGTAATACAAGCTTGAAGCGTCAAATGGGTATCAATGTTTGAATTCCTCGTTGAACGTGATTAATTGCTATTCTGTTCTGAATAACCCAGCTATATCCTGTAGACAGAGGACAATACACAAAAGAAGGTTATGTCTACAATTTTCTGCATCATCTGGGAAAAGAAGCCCTTAGAACCAAAATTATTAATTTTTTTTTTTTAAGAAGTCCTTAGAACCAAAACTATTAATTTTTTTTTTTTTAATGGCAGCATAACCACGAAGTCAAACGTCCACTGTATGCGTGGTCTTCAGGACTGAGGGCGGTTGTGTTTCCACTTGGGATTAGCCTAAAGGATCTCTGGGGCCGTAAATAAGAGTGCCTAGTGTTTAGACCCATTGGTCCGAAGGATTCAACTTTTCTCGGGGGATAAAGCGCGTTTGCGAAAATGAAGTTCTCGAAATATAATTTTCGTTACACTCAATTAATTAAAAAAAATGTATTATTATATAAAAATAAATTAAAAAATATACTAACTTACAAATTAGATCAACTTTAAGAATATAACTTTGATAATCTTTTTTTTATTCATAAATCTTTTATTTTTTAGTTCTTTTCTTGAAATATATTTTATTCTAATTATTAATATATAGAAATTAGTTAATGAATTAAATTAATTGAGTAATTTATTATTGAAATAGATTAGAATAAATTTAGAATTACACAAAGAATTTAATTATAAACTAATTTCAATATTTTGTGATATAAATAATTAAATTATTTTATTTTTAATTTAATTTATTTTTTAAAAAGAATGAGTATCAATTAAAATTCTAATAGACTAAAGATTTATATTTTTTAGGAAATTCTTCTCCAATTCGAAAATAAAAGGTTGAAAAAAATCAATCCAACTTTTTTTTAAATCAAAAAACGACAATTAAATCATTTATACCAATTCACACATAGCAGAAAATTCGACCCTGGAGGAAAAAAAAGTCACGAGAAAGTTAAAAAAAATTTTCCCTAGAGCTTTTAACGCGGTCTACAATTAACGGTTGGATAAAAAGTTATCCTCGAAAGCCTAATCCAGAGTTTGAATCGAATAAAAAGGATAAATTCGAATCCCACACAAACTTCATGGCGACCGTCCGATGCCAAACGAAAAGGGGTAAAATTGCAAGCGCACCTTCAGCCTTTAGATTGAATTGACTGTAGTCAGTCCTATGAACACTTGCCAAACACGTAAAACCTCTGCAGCCGAGAAGAAGAAGAAGATGTATTGGAGGTTTTTTTGATTTTCTAGCAGGTAGTGATCAATATGGAGGTGGAGGAGAACGTAGACGTTGAGACTAGAAGGAAGCACCAAGAGGAAGTAGCAATAGATGGCGAGACTCGAAGCATGCATAAAGAGGAAGAAGCAATAGATGGCGAGAGCGGAAGCATGCAAGAAGAGGAAGGAGCAATGGAAGCTGAGGGTGATGGGATTGCGGGACGACACCATTTTCTGAGTAAGATTAACTTATTCGATTTGGAAGCCTATATGGTTCCGGTGGTGGTGCCCTGCTCATCGTCAGGTATATTTCTACTTTGCATCCGTTACTATCGGTCCCTGGCCCATTTGTTTATATGCATTCGTGTATACTAATAATCAATAGCGCCGAGATTTCCTGTCATTAATTTTCTCCTCCTTACATTTATCCTTGTTCCTAATAGAACACATAATTAAATAGTTTCTCCTCCAGGTGAATTTCTGTAGATGTACAGAATTAAAACGCTTTTGTTGTTTTTGTTTTTTTTTTTTTTTTGACGATTCTAAAGGTGGCTTCTAGTTAATTCGTCACCAATTGATCTAGGGTTTTTTTTTTTTTCCATAATGTGAACTCTAGAATTGGGGTTGCTTAATTTATGTATTTCAATACCAATAGTAGTTCAAGCTTCGTGTTCAAATCCTAATCCCACCGAATCAATCTAATATGTAACCGATTACTTTTTCCCTATTTTTGTCTTTTGTTTTTTGGGTCATTAACCAAAGATGTATGTTCATTATTTTGTCGATTTTTCCCTCGACTTAGAAGTCAAAACGTACACGATGTGAAGTGTGGGCATCCACAAAGATAACACTTGTTTCCATATTGTATCAAGTATTTGTCGAAGGAAACACATGTGAAACTTATCGAGTACTTCGTTATGAAACTTTTTTCAATGCATTGGAGTTGCATTTGGCGATCTTGGGACTTCTACCTTATACACAATGCCTGGAATTTTTCCTAACGGAAGAATGTCTTTGGAGCATTGTCTTTAATTTTCTATTCGATCATCTTGATCGCGTTGATCAAATTCATTTGCATTGTTCTGGCAGCCAATGACAAAGGAGAAAGTAAGTTTTATTTCTAATTCTATTCTATATGACCAGCCATAGCGTAAGATTTCGACTATTTTCATGAGAGGAAAACCATATTTAGCAGCAGTAACAGCACCACTCCATATTCATGAAATACCAAACTGCAAGTGGACAATAACATGGGTCTTTATTTTCTTTATGAAATGCTGGTGCCATTAGTTCTGTTATGGAATGCTGGTGCCATTAGTTCTGTTGTCTATTGCATGATACACAAGATAATCCTCGACATATCGGTCTTGAATTTCATGTTTCATCATTTTATTTGATTGTTAGAGTTTGAACACTCCCCCTTTTGCTGGCACAAGTGATGATGTATAGAACTTGCATGCAAACAAACAGATGAGTAAGAGTGATTATCCACATATATTCACATGTATATATATGTAGCATGCATATATATTTATATATTCACAAGGATTAATAACAGGAAAAAAAATTAATATGTACTGCTAGGTCACTCTGCCTGTCCATGTTATTTGTTTGGTCCGGCGGTATTGTTAGTGTGAATCTCCTCTATTTGTAGTTTATCAATTAATATTTTGTCTCTTTGTCCTTTTCAGAGGGTTTTCTTAACAAAACACAAAAAGTATATTTGGTTGGCTGAGAGGTTTTTTGTTTTTTTAATTGTACAGTACATCAAATGGCCCCTACTCTCTACCATTATGCACCGCTTACTAAAAAAATAATAAAAAATTAGTGCATATATTTTTTTTATAAATACTGGGCTGTCTAACATTGAACTACCAAGCACTTTTACCTTTCACTACCTATTGTGCGAGTGCCATTCCTTAGATTCTGTTTTCATATGGCTCCTGTTCCAGCTTCTCCATTAAATGTTGGCCATTTTCATGATGTTCAGGAACTTATATAGACTGAACCAACTGTAGTTCCTGAAAGATTTGTTAGAGACATAATTGGAAGGCCAACAACTGATATGGGTCCATTTTTAACTACTAATATTCCCACAATTAATTTCTCAGGGCTCAGTCAAGATGATTCCCAAAGTGAAATTTTGCAGCTGGCCAGGGCATGTGAGGAGTAGGGATTTTTCCAGGTAAAAAATGATATTTGTTCTTTAATACTTAATAAGTGGAAATGAAAGCTAACTTCAAGCTAATTTCAGGTAATTAATCATGAAATTGATTTGAGCTTATTTGAGAGCATGGAGAAGTTGGCCAAGGATTTCTTCATGCTACCATTAGAAGAGAAGCAGAAGTTCCCAATGGTGCCAGGGACTGTTCAGGGGTATGGACAAGCCTTTGTGTTCTCTGAAGACCAAAAGCTAGATTGGTGCAACATGTTTGCCCTTGGGATTGAGCCCCAGTTTATAAGGAACCCAGAACTCTGGCCTACAAAGCCACCAAAATTCAGGTAGTATGATGCTCACATAATTATATTCTCCAAGGGAATTTTTCTTACTTTACAGTTTTAAAAAGGAAAAGCAATTTACAAAATTGTGATATGCTACTTTTCAGCGAAACTGTAGTTCTCTATTCAAGAGAAGTGAGGAAGCTGTGTCAGAATCTCCTGAAATACATAGCAATTGCCATTGGCTTGAAAGCAAGTGTGTTTGAGGAGATGTTTGGGGTGGCTGTTCAAGCAATAAGAATGAACTACTATCCACCATGTTCAAGACCTGACCTTGTTTTAGGTCTTAGCCCACATTCAGATGGTAGTGCCTTGACAGTGTTGCTGCAAGGAAAAGGTAGCCCGGCAGGACTCCAAATCCTTAAAGACAACAGGTGGGTGTCTGTTCAGCCCATTCCAAATGCACTTGTAATCAACATTGGTGACACATTAGAAGTAAGGGCCTGAAATTCCTACAACTTCCTACGGCGATGCTATTAAATGGTTCTCTAATTTTCTGAATTCTGAATCTACAGGTCCGAACAAATGGGAGATACAAGAGTGTAGAGCATAGAGCTGTCACTCACGAGGAAATGGACAGGCTCTCTATTGTCACGTTTTATGCACCTAGCTATGAAATAGATCTTGGACCACTGCCAGACATGGTGGATGAAAATAACCCATGCAAGTACAGAAGTCGAGAGACGGCCAAAAGGTGCTAGCCCACTATTAACATGCCACACTTCGTCAGTGTACTATACGATTTTTCTTAGCATGCAATTATTGCAAATTATTACGCGAGATTTTCACAATGTGACCTTTTCTCTTGAAGTGGGCCGCATCGTGCATTACTGATCTCAGCAAATGGTGTTCCCAAGCTTTGAGAAGCATTTGCAAGTTGCAAAGCAAATTGATTATAATAAACAAAAACGTTTGGTATGGTAATGGGAAAACGTTGGGCTCACGATTGAAGAGAGAGAATAAAGGAACGGAAGGCCACTCATGGAAGCAAATTGCAGGCGTTTGTTGAGAGTATTGGTATCTGAAGAGAACCGTCAGTTTTTGCTTCCATTGAGCATTTTAGCACCAGTAATGTGATTGGAGTTGATAATTTAGTTTCGTCATGCACATTCTTCGAACCTCATTTTGACACTTCATCCATAATACAGGGCACCTGGCTGACAAGTTTCGAGTCAAAATATCAAGCTGCATGACATTTGACCACCCCCACTTCAGATGCTTGCCTACAAGTTAATCAGCAGCATTTGAACGCACACGCTACTTTACTTTCACGTCTCACATTACGTTCCTGATTTTCGCTCTGACTAGTTCAATTTAGTTTAAGGATTATTGGGTCTTACACATAAACCGAGTGCGACTTTACACATTAACTTCCACATAAAACCAAGTGGGACTTTCATAGATGGTATTATTGTCACTGTCACATGGGTATAGGCCAACCTCCACAATTCAAATCCCTGCTACGGGGCTTTGGAACATTACATTTTGCCGAGCAGTCTTCTGGCGCAAAGGCCTTTTTTTTTTTTTTTTGTTACAAGGGAGGACTAGGGCCATGAAAAGAAATCAAAATCACTAGGACTCTGAACAATAAATTAATAAATTCTAACAAAGATATCCTAACCTATTGCATTAGAAACGTGACACGAAAAAGTCATTATTAAAGTCATGAATGGGGCTTGCTCATGGTATGGAAAAAAGCGTGCACCACTGATGACATAAGACATCAATTTAAAGAAATGGATCCCACCATTCTAACAATCTAAAAGACTTTTTGGCATACGCGTCAGACCAAACGGTGAAACTTACCTTGAAGCCAGCCTCCCCAAGCTCGCACAACCATTATGCACCCTAGCGGACATTAAAATAATTAGGATGTTCTGGCATCAAGTATAACTCAATTCTTGATAAACTTCCCCCCAAATCGAAGACCCACAAGGCTGATAGCCCCTTTACACATCTCAAAAGAATCAATCTCACTATGGTATTTTGAGTACAATTGATTGGGATACTGTTATTAAAACTTATTGGTTCGTCTTCTGGATTTTAATGACTTGTATTTCTTTCTTGACTTTCAGATCCCTTATAATAAAGGAAAAAAGAAGAAAAAAAAAATTCCTCAGTCTGGCTTGGATTTTATTGCCAGCTCTGAGGCCCGCAATCGATTCACGTCAGCGTAACGGGCCTATCTTAGGGAAAGTGGGCCTTGGCTGAGAAAAGCAACCCAGAAAAGAAATGCAAACATGGTCTGGGGCTTGCTTTTGTAGTGCGCTTCGCCGTGTTTTCCTGCAGTCCGCCAGAATTTGCGTTGCGTCAATTCAATAGCACTAAAGGTGCCTCTGCAAATTTTCTCCCTTTTGTTTTGAATCCGACGGTGGCCAAGAAGTCTGTGTTGGATTAAAATTTAACCTTTGTATTCGATTTTTTCTCTCTTTTTTTTTGTTTTTTTTTTTCGAAAACGATATTAATCATTGTGGTTGTTGTGCACTCCGGTCATGGTCATCCATTGACATATTAATTTAATTTTTTATAAAAAAATTTATTATTTAAATAATACTAATTTTTAATAGATTTCTATACGTGTATTATAATAATTATTAAATTTAAAATTTAGTAACATATTTTTACTATAATTTCTTTCATTTTAGGGATAGGAGGAATTCGAATTTAGATTAAATACGTAGAAATTACACATCTCACGTTTTTTTTTTGTTGTATTGTTATATAATATATTTAAGGAAAATTTTCATGTGACACGTATCTACTTTGTTTCCTAATGACTCGTGAGGTGTTGACCACTCTTCTCTTCGTGTATTGGCCTTAATGATTTAATTAAGTCATTATTTGGTTGATATAAGCTTACTGTTTTAATTGGTGTTTATTTACATATAGTTATAACTCGTATTATGGTAATATATATTGAAACTCAGAACGTGTGCGTAATTAATATAGAGAATCAGAACTTGAAATTTCCACAGTTTTAAAATTTACACGATCAGGTGCATGGTTAGTTCATCAATTTCATCCGAACCGAGTTTTGGTTTTCCGCTAGAGAATCACATCCTTGTAAAGTTAAAATTTGGACATTTTTCATAGAATTGCGAATTGTACCCATTAATGGAGACTTTTCGAAGTTGACGTAAGATGCAGATTTTTGTAAATAAAAGACGAATAAAAATTTGAACGAAATTAAAGATTATTATGACAACAGATTGATCTACTAGAATTTATGCATTAAGACATTCGAAACTCCTGAAAAATGGGAGATTTCAATGTCCTGAGAAATGGTTGAGGTGGTTATAGGTAACGTGGAAATTATGAAAACATTTTAATAAGATTTATATGCGATCTATTCTTGTTTATTATCAAAGCAAATGAATTGTTATATTAAATAATCGAATGACATGGTATTGGAAGTTTTCAAACACCGATGCTGTAATAAAAGTCAAAATCACCACCAAGGTCTTTCTTTCTATTTTGGCGCGTTTTTTCAATCTCTCTCTGTCTCTCTTTTTTTCTTCTTTTGGTTTTCTCTCTTGCCATGGCCATGCCATAAGTGACCGACCCCTGGAAATGGTGAACAGGGAATTCTGTGGTCTTGCCGAAGTGAAAGGAAGATCAAGTTGACAAAGGGGGCTGGCGGGGGAGAGATTTATAGTTGGATTTTTACTATACCAAAAAATTGAAGAATAAAAAAAAAAATTGGAGAAAAACTAACTGCACTTTGAGGACTAGTAATATTGTAGGATATAGAGATGGAGGTGGTGGAGTTTGGAGATAGGAACGAGAGAAGAAGAGAAGACAATGAAGACGAGCAAGAGCATGGCGACGAAGATGTTGTCGTTGGCAGTGGGAAACACCGCCTTGCCGAGAAAGATTTATTCGATATGGAGGCCTCTGGATACGACGGTGGTGCGGCCGCCGCTCATCGTCAGGCATGTTTATATTAGATTTTGCTTCGTGTGGTCATTTTCTGAACTCTTATTAAGAAGCACGCTCATTTTAATATGCTTATTTTAATACGGGATGCTGTCTTTTTTTTTTATTTAATAAGAAAAAAGAAAATCTAGAATGATATTGGAAATGTTCTCGGAGCGTGTGGTTCATAAAACTATCTTAATTGCTTCTCCTTTGGGCACTTTAATTATTATGCTTCAAAATTAAACTGCTTTAAATCGATACTTCAGTTTAATTTAATGGAAAGTGAATTCCACAGATTGTAATTTTTTTTTATCTTTTTTTTTTCCCATGTTAATAGATCTGCATTGCAGTGTTGATTTCTGAATCTGGGAATTAATTTAAAAATCCATTTGCTGTATACCCTTACAGTATAGGGATGTTAGCAGTTTGAAACTTTTGAGCTGCTTCAAATGAATTGCAGGAAGCTGACTGGAAAACTATAATGAAACTTGCTTTTCAATGCATTGGGGTTGCATTTGGTGATCTGGGGACGTCTCCATTGTATACCATACCTGGAATTTTGCCTGAAGGAATCAAACACAATGATGACATCCTTGGCGCTCTGTCTTTAATATTTTATCTGATCATCCTCATCTCCTTGGTCAAGTATGTCTTCGTAGTTCTAGCTGCCAATGACAATGGGGAAGGTAACATTCTTATGTCACTTGCAGTTTGCTTTTTGGGTCCTTTCCATTCCATGTATATTGTTATTGCAAATAGTAAATCGAAGAAGAAAGTAATATCAAAATTTTACGTGATTCAGTATATGTGACCTACATCTACGGGAAGGAGAGAGAATATTCTTATTAGTAGAGAAAGTGTGTTACTTAGAATACAAAGAGTGTGACTCCTCTAAATCTCTCACCACTTCTCATAATCCTATTATGCCTATTTATATAGGAATAAAAGAAGTGCAAAAGGTAATTTGGAATACCAGGCATATTCCAACATATATGTTAGTTTGAATCCTCGCTTATTCACTAACCTTTCAATGCCCCAAACCCAGAAAAGCACATTCTGCTTTTGTCAATAATTAGAGATTTCCCTCGTTGGTTATCATCATAGGAGGAACCTTTGCTCTATATTCTCTCATATGTCGCAATGCGAAAGTCAACTTGCTACCAAACCAGCAGGCTGAAGATAGACAACCATCCAATTACAACATGTGTTTGCCAAATCGCCGCACAAAGGTGGCATCATGTCTCAAGTCCAAGCTTGAGAATAGTTATTTCTTGAAGTGCATGCTACCGCTTATGGCCGTGACTGGTGTATCCATGCTCATTGGAGATGGGATTTTCACGCCGTGCATTTCAGGTGAAGGCAATTATTACAGCCCTTAGTTGATTTCTTCTTGTCTTTCTGGTATTAGCTTCCCCATAAGAAGACCATGTTGCAAATCATCAATTTAAGTTGCATAGTATAATGGAATAATTTCCTCTGCGTTCTTGGTGCAGTCTTATCAGCAGTTGGAGGCATCAAGCGTGCTGCAACTTCCCTCTCCGATACCTCCGTTACATGGATTTCAGTAGTCCTTAATTATCTTGTTTCAATGTCAGAGGTTTGGAACGGATAAGATTGGCTATGTTTTTGCTCCACTTCTTTTGCTGTGGTTCGTTTTTATTGCTTGCATTGGGCTCTACAACCTTCTGCACCATGATCCTGGTGTAATCAAGGCTGTTAACCCCTGGTACATTGTGAAATACTTCGAGAGAAACAAAAAGGAAGCATGGATTTCTCTGGGAGGTGTGATTTTATGTTTGACAGGTACATCGTATCATATTTTTTCTGCTCCAATTATTCTTATCTGAAATTGCTCTTGTTGCTGAGTCGTGGTTTTGTCAAACAGTCATCCTCTCATCCTCCCTAGCACTGCATCCTCATTATTTGCTACCAAACTTACATTGCTTTGAATCTTTTTCTGTACAAAATAGGTTCTGAAGCCTTATTTGCTGATCTTGGCCACTTCCATATTAGATCCATTCAGATAAGCACTTGTTCCGTGCTTGTCCCCTCAGTGTTGCTGTCTTATTACGGCCAAGGCGCCTATCTACGGAAACATAGTGAGGAAGTCCTTAATTCCTTCTATAGTTCAATTCCAAGTAAGTACCTTGCTCTTAGACTTTGTTTGATTTGTTGTCAACACCATTAGTGTCACCGCCTTCATCGTTAATGTTGTTGATTTTTGCTCATTTAAGTTTCTTTGCTGCAGGATCATTATATTGGCCGCAGTTTGTTGTGGCTGTATTGGCCGCCATAATTGCCAGTCAGGCATTGATATCGGCTTCCTTCTCTATCGTGCACCAAGCTGTTGCGCTTGGGTGTTTCCCACGAGTTAAGGTGGTGCATACCTCTTCAAAGTTTGCGGGTCAGGTTTACATTCCTGAGATCAACACCCTCCTCATGTTGATTTGTGTGGCAGTCACTCTTGGCTTCAAGAATACACTGACACTCGGCAATGCATACGGTGATGTTCTAACATATTTGTGTTATATATTTTGTGTTCTAGAATTAGATTTTGCTCTCTTTTATGGCATGTCAAAATTGTAAATAGGTTCTTCCACTCATTGTTTATGGTAAGCATTTGCTGCAAATGGTTTCTTATAACTGTTGCTCTATCTCATCTGCTTTGATTGGCAATTTAGTAACTGTTTTGAAGCTGGACTGATTTTACCATGACCTAGAAACTTCAAGTTACTTCTCCACACAAATCAGCACGCCTCTGTAGCCTTGTCACATTCATGAAAACAGTAGGAGCGCAAATTTTTTCATCATGATGTTGAGCCTTGGCTCTGTGATAGTTAATCTAATTATTTTAGATCTCTGGAAGGAAATAATTAGGATATAGCAGTGTGTTTTTTTTTTTTCCATATTGGATAGTTTGTGGCTTGCCTTGACATTAAGTAGTTTCTTTTACAAGCACTCTTCTTGAATATCGTTTCTTTCTCTTGTTTTATGGCAGGGCTTCCTGTGGCATTTGTGTTCTGCATCACACCTATATTTCTTGTCCTGGTGATGGTCATGATATGGAAGACACACCCCATCTTCGCCATCCTTTATATTCTAACAATTGGAGTCATCGAACTGTTATTTTTGAGCTCTTTATCCTACAAGTTTGTTGAAGGAGGATACCTTCCTTTTCTCATTGCCATCATTTTGGGAATTGTTATGTTCTCATGGAACTATGGTTACCGCAAGAGGTACATATACGAGCTAAAAAATAAAGTTTCTGTGGAAAAGCTCGCTGATATTGCTTCTGATCAGAGGATCCAACGAATCCAAGGCATTGGACTTTTCTACACTCACCTCGTGGAGGGCATAACTCCTATATTCACCCACTACATATCGAATATCCCTGCTCTGCATTCCGTCCTTGTATTTGTTTCAAATAAATTTCTCCCTGTTAGCAGAGTCCTTCCCGAAGAAAGGTTCTTGTTTCAACGAGTCAAACCTCATGAACTCTTATTTAGATGTATAGTGAGGTATGGTTACAATGAGTCCAAGAAGGAGCAGAGTTCCTTTGAAGAGATTTTGGTAAATCATTTGAAGGCTTTCGTATTGGAGAATGAGGGAGAAGGTGCTCAAACGAAACTGACGTTGGTTGACAATGCACTCAGAGATGGTGGTGTTGTTTATCTAATGGGTGAAGGTGAAATGGCTGCTTCAAAGGACTCCAGCTTGGCGAAGAAATTAACTATAAACTACCTGTACAGTTTGTTAAGCAAAGTTGTGAGGCAGCCAGATGAAATGTTCTTTGTTCCTCGCACGCGTCTGCTCAAAGTGGGAATGAGTTATGAAGTTTAGCAGAACTGGCAATTTGTGATCTCCCGCAGCATTTTACTAGTCTAAGCATTATTGTTGATGTACTGTAATATGCTTGTTTGTATTTGGATCAATATATCCTATAAGTTAATACTATGAATTCCTTGTTGAATGTAATTGATTGTTAATTCTATTCTGCATGACCAGCCATTGCCTATGGATAGAGGACAAAACACAAGATTTCTACTATTTCTTGCGTCAGTTTACATTCATATGGTGAAATTCGCGTCCGTTTATCTTTACCTGTGCCTATATAATAGAATTTTTTATGAAATATCGAACTGCAAGTATAAATAGAAATATTATCTTTCATGGACAGTAAACTTTTTTTTTACCAATATATATATATTTGCGCTCATAAATACACACAATCATATCCTGGTATAAGTAACAGTAAGTAGTTCTGTTAAATTTAATGCACGTTGCTGAGTCATATGCATATACAGGAACAATCGAACCTTCAGACTAAAATCCTAGCTAGCGAGAATGCTACTATATCGGCATGGAATTTGAGCCATCAGATCCATCGTCATGGGATTTTTGGGTAGTTTGGTCATTTGATTTTGTATTCTTTTTGGTCCACAGCTCATAGAGATTTTGTTTTTAAGTCTCATTGTTCCATCATGGGATTTTTTTTTTTTTTTCTTTTCATTTGAGTTTCAAATATTCTTTCATGCAAAATCACCAGGAAGCCTTCTTTTTACTCCGCTTGTGGCAAGTCTCCGAGAAATAAAACTTCCATTGAACGGTTCTTCCAACCCGTGATATCACACCTGATATATCTCTGGAGAATTCTCAGAAGATTTTTTTTCTTGCCGGAAGATCTTTTGCCTTCTAGTCACGTGACTGACCCACTAACTTGGTATTATTTACTGCATTTTATCGCTCCACCCACATTTCGATATACTTGTACACTGCCGGTGCCATTTTTTCAGAGTAAATTGGCCGTATTAAAATTGGTGGGAAGGAAAAGACGTAGATAAACCAAGAACGAAATAACTTCAACTGGCAAAGAAAAAGACGCGGAAGTTTGCCCATTTTTGGTTAATTTGAAAATTTGATACTAATCAATAGCACGATAAAAAGTGAAAATGACGAGTACAATTATAACATCGTAAAAAGACAAAAGTTTAATTAATATTACTTACTTTTATTTTTTTCTAACTTTGGAATCAAGTAAATTGCTCGGCGTAATGGACAGCTACCTCCCACCCACCACATGGCAGTGGGTTCTTTGTCTTTCAAATGCATTTGGCCCTTGGATTGAATTGAATGGCTGTATTAGTTGTCCCGCTATAAATGCCTGACTAACACTTAAAACTTCTGCAGAAGAAGGAGTTAGACTTAAATGAATTAAAAGACAAAAAGAAATTAAATGACCGAACTACCCAAAATTTCCACGATGATGGATCTGACGGCTCAAATTCAATGCCAATATGGTAGTGTTTTCGCTAGTTAGGATTTTCGTCTGAAAGTTCAATTGTTCCTATATATGCATATGAGGCAGCAACGTGCATGAAATTTAACACCCTAATATAGTAGTATTCTAGTTTGTGCTACAGTGCAACAATATCTACTATATCACTATGTATAATTAATATTAAGAAATTAAGTCGTTCTTTGATATTTAGAATATATAATAGCACAAATAATTACCTTCTTTTACGATGCAAGTGTTAGGACTTAATGAACATACACATAATACACACACGGGAACACAAAAATTTAATGTGGTTTGACAATTTGCCTACATCCATGGGAGGAACGAATCTTTATATTCGGAGGTTTTAACCTCTACAAGTTTTCTTACACAGGATCACACTACACCACCCTACTCTCTCTCTCTTTTTTTTTGTTACATAACTTGCAGGTATTTATACTACAAGAGGAGGAGACAAATGGCCTGTAAAATCTTTGGACGGTTGTGTGAATGGTAGGTTGCGGCGATTACATCAAGTTCACACTGCAAAAGTCTTTGGACGGTTGTGTGAACGGTAAGTTGCGGCGGCTACATCAAGTTCACACTGCAAAAGTCTTTGGACGGTTGTGTGAACGGTAGGTTACGGCGGCTATATCAAGTTCACACTGCAAAAGTCTTTGGACGGTTGTGTGAATGGTAGATTGACGAATCTAAAGTGTGAACTAAAGAATCGGAGTCAATTTTTACAAATCTCCACTTTGACGATGATTCTTCATCCAAACATGATCACCGTTCCTCCAATACGCCCGAAAGGCATCAAGCACCCGAAGGTGCACAACTCCGAGAAATGTTGACCAAGTCCAAGCAGTGTTGGAACTTGATTCCTGAAACAAGCTTTGTGAGCATATCTACAGGATTATCTTTTGTACCAATCTTCTGTAGCAGAATATCTCCTTCATTTATAATTTCTCGAATAAAATGAAATCGGACATCGATATGCTTTGTGCGGGAGTGATGAACTTGGTTCTTTGCTAAGCAAATGGCACTCTGACTGTCACAGTGGACTTCAACGTGCTCCTGAATAAGTCCCAAGTCTTCAATCAACCCATGAAGCCAAATTACTTCTTTGAAAGCCTCCGTGATCACCATATACTCTGCCTCTGTAGTAGACAAAGTAACAGTTGACTGAAGCGTTGATCTCCAGCTTACTGGTCCTCCTGACATAGTAAACATATAACCTGTAGTTGATCGACGCTTGTCGAGATCACCGGCATAATCAGAATCGACGTACCCGACTAGACGATTGGTCATCGTCTTATATTTCTGGAACTTCAGGCCAATATCCATAGTACCTTGAATATACCGTAGAATCCACTTAACTGCTTGCCAGTGTCCTTTACCAGGATTGTGCATATACCGACTTACCATGCTGACAGCTTGTGAAATATCAGGTCGTGTACACACTATTGCATACATTAGGGCTCCAACAGCATTAGCATATGGAATATTATCCATCTGTCTTTGATCATCATCTGTATTTGGAGACATTAATGCACTTAGTTTGAAATGTGAGGCCAATGGAGTACTAACGGGTTTGGTCTTGCCATCTACGCCAAACCGCTGGAGTACTTTCTTCAGATACTGAGTCTGAGTTAACCAGACTGTGCCCCTTTCTCTGTCACATTTGATCTCCATACCAAGAATCTTCTTGGCTTCTCCAAGATCCTTCATCTCGAACTCTGAGCTCAATTGAGCCTTCAGCCTGTCGATCTCCACCTTGCTCCTAGATGCAATTAACATATCATCAACATATAGGAGCAAATATACAAACGTACCATCTTGGAGTTTCTTCAGATAAACACAATGATCAAACTGACTGCGTGTGTACTTCTGCTTCTGGATAAAGCTATCAAACCGTTTGTACCACTGTCTAGGTGACTGCTTCAAGCCATACAGTGACTTGCTTAGCTTGCAAGCCCAATTCTCCTTCCCGGTGACTTTGAAACCTTCAGGCTGGGACATATAGATTTCTTCTTCCAAGTTGCCATGCAAGAATGCTGTCTTCACATCAAGTTGAGCTAACTCCAAGTCAAATTGAGCTACTAGAGCCAATAGGATCCGAATAGACGAATGTTTGACCACTGGCGAGAACACTTCATTATAGTCTATTCCTTCCTTCTGAGCATAGCTTTTTGCTACTAGTCTGACTTTATATCTGGTACTTCCTTTTTCAGAGGCACACTCTTTCTTAGCATAGACCCATTTGCATCCAATAGCTTTCTTTCCATGTGGAAGTGGTACTAATTTCCACATCTGATTCTAGTGAAGTGACTGCATCTCATCATCCATAGCCAGCTTCCATTTATCACTCTCCATACTCTGAACAACTTCTTTGAAGGTGTTGAGAATATCATCCTCTGTCACTGGCAGTGCATATGCCACCATGTCAGTATATTTAGCAGGTTTCTGGATCTCCCTCCTTTGTCTGTGAGTGGCAATGGACTCTGATTGTTGGTCTGGTGCTGGTGATGGAACCTCCACCTTAACTGAGGTATCCTCCTGGTCAACAAGATACTCCTCTGGCTCCTTTAGAGTCTCAAACTCCACCTGTTGAAAAGAGTTTTAATTCTTTTTCTCCATTTTTGTGGTAGTCTTTTGCAGCATCGCCAATTCATCAAAGGTTACATCTCGACTTAGGATGATCTTCTTTGACTCAGGATTCCAAAGTCTGAATCCCTTAACTCCTTCACTAAAGCCTAAGAAGATAGCTTTCTTGGCTCTAGGATCCAGTTTAGATTCTGTAACATGGAAATACGCAGGACATCCAAATATATGTATCCGATCATAATCTGAAACAGGTTGTCCAGACCATACCTCTTTGGGACATTTCCCATCAAATGCAGAAGTAGGTAACCGGTTGACAATATGAGAGGCATACATCAAAGCCTTTACCCAGAATGCCTTGTTCAGGCCAGATTGAGAAAGCATACATCGCACTTTCTCCACCAGAGTACGGTTCATCCTTTCTGCTACATCGTTTTGTTGTGGGGTTCCAGGAACTGTAAAATGTCTGGTTATCCCTTCTTCATGACAGATTTGCTTAAAGGGATCTGATTTGTACTCTCCACCATTATCTGAGCAAAGTCTCTTGATCTTCCTGCCGGTCTGGGTTTCAATCATCTTCTTCCACCGAAGAAATATGTCTAAAACTTCATCCTTGTGTTTCATCATATACACCCAAACATAACGTGAGAAATCATCAATAAAGGTAACAAAATAATTTTTACCTCCCAAAGATGAATTCTTTGATGGTCCCCATACATCAGTGTGAACATAATCCAATATTCCTTTGGTAGAATGAATGACGGTGTCGAACTTGACTCGTGTCTGTTTTCCCAAGACACAGTGCTCACAGAAGTCAAGTTTTCCACTTTTGGATCCCTTCAGTAGGCCTTGTTTCACCAAATTCTGCAAGGCCTTCTCTCCGACATGTCCCAAGCACATGTGCCAGAGTTGGGAAGAATCAGGTGCTTCGTTGTCAGAAGCTTTGGCAACAACTGCTCTTCCTGTAACTGTATATCCATCTAAGAAATATAGGTTTCCCTGTCGAGTACCTTTCATTGCCAAGAATGCACCTCGTACAACTTTCAAGGCTCCACCTTCTATAGTCACCTTGTATCCGCTGTTGTCTAAAACCCTCAGGGAAATGAGGTTCTTCTTCAAATCTGGAACATATCTAACATCTGTCAGTCGTTTGGTTGTACCGTCATGCATCTTTAGGCGGATAGTGCCTACTCCTTTTGTCTGGCATGTGTTGTTGTTACCCATCATCACGACTCCTCCATCAAGCTCTTGAAAGCTTGTGAACCAGTTCCTGTTTGGACACATATGATAAGAACAGCCAAAATCAAGAATCCATTTATCTACCTGGATATCTGTTGGCGAAACTGAGAAAGCTGAATCTTCTTTATTGTCAGCTTCCTTTGCAACATTTGCAACAGATTTATCCCTGTTTAGACAGTCTTTCTTCCAGTGCCCTTTCTGGTGACAGTAGGCACATTCATCTTTTGCCAAGCTTCTTCTTGATTCTCCTCTAGATTTTGAGCGAGATTTATTTCGCCCACTAGATCTGCCATATCTCCTTTTGTCTTCTCTTCCTCGGGTCACTGTCAATGCTTCTGGTGTCAACTCTCTGAAGTCCTTCTGATCCTTCTTCCGGTACTCATTATTCACCAAAGTATTAGAAACATCTATGAATTTAACCTCATCCTTTCCATACAGCAGGGTAGTGGTTAAATGATCATAACTTTCAAGAAGAGAATTTAATAATAACAATGTCTTATCCTCATCAATAATATCAACATCTAAATTTTACAGATCAGCCAAAATTTTGTTGAAATTATTGAGATGCTCAATCATAGGCATACCTCTCTTATACTGGAATCGAAAGAGTTTTTTCTTCAGGTAAAGCCGATTCTCTACACTCTTCATCATGTATTTATCTTCCAGCTTCTTCCAGAGGCTTGAGGCCATCATTTCTTTCATGACAAAATACTTCTGATCTTTGGCAAGACACAACCGGATAGTGCCACAGGCTTGACGGTTCACATAGCTCCAATCTTCATCAGAAATATTCACCGGTTTGGGCCCCAGTGCAATATCTGATCCTTCGCGGAACAACAGATCCAAGACTTTGCATTGTCACATGCCGAAGTTGTTTGTACCGTCAAATTTCTCAATATCAAATTTTGCATTTGACATTGAACTTCTTTGCCACGAACTGGTGGTAGACGTCGAAGGTTGCGTGTCAGCTCCTTTTGGATCATCCATCCTCGACAATGGCGTGTGGAGTCTGGCAGCTGCAATAACTGCTGGGAGTACAGCAGTGTGATGGCGTGGCGAAGGTCCAAGCGAGTCAAGGAAGGCCGACGGTGTTTGAGCCGCTTCGTGCGAACTTGGGGCAGTGGCCTGGTTTGCAGTAGCGAGAACTTGTGGCTGATTGATGATGATATGGTGCACGATGGTCGAACGGAATGGGTTGGCGCAGTAGCACACGACGACCTTGAAATGGACGGATCTGGTATGTATGTTTCTAACCTAGCTCTGATACCAATTTGTTAGGATCTAATGAACATACACACAATACACACACGGGAACACAAAGATTTAACGTGGTTCGGCAATTTGCCTACATCCACGGGAGGAACGGATCTTTATATTCGGAAGTTTTAACCTCTACAAGTTTTCTTACACAGGATCACACTACACCACCCTACTCTCTCTCTCTTTTTTTTTGTTACATAACTTGCAGGTATTTATACTACAAAAGGAGGAGACAAATGGCCTGCAAAATCTTTGGACGGTTGTGTGAACGGTAGGTTGCGGCGGCTACATCAAGTTCACACTGTAAAAGTCTTTGGACGGTTGTGTGAACGGTAGGTTGCGGCGGCTACATCAGGTTCACACTGCAAAAGTCTTTGGACGGTTGTGTGAACGGTAGGTTACGGCGACTACATCAAGTTCACACTACAAAAGTTTTTGGACAGTTGTGTGAACGGTAGATTGACGAATCTAAAGTGTGAACTGAAGAATCAGAGTCAATTTTCACAGCAAGTAAAGTTTAAAACGGTAGAAAATTCAAGTTATAATCCTCAAAATAAATCACCCTAACATGTAAATAAATACCAATTAAAACATCAAACTTGTATCAATCAGACAATGACTATTAAATCATTTAAACCAACACGCATAGAGTACTCGGTCGGCAGCACCTCTTTAGGGAAAAGAGTGGTTAGGATATCCATATATCTCATACGAAAGTTTTCCTAAATCGTTTAACGCGGTTTTCAAGTAATAGCAAATTAAGAAAAGGTCTCTTAAAGGACGCGCTCTTTCTTTTTAAATACGATACACAATTTCTAGTTTATGAATTAAATTATATGAAGTTGTTTATAATTGAGAGAGAATTAAATACATTTAAGATATAATTAATATTAATAAATTATTAAAATTGTATAAATAATTAATTTCTTTTGCAAACATTGATTCTTTTTTTTAATATTACTAAATCAATTTATCAGTATCAAATAAATTTTAAATTTAAATTATTTTTGAGATATAATTAGAACAAATTAAAAAAATATATTTAATATATGTTACATGTAAATAAATACTTATTAAAATACTAAGCAAAATTATTTTCGAAATACTAAGCAAAATTATTTTCGAAATACTTGATTTTTATTTTTTTATATACAGGGTCTAATTAAGTGGATTGAGAAAAAAAATATAATTAATTTGTATATTATATATGAAATATTAATATAATATAAAAATAAATATATAATACAAAAATTAATTATATATACTTAATCTCATTACTTTTAAATCCACCTACATTTAATTCGAACGGTTACGATAAATACCTCACGCGCCACAAAGTTCAAATCGGAAAATTCCAACGCCACACGGACTTGATGGCCACCGATCGATTTAAAACAAAAGGCAGAAAAATTGCAAAGGCACGTATAGCCCTTGGATTGAATTGACCATAGTAGTCCGATGGATAAACAGCAGTGTGACAGGCCTGCCCCTCTATAAAGGCTTGCCTGGCGCGTAATGTTAGGTTTATTGGTCGCTTCTTATATAAATTAATAACCTAAATATTTTGATGTCATAATTCAAAATAATTAAAATGGTTATAAATACTCTTTTTACTGAAAAAAAAAAAGCCTAAAAGAAAGAGAGGAGAGACTTTAGCACAAAAGAAAAGAAAAGTCAGAAAACTTAAAGGAATAAAGAGTCGTCGGACAAGGAAAAAAAAAAAGAAAAAAGAAAGAGAGGGTTGCTGAAAGGAAGAGAAAAAAAAGGCAGAGTTCTTTGATCTTACGTTTGGAAGGGATATCGGTATCTGATTAACTTGAAACTTGGATGGTTGATAAAGGACGTCTGGTTCTTATTTCTAAATAGTGGAAATTGGGTTTCGAATATTGTAAGTCCTACTTTTCTTCAATTTTCATAGGTCTATATTCTGAGTAATTTTTTGTGGGCAGTTTTGATCAATCGTATAATTGAAAGATTGTTTGTGGTCTGATTGAACTGATTTTTGGTCAGTAGTTGGAGGACACATAGATCTTGTTTGTGAACGGTTGGATTTGGTTTCTGTGAACTGCAAGGGTAGGTTTTTCATTCGAACCGAAACCTCTCAATTCTGGTAACTCTCTGTTCTCTCATATGTGGCAGAATTGGTAAATCGTGTGGATGATTATTAATCCGTAGTCTGATTGAGTTAAAATTTGGACAGCTGGTAGGGGACATTTGGAGGTTCATCTTGAACAATTGGATTACTACCTTGAGGTCTACTTGTTGAGTTGTAGTTGACAGCACGTAATTGGCCTGTCTTACTTGACTCATTAATTTGTTTGATGTAATTGAGGTTGTGTGCCTCTATTGTACTCACTTGATTATAGTGGAACTAACCTCTGATTTAGAGTGTCTGTGGTTTTTCCCCTTTTTTCATTTGAAAGGGTTTTCTACGTAAAATTAGTGTGTTCTCTTGTGTGATTTATTTGTATTGTCATTTTTGTTATTCAATCATCTCCTCACAGGTTCAAGCAAGCCGGAGAAGTTTTTTTTTGGGCTATTTATACTCCGCTGCGCCTCCCTTTTCCCATCACGTAAAATCGTCGCAGAAGAAGTGGAGTTTCCTTTTGATTTTCTACCTAAGAAAAGTAGCGACTGTTGGTAAGTGCATGGAGGAGGTGGCGGAGAACGTGGATGTTAAGACTAGAAGCAAGCACGAAGAGGAAGAAATGATGGTAGTTGAAGGTGATGGTGGGAATAAGAATAATTTGTTCGATTTGGAGTCCTATGGTTGCAGCGCCATTCGTCATCAGGTGTATTTCTACTTTACTTCCCTTACAATCGGTCTCTCTCCTGCTTGTTTATATGGTGTTATTTATTATGTGGATTAGATGTATGATTCATTAATCCTGAGCGTATTACATATTTCAAATGACAGTCACTGGCCGTCTGAAATAAGATTCCTCGTTATACAAAAATTTAAAAAAAAAATTATTTTTTGAGGTGAAATTTTTCATGATTTGATACTGTTATCAGCTGCTTGTTTAAATTCCTAAAAGCAGTATTTTCAATATTTAAAAAAAAAAAAGAATTCTCTATTGTTAGCAAATGGTTCTTTGTTGAAGGGCCAAAAAATCATAAACCTACTATTCTTGGGAGAAAGTACTAACAAAGTCAGCCAATCAACTAATATTCATAATGAAATTAAGTAGTATTACTGTACGGTTAAATTTGATTATTGCGCAAAGAACTGCTAGTCTATGGGTAAACTCAGGTTTCGTAGTAGCAAATACTGGCAAATGCAATTTTTTCACAAATAGGAGATCCTTTATTTTACTTCTCCATATATGATAATTCGTGCCATTCAAACATATCAATTTATTCATATTCAACTCCATCATTCAAACAAGCCAAATACACCAACCTAGCTCTGATACCACTCTAATGGGAGAAGGGAGGGGCAGTAGAGTATAAATAGCCCCAAAAAAAACTTCTCCCGCTTGGTTGAACCTATGAGAAGATGATTGAATAATAAAAATGATAATGCAAATAAATTACGCATGAGAACATACTAATTTTACGTGGAAAACCCCTTTAAATCAAAAAAGGGAAAAACCACGGACACTCTGAACCAGAGGTCAGCTCCACTATAATCAAACGAGTACAATAGAGGTACACAATCTCAATTACATCAAATAAATTGAACAAATTCAATTTGGATTAAACAAGAGACTAATGAGTCAAGAAAGACAAGCCAACTACATGCTGCCAACTACAACTCAACAAGTAGACCTCAAGGCAGTAATCCAACTGTTCAAGATGAACCTCCAGATGAACCTCCAGATGTCCCCTACCAGCTGTCCAAATTTCAGCTCAATCGGACCACGGATCAATAATCATCCACACGATTTACCAATTCTGCCACGGATGAGAGAACAGAGAGTTACTAGAATTGAGAGATTTTGGTTTGAATCGAAAACCTGCCCTTGCAGTTCACAGAAACCCAATCCAACCATTCACAAGCAAGATCTATGTGTCCTCCAACTACTGACCAAAAATCAGCTCGATTGGACCACAAACAATCTTTCAATTATACGGTTGATCAAAACTGCACACAGAAACTTGCTCAGAGTATAGACCTACGAAAACTGAAGAGAAATAGGACTTACAGTGCTCGAAACCTAATCTCCACCGTTCACAAATTCAGATATGGCAGGTAACAGTGACTCCAGAAAGTCTACTTCAAGTTATGTAATTACTCTTACAGGGGGAGCAGTGAGTTGGCAATCTCGATTGCAGAAGTGTGTTGCATTGTCCACTACAGAATCAGAGTTTATTGCAATAACTGAAGCGTCTAAAGAGTTACTTTGGATGAAAAGGTTTATGAAGGAACTTGGTTTTCAACAATCAAATTATGTGTTGTATTGTGATAGCTAGAGTGTCATCCATCTTGGTAAGAATCTAACTTTTCATACTAAGTCAAAACACATTGACTTGCGGTATCATTGGATACGGGATGTTCTTGATTTTAAACAGTTAGCACTTGAAAAAATTCATACAGATAATAATATTGTTGATATGATGACAAAAGTATTATCAAGATGAAAATTTGAGTTATGTTGTATATTGGTTAGGATGACCAATATTTCCACATAGTCGGGAGGAGGAGAATTGTTTGGTTTATTGGTCCCTTCCTATGTGGATAAATAACCCAAATGTTTTGGGGTCATAACCCAAAATAATTAAAGTTGTTGGTCGGGAGAACAAAAGAAAAAAAAAAAGTCAGAAAACCTAAATGAGGTGAGAGCCGTCGGTCGAGGGAAAAAAGAAAAAGAAAAAAAAAAGAGGGTTGATGAAAGGAAGAGAAAAAAATAGGCAGATTCTTTGATCTTACGTTTGGAAGGGATATCGGTGTCCGATCAGTTTGAAACTTGGATAGTTGATAGAGGACGTTTGGTTCTTATTTCTGAACGGTGGAGACTAGGTTTTGAGCACTGTAAGTCCTACTTCTCTTCAATTTTCATAGGTCTATACTCTGAACAATTTTTTGTGTGTAGTTTTGATCAACTGTATAATTGAAAGATTGTTTGTGGTCCGATCGAGCTGATTTTGGTCAGTAGTTGGAGGATATATAGATCTTACTTGTGAACGGTTGGATTGGGTTTCTGTGAACTACAAGGGCAGGTTTTCGATTCAAACTGAAACCTCTCAATTCTGGTAACTCTCTGTTCTCTCATATGTGGCAGAATTGGTAAACCGTGTGGATGATTATTGATCCGTGGTCCGATTGAACTGAAATTTGGATAGTTGGTAGGGGACATCTGAAGGTTCATCTTGAACAGTTGGATTACTACCTTAAGGTTTACTTGTTGAGTTGTAATTGACAGCACGTAGTTGGCCTGTCTTGCTTGACTCATCAGTCTCTTGTTTAATCCAAATTGAATTTGTTCAATTTGTTTGATGTAATTGAAGTTGTGTACCTATATTGTACTCACTTGATTATAGTGAAGCTGACTTCTGGTTCAGAGTGTCCATAATTTTTCTCCTTTTTGATTTAAAGGGATTTTTCATATAAAATTGGTGTGTTCTCTTACATGGTTTATTTGCATTGTCATTTTTATTATTCAATAATCTCCTCATAGATTTAAACAAGCGGGAGAAGTTTTTTTTGGGACTATTTATACTCCGCTGCGCCGCCCTTCTCCCATCATCATATTCCATGTCTATGCATTTTCTAAATCCACCAAGCTAGATTTTCCTCTGTAAGTATCATAAACAATGGTTTCCTAGTTAAACTGCCCTTGGTGTTAAATTGTCATAATCTATGCTTGCCAAGGCTTTTGAATCTTCCTTGGATTAAAAATGTACAAGCTTGCTACTGATAATTGTCCCCGTTGTAGGTTTTGAGAAGAATGTTGAAAATGCAAAAAGTGAAAAAGAACCTCCCAGCCACAAAATAAAGCCTAGAGTGTTTGGAAATGTGAAATTTGGCATGAAGATAATATTGGCTTATGTGGCATGATTTCCTTGATTTTTCATTGAAGAAATGTAAATCTTTTCCCATACCATTTTGTTTTACTGAAAGACAAATGATATGGGTTGTGGTGAGGCCCTATCACATTTTGTTTCGGTTAGTACTGAGACGTTCATTGATTTATCGTTATAGGAGGTACTTTTGATCTATATTCTCTTATATTCCGCAATGCAAAAATCAACTTGTTGCCAAACCAGCAAGCTGAAGATAGGCAACTTTCCAATTATAGTCTAGATGTACCAAATCGCCGGCTTAAGTTGGCATCAGTTCTTAAATCCAAGCTTGAGAAGAGCAATTTATTGAAGTACTTATTATTTCTTATGGCTGTGACTGGGGTATCAATGCTCATTGGAGATGGCATTTTCACACCATGCATTTCAGGTGAAATAACTCCATCTATTGCATCTTAATTCATTGCTTCACTTCAATATTTTCTTGTCCTTTTCTCTTGTTTTGTCAAGGAAACAATAAAATTTTCGGTTTTGTCTTCATGTTGGTGCAGTGTTATCTGCAGTTGGAGGCATCAAGCAGGCTGCAACTTCCCTCACTGATACCTCCGTTATGTGGATTTCAGTGGTAATCTTGATCCTTTTGTTCCAAGTTCAGAGGTTTGGAATGGATAAGATTGGGTACACTTTTGCTCCAATTCTTTTGCTGTGGTTCTTTTTTATTGCTTGCATTGGGATCTACAACTTTGTGCACTATGATCCTGGTGTAATCAAGGCTGTTAATCCATGGTACATTGTGCAATACTTCAAGAGAAATAAAAAGGATGCTTGGATTTCGCTTGGAGGCGTGGTGTTATGTTTAACAGGTATGTGTACAAGCATTTTCCTTTTATGATTCCACATGTCGTGCAGAAAAGGAATTAGGACCATATCTAATGAGATGTGCTTGAAACGATGGCTTCTGAGGGTCACAGAAATGAAATTGCAATTTCCTATCCAGTTCCATTTCCAAGTTAAGGGTCCTTTTGAGCTTAGAACTTCAACCGGCCAATTACTTACCTAGTAAAACTGAATTCAGGCTTGGAGACGGAATGATTGTCTGATACTTTAGACGCTGTAACAGGAATACGTCACCCATATTTATGGTCCATGCATCTGCTTTTTTGCCGAGCATGGTTTTGTGAATGTACCATTTCCTCTCCTTGCCTTCCGCCCCACCATGTTAATGTGAAGAAAAAAAATTTCCTTGTAACAAGGTACGGTAATTTGACTATAGCTGCATACAACCAGGTTCTGAGGCTTTGTTTGCTGATTTGGGCCACTTTCCTATCCGCTCAATTCAGATAAGTACATGCTCTGTGCTTATCCCCTCAGTCTTGCTTTGTTATTTTGGCCAAGGAGCTTACCTACGGAAACACGGCGGGGACGTTCTTAATACCTTTTATAGTTCCGTCCCACGTAAGTAAATTGTTTCTGGACTTTGCTTGATCATCATCATTGTTATTATCTTCATCTTTTTCCTTGTTAATGTTGTTGACTTTTGCTCATTTAATTTTCTTTGCTGCAGGGCCGTTATATTGGCCACAATTTGTTGTGGCCGTATTGGCAACCATAATTGCCAGTCAGTCCTTAATATCGGCTACCTTCTCTATAGTGCACCAAGCGGTTGCGCTTGGGTGTTTCCCACGGGTTAAGGTGGTGCATACCTCTTCAATGTATGAGGGTCAGGTTTACATTCCTGAGATCAGCACCCTTCTCATGTTGATTTGTGTGGCAGTCACTCTTGGTTTCAAGAATACACTGAAACTTGGCAATGCATACGGTAATGTTCTGGCATATTTGTGTTGTATATATTGTGTTCTATAATCAGCCTCATCTGGCGGTTATTGTTTGAGGTAAGTATTCCCTACGATGGTTTGTTATAAGTGTTGCTCTGTCTCCTCTGTTTTGATTGGCAAATTAGTGGCTGCTTTAAAGCAGAACTGATTTTACCATGGTCTTGAAATTTTAAAAGGTTAATATCCATAAATAATTCTAGTATTGTGGATATTAAAAATATAATAATCTATATTTTATAAGTTAAATATCTAATAAAAATAATATGCAGTTAACCATATTTTAAAAATTTTATTAAATATATTAATTTATTTTAATAATATGAATTAAATAGTAATATAAATTAAAAAATAAAATAAAAATATAATTATCGTATCACTCATTTAAATTTGTTTAAAAGGTTTAAATTTAAAATAATTTATAAATAAATTAATTAATTAAAAAGAAGATAAAAATAAATTGATTAAAAAATAAAAAAATTATAAAAAAAAAAAAAAGAAGAAGAAGAAAAGGAAAGGAAGAAATGTAAGAGTAACACATTCTTTTTTTTTTTATAACTCTCACAAAATCTAAATGTAAATTTGAAACCGCACAAATGGAGAGAGATTGAAACAAATAGCGTAAAAATTTCATATTAGAGAGAGTGACAGAGAACTAAAACCGAACATTTACTGACAATGAAATTCTGCAGAGATTTTGTTTTTGGAGCTACATCTTCGTCTTTGTTTTTATCTTTTTATTCTTCCTACATTGTTTTATATCAGATTCTATCAACGATTTAGGGTTTCTGTTTTTCATCTTCATCTTTTTCTTCTTCATGCATTGTTAAAGACCAGATTCTATCGCCTTCAAAGGTGATTACATAGCTTATCTTTCTCTGTCTGCTGCAATCGTCCTCTTTTTTTTCACTGTTTTTTCTTTTTTTGTTTTTAACCAAAACAGTGTGTCTGTTATTTTATTTTCATTTGGTCAAAATGCTTAAAATTACTTATAAATAATTTTATTTCAAAATAAAAATTTGTAAATTATTTTGTACCTCTATAATAATTTTAATGAGACCAAAATAAATAAATAGGTGACATAACACCCGCATCTCCTAATTATTATGTTTTTTTATTGTCTGATATATCATTGAGTCAAGTTATTTGATGTAAATGTAATAGAGAATGTGTTATTTTTGTTATATATTTAAATTATAAAATATAAATTATTATATTTTAAATATTATATTAAATTTATTATATGATACAAAATTGTTATTATTTATATATATTAACTTAATTTTAAATTTTTTTTTTCAAAATTTATCAAAAATCGATTGAAACCTTTTTTTTTATTTTATTTTTAATGACAGTGTAAGTTTTTGGCCAGTAATAGTTATTTAATTATTTTAAGTTTATGGAAGGAAATATTTAGGATATATGGGTGCTTACCTTTTCTTATTTTCATATTGGATAGTTTGTGACTTGCCCAGGCATTAACTAATTCTTTTACAACACTTCTCCAATATCATTTATTTTGAATTGTTTTCTGGCGGGGCTTGCTGTGGCTTTTGTGTTTTGCATCACATCCTTATTTCTGGTCATTGTGATGGTCATGATATGGAAGACGCACCCTTTCTTCGTCATCCTTTATATTCTAACAGTCGGAATCATCGAACTGTCATTTTTGAGCTCATTATTCTACAAGTTTGTTGATGGGGGATACCTTCCTTTTGTCATTGCCCTTGTTTTGGGGTTTGTTATGTTCTCATGGAACTATGGTTACCGAAAGAAGTACATGTACGAGCTACAAAATAAAGTTTCCTTAGAAAAGTTCTCTGATATTGTCTCTGATCAGAGGATCCAACGAATCCAAGCCGTTGGTCTTTTCTACAGTCAGCTTGTGCAAGGCATAACTCCTATATTTACCCATTACATATCGAATGTTCCTGCTCTGCATTCCGTCCTTGTATTTATTTCATTTAAATCCCTTCCTGTAAGCAGAGTCCTTCCTGAAGAAAGGTTCTTGTTTCAACAAATCAGACCTCATGAACTCATATTTAGATGTATTGTGAGATATGGTTACAATGAGTCGAAGAAGGAGCCGATTTTCTTCGAAGAGATTTTGATAAATCAGTTGAAGGCTTTTGTATTGGAGAATGATGGAGAAGGTGCTCAAAGGAAACTGGCATTGGTTGATAATGCACTCGGTTTTGGTGGTGTTGTTTATCTAATGGGTGAAGGTGAGACGGTGGCTTCAAGTGATTCAAGCTTCGTGAAGAAACTAACTATAGACTACCTGTACAACTTGTTAAACAAATGTGTGAGGCAACCAGATGAAATGCTCTTTGTTCCTCGCAACCGTCTGCACAAAGTGGGAATGAGCTATTTAGTTTAGGAGATCTGTCAAGTTGTGACCCCTTGCAACATTAATAAATCATGGTTTTAAGCATTATTATTGATGCACAGTACTTTGCCCATTGATACTCGTATTAGTCTAGCTTATTGATCAATAATACAAGCTTGAAGCGTCAAATGGGTATCAATGTTTGAATTCCTCGTTGAACGTGATTAATTGCTATTCTGTTCTGAATAACCCTGCTATATCCTGCAGACAGAGGACAATACACAAAAGAAAGTTATGTCTACAATTTTCTGCATCATCTGGGAAAAGAACCCCTTAGAACCAAAATTATTAACTTTTTTTTTTTCTTTTTAATGGCAGCATAAACATGAAGTCAAACGTCCTCCGTATGCGTGGTCTTCAGGACATCGCCTGAGGGCCGTTGTGTTTTCACATGGGATTAGCCTAAACGATCTCTGGGGCCGTAAATAAGAGTGCCTAGTGTTTAGACCCATTGGTCCGAAGGATTCAACTTTTCCCGGGGGATAAAGAGTGTTTGCGAAAATGAAGTTCTCGAAATATAATTTTCGTTACAGTCAATTAATTAAAAAAATGTATTATTATATAAAAATAAATTAAAAAGTTTACTAACTTACAAATTAGATCAATTTTAAAAATATAACTCTGATAATCTTTTTTTTTTCATTCATAAATTTTGTATTCTTTAGTTCTTCTTTTGAATCTTGTATTAGTTAATGAATTAAATTAATTGGGTAGTTTATGATTGAAATAGATTAAAATGAGTTTAGGATTGCACAAAGAATTTAATTATAAACTAATTTCAATATTTTGTGATATAAATAATTAAATTATTTTATTTTTAATTTAATTTACTTTTTAAAAATAATTAGTATCAACTAAAATTTTAATTTAAAACTAAAAATTCAGAATTTTAACTCAGTTTACTTATATTTTTGAGGAAATTTTTCTCAAATTCGAAAATAAAAGGTTGAAAAAAAATCAATCCAACTTTTTTTTTAACCGAAAAACGACAATTAAATCATTTACACCAAGTCACACATAGCAGAAAATTCGAACCTTTGGAAGAAAAAAAAAAGTCACGAGAAAGTTAAAAAAATTTTCCCTAGAGCTTTTAACGCGGTCTACAATTAACGGTTAGATAAAAAGTTATCCTCGAAAGCCTATTCCAGAGTTTGAATCGAATAAAAAGGATAAATTCGAATCCCACACAAACTTCATGGCGACCGTCCGATGCCAAACGAAAAGGGGGTAAAATCGCAAGCGCACCTTCAGCCTTTAGATTGAATTGACTGTAGTCAGTCTTATGAACACTTGCCAAACACGTAAAACCTCTGCAGCCGAGAAGAAGAAGAAGAAGTTGTATTAGAGGGATTTTTGATTTTCTAGCAGGTAGTGATCAATATGGAGGTGGAGGAGAACGTAGACGTTGAGACTAGAAGGAAGCACCAAGAGGAAGTAGCAATAGATGGCGAGACTCGAAGCATGCATAAAGAGGAAGAAGCAATAGATGGCGAGAGCGGAAGCATGCAAGAAGAGGAAGGAGCAATGGAAGCTGAGGGTGATGGGATTGCGGGACGACACCATTTTCTGAGTAAGATTAACTTATTCGATTTGGAAGCCTGTGGTTCCGGTGGTGGTGCCCTACTCATCGTCAGGTATATTTCTACTTTGCATCCGTTACTATCGGTCCCTGGCCTATTTGTTTATATGCATTCGTGTATACTAATAATCAATAGCGCCGAGATTTCCTGTCATTAATTTTCGCCTTCTTACATTTATCCTTGTTCCTAATAGAACACATAATTAAATAGTTTCTCTTCCATGTGAATTTCTGTAGATGTACCGAATTAAAACGCTCTTGTTGTTTTTTCATAATGTGAACTCTAGAATTGGGGTTGCTTAATTTATGTATTTCAATACCAATAATAGTTCAAGCTTCATGTTCAAATCCTAATCCCACCGAATCAATCTAATATGTACCCGATTACTTTTTCCCTATTTTTGTCTTTTGTTTTTGGGTCATTAACCAAAGATGTATCTTCATTATTTTGTCGATTTTTCCCTCCACTTAGAAGTCAAAACATACAAGATGTGAAGTGTGGGCATCCACAAAGATAACACTTGTTTCCATATTGTATCAAGTATTTGTCGAAGGAACCACATGTGAAACTTATCGAGTACTTCGTTATGAAACTTGCTTTTCAATGCAATGGAGTTGCATTTGGCGATCTCGAGACTTCTACCTTGTACACAATGCCTGGAATTTTTCCTACGGAATCAAAGACAATGAAGATGTCTTAGGAGCATTGTCTTTAATTTTCTATTCGATCATCTTGATCGCGTTGATCAAATTCATTTGCATTGCTCTGGCAGCCAATGATAATGGAGAAGGCAAGTTTTATTTCTAATTCATTTCTAATTCTATTCTGAATGGCCAGCCATGGCGTAAGATTTCGACTATTTTCAATGAGAGGAAAACCATATTTAGCAGCAGTAACAGCACCACTCCATATTCATGAAATAACAAACTGCAAGTGGACAAGAACATGGGTCTTTATTTTCTTTATGAAATGCTGGTGCCATTAGTTCTGTTGTCTTCATATTAGTTTGCTAAGAAGAAGAATAAGAGGCTCTCTAGAATTTGAGGAACTTAATTTTGTTTGGTAGAATTTAATCTTAGGTCAATAATTATTAATGTTCAAATGTTGTGAATAATTTGGTAAATGAGGTGCTTCGAAGCCTCGAACCTTATTTAAACTAAAACTCGCAACAATAAAGTATTCTACTCATTCTACAGACTGGAAAACAAATCATATAGTCTGAAAACATAGAGACAAGCATGGATGAGAAGAGAGGTAGACTTCTTGATTGATATACGGTAGGTGAGAGTTAAGATTGCAGCCCAGCCTTTTCCAAAATTTCAACAGTGCCGTAGTCTTTTAAGATTTTTCACGTCCAATTGAGTCCCAACCTTACAAATATGAAAAGGCGTCGTTTTGATCAAAACAAATGCAGTGATTTCTTTTTTTTTTTAACTCCGGGCAGTAGCCCCTCGACAAATCCTGAAAGAAAATGTGTGTTTTCGACCATCTAAAATCTTTTAGATCTAATGGAACAAAAAAAAAAAAAAGTTTTTAGATCCAACGACAACAAAATCAACAGCAATAACCTGTCACGACCGGTGACCGACAGATTGTTGGTGGAGGAGTGCAATTTTCCAAGTCAGGCCGTATAATAAAATGTTTCATAAGATCTAAAACTTGTTAACGAGGATTATTTATTAACGGCAATAAACTTTAATTTAATGATATCAAATTATATAAAAATCATTTTTAAATTTAAAAATTTCGAACTCAAATATTACTAATTGAATTAAAAAAAAAACAAAAGGATTATTTATTAAGGATGCATGTGAACGTGATAAAGAAAGATGAACAATCGAACACACAAGTCGTACAACCGCCAAGCAAGAAGGGAGGGGTTTTCACTTTCACCGTTTCGCGTACACAATGTACACACGGCAAAATTACATTTAAAGGCAAAGCACACCCGTAAAAATCCAAAAAGAAGAACAAAAAAAAATTCACAGTTTCACGCAGGAAGATGAGAAAAAAGGCAACGGAAATAAGTTTTATTTTATTTTAATAATAATAGATAACCCGGGACCCGAAAGGAAGACAAATCTTCGTTCTCAACTAATGATCTCTCTGCTCCGGAGGTCCTCCTCCGCTTCTTCCCTAGCTCTCTAGGGTTCGTCCGTCTCCGAGCAGGTGACCTCGCTCTCTCTCCACCGTGTCTCTCTATTCATGCGTCGATACTGCGTTTTTTGTTTTGTTTGTTTGTGGTTTATCGGATTTGTAATCTCATCTGTCGATCTCTTTTCATTGATCCTTTTTCTCATTCGTGGATGATTCTCAAATTATCGTTTCTTTGATGAATTACGTTGGCAATGTCACTTTTGCGGCATCCGATTCTTGATATTGTTGTGTTTGTTTCTTGAGAAATCGAGGGAAATGCGCGGGAATGGAGCGTTACTTTTTGAGCGGATTCTTTGATCAGGATCCGATTCTTGAACTTGTCGTTTTATTTTGAGTTATCTATCGTGTTATTTGGAGTCATTCTTTTGTGTTCGCATGTTAGTGCAGCTGCTAAACCGGAGAATTAGGGCTTTTTGAGCCTCGTTAGGGAGAATGGAATGTTTGAAAATTTATGAGTTAGGGTTTCTGTTATGTTGATAAGTTTCCACTTAATGGCTGAATGCTTTTTTCTCTGTTATTGATTTTGGGCTAGTCCTTCCAGCTGTATTTGAAGGCTTTTCAGGATGTGAATAGGAACAAGGTTCTCTGTGACTCTTTCTTTGTTTTTTTTTTTTTTTTTTTTTTTGGTAAACGAATTTTTTGTGGTTTGCAGTGGCATGTTCAATGACTTCTGTTGTTTTGCAGATTGAAATTATCTAGATATTGGCACTGGCAGTTTCAGATTTAAGTTTTTGCTGCCAACATGACAATGAATGAGCGGAAAACTATTGATCTTGAACAAGGATGGGAGTTCATGCAAAAGGGGATCACAAAGCTAAAGAATATCTTAGAAGGGTTGCCTGAGCTGCAGTTCAGCTCTGAGGACTATATGATGCTATATACGTATCCATTGCTGTTGTTTTAAAGCTAATACTGTTGTTCAATGCTGTCAGTGAAAGCAATTTTTTTTTTTTTTTCGGTTGATGGTGAGGCATTTTGTTCCTGCCATTATGGGTGTTATTTCCTTAAATATATTTGTAGAACCATCTATAATATGTGTACGCAGAAACCCCCTCATGATTACTCCCAACAACTGTATGACAAGTACAGAGAGTCTTTTGAGGAGTACATTACTTCTATGGTGAGGGCCATGTTGATTGGCTTATGATCCAAAATTTTTTGCTACATCTTCTTAAGTCAACATCATTGTGTTTATCCAGTATCAAACTGTTTTTTTTTTCCTGATTCAGGTATTACCATCCTTAAGGGAGAAACATGATGAATTCATGTTGAGAGAACTTGTGAAACGATGGGCAAACCACAAAGTTATGGTTAGGTGGCTTTCTCGTTTCTTCCATTACCTTGACCGCTACTTCATTGCCCGAAGGTCACTTCCACCACTTAATGAAGTTGGACTGACATGCTTTCGTGATCTGGTAAGTCATGGTTGAAAATTTGAATCATGGAGATGGTGCCATACAGCTGTAATTAAGCTATGTGTGTCAGATGTTTTTCCTTCAATGCTTGTTCAGCATTCTAAAGTAAATCTATTTCATTGTTTGCTTTGAAATATATGTTTTTCTGCTCAAGATGTTTGTCTTCTGAAGATTTGTCATGCTGTCAAATCATTGGCATTTATTTTTATTTCAGGTTTACCAAGAGTTAAATGGGAAAGTCAGGGATGCTGTAATATCTCTGGTATGGTTGTCTTGTTTTGGGTGAATCTTATGCTTTCTTGTTAAATTTCAGTATATTTTTGAAATAACATGTAGTTCCAAGTCAGATTGATCGAGAGCGTGAGGGAGAGCAGATTGATTGGGCTCTGTTGAAGAATGTTTTAGATATATTCGTAGAAATTGGAATGGGACAGATGGATCACTATGAAAATGACTTTGAGGCAGCTATGCTTAAAGATACTGCAGCTTATTATTCCCGAAAGGCATCAAACTGGATATTAGAAGATTCTTGTCCAGATTATATGTTGAAGGTAGGTGGTATATGTCTTTTCATGGAGCTTTCTTCATCTGTAATGGTTTTACATCTGTCTTGTTGGTCATTTCAGGCTGAGGACTGTCTAAAACGGGAGAAAGATAGGGTTTCTCATTACTTGCATTCCAGTAGTGAGCCAAAGTTGCTAGAGGTTCGTTGTTGATTTATATTCTCATCTGAATCTTGGGTGGCTCAATATGTAGTCCATTATCACTTGGAAAAAGACATCACCCCGTTAGGCCCAATTTAATTGAGCCTGAAATTCCTTTTCTAGTATATTTTTATACTTGTTCATTGTGAGTGAAATCATTCTTTGTAGAAAGTTCAACATGAGCTGTTGTCCGTATATGTGAACCAACTGCTTGAAAAGGAGCACTCTGGATGTCATGCATTACTTAGAGATGACAAGGTACTTGATAAGCAGTTCTGTCTTTGCTAATTAATCGCTATTTCTGCTCAGGTTTATTTTATATTGACTGATGACTAACATTTTTCTTGCCTTATTTAGGAGGAGGATTTATCACGAATGTTCAGGCTCTTCTCTAAAATTCCTCGAGGGCTGGATCCTGTTTCCGGCATATTTAAGCAGGTTGTAGGACTTACACATGCATTTCTTTAGTATGCCTCTTCAGCCATGGTGATATGAGGAGGAGAATTTATACCTTCTATTTTGTATTCCATTTGTCCATTTAGTTTTTATATTTTTTGTCCCATGTTGCAGCATGTTACTGCCGAAGGAACAGCTTTGGTCAAACAGGCTGAAGATGCAGCAAGCAACAAGAAGGTTCGTTGTTATCAATTTTGGGTTACCAATATATGCAATGCAATTGGTTCCTTATATTCCATGACCTTTGGTGTACAAAATGAGAAGGAAAAGGTTTCCTCCTGTAAGCAGAATTGTATTGGCATCTTTGATTAGAGGATAAGCCTACATCATCAGTTGTCTTTGCTTGGTTATTCTGCTATGAACAGTGAGAATGAATGGTTGAAACTATTGCAACTAATAAATTATTGCAGAGTGATGTTAATTTCTATGCAGCTGTTTATTGGTCAACAGATCTATTGTTTGCTCGAAGATTGCTATTTTTTGTAAACCCCCACTACTGTGGACATGACAGAAACTATATATAATGTGCTTTTTATGTACTGAGGGATTGAAGAGTGAAAAAGATGTCAGTTAATAACTTATTGCAGAATGATGTTAATTTTTCTGCAGCTGTTGTCTGATACGTTTGCTTGAGGATTGTTATGCCTAAACTGAACGCTTGGCCATCCTTAAGAAGTCCTTCAGATAATTTTAACCTGATGGGAAGATAAATTTAGCCTGTTATTTCCCTTTCTGATTTCTCTTGCATTATTCAACCATTTCTCTTTCTGGCAGCTCTCTATGCTCCCTAAATGAAGTCATCTAGGCTAAGAACCTAACATTATAATATTTGGTTAACTAAAGGGAACAAGATGGCAAATACTGTGACATGAACATGAGACAAATGGTCTTCTTGGTATTATATTTGGCATAATATTTATTATGCCGAAGTTGAATTTTAGATAAAGTGATCAGTCATGACACTGTCCAGCAGTTTTGGTTAGCATGTCTTGTTTAGTAACCCTGAACCATTATTTTCTCATTTGAGCATACATGTATATTTGTTTGCTTTAATTTGGCTACATTTCTCGCTCTATTTTCACTTATCTAATTACATGTACTCTGTGTCGAAGGCACATTTCAGCAATTGATTATAATGCCAGAATTTTCCTTTCTATTTTCGTTTTGTTAATGCAGGCAGATAAAAAGGATGTTGTTGGTCTGCAGGAGCAGGTAACAGTTGTTGCATTGGCATGACTCGTCGTTTAAAGGTTGAATCGACTGTGTAGTAACTGATTTTGGTGGTTTTCAGGTTTTCATTAGGAAGGTGATTGAGCTGCACGACAAATACTTGGCATATGTGAATGATTGTTTCCAGAACCACACTCTTTTTCACAAGGTTTGTCTGAGATGATTTCTCAATTGTAGGACACATTCTTCTTGGTCTTCTGTTGAACGTTCTGTGTTCTTCTTTAGGCACTCAAGGAAGCTTTTGAGGTCTTCTGCAACAAGGGTGTTGGTGGAAGTTCAAGTGCAGAGCTGCTGGCCACTTTTTGTGATAACATCCTTAAGAAAGGTGGAAGTGAGAAATTGAGTGATGAAGCCATCGAGGAGACCCTGGAAAAGGTCTGTTTAGTACTCTCATTGTGCTCCAGATCCTTAATGATGTTTAGCTGGACCTTGTAATTGAATTTGCTGATGGTATCCAGGTAGTAAAGCTGCTTGCCTACATCAGTGACAAAGATCTATTTGCAGAATTTTATAGGTAAGTGATATTATTATGGATAGTTTGATCACATGCTGAACGTAGAAGGTTTTCAAATATATATATGATAAGTTTTGTTCCGTCATTGCTGGTAGGAAAAAGCTTGCTCGGCGGCTTCTTTTTGATAAGAGTGCTAATGATGATCATGAGAGAAGTATTTTGACGAAGCTGAAGCAGCAATGTGGGGGTCAATTCACCTCAAAGATGGAGGGGATGGTCAGTTGTCTCTGATCATTCTTGGCTGACTAGAAATTTAGTTGTTTATTCTATGCAAGACTGCCATACTGAGTTTTTTTCCCCCAAAATGTTTATTTTCTCCTTCAGGTCACAGACTTGACACTAGCAAAGGAAAACCAAGCCAGTTTTGAGGAGTATCTAAGCAACAATCCAAATGCAAATCCTGGGATTGACTTGACAGTTACTGTCTTGACAACTGGCTTCTGGCCAAGTTACAAGTCTTTTGATTTGAACCTTCCAGCAGAGATGGTATGTTTGTTTGAATATATTTTGTCCAGGAAATTGGAAATTCATTTAATATATCATCACTAACAATTTCTGAGTAAATGCCACTCTTTTAGGTTAAGTGTGTGGAAGTATTCAGGGAATTTTATCAAACTAAAACGAAGCACAGGAAACTTACCTGGATATACTCATTGGGCACCTGCAACCTTATGGGGAAGTTTGAACCAAAAACGATGGAGCTGATTGTGACCACCTATCAGGTAACAGCTGATAAAGTTGTTTTCACATTAACTCTTGTTGATTCAACCCAGTTAAGGCATAAATGTGTAGGTGAAAAGGTACATGATAGTTTTTTTATGCTCTTTTTTATTTGACAGGCTTCTGCATTGTTGCTTTTTAACTCCTCCGACCGGCTGAGTTATTCTGAGATTATGGCTCAATTAAACTTGACTGACGATGATGTTGTTAGATTGCTTCATTCTTTGTCATGTGCAAAGTACAAGATTCTCAACAAAGAACCAAATACAAAATCAATCTCTCCTACTGATTACTTTGAATTCAACTCAAAGTTTACGGACAAAATGAGGAGGATCAAGGTAGTTAAGAGTTCCTTCACACTATTTGTCTGGAACAATTTTTGTTATGATGTTATTGCCTTAAAGATTAAGTGCATAATTGAACCTGCAGATTCCTCTCCCTCCTGTGGATGAGAAGAAGAAAGTAATTGAAGATGTTGACAAGGACAGACGGTATGCTATTGATGCCTCAATTGTGCGCATCATGAAGAGTCGTAAAGTTTTGGGCCATCAGCAGTTAGTTATGGAGTGTGTTGAGCAGTTGGGCCGCATGTTCAAGGTTTAGTGTGCCACTCATTTTACTCCTTGAAGATCTGTGTGTTCTGTTTTCTTTCTCAATTTTAATCTAGTAGTTTTGTTAAAATGTGAATTTTTCAGCCTGACTTCAAGGCAATTAAAAAGCGGATTGAAGATCTGATTACTCGGGACTATCTTGAAAGGGATAAAGATAATCCCAACCTGTTCAGATATTTGGCATGATGTGGCTAACTGACCATCCATAAGTAATGGCTGCTGTGAACTGAATCAAAAGAGCAGAATTAGCAGAAGAATATGTATAAGGTGCTACTTAACGTTCTTCTGGTGGTAATTGCGTGGAAGCATGAGCTGAGAATGCTTGTACATATTGCCATCAGAGCCAGGTATGAACAAACTATAGTTTGTGCAGCCCTGATGAAGAACGTAAGTGATTCCATGATGAGGTCCAATGCACAAATGGAACCAGCTTCTATCCCTGACGGAGAATGCAAATAATTCCATAATGTGGTCCGGTGCGCAAATGGGACCGTCTTGTATTGCTGTCTTTGTATTACTTCAAGCCTGTGGCACTACTTGATTTATGCTTGTTTGTCAATTGTTTTCTTGCTGCCAAACTGAAAGAAAAATGTAATTCAATTTTTACCGAAATTATGTTTTGAGTGCAGAGTTTAGGTTCCTTCAGGGGATGGATTGTCAATCTATGGTTTGCCAACAACATTGGGATTTTGCTCCGCGCATTTGCCAGTACCCTTTCCCTTGGTGGGATGGACAAGTTTATGTGTGTTATTACGTTTGTGAGGCTTTCTTCGGTATTCAAGGTTAATACATAAATAAAAGGTTTAGTACGGCGTTGCAGGGTAACTCAACATGAGGAACCAGGTATGGTAACGCACGGAAGATGAGGCTGGCAAGAGTGCAACTCAGCCGAAGGGGATTTACGGTTAAATATAATGAAGGGAGCTAGCTAGCATGGTTGCCACTCGCCAAGCCGAAAAATGTGTATTGTCCTATGGCGTGTTATATCCACGCCTCTGCCCCACGTTTTTCTGAATGTCTGCTCGTGATAACGTATTACTTTAATAATGATGCATCGAGTATCTTGGGCAGAAAACTGCCCTCTTCGTAGTTAATATCAACTCGACAAAGAGCCTTCCGTAAGCCCCCCAAGCTGCCACCGGTGAAGAACTGCCCCCCACCAATACGACCCAATGTCGGTACTTATGTTTAGGAGAATGAAGACAGGCTCAACAATGTTACTCATTTCTCGTAAGAAATTATGTAACGAGACATAATTTTGAAGTCATTCCCAGAAAATATTCTTCGGACCATACCTAATAAAAAATGATTTATTTTTTCAAAATATATTCTGCAGGAACTATTTTCTTCAGTTAAACTTATTATTTTATTTTATTTTTAACTTGAATTTGCTCGAAACGATTTCAGTTCAACTTAAAAGTCATTACCCTCTTAAAACATTAACTGGGCCTAGTGATGGGGCTCATTAAATAATGGGTGTAAGGTAAGATTCAGGATAATTTTCATTTCATTGTTTTTGGGCTGGGCCGAAAAAGGCCCTCGTGAATGACACCGTCGAAATCCTTCTTACCTACCTTTTGACGACTCAATGATAAAAGACAACCTAAAATCGAAAACTCCTTCACTACCACGAGAAAAGAACCACTTCACTGCACAACGGTAATTTTATATATTAGTACGCGTATTCGACGGTTCAAACGCTGACAGCCTAGCTTCGTGCGGGCATCGTCGATAAATGACCTTCCTATTTTGAGCCCAACGTCAACTTCTGAAGTCCAAGGCTAACCAGAAGTTGTTAAATTTATAACCTCACAAAGGCGCAATGCAACAAATAAATAACCAACTGAAGAAGATTCCTTCAATGACCCACCTCACAGCTTGCCAACCCCATCACCATCGGATATTCTGATTCCAAATCCGTCGGTGTTAGACCCGTCTGTACCGCTTGTGATAAATGGTCGCCTGTCATTTTAGCATAGCAGCTCCAGCAAAAGCTATAAATATAGACAGATTTCGAGGAATTGAATCCGGGGTCAGGGCTGGGGGCTCAAGAGAATAGAGTGCAAGGAAGAAGGCAAGACAAGCTCGGGGATGATCTAAGACCATCACCACCACCTCCTCTCCATTCATATCAATTTCACTGTAACTAAGTCCCATTGAGCCACATTCGTAATACACAAGAAAGTTTGTGAGACAGACATAGGTTTTCTTCAAGTGATATTTATATGATGGAGGGTGAAAACGTGGTTGAAGATGAAATGTCTCCACAACAAGAAGCAGAGCCCGAGAACAGGGGAGAGCTTAAGAAGAAAGATTTGTTCGATTTGGAGGCTGCTGGAGCTAGCGGCAGATATGATCCTAAGGTATCAAAGAACCGCTTTGATCAGGAAACTTACATCATGCTTGGTAGGATATGATAAAATGTAATGTTGTGTAATAATCAAAGATGTTTTTGGTAGATATTACATTTCATTCTATTACATCTGACCAAACATTACCTTAGATTTTTGGGCAAAAACATTAATATCTTTTTCTATTATTTTTTTATTTTTTTTATTTTGATAAGAAGCTAAAAACATTAATATCTACCGATTTGAATTTGGTTATGCATTTTGTGAAACTCATTGTCACGTGACAAAATTTGTTAGGCGTCATATGCCTTTTCAAGATTTATTTGTATGATTTGTTTGTGCGTAATGTTTTTTTTTTCCATCCATTGGCATGAAAGTTCAACCTTGATTTTATTTCCTGGTTGAGAATTATGCTACTTTCTTTTTAAGACTAGAATAGAAAAAAGGGCATGAATGGATCGTTATGTTAGATATTATTTGATATCTTTTGGCAAAGGAGGTAATGTGATGCCGATTAGCTGCTTGATTACATCGCAGTCAGCAGACTGGTGCACAATTACCAAGCTTGCGTTTCAATGCATTGGGATTGTATACGGTGATTTGGGCACATCTCCATTGTACGTATTTGCCAGCATCTTTCCTGAAGGGATCAAAGATAATGAAGATCTGCTTGGTGCAATGTCTTTAATTTTCTACTTGCTCCTCACTGTAACCTTGGTCAAGTATGTCTTCATCGTTCTGGCTGCCAATGATAATGGGGATGGTAAGATTTTTGTACTAGCAGCAATGCCTTGTTCTTTTTTTGTTTTTTTTTTTTTTAATAATGGATTTTATGTCAGTGTAATTACTATGAAGATGGCTATTGCAGGAGGAACTTTTGCTTTATATTCTCTCATTTGCCGCCATGCAAAGGTCAACTTGATGCCTAACCAGCAGGCTGAAGATCGACAAGTTTCCAATTACAAGCTGAATATTCCAGATCGCCGCACCAAGATGGCAACAGCTCTCAAGTCCACGTTTGAGCGTAGCAGGGCATGGAAATATGTGTTACTGATGATGACAATGACAGGCGTGTCCATGGTCCTCGGAGATGGCATTCTTACCCCATGCATATCAGGTAAAACAATAGCAGTTCCTTCTATTTGTAGTGCTTGTGCTTGGACCCCAGATAGTGCAGGGCTTGTGCCAGGTTGAATGCAGGTTGGGCCTCATTGAATTGAATCATTAGATATATTGGCCAAGACCGCCCATTTTGTTTCGAGGCAGGCTTATGAATTCATGAATAAGTCTAGTTTATAGACTAAAGTGGCTGCAGATACTAATTTAGTTTTTCCTTCTATAGAGAGAATAAAAATTTCTGCCATTCAACCTGTTGATGCAGTGTTATCAGCTGTTGGAGGCATCAAGCAAGCTGCAAGTTCCCTTACAGACACGTCAGTAATGTGGATTTCAGTGGTCATCCTCATTATCTTGTTCCAAATTCAGAAGTTTGGAACAGATAAAGTTGGCTACACTTTTGCTCCAATTGTTTTGTTGTGGTTTCTTTTCCTTGCTTTCATTGGGATCTACAACTTCTTCCGCTACGACCCTACTGTAATCAAGGCATTGAACCCATGGTACATTGTGACCTACTTCCAGAGGAATAAAAGGAATGGATGGATTTCTCTTGGAGGAGTCATTTTATGTCTTACAGGTACCTATATTTAGTTTTGTCTTCTGCCTGTGATTGCATATGTAATATCATAGCCAAATAGAAATGAACTTCACTGATCCAATTAATATTTTTCAAAGCATATATTTCCCCTTCCAGAAATAATGATAGAATGAGACTCTGTAATTACTAATTACTCTGCCTTAATTTTGGTGGAACAAAATCAGGATCCGAAGCCTTGTTTGCTGATTTGGGACATTTCCATATTCGCTCGGTCCAACTTAGCGCATGTGGTGTGCTCGTGCCCTCCGTCTTGCTGTCTTATTTTGGTCAATGCTCATATCTCCGGAAACATAACGCGGACGTGCTTGATACTTTCTATAAAGCCATCCCAAGTATGTAACTTTCTATTTGAACTTTTTGCTTCCATGACATCATTATAATCACATATTGATGTTGTTGCGATTTGTGTTAGCTTTTACTGATTTGATTTTTTTTTTTTTTCTGTGAGCTCAGAACCATTGTACTGGCCACAATTCGTTTTGGCAGTATTAGCAGCCATCATTGCCAGTCAGTCGTTAATCTCAGCTTCTTTCTCCATAATCCAACAATCTTTAGCACTTGGATGTTTTCCAAGGGTTAAAGTGGTTCATACCTCTGCAAAGTATGAAGGACAGGTTTACATACCTGAGATCAACTTCCTTCTTATGCTGGCTTGTGTTGCAGTTACTCTTGGTTTCCAGAACACATTGCAGATTGGCAACGCATATGGTAATTTAATTTTCCATGATTTCATATCCCATTTCAGCCTTTTATGTTGCATTGCTATCAATGAATTTGCATCACTGGCTTTTCGTGTGGAGCACTTGATAGTCACTTGAATGTCTTCCCATGTATTACCTGATACCATGACCTATAAATTTTTTTATCCATTAGTAGTTTCATTGGTTCGTGAGCGATACAACAAGAGTAAATCTCATCTTTCTCATAAATTCCATACCTGCTCCCCTACTAGGTTCTTGATCATTAGGGCCTCCCCTTGGAGACAACAATCTTTGAAGATACAAACGTTTTCCCATTTTTCTTCTTCTTTGTAGGACTTGCTGTGGGAGTCGTGTTTATTATCACATCCCTATTTGTTGTGATGGTGATGGTCATGATATGGAAGACACACCCCATCCTCGTCATCCTCTACATTGTAACTATTGGCTTCATCGAGTTAGTGCTTTTGAGCTCAGTATGCTACAAGTTTGTTGGGGGAGGATACTTTCCTTTCATCTTTGCCCTCTTTATGATAATCATAATGTTCGTATGGAATTACGGTTACCGGAAGAAGTATCAGTACGAGGTAGACAACAAAGTTTCCAAAGATCAGCTTACCAGCATCACATCTGATACAAGGATACAGCGAATCCAAGGTGTCGGCCTTTTCTACACCGAGCTTGTACAAGGTGTAACTCCAGTATTTACACACTATGTGTCCAACATCCCTGCTCTACACTCTGTTCTCGTCTTTGTTACCATCAAGTCATTGCCCATCAGCAGAGTAGCCCCCGAGGAAAGGTTCTTGTTCCAAAGAGTCAATCCGAATGAACTGATATTCAGATGCATCGTGAGGTATGGATACAAAGATCCAAGGAAGAAGCAAGAATGTTTAGAAGAGATATTGACGAGCCAATTGAAAAAGTTTATTCTGGAGGATGGTGATGGAGATGAGGTACAAAGAGAGTTGGCATTGGTTGACAGCGCACTGGATTATGGTACTGTCTATCTAATGGGTGAGGGTGAGGTGGTGGCTTCAAAAGGATCAAGCTGTGCAAAGCAATTATTGGTAGACTATTGCTACAATTGGTTAAGCAAAAGCGTGAGGCGGCCTGATGAAATTCTCCTTATGCCTCGCAAGCGTCTCCTCAAAGTAGGGATGAGTTACGAGGTTTAATGAACACCCCATCAAGTTGTGATTTCTCCGAATGCCATGTTCTTCAATCACACTTGATTGTTAGGATCTCAGGCTTTTCAAAGTTATTTTTTGCAATTTTAGTTTTTGCTTCCTTTATTTTTTCTCTTTTATATAGTGAAAAGTATGCACTTGTTCCACCTCACGGCAATGACAAATCTGCTAATATTTAGCTCATGTCTATAGTCAAAATTCTTCCTTAATGTTATGCTCCTTTGCTCATATTTTTGTATATGCTCCTTTGTTTTTATAACAAAATATGTTTGTATACTCATTTTGGACAAATGAAGTCATTTAACAACAACTACTCCATTTGAGAATTCTTGTTTTTTTTAACTACATAAGAATGACCAATGCTTTATATCCTACCAGCTAAGCATGAAGCTAAAGAAGGCATACCGAATTTTCTGAAGCCTATGTCTGCAAAATTGTTGAGATTTTGGGGGACATCTGTAATGTCTCCGCATCTAATCACCTTATTACGAATGTGAAAAATTACTAATTTTACGCAAAGCTACGAGAGAGAATGAGAATCATTTTTGGGATCTTATTTTATGCTAATGTGACAATTGTTTAAAAAAAAAAAAGTACAAAAGATAGAGTTAGAAGTAGTGCTACAATTTAGAAGTTTTGAAGGGGCCTTATAAGTTATTTTTTATGCTTTTTAATCTTATTTATTTGTTACTGTTGTTTAAATGCCCAAAATAGTATTAAAATAATTTACATTCTTAAGAAATAAAAGAGGATTAACAATTGAATTTACTCGGGTCATTCTCTAGTGTTATTATATGCATGCATGACCTATGGACATCGATCTTGGTGGTCCCCCTCCCCCAAGCCTCCAACAAAAATCAAAATGAAAAAAAGAAGAAGAAGAAGAAGAAGAAGAAGAAGAAGAAGAAGAAGAAGAAGAAGAAGAAGAAAAGAACAAATCAAGAACAAAAACGTGGACATTGATGTACCAATATCAGAAACTGAAGGAATCAAAATGAGTTTCACAGCCAATATGTATTGCAAAAGCCATGACTTTTCTTCTATTTCCAGCTCTCAGGACCATCAAACTTTAAGAGATTTATGTTATAAAACATATTCTTCGGAGTTTCATCAGCAAACACACATCTATGCTGAATTATCAGGATATATGTGTGCTATACCATAGCAACAGTTGCTAAAATACAATGAAAATGAATTTTATAATTGATTGTTTAATTCATTTTCTTTATTATGTTTTATTATAATCGATCTACAAACATATCACTAGGAAAATGAAAGCAAAAAACATTCAATCAATGGAAGTAGAAAAACCAAATTAAAGGGGCAAAGCAATCAAAGGGTCTAATAATTAACTCGCTCGACATACAATATCTAGAACCATCATTCGACCAAGTATTATTGTTCATATCAAGTCGAAGGCTATCACATGAAGGAATCTCTCGCACAGTTATGGGCCGGTGCATGTTCCCAACATCCAATGCACAACAAAAAGCGGCATGCGCTAGCTAGATTGCTTGCCACGTGCCAACTGGCTGTGCTTTGACGGCAAAGAGCCAATGGCTAATGGCTTCCTCCAACAAAAGACTCCCACCATTTGGCGCTTTCGTACATGGGTACTTATACTTCAAACAAATATTCCATACTTTGAAGACCTCTGTGTGTTTGTACAGACGCCTAAGGTTTATTGGCCGATCATCTCTAGGCTAACGTTTTTGTCTCCCACACTGTCTCATTCTCTCATCTTCCATATTCGAACCCATTACATAGATTGGATGGAAATTTGCCTTAAACAATTGTGGGGGGGGGGGGGTAATCAACAAGGAATACTCTTGAAAGTCCCATGATATTTATGGAGCCATGGACTAATTATTTGCTTAAAAAAAAAAAAAAGAGTAACCCTCATCTTAGAAAGCTTCAAAATTTCGCTAGCCCCACAAAGGCATGATATCATGCCTCAAATTTTTAGCCAGAAACCCTAATCACGGCTTGTTGGGAACCGTGAAATCTAAGTTTCTTTATACTAATTAGTAGTGTTTGGATGCTAACCGTGCCCCAACCCCCGGGTCCCGACCAAGCAAGTCCCAAAATAGTATAATTGGCTAATGGAGCCCTAACCCTAGACATGTTCTTGATTTACCCATCTTGGTAGACATCTACATCTACTATTATGGATAGGCACCAAACGGATATAGACTTCATAAAAAGTAAACAAAAACTCCAGACAATGACTTCTTACCGCCATGTTTGTATGCTAGTGAAACTTGTGGGCTAGAGCTAGAGATTGTCTCCTGACGAGGAAGATTGATAAAATATTTATAATAATAATAATTAATAAATAAATAAATAAAAACAGGGAGATCGATAAAATCAAAGGCTGAACTATGGAGTGCTTCATCATGGAATCCAAATTAAGAACAATTCAACACCAGATTCATCAAATATTCAAATAGAAGACAAGTTTTATTAAGAATATGGAACCTATGGAGGCTACGTACGATATAACGTACCTTACATGCTCCATCTCAACTGCTTCGCAAAATTGAATTTTTGCCCATCCGGCAATTTTCTTTTCCTCTTCTGCTAGCTGCCCACCGGCCAAACCAATAATTAGATCAGCAAAGGGCTTCAAGTTCCATACTTTACGTTCCAACCCAAACAGGAGAGATGATTTTTCTAGGGGAATTTCAACCTTTGGAACTCCCTTAGAGAAACTTGAGTTGTCCAGGACTGGTAATAAGCAGAGAACACAAATTATCTGATCAATATCAAACACCTTCCCCCCCCCCAAAAAAAAGCATGCATAAATGGGAGGCAAAGAGAAAACAACTAAATGAACCATTCATTATTTCCCCACCGAGATTATTGTCATGGCGAAAGTTAAAAATTACAAGTCATTATATTTCTCTATTCCCTTGTCAAAAACACTAATTACATGGCCTTGCGCTGGAGCCACTCCTCCCTGGAGCTGGCTGCAGGTTATATCTATAAGTGGATGGCTCCTCCCTTTCCTGATCCTCAGTATTATCATTTCCATTGCTTGCCTTCTGATCTTGATTTGCTCTATCTCCTTCTGCTTCCCTGTACCTTTGGAGATATCTTCTGAGAGGACCGACATAGTCATCAAAACCAAGTGTCCCCAAAGCCCAACAAACGTCGTCTCCGTTCACAGTCTTGCGCCTCTCCTTCTTGCACTTCTCGGATGCTTCGCTGGTCACAAAGCTTATGAACTCCGAGACGCATTCTTGCATCGTTTCCTTAGCTTCCTTTGAGATTTTGGCGTTCGGCGGCAGCGTCTGCTTCATGATCCGGCCGACGTTGGCTATCGGCAGCCACCGCTCTTGCTCCTTGAAGATGCCATCGTCGCTTGAAGCGCTAGCACCACCAGTATTATTGTCGACCATTTCCAGATGCAAGCAGAGAGAATAAAGAATTCGGCCTTTCTATTACCAAAGCTATTACCTGGCCGGCTCTGTCTAAGCTGGTCGTTCCAAGGTCAACAGCTTACTTTTATACTCACCTGATGAGCTTAAGTACATATAACTACAGTTCATCTACGTCTACATACATGTATATGGAATATGGATGGACCTAAAATATCAACTGCGAATCTATAATATATACGAAAAAAATAAAATAAAATAAAAGCTCAGCCCACAAGCCTCGTACGCTCTAAGAAATGGTCAGATATATCATATTAAGTGTACGTGTCTATCAAAAGCAACCAAAAAGAATTGGTAACTAAAAAAGAAAAAAGAAAAAAAGAACAAAAATCTTAGGTCAAGTTAATTAAATTGATATGTGGACTTAATTAGGTGGCAAAGTGAGGCATTCATAATTTGATTTTTACATTAATTAATACGAAGAAGATTTTCTGCGAATGCTTTAATCTAAGTTTAGGTTGTTAAAGGGGAAAGTAGAATTGATGTGGCATTCAGAAGGTCATCGTCTAACACCATGATGACTATGATATTATCAAAATAAAGTAATAATCCATTTATTAAACGTGTGAAAATATATTTGCGCCAAAATAAAAACGTGTAAAAATATACATGCTATGTTTGCTTAAAAATTAATATGAATGGTAAACATTTCACGATATCAACAACCAAAAAAAAAAAACCCTCTAATAATCGACGGATTCAAAGTAATGTTTGATAAATTAAAAGTTTGATGTAGGGACGGTTAAAGTTTCATTAAAAATATACAGATGATTGGTTATCATTACAATTTCATTTATTATTCTTTGCGATGATGTTGTTAATTGGATTGTGTCTGAAAATTTCTTCTCGTTACTTTATAGTTTTAATTTTAAATGCTAATATCGTCTTCTTCAACATGACACGCGCTAAAGCCGACCAAAGGTCAAGTTTCATAAATTTTTGGGCTCTGTTCTCCAGCTATGACCGTTAAGTTCGTTCGTCCTTATTAATTACAAGTTGGTCATACCTTATATTAGGATTCAGTTCTACTGACAGCAATATCGATGCTCAATGAAATAAAGCTTTATTGTTTGGTAATTGAATTTTAAATAAAAGTTGGGGGCCAAGCCATTGGCTCCCTCCCTTCCTGTGAAGAAAAACACCCACAAAAAAAAAAAAAAGGGGTGATCCCTCTAAAATATAAAAAATTTAACCCTTCTATGACTAAGACCCTGAAACTCTATAATTGAACCCTTAAGTTTTATATGATTCTTTAAAGTGTCTTTTCATCCTGCGAATCATATCCAACATTTGACCCTCCGGCTCTTTAATGTTCACCAACACATCATTAGAATAAGATTGGTGATTAAAGCTGTAAGCATTTGGATTATTAATTCACAAGTGCAAGTTGTCTCGGTCGTGGATATTCAAACAAAATGCCTACGGTTTAAAAATAAAAAAATAAAAATCAGAGACTAATATGATAGGTGCGTAGATTTTACTCCAAGTTTACGTCATCATGTACGCCAGCAGAACATTTCTTTTTGAATATCACTTTTAATTTCCACCCCCCCTCCCTCCCCCGACTTTTCTTGTACAAGCAGTGACAACTTTACCGCTTAATTGGCCTATCTCTTTTGATTCGCTGGATGAGTTTACCGATAAATGTATATTATTATCATGTTGATGTTGTTATCGACATGCAATTGATTTATAAAATATGCATCTAATCGATAAACTAATCTAACAGAGGGGGTCACTTTACATGGATACAATTATAAAAATGTTGATATAGAATTATTTATTTATTACGTTTTCCATACTTTCAAATTATAGAGGAGGCAGATGACTCAAGTCATATATCTCAAGCTAGGATATAGTGTGTATAAGAAATATTTTTCCTTTCTTCTCAAAAAAGAATTAAGCTTTGTTTGGTTGTGGTCTGGATTTTGAGGATATGAATGGCTTACTGCTAACGAGCTCGAATGTCATCGAGACATCCACCATCTGCTGTAAACAACAAGGTCAGGGTTGCACTTTGGTGTACCCTTCCCGCATATTTATTGGGCTTCAGGTGTTATCTAGTCAAATTAACTTCCAGTCTTGTGGGCCAATGGAGTAAATTTAATCTGTTTTTCACAGCTTTGGAAAACGCAACATCTCGCCTATGGTCCAGGAGCTTTGGCATGGATTTTATAAACCAAGCAAGCATGATTAATTTAAGTTCAAGGTTGCAATTCTAATTGATTTTGAGCGACTCAGATCAATTTTGTCTTAAGAATAAAGTCAATGATGATAAAAAAAAAAAAAGTGAAATAAGATATTTTAAAAAAAGTTCAATATTTACAAAACTCATATCTTAAATATAAACAATTATGCATGCTATTATAAAAAATATTTTACAAATTACAAGTGGCTCATCACATTACCAAAAGGCATTAATTTTTGTTGTATTAAATTTTCGTGGTTGTACCAAAAAACAAAAAAAAACTATGCGTGGTTGGAGTATAAAAATGGCTATAAATAGTACAAAGTGATAAGCAGAGATATAAAAAGCGAATTAAAAAAGAGTAGAGTTTATGTATTGCTTATTTATGCACCCACTGTCAAAGCAAAGGGCGTAATGAATTGTGGTCCAGTGTCAGACCAAACATCTTCACTTAGATAGGATAACCAAAGCTGCTCATTATAGACCACAGAATACCTTGAGATGGGTCATCGCCCACTTCACTATTTGAGAGAATAACCCGATACTTAAGATTTTGTTTGTTCTTCCTTCCTTAAGATTTTTTTATTTTTCTCTCCCTTTGGACGTACCCATCGTTAAGATTGAGGAAGCAAAATTTTGATATAATAATAAAAAATTTATTATGAGCCTCTTTAGTCATGTGTTTTTTTTTTAATTTTATTTTTTTTAACATTTGAACTTGAGACTTTTAACTTAAATAAATAGACTCTTAGTTACTGAAATTTCTTCTCAATATAGCATTATTTTCTCATGATTGGATCACCAACAAGACACATTCACAGGGACTTGGTATAAAATTACCATTGAAAATATTTCACCAGGGCCAAGCAAGCTTGTTCCTTTTCACTACTTTTTACCTATGAAGAAAGTTAGGAATATCAACACTTACTCAAGAGCTTTTTATATTAAATATGACTTATATTATTATTCTTGCGACTATGTATTGGCAAAAAATGATGAGGACGATGTGGCCGGTGATAACTGATAAAGCCCTAAGTTGGATGCCTATTTGGTCCTCATCAAAAGTTTTTTTCTGGTAGACATTAAATATTGCGCCAAGATCGATGGATTAAAAAAAACAATTATATTTGTACGCACGTATTTGTCTGGATATTGATCCGCACACAGTACTGCTAGTGGGTTTAACAGATAAATATACTTTGTCTCCTTCACACCTAGGACTAAAAAGAAAGTATTGAACATAGGCAGCATCTAGCAGAACACAACCCGAAATGGGTCCTGCAAATTTTTTTTTTTTTTAATTATAACCCTAGAAATTTGAAACTCGTTGAAGAATCTCTAAGAATATACTTGTACTATACAAACTACCACTACTTCTCAATGATTCTCCTCTTTCACTTCCTTTGTCCAATCTTAATTGCCTGGTTTGAAGATTAAAAACTAGCCCAGTAAGCCTGGACGTACTGGCCCTTCAACGGCATCAATTAGTTTTTGGGTGGAAAGGATAGTAAGTGGTACGAGGACAAAGGAAGAAACAAAGAAGCAACGGATTTGTATTATAGCATTTCCTGTTGTACGAACAAAAGATTCTTGCTACTCAAATTTAGCTAGTTAGGCAAAGAGCCATTATTTAAGCGAATAAGCAAAAAATATGTGCCGTCGGTTTAGTTAAGTAATTTTAAAAATTAATCTCACTGAATATCAGAATCAAGTATCAAAAACACTGCATTGAACCCATCAAATAGGATTCCCTAAAGGCTAGATATGAGTAAAATATGCGTACATATGAGGCTAATTGACATTTAATAATATGCTACATATTAAGAACTAATTATGAGTTGATACTTTTGTGCTAATGGGTTTCCTCTCCATGTTAGCCTGTCGTAGTGTCACATCTCAAGCGTATGTCGAATCATTAATTTCTATTGTTCAAGAACCAACCAATTATCAATTCCTCCACCTCCATTGTCTAAGGTGCTCTTTACATCAGAAAGCAACGGCACAAACTCGTCATTTCCACTGGCAATTGAGCCAGCCCCCATGAACAGGCTTCCCAAACTCATAGTCAAGCTGACTGAAAGGAAGTTTCAACCACCCTGACTGAGACATAGAAATTAATTTCCATTGCAGCGTGCGGTGATCCCTCTATAAACATCTAGCCAATCTATCACTGATCTTACGTGGTCATTTCTCTTTCTCTCTCTGGCCTCCTTTATTTTCCCACAGAGTAGGAGTGTAAGATAATGTCTTCTTTACCAAATCGCCCACTTTTGCTGTGGGAAATTCTGTGACAACAGCATTAATTTCCTGCGAAACCATCTGGCAGGGTTGGTGTAGTTATAGACACATGTCCTTTGCAAAAGTAATTGTTGAATAATCATATGGGTTTGCATAAACTGCATTGGTTCTTGCTCTCCAAACATGAGCTACTATGGCCCCAAACGTAGAGCACTTGGTCACGGCTTTTTCCTTCAGGGTGTTGATCATTTGAAGGCTAAAAGAAAATAGCTTGTGAAAGAAATTTCTATGAAAAGCCAATCTCGATATGGAGATAATCCTCGCGGTGCAGTGAAACATGTGGCTAGAGATGAAATCCCTAGAATCCTTGCATACTCTTTATATGGTAATTGATATTATACGTGGGTAGATTTCTTTCTTCCAAGCAGGATCATTGAAGACAATTTGGGCTTTTAGGCCTTCGCCTCTGCAAATGGAGGCAAACCAACAATCTCATTAGCCACTTTACCATAAATAAAAAAAAAAAAAATATATATATATATATATATATATATATATATATATATATATATATATATATATATATATAGATAAAAGAAAAAAAGAATCCCATTGTTCATCACGAACCCATTAGAGAAAACCTCCACCAGGAAATCGTGTAACCTGAAAAATGGCCAAAACAAGTTAAAAGGGAAAAAAAAAAAAACAGAGAGAGAGAGAGAGCATAATATATCTATATTTGGATATGACTTATGAGAGTATGTACAGAAGTAACTTCAGGAAGCAGTGCCTCTACTGTAACAAGTGCTGTTTCTGCAAGGTTTTTGTATGGGACATGCCGGTGAATAAGATGGTGACATGTAAAATTTGGAAGAGAAATATTTCCGAGATCCTTCAACTTGAGCGTTGAAGTTGCACTAATAATTAATGCTCCAGGATTGTTGAACAGAGGCTCCAACCTACTCGTCTCTTTATTGACATTTAGTCTACCAGCCATGAAATAGTAAGAAACAAGAAGAGTCTCATCCACTGCTGCTCTCTTCAGTATTTCAGAGATTTCTACTGTTGAAGTGGAGGGACCACACAGAAGAAAACTGTTTCAACAGGGAAAGCCACCGCTTGGTCAACGTTGGAAAGGAAAATTGTCTCTTGTGATGTGGGGCTTTTTACGGAAACCACATTTAATGGCTCCTTTTGTTACCTGTTGGTCAGGAAATAGTGGCATGCATCGTCAATATTGCTGGCTAGACGATTCTAATCAATTATAAGTATTGTACTGATACATAGCAAATAGTTGAATTAGGTTTGACATTACCGATGAGTATAGAATAAATATTAATTTATCATAATTATTTATTTTATATTAAAAAAATATTAACGACAATTAACCAATCCTAATATTTTACCACTTATTTCGTATTCAAAATTTAACATCTTCCTAACTCTTTTTGTAGTTGGTAAGAGTTCTAGGTTCAACGGATCTTCATCCTGACAATAGATTTTCTCTCTTTTTTTTTTTTTTCTTTTTGGGTCTTTCATGTGTGTAAGAATAGCTTATGGGCCTTATGCGAACCTTTGGTAGCCCAACTCAAAAGGCCCTACACTTTTAAAACACTTTATCGTCTTCCCTCGTGATTAGCAGACGGGGCCCAGCCTATAAACCTACTACAAATATTTGGGCCTCAGTCCATAATTCTACATTGTCCAGAAGACTTTGACGACTAATTTACACAATTGAAATTTTAGCAGAATAAGGTAATCTTTTTATTTTTTATTTTTTGAATGATTTGCGGTTTTTTTCTTTTCTATATTCTTTATGATATGGCAATAAAAAAGAGTTGATGGGTGGGACTTTACATAATTGGACCGCCTATGAGTAGTTATTTGGTTTTATTTCTCCCTTGTCTATTCTTTGCTTGGAGAGAAATGGAGAGTTCTGTAGGACCCAAAAAAAAAAAAGAAAAGAAAAGAAAAGAAAAGAAATGGAGAGTTCTGGTGTGTTTTACCCTAGGAGCTAAATGCATTAGCCATGATTAGGTATACCACGTTTTTCTCCTTTTAAAACTATTTTCAAGATTTAATGGGTGAAAAGAAGAATTTGTCGGACTCCAATTTATTGGAAGCATTATCCATTGAAGCCATTATTACATGCATCAAATTGCCATTATTCATTAAGCACTAGCCATGGCATGATACGAGTTTGTTGCTATCATACGATGACCCCATGTTAGAGCTCAAAATTTTGATGTAGAGTTTAGAGATCCAACATGCAACTTCCACATTGTGTGAGAAGAGATTGCGCCGATTGGACTCGAACTTCTTAATGACAATCTCTAAAAGCCTTTCACACAGTGGCTTCAATACTACCAACTTCAGAATGTATTGTTCACAAACACCACTCTTATAGGCTGACTTTTACTCATTAAGAGGTATGCCCTTGAAATCAATGGCCCAAGATGGCGTTGGTGAATTACTTAACCTGACTTAGAGCGACATGACCCCCGAAGGGTATGGTTGAAAATGTTACAATCGGCCTAACAAAACAAAAACAATAACAAAAATGGACAAGCGATAGCGAAAAGGACAAGTCCAATAGAAAGCAGAGCATTTCCGTGTGTTTCAAGCTAGTTTCAAATGGGGACAATTATTTCTTGACCGAGTCGGGGTCAACTGCTGAAATAGGGAATGCGGGCGTCTCTGCCTCAATTCCCAAATACTAAAGTTTGAACAGCAGCAGTTTCACTTCAAAGCTGTAATTTAAATGAACCCAATGTTCTTCTCCTTTCAACTCGGTCAATTCTAAATCCAAAGAATGGTGATGATGGGCTGCTGGCCACTGTATCCGTCTCTTTCCAGACCCGTGGCCTAAAAGAACCTTCCCTCTAATCATTTTTATTTTAGGGAAAGCATATTTTATGCCAATATTGTTGATCAAGAGAGTTAACTTTTCCGCGGCTTATAAATTTCATATTCTTTTCAAGCAATGCAAACAATCCTATCTTTTTTTCACAATAAAATACTAAGGGATTGTTTCACAAGAATCTAATGGGCATTTATGTACCTCGAGGATCAACACTTCAAAAAAAAAATAAAAGAATTGATTACTAGAGAGACAGAGAGATTAATCCATAGAAAGAACCTAAACAACGGTACAATCACAATTCTCCTTTGAATTTGTTTTTCAAAAAAATAGTTGATTATGCATATTTTATCGCCATTTTTTTTTTCTTATTTGTTAACTGAGCTTCGTTACATTAACTTAATGTCTCTCAAACACGGTGTATCAATAAATTATAGATATATAATCAATAATCATAATAGTACAATATATATTTTAGGAATAAGATATTTGGTTAATAATATTAAATCTCAATTAATTTTGATATTATTATTAAATAATTATATAAATATTTTGTAATTTTATTAATTTAATAAAATATCACACGTTATTAAAAAATATATAATAATATAAATATCATATTTTTATATAATAATAAATAAATAAATATATTTAAATATTAAAATTTAACTAAATTAATTTTTATCATAATTATTTAATCTAGATTAACATCAATAAATAAATAAATAAAGATGATGAAGATGAAAAAGAAATAAAAATGATCACCTATTACAACCTGCGATTAGGCACGTCATTGTGAGGTCCAAATGGTGGCAGCACTTGCAATTCTAGTTGCCAACAGACTGAATAAACTCGTCTGTCCCGCACATTCCAGTTCTTTTATGCTCCCTCTTGCTCTCCCTTCCTGCCCCCATGATGAAAATGGAAAGCCCACAAAGCATATGTGCAATAAATGAAAAGAGAATGTATCCAACAAATCGGCTTGTCGATAATGATTGCGGTCTAAAAGAAACTGTTTTATTGCTGCTGTAATATCCGTAAAATAAATCATTTTTATCTTTGTTTTCTAATTTTGAAATAATTATTAAGATATATATTGGTGAAATTATTAAGATATTCATAACGACTGAGGTTTATGATACTATCCGTACCGTAGCCCTAACACAAATGATTTACTGCTGAAGTACGGGAAGTCGAGCGGAGATCGTACCTAACATGTGACCAATAAGGAAGATAAATAAGCCTGTGGAGGTCACTTTAGTCATTTCGGCGAGAAATCCATTTAAAGACGAGAATTTCTTTTCCATACCCTCGTTGGCGGCGCGTGGACGATGCTCTCTGTACTGCAATCTCTTGGTGGCCACGTCGTCACGTCTCGTGGTGGGCACCCACAAAAAACTGTTGAGTGTGCGTGCTTTTTGCTATATTCGTTCGTTACCGTCGGAGGCTTATACCATATGCCTGAAACTGAAAGGAGGCTTATATACCATATGCCTGAAACTGAAAGGAGGCTTATATACCATATGCCTGAAACTGAAAGGAGGCTTATACCATATGCCCGAAGTTGAAAACTTGAGCCCTCCATTGGAAAAAAAAAAGAAAAAAAAAACTGAGATCTTCAGTTCAATATGAAGAATTGAGACTTCATCTACTATATTGATAGAGAAAATTTTATTGAATAAAGAGACTTATGATCCTTTGATATGTAACATGATGGCTTGGCGGACATCTTGGTATAGAAAAAGAACTACATCAACCAAGAAAAAGCATGTGGTAAGACAATTATAATCAAATATCAAAGTGGTACGTGTTTTTAAAAAGTGCAACTCGTGCATGGACTCTCTGTTTTGCATATTTAAAGCATACTAATATCTTCTTTTGACTATTTATGATCAATATATTTTCTTTCTTTCTTTCTTCTTCCTATGTAAAAAAAAAAAAAAAAAACTCGATGAAATCCCATTCATGTACGTGCATAATTCAAAGGAAATAGACATTAATCCTGTCTGACAAAGCGACAAAAATAGTGAGGACTTTTCTTCAGTCCAGAACATGGACCTGATCAGGTAGAACCATAAACTGAATATTCTAATAAATTTGACCAATTGCCCATATAAGAGAAAATGGAATTATTTTGGACCGGAAAAAATGAAAATAGAATCATTTATTATTAAATGGGAGGATATTAGCGACGTCTTTTTTTTTTTTTTTGTCCTTTTACTTTTTCATTTTTCTTATTTGGTTCGAGATTAGAAGGAAACATTAACTTGGCAAACTGATATACCGACATGTAATCCTATAAACCTCGCAGATCGAGCAGCTTGGATGCAAATTCTGATCAAGTACCTAGTACTCCTTACATTAGCTTATTGTTTTTTGGCGAACTGTCGATGATAAGTAGAAATTATGTTTAACAAGTTTTTGTTCTGTCCATTACATCAGATCGCGGGATTTACAAGGCTGGCAGTTTTTTTCTTTTCTTTGTTGACATTGTAAATGTCCTTTCATCCAGGCCCGTAAATTGAAATTTTTTTATTTTTAATTCGGGAGTTTGAGTTTTTAATTATTAAAATATTCTCTTAACAAGTGAAGATAATTATATTTAATAATAAAATGGTAAAGAGTTTAGCACTCTTTTCTTCCCATGAAAGTAAAGATGGCAAATCAACAATTATATTTAATCCGACCACTCTATCAGATCGTTGTTTTTGCAAATCCATGAATAAGGACAATGGTTTTCCTCGGTGAATTGACATTATCGAAGCTTGAAGTATAATTATATATATATATATATATATATATATATGACCCAAAGATCCAGATAAAATTAATTGGCACACACACACGCACGCACGCAGGCACACACACCCGCGCACGCACACACACACACACCCACACACACGCGCGTACACACACAAAATCCTTATAATTCAGCCAAGGCATTTAGAACCTTCAAGTTCAAGTGGACTCAGCTTTCCAACTTAACAACCAGGAACTGGCAATTATATTTATAACAAAGCTTTTAAAATCGTTTCATCAGAGTAATATGGAAAATAACCAGAGTCTTATCCTCCTTTCGTTTACCATAATTTTAAAGAAAACACATCTCCGGAGGCCAATTTAGTAATTTCATACTCTAATCCACGCAAAAACAGAGCTTTTATCCGACGCTCTTGTCACCGCGATTCCATACGCATTCAACAAAGATAGTAAAATACGCTATGCTCTGCGTAGCACTCGTACATATATATATACACACACACAGTACTTACACGAGCACACACAAAATTATTTTTCCTCGTTAAAAATTATTGAATATAAATTGATGGGTTTCGGATAAAAAACAACTTACGGGTTCTCTTTTGGCTTTCGAACTCAGGTGCGAGTGGGTTAGATCAAAATGATCTATGGTTAACCTGTTCGTGACGTTGTCAGTACACTTACTTTCTTAGACTCTTATCTTAGCATAGAAATCAATCTAAATTGATTCTCCCCAGCTAAATTGTTCTAGTCTTGTTTAAGATGAGTAATTAATGTGAAAACTGAGATTAAGTTGGCATGCATTCGTTAATAAAATCTAAAAAATGTTAAGTAGATAAAATTAAAAAAAAAAAGAAAAGTGATGCGACTCGAGAAAAATAAAATTATCATCGTCGATTAAGTTGTGTATTTGTAGTCCTATATTTTTATAAGGAACAATAATAATTGTATTTTTCGACAGTTTAATCCTGAGTCTAAAGTCCATGAGAATTATGCGGTACTTACGTGGCAAGAAGTTATTATTCTTCTAAAGCTTAGACCACGCTATGGCCTTCTGTACTGTATGGAAACTACCACCGCTACTTTTAGCTTTTGTTTAATTAATTTACGATAACAATAAAGAAGAATCGGAAAGAAAATGCAAGGTGGAGGCGACTGTGGCGTCACGCGTCTGTCGAAGCGCGTGGAGATATCATTCTCGTCCTTGTGAACGGACCAGACCAGACCCCCCTCTCTCTCTCTCTCTCTCTCTCTCTCTCTTGCTCTGCCTATAAAAGACAACAAAAGGGGTCTGTGTCTCTCTCTTTCTCTCTCTAAAAACTCGTACAAAATATTTTTCTTCAATCTTTATAAAGCAGAAGCGACTGGCGAGAGAAGGGAGAAACGACTCACCCTCTCTGCCTCTCTCTCTCTCTCTCTCTCTCTCTCTCTTTCTCTGCTTTCTTTCTGTCTCTTTCAAAAATTAAATCTTTTTAAGCCATAAAGCCTCCCAGCTCTGTTCTACGCAACACAGGTAACTGTACCTCTCTCTCTCTCTCTCTCTCTCTCTCTCTCTCTTGCTCTTCTCACGTACATAACATGTGTGCGTTGTTGTTGTGTATTTTGATGTGTTTGTTCTTGTTTGTGCGTGTTTGTTTCTGTCTTAAGCGTATGTAAAGTGGCGTTTTTTTCTTTATTATTCAGCCTTTGACGATGAATCGGTGGACACCCATTTCCTCAACTTAGCTCTTTTTGGTTTTTCTTTTTCTTTTCTTCTTCTTTTTTTTTTATCACTTGGTTTTTGTTCGACGGCTTTCTTTTGTTTTATGAGTCGGGGAAGAGGTCATATAGTAAATTTAAATTTTCCTTTCTCTCTATCTCTCTCTCTCTTTTTTTAATGAAAAAGATATATCTTAGTTTATTTATTTTGTTTGTTAATCGGTTGGTGTCGTGCTTTCTGGTTGATCTCATGAGATTTAATTTAATTTAATTTAATTTAATTTAATGCTCTCTAGTCTTTGTGGGGTTGGATTGACAGTTCCTTGCCTGTGTCTATAAAGGGTTGGATTTTTCGGGATCATTATTGGAATTCCCACTTTGAGTAATTATATTTGCTTCTTCTCGTTTTCTTGATTATTGTTTTTGCATTTCTCTCTCTTTTTTTTTCTATATTTGTACTTTCTTTTTATAGAAGAAGAAGAAGAATAAAAAAAAAAAAAGAAAAGAAATCTTTGTTTTTGCATACGGTGTTAAAACTCTGAATGCCGGTGGTTTGGTTTATACGTAATATGATTTTTGGGATTTGATTTGGAGAAACTAACGCGGTTAAAATATTAGTCATTGTAGTTATTCGGCGAGCTGGAAGTTCTTCTTGATGAGGTGTTATTTTTTATTTTTTATTTTTTAATTTTGGCTTATGGTTCGAAAATGGATCTGAGGTTGAGATAACTAATATAAATTCAGAAACCTCTCGTTGAATTTTTCGTATATAATTTTTCCCCTTACTATTTGCTTCAGTTCTTGTCGATTCTATTATGGATGCCTTTCGAGCACAAGCATTATGGATGCTCTTTCCGATAATAGCTTTTTAAGTATACTAGAATGCGCTCTGAAAATAGAAAATGAGAAAATGGATTTACAAAGTGTAAAATGGCATCTATTTCTGGTTTTTCCATGACTTCGTGATCATGTCCTCTTTTTTTTTTTAATTTTTTTTCTCAATAGAAAAATGAATTAGAAAATGTAACACGGAAATAGATAATAAAAGCAGATGGTTCTGGGGACTAAGGAAACCAAACTTTTTTAATAATGCACGTGCATCTACTGTTCCTTTTCTTATGAATTTTTAATATATCTGTTTATGCCTTTATATATATATATAAATATATATATATAAAGTCTTTTAATTCTTTATTGATTAATTGAGGCCTTTAACCTTGAACGAATGCTTATGTCCCTCAAGTTTAGTATGATTCCCACAGATTCCAGGATGTTGCAGATTCCCTTCATAAAATAAAAAGGAAATTTGTTAAAGCTGAAAAATTGAAACTTTTTCTTTGTTCCTGTGCAAGTTTTTGAGATATCTCCATAAATATGAAATTTTATGCTGTTATAGTATGTTTTCCTTTGGTTGTGTCTTGCATTCTAAAAATTGATGCTATTTCAGGAGAGAATGAAAAAAAGGATTTGTTTTTTTTTTCATTTTCCATAGCATTTGAAAAATTTCAGTATTCCTTTCTTTGTTGGCAATGCCAGACATTCTTTTGCCTTTATGTTACCTTTATAATCATAATAACTATCTTGATTCATTTAAACCCCTTGCAGATGGATATTGTGGAAGTATGTCATAATGAAAGTTCTTTTAACAACAAATCAGGAGAGCAATCACTTTCTGAGGAGGTTCCTGGTATATCTGAAGCTTTGAGAGATCCTGAGCTGCTTCCTCGCATTGGAAAACAGTACCAGGCTGAAATTCCACCACTGATGACAGAATCTGCCCGTATGTTACTGATTGGGAGCCCCATTAATGAAGTAGTGCCTGGTACTATGTTTGAATTTTTAGTTGGATTACCCATATCATTAATGTGGATCAGTGAAGAATTTAACATTGTTAAAAGTGAATCACCCAGAGATGATTTCAGACCTAAGGTTGAGCCAATGGAAATTACAGTGGATGCTGGGATAGATGGAAGAGATTCTGGAGGGCCACATTTGCAACAGGCAGTGAAAAAGGAAATACATCAGGAATATGGAGGGAAAGGCTCTTGCATGGTTCCTGGTTCCTTGGGCGACACATGGACTGATTCTGAAGAGGCTGCTTTTCTCCTTGGATTGTATATTTTTGGAAAGAATCTTGTTCAAGTGAAGAAATTTGTTGAGACCAAGCAGATGGGTGACATACTTACACTTTATTATGGGAAGTTTTATAGGTCTGAAAAATACTGTAGATGGTCAGATTGCAGAAAAATAAGAAGCCGAAGGTGTATATATGGCCAACGAATCTTTATAGGGTTGCGACAACAAGAACTCTTATCTCGTTTGCTGCCACATTTGTCAGCAGAATGCCAAAAGACCTTGCTGGAGGTATTTGTGATTGTTATTTGCATCCTTTTTTTCTTTTCACCCTTTGCTGCAAAGGTTTATAAAACAAGGGTGCAATAGTTATGTATGAAACAAGTTCATAAAAGGACAACACATAGACTACAAACCCTAGCCAATGGAGTATGTAGTGAACTGTCTCGTTGCTCTTGGGAAAATGTGTCCTGAGAACTTTTCTTCAAGCTTTGGGTTGACTAATTGTCACATGTACGTAATAGCATGGCTTCTTGAAGCCTCAAATGGTTGTCACAAGTTGTGTGTTATGTTTGGCCTGAACATAGAACCAAGTCAGCCCCTCTAGATCTTGTCAGTATGATTTTGTATATGTTCTTCTTCATTTACCACTCAACTGGCTTCCTGGGATTGGTTTCTGTTCCTTCCCTGCTTACTGAAAGAGTTTTGTTGGTTTGTATATTTGTGGTTTTATGCACAGGCTTGTCTCTGTCCACATAAGGCAGTCATCAGGTCGCATCACTCTTTCTCTTTTCCCTGGGAAGATAATTCTCCGGGTTTTTATATCGAAAAAGTAATCTGTGTCTCTATTGCAGTATTTAGCAAGAAGTTTTCAAGGGCTTTGAAACATAAACTTCAAGTTAGTGTGAAACCCTGTGTCTTGAAAATTAGCCTCAGCATAGTCTTTTCTTGTCCTAAATTCGAGTGCATTTAGATATAGTGCAGATTAAGATCAAGGTCTCAAGGGAATTTTGAAATTTGAGCATAGTCCTTTCTTGTTTTGAAGCTAAAATGTTTTGTTCATTTTATTCACGAATCACAAACTCATTATTTTGTCTCAATATTAATTTGTTCTTCCTAGGTTGTTCAGAAATTTGGAGAAGGAAAAATGTTACTGGAAGAATATGTATTTGCTTTGAAAGCTAAAGTTGGTCTGGGCTCCCTTGTGGAGGCAGTGGCAATTGGTAAAGGGAAGAAGGACCTCACAGGCTTTGCCATGGAACCTTGCAAGTCCACTCAAGTTTCTTCTATCCGCCTAGAAATACCAATGGGCAAAGCATGTTCCAAGCTTACAGACTTAGAAATAATTAACTTCTTAACTGGAGACTATCGGTTAAGCAAGGCCCGGTCAAACGATCTCTTTTGGGAAGCTGTTTGGCCCCGTCTACTTGCAAGAGGGTGGCATTCTGAGCAGCCTAATGACTATGGTTTTGCTAGTGCTACCAGGAATTCTCTGGTTTTTTTAGTCCCTGGTATCAAGAAGTTCTCAAGAAGGAAACTAATGAAAGGGGCTCACTATTTTGATTCTGTTACTGATGTCCTCAACAAAGTTGCCTCAGATCCATCGCTTCTTGAGCTTCACATTGGTCCGGAGGGCCACAATAAGGAAAATGGATGGACAAATGAAACGAATTTTCATCAGGGAGTTTTGCCCGATCAACAATGCCACTGTGATATGAAGCCACGAGCTTCAAGCTGCATAACAGATGTTACGAAGTTTACTGTTGTTGACACAAGTCTGGCTAATAGGGAAACAACCAAGGTGCGAGAACTGAGGAGCTTGCCGACTGAAATTGTGAACATTTCCACATCCAGTACCGATTCTGAAGAAAGTGATGGAGACTATTCCAAAGAGCAATTATTTGATGATTCTGATTCTTCTTATCGCCCATGTATTGATAGGAATAAGATGAAAACTTTCAGATCCATGGAGCTCAATCTGGATAAGAAAGACAAGGAGGACCTTGAGAATGATTTTTCAGACCAGAGGATACTACTACCTGCAAAGAAACTGATGGGCCTGAGAGCTGGCAAATGTAATGGCATGCAGCTAACAAAGGCTGCCAAAGGCCATGCAACATATAGAACAAAGCCTGGTGACAAGTTTCGTTTAGCCCATGATGCACAAGCACAACAAATATTAACTGCTTGTGACAGTGCAGAGACAAGCAGTGGTGCAATCAATCTCTTAATCAGTTCCGGGTCAAAGCAAGATGAGGCTAGTTTTTCTGCAGCCAATCAAGACGTTATCTTTCATGCAGATCCTCGGGAGAAGCTATTGTCCAGCTTATCTTCATCCATGGGCAGTCCAAATATTATTGATGGATGTGGTACAAGTGATAAATCTTCTGCTGCTGAAAATCCTCAAGGGAGAACTCAAACCCGGATGTTGATTGACCTGAACTTACCTGTCCTGCAGGATGCTGAAACTGAACCTTTGATGATGGAATTGACAGAAAGATTGTCTGATCATACGAGCAGGGTGTCAGAGGAGCTTAATACTCTGGAAACTTCCATACTAGTATCTGACTCCTTTTCTGGGCAGTCATATAACATGAACAGCCGCAGACACAGCACCAGAAACAGACCACCAACTGCTAAAGCATTGGAAGCTGTTGCCTTTGGATTTCTAGGCACAAAGCAGAAGCGGAAGAATAGGGAGGATTTTCTGCTAGAGAACTCCATATCACGACCTTCACAGCTTGCTCGTAGTAGAGTCACAGAGAAGTTTAGATCTGGAATTCAGGATTTCAAAGAAGAGGGAAGAGGAAATGGTACATGAAAAGGCTAATGGTGGCATGCTCTGCAAGCTTTGAGGTATCTTGGCCTACAAGATTTTGTTAGATTCTGCCTAATTGCCTACCTGGCTGTAACATAAAAAATGGGACATCCAGCATCTTCGGTCTTGCTAGTAGTGCATAGAAATGGAAGAATGATCCTTTTCAACTTAGCTAACATGAAGTATTGATTCATGAGGCAAGGTTAACGACTCTTGGGCTCCAAGATTCGTTGGTTGCTGAATAGCCAGTCTGCAACTGGGTAACAGGCTCTCGGCGTTTTTGTTCTGCTCAAGACCTCTGGAAGATTGCCAGCTTCCGTTGGAGTATCCTCGCCGCGAAGAATTAGCAGCGTCTTCTTCGTTCCTTCTGCTGTAGCGTGAGTGGTTTCAGATGCGGTCTGCAGGGGGGAAACACAATGGTATTACAAACTTTCCATGTTGCTGTTTCTATGAGAACAAAGCGCCAGCCTCATGGGAGGCACGAAGCATCAGTGGAAGTGTGGAAGGAGGAAGAGGGAAGAAAGAGTTTGGTTTGCAAGTTATAGCTTTTCCATTCAACTACATTTGACCCAAAAACAAAAAAAAATTCTTCTTTCCCAAAAAATAAGAAATCTTTGCGGTGACTGGGGATAATTCCAGTATTTCCTCTCTCCCCCCAAAGGGAGGAGAGGGAGAAATGGAGATCCAAACGTAAGGCTAGCTGCGAGTAATTATGAGGCAAGAACCCCATTTAGAGAGACTTTAGCTGATAATTATGGATCCTATTTTTGCTTTGTTTTATTTTTTCTCCCCTTAAACTCATTTATTTCATTAATCTAACAAAGCAAGCAAGCGGGCAAGATAATGATTAACTGAATAAATCAGCCCCACGCACACAAAAGATTAAAAAGAAAATTAAAAAGGAAATAGACAAGATGAAAGGGACGGGAAAGACAGTTGAGTGACAGAAAAGGCCCGAAGAAGGGCAAGCAGATCCTAAACGTGTGTCATTGCAAATCTGGACACGTGGCAATTTCCCACTTCCCGATACCAAATTGTCATTCAGGATTCTTAAAAATGGCGGCGTGTGTTCTCCACATACACTACTTGTTTTTGTTTTTGTTTTTGTCCCTGAACCTCAGCAGTTGACATTGTTTCCAATTAATTAATATTATCCCTTTTATTTTTGCTCCATGTCGTGAGCCGGAGAGAGTTTCTAATAGGTCATAACGGCAACGAAGGATGGGCCAGGCATTTCGTCGAGCATCTGGCAGAATCCGAACAACCGATCCATCTCCCAAGACTGCAGTTGACCGGAGGCCGCCGGCGGGCTCCACCGACAAGGTGGATATCTCAAGGAAGACCACCGTCTATGAGGGCATCAATCAGAATGGTTTGGATTCTGGTTAGTGTTTAAAGCCCCCCCCTTTTTTTTGCTTAGTTCTGAAGTTTTCAAATTCTTTTAAGGGGAATTTTCAGACATTTTTGTGGTAGAATTTGGTGCATTTTTGACCCAGTTTGAGGTTTTTCCGTTTCCGATCAGTTTGGTCTGCGAGATTATTTTAGAATTTTAAGAAATTCGTGTTTGTTGATGTCAAATTCGGTCGTTTTGTTTTTTTCTTAATTAGCATTGTTACATGAAATTAGAACGTGGGGTTGGGACTGTTAACTTTAGTTCGATACATAGGCAATGACTCAGGTATAGTTTTATCTAAGATGGGTATTTGAGGGTTTCTTTTGGCTTCTGAGAAAAACTGAAGCAAAGAAACTCTAAAAATCCGGCATTGGCCCCGGAGCGTCTGATATTTTATTGTGGTTAATTTTTTGCTTTCTTGCATTCTGGCCTTTTATTCCAACGCATGGTAGGTGGTGCTTTGTGTGAATGTTCTAGATAAACGATGATCATGTTGCAATAAGCCAATTTTACATCATTGCCAGCAGTTAGATCAGAAGTGACAGAGAGAGTTGGAGAAACTGATCTATGGTGTTGAATTCAGATAACTGACTGCAATTAGTGAATTAGTTGTGGTTATGTCGTGCCCTAGTGGTGTTAGAACTGAACATTTTGGTTTGATATGGAAACACTTAACAGGCTTAAGCTTCCCTGTTCGTTCTGTCCTATTATTGAAAGTTACAAAATTTTTTGAGCCAGCTTATCAATTTTAGTTGAATTAACACTATCTCTTTATTCCAACAGCAGGCCAAGTTATTCATGGGAGTGTTGTAGTAACAATGAAACTTGTCAACATTCTTTTTGATGAGTGTATTTTCATTGTATTTTGCACTAATGAAGATGATTACTAACTTCTTTCATTTTTTACAATCTGTTATTTTATGATACTTTCTTAAGATGTTACTCCAAGAGTTAATCCAGACAATGTCCTTGAAGAACGTGATCCACAATATGATGCAATGCTTAGTCAAGTGGTGGGTAAAGTGACATCGAAGGCAGGAGGGAAACTTGAGACTGGCGAGGTGAGTTGTTGGAATAGACCAAAATTAATATTGAATTGCTAAGATCCCACCGGTTGAGAACATCTCAGTTTGTATCTGACCGTCCAGGTGCATTTAAATTGAAGATTCTGTGGAATTGTGTTAACAGGCATCTGTCGTGGAAAGGTATAATAGGCCCATGCCAAAGCTACGAAACACAAAGCCTGATTCTGGAAGGTATGAAGAAAGACCTGTTCCTCCAGGGACCTTGAACGTGGCACAGCTGCGCCACATCATGCATCTGCATCAAGGCAAGGCTGATGATTATGATGGGCGTATGGACATTCACCAAATTGCTGAGAAGTTTCGACTTGAAGTTTCTCAGGTTGAGAGGATCTTGCAGTCCGTATCACTGCCTGCAGAAGACAGCCAGAGAAAGAGGAGTGACGAGTGATGATCATCGACTTTACTTTTTCATACATAGTGCTGACAGAAATTCTGTTGAATAAGGGACATTAGACCTCATTTACAGGCAACATTGTCGATGTTCCATCGTAGAGCAAGTACACATCTGCTGGCCATTCGGTTGTAGGAAATTTTGTATGATTATCTGTTGTGTTTTGGGGGTTCAAAGATGTCGTAAATTTGATATGGACCACTGACGAACTTGATTTTCATTTTTGAATACAGTGTGTGGGGCTTTCCCCCTTATCCTTTCATCAAAATAATGGATGTCATGGAAATTTCCTGGCCAATACAACCATGTTGGCACCGTATCTATTTTCTGTCTAGGCATCACATTTCGATGATCTCGTTTTGGCTGTTGCATATTCATTTTATGACTAATTCCATACTATGAGTTACAGAAGCTTCAATAAATTGCACAAAAATGCTTCGGAAAACTTATTTACAGCTTGCTCTTCAGAATTGTTATTCCATGTTACACCAGAGCGCCTGCTAAATGCAGCATATACAACCATCAGCGCCCGCACGGGTAGACAGCAGCAAACTTTCCAACATTCCTGAACAAGTTAGGTTCGTGATGATACATGGAGCAATGAAAAAAGCCATGATAATAGAATTGAATATAATGTCTTGTTTGTAAACACCTGAAAGATTTCACCGTGTCACCTCCTCTTAATTGTCATTTTCCTAATCTACAAACAAGGGCTCCATTGCCTGTAACAGTCAATCAGTCAATAAGCTAAGGGGGTAGTAACAGTTCCCCACTTTCTCCTATATGACCTTTTGATATTCACTTTTAAGGAAAAAGAATGGGATGTAACACCAAATGGAGTAAAAATATAAAAAAGAAGACCCTCACAAAATTTAAAGAACTAAAAAAAGAAGGCAATACACCTTGCAAAGTTCAAGTCAAAATAGATTCCAGCCAGTCGTGAACAATTTCATAAGCTACAAATGTTACGGCACCAGCTGGTGCAGCCTTGACAGTTGAAGGAACAATTCCCTTATAAAGACCAGCCCAACCCTCTGCTTGAAATATTTGGACACAGGCATCAAACATATTTCTGTATGCTTGATGCTCGACTCGAGCACCATACTTTGGGTGTCTCTGTAGTCCTTCAATCTGCAACAGCAAAACCAACGAACACACACTCAAGCCACAGCCAGAGGAAACTGATAACTGAGAAACAGCTTATTACAACTTTACTTGCTTAAAATATCTTGTTTGAAGCTGTAAGAGTTGATTATTGTGCAACTTAAGACAGACTGTCACCCAGGAGAGAAAGAAACTTCATGAATATCAATTAGGTGAAAAAGAGGAAGGGGAAGAACAAACTGTGAATTTCAAAACCGGGTGGATCCTTTCGACTTAATGAACCAGATTATACATAGTTGAGAACTGGAAAAAAAGTTCTTTGATTTAGTTCCCCAGTGAAATATAAGAAGTAATTGCTCATGATTTTACACATATAAGCAACTTCTTTCTCTATGTGCAAGCCACTTGCTTTATATGGTGATCTATTGTAAGAAATCACCATAGCTATACCGAATTCAAACAAGTGAAGGTACTGCCACAATATAAATGTCTTGGTGAGTACAAATTCACCCAATTTGAAATGAAATTCTGAGAGTTAATCACTAATGATTCTGTATTCGAAATCCTTAAGAAATCTGGAAAAAGAAAATACCTGAAATCTTTTCTTGACAACATCAAGAGGATGACAGACAAGTTTGGCACATGTCCCAGCAGCAAACCCACAGAGGAAATACTGAAAGCTTGAAAGCTCAGTACTTGCCAAGCCTATGTAAGGGGACCTGTATCGATTCCACGCCTAGATAAAATAAAAATAATCTGATTAGTATCTCAAGTGCTGCAATTTTTGTCGTTACCATCAATTAAAAGAAGTGGATGCCACTTTGGCCAATCTTTGACGAAGCAGTTAGCAGCTTAAAACAGAAAACTATTTGGACATCTTTTCAAATAATTCCAGTCTCTTTGATTATGTCCTAAGTTTTATTAGGATTTGAAAAGTGACCGAACACTCAAAACTTAAGATCAAGGCAGTGCATGCCAAAAATGGAGGACTAATCAAAGAGCACATATTACCAAGTCATCCTGTCAGATTGGCATCTTAGATCACAGGAAATCCTTGTTCTTCTGTTTCCTTATTCCAAACAGATAGTGGCCAAAAGATCATCAAAACAAAGAAGATATCACAAATCATACCATGGTCCAGCGCTTAAACATATCATATGTCCCAAACTGAAGGCCAGCATAAGGAACAATTTCGACCAATGTTGGTGACAATCCCGAATATAAGCCTTTGATGCCACGGGTTTCGATAATATCAGCAAGTGCAGACCTCATCGTGGGATAAACCTGAATGTGCATGTGTTTTAGTCAACAAGTAACATATAACAAGACAGAGTGAGTTCATAGCAATTAAGCTTGTTTAAGGCAGTAACTAAAGCTTTCATAAATCAAGTTCATCATTGGGATGAACACAAATGAGCCACCACAAATGGCTCTCAGGACACATAGAAATGCTAACAACAGGCCCGATTAAGCAGGGAGATTAATTCAGCTTCCAAGCTTCGGTAAATGAGAAGGCCCCAAAGTACTTAACATGAACATGCTAGAAGTCAAGCACACATCCATTAAAAGCCAAAAGAAGCTACAGACTGTCCTCTCCTAGACATACTCAACAACAAAGAAAAGCAGACAGAGTGTTTCATATGATGTATGCCTTCCAACTACTTTGCCATAGAGATATGGAACAATTTTGAAGTAGAGGTTAATCAAATAAAATCCATATTAGTAACAATTACATAGCAGTGAAGCATAAGCAGTTGGCAGTTCTCATAAAGGCATTATGTAAGTTGTTTCAAAACACAAACTAAGATCACATCCATAAGATATATACCTTTGGTTCACCTTGTGAAGCTAATATAGTTCTTACAAGATCGAAAGGGTATGATCCAAGTGTAGCTACACACCCTGCTAATGACCCACTGACATAAGAAACATATGGACTCAGCTTTTTGTGATCCTCTGCATCATCAAAGGAAAAAAAAGAGGAAAGAAGAAAATCAATCGACTTCGCTGCATTACGCATTAAGCTGGCATGATTTACGTCTTAAAACAAGACATAAATACATATTATATTTAAGGAGTTATGTGAATTGGGACCTTAACAAAAACAAGAATATACTGCACTGACATCTTAATTTCAAATAAAACAAAAACAAGGATATGCTGTAAATAGCCAAAAACAAGTCACAAATCTGCCACCCTGTTTTTGACCGACATCATTGCAACATACACTAGTGAGTAATTTGCTCGCCATAAATGATTTTAGACAGGTTTGGGTCAAAGAAAAGCATCATTACATAGTAATCTCTATTTTTCAGAAGCACCAACTAAATTACTCAAATTAATAACAAAAGTGAGAAGTAATAAAACACTGAAGTATCACTAAAGTAAAGAACCACAAGGAATCATTATGTTGATTTTGTACCTTTCTTAGAAGAACCAGCAAGAAAAGTTTTCAATTTCTGTAACACCACAAATTGAATGGAGGTGTATGGCATAACCATGAGTAAAGCTGGGACATTGCCACGCCAAAAGCCCTAGAACAAACACTTATTAGATTCCAACATAAGAAACTTGTAAAAGGCATTTGTAAAGTATACACCAGAAAAACTTTCTTGTATGGCCTCATGCAACACAACATGTCAAGGAAGGAATAAAAAATAAAAAATAATAATAAAAAAAAAACAATGTTAACAAACAAACAAAGCTACTAAGAGGTGCCTCTGCCTGAAGAAACTAGTACTCCATATAGGATATTCTGTGAGAAAGGCTTAAATTGATTGTGCTCGGTAAAGGATATTCACCTTCAAAGGCATAAATTAAAGGAGCAGAATGTTTTCAAAATGAAGAAACAAAAGTTCATTTTGAGAGGCATTGGATTAATCAAACAATTAACTGTCCCTCACATGATTCCTATTAAAGATCGATTAACTCCATAACATAAAGCTGGTTATTGATCTAGGATATAGACGTATAAGACCAACCAAACCAGACCATTAACATCCAGAAATAGAAATGAAAAAAGAGTCCAACATACTGCAAAACCTTCCTCTCTAAATATATCTTTCGTTGCTTGCAACATGCCCGTGTACTTGGACGGCCCATGCATGTTTCTGTGAAGCAAAGCCCAGGTAGATGTGGGCTCCAGTTGAACCTGTAGCAAGCACACACAGCCAACTATTCTCAGTACTAGCAATTGAGAATTTGGGATACAACATCAACACACAACCAAATGCAGATAGGCACCCAAACTTGGAATACATAAGCCCACATTTAAGTTTGCCACTTTACAGCTTCCCTCGCAGTTTTCAGGCTTCATTTATATTCTTTGGCCTAAATGAATTTTTTTTTTGAGCTCCTAATGTCCCACTGGTTTGTTCATACACTCAAATTACAGGCACTGGCTGACCCAACTTCTTACAAATTAGCAACAGATATATTACAGTGAATATATGTACAAGAAAATCACATCAAATTGGGAAGGTACATGAATTTAGATTCGAAACAAAAAAAAAAAAAAAAGCTACCTGGAATCTGATCTTAATAACATCAAGCGGAGACGTGACGGTTCGAGAAATGCCGCCGGCAATTGCACCGGCAGTTGCCTCCAACACAGCCTGTTTAAAGTGCCCTGGCTCCTCCATTTTCGCAGAAACCATTTTTCCCCTCTCACCCACCCTCACGCCACGCCACGTCAGCCACTCCGCAACCTAAACCAAACAAAAAAAAAAATTCCAAATTTTCGTTTTTGAAGGGGAAAAATAAAATAAAATTTTTTAAAAAAAGAACAAATCAGAAAAAGTGACCGAAAACTGCTCCGGAGATTTAGGGTTTCACAGGAAGATCGTGAGATGTAATACCTGGAAAGATGCGGAGAAGAAGGAGGAGGCGGCGGCGGCGACGGCGGCGGAGGCGGAGGAAAGCCCGTGTATTATTTAAAAGAGCAGCGGCAACTCCGACGAATCAAAGAAATAACGACGAGGGGACCGGTGGATTTTTTTTTTTTTCGCTCTTTGTTTTATTCCATCTTCAGACATGACATTATTTGTGGTTTAAAAGCCTGTTTCTGCCGTGAGAGACGGGTGGACAGAGACAGCGCGTGTCTAGTCTTGGGACAAAAAAAAAAAAAAGGAATAATCTTTATTACCGTATATATAATCTTTATTCCTTAATAGTGTTCGGCACTCTCTCTCTCTCTCTCTCTCTCTCTCTCTCTCCTTTTACCGTTTGGGTAAGGCGGCTCGTGCTTTTTCTTTCGTGGACCAACTAATTTTCGGCGATTTGAGATGAGACTTGCTCTGCGTCAACAGATCCTTGTGTGAGTATTATTTTCAGTTTGACTTTCCTTCCTCGGCACCTAGAAAGAGTAAAACGGGCAAACTGAACACGATGAGTGACAAGTAAATTGAAGCTCCCCCGTCAACGAAGTTTAATAGCCCATTCCCTTCAGGTCCGATTCGAAAGAAGCACCTATGAACTGGATTGGACGTTTATTTTCCTAGGCCCGTTTGTTCATTCATTCCTGACACAGCAACACGTATTTCTTTTTTTCTTTTCTTTTTTTTTTTTTGTTTTTGGTCTGACAACACACGTTTTCATGTTAAATAAATATTACACAGATTGACTCTTTGACTTTGAGATTTAAATGCGCGGCTAAATTTCGGCTTGTAAGAAATATAGCCTTGGATGTAAAATGATTTGTGCCCACACGGAAAGCCCTGCACCTTGGGCAAGTATAGTTGCCAAGCAGGCCTGGTTCGTCTATTGTCACATGAAATATATTGCTAAAATGAAAGGAATAAAGTTATAGACAGTTAGAATTACGCGTGTTAAATTTGGAATACGTATATATTTTAATAGTTAAAAATTTAAATTTATATAATTTATAGTCTAATAGGCTTCATATTAAGAAGAAAAAAAAAAGGTTTAATAAACTTGTTAGAATCCCTGACATTACTCAGATAAAAGTGCTTCTAATTGTAATTTTAACCTCGTTTTCCTTCCATACAACCTGTAAAGAACTATATATATATGTGTGTGTATATATATATATATATATATTTTTTTTTTTTTTCTTCTCCTTGTTTTCCCGTCAACTGTAGTAAATTTGATTATTGTTGTTTCATCTGTGCCATCATCTTATAGTCCGATTTTTACTTTCGACACCATCCAAATATGGAGAACTATATTGAGCCCATAATGCCAGGGCTAGAAAGCGATTAAATGGGCCGGGCCCATTTCAGCCCGAATAGCTACCATCTTCGATGTTAGTTGGCCTCCTCTCCAATCACCATAAACCCTAAATTCAGGGGTTTCTCTCTCGATTGTCAGCCCTTTGCATTCATCGTTTGACCTCCTCCTGATCTGAGGAAGAGTCATCATCACCATGAGGCCTCTCGATGAGAACGAAATGCAAGCTGTATTCGACAAGCTTTTCAAGTTCACGGGCAACAACCTCAAGAACATCATCGAGAACCCGTCCCAGGAAGGCCCCGACCAGAACCCAGGCAGATATTGCTTCAGGTTCCACAAGAACAAGGTCTATTACGTCAGCGAGTCCCTGGTGAGGCGAGCTACTAACATTTCCCGCGCCAATTTGGCCTCTTTGGGAACTTGCATAGGGAAATTCACCCACGGAGGGAACTTCCACTTGACTGTCCAGGGCCTCAACCTGCTGGCCACCAATGCCAAGCACAAAGTCTGGCTGAAACCCACCTCCGAGATGTCGTTTTTGTACGGGAATCATGTTTTGAAAGGTGGTTTGGGGAGGATTACTGATAGTATTAAGGCTAATGATGGGGTTGTTGTTTTTTCCATGTCTGATGTGCCGTTGGGGTTTGGGACTGCCGCGAAATCGACCCAGGATTGCAGGAAGTTGGATCCTAATGGGATTGTGGTATATCATCAGGCGGATATCGGTGAGTATTTGAGGATGGAGGATGAGCTTTGACTGAGTTTGTGGTGGATTTTTGGGGGACTTTTTAATAGTTGGTTGGTTTTAATTTTGCAAAAAGAAAAAAAATAGAGTTGATGTCAGAGGAACTTATATCTCAATCTGTTACTGTTGCTGATTTTGAGTAATATAAGGTGGCTTTTGTGGTTTTGTTGCATTTGTATTCTTCGTAGCTGGTTTAAGTATGATTTTTTAGATGGTGCCAGTGTTTATCACTATTTTATTGTTTCTTTTTTCATTTTGATTGTGCTTCGGTACTGATTTCCCCAACATGGTTAAAATTTCCTTTATCAGTTCTTGCCAGCAATGATTGTTTAGTTTTTGGTGGTGAATCAAAACTAATAGCCTAGACTTGATATATATATATATATATGGACCAATGTGATGCGGCTGGGATCATTGCTATGGCTACTGGCATTCTATATACTGATACTAGGAAGATAATGTCACTGTACTGGATAAAACCTTTGAATTTGGTGGTTCTGCATGGCAGTGCCAGGATAACTACTGGATTTTTGCACTTTATGACCTTGACATCAAGGAATAAGTGGTGGTCGTAGGCTTGAGATGGTTCTATTCCAAGGAAATTGTGTGCTGGTTAACTTATGCATCTGTTAAGAAGACATATGATGGTCTATTCGGCTTGGTTTTGACACTGATTGCTTGTTTCATTCTTTGAGAAACCTTAAAGATTCTGTGCATTTACTGAGACTTGGATGCTTACTGTAATTGCATTTCAGGCCTTCATGGGTAGATTCTATTGTAAGCGCCAATTTTATTTTGATATCTGGAGTTGGCTTAAGCTAAATGGATGTTAATTCGGATGTACACAGGACGCATTTATGGTAGTTTATGTTCCAATTAGAATGCAGTGGAATCTTTCTTGGCAATGATAATAGGTTGAATCAACATTCAACCTAGATAGAATCTCATCAGCATACCTGATACCCGGCATGCTCTTAGTTGATGGAATTTCCTTTTTTCTGTACATTTCACGTGAGAGGCTCAGATCATGATAGACTTCTGCCTTGATATTGGTCACGGATACCACTTTGATTGGGTGTTTGTTATTGTTGTTTGCTTAATACATACTAAGGTGAACCTTCAAACATGTGGGCCGGTGCAGCAACGATGTTCAGCAAGAATGCGAGATATATGCTGAATTCATCATTTCTTTTTGACGGAGGGTGACATTGATCATATCGGACAACTATATGCAACCTGTCACGGGGCCATTACCCTCTCCCCAAAAGGCTAACCTATTGAGGTGTGTAGCGCTCACGCTTATAAGTCTCAAAGATCCCCTTCTCTTTTCCGATGTAGGACTCCGTCACATTCTTCCCCACCGATTCCATCGACGTCCTCGTCGTGAACCGGGGCCCCCCTACCTACTCCCCCTACTCTTGGGTCTAGAGCGCTCGGTGGTGGACATCGGATTCGGGTGGACATCGGATTCGGGATGGGCCGGCTCTGATACCACTTGTCACGGGGCCATGAAGACTAACCTATTGGGGTGTGCAGCGCCTACGCTTATAAGGCCCAAAGATCCCCTTCTCCTTTCCGATGTAGGACTCCGTCACACAACCCCTCTATTAATGACTCTTTTTTCATACCTTTTGTTGGTCCCAAAAATCAAGGCAGAATAATTCACCTAGATATTATTCTCCTACATGTTCTTGTAGTATACCCCCAAAAAAAAAAAACAATAGTTGCATTAGGAGGACCAGACTGTGTGAAGACTATGTTGTAGATTATTTTATGTTTGCTACGACTCGTTAACTTGGGGTAAATCTAATAATAAAGCCAAAATGAACAGTTCCATAAATAGGAACCTCAGAAACACACGAACACATTTAATCGCGCATCCGGAAATCGAATCCTGGTCGGTACTATGAGGGGTACTGTGTTACCGCTACACCAGTTGCGCAGTTGATTTTATCGACCATTTAATTTTATTATTATCAATACTATAACTTCAAGCTGGCAAGTCACTCAAAGGCTTCGGAATTTTAGCGCAGAAATGTCAGGAGTGTCGGGTTTTCGAGAACAGTGTGGTTCGGCTAGTGGAGAACCGGGTGCCGAATCACTGGACAGAACCACATTCCCGCCAATGAAGTCATAGCTTCCTACGCTGATCTTGAACGCAAGCTTCATTCGCTGGGAGGGAAACGGTACCATGAAGAGAGATGACTGAAATTGGCAAATGGGATGGCATGAAACTCTGTGCTGACACGTAATAACTGGTAGGAAAGTTACAAAAATGAAAAAACTTACCAGAGTTCCACCTCGCAAGAGAGAGAACTGAAATTGGAAAATGGGATGACATCAACCTCCGTGCAACACTGACATGTAAAAACTGGTAGAATTACCAGTGGCCTTGCAAACAATTGGAGAAGTTAACAGACAAAGTTCAGAGAGAGATTGCGACCGTGCTAATCCGTTTGGCATTTCTTTAGTGCCTTTAATGAAAAGAATCGTGGAATTGCGTAAGGAAGAAGAATAGTCTATTTAACGAAGTTTTAAGGGTTCCTTTTGTTTTCTCACTGGGCACTCGGGCAGTCTGGCTTAGCTAGCAGCGCTGTACTGTATTATTGGAAGGTATTAAAATCGCCGGGAGGCTACCACGTATTCCTCTTGCTGACATACACGCGCGCTTACTTGATGGGGCAGGGGGCAGTTCACTGGCTGGCCCCACAGCCTGTAAATCGAAAGCAATTGTTAATAAATTGCTTCCTTTTTTGAGATCAAACAATTGTTAATAAATTGTTACCCGGGATCAAAGGCTTTCATCCGAGTATCAGATCGACCTGTACAGAAAGAAAAAAAAAACAGGAGAGAGAGAGAGAGAGAGATCACTGCGTTCGTTGGCTTGAGAAAAGTTGATTTGGCATCATGAGAGGATTGATCTGCGAGCTAAATTTTTTTTGCTATATGAAAAGAAAACAACAAAAAGAAAAACAACCGAAAAACTTCCTATGACATTTAACAACAATGGTATACAACCCTGATACAGATATCTCCATCAAACGACAGCCTCCGAATCTCTGTGCATCGACTTGCAATATGGGGAGAACAATGATTTGGATGACAACACAACTTTCCTGCCCAATATCGAAAGGATACCATGCATTGAAGAGGTGGCAAAATCTGCCCTATTCAAATAATTCACCTGAGTCCGATTAGATTTAACTCATATTGACGAAAAAAGTTACTAACTCAAAATTTAAAACACTTGAAACCGAAATAATTTGAACAATTCAAACTCGAGTAACTCGAGATCTGATTAACCCCAAACCTTATTAACTGAATTCCAAAAGCCTAAAGCCTAATATATCCAAAATTTAATGAACCTAAAACATAGTGTACCCAAGACCGGATGGAGCCGAATGAACGAGACTTGTAACAATCAGCATGAATTCAACCCGACTTGCATGTTTGCCACCTCTAACTATATGGCTAAAGTCACTATTTGCTGCAACTAAATCCATGGCAAATAGAAAGCCAGATTATTAGAACCAGAAGTAACAAGATGCCAAGAACAACCAACTTTATCTTCATGTTTTGGTACCACATTTTCCGTCGGATTTGGGTCCCTTGTTTCTTGTACATCTGGGCCTAAAATTTGCAACAAAGAATAGCAGTCAATTACTTGGCATCAATAAGTGAAACTGACTGAAGATTTTGTTCTGCTCACTTAACCAACCTGATCACGCAAATTCTCAGTTTTGTCAGCAATATTTGTTAGGGTCTCTCCTCTTTGAATTGCCTGAAAGAACACATGTGATCAATTGAGCATGAAATGCGGTTTTCTGCATGACAAAGAGACAAGTGAACGCATATCCTGGTAGATATGGCACTAGTTGAAACCTCTCTAGCAGCCAGTAACCATATACATGCATTTAATAAAATTATTCAACAAACATTAGTTTAACATAAACTCTCTTCTGCTCAACAATTTCAGCGTTTAAGAAATCATCCCAAACACCCGGAAGAAGAATAAAGCACACACTAACAGTGCCACAAAAAAAAAAAGTTTGGAGCTCCACTTAACACAATAGTGAATGTCAGATCAGAATTTGTTTGTAAGACTCTACTGAAGCTTCTGATGCTCAACAATGGATTCTTAACTTCCACCATTCACTGTAAAGTTGAATGTACACAGATGTGCCTGGTCCTTGAATTATCTCAGAGTGACAGAAACACAGTAATATTGCCTCACAAAAAGACGTCTTTAAGCATAAGAGAGATAAGGTTGAGACAAACATTTGCTACAACATACATGGAGCAATGGAATGCCTCATTTAAAAAGCCCACAAAAATTTGCAAATGAAATGGCCGAAGGGAATAACGGACAATAGAGGCATTTAACACACAAGATTCGGAATTTAAAGCAAACTACCCAGCAATTTTTCAAGCATACATCATTTACCTGGTCGATATTCCCCAACATTATACTTTTAACCTCTGAAACCTGGGCCTTCACTTTCAATAGCTTTTCAATCTCCTCAGCATGGTCAATTATATATTTCATGTGCTCTTTCATTATGGGCCTGAAATAAGAGTTCTATTTACTTACATTCAACTGGGAAGATTAACAGGTAACTATAATTATCCCCTTGCTCTATGGTATAACATCTGACAGACTTTCACACATTCACATACCCAAACTCCTTGTTGAGACTTTTGGCAACAGCTGTACCTGCTTTACCACCCCCATATCTTTTCTTAAAGTCTGCTTTCATGCGTTCCAAAAATGCAATGGAGATCTGCTTGCTAACAGATTCTTTTGCAACAACACAATAAGCTGAAAATCGCAGAAAATGCCGTGTGATGATCCTTTTTACACCAATAAATAGATGAAATAAAATCTAAATTACTAGCTACACCAACAACCGTTCTTCACATGAAGTAACAATCTTGCTTGACCAGTTATTTACTACTCAACTTGGTTACGCTAAATACAGATAAATATTTCTACGATTAAGGATCAAAGTGCGAGAAATTACTTTCTAGAGACATCAGATATTGAGAAGTAAGTAAAACTGTTGTGACCATAAATTAAAAGGAAAACAGAAAAGAGAAAGATCAAAAATTAAGTACCATAACCATCTTCGACGAGGAAATTGAAGGTGTGGTGGTCGCAATTGTAAGTGAACTTTTCGTTGGCTGAAGGCAGCCTTTGAAGGCACTGATTGGCAATCGCCGGGAAGTTGCCGGTGAACTCGGTGTACTCGGCCAGGATCATGGTCCCTCGGGCCACGAAGCAGTATATGAACGATTCCTGACTCATTCTGGACTCGGGATAAGTCTGAGTCAGTCGAGGCCGAGTTGCGGGACAAAGATTTGCCGAACGAGACCGGGTTTTTAATGGACAGGGGACAGGCCGCGAAGTTGTCGCTTGTTCCGGTTCGAAGTTCTAACACCCAGCAATTTTTATAAGACTCTGTTTGGTTGCTTTTTTTTCACTTTGCCCCGAAGCAAGAAGAATTGTTTTTACTTTTGGATTATTTCCACTGGGAGGCAGCTTATTAGAAAGGTAAACGACGGCGTTTCTACTCAACTAGGAATCCTGCATTTATAGAAGAAGTATAATTGATCCATAGGCTATTTATGTGTGTTAAATTAATAATCGAGATAGGGCTTTTATTTGATGGAGTAGAGCCAAAGCCTACGAGGAAGATGATTCTGCGGCGCTTAATTACTTTGATTTAGTTCACTAAAAATACACTATCCGGTGTGGACCAATTGGACCGGCGATGACATTATCGTCGCGACGTGGCAAATGAGCAACCCATAATTGATAATTCTGTTTAGGTGCAATTATGCAAATGGGTCAATTCAATTAAAAATGTGGGGTGGGTGGGTAACCGGATATGACTGGGAGCTTGGCAAAACAATGAGAGAGGCGTGGCTTGATATGTCCATTTCGCCTCTCATTTTCTCTTTTGCAACAAATCTACGGTATCAGCCATCACTCGCTCGTTATAATAAATTACCAAAACAAATTTGGAGTGTCTATCAAATTTCAAGATTTATTAAAATAAATATAAATATATGATCATGAATTAAATTTCAATCACTAGGTATAAAATAAATTAATTGAATATAATTGGGTACGAATTCTTGTTTAGGTGAAAGAGATAAAAAAAAAAAAATGGTCAAAAGAAAAGGAAGTAGGTATACTTATGCCCTTGTCTTGTTAAAATTAGCACATAGTCATGTTAATTTATTTTCATTTATTATAAATAAACTAAGGTTGTGAAGGAACTGCATTACTAAATTAAGCATGGGGTTGATATTATTAGATTAACAATCACGACTAGACCCCACATCCACATTTATAATCAATTATCATCCGGAACCGTCCCCGCTATTTCCAGAACTTTCCAATCCCACAAACCACAACGGCCACTCTAGCCCAGTGGAGCGGGTGTGAGAGACCCGGCCCGCCCAAACACATCCCCGAATCCAAAATTCAAAATTTTGAGTTTGAAAGCACTCGCCTAGTAGACACCGACCGACGTTAGAATTATATTTGATTCAGATCTCACGCTTTTTGAAACGCAACCCAACGTTGTTCTTCAGAAGCCATCTCCCGCATCTCCACTAATGGACAACTCCGATTCCTCCACTGCTCCACTCCCTTCGCCTGCTCCTCTGGCTCCAGTACGTCGCACTCTCTCGATCCATAAAATCTAGCTTTTGTTTTTCTTTTTACTTATAAATGGAGTGATTGTGTTTGCGAATATTGATGATTGGTGTCTCTTTTAATTCTTTTGAGTTGCAGAAGAAAGAGAACATAACACCTGTCGGTTCCAAACTCGCGGTATTCTTTGACTTTCTTTTCACTTCCAATCTGCTTGATGTTTCTTTTTTTTTTTTTTTAAATATGAAATGTCTGATCAAAATGTAACTTATACTTTGGCCCCTTGAGATGCGGAAAATTTCACTTGTCGCCCACTCTCTGTGTATTTTTGTTAGCGTTTAATTTAATTTTTTTTTCTTTTTTTCTTTTTTTTGTGCTTTATTTTTTTCTTGGTTGGTGATTATTAGGAACTAACTGAATCGAGGACTGAGCTACTGAGTAGAATTCAAGGCTTGAAGCAGGTGAATTACTGTACTTTGGAGCTTTCTCTTCCTAGTTTTTTCCTTCATGAGTTGCTCTTTTTTGTTTTCTTTATTTTTTCTGTTTTTTTTCCTTCTTTTTGCCATTTTAGTTTGGTCTAATGTCGATGACAGGGTGGAAATTTTTGTACTAGGATTTGCAAAACTGGAGATCAAAGCTAGACACTCAAGTCAAAATCTATCGTGATGTAAGTATTGACCATGTTTTTACATATATCTGTTTTTCGCCAGCTAATCTTGCCTTGGCTTGTTGGAGAAGAAGAAAATAGATCTGCAAATTTTTGCCTTTGCTTTTGTGATTGCTTGCACCATAAGCGTGGTGATATGACATGGCTGTTTGTGAGTTAGTTTCATTCCATTGGCTTGCTTAGTCTAGAAATGAGCATATGGAGTCTGAAGATTATTATCTATTATATGAACCCTCTGGCCTGGGCTAAGTTGAGAGATTGATGTGATATTCAAGTACTGATGTTCCCTAGAAAGATCCTCAACAGCCCATGCTAGGATTTTCTTTCTGTGCTTTACAATTGGATTGTCCGTAAAGCATTTGCTGCTGGCCTCTGTCAGGAATATGCTTTCATTTTCAAGAATTTTTTGCTTTGAAAACATCTAATTTTGTTCCCAATGGGACACCTCAATGGTTAAGAGTCAAGTTCAAACGGGTGTGAGATTTGTGAAAAATATGAGAATTATTCCTTATTGTATAGCTCAAGCCCAATGGGTCTGCTGAGGGATTAAAGAAATGACTAATTGTGCAAGATTATCCACTGAACCTCATGTCAATACATTGTTATTCATGCATTTGAGAGAAGGCATTGGGTAAAGAGAATTTTACTGTTTAAATTATCTCTTAGTGTTGTTGGGAGAAGTATCAAGAGTTAAAGGCTTAATTCAGAGCTACAGAGTAAAAGAGTCTAGAGAAGTATCTATTAGTGTTAAAATCTTTATGTTAAGCTGCTTTACAGAGTCAAAGAGTAAAAGAGTATGTAGTATGATATTTTGGTTTCTTACTCCTTGTTTAAGTACAATTTGGTTGAATAACTCTACTTGTGCCTTCGTAACTGGCATCTTCCTCCAGTTAGTTGGAACTGGACTCAAGGCATAATTCAGTTCTCTTAGATGCATTGTTGCCTTGCTTCATGTAGGAATTGTCAGAATTGAAGAAGTCACTCAACGTTGAGGTAGAGCAACTTCGATCGGTGAGTACTTATCCTATACACATACACACCTGCAAAATATTTCTTCGGCTAAAAATGCGTTTGAATACAAATTTTAGGAATTTCAAGAACTCAGGAGCACATTGCAGCAGCAGCAAGAAGATGTTACTGTTAGCTTAAGAAATCTGGGGGTAACTTATCCTCGTACCTTCTCTTTCTCTTCCTTGTTTCCTCAATGATTTAAGTGATCACTTGAAGCATGTGCATCGGTACTTCATGAATTCCTGCAGCTTCAGGATAACAAGGGAGATGATAAAGAGGACCTAGATTCCAAGGGAGAAGTAAAAGCTGGGGAAGTACATGTTTCAAATTTAGAGGAGATAGAGAAAGTTGAGAACTAGACGGTCTGAATACGTACTGTTTCTTGACCCTGTGTCCCTAGGGGATGGAATATATCCTCGAAATACAATTTCCTGATGCATTTTTGGCAATGTTTTGAGTGGAAATCTGCGTATTTACATATCTACCACAAGACGATCATGTCCCTGAGAGTAATATTGATCTCGCATTTGTGTTAACTAATGTCTCAATCTACAGTCTTTTGTGTATCATTTACATGTCACCTCTCCTCTATTTCAAGTTTCACCTTTTCTGAACCTTTCCAATAAACTGAGAACTTCAAACAACTTCCCGATGGCCCTCATTTGTTGGGACTGGAGGATTTTAAAATGCTCTGCCATGAACTATTGCGTCCTGTCTGTTGGCAGAAACTAGAGAGTTGACTTGCCGTAAGGGTGAAGGACCCGTCAATATTGCCTGTCGCAGGCGGTGCCTTTGCCCCCCTGCCCTCTTAACATGGACATCGCTGAAAATTTAATGCCTAGGGGATTTAGCGGCAAGTTTGACATGCTGAAGTTCAGCATAGGTTGCCAAATGTTGGAGTCTGGGGTGTAGAATTTTATTGGGTCTTTTTTATTTATTTGCTTATTTTTTAATTAATGATTGGCTTTAGTTTTTTTTTTAATTAAAAAACCTATTAAATGTGTAAATTACATAATAAAAATAATTTATCTTTTTAAAATTAAAATTCAAAACTTTTAGATAAAAATATAAATTCTTTCTTACTTAAATGTTCTTAAGGGACGAGATTTAGTTTTAAATACAAGCAAACAACAAAACCCACAAATGGAATAGCACGAGGTTAATTAACGGCTGGAATGTATATGCGAGTGAGCATGCCATTAATTCTCCATTCCCATCATTAAATGCATTGTCAAAAGGACGTGCCTTGTCCACCCATATTGTTGCTCTCATGTTTCCAATAAATTTATTTTTGAGCATCATTCTTACGTTTTTTTGTTTTTTTTTTGGGAGCGCCATTCTTAAGTGTTAGAATGCTCTAATCTGAAGCCTTAAATAAGATAGCCTCGTCTCTACCAAAAAATATCAATTAAAAATTATAAATTATACGTTATTCAGTTTGTGGACGATAATGACTAACCTGTCGCAACAGTTGCCTAAAGGCTAGAACTTGTCGCCTTCCGGATGATGGGAACAAGCATTTTATTGGAAATTTTCTAATAATTTTACTTTAAGACTTTTTTTTTTTTTGTTTCTCTTTGTTTAGGAGGCAATGAAAACCGTTGAAATGACGCGCAACAGCCACAACAGTGAAATCCTCGAATGTCAAGTTGCCAAGGCACGTTCTCTCGCTTCTCTATCTTTCTCTCGATTTCTAATTTTTGGAAGCTATAATATCATGGCTTTTATCGTCTATGGTCTTTGTCTATAATCAATTGTTGTCAATAGTGAGCTTCGTCTTGTCTTTGTCTAATCTCAATGAGCACGGTGCACCGCAATTACCTGCCATGGAAGTACCTATCGGAGCGATCCGAAGCAATGACTGCAATACATAGGTTTTTGTCGCGTCTTCGTCGAAGTTTTACTCCGCTTCTGCTCTTTCTTGTACGGAAGACCATTTGCATTTAGTTTACAAATAATATGGATGAAAACAGACCATTCCAGAGTTGGTGTTAGTGCAATCTCAAGGTGCTTATTACACTATCAATGCAGCATGTTTTCGCCAACATATATAGTAGTTTATGTCATTCATAAACACGTATACCCAAACAAAGGAATGCATAATGACAATGTATACTGATATGTAGAAACATATAAAACCACCAAGAAATCAAGACCCCCTTGATCATGTGTCATCATCACCTTCGTCACATATTGCCTAGCAACCCCACGTTCAGTTTTGCATATCAATTTTTTAGCGTTGGTTTCCCCAACTTGTTTGTTTTGAACTTAACTAGCTGGTTTTTGGTTGTAATAAAACTAGATTCTCATGTAATGTTGACTGCTCCTTTGAGTTACTAATACTGCTTTGGAAATATTTATCAATGGTGGTAAGTAGGGAAAAGATCAGATTACGTCTGTCTTACTTAGTTGAAAAGTATGGAAAAGAAACATAAGAAGTTTCTAGCATGTTTAAGCTTTATAATTCATTGTTGTGTCTATAATTTGCATGAATCGATGAAAGTTGCGCCTGCTGGAGAGTTTTCACAGCAACATCTCGTCCTCTCTTTTTCATCTGGTTTTTACTAATCTTTTTTTTTTTTTTTTTACTTTATAAGCTCATTAAATCGCTTCAAGCCTTCAATTTCCATCAACTCTCATTTTTCTCACCACCATCTATGAAATCGCTTTAACCCTTTCCCATATCCTATCGTAGTGCACTGAAACGCCGATTTTTTTTCTTTTGTTTACTTTTCCTGCTGCAATTTCTAGATTTTGGCTCATTCAACCTTCTCATCTCCAACGGTATATATAGGCGAGTTTCCACACTCAAGTTCTACAAAGTCTGCACCTCGTGCAATTAAAGACTTCCATTCACTTCAGAAATGAAATTCAAATTTATTGTGCATCAAAATATCTATGTTGTATGTTATATTGTCTATGTGGTAGGCTAGATCTGTCCGGAGTTGGAGAATTGATTCCCTATTCTCACTCAATTTATTTCTTGTTATAGGCTCTTGAAAGGCTCTAAGCCATCCTCCTCACTTAGCCCCCATCAAAGTCAGATCTCACCAGTTTCTCAGCCTTCCTCTGCTGCTTGCTTATGGCCAAAAATGTATCTGCCGAAGAAGCCCCGAAAGGGCTAAGCTACCAGGTTTGTAACATTAGTGGATATAATGCAAGATAATGCGCAAGCCAAAAAGGCCAATGCAATGGTGCTCCCTAGGCTTACCATCCCATCCATTTTCTAACATAATTAACTTCATTTTTTAACATAATTAACTTCATTTTCTTATTCGTTTCTTAGACATGGGTCTTGAAGGTGTCCATTCACTGCCAAGGTTGCAACAGGAAAGTCAAGAAAGTCCTTCAAGGCATCGATGGTACTCAACTAAAATACACTGCTTTAGTCTACAATTTTTGTCCCACATCTTTCCCCTAAAAAAATGACGGTGAAAGCCTTTTTTTTGTTTTTTTTTTTGGTTCCTTTTTTTTTTCTTTTTCGATTTCATTTTGTTAATAATCTATCTTTTCATTTCTTATGCTTTTTTTTTTTCCTTGTTCTTTTTCCCCTCGCTGACACTGTTTACTATTCTGCTTTTAGGTGTTTATAAAACGTCCATTGACCCCCAACAACAGAGAGTTACGATCATTGGCAATATTGGAGTGCAGACTTTGATCAAGAAACTCAGAAAGGCTGGCAAACATGCAGAGATCCGGCCTGAAAATGTGGTCCCAAGAGAAAAGGGCGAAACAAAGAACACCCATACGCCAAGGAAATCAAATGACGGTCAGATTAGTAATGATCCTGGAACGAATAGCACTGTTGGCTTTAGTGGAAAGAATCCAACTGACAAGACAAAAATTGGTGGGAAATCACCGGCTAAGTTCAACCCCAGCAATGGGTTTACGGGAGTGATCAATAAGGGCAGTGAAAATGAGGATGCAAACGCCAGAATTGGAGACAAAAAGAGAAGGAAAGGGAAAATTTGTGACGACGGCAATTTCTCATTTTCTGCTTCACCCTCGGTCACTGGAAATCAGAATCAAAATTCTTGCATGGATCACGGTGTGGGTCCGAGTAATCTCACCCCTACACGTCAGCATTCGGTCCCATGTCCGCAAGGTTTCTACATTCCTCAAGTGCGCGCATCATATACCAGTGTGGCGCGTCTTAGTGAAAATCACATTCCTCTTTATTGTGTCCGGCCATCACTGTGCACACATGCAGATGACCATCAATCGACGCCGCTGGACTCTTTCAACATTTTCAGCGATGAAAATGTTAATGGGTGTTCAATTGTGTGATCGATGGCTTTGTTGAAATGCCGAGGCAGGCCATTTTTCACTTAATATTTAGGGTGACAAAAGAGACTAGAGTGGGATAATATTGCTGAGGACAGGAGGATGCTAATCATGACAATTAATGTGAACTGGGCTTTTCCCCTCTTCCGCTTCCAAATGGTATTTTTCTATGGTTCTTATTGATAACAAGGACGTTTCTAATTTTGGATCGGGCTGTCTTTTGCGGGAAGTCTATAACTAGATGTTTTTTCTCTGGTCAACTGACTCCGACTACGATTCAAACTCAAAAACTGTGATTCATGAAGGCAATTCAAGCACCGTTGAGCTAAAGATCGATGATAAAGGATGGTTGTTAATACAGCATGTGGTATAGCTTGTCGCTTGCCATGAATATAACATCTTATGGCTTAACATTTAATTACTAGAATATTAAAAGCCATGGAAAAAGACAATGAAAACGTGGAAAGGGACGGAAGTGGAAAGGAGACAAGCTCATACATCAGGAATAAAGATATCAGATTTTGGATCGAATTTAGTATGTTATGATTGGTGAAGTTCACCCAAAAAAAAAAACAAAGAAAAGAAAAGAAATAGAAAAGGAACACTTTTTGTTGCCGAAGCACATTTTGACTGAAGAACCTTCATTCGGGTAAAGAGAGTAAGCCATACCACTCTTAGTGCAAAGATGAGTCTGCCCTTTTTGCTTTTTCATGGTTTGTGTCGAAAAAAAGTTCCAGCTGACCAGTGCTTGAGGTTCCCATATTCTATATGGCATCTCAAAATTTCAAGATTCTCATGCAGCTAGAGCGGTCATTTATAAAAAGCAAGAAAAGTGCAATCTTGTTTTAATAGAATTCCACTTTCTGAAGCCTGAAAGACAGAATTCTCAAAAATGATTTGACCAGAAAATAGAGGAATCATGTTCGAATAAAGGGACAGAGAGGCTATTAGAATGCTGGACCATCCATTAGAAAGAAGGGGATTCTTTATCTTGAAAGGTAACTATGCTAGCACGCTTGGTTTCTTTCACCAAATCAAAAGGGAGAGATTCATCTTAGGAACTCAAATAATTTGCTTTAAGTTTTCTCTTTCCTGGTTCAAATGGAAAACCATATCCTCTTCTGTACACAAAAACACTGGGGCTAATTCAGGTGTTGCATCAAATTTGAGGTAATGATAAGCTCTTCTATAGATCAAAGAGCGTGCAAATCTAGATATGCACAATATGAAACCTCAGGCTATATAACGACCACAATAGGATACACCATTGCAAGACACAGAAACTTACAAACATGTTGATGCCTTTGAGGTGCGCTGATTTGTTCCAAAGACAATCACAATTACAGTTACGTCATCATGATATTTCCTCCTCCTACCAGGTGGGATATTCATCAATTCTTCCATACTAAAACCTGCAATAAGAATTGTTATTGATCCACATATGAACATATGTCGAGCTTACACAGAACATGGGTCAATTCAGGACATTACAATACGCAATTACGGTCTATCAAATGTTAGACATGCACGAATGCTTAATTGATAAGATACACTCATTAACAAAGAAATAAAACAATAATGAAGTGCACAGTATAGGACAAAAAACTTACCGGCACTATCTGCAGCTCTTGCTACAAGTTGCTCTAATAGGAATTTAGCTGGATCACCAGTGGGGTTGCTTGAGATATAAGAATGGACAAGCTGTACTGCCTCATCATTGCTGAAGAAATCAAATAAGCCATCACTGCCAAATATAACAAAGTGGTCCAATTTTGATATCTTGTGCACATTTAGTGACGGTTGGGTAGAAACATATGGAGGGCTTATGAGGTTACGAACTCGAAGAATACCCATCAGTGCATTGTTTAGTTTTTCCTGCATAAAAGGATGATCATTAGAAGAAAAAACTAATTCACTGTAATTTTGAAATCTCTCTAGGTCAGAGTGGATGTAGTGCAATGTGATTTCAATCTTGTTTAAGGAGGCTGAATGCATATAAATAAAGCTGACCTTTTTTAGGTAGCCAACTCCAAAAGCTCGAGTGACTTTCAGTTTTCCTTTCACCTTTCCCCCCACAATTGTCGTTGGGTCATTGGGATGGTCATGTAGTAGTCTAGTTCGTTCAAGTTCATTGTCAACAGTGTGACAATCAGTAAGCTGGACAGCTTTTAGCTTATCATACCCGTGCACCTCTTTGTCCTTATCATATGTTGCCAATACTGCTCTACTGTCACCCAAGTTAAGTGTATACAAATCTGTCCCATGAAGAAGGCCAACTAAGACACAACATCCTATGGAAACTAGATCAGGACGGTCTTCCATTTCCTGCTCTACCATGCACAAGAAATCATTCTCGGCCTGAATAAGAGCATGGTGGAGGTTGTCAAGTATCCCATGTCTAAATGAATCAGGTGAAATTTCCAGTTTAGGATATGGACCACTCTTGGCATAGTTCTTAATGCTCAAATGTTTGATATTGCTACAAGTTCCTGAATGAGTTTTCTCCCCTGAACTATTGTCACTATTGACACAAGGCTGAAGACAGCCATCCTGATCCAGAGGATTGAAGGATTTAATGGCATCCTCCTCTGATTCCCAGTCCAATAAATTAGTGTGAAATATAATGGTTTCATACAATGTCCCAGCAAGAAAATCAGCTGCATCTCTCCCATTGAAGCCATCATAGATTCCACAGAATAGCCATCCATTTTCTTCAGAGCAGACAGCTTGAACTCTGTCTTCACCAGCAGCCCCACCTGCCATCTGAACTTCGACAGAATTGAGAAAACCTTCATTTCTACAAGTACCCGTGGATCTTAATGAATAAGAGTCATCATCAAGTGGACTCAGGGAACATGGGCTGCAACTTAAGTTAGACATACTGCTTTGGAGAGAAGAAGATAACATGTCCAACCTCGAAAGATTTGGTGAAGAAGGAACTTTACGGAAAGACTTGGGCGAGTCTAAACTGGGAAGTATTTCTGAGCCAATCACACCGTTACAGATATTTGTGTTGGCCAATGTGGCATTAGCACTTAAAGCAGCACCAGACAAGCAAGAGAAGCTGCTGTTTCTGTGGAGTTTATTACCAGGCAGGATTTCATACCCACTGGAAGCCTTGCAAGGGCCACTGCTGGGGCCATCACATTGATAGCCAAAACTTACTTTGAGTTCTTCTTCAGGATTAATTACAGCTGCTCCTTGCATCATTTGACTGAAATCACACCAAGCATCTGCACTTTTAGCATCCTCCATATGTAAAATTTTTTTCTCATAAAATTTTGAGTTGATAATGAATATAGCACCATGGTCATTTGTTTAAGAAATTGGTCAAAAATATACAAAACCTACCCTTATGACCAGCTATTTTAGCAGCATGTTGTGGGTATGCCATCAAAAACTTCTTTGGACCAACAAGCGTTTATTTTATCAACATGGGAATGGCAGAATGCCATAATCAATGGTGTTTCATGCTATGCTAGAGTATTCTACTAAAGAAGATTGCCTACTAGAACTTCAAAACATCTAAAACTTAGTAAAAGTACATTGCAAACACCAGTAAGATCCAAGTCAGATTACAGTTCATCTCAACCAAGGATAGTAGTCAGTAACGCACATCTCAATGCCAAATTCTCTTCATGTACTAGATTAACAAATAAAACATTCACATGAGAATGTCCCTCCCACTGATTCATTTTTCTAGCAAAATGAAGGCAGCCAGATTTTAATGTTACTAATATTGATTACACAGGAACATAGGTAATAATTGAAACAGAATAATGAGGAACGGAATTGCAGGATGGGCCAAAGCAAAGCATTTACTTAAAATGCCAATCACAGGTTTGCACAGATTTCATCTGAAACTACAATCCTGAGAACATAAGAGCTGCAGGCATTAAATCTGAATACTAAAACTATCTTCATTAGATTTCAAACACTTAAAAGCAACTACATTTGAAAGATTCAGAAAGAAGAGTGAAATCTGAATACACACCCTTTTAGGAAACTCTTTCACCTTATAACTGCGACCCACGGTAGTACCCGGCTGCTAGCAAATTAAGATTGGTTTACTTACCTGCTTGGCGATTGAAAGATCTATTATTCAACGTGAGCTTTGGTTTACAAAACAGAATAAGGACTAAATTCTTAAACATTTAAATCATGCCAAAAGTCGTAGAACTATTGGAACGTGTGAGATCATTACAAACAAATATCCCGCACGATCTACAGCCATTGGGTCCCTAATCAATAACGTAACACATTCAATAAAAGATGAATCTTTATTTTATTCCAAAACCATATTTTAGGTTGAATTTCAATTCTGATGGTGCAATTGAATCCAAACATTGAAAACTAAAACAGTTATGAAATCATGATACAGAAGTATTATGATGCATTCTAAAATATGAAGGACTTGGCTTTAGATTGAATTAATTTTCTGCAGCATTCCTATACTAGCATAAAAGTTGAACGACTTCATAGGAAATCATCGAGGTCGAGAAGATACAGACATGAACAAAGAAATAAGCAATCGCCACAAAAGCCTTTAAAATCAAATGAATAAACGACATCTGCATTTGTAATCTCCAAAGTCAGTTTTCGCAAACACTAACCAAACGGAAACACACAAGATGATATCATTGACGAACATTCAGATTGTAAAACAAGAAGGCAAATCAATCAAGAACCACGTCAGATTTTTGATCCTCAATAACAAGAAGCACCCAGATCAAGAAAAGAACCAATCTTGGAATGTAGAGAGTGTCTACACCGAATAGTGAAGAGTCCAGGTACAAAAGGACTCAGAGAACATTCGGATGGTCAAACAACAAGGCAGATCAATCAAGACCCACCTCAACTTTTTGATCCTCAATAACAAGAAGCGCCCAGATCAAGAAAAGAACCAATCTTGGAATGCACAGAGTGTCTACAACGAACAGTGAAGAGTCCAGGTACAAAAGGACTTAAAAGAAGTGAACCTTGAGAAGAACCAAGAAAAGGAAGAGACCAAGGCGTAGCAAGCAAGAAGAGGGGAGATCTATGAAAGATAAATATAGAAAGATATTGTCCAAGTGTGCCTGTGCGTCTGGGAGAGAGGGAGAGAGGGAGAGAGAGATTTGGTTTAGTAGTGGAGAATCTGTGTCAGAGAGGGAAGTGAAAAGCGGGGGGAGAGTGGTATTATGGTGTTTATTTGCAGAGAGGGAAATTTGGATGGTGGAGAAGCAGTCTTTGCTAAATTTGTAGGAATTTTTGTTTGGCTCAGGTTTTGGCCCTTTGTTTCCCATCTCGTCATTGACCCATTACCGGTAATCCCTTTGAATATCACTACCTAAAAACGCATAAAAAGTAATATTAATATGGAAATAACATAAAAGTAGTATAATAATTTTTTTTACCTTTAGTGTTATTTAACGATATTTCTTTTTATTATATTATTATTTAACTTTGTTCATATCTGTTTTTTAATTCTAATTCTCTCTCTACTCTGCGGCCTTTTTAAACCACGAAGCAAAGAGACTTGCGAAAGTGCACTGTTACGCAGTTATTTCCTCCCTGTACAAGAAAAAAACACTTGTTGGAGTTGGAGATGTGAGTGATAGATACTGTTCAATACGACTAATAAAAATCGGATTTTAAAATCAATTGTGCTGCATTAACAGTTCATTTGCGTTAGATACTTAGATTTCATATTGCTAGTTTTTTTTTCTTCTTCTTCTTCTTCTTGGCTGTCATCGAGTAGTATTAAGAAAAAATAAAAATAAAAATTTTACCTAATCAGCTTAAAATTATGTCATCTGTATTAAGATTAGATGTTGACATAATTTTACCTGGTTGAATTAAAGTCCAAACATTCACCTATGAACAAATGTACTTTATCATGGTTTATTTAACATCTGAAATCTCCTTATTTGTATAAAGGCTTATCCATAGATATGCATCTATTTTGATCAATCATCCAATCATAATCACACAAAAGTACAACAATTTCCCTATTTTGGGAATCCAGGAAATAATTGTTTTTTTTGGGGGGTGAATAATAATAGTATGCTTTTAGAAACCCAAAACGGGGATTTAATTCACAATAAGAGTGAGGTTACCTGAATTTTCAGGAGCCATTCGAAACTTCGAATGATCTGATCTTTAATTGAAAATTTTTACTGGAAACTGTGTCTCTTCCTACAGCGAAAAGCTGGGTTCGATTGATAATTGTGCGTCTACCTTAATTCATTTCTTAACCTTGATTATTCTTTTTCAGTGGGCTCCTTTTTTTGTAATCAGGCCGCCACCTTATTGGTAGTTTTTACTTTTTATTTTTTTATTTTTATTTTTTGACGCTGTGATACATTAATATGACTGTAACAAAAGGGTAAATGGTACAAAATGATCCTTAAATATGACAGTAACTTTCTATTGTAACATTAGTTATTTCTATATGCCCTCGGGCTGAAGATTAAAAATTATACTTTGATGAGTGAGGTGAGGGGGAAAGAGGCTGGCCCGGTCCAAATTAAAACCGAAGTCGCTTATTAATAATCTGTTAAAGATTCAAAAACAAAATAAATAAATAAATAAAAGCAAATGAATAGAAGCTAATTGTGACCCCAAAATTTTCAATTTCTTGATTATGTTTCCAACCATCACACACAAAAAAAAAAAATGATGGAGACATATATTATATTAAATAATTTTTTTCTATTAAATAATTCATTAAATCATAAATTATATAATAAAAATATTTTTTTATTTTTGAATTTCTTTTTCATAATTAAAATCCAAAACAATTATACAACGCAATAAAAACACAGCAGTCTCATAATATTAAAATGGGTTGAGTCCACCGTAGAATATCTTCGACAGAGTTCTGGTCGAGAATTTAGACCGGGGTCAAAGCTCTGATCGGAAAATTACCGACCAAGTGGCCATTGCCCAGAAGGCCACAGCGCAAAAGAGACGAAAAGAACTGAAAGAGCAACATCAGAGGTGGCCCAGGGGGAGCCGAAATCCAGAGGCACGTTCTTGGGTTAAGCACATTGCCGGCTTTGAAAAAAACCCAAGAAGGCCCAAATAAGTACAAAAAGCCCAACTAGAGCGTACAAATCTCATCTGCCATCTGGGTTTCTTGAAAGGCGCAGAGGTCCATTTTTGGTAATGCAGAATCGTTTACCTTAATCTGGACCGAAAGAGCCGAGCAATGAATAAAAGTTAGACTACAATATTAAAAACTGAAAACTGAATTAAAAATACGACCAGAAGGAACTGAAATACTTTTTAAAAAAGAAAAGAAAAGAAAAAAAAAGTAAATGATGGGAAGAAAATTTACTCGTATCTCTTTACCGTTCTCTTTTTACCACCTTTTCACCTTCCCGGCAGCTACGTTCATATCATCAACAAACCCAATTACGGCGCAAAACGCGCTTTAAATGTCAATTTCTGAATGAATGCGATTTGGACAATACTTACAACCCACCTTCGTGCAGGGCCACAATTATTCTCCCTTTCCATGCTCTTTGATGCCTGAAAAATTAAAATTGGAGAAAATTATAATTACGGAATAAAAAGTATCATTATCACATTGGCCGTGCACTTGCTTGCTGCCCTTGCATACATATAAAACCATCTTGGGCCATGATTATATTAATTGAATTGAAAGAGAGACATACTTAAAATATTATCCGTTTTTAATAAATAATTTTAAAAAAATCACCTATGCAAAAGTCCAGAAATTAATGAGTGGGCGTCCATCAACTAAATTGGATTTCGCATTCTTGGATTTGAAGCAAAGCGGCTCCTCATGAGTAAAGTCTAGTGGCATTCTCGCAAAATATGCTCAAATCCAAGGGCATATTTCAACGATGGTTACTTAAAATCAGTTATAACCACAAACGAGTTCGCATTCTTCCCCTCTCGCCTCCCTCGTGGTTTCAGAGAAACGCAGAAGAATGGGAGGCTCAAAATCCTACGGCCTACTCGTGGTCCTCTCAATCTTGGCGGCCCACGTGGCCGCTGCGTCATCGACTTCCGTCGATTTCATCCCGATGGAAACGGGTTGCCGTGGATCGATCGCCGAGTGCTTGACGGGCTTCGACGACGAGTTCGCGGTGGACTCGGAGAGCAACCGGCGCATTCTAGCCGCGAGAAGGTACATAAGCTACGGTGCGCTGAGGAGGAACACTGTTCCCTGCTCGAGGCGCGGCGCCTCCTATTATAACTGCCGAGCGGGGGCTCCGGCGAATCCCTATACTCGCGGGTGCAATAGGATTACTCGCTGCAGAAGATGAGATTTTTTATTTTTTTTTTCCCTACCTCCTTTTCTTTTTTTTTTTTTGGATTCGATTTTCATTTCCCTGAATTTACCTATAAGTTGAATGTTCATATTGGGATTTATGCGATTATTAATTCATAATTGTGTGTGAGTATACGCTCTGCTTATGATGGGTAGGGTGAGTGTATGGAATAAACTGAAAACAGGAAAGATGATTATAATGTAATTTTGTCGACTTGACACCAAATTAAATTATATACAAATGGTGCTTATTATTACATCTTCCTATCTTTACGTCTCTGCCTCTTATTTGCCCTTCTATTTTGTGTTTTTTTTTTTCACCTCCACCGCTGTTCTCTCTACCAGTTATCGCGCCAGGGAGGTTCCCTAGAGCAGGCAATTGTATGATCGCAAAAAACGACATCTGTGCTGTGACTTGGCATCGTCTGTTTATTTCTGTCTCCACATTTGGGCAAATAAAAAAAAGGGAAAATTAGGGTAAAACAGCAAAATTTATAGGAAAGTAAATGAATTTGACGACTGGTCATGGAAAATCAGCCAAGATAAACTAGAGGGAAGTCTGCCGCCACGTTGGGCCACCGTTTTCTTGTCCTATTTTCCACTGGATTTATTTATGTATTTATTTTTTTGGGTTATGTGCCATTTTTTCGCGGAAGCACGGCTTATTTTTTTTTTATTTTTCTTCAAGATTCTGGCTCCTGTGTTACAAATAATATGCTTCATTATGTCAAGACCTAATAAATTTGAAATTTGCGGACATATTATTTGGAAATGTTTTAAAAACAAATACCTGATAATTCAGATATCGCTAAGTACCTGATAATTCAGATATCGCTAAGGTAATGGTCCCCCCCCCCCCAACAAAAAAAAAAGATAAGAGGAGTCGATATTTTAACGTCGGCCGACAAATTCAGCCCAATGCGAATGTGGGGGGCTAGGTTTGATGGGATGGAAATGGGGTAACCAGAACCTGAAGTTTGATAACCGACCCTTTCTGGCTACGAAAAGAAGAGAGGAAAAAGAAAATCCTAAAACTCACTTGGTGAATTGTAATTCGGCTGGATATAGCTGGTCCAGCTGGATAGCACGATTTCTTTTAAATTCTTGGTGTGAATCCAAGCTTGATACGGCAATGTTCTGTCTAAAACTGCAATCAAATTGTCCAACTAGACAAGGACAAGTATACATAAATCTCGTGCTTTTCCTCTATAAAAGCAACCCGGTAAAGACGACAAATATGGTATGACCCAGGAAAAAGGTGCCAGATCAGTGATTTTACATTTGAAAGTGAATTAAAATAATTTAATATTAATATATATATTTATATAATAAAAAATAAATAATATTTAACTAAAATAATAATAAAATATATAACTCAAAATAGGAAATTTATTAAATTTATAATAAATGAATTTAACGACCACCCCATATGTTCAAATGCTCGACACTGCAAATCCTTGTCAGGATTGCGACTAGAAAAGCACAGCGGAACCACCATCACTAGGGACCAGATTATCACGGTCTTCATTTTAATTTCTAACCAGCAGGTTGTTAGGCGTGCGATTCTTTGGGCAAAAGATGCTTTTCCCTCTTTTTCAGAACAATGGTACCTCCCGAAGTGCTGTGGCGGTCCCATGTACTTGGAATACCCGAATGATCAATAATAGTGTTATAAAGTTCATAAATGAACAGATATCTTTCATGCTTAAGCCGGGCAATTCCAACCCAAACTCAAAATGCCCAAACACAAATTCTCAATAAACGCAAAAAAAAAAAAAAAAGGTTGATGGCAGAAATAGGTAAAAATAATAATACAGGAGGCCAGTAATCAAAATCGGGAATGCTACAGTCCAAACGAGTAACAGGCTAACAACACAAGCGGGAAAAAAACAAAAAAAATCAAGGCAGGGTGCCCCATTCACGTAAGCCATAGTAGACTCTTGTCTTCAGACCTAGGCTGAGTCAGCCGACTTGGGCTCTTCCTTGGCCTTGGTTGGCACTGAAGGAGATGGAGAGCCCTCTACCCCCATCTCAGCTCTAAGTTCATTGATGCTTTGCTCCAACTCATCTATCCTGTTACCCATCTCATCAAGTACACCTTAGTCAAAGAAAACAGTACCAATTCCATTCATATCTAGCGTGAATCAAGAATCACTTATTTACATTCTGAGGCAATAGACTATTTATAATTATCTTCCACAACATGGCAGAAAAGAGTCCAGTGTAAAATGGCAACTGCAATCCCTATCACGGCTTGAAATAGAAAAATGAAGCTAAAACTCCTATGACAAATAAAGTTTGCTTTCCACATCAACATCATAAGCTTCTAACATGAACTTAGCAACCAACCAGTATCCCCAAATGAAAACCAGAAAGTTTTAGTGTGGTTGTTAATAGTTTTCTCGTAATAGCATCCCAGCAAAGTTTAACCAAAGTTACAAGTAACCCACAAAAGACTAGAAACATTCCATATACCAAATGAACTCCTCATAAATGCCTTGAAGGACCGACCAAAGGCTCTCATTTTTCTGGCATGTCAAACCAACCTCCCCAACAATTGAAGCTACTCACAACATGGATAGAACTGAACTATACCCTAATAACAACACACAAAATAATAAAGGATATTCTTTGTAATGATGGAATCAGACATTGTCTGGAACCTGGATTGCTGCAAAATTCAATGATACCAAACAATGTTAAGTTGCCACTGCATTGTATAATGTCAAATAGGAGTGTTCATGGGTTGACTAACAGAAAAACTTACCATCTGCTGAAGCAGATTTTGAACCTGCAGAAAGCAACACAAAAATCTCAGCATAGATCATCACTCCAAGCCCTTAAATCACACAAAAACACCATCAAAACAACAAGGTATGAAACAACTTTTGTTGTTCAACAAAACACAATAATGAGATTTTTGCAAACCCTGAAGTATTCAAGGAAATACATACATGACAAAACTACTATCTTGCTCCATTGATTAACACCAAATACAATGCATTGAAAAAGGAAACCTCATATGCAAAGAAGTAACAGCACACCTCAATTCATCACTTACCATGGCTAGGCAGTGGGCAGTCCACCGTGTGTTGACAATTGAAGCATTTTCACACTCATACATGTCATTCAAAAAGGATCTCACAACTCAAAAATACCCAAGAAAATATATCATCCAAAATCCAAATTGTTCTGGATTTCTGGCAGAAGTCATTTAAAAGCTCCTACGCTCATTCAAACACCATTATGGCCTAAATTGATTGAAATGCACAATATGTATCAAGCAAAATATTCTAAAAATGTGTTTGGGAACTTACAAAAGCTGTCATATCAGCAGTGCTTTGCTTTGAATCCTCACCGTCACGCCCATCCTGCCAATGAACCGATATGACTACTCAATAAAATAACTCAGCTGAAGAAGATTAAACCATTTCATATCCATAAAAGATTGGTGGATCATCGAGGTCCATCCAGAAGCAACATCACAACCATGACGACGTAGAAGAACAAAACAAAAGTCACTGTTATAATGCTATCATAGTTGGGCAGCTACGACATCCCTTCCACCAGCCGCTCACCATTTCATGTTATGTAGAAAATCTTACCCTAAGTAACATTCCAATTGATGGGTCAACCATTCTTGCATTCAGAAACAACTCCTGTCTCCTGATAAAAACTTAGGAGAAAGATTCCACAATCTTAATAATGTCGTGGACTAGACACTCCAGACTTTAACGTCAGTGAAGCAATTAAAGTACATCACATGGCTAGTTAACCATTCTAATTCTTGCTTAAATTTCCTCCCAATGCATTCTCTCATCCCCTCGCGCATTTGAAAGCCTTTTCTAAGGCATTAATACAAGCAGCGGAGGGAAAAATGAGGAGGGGAAAACAATAGATCTTTCACCCGTCTAACTAGAGGGAATCGACATTTATACCCATCATAGCCCAATGTATAAGAATTGTAAGCGTTTCAAAACCAAAACTTACAAAACTAATCACTGATACACTTCCCCTTTGATTGTAAGAATTCCATTAGTGGATTTCAGAACATCCGCCATGAATACATTCGATGCATATTAAAAACCTTAAAACAACAAACGAAGCCCAACAATTTCATCAGCACCTAAAAAGAAAAAAAAAAAGAAAAGAAAAAACAGAACAAAAAAAAGAAGATGATTACTCGAACGCGAATACTTTGCCTCAAAACAGCACAAATGAAAAGGTTTAAGGAAAAAAAAAAATCATTCTAAGCCCTAACTGAATCCCGTGCGGGGAAGCAACAGAAAATTTCCATGAAATTATTAGACAAATACGAGCAATTAACATCTTAATATATATGATTATGTACCATTGGGGTGCGTCGCTCTGCTGGATGGATTGAACTGTTTCGGTGTCGCTACCAAACGACGAAACGAAGGCCGAGGGGCGCTTCGGTGGTGATATTTCTCGCCCGGTGGGTCATGTAGAGGCGTGGCAGCCTCTACCTGTGGAGCGAATTTTTTTCAAAGTACGAAATTACCCTTCCATTGCTACTCATTTCCCGGGCTCCTTGTACGGAGACGGTGACGGGCATATGAGAACTCGTTGGGGGTATATTGGGTAATAAAGTTAACAATGGGCAGGATAATTTGTTTAAGCCCCGCCAATAAAATTCTCAATGCCATATAAAACTGTTAATCTTGCTCGATTTGCTATATGAGATCTGGTTGGATTTTGGGAAAATCCAAGAATTTTACAATTTAAATGTCGATATTAGATGTAATGCAAGTGGTTGTTTGATATCAAACATATTTTAATTGAGAAAATTTCTAATGAAAACTAATATGCCAATTTTATTGGAAAAAAAATTCATTAGCTATATCCGTTATCACCAATTAAAACATACGAGGGTGGGCTTTTTATTGGCTTAAAAAAAAAAGAAAGAAAGAAAAAAACAATCTAATTAGTTTAAGGTTTAATACATCGTAATTATGTATAAAGAGGTCCATGTAAAATTATAATTATTTGGGTAATGAAATTTTATTTTGTTTATGTGTAAAAGAAAAAAAAAACAGTTATATAAATTATTCGACCATCACTTTATTATTATTATTATTATTATTATTATTTCGACCGTCACTAGGATTGACTCATCTTTGCGTGGAACAGCTTCTCCTAGACTTCTCCGACGTACGAGATTTACGTTATTTATTGCGCGGGCCAACCAGACGGGAGTAGACCATTTTGCGTTTCACCCATTTGAGAATTAAGCACATAGTTTTTATTTTATTTTATTTTTATTAAAAGGCTTTTGGATGCTTTAGCATTGCTTCTTTTTTTTTTTTAGTCTAGTTAGAGTGGAGGAGGAAAATTTTAAATATGAGTAAAATTTAAGATTTAAATTTTTAAATTTCAAATTTCAAATTTGGTCACTAAATTAGACTTAAGGATTAATTATGAAGCTTGGACTCTTGGTACTGGCAACCAATTTAAGAATGCGTATTTTCATAAACAAAATTAATGTTGTACGCAAAAAAAATAGAAAAGAAAAAAAAAGAAAAGAAAAAAGAAGAAGAAGAAGAAGAAGAAGAAGAAGGGAACACATGGAAGCTTCCTGCAACAAGCTTGAAATGTCCATTTTTGTCATGCTGCTACATTATAATAATGTTCATCGAATTTGTTTCCAGCCAAGATGTGAAGTGAGTCAGAAAGAGACATCATTGCCAGTACGATGTGCCATTTTAGTGCTGCGCGTGAATATACATGGCCGGCAATGCTCTTAAGAATTCCAAGTGCTCCTATTTGCAGCGTCTAGTCATTACTTACAATAGGGCATTGAAGTCATTTATGTGAACGAAAATTTATATTTGGCAGACGTCGACCGTAGACGATTGATAATGACCAGAAAAAAGAACAAAAAAAAAAAAAACAAACAAACTAGTGAGTATCGAAGAAAGAGGAAATGATTCTAAAAACAAAAAAAGAGTAAATGTTGAGTGCAGTAGCATATATCTAATCATCTCATTTTGAAAGATAGTATAAAAAAAAAAAGAAAACAAAATATTTAACTTGATATGTAATTACCTCATTTCTCATAAATTATTTTAGACGGTATTCGACAAATTTAAATTTAAAGTTCCTAATTTGATGTACCATCTTTAATACTATTTATTTGTCATTAAAATCTTTTTCGATAATGATAATATCATAGTTAATAATATTATTCTTCTGCTAACCGAAAAAAATTATAAATAATTGCTTTATAAATTCACAAAATTGAATAGTACATAAAAATATTGTTTTATATAATGTCTTATTCTTTGCATTCTCTAAATTGGCATCTTTAATCCTTTAATAAAATTGTTTTTGATAAAAAGAAAAGGCATATTATATATTATATTATAAGTTGCGGCTCTACGAAAATGATAGTCCAGGTCAATATGAACAATGACAAGTGAGGATGTGACGTCATCTTCCGTCTCGTAATTATTAGAAAACTGTCCGACAGCTGTCCAGCATTTGTGCAACACTAATCGATGACCGGAAGCTACCGACAACGATTCTCCAATAAACGATTTCCCAAAGAGTTGCTTGAGGTCGTAAAACTAAAAAGAAAGAAATCTCGCTGTTGAAAAAACCAAAAAACCAAAAAAAAAAAAACTAACTAAAAAGAAAACAGAGAAAGTAGGAATGCACCGGCCACCAGGGTAGTAAATCCTTGGACTATTAGAGACCGTACGATGTTAAATGTACACCACACTTCCACAGTTACGCGTGTCACATGAATGCATATACCATGGAACCGTCCACACACAGCAATGTAATCCGATGGAAATAATTAAAAAAAAAAAGAAAAAGAGAGAGATGATAATAATAATTAAAAAAAAAAAGAAAGAAACTCCCACTTATTTACCAACCTGCCCTGAACGCCGCACCGCCAAGTTTTGTATTCGATAAGAGGAGCATACAGTCTGGAAATTGAACTCTTCGCATTACCAAAACGGATCTGGATTCAGTTCTCAAAAAACAAATACAGCTAGAGAGAAAGCTTCAGTGCTCGGGTCGGGTCAAAATGCTGGAGCGGTTATTCGGGCCCTACCGGGTTCTGCAGATTCAGAGAGCGGTCCGCCGCGGAAAGGTCACCATTCTGTGCCTCGTCATGACCGTGGTCGTCCTCCGTGGAACCATCGGCGCCGGCAAGTTCGGTACTCCCGAGCAGGACTTCAACGAGCTTCGGAACCACTTCTACGCCTCTCGCAAGCACGCCGAGCCGCACCGCGTCCTCGTCGAAGCCCAGACCGACAACGTTTCGACGCAAGATCCGAACAACTATGCCGCGTTTGATATCAACAAGATCTTGGTCGACGAAGGCGAGGACGAGAAGCCGGATCCAAATAAACCGTACAGTCTCGGTCCGAAGATAACGGATTGGGAGGAGCAGCGGGCGGAGTGGCTGAAACAGAACCCCAGTTTCTCCAATTTCGTCGGGCCGAATAAGCCTAGAGTGCTTCTGGTCACCGGATCTTCGCCGAAGCCCTGCGAGAATCCCGTCGGCGACCACTACCTGTTGAAATCCATCAAGAACAAGATCGATTACTGTCGGCTGCATGGAATCGAGATATTCTATAACATGGCTTTGCTCGACGCGGAAATGGCCGGCTTCTGGGCGAAGCTGCCGTTGATAAGGAAGCTGTTGCTGTCGCACCCGGAGGTGGAGTTCTTGTGGTGGATGGACAGCGATGCGATGTTTACCGACATGGCGTTCGAGGTTCCATGGGAGAGGTACAAGGACTCTAATTTGGTGATGCACGGCTGGAATGAAATGGTCTACGATCAGAAGAATTGGATTGGATTGAATACCGGAAGCTTTCTGCTTAGAAATTGCCAGTGGTCGCTGGACCTTTTGGACGCCTGGGCGCCGATGGGTCCGAAAGGAAAAATCAGGGACGAAGCCGGGAAGATACTCACCCGGGAGCTTAAAGATCGGCCGGTTTTCGAAGCTGATGATCAGTCTGCAATGGTTTACCTATTGGCCACCCAGAGAGATAAATGGGGCCATAAAGTGTATCTAGAGAGTGCTTATTATTTGCACGGTTACTGGGGGATTTTGGTGGATCGGTATGAGGAAATGATGGAGAATTATCACCCGGGTCTCGGTGATCACCGGTGGCCGCTTGTCACTCACTTTGTGGGTTGCAAGCCTTGTGGCAAGTTTGGGGATTATCCTGTGGAGAGGTGCTTGAAGCAGATGGATCGTGCTTTTAACTTTGGGGACAATCAGATTTTGCAGATGTATGGGTTTACACATAAATCCCTAGCTAGTCGGAGAGTAAAGAGAGTGAGAAATGAGACTAGCAATCCACTTGAAGTGAAGGATGAGCTTGGGTTACTCCATCCTGCTTTTAAAGCCGTCAAGGTATCAACTTCATCATGAGAGCTATGATACGCTAATGTGTTATACCAAATTGTAGTGATCCCTTATTTATGGCTTGTGATTAGCACTGCATATTGCAATTTGTTTCTTAATTTTTTTTTCCCATCTTTGTGTTTGTGCTGTTCACATTATAGCGATTTACAAAGGAAAATAGAAGTGTCAATTGTGTCCCTGACCATATGTTTTGAACTTGATCCTTGATTACTTTTTTTTGGTTGGTATGATCAGATCCATGATTACTTTGCATATGCATTTCTTGAAAGCTGAAACATTGATTTGTTGTGGTTGAATGCAACATAGTTCTACATGGTTATATATTGCATATAGCCTTTCCTTTTTGGGTTTATTTTTCGGTGCAATCTGTATTCTGGCATGCTGGCATATTCGATATCTCTGTTCCATGGATGGTTTAACTGAAATAGTACTGGCTGCACTGGTTACTTATTAAGTGTAGGACAATGGCATCACCACGGTCTCTCAAACATTTGCTGCATGCAATTGAATTATCAAATTAGCTTTAGTTGACTGTGAATGTATCCCTACTTGATATGGACTGGGGGTATTAAAATTTCAAATTGCTAAAGAATGACTCTCGTAAGAGCTTAGAGAAGCCCCTAGGCAATTCTCAGCTGTTGGGGTTGAGTAAGCTTATAATATAACCATAAGTTACTGTCTTTGTGAGCTGTTATAAGACATTAGTGAGCTCCACATGTGCTGGAAAGTGACCGATTTGGCTCATTCTTGCTATTTTACTGATTTCTTGAATATACTTGTTTTGATTCTTACTTGGAATTAAATTGTGAACTAGTCTCTTCATTAGGTCTGAACATGAAGGTTATAGATTTCATTTATAGATTTCATGTTACAAAACCATGACTTCATTCTGCAGCATTCTTACTTGCAAGCAAATTATAGCATAAATCAACGAGATTATTATTGGGCTCGAGGAGTTGTTGGAGTGAAAATAGCAGGTCTAAATTTAAACCGTTCTATATGCATGTGATATATGACGTTATTCTTGCCAATCAGCTGCATTTTATAGTTCTTAAAACTGCATTTCCATCTGCATGTTCAACAATATGACCATGGTTGCATATAAGTTTTCCTGATAATTTCTGGTTTACTGTTCTGAATGAGGCTCTTCTTTTGTGCTTGGTGTGAAAAATAATACTCAAGTTCACAGCATCCTAGCTTCCTTTACTTTCATTTTTGACCCTGTTGTGTCTATTAAAAGCAATTGCCCATTGAAATATACGTCAAATTTCCACGGTCGTTGCACAAGCACTTTAACTTGGATCTTCAGATTGACGGCAGAAAGTGAAATTATTAGCGCATTTGAGCGTGGATGACATTCGAAACCCTCCGGTAAAATGCTCCTCCAGCCTGATGCAAATAGTAACATCACTGGACCATGATGTCTAGAACTAGACCTACAACTCAAGCCTGATGGTTGATATGCCCACGTCCAGTGTACGTGCGAAAACAATCGATGTGTAACTGTAGGAAACACTAGCAAGGGCCCGTTCGACCCTTTTGGCTTCTCTTGTTTATTATTTTTAACCGAACACGGCTTCAAAATTAAAATGGTAGCACCCTGCCGGACTCCTCATGGCTTGATCGGTATGCGTTTGGCACCGAAGAAATTAAGGAATAAGATGGGAGAGCAGTACTTTTGATAGACTATTTGGAATGAGTTCGATTCTATCATTCGAAGAAAAATGTTATTAGTAACAAAGACACCAGAAGCCGGTAATTCTAATCTTAACAAATAAAATAGGCAGTTTTATAAAAATAAAAAAAAAATTATTTTTGTTATATAATTTATTATTCAATAAGATTTGTTGTCAGCCTAACACTTATTAATACGATATAATTTATAAGCTTTGAGGTTTATTAATTTTTAACAATAGTCTAAAAAAACAATAGTCCACGGCTGGCGCGAGAATGTTCTGGCCCGGTAGAAGAAAGACAGCTCACCCGAAAACAACAATGCATCTTGGAGAGGATTCCATCATGGGCCTTGAACAATCATTGGGCTCTTGGACTAAAAACCACGGTCCCTTATCATTTCTTGGATTGAATGTTCTTCGTCGGACGGACGGACCCCAACTGCGTACCGCTCTGAATAACAACTCCGAACTATTTAACGATGACAAAGATGATGTATTTAGAATCATGTTCAGTCTCAGCTGACGGCAGCTACAGCAGGTTCTGGCTGAACAGCAACTACTCTGTAACAGCGACCACAAAGTGTTGGGTGCTCCCCAAAAGAACCAACTTCGGGTGTGTAATTCCAGCATCTTTCACATTTCAAGCCATTTGCACGTGACACACCAACCCAAACCTTGTTGAGTTCTTGAATGATATACTCGCCGGTGTATGGCATGGTTTCAATAAGTTCATTCTCCAAAACGGGAAGTATCTCTACCTGCACATTTCCGTTTTAACTTGTCACAGGGAAAATTGAATCGTATGTTCTGTGAATTCAAATACGAGCATTGATCATACCTGAGATGTAATGAATATGCGATGCAATTCATCCGCGTCATTGCCAGCTGCACACGTTTTATGGAATCTTGAAGCAAGACTCTTATCAGAGGTATGTATGTAAACCTTTGCTTCCAAGCTGGAGCCAATTAGCTTCCCTGCACGAGCAACCTCCAGAACTTTATTCACCTCAGTCCGCAGCTGATCAAGTTGATTCAAGCCAAAAGTGAGATTCTAGAACGATGTCACAATATCAAACAGCCTAGAGCTTGCTGGCTGGAAAAATGGAACAAAATATCAATTGGACCAGCCCAGATTTATCTCAACTATAAACATCATATTTTTTAAGTGCATTTCAATCTATCAGACGTTCATCCATGCCATCATCAGCTGCATATGACATGTATTTCAGCAAACATGGAAATTTTAAGTATTCAAGATGACTTTATTACATATATGGGACTAGACAAACATCACATAAGTTTGTTCATCAGCAGTAAGCAAAAATTGCAATTACCTCAAGAATCTTTCTCCAATAATCAATTTCTTCTAGGGGAAAAGCAAGCCAGTTCTCATTCACAACAGGCCACTTTGATTCAAAAATGAACTTGGCAGTAGAGCCATCCTCGATGATATACTGAAAGGGAAGATTCTGCCATACATCCTCTGCCAAATGAGGCAGTATTGGAGCGACAACCCTCACGATTGAAAGAAGATGAGCAGCAAGAACTGTTTGACAACTTCTCCTTGTAAAGCTCATGGAACCCCTGAAAGCTATCAACAGAGATGAGAAAAACTGAATTTTTTTTTTTCATGATAAGCTGTATTGAAGTGTTATATTAATATGAGAGCAAATGCAAAAATCAGAACAAAACCACCATCAAAATGGAAGTATTTAAGAAAGGAATTACCCAACATAAAGCCGATCTTTGGCAACATCAAAATAGAAATTGGATAGGTCTACAATAATGAACCGCTGTATGATCTGAAAAAGGAAACAGTTATCCATGTACAAAATCATAAAGGGACAATTCAAAATGGTGCATCCACTGAAGTAGGCCTATGTGAAAATTAATAACAGAGCAAGAACAGTGACATATAGAAATGTCAACCCAATTGTGGGGCTGCTTATTTGTCTCATAGTGCATAGACCAGGAAAAATGAGTTTTATGTCCCCCCTTTTTTTTCTATTGACAGAAGAACAACTACAGATATCACCACATTCTCCCCTTTTTTCAAATTCTAGTGAATATCCCAAGTTTTCCTATTCTTGTATCTCCATGTGTTTCCATCCAACTTACCTCCTTCACTCCTAGCAACAACGAAATACATTGAATGTTAAAACATTTAATCATTCAAGAGCTCACTCGCTAGTTTGTCACTAGTTTTGCTAATAAACTAATACATCAGTGCATGTGTTAATATGTTTTTAAGCATTTATGTGTGTTTGCCTAGGACTCCACATTCTGTTCATAGCCAGCCATATTTTCTACTTCCTTGTTTTGCATGCATGAACACAATAATATTAGTATCACATAAAACTATTAAGCTAATGAAATACATACCTGGTATATTTTGAAAAATTGGTAGTTGTCATAACTCTCTCTTATGTTCTTTACAACATTTTCCAACTGAAATAGTGCATGCTTATCAATCATAGGAAGGTCATCATATGAAACAGCATTATCAGCCTGCCAATAATACAATAATCAATAAAATCAGGACAGAAGGCAGGTCAACTATATTGGAAGCACCATACCTCTAATGGTGAATGGATTCAGCCATGTTAAAAATATTATGCTTCTTTCTAAACTATCTTGAAACTCATGACCTCCGCACAAAAATTCTCAACTTACTCTCCAATCATGTAGATTTGCCAACAGGTATCTCAATGTTCCTCGGAGCTTCCTGTACATGTCAGCCATTTGCCGAAGAACTTGAGGACCAATCATAACATCACCTGTATAATCTACACTAGAAACCCAGAGACGTAATACATCAGCCCCATAGCCAGGTGCTTCCTGCAAACAGCAGACAGATATTAATAGGTTGTTGATATGAAAAAACACAGGAATAGGAGATCCATTGACTAACCTTAGAGTTTTTTTCTCCTTCAATTACACTACGTGGATCCACAACATTACCTAAGGATTTGCTCATCTTAGAACCTTTCTCATCCAACACAAATCCATGGGTTATCACACTGGAATATGGAGCTTCTCCTGTATAACAAGAAGCAAATGAAAGAAAATGATGTCTTACTTATTGAAGGACAGAAAGTTCCCAGACAAACTCTCACTGACAAGCCATGTTGAAGGAAATGAGGGAAATGAGTAGAATTCAATAACAAATTGGCTCCAAACTACTCCAGATTTCTGCATACCCAAAGCCTAAACTACATGGTTGACATTATATTTGGTGTTCCTTACCTCTTGTAGCAATACTTGTTAACAAAGAGCTCTGGAACCACCCACGATGTTGATCTGTACCTTCAAGATACAAGTCTGCTGGAAAACTAAGGCCACTTAACACAGCAGCCCATGAAGAACCTGAAAACAGCATGTGAAAAACCAAGAAAGATCAGTCGTTGCCTACCTTACAGGAAGCCAAAGGCATCATCTGAGTAAAGACACGCTTTAACCATAAAGGATTATGCTACATGTTCTTCAAATAAAGGCAAAAAACACAAAATCAACACCACAAAATAGTGACCTTCGTCTACTTTGTACACCCCAACTGTTGCAGAAAATAACCAGTGAGATACACTCCATGTGCATTTGAGTGTCTCCATGGTAAACAAGGTCCATATAGGGCTAAATAATCAAACTTAGTACCTGAATCAAACCAAACATCCATTGTATCAGTCCCTTTTTCATACTGAGATGCTTCTGCATGATATCTTTTGGGAAGCAGGTCTTCCACTGTCATGTACCACCATGAGTCACTTCCCTTTTGGGCTATTATAGCTGCAAAAGAAAGAAGCATTATATCCATAATGAGGATACAAAACTGTGACAATGTCCAACTGGAAGTATGAAATAAGAAATAAGCTAACAAGAGACCACAAGCAAGAGAATATGGAGAAGAGAAAGATATGGGTGGATAAAAATGGAAAATAGAATGGGCCACGTTATGGGTTTAACCAAAGAAGATATATACTGATTAAGAAATATTATCCAAACAAAAGAATGGTTGTTTTTTCAGGAAAAAAATAGAAAAAGGAATGAACCATGGGTAAAACATAGTGAAGAAAGGCAGAAAGCAACTGCTGTTTGGAAGGTTCTTACACTTGATATGATCAATAGTCTCTTCATTCATAAGAGGTTCCTTTGACTTGACATGATAAAAGACTGGAATTGGGACACCCCATGTCCGTTGCCTTGATATACACCAGTCAGAACGACTTGAAGTCATTGCAGAAATTCTGTTTTCTGCCTGAACAGTGATAATGCATTGAGCTACTTAAACAAAAAGATTTTCAACATAATATGTCACCATAGTAAAACAAGAATAACTAAATGTTGAAAGCAAATAAAATATCAAGATAAGGAGAAAGTGGAATTCACAAGCATTAACTAGCTGCTCATCAGCATCCCTGTATCGGCTTTTATGAGACTAATATGCATTTGATAATGTCAACAAGGTGAAGAAACAAGACTAAACTACTTAAACAACATTACTAAAGCAAGCAAATAATAATAATATATTATTACTATTATTATTATTATTATTATTTCACAAACAAACTTAACATGCCTCTCACGGGAAAAACATAATTACTGGAGATCATGAAACCATAAAAACATGCAAAACATGCCAAAAAAATGTCTATCATAATATATTCCCCAGAATTAAAGCACTGAATATCCAAGCATACTGACCACATTAAGGAATAATTGCAATGCAATTAAACAACAGTACCTGAGTTGGAATCCATTTAACATGGCTAATTGCATCCATAGCAGCCTGGCGAAACCCTTCTACCGAGGCGAACCATTGCTCAGTGGCTCTAAATATTGTTGGCTTCTTGGTTCGCCAATCATATGGATACTTGTGTTCTGCACAGGTAAAAAACCAATATTAAATGCCTCCCCTTTTCTTTTGTCTTTAACAGCAAATAATGCCCCATGTTTGATAAAGAACTAAGCCCCTCATCTTTAACAGTAAACATCAGCACCCCTAGTGGTTTCCATTTTGCACAATACAATTCAAGTTGAGATAAATTAATTGCATTAAAAATATTCAAACGTCCAGAAATCAAACTTTTGATTATCTTATAAATAATTTTATCCATTCATTTAAGCAATATGTGGGGTCATGTCTTTATACACTGACATAAAATAATCTAATGCAATATTTCAGCTCAAATGCTTAATTGTTCAAATGGTCCATTTTAGTGTCTGGCAGAATTTATACCCGTTTGTTTTTCATTTGCAATTTAGAAGGTCACCAATGAGCTTTGCCTAAGTGGTATTGGAGCCAGGTACAGAACTGAAGATCTCAAGTTCAAGTTTTAGTCAAAACAAATTGACCAAAAAAAAGGTCAAGCTTGAACATGTTCATGTATAAAGTTGAGGCCTCTAATTACTCATTCATGAAACATGAGGATGTCTCACATTATTTAAGCCCTCTATTCAGGGAAATGTAATTCAAGGGTAAAATTTGTCACTGATGGATTTCTCCCGCACAAAGTATGGCCTGCAAGTATGGTATGGGAACCCTACCACATGTGAGAGGTCACTATGAAGATGGTATGGGAAGAAATAGTAAGCATCATAAGGAACACTTAGATCCTGATTACCATAAGATTCCTCCATGATAATAGCCATTTGCTCATCCAGATATTTCACTACAGCAGCATTACCATCACCAAGAACATCAAGCCCACTGAAATGTGCAGCTTCTTCAGTGAATTTCCCATCATCGTCTACAGGGGAAAGAATGGGCAATCCATATTTTAGGCCAGTTCCATAGTCTTCCTGACCATGACCAGGCGCTGTATGCACCAGCCCAGTTCCGGATTCTGTTGTAATATAATCTCCCCCAATGACAACTGGGCATTCCCTGTTATCTATTGGATGAAGATACCTTCAACAAAAATCAGAAACCAAGATTTTAGTATCTAAATGAACAAGCTTGGTTAACCAGTTACTGATGTTTCACACTTAGTTTCCTATACTAGTACATGAAAAGAAGATGTGGAAAAGGCAAAACAAATGGCATCATCATGCAAGTAAGGGAAGTGAGATCGATTGACTTGAACTTTAAGAGAGCTCTTCCATAAAAACTACAAATTTCTATTATCTTCTCTAACCTGCAATTCTCAAGATCTGACCCCAGCATTGTTTTCTTGATAACAAGCTTCACACCCCATTTTGCTTCCAGTGCTGGCACAAGATCAGATGCTACTATAAGATAAGTTTTCTTTTGTTCCTTCAGAACATTTCCAAGCTTCCATTTTTTGTTTCCAGAGGATATAGAAGCATCTTTCATATATTGCACTTCAATTACAGCATATTGAAGGTTGGCATTAACTGCAACAGCTGAGAAAGCAACCAAAATGGATGAGAGAGAGAGTATGCACCTAGGGAAAAAAATCTTCTCACCCTCATTCTGTCAATCAGGGTGAGAATATCACAACTACAATTTAAGCACTTAAATATTTGAATCTACTAGAATACCAAAGTAAATAGGATTAACAGCTTCTGCATCTCCATAGCAAGTAACTGCTCCATGTAGTATTTTGCCACTTACCAGCATTGGCTGGAATAGTCCAAGGAGTAGTAGTCCATATTGCCAAGTACAAATGTGGAAAGAATTCATCTAGAAACCCACCACAACTTGCAGGCATAGTTGTTAGCTTGAACATTGCATATATGCTTCTGGAAACATGCCCCTCAGGATACTGGACTAGAATGACTTCCAATTAGTTCTATGGCAAGGGATGACAATTTTGGAAGATATTGAACAACAGCAACACAGAGATCAGACTTAACATCTTTACTAAAAGGAGGTCATAAGTTTAGATCAATCATTTTAAGTTCATGTCATGGAACAACAGTATTGAGAGACAAGAACGTTAAAAACCACAAATTGTACCAAAAAGAACTCTAAATGGTGATTTAATTGTCAATAAGAAGAAAAGCTGCCAAAAAGAAAGTGCTAACACAGCAGGAAGATTTTAAAAGTAAATCAATAAATCAAACAATCAAAATGCTTACCTCCAGCTCAGCCTCTGCAAGAGCAGTGCGTGATGATGGACTCCAGTGGACAGGCTTCCTGCCCCGATATATGTATCCTTTAAGGGCCATCTGGCCAAACACTTCAATCTAACCAACAATTTGATGAAATAACTTATTAACTAATCAGGATAAATAACTTGAGAGAAATCACCTATCAGCACATTCAATGCAGGGGACCCAACAAATCTTATTTCTATAATGTTTGTTCCACAAGGATCCGGAACCATCTGAAGACAAGTAACAAAGAATCCCACTAATAGGATTGAGGTATTGATACTTTCATTTGAACTTCTATGATTATGGGTGCAAAATGTCTTGTATACTTTCATTCGATCTCACTTCTATGAAATTTGCATATCTTTATTTCTTTTCCTTTCTTTGCAATTTTTTTATTTTTTCAAGTTTTTCCCATGCAAGCATGATGGAGAAAAGCTGTACCAGCTACCTGGGAAGCTTCATATTCTGGATCTAGAGTTAGATAAGGATTATCCCAGTATGCCCACACTCCATACCGCTGCAAAAGAATTAAAAAAAAAAAAAGGCATCTGCATTTATTATTAAAGATTTAGGAACATATCATGTTCAAGTAAATAAAAGCATCTCATACAAACTCAGATATTTAGAAGATAATTTTTACATCATAATAGACAAGAGTGCCAATAGTTGACCCAAAAAAAAAAAAAGCGCAGAACTTATAGTGTACAACCTTAAATGATGCCATTTGAGTCTTGACAGTTGCTTTAGCAAATTTGGCTGCCTTTGTTCTTAATTTTGATGGTGTGAGATCCTTTCTAGCATCCTGATCCAATGACTGCAGAACTGTGTGATTCATGATGAGAGTCAACTTGAAATTGTGTTCTCATGTGTACTATCCATCAGAACAGAGAGGATTTGCAAGACGTTCTAAAAGATTGACATTTTCTTATTTCCAAGTAACAAATTATTACCCAAACAGAAGTAAAGGTGAATGTCAAGACAAAGATGAGACATAATATTTAGCATAGTAATGTATGGTTCAAGTGGTTCAATCATATATATGAAAATTAAAATTTTCACTTCTTCTCTTTTGATTTAGTTCTTTGTGATGACTCTTTGAGACAACAATAAGTTGTAAGAACCAAGATGATTATCAACATAAGATCATAATGGCATCTCTCCCCTACAGAGAGAGTAGAGCTAACATGACAAGAACGAGGAGTGAAATTTATACTGGCCTTTCAACTCAATTGGCAGGCCATGACAATCCCAGCCAGGCACATAATGAACTTTATAATTTTGAAGAATCTATCCAAAAAGAAAAAAAAGAAAAAAGATTAGTAATACGTTACACATGACCAACAATATAAGTGCATGTTTGCTGGATCGATTCATGAGTTAAATGTAATGGATACGGTGTGATTCATCTCATCCATCATTCCCAGTTATCAGTTTATTGTGTAGCCTAATAGAAATGAAAGTGATGCTAACACCATGTCATAAGAACAATGACAATTATAAAGCATTGCACTGCTAAGTACCAAAGTGTGGCTTATTCAATTTTTGTTGCTCTTCTTCTTGCTTATCTGAATAGTCTCGTATCAGCAATTAGAATTATATAGCCCACCTTATAGCGATTAATTATATCCTTCAAGATCTTGTTGAGGGCGTGACCCATGTGGAGATCACCATTGGCATATGGAGGACCATCATGAAGAACAAAACTCCCCTGATGATAAGAACCATGGATCAGACAACAAATTCCTCAGCATAGAACAAATGCACAAAAGATAGCTACAAAACCCACCCCATCATTTCTATCAACAACTCTCCTGAACACCTGGTAATCTTCCCAAAGTTTCTGAATCTCAGGCTCCCTCACCAGAGCATTTGCTCTCATGCCAAATGACGTCTTTGGCAAATCAACAGTGTGCTTGTATTGCCCTTCTCCTTGCTTTTCCCCTGAACATTACACACACACAAGCCAAACAAGCATTAAGATAACACAAAACCATAAGCTAGAAAGCTGCCATTATGTTAAGTCATTGAAACAAAGATCAGCAGAGGCACACCTTCAGACGCCTTTTTAGCAGCCATGACAGGTCCTCGAGACCTTCGCTTCGAGCGAGAACAGGAATGGTCATCAACATAAGAACAATAAGTAGCGAAGTTAATGAGAGAGAGCAGCTTAACCGACGAGATTCCTCTACGATGATACAATAACGAACAAGCAGAAGTCGCATTCCTAAACGACGAGCATGTTTTCCTCGACAAAACCTGCCAACACACGCGCACAAAATTTCATACGAAATTTCAAGAATCAAAATCTAGAATCTTCTCTCTGTGCGACATTTCATCGAGCAAGTGGCGTGCCGGAGTCGAGCAAACTAAAAACTCAACCGAGAGCATTAACGTCCAGTTAATTACAAATTAAGAAGCGAAATTTAACGGCTAAAGAGCAAGAAAACCTGAAAGCAAAAGCAAAAGCAAAAGCAAAAGCAAATACCACAAAAAGGAAGTAGCAACTCGGAAGGTACCAGATAAGGAGAAGAATGGACGATGGACATGGTGGCCTCGCCGGGCCTGGGAGAGTTAACAGCCAATGACTTCACCAGGAACATTGCTGCCGGCCACTGCTGATGCCGTTAACATACGGACACCGGATGGATAAACTAACCTCAAGCTCTTATGCGCCCCGTTTTAAGCCATCCACGTACTTCTTCTGTCTTTGAGGCTCGCACGTGTCAAGATTGCCAGACTCCGGAACAGGAGCAGCAGATCAGGCGGTTTATCTAAAGGGCGAAACCAATATTCCAATTTTATTTCTAAATTTATTTTTATAAGGTAAATATTAGTATTTAAATTTGAGTCAAAATACGTAACGAGACATATTATATTATTAATTAAATTATTAAAATTGTGATTTATTTAAATTAAGTAGATTATTTTTTTCTCGAAAATATAAACAAGGAAAATTGTTTCGGAATAAGTTTTATTATGCAAAAGACAGTGGATAAACAAATTTTACAATTTTCCTTTTTTTTTCTTCTTTTTCTACTTAATGATTATGGAATGAATGAAGTAGGAAGCTTGGATGTTAGAGTTTAATTTCTTTTTAATTTTAATAACATAAAAAAGTCTAAAGAACCTCGAGCGCTCCCTCTTCGTCCGCCTCCAATGGCGGGTGCGCACGGCGCCACCTCTCCCCCCTTCATCAGGCTTATGCCTCCTATGTTCGCCTATTCCTCAACCGCGACCTCCGCCGCCGCCCACCGTTTTCGACGAGGAGCAATCGTCGCATCTTCTATTTCCACTCCGTCCCCACGAAAACTCTCGAGAAGGAAAAATTACTTGCGAACCAAAATCCTCAAAACCCTCGCAAAACCCTTCCCCACTGCTCCTCTCCCCGAGATTGCCCCAGTAGAACCTATAGTCCCAACGCAGGAAAACGACTTGGTTTTCGACGCCTTCCCCGAGGAAATCTCCGGCGACATCTTTCCGGCCGGGGAAACGGATAAAGTGGAGGAATTCCGTGCTACGGTCGAGACTGTTAGCGATCCCGGAGATTATGGTGGCAGTGTTAGGCAATTTTCTTCCAGGTTCGTCTCAAAATTTCCGCGCTTTTTGGTTGGTATTTTCGTTTTTCCAACAATTTTTGCTGTTTGGATCCTAAGAAACACCAATTCTCACGAGAAAGATGGGAATTCGCATTGTTTGGACAAGGAAGGTGGCGTTTTGGTTAATGGGAATGGAAAATTGGGGTCGAGATTAAGCAATGTGGGTGACTATAGTGAGAGTGAATTGGAAGAGAGGATCAATGAAATTAGGTTAATGGCAAGAGAGGTGAGAGAGAAGGAGAAGAGACAGGGGAAGGAGGGTGACGAAGAGAGTGGCATTGAGAAGGAGATTGGTGCGAGATTGGTTAAGTTGGAGAAGAGATTGAATTCCCAGAGAGAGAAGCTGCCCGAATCATTTATGGACTACTTGGGCAATCCAGAGTATGAAATTGACGAGGATAGTTTGGATTCAGAGGAGGAAAATGATAATTTGATGTTCAGAAAGAAGCTCAGGTTTAGAAACCCTTCATTGAACCCGAGGAGCACTCCAAAGGGTTTTTCAGGTTCTAGAAGTAGAAGCAACAGTGATCAAAATGATGATTTGAGACAGAATGTGACTAAGAATGGTGGGGAATCTGTGAGTTTGGAGTTGAATTCATTGATGCAAAATGGGAATGTGTTGGAGAAGGACAGGAAGAAATTGCAGAAGGAAATGAGACCTGGTAATGTCTATTATGAAAATTTTTAGTGTTTGATTTTGTCGGTTCTTTATTTCAAATATTTTTCCTCCTTCAATTAACACGTATACTGTCCTTGCACTTCTCACTTCTTATTTCAATCATTGGTCAAATCTATGAATGCAAGTCTTATTTGACCCTGAGTTTTGATATGTAAAGCTTATGATATGACTAATCTGGCACTAAGTTGAAGAAAAAGTTGGTCATTTATGTTATCAGACTATCAGTTACATTTTTAAACAAGTTTCTGAGAAACTCCCTACTGTTCCAGAGTACTCATCAGAACTTAGAAGTGCTGTCCAGGAGAGTAAAGATGGAAGATCTTCAATTAAAGATGTCAAGTCCAGGAATTCTAGAAATGTGGAGACACCAAACTCCCACAGCTTAATAGATGAAAATCAGGAAATTAGAAGAAAGGCTGATGCATCTGCTTCATCAATTAGAAACGGCAGCAGAGAACCTGGAAAGAGACCACTGTCCAAGAATGCTGGACATAAAAGATTGGATGAACAGACAGATATTTGGTGGTCGAATCTTCCATATGTTCTAGTATGCAACAAAACTCAGTGGTTCTCTTATTCTCTACTACACTTTCTTCATAGCATAGTTTTGGCCTGTAATGATTTTGGGAATTGTGGTCTAAGATCAAGGAAAATATTTTTGCATTAAAACACTGTCCACATGTAGTTAACCTTTATCCTTCAAAGTCCCAATGATTCCTTAATAGCTTTTATTTAGGAAGGCCCTTGTTGGCAGGGGGGGGGCCATTGCGCCAATGATGACCTTCCAATAACTAATCATCACATAGTTAGCATTAGTTCTGTCACATTATCATTTGAGCTTTTCGACAAGAAAAAGTACAACAAACAGTAGCATTTGCTACATTTCTGAGCAATAAGCGGATGCATGTTCCTTTCCAGGCCATTCTAATGCGAAGAGGTTCTGAACATGAAGCACAAGGACTGTTTGCTTTGAGAGAACCTTCTCTATTAGATGATCAGGATGACTCTTCTTACACTATTGCTTTCGAGGATCGTGGGGATGCCAACAATTTCTGTTATTTACTTGAGTCCTTCTTCGAAGATTTAGGTGACTTTGCTGCTGACATCGTTCCACTGCAAACAAAGGTAAGAAATCCAACTTTATGGGTTAAAATTTTCATATGCTCTATTCTTCCTGAAGCATCGACTCACTACAATGCAATACTTATATGACTGACTAGGTTGAGACCCCAATGGCGTTAATAGAGGGAATATCTTTGACTTCTCATACTCACCTCTAATGCAATGTATAGACCATATTGCAATTAACTCATACTTTCAGTGTATTTTGTGGGGTTGAAGTATATTATGTCACTGTGCTTCTACCTTGTAATACCATTTAATTTAAGGAAATATATATGTGTATATTTATAGCTTCTAATAGATGCAAAATGAACCCATGTAGGAACTTCATCAGGCAGTGACATCACATTCAAAGAAGGCAATTGTTGTGAAAAAGGGGCAACTTAAACTTTATGTTGGGCAACCATTTGCAGAGGTTGAGATGGCTTTGCTCTCTTTGCTTTAACGGAATCAAAGTGTATGAGTTAGGTTCTTTCCATTACGAAGTATGATTCTTCATCATTCTAGCACGTATTGAGGCAGACTGTCATTTAATGCAGAAGTTCCTATTCAGAACTAGAAGTACGTTGAGATAAATTGTTGATCAAAGTGAACAAAAGTGCACTGTTGGTCTAAGTGAACCACCTTGCTTATCATCCTCATCAAAGTAAGAATACGCCTTTTCAATTAACCATCCCCCATTGGCAGGTGCTCTTGCTTAGTATACCCCATCCATTCCCTAGCTGTCAGTGCCTGCATCAGTGAGTTTTTCTTGGTGCAAAGATTTGATATAATTCTTCTGATACATCAGAATGGGAGATTGGACAGAGTGTTTTTAATAAGTACAGGCCTGATTCATGGAGCATAGATATCGGAATCTTTTTGGAAGTATGATTCAATAGGGATGATCAGATTGGGTGCTTCCTTCCCCCCCGTACTCTGCTGTCTTAAGAATATTTGTTAGTTATTTTTTAATCCACTAAATTCATTTTTGAGTGTTAGTTGCTGGGTTTTGACCATTCATGTTTGTCAGTTGATCAGCTTCTCCCCATATTCACATTTGTAATAGCTAAGAGGTAGAGATTGTTTCGAGGAGCATAGAATACCAAGAGAAGAGAGAATAAATCTGAATGAGATTCAGGTTAACAATAGGATCTTTGAATTCCGATATGGGGCTTATTCAGTTCCCTTTTAAAGGTTAAATGCAGAATCTGAAAGAGGGATTCCAACAGCAAATGCGATATACATCACAAATGTAAAACTCTTAATAACAGAATCATGTAAAATCAGAATTTACATGAAACTTCCAATTGCCAATGTAACACATAAATCCTAGATTGAGCAAAATCCTACCGTGAGGAAGTAATTTTGACTATAGATTGAGTATAAATCGGCTGCTAATTTGATTGACAGAAGTTTTGCCATAACTCCTGCTTTTGTTCGTCGCTTCTTGTGCATGCTTCACATATGAAGATCACAATATTCCAGGCTGCCTGTCTTGCCTCGGGCAGACTATCATTCAACAAATCTGAAGCCATTTGAACCAGAGAAACCAACCCAAATTCTTCCATTGCTTCTAGGCCCTGAAATGCCACGTTTTCTGAGATGAGTTATAAGTATATGCAACATCAGTATTGGGGAAAAAAAAAAAAAGGGTTCATGATACTTTACCATCCTGCAGACGGTTTGGGAGATAAAGATGGCAGCCTTGGCTCTGACTCTTAAGATTGGCATGGCTACCATAAGAGCAGAGCTTACGAAGCAGAGGCAGAGAGGTCATAGACTTAACCATTGCATTCAATGCTCTATCTGCTTCTTCACAGACAAACCGTTTGTCTTGAGATGCTTTGAGCAGTAGTTGCAGCAGCTGTGCACCCACAGACACATATCATAAACATAAAACGCAAACAGAAGATGAAAAATGGAAATAGAAACAGAAGAGAAGAGATGGGTTCATACCAAGTTGTCAAATGTATCATTGGAGTCCAGCAATTTGTCACCGAAGGCATTGAAAATATCAGATTTAGTCATGATAGACGTTTTTGCACAAAGCACTTCTTGGGTTTTTAATGGCTTTTATCACCGCCAAGATCACCTTTTCCCCGTGCCAGTCACATAAATGCTCTTCTTTAACAAGACCCATCATCAAATCTACTAAAAGAATTAAACTTTTAAGTACTGCAAGCAAAACCGTCTTACAATTTTGGGAGCAACAGAGAAGAATGATAAATTGCAAATCGCCTAGCTTGGTTTAATGACTCGAAAACCTTTGTCCAATCCTTTGTATCTAAGACTTCAACGAGGCCCTGAAAGATCAGAAACTCAATGAAATATACCAATCAAAAGCATAATCAACACAGTTTATGGGTTTACTGTACGGATTTAAAACAATATCAATTAGAAGAAAATCAACCGAAAAAAAGGACCCATTTCCCGGAAAAAGAAACAGAGAGAAAGAAAGAAATAAAGAGAAATTTACTTCGACTTTCAATTCGGGATCCTGCAAGGCCATGGGATCCTCAGAGGAGATATAATCAACAGCGGCATCTTGTTGAATATATTTAAACTTGTGTCGTGTACACTCAAATTAAAGAAACTTGAAATACAGTTGACTGTAGTTGTAGCAGATTCAAAGAAATATATGTAAAATTGTCCTATTTGCGTGGCTTGAACTTTCGATGATGGCATCATTATCGTAGCAGAATTGGGGGCACACCTCCATGTGCCTGAAATCACATTAAAAGAGCTTATTATTAGCATCTACAATATTCACTGAGGCCTCGGCGGTGGAAAAAATGATGTTGGGTTTCGACCTTCCTTCCTTTTTGGTCAAGGTACGAGGACTTTGTTATATTTCTGACTCGACAAAGACCATTCATGAAAATGCCATACGTTGCGTTACATTTCATGGCCTTGTTCAATTTGCTTATTGTATAGTTTACCGAAGGTAATTGAACAAGTATGAAATTCAGTTAGTAAAAACTCACTTTAGTAAATTGTACAGCGTAGGAAAATATGAATTTAAAATTATTAAGTAAAAAAATTACCAAGAGTAAAACTAATCCAATGCACACTGACATGAACTAGTATTTTAAAATAGTAATTTTTTTTCACACAAAATAGTATATATATATATATATTTGAATATATGTCAAATTCTCTCAATTTTATTATTATATTAATGTAAATAAAATTTTAAAAATAAATGTTAAAAAAATTAATGAAAGAGATAATTTTAATAATCTACGTTAACTCATGGACATTCTAATTGCGAAGATTAACGTTACTATTTTAGTTTTTTTTTGTGGTTTTTTCTAATATTTTAAAATGTAAAAGAAAAGTAGAATGGATAAACCTTGGCGCCTTGACTTCAATCCCACCAGCGTCAAAAAACCGCGCCCGGTAGTTGTGGAGCGAGACAGTTTAAAGTCAAAGTCAAGGCAGCTAACTCACTCTCCGACAGAAGTTTCGTTCGAAAGGCCGATTTGCATTTTGAAGATCTTTAATTTCAAGGCCGTATTTTTCACAGAATCCCTCTCATTACCCAGTTGTACTAACTGATTTTCCGTTTGAGTCCACGCCGTATTGCCACTTTCGTCCATTTTATTTTTATGGAATGTAATCCCTCCCCCATCTCCTCTCCTTTTAAATCGTTTTCATTTTGGGCTTCTGAAATAAAAATTCATATTCTCTCCCCCAATTTTTTGTTATTTGCTTCTACGATTCAAATCAAAAATCCTAATTTGGCCTCTTAGAATTGGGCGTCTAGGGTTTATCTCTCCTGTTCAAAGAAGCAAAACCCTAATTCACCAGATTTAATAATTGGGGATGGTTATTGTCGGCAATGCGTTCCTGGAGATGGGTTTTGAATTTCAAGGATTTTCTTCTGAGTTCTTGTAGATTTGGGAAATGGGTGCCATAACCAGTAACCGTAAGCGGGACCCGTACCCGTATCCGAATTCTCAGGACTTTCACGTTTCCAAGAAGCCCCGATTGTCGCCCGTGCGCCACAGCTCGAACCAAACCCCAGGCTCTTGCAACAGTACGGCCTCTAGAATCGCCCGGTACCCAGAAACGACCTCGAAGTTTCGTCGGGAAGTTCATGCCCCGTGCAGGATTGTCAAATTCGGGTTGTCGAAGCGCAGAAGTTACGATTATAGTGAAAAGGAGATGTCCAGTGGTGGCAAGATGGTGAATTTCTTGAGCAAGAATTTAGATTTGGCGAGACGAAATGCCTTTGGTGTGATTCGGTTGTTGTTTAAAGAGAAGGAAGTTATTGATGTTGATATTGAGTCCCCAAAGCTTGGGAAGGAGATTCTCTCAGATGATTCGAAGTATTTGGTTAAGGGGAAGGAAGTGATTGATCTTGATGACGAGCCCCAGAAGCCCGCAAAAGAGAGTCTTTCAGAGGATTCGAGTATTGAAGAGGTTGCCGTTGTTGAAGATGGAAGAGGATGGAGGTCACGGGATGAGATTTTATGTAGCGAGGAGGACAATGATGTTAAAATTGTGGAGGAGAGATCGGTTGTTACTGTGGATGGGAATTTTGGTTTAGTGGAGAAAGCAGAGAAGATGATGGATTCATTGGCATTGAATCATCAAGTGGATGTTACAAGCGTTGAAGCTTATAAGAAGTTACTTGAGAGAGCAGCCAGGAGGAGTAGAAGGTTGTCAGATTTGAACTTTGAGATTGAGTTGAATGAGAAGAAGCGGAGTTCCCTTAAGTTGTTTGAGAAGAAACCGGAGAAGAAACCTGTGGTAACGAGTTTTTTTTCCTTATTCTTGACCTTAGCTTTGCATTTGGTTGGTCTATGTTTCGCTTCTGATAGTTCTGTTGATTGACTTTCAGGAGATACCTCGTGAACCTTTTCTCCCTCTTACAAAAGAGGAAGTGGCCGAGGTACAACTTGCCTTTGCAGCCAGCAATAGGTACGATTCAACATATATGTTGTTTTCTATGCCAAATCATTGCTGTTGGAGCTTTCACATAGTTTTGGTTCCTGCAGGAGGAAGGTCTTGGTCACCCACAAGAATTCGAATATTGATATCACAGGACAAGTTTTAATGTGCCTTGCACCAGGTGCATGGTTGAATGATGAGGTGGTCTTTTGGAGGTTTAGAATTTCCATGCGTGTGTTTGCTCAGGGTGTGACAGATTCTGACTTTCGATGATATGTTGCACTTACTTCTTCCACAGGTCATTAATGTGTACCTTGAATTGCTGAAAGAAAGGGAAAAGAGAGAGCCACAGAAGTTTCTGAAATGTCATTTCTTCAACACTTTCTTTTATAAGAAGGTTAGTGCCCTGCTTCTTCTTTGATATTCTCAAATGCTGTTTTATGTCATAGGTCAACACCTAGTCCTACTATCTTATCCCTTGCTATGATCTTCTTCATGTGTTACCTAAGAACACTTCTTAGATGCTTCTTGAAAAAAAAAAAAAAAAATTATCTTTCTAAGGTATATATTTGATTGAATGTCTTTGCGTTAAAATTTGACCATTTCCTTTTGTTTGAATATTCTGTCTTACAGTTAGTTAGTGGGAAGAACACCTATGATTATAAAGCTGTCAAAAGATGGACTACACAAAGGAAGTTGGGTTATTTTCTATTGGATTGTGATAAAGTAAGTAATGCATCTCTTTTTTCTTTCAATGACATGTTTCTTTTGACCTTACATTGTACTTATCTCTGAATTAATTTTACTTTTGTGCTCAGATTTTTATCCCTGTTCACAGAGAGATACATTGGTGTTTGGCAATTATTAACAGAAAGGATCAGAAGTTCCAGTATCTTGATTCACTGAAAGGAAAGGACTTGAGAGTATTAGAACATCTGGTCTGCCCTGTAGTCTTCCCCTATTTTTGAGAGACTTGCAACTATTTAGTTTTGACTTTTCTTTTTACTAGCGTCATTGGTTGGTCCTTTTTTTTCCTTTTGACAACCTGGCAAACAGCTTATTGCAACCATTTCTATCCTTATGCATCTCCACTGCTTCACCTTTAAACAATGTCTTACAGACTAGCAGTCTGTAGCTTCTCACTTGCATTGGGTTCCTGTTTTTGAAAACCTTTTAGGATCTGGGACTGCATTATCATATTTGCAAACACTGCTGTCGTATGTCTCATTTTTTACAACATAGATTTTTTATATGATTTCCACCTTCACTAGAGCATTTAAAATTATTAATTGTAAAGAAATGCAGTGGTAAACAGTAAAGAAATATCTTGGCTCACTGTCCTGAAAGCCAGTAAGGTGTTAAACTGTGCGGAATTGCTGGTAGCATTAAAGATAGTAAATTTTTGCCACATTGCTTCAAGCTAAGGGTTTATTCCTTTAGTGATTGTGGTCTTCTGTATCTCGTTGCTCTAACCTGTGCAAGTTGCTTTATAACTTACGACGGCACATTCAGGAATGTGGGTTTTACTCTCACACTTTTGGAGATTATGAGTCTGTGACATTGTATACATCCTCCTTCTATGTATTGCTTGAAGGTGACTTATAACATTAAGAAAAAAGGAAAAAGGAAATGTCAACCAAAGTTAATTAGGATAATTGAAGCTCAGAGAAGGTCAACTCCTATACTGCTTGAAAACTTGGCTAATATTCATTAGTGATGTGTTCCAGGCTAGATATTATGTCGAAGAAGCTAAGGACAAGAGCAGGAAAGACATTGACGTGAGCAATTGGGAAAGAGAATTTGTTGAAGACCTTCCTGAACAGGAGAACGGGTGGGCATTCTTTACGCTCATGCCAGTTTCTTTTGGAACAAACTGTTTCTTTGGTAGTCAAATGAATTTTCTGTTATTACAATATTTCTTATTTTACATTTGTTAACCTACTAACAGGTTTGACTGTGGTGTGTTCATGATCAAATATGCTGATTTTTACAGCAGAGGCCTTGGTCTATGTTTTGGTCAGGTAAACAAAAAAAAATGTTCGCTTAATGTCCAATTATTTTCATTGAATTCACAATCTGTTGTCATTGATTTTGCATTGGTTGTGGCATTGGACATGGAACTGAAAACTCTTGAAAAGCACTGCACCTATTTTTCATGGTTAAATTAGATATATGGCGTGGTCCTTGTGATGCAATGGTTGAAAACTTTATTAAAACTTGTAAGGGATGCTTTGTAGGAAACTAGAGCAATTATTTTTATCTTTAAACTCACTGTTTTCCTTTCGTAGGAGCATATGCCCTACTTTCGGCTGAGAACGGCTAAGGAGATTCTGAGGTTGAGAGCCGGCTGATTTAAGAGTGCAAATGTCATATTAGCAATTCAGCAAGTCGGCACAAGGCATATCTGCCACGTTGGAGAGATGATAACGATATCCGTCTGTCTTGACCACGATTATTTTTATATTAGGAAGATATCCTGGTTTGTCTACTTGAATTAGTTGGTTGAAAGATTGGAATGTACAAAGGACCACACCGAAGCAATAGAATCAATGCAGGCAAGTCGATGGACTGAAATATTGAAAGCAGAGTTTCGAGAGATTTTATCTCAAGAAGGATGACTTTGCATATGTGCATGGCCCCGCACCTCCTGCTTTGGGTTCTCTTCCTGGTTGATTTTCTTTCATCATTCTTTTTGGTTTGGGGTTGTAGGACTGTTCCTTTAAACTTGCTACTGGAGAGAGTTGATAACTCTAATAATATAATTATTGGCCTTTTTGACACAACAAATGCAGACCGGGCTTTCGCACTATCACAAAACTGTGTTTGAAGGGAAAAGTGCTTGGGCGTTGTAGTGCTAGACGGACAGCATCATGCATTATTGCCCAATAAGAATGCCGTGCATGAGTTACCCGTCTAGTTGGTTGAGTTATCACGTGTTTTTTTTTTTTTTTTTTTTTCTTTTTGGGTCTTGTCCGATCAACTAGAAATAGTCAAATTATTAGCTGTTAATCTGGAGTTTCAGATCAAATGAAAGCCATCGTAGTCCCGCCAAATCGTCTGGATCCAGGATAAACGATTGAATAAATTGGACATCTCTGCACTGGTGGATGTCCCTTGGAGACGGGTGAGTAAACTTTAATTCCATGGCATAGCGTTATCAAGAAGTTTCACTGGGATCAAGAATAGCAAGAAAACAATTTCATAACACAGATTATGCAGATGTCATTTCACCTTTCTCTCTCTCTCTCTTTTTTTTTCCCGTATATCCGAAAAACTGAACGTTGCCTTGAACATCGCAAGACCACAAACCCATGAACTGGGCGACAAGCCAGCAAGGAATCAATTTGCTCCTAAAACAATATACACACCCAGTACCAAGGAACATAAACCCTCGTCAGTTGCTCCAAATGCCGGAAGCTTCGCAATGCATCATATCCTCCTAATGCTCCTTGCTTCAAGCCCAAAAAAATCAAAATAAGGTTGTGTAAGTGTAATATAAACAGAAAATTAAAGTACAGTTGCAAGTAAGCCTGCAATTGAAGAGCCAATAAAAGAAAAAAACAGCAGAAATAAAACATAATCAAGAAATTATGAGAGCAGGAAAATTACAAGAGAATGCATGGTGCCATCAATGAAGAAGGTGATAAAGCACTGCATTAACGGGGAACCCTCTTCCGACTAAGTATCTCCTGTTCTTTTAATCGATGTTGAAACCTAGCAAGGCGGGCTTGAAGGCTAACCAGCCCTGCTGCCTTTCGTGACAGCACAAAACTCAACTGGGTCACATAGTTGTCAATCCGACTGCCCGGTTGATCAACTTCAGCCAATAGTTTCATTTCCTAGCACCCAAAAATCAAACAAGTCAACAATCAGAACAAGCAATCCTCTTCTTTGGCATGAGGAGCACAGTTCCATTTCAAAGCACATATCATTCGGTTACAACTGGACTGAGAAACCACATGACAAAATATCACCTCATTGGCCAAAGCACCAAGCACATTAACCCAGAGAATTTTATTGAAAATTCAAACTGACAGTGAAATTACTGAAAACATATTCCAGAATCTGATAAATCAAAAATAGATCTTCACTTACTTCCCGAACAATCTCCATTGTATCCTCTATTTCTTTTCTATGTGCTGCAATGAGGGCCTCTTCTTCCTTTAACAGCCAAACAATCAGTTAAATAATGTCAAAAGAAGGTTCATGACCAGAATAGACAAACCTAGGTGACAAGCAATGACACAAACGTTACCAACCTCGAGTATTTCATTGATATTCCCATCTGAAGGAGGATCATGCTCATACAGTAGTGATCCAGAGATATTAGTGTTATGGTTTGCTGTACTCTGCTGCCCAGAGTTTGTGACTGAGAGATCAGGTACAGTGACATCTTTCTTCGACCAGTTTCCCAGCTTTTCTGGTTTTTCCTCTCTTAACCCTTTTCTACGAGGTGGTGACACCTTCTTCACTTTCTCTTGTGTGTCCGTAGAATTTTGAGGGTGTGATGAGTGAGTTTTTTGATTTGTAGGGCCACCATATGAATCATTAGTTTCAACCAGCTCTCTATCTATTGACACAGAAGCCAACCCACTTTCCTCACGGCCATTAAGGGCAAAACTTGGATTTGAACTTGATGACTGCTTGTCATATTCTGGAGGACTACAAGATAAAGTTTCTTTTTCCAAAACCCTTCTGGCCATATCCACTGTTTTAAGCTCCTGTTGTTGTTCATGGGTATCATCTACTTCAGTAGGAATGGGCCAAGAAGATGCTGACAAAACATCTTTGTTAGTTACTGGTAAAGTATTTACAGCCTGATCCTTTCTTGGATTTCCACTTTTGGATAGACTCTTAACCCTGTTCATTAAATAAGTACCTTTTTATTCAAGAGATGTAAAACAAACAAAATAGTGTAACTGCAACTGGCATCTAGGTGAAACTGAGAAAGGAATGCACAAACCTATCCGCATATCTCAAAGTATTGAGAGTATGTTCACATGACCCTGCATTTGGAGAAATACAAGAAATCATAACTGTCCTAGAATTGCCGACAAATGAATCACGAAGCACTTCTGTGAGCTTGCTTCCACGAAATGGTATATGAATCTGGTCATTGTCCAGAGCACGAATACACTCTTTGAGAGCCAAAAGGCTCTTATTTATTTCTGCACCCTCAATCCTGCAGTGACCAAACAGTAGAATTAGGAATGCTCCACCCATCCACCCCTTAAAAATGACATATTAATAAACAGATTGAACACCTACCACATCAGGCAACAGCAACATGCGTGCTCTGGTTTAAGGGATCTCTATACAGATCGTGTAAATTAATACAATCATGACACGACACTAGCACAATGAGGATGAATCCATAAGTAGAAATCTTGACTAGTGGTCCTCTTGAAGGTGTAATAAGTCTAAACCCCACTCCCCCAACAAAAAGGGAAATTTCTGGTTAAAATAAAGTAGATCATGTCCAGTAGATAAGTGAAGTATGCTAGTGAGTATTGGGCTGCTAAGAAACATGTCCAAAAGATGAGTGGTGGAGATGAGAATGTTAAGATGAATTTGCAACCACTTTAGGAATGACTGATAAGAATGATGACATTCTAAGACATAGAAATAATCCAATTAAGACTGGATCAAATCCAAATGAATGATGAGAAGAGAAGGGAAAGGATAATCTAAGTTGACTTGGAAATCTTTAGTTCAAAAAGATTCAAAAACATTACACCTCACCCCAAACTCAGTTCATAATAGAACAAATATGATGAAAAAAGATTTGCATAGCCAACCTCAATTAAATTTGGGATTAAGGCTTTGTTATTGCTTGTTTGTTCATTGTAGAGAGGTTCCTGAAGGATTCATTGTTATTATTTCCAAATATACCAGAATCCAAGTTAACTAAACAGGCCTAGGGAACTAAACACAACAAATTTGACAGGTAGAAAATCCTACAAATAGAATCCATTTCTGCTAAGGCATCAAAATATTGAGTCCAAAACAAATAACAAGAACAAAGCTCTTGAGGGTGTACCTTGTTTGTCGGTCATTGTCCGTTGTATCTGCACCACGTTCACTACCAGCAAGGTCAATAAAAGAAAATTTCCCAACCACCTTTCCACTTTTGGAATCATTCCCATCATTGTTCCTCCTGGAGTCTTTTACCTCATTATGTTTCTTGATAGCAAGCTGTAAAATAGCATGGGACCTTGAAGATTCCTCATTCGCACCAGTAGATCCAGTACTTCGTGCAGCATTTCCCCTCTCAATATATTCCTTAACAATTTGCACACCAGAAACTTCAAATTCTTGCAGTCCAACGATGCAAACTTGTTGCCGCCCATCTTCTCTCATGCAAAGTTTCCTATTTGAGAACAATAGTCATCCAGCAACCCTCTTTGCAGTTCAGCACTCATAAAACATCACACTCAAACTGATAATACATGTATGAACACCCAAACACAACAAAGAAGGCAGAGATAATGCATGGTACATGATGGCATGGGAAATAAAGATGATAAATAATTCATGCTCGCAAGAACACAACAAACAACGAATAAAGATGGAAAAAACCAATGACAAGTACTCACTTCCTATCGCCTAGAAGGTCGAAGAGCTTTCCACCATATATTTCAAAATAGCTAAGCCATAGTTTGAATCTCTGATTCCGGTAAACTGGCTGACGCAACAATCTAACAAGGTCTTCTGAGGCCCTAAGCGGCAGTGGTTGCATGGTAAATGTCTTACCACTGCCTGAAATGAGAGTATAACCATTAGTTCAGTTATCTACTATATTTTGCTTGAGAAACAGATAGCACAAAGGGAAAAGGAGAGAAGAAAGTATGAGTGAGATAATACGCAGATAATGCATACACAACTACCACTCTGATCCAAATTCAAAAGGAAAATAAACAAAAGGACAACAAACTTCTGTCAAATGTCCCAGAGATTCTTTTTGTACCACCTCCTGGGGAATATTAAAGTTATTCTAGCCATTTCTGGGTGGTTTTGATGCATTTTAGCAGCATTCATTGTTTATATGTATGCATCTATCACTGTTACAAATTCCCTTCAATCCTAATTACCTTTGTGCACTAATGATAACAAAGTGGGTACAGAATGCAGGAAGAATGAGTCTGTATCTCTACCTGTCTGACCATATGCAAAACATGTAGCCTTTGTTCGCTGAAAAATGGTAGGAATAATTGGCTCCACGGTCACCCGATAAACCTGTTTAAGAATCCAAAGGAGATCATGTCTTTAACATAATCACTAACCAATTAAAAACCATAAAATAGTACTGCTAACATAATTTAAAGAAACCAAGTACATAGATCAACCACCTTCAGAACAAAATTTAAGCCAAAAAAAAAAAACTCAACACTCATGTTTGAAGTAAAATGTGTCTGACATTACATAGAAGAGTTAAAGTCTTCATTCCTATGACCAGAATGCATGATAAAGCAGATCTATCAGTTTTCATGTCTCACAAGAAGGCTTACCTCATCATTTGTGACATGCTCATCCAGGACAGCATCAAAGTAGAATTCATGTTTCTCAACATAGGCAGTCAAGTCCACCTTTTCATTTAAAGACAAAATCAGTCCTTTTGAGATCAAAGGTGATACTTTAAAAAGACAAAACGTAGAATGGACTACCACAACAGTGTCAAATTGTAGTTTTAATCTTCATGAGTATTTTTTTTATTCAAACTATGAAGACTTTCTGAGATAACAGTGAACAAACCTTTAGCTTGGGCTCGTGGACAGTTAATGAATTCTCATCTACAGTCACAATATCATCTTCCTTTCGAGCTATCTCTTTCTTGTTTAAAGGTCTTTTGCGTACCTAAGATGAAGATGATATAAAAGCTTATGATGAAACTTTCCAGCACTTTCTTTCAATGAAGCAAAGAAGCTAGTCTTAAATAAGATGGAACAAAGACAAAGGGCATTAGTAAGGCACTGGGAAGAACCATACAATTATATGGCATTATGAAATGTTTTTAATCACTATAACTAGCAAACACACAGAAAACAATCCAAGAATTACATATAGCAACTCCAGCAGTAAACTAATAAAAACTTTCAGATTATATCTAAACATGGGTGATCCAAATTAAAAAGGACTTGCAACTTAAAAATGCCTCTGCATACATGCACACAAGCACGCATCATGACTTCCACACAAGCACACATCAGGAACCCCTGGTTATATTGGTAAAACCAACTCACCACAACTTTAATTTTGGCCACATTGGTTTCCCTTGTGCTGCTTTCTTTTTCACTTGTAGGAACTGGAATTGATGCATCTGTATCAGCTTGCTCGTTTTGGTCTCTGCCAGTGATTACATCAAAGCCACCTTCACCTCCTTTTGAGAGACCTGGCATGAATGGCGATGGCTCAAAAGGCTCTGAAATGACATGCTGTCACGAAGATGATGGAAACATTTTGATTAACATACAGAAACAAATAATGAAGAAAAATCCATTTGAGCAAGTATAAGCTCCCTAGCATATCAAGAAACCCATCTGATTATGTAAATGCTGTGACCAACTTAGTAAGGGATGAAATGGGCAAAGCTCAAAAAAAAGGAAAGGGAAAAAAAAAAGATCAGAATCCTTTAAGCATCATTACAATCCACCGGTGTTATGAACCCAATCTCAAAGTTAAGAACTAAATAATTTATTGGGTAATGAGGCTGTGATACCATCTCTTTAAGGGAAAATATTACAAGTACAAGCTGACACATGCTATGCAAGAGCAGAATGAATGAAAACAATATTAAAGTCATCAAAACACAGATTAGATCCTCAGCTATGTTATTAGCATTTACAGTGATGCATGTACACATGAGGGGCATGAAGGAGAAGCATCCAACAACTCTACCTACCATCAAGCACAATGACTCAACATCAGGCCTAGAACAGAATGAGGAAACACCAAAAGAGGAAAACAGCTTTAGATTGCAAAAGGCCATCAAATTGAAAAAAGACAGAACAAGGCAACACCAAAAGAGGAAAATTGCTTTAGATTGCAAGAGGCCATCAAATTTAAAAAAGTTTCTTATACTGCAAAATAGAATCTATTTCTTATGAGGAACCACACCTCAGATAAAAGCTCAGTGTCATCCATGGCATGGAGATCTAAAAGGCCAGCTCCAAAGTCCCCCCTGAAATCCGGGGAATATAAGCCATCCAATGCAGTCATACCAGCTGACGTTTGCCCAGTGGGTGTGTAAGGCTCAGAACCAGATTCTCCACCAAAATTGAGATTTCTCATTAGCTTGAAGAGCCTCTGCTTCTCCTCAGCAGACTGTGCTCCATAACCCTTGGACAAAGATGTGAAAAAAGTTAGTAAAGCATAGAGCTCCACAAGCACATGTGCAAACTATAAATGAAATCTTCAAGAAAAAATTAAAAAAATATATATAAAAGAAAATAAAGAATGACTAGACAGAGATACACCCAGAAATTAAAAAGGGATCAAACTGACCTAACAACCTTTGAATATGAAGTCACTCAAATGGGCAATCAAAGTTTAGTGCTTTGTTCACAGGATCGTCAAAACTTACCATCTAGTTGTCTACACTAATAAAGAATAATGAAAAAGCTCCATTCAAAAAAACAAAGCTCGCAAACTTGTACTGTGTCAAAAAGAGTTTAAAAGAAATTGTTTCGCTCTGAAGCAGCCCTCACTTTAAACTACTTAGATAACAAAATTCATCAATGAGCACAACCAATTCACAAGCATGTCTTAGCAACAGCCAATACTTCAGTCGCCATTGCACCCAAAACAATAAATAACAAAATGCAAACTAAAAAAGTAACTTGAAAGAATCCAAAAACCCCTACCTGAATCAAGAGATTGGGGAGAAGGCGCTGGTCAATGCCCGTGGAAGCCAAGGGAGAGGCTAGATGCTGCAAGCCGGCAGACTGAAGCCACCGCGCCATGACTGCATCGCCGGCATCACTTGCCGTGGCGGTATTATGCAACGACCCACCGCCAGAATGATCGTAGAGCGCGGTGGTGGCCGCAGCATTGCTCTGCTGCATCTGGCCACCGACGTGGCGCTGCGATCGCCTTTGCGGAGCCAATTTTCAAGATCTAATTTATCACCGCTAGAAACAGCAAAACACACAGAATTAAAAACTTCCAAAAAAACAAAAACAAGAAACCGCAATTCCTAAATGCAATACGCCTCGCGCTCTAAAGAATCGGAGCAAGAACGAAACTCACCAGGAGGAGAAAATTCGAAGCCGAAACAGGACATGAAAGCGAGAGTCCTCTAAACCGGAATCCCAGCCCGAATCCACAACTTCCTCCAAAACCGACCGAATCCGATCCACAATTTCAAACCTAGTGGCGGAAATTGAAAATCTTTCCGATCACTTCGCGCATTACATGTATACCTGTAAACCAAAAACTACTGGAAAGAGTCGAAGAGCAATGATCTTGATCAAGATCGATGAGATTCAGATCTGAGACAGAGCAAAACCCTAGAAATTGCTCGCGGTGAAGTGAAAGGACGAGAGGGTGCTCGCTTGAATTTTTCTGTCCTTTTGTGTGGGAAAGAGCAAGATTGTTGACATGATGGCAGAGGGCTCAATGGCAATGACAAATGAAGAGAAATGTTATTATTAGCACTTTATTTATTTATTTATTTATTATAAAGAAATACATTGTTGTTATTACCATTTAAGAAAATAAAAATAAAAATAAAAAGGAAATTGATCACCTGCGACGCGTCGTCGGAGATGCATCTAATTTGTTGCCAATTTTCATATTCTGCCACACCCCATGTTTTATATATATATATATATATTTATTTATTTATATTTTTTTTTTAAGCAACTCAACACAGGCTATCATGGAGCATTAATAGCCAGGTCGTTATTCGATCGAATTTAGGGTTCAAATTAATTAGATATTTACAATTTTCTTGTCTTTATTTGAAAGGGGATAATAAGTTTATGCAAAATGCTTTCACATAGGTATTTTTGCATTGAATTTTTGTTGTCTTTGGTCCAACAGTTATATGAGAAGTATTATTAAAAAAAAATTGTTGCATAAAAGAATAAATAATAAAAAAATAAATAATACACAGAACCATGATTTTAAATAATCATTTAGTATATATATAATTTACTTGTCAAGACTTGTCAGAAAAAAAATTATATTAATTTGTTATCTTACGTAAATATAAGAGACAAATATTATGGATTTGACTCTATATTGAATAAAAAATTATTAAATTATATAAATATAAATATTATATATTTTAATAAATTATTTTTTACTAAGATCTCATAATTTAAGCATGACAGTCATAATGTATGACCACTCAATCTAAGTCTCGACTTGTCGGTTTGCAATTCTCGTTACAGCTTCGCACATTTTGCATGGTAAGGTAGTAATTTCTTGAAATATTAATATTCCTCCCGTGCGGACGGCCATTCGCTGCCATAAAATAAAAGACGCCGAGAGTTGCAAATTCACCGATGACAATTGTTAGGACGGCAACAATTGCCGAATATTACCAAATCTAACAATTAAAAATTTGTAGAACTGGAACCAGGAATAAATAAATAAGTTAAACTGGGGGACTGAGTGGCAGGGCTTGATTGGCCGGCAATTCTCTTTTTGTGAAATTGCCGTGTTTATTTTCATTGCTCTGAACCAAGCAAGTAAGAACAATCGTTCCATAAAAATCTTGCATTGGATTCCGGAATGATGATGACAGAGTCTTTGTCGTAGTTGCTGCAAATGTTTCACTGAATCGAAGCAAATTGCATGTGATGATCGTGCCACATGTTTATACCCATCTGCTAGTCCTGGGTGTGGCTCTGAAATACATGACACCAGAATTCTTTTGTGGGGTTATTTAATTGTAGCTTACCTTTTTATTTCTTCTTTTCTCTCTGTTTTTTTTTTTTTAATTGGTGGCTTCCTTGATGTCGTCCTAGGCTAAATATAATTAAACCCTAACCATGGGTTCTTACATGTTAAGAACGTGTTTCGATTTATAAATTTGTGTTTCATGTCAATGGCATGAAGTTGATGTTTGATAACATCTGAAATTTACGGTTTCCGAAAGCTCTCCGAATCAAAGAACTGAGATCTCAATATATATCATAAACAAGCGCCCAATAATTATTGGCCCAAATTGTTTAGTTAATTTGCCACGTTATCTAGTGAAATATGACGTCCACTCGGCGCATGTGTAATAAGCAAGGTAAGCGTAGGCAGAACGTGAGCAATGATGAAGATAACACTGTCATTACCAAAAATAAAAAAATAAAAAAAAGAGTTTACTATATTTAATAAATGTTATTTTTCGAACGTTTAATTCTAATAATAAATAACTATGTTTCAAAAGTTTCACTGATTAAAAATAGATATGAAATAAAATAATAATAATAATAAGGATCTTAATAGTATTTAAGAAAAATTTAGCATACTAAATTATATTTAATACGCTAAATTATATTGGTTTATTAAAATATGGCCTGTCTGAAGGGATGTGCTGTTGTGGTCATGGTGGGTCATATGAATAGAAAAATACTGCCCGGTGGACATCAAAGTGGGCCAGATTGGAAAGAGACCGCTTCCAATGTCAGCCTAACCTATATCATACCTTACAATACACTTCTTTTCTGGATAAAGCCTTGCTTTAGCTTAAAGTATGCAAGATTGAGATCCGACAATTTTATAGTGTCAAGTTGAATTAAAGTTCGACGATTCATAGACATAATTAGCTTTCCCATTCTTTCTAGCTGCCATCCATGTTGTCCAAGATAATCACCAACAAAGGTCATGCCAATCATTAAATACGATTCTCTTGGACTATGTTGTAATCTACCCTTTTTTCACCATGTTTAATTGATCAACCCACATTTCCATTTAGCTAGTAATTGGGTTGTAATTTATATAGACTAACAGCAGTAAACACTACGAAAACAATGAAGTGTAGGCCCAACGATAACTTTGGGCGCTTTAGACATGTGAAAATCGGCCGATGGAAGAAGCCTGAAGCTTTTACGGAATTAGAAGTTCAATTGGATTAAGTGGGAGCCGAGTCAGAAGAAAGACCAGGCTCGATGGTGGACATAGCTTCTATGCATTAAATTGGGTTTTGTTCTCGGCCATTTCTTTGTTCCTTTTGTTCCGAATCATCCATTAAAGCTCATCATTATTCACGCTAAAGCCATTCCTACTTCTGCTTTCGGACTCGCAGGACCCTGGTACAGCTGCCCCATTTCCATTTTATGATTCAAATAAAACGTTGCGACTCAATTTTTATGGGAAGACATTGAAGGGCTAATATTCTAGTTGTCTCAGGTACTCATGCTTTAGTTGTAGCAATGAAATGTTTGATTCATAACTTCTCCATCGTTCTCATCTGAACCGAATGAAAGTTTCCCGTAAAACATGCTTTGAAAATCTGACCCTTAGTATGCAAGTAAGAATTGTTTGCATTATTAATTCATTACTGATGAGTTTCTAAGATTGAACCTAGCTGACTAACAGAAAAATATAGAAAAGTTCAAGTTGCGTTACATATTTTGCAGATTAAAAGTTACTAGCTATTAGTAATGGCGATCAAAGGGACTTGACTCCCTTTTCTTTTGTCATTTGAGAAACATCCTTTTTAAAATGCTTGCAATTGGAAATTTCATTTATTAGTATTACACTGAATATATATATATACAGTCACATTTTAATTTTTAAGCAAAAGCTTTAGGTAGAATAACGATGTGATAAAAAGGAGCGAAAGAGATTCTGTTTGATACTGTGGAAGAGGAAAAGATGGAAGGTGATGCCAGATGTCAAGTGCGATTGCTGTAGATAAACATCACGCCTCTATGATTGCTGCCGCAGTCATAATTACAGAGCTATAAAAGGGTATCATCCAATACTTCACTCATTTCCACCGTATCCACGAGGAATCTTATTGTGATGTGTGATATGACTAATACGTGCAAAATTCTTCAATGGGAGTTAAGATTATGGATGCAGACAACTTAATCAATGCAAATGACACGATTCTGAGCATTGTTAGTGACTGCCGTGCACACACCGCTCACTGTTCTGTGCTGATCGTGTAGATCGTTGATCCCTTTCATTCTTATGTCATCTCTTCGGAATGAAACTCGGGACACCAAAACGAAGTAGTCAACCATATACAAGCCCCAATAAATATTTGATTATTTGTCAGGCGAAAACATCGATAACCATAAGACCCGAAAAAAAAAGGCATGTCACAGGCAAATCAACAATTAAACCAAAATAGGCAGCATAAAGCCCAAGTCAACCAAAATACAAAAATTGATAACGGAGGCATGCAATATAAATCTAGGGCTACAGCAAGCGATTCTGCTTCGCAGCCAGCTATCCTCACACCTCAGCATTTGATCTCCTTTAAGGCATAAGCAAAGTACAAAAATGATGGGTCAGTGGCACCATCCTTGTAGTAAGCGAACACCAAAGTGCTTTCGTCTTTCATGTTCTCCCCTACAAAGCTGCATTAAGAATCAAGTTTCTAAATACCAATGAATGTTTAAAACAGTATATGTATCCATAAAATGAACTGGGCAAAAATCAGTAGGACAGAAGATCAAAGTGAAGGCAGACATGACAGATACTTACAATTGGAGGTCACTGAGCTTCGAAAGTAGAAATTTAGTAGCTCCCTCAATGTGTTTCTTAAAGGTTTCTTGCTTCTCAGCATCCAGCAGGGGAGTCAACAACTTGATGAACCTCTTCATATATGTGACAAATTGTTTCTTGTCAAAAGAAGGTTGCTCCTGCAACCATCAAATGATTAATCATCAAAATTTGGAATTTTTCTTAAACATGTGGGGAATCAAGCAATAGAAACCAAAAGAGAATAGAGGAGCTTAAGGCCCTTAAAAATTGAAGTATCATGGCTCACCTGGAGCCTAAATGTGTCAACAATATCAACCACCTTGACAGCTTGGTCATCAACACCCTCATCTTCCCCACCACCTTCAGCCGAGGGATTTGCACCAATGTCTACGTCAATGGCTCCTTGAACAACCCACTAGCCAAAGCATATGGACCACAAGGTAAATAACAGCTAAAGATTCCAACTGCGTTTATAGCATAAACAAGTCTTTTCAACTTTCATGAACCATAACCATGGTAATACTAACCTTTCCTTCAACTTCCCAGAGCATTCCATTCTCAATTTCCTTGTATGGAAATGAGTCCGAGAGAAGCTCATCGCCTACAATTCATCCAAATGGGACGCATTATCTGAGTCAGTGTATTGCCCGAGACATGTAACAGATACTTTTTGTTTAGACAACTCGCGGTCTTTTAAACTGCCTGAATGTCCTAACATGAGATGCGAGGAATTCATAAATATTATCGCATTCAGAATTTGGAATAAACAACACCAATGGGTGACAAGATAACGTTTTCAAACCTAATTAAAAAAACAAAAAAGACAACTTCACTATAAGCAAAGTCAATTCACACTACCTTTGACCAGTCCCCGATCCCAAAATCAACATCCCTATAAGTAAGAAAAACCGCGCATAAGACTGCCTGCACTAACCCCTACTTCACAAGCCAACCAACAGAAGCTAAAAACACGGCTCAAACAAATCGAAGCAAATATCAGATTTTGACACAGAACAGAACAGTGTAAGAGGAACTACCGGTGAGAAGATCCTGATAAACCAGCATGATCCTGGCGACTGTCTCTCACTCTCGGATCGATCCGAACAGCGAAAGCTCCGGAAGGAAAAGCAGCGAACAGTTAGAGAAAGAGAGGAGTACACCCTGAACTGGACATCCTCCTTAATTTAAGCCGAGGGTTTCGCTTAGAACAGAACGGGAAAATATCAATGACGGAATTAATTACGGAAAAGGGCTCGCACATTCACTGAAATGACAAAAGTGTCCCTCACCCCTCCGCCTATTAGTATCGTCTATTGCAAGAAATAGGAATATAATTTAATTATAATTTTATATTATATAAATTTGTTTCATTATTTTTATTTTAAATAAAATTTATTTATTATATAAAATAAAATTATAAGTATGATTTATTATTATGATTATTATTTTTTATTTGTATTATTGTTATTAATGAATTATAACATTGCAGTGTCTTATAATACCAATACGGTCTATTATTACTAAATAATAGAATGACCAATCAAAAAATTTTTGTTATAATAAATAATTTTTTTTACCTAATAACATAATAAATGTGATGTCTTAAGTTATTAAATGAGTATATAACATAATTTATGATCATTGACATTTGAAAATTTTGCACAACACAAATTTCACCCACCAAGAACTAGTATAATTTAAGAACACCCGTTTAAATACCTAGGAAGTCTAGTACTTGCCCTTAAAAGAGGAGTTTTGTTTTTTTTTGGGGTGCATTTAAAATAGGGATTTTTGAGATCATTTAAAAAGTATCGGACAGTGAGAAATCATGAAAGAATTTTTGTTCGCTTTAGTGATTGCGAAGTGATAATTAATTCTCTAGGATATAAGAATGTATTGTTTTTGTTTCTTTAAGTACTTTAAATAAACAAAAGGAAAGATGGAAAAATATAAAGAATACAAGGCAGCAGTTGGAGAGATGCGGCATGTTGAACGAGAAAATGAGACGCGAGCGGATGCAAGTACAGGTTGCACTATATATAGACATATGATACTCGTTAAGATTACAAGTATTTAATAATTATAATAAAAACGTGAATATTTTTATTTTTTATTTTTTTTTAAATAATGATGATAATAGTGGAGAGGCGATCTTGGGTCCAAATTCAAACCCGAAAACAAAACGGGCAAAACGAAGACGGAAAAGAACGAAGAAAAGCGGGAAAGCCAAAATTCAAAAGAAAATTGAGTTGCCGCGGGGGGGGGGTGGGGTTGGGCGGACCGGTACGCACAAGTGAAAGACACATTTGCTGCTCTCTGCCGGTTTGGAGTAACCTCAAATCCTCAGTAATGGAGGATGCGATTTCAAGAATCATCACAGACCTCGAAGGTACCCACATCAACGATGACCACTCGCTGCCCGCAGCGGCGGCGGTGCCACCGATTTCCCTCTCGACTCTTGAGGATCTCCAGTTGCTTCTAGATTGCAATGATCCACAATTTCTCAACCAGTTCTTCTTCGATCTTTCCACCAAATCCCTCTCGGCTTCCTCTCTCCTCCCTCCCCTCACTGCTGCCATGGACTCCGGGCCCGTCCACCTTTCTCTATTAGCCTCCAAAGCTTACCTCTCTCTGTTGCTCTTCCCTGATTCCCCTGTTTTCACCTTTTTCACCCCCATTGCTTTCCTCTCCCTCCTCCGCTCCCTCCGCCGCTCCCTCAAGCGGGACGCTCGTAGAAGAGAGGGCTCTTCATCCGTTTCCCGCGTTGTCCAGGCTAAGAAAAGGAAAGGAAGGTCAAGAAATAGAAAGGAGAGAAACGAGTGTGATAGTGGGGAAGATTGTGGGGGCCGAGAGCTTGAGGAGTTTGATGTTACGGTGTTTTTTGGTGTTCTTGAGAGGTTGGGGTTGGTCTTGGATTTGATTCACCTCAGTAGATTCCCTGATTGTTTGAAGTCGATGGTTCAAACTGTTGTTGAAATTCCGGTTTTGGGTAGTGAATTGTCTGGTAATGCTGGGAATTTTAGTAGACTGAAGGAATTGTGTTCGAGGGTTTTGTGTCAAGTGTTGAAGCCTGAGCATGGAGAGGAAGGGAAGACGACTTCTGAGGTGTTGAAGTCGTTGACACCGTTGATTCTGGGAGCTAAATCTCTGTCGAGGCATTTTGCGCTGGGATTTGTGAAGGATTTGGTAATGGGTGCGGCTAAGACGAGTGATGGTGTTAAAAGAGCCGTTGTGAATTTGCCACGCTATTTGGCACAAAAGGCGCAGGAGAAGGCAGAGCCGAGGGCTCTGGCTGTGGAGGCAATAATGGAGGTTGTTAAAGCTATGGATATGAATGATCAGATTGAATTTGCAGGGTATGTGGTCAAGATGACCCAAGGAAAGGCAAATCTTAGGCTCCTTGGGGTGGATTTGATCTTGAATTTAATGATGTTATTGGAAGATCCACTTGGGGTGAATATGGGCTGGGAAGTGCGGGACTCATGGGGGTTTTATTGTTTAGAGTCATTGATTCAGCGCTGCTCGGATTCAAGTGCTGGAATTCGAGCTCGTGCACTGTCAAATATGGCTCAGTTGGTGGGGTTTCTCTCCCGTGATGATGCTAATAGTGTGGTCATAAAGGAAACAATGGGATTCGGAGAGGTAAGAAGGGAAAAAGTGGAAGGTGGGGTGAATGATTTGTTAAGGAAAAGGTGTATGGATGAGAAGGCAAATGTTAGGAGGGCTGCACTTCTTTTAGTTAGCAAGCTGATTTCTCTTTTAGGCGGTAATTTTGATGGTATTGTGCTCAAGACCATGGGAATGGCTTGCTCAGATCCCCTTGTGAGCATTCGTAAAGCTGCAATTACAGCTCTTTCAGAGGTTAGTTAGCTCCTGTGCTTAATCCAATCTTTTGCAATTTAACCAGTGTTTTGTCCTGCTGGAATGAGTATTACATTATGCTTATTGCCTGTCAGTCTCTTAGAATGTACTGCAGATGAGAAAATCCTGTGTTTGCAGTAGTTTACATACACACTTTGATGCAAATTCACATTAAAATGTTGCTGGAAATGTGCTAGGGTTGCCTTGCATATTTTTGCTGAAATTTCACGTTTCTACTTTCTGTCTGCAAGATGTGAAAAGGTAGTGGATGCCAAGCTGTCCTGTGACTGCATTGGGTGGAAATAACACAATTGGTGTTCTTTCAAAACTCATATGAGTTCTTATCTTTATGTCACTTCCAATACCGAGCTTCAGACTTCAGAGTCTTAATGTGAACCTTGATCCATCATCGTGCTTTATGTATTGTATAACATTTACAAAATTTTTTGGCCATAACTCACAAAGCCTTTCTTTTTCTTGATTCAGTAATATTTTCCGGGAATATATAGGCTATATAGATTAGATTTCACATTATCTGATATGCTGTGAAGGTACAATTGTGGCATATCCCTGCCCAAGTGGTGTGCCTGCCCTGATATTTTCCATTCCTTTAAAATCCTTGTGTCCGTGAGAAAAGTTATATTCTTATTTGTATTCCTTGTATTATACCCGATACTTGCAGGCATTCAGAAAATTTTCGGATCAAAGTGTAATGATAGAGTGGCTACATTCTGTTCCACGTTTGATAACTGACAATGAATCTAGTATTCAAGAAGAATGTGAGAACCTGTTTCTGGAACTGGTTCTAGAGCGAATTTCTAGAGCAGGATCTGCTAGTGCACCGTGCAATGAAACCCCTCCATCAGACTCTAATATAAAGAAAAAGATATAGAAATGGAGATCAACTCAAAATTCCCTGAAGTTTTGATTCTCTTGAAAGAGATCTCCAATGGAGAGGTGACACCTTGGGTGAAGAAAATCTGCACAAGCTTAGGTAAGAAGAAAAGACTGAAGCCCAAAGTTGCTGCTGCACTACAGAACATTATAAGGACTTCTGAATCTATTTGGTTGAGTCATTCCATGCCAATAAATAAGTGGACGGCTCCATGTGGTGCTTGGCTTCTTCTATCAGAGGTGTCAGCTTACCTTCCCAAAGCCATTGACTGGGAGTTTCTACATCATCATTGGCAGCTCCTTGACAAGCATGGATTGGCCAGTGCGACTAAGAGCCCAAACACAAGAGAGTATTTGCATGAAGATGAAGAGGGCATAGAACCTAGATCTGTTGCATGGGCAGGGGATCGTGTTTCTCTTCTGCAAACAATCTCTAATGTTTCCACAGAACTGCCCCCCGAACCTGCAGCTGAGTTAGCTCTTAACTTGCTGAAAAGAATTGAAGAGTTCAAAATGCATTCGACAGAGGTACCTTTACTGCTCTATTGGTCAGGGTACTCAAAAAGGGCCATGCTGTTCTTTTTTTTTTTTAAACTTTTGCTCCATTCTTTGTGATACACTAGTTCCACTGTACAGCTCGGGGGGTAAAAGGCACCTAATAATTGCTTGAGTTGCCATGATTTTCCTATATTTCAGTTTTTGTTTATTCCTAGCTACGGTACAAATCCCTCAGTTGATTGAGGAATTCAACAGGTGCCTGCTTCAAATGTTCTAGTTGTGCTAGATAATTTTTTTTTTTTCTCCTGGTCATGCACTGCATTTCAAATTGCACTTTTATCAAGAAACTGTCTTGGAAATAAATTTTTGTCGGAGAGTTTAAAGTTTCATTGTAGTATTTTCATCTTCAAAGAAAGTCATTGTTGATATTTTCAATTGAACTGTTCTCTGATTAACAGTGTGGAGCTATGTGAAAATGCTCTTTACCCACAATGGGTAATTGTAGTTAAAAATATGACCTGTACTGAAAGAAATATTCGGTGACCAACAGTAGCCAGTGTCAAGTTGCTCACATAGTGTCTTCCTGCTTCATACATTATTAAATTCATTCAATGTGCATGATTCATGTTAGGTTCATGCCCACGTGAAAGCACTCCGAACATTATGTAAGTGGAAGGCTTCAAGTGCCACTGAGGCTGATGCCCTTGTGATGAAATGGGTGGAGCAAGTGCTCTCTAAGGCTTCTCAAATTTTAGAAAAGTACATTACAGGGCATTCAGAAGCAAACAACAAAGATAATTACTTCACACCACTTAGAAGTGGAAACAGAAGGGGCAAAGGTGCAGCAGCCAATTCCAGATTGCTGTTGGAAGCAGCAACTGCAGTTGACACAATTGGTTGTTTGGTTATCGTTTGTCCATCAGCTGATATGAGCAGCATTGTTCCTCTGCTACACACCATCATCACTTCGGATGATTCTGGGTCAAAGTCGCATAAATTACCACGTCCTAAGGTCTCCCTGAAGCAAACAGGGCCTTCTTTGTACATTCAAGCTTGGTTGTCAGTGGGAAAGATTTGCTTAGCGGATGGGAAACTTGCAAAGAGCTATATTCCTCTGTTTGTGCAGGTTTGATAGCTTCAACAGAAATCTTGTTGAATTTACCAAAGAAATCTTATCAAACCCATTCTTTTGTTAATGTTTGAAATTGTTCGTGTTGACATGTAGCCATTCACAATTTCTCAGAGATTGCTTTGGCTAGTCTTTTCTGGCGGCATGAAAATTTCATACAATTCGAATTGTGTTGGTGCTTAGGTCTACTTCCTTTTTTGCTTGATTCCCGAAAAATTAAGAGCTGTTAAAGAAACATGTTTCTACTTTCATGAACATGAATCGGTTTATATTGCCAACCCTACTACCACTCATGAATTTTCTTACATTACCAGCTCATCTTGATGGCTATTTTCCCATGGATAAAAAATTTGCTTCATTCTGAATCTGTTTTGTGTGCCTCGTCTCACAGGAGCTTGAAAAGAGCGATTGTGCAGCCCTTCGCAACAATCTTGTAGTCATAATGGCAGATTTTTGTGTTCGTTATACTGCTCTAGTTGACTGGTGAGACCTGTAGGAAATTGATGGATAAGAATTACCTTTGCATTGTTTTTTTGACTAAAAAATGACCAGCGCTAAACTTTCATTCTAATCAATCATTCTTGAAATCAATAGTTACATATCAAAGATCACCAATTGCCTCAAAGATCCATGTGAACTTGTGAGAAGGCAGACATTTATATTGCTTTCCAGGCTGTTACAGGTGTATATCTTTTCTTGGGCGTTGTGATTTCTTGTACTCTCGTCATTTCCTTTGGAAGTGAATAATCATTATTAAAGGTCATTTTCTTTTCAATCTATTCTCGTGTCCAGAGGGACTATGTGAAGTGGAGAGGAGTGCTCTTTCTTAGATTTCTTTTGTCTCTTGTTGATGAGTCGGAAAAGATAAGAGAGCTTGCTGACTACCTCTTCGGGAATATATTAAAAGGTTAGCAAGTTTGACAAGTCACCCGTCAATTAAGTGGGTGACAATTCCTGGGTTTTGACTAATGTGCATCACCTGTGTGCAGTGAAGGCACCGCTTCTAGCTTATAACAGTTTCGTGGAAGCTGTTTATGTTCTTAATGACTGCAACACCCACGGTGGACATAGCAGTGCTAAGAATGCAAGGACAGATAACCGACAGTTTTCCATCAGGTAGGAAGCTTTTATGTACTACTGCTTAGGGGACAGGAGGATGATGGAGATAGAGTGAGAAGGAGGCTTTCTAAAGCAGATGAATTGTTATTTGCAGGGGTAATGACCAAAGTTCAAGATCCAAAAGAATGCACATCTATGTTTCTTTACTGAAACAAATGGCTCCAGAGCACCTTGTGGCAACATTCGCAAAACTGTGTGCTGAGATCCTTGCAGCTGCATCGGACGGCATGCTCAACATAGAAGATGCAACAGGACAGGCTGTTCTGCAGGTACCCTTTCTCTGCCTGTCCAAGGACCACACATTTTAGCTATATCGGTAACTTCAATCCTCACATCACTTTTCATTCAGGGGACCTATTACCATTTCACCAGAATATTGGTGACCTAATTTTATACCTGCTGGATCTCCTGTTGAAAAGATGGCAGGACTTCTCACATTTACATTCTCACTGAATTCCATAGCTCGAAGGAACCGTACAAATTTTAGTTTGGTAGACAAATGTTATTTGCCTATCACTTTGTCTTTGCTGTTTATATTTTTCCCACGAAATCCTCATTCCAAAATTGGGTGGGCAGGATACTTTTCAAGTTCTTTCCTGCAAAGAGATCCGACTTCCATCTGCCCGCGGATCACAGGCTGATGCGGGAGACATAGAAGAAGAAACTGGAGATGGTGGAGCCTCTGCTTCAGCTGCCAAAGGAAGGGCCATAAATCAAGCAGTCAGGAAGGGCATTATCGAGAACACCATTCCCATCTTTATAGAGCTCAAACGGCTACTGGAAAGCAAAAACAGCCCCCTCATTGGTTCCCTGATGGAGTGTCTACAGATTCTTTTGAAGGACTACAAGAATGAGATTGATGACATACTGGTTGCCGACAGGCAACTCCAGAAAGAGCTCATATATGACATGCAAAAGTATGAAACAGCCAAGGCCAAATCAACGGTTACCGAGGTCGTTGCTGCCTTCCAAAATCCAAGCAGCTTTCTTTCACCAGCTTGTGTTTCCAAGGCTGCAAGTGCAAGACATGCTCAGAATAAGTTGTCTGAAAAGTTGCAAAGCGACTCGAGAGTGGCTTCAGCAATGGCAGATGCGGCTGCCGCAGCTAAAGCCCGGTCCGTGCTTAGAGAGGTTAACAGGGGAGTATTGTCGCCACCGCTTAGCTCCCTCGGTGTTCCAAAACTCAAGCCAAGTGAGCGGGGAAGTGGTGGTAGAAGCGATCGACCCATGGCCATGGATGTGTTAGAATCTTTGAGAATAAGACAATCTTTTGAAGATGAAAACTGATTGTTCTGTGGATATTCATTCATCTCCCCATCCTGAGCCTGGAGTTTACGGGTTTCCGTTCGATATTTATCGTTGTTAGCTATGATTCTTTTTGGTTCAGAGTTAGCTGACAACATTTTCTTCGTAAAAACAAAAAAAGCAACGCTTTGCCAAGTTTGCAAAATCAAATTCTTTTTTTTTTTTTTTGGTACGTAAAAGAAATGAGTAAGAGAATGTTAGTTATAAATTTATTTGAAGTAAAAAATGAGGGTCTTTTTTTTGTTTGTTTCTTCCTTTTTATTAGATTTCTCAAAATATATGATATTAATTATTTTTTTTTAACGAATATTTTAAATGTAACAACGATCGGGGAGAAAAAAGAAATGGGTAACATTTATGCCCTACGCCCAATGTCATTTAATTCTTTCCTAAATTTTTTTAAGTTAACAGGAGAGCACGCCCGGTCAGCGGAATTTTGGGCCGATCGGTCTAGATTGATAACTCGACGAAAAACTCGAGCGAAAGCCGACGACCCATATTTGTTCCCGGATCCGGGGTGCAACAATAAAAGCGAACTTAGAGAGTACGTGTCCTTCCGGTCTTAATTCTCTCTTTCAAGCACCCCACCTCAGGTAATTTTCTCTACTCTCACTTGTGTGTTTTTTATTTGTTTCTCCTTTTCTACGGTCTTCATCATTGAAAATTCTTGACTACGATCAAAACGGGGACTTCAAATCTCCGCTCATATTGATGAGTCAGCTGTAATTTGTTTTGTTGCTCCGTGCAATTTTACCTGGGTAAGGCTTTAATCATCATTTCGTTTTGTTCAGGTGTGGTTTTGGGTTATCACTGCCCATTTTCATTACTGTGTTTCTGGGTTTATTGAATTGAAGAGGGTTTATTGTTGATTTTGGATTGGAGGTACTCTTGGTCTTCATTTCTGAAGTTAGTTCAGTTTATTCAAATTCTGAAGTGGGTGTCACTTGTTAGGAGATAAAAGGGCGAAAAGAATTTATGGATAGCAACAAAGATGAAGCATTAAGATGTGTGAGGACAGCCGAAGAAGCTATTGCATCCGGTAACAAGGACCAGGCATTGAAATTCCTTAAAATTGCACAACGGCTTAATCAAGATTTGTCTGTTGATGAACTTTTAGCTGCTTGTGAGAAGCTTGATTCGGGGTCAAATGTGCCCTCTGGTGATGAGAAAGATTCTGTTGGTAATGATGATGATAAAATAAGGCAGGTTGTGCAAAAATAGATGAGGGTTTAAATGGGGAGCAGAGTTATGCAAAAGATCAAGTGGAATTGGTTAGAGATACTAGGAGGAACAATGATTATTATGCAATTCTTCGGCTGGAGAAGGCTTGCTCGGTTGAGGAAATTAGGCGGGCCTATAAGAAATTGTCATTGAAGGTTCACCCAGATAAAAACAAGGCACCGGGATCTGATGAAGCATTCAAGAAAGTGTCCGAGGCATTTAAGTGCCTGAGTGACGGTGATTTGAGGAGGCAATATGACCAGATGGGTTTCGTCGAAGAGTTTGAGCATAAGCAGCCGTACAATGTTAGGAGGCCTAGGAGGAGGAGAAGTGTGCATGCCTTTTATGATGATGATTTTGATCCGGATGATATATTCAGTTCGATTTTTGGTCGCTCAGACATGTCTGGGGCACAGCACACTTACAGGAGTAGGGGGATGGGTAGTCAACATAGGCAGGGTATTGATTCGGATGAGCTATTCAGGTCATTTTTTGGTCGCTCAGACATGTCTGGGGCACAGCACACTAATAGGAATAGGGGGATGGGTGGTCAACATAGGCAGGGTATTGATTCGGATGAGATATTCAGGTCATTTTTTGGTCGCTCAGACATGTCTGGGGCACAGCACACTAATAGGAGTAGGGGGATGGGTAGTCAACATAGGCAGGGTATTGATTCAGATGAGCTATTCAGGTCATTTTTTGGTCGCTCAGACATGTCTGGGGCACAGCACACTAATAGGAGTAGGGGGATGGATAGTCAACATAGGCAGGGTATTGATTCGGATGAGATATTCAGGTCATTTTTTGGTCGCTCAGACATGTCTGGGGCACAGCACACTAATAGGAGTAGGGGGATGGGTAGTCAACATAGGCAGGGTATTGATTCGGATGAGATATTCAGGTCATTTTTTGGTCGCTCAGACATGTCTGGGGCACAGCACACTAATAGGAGTAGGGGGATGGGTAGTCAACCTAGGCAGGGTATTCATTCGGATGAGATCTTCAGGTCATTTTTTGGTCGCTCGGACATGTTTGGAGCACAGCACACTTATAGGAGTAGGGGGATGGGTAGTCAACGTAGGCAGGATTTTCATGGAGGAGGGCCCAATCTGATTCTTCTTTTACAGATATTACCATTCTTGTTGATATTGGTGCTTTGCTTATGTGCCCTTTTCGGAGCCCAACTATTCTTTGCATAAGAATTACTGCTATCAGATTCTCAAGACGACTGAGAAACATGGTATAGATTTCTTCGTCAAATTACCAGCATTTGATGAGAATTTCCCTCCAGGAAGCCTTGCTCAAGCCAATATCGAGGATAATGTGATTATGGATTACAAGAATATGCTTTGGCATCATTGTCGCAAAGAAGCCCAGAGACGTCACTGGAATAGAAATCTGCCTACTCCCAGCTGAGTTAAAGTACAGAATCTTGGATTGGCGTGAAGGTGAGCTAATTTTCGCTGTCTACTCATAACTGCAAAGTTTCCACTTTTTTCTGTTCTTTCCATTTGAAATAGTCTCTGTTGTCCACCATATTGTTTTCTTGAATAAATGTTTCCTCTCAGCAGTGTCTTCCAGGCCATTTTCCTATTCAGCGTGCCATTGAAAAAGTCATCTGATTTACATGCATATACTAGCTTATTGTCACAGGATCATTATTTTCTCCCCAAAAGGCAGTTTGTTAGAGTGTGCAGTATATCCGTTTAAATGACCCAAAATCCTCCTCTTCTTTGACAATGTGGGAGTGCACAGATAAGGAGCAGCACGGATAGGGAGCAACCCGTTACATCCTTCTACACCGAATTCATCGATGTTCTCGTTGATGTTCTTGGACACGCACCAAGCCGGTAAAATCGGGGGTTCTCGGCATTCCGCGCCAAGTAAAGGTACCGAATTCATTGACATCCTCGTCAATATTCTTGGACATGCACCGAGCCGGTGAAACTGGAGGTTCTTGGCATTCCGCGCCAAGTCAAGGTCCCACGGCAGGAGGGACACGCACCGAGCCAGTGAAACTGGGGGTTCTCGGCATTCCGCGCCAAGTCAAGATCCCACGGCGGGAGAGGTAGACTCTGATACCACTCTGTCACGGGATCATTACCTTTTTCCTAAAAAGTAGCTTATTGGGGTGCACCCATTTAAATGATCTAAGATCTCTCTCTTCCTTAACAATGTGGGAGTGGCACGGACAAGGAGCAACCCGTTACATTATGCTAGGCTAGCTGATTTTTGTGCCATGTTCACTATATGGAATTCTTGCTTGTGGTTGATTCCATGGCGGGGCTTTTCACTATCACTATATTGCAATTAGGGCCATGTTTAAAGTTCATGAATGTTGCCTTTTGTTCAATTCCATTTGCTCAATCTCTTGTTGCAGTATGCTGTTTCCCTTGCGTTCCCTCTTTTCCAATCCATTTACTATTTATTGGCTGCTCCTCGTCTATCTGCTTAAGGTGGCTAAAGTAAGTGTTTCTGATTTGCAAAATATGCTGGCACACAGAAAGTCTTTTACACAAGACTATGTTGATGAACCCACATATCCCATGGTGGCTTGTAGACGGAGCCAGATATTGTGGTCTTATCCTGCAGTTGTTTTCTTGCTTTGCCACCACCTTTACCCTTGCTGTGAAGGATTCGCACATCAAACAAGGGGATGTCGACCCCTTGTCAAACTGCAAGCTTTTCATGTACCATTGCTTATTAAAAGCTTCCGATTCATGTGCATCTTGTTTGATGTTTGGTTTGGAGGCTGGGTATATGTTCCATAGTTGCTTGTTACTTGGTTTTAAAGAGACAAAGTTAGCTCCCCTCTTGAGCAACAATCCTTTACAACGTGCCAGTCCTCTCAATGCCAATGCTTCTAGACTCTGGTGTAATTTGTTATGTGTGGTATATGTTTTTGTTGACATGCCAAGATTCAGAGTGGCAAATATCTATTTTTCATTAAGAATTGTCGGTGAAACTTGTTCTTAATGTGGTCGCCCTTTATAGTTGCAAAGCATGTAAAAATCTATGTGGATGAAGGCTCTTCTAACATTTTTGGGTCTGGACAGATTCACAAAGTCAACACGAAATTGTGGAATCAAGGTGAAAATCGAAACATCTCTGAAAGTTTCTTTAGAATCTAAGTACCACGCAATTCGAGTTCTGTCTTTACGACTTGATCAAAATGATAATAATCCCTCTGCTCTATTCTGCACAAATAAACTCCGAGTCAAATAGGGAGGCCCTGTTGCTCGAGTCCGTATAAGATAATGGATCAAATGTGCACACGAAGCAATAACAATCATGTTCTTGCTGTCTGATTGAACCCCCCCCCCCCAAAAAAAAAGGGTCATAATAACTAACATTGTTCAACTAATTATCGTGCGACGACGTACCATTTGAGTGTTGATTTATGCTTTTTATCTCTGGAGAATCATAGCCCCAAAATAAAAAGAATGCAAAACGAAGACCGCTTATTTTAAATAAATAAATTATATAAAAAAAAATATACAGAAAGTACGGAGAGTTGTCAACAGAGAACAACACGAGAAAAGTTGAGGCGTCTCCCATTTACACGCAAAACCTGTTTTTAAGTGCATTCTATATTAAAATTATCTATTTACTCTTTGACAAAGTCATTTTATTGTAAATAGAAATGACAAATTCCTATATGAGTTTGTTTTAAAATACAGTAAACTTACTCTACCATTTTACACCTTTCAATTGGTTTGCTAACTATGTTAGTTATTTTTTATTAAAAAAATTATGTTGTTTATTTGAATTTTGAATTTTATGTTCTTTTCCAAGTGATAAAAATTGTCACAGCATACATCATTTTCAAAGGATCCTTTTTTGTTTTTTCTCTGGAAATCGATATAAACCACTTGTCAATCGATGATTAAACAAAAATCAATATCTTATTAAGATCGCAAGTAATATGCAAGTGCCGCCTCGTGAAGCGTAGAAACAGATAATGTTACTTTGAAAAACAAAAAAATAAAATTATGTATATATAATTAATTATAAATTAAAAATTAATTATCATCTATTGATATTTTATTTTTTATTAAAAAATGTATTATTTAAATAAATATTTTATATTTAATTTTATTACTAATAAATTTAAAATTTAATATTATATTTTTAATATATATGTTTATTTATTAAAACATAAGTAATAATGAAACATAAAATTAAATTAACAAATTAAATATATATATATATACACTAAATTATTAATTAAATTATGAAAGTACAATTTCGAGTAATAACTGAGCCGATGAGATTGGATCTTATACACGGAGGAGGGACTCCAAACCTCAGAGGGGCCTTATTCGTGGACGTGAAATTGATGGATAAAATTGATACAACGACATCTAAACCGTTCATTACGAAAACAAAAATCAAGTGATTATAATTATCAGCAAATCAAAGCTCGTAACATTCATCTCATTTGCTTAACGCTTTCGATCACAAAATTTACACCTGTGGCTGTGCACGTCTATTCCGACACCCCCCTTTTGCCAGACCGGAGACTCCACAGCGGGTCCCCCACGTGCAAGTTCAAAGAAGTCGGGATTCAAAGTGAAATTGCAGTGGTATGACGCACCCAATACCTAATGTAAGAGATTCAAATTGAAACGTACTGCAAATTTGGAGGCAGCCAACGACAAAATGGTGAATCACACACGTGTCCGTACAATAAACTATACGTACTGCGTACCCACCGTAACCGTATACGGGAGAAACTTCAAAGCTAGAAAAGAAAATGCAAAAGAAAGTAATAAAAGAACCAAAAAAAAAAAAAAACTCATTATTCATACAAATACTCAGATCTACAAATGAAACAAAGATGAAGCCACGCTTTTTTTTTTTTTTGATTAATCGTCACCAGAATCATCACCACCACCAAAGATGGAAGCGCGATTATAAAGCAAGAACAAGATCAAAACGAGAAACAAGGCCACCCCAACCGGCGATCCGCTGACTCTGTGAATGGTGTCGGGCTCACCAGTAGAGAAGATGGCGGAGAGGAAGGAGCCACGATCGGAGGACAGGAACTGGATGGTCAGGAGAAGAATAATGGGCAAGAGGAGGAGACCCAGTGGGCTTAAGAGCTCGGAAATGGCCTCTGTTATGGCTTCCTGGTCACCGAGAAGGGTCGGAGCTAGCACCACTATGCACACCACGGCCGCCAGCAGGATTCCATGGGGAGGACCTCGCTGTTGCTGTCTCCCTTCCAACATTTTCTGCCTGAGTTTTGTTTGCTTTTTCCACCCGGTTCTGTGCCTGTAATTTTTCTATCGTCGATGGGTTTCTTAAACTTTTGTTGTTTTGTTGACTTGTGCGGCGGTGGGTCGAGGGCTTCTGGAATGAAACGACTAAAAATGCAGAGAAATAGGCGCTGGGGCCTGGAGGGACGCGTTTGTCTAGAAGAATGAACTACTTTTTTACCCTACGGAGAATACCAAAAGCAAGAGGTTCAGTTTCAGCAATTTTTGGCTCTTGTAAATGGAGTCTTCGTTTTGTGAGCTGTCCCTCATTATTTTTCAGATCGAAATTACGTATCAACAACTTTTAGTGTCAATTATATTATATTACATTATATTATATTATATATATAATTTAGGAATCAATGGAACCACATTCAAGGCAGAGCTGTTTCTGGGAACAGTAGAGTGATGAAGAATTTACGATATCCGTTTGATAGTACGTGGCTTTTATCTTATGAATCATCAAAGTATTCAACTTTTAAATAAAACCCTCCTGAATTATAACAAGTTAGTTAGAAATTATTAAAATTAATTCAGATTCATTACATATTAAAAATTATTGTCGACAATTAAATAGTTAAATTATATTTTTTATATTTTTAATATTAAATTAAAAATAAATATAATTTAATAGATAAAAATTTAAATATTTTAATTTATTGCTGATTAAAAGATATTGTTAGAGTGGTTAATATGATTTAATATATAAATTATTACGTGATTCTTTGTTAATTATTGTGTGGTATTTTTAAAATAATAAAATTAAAATTTTTTATATAATTAATTAAAAACAATATTAAAATTAATTGAACTTAAATAGAAGCAATGATTGACTTTTTAAATAAGATAACCATCCATCATAGATTTGATTGGTAAGAACAAAGCTTTGAAAAGAAAAAAAAAAAAAACTCAGGGTTCGTTGTCACAAATAATACAAGACTGAAGATACTATATTTGAATACGCAAGAAAGGATTCGGTATTATAATAACTAATTTAAAGATTTTATTTATGCTAATATAGTATTGGTACTGCCAAAGCTAAACCAAACGCAACTAGGGCCCAATGGGAAGGTTGGTGGGAGTCGAGGACTTACTTTCCACCAAAGTAACATGGAAAAGCGTAGCTTGCATGATCTTGCGCTGATGGGAGAGTTTGAAGAAGAAAAAAAAAAAAAAAAAGAAGAAACATGAATTGTATTCTAAGACATCATATGAACTCAGGAACTTCCTCTTTTCTCTTTTCAGGAGCAACGAGCTCGAGAAAGGCAGCTTTGTTTCATGAATTTAATTTAAAATTAAAATTTTGTTATTACTGTACTAATTTCATAAGTACTTTTATTACATCTAAAAAATAAATTAGGTTTTATATATATATATATATATATATATATATATAATCTTACAATCAAACAAATAAAAAAAAGTCAAATTTAAATAGAAACAAAAAAAAAAAAAAGTGGGGAAACGAAAGAGAAAGACGACCTCTGTTTTATTTTGGTGGTTTTGTCTTAGCTCGGCTCGGAGATGCAGCAGGTTTTCCTTTTGAATATTAAGTCAACATCAATCATCACTCATAATTAGTACCAAAGATTGGATTAAAGTTAAAGCTCGCAACTTGCACGATACAGATTAAAAGCCCATGTCACCGTGAATGGGAAATGGGGCACGACTGACTGACCGACTAAAATGCATACAAGAGGAACGAAGTGGACAATTTTATTAACCGGAAATCCGGGGAAGATTGCAATTTGCGGGAACTTGTTGATGAAATTCTTTTTCTTTTTCTTTTTCTTTTTTTTTTGACATTTTTCTCTTGTTGCGTCGGAAATAGTTCTTGACATTATTACTAATTTATTATGATCAATTATCCACCATAATCACACATTGCAAATGAGCACCTGCCTTGTCCAGGACACTCCTCGAAACAAGAGCCACAGTGTAGGGGTTCATTTTGGACATCAACACGCTGGCCATCACAACAAACAAATCCGAAAGCACGCGCTTGCCCACACGCCCCACAGTTGTTGGAGTCCCTCAAGGTATCTTTGCACAACCGCTGGAAACAGCATGTGGTGCCACCCCATGGATTTTTCTCGCGATCCAAACACACATCAGGATCATTGGCACAAGACAAGACCCTCAGCCGCCCCCGCAAGGAGGACCGGAAAATTTTCAGATGCGTTGGAACATCAGTATCAGGTGAATGCAGCGGGGACCGACCAGCGACAACCCCATGTGAAATTGTAATCAAAAGAAGGAGAAAGAAGGGCCAGAAGAACTTAGAAGCGGAAAAATGGAAACAGGAAGAAAGCCTGGACATTTACTTCGAAAACTCGACATGGGTTATGTGTTAACCCACTAAAGTTCGAGAAAAATACCCTTTTCTGATGAGATAAGAAGGCATCAAACCAATTACCAAACATTTTATTTTTTTTATCAGAGATTAGTTTGAGCACGTAGAATTTGTCAAATTGGTGACATATACACGCTCCCATTTATGTGTAGGTTCAACCTAACATGTTAATTAAAAAAAAGAAAAAAAACCAACATGTTTCAAAACTATTGCTGAATTAAGTAGACACGGAGGAATTGGCCACGTATACACGTATTGCGAAGACAACAATCGGTGTTCCAATTACCTTTCTCTTCCCCTTTTCTGCATCAGTCAATACGTTGAAATGTTGCAACTGATTTTTCTTCTTTTGTTCATAGACGAAAATTAATCTCCAATGAAAGGCGATCTTGGATTGAACTCTCCAAGTGGATCCAAAGAATTGTTCGTGAATTGGTCTGGGCCAGGCCCAATGCTGGCAAATTTCTTTTAATCTCAAGCAGACTATGCATGCTGGAGCTACTGTTTGACCATAAAAAATGCACGTAGCATCCAATTCACCGGTGCAACCATTATCGGACAGGTATGACTCATTAATTTAGTCTTGTGTTACTTCCACCCCCGCCCCCCAAAATAGACAAAGGAATATGTATTGATAGCCAATTTCAGCATAGTTTGAATATAATGCTTACTAAGAGTACACAATTTTTCTCTGAACTTTAATATGATTTAATTTTAAATCAGATTGAAATAATTTTGCTTTGAACGTTTTAATTTTTACCCCTTGGAGTACTTACTTTCTTGGGAAGGGAGGGAACCGTGGATTACAATCACATTGATCCTTTTTCTAGAGAAAAGTATTGGATTAATATGATTCGATTATATAAAGGCGAACCACAAATCACTATATCTGCCTATGTCGCCAACAATAAGATTAATGGATTTTTTTTTTTTTTAACAAGATGAGTAATGGAGTTTGGGTATTGCACTGTGGTCACCTGTCATGGCATTTAAGCAACCTATCTATACCACTAGAATAGCAGGCCAACAAATGCATAAATCATAATCTATTTTATTCTTTTTTTTTTTTCCAACCCAACCATCAGGAAACAATAATACAATAGTCATCTCCTTTAATGTGATTCTCACACCTTCACCTTGGAAATTATGATATTTTAAATACCCGAGTCCATGACTTAAAGCGTAGACGATTTTCCTTCCCTCCATTAATTTTGAAGGAAGAAAAAAAAAAAAACAGAAAGTGCACAAGAGTGGGAGAACTAGAAGCGACGTGTCGCACGTGACATGTTGTGGCCTAACTTATCTGCATGCAGGGGCTAGTCGGTTCTAATAATATTTTTGGGGAAACGACTCGCCGTTGGCCCCCGAGGGTCACATGACCATCTTGGATTTATATAGGCTACTTTCACTTCTTGGAGCAGAGCCCTAGAGAGCACCGAGAGCAGGAAGAGAGGATGCCGGGACCCACGGTGGAGATGGAGCCAGTGGAGCCACAGTCGCTGAAGAAGCTCAGCCTCAAATCCCTAAAGCGAGCGCTCGATCTATTCTCTCCCGTCCACGGCCACTTCGCTCCTCCCGATCCCGAGAGGTCTCTTTCGCATTTATTTTTATTTATTTATTTATTCGTTTTAGAACCCTAAAAGTTTCGTTCCTTCACAATCTTGATTCTACTGTTAACGGGGGCTTCTTTCTGTTTTCTTTTGCTTTTGCAGTAAGAGAATTCGGACGAGCCACAAGGTCTGTGGAATCTGAAATCCTCTGTGGATAATATTGTTCTTATTGCTCATGTAATTGTGGTCTTAAAATTATTGTCCCGATCTTCGGAGTTGTTAGACAGTTTCTTCTTTTCGATTCGATTTTCTTTTTTCCTTCTTTGACCTAGGCTGGATGCGTACGGGTTTATTAACTAAGTTAAAATTATTTGTGTAGATAAATTTAGAGTATAAAGGAATTAAAAGCAATGTTGAACTTCCTCGACAAGTTAATTCTATTGCAACAGATCGTGTCAGTCAGCCTTCAGCGCCTTCTAATGTCCTTGCTCTTCCAGGTAGTATCTGTTATTATGAATTGTCGTTGTTTTGTGTGTTTTATTCAGATGGGGGGATGGGGGCACATAAGCCCGCTTCTTTTTTTGATGGCTGTTAACTAGCTAAAGAATGGCATCTTTGGATTATGTGAACTATAAGTTCTAGGTTCATTCTTATGAGTTGATTTACCCTGACTGAGGTAATGGTGTGTTATGTGTATAGAATCTGGTCACTCCTCTTTTTCCCCATTAAAACAAGGCATTACACTCAGGTGATATCGGAAAAGATAGAAAATACAAGTAATTTTGACATTAGAATGTATGCATGTTTTGTGTGCATCCAATGGTTTTTATGATACAAATGATGGTACTTGTTTTTTGGTTCAAATTGGAAGATGCTTTTTTCAATGGGATTGCTTACTAATTTTCTATGGTTTGTCATATCTTGATGCATTTTAACACAACCAAAATCTATGCTCAAGATATTACTCATACTGTCATGCAGGTCCAGATGAGTCCAGGGATCCACAGAGGAGTGGGGCTCAAAATGCATTGATTGTTGGTCCATCTCTACAACCAAAGGGATCGTGAGTGTCTCCATCTTCCCTCTATTTTCATATTGCATTTAGTTTTCTATGGAAAAATTGTGTGGAAATGAATAGCCCTTTTTAAATATTTTACCTTTTTTCTCTTGCTACCTCTGGATTTCCAATTTCTATAATCTTCACTGTTGAACATTATTCATTCTCTGACTAGAAATTTTATAGTTAAGAATTGACTCAATTTGGCCATTTGTGTTCTTTCATGTTTTTTAGAGTAATGTATATGAATCATGAATTGTTATCCACACAGTAGTAGGACATTCTGATAAGATGGCTAATTGTTAAATGAGAATTATATTATGATCCTTTGAACTTCCATCATTCTTATTCCAGTGGCACACTTGATTTGGCCCATTTCTTGTCTTGGTGCTAACAACTTTCTTGTTTCCTCTCAGAAATGATATTGGTAACACAGGAAAGAGCACTGCAGTTATTTCTGCTCTTATTTCATCTGAAAGGTTTGCATTCCTCTGTAACTCATTTATCACTATGATATTTATTCTTTGCAAGAGGAGATATGCTTGTTATGTATATTTTTTCATGCAGAGCTGAATTATCAATGGTTTTGGGCTTTAAATTGATTATGTAACTAATGGCATTTGATGGATACAAAAAATACTCTCCCCTTGCATCCCCACCCCCTACAGAAAAACATGTGTGCAATCAATTTTTCACCATTATATACTTGTTTTTGTTCTTCCATGTCTATGTTGCTTTTTTTATCTGACGTTATGTGCTCAATCCTGCACATTGTAACCTATTTGGTTTAAATGCCTTTGCTTCCCATCATGTAGGAACTACTCAACCTCTGCTATGATGGAAAGAATCCCAAGCAAATGGCCTCGTCCCACTTGGCATCCTCCATGGAAAAACTATAGGGTAAAGAACCTTCTGTTGGAATTTTTTTTATCATGATTTATTGGTTTGGGAAAGAATTCCAAGTAAATTCCAATTATTGTTTACTATTGTCTCATAGCGGTTAGCTTTCTGTTTCTGTTAATATTCAGTAGAACACACATTAATGCTGTCACGCTACTTCACTCTGAATGATGGAATTGCATGGTCATAATTATTGGTTGTGGAATTCCAACTCTTCTTGTAATTCTTGGACTTCTGTTAATATGCCTTAAATATAACTTGCTCTCCTAGATGTGCTTCAGTTCTTAGAATTCGTGATCTGCTTAAAATTTATGTCTGTCATCCAAATTATTTGAGATAGAGCATGACTCCCATATGACTTGTACAGGCAGTTGCTTGAGGTACATGGTCATTTTGGTCTATCATAGGTCATCTGTAATGTTTTGTGAGCTTGCCTAAAATTAAGAAAACCTCAGTTGTACGGTTTGATAATATTCTAAAATTGAAATTTTTTATGTTGTAGCAAGTGTTTTTGCTTCTCCTGTTCCTATTTCATTGTCCTATGGTATCCAGCTGCTGACAGGAGCCTGCTACAACACAATTGCTACATTTTAAACTCTTAAATTGGGTACATCTGTAAAGCTGTTTAGGTCTGCTATCTTTCTTTTTTTTGTTTTCTTCACCTAGCATCTTGAAATGCCTCTTCAAAAGAGGTTGCCAAGAAATTATCTGAAAAGGAAGCCGGAGCCCTTTCCTTAGTTCTTGCAGCCTGTGGTAAACCATAAATTTTGGACATCCCGAAGTGAAAAAGTTGGCCATGAATGAAGCATAGTGCTTTTCTTGTTCATTGTAACATGCATGAACCATTATTTGTGATGTTTTTTGTAGCTGTCTCTTGACATTTTTTAACTTGCTTGGACACTAATATTGTTGCATCTTGATTTCATTTTTGCTACATACATGGTTTGCCTTTGACATGTTGGTTCTGTTGCAGTAATTGCTTGAATTGAAAGGTATTACTCTGACACTGTATGAATTGATTGTGTAGGTCATCAGTGGGCATTTGGGATGGGTGAGATCCATTGCATTCGATCCTAGTAATACGTGGTTCTGTACTGGTTCTGCAGATCGAACCATCAAGGCTAGTATTTTATCCACTTTTTAAATTGGAGTGTGGGTTCCTTCTGGGAAATTCACTTTATTTTTCTTCATTAATTATCCCTATCTGAATTTTGGTTTACCAGATATGGGATGTGGCAAGCGGCAGGTTAAAGCTCACTCTGACAGGACACATTGAGCAGATACGAGGTTAGTTGATGGTATTGTTTTTTATACCAGTAAATGTCCCTGGCTAATAAATCAATTTAAGGGTTAAAAGGTGGGTCTATTTTGATTTGTAGGGCTAGCAGTCAGCCAGCGGCATACATACATGTTCTCTGCTGGTGATGATAAGCAGGTGAAATGTTGGGATCTTGAACAGAATAAGGTAACAACTTTTACCTAATTTAATAATGTGTATCTAAGAGGTTATGGTTCTTGAAAAGTTTGATATGCCGTTTAGGTTGTTCGATCTTATCATGGTCATTTAAGTGGTGTATACTGCTTGGCTCTTCACCCTACCATTGATCTTTTGCTTACTGGAGGGCGTGATTCTGTCTGCCGGGTACCGTATTTTGTTGATTGCTTCAATCAACACGTTCATTTTCCAAACAACACTCTTTTATTTTATGTTATTTTACTTTGTTTTGTTTTATTCTTGCCAAGTTCTGATTAGAAGTTTATAATGTGACAATGATCTCAGGTCTGGGATATCCGCACCAAGGTGCAAGCTTTTGCACTGTCTGGGCATGAAAATACAGTGTGCTCTGTTTTTACTCGACCGACGGTATGTATTTGTTCTGTGCCAAGTATCTGAAATATTCATGGCTCATGTTGGCTTTCGTTTGGGTGGCTATGTGATAGGCAACCCAAGAAGCTGAAAGTACCCATTCAGTTGGCTTATGGTCATGGTTGTGTCCTTTAAGTTCCTTTTCATGTGGGTTTTGTCATAGGTGCATGTGTTTGCAGGAACTTGTGTGGATTTTTACATTGTTGATTAAAAATTATTGTTGCTAATTCTAGGATCCACAAGTGGTAACTGGATCTCATGACACAACCATTAAGTTTTGGGACCTGAGATATGGTAATTTACTTACCCTAAGGATTGTCCATTTCTGGTCTACACTTTTACTTTTTAGTTGATTTTTTTTTTTCTTTCTTGGGTGCATTAGTTGATTATTTTAGTGGTTATCATTTTATTGTGTGTTTTGCAGGCAAGACCATGTTAACTCTGACACACCACAAGAAATCTGTGCGAGCCATGGCATTGCATCCTACAGAGTTTGTAGCTGCTTTTTGTCTATCTGTTAATTCTCTTTACTGTTTGACATGTCATGTTGTAATTTTTTTGCATATATCTTGTTTATATTTTCAGGCATTGTTTTGCATCAGCCTCAGCTGATAATATTAAGAAATTCAGTCTTCCAAAGGGAGAATTCTTACACAATATGCTGTAAGTTTTCAAAATTCTTTGCTTAAATATGGTTTAGTGTTTCCTTGCTTTTTGGCATATAAGGGAGCTTTTTCAAAATTGAATCTTTTGCATGTGGTATGTTGGTGGATTTGATCACTGAGGCTGCAGTAGATGACCCTAGTTCCTTGAAATTGACTTAAGGTCGAGGAAATAAACCCTCAATTCCTTATAGCAAAATGAGGATATTGAAAATCTGGTTTTTGGATATTGCCTCTTGTTGTTTATTTTCTTATTATGGCCACGTAAGAAATTGGCTTGTGGTCTCTGTGGCCCATGTGCACATGCCTGTTATGTGTTGTGAGCTATTGTGTTTGCAATATCATCCATGGTTTGGTAATCTAGGTTGCATGTTCGATTAGTTGGTTATTCCTTTCATGGTGTCCACTTACTGAAACATTTAGCATCCTTTCAGCATACAATGACGCTAAATGGGATTTCTCTCATCTTTGAAAGACTCTTTCATAGACTTGCAAACTTAATGGAAGACCTGGGGTTTCTGGTTTATGGTTGTAACAATGAGGGGGTATGGTACTAAATTAAACTAAAACATTCCTCTGTTTACATGGTAAGTGAAATTGCTTAAACATCTGGAATGGGCCTTTTCCTTTTAGTTTTTGGATGTGTTTATCTTTAAATGGTGCTGTACAAAAAGACACAGCATGTGGTGGTGTTGATAATGTTTATTAGCCTGTTCAATTATTTTGCAAAGCATGGTCATGTATTTTGTCCTATGAGATTTGGTTTTACATATCATTCCTTTTTTGTCCAAATTTCTTGAGCAGCTCCCAGCAAAAAACTATCATTAATGCAATGGCTATCAGTGAGGAAGGTGTGATGGTTACTGGAGGTGAGCATTCTTTTCGTAGGGTAATGCTTAGAGTACATACACTGCTTTCGTTGCTTCACTTCTTTTTGGACTGATAGTTTTTATTCAATTCCTGACTTAAAACTTTGGTTTTAACCTTCGCCTTAGCATCCTGACAATTTGACCATGAAAGACTGAAATCAACTGTATGTTATATGCAAAACATTATTTGGCTTGTGTTGTAAACTTGAATTTGTGAGGCATGTGGCTGACACAGCAGAAATGAGGCCTGGGTCATAACTTGGCCCATGTTTACCTATTAACATATTAGCTGAATTTTGTCTTTCTTCGTATTCTGTTTCCACCTGCAAGTTTTGAGGAGTCTGGTTAACACATTTGGCTGTATTGGAGACTAATGCCTAGTTTTTACTGATTATGGACACTTACACTATTATTTCAGGTGACAATGGGAGCCTGTGGTTCTGGGATTGGAAGAGTGGCCACAATTTCCAGCAAGCCCAGACAATTGTACAGCCAGGTTTGCTCTTCACTTAACCTTCACAAACAGCAAGTGTCAAAATTACAGGTTGCAAAGCAAGAAAAGACATTTAACACTGTTGGATATCTCTGTTCAGGCTCATTGGATAGTGAAGCTGGTATCTTTGCCGCCTCTTATGATTTAACTGGTTCGAGACTCATTACATGTGAGGCTGACAAGACAATAAAAATGTGGAAAGAAGATGAGAATGCTACTCCAGAAACTCATCCCCTGAACTTCAAGCCACCCAAAGATATCCGGCGATTTTAACAATTTTGGTCAATGTTTTTCCCATTGTGGAGCTATATATTGCTGTGTTGTCACATGATGTTTAAGAATATAAACCAGAAGTTGAGAGCATGAGAATTAACGAGGGGCCTTTGATGTAACCATAACCTTAATGAGAGTACCATTCAATCAGAATCAGGGAGGGTCTTTAGCCCATCACCTCTATGACGCACTTGGCAGATCAAGTAATGAGATGATTCGAATGGGTGTAGCTTAAATTATAAATGCGATTGCCCTTTCTTCGTGTCTGGGCCAATCATGCCTCCTGTCCTAGGTTTGTTTTGACCGCTTCTTAAACTACTAAGGCTGTTTATTTTTTGACGGGCATTGGACCATAATGTAGGAAGAAATGTTGTCATTCAAATTAAGATTTTCTCCCGCAAGTAGTCTGCTGCGTGCGTCGGCACCGACGCCCGTTCCAGACTTCAAGTTCCTGGACAAATAGAATGTGATTTTTCTATTTCCTGTCCGGATGGTTGTATGGATGGTTTCCTCGGAACCTGTCTGTATCATCATGAGGAAAACAAATACGTAAATTCCAGGCTCCATTCTAGTTTGTAGGCTGCTGCCTCAATTTCCCGCTAAACGTAATGGTAGTTGAGCAAATGGTGAGAAATTGATCTACTACCGGTGTAGGAATAGTAGGCCAAGTTCGCCAAACCAGAAAGGGTGCAACTGCCTTCACCTCATAAGAGCGATTTTAAAGCATCGTGGCAGGAAGTAGTGCACGGTGTCAATAAGCCGTCCGCCGTTAGATTGTATTTACATCCCGAGACGGTCAAAATCTGGTGTTAGGAACTTGCTCCCTGGTGCGAAATGTTCGCGTTATACTTATAGCGTTCAAAGCGACAATTTTTCTTGCATTGAATTCTCATAGCACACGCACTCGTTCACAGATGCACAAACATATACACACAACAAATCTACATCCTCCCTTTTTGCTCGAGAAAGATGTAAACATCGGCCTCTATTGATAGAGATTATAGGAACAGGAAAAATGGATTCGGAGCTCATTCACAGGAACAACACAGGCACAACTCAAAGAAAATCGCTGCTTGATTCTGCACCGAAGCTTCGAACTCCACTTGCCGTCTCAAAATCCACGAACCCAATTCGTTTCCTCCTTGGCCAGCAAAGACTCGTATGTTTTCTCGTTGGCTTCGGCATTGCCGCTCTCTTTTTCTACACATTCCCCATATCACCACCGCCACAACTCAAACATCCGCTTGCAGACCCGGGTTTCGGGTCCCATTCGAGCAGCATCCAGACCAGGCGGGTGCTTTACCAGAGACAGCAAGTGGCAGGGAAACGCGTGAAACTGTCTCCAGGTCTGTAAAGGAAGAACTCCAGGATCCTAGTCACAGGTGGGGCTGGGTTTGTCGGAAGCCACCTGGTGGACCATCTGATGGCGAGGGGTGACAGTGTGATCGTTGTTGATAACTTTTTCACGGGTCGCAAAGAGAACTTGTTGCATCATTTTGGTAACCCAAGGTTCGAGCTCATTAGGCACGATGTTATGGAGCCTATTCTATTGGAGGTTGATCAGATCTACCATTTGGCCTGCCCTGCCTCTCCTGGTCACTACAAGTTCAATCCTGTCAAAACTATCATATCCTTTCCGTCGTTCTTACGAACTTTTTCCATTTTTCTATATGAAAATGATACAAATCTAATATCATATTTGGTTCACGTAATCGAATTTTGGCTATGCAGATTCAAGCAATTTATTGGCTAGCCAGTGGCACTCAAATTAACCACCAAAACAAAATTATTCGTTTGTAAAAATTATATATACACACATTTATAAAGATGATCATAACACCTTTATTTTTATGTTTACATATATTTTTTTTTCTTGGAGTCCTTGATTTGGTTTGGTTCCATGGGTGGTTCACAAGACCAATGTGATGGGGACACTGAACATGCTAGGACTAGCAAAAAGGGTTGGGGCGCGCTTCTTGCTAACCAGCACTAGTGAAGTCTACGGCGATCCCCTGCAACACCCTCAAGCCGAAACCTACTGGGGCAACGTTAACCCAATTGGTGACGAGACTATGCACACTTTATCTTCCAGGCTGCGTCATTTTTGCGGCTTAATTGGATGGATGCCACTTATGACGCCAACTGTTTTTTTTTTGGGGGAAGGGGGGTGGTTTGTTTCTGGGGCTCACATGGCAGGTGTCAGGAGTTGCTACGACGAAGGAAAGCGCACTGCAGAGACATTGGCCATGGACTATCACAGGGCGCTTGGCATGGAGGTTGCTGGAATCCCCGATTGGTTTCAATGATATTCTTAATGGCCACATTCTTGTATTGATCAGTATATTTGAAGTACTTATACGATCATGAGTCATGAGACATGATATCTCACTCATAGCAGTTTTTTTCTTTCCTTCTTCTTTTTTTTTTTAAAATGCGAATAACCCATTCTTATTTGATATTTTTATATGGTTAATTTTTCTATTATATGGGTTATGTATACAACAAAGTACAAACTATAAAGTTCGAGCCCAAACTTAGAATTTTTAATTTTTTTGGGTAAATCGCAGGTAAGGATTGCAAGGATTTTTAACACCTACGGACCACGTATGTGCATTGATGATGGCCGTGTTGTTAATAACTTTGTTGCCCAGGTGAGCTTTTCTTTCTTTCTTTCTTTCTGTCCTCTTTGCTCTCGTCCACTTCTTTAGTTCAACAATTTTAATCCATCTATCGTATTGTGCACACACAGGCATTGAGGAAGGAGCCAATGACTGTTTATGGTGATGGGAAGCAAACCAGGAGTTTCCAATACGTTTCAGACCTGGTAAATATTTTCCTCAGAGATTGCATTGTTTCAACAATTTTTTTTTTTTTTGTTTCTTCAGTATAAAAATTGTTTTACTTTCTCTAAATTTATCGTAACATCATATGCTAAAAAATGCACCAAATCTAAATTGGATGGCTACTTGTTTGAGATTTTAACAAGTTTCTATACGCACTAAAATAATGAACAGGTAGAGGGTCTGATGCGGCTTATGGAAAGTGAACATGTGGGGCCTTTCGATCTCGGCAACCCTGGTGAATTTACCATGCTTCCGCTCGCCGAGGTAATTCTATGGCTGGGCTTGTAGTTGTACAAGTACTTACTTGTACAGCATAATCAAACTTTCAAATGAGGTGTCAGAAAAATTAATTTATATATATTTTTTATTTTTTATTAATTAAAAAATTTCTTAAATTGTGAGCTATATAAATATTATTTTTGTTTTCATGAATTATATATATAATTCTAAAATTTTAAATATAAAAACTTAAATTCCTTAATTAATTCTTAAGGTGTTTTCCGCGACATCGAATGTGTCTTGGTAGGTAGTACAGGAGACAATTGATCCACAAGCAAAGATAGAGTTCAAGCCCAACACGGAGGACGACCCTCATAACAGAAAGCCTGACATTTCGAGGGCTAAACAGCTGCTGGGCTGGGAGCCCACTGTGTCCCTTCGCAAAGGCCTTCCTCTCATGGTTTCTGACTTGCTCCACCACTGTCACTGCTTGGGCTTGGCATTCGCATTTCCTTATTTAAAATAGGAATAGGAGTAGCAATCTAATTTATTGAGCAAAAATGGAATAACCTAGAAGAATAAGAGAAATCTTTTCTAATATCCATCTCTAATTACTGTTCGTTTTCCTGTCAGTCTTTCAAACAGTACACAATTGGGCCTTCTCCTAACAATGAATTTTTCCTTGCTTGCTTGCTCGTATTTATTTTTATTCTATGTTGTACTATGGATCGTTTATAGGCTCCCCCTAAGACCCAGGCTGCCCATCTTGTTCTTTTTTTTTTTATTTTCTTTATCTATTAATATAATTCTCAATCTTAAAACTTAAAATTTAAAATAAAATCAGAGTTTAAATTACTCTAAACCAGTCAATTAATAATATAATAAATGACTCGAGAGCTTGGTTTGCAAACTTCCTAAAAGCCCAATTCACAAGTTTTTAGTGGCTCTCTCTGCGTATCTCCGCCGCTATTTCTGAGATCAATCGTTTCTTCAGATCAATTGTTTTTGCAATATTTCTCTTCACTTGAATTGGTTACTCCTCGAGCCAAGTCGCAGTAGGCAATCCGCGGTCCAACTAGTCTCGGATTGTCGACAAAAGAAGAATCAACGGGCTTAGATAAAGTAATTTTGTGATTGCATTTCCACCCAAATACGTTATAGAAACTTCAAAAATTCCCCCCCAGAATTCCCTATTTTATTTCGTGTCGTTGGGCTTGGCCCAAACTTAAGGTGATATTACAAAATGTCATTTCCCGATTTTATTTTTTCTGTTCTGTTCCTCTTTTTTTTTTCTTTTTTTTTTTTTCAACAGCCCGACAAGCCAATCTTAAAAACAGCAAAAGCCCTACTCCTCTTTTAGCGTTTTTACCTCACTGTCTCTCTCGACAGCTGTCAATCGGCCCACCCCGTCGTCTCTTCTTTCTCCGGCGAATTTCCGCTGCAATCCGTACATTACAGTTTCTCTTCCTTCTTGATTTATTTGAGCTTCAAGCCCTAATTGAATATTCTCCATACTCTTGAAGGTAATCATAACGCTTCTCTTACTTTTTTTTTTGAAGAAAACTTCATTTTTGCTTCCCATAATCCTCTTAGCTAAGAAGAAAAAGTTTCGATTTCAATCTCAAGGTCGCTCGCATCGTTTAATTTTTAGGTGGTATACATCTGCTATGCTCTTCTTCTCTGTTCGCATGCGAGGAATGTTTCGATAATTTTTTTTTTAATTAAAAAATAAGACCTCAGCAAGATAGTCGGTTTATGCTTTTTAATTGTAGAACTAGCGGGAAAAATGTCGCGGAAAGGTTTGATGGAACAAGACTTGAGTAAACTGGATGTAACGAAGTTGACTCCACTCTCTCCGGAGGTTATTTCACGCCAGGCCACCATAAATATTGGTAATTTCCTGCCCTTTGAATGGTTAGTTATATTTTTACCCCCACCCCCCCTTTTTTTATGAAATCTCTGTGTTGGTTGTGCTGTTTTGGAATTTTTGTAGTTTTGTTTTGGATGATTGATTAATTTATGTAAACAACTGGTTCCTTGGAAAATTTTCAGGCACCATAGGTCATGTGGCACACGGCAAGTCAACAGTTGTGAAGGCAATATCTGGTGTTCAGGTGAGTTTGTTGTTTTTACTCATGAACTGTTTTTGCTTTAAAAAAAAAAATTGCTTTTGCCCTTTTTTTTATTTTTATAATCTCCAAAGATTGCTCAGTTGCTTGCATAATTGCTACTTACAACTGTTTGCCAGAGTTATTGGCAGACACATTTGTATTTTGATTGAACATGAAGGCAATGTTACTGGGATTTGAATCATCTTTTATGCTATGTCAACGTCATTAATTGAGTTTTCAGCACCGCTGAATTGGATCCGTCTAATGAATTGATTTATTTTCCTGATATAAAGTGTGCTTTTACAAACCATAAAAAGGAATCCTCCTATAGTTCCAGTAAATAAAATAGCTGTGGTTTTGGTTAGTATTACAGCTCAGCTTTGGTCTGTAGCTGTCATGTGGTTATGGATGGTTATTTCAGAGATGCGTTGCTTTATTAGGAATGACTCATTTTTATTTTTCCTTTCATTGTAGACTGTTCGTTTTAAAAATGAGTTGGAGAGGAACATTACAATTAAACTTGGATATGCAAATGCAAAAATATACCAGTGTGAAGATGAGCGGTGCCCCCGACCTATGTGCTACAGGTGAGTTACATGTACTGAGGGTTATGTCATCAGTATCATTCTGGCATTTGATTCTTAATCTGAGAGGTGTTCTCACAGGGCATATGGAAGCGGAAAGGAAGACAGTCCTATGTGCAATGTACCTGGGTTTGAAAACTGCAGGATGAAGTTGTTGAGGCATGTATCTTTTGTTGATTGCCCGGTAAGGTGCTAAAACTGTAATTGTATTTTGGATGATATAGGCACAACACATTATCTTTCCTTGTATGGTTTTTATTTCTTCAATTGATGCAACTTGAGGTTTTCCTGTCTAGTCTATTAAACAATCATATTACACCTTCTGCTGGTAGATGCATAAATTTCTTCTCTTTTTATTTTTTATTTTTTATCTTTTTGGTGGGAGGAAGGGTTAGATAATAGAAAGAAATAATTGGCTGATCCTATATCTTTTCATAAATTACAAATGGTTATCGTGTTGTTTTTGCATGAATACTGTCTGTTGTTGTTCATGCCAACTGTTTCCTTCTCTTTTTTAGGGTCACGATATTCTCATGGCTACCATGCTTAATGGAGCAGCAATCATGGATGGAGCATTACTTCTCATTGCCGCAAATGAGAGCTGCCCGCAGCCACAAACATCTGAACATCTTGCTGCTGTGGAAATTATGCGCCTCCAACATATCATAATTCTACAGAACAAAGTTGATCTCATTCAGGAAAATGTAGCCATCAACCAGCACGAAGCTATTCAGAAATTTGTTCAGGTCTGGTACCTAGGGGCTTTTGTTGTACAATTGTCTTGTGATGTATAAATGAACTGTATGGTTTGTTGTTGATGCAATGCTTTATAAACATTGAAGAAGATTCATTATGCCATTTCATTTGCAGGGAACGGTAGCTGATAGTGCTCCAGTGGTGCCCATTTCTGCACAGCTGAAATATAATATTGATGTTGTGTGCGAGTACATTGTGAAAAAGATTCCCATTCCAGAGAGGAACTTTACCTCGGCACCTAATATGATTGTAATTCGCTCTTTTGATGTCAACAAACCTGGGTTTGAGGTTGATGAGATAAGAGGTGGTGTGGCAGGTGGCAGTATCCTCAGGGTATGTATATCTGTCTCTCTGTGTTTGTGTGGCATAGATATGACATATATTTGTATGTTGCCACTGAATCTCCTATCTTTCTCACTGCATGTTGTTATCTGTTGTGGACTTGTACTAGTTATTGGAGTGAATTTCCGTGTGAATTCTCGTATTCCATGCTGGCCCTTGCTATCCATATTGATGAGCATACTTAATGGAAGCGCATTCTTGTGCATGGGTGGATGGCTGTGTTCATCTCTCTTCTGCTTTGGTTTTAGTAATGTCCTGATCATCATGGAATTGTAAAAAATATCAAGACTTGAGAGCTTTTACTCTGTGTGGTTTTGTTTTTGACTCAGTGAGAACTGGTTGTTGAGAACAGTGGGTTTTGGTGGGCCTTCAAAACCCTTGATTTAGCTCTTAAATATTAATGTTTCAGTTTAAAATGCTATATTCTTGTGAGATATGTCCAAGTATTAATGTATATGACCTTCCACGTGCAGGGTGTTTTAAAGGTCAATCAGTTTATTGAGGTTCGTCCTGGAATTGTTGTAAAAGATGAGGCTGGGAATATCAGATGCACACCAATATATACTAGAATAGTTTCATTGTATGCTGAGCAGAACGAGCTACAATTTGCAGTACCAGGAGGTCTCATTGGTGTTGGCACAACCATGGACCCCACTTTGACACGTGCTGATAGGTTGGTTGGTCAAGTGCTTGGTGATGCTGGATCCCTTCCTGAAGTATTTGTTGAGCTTGAGGTAAGTTGCTAGACCAGCAATATGTTCTCTTACCTTTAGGTTCATGAGTTGGAAAATTTTGATATACATATTTTTGTGTGAATCATAATCTATTTCTATTCCTGCCCTGATTGGTTTGAACTTGTAATGTTGGGTGAAGTTTGATTTTGATCAGGTTGAAAACAATTAGAGGTCCTATTTGTGGTGTATTGCACCACAGATGATGCTAAATGTTATTAATTAAACACTTGGAAGGAATTTTCCCAAAACAAGAAACTTTTCTAATAAATTGCTCTGTTTAATTTTTCTCTATTTTTATTTGATAGGCCATATTGGTCTCTCTTCTCGGTATTTTTGTCTGATTCTTTTGTCAATTCCTATCGAAACAATTTATGCCAAAAAACTGCAGCTGAAAGCAGAATTGCTTCTTCTTGTGCAGCATAATTGCATAAATGTAGAAAACTGTGCCGGTGAATCTGCTTCACAAATTTGTTTTATCTTATAATACAGGTTAATTTCTTCCTTCTCCGACGACTCATTGGTGTCAGGACAAAGGGTTCAGAGAAGCAGGGAAAAGTCTCAAAGCTGACAAAGGGAGAGATTCTTATGCTAAACATAGGGTCCATGTCAACTGGTGCCCGAGTTATTGCCGTGAAGAATGATTTGGCGAAGCTGCAACTGACGGCTCCAGTGTGCACCAGCAAGGGGGAGAAGATTGCACTGAGTCGGCGAGTTGAGAAGCACTGGCGTCTTATCGGATGGGGCATGATTCAAGCTGGAACAACCCTTGACGTTCCACCTGCACCTGCTGAGATCTTAAACAAGTAGACGGGTAATAGAAAATAACTTAACAGGGGCAACAGAAGCTTTACTAAGATGTGGGAAGGTAGACAATTGCTGGGAACTATTTTTGTCCGGTGGAGAAGAAAATAGTGTTTGGATTGGCCATTTGTTGCTTATGTTTTGTTTTTCATATTTAAGAGCTGAAGTTTTGAAGATTGTCATTGCAACTTACATGTTTCGGTTTCCTATTGAACAAAGAGGGGAAATATGTAACTCGAGAAGTCACTCTTCAGATAATTTTTTACGGGTGTCCAAGCATGGTTTTTCTCTATTTGTTTTTTTGTCCCCTCTTCCTCATCTTCCACGGTTTCCTATTTTGTGTTCTAACATCCAAAAGGTGTAAATGACAGTAATGGGAACAAAGCTGCCACGCCAATGTAATTTGACAAATATATATATATATCAATGAATTATTTAAGTACTGATTTGCTTGTAGAATTTATTGACAAGTAATAAATTTACTTTAGGCCTTGCATACTCGACAGTTAAACTAAAATCACATTAGGTATATATATATATTTATTATTATTATTTTTTTTAATATATTATTTTTCTCAACTTTTTCTTTGCTGTACTAAACAACATCAATTATTCAACCCATTACATTTACATATGCTAGCAAACATACTTAACAGTTTTTAACTTTTGGACATGTAAGAATTACAGGTAAATTTTACTCTTGTAAAATTTTATTTCAATTTTTAACCTCATACCAACCACCCCCTAATTTCCACTAGATCATACCACTTTGATAATGTCAGTACAGAGAGGCCCGTTTTATATGGGCTCCTTCAGGCCTGCAGCTGGCCCAATGGCCCAACAAAAGGCCTTGCAGAGCTACAATTTAAGACCCCGACCTAGCGCAGCCGCTCTCTGTTCTCCTGCCATTGCCGCGGCGTTGCTCCAAAACCCTTCTTTTCGCTACTAGCCAAGGTAGCCACTCCGTCTCTGCTCCTCGGTTCGCCATATTGTTGTCTGCGTCATCTGTTTTCTTTTGATGTGTGTGAGTGTGTGGCGCAGGTAAGTAAGCGAATCAATCAGAAGCAAAAATGAGCAAAGGAGGAGCAGCCGGTGGGGCCAAGGCGAAGAAGAAGGGAGCTACGTTCACGATCGACTGCTCCAAGCCGGTGGAGGACAAGATCATGGACATCGCTTCACTCGAGAAGTTCCTCCAGGAACGCATCAAAGTCGGCGGCAAAGCCGGAGCTCTCGGCGATTCCATCACCGTCGTCCGCGAGAAGTCCAAGATCATCGTCACCTCTGAGTCCTCCTTCTCCAAACGGTAACTACCAAATTACCACAATGAAACAAAATAAATAAATAAAAAAACACGTGGCTATATATTTGTTGTCGTCGTTCGTGCGTGCGTGTGGTTGTTTTTTTTTTTATTTTTTTCTCTCTTCCTTCTGCTTTCACAGTTACAAGCTGAGTGATTTTTGTGCCGTCTTCTGTTTTAATTTTGTAATTTTTTGGACCGTTGGATCAAATTGAGAGCACGCCCTTATGGCTTGCATCTTTCTCCACGTTGACATTTCCTGTGTGTGGAAAACGTAGCTTGTGCAATTTATAATACTGTTAGAGGCTTTATCGTTATTTCCAAGCATAAATTTCAATTTTTCACGAGGTTTAATAGTTTTTGGAGGATTTTGATTCCATTGTTAATTTAACCTGTGTTGTAATCGTATGCCACGAATTATTAGGTTCATAATGGGTTGTTTATTTCTTCTTCAATCTAATGCGGATTGTAAATTAGAGGCTATTGTTTTCTGTTCGAGTAGTAGCAATGAGGAGTGTAAATTGGCTGAGAATGTATCTCTGGATCATGGTCATAAATCATAAGCTTTTGGGGTTATTACGATCATATGATTTCTGCAAAAAGAAGGGTTTGGCTGAGAGTGTGTCTCTAAATCAGGGTTTTGAATCGTATTTTTGGGTTATTCCGATCATATGATTTTGGAAAAAAAAAAGAAGGGTTGGCTGTGCAATTTGCTGTAATTACCAGTAGTGCATTACTTTTTAGTTAATAGTGTGATCAATTAATTGGATTTAACAGATATCTGAAGTACTTGACAAAGAAGTACTTGAAGAAGCACAATGTGCGAGACTGGCTCCGGGTGATTGCTGCCAACAAGGACCGTAATGTTTATGAACTGAGATACTTCAACATTGCTGAGAATGAAGGCGAGGAAGAAGACTAAACTCTCCCCATGTTTTCACTTTTTCTCTTGTTAGAATCTTCTCCAGATGTGTCTCTTTGTCCGGAGTTTGTTTCAAGTGTTTTCAAATTTGAGGATATGAAATTTTGTCAAAACATTATTTTTCTGCCTCAGCTTCATTGAGATACTCCTTAGTGATGAACAAGTATGTTTTCCACAACCATGTCAGTACTGTTTAAGCTTTTATTGTTAGCGCATTGGTTAAAGTGGGACCCCAACTTATACAAGATTCTGCATCATGGATCATATTTCTGCTGCAATGATTCTCGTGAGTACGTGTTAATTTGCTTGTACTCCGACATGTCTTATGCTTCTTTGCTTCTATTTATACTGATGGATGATAGTTTCTTAGACATTGGTGTCTTATCTGATCTTAAAGAACATTGTATCCAAGATTTTGAGTAGAAATTTTTAGCAGTATAATCATATAATTGGTAGACTACACCCATTTCAATTGATTTTCACAATCTCAGGTATCTCTATTGGATATCTGTGGATTTCATCTCTCCATACGTTTGCTGTATCAGCCTCCACATTGTGAATACACTTCCACACTGCACTATTGCACTTGAACCCACTGCCAAAGGCAATCTGCCAGACTCTGTCACCTTGCTTTATTCTCCCCTTGGCTTCTATATAACATAGCTCATACCAAATGGACGAAGATGAAGTATTTCCAAATCTGTAAAGAGTCATCTTGGATGGTTCAACATCTTCTTTCCTCAAAACTAGGTTCTTTTGAATTGCCTGAATGACAGATTTTCCTCCAGCGTGTACGCAGAAGTGATCAAAAGCTCTCTTGAAGTTTGGTATATAAATGTTTGTCATGCCTGTAATCCTCATCTTCAGGCAAACTACGGAAAACACATACCGGAATTTTTCTGAAAATGGCAAAACCATGGGTCCCAGCACTCCAATATTGGCCTTTAATGCGTCTGCAGCCACTTGAATTATGCTCTTTGATATTGTTACTCCTAGTTTGTTTTCCGAGTCCACATCCTGAAAAATACAGGAATAAGAGCAGTCATTATTTGCTTTGTGCGTTCGAACAAGGTGCTGTAGCTCATATTTTGCCACTTTCTTGTCCTGATTTCGGCTAGACATCAATATGGCTGCCCCACCCGATCGGAAAAGACAATTGGTTAGCAGCATGGATGTGTTCCTTCCCGTATACCAGTTAAGATTGAGCATTTCTGTGCTCACAATTAAAGCCAAAGAGTTTCTATGAACCCTTAACAGGTCTCTAGCCAGACCGACCGATATGATTCCAGCGCTGCAGCCCATGCCAGACAGGTTAAAACTCATGATATTGCTTTTCATCTTGAACTCGTTAACTACCATGGCACTAAGCGAAGGTGTAGGAGAAAACATACTACTATTGCATATCAGGATGTCTATAGCTTTTGGGTGGATGCTGTTTTTCTCAAGTAGATCTCCAATGACGGAAAAGATTACCGTTGAAGCCTCTTCTAAAGTATAGGAGAGTTTCCTCCTAATGGGTATTTGAGCGAAGGAATGAGGGGCACAGGTCTCATCGCTGAACCCTGATTTTTCCAAGATCTTGATTTGAAAGGCAACACTATCGGGATCAAATCGATCGTCAAGAGTAATATGCTCCAGATACATAGACATTGGTACTCGATTGGAATTTGGGGGCCGGTAGCAAGTGAAGCCAAGTAAATAAACTTTGACTCTTCTGCATGCAACATAGACTACAATTAAGGCTGCTAAAACTAGCACTATAATGTGGCAGGCTGTGAAGCGAAAAGGCTCTGGGAATTCAAGATGCATTTTAGTACCATTGCCATTCAGTAATGCGTGCTTTTGCTCTTATATTGAGACCACATTTTCACCGGGCATGTGTTTCATACGTGTCCGCTGGGGCATGACAGAAGAGAGCAAAATGTGTTCATGGCATCTGACACAAGTCTGGTGCCCATCTCAAGAGCAGAATTTTTCACGGAACAGCCATGTCTTGAGTTTGCTCTCAGGAACTCTCTTCCGTAAGAGGCTTTCATTAGTTGTGTATTGTATCGGGATACGTTGGAGGTGTTCCGTTAAACCAAAGAGAAATAAAGAAAAAGAAACTGGAAACCGCAGAGACAGAGAAAGAGAGAGAGAAGAGAGAATGAACAAGGATTTTTGAGAACACTCAAAACATGTTGGCTCACATTATTCCAATTTTCTATGAATTTGCTTGGTAGACCATGGTGAAATGGGTCAAGAATTTCTTAATGATATTAAATGCATTACATTCCAGTACGCTTGATTAGTATCTATCAAATGAACATATTGATTAAGCTTCAATAGCCACGAATTCTCTCAAAAGTCACTGCCACTGCCACCTCTTGTCTTCCAATGTTTCAGCGATAGCGAATATAATTAATGATAACTATTAAGATAAACGAAGAAATGAGGTAAAAAGCAAATGAAGGTGTTCCTTAATCCAGTATAAATCAACTTCTGCACCTTTCAATTTCTACCAAATGTTTTTCACAGAAAGTAGCATAAACATTTCTGCTGACAGTTTATGACTGAATATGAAAGACGGATAATGCTCTGTCACATCCAGGCAAGTCATTGTCTGTAAATTTCATCCAGACGGATATGACAGTTCAATTGCAGCGCGGAGGAAATGTTGTTTCCAGCACAACGACCAATGGATCCGGAATATTTTCCATTTTGTTAAATCCTCTGAATTTTATTCTTTCTTCAGTATAGAACACCTGCAGCTTAAGGGTTAATACGCAGCTGTCGAGCTGCAACTCCAGTCTGCCAGCCGTGGGTGCTCTGCTTTCGCCCTTGCAGTTCATTGGGAACACTCTTTTTGGACTTCTGAATGTTGCTAATGTCGTTCCTGCTGGATTCCAGTTGTTGCCTGAAAGTTAACTTAAGAATGACTAGTAGGATGTCAATTTGAACCACTGCAATGCATTATACGAATAAGGTTATTCTTAATCTTTATGTGTACCATGATGTTTCTATTTTCTATTATACGTCCGCAATATCCATAGTCCAAGGTAAATGACTTTTGTGCAAGTTTCCAATTTCCCGTTGCCAAATAATAAAAAAAGAAAGATCGACCTTGTCTCCAGCTACTTGTAACTTTGCCTTTTCTTTTTCTTCATTTCCCCTTTCAGCTTTGGAGAAAATGCCTCTGAAGAAAAGCAGGCTAAACCAATGGAAAAAGGAGATTTAATACCATTGCATACAAACATATATATATATATATATATATATATATATATATATATATATATATATTAATGGCATGTTCAACGGCACTATTTCATCACATTGTAACTCAGCCTGTAGATGATATAACTGCAAGTGGATCCAGTAAAAGCAAGAAAATCCACATAAAATGTTTAAATTCCTGACAAGTCACTCCTTTTCCAATCTACTTCATTATTCACCAGTGAACTAATTGCTTCGAAAGTGCTCGAGTTTCCTCGCTAGTCAAAGCTTCATGATGTGCTAGAACCACAACTATCTCCTGCTGGGCTTAGAGAGAAAACTGTAAAAAACGGAATTCACAATTGTGATTTGATTTGAATTCAGTGAGCCCTCCCATCTAAAGCTAGAGTTACATGTTCGTAATTCAATCAAATTTCCGGTCCCTTCCCCTTGGTCCCTCTATTTGTCAATTAACTTCGCTTTTATCACCAATTGAACAACTTCAATCTCGAGGATGAATTGCATTGAATTAAATTTCAATTATTTAGTAATCCAAATAATGTTTAAAAGAAAATGCCATGAATTCTGCAGCGTAAGTCTTGATGGATGGAGCAGCTAGTAATTCATGGGTTGACGAAGAAACAAATTATGAAACCAGGAAATAATAATAATAATAATGCTTTAGGATCCCAGGCACTTGACCCATCATCAGCGTACGAACTGGACATCCGGACTGTTAGCCACGTTTGCCTATATAGTTTCTCAAGTATTGAAAGAGACCAATGAAGCCCATTTCGTAAGGCCCATTTGGGCCCGAGAAACTGCTCGATTATGGCCCAATGAGCCTCCTCCTTTTTCTTCTAATTAGAAAGTCCGGCCATACAAATCTCCATTTTTCCTACCCAATAGGTTCAAACTCGACCTGCAATTGTTCACTCAAAAATTAAAAAGGAAAAAACTTGACCTTCAATCGACATTTTCAAGTTATCGAATCACAGGGAGTATCTACTTGAAAGCCTGTAGATTATTTTTCCTCTCGAGAGCAAAGCGTAATAACCCTACGTCTGTACCCAAACAAAGCAGTGTCAAACCAGTCAAACCCTGTTCAATTGACGAATTTGAAAACCTTCGTGTGGTGACAAAATGAGACTGGGCAATCACGACAACCACAGAATATGCATCATCATCAACCTGTGCCTGTGTTGTTGTGCAGCCTCTAAAGAACCCCCCCCCCACACACAAAAAAGAAAGAAGAAAGAAAATTGGATAAAAATACAATTTGATGGCTGATAGTATCAATTTCTACTTGAATAGTTTGCCATTTTTTCGGTCTAGCTCAGGTAGGTAGAAAATCACTACGCTAACTCAGGTGACCAGCAAATTTATGGGGTTCGAGGGAGGCCCAGAACCTTCCACGTTAAAGTGAGATTTAATGGGGTGTGCAAAGCATTCATCTACACACCCTCTTTTTCATTAACATTTAATAATTAATCACTAACTATTTCACAATTGAAAAATTAATAATAAAAGAAGATGGGCAGAAGGTATCTTATATTAATAAGAACATCAGAGACCTTGATTTTACACTTGGTAAAATATACTTCGTAAAATAAATGCTGCATTGCTGGTCGAAGGGGGGCCTCTTTTTGACTTTTCCATCAGTGAAATTTATCCTGAAAGCAAAAAAATTACACCCCACGTGACGTGAGGCCAGACTGTTTATAGAACTAAATTAAACTATTGCCATTTGGCTATATTGCCTCCCCCAGGATCTAATGAATTCTGTTGCTCCTTTCCAACGCCTCAGAAGTGCTTTTTCCACGTCTAGGCTCTGTGGGCACCTCACTAAATAGAAAAGAAAAAAATTCTCAGCTCTGTGGGCACCTTACTGAAAAGAGAAAAAAAAAATCTGAAGCCTTCGGGGGCTTAAGAAGGTACACGCCCCGAGGACCCACTAATTAATGTTCTGAGCCAATAACAGTGCTCCCGCGGCAGCCTTTCTCAATTGTCTACTTGCTATTGTCCGGTGTCCACGAACCCCATCAAAGCCTGTTGTGCCTTTTTCGTTGGTTTTAGATTTTTCTTTTATTGTTTTTTTCATTGCTTCGAAATTAATTTCTTCTATCTATGTTTCATTGAGCCATTCGATCATTGTTAGACCTCTAATACTCGATTCGGCTGCCATGTCTGAATACATTTTGAGTATTAATCGCCTACAACATGGTTGAAAATAAGAATTTCTTCAGGGAAACAATGGCAAACAAGTCGGTACAAGGCGGATTAAAAGAAAGAGGTGGGGACGGGAGAAATTAGGCTCGTTTTGAGGTAGACAAATTTTGGTCAATTTTAGATGCAAATGCACTTCTAGTTTCTCATGAATTGCAAGCATCCAAGGGACGGGAAACCAACCCAAAAGTAGTCAGTGAAAAACTTTAAATGAAACGACCCCAGCGTAGCGTTTCATACACAGTAGTTAAAGTAGCTGGCAACTAGGATCTGCCAAAAATTTATTGTCTACTCTTTGGTACAGTGGACAACCAAAACAAATCTAAATTTACTGCCCTTCTAATAATTAACATAGAGGATAAAAGATAAAAGAGTTCGTATATCCGTGTACGAATAGATGAGACGGCATCTCAATCTTCAATTGCTGCATCTGATGGATCTAAATGGTGTCTCGTCCACTCGTCCCTTTTTGTCTATGAGTTTTGCGTCCCTGTAACACGGCCCATTAAGATACTAACATTGTCGAAAGAAGATAGACATCAACAACTGTTATACCAGGGCAATTAACGTGATGATAATTCACAATGGTGGTAGGCTAGCAGGCACAGAGTGTCCGGTGCTCACAAACATGTGTGCCCATGTGGAATTCCCAACTAACAGATCTTTCTAATCTAATAGGCAAGTAAATAAGACATTTTACCGGATAACCAGAGACAAAATACAGAACAAAAAATAGAGTGGAAGAGAATAAATAAATACAAGTTGCATACAAAACCATGGCAAATCACGGAGCGAAACAGACAGATAAGATTGGTCAAAGATTCCTTCTTCCTCTACAAGAGTCCCCGGACTTTTAATGGTGTATTTCATCGCCGGTGATTCAGGGACACAGAACAAGCGATACTCATGTAGAATATTTTGCAGATATAACCACAACAAAGAGGTGAAAAAAAACAAAAAACGAAAGTGTAAATTACCGATGCCTGATGAGACTGAGACCAAGAAAGTTAAACCCAGAGAAATCAACAAAGTGATGACCAATGTACCGTGTATTGTGGCCCAACAGCCCCAAGATCTTCTCTTTAGCCGCTAACAGCTAACAATGATGGAATGGCAGCCAAGTTTGGAGTCGTGTTTTTAGTGGAAGCTTGTCTAATGATATCTCTCTTCCCATCTTTTGAAGAAGGCTTGCTAAAAGCTCTCATTGGGCTAGCGAAAGCCCAACCCCAGCTCCTACTCCTGCCGTTAGAAAGTGGCCCAGCTGTTGTTTTCCCATTCATTTCTTCAGCAGACGATGAAACCCAGTAAGATGATGAGGAGGAAGATGAAGATGAAGAAGTAATGATAAACCCACCAAAGATACCTCCACACTTGACCCTTTCTTTTATGTTGGAGGTGGCTGCTACCTTTGGCTTGCCTTCTCTTTGTGACTCCACTCTCCTGAGGGTGCAATCTCCAAAGCCAGTTGATATTCTCTCAAAGAAGTCACCAGAAAAGCTTCTGCTTCCGCACCCAACAGATCTAGATCTTGAAACCTTTCTCTCAAAGGATGAGGCAGAAGCAGTGGCTTGGCTGTTTGGACTATCATCATCCTCCATAACCACTTGAATGTCTCCTTTCTTGGACAAAGAAGATCCCAGCTGGCACTTCTCCTTTGGCCTCACAATCGACCCATTTGTTGTTGCTGCTGTTTCTATAGGCAAAGATGGTACCTTTTCTGTTTTCTTGGTAGTACTAGACTTGGAGGAAGATAGATAGAGGAATGACCAGAACCCACCTCTCTTTCTGGGGCTAAAATCTTGACTTTCATCATTAGCAGCATCCGAGAAATGGCTTCTCCCCGAGGTCGTAGTGGACTTGCTTCTCTTGAAAACAATATCATTGTCTGATGACGATGCCATCATACTTTTCTTCTTCTTTTTGGCCAAAAGAAAAGGGATCCTGGTCCTCCTTGTATGACAATCTTGAAAACGACTGTTATTTGCACCATCATTTCTACCTTTTGTAGATGTGGGACGGACCACAAGTGAAAGTGAAGTACCACCACCATTGCTGGTGCCACCACCAACACCAACACCAACACTACCCATATCAGATCTAAAAGAAGGAGAAGGAGATGAAGAAGAAGAGGCACGAATGGGCAGAGGGAAAGAGGAAGACACCAACTTGCCGAGCTTTTCTTGGAGGCAGAAAGCACAGATCCCGCCTGGATTGTTTCTATAAGGATGGTCACTGCATTGCATTCCATCACCCATGTCTTCCTCGCCAACACCCACTCTACCCCCACCACCTCCTTTGATCCCATCCATCAATGATTCTTGCAAAATATCCTTCTGATTTCAAGCCCAGTTAGCAATCTTTTAGTTAATGTTGGTCTTTTTTGATACCTTGAATTAGGGAGGGCTTTTTTTTCTTTTTTTCCTAGTCTTACGCCTTCTTTCCAGAGAGGTGGGGCTAGAGAGATGCAAACAAAAGAAAGGGTACATATGGCCAGAGAGTGCTGCTGAGTGTAAAAAATTATGTCGTTGAAGTAAGCAGGTGAGGGGGCACTGGGAGAGTCCCCAGAAGCACGTGGAACACTGACTCGCCAGTTTATTTTTATGCAGTGAAACTCCAGCAGAAGAATCTACAAATGCTCCGAAAGAGTTAAAAAAAAAAATCATCATTTTTTAATCTTTTATTGTTTATCTTTGTTCCAATTAAAAGAAAAAGAAAAGCTTCTGCAGTGCATACATAGACTGCATTAAGATTCCTTTCGCGCAATTAAGCCAAAACTTCTATATTATGCGGCCTAAATGCTAGGTGTCAACGACATTGCATCCATTGCAGTGAGACACCGCTGAAATTGCTAGCAAAATAGTTTATGACCCTGGCCTGTTCCCCCCCCCCCAATGCCCTTCATGTGAAGACTCGGAAAGGCTTCAACTAGAAAGATCGAACAGTAAATTAAGCCCCCTCTTGCGTTTTTGTGAAAAAAGTTTATTACTGTGCTGCGTAGATCCAAGCTCAAATGGAGATGTTATAAGAGGGACCGGCAAGCATTTTTAATGAAGAGAAAGACGATGGAATAGGTGTTTTAATTTCTCGTGCTATATGTTTAATGTGTCGTGTAAATTTGTTAATATTTTAATTTATTTTTTATAAAAAATTTATTCTTGAATAATAATGATTAAGAACGATTTTTTTTATACTCAATTATTATATATTAAGTTTAAATTTATATATATATATATATATATATATATATATATATATATATATATATATATATATATATATATATATATCAACGAACTCTTGCATATGGTCATCCTTGTGTTGACTATAGACCTCAGAACTCCAAATCCAAACATGAGTGGGGAACAGGTTTTCTGTTCTTGATGACACCAATATTATTGTCATTTCCACGAAAGAAATTGCACCAACCTCTTGGAAATAGGTTACAGTTGGTGGGTTCTATATTGGAAGCCAGTGCCAGTGATGGTTTAACGTGATTAACCTTGTGGAACTTCTTTTTTTTTTTTTTTTTCTTGAATAAAATTGTGTCTCTACAATAATCAATCTATTCAAAATTAATTGGTTCTAGCCAGTCGTAGTTTTCAAATGGGATCCCTACTCTGGTATTAATGATGGAGGACAATTCCACTATGCCTCATGGCTACAAACGTGGCTCTATATCATTCACAGATGTACCAAAAAGAAAAAAACGAGAATGTATCTGTGTTTGGCCCTCCTTAAAACGAGTGACTACTTCTACGTAACTAAATTTTCGGCTAATAATAAAGTTTATACAAGAAAATGGGAATGCGATTAAGCTGCTCTGAAGATCATACGGAAAACAAGCAATTCACCTCTTTTTTGAGTTTCATGAAACAAAATTTTGACAAAAGTAATGTTATACAAAATAGAAATGTACTAATAATAACATCACCCATTTACCAGAAGAGACGGTTCAATTAACAAAAAGATGAATGGCCTTGAAGAACAGGGTAAGACTTCTTTAGCCTGTGGATCATATCCCGTGGGTTTATGCACGATCTTGTCATATCAACCGTTAGATGCATACGGGGATCTTCACTGTTTTTGTCTTATTATCTGTCTTTGTAAAAGCTGAAGCCCCCCCCCCCAAAAAAAAAGAGCGGTACAATTTTTTATTTCTCCTTTTCTCTTTCCTGCGAGGACTTGTTGGGTATTTGCTATTTAATAGAATGAACGTGGGTTCCAGTACCATCTTTCACTGTTGTTTTCATTTCATGAGCTTTCTGAAGCCCCACGATTATACGGGGTGCCCCCCCAGTTTAGTGAGGAGTCCCCATCCATGGATTTTCCTCGATGGTCTCCTTCCCCAGTTTGCCTGATGTTCCCCCTTCCATCAGATAAGACCGCTCAACGGTAGCAATCAAACGCCTCAGATGATGTGATCAACCTATTATGTATGGATCGCGTTTACACGTTACTCATGGGGACAACTTTGATTTGTCCATGTAACCCATTGAAACCCAATTATAATGTTCAAGAGTCAACACATAAGCCAATAGAAAATCATTGTTAATTATGCAACGGGGCAACAGAGGAGGCTTGGACAGCCGTTTAGTGTTGGTTCAAAAACATGTTGTACAGCTTTCATGGATCTGTTCCCTTAGGAATATGTTGTCTTTGGAGTTCTTGTGTCGGTATGGATAGAGTATGAGAATGTGGTTTAACAGATAAAGACGAGATTTTGATGTTATTGTTTGGACATTTGTGGGGGACCATCAAACATGTCTAGGACACCAACGCACGATCATGCTAAAGCATGCACAGTTATATTTCTCACAGTGAGTGATTTGTTTAATTGCATGGACAGGTTTGGATGAGCAAGTGCCACGAAATGCGGAGGCCGAGCCCACCTTATATCTTAATTGAATTTCTGGAAACAAAGTGACTTACCAAATTCTAGTCTTTGATCAATCATCTAGACTCCTAACATATAGTAGAGTGGTTACATTTTCCGTTGTTTTTCTTTTTAGTTTAAAAGTCCCATCTTAGAGGTTCCAAGGAAAAGAACTAGAGCTCAATATCCATCGGATTTCTTCATAGACAGAAAAAAATAAAAATAAAAATAAAAAGCCTAACAATCACCAATGTGCAATTGTCAACCAAAAAATATTAATCAGTAAGCATTGGTGGTTACAAGCCATTCAGTTAGTGAGCCAAAACAAGTAAACTTTTTCACTCATCGCAGCAGTTTCAAATGAATAGCAAAAGACAGCACCGGTGAGCTGGATAAGAGAATAAGATGCTAATGCCCACAAACTTCCTAATTTTGTGGAGGTGCATGTGGCCTGTAAAAGAAACAACGCACAGCAGAGCTGTGAGAAAAGTGCAGCGATTGTAAGGCCCAATGGGTCTCCTTCTTATGGGCCTTGGACCCAGGTTTTTTTTCTTTTGTATATTTTATATATGGTAACTGCTGCGAACCGTGCAAACAAGATTTCTGGGAGCTCTCATATTCTTATAGATGTTCGGCCCACAGCGGCAGCTGAGCTCGTATTGTGAAACAGAGAAAACAATCTGGGCTAGAAAATAAAGGCTCAAGCCCAACCATGTCGAGGCAATATGCCCAAACTTGAGGATATTTCAGCTCGTCGAAGGTTAGTCAATTATATCCCCTCTTTAATTGTCGATCCACACAAAAATGTACAGGAAAAGAAACATCTCGAGGATGACCTCGAAACAACGGCATTGTTTTTAACTATCCTTCGGATCCCCTTCTCCTTGGTTCTGGAACTCTGGATTGCCGATTGATTTGGGGTAGTATGTACATGTAAAAATGAGATAGTGGCAACCTCTTTTTATCGTCTATAAATGTCGCCCACCTAACGTGCTTCGCAGCATTTAATAGTATATTTGATCTTTTTCCAGTCCCATTCAATGAAAGTGACAGTGCAACACGCTCGATCTCTACAATGCACACGAAGTGACGAATAGAAGCTACCAATTATCTCCTCAGCTATTAAAAAGCTCACCGAATTTCTTCTGTGTGTCTATACATTTAGTAATACATTCGATATTCACTTGAAAAAAAAAAGGTCTTTTCAAGTCTCCCCACATTAAACAGTGGAATACACTTCATAGTATATACACAAGAGTCTTATTACACAGACGGAAAAAAGAGAGAAGAGAGAAAGTACAGTTGACGTGATAATTACGAATTCGGCTTGTTTAATTTTTTTAATATATATAAAATATATTTAATTAAAGAAAAAAATATATATATATATACTTTGTGCATTCAACAATTTTTGATAATTATATACACATTTTTTTCATTCTTTCCACATATTTTACTTTATATATATATATATATATATTTTAAAAGTACATTAAACCTGCCCGAACTCCATGCCCGCTACAACACTAGTGATTTCTCTTTCTTGTAAGCGTCTGTAATATTTCCCTATGTATAAAACCATTAATACAAGCTACGAAATATCTCCTCGGCTATAACCTGGCTTATCTTCTGCCACGCATGACATCCAGACCCAGTAATGATGTATAATTAATAATAAAATGCTTTTTTTAATAAAAATTGGAGACCATAAGGTAGAAGGTCATTGACCCCAATTTTTAATCAAAATTCCTTAAAAATAAAGAAAAGAAAAAAGAGGCCCTTCTAAGCTTTTAGCCATTGTTTTCGTGGGATCTATCGGAGGAAAGAAATGAGACTCTCATGTTGCCATCCTTCTTCCAGTCCATTAGTAATATTACGCCCTGATCCTTCGACATTATTGTACATTGCATACAACAGTAGATGCACTGTTCCAAGAAGAAATCCCGTCGCGTTTGCCACCTATACTCCCGGGTACGATATATAGTTAGACTCTCGAAACTAATACGACATGTACACATCAATACTAGTTTTGCGCTTTATATTGTATACCAGGTAAATATATTCTCTTATAATTATATGGGGAGAGGAACTCTGACTCACCCCAAGAAGTAATCTCTAGCGAGTATAGCCAAAAAGGTCCAAGTTCCTCCATTCAAGAAAAGGAAGAATGCGAGGAGGAATGGCACGTACTCCACGCTCTTGGTGACCACTACTGTTTTCTGAGATCGACAGAGACAGCACAGATGTACACAGATGTAGAGAATTAGAGTACCTTCTGCTCAACTAAAGTCTGAAATATATTAATTGGTAGTTCAATTATCATTTTTCATATAGAGACACAGAGCCCTCGGACCCACAAAGGGACCCTCCGTAGTGTCTAATTATATGAACCGGATGAAAAAGACAGAACATAGACAGATCTCGTAGATTTTGTCTAAAAAATTATTTTTTGTTTTTTTCAAATACATGTTGTGTAACAAAATTATGTAAAACGTATAATAATTACGTGTAAAAATTTATCATATATTCTATACTATTTATTTTAAATTTTATAATAATTATTATGTTATATTTTTATAAAATAATAAAAATTAAAAATAAAAAATTACGCACAGAAATCCCCGTGCTCGTCAGCAACGAGTTATTTTCTTCCCGTCCGGCCATGTTTTTGGTTCCCAACATGGCCCGCCAGTTTCCCGCATGGAACAAGTTTACGACTCACGGGATATGTTGTTTGTGCAACAACAGCCTTTCATATATGTTTAATGTCCGCTACCAAATATGCAATTATGAATATATATATATATATATATGGATTTGGATGCACAGTCATGATATATCCTCCATAAGCAAGTTATTCTCTACCTTCAGTTCATGATATTCTCACTCCTAGGATCCTATTCAGATATGATTGATATTCTAAGACAACAATAAATCTGAAGAAATCCACACACACACACACATATATATATACGCATCGCTTAAATCATCTTATTGCGCCCTCACATTATTTGCCTCATCTGGAGCTTCTTCAACCTCGGAATGAAAAGGAAAAGACTACTAGAAAATTTAACAAACGAATTTTGCATGGTCGGCAGTGCCACGATAAGCGATTTTAGCCTCACAACCGAGATTTCGCTTGTTCCACGGGAGCACTCTGCAAGAAGAATAGCGGAAACATCATCAGATATGCATATCCATTTGCAAGTTCAGATGTATCAATAGCATGAAGGACTAAACTAGGGAGTTTTTATATAATGTTTGATCATATAGAGAGCGCCTTGTGCCTTAAAGGTGACCCCGTGATGATGCATTCACCCAACGTTCTAGTCGCAGTGCAAGTAAATGCAAATTGAGATGACTCACCAATGGAGTATTCTTGGTGGCTCTTTCAGCGAGGAAGGCACAGGGCTTGAAGAATTCTCCATACGTCTTAGACCATTCCTCCAATCTTGAATATATGTATTTTGATCCAAGAGAATCGGCCCAGAAGATAATACCTCCCCTGATCCCAAGGACCTCAATTGATTAAATAATCTGAAGTTCAGCAAGAAACCCCCTCAATTCAATAATTAATAATGAGAAACCTGTATGGAGGAAAACCCATGCCCATAATGGATGCAATGTCAAGGTCTGCAGCTTTGACAGCAATCCCTTCATCGAGGACTCTGCATGCCTCATTCACCACCGGTAAGAATGTCATCTCCACAATGTCCTTTTCAGACAATTTTGCAAGCTGCACCAAATATAAACCATTAAATGCATGCAGATTCTCTTTGTATGTGCGTGCATGCATGTCAGTGCATGTTTGGATTTTGTTTTTGGGGGGTCTTTAAAGCAGAACATTGGTATGTTACTTTCACATCTCACCATTATACTGTTCACACAATGGATGCAAGTACAGTGCCACGCTGAAGAAAACCAGTGAAAATATAACTTTTTAAGATCCATAAACTGGAAGTGCTAAGGACAGACCTTGGGGTCAATGGCAACACCAGATATGCTTCTTGCCTTCTCAACGTATTTCCTTATTTCAGGGTCAGGTTTAGCCCTGCGCTTATCATCATACAAATAGAATCCTTTGCGAGTAGTTTCACCTGAAATAGTTGAATGGTAACAGAGACTATGCAGGTCCCACTGAAGAATTTCAGCAACATCAAATTGAGCAACCTAAACTTTTGTCAAATTTGGGTTAAGATGCAATTAGTGGCTCACCAAAGGAAGAAAATACCTGCTCTTTTATCTTCTTGCATCAATGGGACGATCATTGACTTATAAATCCGTTCAGGAAAATGCTCAAGGTATTGCATGGCAGTTGCGACTGCCACACCAAAACCAACTAGGTCAGCCAACCTGCAAGCATGAATGTTGAGCCCACTCAGAATATGACAAAGCAGACCACACCGATCACTTCAGCAAGCAATATCAAGCCCAGCTAATATATGTTTTTCTCTCCAACTGGAAAAACAAAAGAGCGTCTTTATAAAGTATCAAGTACCGGAATGGGCCCATTGGCATTCCAAATTTGGTGATTGTCTTATCGATTTGATAAAGGTCTGTCCCATGCTCAACAAGCAACATAGCAGCTTGAGTGTAAGGGAAGAACATTCTATTAACAGCAAAGCCCGTACAATTACCAACCACAACAGGAGTCTTCTTTATCTTCTTTCCAATGTCAAGTAAATCCACAATCACTTGCGGAGATGTTTGCTTGGTACGAACAATCTCCAAGAGAGGCATAACATGAGCTGGGCTGCACCAGGAGCACAGATGTTGGTTTTATGGAAGAGAAAAAGATTAGGAAAAAAAAACTTAATGGAATGACAACAAGAAGATTTTCCACAGACACTACCTAAAGAAATGGGCCCCAATGATCCGATCTTGGGACTTGGTCCTCTCACCAATCAAGTTCAAATCAATCGTGGAAGTGTTACTAGCAAGTACACAATGCGGTGGGCAATATTTTTCAAGATCAGCAAAAATTTGTTGTTTGAGAGAAGTGTTTTCAATGACAGCCTGTAACAAGTATAAAGTAAAGGGAAAACGACAAAGAATAAAGTTTTTTGATTACCAAGACAACAAACAAAATGACAACACTTGGTAACATTTATAGATAGTCCTCAGTTACCTCTATGACCAAGTCTACATCTCTAAAGCTCTCATAATCAAGGACACCCTTAAGAAGAGATGTGGTCTTTTCAAACTTTTCCTGAGTCATTTTACCTTTCTTCACTCGGCTTTGCAGATTGGCTGAAAGAGAAATGAAAATTTTCTCACAACCATAAGACTTCCAAAAGAAAAACCAAACAAGCACTCTAAATTCAATACTTAGGATCTACCTCGAACTCTATCAATCCCAGACTGCAAAAACTTTTCATTCACTTCTTTCAGAATCACTGGATAATTACTAAGAATCAATGCAGTTGCAATTCCAGATCCCATAAGTCCCCCACCAAGCACAGCAACCTTATTCACTCGTCTAGGCACAAGACCCAGATCGGTAACCCCAGGGACCTGTTAAGAGATTAAAAAACAAATTAAGACTCACCCAAGTAACACAGAAAAGACAGGTCTTTGTCTCTTTGAGATGAATTAAATATCTCCTTCTTTCTTTAAATTACAATCTGACTACGTACATCTCCATGTGAAACAGGGCATCCTAATGCATGAGGCTCCCATACTGTGAAGTTTGAGGAAGAGCCAAATGTATGCAGACTTACCATTGTTTTCATAAAGAGGCTCTCTCTGTGTCTCAAACCTGTAAATATGTATCTAAATGTCTATCTACGTGAAAACTATGTGAAAAAGCTATACTTCAAACCAAAATTTGAAGTCAAACTAACATAGCTAAAACTTATGTGCATGAATAATAATTACTCCCATTTTAGCCACATGACACAGCTTTCAAGTTGAATGTCAGATTAACTAAACTAAACAAGACAATTATGGCTGACACCAATATTTTGAAAGCCAACTATCTTAAAAATATTCAGATATTGAATCATTAGGTAACTGCAGGATGACACCAATATTTTGAAAGCCAAATATCTTAAAAACATTCAGATATTGAGTCATTAGGTAACTGCAGAGCTCAAAATTCCACTGCATTAAAAACTTCGGTTTCATTTAGTTAAACCTAGTTTCAATTATCAAAAAAAAAAACCCAGCTGATTGTCAGATTTCCATGTGTGATGAGCTAGTTTATTTGACCCAAAATCAGGAAAAAAGAAACAGAAGCAGAAAAAAACAGACGAATGCACATGACCCACATTTGCAAGCCCATGAATGGATACCCATAGCAAGCCTGGAGAATATACTTGTTAGAGTGCCATGAATTTAGAGCATAAATGAATCCATCATATAAGCCCAAAAACTGATCTATCAGTCATAACTGAGATGAATAAGCAACAGTTCATAGAGTTCAAACCTTAACAGTTCCACGAATAGCAAAGAAGACATGGACCAAGCTCTTGCAGGTGTCGGAATATACGAGTTCCTGGAAGGCTTCAGCTTCCTGACAACAACAGAGACCTTGTCACACAGTTTTGCAATAGTGAAATTTAGAACAAGAAGAAAAATGACAGAAACAACCGAGGACCTTCCACAGTCCAGCCCGGGGACCAGAAACTATGCCCTCTTCAATGACATCAATGCAAAATAAAGGATGCTTATAATTAGGCGCCAGTTTTTGGGCTTGTGCTCTTGCAAACTTGAATATCTCCCTTGCATCCCCAAGTGGATCCAACTTGTCAGTCCTGTAGAGGCTAATAACCCATGGCCTCCTGCGTTCATAGATATCCAGAGCCCATCTACGTGCAGTGCTCAGGAGTTCATTAGGAGAGACAATAGCATCAACAAGGCCTAAACTGTAAGCTTCTTCCCCTTTAATAGGTTTTGACATCTACTTTTTGGAGAGAGAGAGAGACAGAAACATTATTTCAGGACGGGGGCCATGTAAACTCCAGAAACCACAAGGATCAAATAAAGGCAAGACCTAGCCATAACATACCAGCATCATCTCAAGAGCCTTTGAGATACCAACCAGGCGTGGAAGTCTCTGTGTTCCTGAGAAAATTTAGATGCATGAGGCCATCAGTAAGGCATAAATAATTTTTTTTTTTTTTAAAAACTACTTGAGCAGGAGACCAATATAAAAAAGTGTCCCAATTTATGAGGCTTCCACATTGTGAGGTCTGAGAAAATGTCAAATATATACAATTTTACCCTTGATTTTACAAGGAGGCTATTTCTGTAACTTGAACCTACCTCAAGGTTACAATGGAATAACTTTACTATTACACCAAGGCTCACCCTTTAAGCGAGATTCCAATAAGAATAAAAACATATTTCATCAGTATCATGTCTGTTAAAGAGTGTGTAAGGGTGTTTGTGCATATGTCCCTGCCATTTGCTTTTGAAATTACAAACAAGTGAAGATTGGGAATCCAAAGTGCAGACAAAGAAAACTCTGTAATTCTAGAAAACATTCAAACATGAGAATCATATAATCCTACAAACATACCTCCAAAACCAGGGATTACTCCAAGTTGAAGTTCAGGAAGGCCTAATTGTGCAGCAGAAGTTGAGATACGTGCATGGCATGCCTGGAAAGGCAAACTTTTACATTGATGATCATGTCCACTAACAAATCAGAGAAAATTAAGAGCTCAAAAGTTATAGCACCACATACCATTGCAACCTCTAATCCTCCACCCAAGGCAAGGCCATCAATTGCAGCAACTGCAGGTTTTCCACCAGCTGAAATACAAAGAAACAAGTTATCAATATATCTGATAAAATAAGGTCCCAAAAGAAAAAAGACGTAACCAATGTGTTACCTTCAAAGGCATCAGTTAGAATCTCCACCGATACCTGACCAAGCTTTGGTAGTTCCACTGACAAAACATAACAAAAATGTAATTTAAGTACACAGTAGCTCAATACTGGACCATAACACAAGCGAAACATAGAACAAACCTTTTCCAGCTTGAAGTCCACTAAATCCAGTAATATCAAAGCCACCAGAGAATTTACCTTTGGCTCCTGTTACATCAGCATAATATGTTACACTTGCATTTTGTAGTGTCAGTCAACTCCGACATTCGACAACTGACAAGCATCCATGATCTAAAAGTTTTATCAGTTTTTCATGATTAATCTTTGAACGTTCACCTGTAACAACAACTGCCTTCACGTCGTCCCTTATTAAGGCTTGTTCAACACTTTCTCTGAAGCTGGTCAACACTGAGAGAGAGAGAGAGAGAGAATACACGGCGTTTTCACTCCAATGCTTAAACAAACAATCTAATTTGTATTCCAAAATTGACACATTAATATGACCTCGACAACGCAATTTGTCTTCCAAAAATGCAATCACGAAGATAAAACCGCGATCCTATCAGTTAAGATAAAACCAAAAAGCCTCGACATTCCAAGCATGTGTGCTGTTCTGCCCCAATACACAGTTAAAACAAAAAAGAATCACTGCAATTGATCAACTTATACACCTTGATACTCCTCTTATTTTCCTTGGTCAACCACCATTAAACACACTGAAATCCTAATGGCCTTCATCATGGCACAAAAATCTCAATCCAAAAGAAATTTCCATTATGAAAACGAAACAAGTTTAAGAAGCAAAACAACCATAAAAAAACATAGAATTTAGATATAACATGAAACAAGTCCACTGGAAACAGAGCCAAAATATAAGATCTAGCCTCTCTGAAATCAAATGAAGAAAAATAAAGAAAAGGGTATACCATCAAAAGAGAGTGAATTGACCGGAGGATTGATGATGGTGACAAGAGCCACCCCATCAGCTCCTACTTCTACGGTTGTTCTTCCCTTCATGTTGCTCCCCATCCTCTCTCTCTCTCTCTCTCTTTCTATCTCTCTCCAAGCCTATTTCTTCCCAAATTTGAAGCTAAATTAGTTTCGCAAATAATGTATTAATAAATGGGTTTGGGCTTTCGAGTCTGGCGTAAGAAGCTAGGTGTCGTGTAATAGTGTGACGGTGACACTTGAGAGGTTCTACAAGGCAACTCCGCTTGGTGGGCGAAGACATTCAATGGCGATGGTTTTTATAGTATACGACAATTTCGTGTATATCCGCTTTTCTCCTCCTGATGTAAATTCGTCACTTACTCGCAGTTCAAGAGAGTGATTCGCACCGCCCAATGGGAAATCCGTTTCCTTTATTTTTCCTTTTTTTGTCATAAAAGTTAAAACCGTGTCATTGAAAATTCGTCCATCATCGTCATCATCGTCGTCATTATTATTATTATTATTTTAATTATTATTATTATTATTTTAACTTTTTGGGGGGGATCTTGTCCGAAATATTATTACTTTTGTGTTAACTAATTATAATATATTAATATTTTGCTTTATTAGATAGATTTATTCTGTTATTGCACACAATTAAATAAGTTATTATGTTTTTTTATTGCTTTCTCTAATAATAGTTTGTAAAGTATCATCATTTTTTTTTGAAATATAATATCTTATAAAAAAAAAGAAACACACGACTTAAATTATAAAGTTACTATAAATAAAAAAATGTCATAACATATCCTTTTATCACGATCATATTAATTTTGTAACAAAAAAAATTTAGAATATAAAATAATCTTTTTGATGACATTTCGAATTCAATAATTATTCATCAATATTATTGTAATTTTCTAAATAAGGTAGTTATAGTAATTTTGGGTTACTCATCAATATCCAAGGCGCATGTGCATTTAAGGGATTTTGCTTGAAATTATTGCACTTTTGGATTTACGGTAATTTTCATTCTCTCCCTCTCTCTCTCTCTCTCTCTCTCTCTCTCTCTCCCTCTCTGTTTTTTTTGACATCTTGGTCCTTCGACTCTTCCATTCCAATGCCTATTTATAATGTCTTCTTCCCACCGGATAAAATAAAAGCATGGCGACAAAGGTCACGCGCGCGCTTGCCGAGCGACGCACGAAACATCTATTTTTGTCAAGATTTGGTCTCCAAATTCTAAATTTCTATATCTGATAAGTCTACAATTATATTTATTTTTGAAAAACATTGCTAGATAAAAAGACACAAATAATAAAATAATGAAAATATTATTATAATTAAAAATGAGTTAATAATATGAAAAATAAAAAAATTATATTATTTATATTTATCACGTTACTTCCCCTTTCTTTTATTCTTTTTGTTTTTTTAACAGTTATCGCTCTGGGCGTTGTTCCTTGACTGAGGGGCAAAGAAATGGAAGACGTGGCTTATGCCAAATGAGGAACTACTGGCAGTCAGTTGAGCTAGAACGTAGGATAGCGTTCCCTAATACACGCAGGACGATGCATTATCGTGATCGCTGCTTATCAATCCCGTGGACATTGCCTCAAATAATTATTTGTCGTTGGCCGTTACCAGCCATTAATTTTCATTGAAGTGCAGTGGCCCCCACAGATCAGCGTTAAGCCGCACTTCTTTTTTTTTTAATTTCTACGATACACCGTACATGATACGACTGCACTTTTGAGATTGACGGACGGTGAACATTTTTCAACAAAAGGTTAGTGTGATTAGCTAGTTTCTTAAACTTTTTTTTTTGGTCAAAATAAAATTAAAAAGGAACAGTTAAATTTTCCTGATACTTGACCCAAACTCCGTTTATGTATTGGCCAAGGTCACCATCAGTAATAAAACGCACAAGACCGTCTACATAAGAAGGAGCTTTCGGTTGTTGGCCTACTCGCTTCCACCAAAATAAAACGCCATTAATTGTATTTTTATTTTACTCTATTTTTAAAAATAAATAAATAAATAAATATATATTAAATATTATATTTATATTATATTTAATTTTAAAATTAAATTAATATACAAAAATTCATCATATTATCAATTAGATTACTATCTTAAATAATTTTAAAATTAAATTACTATCTTAAAAATTCATTTTTCATTTAAATTTAAGCATTGTATTGCAAGTCCCAGCTAATTATTTTTAATGTTTGTTATTTTTTTAAAATATTAAATGAATTAAAATGTGATAAATAATTATATAATATCTATCAATCAATCTGAATAACAGTCTATTTATAGAATTATTAATATTCAGTTATAAGGAGGTGATCTTGTACTGTGGTGTGAAAATTTTGCATTTGAAATTAGTGTTTGGTTCAAAAAAAAAAAAAGAAAAAAAGAAAAGTGAAATTAGTATCATAAGCTCAAAACGACATGTGAGACTTGAATTTTTAATTTTGTTTTAATCTTTTTCCTTCCCGCCCAAACTGCTCCAAGTCCAACTCCCAAGACTTGAATTCCTACATTGTTTGAGAAAAGTCCTAAACCAAATCGACCCGAGTCACCAAGATGACCACCATTCCCTCCGCCGCAGCCAAAGTCCAAGAACCACCGTCACATGCGTCGCCCAGCGACACCGAAGTTATACGCCTCGCCCAGGAAAACCACCTCCACCCTTCTCTTCTCTCGACATCCTCTCACTCCACGCTCGTCGCCTACCTCCACACACGCGCCGCCTCTCCATCTCCTTCCCTCGCCGTCTCCGAATACACGCTCTCTCTTCTTTCACTCATTTCCGTCTCTCCTGACGACCCTTGTCTCTCTTCCCTCCTCTCCTCTCTCCTCTCCAACTACACTCGCCTCTTCCTTTCCCGCCAAATCCCTCGAGATTCTAATTCCCTCAAAACCATCCAATTCTTCACCTCCCTGTTAAATTACGTCTCCGCCAAGGACCTCGAGTCGATTGTCGAGTCAATTTTGCTCGATTTGGGGCAATTGGTAAGAGTAGAGGATGCCGAGATACTGGATGTTCTTCCAGGTTGTCTTGGCCTGATTTGCAGCGAGAATGGGAAGGGATTTGTTAATTCTGTTTTAGATAGGGTGAATGAGAGTGAGTGGTCAAAAGGGGTTCTAGTGAAGATGGTTTCCCTTGCTAGGGAATTGATGGGGTTTCTTGATAAGGAAAGAGGGAGAGAGTTTTTGGAGAAAGTGTTCAAGGTAATGAATGGAGTGGACCTGCAGGACTTGCCTTCACTGGCGTATCAGTTATTGGTTTTGGCCTCAAAGGGTTTTTGTAAGAGGGAGGTGATTGAAGGCATTGTAATTTTTTTTGGATCTGAATTTGGGTCCGAGAAAGGGAGTTCAATTGTTAGGCAAGTTGAAGGGACAGTCCTGCTTCATGTTAATTTCTCCGTGAAGCAGGATCCTTCTCTGGGGCAGGTGGTTATGGGGCTTGTGAAATTGGACCTTAGAGCTTTTAATCATTTTACTGTTGCTATCTTGTTGTCTGTTGCAAGGGTTAGGAGATTTAGTGAGAGCGCTGTGGGAACATTAAAAACTGCAGTGCTGACTGCCTACCGGGATTACAGGTTTTCCAAGTAAGGTGTAATGTTTATAAGCGTTATTTCATCGGCTTGAATATTCAATTTGATTTTGCGGTTAGTGAGAACTAACATGTCTAGTGACTTACACTTTTGTACTTATCTGAACTATTTCTGCATATTCCATCTTGAACAGGTAAAATTCCTGTTTGAATAATCTGTTGTACGAGTTCAATTCTTCTGACAGCATGAAGAAATTAATGAATGCAGTTCATGGACTAAATACAATACTTCTTATTTTGTGATGATGTTCATATTTTTGTGTTGTGACAAGGTTGGAGTGTCTGAGTTCACCTTGTTTTAAATGATAATTTGTTTTGTAACTTGTTGTTTATATCCTTCAGAGACTGTAATTGGTTGCCGCTTGATTTGAAGGAAGAGTATCGGAAGAATGTGCAAATAGTGGAGAAGGCTGTATTGAGAGCTGTTAGTATCATTGAACCTCTACACCTTCCTGTGCAAATCAATATGTGAAACTAGAGAAGGTATTTCTTATCTTATTTGTGTTTAGGTGAATGACAGCAACACTGGAAGGGAGCACATAGTGCCTACAATTGTGCATTTTGGCTTTGTACTGCTGGAGTCACTGGAAGTGGGAAACCACGAAGCTCTCTACAGCTCTGATGGTCTGTTAGGCAATGAAGAGCTTGGTATGCAGATGCTAAAAACTCTATTTGAGGTCCACGATATGGCAAGAAATGAGGTTTGTAATATCTGCTTGAGTAAATGTGCTATATTAACAGCATTTGATAGTGCTTTGTGAAAAGCAAATGAAAATTAATGCTTTTATCTATTAAACTATCCATCTTTTTGTTATGTTGCTGGTCATGGTGGCTTGCCTTCCTATATACATGCTTTGTTCTACTTTAATGTAGTATTGCGTTTTATTGAGCTCAGAAATGAATGGGAGTTATGCATTATCAAGCTTCAAATAAGGGCATGTGTCTGCATGGAATAATCCCGTTATAAACCTTTGAGATTTTTTAAGAAATTCTGATATTGGCATGCTGCCTTAAGTATCTCATCTCACTTCTGGGGTGAAGAAACTATTACTTTGTGATGGACTTGATTCATAGATGAATGTCCTTAGTCAACTTGTGTCAGGAGAAAGCATCCTCCTTGAAAAGGTGCCATCATAAGCATTGTAATGTGCTGTAAACATCAAGACCATAAAGCAAAGATGAACTTTGGATATTATTTATCATCAGCACAACTGTAGGGAGTTTGCTAGTGGTTAGTTCCACAAGAATGGTTGTACTACCTAAGGGACTCTATATTGCACAATTTCCTTTTTCTTTTGGGATGCTCCTCCAATATGGACTTGGCATCTGTATCTGAATCTGAAGGAGGAGTGAAAATGTTTTTAGCTTCTACACGGTCCTGTTCTATGGAAATGATTGTTTTCAGACATTTTCTCTTATTCTTCAGATATCACTGAATCAGACTTACTTTTTCAAAATTTAGTTTCCTCTTTTGCTGGTCAAGTATCCATGAATCCTGAGCATGTTTTCCTAGGTACTTCCTCTTTTTTTTGTTAAGCAATATGGTATTAATGTCATGCAATATGCAATCATAAGGTCATTGAGCAATGCAAGCTTCGCATCCTTTCTTCAAAGCCAGAGCAGAGCATGAAAATTATAAGGTAACTTTGCAGCAATTACTGACAAAGATCTTGTTGAGCTGTGACGACTGTGGCTTTAAATTTTGGTGTGCAGATTGCTTGGTTATCTGGTCCAAACTAATCCTTGCCTGATGTTGGAACATATTTCCCGTTTGAAGGAGTTGTTAGATTATTTTGCTTTTATGCCTGGCAAGGTTGCCTCTTACCTTGTTTCTGCTCTGGTACCTCTCATCAAATTTAGTCATGATCTTCAGGTAAATATACTCTCTTTTTCAGTATGGCTCACATTCAAAAAACATAGACTCCTGATTGGACCAATGTTGCCCCTTAGCTGTTCTGTCCAAATCCTCAGCATTGTCTTCTCGGCTTTGCAATAACACAGGATTACATTATATTAGTTGCACGTAAAGCCATGTTTAGACGAGAAGATACAGTTCGTCTTGCAGCAACAAATGCCATAATCAATCTTTTACTGATAGAAAAGCAACCCAATAGAAATTGCTCCTTTTCTTTTCAAGACTCATCAAGCCAAGCAAGTTCCAGTCAGCAAGCAGAGATGCCCTGTGGAATTGGCAGAGGCCTGTTCCAGGAGCTGAGTGATTTGCTGCGCAGATGTCTTTATCAGCCGGTTACTTTCTTGTGCATCTTATGATGGTAGTGCTTTTCTTGAGAAAGTCTAGTTTTGTACCATACACTAAGTTAGATACTGCTGGATTACCTTTTGTAGGCAAAAGTCAAGGAAGTCGTATATCATGGTCTTGTGAAGCTTGTGTTGGTCGACCCAGCAGCTGGGAGAGTTGTTTTTGATTTTCTTTTGCCTCACTTCATTCGCTTTTTCAAAGAGGTATGTGTTAAGTTGCATGGCCTTGATTCCCTCTGGAATTAGACCACAAAGGAACTGAGAACTGCATAGATAGAGGTTGTTCTAACTAACCTAAGGTTTTCCAGCGAGAGATTTCCACTGTCAGAAAAAGAAAAGTTTTTTCCTTCCACATTTTGGCTTTCCCAACTTCATCCGCTCCACTGGGCTACCCATCAGTGGTTATATAGAAGGAAAAGTTGTAGCCTTGTACAGTCTTACTTGAAGTGCATTCATTTTCAAACATCCATATAATTTGTTGAATTTCATACTTTGTGTTGAATCACTCTGTGTGCAGGATGCAAAGGTTCCACTAAAAATGGATTCTTGTGTAAAATTTGAAGGGGGCAAAATTCTCCTTGAAGAGCCTCTGGATTGTCTTCTATCTTGTGTTTCTTGGATTTTACTACTTCAGCCACTGGGTAAAACTGATAATGCAGAACCCTCATGGGCATGCTTTGGTTTCTCTCTTTCACAAGAGACTGAGGTACCTATATTTGCATCAAATTAAATCACTCTAGGTGACGAGTCAGGAGGTTGGAGAGTTTTCTCTCATCATCAGTACTACAATAATGCAGGTAGGGAGAAATCTGTCTGCCGAGTCATTCTCCAATGCTTTGTTGAAGATTAGGAGTGACATAAGGAAAGGAAATTTGGAAGGTTTGTGGGATTTCCTTTTAACATCTTTATTTTTTCTTTTTGATGTTTAGGGCTTGTTGACATTTTTTGGTCCCTTGCATTTAGATGACTGGAGGAATGCGGTGGGGTTATTCACTAGTGAAAGACAGAGATTGCTATGTTTAATTGTTTAGTCAAGAATTTTCATTCTCAGATCATCTTCATTCTCTTAATGTCAGATCAGACATTCTTAGTCAGACCAGCAACGCTGGCTCTACATCTAATGAAAAGGAGAAAAGAAAATGTCAAGCATTTATTTTATCTGGAATTGTTGAAGTATTCTTGAATTCTATTGCTATTGATTTGGAGAAAGCAACAGAAGCAAAGAGGGTGGATCTTGAAAGAGAACTTCTTGAGTACATACATCTTCATGGGTTGCTGGAAAAGGATACATGTACAAGGCACAGTGCTGTTGTCAAAAAGAGTCTAGGAACTACTGCTCTTGATACGATGCTTAACATTGATCCTCTTAATTCCAGATTGTCTCAAGAACGAGTGCCTTTCTTGGCAACTTCAAGTCTTCATCAGCTAATGCAAACAGCACTGAAACTGTACAGTACTGCAGGCTCTGAAAATTTGCCCACTTCCCAGAACCACAGCCATTTGTCCTTATCCAACACAATAAAATGCTTTAACATTATTACTTTTGTCTTGAATAGTTCCCTCCAACACATGAAATCTTACCCTACAAAGGGAAAAGAAGATCCACTGAAGACTTTAATCTATGGGGAAATCAAGTCAATTGGAGCTCCTTTGTTGAAATTAATTTATTTGCTTAAATCGGGGCCGAAATTCACATCAGACCAGAAAAAAAATGAACCAAAAGGCAAAAAGGGTTTCGAAGATAGAAAGGATCATCTCCATTTAACCTTATTGTGCTTGAAGGAACTGACCAAAATCAGTTTGCAGAGCTGCCAATTGACTGCCTTGGTTGAAGATTTGTTGTCAGTCTCTAGACTTGAGTATGCTCATTTGGATAAGGAACATGAAGGAGCCACCGAAATAAGTGATCAACATATAAGAAACAAACATTTGTTCCTTGTCAAAATTTTGAAGCCACTGTTGTCTGAACTTCTGGCACTATCATTATCCAATGAAACAGAGGTGAATGTATTAGTGTGTCTCGTTATGCACCAGTTTCAGGAGTTCTAGTTTAATGCTGAGCTGAGCTCAATTTTTAAAGAGAAGCACCTCCTAAGTAGTTGTTTATTTTCAGGTTCTCTGTGACATGATATTGATGGTTGGAGAGAGGCTTCCGTGCAAGTGGAGGAACTTTCATGGAGCGTGGTGCATTCATGCCTGCAAAAGCAATAACACAAAGAATCCTAAGGTTGCCAAAAGCATGGTTTCACTTGCTATCCGTTTAAGCTCACCTCCAGGTGATTTAACTGCAGCTCAACACTTAACTGAGGAGCTACTCCAGGTCATGGGATCCGATGGAAGCAGTCCATTGGATGTGTCTGAATCATACCCCATCATAAACCAATCAACAAGCACTGCCATAAGTTCTTGCATGCTTCAATTAATTGAAGTAGTTGTTACTGATATGGATTGGGCCACCAAGAAACTAAAAACATTCACTCTGGCAGCCCATAAAGGCATACATATTGGTCAGAATGAAGAACATGCCTCTGGAGTAGCATTTGAGGATAGTCTTTACTCAAGGGCTCAAGCAGTAGTGGAAGTTTTATCTTCCTTCGTTTTGTTGAAACTCAAGGGTAAGCTAGGAGAACTGAACAGTTAACAATAATTTATATGGGGTACTTTGTTTAAGTTTCTAATTTATGCATAATTATGCAGACCCTCAAGCAGAGCATCTTCTCAGATTGACTGCAAAACTTTACAAACATCTAGCTCAGATGTCAAGGCTCAGGATTGCTCCTCGGGGATGCAAGCAAATGCTACCTACTCCAACTTTTCAGAAGCTTGTGGAACTTACTTGCCAGAGGCTCACGGTTCCTCTTTACAACTTCGTTGCTGAGATGCAAAGGGTACATTGACATATTACATGACAGTTTTTATTTTTTATTTTTTATCTGTGGTTCTTGATTCAAAAGGTTCTTGTTGACGGACTCATCCATTTGGATTGGCAGGAACAACAAGAGAATGCTAATAACAAGGGTATCATCAACAAGATCAAGAGGGAGAATAAATGCATTCCTGATCTGATCTTCCAGATAGAAGATTACGAAAAATATCTCATCCAGCTCAGCAAGGTAAGCAAAGTTAATTTGTTGAGGCACGCCAAGCGCAGCACTTCAAGGGATTTCAAGATACTACTACGTCAGAGCGAAGAGAATGCACCAGATGATACTGCTGCAGCTGCTGAGGATGGGTCAGATGAGGATTCTGGAGACAACGAACATAATGAATTAGACAAGTCCTTGTCTGGCAGTCCATTAGTTGCCCAGGAATCTGATTCGGGTGGTGATAATGGAGGTGCTCCTCCTGCTGCCAAGAAGGCCAAAAGAGGTAGGGTTGTGCAGGACTCTGAAGATGAGGCATAGGTCACGGGTGCAGACTCTGCTAAAACTGAAAATAAACTTGTACGAGTTTATTAAGATTCCCAATGCACCAGAAATATTAAGATTCCCTCCCCAAACATCCTAGAACATGGAAAAAATAAAAAACTGAAAACAGTATCTTTGTTTCAAGGCCAAGTAACACCCAGAAACAATAAAACCCGAGGCAAACATCGGATCTTTCCGTAGGCAATTCCTTTTTAAAATACGCGTTTTCACAACGGCACCACCGTTGTGTTTCCAACTTTCTTCGCTAAAATATACAAATTTGCAAGATAATACTAAGCATTCATCAAGCTAGAGGTTAAATTTGTCTGTTCAAGCCTAGGGTAAGGAAACAAGATACCATTGCTAGGACAAGAAAGCGTACATGATATATGTACGAAAAAAAAAAAAGAATGTCACGACATAATTCAAAAACAGTAAATTTTAATAGATGTACAAAATTTTTATACTAAATCATACATATATATTATTTATATTTATTAAAATTCTTAACAGTTTTTTCCAAAAAGAAAAAAAAAACCTCATTAATTCAAAATATCAAATAATACTATAATTAGAACAAGTTCACGGGACGCACAGATGGGCAGACCCACAGACCCTACTTCAAAGTCAGAAAAGCTGTCTAAACTTTAACTAAATCAAGAAACCTCCGAATTACTTAACCTCAACCCAGAGCAGGAGAGAGAGAGAGAGAGAGAGATTGAAGATGAGTACTGAGGAAGCAAAGAGAAGCATCACCGGAGGTCTGGTGGTCAAGCCCAACTCCGATGACCGGAAGCTCCTGTCGGCGGTCGGGGCAGTCCCGACCGCCAAGAAAATCATCATTAAGAACGCTGATATGAAAGAAGATATGCAAAAAGAGGCTGTGGACATAGCCATTTCCGTTAGCTCTCTCGCTCTCTCTCCCATTCTCGAAAATTGTTTTCTATTTGAATATAGCGATTTGGATGCTCTTTTGGGTCTTTTCTCTTTTTAAACTCTTTTTCATATTCTGGGATCAATGCTTGATTTGGGTGGGTGGTCTTCGATTCAGGCGTTTGAGAATCACAATGTAGAGAAAGATGTCGCCGAGCATATAAAGAAGGAGTTCGACAGGAAGCACGGACCCACTTGGCACTGCATTGTCGGCCGCAATTTCGGTAATTCCGTTTTCACTCTCTCGCTGCACTGCTTTCCGGGGTCCTTTTTCTTTTGTTTTGTGCTCAGATTTGGTAACTGAGTTAGTTTATTTTCGAGTTTCTATGTGGGAAAGTGAGCAATTTTTGCTTTTGGTTTTCAATGGGTTCGTGACTCCATTAATTGCTGGATGATTAATGCTTTTATATCGTTGAAATTTGGCAAACGTTGATCTAAGCTTAGGTTGGACAACAATCATTCAGCCTAGTTCCCATTTCTTTATCCCTGTAGGTTCTTTCCCTCTTTAGTTGGGTATGTTTTTCTGTGAAAAAGGAAATTTAAGAGCTGTATTTTGTTATTGATAAGTGGATGGATTCACTAGCTACTGGTTGTTTTAGAAACTGAGAGGCAAGGAGCCAAGAGACTGAACATACCCTGGTCCAATGCTAATCCAAGCCCAATACTCAAACCTCATTGAATTCCCATTTGATCGTTGAATGCCACCCTGCCCGCATGCCAGTTGGAGGTACAAAAACATTAGATGAGTTTCAGAACACTAGGGAATTGACTCCGTAGGAGATGTAACAAATTGTGTCTCAACTGCATCTGGAATGCTTGTTAAATGCTTTGTTTTTATGGTTTGAGCCAGTCGACTTTTGGCTAGGAATCAGGGTGGCATTTTATTGCAATTATGAACGGGTGTGGATAATGGATAAAAGCATTTCAAATATGTTAGCAAATGTCAAGGTACAATGTAACCATTATATGAAAAAGATTTTCTGCTTCATTTACAATCAAAGATTATTACAGTCCTCTGAATCCTAGCTTCCAAATTCCAACTATTTGGAATGGAAGCTGTAATCTTGCCTTGTTGCTCAGTGCCATTTTGATGGTCCCTGCAGCTCAAGGGCTCAACTATTACGAGAACTTGGGACAAGAAATATGTCTTGTTTCACTTGAAAACTACATCCTGTCAAGGCTAAATTTTGGACTTTAACAGTATTTCTTTTATGATTCAAATGCCAGATAAAGTGAGAAAGAAGAACTGTATAGAATGAAATTTCTGTATGACACTTGTCCATGACACTCTCTGGAGCATGGACAAGTTGACAAAAATCCAATTCTAAGTAGCAAATAGGCTTGCTTTGTAAGGTGCAGGAACAGTTTATATAATGATTACCCTTTTTGCAAATAGTTCTGCAGGCATGTGCTATTGCCTTGTCCCAAAGCCAAGTCGCCACATGGTCTAGTTGAGCTGAATCTTGGGCTGGTTTGCTTTTCAACTTAAAATTTGACTAACTCTAGCAACTTGTTCTCCCATGATTTTGAATGATAAACAGAAGTTTCATATTTCTACTTTAAGTATGGAAATTTTAATTGCGAAGTTGGTCATTGTAAATGTTTTAATTGTAAGAGTACTTTTAGAATTTTAGTCATCTTCAGCATGGCCAAACACGGAAAGCACATGGTTTGGAAGAGAGCATGTATAATTAAAGACAATGATTACCAAGTGTGGGGTGGGCCTTATGGATCCATCATCACACTATTGATGGACTTTGATAGGGACAATATTGATTTCTGTGCCCTGCAATCCTTAATGGAGCATTTATTTGGGATTAGCCATAGCATATGAAAATACTCGGCTTCCTGGTATGTGGTTGAGAGTGAAGTGGCTGACAGATGCCCAAAGGCGAATTTGATCCTTGTTAGATGTATGCAATTCAAGTTTCTGGCTTGAAAGGGAGTATGCATCCCAGGTTTTAAAAAGGGTTTGGTTACCGGACGGCGTATTTCTTACAAGTGGTTTGTCTTTCCATTTTTCAGGCTTCAAGAAAACACGCTCTCTGGGTCAACTTTCCCAACTTGATTTACTTTGTCATTCATCCTTTTTCTCTTTGTTTAGGGAAATTGTAAGGTTCAGTGACTTTATTTTACCTACTATGCCTGGCTATAGTCCTTGTTTCATCTAACAATTTTTAATGTATTGAGATTGTATTTTCTTGCACTTATAATTTTTTAATAAAATTGATCCGGTTTATCAAAGAAAAAATTCAATCTTTTTCATATCTTCTCTCTCTCTCTCTCTCTCTCTTTCTCTCTCTCTTCCTAAGTACAGGTTCTTATGTGACACACGAGACAAACCACTTCGTTTACTTCTATTTGGACCAGAAAGCAGTTTTGCTCTTCAAATCTGGTTGATGCAATTGTCATGGCCGAGATGGTGGCAAAGAGCTTATGATGATGGCCTTACAGTTAAAAATGTCTCTATGTATCAATTATAATCCATTGGCATCACGCAAAACTTTTGGTCAGATTACTTGCGCCTAAGGTGTATATTTGGATTCTCTTGTAATGGTTTTGAACACTGGTCTGGAATCAAGTCTTTGTCCCGACCAACTTCGTGTGAACTTGATATTTTTTTAGCATTACTTCGGTTCATGGAATTCTTTGTCTGTTGCTTCTTCTGCAATAACTTTTTTTATTTTATTTTATTTTTATAATTCTTCGGAAACGCAAATACGATAACCTCCTTCGGACCCTTATTAGTTCTTAGTCCAAATTGTAATTAATGTCACATACGACAACAATTCTATACGTTTTTCTTTCTGTCTCGGATCCTAAAATTCTTTCTGGCCGAACTAATTTGGATAATCTTATTCTAATTCTACACGAATTCATTTTGGTGGGAATTCTTGTTTAGAAAAGAAATTTCTGAATATTTTTTTCATGTCGCGTACTTGTTTCGAAGACCCATCCTCCTTCAAGCAGACGGGAAAATATTTCAATTGTCAAGACCCTGTAGAAAATTAGTCATTCCCGGCAAAATGGCCTTTTGTTCGGAATAATTGCAAATTACCAGAAATGAAAAATCACCAAATCAAAACAATTGAAAACAAGAATAAATAAATAACCGAAAAGATCAATCCTGCCAAGGTGGGCAATAGACAACAAGCAAGAACCCATTAAGCAGTCCCTTTCCTGAGAGGTATCTGCGTCTTATAGCATCGCATAATACAAATGGCAAACCTGTTTATTCCAAAAACCAGGAAGCCCTCTGTTTTTTTTTCTTATGCTTCTAAAATTCAATATTTACGTTTTCCCAACTTTCTAGATAAATGGGCAACTTTACCTGAAAATGTTAAAGGATTCAACCCCTCCTCTTGGTATCAATCATCGACTTATTGAGGTGCCACATTGTTTTAGCATGCTTTTCCAACATTGCTTAACAAAATAAAATGAAAATTACAAAAGCAACTAATTGGGTGCGTTTGCTAGTTTTATTAGACCACCGATTATACTTTATATTACTGCAGTAGAGGTACCTTAGGAAGAAAAAAAATTCTTCCATTCACCATGTACACTATAGCAAGATTTGCATAGGCGATTCCTTCTGTTTGTATTAAATTTAAATCATTTTGTAAGTCCTTATCCAATCATAATTATCCGTTTCGGAGAAAGTTAATCAAGGAACAATTAATAATTTGATATTTTACACCACTTAATTGCAGGTGATCTGATTGGTTGGTAACTATCATTCAAGACATCTACCTGCCTCCATAGACTCTGCTTTTGAAACCTTGGGCAGCCATGAATTTAATGGTGGTTTTATAGCCAAAATATACAAATTAATGGCAGTAGTACTGCTACGTGCTGCAAACAAACAAACAAACAAACAAACAAACAAACTAGGCCTAGCACATGCAGCCATGCACCCATAACCCTATTTGTATTCGATCGTCAGGAAATGCATAAACAGAAACCCGCGAAAATTTGGACAAAAAAAAAAAAAACAAAAAAGACATCCGCTCTTTTGTCCGGTTCCTTGACGATAAATCCTAATTTAATGAATATTTTATGATGGCCATAACATTGCTCTGGAGTACCACCCATTATTAATTCCTTGGATGCTTGTATTGTTACCATCTTCAGGTACAAAATGTTACCCGTAGGTGCGCTACTCATGCAAAATCCAAGGTATTTCCTCTAAAATGCTCTAAGGAGACTATTTTTTCCCACAAGAAGATAACTCTCATGAACTTAAAAACTTCCTCAATTTTGGCATACCGATCAATTAATCAGGTTTACTACAATTACCCTCTTAACCTGTCATTATTATTAGCCAAAAAGACGGGGAAAACCATGGGAGCCCAAGGATTTTGTTCAGGGGCTGGGCAGTTTTTTTAAGATAGAAAGTTCTATGTGCCATTTTGGCTTCATCCCAGGCAGCAAAAAGACAGTGGAGATTAATGTCATGTCAAAAGAACTAGCAAGGGTAAAACTGGACTAGACCCAAAAAGAGCACACGAAAAACAGGAGACAATACACCAGTTTTTTTATTTTTCAATTCCTCTCGGCTTCTCCTACTCTCTTTCAGTATGCAAAGCTACCCGCTCGGTTCCTGGCGCTTGTGCGGTGGCGAGAACCAGAAGAGGAAGGAGAAGAAGAGGCAGAAGTTGGTTTAATGGCAGCAAATTGACAGTTTTCATTCTTTAAAGCCTCTTCTTCGTCCCTCGATATCTGCCTGCACCTGCACTCCACGCTACAAAATGCTCTGTCTCCTCTGCACACACAAGAAAAATATAACCCCACCAAATCAATTTTTGTACAAAAGAAAATAAACCCATCCAAGATTTAAGCCCAAAAACTCAGTATAACACAAGCAGTCAAATGAAGAAACTAAAAGATCTGAACATTCAATTAAGATGAAGTATGAAGAGTATGGACTTTGGACTTTGTGTGCTTGCTTACTTGTACATGTAGATATCTTTGCCAGGCAAGAGTTTCTGCCTGCATAGAAAGCATTGTTCAAGAAAAGGAGGGACTGGAAAACTTGAGGAAGAAGTACTGCTAGAAGAAGATGGCTTTAAAGGGGAGTGTTTGTTGGACATCATAGTGATTTTGCTGATTACTTGTGGGGTTTTCTTGCTAACACCACCATTTTGGGCCTCCAAGACTATACTTAAACCCGCCATCTCTCATTATAATTCCCTCTTTATAGCAAGTCTCTCTTAGGTCCTGCTTTGGTGGCTTTAGCGATGAAAGGAGACGTTTTTGGTTGATTGAAGGACTTAGAAAATAAATAGAGAAGTGACAAAGAGAGAGGACTGGTGGGCGGGACCATCACAGCCGTGGTGAGCAGTAGAGCGATTTGGCTTCTAGTGCCTGTTAACTGCCACGTATCCGTTTTAGTTTCCATTTCATTTTCCCATTTTCTTTTTCCACTCTCTTTATTTTTTTTCCCCTCTCTTATTATCTTCCTTTCCCCTTTTGTACGCTGTTCTGTTTTCCTTCCCTGTTCATTGTACGGTGTGGTTTTGAACTTTGAATGTCTATTTTGCATTTCATTGTACATTTTTGTTCCCAAGATTGCATGCCAGGCGAGTCATCGACACGGCTTAGCTTCTTTTCTTTTTCGCCATTTTTATGGTCAATAATATTTCAAAACAATATACTTCTGGCATATTTGGAATATATATGATTATGCTCAGAGGGGTGCATTTTACTTGGGCGCTGCTGGTTTCCGAGCTGCCTGCCTTAGCTTACAATTTCATTCATTAAACCGAAGACAGAAGGGAGACAATTAATGAACTCAAGTAAAATTTAAGGGGGCTTAAATTTATAGAAGTAATTAATTATATGCATGACTCCTTAAAAAGATAGGCTTAGTTGTACCTATTAATCTTGCCCTTGAGGAAGAAGTTAATAGATGATTGATAATTAATGTGTGCTTTGAGGCTTAGTTGGCATACAGTATAAGGGGTGAATCGCGAGAATTGCAACGAATTAAGGTCTCTTTGGTCCTTCTCCTCCTATGGATGGTTCGGAATATTTCCACATTATGATATGACTTTAAAAGAGTTAGAAAATGGCTAAAACAAAAGACAAAGAATAATATTTTTTGGTCTGATTAAATTGGGGAGGGAGCTATTTTTTATGAGTATGAAAAAAATAATAATAATAATATCGGGAAAGCAAAAGTTGAACCAATAAAGCATCAAAGGCAATGAAATAAAAAATGGATGATGCGTTTAATAAGTTGGCATATGATTAATTTTATTGCGAACCGTACCGAATGATATTAATTCTTTTTTAATTACGGGTAGGGGCCATGTAAAGAAAGGAGAAGTTTCAGCAAAGCTTTTCCATCTAGGTAGAATCCCTTTATCGGCCATGTTCTTTCTTTTTGCAAATTCTATTATTTTATGCGTTATCTATCATAATGTTGTTGTCAATCGTCTAGAAATTGTCAATGATAGTTGATAATTTGGATAAGTGCCATGGATCCTAAAAATGTTGCTTTCTATCCATGCTCTGCCCCGTCCCTTTACTTATGGTTTTAACGGCTGAGTGGTCTTTTTTCTTGAGGTATACCCTAATAAATAATCTTGACCTGAGCTACCAAGGATATACATGCAGGTTTTTTATTATTATTATTATTTGTTACTGACAAATAGTATAATTAATTACACGTGTTATGCTAAGTTTATCCCTTTAATTCCGTTAAAAGTTGGTAATTCGCGTCAAAATTAGAAGATTCTTCATTTTTTTTTTTAGGTACAAAGGAATTATTTCTTTATCAAGTTTGATTTTAAAATTAGAATTTGATCAATAAGATGGAGGGTACACTTATCTTTCAACTAGGTTAACCTTAAGTCTCCATACACGCTTTCTTGATTGGAGGGGTTACCTCACGCAACATTTTCAAATCCACACTGCAATGCTTAATAAAGCCGACATCAGTTTAATGAAGGTCTTTGACCATAAGTGCAAGTTCATCCATGAAGCTTTCATTTCATTTTCGCCCCCATCAGAAATAATTTATTTTAGCATTTTTAGGATGTAATTATGATCCTGTGGATCAAATTTAGAGTTGATCCGTTGACATTTTAATTTATACTCTTCCAAAAATCATCGCTCGAATTTTTAGACTTAGCCCACTTGGGTATTCTCTACACTTTAAGTCACGGATGATATTAACTTTAATTTAATTGCCGCCAACCATATTGTCTACATAACTTTACGTGTAAATTGATACGCATGCAGGGATTTAAACCCTAACCAAATACGTGGCATACGTACTCGCAGTGCCACCTTGAGTGGTCCTCATCAGCAATTGAGTATAAAGTTATCTATCTATCTATCCAAGCTAGTCCACTAAGAGGTGAAGAAGCGTTGCACGTCTACTTATGCATGCACAACCTATTAACTGTTGCACGTTAGATTGTCACCACCAAAGTCAAGGATAGACAAAACGCACATAATGGGACTAATCTACTGGAATATGAACCCCATGGAATGATAAGGAAGCGTGTTTATTTTGAAGTTTACGGAAATTAAAATATCGTGTTATTGAATGGGGGGGGTGTCATTTCATTGCACCTATTTAATTTCATTGATAGGCAGGACCTCACAACATTTTCTAAACCTATAGAATAATCCACAATGAGATCACGCGCGTTATTGTGAATTTGCAGGGTAGACTGTGTAATTGCGGATTGGGCATTTCCCATTTCTCTGCTGGAAACGGGCAACTAAGAGATTTGATTGATTGGGTGTGGGCCACGCGCCACAAACAGTCAAACGGTCAGACCTACACTTTTCCTTTTGTTCTGCCTTCGTTTCAATTCCCCCAGTACATGATCGCTACTACGATTATATAAATTCCTTTTTCTCGTTGAACGGCCAATGATACAATGGCCCATTTGGTCAAATTGCTGTTTTATTTTACTGAGTTTTTCCCAGTCATCAATCGTCTTGGAGACCCACTTAAAGATTAAAAGATTGGAACTTGTGTTTCTCCGGATGAAAAACAAAAAAAAAAAAAAGAAGGAAAAAACCATTGATCTTTATTTAAAAAAAAAAAAACTGGCATCTGGCAAGGGGAACTAAAGCCGCCGAATATCTAACATAAATTATAAATTAACCCTAAATTCTGTAGCTATATTTAAGAAATTTGACTTTCAGTTAAAACCATTTCAAGTGATAACGTAATTGATACTTCATGAGTTTTTTTTTTTTTATATTGGCTTGACTTTGAATTTTTTTTTATTGTGACTCATTTTCTAATAGAAAAAAAATGTAGTATTAAATTTTATATTTTTTAACACTAAATATAAAAAATTCACTCAAATTTAATAATATTTCATAACCACTTTTTTATTAAAAAATAAATAAAAATATCAATAAATAACTTTCAGTTGTAAATTATAAATATAATAATTAATATATTTATGAATATATTTTTATGTGTTAAAAAAAGGAAAGAAATTCTGTTAAAATTTTGATTCGAGAATAACTTGGTACCATACGGACCAAAATCAAAACTTCGGCAGCAGAGATTGAAGACGGCAAGTTGACCCCAAAAAGAACAATAGACTTATAGAGAAAAAAAAAAAGAAAAGAAAAGAAGTCCATCAAACCGGCCGGTTCTCATAAGAACGAATAGCCGATCGATGGCAAACAGGTGTTTGATAGAGGAAGGGGGGCAAGTACTATCAATTGATGTGCGCGATTAGCAGGTGAGTCCAATGAATCTGTATTATAAGGGCTTAGAAAAATGAACATGAGAGATGAGAATGAACATTTCAGGAACGTTAAGTGGCCACGGACCTAACAAAGATAAATTACTAGTAATTTAATTTTCTCTAGTTTAACAAGAAAACTTAGAGAAAATGCAATAAAAACAATGGATTTTTCTGCAGTTTGGTACGAACTGGGAGCCGGGTTGCGTGTCAAGGGCTGGAGAAGCCCTTTAGCTTTTGGTTTTGCCCATTGATCACCTCGATCCATCAATCAATCTATTATCAGCCAGTCGAAAAGATGCCTACAAAGTTTTGCCGTACCGTGCCGCCGGAGATTTCTTTTAATAAAGCCGGCGGTGCCACCCCGGAAGGTGGCAACCTGTTTAATGGATTGCTTCCCCGACGATATTTAACGCGCTTCGTTACTCTCATAATTAATGCATTAAGTTGATCGAAGATTCACTCTCTAATTAAAGTAGCCGTAAATAAATTATATTTTGTTAAAAAAAATTTATATATTTTAAACTTTATACGTCATTTCCTTCGATTACATTTTATACCTCTTATATAATAAAAATGGTTTGTATCTTGCTCCATCTTTAGTAACTAATTTAACTGAATGTTGCTCCTTTTCCTTATAATTTTCAACCATTTTAATTTACAAACCTATGCGTCTTCAGGTAAGAATCAATATCGTTTGCTTTTGCACGCAGCGACACGTGAAGGGCATAAGTAACAGCGAAGTGTTTTATCAGATATTATGCGGAAAATATAGACTTTTTGGTCGAATATAGCTGATTCTCTTGTTTTCCTAAACATGCGTGATATTCGTATTCCCATTTTTGAAAAGGCAATAATCCCATATCTGATGTCGTAGATTCCCCAATTATTATGCAATTTTATATGCTAAAACCTCCATGGAGACATACTAAAACTTAATTTTATATGCTTGGGTATATGGCGCAAAGCTGACTTTTTCTTTTAATCAGGTAATATATCAGCTTACACACATCTTAGCTAACAGCACCTTCTACTATAAGATTGGAAAATTAAATATTATTTGATCCAACACTCATAGCATCACATAAACATGAATCTGTACATAAATTATAAATTTGTAAGATATTCTTGACAAGTAAAAATGTAAATAAATTATTATAAATTGTATTAGTCAAATTTGATAATACTGTTTTTTTTTTTTTTGGTTGAATTGATAATCTAGTTTATAAGACAACTCAAAAGTTAATAAACTACATAATGATAAGAAAGGGGGAAAAGGCAACACTCACTGCTTGTTATTAGTAAGCATAAACGCATATTTCTCTTCGAGTCTTGAAAGGCAGGCACAAAGGGTGTTGTAACAAAGTCTGAGAGGTGGAAAACTCGAAAATGGGGATTTCTTTTTTGGTCGTATTGTTAAATTAATTAACATGAGTGGTCCTTGTTATTTAAAGTATGACCCAATATAAAAGGTTCAATATAATGATCGGTTGGATATAAAGGCAATTTAGGTCATTGAATTTAAAATCCCTACACTCTCCCTATTTAAAGATAATTGTTACGGGAAAAAGATAACGATTACGGGTAGGATAATCGTTATTAGAAAAGATGGATAATTCCTAATTGATAGATAAACGTTACGGAAAGAAAAGGTAACATTTTAATTAGAATATTAATTCCCTAATTAATTATAACGATTTAATTAGGGTATTAATTTCTAATTAATAATAACTATTATGAAAAGGAAATAATGGTTATCATTAAAACTTTCCCGTAAGTCTCTCTAAGCCATCAAAGGGAATCAGAGAAACAGATAGGGAGGAGTCGGAGAAAATTGAGAGAGAGAGACCTAAAAGGCAGGAAGACGCGAAAGGAAAGAATCCGGAAAGGAAAGGCGAAACCTTCTCAGACACGGATCGGTAAAGAGATCTTCACCTCCGACAAAGGAACCGACATGGACAACGGTACGTCGATTCCTTACAGTTCATTTGCTAGTATTCGCTTAAAGATCTTGTATTGTGGTAATTGAATTTTCGCAAATGAAAATTCAGAAAAGTATCGTTTTATTATAGTTTAATTTTTCAACAATTGGTATCAGAGCATGTTTTTGCGAATACTGCGTTGTTGTTTTCGTTTTCCCTGTTGTGCTGGAAGGAAAGGCGCACGAAGGAAAGCGGTCGACACAGCCGGGACCCAAATCGATTCGGGTACGACGAAAGGAACCCCGGTGAGCGTTGTGTTCCTGCGCGTCGCCGGGGAAGCCCGACCGAGGCCGAAAGGGCCACCGGCAGCCCGATCCGACTGGGGCCGAAAGGGCCACCGGCAGCCCGATCCGACCGGGGCCGAAAGGGCCACCGGTGAGCGCGATCCGACCGAGGCCGAAGGGGTCACCGACGAATGCGAGGCGACCGGGGCCAAAGGGGTCACCGGCGAGCGTGAGGCGACTGGGCCGAGGGGCCACCGCAGAAACGCGACCCGACCGAGGCCGAAAGGGTCACCGGCGAGCCCGATCCGACTGGGGCCGAAAGGGCCACCGGCGAGTGCGACCCGACCGAGGCCGAAAGGGCCACCGGCGAGCCCGATCCGACCGGGGCCGAAAGGGCCACCGGCGAGCGTGATCCGACCGAGGCTAAACGGGCCACCGACGAACGCGAGGCGACCGGGGCCGAAGGGGCCACCGGCGAAGCGCGAAGCGACCGGGGCCGAAGGGGCCACCGGAGAAGCGCGACCCGACCGGGGCCGAGGGGCCACCGGCGAAGCGCGACGCGACCGGGGCCGAAGGGGTCACCGGAGAAGCGCGACCCGACCGGGGCCGAGGGGCCACCGGCGAGCGCACGTGGCTGGGACCCGATCGGCCTGCTGGGCACGGTAGAGGCCCGGCTGTGGGATCCGGGCGGTGCCGGCAGGGTTGGCCGGCGTGGGAGGAGCTCCGGCCGGAATCCTACACTGCCGGAGACTGCTGGCTGGAAAAGTGCGCCGACCATTGGACCCTATGTCGCTTGTGGTTGTCGTTTGTATTGCGGGTGATTATCGGCGTAAGGCATAAGCCGACTACGGGAAAAGTGCGCTGTCTGTGTATTGGGCTGTGTCAACTACCACAGAATGGAAAATTAAATTTTGAAAACTTGTTAGTCACCAAAGTGGCCTGGTTTGAAAAATTTGAATGACCGTAAATTTCAATTGTTCATTTATGATGCTAATAAAAGGTTGTACATGAACAATTGTAGTTATTAATTATAAAGCTAGGAGATCATCCAAAGATGGATCATTGCCTATAATTAATAACACTAAAGGGGATTGATTGATATACTGAGTAAACATGATTGTATGTCCAAAGATAACATTCATATTTCACTCTAGTATGATTGATTGATCTATTAAAGTATATTTAATTAGCATCATTATTGATTAAAGTTATGTATTTGAGGATCACCCAAAGGTGGACTTAAATACATAATCAAAGTTTGTAATGTATGTATCTGAATCCATCAAAGTTTGCTCAAAGTATTAATGTGTAAATTTGGATCATGTTTGCAGCCTTCAACAACGTTTTCGCCTTAGGTAATGCAATGATCAAATTCAATGGGCTGAACTATGCAGAATGGTCTGAGCATATTCAGTTTCATTTGGGCGTTTTGGGCTTAGACCTAGCGGTCATCACGGATAAAAGGCCTGCAGCCATTACAGAGACCAGTACAGAATCCGATAAGTCTTTTCATGAGGCTTGGGTACGGTCCAATAGGCTGAGTCTGAATTTGATGCGAATGACGATGGCTGAAAATGTCAAGTCATCGATGCCTAAGACCGAAAATGCAAGGGAATTTATGGTGAGAATTAAAGAATATTCTCAGTCAGACATAGCTGACAAATCCATCGTAGGAACCCTAATGAGTGAGCTGACGACCAAGAAATTTAATTGGTCACAACCCATTCATGATCATGTGACAAGTATGGCTAACCTAGCAGCAAAATTAAGAACGATGAGAATGGATATGGGTGAATCCTTTTTGGTTCAATTCATCATCAACTCACTGCCTCCTGAATTTGGCCAGTTCCAAGTGAATTACAACACTATTAAAGAGAAATGGAACTTTCAAGAAATTAAGGCCATGCTGGTTCAGGAAGAAGGGAGATTAAAGAAGATGAGGGATCACTCCATTCATCTCACTGTTCGCAATGAGGCTAGCAGTAGTAAGTCTAAACCATACCGGAAGGGTAAGAAGAAGGACAAGGCCTCTATAAAAGTCACTGGAGGTCAGATCCAAAAGGATCAGAAATGCTTCTTCTGTAAAAGGATGGGTCACTTCAAGAAGGATTGCCCAAAAAGGAAAGCTTGGTTCGAAAAGAAAGGTATGTACTGTATATCAGTATGTTTTGAATCAAACGTAATTGAAGTACCCAACAATACTTGGTGGTTAGACTCTGGAGCTACTACTCATGTGTCACATATTATGCAGGGATTCCTTTCAATCCAGCCCATAACAGGAACTGAGAAGTTCCTTTACATGGGAAACAGAATGAAAGCTCGAATAGCGGGAATTGGGACGTACAGATTGATCTTGGACACTAAGTGTCACCTGGATCTAGAAAAGTGTCTCTATGTTCCTGAATGTGCTAGAAATTTGATTTCTGTTGCAAAGTTGGATAAAGAAGGATTTAATTTCAAGATTGGAAACGGTGCATTTTCATTGTATAGACATTCGTACTATTATGGATCTGGTACTTTGGTTGATGATTTGTATCGTCTTAATCTTGATGCTATGTATGCTGATTCTCTATTTCTTGTTGAGCATAGTATAGGTAACAAACGTAATATGCAAAATGATAGTTATGCTTTCTTATGGCATCAAAGATTGGGTCATATATCCAAAGAAAGGATATTGAGGTTGGTAAAAGGTGATATCCTGCCTCAATTGGATTTTGCTGGTTGGGAAGTGTGTGTTGATTGTATAAAAGGAAAACAAACAAGACACACATCAAAGAACCCAGCCATGAGAAGTAGTGAGCCTTTAGAATTAATACACACCGATATTTGTGGCCCTTTCGATATTCCCACATGGGGTGGTGAGAAATATTTCATCACATTTATAGATGACTACTCACGGTACTGTTACTTATATCTACTGCATGAAAAGTCCCAGTCAGTAAACACCCTGGAGGTGTTTATTAACGAAGTGGAAAGGCAGTTGGATAGAAAAGTAAAAGTGATTAAGTCAGACAGGGGTGGTGAATATTATGGAAAATTCAATGAAAGTGGACAATGTCCTGGTCCATTTGCAAAATTTCTCGAAAGTCGAGGCATATGTGCACAGTACACAATGCCTGGTACACCACAACAGAATGGTGTAGCGGAAAGGCGGAATCGCACACTTATGGATATGGTTAGGAGTATGTTGAGTTACAGTACTATACCTTTATCCTTGTGGATGCATGCATTAAGGACTGCAGCATATCTGCTGAACAGGGTTCCTAGTAAGGCTGTCCCTAAGACTCCCTACGAGTTATGGACAGGTAGGAAACCCAATTTAAGACACCTTCACGTTTGGGGTTGTTCAGCAGAAGTAAGGATTTATAATCCACATGAAGGAAAGCTTGATGCAAGAACCATTAGTGGTCACTTCATTGGCTATCCTGAAAAGTCTAAAGGGTACAGGTTCTACTGCCCTAACCATAGCACAAGAATAGTTGAGTCTGGTAATGCTCGGTTCATTGAAAATGGTCAGTCCAGTGGGAGTGGGGAATCACGAAAAATGGATATTACAGAATTGCAAAATGAAAGATCCACAATGAGTACCCCTACTCAAGTTAGTATCCCCACACCCAGTGTTTCTACTCAAGTTGTTGTTCCTTTTGTTGCATCACAGTCACGTGACATGCAAGGACAACAAATTGATACGCGAAACACGCAAAGTGAGCACATAAGAGATGAACCAAGTGACAATGTACAAATTTCGAATGAACAAGCGATGCCACATGATATGGCATTACGGAGGTCTACAAGACAGAAAAGGCCAGCTGTATCGAATGATTATGTGGTTTACTCGCTTAAGCATGAATCAGAATTAAGCATTGATAAAGATCCAGTCTTGTTTAATCAAGCCATGGATTGTAATGATTCTGAAAAGTGGTTGAATGCCATGAAGGAAGAGTTGAAATCGATGGATGTAAATCAAGTCTGGGAATTAGTAGAGTTGCCTGAAGGATCAAAACGAGTTGGCTGTAAATGGGTCTTCAAGACCAAGCGAAACTCAAAAGGCAACATCGAAAGGTACAAAACCAGACTTGTTGCCAAAGGTTACACTCAAAAGGATGGCATTGACTATAAGGAGACTTTCTCTCCAGTATCTAAGAAAGACTCCTTAAGAATCATTATGGCTTTGGTGGCTCAATATGACCTGGAGCTCCACCAAATGGATGTAAAGACCGCCTTTCTAAATGGAGACTTAGAAGAGGAAGTGTATATGGACCAACCTGAAGGTTTCATAACCACAGGGCAGGAAAGTTTGGTGTGTAAATTAAAGAAATCGATATATGGACTGAAACAAGCTTCCCGACAATGGTATATTAAGTTTAATGATACCATTACGTCGTATGGTTTTGTAGAGAACACCGTTGATCGGTGTATCTATATGAAGGTCAGTGGGAGCAAGTTCATTATATTAGTCCTATATGTCGATGACATTCTATTGACTGCTAATGACATGAGTTTGTTACATGACGTTAAGAAATTTCTCTCTGAAACTTTTGAAATGAAAGATATGAATGAGGCATCCTATGTGATAGGAATAGAGATATTCCGTGATAGATCACAAGGATTGTTGGGATTGTCTCAGAAAGGCTATATCAATAAAGTATTAGAGAGATTTAGAATGGAAAATTGCTCTACAGAAATAGTTCCAATTCAGAAAGGGGACAAGTTCAGTGAACTGCAATGTCCAAAGAATGATTTGGAACGAAAATCAATGGAAACCATTCCCTACGCATCATTGGTTGGAAGTTTGATGTATGCTCAAACATGCACTCGGCCAGATATTAGTTTCGCTGTTGAAATGCTGGGCCGATATCAAAGCAATCCTGGAATAGATCATTGGAAAGCTGGAAAGAAAGTACTTAGGTACTTGCAAGGCACCAAGAATCATATGCTTACTTATAAAAGATCAAATCATCTTGAGATAGTAGGCTACTCGGATTCAGATTATGCTGGATGTGTAGACTCGAGGAAATCTACATTTGGTTACGTGTTCCTCCTGGCTGGAGGAGCAGTTTCCTGAAAAAGTGGGAAGCAGTCCGTCATTGCTACTTCCACTATGGAAGTTGAATTTGTAGCATGCTTTGAGGCTACTGTTCATGCATTATGGTCGCGGAATTTTATCTTAAGGCTTGGTTTGGTCGACAGTATAGAAAAGCCATTAAGAATTTATTGTGATAATTCCGCAGCTGTTTTCTTCTCTAAAAATGATAGGTATTCTAAAGGTGCGAAACATATGGATTTAAAATATCTATCTGTTAAGGAAGAAGTGCAAAACCGTAAAGTGTCTATTGAGCACATTGGTACTGAATTGATGATAGCGGACCCATTAACTAAAGGTTTGCCACCAAAAACATTTATTGGACATGTTGATGGGATGGGCATTTTGGATAGGTCCGCATTCTCTTAAGAGCCAATATTATGTACTGCTCATATTATTGTAACACTTGTGAATTCAATTAAAGTTATGGTTTTGATTGCGCTCTGTTGTCTCCATTTGGTTGTATACAATTACAGTTGTGAGATAACTAGTGGCATATTCGAAAATGACAATTAAAGTTTCAACGTTCCTCAGTTAGGTAATTATGAATTATAATGATCGTGTGATACATGGAAGGAATCATGTCACCAAAGGACATGTGACCGCCATGATCAAATCATTTTGATTCAATCAAGTATTGTGGTTTGATGATCTTTAAGGATTGTGCACACTTATTTGTTGTTGATTCATCAAATCATAACAAGAGCCAAGTGGGAGATTGTTAAATTAATTAACATGAGTGGCCCTTATTATTTAAAGTATGACCCAATATAAAAGGTCCAATATGATGGTCGGTTGGACATAAAGGCAATTTGGGTCATTGGGTTTAAAATCCCTACACTCTCCCTATTTAAAGATAATTGTTACGGGAAAAAGATAACGATTACGGGTAGGATAATCGTTATTAGAAAAGATGGATAATTCCTAATTGATAGATAAACGTTACGGAAAGAAAAGGTAACGTTTTAATTAGAATATTAATTCCCTAATTAATTATAACGATCTAATTAGAATATTAATTTCTAATTAATAATAACCATTATGGAAAGGAAATAATGGTTATCATTAAAACTTTCCCGTAAGTCTCTCTAAGCCATCAAAGGGAATCAGAGAAACAAATAGGGAGGAGTCGGAGAAAATTGAGAGAGAGAGACCTAAAAGGCAGGAAGACGCGAAAGGAAAGAATCCGGAAAGGAAAGGCGAAATCTTCTCAGACACGGATCGGCAAAGAGATCTTCACCTCCGACGAAGGAACCGACATGGACAACGGTACGTCGATTCCTTACAGTTCATTTGCTAGTATTCGCTTAAAGATCCTGTATTGTGGTAATTGAATTTTCGCAAATGAAAATTCAGAAAAATATCGTTTTATTATAGTTTAATTTTTCAACACGTATCTCACACAATGCAGGCCCGACAGGTCGGAATTAATTGACCACCGGGCCGAGGATGTAAGAACTGGACCCAGGTTTTGGTTTCTGGGTCCTAATTGTATTCCCAATGTTTGAAAGGGCAAGGCAGTATCCCAGGATTCGGTATTTGTATCTTCCCCAATTGTTATGCGATTACAATTTTGGAATGTAGTTGAAATGTCTTCAAATGCACGATCACACCATGGTTTCGTGTGCAAATCGATGACCAACCTCGCTGATTTTATCTTATGAAACCGATGTGGGGACATATCACAAAATGCTTTTATATGCGAAAGCACCCCTTTAAGTCTGAACAAATGGGTTAGAAAATCTAACATTGTTATATCGTATAAATATTTTATCTAACAGCACTCAGAAGCAAGCACCTTTGGCTTCGGCTGATCGTATCATACAGTCATAGAATTTGTAACTCTTCGGTTGTAATCGAAAAGGCAAGGACACGACAGGGGCATCTATACCCTAATCCTTGCTAGACAATCCTCGCACTCTTCCCTCACAATTGATAATCCCTGTCTAAGAAAAGTCGTGTCTTTTTTTATTATTTTTTTTAAAAAAGAAAATACTGCAGAATATGGGAGAAGAAAAACAAAAAGAAACGCCGAACAAGGCCATTGTATCGAGTACCGACGATGCGGGCCCACCGGTCTGTTTCAGTTCATTTCCAGGCCTTAAAACTGACCCGAGAGTTATTGGGCCTGGTTTTGGTATCTGTACCCTAACCTTCGCGCCGACCCATTTACCCCTCCACCTTCTTCTTTTGTTTTTTTTTTTTTTTAAATTTTATTTTGATTCATTGAGAAGTCCATTAGACCATGAATTATACAATAAAATAACTCTTCATTCCCATAAATTTCACAACTTTTTTTTTTTATGATTAAAGTATGAGATCTCCAAAATATATGTCCAAATTTAAACTATTAAAGTGTCCTATGAGAGTTCCTTTTTTTGAACAGCATAAAAGGAGTTTTAAGGATTATAGAAATCGATCAGGCCCCAAGACGGCGTATAGGCCCAATAACCCAAAAAGGATCTGCCTTAGGCTGTACCTTTGTATGAAAGGACTCCGTACGCCAAGCCCACTTTCATTCCCAGGCTCAAAGTCCTAGGCAAATAAAAACCCAGCGCCAGCTCGCCCTGGAGGCAAGTTGTCCGGATGTTTCGGCTGTCCATTCCAGCGTCAATCTTGTTAATTGTCGCCGCGATTTCCTTATTTAGGAATGGTTTACTCGCATCACGCATACATATTGGGAGGGCAACAAAGCCGCGGATTGGCTACCAAACTTGGGTCTCCATCGCCAGCTCGCACTGCATGAGCTTCCACAGCCCCTGTGACATGTGCCCTCTCTTTAGAGCAGGATGAGGCTGGCGTTTGCTGGTCTCGTCTTCATCGAGCTTGAGCCTTGGTATTTTTAGTTCTTCTCAGGTGTAGCAGCCTTCCCTTTCAACAAACAAAAAGAATAAATAAATAAATAATAATATCCCAGCACCTGTATGACACTACCATCATATTGCAACTCCAAAACCAGCATAAACACAATCCCTCCGAACATTGCCTGGTCACCTTACTTTTTATTGTATAAATTTTCTATCTCATCCCAATGGATTGAAATGTAAAAATTTTTTGTTCATAATCAGCGAGACATCTTCTCAGAGACTTGATCTAGCTAGTTTCTAATACGACCACATTTAATGAACCTAGCAATCCAAAGGTAGCAGCCGGCAATGTACTCGGGCGACCATAATGTCCAACAAGCCTGTCTACACCACGAGGATTGAATTTCCCATCCGGAACTTTGACATTTCTTCAGCACTTCCATCTTTCATCATTGCATTCTTCAACACAGCAAGAATTCATGATGCAGTCGGCCTATCTAGTAAAATGCCAACTTAGGGGCTAGGTACAGCTAACTATAAGCTGTGAACTAAAATAGAGAAAGGAGAGAAAAAAAAATGGAAAATAAGGTATTGCTCACAGCCTAGCACGAGCATCCTAGCAACCCCTAGTAGTTACCTTACGTGGTAGTCAATGAACGACTACCGCAAATTTGGATACTAGCGTGCATCTTGGAGATTTTGTTTTTGAACTTTAGGTACCGAAAGTGCAAAATTTGAAGGTGAAGCCCATATAGTCCTTGGATGCACAAAATAATCTGAGAAAAGTCCCAATGATTCGGCCTTCCACGCATGCAATCTATGAGCTAAAGATTAAGAGGATGGGATTTACAACTTGTTGGATAGTAGAAAAGGTTTATTAGATAAAAATTTAGCAAATTATAGCTTAGTTTTCAATATTGAGGTAAGTTAGTGCAATGGGCTAATTTCAGTATGCTGTATTACATTAACATTCATTAACAACTGACCGTTTCATGCACATCATGATTAAAGAATTTAAAATTATTTCAATAACCCCAGTCAGGGTCGAACCCATATGTAAAAATTCCAATGCTTATAGCCGGCATAGACATATCATATATAGCTAATTTTACATTATGATTTGTGCTCTAAATTAATAATAGTTGGCCAGTAGTCATAAGGTCTAATGATAAGTTTCTCAACTCTTAATTTTAGGTTAAGGTTCTATTTCTAATTCTTAAAGAAAAAAGAAATTAATAATGGTTGGGTATCAAAGAGGCCAAGAGAAAGATAATAAATTTTTTCGGTCAAAGAAAATATAATTAGTTAAGACCAGACGAAAGGTTCTGGGAAACCCTTAATCATCGTAACGAGGGAAAGTATACCGACACCAAATTCCAAACTAGCTCGCATTTTCCTGTTTTGCCACACGGACTTGCATCTGGGACAAAGGAGCAAACAATATTTATTAGATTTTTAATGCTACTTCTTATTTAAAATCTTAAAATTGATTTAACAATATATATGTTTGCTTGACTTTTCCTATTTCTTTTCATATGGAAATTTCTTTAACTCACACTTGCTACTCAACAGAAACGAAATGCAAGAAAGTGAAAGATTTTAATTCACAAGGCTCTTCCTTCTTTTTTTTATTTTTTATTTTGTTAATAATGGAAACATTAAGACAATTACGTTCAAATTCGTATTTTTTTACACAGGGACAGTAAACATACAAACTTCCATTGGTTGCATGCCCTTCCTCTCGAGGGTGTGTTCTCATTTTGCAGAAAAAAATTAAATGTACTCAATTTTATTCTTATTTTTTATAAAAATTTTATTTTGTAATTTACATTTATAACCCTTAAATTACAATTTAGTAACTTCACTGTTACAATCTTTCTACTCTAAGCAAGTATCATCGAAGGAAGTGATTCACGTGTATGTTTGGGTATTAACTCTTTATGCCCAAGCCCGACACACAATGAAGCATGTGCTGCAATTTCGGTTAAAATATTTCTTAGCTCGTATTGACGCTTAGCACGTCTGGTATATACAATGTTCACAGGTGTTCTCCTTTTAATTTGTCCTTCCTCAAACCCCACATGCACAACTTCTGGACATACGTAACTCTTAATTTCGTCAACTATGAATAATTTTAGATATGGTTTGAACTTTGTAGCAAGAAACTGGTGACCCAAGTTGTGCTGGAACACCTGGGGGAGAGAGAAATAGGACGGTGTTATGTGATTTGAAAGACTTGGGGCGGAACTTTTGACCTAATGATGATGATGCTGCGGTGCACTTTTTTCTCTATGCAGTGTTTGAAATTTGGATCCATTTCCTTTCAAGTTTGTTCTTTCTTTTGTCCCTTACTGCACCTTGGGGTAAGCCTGCGTCCCGCGTCTGTGTGTTTTATTTGTTGGAACTGAGAAAGCTATGGTTCTTTTTACCCGTCAAAAAGGTTACGAGTACGCAGTAAAGTACAATTTCTTTTACTTCGCTCGCCCCCCGGGGCCTTCTTCTGTTTGGTACATTGTCACAAATGTCACTTTAGCATAGGGCTATTTTGATTTTGTCTTCTAGCTCGAATGCCCATTCGGTAACATTATTTCGACGGATTGCAAATTTTCTCCTCCAGTAGGTTGAACAAGAACGATGCTCGTGTGCTTTTTCTCTTTTGATGGGTAAAAATCTGTACACCTTTTGCTTTTGTATACACACACCCACCTCCTCGTACATAAATAGCTAAAGGGTTTGAGTAGAGATATTGAGATTGATTCGATCCCTCTTTCTTAATTTTTTTAAAGAGGTTTCACAATTCTCTTTTCTCTCTCTCTCTCTCTCTCTCTCTCCTTTTCCCTTCTTTTTAACAGATACATAAACCTGAGACTGAACCATACTCAATCCACATACTCTTATTGGCTATAGCTAAAAAATGTACCAAATCAGCACATTTGCGGGAAGAGAAAAATGCAAAAATGAATTGGGCCATATTTATGTAGCATATGCCTAAAGGCAAACTTCTAGTATCAAAGCCGTATCGACCTTTTGACAATCCAGCGTCGGATAGGAGTAAATGTATGGAGCTTATACTTAGAAAGGACAAAAGAAATGAAGAAAGAAGCCCAGTGAATCTCGTCCATTAAAATAGCTTATATGGGTTCTTTTTTTTTTTTTAAAAAAAAGTACAAATACCTAGTGTGATCTCTTGTCCTGCTAATGACAGTGATACTTTTCTGTCTTTGTTGCCCCTCTTTTTTTTTTTTTTTTTCACTTGTCAAAATCAGTGGCTTTCAGAAATTGAACACCTTCTTCAATTAGTAAGTCTGTTTGGCCTGCACGTGCTAAAGAGTCACTCTTACCTATCAAGTCCTTGGCCTTCAACGATTCTCTTTCCCAGTCTGTCTTGTAGACTACGGTTAGGACCGAGACCACACATGTAATTTGAGCCGTTAGAAGGCCATAACAGAGACCCACGAAACCTTGTTTCCAAAAAAATGCCAAGAATATGGCCACTGGCGCCCCCATTAAGTAAAATGAGTAAAAATTGACCCCTGCCCCGATTCCAGGCCTTGCACAGCCTCTTAGAATCCCACAACTCGTGGTTTGTGGACAATTTGCTAGCTCACATACTCCAATTATTGGCAGCACAGTCATTGTTAGCTCGAGAACTTCATTATCCTGTGTGAAAATTCTTGCCCAGGCTTCTCTCCCCACGGTGGTCCACAACAAGCCAAAAGCTGCGCTCAATAGGGAGAGTGCAATGGCAACCACCGTCGCCAAACGTGCCTTCTCCGGCCTGTCCGCTCCGAGCTCGTTGCCTACCCGAGTTGATACGGAGGCGCTGAGAGCCGTTGGCAATGTGTACATGAGCGAAGTGGTTTGAATTACAATTGCCGATGTGGCTAGAGTAACACGAGGTTTAGATAAGTAACCTGCTAGAATTGTCATGAACTCATACCACCACCACTCTAAGCAAACAGCAACGCAGCTTGGTATAGCAAGTCTAAGAAGAATTCCCCACTCCTCTCCCATTGAAGTCAACAAAGATGGCGACAATATTGCCTGTGATGGTGATAGTGGTGTGGTCAAGCTGCACGGTTCATCAGGCGCACGAGTGAAATATAAGTGAAGTAGAAGGAAAAAGAGGGTGTTAAAATTGGCGATGAAAGTGGAAATTGCGATTCCGGGGACACCAAGAGAAATAGTGAAGGCTAGGAATATGGTGATAAGTAGATGGAGAATAGTAGAGGCCAGAGTGCACCACATTAATGGCCATGTAGTCCCTTTACTACGTAAATATATGCGTATCGGATGTAGAAAGCTATTGGCAATGAGGTCTGGGATGGCGAAGCGGCAATATAAACTTGCAACTCGGGAAATATCAGGATCTTGATGGAGGGCAAGCATAATGGGATTAAGGTTGACCCACAGCAGGCCAATGGGTAGTGACGCAATTAGTAACATGATTATTGTTCTTTGTAGAGTCAGGTTTGCCACCGATTGGTTTCTTGATCCGAACGCTTGGCTACAAAGAGGCTCCATCCCCATGGCCAGTCCTGATAGGACTGAGTAGCCTGTGACGTTGGTGAAACCGATGGCTAAGGCGCCGCCGGCTAGCTCCAGGCTCCCTAGCCTCCCCATGCAGACAACTAGGACCAAGTTTCTGAGATAACCAACCAAGCCCGTGGCCGCAATAGGGAGGCCTATGTCTGCCATTTCCTTTAGTTCCTTCACAACCTATTAGACAAAAAAAAAAGGGAAATAGAGCAATTAATATTATAGTGATAAGCCTTGTGCGGGGAAGAAGGATTCTTTTTAACCCAATTTGGTTGCGCTTAAGATCTCATACCTCTGGCATTGTCGGGTACTTGTGGGAATTTTTCGCCTCAACCATTTTGCTACCTTTTTTTTTTTTTTTCGTTCTTGCTGTCTCTGTTTTGACAGTAATTAAACAAGAGAGAGAGAGAGAGAGAGGGGGGGAGAGAGGGGGGGTTTGATAGGCGGGCTCTTCTTTTGAAGGAGAGAATTGAGTCAGAAATTGGCTTTCATGGTGGACCTTTATAAGGCAGGTAGTGGTGGGATTCCAGTTGTTACATGTTTGGGTGGCACAAATGTCTTCAAATCCCGCAAACAAAATATAAAACCACGTAAATTGGATGTCAGTGACTACACGTTGGTTGGAAGGCTTCGGTGCCACGTTTTTCTTGCTCGTGTAAAAATATATTACATTTTTTTCAGACGGTGCAATATACGCTTTGACGATTCACCGTACTTTCGATAGAATGTGGTATATATATATATTTTTATAAGTTTCTTGCAAATACAATACATTTTGATTTTTCGCGATCAAAACAGGCAACACTGTAGTTGGCGTCTCTCCCGCCCATGGCCATTAGCCCGGACCCACCTAGCACTTCAATCTCATGTTATGTTATACTAGTAGTTATGTGGCCAATGTCAGATTGAAAGGGGAAAGATACACATATTAACTATGTGACTTGTGCTAAAGTATTGATGCTATACTCTATCTACTGTTCCAATCAAAATTTGTCAGTTTTCTAAATGTAACTCAACACATGCATTTGCCCTTTGAAGGTGATCATGTGCTATTGCCTAAATCTGTCTCTCTACGTGAGGAAATTTAACCACCCATCGCCCTTCCTAAACTGACTATCACATCCCAATTGTGATTATATACTTCCATCTTTGAATTGCATTGGCAAATAAAAGGATAATCTGTGACTAAGAAGCGTGACTCCTGCTACCCACTAGGGCCATGGCACATCTTCATCCATCGTCGCGGTACATTGCACTTATGCAGATAATGCAAAAGATCAGGAAAAAATGATTTAGTATTTTATCGATAATGGAATCAAGATTCTGAAAAATGGTAAAGTAGTATTTTATCAAGAATGGAATAAGATTCTGACTTCTGAGATACATGATTAATCTTGATAATGTCCTTCAATTTGTTGGTATCATAGTCATTTTCTCTTGTACAAGTTTGCTAGGACCCCTCTGAAAAGATGGATCGAAAGGTGTGTCTCCATCATAAACAGAGTAGAAATTTAGTTTGTAACGGAAGCAAAAAGGGGTTTTTTTATCCACATGCTCTTCCATGGCCAACTTTTGATGGATCCAAAACCATACAAGATCAAAGCCCTCATATTCACATTTTTGATTCTGAAGCACGCACCTTGTCTATTAAAGGTACTACATCCATACTCCTTTCTATATCAGCTTCTTTGTTTCTTCTTTGTAAGCCTGATTTTATTCGGGAATAACGCAGAGCCCCCCCTCCATTGCACGCTTGTTCTCAATTGTACGCTTGTTCAATGCAGGCCTCGACAAAGATTACAAATGAAGTTATCCCTATAGTTTGCTAAGCAATTGTTGTTACAAGCTGAACCAATGGCTTTGACTAGTGATTAATTATCTCAAGTCCCTTAAAAGAATTTGAGGGGAGATGTCGGGGCTCCAATTTAATATCGCCAGCCTGTTTGAATAAAAAAAATTATAAAAGTGAAAAGTAGAAAATTATAAATTAACAAAATATTTAAAAATAGAGTTGAACAAACCAGGCAAACCAAAAAAAAAAAAAAAAGAAGGAAAATAGATCTGAAAAGAAAATAATTCTGCCATCCATTACACTAACCGGGATTAACTACACTGTTACAAGAAAGACTTTATTTATAAAAACAAACAAGAATGCTTTTTTGATCAAGACACACAAGAATGCTTTCACATATTGAGGACGAGGTGCGCAATTGTTTATTTTTTATCAGGACGAGGTGCAAATATCAATTTCTATGATGTAGAGAGCTTCAAATATTATGCACCATTTTGCATTGGTTCTTTCTTTCCTAGGGTCTTCCAACGTATATCCAGACTCCCATCTATCTTTAATTTGCTTGCAAACGGCCTGCCTTAAATTACAACTTGTACAGAGGGGGGGGGGAACAGAGACTAGAGTCACAATCTAATAATTAACTTTCAATGCATATGTTCCCCTGTTAATTATATAAGCTCTTTCCTGCTTTCTATTTCTCTCAAGATCAACATCCTAATTCATCCAATTTTGTTTAAAAAAAAAGAAGAAGAAGAAGAAAAAGATGAACAGTCTAATTAAAATAAAACCGAATGTCACAAATCAACAATAACCATTAAAACTAATTTTCGTTTCACACTTAGATGTAACAATGCATGTGCATCTAGTTAGAACTTGTTCCAAGTGACCAAAGGAATCACCTTTATTATCAACGATCGTTCCACCTACTTTCGATGATCCCGACGACAAAATGCATTTCAATCAATTTGTTTCTATCCCGTCCAAGAAGTGAGTTTATACCTTCCTAGCTAGCCAACGGCATTTTAATAAATATTACAAATTTGGTAGTCGTTAGAGTGGGGAGATGAGATTAATATGCATCCAAAGGTCACATCTATATATAATTGTTTTCGTGATTCTGTTAGTTTTGGGATCAAAAGGGACCTCAAAGTCTGCATGTAGGAATTGAAACATTAAGATATATATGGTTTTTTATCGTCTCCTCTCCCACAAGCGACTCACACTTAATAAAAGTATCCGCCAAAATTAGCATTATCGTTAACATTTTGCCGTGCATATGAGGCCACTTAAGTACGTAAAAGATTACTCGGTTATCGTCTTCTTAAAATTTAGCAAGATAGATACATGAAAATTAACATATTTACTTCATCATTTGTAAGGGCTGGATGGGCTTCATTTTTCTTATTAGAGACATTTTGTATTATTTGTCTCTTACCCAATGATTATAAAAGGACACATTATATACATATATATACAGGCGCCAGATAAACAAAATAGCTCTAAAGTTGAATAAATGTATCAGAAAAGAGAACAAGAGTAAATATAATCTCGGCTGCTATCTCAGCGAAAGGGATTTACCGCGGGATCTCAATTAATTAAGTTAGGTAATTAATGGGGGCATGGGACCATGAGTTTGGAATTTCTAATTAATTATTACTTTTTTGCTTAGTGCGTACTCAACGTACATTCGAATAGTATATACCCAAACTTGATGGGCTTTCCCCTACAGGCAGGAATCACGGCGGAGACCCCTTCAGTCGGAATGTCCATGTTACTGGGTCTCTCGGCCTCACGTGTGCTGCATATTATTGGAGAAATAGACCCTGAAGTCAAAAAGGTGGACAGCGGTGTGCCGAAGTATCTTTTGACGATACTCCCATTACTTGAAGAGTAAATGATCGAAGTGAGGTGTAATGTCTGTGCGTGCGTGCGCGCGTGTGTGAGTGCGTGTACGATGATTTCGGCAAGTAAAACATCTCACTAAAAATACTGGATAATTGTCAAAGACATCAATACCTACTTCATGCCTTAAAACAAACATATTAATCTCTCTCTATCATGACTTGTGGCCTAATTTAAGAGATTCTAGATGGAAGATTTTCTTCCTTCATTATGGCCCGACTGGCACCAAAAGCTATGGAGATAGACTAGTTTATCGTTAATTAAGACGGAAAATGCATGTCCACAAATGATAATGGCAAACCCAAATATGGCGAAACAGTTATGGAGGAGATATATATATATATATATATATATATATATATAAAGAGAAAGAAATAAGAAAACTCGGCTAACTAGATGAAAATTTTCATAAGGTGTACAGGACTCAATAAAGTATTTATCGTGTTAGCATGTTCCCATGCGGATGAAGATTTGATAATTTAATCGGTACAAAAAAAGGCCCATTTTCATGATATAGATTGGGCCAACTGTAAAAAGCCCATTATGCTGAAGCATCCAAAAAATTAAAATTAAAAAGAAAAAAAAAAAGAAATACCGACCCTAATTAAAACTCCGCAGAAAAAAGCCATTTTTATTTTTATTTAAAAAAAAAACATTTTAAAAAATAAACTCCGCGGTCACAACGAACGACAACTTCCGAGTTCTTACTTGCGAACTTATGAAACTGACGACTTCCGTCCGTCCGAGGTGGCACTGACTCGAGTTGCTTTAAAGGAGATCGATCTCATAACCTTCACGGCTCCAACTGCCTCTCCCACAAAACGTCCAAAACAATCATTATCTTAATCTTCTCCTCCTGCACTTGATTGGGTCGCAGCCAAACTACGATGATTGTTGTGAGGAGGATTTGGCCGAGAAGGGCTCGGAGCTCCGGCGGCCCAAGTTTGATGCGTCTGTACACTCGTCCGTCGCCGGCGGCGACTGTGGCTCAGGGGCATCCGTTTCTTGCCGTTACTGCTTCACGGATGCCCTACTCTGGCTACGCCTCCGCGTCGTCTTATTTGGCCAATTACCCCATCAATGTCAGTAATGAGTAATCTCATTATTTTTGCCGCCTTTATTATGCAATTCCACAGCAAAATAATGTTTCAAATTTTTTGTTCTGATGGTGCAGTTCGATACCCGATATAATAAAGTGAATAGGTACTGGCTTTCGAGCCAATCTGTGGCTGATGTTCCATTGGCTGCTGGGATGGTTGATGTGCCTCTAGCTCAAACTGGGGAAGGAATTGCAGAATGTGAACTTCTAAAGTGGTTTGTCCAAGAAGTTAGTGACCTAATATTGCTCTGTATGTTCGATTCTTGTTTTGCTAATTGTACTGAATAATATTGGTTTAATGGGGCTGGGTAATTCTATTTGATTATGGTTGCTGGCTTTGTTATTGATCTCTGTTGTTTAGGATTTCTGCGTTGGTGTGCTTGAGTTGATGAATGGACTCTCATCATGCTTCCAACTGTTAGTCTAAATGTTGATTTTGGTGTTCTTTCTCGTCTGGAAGGGTGACCAAGTTGAAGAATTTCAACCGCTTTGTGAAGTTCAGAGCGACAAAGCAACTATTGAGATAACGAGTCGTTACAAAGGGAAAGTTGCCCATGTTCTGTATACCCCTGGAGATATTGTGAAGGTGAGAATTTACAGTTTGGGGTTTGAGACTTGAGCATATTAACATCTAAAGATTATGTCTATATTGGGTAATACTGTGAGCAATAGACTTTCCTAGAAAATTATGTCCTCCAATCTACATCGAGTGGGACAATGAATTAGGGAAACTTTAAATTCAGTTGGACATGCTTTGGAATATATAGAATGGCTACAAATTATGTTGGTTTCCGGGCTTGCTTGCCCAAGCTCATGACCAAGTGGGGAAATGCATTGAGTGTACAATTTTCGTCCACATATATGAGTAAGGCATATTATAAAAGGAAATAATTGTTATTTTTTGAATTTTTCTGGCATATCTCTGTCAGATAAACATATCTGGAACCATGCTGCAGGTTGGAGAGACTCTTCTAAAAATGGTGGTTGAGGATTCTCAAGTTCCTTCACAGGCTCACGATGGCATAGATAACAATGAGTTAGTTAAGTCTAATATTGAAGAGGAAAAGGCTTTTGGTTCTGACATGAACCAGAACAAAGTTGGTGGAGTCCTGTCCACACCAGCAGTCCGGCACCTTGCGAAACAGCATGGTATCAATCTAATTGATATCCAAGGAACTGGTAAAGAAGGAAGAGTGCTGAAGGAAGATGTCCTTCGATATGCTGTTGAGATGGGTATTGTTAAGGATTCCTCTGGCATTATGAGTGCTGACTTCAGGGACCAATCTCTAGAACAACAGAAATACCAACATATGTCAACCAAAGCAGGACTGGAGCAAGAAGATGAGACAGTTCCCCTAAGGTAATACCAGATGGAAATCAAAGCGGCCAACTTTTATTTATTTGTTCATTTATGAAATAAGGGGAGGTTTTTAAAACAAATTAGAGATATGTTAAACTATATTATCGAACATCTACCTCTTGGCACATCAGGAGGTTTTGTGTACCGTTGAGGTAAATTAATCAAAGCCCAACAAATCATGTTCATTTTAAGTGTTTACTTGAGCCTACACTTTTGCTAGATCTTTGACGAGCAAATGCTTCTGTTTAATTTTGATTCTCTGGTGTCATGGGTATGTGCATCTAAAAAAGTCATACCCCCATAAATTGGTTAATTCTTTTATTTCATAGTGCATCACAGCATGATTGTTTACATCTGTGGTTGATATCAAACTAAGTGCCTTTTTTTTTGCAGGGGATTCCAGAGGAAAATGGTTAAAACAATGTCTATGGCTGCAAAAATTCCACATTTTCATTATGTGGAAGAGATCGTTTGTGATGCATTAATAGAACTTAAAGAGACTTTCCAAAACAACAACAAGGATCCTGGTGTGAAATATTCTTTCCTTCCAGTGGTGATAAAATCACTTTCTATGTCCCTCAGCAAGTATCCCTGGATGAATAGTTGCTTCAATGAGGAGTCACTAGAGGTCATCTTGAAAGGTTTGTAGATTTTATTTTGCTCTGCAGTTGCTAGTTCATCATTTATTGGCTGCTTCGCTGTTTTTGCTTCCATCATCAACTTTATTTCTAACTTGGGCAGTGGCTGTAAATGTTTGTGATTATAGGTTCCCATAACATTGGAATAGCCATGGCTACTCCTTATGGCCTGGTTGTGCCCAACATAAAGAATGTTCAGTCCCTTTCCATCTTTGAGGTTGGATTTATGTGACTCTTCTTTTGTCATCCTGAAATTGATAGTCTGGTATTACTTAGAGTAACAAATTCATTGAATTTGACCTACAATGTGCCACAAATTGGCTATGGGCGTGAATTTCTCAATCTAATGAGTTCTAGGATGCAATAAAACTTACAATACCATAGTTTTATGTTTGCAACTAGTATCCTTAGAGGATCTTTTTTGTTGCCTGCGTACAACTTAAATGGGTCTTACGACTATAGAGGAATAAAATGGTATCTAAGCAATGCTTCTCCGAAACTAATGTTCCTTTTCTCTTAAATTATGGTTTTTACTTTTTTGTTCTATTTATAACCTTTTTCTCTTACATTCTTGGGGATGCAATTTTGTGGGTCCAGATAACCAAGGAATTGTCCAGACTACAACAATCGGCATTGCATAATAAGCTTAACCCAGATGATATAACAGGTGGAACAATAACTCTAAGCAACATTGGAACAATCGGTGGGAAGTTTGGTGCCCCCCTTGTCAACTTGCCTGAAGTTGCAATCATTGCCATTGGCCGAATTCAACGAGTTCCTCATTTTGCAGATGATGGAACAGTACAGCCGGCATCAGTCATGACAGTAAGCAACTCTGAGAGCATCCTGTTTTTTCTGATTTAATATGTTGTAACATTTTATATTAATAGTATCTGGAGGAGTAGATTGGCTTTGCAAATGCATTCTCCTCGTGGCTTTCCACACATATCAGGCATCTGATAATCCCGGGGTGAATTATTATCCTTACCTGTGCCTGACATATAATTTGCTTTTCCAGGTGAATATTGGTGCAGATCATAGGGTTCTGGATGGAGCAACCGTTGCCAGATTTTGCAACGATTGGAAACAGTTCATAGAAAAGCCAGAGCTGCTTATGTTGCTTATGAGATGAATGGCTGTAACTCATCATTCGACATTCATATACAGTTGGCTGAATTGGCAATAATATTTTAAGTTGCGTGTAACCCAACAGATAAGCAGTGTCAATGAAATTTAAATTGTTTTAACAATCAATCTGATTTGTTCTTACCAATCAAAAGTCTGAAAATGTTATACCACCGTCTGTCAATTTATATGATAAATATCACCGTGATTATCAACACCACTTCATAGCCATCGGTCCGCAAGACCCTACCCCCCGCGACTTCCTGGAGACGCCATGCTTCCTGACTCGAGCCATCCCCCTTGAACTTGGGACGATTGACTTAGCCCCACCTACTCTAAAATTTTGGTCAATTTTGATACATTGCCAATGCATCTGCCAAGATTACACGAGGTTCATTGTGGCGTTTTTCTTTTCTTTTGTTTTTTTTTTGGGTACATTCTCTAAGTTTTGAAAATTCATAATTTGAGTCCCGGCGTCAATTAAAATTTCAAAAAAAAAAAAATATATATATATATATATATATATATATATATATATCGTAATTTAAAAAAAGAAAAGAAAAAGGTGAAAAAGATAATTTTTATTATTTTGAATCTTTATTTAATCAATTCCGTTCTAAATTAATAAATAGTAAATACATGAATAAAAACAACTGACAGTCCCACTTGGTCTCTCGGTAAACAGAGCCAAAAGAGGAGTAGAATTGCGACGCGCCGTTTCTTCGAGAAAACAAGGAAGAGAAATGGCGACGGCATCGTCCGGCGTACAGAAGCTACTCCAAGTCGGCACAAAAATCGTGGCCGTCGGCCGTAATTACGCCGCTCACGCCAAAGAGCTCGGCAACGCCGTCCCGAAAGTAAACACGCTCTTTTTTTCATTTTCTCTAATTACAATCAACCGGTCAATCGATTGTCTCGTCAAGTTTTTCTTCTTTTTTTTGTTTTATTTATTTAAATTTCGATGCCATTTTACCAGGAGCCGGTGTTGTTCCTGAAACCGACGTCGTCTTACTTGGAAAACGGCGGCACGATTGAAATCCCGCGCCCTCTGGAGTCGCTGGATCATGAAGTGGAGCTCGCCGTCGTCATCGGCCAGAAAGCTCGCGACGTGTCCGAGGCCTCTGCCATGGATTATGTTGGAGGTACGCTGCATCGCTATTATTACTCTTCCAGTATCATCTTTGTGCTTAATCATATTTTAAGGGGAAAAAAAAAAGAAAAAGGCAAAAAGAAAGGCGAGGAATATAAACAATTAGCAATTTATTTTATTTTATTTTTCTTAATAACGTTCTAGGCTATGCTCTTGCTCTGGATATGACTGCAAGGGAAATCCAAGCTTCTGCGAAGGTAAATAATATTTTTAATATTATAAAAAAAAATTGTGGGCATTAAGATTTTTCTGTGTTGTGTTTTTTTTTTTTTAATTATTTTTAAATTCAATGCCTTTCTCTTTTCTGCTGTTTTTCAGTCTGCAGGGCTTCCGTGGACTGTTGCCAAGGGGCAGGACACGTTCACGCCAATTAGTTCAATTGTAAGAAATGCAATTTCTTATGTTTTTCCCTAGTCTTTTCTTTTCCTGATTATGTCATTTTTGTGATAATCTTCAATCATCACGGAGCAGAAATTGAGCTACATATTTAGGAGCACTTGAGAAAACAAACGAAAATCATGGATGGGATTGGATCTCTAGGCACTAATGCAGGATGAACTTCGATTGTATTCTTTGTTGCTAGCTTCCTGTGGTATTTATGGATCCGACATCTTTGAAATTAAAATGTTGCCCACCTGTACTGTTTTGTCATTTCGGCAGTTGTTACTAATTGGTGGTTAGACAACTTTCTTTTGTCCTTGATGGTGCTCTAATATTCAGCTCTTCAAAATATTTCTGCAGCTTTCCAAGTCAATCGTGCCTGACCCTCACAACTTGGAGCTTTGGCTAAAGGTCTCAAAATCATCACTCTCCCTTTCTTTCTAATTTTTTCACTTTCTTGTCTGACCTTGTTGAAATCTTTGGGTCTGTTTTGATGGCGATACAGGTAGATGGAGAATTACGGCAGAAAGGCCCCACCAAGGATATGATTTTTAAGGTTCCTCGCCTCATTAGCCACATAAGTTCCATGATGACACTCTTTGAAGGAGATGTTATATTAACAGGTACTAGAGGGGAAAACCACCCCCCTCCCCCTCAAAAACAAATAAAAAACCATTATTAGCTTATGAACTACCACTAAAGTGTGTGGTTTTTTATATAACCAAAAAAAGAAAAAAAGGTTTTCTGCAGTCATAGAACAGCAATGTTGTCCTTCCTGTAGGAATACACTACATATCCCATTTAGATTCCTTTCTTCCTTCCTTCCTAGGCATGATTTCGCGTGCTCAGTGGTCAAATTGTAATAGCAGATACTTGTGATAGCTCAATCCAGCCATTTTTTGGTACATAAAAGTTCTCATGTCCCACTAGCTGGTGGCCTGTCTTCATCGTGAAACTGCCTACTACATCGATGAAATTGCATGCAAGGTCCTGTATATTTTTCCTTTTAGGAATGCCCTTCTCTCTCTCTCCTCTCTTGCTCTTGCGCGTAGTATTCCATTTGGGCCTTTTAATTTAACTTTTTAGTTGGACAAATCTCAACTTTTGACACTAATTTGCTGTATACATTGATGTTGATTTGATTCCTTTTGTAAGTTGAGTCCTGTGAAAGCGAAAGCATTTTGCATTAATATGAGTTTTGATTTTCTTGAGTCTATGAAGATAACCCCTCCGAGCCTGTAGTTTGGTGATACGAGTGCCACCATTCAATGGGAGATTTTGGGCAACTGTGTCCTAGCTTAAAATGGGACCTGGGCCCGAAAATTAGTAACTTTGCTTTTTATCCGGCTGTGCAGGCACTCCACAAGGTGTTGGCCCTGTTAAAGCGGGTCAAAAGATAACTGCCGGCATTACAGGTATCCTGGATGTTCACTTTAATGTTGAGAAACGCGGATGGTCAGGAAGCTGTTGAGCATACCAATGGTGTTTTCTCAGTCTTTCATCGAACAACAGTCAGTCAAATTTTTGCTTCCGGATCAAGAAATTGACACGAGGATCAATGCAGCTCCTCGAGGCGTTGCCATATCGAGTCGTTTATACTGTGTTCAATTTTCAGAGATTGAATTGTTATAGTGTACTAGAGGAATTCGCCGATGTGGAATTTGGTAATAAATAATCTTTTTCTTTTTTGTTTTTAGGTCCTACGGTCATAAATGTTCTTTTAATGAAATAAGACCAATTTTATAAATGGCCGGGACTTGGTCTGTAAGACTGGGAACCTCAGTCCTTCAGAAGCTTTACAAAAGCCTGGAGGCGACAAATGGCCCATCATGGTTAAACCCTAAAACTTCTTTCTGGATAATGCCATTTCAGCCAACTACCTTTACAAACGAGTCTCTGTATCGAACAAAATCATGTAATATTATGTACTTTTTTTTAATCAGAAAGTACGCCCCAATATTACGTACAAGTATTACCTGCAATGAAACATTTTTTTATATTAATTTTAATATTTGCAAGTTTTACTTGTGTGCGAAGTATTTTCTTTCCTTCAATGTTTCGGAAGTGCATTCCCCCACACAATGATAAAAAGGAAAACAGCCACAAAAGGTGCTGCTCTTAACTAATTCACCAAATCAGTAGCGTTTCATGCCATCTGAAAAATAAAAGTACTGGGGAAAAGTTTAGGCACCGGTGGTGAAAGTTTAGCCAACCGACTACGGCAGTGTCCCGTTACTATTAAGGTACAGTTCTCAAATGACGCAACACGAAAAAGAAGTGTCTCAAGCTCGATCATGGTAATATTAAATTGCTTACGCCAAACAGAATGATTAATATGGCAAATAGAACCTGCAGAGTTCTGTTTCCTGCATCCTGCCAACAGGCAACAGCATTCCCCTGCCCATAACAGGGGAAGAAAAAGGGAAAAACTGAAAAGATTACAAAAAGGATCGTGAAGAACTTAAGTGCTTATGGAACTAGTTAGCATTACATTGCTGGTTTGGTCAAGAACCTTACTAATTGATAAACCAGAAATTAGCTACATAATATAGTCAATACTCTAGTTTTTTAAAGACAACCGGAAATTAGCAATACGAAACTTTCACAGAGCTTTCAAGACTTGTTACTCTCTTCATAGCTCCTAATTAGTTAGTCCCAACAATAATTGATCAAGAGAACCCTCTTTCTATCTACATCAGAACTTCCAGTGGAGGTTGCAAGCCATGCATGTCACAAATGTGGTCATGGGCTCATCTGCGCTTCGTGTTTGCATCTGGAAGTATGTTGCATCCCGCTTCCTGCACCGGCCGCACTTGAACCGATCGGTCGTCCCCTTGTCAGTAATTTCGGTCATGCGCTTCATCAAGGCCTTTGTCTCCATCTGGTGAGTCTTGTGCCGCAACTCATCACTGGCCATCTCGTGTGCTTACTTTGCAAACTTCCTGCACCTCCACTTGCCCAAGTAGCACTTTTCTCCTGAAATCTGGGTTTTTGGGGTCTTTAATGGTGAACATCAAGGACCTGTAATTGGCCTTTTGGTTCCCGTTGCAATTCCCCCATGCCTCGAACGAAGCCGAGTCCAAAGATTTTGCAATTCGATTCGGGTCGCAAGATTTCACTTGATCCTTGATGCCTTCTTTAGCTTCACCAGTAACCTTGGACAAGGCCTCAACAAGATTTTTGTCGTACCTTGTCCCCTCAGGGCATCGCCACCCACAACATTCGATGCTGTCTTTTGAGCAACCTCGTCATTATCGTGATCAGCATTGGCTAGTTTCAAGATTGCATCTTTCTTGTCCTGCGATGCTTTTTGGAGAATTTTCTTGGCCCAAATTGCCGCCGAGTCTTTATTCTATTTAGTATAGTTAGGTATAAATGTGACATGGAATTGGGCCACATAGTCTCCAATTGTCTTCCAAGCTGCAATAGGATTTGTTGGCACATACGTGCATATTATCCTAGCTAGAACTTTTAATTTTCTTGCAAGAAACTTTTTCTACTTTGCTATGCAAATTAAATTTATTCTTTTTCATACCATACTAATACCAAAGTATTGAAATGCCAGAAGTCAATAACTATCAATGCCTACAAAATTATCGATGTCACCATAATCATGGTATTCATCCATAAAACCATTTTATTTATTTTGTTTTATTATTATATGTTACTCTTGAACATCATAAAGTTTTAAGATTTATATTAAAATTAAATAGTGAAAAATTTTGGTCACAGAAAAACGTATCAAAACGCTTTGCTATGAACCGTTAGTAAACTTAACGTAAATATGACTAATGGACTTGATTGTTGCAATAAAACCTCATAAGGACGATGTGTAAAAGCATTAAACCATCATGTATTTGACTCTAGAGTAACCAATCAATGTGGCTTAATGGACTAATAATAAACTACTCTACCAGAAATCTGATTGATAAAAGGCACGCTTTATGGGTATGAAAGCGACAATGTAACAAATTAGTAGAAACATTGGAGAGGAAGAGGAGGGAGCAGGCCTTGAATGGGATGTTTACTATTTGTACTTGTATGCGATACTAAGCACATGGTGGATGATGCCGCCGCTAGTTCTGTTGGAGCTTTGTGACAGATCCTGTCCAGTGAGATCAATTCACTTCACAAATTTCCATTTTATCAATTGGTTGTCTTCAACTAGAGGAACTCTCCATTCCAATTTCCATTTCCTGACTTACCAGGATAAAATGCGGGTCATTCGGGAGTAGGCCCCCACATGCATAATCTGACTCCATCGCTCCAACGGACTTCTGAGATTCTGTTTTCGCAGATTTATTCTGGCAAATTCTCATTTCATTTTACCCTTAAGATGCCTAGGAAAATTTGTGCTGAATGTCTTCAGCAAAACTTGTCAAAGTTAAAGGGTGTTGACCTGCAAGTACCAACTAGCCGTTGATAATTTGTCATTGAAATTACCCGATTTAAAATGTTATCTCACAATGGAAGAGAAGTCTGAAGATTTGAAAATTCAAGAGAGTTCAATTAGAAAAACCAATTCTTTTAGACAGAGTAAGTCAGACTCCTTTTATTTTAAGAGAATTCTTCTTTGTAAAAAGAAAGTCGGGCTCCCTTCTGGTTGATGACCACTGGTCCTCAACTTTTATTCATAAAAATGATGGTTACATGTGTTTTGTAGCATTTTTATGCGCACCTAGGATCCACCAAAAGTTTGGGAACTAATAATCATACATTGACCTTACCATCCATCCCTTCGGGGTAATTGAAAAGTGAGTCCAAAAAAAGAGTAATTGAAAGGTAAATGCGCTCCCAAAAAGGTGGTTGAAAAGTAAATAATAGAGAAAACAAAGAGAAAGTGACATAACATGGTCAAGCCACCAAATTCCCTTGGCTTGCAGAAATCAATAAAGTGACCAGCAATCAGCGAAGGAGGGTCCAGCCATCCACCAAAAGCGGATCGAGCACCCTATTGCAATTTGCACAAACTGATCATTTTTTGGATCAAGAGGCAAACCCAAAATAATAATAATAATAATAATAATAGGCAAGCCTCACTAGTAATTAAACATTAATTACCACCCTAAAAAGAAGAAAAAGCTACGCTTACGTTACGTCGCCGAAGAAAAAAAAAAAAACCAAGCTTTGAACCGAAGGGTTTCGTTAATTAGGTGATCAGATATATTGGCATAGCAGGGGTAGAGATCCCCTGCTGCTGCTCCCTGAGACTCAATTCGTTAATTAAGTGACCAGATATATTGGCATAGCAGAGGTAGAGATCCCCTGCTGCTGCTCCCTGTTAAGCTCCCTGAGACTCAAATAGGGTATCTCCACTTCGCCCTTCCTTGCCGGAGTCAGAGTTCCGGCGACCGGCCCCGACGATGGGCGGCGGCTAGTGGTCCTGTACGGATTGCTTGACCCACTTGCGCTATCGATTACGTACACTGGCCCTGATATTGATGCCCTGAATGCTCGAGCTCTGGCTTTATGCAAGTCTCCAGCATCATCGTCAAGATCGTCGTGGCGGTTGTGGCTGTGGACCCATTTCCATTTGAAGAAAAGGAGGGCATTTTTCCACCAACGTTTCCTCTTGGAGGACTTGCGGATCTTTTTGCCAGAGTCTTCTTTTGAGATGGGTTTCTGGAGCTTGAAGTGAAGTGAGTCTAGGGACCTGCAGGTTGCTTCTCTCTGGTGCTTTCTTGCTTCCTCCAAGAACTGGCTTCACAACAACAAGTAATATTAAATTGGGTCCGTGAAATCACATAGTAGAAGAAGAACAGACAGAGAAAATGGGAGTACGTGTAGAAACCGAGAGAGGGAGAGAGTGAGAGACCTGAAAATAATCGATTTGTGGGTCAAAGCCGTAGTCACTGAATTGCTGAGGCTCTGGCATTGGAAATAATGGAGATTTGTTCGACATTCTCCTTTTCCTTCCCCCTTCAATTATCTCTCAACTCTAAAAGTGGCTTTCCTTCCTTGTGTTTTTCTTTTTTTTTTTTTTAATTAGTTCGAAGAAGAGAACAGTCACACTTTCCGCCGCTTTTAAAGGAGGGAAAGAAAAAGAAAATGATCTTTTGAGGCTGCTGGAGAAGAGAAAGGCTTTGTAGGCTTTTGGTGTGGGTTGGGGGGGGGGGGGTGGGGACAATGACCGTTAGAGAATAGCCAATGGCCAATCCATTGCCTCGTAAGTTCTCCTCTTGCCCATTGATTTCTCCCTTTTTTTTATTTATATAAAATTCTTTTTAACAATTTGTACGGTTTCTCTATAATGTGTAATTTTACAATTTGTGAGCAGAGTAAACTCGAAAAATTCTCGCATTTTTTACGGATATCATCATTTGATTTCACATGATTGGATTAGTAGATATCTATAGTTTGATGTGAAATGAAACTTTTGGAATGCCTCGGTTGTTTGGAAGGCACAAGGACCACGGACAATAAATGAAAGGTAATTATGGATATGGCCGTGGAGGTTTGGTAACACAGGACCCCACGAATTTTGTCTCCGGGACTTGCGTGCGAATGACATTAAAGGCGTGAACGACACGTTGTTACGTCCGCGAGGATGGGAACACAGGGTCAAGACTCGGAATAGTCAACATTTGACTGTATCTCACGTCATGTGGACTCATGGAGGAATGGACTGTAACTGTGGCAATTAAATTGAAGAACGTCAGAAATGGATAGAAAACACACGAGCTCGTGTCCAATGAACGAACATGGTTACGAGGGCTTCGACTGAGGACGGATGGATGGATCATGTTCATTTTACAGGGCCTGTTTTGTTCAACAACGGGCCCATTTGTTCGAAGCACTATCCGAATTCGAGATAAGAGTTTTTACTGCAGAACATGGGTTTGGGCCATAAGTACGAAGGCCTTTGAGTCCAGTTACTTAAATATGGTGGCCTTAGGCCAGCTGTACAGAGATGATGGGTCATTTTGAGGACCGAAGTCAGTGTGTTGTTTTCTCGGGTGATTGATGTCCAAGGTTTGTTAGCCTGACAAAGGAAAAATGACATGAAAATGAGTTCCCTCGGCTAAAATCACTAAAAAGGGTCAATTAAATAATGCAAGACTGATCGTTTGGTAGAAGCTAAATTATTAAGTGGGCATCCACACGTAAGCAAGCATACCTTATCATATCAGAATATCAATTTGACCATGCCGCCAAGATTTGACCATTCCATGACCACACAACTGTTTAATTTCAATTCTTTTATGAACTTCGCCATTTGTTTGTCCTTATCTATGTCATCGTTAGCGCAGACAATGCCATTCATGAAAGGCATGAAAATTTATTGCAATAGATAAGTAGATAAGGATTTCATAAAAATAACAATAAAAGAAAAACTAATAAGTTATAACTCAACTGAAATTATCTCTAAGATTCGAAGTCACTAATTTAAATTTTGATTAGAATCAATTAACTAAAAAAAAAATAAAATAAACATACATAAAAAATTACTTGCCAGCCTCATTGAAGTTTTTGACCAACGGCTGTCTATTGCCCCGTGGCGTCTACTAGCAAGGGGTAAGAACATATGACGAACGAGAGCTCTCTTTCCTCGCGTCACATAGAAAGAGGTACATGAGAAACGGGTAGGAAAGGAAGAAAAAGCTGGAATGACGGGAGAGAAGGAATGTTCAATTTTACACTGAAAGAAAAACCTTAAAAATAATCAAATCAGTTTCATGAGGCTTTAATGAATCTCGCTCTACATTTGGTAAATTTCACATACATTTGGACAATTCGTTTGTCTGGACTGTCTCCGTGTTTAACAAGAATAATTTTTTTTTTTAATTGTATTCTTTAAAAAGAAGAAGATAATCGTTGCGTACTTACCAACAATTAAAAAGAACAAAGAGATCACCAACTCTCTCTCTCTCTCTCTCTCTCTCTCTCTCGCTCTCTCGCTCGCTCGCTCCCGCGTAAAAAAGGGAAAAAAAAACAAAAGCAAAAGTGAAATACGAGAGGGAGGAGGGGGGGGGAGGCCCAAGAGGGACATTTCGGACAATTCAGCGGTAATTCCGCGTCAACAGTGGCCCCCCCCCTAGCATGCCAGTCTCGAGCTCAATCTGTGGAATAGTTGAAAAAAGGGCATTAAACACGGGGGATTGTGCGGCTGCTTCGTGCTTAAACACCTAACCCAAACTAATATAAAACTACATTACAACAGTAAACAGCGTCGTAGCATTTCGAAGAAACCCTCAAGAACCTTCCTCTCTCTCTCTCTCTCTCTCTCTCTCTCTCTCTCTCTATGCTTTGGCTCTCCCTCCTTTAATGCCGAACCCGCGCCCATGCTCTCTTCATTTCCATTGAAGCCCTCCCTTCTACTCCACTTGAAGTATTTCTAATTAAATTGCAACTGTAAGGCTCCATAAGCAGCGGAAAGAAAGCAAAAAGGCAAGGCCCATGGATTCGCATACTGACCAGAGAGGTTCCGGCATTGGAAACTGGAGCAAGGGATACGTTTTAAGTGGAAAAATAATGATGATCGTGGTTGTCATCCTCTTCTTTGTGGTCATTCTCTTGCTTTGCCTCCACCTCTATGCCCGCTGGTACCTCCTCCGGGTGCGCCGCCGGCAACGTGTTCGTGATCGCCGTCGCCGAACCCAACTCGTCTTTTACGTGGATCCCAGCAACCCCAATGCTGCCCGCGTCACCTTACCCAGTCGCGGCCTTGACGCCGATGTCCTCAAATCGTTGCCGGTGTTCGTTTACTCCTCGGATACCCACCGGGACCCGATTGACTGTGCTGTCTGCTTATCCGAATTAGAGGAGAAGGAAATGGGCCGGACCCTACCCAAGTGCAATCACAGCTTCCACTTTCAGTGCATTGATATGTGGTTCCACTCTCATTCCACTTGCCCTCTCTGCCGGTCCCCTGTTGAATCCATACCCGAAAACCCGGCCCAAGTGGTTCCCTCGGCGGATGCAAACGAAACAAGCGCACGTTCTGATCTGTGCGACACGTGTCGGCACGAGGCAGAACAGATGGGTCCTTCCACGTCGTCGTTTGGGGGCCGAAGGAAACCGGCGGAGCTCGTGGGTGTCACGATCGACGTCCCCAGGACAAATTTCGACTCCGAGTCGAGGACCGAGTCACCTTCGACTCAGTCGTTGAGATCGCCTATGTATCGCGTTTTGTCATTCACGAGGATTCTCGGCAGGGAAAGATGGGGGAGCGTATGTCCTTCTTCGGGCAGCGCCGCCGCTTGTGGCGGTGGGCCGGCGGCGGCGGAGTCGGATATCGAGCGAGGTAAAGAGCAGACTGAGGAAACTCGGTGAACAACTCAGTGGGTGAGCATATATGCTCTGCCGTGTTGCAATTAATCTGTCGGGCGGTTAAACAGCAACATTCGGCGAATCTTACAAGTTTGGTCCAACTTCATGCACTGTGACGATTGATGGGACTCATGTGCGTGCCTTGAGTTGCCGCGTTTGACTTTGACGTGTTTCCTTACATTATTTTTTTATTTGTGTGTGTATAGGAATAATATATATATATATATATATATATTTATATTTGTCGTTCTTGTCTCTTTAATCATAAAAACGACACGGAGGATATCAGGGCTTGTTTTGTTACGTGGAAAACGGAGGTACTTCCCGAACAATAGACTCGAAGAATAATTATTTTATTGCTTTTATTATTGTGATTTATTTACAAGTTGTGAAAAAGTTTTATGCACACAAATGCAATAATACATATACAGTTGAGCACACCAAATCAAAAATATTCCAATTTCTAAGTTTTGTTTTCTTGAAGCTCTTGTCTTTGCTTAACAAAAAAAAAAAAAAAGATTTCAATTCTCAAATGTCTTCTTTTCAATTTCCTGTTTATGCTCTTTTCAACAAGACGAGATAATCAGAACCAACAAGCTTTCCAAACCAATCATAGCTACAGCAGTAGCAACAGCAATTTTGCTGCACCACCACCGCTACAAACAACGACGACGACGACCAGCCATCACTACCACTTTTCCCATCCCCCAAACCCATCACCAGATCAGAACAAGCCAATCTGTTCACTTTCGTCCAACCTTCACTTCCTCCTTTAAACAGGTTGTTCAAATCTCGGCTGGGTTTCCAAGAACCACTGCCATCGTCGCCCATTCCCACCCAGACCCACCACCCAAATCCCAAACTCACAAACATTATTCTCATCAACACGATACCAAGGAAAAACCAATACGTTGGGTTCAAACTCTGTAAACGTAGAAATTCTCTTTAAAAACTTCAAGATCTGTCCCCTCAACCTACTTTCTACTCTCTCCTAGCACCTGGACTTTCCGGCCCTTGTTCTCAGCTCGTTGACTCCTCTAATACTCGATCCATTTGACCGATCTGGAACAACAAATTACACTAGTTGCTGTAGTCCCAGAAACAATCACAACAAGAACAACAACAATGGACACAAAGATGCAGAAGAGAGAGAGCAAAGAAAAAGGCATTGTGTCCAGAGAATAATTTCCTTTTGTTTGTCATCTTCAATGACATCTAAAGAAAGAAAAAATAATAATAATAGAGATAAGAAATTGAAAAAGAAATAATTGGAAGTAAACAACTTGTGTCTCATTGGTACGAGTAGTACTGCATCTGGGCCTGTGAAGTTTTTTCGTGCGTCTCATATCACTTTACTATTGAAAAAATGAATAGATAAATATGTAATTTTTTGTGGCCCGCCGCTGATTTTTAGTTAAAAGTGCCAGGAAAGTCCGGCACTATGGTCTCCTGCCATTCCTTGCTGAAAAAACAATGAAATGATAGGAACGTATGGTTGGGTATTTGATGATTTTTTTCTTTCTCTTTACGCGGAGAAATCTAAATCGGCGTGCTTTACGGGAAATAAATTGAATATTACCTATTTAACTTACCACTGTTAAGGTGTCAATGCCAAGAGGAGATGGGTAAAAATTTACCCACATACCAGCTTCGGCACTCAAATTTGGCCGCATAGGTGTCGTCCACTTCAAATTTTCCTTGGTTCGAACTCAAATGGTTGAATTTCAAGTTGACATCACTAAAAATGACGTGGACTTGCTCTCGAAACCAGGACTATAGACTCAAAATAATAATAATAATAACGATCTACAAAAAGATAAATAAGCAAACAAGAAGCTTAATTTTTTTAATGAAAGAATGAATCTAATAAATGGGTATAATATTTGATACTTTGTATTAGTACAATTCATTAATAAAGAGAATAAGAATAACATTTATGAGCCTGGCAGAGAAAAGGGGGTGAAAAGCAATGGCCAACCTGCCAGGGAAGGCGGGACCTGTAAAGGCTTGGGTTCCATCAACTCCTGTTCCCTGGTCCCCACACGCTTTTACAATTGGGAATGATTTCTGGTCTCTTTGGGCATATATAGAGCCAGACACAACCATGGTGGCTGGGCGAGTTGGGACTGCGACATGATACCGTACAACAACAAGTGGCCCAACGCAATTTCAACGGTTCAGACTTGGAGGGCAATTGAGCGGCGGGGCAGTACTTGAACCACAGAGAGACGTAAAACAACTGGCGAAGATTTCTACTTTAATTTTTTTTCGTACAATTTATTCACTATTTTATATTATATAATAAATTAAATTTATTTATAATAAAATTAATAAAATAAATTTGTATTATATAAAATTATTAATAAATTCTACTTATAATAAATAAATAAATAAATATGCTAAATATTTTAACTAGTAAAAATTACATAAAATTGATAAGTATATGTATTTTTTTTAGTTTAAATAAAAAATATAAGATTTTTGAATTTTTTTCAAAATATACCACAAATTTTTATTTAAAATATCTTATAAATTTATCAATTAATTTTCAATTTGTTGTGCTTTCAAATTTATTTAGCAAATTATAAATATTTAAAATAACTTATAATACTATATAGAATTATCACATAATAAAATATAAATTTATGAAAAATTAAAATAATTATGTAATTATAAAATAATTTTATTATTAATTAATAATATTTATGCCTTTACTCTTTTTTTAGAAAACAAAAAACAATTTATATTAAACTTATATTCTATTATATCACAACATTACGTAATATTATATATCATTTTAAATCTTTATATTAAAAAATTGATAAAATATGTTAATTAAATTCAACAACATGGTAGATCCAAAATTAATAGTTAACTCGTGATATATTTTTTTTTTAAAAAATTGTGATACATTTTCTGAAAAACGAAAAGTTCATGGGTATTTATCTATTTATTTTATTTTTTTGGGAGTTGGGACTAACCTTCTCTTTTATTGCATTACTCGGTACCGAGATCATTCTACAATTGAAATTTGGTTACAAGGCTTCGGGACTTTGTAGGTAAATCCTATGAAATAAGTTAAAGATGTATCAAATATGTCACTTGCCAATTGTCAGCAATCTAAAAGCTACAGGCAATGCAATTACAATGCGAATGATAGGGAGCCATTTCACCAGTGACTTTTGTTACCCTGCAGAATGCAAATCCAACTGTTCAACCAATCGAGACCTTCGTCTTCTTTTGGCCTCAGGGGTGCATCTCACACCACCAATCTTCCCAAGCTTGACAGGAAGCTTCAAGTTCGACCGTGATGGCAACATTGATGATCCACCCTGAGATGAGGAATTGACGGTTGAAGATCTTTCGCCTCCAATCCAGTCCATTACGGGCTTGCCACTTTCTTTTCCCATAGGTGATTTAGCTCTCTTCTTTGACAAACGATATTGTGCTTCATTCCGTCTCTTGTCACGGTCAAGTAGCCGAATATGGAAAGGATTCACAGCCGTATAACAGATTGACTCACCATTAACTTCATCTCGATCCAAATCAATGTCTCCATTGTTCACCTGAGAATTCAAAAAATTAAGTGGCAATAGTTAACACACATGAAATCTAGTTCATTCCAAGTGTTTTAAGGGTTATTATCAAAATCTAGAAATATCATTACCCACTTGAATTTAAACAATGTTTAAGAACAAAGTTGTTAGGGGAAAATTTTCTGGGCTATTGAAAAATATTCCATATCCAATAGCAGATAAGTGGCCAATCACTTCCTGGAACACAAATAGGATAATGGTCCCCCTTTTGTACTATAATTCTTCAACTCTCCAACCCACAAGCCTATTTCTCTTTGAGTTTATCAGCAAGCATGCCAGCCTTGAATGTCAGCCAAGAATTACCAGCTGAAGAAGTGCAGAGAAGGATCGAGCCACATCATGCTTTTCTTGGCCCGTTACAACATTTGCAAAGGACGTAGCACTTCCACCATCCACTTCAAGAGAGAGCTTCTCAAGGATACTTTCACCATATGCATGAATGTCAAATGGAGGGTGTGAATCCTATCGGAAACAAAAGTATCTTCAGTTAGAGCTAGTTGAAAAACTATGCAAAGTTAAATTACACGAGTAAAAGGCAATAGTAGCTATTATCAATTTCGAATTGAAGCTTAAAGATGGAAGTTACTTGCTCTTCCAAGTTGTGCTCGATTCTCTGCTTCCATGATGAAACCCGGGCAGCCAATTCAGTCTGCTTTTCAGATTCAGCTATGTTAGCAAGGAGAGCATCCTGCAAGACAGAAAATGGGTAAACTAGGCTCAAGAACATATCAAGGGAAATGCACAAGTGAGCCTCAAATTAAAGGGACTAGCCCAACATGTGTAATTCAAAACTTCCGACAACCACGTAAATCTATTTTTTTGGTTTATTTGCACAGGCAGAGATTTCTAATTCAAATCTTGTTGGTTTATTGTATTGCAGAGGATTCAACAGAATATATATCAAAATCAAGCCACAAACAGGAAACAAACCACAACAGACATCAATCAAACTTGCTTCACAGTGGACTGACAGCCAGGAAATTAAAACATATGACAAGGCTGGAAACAGAAATGTTCATACCTTACAGCAATTTAGGAGAGTTCTGCCCACAGTTAAAAAAAAAAAAAAAAAAAGCTCTATGGTTCAACAATCCACAAACATAATAAGTTAGTACCCATATGCTTGTTCATCCATGTGTGTGTGCGTGAGAGAGAGAGAGAGAGAGAGATTTCTCAGATATATCACAAAGAAATAGTTTCAAACAATTAAACCTGTTAATAAGATAATATCACACCAATCTAAAGATAATAAATCAGGGAAACTTATGCCTACCAGGTGAGAGCGACAAAGATCCTCAAGGTTTACTTGATAACTAGGACCTCCACATTCCAAAGATTCATTGGTAAAAGGGGTTGTGCTATCATCATGCTAGAAAATCCAAAGGATAAGTGGCTAAGAATTTCCACTAAAATGATTGTGGATACAACCATAGAACAACAAGCCTAGTCACCTGTTCACAGTGAAAGGGTGAACCTTCATCCATATATATGTTTTCATGCATCTCATCATCAGGTTCCTCAAAATCAGGGATTCCACCATCAAATCCACCATTACCGAAAGCATCACAAGCATTGCGTCCACCATTAGCAAGGGATTGCCTTAGCTGGGAAAGAAATATCAGGCATCAAATAAAATAAAATGCATGAAATGAGGTTAAAAGTAATAAATCTCAGACAAAGAGATACCTTTTCATACATTGGAGGTGATTGAGACTTCCCACGACTTTGAAATATCTTACATCGTGTTTCCCATATTTCTGTCAACTCAGGACTAATAGTACCATGTAGTTTTGCAAGTGGAAACAGTTCAGTTATAGAACTCTGCTTAGAGGAAAGAGAGTTTGATACTTTCCTTCTGAAAGCTTTCACTGCTTGTTAAGAAAATTTAAGGAAATGCAAATTAGAGGCATAATGCTATTAAGGCATAAACAAAGATAATGGAAGGGACGAGTAATTTAGAAACCTTTTCTAAAAGGTTTCACTTTCAGGTTCCCAGCTTCATGTGGATTTAAAGGCTTCCACGGATCATCATCTTCTGAATTTGAATCTGAGTCATCCATATGTGCAGGATCTGAATATCTATTGTCTGTAGCAAAATCATCATTGCCATCCACATCATTAACAAAGGCAGGAGATGCAGGGCCCATTTCACAGTCATTGACCCCAAAACCACCATCAGCTTTTCGCGGTTGATTTGAATTGATGTCCTGGTTCTTTCTAAGAGATGACTTATATGCAGTTCCCCCAGAACGTCTTGTGGGGGACTGAAAGCCCTTGCGAGCTGACTTGCCCCTGTAAGTACTGTTTTGGCCTTTTCCAGGATCATTCTCACCCAAGAAATCGTTTACTGCCACAGCATCACAAGGGTCTAATAGAATAAAATCCTGGTAGAGATCATTAGTGCCTAACTGCAATCATAAATGAATATACGCATGGTTAGAGTACATACGTAGCAAATGCCTCAGCATATCAGGGGTGAGGGAATCAAAAGTTTATGTCAATCAAATACCAGGTATGACTCTAATTCACCATTATCACCACCATTATCCAAGCAATCACTTTCAAGAACAACAAGATTTGCTGGAGGTTTAACAAAGTGATAAACAGTTTCATCTTTACTTGTGGAAGTATCCAAGCAATTCCTCGCTTCCACTGCAACGAATGAAATATTAGCTAATATTCACGTCATAAATTCTCTGAGAACCAGCTTAAGCATACCTGGAATATCATCTGGGCACCAAAACTGGTCATTTTCATCATCAGATACTATATGGGATGCAGCTTGTTCAGGCAAGATTGATGTGTCCTCTGATTGCTCCTGCTGCCTGTTCAGAAATTTACAAAACCAATGAAACAATAACTAATCTAGATGATAGATCAAGCTAAAACATTAACTTTAAAGGCAGTAGCACTCCATCTATTTCATCCATGCCCTCAGAGCACATAAACCAACAATCAAGATCTTAATAGTGGTACCTCTGCTATTTTATCCTTGTTAGAATATTATTACCTACTCACATCTTCATTGCGTCCAAAATATATGATCCCCTTTTTCGGATACAAACTTTACCAGCCACATGTCAAGGCACATTGACTAAGGTGCAGTGAGACTGTAACTAGTCCCTCAAATTATGCAATCTTATAACGCACTTCTCAAGAGCTATACCATTATAAATGCCCAATTCATTTCAGTCACGATCACCATATCTAAGTGACTCAGAATTCATGGCTTTACTGCATTGGGTCTATCAAACAACTGGTACCCAACCATGCACACACACAGCTCCTACCTATAATGTGTGCAGTATATCCAATTTACAGTCATTCAAAGGCAACACCTTTTTTACTCCATCAAACGCACAAACAAAGAGCAAAAGGATGAAGGAAAAAAAACAAAAAAAGGACCAGTAAAAAAAACAAACCTTTTTAGAGAAAGGAATTCCAGAGCATGCAAAACCAAGTTGTACAAGTACTCAACTTTCCTGCTATACACCTGAACGGAACCCTGAAGCAGCAAAGCAGCTACGTTTCCACACACCAGCAACAACAAAGGACCGGATTTTTGGTTCAACAACAAAAACACCAAACACAGAAAATAACAAATTTCAGTAAATTATTAGCAAAATCTCAAGATCAACCAAAAAACCTAACCTTCAGCAAAATTAACCGTGAGATGGCTATTATCGTCTTCGGTGCCGGTAATTTCACCGGAGCAGATCTTCAAGAGGTATTCCTCGAGCTGCTTGGCGACGTCGACCTCCCAATTGGCTTTTAGGTCACGCTCCGCATGTACCGTGTGGAACCTTCCGGAATCTTCTTTGTGGTTAGTCATTGCGAGAAAAGCGACTGGGGTCTAGAACATTTGCATTGTGAGGACTTCATTCGGGCATTTGGGAAATCTTAGGGTTTGGGGTTTGGGATTTGAATGTTGGAAATGGAAGACTGGCGGTAAAGAGAAAGGGAATTAGGGATCTGATTGGTTGCCTGGAAAATTGAAGAGAAAGTGTGGGAAAATCGAAGAGCTTATACAAATTTGGCCACAGAGGAAGAGAGAGAGAGAGGAGGGGGGGGAGAGTGAGTTTTCAAAAAAGTTTGGATGTAGCGTTTTTCCCGCTCGATCACTTCCTTTGCTTTGTTGTTAATGGATTGCTTATGTATTGGGCCGGGCCTCGACGTAGCCCAATTATTAGCTTTCGTTTGATGTCGATTGGGCCTATATGAGACCCATTATGTCTAACCTTGTCTCAAACGAAAGCAACCACAAAGCTTTCCTCTCATTTGAACTTTTTTGAAGAAGTCCTCTTATTTGAACTTATGTTCACTAATTCACACAAGAAGCATTTATATAAAATAAAAAGTGTAATGATAGAATCACTTAAATTTTAAATTTTAAATTAAATTTTTAGTTCTTATAAATTAAAAAAGAGAACAAAAATTAGAATTATAAATTGAAAGGTTTCGAAAAAAAAAAAAAAAGTGGTTTTTCACTTGGAATGTAAGTATTCATGTACAAACTACTAATCGAAGACACATTGGCATACATTAGGACCAATAATATAAAATTAGCTACAACGATCTCAATTTGTTCACTCCTGGGACTTTCTACACTTTGACCATGCCTGAAGTGTATGGCACGCCGGTGTCCGGAATCCAGGAATCTCCGCCGATGAACTTTCCGACGGTGTAACTAGTGGCTTGTTGTGCGGTGAACTTTCTGATACCTTTCCATGTTACTCTTTGAGTCTGCACGGCGCCAGGGCCCCTATTGTTGTACTCAACATAGTACAAAGTGTCGAGAGCAAAGTTACCCATCCATGGCAACCACCCTTCTGGGGCAATAAAATCGCCGATTTGAGATTCCATGACAATAGTCTTGGAGAATTTCTTCCATGGGCGGCCGAGATAGGCCTTGTTCTCGAACCTCACGGGGTAGTATTCTGGGTCAGCTGTGAAGGTGGAGTTGTGGATGATGAAGCCTGTGGCCTGGCGGGACTCGTTCCTTCCCTGTGCTGTGACGATGCACCTTTGGTTCTCCAATGGCTTCCTGACGACCAATTTGCAGTTCTGGAAGACGGCGGCCGCATCACCGAAGATGAAGTCAATTGTGCCACTGATGGTGCAGTCGCGGTAGAATTGGCGGTAAGTGTGGGCATAAAGGGTGTCCTGGTAACCATCGATCTGGCAATTGTAGAAAATGGCATTATCGGATTGAACCTTAAGTGCCACGGCCTGGTGTCCAATTGCTCCTGCCGTGTTCTCAAATCCAATGTCCTTGGCAATGAAGTGGTTTCCACTGATGGCTGAAAGATAAAACAAAATCAAAGATAATAATTAACAATAGACCTCATGCGAGCTCATATTCTCTAACTGCATGCATGGACAATTCCATAGGTGTGAGTAAAGACCACGATCGCCTAAGATTTTTTTCCCCCTACAACAGTTGTGATGCGAACTTGATGGCGGATATGTTTGTATGAATACAAGATAGACAAAATGAGTTAATTGTATTTGCTATTTAATGATGCAAGTTTATGCGTAGAATCATTAAATGCTGTGTATAAAAATAATATTTTAATGTATCAATCTAATGTGTCAGGAATATATAATGTTCATGTAAATTAATAATCAGACTCAATTTTGGGCTTCACATAGTAGTCCAACATATGTAAGCAAAATACATTAATTTAAGGTTAAGATATGTGCACTTACAAACTGTTGCAGTCTTGAAAGTTTGGACTCCGTCGGCGAAGTTGAGACTTCCAGTGATCTTGGTCTTGGTGGGGCCATCTCCGATCATCATAACGTGGGTCAAGCTCCTTGAGATAGAAACTTGCTCCTTATAAACTCCTTCCTTGATGTAGAGCACAAAGTTGGCGTTGCTTTTCTTGGAAATATTCGCCACAGCCTCGCTAATGGTCTTGTATTGGCCACTTCCATCTAATGCCACAACAGCATCAGCCTTTAAAGTTGCCGGAGTAGCTTCAAGAAGGCTCCTTTTCGAGGCAGAGACCCACTTGGGGAATCCACTCTCTTCAGCTTCCATCAGCCTGCGGCTAATTCCTGGAATGTTCAAATCTTTTATGATGGCAGAGATGCCAGAGACCATGGCAAGTCCATTGCTAGTCAGCTGACTAGACATCGTCAGGATTTCCTTCATTTTCTGTCCAGCATTGCCAGTGGTGTTCTCGAATCCGTCCAAGCAAGTTTGTTGGTAGGTAATGGTGGCACTGAGCCAGACCTTAAGGTTTTCAACGTACTTGTCAAATGTGCTGAAGTCAAGTTTCCCAAGAGAACTGAAGGAATTCTTGAGGTCATCGACGGCATCGCCCAGCAATTCCTGGCAATTATCAAGAGCCTGTTTCGCCATCGGGTCCTTGGCGAGTTCCTTCACGGTGGCGGAGTTCTTCATGGCATTTTGCAGCTCCGAGATCGCAACTTGGAATCCAGCCTGGACGAGCTTTTGTGGGTCGGTGGTGTTTCCTGCGACCTTGCTCAGGCTATCTTCGCAGGTTTGTTTGTAATCAGTTGGCTGGCAAATGCTTTCGATGGCCTTATTTGTTGTGGATATCTCTCCAGAATGGGTGGATGTGCCGCCGCCCTCATAGACTCCGATGGTCACACCAATCACAACGGCCACCAAGAGAATACATGAGATGCCAATAATGGCAATCTTCTTCTTCTTCCCATCACTTCCGTACCCCATCCTTGACGAAACAGTTTAAATTTAAACTATACACACAACAAATAATTGAACAAAGCTAGAGCTAATGAAAATCCAATAGATAAACTATCTATGCGATCTATACAGAGCCCTAAAGCTCGTTTAACTAAGCTTGAGATATTTAATTATGCCCCTTGGGCTCAGTCTTGGGAGCTAAATTGGCTTAATGCTCACTCTCTGTATATATAATTTGAGGAAGGAAAGATGAGAATAGAAAAAACTGTTAGTTCAGTTAGAAAATGTGAGGTATGTGTCGACCCGACAATCGAGAGTGTTGTCAATCTTGGGCATACAATTAATAAAAAAAGAAACATTTACCAAACATTCAACTAAAAAACGGATGTAGTTGGTGGGAGAGACTTAAGCTCCAATGGGAAGAATCTATATTTCGACGGGAAAATACCTTAGTTTTTGATTTTAGACTTAGTATTTAGTTTTTGTTTTTTTTTTCTTAGCCCCATTTTTCTTCAAAGGAGAGTAACATTTTGTAAATGTCTCATTACCCTAGAATTATTTAACAATTTAATATGTTTTATTCACGAATTCTCACAAAGTTCTTCAACCATCATAAATATTGTCTTAATTTTTAATCATTTTGTATATTTATTATTTCATTTCCAAATTATTCTTTCATGTCTCTAATTATTGTTATAAATTACAATCCAATTCAAGAATCATTATTAACATATGCAACAAGTGTGCCCTAGATATTTAATTGATCAATCATCTCTCAAATTGAGGTGCCCAATAATTAAAAATAAGATCAAAATTTTTAACTTAACAAAATTAACTCAATCTGATTAGTTTGATTTGACTTTTATTAGAAATAAAACTTTCAAAATTTTTTATTCCTTTGGTTCCAATATATTTTATATTTAATAAAAAAAAACTAAAGAACTAGAAATAACTGAAAATCATAATTTTATTTACTCTTAATATATTTTGTGCAATATATTACTATTAATTTTTAGTATTTAAAATTATTTACATTTTTAAAATTAATAATTCTTTATATTTTTTAAAATATAATAAAAATTTATTTTGATTTCTTTCATACATTTCGTTTCGATTAATGTTCAAATTTTTATAGGTTTGGTTTGTTCAATTTTAGTCAAAATAAAATTAAAATGGTTATTTATACATCTCTAATTTGAACTAATTGTATGAATTATGATTTAATCTAATATTACAATTGATATTTGTAATAATTAGATTGGATGTATTTAACTGATTGTAAAAACTCCAGAGAAAGTATAAACTCAATTATATCTAAGTAGAAGTCCCCTAGTTGGTTTCCCTGCGACAGTCTACATAACGTGACGGTTGCATCATGTAGAGAGGCAAAAACATGTGGAGAGATAGAAACGACAAAAGTTGTGGCAATGGGAGGCCACGGCGACTGACATTAGATGTTCACCCGACTAAACCAATTTACTTTGTCTGAGCTTACCACTTGACTAAATCAGCATTAATTAAAATACAAATGACCCTTAATTTGAAATATTCAAAATTGAAATCTAAATATTAGAAAGTCATTCAACTCAAAATTAAATTTATTAGAAACTTAAATTTCAAAAATTTTTGAGCTGAAATCAATTATAAATTTCAATTGACTTGAATAGAGAAATAGAGAAATAAAATGTGAATTTTTTTTATTTATACTTAAAAGAATTTATTTTGTTGCTATCTGTTACACGAGGCTGAAATATGAGTCACTCTATATCACTTACAATCCGAAGTTTTTCAGGACAAAAATGCTGGGCTTAGGTCACGGGGGTGCCTAAGCATCATAGGATTTAAGTGAGTTTCTTAATTAACCCTCCATTCTTGCGCGGTGGCGGCCCCGAAGAGAGACACGCACTCAAAACGTCTTAAAGTCCTGCAAAAAGGCTGACAAATTGATCAACAATACATATGTCTTTTAAACACCTCAGGCAATCCAATAGGAAGGCACGATCTAACCGTATCACGTCGCAATTGCCATCCTTGTTTCAAGAAAAGTCTGTCCTGCCATTTTCGTTTTACGGGTACATTATCAATGTACATTGATTCCATGCAAAACTGTATAATGAAATGGTATGACCATCGGACAGCACGACATAAGGTGCGGTCGCTCCGTTCGTTGAGTTGTACAACACCCCACTGGGGGTTAAAAAGAAGAGGCAAGAGATTGGTCACTGTTTTTTTTTTTATTTTTATTAAATTACCATGAATAATTAACAAATTTGTGATCGGTGGGCTTTTGTTTTCCCCATTTTTAATAAAAATCTTACTTTTCGTTTCGTCCGTGGGGAGGCTTGCGGCCTGATGGGCGTGCTCTGAGAGTTTTGGGCTTTTGCAGCCTGCACGGCCGAAATCACCAAAACCGAGCTTCTGTTTCCCTTTTTTTTTTTTTTTTGTCATTGAAATTCAATTTTTAATTACTTAAACCTATAGTATTAGGGTCCAATAGTAACTAAGGTACAAAGAGCACAAAGCTTTTGTGCTTGTGTTGTTAAGATCTTTTCCAGGCATCTCTCTTCAGTGATCTTGACCATCCATACGCAACCTTCCTCCCAAAAACTCACGTCATTGCGATTATGTCATCGTTATTAATTATCGTGGAAATTAAAGACGAGTTGGAACATTAATTAAGCATCCGAACCAATATTTAAAGGCAACATATCATTGAGGAATCGGATTCGTCGAAGAATGACTTCTCGCACACAAATGGATTGAAGTGGGACTGGATAAACAAGTTGGCAATAGATGGAAGAATCCTAGTCCATCGACCGAATGCCGCTTGTTCAAAAGAAACCCGATCTGGGAAAGTACTTTTTTTTTGTTGCCATCCATCTTAGAAAGTGGAAAGTGATCGAATTTCTGGTCGCCCGTAATGAAGTCTTTATTCCTTCCCCAGTATCTTTTTAAATGAATTTAGAACCAGTCACTAGAAGGACTGGTTCGGTATGTGTCATATAGCTATATATTCTAGAAAGAAAAAAAAAAAGAAACTGATTCTCTTGTGATACATGGGCTATAACACACCAAGACATCAATGGGATATATCATGAACCTAATGAGAATGAAAATTATGAATCTTCCACACCCTAGGGTAGGGAGGGGCTTTCGTTCACAAATTAACTTTTGTCTATATTCTGATTCCCGATCACAGAAGGGTTTTATGATTTTTATTTCAATAGTGAGAATTAAGCTGCTATTAGAAGCCACAAAACTTTTATATAATCTATGAAAAATAGTCTGATTCAATTTTTTTTATTATTAAAATTAGTTAAATTTCAAGTATTTTTAGTTTAAGTTATTTATATTTTATTTTCTTAAAAATGTCAGAGATTAAATCTTAAATTTAAGTAATTATATTAATAAATCTCATTATTAGTAGTATATTTTAAATCATTTTACTTTTAAATTACATATCACCTTTTTTTTTTCTCTCTCAGAAATTCATGTCAAGTCGGCCCCCTTCTAACTTTAGCATAACAAAATAAAACAACGAATTTAAGGTTCTCGTTCACCTTTTAAGGTAAAATTCCACAGGTCCTTTTTTTTTTTTTTTTTGGAATTCAGCATTTTACTTTGCTTGTCATCTCTGAATGACTCGCTGTACGCGTCCTTGTCAGGCATTGGAGTGGTAGCGGAGAATCGAATTCCAATGATGCAAATCAGCTTCGGCCTTGGCCTACGGTGGCAGTGCCCACCGTTACTTGCAGTAGGTAAATATGGCTGTCCCCTGATGCCGCCATGGCCTGCGCCACCTGAAGGGTCATGTATCAAATTGCTTTTACGCATTGACGCCGAGTCAATTGATCCGTGTCTTGATGTAAAAGCTATAAAGGAGCTGGGCATATCTAGTTTTAACAATTTTTTTTTTAATTAACATATCTAATGTGACATTCCTTTTTTTCATAGTTTTGAGTTGGTTTTTTTATAGATCTTGTGCTTGTTTGGATTTTAATATTGCTTTTATCCTTATAATTTTACTTTTGAAATAATAATAATAATAATAATAATAATATTTTTTTTCAACTGCATTTTTTATCAAATAATTATGATTTAATATATTTAAATTTTGTTCGTATTTAAAAAAAATTAAAAATCGTTTATTTTAATTTTTAGTGTTTGTTTAGTATAAAATATAAAATCAATAACAAAAACTTTTTAAATTAATAAAAAATTATTTATTTTTTATAAAATATTGTACAAAAATATTTTTTAAATCTAATTAAAAAAAAAAAGTCTTTTCAAAACAAACACGCGGGTGAAGCTGACAGGTGACTCTAGAGTATGTCTTCACGCCACTCTCCCCCATCCTTATTCCACGTGGCGCACAGATTTTTCCGAAGCTTCCAGTGGGTCACAATTCTAAAAGCTATTAAAACATCGTATAGAAAAGTTAAAGAAGTTGGTCACGAGCAGAAAGCGAACAATTTATTTAAGAGAATTATTGTATTTATTTAATTTTTTCAATATAATTTATTGATAATATTATATTATATAAATTTATTTTTTTATTTCAAATAAATTTTATTTATTATTTATTGTAAAATTATGAATTATTTATATTAAAAAAATTAAAATAAAAATCACTTTTATTAGTTTAATAATTGATATATTATTTTAATTTGTTTAAATTTAATAATTTTTTATTAAATTATATCACATAAATTTACTATATTTTTCTTATTAAACTATCACTAAGTTTTTTTGTTTTTTAACTACTCAATTTGACTAAAAGTCAAACTGCAATGTTAAAATCGTTGAGAGCAAGTTAAATACGTGTCATAATTTGGGTCAACTTCACTTTACGCTTTGATTGCAATTTTTTTTAGGGAGTTAAAATATTACAAAAACTAAATTGAACCAATTTGTAATATCAAAGTCCAAAATTATTTTATACAGATATGGACTACGCATTAAGACTTGCTCACACCCAACACAATGAACGAAGACATGTTGTTTACATAACTTTCATTGTTAAGTTTTTAATTAATTATTCTTTATCTCAATCTTTGAAATTTACATTTTCATTTTTTTTGTGTTTGAAAAGTCAATGTTTTGTCCTTAAATTTTTTACTTAGATATCATATCGATTGCTTTGTTTGTTGGAGAAGTTGACGGTATAAAAAGAGTGAATGATAAGTTTACTCTTGATGAATGTAGTTTAAACCATCAAACTCACCAAATCGATCTAGAATTACAAATGACAGTTTAAATTAAAATTTTCAAACAATTAATAATAATTTAATTTGAATATAAGTATTTGGGCCCCTACTTTCTCCATTTAACCCTATTGCCGGACTTTTAAGCCCGATTTGGTCTTGACTTGTAGTTCGAGTTGGCCTACAAAGTATTGACCCTTTGGCGTTTAATCGTTGACTTGCCCGGACTAAACATTATCCATGACATCCCGGAAATGAAAGGACGTGGTCTTGGATTCATTGGCCGGAAGAAACAGTCAATGCCACTAGCTACACTTAGCTACAAATTTTAATAATAGAATTATTTAAAGTTTTAATTTTAAATATAAAATTTAAATTATAGTCCCAATAAACTAAAAGAAAAAAAAAAAAAAGAGTAGTCAATCATCTACTGACTGAGATAAATTGAGTTGATTCAAGTTTCAGCATGCCAAAAATTTCAGCTTGTTTGCGGTCCCAAAAATTAAGGCATTTCACTCATTTCTTGGTACACAAGGCATTTTTCTACTTCATTGACGTCCTATATACTGACGAACCAGCTCCAATTTAACCCCATCAGCTGATGATGTTAGATGCCTCAAAGAGGCCAAACATGAAACCCACCCACTTATCTTTCTTTAAAGGAGCCATGGCCCATGTTCCTCGAAGCTACTTTGTCTACGTACAATTCGAATCTTCAGAATGAGAATATGAATGCCATGGATATGCTTTTCACTGTTAACTTGTGCAAGAAGGTAGGACGCTATCCTCCACATCTTCGCCATGGATAAGCCAGAATATTGTAGTTTCCCAAATCCAGAGATTACGTTCAACACCGGACGGGTCCATGATAGTATAGATTCTACAGGATAGCTTATTCAAACCGTATTCGGTATAATTATCTTTGATGAAGTCCCGTTCAGTCATCTATGGCTATTTCGAGCACTCGATTACAGAGTGTAGATTACCATATTTATATTCTCTTTATATAAACTCGTGACAATCACTGTGTAACAAATAGAATGCACCGTACATGACTTTTTTTTTAAAATTTTTTTTGGGAAAAAGTGAATTATATATGTGAAGAAATGATACCTTTTCCGCTGCATAAATTAGACCTTATTTTCACAATATTAATTCTTTTTTATGATTTTCACAATAATAAAATTTTAATTTGTAAAAATTATATTCGAATTAAGATACTCAAAAGTCACTGTATAATATAAGGGTTTTTTTTTTTGTTTTTTTGTTTGAAAGAGTAACATCACATGATAGTCACCGCCAAAGGGAAGTGCAGGGAATGCGTGGCATGGGCATATCAAGTAAAAATTGCGGACGAAGATAATCTTAATCGAAATAAAGGAACTGAGATCGAAGACCGTCTCATTTATATCGTTTTCAGAAAAGGTGAAGTGAAGGACAATTGTAAAAGTTAATTTGTAGCATACTGTGTGGGCATATCAAGTAAAGTACCTTAGAACAGTAGCCTACCTTCTTTCTGTATATAAGGAAGCTAGGCCTAAACACCGTAGCAAACCAAAGGAAAAGCGTTAAACTGTTTTAATAGTTTTACACTTCTCTTTTACAATGGCAACTCGAGTAGATCACCAGGCTAAGGTTAGAGGTGAGCGCTTTGAGAAGGCAGAGGAGAAAGTTGGCTGGACAGGAAGGCCAGCTCAATTCAGGCATCAAAATCATGTTTATCACCATCACCGATATCAACATCAATCGCTATTTGTCTATGAACCTCGAATGTCCGTGGCGAGGGTGCCGGTTGTCACCATCAACAAGTTGTCCCAGCACTACGGTGGCATCCCAGAAGAGCCAGTCATTACTAGCGACCAGGCAGCCAAAATTTATGGTGGTATCGTCATTGTGGAGCATGGTAGGAGGAAACCCTTTTCCTGGGCTTAATATATGATAAGAGTCATGCCTCTAATATTTATATGGCTCTTGCAATTTGGAAGTTGCATTATCGCTGATGATCGTAGACTAGGCTTGTAGCTAAAATCGTCGTTTGCATGCTATTATAGAAGCATAATGTTATTAATGAGCTCTAGTTTAAGGTCTCGAGTGAATGTCAATTATATTAAAAAAAAAATAGAAAAATAGAAAAAAGAAGCATAAGGCTGAGGGATGTAATTTGATCTTATCGTGCCTATTTCGCTGTAAAATATAATGGCTTCTTCTTCTTCTTCTTCTTCTTCTTCTATATACGAGCTGTGGTTACATGTAGAAATTGCCCCCGATTGACAACATGATATCCGTGAACCAAGAACAACGAATCCGTTGGGTTTGATTACCAAACTGGGCAGGCTATCAAGACTCTGGATGCGTGTGCAATGCCTTGCAGGCGCGTCTTTCCGTTTCCTATATCACTCAAACGCTTGCTCTCGCATTTACCTTATTTTGGCCGTTCTCAAATCTCAATATTTGATTAAAAATGCAAATATGTTTTTGTCCCCGTCAGCAACCGAAATTGTCAACCGAAACGGTACGAGTTTATAAATCTTACATTCTTTTTTATTTTATTTCTTTTATTGGAGTAATATATGAATATGTTTCCAGATATTTTAATTGAATGAGTGATGTTGGTGATATCACATAAATTACATGATTGGATTCAGATCATTTTGTATTGAAGTGATCCATTTTTTCCAAGTTCAGGGACCAAAATGGGATTGACTTAAGTACAATGGAAATTTTGAAAAATGGATAAAGTACAGAAACCCAAAAATGGTAAAATCATTCATTGCATTTAATCTCGAGATTCCCATATATTAATGGAATAATAACGAAACCAGTCCTACAAGTAAAGTTGTCACCACCAAAAAATGTTAAAAAATCACAAGATTCCATTTCAAAACCTGTTGTCTTGTCCATGATCAATATTATTTCGACTTTAGTACACTTTTTCTTGCTGGATTTTAACTAAATCACTTTCCCATTTTGATTCGTCTCTATTATTAGAGAATCGAATACAATCACAGGCAACCGAAATATAACATGTTTGCCTTGAAAGCTTATATATTTTTCCGTATTCGTGTAATTCTCTTCTCGCGGTGCTCTGGACACTGGAATCTTGAGATGATGGGTCATGAGGCCAAGATGTGTTTGTCTTGTAAACTTGCAAATCTCATTTCAAGGTACTACACCAAAGAAATCAAAATGAGAATACGTCAATTCGCATCCAATACAGGGAACATATGGTAGACGTATATCACAAGATTTATTAAAGTTTAATACAAGGCTGACACATATTCTTAATATGCGAATAAAAAAATGAATGTATATTGTCTTTTTATTCAATTTGAGAATATATTCTCGGGGTCAACCCAATCTAACCATTCTATAGAAGACAATTGAAACAAGTTATGCAAATCAGAGATTTCAACATTAGTTCTTCTCCGTTAGACACAAAGAAAATTTATTTAGAGTCTGTCAAACTTGAAATAGAGGATGAAATGCTAACACACTGTCCTTAAGTTACTGCTTTGATTCATATTCATTTCTTGGGGTTATATAAGTGGACAGGTCCCTCTGGGGGAAGAAAAATTAAGGGTCCGATCTTATGCCTGAATTGATTGCTTTTTTAACATATTGTTGTACAATGTTTAGCGGTTAATGCTGGTCAATTATTCATAAACCAAAGAAAGCACAAATTAGAAGGGCCTTGATAGTTGCCCTCATACTCTTGCTATTTAGTTGTGAGTTCTGGTTTTAAGCCAGCATAACCTCCTACTATAAACCAGCCATAATTATTTTCTTATAATTGGTGGGTGCAATGCTGGTACTGAATTTGGTGGCTAGAATAAAAGAGAGCATATAAAAGGCAAAGAATTACCCAGCATTGAAGGCACAGATCATGTCTCCTAAATCTAGGGGAGTAGCAACACCAATAATGGCGTCAATCTTACCGAACGATTGGCCAAAAATATGTACTGGAGTTACATCTTTCTATAGATAGCATTTGACCTCTTTCTATCTTTTTGCTAAAAACATGGTATAAAGAAAGAGACATGGAAAGAGAGGCTGTCAAAATCTACCCAGCAAGACCCAGCAAGCCTCTCTTTTTGGAGGCTTTTTTCTTTATATTTGGTTGAGGAACAATCAAACTAATTAACTTGCAGCTTTGGATAGGACATAGGAGAGAATGGCAGTGGCCAGAACAATGAAATCCTTGGCGAACGCCGTTCTTCTCTTGTGCTTAGCGCTGGCCTCTTGTTGTGAGGCTCAGGTTCTGGCTCGTGCCATCGGATTGCCGGGTCCCCGCTTTTCTAGAAGGGTCCCTATTGAAAAGGTCTTTAATGTACTACAATTTGGAGCTGTTCCTAATGGCAGAAAGGACAGTTCATTGGTAAGAATTGGCATTTTCTTTTGGGCACTTTTCTGGCCGCATGTGAGAATCTGTACTGAAAATTAGAATTTTTTTATTTTATTTTCTTTCTTTTTCGTTTCGAAAGAGGGCAACACGTAGTGGGATTTGAATCCTTTGATTATAGCCAGGGAAAAAAAAAATTTTTTTTTAATGGATGGAAAAGGAGAAGCATAAAATGATTCAAAAGAGCATAGGACCATCCTCGTGCTTGTAGTCATCGATGCATCAACATTAGTCTTTTCCCTTTTTTGTCAATTATCATCTGCCAAAACATGTAGTGCAAATGATTGGTGCCACTTAATATATATTTCACAAACATGCAGAATTCACATCTTAATTTGATAAGTATTTCTCAGTTATATTCTAAATGGTTATAATTATGTTCTAATTTTCCCTCATTTTTCCTTCAACAAAACTTAATTACTCGAAGTCATTTGAATTATGGTTTTGATCATTGTAGTCTATTATTAGAGCATGGAGGGCTGCATGCGGTACTCTTGGCAAGTCAAGGGTGGTTATCCCCATGGGAAACTTCTTAGCAGGGCCTATAATATTCGAGGGGCCTTGTAAAGGTCCCATTACCGTTCAGTTTGTGGGGAATCTCAAGGCATTGTCAGACCCTTCCAGTTACACTGAAGATTACTGGATTATGTTCGAAAACGTAAATGGCTTGGTGGTTACCGGTACCGGCACCATTGATGGACAGGGCGCTTCTGTATGGAAATACGTCGATGGAAGTGGTCTTTTCCCAACCGTAAGTGACAAAATCAACCACCAACAAAAGCTTTTTTAGACAATTCCAGTTTGCAATGTTATTGCGGTTAATTTGAGTTCTACCAAGTTTTAGTGTTTTACCTTTCCAATTGTTGAGGAGACGTGATAGGGTTTTTTACACCTCATGTCCTTGACCATGACCATTTTAGTTGACTAAATTCATCTAGGAACCTTTCCATCAATTGATCTTCGTCACAGTACCTATATGCACATTCACTTTGGGAAGTTTATATTTTTTTTCCTTTCATTTTTGGTGTTGGTGCAGAACGTAAAATTCAATCATGTATCAAACGCGATTATAAAACAGATCACTTCTCTTAATCCGATGGGGTTCCACATGGGCATCGTTCTGTGTAACACCATCAAGGTGAGGGGCATTCATTTATTTGCCCCTGCTGATAGCCCCAACACTGATGGTATCCATATCAGCCAATCAAGCGTGGTGAAAGTATCTAGAAGCGTGATTAGCACTGGTGATGATTGCATTGGTATCATTCAAGGAAGCACTGATATCAGCGTCAAGAAGGTTACTTGTGGACCTGGCCATGGCATTAGGTAACCCTTCATTCGCCATACTATGCTACAATTAGTGGAAATTCTTCTTCAATATCATTATATGGACGCAACCATCCACATAGAGTCATTTTTTTTCTATTGTTTTAACCATCCATTGACACTCACCTGGAGTCATTCTTTTGTTGTTTCTTTTGTTTTTTATTTTTTATTTTTTTAAATACAAACTAATAACTCATGCGACTCTTGTTATATTAGCTCTAAGATTGTGTTCAATAAATTGCATATAGAATAAATTTTTGTTCGTATTCTTTTGTTGAGAAGGATTTTTAATGTCTTCATACGTCAATCCATCTTTGATTGCAGTATTGGTAGCCTTGGCAAGTACGACAATGAGAAGGATGTCAGAGGAATTATTGTCAGGAACTGCACGCTGAAGGACACTGAGAATGGCATTAGAATCAAGACATGGGGAGGATCACCTCCAAGTGCAGCCGCAGACATGACTTTTGCTGATATCATTACGCAGAACGTCAAAAACCCAATCATAATCGATCAATCCTATGGAACCACATCTAAAGCGGTCTGTTTTCCTCAAACCTGTCCATCTAAGCCGCTGCTTCCTCATCTTATTCATTTACATATACTGATTTTAAAAATAAATAAATAAATAAATGACTAACGCCATGTTTTGCTTGTTATTAACAGCCATCGCGTGTTAAGCTCAGCGATATTCGCTACATAAACATCCAGGGCACCACTGTTTCAAACAATGCAGTTGATCTTGAGTGCAGCAGTTTGCTTCCTTGTGAAAGAATTCTGCTTTCAAACATCAATTTGAAGTACACCGGGCCCAAACCTCTCATCTCTACATGCCTCAATGCTAAAGTAAACTACGCTGGTCCGCAGTTACCTCCACCTTGCCGATGAGGTGGCCATTTGTGATTGAAATTTGATTCATTTTCTTGCCTAAGGAATCATTTATATCCCTAGAAGGCAGGCGAGCTTCTGGCATGATCTCGACTTCTGTCTCTAATTTGATGGGAACTATGCGGTTGAAACTTGAAAGTGGAGAAGGCTTTTATACCCGAGCTATACTTAGATATACAAGAACCTGTTAGAGTTATTTACAGGTGCAATTGTTTTTCTTGCTTAAATATTCAGCGTTCATTTGCTTTAGAACAATAAGTTGTAAGCCAGGAAATATGATGTTACGGCCATACATTTACTGTTGGCCTAAAAAAATTATTAAAAAAATAAATCGGAATGGCATTTCCCTTCAACATGTGTGATTGCTCATTAGAATCTCATTGTCACAAGCTGTTCTTTTTTTTTTTTGTTTTTCTTTTCAATGTATACGATCCAAGCCTAGATGGTCCACGACATGTCAACAAAACTTGAAAAGAACATAATTTGATTCTTGCACCATCTAGCTACAGTCAGTGAGGGACGGAGATCTCGATTTCGACATTGATAAAAATGAGTCATTGGCAAATGAGTCATCTTAGAGAAAAAAAAAAAAAAATTCCAGGACTAAACTGTAATAATTCTATGACCATCTCAAAATGGTGGGAGTGAAATACATTTTTAGGCACATATATTCCTAAATTATGCAAACTCCAGTGATCGTGAAAATCAAACTCATATAGCCGTTAATCACAAGATTTAACGATAGAGTTACCTTAGTTACTCTTAATTTCATGTTTAAATTCGAACCCCGGTTTGCGGCGAGGAATATTACAATGCATTAAAACGGCGTCGTTCTGGGCCTTCATCTAGAAGTAAAACCGCAAGGCCCTAGGGTTAATCAACTGTCGGAAGAAGAGAAGGAAATTATTAGCAGACAGTGAGGGAGCAATGGTGCCTATTGCCATGAGGCGCAACTTAGCATCCCTGCTAAATCGAGTCCTCTCGTCTTCTTCTTCTTCTTCAGCATCATCAAATTATTCTCGTTCTCGATTCGCTTGCGCGCTTCTAGACAAAACCACCGCAGTGTCTCACCTTTCGCCGGAATTGTTTAAAATCCCGGCCCGGTTCAAGAATTCCGGACCGGGTTACTCGCCCCTGAACGACACGTCTCCGAATTGGAGCAACCGGCCTCCGAAAGAAACGATTCTGCTCGATGGCTGTGACTACGAGCACTGGCTCATCGTCATGGAGTTCCCCAATGACCCAAAACCCACCGAAGAGGAAATGATCAATTCCTATGTCAAAACGCTGGCTTCCGTCGTGGGAAGGTACCGTGTCTAGATTCTTTTCGATCTGGGATTTGTTTTATTAAATTGATTTTTCGATTTTTTGTTGTGGGTTTTGTTTTGGAGTTAATTTATGATTGGGGTTTTGAAGTGAGGAAGAGGCGAAGAAGAAGATTTATTCAGTCTGCACGACGACGTATACTGGGTTTGGCGCGTTGATATCTGAGGAGCTTTCATACAAAGTCAAGGGTATTTCATTTTCTTCTCCAATTTACGGTTTTAGGGTTTTAACTTTCCCTTTAGTTTAGCGATTTTGCTATGGTTACTTATTTTGGGAGCTTCAGGCTTCGGGTACTAGGGTTTGGGAGGGAAGATTTTGTGGGATAAAATTGGCCCATAGTTATGGACTGAGAATGAATTTTTATGAATTATAGTTATATTATTTTTTGTGACCTATTTTGATACAATTAGCCTGATTTGTTATCTTATCTTTTTGGTCCATAGGACTGCCTGGTGTTCTTTGGGTTTTGCCGGATTCATATCTGGATGTTCCTAACAAAGATTATGGAGGTGGGTGATCCACACCACATAAACAGAAAATAGGGCATTTACTTGTACGAAACTCCCATATTGTGGAGCCTGGGAAAGGATCAGATACACACAACCTTCCTTTGTTTACAGAGAGGTTGATTTTGTGAGACCTCCACGTGATAATGGAATTTCCTTATCGTTATTGCTAAAACTCGCCCTTCTACAACACTTAAACATCAATAACAGGATTATCCATTTGATGTTTCCACTATATCATAAAAGTTTGCATTTTTCATGAATCTCCCTTTGGTTTTTTTATCAGGTGATTTGTTCATTGATGGCAAGGTCATTCACAGGCCTCAATATTGGTTTAATGAGAGGCAACAGACCAGGAATAGGCCTCGACCCAGATATGACAGGCGGCGCGAAACAATGCAGGTGGAAAGGAGACAGCCAATGCAAACACAAGGCTGGGGCCAGGGTCAAGGGCAGCCTGTGCAGCAGCCACCATCAATGAGTAGCCATAATTCAGCACATGCTGGGGGGAGAGATTTCCCCACAAACCAAGGGCAGTTCCCCATGAATCAAGGGCAGTTTAACCAGAGCAATTCCTGAGGGTTCATGGTATGGCTCTGTTTGAATACACGTCAAAGAGCCACTGTATGTTTTTAAAGCCTTCTAAAACATGGAACATTCAGTCTGGTTTTATATGTTCTGCATGTTAGATGGATAATGACTGGGTTCGTGCACACCTCATTTTTTGTGTTAACATTGTTTATATTGTCTGGCACATTTTATGCAAGGAGGAAATGGGATATGACCATAAATCTTGTGAAGCGTTTTGCAAAACTAGTCTTAAGACCATAGATTCAGTTGTTGGGAATGTGTATGCCAGGATATGGGATTTTAGCGTTGATATGCAGCTAGACTTTAATTTTATCGATTTTTAGTGTGAGATAAATTTTTCTTAGTCCAAACATGTTAACTCTGTTTTTTATGGTACATTGGAACCAAAGGGCAGGCCTACTTACTCAATAGCGACGGGGAGGTCACAGAATTGAGTTGTGAAAATAGTTTTTTGTGTGAGAACAAAAGTTAAATTTTGTACATCTAATCCTTTCTTAAAATTCACAATGCAAGAGTCATCATGCCGGAGATTAATCATTTTACTTTGTGTTTTACGATTTTTTCTGTTATCCTCTACATCTCTCTCGATAGCACATGTTTTTGCCATACATCTGTTATTGCGGGACAGGCTTGGATGAAAAATCTGCAAGTTCGCCCTTGCTAAGCAGAACCATTTGGAGTTTCATGCTGAACTTCTGTACCAATTGTTTTCAGGACGAACTCTTCTTGACCGCACCATCGATTGAGTTTCGAAATATGCCAAAACGTGAATATTATTAGGTGGTAACCGAGCTGCTGTTTTGAATTGAGCGCCTCATATGCCTACAAAGATACATATCTATACTTGTTTTGGGGGCATTCTTTTTTGCAGTTTGCCTGTGCGTGAAATAGATCTGAATACGGTTTGGGATAGAAATGAGATTGAACCATTCTGTTGTTTTGAATTCAGGCCGGCGGTTCCACGAAAGGAACAAGAGGCAAAAGGAGTAATGAAACAGCCATTTGTACTTCTATTTTAAGGAGCACTGTTACATTGTCCGAGAAAATTTTCCGAAATCAGTTTTACCGTGAATCTCATTTAATAAAAAATAATATTTTGAATTTGTAAAAAAAGTTTAACTTTTTATTGAAAATTAATAATGATACAGTTAAAATGGTAAAATATATGATAAATAATATATAATATGTAATAAGTTAAGAAAATATTTAATAATATTTTGTTATACAATTTTTGGTTATTGGTTATTTATTTTATTTTTTAATTGTATATTTAATAATTTTAGACTTAAAAATTAATTTTTTGAAAAATAAAGAATTTAAAATATCATTTTTTTTTAATAAATTGAACTCATAAGAGGTTCGACTTTGGACAATGATGAGCCCATGAATTTTTATTGTATTTTAAAATAAGAAAAACGAGTAACAGGTTTTAATCGATCAAACTGAAATGGTCCAAGGACCATAAAATTTAAGTTTAGGATTCGAGCTTTTTTTCTTTTTTTTTTTTGTTCTTTGTCTAGTCGGAGAGAAAAGTGTGGAGTTTATTAATCATCTTGGAATGAAAGAAAAGTCCACTTTTCAAATTTTTATGAATTTAAGTTTTTATTTTTGAGATATTAATTTTAATTTTTATAAGGGTATGAGATTTGTAACACAAAGTTTAACAAACCTTCTGATGAAAAAAAAAAAGCTTTTATTGCATTTTTTGCACGAAGCTCTTATTATTATTTAATTTACGGTTGACCAAAGGGGAAAATCACATTTATAAAAAAAAAAAAAAAGCAGAAATTTCCGAAATATTGCCGCACTTTCCGAAAAGACAAACAAAGGTGGAGAATTTGCATCTCAAGCCTCCAGGCGAGATTCAGGATCTGAAAGCTCCTCTTCGCCATTTGTCCAAGATCCAATCCAAGAAAGGTTTCAAAACCCACCTGAAAAAAGCACCACCTCTCCCAAAACAGGCCACCTTATATATAACATTGTGGCCGTTTCTCGCCCCACCCCCACCCCCACCCTCCCTCATCGAACTCTGACGACCAGAACCTACCCAAACCCACCAAAGCCCACCTCTGAGCCACCCCCATCTGCCCATCTCTCTCTATCTCTCATAATAAATACGCCGAAGCGCGCCCGCGTCAGCACCGACGGGTCCGACGCCAAGATTACTAGGTGTCGATCTAGGATAACGTCTTTGGTATTTTCCGATCTTGAATTGGAAATCTACAAGGTACTTTCTTGATTATACCTAGATCTCGTCCTCGTCCCTCAGATCCCCGTAGATTTCCTCGGTTCCTTGTAAAAAGGACAAAGATGAACTCGAATTATGGGAAAGGGTCATCTGGGTCGTTGAACAACTTCAATTTTGATCTCGGGATCGGATCGAACCGGCCCAAGTCTCTCGATGACCAGAAGAAGAATCAAGCATCCTCTGGGTATTCAATGTATTCGTCTTCGACGACGACGCAGCCAAAACCCGCCTGGCAACCCAACAAGCCTTCCTGGACTCACCAAAATGCCGCCACTGGGTTAAACGGATCCATTTCTACGGTGGGTGATATTTTTGGGAAGAGCTGGAGCTCCACGGGTGCGGGTTCAGGTTTGGGTTCTGGGATTGTTGAAAAGAACCCGAATTTGTTTGGTGATCTGTTTAGCTCTGCTTTGGGGCAGGGGAATAAGGGGAATGGCAATGTACCTTTGAAAAATGCCACACCCACGTCGATTAAAAGTCCGTATTCAATGGGCAGTTTGGCCGATTCATTGCCAAAAACTGGTAATTCGGCTAAAACCGGTGGAAATTTGGGATCTAATGATAGTTTTGGGAGTTTTTCTGCTGGATACAATAAAAATAGCAGTAATGTCAGTGCTAGTATGAACAACATGGGTGCAAGTCTGGGAGGTACAGCGATGAAGAGTATGAGTGGAGGTAAATCGAGTGGAAATAGGGACCCTTTTGGTTCTTTGGTTGATCTGGGATCCAAACAACAATCAGTTAGTTTGAATTCTGCCAGTAAAGATAAGAAGGCCAATCCTTGTGACGATGGTTTTGGAGATTTTCAAAATGCTTCCAAAGCTAGTACAACAGCATTTCAGTCAGCTGGTTTCAGTGCAAACGATAGCAATTCTGCTGAAACAAATATAGGTTTCAACTCAAATTTGGATGACTTCGGCATGCCCAGGAAGGACTGCGCTTCACAGAAGCAGCAGGCTTCCGTACAAAACTCTGGCAGTGATCCGCTTGCCATGTTTTCTTCCTTTTTGTCTGGAGCCGGAAGTGCTAGAACAGCATCTGGAGGGACTGGAGGGCAGCAATTTGCGGAAGTTGAAGATTGGGGATTGGACTCAGACTTTGGAGGAAGTGGCATTGATGGAGCTGGTGTCACAACTGAGCTTGAAGGGCTTCCTCCTCCTCCGGCTGGGATCACATTTTCTACAGCTAAGAACAAGGGTATGGATCAGCAAAAGCAGGGCCAATATGCTGATGCTATCAAGTGGTTGTCTTGGGCCATTTTACTTCTCGAGAAGACAGGAGATAAGGGTTCCACCACGGAGGTTTTGTCATGCAGAGCTTCATGCTATAAAGAAGTTGGAGAGTATAAGAAGGCAGTGGTTGACTGTTCCAAGGTATAGTCACCTCTTTTCTTCTTGCTGAATGATTGGCGGTAGCGTTAGTAAACTTGAAATTTAATTTAAACATAATCATCAATGTTATGCATAGACATTACTGAATCGAGGTGATTCTTCCTTCATATGATTTGTACTTTCAACGACTAATTTAGAGCAAAGATAGCCAATTGATAGTTGTGAACTAGCTAATTGCATGATTTCTTGCAAATCTTGATATTAACCAACATGCTTGGGCATAAATTAAATCCTGTTCAACCTATCTAAATGATTAAAGAAGGGAGTTCCTGTGCATAAAGCTCTCACACTGTGGGTCTAGAGTAGGGTCAAATTTTAGCAGTTTTATTCCTGTTTTTACAGAGAGACTGTCTCTCCAACTTAAACTTGCGATTTTTAGATTACAATGGAGGTAATATTCCATTACACCAAGACTCGCCCTTCACAAATTATGCAAAAGATAACGAAATGAATCCTGTGAACAAGTAACTAATATCTTCTTATTTGAAAGTAGGCAGCTTGCCACGTTACTAATATCTACAAGTGACTAATATCTTTGTATGTCAGGCGTACGAAGTGTGATGATTTGTCTTCTGCCTTCGTGATATTTTTCTTTGAATTATATAACAACACTTCTTGACCCCCTTCACTGGAGACAGGAAGTCTTAATTCTTTTCCATGTTGTGCAGGTGCTTGAACATGACGAAGCAAATGTATCTGTCCTCGTACAACGTGCCTTACTGTATGAAAGCATGGAGAAGTACAAACTTGGAGCAGAAGATCTGCGAAATGTCCTGAGGATCGATCCTGTTAACAGGATTGCAAGGAGTACCATCCACCGGCTGACTCAAATGGCGGACTAGAGAAGTCCCAGAGTGTTATATTGGCACCTTACTTTCTTCAATTAGGCTCATACCTTCCCCATCTCACAAAATTTGTGGGGAACAAAGTTTGCTTGGATACTTGTACTTAAGTTTGATTATTGTGTGTTACATGTGGGATGTGTTATAATTTCTTCTCGCTTTATTTCAACAAGAATTATCTGCTTTGAATTTCTGCGCATTTTTTCCGTGAGAAAATTTTATGATATATCTTATCTATTCTACCTTTCATTTGCCTGATACACATTACTGATACTCCTAAGGCTATATTTTGAAAAATCAATCAAAATGTAATAACCATTACATTGCAACCGTCTGGTTCATAGAATCATTGTAATGTAAATGAATGATGATGCATATAAGATTCTCCTGTGTTCGCATACGTCTGCTTCTTTTTTAATTTTTCATAATAATATTTTTACTAAATTTCGTAAATATTTACATTTCAATTAAATGTAAGGGTATTTTGGTCATTTTATATTTACACAAAAAAAAATCGGAGTTTAAAAAAATAGTAATTATATTGTAATTGTATAACCCTGAAGAAATAAATAATTGAATAGAGATTCCATTACATTACTCGATTCTATTACATTCCCTCGAGAGTAAGGTCGCAGGTAGGAAAGTAGGATTGAAAGTCCCAACTGCCGTAGGCAGGATGGAGAATACGTGCTCTTTCCGGGAATTACAAGGCCATATTCAGCACAAATGTCCTCAAAATTATTTCTTATCTTAATGCAGAATTCAATGGAGAAGGTAAAAAGAGAACGAGGACCATGTAGTGAGGGTCGTTGGATTCAAAGATTGTTTGGCAGTAGATGAATATTGTTGCACGGCCGATTTGACTCGAGGGGCGATTACAGATACCCCCCCCCTATAGACATTGTTCGCACTCAGTATTAGTATATAATTCTAAAGTACTAATGAAACTTGAAGGAAAAGGTCGCTTGAAGACTGTAGCGCGTGGCAACTGGGGAGACTGGTACTTGCAGTTTTTGTAGAGTCTGCAGTACAGGTACTTCATGTTACTTCCTCCACATATGTTACTTCCACGTGTTTTGGTTGGTTGGCTGGCCGCAGCCGAGGTTTACAGAATTATAGTTGTTACTGTGGACGTGGCAATTTGTACTGAATCCTTTTTGCTGTTTGTGAGGAATCTAATACGTGAAAGAATCGAGACACTGTCTCAAAGACAACATGATTTATATTACAAAAAATGATATTTCATATTATATAAAATTCATTTCATTTTATATAATTTTATTATATAATATTTAATATTATATTTATATTATTAAATATTATTTATATAATATAATCATATGATATATTTATTAAACAGTCTTGTTTATTTGTATATATTTTTTGAAGTGGCATTATCTGACTTTTGTCAGTGATATGATGAGAAAGTTCGTCTGGGATCTAAATCGAATGTCTGCCACCATTTCATTTGTTGATGTCATGACTACTATCCGAACGGTTGATCAAATTTACTTTTGAAAAACTCGTTCTAAGGCAACGCCAGAGATGGGCGGTGGAGTTCTAATTAGTGGATGCGAATAACATCGCAGCGCGCCCACCTTTTCAAAGATCCATATGAAATTTTTCAAGAGATTTATTCCCCTCGTAATTTTTTTTTTTTTTTTTGGGTATAATGGTTAAGTTTCATTGTTTCATCCCGCGGAGAAAAGACCCATTTCACCCAATTTCCTGGTTTTAAAGACCCATTTCACCCAATTTCCTGGTTTTATCATCATCCAGTGCATCATCAAGAACACGACTTTCGGGAAAAGAAAAAAAAAGAGCATCCAGGACAATATCAACCGAAAGGTGCCCCAAAAGAATAGAGCTTCCGTTTTGGAGAAAGCAAAGACGAGATTAAAATAGCAATACAAGTGTCACAAAGCATGAAGAGTTTCGCGGCCTTGTCGAACAGACCCCGATGCCTCTTATTGAAAGTAACGACCCTTTGCTCTACTGTTTCTCGCCTTGCTATTGGAAGCTTGTAGGCTGTAACTTGAACTAAGAATTGACGGGTAAAAATTGGAGCCAAAACCAAAAATAATGAACGTACAAAAAGAAACAGACACTTGTCTATAATAAAATCTGGTGAACAGACAAGCATTATTTAAAGACCATCTTGGTATTCACCACGGAATATGGATTGTAAACTCAAATTCCTTAATCAAATGCTTATTCCAAGTGACTATATGATTTCTTTTTCCTTTTTTCTTTTTCCCTATCCACTTGGGTCTTGCATTTGAAAATCTTGAGGTTGAAAGATTTTCACATGGTAATGCTATTGGCTACTGGCGAGTGTCTTAATATTTGGGTGAGATTCTGCGTGATTATTGTGTTATTTATTGTGTGTGTGTGTGTGTGTGTGTGTGTGTGTGTGTGCGCGTGGCTTTTAATAAGTTAAAGCTTCGAGAAATAAAAAGAAAGTGGAAAGAGAATATCAGTAAAATGATACAATTCTCTCAAAATCCTCTTATAATGCTTTCATGTTATTGATGTTAAAGGCGTAATTCGTCCCTGTCAAATCTTTGAAATGGGTCCTCGCCGGCGCAACGCATAGCCTCCCAGAAACTCCTTATCGGACCGGACCTAAGGTCATGGATTTGAGAGCTACAAAAATTTTTTGTTTAATAAAAACTTCCATTGTCACAAAAATATTTAATGATTTGTCGTTAACCCACCTTGCGGTGAGATTGCAATTCCGCCAAAATGCTGAGGTCATTTATTAGTGGGAAAAAGGGGGCCCCATCAGAATAGTCTCGGGAAATGATTCTCACCAACTCCAGGACAGGCGTTACCCTGGAGTTCTAGGGAAACATTACCCCAATTTTCTCACCCAGTCAGACACAGCCACCTCGTCAACTTTAGAACCCACATGTCTACTTGAGATCCCGAGGTGGTCCCTTCTTTTTGATCGTGCGGTCATCGTGAATCCCGTACATCTTTAACTCTCCCTGATCTGTAATCCTTTCTCGGCTGTCTCTCGCTATCTTCCACTTTTTACCTGATTCGCTCTCCACCGTCTGATCCCTGCACAGAAGTAAACGAACGTGACTCAAAAAAGTTGTATGGTTTCTTGTCTGCATCCGGGCAGGTTGGTTGCAACTGTCAGTCTATAAAGAGTGGACCTCTTTATTTAGAAGTCCCATGTCTGCCTCTTTTTACTTCCTCCCTCTATCCTCCTCTTCCTCTCCATCTCTCTGTCTTTCTCTCTCCCTGTCTGGAAGAGCAGTAGAAAATGTGTGGAGGCGCAATGATTTCCGATTTCGAGCCTCTGCAGAGGCCGGGACGAAAATTGACGGCCGAGAATCTGTGGGCTGAGCTTGACACCGTCTCTGACCTTCTTGGCTTGGACTACCCAATTAATACTAATGGTAAGGGCGTCCTGTCCACTTACCAGTTTGATCTCAAGCTCCCTCTTGGTCAAAGCCACGAGCAACTCAGCCAAGAAGGTTCCTTTTTTTTTTGGTGGGGGGGGGTTTATTTTGCTATTTCCCGCGAATTTTGTTTATCTGGGATGCGACTAAGTTGGTAGCTTATAATAATTCGTTTCTGGGTTGGTTGTGGCCTTCCGCGTCGGTATGCACTGTAAAGTCTGTAACTATTTTTTGTTCGATTTTGTTGCATGTAATTACTATCTGAATCTCAATTATTGTCTCCAGATTAAGTTTATCCCATTTCAATAGTTTCTATTAGCAGCCCCAAGTAACACTTGCTTTGTTTTAAAGCGGTAGATAATAATACTAAAAACTAAGTTCTTCATTCTGTTTTTTGTTTGTATCTCTAGCAGCATATCCATTAAATGATTTTACCATTAGACATCTAATCTTCAGATTAATCTCAAAATATTCTGGGGTGTGCTTTAGTTTGAAAGGTGTATACACGTTAATGTTTGATTCTTTTATTTGTTGGCAGCTTGGAGTGGAAAGCCTAAGAAGCACAGCCCGGCCAGGGAGGATGAAGAAAAGAAGACTCGGAGGACTCGAAAGAACGTGTACCGAGGAATAAGGCAAAGGCCGTGGGGCAAATGGGCGGCTGAGATCAGAGACCCATACAAAGGCGTCAGAGTCTGGCTTGGCACTTACAACACAGCCGAGGAAGCCGCTCGGGCCTACGACGAAGCCGCAAAGCGCATCCGCGGCGACAAGGCTAAGCTCAACTTTCCCCACCTACCAGCACAGCCAAAAATGAAGGCTGCAGCCCTGCCGACACCGCCCCCACCAGCCAAGAAGCGCTGCGTAGCATCCGCTCCCGAGATGGTTCCCACAAGCTTCGCACCCACCGTGTCACCTTATTACACCGTTTATGAGTACAATCCAAACGGAGTGGCCAACCAGTCGTACGAGCTCGTGAACGAGCAAATTTCAAGCTTGGAGTCATTTTTGGGCCTGGAGCCTGACCAAATGGCGGCTCAGCTGAGTGGAAGCGGCGCCAGCGGCTGCGTGTACGACTCCGCGGACCTCTGGCTGCTGGACGACCTGGTGACCCATCACCAGCAACAGAGCCAGCTTATCGCTAGTTAAATCAGTACATAAACAATAGTAATTTCGAGTAACAATAAGCCAATCTAGTGGGCCCATGTTTGGGTTACTAGGTTTAACTCTAAGCTCTGTCCACCCGTCATTAATTAATGCTTGTATGTTTAGGCTTAATTAAGGCTGGTTTATAAATATTTTGCCCTGCCTGGTTTTAATTAGTGTCAATCTGGCTGTTTTCTGTGGTACACCTTGCATGCGATGTAATATGATAATAAAGCGGCACGCGGGTGGCCTTAAGCGTCACGCCCTTGTTGTCTGGGTGGGTCTCGGCTCTGTTTCGAACGTTTGATTATATGCCCCCCTCGGTGTCGATTCCCGAATGCATCTGCATCGTTTATCGCATTCTGGTCTTGTCCCCGGATTGTTCTTTCGTCTCTTAATCTCGACGATGTAAATCTCCCTGGTTACCATTAACAAGTCTGATTTAATAATTCATTAACTTCCCTAAGCACACGCGACGGCCAATTCTATACACGCAATTGAATGCCGATTCATGGGACTTGGACTTAAAATGCATCACATCACAATTGTGCATGTGTAACTCTGATGATTTATTTATGAATTTTTTATATCAAAATTGAAATTTATATTTTGTAAAAATTTAAGTGAGATAATGCTTGAATTTCTCCACAATTTTCACCCCCCTTTTTTTTTTTCTTTCATTAATCAACCGACTTTACTAAGAATAATCTTAACGATAACTTCGATATCTTTAATGATGATCAATTATCTTTGAGTAAACTCGGAGTTAGTAGCACAATCAACCTAACCATGGTGGTTGAAAGTAATTTAATTCAATAGTGTTAACATGTCATACCAGTCAACCTTCAGGTCTTTGGGGCATCAACTACTGAGCATCATTATTTTATGGGCGGCCATCAGCGTTTTGTGGCGTCCCCGGGGCCTCGCTTCCCGTTCCCCAATAGTGCACGAGACAAAATTCATAAATATTTCACCGTCATACTCAAAAGTAGAGCTGATCATTAAAATTTGTTTGACCAGTAAAAATACTTTAAGTAAAAAGTGTTGAGATTAAAAATATTATTTTTTAATAATAGTACTAATAATAATGTTAAAAAAATTGAATAAAATTATGAATATTTGGTAGAAATATTATTAAAATAATTGTTAATATATGAATTAATCATAAAAGACACAATACAAAATTTATGTTATTTTTAAATATTATAATTATTATTTTTATATAATTAGGTTTTTTTTGTAATTTTTGAAAGTATTTCATCGTTGTTTTTCTTTTTTTAATTTGAATTTCGGAAGAGGTGAGGTGAAAAGCTTCAATTTTGAAAAAATAACCAAATAGCCTTTTAATTGTCTTTCAACTTAAAAGGTTTTTTTTTTTTTTTTACTCACTGTAATGTAATGCTTAAATCATATATGCACTCAGTGAATCTTTCTTGCTTCATTTTGTTATGTTATCCACAGTCAATTCCTTGCGTAAGCCAGCCACATGCAAGTGACCAATTTCAAACGTTGATTAAACACGGTTTGATTAATTGAGTATTTGGGGTGACGCAAAGATTAAAGATTTGACTAAAGAGTAATTCACAGGGATGAATAGTAAAAAAATTTATGACGGACTAGGCTTATGATCATTATGGACACCTCAAACAACATGAGATAAAATTTATCTAAGGTTAGAAAATTTTAACGATTCAATTTCATATGAGAATTGCTCGTATAAGTAAATAGAAGGAAAATGAAAGCCAACGATCGCTAGAAAAGTAGAACAACTACGTTAATGGTGGGAGAAATCATCATCACAAGATTTATCAGATTAAGGGAGATAACATGAACAGGACTGCAGCCAACAATGGAATATTGCACTGAAATAAAGTTATACTGATGGATTGTATTGTTTTGGACTAATGGACGAAACCTTAAAAGACCCGAATTCTCTCATATTTCCCCTCTCTCTCTCTCTCTCTCTCTCTCTCTCTCTCTCTCTCTCTCTCTCTCTCTGTATATCAGACACTCACACACATAGGAAAAGAGAATCGTATATATTGATACGTAATATCGATTTAAAAAAAACAAACGAATACGAATCAGGACCATGACAAATAGGTTAGACCCTTTTAATTAAAAGGCCAAAAACGCAACATAATAGTAATCAAAAAAGGCCAAAAAGGCAAACATAATAATCAATATGGACCAATGGGGACGAGGTCACTGCTGTCTTCGACAACTCACTGCTAACGATTTGTGCTTGAAGCGAACTTTATAATAATTATTATGTCACAATCATTCTATGAAATGAGATTAAAGAAATCAGAATCAATGCATGAACATATATCAAATTTTGGGATGTGGACAGACCGACATAGCATAAATTCTCAAAAAGTTGGAATTTAGTGGGTTATCCTTTAAAGGAAAGATGCATGAACCAAAGGTGCAAACAAAATCTATGTGGCCCCCCGAGTAATAAACCTGCTAGACTTTTAGATTTATGTAACAGTGAATTCTATCTAAACTAGTATAATTTACACTTTTTACCCCTACTCCCGAAGTATGACTTTACAAGTCTTGCTATGACGACATTAATTGAGAAATTATTAAGTTTTTGGAAATTAAGAAAATTTTTTTATTTATTTGTCTTATTAAAAAAAAAGGACAGAATGTCATTTGAACGTTTTAAAAAAAAAATTAAGATTCTTTATTTTAGAGAAAATTGAATACTCACTAGAAGGGGATGGGTTTTCACAAATTGTTTTGTAGAAAGATTTTACCTAATTATTATTCTCATAATACTCTTATTAAAAATTTTTTTTAGCATTTTAAGAATTTTTTATATGAATTTTGATCCGTGCAAATTTCGATCAAATAAAAGTTTTACTAAAAAAAGATTTTAATTCCTAATATTAAAATAAAATAATGTATAATTAATTATTAGCATATTATATTTATAATTTTAAATTTATAAAATTGATGAATATTTGAAAGTTGCCTTTTTGACAATAAAGTAAGTAATCAAAGTTAAAATCTACTGCTCCTAATATATAGAAAAAAGAAAGAAAAAGAAAAACCTAACTTCAAGTTGCCAATCGCATTTTCTTTGGTGGAATCAACACACTTAAAATCGTTGATTTTAATTCCATATTGTTAGAGGCTTAGGGCATATTGCATTTTTTCATGTCAACTGGCTGGCTCGGTTTATTCTGCGAGCACAATGGCCGTCACTTCAACTTGGGCACCAAACTTCTCTATGATTTGTTGCGCCTCATGATTGGAGTAGGGGACCTGGAGACGCCACTAGATATTTAATTAGATGATAGGCGCTCTTCCATGGTTGGACCAACATGCATTTCTTTAACCCAAAATCCATCCTCGTCCCTGGATTTTTCACCTGGTTGTACAAGCTGGATTAATTCAGGTTCCTTTGCCTACTCTTCTCCCCCGACCCTTTGTAACCCTTTTTTCGTTACTATCCTCTTTATTAAATTCATGTTGTTGAGAGTTCTTGTCATCTCACAAAAATCATAATTCATTATACACCACCCACCCTTTGCAAACAAATGTATATTTCAGAAACTGTTTTGCTCTCTAGACTTCCATTGTACCAAAATAAACTAAGTTCTGTAACATAAATACGTATCTCCCAAACATAGCTGTCAATTTATCAAATAATTAAAAAATGTGGTAGCATCCAACTTTCAAACATGTTGGATATTACTACTCAAGTGATCAAGACTGGTTAAAGCAATTAGGAAAAGAGCCGCTGGTTTATAGCACACTGATTCAGAAAATGGCGCTTCGCAAGTGAATGAAGGTATGCACACCCTGTGGGGCGCGTCTGAGAAGACACTGCTGCTACTGAAGATGGGTAAAAATCGACAGTATATGCGTTCTTTTTATACTCAATTATACGGGTGTTTATATAATTATTTAATAATATTATTGTTCAAATTATTAAATTTTAATAATAATATTATCAAAATTAATTCTACTTTATCTCTCAAACACTGTACATGTCAAAACCGTAGTTTCCAGTCCAGTTTGGCTTTGAAAGACCTTTCGCCCCTTCCATGGTCACTATCGCTTTCAAAAATGATTTGTCCTCAATTGTCGTTTTTCAAAGCTTTTGGCAGCAAGTCAGCCTCAACTCTTCCCATGACTGGGGCTGTGGTCTACAACTTCAACGGTAGATAAAGATTGGCGGGAAAGTTGAGGAGAATCAACGGCGTTTCACCTAGAAGAAATATTCACAATATAAGAATAATTTTACAAACAAAATATAATAATAATAATAATAATAATAATAATAATTTTATCTATTATATTTGAATATTTTTAATTATTTTTTAAAATTTATCTAATATATTAATTTTATTAATTAAATTTGATTTATATTAAAAAGTTACATGACACTAATTTTAATTTTTTAAAATTTTTAAAAATAAAAAATAAAAATAATATAATAATATTTGTCATTCTTTAAAATATTTAATAAATACTTTATTTTTAATATAATAATTTTTTTTAAAAAAATTATTGACTATAATAAAAATAAAAAATTAATAACTTATAAAAATAATTAAAATTTTTATATATTATTAAAAAATACATCCCTTAAATTTTATTATAAAATATCATATAATTTATTAAAATAATATTTAAAAATAAAAACTTACTAATTATTCAAGAAAAAATATAATTATAATACTTTAAAATTTTTAAATATTTTATAAAATTAAAACTTATATTATATCAATAATTTCAATAATGTAATATGATATAAAATTATATCTGTCATATAATAATAACTTGGGCATAACTCTCATATGATAATATTTAATAAAATATTTTTAATATTAATAAAAAATTTAAAATAAAATAATTATAATTATAAAAATATTTAAATATAATAAATAAAATTATTATTATTTTACCTATAAGAATATGGATAGAAATTGTGGTAAAATTTACATTATAGGCATCCATCATAAAATTGGAGGCATCCATCACAACGGAAACAGACCGTAGTTAATCTTTGACCTGATCAATAGAGGGACAGCGTATGAAAAGATTAGTTAGGCATATGTAGGTTCAAGTTTCTAAATCTATCGTTCACTTGTTTGAGTTGACACTCGAGGAAACTTCTTCAGAGTACACAATTTTCAACTCGTCTGCTCTCAAACTTTCATTACACGGAAGCGCACAAGAAAGTTGGGGGGCCGTGCCCTTTTGCTTTCCAAGGCACTGGAGAGCATTTTCAACTTTTAAGTGAATCCACTGGTAAAGGAAAAGGCAGGCAAAAATCTTTCTTAAAGAAACATTTCTGTGATCATCTCCTCTAAGGGATGAATGTAGTGGTACAGATATGATTACGACCACGGAAAGCTACAGCCAAATTGCAAGATGACCAAACTAATCTTTTAAAGTGCAAACAGAAATGTGGTCTCGCAAGTGAGGACATGATTATGATAAATTAGACCCTAAAATGCATCTCATTTAATGATTATCACTAACATGCCATTTACGATCTACCACCGAAAAGGAGATACCAGGACCAACATCATTATTTGATGATAACGTGTGATCTATGGCGAATGTGTTCAGGTGCTACTTTGGACGGTGACCGGCAGTCACTGATATCACAAGAGACACTCTTAACCACCCCGTTTAAAGCAGATCCTTAGAATCCTGTATGGACCAACCAGAGAATGTACAAGAGAGTCCTGGTTCCTGCTAGTCCCAAGATTAATCTGGTTCCCCTTCCTTGTGGTTAATGAGCCTGTTTAATTTTGAGGTACTTCCATGCGTGATTCCAGCTGCGGAATCCGCTCAGATCTAAGTTTAAATTTGGCTTCATCTCTACAATATTACCTTGACAGTGTAGGTCTGGTGAAACTGACAGAGTTTCAGCTGATAAAAAAATTGCAAGGCCATTCCACACTCCAAGTTCCAATTTCATACTACTCTTTGACTATATTAGAGGAGAATTAGAACCTTGAGGGATACTACTAGTAGGTGAGTACTTGGACCTCTATTTTATAAGAATTGAGAGAAGAATTTCTATCATATCATTCCCGACTCAATAGATCATTTAATAGACCCAAAAAGAAAGAAGAAAAAAAAAAAAAAAAAGAGAATTGGAAGAATTGGCTTCATAGGCAAAAACAGCATTCTTTAAACAACTATTCTAACCGTCACAACCCATCAAGAAGATCAGCATTCAGCATTGACAACATACCAGAATAACACACTTTTATTTATAAATGCTGTTAATAGAACTAAATTATGGACCCAAATTCATTTAAGTCAATTCATTGCTAACTAGCATGATTGATCCAGCAACATTCCTTAGCAATTAGTTATCCACCAAACAGCAGACAAAGAAGCCACAAACTGATTCACAGAAATTGTAAACAATTTCAATAATTATGTACAAACATATACATTGAATTGTGAGAAATGCATCAACTATAGGAAACAAATCATAAAAAATGCATAGTTCATTCCATTCCACCCGATTGATCACAACCACCATGATTATCCAAGGATTCTCCAATCCATAAATTGATTAGAAGTCAATAACCTCAGAAGAACTTTCTCCCTTTGAGCAAAGGTAACACACTGGCCAAGATCCTCAGAGTCCTTTTGAACGCAAAATGCACGCAATTGGATAGGGCAATCCAGCAGATTACCTCGTAAACGAAACCATAAGCAAAATCAAACGACGGCGACCACGAAGACCCTTCCCAATTTTGCCCTCCAGCGCCACCGAAATTCCAACCCCCGCCACCGCCGCCCCAACCCGCGCCGGCGCCCCCGAACGATCCGTCTCCAACATCACCTCCCAAAAACCAGAAATCATCGCCGCCCTTCCCGGAGTCTCCATCGCCGTGCAATCTCCGCCCGGTGCGCCGCCTTTTGCGGAGGAGGCTGCGGCGAGCTGTTCTACGAGGGTTGGATCTGACGGGCGGCGGAGCGATCGCGTCTACGATAACGGCGGAGATTTGCAGAGCACCGGCGGATTGATCAGCCGGAGGTTTACCCGTTAATTTGAAGCCACGGCAACGGAGAAGCGAGTTAACAAACCCTAGGCCTTGTTGGGAGCCTACAGTCAGCGTATCCGAGACCAGAGAAACATCCATATCGATTTTCAATTCCGTAGCAATAATTCCGCAAAACGTAATTGCAGATGGAGACTTCGCTACGCCTTTTCTTTTTTCTTTTCTTTTTTTTTTTTAATTAAGTTTTTTACAATTTATATAACGCAGCTAAGCTAAGAGTTTTGAGGATTTGATTTTGCGGGAAAGTCGAGGTTGAGGGAAAACCCGAAGGAAAGAGGGAACGTGATTTTTGGATTCGGTGTACGCGTTCAGAGTTGTTGGGCTACGGTTCCTGGCTGGGCTCGCTCGTCTAACCCATTAGAGCCCTTTCTTCTGAGCTTGGAGACAAAATCGGGCTGGTTAAGCTTGAACCTCCTTTCTTCTTTTTTTTTTTTAATGATAACCCAGACTTCACCATTGGCTAAGGCTACGACAATAGCGAATGGAGCATGATGCATTACGAATGGGCCAACCCGACCCATATAAACTAAAAAGAGGCGGGAGGTGGCCATGAGAGATAGAACTGAAGACGCGCTCACTAGACACGGGCCAGGGGGGCCCATAATTGCTATACTTCAATGCCACGTCACACGTCACCTTCTGTTAAACGTATGTTCCACTATGATCGTCGGTGGACTTGATTGAATTTTTTTATTCTTTTTGGCGACTCTAATTAATAAAATTCGAAGAGTAACAGGGCCTCTCTTCTGCTATTTACAAAAACCCTTCGGCCGCCACTCACACCGGGAGTGAGAGACGGAGCGAGAAGGAGAGATGGGTGTCGCTGAAGCTGCGGAAGCCGCTTGCCGCTAGCGTGCTCAAGTGCGGGAAAGGCGAGGTCTGGCTCGACCCCAATGAGGTCAACGAAATCTCCATGGCCAACTCCAGTCCGTTCCCTTCCCTGCTTTCTACCCCTCTCTCTCTCTCTCTCTCTCTCATTTTGAAGCTTATAACGCAGAACTTATTGAACGATATATATATTTCGATTGAATCGATTGTTTTTGTTTGGTTCAGAGGACTGGTGAATCCTTGAGTTCCCGAGTGTAAAAAGTATGCAAGATGGCTCACGTTGTCAGCCTAAACGTTTAATTTTGTAATAATTTGACTACTTCTTCATCGTATTCATTGTGGCCTGCTTGCATGGTAACATAGATGTTCTATTTTCTTCCTCGCACAAGGGGTTTGGTTATTGAAATATACCAAAATAAAAATTTGGTTAGTGAAACAGAATGTAAACGGAATTCTAGAAGCTAACTTATTGGAGTCCTGTTGTTTTTGAGTTTTAATGTCATGGATTTTGACATTCCTACTGTGCTACCTGCGAAATGCGCTGTTGACGAAATACCAGAGTCATTGGCAGAAATGGACGTGCCTTAACAATTTAAAACTCCCGCATTGAAACAGTAAATGTGCCTCTCATCAGCTGGGCCTCTGCCCTGTTTCTTGTAAACCAAGCTACTGGAACTAGTTTGATTCTTGATGGATCCTTTATATTTTGATCACTGTGTCATGGGTAGAAATGGGTGTACTTTAAACTTTGTCCTCCTGCATTGAAAACAGTGGCACTGCCCTCACTGTGATGGCCTCTGTTTTGTTTAAACTAAGACTTCGGAATTAATTTGATTGTTGTTGTGTTGGTTATATTGCAACTGCTTGTGATTCTTTATTATGGATGCTGGATTTAGGGTAGAACATTAGGAAACTGGTGAAAGATGGTTTCATTATCAGGAAACCGACAAAGAGTCGCTCACGGTCTCGTGCATGCGGAATGAAGGAGGCCAACAGAAAGGGACACCACTCTGGATGTGGTAAGCTGGATTTTGAAAATTTTGGGGTTCTTTTGTTTCAATTGTTGCTAAACTTTTGAAATTTACTCAAGGTCATGATGATGATAATAAATTGTTTCCTTAATGTTTTAGGTAGCGCAAGGGTGCCAGGGAGGCTAGGCTGCTGACTAAGATCCTTTGGATGAGAAGAATGTGTGTTCTGAGGCACCTGCTGCGTAAGTATAGGGAAGCCAAAAAAATTGACAAGCACATGTACCATGACATGCACATGAAGGTGAGAAATAATGTCTTAAAAAACAAACGAGTGCTGATGGAGAGTATCCACAAATCAAAGGCTGAAAAGGCAAGAGAAAAGAATTTGTCTGACCAGTTTGAGGCTAAGTGTGCGAAGAACAAGGCAAGCAGGGAGAGGAAACTGGCCAGAAGAGAGAAGCGTTTGGTGCAGGTGAGATGAATTTCATACAAATTGACACAATTAGTTTTCAAACAATGGTTTTCAAATGTTGAAACCTATTTCCTAGTCTTTTGGTCTAATCAGAATATCAACATGACAAATCATTAATCAAGGTCAGGTTAGGTAGTTATTAATACCAGAACTGCTGATGTTCAACTTGTCTCATTTAAAAGAAACAGCTGACCAAATTATTATATTGGCATTTGGGTATTTGACACCCATTTTGGTTCCTGAGAGCATTGGAATGATGGGAAAAGATTAAGCTCAAAACGGATTAATCTTGGGATTAAGGCCCTTTTGAGTTGAATTAGTTTAAATGACATATTCAATTTTATAGATGTTTGATATCTTTTGGTCTCATAACATCACAGGGACCTGGGCAGAAGTTGCAGCCAGTATCTGCCCCTGCCTCTCATCAGACTGAGTAAGAGAGTAGAATTTTGGTGTTTTTTTTGGGGGGGGGGGTGTAATGGTTGTGGCTTGACATTTTCCTTTAACGCAGGGGAGCAAAGAAGGCCTAGAAGTAACTTACCCGACCATCTGAAGAACATGTAAGGCCAATAGCTTGAGTTATGTTGACGTCTTTAATTGTCTTACTTGGACTTTATTTCCCAAAGTTACTAATCAATCTCTTATGTTGTAAAATTTGCGTTTATAAAGTGTGGAATTTTGTAACTTCTTACATTTTTGAATGTTATTTTTCCTTGATCATTTGCATTTTTGAAATTATGCTGTAACTTGAGTTCTGCCCATTTTGTGTTACCAGCATTTCTAAGCGGTAACTCTTAAGTGATAAGCGATTCCTAAAGTTGATAGGCAATCTCTTTGGAGCTTTTCTAAGCTATGCATGATTTCTTGTATTTTGAGTATTCTTTTCTTTAAACGCGTGCAAGTACCAAAGAAAAAGTCCAAGGTGTGGTTTAAGCCCCTCTTCCCTTTGGGTTGCCATGCAAGCATTTGTATCAGTGATGTCACAGACTCGTGGTTATCGGATTATAATAAGAAAATGATACTTACGGAAACCCAATCCCATTTCTGGAAGGACTGGATTTTTCCAGCAGTCTTCTTCTAAACGGAGAATTGGATTCAATGCTGGAAGAAAGGTTGTGTGACATGAACGCTCAGCCCAGTTTAGCCCAACTCTATCAGTGGGTACACCGAACCCCTCCCGCGTCTGTCATCCCTCGCTCCAATTGGGAATACGGCCTCTTTCTTTCACCATAGTTGCTTTCTTTCATTAAGCCATTGAAACGGATTCTAACTTTTTTTTTTTTTTTACATGATTATTATTATCGCGTGTTTTTTGTTGTGTTTTTTCTATTCCGTGGAGAAAATGGCCTCTGTGTAACCAGTAGCCAAACTCCTTATAAAAAAAAAAGAAGTAAAATGGAAAGGGGAAGAAGCGACGTCACTAAAGCAACGTGATAAAAAGGTTCCAACAATAATCTTTACTGGTTGTTGTATGCTATTAGGTAATTTGAAAAGTAGTTGATGGCTGCTTTTTGGGTAATAAGCTATTGGTTGGTTATTAATGTGCTTAATTACTTTTAATAATATTTATTTTCTTAAATAATAATAATAATATTATTATTATAATACAGAAATTAAATGTCTCAAATAATCATGTCACTATTTGAACGGTAATAAACAATATCGTTATAAACAAACGCTACCGTTTTAAACATACCCTTGAATTCTTCTGTTGAAAATTTTTAATTAAAGAAAGACAAAAAGAAGAAAAAAAAAAAAAGGGGAATGCGTGTCATGGTTTTCATCGTCAAAGCAATAAATTCAAATTTCCGATTTTCGGATCGGGGCGACCCGGAAAAGATCACGAACAGGGGACAACGGCCAAGCTTTCTAGGTCCTGTCATTCTGACGTGTTAGTCGTTCGGAAGTGCGTAACCAACTGCGTTTCTTTTTGGCACCTAAAGCGACGATTTTTCTTTTCTATTTTTTTGGTATTTTGGTTTGAAAACAAATTGCTTTTTGACTCATTCCTCCTCAACTTATAAAATCTTTCTTCGTAGATTGCTTTCTTGCAAGAAAACTCGTAGTTGGCGATCGGAGAATTGCAAGGCAAATACCGATGATGGTGTCGACGGAGCAGTTGATGGGAAGCGGGAACGGCGGGCACCGGTACGCCCGAATGCAATCGGAGCCGCCGCCGATCCAGACGCAGATGTCGATCATGCCGTCGTCATTTTCGTCTGAGACGAGGGCTTATATTTTCGACGAGTTGCCCAAGGCCACTATCATCTCCGTTTCCAGACCCGATGCGAGCGATTTTAGCCCCGTGCTTTTGTCGTACATCATCGAGGTTCAATATAAGCAGGCAAGATTTCGGTCTTTTTATAAAAATAAAAATAAAAGATCGTTAAATTCTTTGTTTCTTTTTTGATAGAATCTCCTCTAGTTTTTTTATTTTTTTTGTTTGTGTTTTTTTCGGCGAGAAAGATTCTTGAAGTGGAATCAGGATCGAATGTTGTGCCGTTGAATCTTGCATATGCTGTAGCCTTTGTTTGCATGTCGGACTGTACTAAACTTTCGCTACCTAGCCTACGGTGTTTTGTTGTGTCTTTAAAGCATCATCGATGGTCGGACTGTTTGAATTTGCAAAGAAACTGACATAGTCTGTCCGTCCCATATTGTTTGCTGTTAGAGACCGGCTTAGGTCTTTCTTTTCAGTTCTGTGACTTCAAGATGCAATATCATGCGCGTTGTAAAAGCAGTCTATTTCTTTTAATGGAAAAGGAGAACTTGAGACTTCTAACGTGAAATCCTTAGCATATAAGACGTTGTTGTCTTTTTCTAGGATTACTATGTTTGTGCGATTGTTCATCACTGTTATAATAATGTTTTCTTCGTTATTTGTTTCTTCTTTTCTTCACCAGTTCAAGTGGCAGTTAGTGAAGAAAGCTGCCCAAGTATTCTATCTACACTTTGCCTTGAAGAAACGTGCTTTTTTTGAGGAAATTCAAGAAAAGCAGGAGCAGGTGTGTAAATTGTCACTGATCTACGTTTTGTATGGAGTGAGGTCCGTAGGCATGTTATCTTATCAATTACCTTTTTTGGGATGATGTGTTTTTTTGATATACTTGTCGTTGGGACATTACATTAAAGGTTAAAGAATGGCTTCAAAATCTAGGAATAGTCGATCATGCCCCAGTAGTGCAAGACGATGAAGATCCTGATGATGAGACTATTCCATTTCATCAGGACGAAAGTGTTAAAAACAGGTGAGTTCTGCTTCATATGAAATGACTGCTAAATATTAAATACATCCTCCTTTGCGTAATTCTTGCGGTCCTTACAGGTGGGTTTTTTGTTCAGAGACGTTCCATCAAGTGCTGCTTTGCCGGTTATTCGTCCAGCCTTGGGGAGGCAGCATTCTATGTCAGACAGAGCAAAGGTTGCAATGCAACAGTATTTGAACCACTTCTTAGGGAACTTGGATATTGTAAACTCTCAAGAGGTGTGCTTGAAATAATCTCCATTTCAGGATTATTATTCTTGTTTTATAGCATTATTTGAAATTTGGTTCTTTTTAACTAATTGTTGCTGCCATCATTTCATTACAGTTTCAGTTTTTTTTTTTTTTTTTTTGGCAAATCATTTTCTTAGCCATGTGCTTATCAATGAGTAGAATAGCAAATTTTCTTATGACAAAATATATGCATCCTTTCTTCCCAATTTTCTACCTGCCATGCATCGCTGTACATGCAAGTGCACAATGTTAAACAGCCTTGATGCTATCCTTAGAATTTATCATGTCAAGTGTAGGGCTATTACTGTCAGTTTCAACTTAATTTCAATCTTAGTCAAGTCTTTTTGGTTACATGTAGCCCCTCATTGCTTTTGCAAAACTGATTATTAAGTCATTCATGCCAAGAGCCATACACTTGACAACAAATTGATATTTCACCTCAGGTTATTTCGGTCCCAAAGCTTTTGAGCCTTAGCCACTTGTTTGTTGCCAAGTTGGCTGTTTGTCTGTCCTTCTGCTTCTATGAATAGGCTTCACTTCCATCTTTATCAATTTGCTAATTGAAAATTTCATGCACAATTTTTAAAATTGAGTGATTTGATTACTTTATTGTTTGGAATATCTGATGGTTCCTGATCCCTGAAGTATATACATTTGAGTTTTTGATTCATGCCTTTCACTACAAGAGTTTTGTATTGCAGGTATGCAGGTTCTTAGAGGTTTCAAGATTGTCGTTTGCACCTGAATATGGTGCCAAGCTGAAAGAGGATTATGTTATGGTGAAGCATCTCCCAAAAATCCCGAGGAATGTTGACTCAACGAAATGTTGTGCATGTCACTGGTTCGATTGCTGTAATGACAGCTGGCAGAAGGTAATGAAATTGTTCAAGTAACTAGTTTCGTTCTCATTTTTGTTTAGTCTTGTTGAAGTTGAGTGGGAGCTCCACATGTGTGGCTTTGTGCAGCTATAGTTGGTTCCCATTTAGCTGGTGCTGCTTGATTCCTTTTTACTTGTATTAATACTCTCGGCTGGTTGTGATTTGCATGCTTACATTCAATTCCGTTATCGAGAAGATACTCTTTCTGCTATCTGAGCTATTGATGGATGGAATATCTATGATGATTGTTGTTGTGATATTCAGTTATATGCTGACATGGGGGATCACATGGAAGCTTTTTCCTTGTATGGTTTTGCAGGTGTGGGCTGTTTTGAAACCTGGATTCTTGGCCCTGCTAGCTGATCCTTTTGATACCAAACCTTTGGATATAATAGTCTTTGATGTCTTACCAACTTCAGATGGGAATGGCGAAGGCCGAGTCTCATTAGCAGTAGAAACAAAGGAACGCAATCCCTTGCGGCATGCATTTAAGGTAAGCAAATTCTGTCAATTGTTTTGTGGATTTTTGTTCTCCATTTCCGATTATAATCTCTTTTGTGAACATCTTCTCTTTGGTTCATCTTTTCTGAGCCTATCATCAACTATAGACAGACTCTGAAAAGGTCAAAACGTTGATGTTCCAATCAATTTTGCTTTGCTTTTTATCCATTTTCCTTTAAGATCAGTCTAGCCCATTCTTTATGCATGCAAGCCAAAAGTTTCCCACTTTTTGGTGGGAAGGTTGTTTGGTTTTTTGAGATTACATTTTCAGAAGGCACAAGAGTCCTCATAAATTATGCAGAATCTGACTTATCATGTAGGTGGGATCCAATTGAGGAAAAGATGTGGGATAAACAAACAGCAAGATAGTTGATTGAGAATTTCATTTTAGTTTGTTTAGATTCCTTAAGATTGAATGGCTGCTTCTAGGAGGCTAGACAGAGCTCTTATGTGCATGGAACTCCACCTCCTCTGTGCTTCAAAGGTTTTGCAGAGACTTTTCTCTAACCTCTCTTTGCTATGGAATTTCTACCCTGTATCTTGCACTTACACAAAGCCAACACCAGCAAAGAATAATACACAAATTAGTGGTGGATGAGGAAATTCTTCAAGTTTATCATTGCAACTTTCTTGATGTTAGCTCATCTTTTACTTGATGAAAATTTAGATACTTTCACTTACTTAGAGATTGATTGGAAACTTTGAAGGTCACATGTGGAAATCGAAGTATAAAGTTGAGAGCCAAGACTGGTGCTAAAGTGAAAGATTGGGTTGCTGCAATTAATGATGCTGGACTTCGGCCCCCTGAAGGATGGTGTCATCCCCATCGCTTTGGTTCATTTGCTCCTCCTAGGGGGTTGTCTGAAGATGGCAGTCAGGCTCAGTGGTTTATAGATGGTCAGGCTGCTTTTGAAGCTATTGCTTCATCAATTGAGGATGCCAAATCTGAGGTCTGTCCCCTTTGGCCCCAGTGGACAGGATTTAGTTATATGAAAACTCATCTATTGTTTTATTTAATCTGATCAAAATTGCCATGCAGATATTTATTTGTGGCTGGTGGCTGTGCCCAGAACTCTATTTACGACGTCCTTTTCCTTCTCACCCCTCCTCTAGGCTTGACAATTTGCTGGAAGCCAAAGCTAAGGAAGGAGTTCAGGTACTTATTGATTTAATATTCTTATTAATCATCATACTTGAAAGGCAAGCTTTGTTATAATGGTAAGATTACTCTATTATGACTTGAAAAAGTCACGGAAACAACCTCATAATCAAACAGTCAATTCTTTTCTTCAATTTTTTTCTATATGTCTCTGTGTGTATGATATCTTGATGGCTGTATGGGCACTGATTGTTAGGAGGAATAATATGAAACAATTATGAGGGCAGTTTATGTATCAAGTTCTCTTATAAAAAGGTGTCGGCTGGCAAGATACTTTCAAGTCTTTTCCTCTTTTTTTTTTTTTTTTTCATTTGATTGTCAGAATCTTGGCTTGCAGTTTTGCTTCTAGCATGTTTATTGTCGCAGGTTCAAACTAGCACATGCATTTTCTGGCTAGGTTGTACATTTTTTTTTTAAATATTAGACAAAATAACTTACAAGGGGCTGAGGAACCTTAATTAGAGCTGCCTTTGAGTCACATAAATGTTTAAAGCCTATTGAGGAACCACCAAAAATTGAAATCTGCACGTGATATGTGGAGCTTTCCTTTGTTGGATGCCATCAAGATTTGTGCTAAATTTTCCATGAGCTGTTTTTCATTTCAATCTTACCCATGCAGATATGCATTCTACTTTATAAAGTTGTTTATCATTTCGATCTTACCCATGCAGATATACATCCTACTGTATAAAGAGGTGGCTCTTGCTCTCAAAATTAACAGTGTGTATAGCAAGAGAAAGCTTCTTAGCATCCATGAGAATGTGAGAGTGCTGCGCTACCCAGACCACTTTTCTACTGGTGTTTATCTTTGGTATGCAGTAGAATTGTTTTGCATATTTTTTTCTCCTAGCAGCGATGATTTTTGACCTTCCTATGTACCTTCATTCCATAGGTCCCACCATGAAAAAATTGTCATTGTTGATCACCATGTTTGCTTTATGGGAGGACTGGATTTGTGCTTTGGCCGTTATGACTCTTGTGAACATAGAGTGGGTGACTTCCCTTCTCAAGTATGGCCTGGAAAGGATTATTATAACCCAAGGTAAGATCATTCTCTCTCAAATTAAAATATACATTTGATGGAATATCTTGCTTACAGAGACCAAATAGACATTTAATGGCTACAAATTTTGGTTATGTTTGAGACTAATAATGACATATTTATGTGTCAGGGAATCAGAACCAAATTCATGGGAAGATACAATGAAGGATGAGCTGGATCGTGGAAAATATCCACGAATGCCTTGGCATGATGTTCATTGTGCGCTTTGGGGACCTCCTTGTCGAGATGTAGCTAGGCACTTTGTTCAGCGTTGGAACCATGCAAAGGTTAATTTGAGCTTCATTTGTTATGGTTTCTTGCAAAGTTTATGTCAACCTTATGTTTTAATATAAATGAGCTCTCCCTTTCATTTGCAGAGAACTAAAGCTCCTTATGAGGAAACTATTCCACTACTCATGCCTCAGCAACACATGGTTATCCCACACTATATGGGAAGAGATGGTGGGATGAAGATTGGAGGTAAGAATGTTGATGACAATTCCAAAGACATCAAAAGGCAGGATTCTTTTTCCTCTAGGTCATCTGCACAAGATATCCCTCTTCTTTTGCCTCAAGAAGCTGAGGGGATGGATAGTTCAGGTGGATACCAAAAACTAAATGGCTCTAAGACTGCCATAGGTCCCTTCCAAAAACGCAAAATTGAACCACCAGTCCCAGATGTACCAATGAAAGGCTTTGTGGATGACCACAATTCACTGGAGATCCATGGCAAGATGTCACCGGACTTATTCACACAGGCTGGCACCAAAACCTCAGATTCAGAGTGGTGGGAAGCACAGGAGCGAGGGGACCAAGTTGGTTTTGGAGATGAAACTGGGCAAGTTGGCCCACGAGCTTCTTGCTGTTGTCAGGTGGGTTGTAATTCAAGGCATTGTTGTGCTGTTATCATGTCTTGACTGATTTTGAGGGATACCACTAGCTTAGGAATGAGCTTCCTAGTTGGGTTCAATAGCACATTTCCTCAGAGTTGGGATTTTTTTTTCTTTTGGGTACATTAGAAGAGAGTTAGAATTTTGAAATAGCCAATCTATGCTAAACTGCCAGTTTTCTCAAAAGTTTGTTTAGTGGGGTTATGCACCCATATAGTCTTTTGTGGTGTTGAATTAAATTGATTCAAATCAATTGAAGATTTGATTGGAGAGACAAGTTGTCAAAATCTTAGATTGAGTGCTGTCCTCATATTTTTCACCTGGTAGATTGCAATTATTTAGTGCTTGGATGTCTCACTCAGCAGTTTATAGATTACAAGTGGTGAATTTTATGCAATAGAAAGGAGTGATTGCTCTATTTTTCCTGTTCTCTGGCTGTTATAAGTTTGCTTCTACATGTACAGCTCTTTATTTTTTGAAAAAAAAAAAGTTAGCATTACAGTAATTGTTCAACGCATGATGTATTTGATTCACAAAATTTAGAAAGAGTGCCTTACAATATTAACTTCTCATTTTCAGGTTATAAGGAGTGTGAGCCAATGGTCTGCAGGAACGGGTCAAATCGAGGAGAGCATTCACTGTGCCTATGTTTCTCTTATTGAGAAGGCTGAGCACTTCATCTATATTGAGGTATGAATTATTGTGGCATACTGAATTTAAACTTTCATTGAAGACAGCTCACTGTTAGTACACGAAAAACTGAATATCAAGCATTAGCAACAGAAGTTTGACTGACCCTTTGTGGAGATGCGGATGGATAGCCAATTACAAAGTAAATTAGCTCATTTTCTAGCTACCACTGTGTTTATGAAGAAATCTTTGAAGTTTTCTTAAGCTGCTTTTACAATGACAAATATTTGATTTTAGGATAGTGTATTGTCATTAATGTGGTGGGACTTCCATGTAAAGTCAGTTGAGTAACCAAAAAGTAACAAGGAGATTCATATTACAAGGACATTGGCATTTGCTGAAAAATCACTAGAGGCACAAGTATGGAGAATTAACTTGTAGCTGAAGCAGAATGACTTTTTCAGCATTTTTTAGTAGAACGGACAACAGCTAGTTTTGTAGGCTTTAACTTTTCGTCTTGATTTCACATTACTTTATCACATGTTCTGTTTGCTGGTTACCAAATCATAAGTATTATGTTCTTTGCCTACCTTCTCTAAACTCTGGCAAATGCATTCATCTAGATACTCAAATAAAATTTTATGAACTTGATTGTGCTTCTTTAGCTGGGAAATGCTTAAATATGTCTAATGCCACACTGACACCTGACTGTCAGGGGCCCGTAAATGAGGAGTCATTTTCTAGGATGAGCATATATTACAGGGAGTGCTGTGTTAATGGTTGCTGAACCTTTGATTGTATTGAAAGAAAATAGCGCATTACATAACATCAACGGATAAAAGTGCCACCCATGTCTAGGGTAGTATGGTGGGCCACCCAATTATTATTAATGTTGATAATGACATCAAGGAGAATTTTATGATAGGCACTTTGAGTGGTAACCATATGGGTCCAAGACTTGTTTATAAAACAGTTGGTCTTCGTGTGCTATGTGTATTTCAGATTCTTTGTAATCAGTATGGAAGTTTCAGACTTTAAGGTTAGGAAGGCTTTGAGCATTCTAAAGTGTCTGTTTTCCTGACTTTTGCTTAATTCTTGGGCAACTGGTTCCCAGAATCAATTTTTTATATCAGGTCTTTCAGGAGATGAAATCATTCGGAATCGTGTACTAGAAGCATTATATCGGCGTATTACGCGAGCATACAACGATAAGAAGTCCTTCAGGGTTATTATTGTCATACCACTGCTTCCGGGTTTCCAAGTACTAATTTTTTGTTGATTTGTTTTGATTTGCAATCCACTTTTCCTTTCTTGCTGAGCCACTCACTGAATATTTGCTTTAACAGGGGGGCCTGGACGATGCTGGTGCAGCATCTGTAAGAGCCATAATGCATTGGCAATATCGAACAATTTGCAGAGGACTTAACTCAATATTGCATAATCTACATGATCTTCTTGGTCCAAGAACACATGATTACATATCATTTTATGGTCTTAGAGCTCATGGTCAACTTTTTGATGGTGGTCCGGTGGCTACCAGTCAGGTATGCCGTTGCCTTCTGCAGTCTGATTTCTGATTTCTTACATTGTTCATCTTTTTTTTCCTTGCCTGATTGGTAAGTGGTTTCTATTGCCCATGCCATCTATCCATAATGTCTGGGTGGTGCAATTTGCTCATATTGAATATGTCCCACTATTCTGTTGAATCCGTGTTCCATTTTCTTGCATCTGCAGGTGTATGTGCATAGTAAAGTCATGATAGTGGATGACCGTACAGCATTGATTGGTTCAGCAAATATAAATGATAGGAGTTTACTTGGTTCACGTGATTCTGAGGTATTAGTTGGTTTCAAGATCCTTTTGTCAGAATGCCTGTTCTTGAGAAACTTTAATCCTCAAAGTTAATGCAATTTTAATAGGTGAAGAATTATTGTTTAGGCCTCTGTTTGAGCATTATGGTCTCTTTTGGAAGTCACACATAGTATATGGTGAATCTTAAAAGCTAATGTTTATATCTGTGCCCACTAAAGGTGAAAAGTGTGGAATTGACACTGTTGTTTATACCCAGAGAGCTTTAATTATTCCAAGGAAATGGTCTGGAAAATAGCAACATTTCATCATTATCTAGAAGTTGGAGCATTTTGATCGACATTAAAATTTCTGTTCTACGGGGAGATATGTTGTCAATCTTGATTGCATCATAGTTCTCACAATTTTTCTATTTTTAGATTGGTGTAATTATTGAAGACAAAGAGTTAGTTGAATCATCAATGGATGGAAAGCCTTGGAAAGCTGGAAAATTTGCTATTAGTCTGCGGCTATCATTGTGGTCTGAACACCTTGGTCTTCGTGCCAGGGAGGTTAGTATGCTTGCCTGTGGAAATACTTACGGTCAAAATTGGCAGGACTAAGTCTTGATAGCTTCGTGTAACATTCTGTTAGTGTTATTCTGTTGATAAATTCTATCTTTTGTTGTTCCCTCCCTCAGATCAATCGAATAATTGACCCAATAATTGATTCAACTTACAAAGAGATATGGGTCACCACTGCAAAGGTGAGAACAGATTCTTTTGTTTGTCCAGGCTTATTGAATGCTCCCCAACCCCCCCATGTGGGAAAATCTTCATTTGAAAATTTGAGTCTCAAATTAACGACTACTTTGAAAATTTGGGTTTCCTGGAATATTCATACAGTGGCAGAAAATGTTCATATACAAGTGTGTGGGATTGTTTATGAGGGGGACAGACAAAGATAGTATTCAATCTGATACATAATAGGATTCAGACTATACCCCGGGATATAGCTTAAATGTTAGGAGGACTTCCATTTGGATTGAGATTAGCATTATGGGGACTGAAGGAAGAGGAAGGAATACTAGTGCATCTGTTTTTGAAGTTTATTTTCACAAGAGAATAAAGTGGGAAGCTTGCAACTCTGATTCTGAGCTACAAGTGTGTTTGCATCTTTTGAGTTAATATTTGTAATGATGGTAAAGAATATCTAATACATTTGTGATATGCATATTAATCCAACACTTACATATGTTTGACTTTCTTTTACACCAGCTATTAGATTTGATGTTTAATTCTTTGAGTTTGGTATCCAAGTAACACTTGTACTGGTGAATCACATTACAGACAAATACTATGGTCTACCAGGATGTCTTCTCTTGTGTACCTAATGATCTGATACATTCCAGGTATGTTATGTCTCCCATTTTATCTGTTTAATAGGTGGGATTGGGTTTTTGAATTGCAGTAGTTTTTGGCTACACAAGGTATGCTCACTATTATCTACGAGCAAATTTTGCTGGGACCATTTGGTCATATTACATGGTGAAACCCACATCATATCTTTTGATCTATGTGGATGCAATGCACGCTACGATTTAATCCATCCTAGCTTTTAATTCCTGCTGCCTTAAATGGCTTTCTTTTTCATCCCTTGGCAGAGCTGCGTTGAGGCAAATCACTTCCTTTTGGAAGGAAAAACTAGGCCACACCACAATTGATTTAGGAATAGGCCCCGATAAGCTTGAATCTTATCAAAATGGGGACGTCAAAGACACTGATCCTTTGGAGAGACTACAGACGGTACGGGGCCATCTTGTTTCATTCCCTTTGGACTTCATGTGCAAGGAAGATTTAAGACCCGTGTTTAATGAGAGTGAATACTATGCTTCTCAAGTTTTTTACTAAAGCTTGATAAATGTCATTTTTGCCACGGTTTGAGCTGGATACACCATGTGGTGTAACAGATATTCATCACCCTGCGTGTGAATTGGGTGGTGAATTTTCTTTGCATCTCTAACAAAAGAGTTGCATGTAAACCTGGAGGGAGGGTCGGGGTTCAGGGAATGGGATAGACAAGCATGGGGAGGGTCTTCTCAAAGTCTCTTATAGGATATATACCATGAAGTGTAAGAATTGTTGTCATATTTTGGGGGAAAAAAAAATTCATCATATCAGAAAAATACATTATTACTGATCAAGTAAAATATATTGTTTATTTTTTATTTATTTATTGCAGCAAATCTCTTAGATATATTCCCTGGGTTTGATTTCCAAGCAATCTTTGTATACTGTCTAAGATGTTGCACATGCAACGGTACCCGACTTTGGGTTTAGCTTGAAACCGACGATTACAGATACATAAAAAGATCTGAAATCATCAATGGAAATTTAAAAATACAGTCGGGCTCAAAGAAAATTATTAAAGGTTGAATCATTTGCATACAGACGTCCATTTCTCAACGGAAAATTGTTAAGTACACGGTCTACCACCTATAGTATTTTAGCTCTTTCGTCCGATCATCCCAGCTCTCTGAACCAATCAAAGCAGGTTAACTATGCTAATACTAGGGATTCTGAGGAGATTTAACCTGATCAGATCTGGAAAATAGATGGTATATGGTGAATAAAACATCACTGGGACTTTTTTTTTTTAATTAAGAAATTCATTAAATTGTAAATTACACAATAAATGTGATTTTTTTTTTTTTAATTTTATAACTCTCTTTAACATTAGAGCATCATATTTTAAAAATATACACTTAAATTCTTGACATTGAGGTGCATTTTGAATAACAGACATCATTCAGAATTGATATTCAGCATTGAATCCAAGCAGTGCCTAAAATCTAGAAACAATTGGGAGGCCAATAATTGTAATTCAAAACTATGGAAACGCTGGTTTTGCTGGCCTAAGCTAACTGGTAGACCCGAAGGTCCGAAAGGAATAGAAAGGTGGAAAAAATTGCAGCTGGTGTCGGCATGCTTGGCGTCCCGATGCCAATAATCAGTGCGTGTCGAATTGACTGACGATACTGTATTAGTCTTATTATCCGGTGATCAAGATATTCTTGGCCTCCTTCACAATCCGATGTTTTTCGGTAAAATTATACGAACGAGTCATGATTGATGTGGTGTGTGTCTCGACGCAAACTTACATATTGTGTTATTAGAATTGTCAGTATTTTAATTTTTATGTATAGTTATAATTAATAACAAAAATTATAGATGTACATTAAACAGTGATCAAGTGGGCAACTCTCAAGTTGACGGTATCTTGTGATGAAACTAATGCTTTTATGCACGGTCCCAACTCCCAACAGCCACCCGCCATTGGTGTACGCACCTGTCCACAATCCCCAGTTTTTTCCTGTGTTTGTGCCGACGGTAATATTATTATTCAACATGGCCAGTGGGTCACAATCATGTGAATCGCTATTTGACCTTTTAAAACCAGACAGGTTAACCGATGGCCATGTATTTGAGATATGGTCATAGAGCGCCAACAAAGACGAATTTGTATTTTGGTCAGTGTCCCATTGCAACCACGCATTCAAAACCCCATTACGTACTTTTAAAAGTCAGAAAACTCTCCCTATCAGAATTTGTTTTGTTAATGATTTCTAATTAGCAGCACTCGGATTAGAGATATGCAAATTTAACGCAAATGCTCCTCCAACCACAAGTTTATTCTAATTTAGTCTCCGCGGGCCGCCTATATATTATGTTTTTGACCGACTTTTTACCTAGTGTTCTGATCAGCCAATGTTAACGTTCCTAGAAATGATCCGATCCACATTTAGAATCTTAAAATAAACTAAAAGGCATGTACGAGTTGAAAGGCCATGATGCAACTTCTGGCATTGACCGGACTAATTCAACTTTTAAAATGACGAGAAGACCCGATGCTTTTGCATAACATGACAGCAAAAGCAAGGTCGTAATGGTCATTTCGTGACCGACCTAGCCGCCGAAGGGAAGTTGTACATTACGTACTTGTGAACTTGATGGGATGGCAGAATGCACCGTGAGCAGCTGGAAACCTTGAAATGTTCAAACAAAGAGTTCAGGTCGCGGGAGTGGCATCAGGTTCCGGTTGGTGAGAGGGAATACCGGGCAGAGGTGTCGGCTCCCAGGCTAATAGCTGGTCCTTCTTTGTTGTAGCCAAGTTTCAATCAAAGTAAGGTTTTCGTACTTATTTTGGCTCTTTTTTATTTGGATATATATAGCTGACCGTGGAGTATGCACATTCATTTTGCCTATTATGCTCTAGTTTCGTTTCCCAGAAAATATACCAAAGAGCAAAAAGCGTTGATGAATCTTTGCTAAAGCGTTTTGAGGCTAAAGAGATGATCAGAAGAAGGGGAAATGGAACATTATGGCCTTGGCATCTATGATTATATGTTGGCTTGATTATGATCGATGAACATGTTATGCACCAGAAGGGCATGCGTGCTAACATAGACTTTTAAGCAATATGAACAAAATCAGTTTCTGAATAGAATTTTCCGTGGGAGTAAACAATTGCAGTTTCAAGTTACAATGCATTGGATTAGTTTAATTCAGCTTATTTCATTTCGGTTGCGTTACAGAAAGCAATGGTACTTTTTCCGTCTCTTTGGGATGGATTGGCCAAGACAGTGTCCATCAAGAAAGAGAGGAACTCTCAAAGAGATGCAAGAAAGGAAGCCGCCGAAGCACTAGCAAAGGACGCCAGGAAGAAGGAACTGATGTTGACTTCCTCTGGAGCTGTCAAGTCCAAAAAGTCGACTAGCTTTGCCTCAGTCTTCTCCAAGAGAGGACAGAAAGGAATCAATCAAGATTGCTTAGTTGTGTGGCAGGTAAGCTAACTTGCATGATGTTTTGGATTCAGAGCCTATTTGAGCATAAACCAAATGTGAAGAAATACTAACTTTCTGGGAGTGGGTTTGGGATGGTAGGAATTTGGATGCCAAGAGGACTTGATCTGTTGTGGGGTGTTTGATGGGCATGGTCCATGGGGCCGTATTGTTGCCAAAAGTGTCAGAGAATCAGTTCCTTCTTATTTGCTGTGCAATTGGCAAGAAACTCTTGCTCTCACATCGCTTGACTTGGGTTTTGGAGTGGAACTAGACAGAAACCTTCACCAGTTTGACATTTGGAAGAAGTCCTACTTAAAGACTTATGCTGAGATTGATCAGGAACTTAAGGAGAATCCAGTGATTGATTCATTTTCTAGTGGTTCTACAGCCTTAACGATCATTAAACAGGTATGCCTATTAATATGCTGGTGCTTTTTCTCTGTCAATGGATGTACATAGCTTTTTTTTTCTTTTCCTTCCTAATTGACAGTTCCTTTGTTTTTTCTGGCGGTTCTTCTCCGCTACCAGATGACGCTATTAAGTACCAAAATCAAGTGAAAATAAGCCCAGATAACAGAATTTGGAATTAAGTTATGACCCTTGATGTGCTCTTAAACCAGATAGACAAGTTATTTTTGTTTATAATCCAAAGAATTCTTGAAGTTATGACTTAATTCAACTCAGAGATTAAAAGTATCAAGCTATCTAGCTTAACGGCTGGAGATAACAAGCATTTCTGACCATTCCTTTGTTAGCTTCTTGTACATTAAGTAAGAGTTTTACAAATTAATTTTAATTTATTGCCATTACTTTCTTCAGGGTGAACATCTTGTCATAGCAAATGTTGGTGATTCTCGGGCTGTATTGGCAACAACTTCCGACAATGGCAGCTTGGTGCCACTTCAGCTGACTATCGACTTTAAGCCCAATTTACCTGGTTGCTGCTTTCTCCATCTATGATCTGTCAACTTGTAAATATTTCTTAACATGCATAAGCAAGTACCTGATGTTTATGAACTTGTGCTCCACTGTACATGCTTGCTGCACTTGCAGAGGAGGCTGAAAGGATAATGCAATCACGGGGTAGAGTTTTTTGTTTGAAAGATGAACCTGGTGTGTATAGGATCTGGATGCCAAATGGTAAGACTGGCGGATTAGCACTATCAAGGGCCTTTGGTGACTACTTTGTGAAAGATTTTGGGCTCATCTCTGTACCTGACGTCACACAGAGGAGAATAACAAGCAGAGATCAGTTTGTCATTCTGGCAACTGATGGGGTATGCATTTTCTTCATAGCAATTCCTTGTTATAAATCATAAAATCAATCGATACAGCATATGCCCACTGAACATTTCAAGGTGAAAAATCACAAGGAGATATGAACCATTTTGCTGTTGTTCTGCTATGGTGCTCAGGTGTGGGATGTCATTTCCAACCAAGAAGCAGTGCAGATTGTTTCCTCAACTCCTGACAGGGAAAAGTCAGCTAAAAGGCTGGTAGAATGCGCTGTTCGTGCTTGGAAATACAAGAGAAGAGGCATCGCTATGGATGATATGTCAGCCATTTGTCTCTTCTTTCATTCTCCCCTACCAGCTCAGGATGCTGGCCATCCGGTACTCTTGAAGCAAAAATGACATGACCAAAAGCTGGGCAGATGGCTTGCTCCTAAGAGAAGTGTTCAGTTCCCAACAGTTTTTTTGTGTACAAATATAAAGCATTTCAGACCAAGCAAAGCATTATACGTGTGTGAGGGCTGAATGAGAATATCTGGATGATCTGAGCCTTATAGCGTCTGTAAATATTTTCACGAATACACATAGAAATTTTATTAGTTATTTTTACCGCATAAAAGGAAAATAGAAGAAGGAAAATTGGGAAATGTAACGGAGAAAAGATTAACCTTTATCAAAAGGACAAAAATGTCCTTTAAATTAAATCCCATAGCCGAAAACATAAAGAAAAATCCAGCTAACAGATCCCACATCGAAAGTTTAAGAGTTACGAGGCTCTGGCTTGGCTATATGATAGAAGCTCTTCCAAGGAACAGGGATTTAACCCGTCCTGTCAGGGGTGGAAGGCGACTCGTCAATGATCGCTCAGAGACGGCGAGTCGTGCCGACACCTTGTGCAACGAACACAGCTCTTTAAAGACGAGTGAGACCTACCCTACTTTAGGCAGGCTTGCCCGTCAATTTTTGGAAGCCTCTCCTGTAGGAGTCGGGCTCCTAATACCTAATCCTAGCTATTCGATAATTCATATTCAGCAAAATTCAAGCCTAGATTGGGGTAGATGTTACGTTTATGTTCGAACACCGTAAATTAACTCTGGTAAAATATCTGAGATTTGCATCAAATAGCCAAGAAAGTAGTAGAGGTCACGACAACAATAATACTATTGAACGCGAAAGCTTTCGAAATAAAGAAATATAAACTCTAAATTTTTATATCTCTAGTATAATTAGAGTATCATTATAAGCGCCAAGAGGATTTAGGTCAAAAGTTAACAACGTTAGTGAAGATAGTTTAGTCGTGTCACTTTTAAGTACCCAACTCACTTAAACAAACCAATGGCTTGGCCCGGAAGAAGTAGCAGACCTTGTAGAGAAGCGGATGGGGTAGGTAGCATCTAGACTCAAGCGATCAGCTCGGTGAAAACTCATCTGGTATTCCATGTGGGTCAGGGATGATTTGATATTTGCAGGGTAAAGCTGAAGTTGCATCTACCATTGATTCCTTTCCAGTCTAGGCATCAGGACATTGAAGGCAAGTTAGGATCATCCACAAAGGCATCGTGCCCCTCCTAGTCTTTCGTTTCATATTCATTCCTCTAGTATTATACAACCACAACCATCATAGTCTGTTTTTCAAGTTTGTCTATTAACAATTCCATCGTCTTTTTGTGCATAGGCATATCGTGGTCATTGATCATAGTTCTTTGAAAGTCGGATCTTACCGTATAGTTATCTAGGAGTCGCATATACACCACCATTTTCTACCAGGTGACCATCATGATATAAATTGGCAGCATCGGCTGAAGGTATAGAAACAATGTGCATGATTCTACCAGGCGGAAAGAACTCATGGTTTTCTGCATCCTCTCATGTAAAAAGAGGATTCTTAACAAAACATTTTCCTCTTCGGTAATTTCTTATGCCACGGCAGCTCCTTCCTCCTAGGCCCGAATATCAACTCTGGTCTCCTGCCTATGAAGCTCTTTCTCCAGTTCATGCCCCAATTCACCTTTAGTGACATTTTCCCTGGCAGGTGAATTGACAAGCCTGTCATCAGAGATGAGCAGTTCATTTTCTTCAGTGCCATCATGCCCTGATCCACTACTTGGTTTACTCTCTATTCTCTCTCACAAGTCTTCTGGCAGGACACCATTCAGAATAGCTGAGGAAATTTTGCACAATACAGAAGCTTCAGGTAAATCTTCTACTTCCAAATTTGAAGATGGACCCATGCAAGGCCATGATGTTAGTGATGAACATGTGTTGTGACAACAGCTTGGGCAACATTCTGTACTCACTTCATTACCACCTAAAATTTCCAAGATGGAAACCCTTTCATGATCTACATGATAAGTTACAATTAGAGACGAGAGAGTCATATCACAAAATGTTTAATTTTTGTTCCTATCTCCAAGCAATCATTGAATGATGGGCACTGCAGAATTGCAAGTACTGGGAACCCACAGTGAAACCATGATGATACCTGAGTGCGGTATTGCTGTTAGAGATAGACGCAGGAGTGCACCTGCCATAGCAACCCTGGCTTTTGCACTACCAATAGAAGGTAGGCAAGATCCAATCCGATGGCAGTTTCAGAGCGATACATAACATTAAGGACTCTGGGATGCTCTACTTGGTCCCACAAATCATTTAACCAAGATGATGTCGTAACCTGGTTAATAACCATTTCAGATGTTGTCTGATATAGAAGATTAATAATGAGCATCAGTTTCCGGCTGAGAATATATTAGCACCTCAGATTGAATGTCATCAAGTGAAGCAGCGGAAAATGTAGGAACCAAATCAGATCCATTAATGATGGGTAATAAAGTGCTTGCCTATTCTGCTAAATCCAATGTCAAACAGGCAGCTGCAGCAAATAAGGCAGTTAGAGTACAGCACATCACACAAAATTAGGGTTATATTCTTCTGAATCAAGAATAACCAGTGCATGCCTAGGGCAAAGGTAATCAGAAGAATGTATGTTAATAATGTTGCAGTACCACTACCAAGTGAATGCCCAACACTCTGAAAATCAAGCAGCAAGAGGAAAATGAAATGGTCACAAAAGGCCGCAACCGAGTAGAAAGTGATTCTGTATTACATTTCAGATCCCTACAATTTATATAGTCTGATTGAGAAATGAGATTCTGTAGAATTTTACACCTCAAAAGCAAATTTTACCCCTCAAAAGCTCACAAAAACATAAATTTCACTCTTTACAAACAACAGGACCACAGCCTACATCAAGCTTTAAAAGTTATTGAACAACATTCCTAAGTCGGATGTAGTAATCATATGCTGTGTTGGGAACATCAAGAACTAGAATTTTAAACATAGTTTCCCATTCTTTAATGTCAAACTACGTTATGGATTGATGAGGCATGAATCTCAAATTATATTTCAAAAGGAAAACAGGATCTCAATGCCAATAAGAAACTCCCATGAACGGTGAAGCAAAACAAGATGTGAAGAAATAATTCCATACAGGTAAATGTTGCATAATGTGATATCACGAGAAAGGAGTACATCTATTGCCTTAACTTTGTGACCTGGATAGTCACCAAGTGACTTGGGCAGGTAAGGAGTACTGAGCTTGGTAACCCAACGATCCACAGCAACCATTCCACAGTGAGTATATCCTAAAACAAAATTGTCTATTCCACCATTATCTATGAATGAATGGTGGAAAGCGACCACTGCACCAGTTGCTGCTGTAAGTAGAAGGAAATGTTCTGATCTTTTATGTATATTTGTGAAAGCAGGCTTCCGAAGCTGCAATCATTTTCGTAACGCAATTCATTTATACTGATTTAAAAATAAAACAGTGTTGTGCCATAAAGCTCAAGATACATGACAAAACAAATATGTCAATCAAAACCCAATGTCACACAGCACACTGTCTAAGCTGTAACACAAATCTTAGCACAACGGAAAATAGAATAAGAAAGGAGCCTTACCAGAATCCAAATAGCATCATAATCCACCCTGTCCCAGAGAGGTAAAAGGAAAACTACTCGAAGAACATTCATTGGTCACTTCACTTAACAATGAGGGTAAACGTAAGTAGGCTACGCGACCATCTCCAAATATCACTTGACAAAACAGCAGAAGAACATCTTACAGTGTTGTCATTTTCATTATCTCTTTTCTTCCCACAACTAGGTCCATAAGCAGATACTTAAAATTACACATAATTCTGATACTTCCTTTTGGAAACAAGCTCCCAAGAATAACAATGGGTTAGATGAAGCAGCAGACACACCAAAAGAACAGTCTACATATATATGCTATAAATGGAGAACTTTAGGGGCCTCCACTAAAGAAAGCAATAAATCAGAGTGAACTGTAACAAACCAGTGACTACTAACGAAGCCTTCTCTTCTCACTAAGTAAACACTAAACAGGCAGTTAACTGAAAATCATCCTCCCCGATCTCGGTTTGGACGAGTCCCCCCGCTCTGATCGCCGACCCCCACGCGGCCCCTTGGCCGCCCGCCTCCGACTGAACACGTAGCCTAGCAGCGGCGCTTGCCATCGTACCCGCCGCCGTGATTCAACAGCCGGAACTTCGAAAACTCTAAAAATCGCCGGAGGAGCTATTCATGATACTGTAAGTCAGCGTGAATTACATATAATTTCTATATTATATATAAAATAATGAATTAAATAATATAAAATTTAATTAATTTGGAAATCGCTTTGATTGGACCCACAAGGAGCTCACAAGCCTGCCTCGATCCAAACCCAAAGCCCGACAGAGGCCTGATGGGTGTTGCTGCATACGGTCCGGGAGGGACATGAATGGTCGGGTATTATAATTAAAAGGTCGTCGAATAATTTCAACAACCCCAGTGGTTTTTAATGTGTTTTCTTTTCGGAGTACAGTTAACAAGTCCAGTGTTGCTGTGGCTCACTCTACAATTTGTACCGTACTGGGCCTCTGGGGGATCCCGCTGAATGGACGACTATGGTGGTATGGCCCCAGCAAGTCCTCCAGGTTTCTATCGCAGCAGGTGAGAGTGTGGCCTTTTGGTTTTGTCATTTATTCTTATTGCGAAGACTATTAAATTATAAAGTATATTATAATTATAATTTTTTTGTATAAATTTTATGTTTTTTTTAATATTAGAATTCAATATATTAAAAATAACAATTCAAATTTCTGGACACTATGATTTTCCTCTAATAACCAATTTTGTATTTTATAAAACACAAATTCGAATAGTTTTGGTAGATGTCGTTTCATTTGTTTAATTGGTGTCCCGGCCCCCGAAACGAATGTTTTTCATTTTCAACCAAAAGTGCCAAGAAATATGTTGGAAGGAAGAGCAAATGGGGATATTAGGAGCTGATTAGCTCAAGCCTTCGAGTTCAGGATTTTCCACATCTTCTTTTTGGCTCGGTGTTGGGCATTTACTACCAGTAATAAACAAGTAGATGGTTTTTTTTTTTTTTTCCTTTTCAAATTCACCTTTTTTAAGGCACGATAAAGGGAAGCAAGAATTGAATCACCAAACCCGCTATCTGCATCACATGCCAGTTTTAGAATCTATTTCAGTCCAACAAAAATGAAAAAAAAAATAAAAGTGAAGTTCTAAGGAACATAGAAAACCAAATTGGATGCAAGCTGTATGATGAGATTTTTTGATGCCTCTAGATTTGCATTCTTCTGATTGTAGTACAAGGTAGGATGCATGAATAACTATGCCACCTGGGAAAAGAAAGCTTTGCATTGAGCAAGGCAACTCCTTGATTCTCAAAATGGAGCAGAATAGAACTGACTACTCTAGGCTTTGGAATTGCAGATCCTGTCCCGAAATTCGGCATCAAGGTTTTGAATTCAACCCCTCCAATTGACCAATAGACTTAGGCCACTGTAGCTTTGTGAAATGTGAATCTCCTACTTCCAATCCATCATATCATCTGATAGGCCAAAGTCTGTCGATTCCCACTCCACAACTTTTCACAAGAATAATCCATCGTCCTGTGTCAGCATTCAGAAGCATAAAAAAAGTTACAATCGTAAGGATTTCTACTAATTCTTTTTCTTTTTTTTGGTACCAAGGACTAATATGTTAAGAGTGTACAAGTCCCGGGAGAGTCACCAAAGCCTAGTATTTAATTCAATAGGGAAGTTGTAATGGTGTTGGTTGGACGAATCATGGGCAAGTGGCAATAATGGAAACAGAAAGCCCCAAGATGATTAAAAATTGGAATAGCATAAGACCACGGTCAAAGCTAGCTGGTATCAGATGTGGGATACTAGAAGGCCACTGCAAATCCCAAAACCTTCATCACGGGACTTCCTCCAAATGGTGCTGAGGCACTCTAATCCAAAGAACGACAAGAACAACAAAACAAGCGAGACAGAAAAAATCTCAGGGCAGAAACTAGAGAGATTTTCGATTTTTTTTTTTTTTTTGGCTAAATGTAACGAAATAAAGTTTAGCTTTTGGCAGAATCAGAAAGGACATATGGTGGGGCCAATGCCATGCATTCTTTTGGCAGATTACTTTCCACCAACCATAATCACATTCTTTTATTGCTTGAGTTTCAACTGAGAAATGTAGGATTCTCACCTACTGAAGGCTCCAGCTTGAATTCACGAGTAATTTCTGAAAGCAGTTTTCCTTCTTTTTTTTTTTTTATCTTATTCCCCCTTTCAAGTAATACTTTTTTCTCCAATGTTTTATCGAAATATTTAGACGTTACAATAAAGGGGTGATTTAAAAATTCCATACGCATAATGCATTTGATTAACCAATCAAAATTCGATTTGAATTAAATGACCAAAGATAATAGTCAATTCACACTTTCTAAACAGTGATTACGGAAATCTAAGGGCCTAATAACTCTGTCAAATGACACCCACGTGGCAAAATTAACATTAACCTCTCCGTCGTCCTCTGGCCTTCCCACCAACTGATCCACTTTCAAAAATCTCTCCCGCAAACTTGGCTATTTTTTCTTAACCGCTTCGCCTCTCTAATCACTCTCTCTCCTTTTAAAACCAACCAAAAACGCTCGCACCCCACATTAAAAATGTCCACAAACTCAAGTCTCCACTAACCCTTTCTTTTTCTTTTAATTTTTGCAAAATATTCTCATTGTCCTCCAAGATTCATTCTTGCCCACTTCCAGAATGGGACAAGAATCAGATTGCAAATCCCAGATAGTAGTGGAGATTTGCACTTTGTCCACCGCCGCCATTGCCTGCAACCATAGAAATCATGGAAGCCCTGTTAAGCCTCCTTTTATTGACTGGTATCGCCTCCTCGGAGTATGTACCTATCTTTCTTGATCTTTATTGTCAAGTTTTCTTCTTCATGATGTATTTTATTGGATTCTATTTTCCTTATTCCTGGTCTCTATGAAGGTGGAGGAAAACGCAGACATAGATGTTATGAGGAAACAATATCACAAACTGGGTATGTTTTTGATTGGTTCTTTTGGGATATGCTTTACTTGCTTGTTTGGTGAGGATTGTTTCCTGTGCAGCATTGCAACTCCATCCAGACAAGAACAGGCACCCTAAAGCTGATATAGCCTTCAAGCTTGTTTTAGAGGTTGGTTAACGTAAATGTAGTCATAATCTCTTCCATACATGAAATGAAATGGTAATTAGAATATTTGGAAAGATAATGGAAATTTGATTTCTTTATATGCCTAATCCAAATAGTTTTCCGAATCCTGTTATTGCAGGAAGTTTGTGATGTATACATTGGTCAATTTGAATGTGAATGTAATCGTTGGCAGATTGGTTAATAATCTTGTTTTGGGTGACATGAACAGATGAATTTAATATTTCAACTGTCTTTTCTGTTGTCCTTTTTGTTTTGTTTCGGCTATAAGACCCGTAAGTCTAAATCTCTAGGCCAATCAAAGGTCAAACTCAGTCCGTGAGTTATTGGAATAATACAATTCTATTTGTTCAGTAACATGGGTAAAACTTTCAAAAGAAATCAGATTAACAAGCTCCAGACCTTACTTAGGGTGAAACCTGAAAATGCAAATGCTTTTCAAAATGGAGTAGATAGTTACTCAGGGGATGGCACATAGAGCATTTACTGTACAGGACTTCCCCACTTGACTGAACCATAAAGAATGGACAGACCATTTAATTTAACGACAGGAATTCATTTTAGACACCTTCGTTTCACCAAACAGCTTCCATGTGCTAGGTATGAGTGCATTGATTTACATTAAACTACATCTTCATCGGCTTCCAGTTAGCCTCTTCCTTCCAGGATGCTTAGAAAGTTAAAATCCTGCTTGCAGGCTTATTCATGTCTATCCGACAAAGAAAAGAGAGAAGTCTTTAACTTGGAGAGACGGAAATACTTCTGCGTTGAGTGTAACAGAATCCCATATGCACTGTCCAACTCATCAATAGAATCCAAAGAATGGAATGCCGAGTTTGGTTCAAAAGTTTTTTTGAATCTGCGAGGCCTGAAAGACATCAGAGACAGATTCAAAGAGGAAGCCAATGTGATGGAGAATTGTTTGAGGGCCAATTCTGCATCAAGGAAAGAATCCCCTCTCTTCAATCTATCACAAAACCTGTTCCAAAGCAGCATTCCATGGAGGTCAAAGAAAGAATCCCCAATTTTTGATCCATCAGATTACTCGTTCCATGGCTATCCTCACGTCAGGAGCCGGGTTCACAAGGAACCTATGAACTTTTGGTGCTCGCAGAGCAATAACATTTTGAAGAATGGCAGACAAGCACGTACACATGACTCCCCAATATTTGAGAATAAATCAGACAGAAGAATGTTTAAGACCAAATCTACATGTGTCCATTCATGACCTTGAATAATAGATGGAGCATTTTTTTAAGCCAGTTTGTCTGTTTCTTCTTCTTCTTCTTCTTCTTCTTCTTTATATATATATATATATATATATTTATTTATTTATTTTTAATTATTTTTAATTATAATTGATTAAGATTCAAACGAGAGACTTTTAATTTTAGAGGTACTACAATTTGTCCCGTTTCTTCTCAATCAATTCTGTTGCCCTTTTTCATCTTGCTTTGGGGGCTTTTTGAGGGCCTTTTTGTTTTGGATTTTGAGTGTCTGTGCTGTACAGGGCAGATATCAATTATGGGGCGAGCCCAGATTATACGGCCTTAGCAATAACTGAGATTGAGCCGAAATATAAGTGACGAGGCCCAAGCCCGGTTTTTGATGGCCGAAAATGTTCGATTGGATAATTGCCAGGAGCGGCCCCATCGATTTCATCAAGGAATATGCAAAGCATAGTTTGTGGCAATCAAGATATATATAACCCAAGCAAATAGCGTCACTGTCTCCATTTTGAGAATTTTCCTTGTGCAAAGATACACGCTGCTCTCCAAATTAGCATAACTGTCGCCCTTCCATGATGCTCTGGGTACCCGCCTAATTAAAGGACGAAAAATTTTCACCCGAATCTGTCACTTCTTCCACGTTTAAGGTATCTTCCTAATCATCTTTTGCCTCTTCACCGCATTTAAAACTTTGAAGTAAAGAGCATTGAACAGAACAGAAAAAGTTAGGCAGCCCACATGTCGAGCTGGACTTCTCGTGGTTGTATAGAAGATGTTCCGTTTTGTAGGGAACAATTCGCTTTAATCATAGACATATATGTGTGGCACGTAATCTACAGCCAAAGACATAATGTATCTTTTGAAGTGGCCATCTTACCCAATGGCAAGTCATTCAATCATGGTATCACTGCTTAAAGTCTTGCTGTACATGCATGCTTGTATCTATGGCAGATGAGCTTTTCCGCCATTGTCTGCAGCAACAATGCTAGATACGTGTGTGTGTGTGTGTGTGTGTGTGCCCAGATAAGTGACTCAAACATAAAATTGTTTGCATCTTCATTTCCTTAGAATTTTAACAGTTGACAACCATACATATCGAGTTTATCCTTGTGTTAAATGAGCTAATCCCACGAAGTTACAGAAAATACGAGAGACATTTTCTTTAAAGAACCCAAAAGGGTAAGAGAAGGTATTTCAAGCCTAAACCTGATTCATTTCAAAAGGCCAACTAGACCCCAAAAAGGCACGTGGAGACAGGCATGCACCAATCACTTTTATCTGTCTATTTATGAGTGGAAACGTTTAGTCAATTACTGCACATTTCATACAGATATATGTGCAACATAGGATGCTGCTAGCTACCAGATAATTAACTTTTATTGAACCTGCAATCGAGCACATCGGATACTCATGCTGTCATGATGAGAAGTATTTTGGCTGTGTACGTTGAAATTAGTCCCTGCTGTACATGTCAGCTCAATCTTGACCTCAGGTGTTTGAGATGGTGTTTGAGATAGCGACATGTTAAGTGCTGATTTGAAAAGCAAACTCACGCCGTTAACGGAGCAAACGGTTTTAAAAATAGTAATAATAATAATAATAATTTCAGTTAGTAAAGTGGCCGTTTACAAACCCTTTTGAAGAATGATGTTTATGAATATAATAATGATAATTTTTTCGAGTTCAATTTGGGCTGTCGCCAAGATCATCATCAAGAACTACGCGAAGGAAGGTCCTTTCAGCGTTACCAAGATCAACATCTCCACTTCTATGCAGGTAGATTGGTCTCAACGTCGCCACGTCTATCCACTTTGAAGTCTGCAACTTGCCAGACCGCCTCTATCCCCTGACATTTTTGCTCCAAAGTTGGAAGCTTGGTCCATCAATATATTAAAGTTTAGAGCTTTATTGTATTTTGGGGTTGAAGATTGCACCTTTTATCTTTTTCCCTTGTCGGTTAGACAAGTAGAAAATCGAGAATACGACACAAATTCGGTAAGTGTTTTGAGTTGATCTAGGCTTCCAGAAGTTGTCTAACTCGAGGCTGTGCAGCGGGGCAATTAAGAAAGTTAAAAAGAAAATAAAAAAAAGAAAACGATCCAAAAGGAAGAAACAACACACGGTTTTTTTTAAAGAGTATAAATAAGCTTAGCGTCACATTTATCATTTATTTATATTTTATGAGTAATTGCGTAATTGCTCATTTAAGTCAAGTTTAATATCTAAAATTTTCTCAAAAAAAAAAAAAATATCGAAGATGTTCCCAAAAGCAAACTTTGTAAATTTTATGCATCGTTACGATTTCCGTTAAATATCATCTTATGTTGACAACACAAACAAATAAAGCACATCAAAAAAGAGTTTTTATTTATCAATAATTATATGATCTCTATTTACCATTAGTTACTCAATTTCATCACAGTAGGCACGTACATTAGTTTTTTTTTTTTTTTCAAAATATACATTATACAGGAAACCAAAAAACCAGATGAAAAACAAAAGCGTTGAATGGTATAGCCTTTTTAGGAGAATTTCACCCTCATTCATAACCCATAGTTTACTTAGTGCATGCACCTTAACCAAGAAATTTTCCCCGAGGCAAGTCGACGACCGAATGCTGTTTGGTTCCAACTCAAACGGTCCAAAATAAAACAAAAAAGAAAAACAAACCGAACAGCATGAGTTACGGCGACATATTTATGAACAAAAAAATTCAACGTTCCTCTCTCTCTCTCTCTCTCTCTCTCTCTGGACATAGGTGATGTAAGTGTCCTGTTATGCTCTGTCAAGTGATTGACGCCAGGCTAGCAGCTTGGGCATGATTGATGTCGGACCCCACTTCAGCCTCTCTTTGCTCTGTCCCCACATGCTGTCCCTCCATGCCCCCAAGCACTCTCTTTTGCCCCGTTTGTTTAATTTTAATCCTCCTTTCATTCTCCTTCAACCCCAGTCTCTCTCGTCCCCCAAACAAATCTTGCTTACGTGTCAAAATGGGTAAACCGCCATGTCACCAAACAGCGCATTGCGTCGCGATAATTTCGGTAACCTTAACCCCAACTTATCACTGCCCTCCCCTCGAACTGTTTTCCTTTACGTTCTCTTCACAAACAGGATCTTGACAAGTTTGAGGAAAGAAACAGAGAATTCCAACAACTGGCCGTTTCAAACAAAATTGTTGTTTATTGATCAAATGGAATAGAGATTAATTACTACTAATCAGCGGCTATAAATGTGGCTCATTATAATCTCGTTGTTCCCTTTTCCACTTCCTTATCATGTTATATATATATATATATATATATATATTCTGCATGGGAAAGGTGTCATTTCTTATTTACTGAACACATAATTTTTGTAGGGAAGTCTAATTCTATTATTATTATTTAAAAAAAATAAAGCGAAGGAAAAAAGATAATGCACGAAAATAACAAGAATGTTGTGGCTCTAGGCCCTGTTCTGTGTCATTTATACATAATTAATGCTAATAATACACATGATTACAAGAAGTTGCCCTGTTTTTGTGGTTCTTCTTCTTCTCTGCTTCTTCTTTCGTTCTTGTTCATTTTCTCTCTGTCTCTCTCACTTTCTTCTCTTCTTTTAAGGAACGTTACGGTTTGTTTCCTCTGTCGCCGTTTTGGCTCTAGTGTCAGTTCTTCCCTCTGACAGTCACTGTTGGCAGAGGCTTTAACCCCATGAAGATGCCAGTAAGTACGTTTTTTTTTTTTTTTTTTAAATCTGGGTTTTGTAGTTTGGACTCACTTTTTGTTTCGTCTCTTCATCTTCTTGCCAAATCTAGAATTTTTATTTACTTGGTTGCTTGATTTTGATTGCTATAGGTGATTTGCTGATCATGCTTGGAAGTAAATATTTGATTGCCTGAATATGCTTTTTAAATTTCTTCAAGCTTTGCTATCTGTTTATCACCGAATCTGAATCAATTCATATTTTCTGCTTCTAGGTATATCTAATGCTTCTCAATTTTCTTTAGACACCCTCGAGTTGCCAGGAAGGATGCCGAAGTGATGTTTCAATGGGATTTGATTACATTCTCATTCATCTCCTTCTATGGATATCTAGACCTTTTACTTTTCGTGTGTTTCAGTTATTGGCTGGTTACTTTTGCTTGCTTTTGGAGTTGCAAAATTCATATTTCAACTTTTACAGAAGGTGGCTATGGTATCTACTTCTGTATTGGTTCTGTTGACCTTGTGAACCCTGGCATAATAGATTCGAAGAATCCACTAAAGGGGATGGACTCTGATTCGTCTTCTCTCATGCCCTGGCCCTGGAAGCCATAGTTGGTTACTGTTCGGTGGTTTACCGGGAAAATGATTCTGCGATTATAGAATATGTCCTGAGAAATGCATTTTTCACTATTTCAGGTGGCAGTGCTCCTGCTGCTGGCATTGAGCAATGCTATTTCAATTGTAATCGGAGAAGAGAACAACGGGAAGTGTGATTACCAGCCAAGTTTAGACCCCAGACCGCACAGTGTGTCCATCTTAGAGTTTGGTGCTGTTGGAGATGGGAAAACGTTGAATACCGTTGCCTTCCAGAATGCCATTTTCTATCTCAAGTCCTTTGCTGACAAGGGTGGTGCTCAGCTTTATGTGCCCCCGGGAAAATGGCTTACTGGAAGTTTCAATCTTACCAGTCATCTCACACTCTTCCTGGAAAAAGGTGCTGTCATTCTTGGATATCAGGTGATTTTGCTCTCATCGTTTGTTTAATCATGCGGCTTTTTTTTTTTTTTTGCCTGTATTTTGCTTTTGGTTGTTGTGCATAAGAAATATTGATGGACACTTTATAACAGAGGATTCTTATACACCTTTTGATGTATTGTTAGGATCCATCTCATTGGGATGTTGTTAAACCATTACCCTCCTACGGTCGTGGGATTGATCTTCCTGGGAAAAGATACAGAAGCTTGATAAATGGATATAGATTGCGTGATGTAGTGATAACTGGTAATTCTAAGTGCAATTAATTCTCTTTACCTTCTGGTTTTCTTGGTCTCTACCTTGAATGACCTCACATTGATTAATTGCTATAGGTGATAATGGTTCAGTTGATGGACAGGGCTCAGTTTGGTGGGATTGGTTCAAATCCCATTCCTTGAACCACAGCCGCCCTAATCTTGTGGAATTTGTAGATTCTGAGAATTTAGTAGTTTCCAATCTTACATTCTTGAATGCTCCTGCATATAGCATCCATCCTGTATATTGCAGGTAATGTGGCCAAAAAAGAAGATTGATTATTGCTAGCTGAGTCTTCAATCTTAGTTCAGCTTATCAATAACTAGAGTGGCTTAAATTTTTGTGCAATTGACTCTTGTGCAGTAATGTGATTGTTCAGAATATATCAGTTTCTGCTCCTTCAGAATCCCCCTACACTGTTGGGATAGTACCAGGTTTGTGGCATTGGTTTATTTATTTAAGGTCTCGTGGTTTTCCATTTTTAAGTGCCATTACACTACCCAATATCTACTCATTCCATTTTTCTGCCTGATGTGTCTGATTTCCTAAAACACAATCCTTGAACCTACTGTAAAAAGGCTTTGAACAATTTGGATGGCTAGCAGTGAATGAGCTCCTTTATCTCATAAGATACAAACAACACAAGCAATATCCCTTAAAGCATGATTTGATGCCTCAGAGTACCCAAAGAAGCTGGCAGTGTCTGAAATGTCAACTCTGTTTTCTAGGTAGTGTTAAAATACTGTCCTAAAAGAAAAGGCCGTTACTGTTTGGCTCACACCTTTTTACTTTCAATTCTAACCAATTTATTTGATCTACAGAGTTATTTTCCTTTTCATTTTGGATTCATGGAATTCTTGCACATTACTATAAGACAAATCTTTGCTACTAAACCAGTTTTGTAAAATTTCAGATTCTTCAAGCAATGTATGCATAGAGGACAGCAGCATTAAGATGGGCCACGATGCCATCGCACTAAAGAGTGGTTGGGATGAATATGGCATTGCGTACAATAGACCCACCACAGGTGTACACATAAGAAGGGTCCATCTTCAATCATCTTCTGGTTCTTGTATTGCCTTTGGCAGTGAGATGTCTGGTGGCATATCTGATGTGCAAGTGGAGCAGGTCTTCATGCACAACTCATTGAGTGGCATTGATTTTAGAACAACCAAGGGCAGAGGTGGCTACATTAAAAGTGTTATTATATCGGATGTTGAATTGGAGAGCGTCAGAAGAGCGTTTGGAGCTATAGGAGATATTGGTTCACATCCGGACGACAATTATGATCCCAATGCTCTCCCAGTGATTGATCAGATCACCTTGCAAGATGTGATCGGTACAAACATCACCATTGCTGGGAACTTCACTGGGATTGAAGACTCTCCCTTTACCTCTATTTGCCTATTTAATATCTCCTTATCAGTTTCTGCCGGCTCTTCCTGGGTTTGTTCATATGTGATTGGCTTTTCAGAGTTTGTTGAACCTGAGCCGTGCCCTGAACTCGAAAGGTCATGCTCAACTTCCTTCAAGGACTGCTACTCCCTCGTCAATTCTTCTGGTAAATTCGTGAGCTTATGATACCATTCCCTCACACCATAGCCACACTGGGAAAAGCATGGATTCTTATACAGTTTACTGTCTCTATAAGTAGGTCAGATTCTTTCCAATAAGACGCATTATCCAAGTCATTTGTTTTGTTTGTTATTTGTTTTTTTTTTTTTCCAATTTTTCTCCATTCTCGCATGTTGAAATCTGCAGATTATTTGTACAGCTTCATTTCTTCATTCATGTGTACGAAAAGTTTTGGTAGTGATTGCACAAACCCAACGACATGAATTTGCATTTTTCATTTCACTTTTCACTTTTTTGCCTTACAATCTCGACATCAAGACAATTTTCCTTTTTGATCAACCATGCTGGATTGGCATGCTTGGATGAAATGGTGGGGTCTTTACATTAATTGAGATTTCAACAGAATCAATATAAAATGCGCATATGTCCCGACTCATTACGTTCTCCAGTTGATAACAGTCATGCTTTGTTACTAATCGACGCATCAGTTTATCTTATAATGGAAAATTTTCAAAAAGCACCCTCTTATAGGTCCAGTCCACTTAAATCCGACGGCCCAGATGATTAAATTTCTTATTAGAGGCCCAAAGTGTTTGGATGAAGGCGGCACGCAGTCTGAAAAATTGGAGAAAAATGAAAGAAGAAAATATTGAAAAAACCGGACTAATGAAACAAGAAGAATAAACAAAAAAAAAAAAAAAGATCCGGGAATCACAAAAACGCCCATTTAAAAGAAAACTTTCCTTCCCTTAGAGAAAAAAAAAATCACAAAAAAGAAAATTTCCTACCAGATTTGAATTTCAAAGAACGATTGGTAAAGACGCTGGTGTGCATACTGGCCCATCATCTTGCCAGCAATATAAAGTATAAACAAGCCCACTAGTAAATTTGTCAACTAGGCTCAAACTATTTGTTTTTTCAAGCAAGGAAGGCTGAAAAGCTTGGAAAATTCTATAAAATCACTAGAGACTCGAATGCATAATCAAAAGAGTTTTAATAAGTTTGTCCTAACTAATTATACTAGATGCACGAAATGACTCAAACTTATTTTTGTGATGAGGATATTCGGTTAAAGTTCCCAGACCTTAATATTGGAAAAAAAGAGAAAAAGAGAGGAGAAATTCAAACTTTATAGCAAAACAGGACATTTATTCTTGTTATATGATATGGTTGCCAACTCGAAATAAAGGAAAGCCATTAATAAGACCACGCTGGGTAATATCCTTATTTTGTGAAATCCACAGGGGACCAAGGCAGCCCAGCCAAACTCCAAAGCCATATAGACTTGGCACGATAGAAGACACAATGCAGAAGTGACACTAAAAGAGCCGCAAATGCCACAACAGAGGACACATCAAGCATAGGCGTCAGGGTTTTGCAGCAGATATCCTTCAACGACTTTGTACATGGTCAATGCCTTCTCTTTGTCAGTCTTGATTACCTCTTCTGTCAGCTCAAGGTCGCCCTTTGCGTGATAGGTGCTCTTCATTTTGTTTATGCTGCCTCCATCGGGACTTGGCACAAACTCTGCCTCGTAAACAATCTTCACAACGCTCTCCGATGGCATGTCCCCTTCGAGGTGAGTGTACGTCAACAAGAACTTCTCTGGGTCAATAGCATCGATTCTGTTCTTGACATTCTTCAAGTTTTGATCTGCAAAAATTTGATCGTTATTAATGTTTCTATTGTTATTTGCTAAATTAAATGTACGAGACTCTGAAACTGTGAGCCTGAGATAGACAGATATGCAACAGAGCGAATTGTTGGGTTCCCTTCCTATGTGGACCACGTGTGAGTGAGTGAGGGAAAAAAAAAATAAAAATAAAAATAAAAAGAAAACAAAGTGAGTGCGGTGGTTCGGCCGAAGAGAGAGAGAAAACAAAACGAAAAAAAAGAAAAGAAGAGAGAAGGGAGAGCGTCCGAGAGAGGAGAAAGAGAAAGGAAAAGAAGAAGAAAAACAGTGACTTTGATCTTACGTTTGGAAGAGATTTCTTTGTCCGATCGACTTCAAATTTGGCTGGTTGATAGAGGACGTTTAGTTCTTGTTTCTGAACGGTGGAGATTGGATTTCGAGCACTGTAAGTCCTACTTCTCTTCAATCTTCGTAGGTCTATTCTCTAGGCAAGTTTCTATGTGCAGTTTTGATCAACCGTGTAATTGAACGACTTTTTGTGGTCCGATCTAACTGATTTTTGGTCAGTAGTTTGAGGACATATAGATCTTGATTGTGAACGGTTGGATCTGATTTCTGTAAACTGAAAGGTCAGGTTTTCTATTCGAATCGAAGTCTCTCGATTCTGGTAACTCTCTGTTCTCTCATCTGTAACAGTTTTGATCAACCGTATAATTGAAAGATTTTTGTGGTCCGATTGAGCTGATTTTTGGTCAGTAGTTTGAGGACACATAGATCTTATTTGTGAACGGTTGGATTGGGTTTTTGTGAACTGAAAGGTCAGGTTTTCCATTTGAACCGAAACCTCTCAATTCTGGAAACTGTCTGTTCTCTCATCTGTGGCAGAATTGGTAAACCGTGTTGATGATTATTGATCTGTGGTCCGATTGAGCTGAATTTTGGACAGCTGGTAGGGGACATCTGGAGGTTCATCTTGAACGGTTGGATTACTGCCTTGAGGTCTACTTGTTGAGTTGTAGTTGACAGAACGTGATTGGTTTGTCTTACTTAACTCATAAGTCTCTTGTTTAATCCAAATTGAATTGTATTCAATTTGTTTGATGTAATTGAGGTTGTGTACCTCTATTGTACTCTCTTGATTATAGTGGAGCTGACCTCTGATTCAGAGTGTCCGTGGTTTTTCCCCTCCTTTGATTTGAAGGGGTTTTCCACGTAAAAATTGGTGTGTTATCTTGTGTGGTTTATCTGCATTGTCATTTTTAATATTCAATCATCTCCTCATTGGTTCAAGCAAGTGGGAGAAGTTTTTTTTTGGGGCTATTTATACTCCGCTGCGCCTCTCCCTTCTCCCATCAGAGTGGTATCAGAGCCAGGTTGGTGTATTTGGCTTGTTTGAATGATGGAGTTGAATATGAATAAATTGGTATGTTTGAATGGCACGAATTATCACATATGGAGGAGTAAAATGAAGGATCTCCTATTTGTGAAGAAATTGCATTTGCCAGTATTTGCTACTACAAAACCTGAGTCTAAAACTGATGAAGAATGGGAGTTTGAGCACGAACAGGTTTGTGGTTTTATACGGCAATTTGTTGATGATAATGTCTATAATCACATTTGCAATGAGACACATGCACGGACTTTGTGGAGCAAACTTGAGACTTTGTATGCTTCAAAGTCCGGTAATAACAAGTTGTTCTTGTTAAAGAAAATGATGCGGTTGAGATATAATGAAGGGAGTTCTGTTGCTGACCACTTAAATGAGTTTCAGGGTCTCATTGATCAGCTATCAGGCATGGGCATAAGTTTGATGACGAAGTTCTTGGGTTATGGTTACTTGCTACCTTACCTGATTCTTGGGAGACTTTTCGAATGTCTCTCGCTAATTCTGCCTCCGGTGGTGTTCTATCAATGGAACTTGTAAAGGGTGGTGTGTTGAATGAGAAGATGAGAAGGAAATCTCAGGGTTCATCATCATCTAAATCAGAGGTTCTAATTACTGAAAATAGGGGGAGAAGTCAAGGAAAAGGAAATGGGAAAAATGGTAGAAGTAAGAGTCGAAGCAAGTCACGATCTAAGTACAAGAATGTCCAGTGTCATTATTGCGGGAAGATGGGTCACATTCAGAAAAAGTGCTACAAGTGGAAGAGAGAAAATAAAGATGGCAGTGATAGGCATGAGAAAAAGAATGTGAGTAATGATCGTATTGCTACTACATCTACTGCATCCACTTCTGGTTCTGGTGACCTCATTATTGTATGTGATGAGGATGTAATTAATTTGGCATCTCATGAGACTGATTGGGTCATAGATAGTGGTGCTTCTCTTCATGTTACTTCAAGAATGGAGTTCTTCACAACATATACTCCTGGTGATTTTGGAGTTTTGAAGATGGGTAACAACGGCTTAGCAAAGGTCATTGGCATTGGTGATGTTTGCTTAAAGACCGGCAATGGAGCACAGTTGACATTGAGGGATGTTAGACATGTCCCTGACATCCGTTTGAATTTGATTTCAACGGGAAAACTGGATGATGAAGGTTTTTGCAGTACCTTCAGTGATGGTCAATGGAAGCTTACCAGAGGCTCCTTAATTGTGGCACGAGGTAAGAAATGCTCTAGTTTATATTTCATGCAAGCTGTTATCTTCAAAGATGTTGTGAATGCAGCAGAAAATGATAATTCTGTTGAATTATGGCATAAGCGGCTCAGTCATATGAGTGAAAAGGGGATGGATTGTTTGGTAAGAAAGAACCAGCTTCCAGACATAAAGAGTGCAGTTTTAAAGAAGTGTCCTCACTGTCTTGCTGGGAAACAAAACAGAGTTACATTTAAGAGTCACTCACCTTCAAGGAAATCAAAATTGCTTGAATTGGTGCATTCTGATGTATGTGGTCCTTTGAAGGTACGCTCACTTGGTGGTACTCTTTATTTTGTGACTTTTATTGATGATCACTCTAGGAAGCTTTGGGTTTATGCGTTAAAGACTAAAGATCAAGTCTTTGATGTATTTCAACAATTTCATGCCTTTGTTGAGAGACAGACTGGTAAGAAGCTAAAATGTGTCCGCACTGATAATGGTGGTGAGTATAGTGGTCCATTTGATGAATACTGTAGAAAGTATGGGATCAGACACCAGAGGACACCTCCCAAGACACCACAGTTAAATGGTCTAGCAGAAAGGATGAATAGAACGTTGATTGAGAGGGTCAGATGTCTTCTCTCAGATGCAAAATTACCTAGATCCTTTTGGGGTGAAACTTTGAATACAGTCACACACGTAATTAATCTGTCTCCTAGTGCTCCGCTACAAGGTGATGTTCCAGACAAAGTGTGGTTTGGTAAGGAAGTCTCTTATGACCATCTACGAGTCTTTGGCTGTAAGGCTTTTGTTCATGTCCCTAAAGATGAAAGAGGGAAGTTGGATGTGAAGACTCGGCAGTGTATCTTTCTTGGTTATGGTGAAGATGACTTCGGGTACCGTTTGTATGATCCGGTTGAGAAAAAGCTTGTAAGGAGTAGAGATGTTGTGTTCGTTGAGGATCAAAACATTGAACACATTGAGAAGTCAACTCCTCAGGTTAATGATAGTCCTGCTGATATTGTTCCATTTCCCCAGACACCTCTGAATGATCCAGTTGATGTTCATGGTGATATTCAAGAACGTGATGAGAATGTTCAACAGGATCAGAATATGGAGGGTGCAGGTGATATTGATGCTCCAATAGAAGATCATCCGCACATACCTTCACCTCCATTTCAACCACGAAGGTCTAATAGAATTCCAGTGTCTTCTACTCGGTACTCTCCTGATGAGTTTGTGATGTTAACTGACGGGGGAGAACCTGAGTGCTATACAGAAGCAGTTGAAAGTGAGCACAGGCAGCACTGGATCGATGCCATGACAGATGAGATGAAATCCTTATATGATAACTCTACTTATGAGTTAGTAGAGTTACCTAAAGGTAAGAGAGCTTTGAAGAATCGGTGGATTTACAAAATAAAGGAAGAAGAAAATACTTCATGTCCACAATATAAGGCCAGATTGGTTGTTAAAGGATTCAGTCAGAAACAAGGTATTGACTTTGAAGAGATCTTCTCACCGGTGGTGAAAATGTCTTCCATTCGAGTTGTGTTGAGTTTGGCTGCTAGCCATGACTTAGAGATTGAGCAGATGGATGTGAAAACGACTTTTCTCCATGGTGACTTGGAAGAAGAAATTTATATGGAACAACCAGAGGGTTTTGAGGTGGAAGGAAAAGAGGATCATGTGTGCAGGTTGAAGAAGAGCTTGTATGGTTTGAAACAAGCTCCGAGACAATGGTATAAGAAGTTTGAGTCTGTTATGGGGGAGCAAGGCTATAAAAAGACTACTTCTGATCATTGTGTTTTTGTTCAGAGATTTACTGATGATGATTTTATCATCTTACTACTTTATGTAGATGATATGCTTATTGTTGGTCGTAATTCTGTTAGAATTAACAAGTTGAAGGAAGAGTTGAGCAAGTCCTTTGCCATGAAGGACTTGGGACCAGCAAAGAAGATCCTCGGCATGTCAATCACTCGGGATAGGAAAAAGAACAGGTTGTACCTGTCCCAGAAGCAGTACATTGAGAAGGTGCTTCAGAGGTTTAACATGGATAAAGCTAAAGTGGTAGGTACTCCTCTTGCTACACACTTTAAATTATCTATTAACCAATGTCCTTCTACAGAGAAAGAGAAGGAAGAGATGCAAAGAGTTCCATTTGCATCAGCCGTGGGTAGTTTGATGTATGCAATGGTGTGCACGAGGCCTGATATAGTTCATGCAGTTGGCACAGTTAGTCGGTTCCTTTCAAATCCCGGCAAAGAGCATTGGGATGCAGTAAAGTGGATGATGAGATATTTACGAGGTTCCACTGATTTGAGACTTTGTTTTGGGAGTGATAAACCTATCCTTACTGGATTCACTGATTCAGATATGGCAGGTAACATTGACTCCAGAAAGTCTACTTCAGGTTATGTGATTACTCTTGCAGGGGGAGCAGTGAGTTGGCAATCTCGATTGCAGAAGTGTGTTGCACTGTCCACTACAGAGGCAGAGTTTATTGCAATAACTGAAGCGTCTAAAGAGTTGCTTTGGATGAAAAGATTTATGAAGGAACTTGGTTTTCAACAATCAAATTATGTGTTGTACTGTGATAGCCAGAGTGCCATCCATCTTGGTAAGAATCCAACTTTTCATGCTAGGTCAAAACATATTGACGTACGGTATCATTGGATACGAGATGTCTTTGATTCTAAACAGTTAGCACTTGAAAAGATTCATACAGATAATAATGTTGCTGATATGATGACTAAGGCATTATCAAGATGGAAATTTGAGTTGTACTGTACATTGGCTGGGATGACCAATACTTCCACATAGTTGGGAGGGGGAGAATTGTTGGGTTCCCTTCCTATGTGGACCACGTGTGAGTGAGTGAGGGAAAAAATAAAAAAAATAAAAAAAAAAAGAAAACAAAGTGAGTGCGGTGGTTCGGCCGAAGAGAGAGAGAAAACAAAACGAAAAAAAAGAAAAGAAGAGAGAAGGGAGAGCGTCCGAGAGAGGAGAAAGAGAAAGGAAAAGAATAAGAAAAACAGTGACTTTGATCTTACGTTTGGAAGAGATTTCTTTGTCCGATCGACTTCAAATTTGGCTGGTTGATAGAGGACGTTTAGTTCTTGTTTCTGAACGGTGGAGATTGGATTTCGAGTACTGTAAGTCCTACTTCTCTTCAATCTTCGTAGGTCTATTCTCTGGGCAAGTTTCTATGTGCAGTTTTGATCAACCGTGTAATTGAACGACTTTTTGTGGTCCGATCTAACTGATTTTTGGTCAGTAGTTTGAGGACATATAGATCTTGATTGTGAACGGTTGGATCTGATTTCTGTAAACTGCAAGGTCAGGTTTTCTATTCGAATCGAAGTCTCTCGATTCTGATAACTCTCTGTTCTCTCATCTGTGACAGTTTTGATCAACCGTATAATTGAAAGATTTTTGTGGTCCGATTGAGCTGATTTTTGGTCAGTAGTTTGAGGACACATAGATCTTATTTTTGAACGGTTGGATTGGGTTTTTGTGAACTGAAAGGTCAGGTTTTCCATTTGAACCGAAACCTCTCAATTCTGGAAACTGTCTGTTCTCTCATCTGTGGCAGAATTGGTAAACCGTGTTGATGATTATTGATCTGTGGTCCGATTGAGCTGAATTTTGGACAGCTGGTAGGGGACATCTGGAGGTTCATCTTGAACGGTTGGATTACTGCCTTGAGGTCTACTTGTTGAGTTGTAGTTGACAGAACGTAATTGGTTTGTCTTACTTAACTCACAAGTCTCTTGTTTAATCCAAATTGAATTGTATTCAATTTGTTTGATGTAATTGAGGTTGTGTACCTCTATTGTACTCTCTTGATTATAGTAGAGCTGACCTCTGATTCAGAGTGTCCGTGATTTTTCCCCTCCTTTGATTTGAAGGGGTTTTCCACGTAAAAATTGGTGTGTTATCTTGTGTGATTTATCTGCATTGTCATTTTTAATATTCAATCATCTCCTCATTAGTTCAAGCAAGTAGGAGAAGTTTTTTTTTGGGGCTATTTATACTCCGCTGCGCCTCTCCCTTCTCCCATCAGAGCGACCTCCATATTACAATGGAGGTTAATGGGGAAAGAAAGTCCATGAATGTGTATTATTAACCTTCTTGAAAGGTGATCTGCCTGATGCTGCCAACCCCACCATCACCTTCAATAAATTGAATGCTTTTGACAACCGTTGGCATGAGCTTTGGGACAAGGTTGTTGGAGTCAAGAATTAAAGCCTTGAACAGTCTTGATGGGGGAATAGGGGAAGTGCGCTCATCGGTGTAGGTGAAGACACCCATTGTGTCCTAGAGAAAAAGTTGTTAGTTTGATAAAAGAGAGAGACTAGCTTGGTTTCCTAGGCTTGAGAATTAAAATCTTGGTAATGAAGATGCCGGGGGGGTATGGGTATTTATGATGCAAAAATGAATAATTTTTCTTGTCACATGATTGTGAATTGGTTCTCTTGTTTTGCTCATGCCTCTTTGTCCAACATGTCATTTTCAGGACTGCGTTCTCTATACCATGGATTTAGCTGATTTAAAATTCCCCGCAACAAGTGCATCGGCTCAATGTCAAATCACCCTTTAGATTTCAAATTTTTAATTCCTTGCTCTAGGTGCCACATGCATCCACTGTCTCCTAATCGTGCTCCTGGTTTTGGTGATACGGCAATTCGCGGAATGATTCCCACTTTCGAGATGAAGGAAATACAGTGCCAATCGTGCTACGAACCCGTCAATGCAAATATGTGCAGAGCAATATTGTTAGGATCAACGGGAAAAAACAAATTCTCAACCACCCAAATGAGGTTGCTTTCTCTGGATTAATTATTTCGGTGCTACATTTTTTTTGGTATTTGTCATATTTTAGTGGTCTTCTGGTGATATATCCTGTTCAGGAGATATCAAAAAACGGGCCATTTTTTCTGTTTAACGAGCGGCAACAAGGTCTGTGATTGTCCTGTGTAGTTGTAATTTGTAGACCTTGTCTTCATTCGTAACTTTCGATTCCGGGGCAAAAGCCGGCCAATTCGTCTTCTTATTGGAATAGATTCCCATATTTATCACTCCGAAGTTACGACATAATTATGATTATTGATCTCAACGTCTACCTCAAATTTTTTTTAAGGAATAAAAAAAAAAGTCGAACCATATTACCAAAGAAAAGCTTGCAAGAGGATCCTAACTCTATTTTCTTCCTTAATTGAAAATATTTTTCTCTGGAGAGGCCGGTGGTGGGCTTAGAAGAAAATTGTTGAATCAAATAATCCAAATAAATGATGTAATACATGTCATTTTAACACTGCCCATGAAATATTTTAAAGCAAGCTAGTACAATATTTGTATTAGATCACAACTTTTTTTGTAACATATAATGTTAAAATTATGTACATTTGATTTTTTTTTAAAAATTTATTATATAAGAGAAAATCTTGTATATTAATATATAACTTATTTTTATTATTGCTAATAATTTAAATTTTTGCATCGAAATGATTTATAGATAGTTGAAATATAAGGAGATTGTTTACGTTCTCGTTATTTTTGATACCCATAATTCGCAATCCATTGAAGGAGCCTTTCCAACTTTCAAAGTCTTCCAGCGCCATTTATAGAACAAAACAGAATCTTCATTCGCTAATTAAAATGCCTTAATTCATATTTCCTGTCAGATTATACTTGTTTGCATGCACACAATTAATAATATAACCTTATATACTGAATTGACCATTTCCATGAGAAATGGGAGCAAGTTGCTTGGTGGATTATTGGCATTGAGGAAACCCATGTCATCTTGTCACATGCCAATTTTGCGGTCTTGTTATGTAACACGACGGGTTCTATTTCTATATTCTGCAACGATAACGTGCCGCCCGAAACAAGGCTGAAAAGGTGTGAGACTCGCTGAGTGTGGCGTATGAAAATGTAGTAAAGAACCTTCCTGATAAGGGAGGGAAGTCACAAAATATGCAAGATTCGTTCCTGTTGCTTCTTTGTTCCAAAGCATAAAAAATTTCTCTTTGCTTTTATTTGACTTATTTAAAATTTATAAAATAAGTTTGATCGGCAGATCAGATTAATTTTAAATTTTAGTTCAAATTTGAAAATTACAATTACATATTTAACTTGTAATCAAATAAGTTAATTATAATTATAATTTATATTTAGTCTTAATTTTTATTTTGATTTGGTTATTAACCTTTTATTTTAATTTGTAAAACATTTTTAAAATATTCGTATTCTTGAACGTATTATAATTAGTTTAAATGTCAATAACAAGTAAGATTTCAGACTAATTTTTGAAAATAACAAGTGGGACCAGACCGAGCTCCAATTCGATCGAATCTAAGCTGTGAACCGCGGACCAAGTCAGGGTCCTGTTTTTAGCGAGACCGAGCTCCAGAACGACACAAGCCTCCACTCGCCAATGCAATAGCGGAGTGAAAACAGCGTATATTACAAGGCCGAAGACAAATTTTGGCTGGCGAAGTATATAGTATGAAACCAAAAACGTCGACTAATTACAGAAAGAAAGACACAATTTGATTAAGTATCTGCCCGATCTGAGCATCTTGTCCTATTACAGCCCAGCAAGTTGCAGCTTTCATTTTTATGATGCCCCACAGGAATAACGCCCAGAATGCATTCTGAAATCAGTTTATATCTCATTTACAAGCTCATTAGTTTTTAGTTTTTCGGATATCAGTTGGCTAGACGTGATTTAATTGAAAGAGGAGTACTGCTATTCACCCTGGTACCATGAGAGACACCTCTTCAATCCAATGGTAGTAGCTTAATGACATTGGCATAGTGAATATGAGTTTGTCTGTCGGAAACAACAACAGTATTGTTAGATATTATTCAAAAACTAGCACATGTGGACTTCTTTGGGAACACAACAGTTTGTTATTGAGAGAGCAAAGACCCCTTTGCCAGACGAAAGACAGGGAAACTGAAACCACAAGGACTTTTGAAATTCAATGGTTGGCCTGATCTGAAAGACGGAACAGTAAAACAACCAGTTTATGCATCGGGATTTGCCAACAGGTAAGCTTCGATGGCCTTCAAACTTCCCTTGGACATTTCTTGGGCAGCCTTTAAGTTTTCTTCTGGGATCTCACGGTCCCCAATGGGATGGTACTTGTTGAGGCTCTTGCAAATGCTTCCTCCATCAGGGGAGGCCTCAAACTTTAGCTCTCTCGTGTTTTTCTCAACACTCTCGCCAAAGCCGTCACCCTCGAATAGAGTAGTGACATATTTGAAGTTCTCTGTGTCCAGTTCTTCAATTCTCTCCTTAATATACTTGAATTTACTACCTGAACAATTGGCAAACAAAAAAAAAACTTGTTAGTTCAATTCTCAAAATAGCTGTCAGTCATCACCCCAAAGCATCTATCTTCACCTACTTTCACCGAAGTTTACTTGGTTGATGGTGCCAGGCCCTCCATTTCCTTCCAGAATGACAACACTCTGAATTGCCTGTGGCATGATCTTGGGGAAGAGGGTTCCAGCTTCAAGGACGGAGGCCTTGAACATCTTGGCAGGAGGGATGGCAAAAACATATTGCTCTTCGAAAGTGACCACACCCATGTTGAACTAGGCTAGATGAGGGTTTGATAAATGATACAAATAGATTGATCGTGTTGGAAATATGAGGAGAATTGGTGTTATTTATAGATGGAGATAATGCTTCCCCCGTGGAAATGATGGCTGCAAACACACAGAGATCCAACGACTGATTCCACAAGGTGCCGCATCATGAATTTCTACATAGGCATATCCGAGAAGCACAAGACAAAAATTTACGAGCTTCAAAAGTCGGAATTTTGAGCCTACTCGGCTTGATGTCACACCTGCATTGTCATTATGGAATAAAAATGACGGAACCTTGTAAAGTTTAACTAGTAATAGACTTGGAAGACCTCTTAGTTCCTTACACGCATATGCAAGCTGCTTTCGCCGAAATTAATACGGCCGTTAGTCACCGATAGGGTCGCATTTACAGATGCCATTGTAAATGAGGGTCGGCCTCAAACTCTCTTTTGAGGTTTTCTGAAGCTTGCTCGCAGGCACCAATTAACTTGGGATAGCCCAATTTGCTTTTCTTTAAGATTTCCCCGGGGCAACCAAAACATCCTGATTACTATGGATTGGTCCAGGTCCAAGAAGAAAGGCTAGGATAGGATCGTTTGACGAATGCAAAACATTACAAGAATCTTTGTCAAGCGTAGAAACATACTGGCCCTAATGTAAGAATTGGGCCACTTAACAACTCCACACACGCAACCCCAAGTGCAAAAAATGGGCTGACTATTTGGAATGGACCTGGCGGCAAACCGAGACACAAACACGATCGGTTCGCTATTAGGACAGAGCCATAGCGACCAGTGCATATAGGCCCAGTTGTGACCCAATAGAAACAGAAGAGAGATGCTCAGCTTTAACACAACACAACTAGACAAAAAAGGCCCAGAACTTCACGCAGCACACAAACAGACACAAGAAGTGTCATTATCGTACGTGCCAGGAGCAAAGCTTTGCTGTCGAAAAGCCAGCCTGCCACGCACAGAAAGATAAACTTTCTCGAGTCTTCTCGTCTCATCACTTCAGCCCATTCCACGAAAGTCGCAAAAATACACAACAATGTGCACGCAGGCACTTGGGAGGAAAATCTCTCAAACGACACGCCACACAAGCATGCACACAACAACAAACACTTAAGAGAGAGAGAGAGACCGAGGGAGAGAGAGATCCATCCGTCTGCTAAAATCGCTAAAACCCCACTGCACAGAGTTCTAGAAGAAGTTTCTTTTTAAAGCCTCGCTTTTCTCTCTCTCGATCCCTTGTGAGGACATCGATTCTGCGGCTTACCGGTGAAAATTTCTGTGCGTTCTTATAATGTCTGGATCCGGAGGGGCCTCGATGGCCCGAACTCGCGGGGAGGATCGGTTCTACGTGTCGCCGGCGATGAGGAAGCAAAAGCAGCAACAACAACAGCAGCAGCAGAAGACGGCGGTTCTGAAAAATTGTGCGGCCGTGGCGGCGGTGGCGGAGACGGAGAAAAGAGCGGAGTCCGATCAATGCGGGTCGTCGGCGTCCTCTTCCTTCTCTTTATCGTCGAAGTGTTCCCTCTGGAGTCGGGCCGGGCGCAAAGATGGTTTGACGAATTTGGATCGTTTCTTGGAGTACACTACGCCGGTGGTCCCTGCTCAGTTGTTGCCTAAGGTAACAATTTATAACGAACATTAGGGCTTCAGTTTCGGTTAGCTTTTGGCTTCTGATGCTATAGACTGTGAGATAGAAAGGAAAGTTCGCCGAGATATTAATTCTTTTGGTTATACGAAGATTAAAGATTCGAATTTGTCTGATTTCTTTCGCGGGTTTTGTATTTTATGACCTAAATTAGGGTTCTTTACGTTTACAAGGTCATCAGTGAGGAAAAGATTAGCCTTTGGAACTTGATTCACTTCAAATTCTCCTAGTTGAACAATAATGAATGCTCAGAGGAAATTCTGCGGTTATCAATATTCTAATCTAGGATGTGATTTGAATTAAGATCGATCTGAATCCTTTGATTATGCCTTTTCTTTTCATGTTTACTTGGTAAATGCGGTCTTACAATGGTTGCATTTGTGGGTTCTGTAGACAATTGCTAGGGGATGGAGAAGCCAGGAGCCAGATTGTCATACTTACTTTGTGCTTGGAGATCTCTGGGAGTCTTTCCAGGAGTGGAGTGCCTATGGGGTTGGTGTTCCCCTTTTGTTGGATGGGAGTGAAACTGCGATGCAGTACTATGTCCCTTACTTGTCTGGCATTCAGCTGTATATAGACCCATCAAGACCCTCACCAAGGTTAAGGTCAGCCACTGTCTTGGCATCTTATTTATTGTTGAATTCTATTTTGTTCGGATCTTTCTTGTTTGATGATTTTGACTTTACATATCTTAATATGATTGATGCATGTGCTGTTATATGGGTAACTTCTTTATCTATGTTGCAAATGTGCACATTGTAATCTTAGATGACTTTTCCATCACCTTGTAAATGTGCACATTAAAGATGCATGTTGTAAATGTGGTGTGTATACATTTTCTATCCATGTTGTCAATGTGGTTCCACCCATGTTGATGTGCACATTTGGAAACCTTTGTATCCATGTTTAAACATTCCATTCTAGCTAGCAAGTTATTTAGCACGTGTTTAATAGTTCCTTTTGCTCTCTGAAGATCCACATTTCTATCCCCACTGTACACATGCCACTCTAGCTAGTAAGTCATTTAATAGGTGTCCAAATTTGCAATGTGCACATCTATGACATGGATACTTTTCCCTCTCTTGCTAGGTGAGTCGTTTAAAAGATGTCCAATTTTACAACATGCATGTCTACAACATAGATAACTTCTCCATCTGTGTTGTCAATTTGCATGTTGTAAACGCAGAGAACTTTTCTACTCATGTTCTAAATGTGCCATTCTGGGCAGTAGTTATTTTTCAGGTGTATAGTAGTTCCGTTTAATTTCTGAAGGTCACTTCTCTCTCCATGTTGCAAGCATGCCATTCTAGGTGTTGAGTTATTTAAAAGTTGTCTAGTTTATGGCGTGCAAGCTTACAAGGTGGATGGAATTTTGTATCCACGTTGTAAATGCAGTAACTTTTCTATCCATGTTTTAAACATGACAGTCTGTCCATCAAGGTGCCTGAGAGTTTGTTTTAATTTTTTAATATCCACTCTTTATCCACGTTGTGAACGTCTCATTTTAGCTGGCAAGTCATTTAAAAGGTGTCTATAATTCCTTTTAATTTTCAAAGCCTGTAGTTGCAAGTACCTGTTTTCCAAAGTCCTTTTCATTGTGGATTTTATTATACATTTGTTCTTCTTGCTTATTAAGAAATTCAATATATGTTAGATGCAGTTTTTGGAGTCAATTTGTTTGGAAAACTTGATGATTAATTTTTAGTGGGTTGTTCTCCAGGCCCTTAATAAATAGAAATTACCTCAAACAAAGAATAGAAGCAAAATTTTTTGATTTGCATAAAAAAATGATATGGCTTAAGCCTACATTGGTACTGTATAGGCTTGAATAATTATCTTTTTACTGTATGATTCTTCTTGTGTGACATCATCATCTCTCAGTTAAACTAAAATTTTAGGCATCTTGTTCCACAAATAATGACTGAAGACGACATGGACTATCTGCAATCAAGGACACGAGGAGAAAATATTCTCTTACAAGACTGGGTAAAGGGTGTCTACAAATTAACTTAAGTGTTATAAACTATTACCCTATTGATGGTGTCATCTTAAAGTTATTTTTTTACTGTAGATGGTTCGCTAGCTTATTGGGAAACTGTAGAAATCCAAGTAATTATACTTATCTCACTGGTCCAGAGCATACATGCTTCAAATATGACCCAAAAATGGCACCATAAAATATCACCTCTCATGATTTATCTCACTTTCTAGATTATGGATCACATTTGCATGTCTATGCAACATGGCAAGTTTCTTTATCCTTTGGAAGAAATCATTGTTGGTGATGGCAGCCTTTAGTGATCATGTTGTATATCATTTTAAACGTTATTCTGAGTGTCAAGTGTTCTTGGGATAAGTCAAAAAATAGTCAACTCTTTAAAATCTTTTCAATGTAGTCCTAAATTTTTCATTTTTTTCAATTCAATCCCAAATGTTATTAATCTTTTTCAATGTGGTACAATAAAAAATGGAAAATAAGTTATACGTTATATCTCATGGTCAACGTACAGAAATATGTTGTCAATACACATTTTTGTATGTATTTTTGTATATTTACTAATCCCTGGTCTTTGGGGATGTATTATTGGTCTTACATCAATGGTCATGGATCTCATCCTTTTGTGTGTATTTTTGTACATTTACTAATCCCTGGTCTTTGGAGATGTATATTGGTCTTACATTAATTGTCATGGGTCTCATCCTCTGACAGGAGGCCTGGTGAGGAGAGTGATGCTGATTCGTCAAGGGAGACAAGCAGTCAGGGTAGCAGTGATGGTGTAGCAGAAAGAGGTGCCTCCAATGTCATTTGGGGACCTCAGAGTTTGCAGAGTAGTGCTGATGCAAAAGCTCGGGGTTCAAATGGACTCTCAAGGAATAATAAACCTTTGATGGGTTCATCAAGTGATGAATGTGAAATCTCCAACCCTCCGGGTCGCCTTGTTTTTGAGTATATGGAGTATGCTTCACCATTTATTCGACAGCCATTGGTTGACAAGGCAAGTTCTTGACTTTGAGTGCAGCTTAAGCTTCCTTTATTATTATGATTATTATTATTATTATTTCCTTCTTCATGGATCTTTTCACCATGACTAACATTCATAACTCTTTTACAGATCTCAGTTCTTGCATTGCAATTTCCAGAACTGAAGACATATAGGAGCTGTGACCTATCCCCCTCAAGTTGGATATCTGTGGCTTGGTATCCAATATACAGGATACCAATGGGTCCAACGTTGCAGAATCTGGATGCCTGCTTTCTAACCTTTCATTCTCTCTCAACATCATTCCAAGGTACCGCGCTCTCCTTCCCCCACATCTGCATGCACGCAATTGTCTTACTTGTGCATGTGGACGTGATTGTGTACAGTGAATTGCTCATATTTAATTGGTTAATTACTTGTATCTGCACTCAGTCTTAGGGCTTATATGCTATTGCATTCTTTGTTTGGAACAGGCCAAAACAATGATGGAATGCACCCTCGTGGTTCTGGTGCTAGGGAGGTTTGCTCTGCTGACATGATCATGAAGCTACCTTTACCCTCTTTTGGGCTTGCTTCCTATAAGTTCAGACTTCCATTTTGGATTCCTAGTGGAGCTTATGAATCTCAAAAAGTAAATTCGCTGCTGCGAGCTGCTGACAACTGGCTTAGGCTTTTGAAAGTGAATCATCCCGATTTTGGTTTCTTTGTTTCCCACAACTCAAGCTGGAGGTGACATTAAGTCCTTAATAAAAGAGAATCAGAACCTTCCTCCTGATAGACAAAACACCATTTTTCTGCTCAGGCTGTATTTTATCAGGTGTCTTGAAACTAGTATGGAGAAGGGTCTTTCATTCTCTGCCTAATCTTATAGTGGCTCTAAAAGTGCTTTCGAAGAATCTTTCTGGTTGCTGAATTATGGTATTTCGATCCTGTTGAAGGTTTCCCTGACCAGACTGCAGTTAGCATGACTTTTTGAATAAGGTTGTAAGCTGGTGGCCACGGTGATGATGATGAAAATATTGGGAGACTTTTGTATATGTAAATGTTGTTATTTGTTGTATGCTTAACGTACTTTTTGTACTAAAGTTTCCCTTAACGTGACAATATTATGTCAGTTTTTAGACCAGAATATCCTGGTCCTGTTACCTTGTGCACTCTATTGGGTCAGGTGATCGCTACTAAAAGCAACATGCGGGTGCTAATGGTAGATTTAAGTTGATATGTTTCTTCCACATGCCTGAGAGATGCCCGTGGGTTGCTTTTCAACACCAGAAGGGGAACTGTAAGCTACACCCCTGAGCCCGTGCTGGCGGACAGCGAGGGTAGAGGATTGATTCATAGCAGTTGCAATAGTGGCAATGTGTATCTTTTGCTCTTTGCTCATAATTCATTCGCATCCCATAAATAGACATCCAGCTGCCGTGGTTTAGGGCTAAACATATAACTTGGGAGTTTCGAAGGCAGAGACAAGTTCGTACAACTTTCTTTAATAATAGGCATAATCCCTTTTCTCTTTTGCATCTAAGAATATTATATGCCTAAGTTGGAGTACAACGGCAGGACATACCCCGCGGAACCCGACTCTTTAGGACTTACGACATGGAATGAAGCACCTCTTTATTTTCCCCCAATCCCTATGATAATGTTAAATACTTTTACACAACCCGACTTTCCCCTGGGGCTCCCTCTTCCAAACTCATAATTTATCATCGAGAATGGTCGACATCAACAACCCCTGGATAAATTCACACCTGCGAGACTTCTCCTCTTGGTCTTCGTCTGACAGCGTCAACTTTTGAACATTCCTGTCATAATTAGACCGAAATTAGAAAATCTGAAGAGGAAAATGTTCATACACTTCTCTTTAAACTGAATGCAACCCGAGAAGAAACCAATTAATAGAAGATTGAAACAAAATAAGGCACCATTAATCATACCTTTCTTGAATCTCATCATTTGTGGAGCTCTTAATTGAGCTTACTTCAACAGATGAAATAGGGTCTACACTCTGTGTACTGTTAGGACAAGGCGGATTGAAAATGAATGAGGACAGCAATGGATCAGGCTCTGCATTGGAGGAAGAAACGAAGAATGAAGATCCCCTAAGAAGAGATTGCAAGCTTCCTTCTCGCAATTCCCTTTTCAACATTGAAAAGGCCGAGCTAGATCCCCCCTTGCGCAATCTCCTCTTGCGCTGTACGTAATTTATGGTCAAGAAACTACAGACCCCCAAAGGTAACCAACAATGATAGAGAGAGGATACACATGAAAAAATATGAAATGTAAGCCAAAAACCAAAACAAAGGATATCTTGAAGAAGTTCCCGTGTTGCATGGTAATATGGCTGACAATATCCATTCCCACCCTTTTGCCACAAACCGGACAAACCTGAAACAGAAAATCCAAACAACAATAACTCAGGTCATTGCAACCTGTTACTGAAAACTGAAATGTGCAGATGATCTGAGTACTGAAGAGTTGAGAAAAAAAAGAACAAAGGAGTAAAATCACTTCATTCATTAAAACGTGACATACTCGGAGCTTTCCCTTTTGCCAGATCCTACAATGTGTGAGCCTTGTACTCAAACCCATATCCAATAAACTAAGCAAACCATTTCTGTTCTTGGCAAACTTAATGGAAATTATAAAAACAATGTTGAAAATAGAAAATAAGAATCCATAACTAAACTAACCTAACTTTTTTTTTTTTTCTTAGCGCCATGCTTAAGTAACACATAAATCACCGGAAATATTCAAAGGCCAGCCCAACCCCACCCCCACGGGCGAAGAAATCTACTAAAATAGAATCTAAATTCCCTAAATCCGAGCCCTAGTACTTGAAAAAAGTCAAAGAAGCGAAGAGCAGAAGAGTTTACTGAAAGTATCAAAACCAAAGCAATCTAAAAATCCCAAAACTTGTCAGCCTGTATATTACTACAATTGTTTTGAAAGAGGAAAAAGCAAAAAAAAAAATGAATACCCCGTCCTTGGCTTCAACTGGGTGCTCTTCGTCGATGTGACAACAAAGTCCGACAACGTCGAAATCTTCAGCGCAAAACGGACAGAGAAACTCGGCTCTCAAATCCTCGTCCGCATCATTTTCTTCATACAGATCTAACACCGTTAACCGAAAAAAAAAAAACAAAAAACCAAATCAGCAAAAAAAAAAAAAAACAGAAACCCAGAAATTCCCAGAAAAAAAGAGAGGTGGGGGGACATTGTGGGAAACGATGAAACGTTTTCGAACAGACCGACCTGATCGAGAAAGGTGGTACCGTCTCGAAGAAGGAGCAGATAAGCGAGAGCTCCATGAATCAGAAGCCATATTTTTCTATTTTCCTGTCGATTCTTAACTAGCTAACTTGAAGGCAGGGGCGGAGGGTGGTCAAAATGGAGCTTTATTGTCGCTTGGTCGGGACGTTCGGAAATTTCAAACGATAGCAGGCTGAAATCGGGCGAAAAGACCCCCCGCCCCCCCTGTTGCATACAGAGAAGACCGACAGAGATGAGATGTGCAATGAAATGAAGACTTCAACGAAAGGACGAGGAAATTGTAAGAGAGAGAATGGGAAAAGAAATTTGGAGTGTGTCTTATATTAATTAGTGTTCAGATACGTTTTCTAGAAAGCTATCGCAGCTCACTTGGTTAGAGCACTTCGTCAACCATGCGCCAGGAGGTTTTAAGTTCGACTGCCAACGAGAGCACCTACCTAGTAGCACTTTGTTTAGTTATTTGCATTTTTAGTAATGCCTGTTAAAATTGAAATTGCTTTTGATGATACGTTTGGGCCCACCCGGCCCGTAAATTGTATGATAGGATTTCTAGAGGGTAATAACCACTTCATTGAGCCAGCAACCAAAAGCCTGGTTTCTCCGCAACACAATCGAACCAGATAATTGTGGGCTAATTCGGTCAATATTTGGGCTCTAGTGTACTTCTCGGCGACTCATAGCTCATTTTTGGACGCCATTATCTATTGGGAACAATGTCTAAGAACATCATCCACCATCCAATGATGGACGTTGACTTGGCCACGAGACCACGCAAGGGAGCATGGACCCTTATTCTATTTACTATTAGAGAGAGAGAGAGAGAGAGAGAGAGAGAAAGAGAGAGAGTCTGAGCTGCTCCTACTCTTGGCAACATCTTGGCCAAAACAAAAGGAATATCTTATATGCAATTTGAGCATTATATATTTATAACTACAAACAACGACTAGGCAAATGCTGTGCAACAAGGCTGCCTCGCCCTTCCCTTGCACGTGCGTTACGGCACACATCAGAAAACCAGTTGAGGCAAAATCAATTTTGCTAGTTGCTTGCCTGGTCTACAGGCGCGAGCTGAAGTTGAGTGTCAAAGTCCACGCGGGAGCCTACACTTTTTCTATTGCCCACACGGAAGGGACTCCGTAACCGAGCAATTGCATCGATCTCGTTGTACACATGCATGCAAGTTGCCTACTGGAGAGAGAGAGAGAGAGGCGTGCTTAATGACTTGACTTCCCACGTTTGTCGTCATTGACTAGCTCTTCAGAAGGCCCCTTTCAAATTCAAGATCCGTACCATTCTTTCTCTGGGCTCAGTAGCTCTTTCCAATGAATATCGGAGATGTTGAGTCTAAGTCAACGAGTGTACTCAAGTTCAACCTTTGGTTAAGCATATTAAATGTCCTAATTCATCTTATAAGCATGGATGGACACTAGGTCTGACTCGCAATCATCTGAAGACCAAACTCGAGAATAAAATGATACTCTTCTATTGCAATCGTTCCCACTAGATTGGGGCATCTTTCCAATTTGATTACATTCTTTCTTTGGACTTGGTCGGTTGCGATTTCAGCTCCATCAGGGAATCTTCATTTCGGGACAATCATATTGACTGGACCAGCTTGCTTGCGAGCCTGGCAAAGTGTCCCATATAGGGAAGATGTGGATATAATTCCGAATAGGACGCGTAGGGCACCCATCTTAGTAGGAGGTTTCATTGCTTCACTTCAATAATTTTCAATTCAAAGAAAAAGATCGATCATGCTCGCGTTCATGTGCCTGGTTGGGGTGCCTGGCAGCAGCAAAAAGTTTTATCGACTGCCACGTGTCCCTGCTTGCTAGTTCCTGATGTTCCAATAAATGGAGTTTTGCACATCGGAAATTGGACCAGCCGTCGGGGTTTTCTACTTTTTTCATTTGATAATTCTATCTAAACTTCAAAGTCTAACTTTTTTTTTTCTTCCGATAAAATTATTAACGTAAATATTAACTAGCAGTGGTATATGTAATTTGAACTCTAAATTTCATTTTGCCTATCTAATTTTTTTTAAAAATATGATAATAAACTTTTTCAATTTATCAAAAAACGGTTATATTATTCTCACATATCAACTAAATTGTAACCTAAATATTATATAAGTGCGACTCTTAATATAAATGATTAACATTTGACAGTAGTGAAATTCCAATCTAAAACCCCTGCTTTAGTGATCGCTGCGGCAAGCAATATTTGACTTAATAGAATATTGTTTCACAATTATTTCTATTTGGTTTATATTAATGGCAGATGATGGACTCAATCTAAGAATATATCGTTATTCTACTACTTATTTGATTTAAAACCGTTGAATCTAAAAATAAAGAGTAGTTAATTACATTATTTTTTACTTTCTCTTCTTTACAAAACGAAATTTTAAAATAATTCAAATAATTTTTTTTATAATGAGAAAGTTCTCTCATTTCATACAATCGGTTTAATATGCGCCAAATTTGGATTCATTAGTGTTTGCTGTAATTGCATTTCAAACTGTCACTTTGCTACCTGAAAACCCAAATCAATGATTTTGAAATAAAATATCTTTATAAACTTTTTTTAATTAAAAAATATATTATTAATATATTAATTATTATATTTATAATTCAAAAGTAAGAATTATTTATCTATTTTATTATTATTATTATTATTATTATTTATTATAAAAAATTATTATTAAAATATTATTAAATTTAAATAACTATTTATAAAATTTGATTTGAGTATTAATAAACTTAAAAATTAATATTACGTATTAATTTTCAATTTTAAATTTAATAAATTAGGTGAAGAATTCCAATACAAATTAATAAAAAATACATACATACATATATATATATATATATATATATATTATTTGAAGTATCATTTTTATTTATTTATTTTTGTACAGTATAAGCCTTTCGTTATCCGAATGAAATGGATTGATGGAGATTGGTGCTGTTGGAATTGTAATTGAAGCAAACCAGGTTTAAAATGTCCGACGTCTAGAGCACCATATCGCACATGAGCACAACACATCGACACAAATTGTTATTCTTCCACTTACTTTCTCACTCCCACAAAAATTTCTTAATTTCTCAGGTGTGTCACAAATGAATTACGAGAAGAAAGAAAGAAACAAAAAAAAAAAGCTGGCTGCCCTATTTGCTAGCAAAGATGCATCGGGATACATAGAAATTAAACACCCGCCAAGGGAAGAAAAGGGGAAAGTTCAGTGAAAATCACAATCAAAACCCCAAAAAAAGAAAAAGAAAAAGAAAAGGAAAACTTCAAATTACAAGCACAATAATTCTATTACTGTATCTGGCACGAACATCCTAAAGGTGATCTGTTAGCTCGAAAATGGCATTCATCATTCAAAAGGGAAGAGGGGAAACACGTTCTAAAAAGATGAGGCCAGGAAAGTTGTGAGAAGTCGATCCGACTTTTCTCCAACTTCCATGGGACGCCGCGTGGCAGGGGGGCTCCCAATCACCTGAAAACCCTACTAAAGCAAACTGTTAGATTAATCCGCGCGTGGACTAGTAGAATATGCTCGAGGAGGCTTCACGTATCCCATTTTACCTTAAAAGCATCCCCCCAGATGAAAAGCTAAAACCAAGCACAATAAACAATTATTATTAAATCATTCATTCACTTTAAAGATTTTGTGAAATCTGTTGGGAAACTGAGACAATTAATTAAAGCATCCTTAGTTACAGTTTGGAATTGCACGCTGCCTGGTCAGAGCCCCCCCCCTTTTTTTTAGAAAAACAAAAAAAAAATCGTAAAGATTTATATTCGCGAAAGTGAAAGATTTATTGGAGCTCTCAAAGCCCAAAGCTCAAAAAAACAAAACAAGAAGAAGAAGAAGAAAAGCCGCGGCTTTTGACAGTGAAAGTGAGAGAAAAGGTCTGCAGAGAATATACGCCTGTGGTGTCCTACCTATCAACTCCACAGCTTCTCTCGCTGTGAATTAGTGAAAAAGCAAGCTACCCCATTACTTATTGCGTAAACCCAGTGAAAAAAAAATTATACCCAATTCGTGTTTTTAATGTTCATGTTTGAGAAACCAATGAAAGCGATCAGAAATTTGAAACATTTATGTGGGATCATTGTCCAAAGAAAGTTTAGCTTTTCCCCAAAAATCAATTTAGCTTCTTGTTTCTCCTCTAGGAAGCAAAACGTGCTATTAACAGCCTAACATATCAAGGACTGGAAACAATAACATAAAGGACGGAAGAGGTGGAGAGGATGACTAGAAAATCAAGAGTGCAACCATTACAGGCTGAGGAGACCTTATGTGCCTACGGGGCTGCAAGTGACACGTGTCAGCTTGGGGGTAAGTAGGAATTGATATGGGCATAAACTATAGAGAGAGAGAGAGAGAGAGTGAGAGAGAGAGGGGTAAAAACTAAAAACTGATGAAGTGTTACAATCAGAAGGGCTCAAAAAGAAGAGCTTCAAATGGAGGAAAAGAAAGATGTTTGGACGAGATACCCATTTCCCTTCAGCTCCGTTTTCTGGGCTTGTCACGGGGAATCGGTAAGGACCAGTTTGGTTGTTTTTACTTTTCTTCTTTTTCCTTTGTTTTTTCACTAATAAAGAATGCAAAGAAGCAGAGAATCCTTTTTTTTTTAATCCAAATAACACCTAAAATGGAAAAAAGAAATGTACTTGACTGTTATGTGAATATGTATGGGAAGCTTGGAACTTGAAAGTGGAAACCAAAATCGACCCCATGCTGCCACTGTTTATTGCAGTACATAAATATATTTGCTCAAGACAACACCATCACGTTCACAATTTTCAAATAAATGTAGGGTACAGCTGGTATATTTATATTTTAGTTTGCAATTTTTTTCCCTTATAGGTTGAATCCCTTTTTTTTTTTTTGGATACATCAGAATTGAAATAACAAAAACAGCAAAAGTATCTAAAAGGGGCATCTGCCTACACCAATTGTATCTGCCTGATAAAAGGGACATCTGTCAGCCAGAATAAAAATGAACACTCAAATCATGACCCGAAAAATGCAAATTAGAAAACTTTTATATAAAAATCTGAAATAAACATAACTCTTATTTGATGCCTCTCACAAATCATATCACAAAAGGTCTTTTTGTGTGCGATCAATTGTTCAATACTGATGCTAAATTTTGTGAGATACACACGAGGGAGTCATATGGGGCCAAAAAAAATTGCAGCCATGCAAGTACAGAACGTGCAAACCATCAATTCTACTGACGACGACTTCTCTTTTTCCACTACCTAACTAGAATGGAAAACCCAAATGACTTTTCGTTTTCGAGGTACAAAAAACAAAGAAAGCAATGCTGTGATGGTATAAACATTGTGCAATTAGTGCTGGGCATTGATGAATTTTCAAATTCAAGCCCGAGCTTTTTAATCCAGCTGTACCCAGTTAGTAATTTCCTTTTTGCGCTTAGTTTCAAACACAAAAAACGAAAAAGAAAATAACAACAGCAAAGGAATGTGAAATTCCAAACAAAACTTCCATTAATATTCTCTGCTTAAATTGTTATTTATTTATTTATTTTTAAGAAAAAGGAAAAGGAGCTGATGGAAAAGGTTTGAAGGGAAATTGACCAATGAGAAGGGGAAGGCCCGGGTCTCAGGTGAGAAAAAAATGGTAGCCGGAAATCCTGCGTTGACAAATTGACCACAAAAGAAAAAAAGAAAAAAAACAGAAAACGAAGGAAAAAGGTAAGGAGACAAAGGCACTAGGAACATAGTGAAATTCATTTATTATTGTGGTTTAGTGGTTTAAAATATTTATTCTTTCATCGTTTTTTTTTTTTTTTTAAGAAGAAATGGCGCTACTATCCCTTTTACTTAAAAAACAAAGGAAAAAAAAAAACAAAACAAAAAGAAACACGGTGTGAAGTTGGAAGCAAATGAAAGACCAACTTTAACGTTGGGGTTTTGTTGTGCTGTTAGAGAGTTAAGATTGTTGCAGAGACGCGGTGGGGTTAGTTACATTTCATGTGTGAGCTGGATCCACTCTTCCAGGACTGACCCACTCTTGAATAAATTAGTCGTGAAAATAATAATAATAATAAAGGAGGAAGAAGAAAGGTTTAATAAAATCCAATAACAAAAAATATTATTAGCCCCAGAAAGCAGAGAAATTCAGCTTGAAGCCGATGCAAACAAGCCATGTGCCCTTCAAAAGCTTTTTTCAATCCCCCATATGAAGGAAAACTAATATACCTTTCAATTTATTTTTCTCTTATAATAAATCAAAAATTTCCCTTCTTTCCCTCAAATCCTTGAGTATTTCAACTGGGTTCGATCAGTTCCCAACTGGGTGTCACTGTTTTGATGCTAAGTTCAAGTATGTGAATTGTGTGTCCTTTTTTTTTTTTTGTGCTTTCTTTTGTCTGTTTTGTTGCTGTGGGATCCAGGTTTTTGTGCTATGAATCTGAGCAACGGCAAGGGATTCATGTCAACGGCTACTTCTAGTATTTCCTGGAAAGCCGGGGATATGGTTTCCGATCAGTTTCCGGCCGGCCTGCGGGTCTTGGTTGTTGATGATGATCCAACTTGCCTCATGATCTTGGAGAAGATGCTCAGGACCTGTCTTTATGAAGGTACTGCAAGAATTTCACGAACTTTAGTTATTCTTTCTTGTATGGTTCCTTGAGTTGTTATGCTTTTATATCTTTTTTGTGCTTCGAGACACGGGTTATGTTCTTCTTCTTCTTCTTTTTTTTTTTTTTTTTTTTTTTTGTGAATCATGACATGCACAAAACATGGAAGTGATCGTTTATTCTGCTACTTGACGGTTTTGGTATGAATATGTGTAAGAGAAAAGAATAATTGACCTGGTTTAGACTTGTGAATTCTATCTCACAATCTTGTACTTTGAGCTGTCGTTAGTAAGCTGAATGAAGTTGTCGGTAGTGCGCAAATTCTTGACTTGGTTTGACGTAGCATACTTGTGGATGTGTGCGTATGAGAAATTGGGGGCGCATGTTTATTGATTGATTTTGTTTGTGTGGGACTATTCAGTTACAAAATGCAATCGAGCAGAGATTGCCTTGTCCTTGCTTCGAGAGAACAAGAACGGGTATGATATTGTTATAAGTGATGTACACATGCCTGACATGGATGGTTTCAAACTGCTTCAGGACATTGGGCTGGAGATGGATCTGCCTGTTATTAGTAAGTATCCAACTGCAATAACTTCCAGTTGACTTGATCTCCTCGCAGTTTTACATTGATGTCGTCTCCCATATGTGATTTGTGAATCAAACAGTGATGTCAGCGGATGATGGGAAAAGTGTTGTTATGAAGGGCGTCACTCATGGTGCTTGTGACTACTTGATTAAGCCAGTCCGTATTGAGGCACTGAAGAACATATGGCAGCATGTTGTTCGCAAGAGAAAGAATGAGTGGAAGGAACTGGAGCAATCAGGAAGTGCAGAAGAGGGAGATAGACAGCAGAAGCAATCTGAAGATGCTGATTACACATCCTCAGCAAATGAAGGCAGTTGGAGGAACTCAAAGAAGAGGAAGGATGAAGAAGAAGAAGAAACAGAAGAGAGGGATGATACATCCACATTAAAGAAGCCACGCGTTGTTTGGTCAATTGAGCTCCATCAGCAATTCGTTGCAGCAGTTAATCAACTTGGCATCGACAGTACGTATCTTTAGCCCTTTTGTTCAATTTGCTGATACTTATTTGTATCTAGCCCTACTGTACCTTAAACACTCCATTCTGCAACTGCAGAACTGCTATAGATTGATTAGACACTTTTAGGATAACGCCAGAGAAATTTTGGGGGCATTAGATTATAAGTCATCAGCAAGACTGTCTGTATGTCATTCACTGACTTACACGACTCATACCTTTGGATTGTTATAGCCGTTGTTTAATGGCTCACCATGTTTATTGTGATATTTTTTTTATTTATTATGATGTTAAAATTTGATGTCAGATAATCTTCAACTATTCCACACATTTCTGTCCTCTTACATTACTATGTCTCCGGTCTGTAAATACAGAAGCTGTTCCAAAGAAAATTCTCGAGTTGATGAATGTTCCTGTGCTTACCAGAGAAAATGTTGCTAGCCACCTTCAGGTACGGTACACATATGCCACATAAAAAATTTCAAGTATGGGTAGATTCAAATGCATAAAGTTACTGTTGGACATCTTTTCTATGCTAGCAAGAGTGCCTTACCAGGCATTGCGTTCCTTTACATCCTGACTATTGTTTCTATGGTACAGAAATATCGATTATATCTTAGAAGGTTAAGTGGGGTTGCACAGCACCAGAGCAATTTGAGCAACTCCTTTATTAGTCCTCAAGATCCAACTTATGGGGAATTGTCTGCACTCGATGGGCTGGAACTACAAACTCTTGCTGCCACTGGTCAACTCCCAGCACAAAGTCTTGCCACACTTCAAGCAGCAGGACTTGGTCGATCGTCACCAAAGCCTAGAATGCTTATGCCTGTTGCAGATCAAAGGAACCTCTTCAGCTTTGAAAATCCAAAACTAAGATATGGAGAGGGGCAACAGCACCAGCAACATTTGAGCAGCAGTAGGCAAATGAATTTAGTTAATGGAATCCCAACAACCATGGAGCCAAAGAAGCTTGCCAGTTTGCACCATTCAGCACAATCCCTTGGGAACATAAATGTGCAAGTGAGTTCACAAGGAGGCCAGGGTGGTCAGTCTAACTCATTGGTGATGCAGATGTCTCAATCACAGTCAAGAATGTCAATGTTAAATGAAAACACAAGCAGACATGTTCCCAGGCTTCCATCGTCTGTAGGGCAGCCTATGATATCTAATTCAATTACCGGTGGTTTCTTGGCAAGAAATGGATTAGCTGAAAATGTGAGAGGGACGGCATATAATCCAGTGTCACAATCTTCTTCAATGTTAAATATCCCCTTGAGCAACTCAGCAGAACTCACTGGCAATGGTTTTTCTCTTGGAAGCACTCTGGGGATATCCAGTCTCACATCTAAAGGGGCATTCCAAGAGGAGTTTAACTCAGAGATGAAAGTGACTGATGGATTCATGCCAAGTTATGATATCTTTAGTGATTTGCATCAGCACAAGTCCAACGAGTGGGAATTGCAAAATGTCAGCTTGACTTTCAATGCCTCTCCCCAACCCAACTCTTTGCAAGGCAGCCTCGATGTTGGACCATCAGCTTTACCTCAAGGATTTCCTTCTAGCCAAAGGAATGGACAGAACAGAAACACATCTGCCATAGGAAGGCCAATATTTTCTGCTGGTGACGCAACTGATCATATCAACCCACAAGGTGTTGGACAACATCTCAATACTCTTTTCACGGACAGCACTGTGAGGGTTAAGACTGAAAGAGCTGACGCAAGCTCCCAGGCTATTGTCCTTCCTGAACAGTTTGGTCAGGATGATCTCTTGACTGCACTTCTCAAACAGGTTAGTCTATCTGCATGTCATCTTAAAATGTTTTATCTTTAGAGAGTTGTGTCTAGAGCAAGGTGGGCTTTTAGTTAGTAGCGTGAAATGTTTTTTCATTCTTGCAGCAGCAGGGAGGAATTGCGGCGGCTGAAAATGAATTTGACTTTGACGGCTATGCCATGGACAACATTCCGGAGTAGGACATTCTCGTGCTAAGTTCTCCTTGCCATGGTCGTGTCCAATGTACATACCTGCTTCTACATAGGAATTTGATTTCTGTCTCCTGAAGCAAAGGGTGACAAGTCACGTTTAATGCCTTTCTTGGGGAGACAGAATTGCTTGATTTCATTTGGCCACATCCCTTTGTGAATAGTAGGTTATGAATGACCGTATATCCAAGAAATTCAACGTTGAGGTTTGTGAAGCTTAGAAGAAACTGCTGCCTGACATGCAAAGGCGTACATGTAGATTTTTGGCTGCGACGCCGGCTGGAAAATCAAGCGGAAGGCAACTAATTTTAGCATCCTTGTGTGGATGTTGTGGAGATAAATCTTTAGATGTCTACAGAATGTGTAGGAGCTTTCTAACTCTAATAACAGATTACGTTTGATTCTGTTTGTTAATTTCAATTCATATTTCTAATTTAAGAGATGTACCTCCATGTACATAACACATTTGTTTTGGCTCCTGATATTATTCCAGCCATAAATTCTTGTTCTCGTTCTTTTCTCTGTTGCATTTAATTAGATTAATTTAAAAATAATAATTTTATGTGAATATAAATAATTTTTATATTATAACTAAAATATTTTATATTATTATACTATTTATAAAGTCTAATGGTAAAATTATTTTATTTTTAATTTCAAATTTAAATTTTAATTCTTTATCTTTATATATATATATTTAAATTCATTGTTTTTTAGTCACCTAGATTTTTGCTTCCAATGAAAGCAAATTTTAGTGCCAACAATGGGATTTCTTTACCTTTTTTTTTTTCTTTTTGGTCAATTGAGTGTATATGCTATTAAGAAAGTATGATTTGGATTTTATTTCGGATTTATAGTTGAATCGTCTCGTTTTAACATTTGGGATTGGAAGTAAAACCGTAGAATCAATTCAAATTCTCCCTCGATCTGATTCAAAATCGGTTCCGGCCGAAACAGTGTCACCCCTACCTCCAATTTCATGTTTCGGATTCTGGTATTGAAATTTTGCTCCAAACTCATCGATTTTCGCTTTCTTATGTGGTGATTTGGGTGATTCCGTTACGCGGTTATGGATTCATGGGATGTGTGCAGATTTTTCTCTTGCATTTTTTTTTCTTATTTTAAAAATGGAGGTATTGAACTACAATTAAAAGGCTTTAAAAAATGAAAATATTGAGTGTGCTGAAGGCTTGGAAGCACACATCGCATAGCTAAGCCGTGCTGTACAATGAATCCAAAGTCATCTATTATTGTATTGTGTCCCCATTAACGAGTGCAGAGAATTCTCTACGTTGGAAATGCTGGTATCATCCATTGATTCTCACAAGAGCAGCCCATATATCAACTTACGGCTATGGGCCATTTGACTGAGCATTCGGCCTAAGGGCCAGTCTCGGCAATTGACAGATTATCGGCTATGAGATACCATTTTGAGCCTCTCAGAATCCATTCTTAGGTTCTGTGCTTATGGGCTTGGCACAGCTGGTGAATTTCTGTTTGAATTTATTGATTTTATATTCAAAGTTCTGATGATTTTATTCTCTTTTTATTTGTCTTTCGGTACCCCTTATAACCAGAGAAAAAAAAAAAAAAAGCCTTCTCTGGTGTTTGTGACATTTGAGACCTCTTATACAAGCACAATAATCGCTTTTGCTTGTTTTTTACTTCATTATAATCGGAGGTCCAATACAAAGTAAAGTTTTTTAACATTCTTCAAATGCAGAGGCAACAATTGCGAATCCCTTGGAATAATGCCAGACTTTATAATTAAATTAGCTCAATCTTCGTTCTGTATCGACTCCATGGCAGTCAGCTCTATTAGATATAATACACGCGTATCGCTATGCGAGGGCATGTGGGATGGGAACAAAGTACACTGAAAATTCTTTCCTCAGAATCATCGAGAAAACCCAGACCAAGAGCAATGCCAATTAATGTCGAGCTGTCAACCACAAATGCATGCGATTTGGCTTCTTTCTTAGACTAGGGTCCAAAATTTTTGTACAGGGATGATGCACAGTCATGCCTCGAAGAACTGCCACAGCCCGCGATCCATCTGGTAAAGTTGTTCAGAAATTGATGTGCTGCTACCGCCCACAGCGAACTTAAAATTCACATGTTGCATATCAAAAAATAACATTATGGGCCCCTCTGGTTTTTGTTCTAATTTCCAGAAGTTATGTGGAAAGTGTTGAATTGAATGTAATAAACCCAAAATCATGTTACCGGAGCTGAACCGAACGCTATATTTGAAATTTCTCTTCTTTAGTTCCCAAGAAAAAAAAAAACAAAAAAAGAACTGGGTTTTGTGCCATATCATGACCGCATTGAACTAGAACAGAGAGAGATGGGCACTGCAAGTCAAACATGGCAATACCGTTAACCCCTGGCGATTCCTAGCCTGCCAATGCTACAATTATCAGCCGGATGCCAGCATCTTATGATTTTCCGAACGCGGTCTTATTCTTCGAGCAATGACGACATGGCACATGGTTCATATGAATGAGGGGAAGAGAGAGAAATTCATGGGCAGGATGGTGCTCAAAGGAGTAGCGTGGCAATCCAATATTGCTATAGTTTGTACCAAAATAAAGCAAGACCAGCATCACTGCGTAGTCCCGAGATGGTATCAAAATGATTTGTTTTACTCTTAATCTTATTTTTAATATTGATAACAAATATATATAATTCATTTATATTTTTTATATCTATCATTTATTTATTGAATTGTGTCTACGGTAACTTTTTTTGTTTTTTTAGCAGGAAATCTTCAAAATTGAATCAGATGGGAGCACACATTTCACGCTTTGACTGTTTTGATTAGATGTATTTCAATTCATTGCGAGAGGCACATGTGAAAATCATTTATCTTTCTTGCATTGCATTATACGTAAAATGTGCGGAGGAACCTTCACTGCCAGCTTCGGGGGGTATTACCGTATTACTTACAACTGCTTGGAATGTAAATGGAATGGGAAGTGAAGTAATTGTGAACAACTTGGCCACCGCCCACTTCTTAAGTCCTTCGTACCAGTGAACAAGGGCTGCCACCACGTGGAGCTTGCGTCTTGTTTACGTGTAACACTAATCCGCAACATCGGCAATGGTCCAGCCACTGTCATCTCTCCGAGTGGGAACATCTGTTTACCAGTCAAGCCACCTTTCATGACTCTCCATCCCAAATTTACTTCAAAACTTCCACCGATTTCACCGTTCCCGTGTCCACTTTTTCTAAGTTTATGACCCAAATACTCGCTCGCGTCCCTTCGGTCCATTGAGGCCCATAAGACTTTCGCTTCATCGCAAGGTCCGACGATGAACCTTCTTCAACTTTAAACTTCCAACTCCTCAAGGATGCCTTCTAATTAATGCGCGTTAAAAGCGAGGCAACCCCATTAAGAAAAACGGGTCAGTGTCATCTTTTAGAATTTGAGGCCCCCATTTATTTTAATCCCCCCTTTGCAGTTTAATTTAATTGTTTTTTTTTTTTTTTTTGGATTGGCCATAAAAGGACGGTGTGACGCTGTTTGGTGTAGCCTCTAAGCCAAGGGACACTTGCAGGGGAAAAGAAAAAAAGGCTGGTGGCTGTTCACTTGTACAAGCTCCCTTTTCAAGTCTCACTAATTGCTGTTCACTGTCCTCTCTCTTTAAGTCTCCCTAATCCCTACTAGTAATTTCATCCTGTCTGAATTTTCTCAAGAATCTTTCTTGTTCTCGGTGTTCTTGATCTACAATTTACAACCTAGCTGTTCTTTAAGGTCTCCGCCATTGTCAAAAGTAGTCGCATGCAATTTTTTCCGAAAATGGAAATTACCCACAATTTTGCACTCTGTGTTCTGGCTCTTCTGTTAGTACTACCCTCCGCCATGTCCTCGCAAATCTCAATCCCAAAACCAAGAATGTTGTACCAGACCGCTTGCTCAACGTGCTCCAATTGTTGCGACCCAGTGCCATCGCCTCCGCCGCCATCGTTAAGGCCCCCGCCACCGCCAACTCCTACCAGCTCCAACTGCCCACCACCACCGTCTCCACCAAGCACCCCACCCTCGGGCGGCTCTTCCTACTATTCTCCACCCCCACCTTCTACACCAAGCACCCCACCGTCGGGCGGCTCTTCCTACTATTCTCCACCACCACCTTCTTCCACTTACACCTACTCCTCACCGCCACCACCAAAGGGTGGTGAAACTGGTGGCAATTATTACCCGCCGCCAACCTATAAGAACTACCCTGGACCTCCACCTCCTAACCCAATTGTTCCTTACTTCCCCTTTTATTATTACAACCCTCCGCCTTCCAACGTCTCTGGCTGCATGAAGTTAAAGGCCTCTCTTTCTTACGTATTTTCGATGGGGGTCGTTGTTTTACTCTCTTTATTTTAACAAGACTTACAATGGCCTTAAAGAAAGTGAAATAATGTGACAGATTGGCAGATCTCGAAATTTGCAGCTGAGATAAAGATCGAGTCTGGATATCACGTTCTTCGCTAAGACAGAAAGTAGAAGAAAGAACGGAAATGGAGTTTCTACAGCCTCAGAAAGCACTTCTTTCTTTTCACTTTTAGCTTTCGAAAGTGGAATCGAAGAAGAAGTACAGGGTTCATTTGGCACAGAAATCTGGAAATGATGAGCAATTAGAGAAGTAATAATCTTTTCTTTCTTTTTCTCAACTGTTTCCATATCTCCCCGACTCCCTTTGCTGTAGAATGATCTGTCATTTGTCCGACAATTTGTATCTACCATCTTATTTTGCTTAATAATTCTAAATTAAATTGAAACCAGTAACTAGTAACTGGTCTTTCTTCTACCTTTTTCTTTTTTTTTTGTCAATGGTAATAAACCTTCCTGATATTTAAGCTCCATTAGTGCTAAACTGTCGGTGACAAGAGCTACCAGCTCAGTGGTTCCGTGCTTTCTCTCTCTCTCCGTTTCTCCTTTCTCTCTCTTAATGTCATGAATATGAAAAGAAATTCCGGGTGATTCAATTCTGCTAGACTTAACACGAGGTTGACAAATTGTAATCTTCATGAAGTTTCTGCTTCATAAGAATTTGCTCGTGATTTCTCAGACCCAACTTACTTTTCGTACCATCAGGGCCCACGGGCTCCACTCTTTATGACCTCTAATCATATACCACACTAACAACTATGTCACATGCTCGGGTTAAGAAGAGTGCTTGCTTGTAGTCTTTTGCAGCGTGGAGGTCGACATTGCTGCCTTACTTTGTAAGATTAAAGATGGTTAGATTCAACGTTGTGTTAAAGCTAGCGAATTCTTTATCACATAACCAGCAATTGCTCTTCGTTTCCTGGTTTTTATTTTTTTGCGTTTTTATTTTATTATATAGTTGCAATGATTAGTTAAAACTTTCATTAACCTTTCCTGATGTTTCCGTCGTGAATTTCATATTGACCCATTAATTTAACTTTGGCAAACATATTTCGTCAATTAGATTAGACAGCACCGTCTAAAATATTAATTTGATTAGTAATATATAATATATATATATTTTTTTTATTTTTTTTTCATTATGTCTTTTCACCGTCTCTCTCATCCTCTAATTAATGAGGATTTAAGTCGATAAGGGGTTTTTAAATTTTAAATTTATAAATATATATTAAAGAAATGAGGTTCTCGATGACAGAACCTATGAAGACGATGGTTTCATCCAATCGGCTCGCGATCTGCTGCTATAGTGTACCTGATTGACCCTGTTCCGGCACACCATCGGGTGACCGAAACTTGGGTAACGAACTTTTCAAAACTGTTGGCCACCAGAAATGGGTCTCTATTATTGGGGAGCGTGACCATCAGACCATGTGCCAACCCAAAACCTGAGAGACACCCTACCCCGAGATAGTGCCATCCCAACACATCGTGCCTCCTTTGGGCTACTTCTTTTTCTCTTTTGCTTTTTACGATGGTGAACTGTACCACATTTTAGCCTTTCTCGTGTGAAAGTAAAGTGACATCTTTCTTTGTTATGGTGTCTAGATATACAAGATTCACCCCTTTATTAGTCTCCCTTGCTTTTGTCAAAAGGGGAGTTTCTTTATTTTATTTTATAATTGAATCTTTCGCGGAATTCGACTGTCGGATGGCATCATTCAAGTAGTCGGGAATTTAAGTCCTTGCCATCATTTGCAAATTCTCCTGAAAATTTTTGAAGTATAACAAAAGGCCGTGATCATGGTAGATTTGACATCCAGCTCTGATATGATCACATTGATTATGGACCTTTGCCAGATCCGCCGACCATTTCTACAATGTAGATGGAATATTAAAACCCAGAATTGTTATGAAACTAGCTAGCGATAGCAGTTTGCTGGCACATTTTGTTTGTGCGGGAATGGCAAGGAAAACAAGCACAATGTATTCAGATGGCTGTAATTGAGGATGAGGATGATGAGAGTTTAGGCTACCTAGGACATGGCATGGGGACATTGAGACAAAACAGCCATACTTTCATTTTTTGTCAATTTTAGCGACGAGACAAAACACCGAGACAATTGGCTGGATGGCATTCATGGTGGTGGATCAGTGGATGGTGGGGTCTTAGACTAGTAGCGCAAAGGCATCCAAGAAACGCGAAGCAATTTGTTTTCTTTTTTTAATAGAAGAAATGCGAGCAATATTTATTTACTTTCTTATTTATAATCATTGAATAAGACGACAAGTGGTACAAAAACATTTAAAAAAATAAAAATAAAAGCCGAGCCAACGATTAATAAAAGAAAGTCACCCTCAACCAATGGCCGGCAGGGATTTTTTTTTTTTTTTTTGGTTACGAGGGGAAATTTTTGAATGAACAACAAAACACGAATTTCTTGGCTCAGCAGTTGGAACCCGAAGGCCCATAGAAACGCCGCGGAGGAACTGTTCAGGATTAAACACCGCTCACCGTTCTCTGATCTTCCAGTAGAGAATGTAAGCCCAAACTGATCAAAAAAAAAACAAAAAAGAAGAATGTCGGCTCAATTTTCTGTGCCAGCCCAAAGATTAACTTGAATTTTTGTGAGATGCTATGACCCATGGTACTGCGTCGGATAGAGTTTTTGGTCCATCTGGGTGGGTCCAGTCCATCGCCTTTGAGTTCTACCCGTTCTTGTTCAAAGGATTCTGGGCCAACATGTTTCAGTTCCACCACTTGTCCACTTATTCATCTGTGGATGGGGGCTTAAACACCCCTACTCAAAAAACAAGAAAAAGAAAAAAAAAAAAAAAGCTACAGGTCTACCACAAAAGTGTACATTGCAAGTTTGCAACCAGCTCGAGTATGCCCATCTATAAAAAGGCAAACCAAACCCAGCTCGAGTATGCCATGCTCTAAAAAGGATTACGGTTAGTTGTTTCATTAGAGATGAACAATGGAAATAACATGAGCAATTTGACTTGACTTCTAACGGAACTTTGCTCTATAATAATAATCATGATTATTCATTCTGATATTGACTGAAATAATCGTGTAGTAAGCTACTAAGCAGGACATGACACAACCTACCAACCAAGCGGCATGATTTGAGACTCCTAAAGACACTTAATTCATTATGTTCGAAATACAATAACTTCTCTTTGCCCATGCTTCTTGAGACGAGACACACCTTTTCCCTTTGTTTTTTTTTTTTTTTTTTAACACCGTAACTGTAAGTTGGCAGCTTGATATTCGTATTCGTCTTTTCTATCCTTCTCACCTTGGCCAACAAAAATCCGTGTTGAACCACGGGCATTTTTCCGGCCACTATAAACTTATGAAAATGGCCTTTGACTTGATTTGATGATGGATGCATCCGTAGTGAATCTGTCAATAAGCTCTCGCACTCCACGGCACCACCCAAAAACTTTTTCTTTGCTTGCTTATTTGAGCTTAAAAGCCTAGAACTGGTCCTATTGTCCTAGTGCATGGCAATTTGGCTACAATTCCACAAAGAAGGGAAAAAGGAAAAAAGGGTGGAAGGATTATGGATAAATAATTGGTTTTAATTAAGCTTCTTGTAGTTGTGGGTAAGCTGAAGTGCGATATAACTCCATCCACAGGAGAAGATAATCGTAATGTCATCCACGAGAATTACATTTGGCTGTTGGCAAATAATAGTAGGGGCATCAATTATTGTAAAGAATACAGCAATAACATGGGTCCTACTATGAGTAGGAATCCAGAAGAAGAGATATCATGGGAATCTAGAATGAGCGCTGTTCTTTTGAAAGGAGTTTATCACTCATTAAGTTCTTCTAAGAGCAGTTGATAGTTGACAATCAGTCAAACTTCCCGATATCCTTCGTAAATTAGAACTAACTTGAGGATCTTTTCCATGTCCCCGTGACTAGTGGAATAGTAAAAAGGACTCAAACGCCTCGCTGAAGCTTCTTTAAATTTTTAACTTGGTAGTCTCCACAAACACATTAACAACAAAATCTTATTTTGAAAATTTTTTTGACTGCATGATTTTTTTTTATTATTTTATTTTATTACAAATTAAGTCAAATTTAACTCTAATGACATTATTTCTTAATTAATCTTTCTTAAATTAGCCACACATTTATTTAAACATTCTTACTTCTAGGCATATTATGTTTTTTTCCTACTTAATCTCACTGTCATAAAACATTACCGACCTAATTGTTATCTAATAGAAGTTACCCTTCAACCTAATAAAAAACTTGCAATAGCATAAAAGACTTGTTGCAAGAGTTCTGAAAAACGGAAAACGAAGGGCCGTTGGGAAGGAAAAATCGACAAATTGCTGGATAAATAGGTGGATTAACGAGCGTACCTAAGGGAAGCAACCTTAAATCCGGAAAAAGAAAATATCCAGTCTCAGGCGGGAGTCAAAAACTAGCAGGCACATACGAATGTCAAACGAGAATTGAAATCTGAAAGGATATTACATGATTTGTTCAGAAAAATAGAATCCAATCTCCATTTCTTTGCTAGATCACAAATACAGTTAGCCGGAAACTCAAAACACCTAAAGAGGAGAATAAAAAAAAAAGAAAAAGGCTAACAAAGGAACATATGAAAAGCCACCCACATACACTTAAATAAAATTGGTCAGCTAATACGATCTTAATCTCCATTATTAGCCTTAAACGGCCGCACCCAACTGAAAAAGCCTAGGCATAAACCGACCCGTAGGACAGAGCCATCAACAACACTGCAGCTTGCTCTTCTTCTCCTAACTTGTTCCTCTGCCTATCCACCGTTGATCTTTGCATCAAAACTTCTCCGTCCAATGGCAAGAACCTCTGTTTTAGACCGTCACCTAGCTGCTGCTGCCTATGATTCTTGTGATGATTGTTGTTATTGTTGCTGCTGCCTTTTCTTGGTTTCTTCTCATTGGCGGCTGCCTTGGTCAGACCCAAAACATCCCTTTTCTTTTTCCTACTTCTGATGCCACAAGCATTACACAATGACTGCACAACAAGGCATTTGGATCAAAGAATCAGGACCAAATCAAAGATCACAACCCCAGAGAAAGAAAAAGCAAATAAAACCCTCGATCCAGGACCTTCGGGCCAGCTGGGCCGCCTCTCCAAAGAGGGGTCTTTGTAGTTCCACAATCAGCACAAGTTTTCTTCTGCTGACTCTCTGCTTCCTGCAATTTGCGACTTATTATTTCCCCTGCCCCCGATCCCTGAACAAGAAAATCAATACGGAAAAACAGCTCGATTAGCTGAGATTTGAACCGGGATCACGGATCAAATCGACGAAGTAAGCTAGATAATATAAACACGCACTCACTTTTTCACTTGGATCCAGCATTTCTAACAGCTGTACGAGAGATCTAAAAGATACCCAGTTGAGAAAAGACGGCGGTTGAAGTGGGTATTGAAACAGCCGATCACTGAGATCTAAATAGCAATCAATCAGCTCCGAGTGGGTATTGCTGATAACGCTTCGGAGATCTGACAAATTTAACAGATAGAAGGCAGTAAGTATGTTATGTTCCCTCCTACAAGGCAACGATCGAAGATCAAGATTCGGGGGAGGGTTACTGAAACGAGGACAGAGCAACCAACATGCAGCCACCGAGAGAGAGAGAGAGAGAGAGAGAGAGGGAGAGACAGAGAGACTGTTTGACAAGAAAGCAAGGCGAACCACTTTCGCTTGATAACCGAACCGACACAGACACAACCGCACGCAGATGCGGTCCAGAAAGGGCCTTATAACTGGGTCGCGAAACCCTAGCCCATCCCGGAAACTCAGAATGACGAAACTGCCCCTGTCTCTGTATTTTTTCGACACCCGCCAAAACCTACGAGAGGGGGAAATTGTCGATAAATGAACCAAAACCAAAAAAAAAAGAAGAAAAAGAAAAAAGAAAAATAAAAGGCGCGAGAGCCCTTTGTTTCTTTTTGGTTCAGCAACCCCAAAGAACGAAAACCGAAAATTTTCCCTACGTCTCGTTCAAAAGCTAAAAAGGTACAGAAATGGCGCCACAAAGTTTCTGCGGGTGGGTTTTGGCTCGCAGGCAGATGGGTTCGTTGACTATTTTTATATTATGTTACAACGTCCGCGAAGACATGATTGATTGGGAGTTACGCTCGCTCGTGTTCACACTACGTTTCGTTTTGTTGCTTCAGGTGAGTTCTGGTCAAAGCCTGATGCTTACATGTCTACACCGTTTTGATTGGGTCAACACTCTGGATAAGCCACGCCGAGGGTGGCTCTCAATCTCCTCTCACTTGTTATTACTGCTCTTCATTGGCTTAGTCCAAGACTGTTTTTTTTTTTTTTTTTTTTTATAAAAATAATTTAACCACTATACTTTTTCCATGATGCGGTTTGCATTTTTCAAAACAAGACCAAATGCTGATCTCAATTCCTCAACATTCAGGTTGGTTCAATCCTACGAAATTAACTAATTAATACGGTTCTATGCCATTTTTGGATTTCTAGTTGATTTTGGTATAGTTTGAATTAAATATCCACCCCTGACTCTGGACAGTTAAGATATTCGGACAAATGAGCACACGTTCGTATAATGTATTAAATTCAGGATCTCACGCAATCTTTTTGAGACATTGCAATTGGTGATATCCTGAGTCCGTCCAGGCAGCATATCCAAAAATTACCTTTATGGTACAGTCAAAGATGGAACTATTTTATGCCCCAAATTGGATAAACTGGAAAACATTCAATTTGGGTTTGCGCAAAAGCAATAACCTGCTTTAATTCCGCGGTAAGTGCTTCGTACTCTATAATCCCAAGTTGTAAACATTAAGGATGCATTTGAAGTATGGAAGGAAAAGTACAGGGAATGTTTGTCCGAATGCATATTAATTAATGCGTGGTTCTTAATTTTAAAGATTTCTAGTAAGATTTAATTAATTGAAAATATGATATTTGAATTTATTCCGGTTTAAACCAAAAAAAAAAAAAACAAAAAGAATTGTGGGAGTAAAGCTATTTTAAAATTTTATTTTACTATTATGGCATAATCCTAACCCGATATTATAAAATTTCATGTCATAATATGTTATAGAGCACTTGGATAATGTGATGTTATGATTGTGGCATATTGTGAGACGTGTGATCTCATATTTAGTTTACGTTTATTCGTCTTCGTCCATCCATCTTTTGCCATTCCATCACACAAATGCACAATCTCGAAGACTCAAATTTCAAACAGCATTGGTTTTCAGTCCTCACGGAAGGCATTAGAAAGGGTTCATTTTTCTGCAAATCAGCTTATGAAATGCTTTCATATAATATGATATAGATCGAAAATTAATATTAATTACCAATGATTATAGATTAGTATAGAGAGATGTTACTTTCACGAAAAAAAAAAAGAAAAGAAAAAAGACTCCATAGACGCAAAAATAACTCCACGTAGGTCCCGTTTTTGCTTCCTATTTCTGTGCACATGGAGCGACTTTCTTCGTGCAAAAATCAATTCCCTTTGAGGGCATCGGCTAATCATGGGGGCCTTAGACATTACAACTTTTGAGCCGAAACATCGGCACACCAAAAAAACACATGGGCCCAACTTCATGGCCTTTCGATTTGTGTGGATCACAGCTCCACGGGCGAGAGATGAAGCACGAGTGGCAATCAATCATCCAAGTAGCTCAACGTAAAACCACATTTAGAAGACGAGGATGTAGAGCCGGCATCTCATCTCATTGTCAACTAAAGATGATGGCAAGAGCACAATCTGGCATATATATATTCGCATGGCCACATGTGTACAGAACAATCATACGAGGCCGAATCTACATTTTAAATGACAAATCAAATTTACCAATTGAAAAACAAGTCGTGAGAGTCAAAACCGATGCAACATGAATACCAATTAAATTGATTTACCATAACCTGATCGAGCGGGTTTACCCAAAAATTACTTCGACATATATGTGCACATAATGCAGGCATATACTTACACTAGACAACTAAAAAATGAGAAGGGGCTTATCTTGTGAGTTTTATGATATTGCTGTATGTGATGCATAGAAATTGTTAGTAACATAAGAAAGAAAAAAAAAGGAAAAGGGAAAAAGGAAGAGGTAGTTTGAAAAGAATAAAGAGGGTGTGAATTGTCGTGCAAATGCACCCAGGCCCCTTTGATTGTGTTTGAGGAAGAGCCGAGCGCGAGGACCACGCAGGTCCAAGGGACAGCCCCTCCCCAGGCTCTCAATGGAAATCTTTTAATGATAAAGTGGAATTTTATTAAATGGTCCGCCCTCTCTTACAATTGTTTGTAGCATTATTAAACATTAATTGGCTATCTGTGGTCACTGTCACTTCCCTTCAACCGACGTTCAATTAATTCGATGAGAAATTCGAGAACCGAGCCCCTTTCATTACAGAGGCCGAGTTCGAGGCGTGCAATAAATTAGGCATCACTTGTCTAAGGGTCTCAGATTGGTTTAGTTTTAATGTTTTTTATTTTTTTAATGTGTAAAGGTGATTATTAGCTTTGTTATTGCTTTTTACCACAATTACACAATTTATGATCCCGTTCACTGGCTTCACAGACTGACTTGACTTGGGTTTAATCGCCGCTATGATTTAGTTGCTAAAAAGAACATGCTTCTTGTTATATAGAATGAGCTTTGATTAGAGTGAAGATATAAAAAGACTCTTTTTTGTGGAATTTTCCTAACCATAACGTAAATAGTTTGTTCTAGACCTATTAGGAGTAAAGCAGAGCGAATTGTGGTTGCTGATAATCTGCCTAGTGGCTACGACACCGCCGAGAGAAAAGAAACCAAAAACACACACACGCACACACACCCCAGATCAGAAAAACAAATTGGAAGTGCTACATCAAAACCAGACATCAAAGAACCATTATATTGAAATATAATCATAATATCTGTAACAGAATGATCATACAAAAGAATAGCCCCAGCTCATTTCTTTATGAAATATAACAGGAAATCGAGCATATCGTTAATTTGTGTTTATGCACTGAAAAATACATAGACATAAATTACCACCAGGACTCACGCCATGCAAAGGACTTCGGTGCGGCAAACCAATAAACGTCCACCGGCACAACGATGCCGTGATTCATGCGAAGGGGCCCGGCTCATGCAACAATTAATTAATTGAAGACTTCTCGGGTGATTTTACTGTGCCTAAACAACAACCATCATTGACCAAGTAAAATACCGTTTCCCATCACCTTCTCTTGTTCGGACACTGTAGTACAGGTTAGATTGTTGAGACACCTCTTCAACCACAATAGACACTAGACTGGACTGTAATCAGACACACGGTGCAATGACCAAACCCAACTTAACGCCAATCGACCTCGCAAATTGCTTTGTCATACCAAACAGTTGATGTCTGCAAAATTGGTGAACCAAAATAACTATTAAGTTAATGTTATGGTGTACCAAAATATATTAAGTTGTCCCTTAAAAGATTTTTTAATAATTAATAATTTAGACTCTTATCCTTAAAGTTTCGAATTTTAATTCTAGAAAGAGAGTGTGAAATTTATATATAGAGAGAGAACTACTCTTATTGTGCAACTCACGCTCAATTGACCTCTTAATGGACAAAAAAAATTAAATTAACAGTCAGTGAATTTAAATTATGCACCTAATAAAGGCATAAGAAGTGGTTTCCTATACTGTGATCTTTGGAAGTAGACGTTTGCATACCCTCATTGAAAGTTGAAACCGCCAGGTGGTTGCGGTGTTTCGTTCCCACCAAACTGAAATCCTTGCTGGGAAGCATCTCCGGGTGCCTCATCCTCTTCCTCTAACCAATAGGTTTCTAGGATCTTGACAGCCTTCTCATAGATCTCATTGTTGTCATGACTCTGTAAATTTTCTATCTTTTCCAATCCTTCAGCATCATCTATCATTTGAGCATAGAAATTAACATCTCCACTGTTCCCTAAATTTTTCTCAGCTTCCCCAACCTTCAAAATATTCTCTAATCCCTCAAGGCATACGGTAACAATCCTTGGATCAGGGCATACAAGGAGATCACACAATGGTTTTATGCACCCCTGACTCACCAAAAACCTATCATCCACAAACAATCAATCAGTTCTCTGAAAGAGCAATAACAGAAGCAAAACATTTGAAGTTCTAAAAGCAATCAGTACATACTTGATTTGCTCGCCAGTACCACCAGAAGTAGCATTTGAAATCGCCCAAGCAGCTTCTTTCTTTATATCAAACTCGGCAACTTGAAGCAAATTAACCAGGGGACCAATGAGACTAGCCTCAATTACAGCCTACATATTTATTTATGTTTGGAAGTAGAATAGAATAATAAGTCCAGGCGCTCAAATTTTTCTACCGAAGGAAAAGAAAACATAACCTAAATAAGGATAGACCAGAAAAATTTTATTTGAACCTGAATCTGTTCCCTGTTTCCAGCTGTAATGTTTGAGATAGTCCAGCAAGCTTCTTTCTTAATGCTCTTTTTGTGGTTATGACTTAATAGGCTTAGAAGGCAAGGCAATGCACCATTATTGATCACACTCTGAGAGGAAAGAACCCAATAAAGTTAAATATGTTTTGACAAATAGTAAGATATTGTTAGAAAATATAGCAACAAGAAATCACACACGAGAGCAAATGTAAACAGACACAGGTGGTTTTTTTTTTTTTGCTTTTTTGGGAGCAGGGAAGATTGCAATTTTTTGTTCTTATGATAGAGATCTGCTGCGAGACATTTCTCACCTAAACACATCAAAATGCAGTGAGCAAAATACATCCATGTTTTTTCCAATCCTAAATGCATTAGAGAATAGTAAACCATTATACCAAGTTTGTTAGCAGGCAACTAGAAAACTGTACTTTCAAAGACACATTCTCCTTAGGTATTATATGTTCACTGCTTATGCAGTATAACTTTTTCACTCTGCAAGTTCTTCAATCAAGTACTCAAGCTTAACTGTGTTTATTCATTCTACTCCTCCACATTGCTGAACGTTGATTGATGCAAAAGCCCCATGGACTCTGGCATACTTTATCATTCATCAACTTAGTTCATTAATTATAGCTTCAGGAACACATTCTATTCATGAGAAAGGAAAACAAGAGACAGAAAACTTAAGTGCCTTTGCTACACTGATACCTGAGTCTGGAAATCATCCCCTGTCACAATATTTCCAACAGTACGAAGTGCTGGAACAAGAACAGAAGGAGATGGATGGCTGAAACATATGCAGTAAAAATTATTGGTCAAATTGTGCCAAAAATATTATGAGTTATGTATTCATCTAGGATGAACAAGAACATTATGAAAACTAAGACTCACAGGAGGAGCTCAACAAGTCGAGGACCAACACCTGCCTCAATCACAGCTTGGATTTTGTCATTTGTACCATCAGAGAGATATGAGAGTGCCCAACAGGCATCAGTTAGGACTTCTTCATCACTTGAATGCACAAGCCGTTCAAGTAGAGGAAGAGCAGGCCTCACCTGCCATCAATTTGCATGTGTTAGGAAAATGCTGCAACAGCCATCTGGAAAGCTAAACAGCACAGAAAAAGCAGAAAATAACCTGCTCAAATGGAGGCTGCGGCTTGCCCCTGCAGAAGTTTGACAGTGTCCATGTGGCATTCCGCAGCATTGAGAGCTTTGCATGTTCATTCAATTGTGCTAGCAGTGGTCCCATGGCTCCAAGGCTGAGAACAAGGTCACGGCACTTTGGAGAGTCACCAGCAACGTTCCCCAATGCCCAAACTGCCTGAAATTTCACCGACATTATGGCGTGAATCTTGTATTCTCCACCACAATACACCTGATAGATAATTTTTACTGACTTCCAAAACTGGGCAAACAAATTTCAACTACATACCTGTTCACGAACATCATCACTGGTGGAACCAAGAAGCTTCACAAAAGTAGGAACTGCACCATGTTCAATTACCACCTTGGTGTTCTCTGAGGTTCCAGAGGCAATGTTGGTAAGCGCCCAAGCAGCCTCAAACTACACAAATTCCCAACATGTATACACAGATAAACGTATAAGGATCCACTTTATTCTAAACAACTGTTAATGAAAAGGGATTGAAATCATCGTGCAACTACGAACCTGAAGCTGAGGGAAATCATCCCTAAGAAGAAACTGAACAAAACGAGGCACAACCCCAGATTGTATAACTTCCTCAATTGGAGGACTTCGTTCTGAAAAACAGAATTCGAAATGCTCAATAACAATACTCCAATTAACAATTAAGACAAAAAATAAAGAAATTGTAAGAAAAACAAAGAAAACAATTGTCGACTTAATACCGATTGAAAGTAGCTTTCGGAACTGAGTAGTGGCCTCTAGCTGCAAACTATTATCCTCAGACCAAACGCCAGCAACCATTGAAGGCAGACTCTCTAACTGCATCATCATAGGAAAAACAAAACACAACAACAAAAAAAAAAACAAATCAATAAACCAAACTAACCCAATCCAAACAAATCCCAAACGCGAAACAATATCCCAAAACTAAAATATGACAATCAACTGCCTGCATGCGGTGAAGTAGGTTACCTTCTTTTCCGTGGCGGAGGCAAGGGCGGAGGCCGAGTACGGCTGGGGCTGGAAACCTTCTCTCCGCTTCTTAAGCAAGCTCTCCTCGCGCTTGCTCTTGCGGATCTCCACCATGTTGTCCTCCCTCCTCCGGCGGCCCTCATCGGCGTCGACGGCGACCTTGTAGCGGTTCCGGCGAACCTCGGTTCTAGCGCTAGGCCTCAACGACATGGTTAATGCAAAGCTGTTTTTGTATCGAGCTTTTTGGGGGCGGACAAACCCTAGCGGATTGACTGAGAGAGCTAAAAGGCTAAAAAGTGGAAAGAGAAGCAAAGAGCGTTGGGATGCGGAAGATTGGAAGAGAAGGGTTTGCGCTTTAATTAGTGGTGGAGGTTTAAATATTTGAGGGTTTTTATTTTTATTTATTTATTTGTATTTTTATTTTTATTTTTATTTTTTCCCCCGCAAGAGTGGGAAGAGGTAAGTTTGAGTTTTTCTTTTGTTTCCTGCAAATTAAGGTACATTAATATTAAAGAAAATCAAAGGATTAAAATCAAATTTTTAAAAATCGATCAGTTTATTGAGCCAAAAAGTTCAAAAATTAAAAGTTTAACTTAACTAATCAATTTAACTAAAAATGAAACAATAAAATTATTATTTAATATTAAATATATAAAAATTTTAATATATATATATATAATATTATATTTAAGATATTTAATTATATATAATTTGCAGTCTAACATATAATAATATTAAAAAATTAATTAATATATTCTATAAAGATAAATAAATAAAAAATAAGAGAAAAATTCAGATTTTATTTTCTTTCAAATATGTCATTTTCTTTTTTATAATCAAACCATTTTCGTTGAAAAATTTAAGATCAATTTATTAATTTTTGGGTGAATTGAATAATTTACGGGCTTTTAGAGCGATTTTTTTTTCAGTTTTAATTAAAAATCGGACTAATTTCTAATTTTTTTTTTGGATTAAACTGACCGATCTGATTAGGTTCTTGCAGCCTTAATTAAAACACGAGTGCTTATGATTTAAAGAAAAGTAGTTAACCTGTGACAGCTATAAATTAGAGACAGTCGACGTCGTTTCATGTGTCACCTCATTGGAGATACTGGCAATGGGGGTCGGGATGGGTTTTTATTTCAGGCATACTGAACGGAAGGAAACCAATTTCATGAGCTAATCTCCGTTCTGTTTGAATTCATCTGTCCAATCTAAATTTATTTTAAATTTGGTTTTTGATGGTAGGAAACAATTTTTACCAGAGAAAGAGTGCTTACAGATGTTGTTTTCCAACTCGCTGTTACTGAAACTAATACAATTTTGACAGGAAATATAAATTGTGGAGTTCAACGATTTGATAAAAGGGTATCTCTTCGACTTGGTCCACAGCTTGCTCTGTCCGTGCAAAGGTTAAGGGACCATCGCAATTTACCACTTTGCGGAGTTGCATCTATGTGTGATGCATGATACTATCCGTACCATAACAAAATCATCAATCGTTTGTATGTTAATCACACAAGAGCACTTGATCAACGTGCGTCAGGTCAATTCCATGAACACGGTCGGGATAAATTTTCTATTTACAATATATTAAATGAAGCACAATTGCATGTACATGGACGTGAAATATGTCCTCCTCTAAGTTTGCTTGCGCCAAATGGAGTACCAATTGCTATGCCCCTATTGCCTCACCAGACTCAGCAACAAGTACTTTACTTGCTTTACACTAAGTTCAGGTGCTGCTGTTGCTTGCTGAAGGTTGGTGGGTATATGAAAGGTGGCTGTTCAATCTGATTGTCTCTGACGACCGGATTCTCCCTTGCAATGGCAGTGATCCGATGGGGTGGCGATGTCGGCGGAGACGCGTAGAGGGCAGAGGTCTCCAGCATCTGTCGTTGCACGTTTTCGTGCTCTTGGGACATTCTTTGTGCACGCAATGCAGTTAAGTATAACCCTGCTGCAAGGAAGACAGACGTCAGTGAGAAGACTCCAGCCGCAGAGAACAAGCCTTTTTTGATGGCAAGGCAGCTTGCTTTTGGTTTATACCAATTCTTCAAATGTCCTGATTCGACGCTTAACCCAATTAAGAGCAGGCCCTCCCCAACTGCAAAGAATATCCTGCACGAACTCATTCACATGCTAATAAATACGTATTAAAATTTAATATATAACCTATTTTAAATCTCCCTTAACAGTTTAAATTTAATTTAAATTTTTGGTACACCGGTTTCTGAACAATGCTGTTGTCTTCCATTTTCCCATATGGATTGGACTGTGCATCAATGCTCCAATGCAAGTGACTTACGGCCTTATGGAAAGAGAAACATCTTAAACTCACAACTTATATTTTCATCAGAACACTAATTAAAAGCTTTTAATAGATAATATGAACAAATCACGCGAAATTGTTAGATTATTAGTTCAAGTCTCTATTTACCCTGACATTGAGGTGAAATGCTCCACATTCTAAACAGACGCGAGTAATGATTGACGAACTGAAGGGGAAAAAGAAGATGGCCTTACCAAGTTGAAACAAAGAAAAAGCCTGCTTGCCATACTATAGACCTTGCCACCGGGACAGAATTGGGCTCCCAGGAGAGCACAGCTGTAGGTGGAGCTTTACTGACAGCAATTAACACGTACATATGTTCCACCACCATGGCAACTGCCAGACCCACAAATGCAATAGCACCACACAACAAAGGTGTCTTGCCGCTGCCACTGTACACGCATTTACCATTTCCTCTGATGTTAGTGTCGACCCACGTCACCTATAAAGATGGCATATGTATACACCCACGTATATACAGAGCTTAAGTTTCACTTCCATATATGGCTTTTCATCAATGTTTAAAGGTAACGAGCGAGTACTGAGGGCACAATTACCTGGGAACGGGTGGCTTCGGCGATCAAACAAAGAATGAAGCAAAAAAGGCCACAGAGAATGGTCAAGACCATTAAAAAGGCAGCCGTCTTGCTACCCAAATCCGTGCTTGAAGGACTCGTTGCAAGGTCGGCATGTGTGACCGCTCTTGTTTGTGGCATGTTTAGAGTCCCAACAACGGTCACAATTCATGCAGACACGAGAGGAAGAAGAAGAGAATAAGGGGGAATAGATGTTTAAAGTCAATTAATAAAAGGGACAAAAGAAAGAATTCAAGAATTGCTTGGAGCAAAGGTTGCTTAAAAGGCCGACGATTCGAGGGTTTTGGATTTTATTGCTTTAAGTATTCACACATGGAACGTGGGATTCTAAGGATTTCGCTTTGAGGATATTCTTTTACTGTACGATGATGAGGAAAGAAAATGCAACAGGGAAAATTGCTAATGACACACAACTGTTCTCTCTCTTTCTGTTGCTTTCTGCGGTTTCAAAACTACTACTTTGTTATGATTTTTTTTCCTCTTATTTTTATTAGGCTAAAAAGCGCATTTCACAGAAGGCAAGAACATATTCCCCCGTGGGAGTAACAAAAAAAAAAATCCTTCTTAGTGAGACTAACAACGATAGCCACCCCCCCAACTGTTGAATGCTGACAACTTTAACATTATAAGGCACTTAAGGCATCTAACAAGACAAGCCAAAGTAATTTCCTTGTCTTTTTGTGTGTAATTTCCTGAAAGTGGGGGGCATAGAGGAACTGATTTTTCAGAAGCAGTCCATGTTCTTTTTCATCTTGTAGCACCCCGATAAATTTTTGAAAAATTTCCCTAAGACAACGCAGATGGGTGAACAGTAGTAGTGTGGAGAAATCTGGTGGTTGAGAACTCTTCAAGTAATTAAAGAATGCCTTCAGGATCATGTTGAACTATCTTATAAACTCGGGGCAACCAATGATCCTGGTACAGCAACATATCCAATGATCATAGTCGTCTTTAGGTAAGGCCTTGTACCATGTATCCGTAAAATAAACAAAAAATACATAGGATCCCTTAACTAGCATATAAGTAAACCACTCCTTCAGTTCTTCTGCATCCAGAAATTTGCTTTGCCGATTGCCAAGAACATGAGTCATGTAGATGCTTCAGATCCCGCAGAAACATACGATCAGCTACACTGATGCACCTACAAATACACTACTTTTAGTTGTCTACCGACTGTGAGTGCATGTATTCTTTTGGATTTTGGTCAAGATTTCTTCCTGGTTTCCTTTCCAGAAAATTTACGGAAAAGATAGTGCTAGTCATGTTCAACTTGTCACTTCATGCTTTCCAGGTTCCTACTCTTTAGACGGTATTTTCCGATGTTGTACAAATTAACGGCAGAAATTGAACACAGCACATTACTTACATTCCTGTGTTATCTTTTTCTAGCAATCGCATAGATGCATGTAAAAGGGGCTTCGGAGCATCTCATGACTTTGCCAAACTCTTCGAACTCAGAAACAACGGATAAGTAATTGTCATGATGCATCCCTACTTACTTCACTCACAAGTTATACGAAACTTATTCCACGAGGAAGAATTTGACAGGGTTATTCCTTCTGCACCCCAACAAATATGACTTCCCTCTTTCACCCCACTTGTTTTGAAAAATATTCCGTTACCTTGCCTGTTTAGCAATTTGTGGCATGATCCCATGTCAGCATATATAAAACTCAAATTCACACCCATGCCATTTCCACCAATGTTGATGGCCTTTCAGTTTCATTGTCTCTTTGGTTGAAATCCTGCATCCGGACACCCAATTATGGCTTCTGAGAAGTCTTGTGCTGGGGATGCTTGCAGCAGCAGCAAACAAGCCATTGTTGCAGAAAAAAAGTCCGACGTGAAAGCCGCGAGCAACTCTAATTTCGAGAAAGCACTGGCGAAAAGAGCACTTTTTGGGTCACAGCATCATCGGACCAAGGGCAGGAAATTGGTGAAAAATGGTGCCAAATTGTTGCCAAGCAGGCTGAGCAAGGTTTCATTGGCTGATGATTCAGAGGGCTAAGGTATATGCGTTGCCCCATTTAGCTTAAAAATCCCCTCTGTAAATAAAATAAAGGCACAATATCATAGATATTATGTCGTTTTGAAAAATATGTACAGGAATGCATGATCTTAAGCGTGCCTGAAGAAGGGGTGCATTCAAAAGAAAATCAAATTCCGACTTTCACAGAGGAAGTTATACATCATACCTAAGTGTGGCTAACATCATCCGATCATTAAACAAAAAGTTCAATCCAGCTGAGATTAAAATATAGAAGTAAATAGGACATGTTCGAAAGGTATACGGTACTTTTGCTCCTATGGCATGCTAGATGATGAAAATGTCTACAGTGATATGGGAAATTTTCCGCGACACTTATGGTGGTCAGGCCATACCTGTTTTGAAGCATTCTTGACCAAGACAAATCCTGATTTCGTAATTCACAGCAAATCGAGACTTAGGCGTTTGACTGATTATAACAGAGATACTGGTCTGAAAGAAATATCAGAAAAGAAAGATAAGAGATGGACGTGTGAACTTATGAAGGATGTAAATGCATCGCCGTAGATAATACCTCTTTCAATGTGATTGCTTTTACAAAAGCTACGATCTTCAATATCTGTGATTGCTTTCACAAAAGCTACCATCTTCAATATCCTACTACATATGTATTCATCTCAGAGCCACTAAAAATATCAGCTTTTGTTTATGAACAATCTATGTCCGGAATAGCCTGGAGCGAGGTCCAGAACAATGTTTTCCAATTCTGGACACTTTTTACATCTATTGTATCCCGAGAGTCCCAAATTGTAAACTTCTGGACTATTTCATCATTTTCTATCACTTTCGATGAGTCAACTTCTTTCATGGCAGCAAGGTCAACGAAATGATCACCTCGATTGACATTTCTGAAAGACTGCAGCAGGTTTCTCACACTCGCATCCTGTTGCATGTATAACGCCGTTTAATTGAAGACCCTTAGCGGAATTGCACTAAAATTCACGAGCAGAGTCTTGGGAGACAAATCTTTGCCCAATAAAAGGAACGAACTTCACGGAAGTTTGCCATAGTATTGTGTCTTTGGATGTCTCTTCCATGGCACCAACGCCATCTTAGGACATCTCAGTCCCATTTTCAGAAGAGTCCATTATTATAATTGTTCATTTGGCATTCTTTTAGCAATTCACATTTGGGCCCTGCAGCTGCAATCAAAACTGATGTGCTAATAATAAAGAGCAAACCAAGAAATTACATGCCGGTCGAAATTACAGAATTTAACTGAGATTTAGGCATACGCTTTTATTTAAATTTATAAACAAAACCGACCTAAACTGAACTGGGGTTAATTGGGATTAAGAAATACAAAAACATACTAGATGAGAAGTTACGCTTGAAATAGTAAAATTAAGTTAAAAAAAACACCAACTCAAAAGAAATTATTATTTGAACTTTTTTTTTTCAAATTTTAACTTATTTATAATTTTAAATCATATAATAGTGAAATTTATTTAAAATTTAAAAATAAAATGAAATAATATAGTATAATATTATGAATAAAATATATTTATAAAAAATAATAAATATAACATTTTTAGGAGAATATTATATGTACATGTATGAGTGGAGTATATTAACATTTGCCTCATAAGGATCTGGAGCTACCCGTCGGCCTATCCATCTGCTAGCATTTGACTGTGTCCCATGCCACGTATGTCAACTTCTCTGTCCACCCCCCCCCCGTAACTTTAGCACATACCCGGTGACAGACAAATGCACAACCAATCAAGTCCCTCGGTTGGGTTTTGAAATCCAAAGAGACGTTGCAACCTTGGTACCTTCTAAACAATTGTTATCAGTATAAATAATAATAACAACATCAGCAATTGTAAATTTTACAGATTTTTTTTTTAATTTTTTTAATTTTGGGTTTTGGAAGAAATAAAAGAAAAAAAAAGAAGAAGAAGAAAGCACTATTTTCATACTGTTGTCTCCATTTAATGCATTTGAACTCCTGCACACTTGGACGCCATCACTCTCTCTCTCTCTCTCTCTCTCTCATTCTCTCACATTTCCGCTGACCCACAAAGAAAGATTCAATTTTTCACCCCGTCCATCATAAATTTCTGTAGAATCTTTATTACTTGTCCAGTAATAGCATTAAAAGGGGTGGGGATGGTTGTCCAGTAATAGCAACCCTGGTTTCTCACTTTCACTCGCATTGTTTTCCTGTAAGTTCTTTCTGGCTCTGTATTTTGGATTGTTTTTGATAATGGCTAGATTTTCAGGATTCTCATTGTTTGTTTGTTGGTTTGTTCACTTCAAATGGATTTCTAGGTTTCCTTTGTTTCTGTGATTTTTTTGACTTTTGGGGCTCTGGTTGGTTGCTTAGAAAATGTGCTACTTGCTTGACATAAATATGTTCAACAAAGTTATAGAGTAACTGGCAAAGCTTACAACTTTTCTTTACTACGCTAGAGTGGCATCCTTATTACTCTCCTCTCATCAATCATGAGTAGGTGGTTTTTGTACGTTCTTAAAGTCTTGGTTAAGGTCGTTTTTCCCCTTTCTGCATTGCAGAAAGCTCAGTTCTTTGGAATTTATCTGAATCAGATGAATCATAGATCAAAGGGATTTTCTCTCATGGAAAATTCAAGTGTTAACATTACAAAGAAGCCAGAGAAATGGGTTGAGGAACTGAACTGTTAATATGGATTTATCTGTTAGGTTGATAAATGGAGGATTGGTGGCAGTCTAATAGAACAGTGATGTGACGACATTTATCACGGACGTTGGTAGTAATGGAGTTGTAGGCCTTGACAATAGACAGCTTTTCTGGGTAGCTTGGGGATTTTAGGGGTCCAGGGGTCAGAGGCAGCAGTCATAATTTGGTGCAGGTGGAGTGTTTCCAACGACAATAACAGTATGAGTTTAAAGGTGAATTGCATAGATAGGCATTACCAATCTGAAAGCGGTTTTAGATGCAGTGATGGAAATGTAGACCATTCTTGGTAACCTAGTGTCATGGAAGTTAGTTGACAATTTTTTCCCCTCTTCAACTGTTCAAGAATTAGTTAGATCACTTGGTGTCTGATCTACATAGTATGAAGTGCGTGATTGTTTGCAATCAGATGAGATGTCTTTACTTGCTGATAAGTTGTATTTACTGGATAACAACTGCAATTCTGTTGGGAAAGTAAACTGTGATTTGTCTTTAATCATGTTTGTAATGGACAGAATTGACAATTCTTCTTGCCTTTTCCATTTATAGATGCTGAACAAGTTGTGATCATTCCAGAAAATGGGTGCTGAGAAAGAAAGTTCAAAAAGTGGAGGTTATGTGGGTGGTTTTTTTCAGCTGTTTGACTGGACTGCAAAATCTAGGAAGAAGCTTTTCTCAAGCAAGTCAGATTTATCAGGCATAAGCCTCTTCTGCTACCATTCAGTATTTAGCAACAAATGCATGTGTGCATCTATGCGATTAGCCTCTTTCATTTAGTTAAGGACCTGCTTTCTCATTCTCTTGCAGAGCATCCAAAACAAGGGAAGAGAAGTGATGGGAACTTGCCAACAACTCGTCTTTATGTGGTTGGATTATGAACATTTTGGTTTTTCTTTATGTTATTCCTGTTATTCAATTCGTGACATGGACACATTTGCTGTAACATTTGTAGATGGATGAGGGTGAAACCGGAGCAGGAACAAGTATCAGAGGAAGTAGCGATTATAGTTGTGCTTCTTCAGTAACTGATGATGATGGATGTGGAGCTAGGGCCCCGGGGGTAGTAGCCAGGCTTATGGGATTGGATTCTCTTCCAACATCTAGTACATCCTTGCCTAACTCTGCCCAAATTTTTGATACTTGGTCTCTTAAAGATGCTTCTAATTGTAGGAAACATTTTGATAATTGTGACTCCCAAATTATGTGCCCTGGAAATGTACTGAATAGGGATGGCCCTCCCAGGAATACAAAGCCACAGAAAGTGCTAAGCAGGCCTGTTGAAAAGTTCCAAACTGAAATATTACCTCCTAAATCTGCTAAATCCATTCCAATTACACGCCATAAACTTCTATCTCCTATCAAGAGCCCTGGCTTCATTCCGAGTAAAACTGCTGCTCACATCATGGAAGCAGCTGCAAAAATTATTGAAGCTAGTCCCCAAGCTGCTGTCAAGGCCAAAATGCCCATAATTGGATCTTCTTCAGTGCCCTTGAAAGTGAGAGATCTTGAAGAAAAACTGGATGCTGCACAAAAAGCGTCTGCTAAGACCTTTTTAGGACCCCTGAAGGACCGTGATCTAAAAGAGAAGGTTGAAGCTGCCCATAAAACATCCAGGCTTCCTGAAGTTTCTACTCGAAAAACAGTCGAGTCAAATGTGGCTAAGTGCCTTGAGGGGCAGTCATTGAACAAAAGTTGGAATGGATCAGTTGAAGCATGGTCTTTTAGGGCATTTCCTGAGACTGAAGGCTGCTCTTCTGGTATAAAGAAAAAGGGAAAGTCTATCTCACTTGCAATCCAAGCAAAGGTTAATGTTCAGAGAAGAGAGGGTTTGAGTTCAAGCAACAGTCAAGGCTTGGTAGTCCAGAAAGAACAGAGTGAGGTTCCATCAACCCAGCCCTTCAAAAGTCAACCAAATGCACAAAAAACTTTGCACAGAAGAAGTTCCACTAATAGTACCTCTGGTGTGCTCCGGCAGAATAATCAGAAACAGAATTGCCTAATGGATAAAGACAAGTCGGCCTCAAAGCATTTGGTTTCCAACTTGCAGAGTAGAAGAGTTCTATCTGGAAACCCTTCCCCTTTGAGACATAAAACTTCAGGTAAAACCGTTGGCCCCAAAATTGGGTCCAGGAAATTGGGCTTAAATGTAACAGAGAGTGAAAAGGGAATTTCTAATAGCAACACAAGGAATATTCCTAGGAAGAAACGATCAATTGAAGGGAACTTACAACTCAAGAAAATTCAAGTACTCGAGAACACGATGATTCAGAATGGTCCGAAGGCCACTGAATCTAATCCATTAACTGAAAAGCACTTTAGTTGGGCAGAAGAAAGCAAACGGAAAGGCATGGATGTAGTTTCATTCACATTTACAGCCCCCTTGACACGGTCTATGGCTGGTTCTGGAGCTTCCAGCCATGTGGGGCAGCAAGACATTGGTGTCCACACAGATTTTGGGGGCAAAAGGCTGTTGCTGGATGCAGATAGTACGAAGCTATCTTCAGTGGGTTATAATGTAATAGGGGGAGATGCTTTGAGTACACTTTTGGAGCAAAAGTTAAGGGAGTTAACCAAAAGTATTGAGTCTTCTTGTTGCAATTCTGTTAGAGTAGGGTCAACTTCTAGTTCTCCACCAACTTTGCAACACCTGGTATCCACCCTTAATGCAGGTGGCATGAGTAGGTCACCCTCTAAGAAGGATCAAAATGCCTCCTTTACAGATAGATCTGGTAGCAGCTATGATTCGGACGTAATATCCCTGAATTCCATAGCTCCCAGACTGAAACAAGTTTTTCAGGTACTAATTCTGAATTATGAAATGTTGGTTGATTGACCTTTCTTTTTGCTCAATCCATATAATCCGGCTTACTGCTTGGTATACATATCTTTTTTCTTCTAATATTTTGATGCCAATGTTGTGAATATTAACTTTTCTTTGTTTGCTAAGTGTCAATATTTACTATTTTTAATTGAGAAAAATCCTTGGAAACAAGACTAGTCCTGCTGATACTGCAATCTCAGGTTTAGGTGAAATACAGCACATCACTAACAGAAGCCTGTCATGATGGTAATGAGTCAGCAAAGCTATTTTTGTTCCTGATGATGTTTTCAAAGCAACCATAGACCTTTGTTAAGTTGCCTCATGGTGGCATTTCTAAGAATGGTCTTCAGCGATGGATTCTCTTCTGATTGCTTTCTTGTTATCAAGTTTTTATCAGACTCTTTTTGTGACTGTCCTAATTCATTAATCTACTGATTTAGATGTTTTATTCCTTCCACCATTAGGATTTAATTAGTTAATCTGATAATACACATGGCTTTTGCTTTTTGAAAATTTTGTCAAGCTTCTTTGTAATTATTCCTACCAGCCATAGGGTATAATTGTCCCATAGTTTATCACTATATCATTGGAAGTTAGGTTGATGCAATTCTTAACATATCAGGGAGTTGATGACACAGAAGAGTACATCAGTCAGCTTAGTGATTCCACAAAGCTGCTGGACTGTAGGCGTCCCAGCCCAATCTCTGTTCTTGAACCTTCTTGTTCAACTGAAAGTTGCAGCTCGTTGGATAGTACAGATAGTGGTGGCACAGAAGGTAAGAACATCATATCCTGCATGTTAAATGTAAGGTATATTTTCTGTATTTTATTTCGTTAAGTAAAACTGCTAACTTGCACACAATGTCTTACAGAAAGCAAGCCATGTTCATCCATCCATGCACAAGAGGCTTTTGGTTTTAGTCCATCTATGAATTTTCACAAGATAGATGCAAAATTGGATTTATCAGATTCTGCTTCTTCAGCTTCTGCTGGAACTGTGTCAAGAAACAATACAAATATAATACGTGAGGCAGATATTTTGAAATCAACAACTGACTGGGAAATGGCATACATAAAGAAGATATTCCTCAATTTGGAATTGATGTTTCAGGACTTTGCAATGGGGCGGACTCAAGAGATAATAAGTCCTCGTTTGTTTGATCAGTTGGAAATCTATGGATTTGAAACTGATGCTGTTGAGGCTAGGTTAGAAAGGAAGGTGCTGTTTGATTGTGTCAGCGAATGCCTCAGCCTAAAATGCAGGCACCGTGTCAATGGAGGATACAAAACATGGATGAAAGGGGTGACAACGTTAAAAAGAAAAGAGAAGCTCGCTGAAGAAGTTTACAAGGAGGTTACATTGTGGAGAGGCATGGGAGACTCTATGGTGGACGAGCTTGTAGACAAGGATATGAGCTGTCAGTATGGAAGATGGCTGGACTTTGAAGTTGATGCATTTGTACTTGCAGTAGAGGTTGAGGGCCAAATATTTAGTTCCCTAGTTAATGAGGTCATTGCTGATGTCTTATGGTTTTGATGCCACAGATTTCTTGCATGTTTTATGCCTAAGGCTGATGTCTTACTTTGAGTGGATTTGAGCACGAGGATTGGCAGTGCACATGCACAGCTACGGTAGAAGGCTGGTCTGGTAAAGCTGATGCATTTTTTTGGTCGAGACATTTGAGAATGACTGCTTTCCACTTCCAGGATATGGAGTCCTTTTGTTTACCTCGGGAACCTAGTATCCGCAACATTCATCTTAATTTACAGTTCATCGTACTGTTCATTGCTGCCTCTGAATCTATCAAAGCATTTGTTGGTTGTTGTCATCTGCATCTAATGATCAAATTTCCTAGCATCTCTGAACTTTAAACTCCATGGTTGCTGTTCTTTTTGTCTGCTGTGTTTTGTTTTTGTTTCTTCCTTGTCTTCTCCTCTTTTTGTTAGAGGGAAAAGTCGGAGACAGAACTCTTTCATTACCTGAGGCCTAGTGCCTGATATTCATTCGGAAAGAAACTGATCTATTACTCGCGTTCAAGAAATGTATGAGTTGCCAAAAACCAATCTATTCGAGACGGCAGCCGGTTTTTCTTAGGATACAAAGGCATAAAGCTCACTGGAGACTACTATTCCCAGTTGTTTTCAGATTTGTGAGAGACATTTTCCCACTCCAGAGCTGGATGAACTTCAGATTTCTGCTCTATAAGATGCATGATGACGTTGGATTTGCCTTCTGAGACCCTTTGTCAGATGTCGGCCAACATGCATTACCATAACCAACCGATTGTCAAGCCGTTGCCTTGTCCTCGATCCAAAAATGACAGTTAACAGTTCCCGGCTATGAAGTATGGGCACAGACTATCAAGTATGAGCACAGATACAACGACATGAACGCTACAACACACTTGGAAAAAACTAGAACACTGCAAGCATAGCAGAATGGGTTGGGATGTATAAAGCTCTATTTGCTGTGTACAATTGCAGGATTTTTTGTTGAGAAAGGTCAGTATAAAGCTATAATTTGTGAACTCACTTCCCAACCCAGAACAGGGAATTATTAAACAGAGAACCTCATTAGCTCCTAATGGGGATTTTCAGATGGCAAGCACAAAAAAAAAATGTTTTTAAATCTGATCCAAGGAAATTTACATTGTCAAATAGCGAAAAAGCATTTGCAAATCTTGGCACTTCGAGAACCCAAAACATTGCCACTTGTCAATGAGCTAAAATCATTAATCCCTTCGTTTCCAAAGAACACGGAAAGAGAGAAAAGAAACGAAAAACAAACTGGAAATTATAACAAGAAAAAGAAACAAGAACCGTAATTTTACTGCTACCATTAAACAAAAGAATCAAGATTGCCGTTCAGTTTAAGCTTGAATGAAACTGCGATTTTAATTAATGTTTTTGCCCTGCCCTGCCCTCCCCTCCCCTCCCCTCCCTAATGAAAAATTACTGAAGAACACACACAAACGTCCCGTCCTTGAAGAAATCCTTCAAGCTTTTCTCTCTCTCTCTCTCTCTCTCTCTCTCTCAAAGTCTTTCTGAGTCCCTTTCCCTCTCTAGATATGGCCGAAGGATTTGCTCAGAAAAGGAGCGTCAATCTCTAGGATAGCGTCGTCTTCGACGACGGCGTTGACGGCCTCTAAATCGGTGTCAGCGCCGCTGCAGGCGACGGCGGCCGAGGCTCAATAAGGACAAGAAACTCAAAGACTTCGGAGATTTAGCTGTGGAACCCAGACAATCCCTTCCTCGCCTGACCAAAATCCCATTTGATCCGTCTTCAACAATAACCATACAATTTTCATAATAATCAATACAAAGACTCGGATGAATAGACGCGGTTCATAGAATTTAAATCTTGATTTACACCTTTTGCGGTGAAACTAGGAAGTAAGTCTCGCTTTTTGAAAGTGATTATAAATTTATTATAACGGTTCATTTCACAATTTAGTATAATTTTTTTTCTTTTAATTTTCCGTTCATCTATCTTTTCCTCTTTTCAACGTGTGTTAATGTCGGAGTCTAAATTGTCGTCCGTTTTAACATGCGTCCCAACAGGACATGGTTTTGTTTTGTTCCGTGCTGTTTCAATGCTTTAGCTTTCCCCGGAGAGCAGCGCATGGACTAGAACTAGGGTCGGACTGTAATGCCTGAATTGACATGCCCAGCAAATTCAGGACCTGAATTAATCCAATTGTATTACCAGGCAACATCGTCGATGACAATTGACAACTTAGTTTAATGGTTGATTACATTGCAGAGAACGAATATGACTAACACTCGCCCCATCTTGTCCGCTTCATCTCATAATTCCCCACTACATGTGTGATCACCACCTCCCATCCCCTCCCAGTCAAGCCATTCTTCACCCAACCATGAATAGTTGGGTTGAAGAAGACAATCATAAAGCCCCTCGGTCTCACTCGGGCTCCAAAAGCTGCTGGCCACACTTTCTTGATCACTCGTGGCCTTTCTGTCCGGACCCATGACCCAATTCTCTCTCTCCTCACTCGTGCCAACAACCAACCGATTCTGTTGGGTATCACTGCCACTTGGGCCACCAACTTCACCTCGCAGATCACATTTAAGACGCTTTATTTCAGAGTCTAGCCATTCATACGGTCCCAAACCCTCGGCACCGTCTCTCTCTTTACTTGTTATCTCTCGTGCACACGCCCAAGAGCCCTGCGCTCCTAGGTTCGTTGTCTCTTCTGCTTCTTGTACTTTTGGGCCCCCAGAGACAGAACCCATTATTTGGGTGTCCTCCATCTGTCCTGTGCCGTTTGTGGTTGGTTTAAGCGCCACATCAGGAATGGTTGACTTCTTGGCCTTCCCTAACGACATTAATGTGGTACTGTGTTTTTTCGTTGCTGAGCGGATAGTTTTTGCCCCTTTACGCTTGCTTGCCGCCCCAACGAGATTGGCGGCATTCATGGCGTACGGTATGCGATCACTCGTAGACTTGGCGAAGCCGTAGATTTTTCCCCTTAGATGAGAATTCCAGTAGTTCTTTATCTCATTATCTGTTCTTCCAGGCAGATGGGCAGCGATAAGAGACCACCTAAAACAACTAGAAACATTAATACTAATTAACATGCAATAAGCCATTAGCTCCGATATAAGAGTTAACGAGAAAGAAAGGGCAAAAATAAAAAAAAAACGATGCACTGATTGTCCTCATAGGCTAATTTTATCGAAGAATTATGCCATTAAATCAGTTGTTTGAATTGACTATTATATGCACGTTTACACTATCAACTACATAAATAAATTATATATATATAGATGGTGTGTGATTTTTATATTTTTTTATTAATAAAATAAAAAAATGAATTAATATCTTACAATTTTATTAAAAAAATTAAACTGAATTCATATTAGAAAATAAATTAAATACACGTTTATTATCTATTTTTAAAATTATAGAAAATTAAACATGCATTTAATTTTTAATGTTAAAATATGAGATTTTTGATTAGGTTTGGTTCACTCCAAATGAAGAAAAATAGAAGAGTAAGGAAAAGGAGTTGGAATTGCCAGATATATCAGTGAGCAAATAAAAAGAAGGGGCCACGAATTGATTCTGATGTTTTGCCGGTTCCACCTCTGTATATGTCAACTTAAACTGCGCCCCTGAGCTACAGGGGAATGCCTGAATTCTATATTGATCCCTTAATCTTATTAGAAAAATGCCTGTCTGTAGTCTCTCAAAAGAAAATCTTATCGTTTCGAGCGCTACATATCCGAAAAATACAGACTTTTATTATATGAAAATTAAAATTTAATACATTGTCGACACATGAAAAATACTACTCAATATATATATATATATATATATATATATATATATATATATATATTTTTTTTTTTTTTTTTCAAAAAATTAGTTGCACTTATTTGATCGTTAATTACATATTTTATATCAGTAATTTCCGCATTTATTCAGAAAATATGTATGTGTGTCAATATTTTTTTATGGGCATACTTTTAAATGTTCGTTGCACTTGGTTTAACACATATGATAGACACATATGATCGCATCGTGGGGCTTCAGATAACACCTTCAATAAGATAGAGAACTTAATTCTGACATTCTAGCCGAAACAAACTTTCTAGGAATCACCTGTTGCCCGATAATCTCATTTTGAACGTGTGAATTGAAGATCCATACAAAGGAATCTCGATAATTCCTACATCTGTTTTTGTTTTTTCTTTTTCTTTTCTTTTTTTTTTTGGTACTGAGGGAGATAGCCCATTACACGTACTATTAATAGCTTGGTGTTTTCTGATTTGGGGGAGTTAATTTAACTCAAGACCAAGTATGGAAAGGAAAAAGAAAAAGCTGAGATTCAGTTAAAATAAAATAAAATAACTAAAAAGACACAAAATCAGTGTCTGTTACACTACACTGACCAAAGAAAAAAAGAAGGTGATTATACTTAATAAGCACCTAATAGTTTTGGCCTATGAATGTGGTGGAAAGAATTTCTCAATGGTAATGAAGATGTACTTATATGCTTGGAAGAAAAAAGTGGTGCTGAGCATAGCCGAGTGTAATTATCATAGGGCTACTGCATGTGTCGTGTACTCAGTAGTTCAACTGGGGAGCGTAAAGATGAGAAGAAGAGGTAAAAATAGGAGGAAAAGAATTGACCTGTTGCCCAAAGCTGCATGCAACTTAATAATGGTCTCTTCCTCTTCTTTGGTGATGTTCCCTCTCTTCAAATCGGCTCTCAAGTAGTTAATCCATCTCAGTCTGCAACTCTTGCCACACCTCAACAGACCTTTATAAAAAAAAAAAAAGAAAAAGGAAAATGGTTTCCTTCGCATGTCTTGTGCTTTGAAGGAAGATGAGAAATGTCTCTAGCTGCCGGGTGGTAACAGCTTTACTATGGCCTTCTCATTTCATTAAATAACTTTGACACATGATATCTATGAAAAATTTCTAATTACATAATTTGGTGAAAAAATTTTATAACTTTAGTAAGAACCCTATACTTAGGACCATTACTAGAATATGAACCGATACGTAAAAAAGGGAAAGGGTTACCCTAAGGAATTAAATAAACCATGCATTAAAAGCTACCTGCATTTTTGGGCAGTGATCTCCATGAGCCTCCTCCATTGGCAAGTATGTATTTCTTTAAGATCTCATCTTCTTCAGCAGTCCATCTCCCTTTCTTCAACCCCAACTTCTCGCAACATGGTGATCTTCCCATCTGATTTTACTACTTCGAATAGAAACGTATAATTGTAGCCCCAATAAACTACTATTTCTACCAAGAACTGATCATTCAAAGGAACCATAGACATTGAGAGCAAAGGCGAACTGGGGTTGTTTTGGGATTGTCTATAGACATTGATAAAACAAGGCAACTTGGGTTGTTTTTGGATTGTCTTCTGAGCAATCATATATAGACATTGACAGCACAGGGGAGAGAAAGAAAGAAGACCGTGATGACAAAGACATGTCAACGGTGTCAAAACGAGCCACGCGTGTTGATTAATGTTCTCGTAGTCGTCCAATCTGGCGGGCCAAGTTCCACAAGACTATGCCAACTGAACTTCACGCCAGAAGGGGTTTTGAGTATCGATGTTTATTCAACTAAATACTATATACTGTTCTCAAATGAATATCAATTAAACTAATGAACTTTTGCTTTTTTTGGTTAATGCTAATGAACTTTTACTAAGTGATATTACAGGCTTCTCAAACACTGATAGTTTCTAATTCGAGTCATAATTTAGAACTAATAACAAAACAAATAAATAAGTATTGATTCTCACACCTCAAACATGCGGAGCATATATCCTTTCGCTCACAACATAATTTTAAATTAATTTGATATGCTCAAATATTATTAACTAAAGAGAGCTTCAAATGTGTCTGACATTAGTGTTTTTCACATCTTGCTGGCCTAGATTGATCAACGTAGAAAACGGTCTATTATTATTATTATTATGGGGTAAATGAAAAATTAAAATAGAATAAACTAAAAAAAAATGTCAAATTTTGATTTATACCCAACATAAAGCCATGGAAGAAAATTGATTTACCAATCAAACTCTTTCTGACGCTTATACATTAAACTCTTCAACAGAGAAGGCCGAGGGAACAGCTCCGGGGTCAATGTCAATTTGAGGCGTTTGTTTTTGGCAGTTGAGTTTGTTGAGAAATTCAATGGGCTTCTAAAGCAGTTGGATACTAAATTTAAACCGCTGTCTGTTGGTAGGCTCGGGCTCACTAAATCGCACCACAAAGGCACAGTCGAGGGCTGTGATTGGTCCACAAGGAGTGTTGCATTCATGAGCTCTTGATCTCCCACCTTTGATGACTCTGCTTTCTTTTTGTCCCTTCTTGTCTTCACTAAATTTCAAGCCTTTTTGCAGAGGATGGCTGATATATATTTGTTAAAAAACAAAACAAAAAAAAAAAAACAAAACAAAAGATTATAAAGAAAACGTTAGAACTATAGCATTATCTTCCTTTTCATATTGATACTGTATTTTTCTTTTTTTTTTTTAGGTGCTATAATAAATTCATTTGGTTTAGTTTGCTAATCTGTGAGAACGAGTTATAATGCACAGTTATGAATTTCGATTAGTAAAATCTTTGAGGTTAGCACTTAATATTGACCTAATTGATATACTATAAATAAATATGTTCTCCATTTTATTGACCAAAATTTGATTTATGGAATTATATCACGAGGAAGCAAACATCATCAGACCACAAAGGAGAAATGCTAATCCATGGACTCGGAAATATGACTGTTGTTGACTTATATTCAAAAATAAAACGGTTGATAAATAATGATTTGTAAATATATTTATTTAATATTAAATTAATAGTTGTTAAATTTTATATAAAATTTTAATAATTACAAGTTTTAACAATTATACGAAACATTAAAGTTTAATTTTTAACCAAAAAAAAGTATAAAATGAAAAAAACTACTTCTATTGTATAATTATAACACCACAAGCTTCTTAATAAACAGCAAAAACGGGATTTGTACGAAATCTTTTAGCCCATCTACCACAGAATATATCACATTCTGTGAAAAATGTCAATGGACTACAACACTGATATTTAGGCGGCTGCTCAAAGTAGTTTTCAACGGATTGCGTTGTGACGAGAAGATTGATCACGTTGAACTAATTACAGTTATTGAATTATATTAAGTAATTAGGCTTCTAGACTCAAAAGGCATGCCCATTCGGCCTTTGCATCCGATCTTGCGAAACAAGGTGACAACGACCGTGTAACGTCCGGTTGATTCATGCAGAAGGTACAAATGTTGCCTGTGTTTTCAATACAACAAGGAACTGGGGAGCCCCCTAAGAATTTCAACATCATTCTTAGCTAAATTGATGTGAATCATATGCATCATGCATGGGTGAACAAGGCAGAGACCACAAACTTTGGTCTCCGAATTTGCTAATAACTCGACGGTGCTACATTTGCTGATGCCAAAAAGACCAGCTGGCTAAAGAGTAATGGAGAGGAAGGTAGTAGCCGAATGAGCCCATCTGAAGATCTTCCTTCTCAGCTTTGCTATTCTTCTTCAATTACCCTGCCAACGAACCAATGGGCAGAATAACGAATGTGTGTGTGTGTGCGCGCGCGCGCGCGCTCGCGAGAGTGGGAGAGAGCAAAAACAGAGATGTCTAGATTAGCAACGTGCAGCATGGCTGCATGTCATTAAGGCGCAAGCGTTATGGCGTCGCCTTTATGGCGCAGTAGGTGGTTTAATTTCATGGGAGCTCTGACACAGCATGGCCAAGGTGCACGGTCTTCAGTAGCTAGAATTTTCCGTTTTTATGGCTCGCAACCCCAGCACTAAATGAACCACAAATACACAGGGTGACAAATAGACAAGGTAACAAAAAGCAAGTACGTCTTAAGATACAGTCTCTCGGGCCTGGTTGAAAATAGTCTTGGTTGACTACTCATCAGCGCCAGATTGGAGTTCTGACAGCTACGTGGTATGGGGAAGAAGCAAGTACAGTCATGGTAGTGGACCAGTGCCATTTATCAAGGAGGCCCTACTCTACATTACGTTCTTTGAAATTGGTCACCAAAAATAGAGAAAAAAGGGCCCTTGCCTAATTACCACAGCAGCAAAAATGCTTATCATAACGGTTAATATTTTATATAATGATTCTGTATTGACTATTTGACTGTAACATCATAGCCAGAAAGATTCCCTCGAGCAGGGAAGCCGCCGTTGGAAGCTAGGTTTTGTCAAGTTCTATTCACACGCTGCGCTAAATTTACATGTTGAAATATGCACTTTTCCTTGTTTGTGAAAATTATAATTCGTAAAGCCCTTGCTCCAGTAAAAGCTTATCGTAGATCAACAATGTCAAACTTTAACTTGGAATTCATGTAGACATGGGAAGAATGCTCGTAAATTGGGCTTCCGTCCAAAAGCTCTTCGTGGGGGTGAAAACCTCTCTGCTGGCAATTACGAATTGCAGACACACCACCCGGATCAGATAGATGAAATATGCCATGTGGACTGCATTCACAAATGAGATGTTAGCTAAAACTTAGGATGATAAGAACAGATAGGAAATTCTGCGCGTTAGTCATGTCTCGCCGAACAATTTCACGGCATGGATAGAATGTAATAGTAAACAAAAATGATTTTATAATTTCGAAACCCCAAACGTGGAATTGTTAATGGCAACATGGTGCAGTTGAACGGTCGATCAATATATTAGGCAGAAGTCTGGCCTACATGTTTCAACACATGGTTAAAGTTTCCAGGCCCAGCACACTTTGCTGAATTACAGATCAACCCCCACATGATTACATCAGTAAGCAGACATGAAGCCTGATAATCATCTATGCTTATGAAATTTAAATGCTGTTGAATAACAAATCCTTATTTCCACAAGTTTGCAGGAGCTAAATCTAAGGAATCCATAACTTGCGCCTCTTGTGCTGAAAAGGTAACTTACCTTGAAAAATCAGTTGGGGCCATAACAATGGCAATTGCTTCAGGCAGCATGATCTGAAAGGAAGTACAGAGAATTGCAGTTAGCAATATTCAATATGTTGATAAGAGAGTTGAGAAAAAGAAGTGAGAACTAATTGAAGCCTTCGTCTGAATGGCTGTTCCTAATTGAATGCTAATGGTGTTAAGCTATTTAAAGCAGTTAGCAGAAGGTCAAGTAAGAACTTCGTCCCATTGACAATCACACAGATTAAACCAACAATAAGAGAATATACAATTGATATTCCATAGTTACCTGATATGAGTAATGAGTGTGCAGATCAACTGATGACATGAAACATGTCTGTGATGGGTGTGTCTGGAAATTCAAGTAAGAAATCCAAGAACGAGGTAACACATAAAGCCAAAAAAAAAAAAGAAAAAAAAAGAAAACTGCTTAGAGAGGAGTATTGATATACTAATCATTACCTCCCGAGAAAAGGTAGCAATAACAAACTAACCAAAACATTTTAGCATTTGTATATATAGAGCCATAAGATTAAACAGCACGATGAACCCATAATTCAGTTCAGGAGGAAGAATGAGATATGCAATCCAACCATGATTTCAACATATTTCTATAAGAATGTTCTCAACATATTTAACAGCCCAGCAAAACCAAGATCACTATATACTTACATGAATCCATCCAAGTGGAAAAAGCGAGAGTCTATCTTGAACTTCAAATATCTCCTCCTCATTCAATGTCTGGCACTGAAAAATAACAGTGGTTTCAAGACAATAGCATGAGCTGCAAGCAAATAAATGCCAATATCTTTATTGATGTCTATTGAAGCCACAATGCATGATTTAGGTTACAATACTTGGCCCACTGTCCAATCATCTAATCATAAAAAGTAAAGTTACTTAGTACCTAAAGAAAAGTACACATTATTTTTGTGGTAATATGTCAATAACTCAATTGGTTTCAAGCAATCAAGCCTAGAATGCATGGATTGCAAGTGTGAGGAAGCTAAATAAGGGTTACAAGAAAACCAGATGTAAATAGAAGTAACTAAATGAATACTCGAAGGAAGGAGAAATATTGTTGTACCGAATCTGAAGTTGACTCTTGCTTTGGGACTATAAGCGTTGTGATATGGAAAACCCTGTTTTTCTATGCAAAGTGAACTGATTTGTTAGAAACCAAATTGATGAGCTCCCATCATTTAAGTCAAAAGAAGTACAATATTGTATCCTTAAAATTTTGAATCCCTTACCAGTAGACCAGCAAGGACACCACATGTTTCTAAATTCTTCTCTGTATTTGCCCGAGCCAATCTCAGGAAGTCTTGCATCAAAGATACAGGCTGCAGTGGTTATGCCAAGAGATTATAAGAAACTAGCATAGTGATGATCAATAATTTAAGGCAGATGAAGACCAAGTGAAACAAAAGAAATCATGACATTGACAACTACAACACTGAAAACAAAAGAAAAGGCTGGATCTGTCCATGAAAGTATGACGCATCAAAAAGAGGGAGAGAGGAATATATATGGCAATGAAAAACTTACAACGTGTACATGTTGATACGCATTGGAGCTTGGCAACCCATCCTGTGAAGGTTTTGCTGGTCCAGGTCTTGGATCAGCAACTTTAGATGCAGGGATTGGAGTAAATTCCTGCTGCACTTGAGTAAGAACTGGAGGAGGTGAAGGTTGCCTGAGACCAACAAACTGAAAGGTATCTTCCCTTTCTTCACTGGTTAGCTTGAGACAGGATTCCTCGGCTGGACGTGACCATCTACCATCATCTAAGGACAGCACAGATTCTATGGTGGACACAGCCTCCCCAGTATTGCCATCTTTTAGCGTGACAACATCATATTGCCCAGCCTGATTCAGGCTATCATACCATGGATGACACGAAAAAGAAATGTTACAAGCAATGGCAATTTAAAGAGAGAAACATAACATATATCCACAAATACATTCAACAGTTTGAGTTAATTCAAACAAGAAAGGAACAGCAAAATCAGAGGAATAAGGGAAGAAGAAACTGCGAATGAGATTCTCACTTTAGATTTTTCGCAGGGATTAAGTCAGTACTGCTTGGATACTGAACCTGCATTACACAAAAGAAGTAATTAATTCTCATAGTTTGCATGTTGATATAAAAAGCCATTCTAAACAAGCAAAGCAAAAGGAAAATGAAAACGAAAAGCATAAGGGACCATACAATAAATTTACCTTTATCTCTACACTAGGCCCTACCCATTGACCCCGAAGACCAGTTGGACCTAAGAAAGAGTGTCTAGACAAAGTCTCTTGCTTGGGATGAGGTAGACTAATTGATCTGCACATATTTAGAAACAAAAATGATTTCTAAAGAAACTAGCAAAATGGAGCAAATAAGAGAGAACACTAATGAGGAACACTTTATCAGGACATGCACTATAGATGACATGGAAAAGAAAAAAAAAAAAAAAAACTAAACTTTCAAACCACTTATCTGAAAAAGAAAATGCGGGAGTAGCAGAAGACCAAACCAACAAGAGATGAACAAAGATGATACCAATTCAATTTAAAGGAAATCATGGATGCTAAGCATGAAGACAATACCATAAACATTGAACTGAAATACTGCAACCAACTCAATGCCAAATAAGGGATATAGGAGGTTGGAGTTAGCAAACACAACACATCATATTTCAGGCATACATACAACACTGTGAGCAACACATCCAGTTGTTAAGAATCAAGATGCAGTATGGTAGAAACCTATTTAAGAACCCACAACTTGAAAAAGTTGACCATGCTGCATATTTTATTTAGAACATTTATACTTGGTATAGGGCAACAATAAAGGTTACTCTCTTGTGACTTGGTGGTTATGTGAATCACAAAAACAGCCTCTTTGCAAAAACAAGGGTAAGGCTGTACATCTGACCCTTCCCCAAACCCACAAATGTGAGAGCCTTGTGGGATGCCCATTTTTTTACACTTGATATGGGACAACTGATTTTTGGAATCAGGATTTCTAAAAGTTGTTTAGAAGGTTATTTGGGCAATTTGCAATTTGGATTCTGTGTTACAATTGAGGAATTAGACTGATGGAGTAGAAGTCCACATAAGGAAATTGCAATTTCCACCACATAATAAGAGGTCAACTAAAGCACATTGCATTCTGGCAAGAACCAAGGTGCAGTTTAGAAAATGGGAACATAATCCCAAATTTCATGAAATCGATAACCACGCAGATCTGAAACTTAAGGAGGTTCTGGTCAAATACAAGGGAAATTCAGTTCAGACATAGAAACACATAGCACCCGCAATCTGCTTATGCAATGATCACCTTGTCGATACAAGGAGATGCATTTGAATGAGTATGCCTTATCCAACACATCACTTTCTAAAGTTTGACAAACCCAACTCTCTATATAAAGAATTAGCCAGGAATAATTGCTAAAGCTTAAGATTTTCCATCCCAGAAGACATGAAAGGTGGAAAACATGAGATAGCAAACAAGCTCATTGACATAAATCTAAGGGACATACTCTGATGAAACTTAATAGACAGACTAAGGGGACATATAAGAATTCATTCTTGTTATTTTTGCCATACCAAACACATGGAAGAGTGTCACTAAAGTTTGTATCTTTCTGATAACTAAAGTTTAGGCCTTGTTGAGTAGCAGAAAGAAATACATAGTATGACTTTCCAATCTATCCAACAACTGGTTTAGCATTTTCAAAGACAATATTGTTTAGGGGTCTTTAAAGCAAAGCAATAATCTTTGAATAACGTACTCACAACTTATTAAATTGCTTGTCAATTTGAGAGGAGACTGGAGGGTACACATGAGAATGATCATACTTCCATGAAGACTGAGGTACCACGCTGGCAAACTGGAAAACAGAAATGGAAACAAATAAAAACCAAAAAAAGACCCAAAAAAAAACAATTCCCGAGAAAAATGGGAACAAATATATACCAAAAAAAAAACAAACCAAATTCCGCATAGGCCTTAACTTTGAAAAAGAAATAACAAGAAAAATCGAAATTTCCATTATGTTTAAATTATTATTACGGGCTTAGCATCCAGGTTCGAGTAAGAATTTCTGCTAAAAGATGGCCATTCCAAAGAATAAGCCTCTGAACCAAATGAAACCCGTTCCAGGCCATCAGGTTCATGCAATTGATCTCTTGAATCCTCTTTGGTCAATTCTTCCAGTTGATTCTGGAATTCAGGCTTCAAAAGCTCAAGCTCATCCAAAACCGCTATCAGCCTCTGTAAAGTCAAAAGTAACAATCAAATTACACTATAGAACACCATAAACTATAGAATATATAGAAAAATTATAACAATGATCACCTTCTTATAGCTTGCTCTTTCCTTAGGCAGCAAAACTTGATAATCCCGATGGAACGGAATAGTTTCGGACACCAAACTAGAACAAAACAACAACAACAACAACAACAACAACCAAAGTCACTAATCAACTCGACAACTAGGTTTCAGACATAAACAAGTTATCCAGGAAAAACCTCGTTTCGCTTACCTTGAAAACCTAAGCAGAATAATATACAAATCTATGACATTCTTCTCCTCCCGATGAATGCTTGCCTGAAGCAAACTCAAAAAGAAATAATAATAATAATAATAATTAAATAACGACACTACGTACAGAAAAAGATTAAAATTATCGCCAATTAAGTTGAAAAATTCGAGAGAAAAGAAAAGAGGAACCTGTCTGAGTAAATTATCGGCAATTCGATAATAGTTACGAAGAGGTATCCGATTATCGACCTCGACTTTGCGAGCGGCTCTGTTGACGTTGATCCTCATTTTTCCTTTTCCTTTTCTTTTCGCCGGTTTCCGGCGATCGCCTTGCTATTCCGATGAAGAATCTCTCTTTCGAATGTCTTGTAGGGGGAAAGAGAAAGAGACAGAGAAGAGGATTTTGTTAAGCTTTTGAACTGATTAAGGAAAACTTTTGTCAATGTCGACATGGTGAACTGCTCGGCGAAGCTTCGCCTAGACACGGACGCCTCTGTCCACTTGTCCTATTTCTATTGGGTTTGACCTAGACCCCATTGGACATTCCATACATTTTGTTCTCCTTTTTCTATCCCGAAAAATAGAGATACTGATGATTACCACGCTAGTTGTAATTATGAGAACACTATAATAAATTAATATTTATTTTGTATGTCTATGTTTTTTTTTTTTTAAGTGATGAAAGTTGAATCCTAAATGTAAAATTAAGAATTCCGGAGATTGACAAAATCATTGTGTGACAGCAGAAGAGTAGCGTAGAGAAGCTCATTCCAGGAGTCGGGAACACCGGGAAGGCACCAATGGCTACAGTCTTGGATCATCTGAGGGGTCCGCTGGATCTCAGGACGCCAGTATATGGAGGGGTGGCCATCTTTCCGGTAATCTGTCATTTTGGTAATGTTGAGATAAAAAATTGGTGTCTTCATTTCTGATAGGACAGATTCAAGGATGCTCGTGATCCACGGATATGCTGCCAGTTGACTGTCGTTGGTTATTGGCTTCTTTTCGCCATCGCAGCGCTCGCCTGGATTCCATTGCCCTTTCCTGCAATTCCCACAAGCACAGACGGGCAAGTTTTGGCAGTCTATGTACCATGGTGTTTTTGATGGGGACCAGCTGAGTGGATGACCAAAGCAATTAGAAGGCGTGATTCAGTATACCTGAAGTGAGGAGCTGAGTATCCACAGAAGAAGACCCTTGTACGGCTGCTGTTGATGTTAGCATCAACCCATTGGGCCCAAGTCCACAATGCTTTTCTATATGCTTCAGCCACTTCTGGCCTGCTATGAACATGTGTACCTTCCCGATCGTAACCTTTGCTGAAACAAGGAAAAATAGAGGATGCAGGTCAAACTTATTCGTTGGTTTGATTCTCGAAGCGTCAACAAAATGATGATGGTGAAGGGATCGTTTGTTTAATATACCCTTCGAAGGTTTTTCGGTGAGTCCACAAGTGACCTGTGTTGAAGACAATTATATCAGCATCAGGGAACTTGGAGGAAGTGCCTCCCATCTTATCAAGGCTAAGGCTCACTGTTCTTCTTCTAGCTCCATACTTGTCTGTGATATTCCATTCTTGGGCCAGGAATGATGATCTGATGAAGTCTATTGAGCATCCGTAATCCTACATTCATTGCAAAAGCATGTTTAAAATTGCTGCCGCAAAATTTCTTCGAACTTCTAGAGAAGTCAAGTCAAATGGTCCTGTGCCTGTAATAAGGACAGAGCGATGCCAGGATTTGAGTAGATAAATGCATATTCCAGAATATCAGTGGAAAAATAACCCCAAGACAGTGAAATTGTAGGTTGAATTAGGCTAATAACTTCTTCCAATATTTCAATAACGTGTTCCCCACGTTGATAGGATGTGGACTGAAATCCCAGTATTTTTCACAAGTCACAGTAAACAATCTGGAGATTATCTTTGTTGCAACAGTATATAATGCCTTCAATGCAAAACTAAAATTAATCAATGCACAATTGCTTTTGAGGAGCCAATCCTGAACGGCACCTAAGCACTCAACAAAAGAAGACGTCAGCTACAACTGAACAGAGGCAAAAGGCTGACAGAATCAGCAACAGATAAAAATAAGAATGGGAAGTGATATTGAACTCACCATAAAGTTGAAAGAGTAAGACCTCCGAGTCTTGGGCTGGTGCCTCCCGGCAACTTCAAGGATTCTGCTCTTATTCTCCAACGAACCTCTCAATGCACACACCAAAGATTCCCACATGTTCCTGCTCTGTGAGTCCCCCACAAACACCAATCTCTTCCCTCTCAGCATCCTTAGCATCTTTCTACCATCAAACCTAATTCAGCAAACCCACAACAACAGAGTCACAACATGCAAGAAAAGACCGAGATCAACTCAAAGTTGAAAATTTCCTTGATTGTGACCACATTTAGAACCTTGGAATTTGGCACCCATAGGGTTTCCATCGGTAATTGAAGTAATCTGAATCGGGTCTTCCATTCTTGAAGCAGTTGAAAGAAACGTCAACATAAGGGCAAGACCCAGGTTGGTAAATGGGATCAGAATCACCGATGATCCAATTACCATCGAAGAGATCGCAAGAACTGAGTTCTGCAATCACATCATTTCTTTCTTTTCTTGAATTCCTGCGAGCTCTTTCCATTTCGGCAATGGAAGAGAGCGTGCAATTATCTTTAAATTCTGTTACAAGACACGTGCTTGACTTTGAGTCGGTGATTGAAGAGAAAGGAGAGATGTAACTAGCCACAGAGAGAAAGCGGGAAGCAAAAGCAGAGGCAGTGAAAGATGCAGTGTAGCGGCTGGTTACTGAACTAGAGAGGAAGAGAAGGGAGAGAAGAACAAGTGAAACGGCTAAAAGATTGGTTCTTGGCCTTGGTCTCGTAAAAGAAGGACAAGAAGCGGACATTCTTGAGATGTTCTTGAAATTTGTTAAATGGGTCTTGAAAGATGCCATCGAAAGGTTCAAACTTCCAAGTTGGTTAAATGGAAAAATGCGTCAGATTCTGATTATGGTTCGCAATTCAGTTTTGATTCCTGCCTTCTTAAATTCAGTGTTCTTTTTTCTTTTTTTTTTTTGGGTCAACAAAGTCAGTTTTCAAACCAAAGGCACAATGCAACAACATTCATAAATTGTTGCAGCGAATTGGCTCTCTTCTTATAACGATCCTGTAATTTAACAGGGTAAAGAGAAACAATTAAACGAGGGAGAACTCTGGCTAGCATCAATTTGAACATGAACTCGTCTAATATAACACTGCAATGATTTTCTTCCCAACGATCTAAGCCAAGTATAAGAACGTACATAGTTTATTATCTTCTCGGAAGTACCAAATCATACACATTAGCGTCTCTATTTCCCATGTGATGCCAGTTAAAATAAAAGGGAATATTCTGTGATCTCTTGAACAATAATTTGAAGGCAAGAAACTTCCATCTACTTGCATTTGATCTCGATATCCTAATAAATTTCAAAGCCAGAAGGCTCGGCCCACAATCATAAACCCAAATGCCATTGTAATCGGCTTCATAAGCCTGTATGCGCTGCTGCCTCTTCTGGAGTCAATGTGCTCAAACACATCAAAATTACCTAGGCAACAAAAAAGAAAGGGTTTTTAAAAAAAGAAGAGAAAAAATAAATAAATTATGATACGAGAAATGAGTTAATTTTTAAATATAATTTTATTCTCATATTATATTATATTAAAAAAATAAAGAATAATTTTGAGTTATATAATCTGGTGCTGTAAACTCCAATAAATTACTTATTTTAGGGGAGAAAGAAATGGCCGGTAACAATAAGATAGTAAAATGAGCACCTCTTTCATTGCCATGGCCGCATCCCCCATGGACTGTATCTCTAACGTCTTCTGCAGTGGCCTTGTTGTAAAATTCAAAGTTTTTCATAATGCCTTCTATGCAGTCGAGCACCAAAAGTGTCTCCGAAAGGCACGGACCGCTGCAGTAAGGATCAACGTATTCAGGAGACACTTTGAGGTTTCCACTCTGGGTCAATCTGCAGGGTTCTTCGCAGTGTGTGTATATCTGACACTCCCGAATGAAAACAGATAGACACGTCAGAAATCTTTTAACAGGAAACATTTAACTCCATAGCACAAATTAATTCTACAGATAGATGTGTTTCATCTTGTTGCTCATAAAAATTTCCACACGACACATGCATAATTGAGATCCGACGCACGTATTTATCGCTTAAGCACAGCAATGCTTTGTCAACAAGTTCAGTTGGATCAGGCGTTCCTCGACAGGCTGTGCCAGTTGGATCGGGCATTCCTCGGCCGCCTGTGCCAGTTGGATCGGGCATTCCTCGGCCGCCTGTGCCAGTTGGATCGGGCATTCCTCGGCCGCCTGTGCCAGTTGGATCGGGCATTCCTCGGCCGCCCGTGCAAGTTGGATCCGGCATTCCTCGACCGCCCGTGCCACTTGGATTAGGCATTCCTCGACCGCCTGGGCCACTTGGATCGGGCATATCTTCAATATCATCGCCGGCATAAGCTGCATATTCACCTGCCTTCCCTGCCGGGATGAGCACGAATCAGTATTGCTTTTAGATGAGAGAAGTATTCATTTTTCAGGACAAATTTTTTATCCTGTCACGCAGGTACCTGTGATGCAGCAGACGAAGGGGACACAGACAAAGGCTACAGCCAAAACTGAGACTCTAGCGATGAGTGGGTGTGCCATTACCGGAGAATATAGGACGCAAGGATTCGTACCTGGCAAAGGTGATGATTTGGGGGTCGACTATATAACAAATTGGTGCACCTGTCACATGGAAAATATGGTTTTTAGTTTCTCAATAAATTTAATTATAGGATTGACCGATGCGACCAATTTACTATTCGTGTTGAACAATCAGCCAACCTCGAGTTTTTATCATTTGTATATTTTCGCTCCACTCGTCTACGATACAAGGAATAGTAGGACTACTGAGGTTGCACCTCGTGCAAGTAATTAAGGCAACAAGTCATAAAATGGAGTACATTACCGTAAGCAAACAAGATAGGTTGGTCATTGCACCGTATTTGAGTTTGGTCTAGAGGAATACAGAGAACAGAGGAGGAAAGAAGTCGGTGAGTAAATCACCAACTTTCACGTGTCTGAGAATTTGCCTTCGAGTAATAAAGATGACACCTAAAAGGCTTTTCTGGCTAATTAGCTTCGTCAGAATTCAAGGTTGCTTCTTAATCTTATTGCAAGGAAATTTGGTAATTAGCTCGTGTCCCAAGTCATAGACGCAAATGAGCACGGCATCGTATACACGGGGAGGTTGGAATAAAATAAGAGCGAGCAGGTGGGCATTCTAGAACTATTTTCCTCAAAATATTGGAACAGCTCCATTCGGTATTCCCAACAACATCAGGAAATTCTATTGCGTTGTTTTGTCTCTCGGTCGTGGAAAAGAGAAGGAAAAGAATTTAGGGGGTCCCAATACGTGGCCAATCACACCTGCCGACGGATCCAGCGGATTCATAGGATTGAATTACACCCATAGGATTGAATTACAATAGTTTTGATAACTAAATCCAAGTTCGAGGCATGGATGAGTCCCAACAAGACTTTTGGCCCATATGACCAACAAAATTAACCATCAATTCAGGCAGCTTAGGTTTTGATTGGTACTCGAGCGACGAATGACAATGATGCAAAGCAAAAGGGCAAGGTGCTTGAATACTATCGCGTCTGGAAAACAAGCAACGCTTTTAATTTAACACATTTAACTGTTACATACTGTGCAGATGGCTGTTCCTCACAACATAATGCCCGGCCTCCGTAAGTATGGTTCAACGTCAACAATGGCCTCAGTTATGATATTCTGGCGACCAAAATAAATAATATCCTTTGCCGGAAATGTAAATATACATTAGTAAACTCAAACGGATGCCAAATGTAGCTAGACATAGTAGGACCTCGCTCAATATCTGGCAAACCAAAAGGAAATAGGTTGCATTCACAGTGGACATTGAAGAATCTTAATGCAGCCGGGCTTCACTTGGCAAAGAGATAATCAATGTGGCATGCCACTTTTCTCCACGAACTTCCCACCACATTGTGATTTCCACGTGACCAATGCTTCTCAAACTGTAGGACAATTTTCATTTCTGGGAATGCTAGCAAATCAAGAAAGATTGCCTGAGAAAAATTTGAGCAATATAGACTGTCAGGCAGACAAAGATGATCTCTCTACAGGGCTACAATCTAATTTCCTTGGACCCGATTCTACCAACTTGACAAGCATATTTCCCAGCAACACATGCGATATTGCTGCTACCAAATCATTTTAATACTGGCAAAAAGGGGTCCCTTGGTCTACATGGTTCTGCAATTGCAATAAGCAGAAAGGTGCCTGGCATTCTGTCGTGGTTTCTGGGGCCATTCCTGACAAAGCAACAACTTATGAACCAAAAAATAGAAAAAAAAAAAAAGGAAAAGAGCAAAATCTTTGAAAGAATCAGAAGATTTTACAGAAATCTCACCACAGAATGTTTTAGCCATATTTTGAGCCTCTTGAACTGTGTCTTGCTTGAGCTTGACTATAGGTTCTAAATTAATTGCATGTAGAAGTATCGGGAACAAAGCCATTTGCTTCCAGTGAGATAAACATCTTCTTAGCTTCATCATATCTCCCTGATTCACAAAACGCTCTGATAAAAGCACCATAAGTACTAGTGTCGGGAGTCAAACCTGATGTCACCATGGAAACAAAAAGCCTCTCTGCTTTCTTGACTTTTCCTATCCTACAAAAACTCTCGATGAGAGCATTAAAAGTAAAAACATCTGGGCTTATTCCAACCATTTGCATCTTTCTAAAGAGTTTCATTGCTCTAGCAACATCTCCTACAACACACAGAGAACGAATTAGTATATTGTATGTGATAGCATTGGGAGAGGCACCCCACTGAACCATTTCAGTCAAACAATCTAAAGCATCCTCAAACAGTTGTGCTCGACATAGTCCCTCAACTATTGAATTAAAAGTGAAGACGTCAGGTTTGAATCCACGTTCTAAAAGCATTTCCAGCAGTTCCCTTGTCTTATCAACCTTTCCACCCTTGCAATGCCCATTCATAAGGGTATTAAAGGTCACAAGGTTGGGAGTTATGCCTCTATGCTCCATCTCTTTAAAAACAGTTATTGCCTTTTCCATCATATTTGCTTTGCAGAAGCAGTCAATTACCATGTTACAGGAAAACACATTTGCCAGAAGTCCATCCTTTAACATCTGATCAAGATATTGACCGACTTCTGTACCTCTCTCTGCCTTGAGCAAAGCTTCAATTAGTGCAAGATATGTGCCGAACCCCAACTTCATCCCTCGCTTGATAAATCTATTTAATATCTCACATGTCTCATTCAAATCCAAACCCTTTAACAGAGAAGTCATTGTGATATTAAATGTTGAACTATCAGGTAAGTAGCCTTTCTCCCCTAGTTTTGTCAACACTGCACCTGCCTCTTTTGCCATAGCGTTATTTGACAAGCAACACAGTAACGTATCACAGGCCAATCTTCTCAAGATGGGTTCTCTTTCTATGTATTTTATTACCACCTCAAATGCTTTACCCGGAGTCAAACAGCGAAATGCCCCATGAATCAATGATCTAACTGTAGCTTCATTAGGACTAATATTCCGACGTTTCATAATTTCCGTAAGAGAAAATGCTTCATCGGCACGATTTGCATTACAGAACCCATCAATTAAGATTGTATAAGTAAACACATTAGGTGAATATCCCAAGCCCTCCATCTGCTTAACCAATCGGAGTGCCTCATCCACCACACCAGCCCTACAAACTCCATGAATAAGTATATTGTAAGTAAACCTATCGGGCTTGCAATTATCCAACTGCATCTGCTGGAATTTCATATAAGCCAAGTCAAGAGAATTGGATTTTATCAATGCATCAATAAGTGCATTATATAATCTCGTGCTAGGACTAATACCTAAAAACGATATCTGCCCAAATACTTCATGGCAATACTTTGCCAAACCCAATCTACCCCAACTGCCAATCAAAACGCAAAGCAAATCTTCACTGATTCGACAACCCGAGTCTCTAATCTCTCCGAGCAATTCAACGGATAAGACAACAGGACCCTTTCGATAAAGACAATTAGCTAAAACCCCTTTAAACGACTGATTTCTTGCAAACGACGGATCGATTTTCGAAACCCAGATATAAAACTTCACAGAGTACAATGGGTTTTCTAGATTTTGCAAAATACTGATAGTAAATCGAGGATTCAAAACAATCCTCCCCGCCCTTAGCTCTTGGTTTAGCAATAAAAACCAGTCCTTCTTCGACAGAACTCGAGAGAAATAACTATGATCAGTAGGTTGAAGATATTTATGAGATGAAATGGGACTTCTTGGAACTGAAACAGAGTCGGGGCAACAATTGATGTTACCTCCTGAAGAGGCTTTGGCGTCACTTTTATCCGTACGAGGTTTGAGCTTTGAGGGATCTAGTCTGTTCAGTTTTGGTTGAGTTAACGATTCTTGACGGCAAGAGAGGCTGTTGAAGGCAGTTGAAGATGCTCTTGAAGCCAGAGGAAGGCCTCTCATGTCCCCCCTCCCGCAGCAAAGCGGGATCAGTTCTGGCGGTTCAGGGCTTGGGAAGCAACCAAATCCCAAGCCCTCTTTTCTGGAATGAGATTACGGCAACGACTTGTCGTTTCGTTGTATGTGGGTGAGCTACAATTTACAAACAAAAAGACTCTTTTTTTTTCTTTCTTGTTGTTGTTTCATAAAGGTATATAAAAAGACTGGAAGGCAAGCGGCCCGACGTTTTCTCTACAGACGAAGCTTGGCCCCATTGATAGGAAGCCAGAACAGACACTCCGGGCCCGGCTAGCTCTTTGGGCTTTTAAATTTTTTGTATTTCATTTATTTGAGAATTCCCCCATCAATAATTATTAATTCATTGTTTATGTTGATCTACTTTTACATTTTGGTCAATTATTTCGTTGATTGGCAGTGTTCCCATATTTTTGTGTTTTTGAAAAGTTAAGAATAATAGATAAATAAATAAATTTTAGTTAGAATTAACCTAATTATCATAAATTTGAAATTTAAATATAAATATTATAATCATATTAATAATTATCAAAGCATAAGACTAGAAGGTTGAAATTCTCACCCATTAGGAGTAAAGTTACATTTATAAGGGCAATTACAATCTATACCATCCCTAACTTCTAAGATTACAAGCTCTAAATAATACATAGAAAAGCCAGGTACTTTTGTGCCCTTAACAGCAGTTAATCAATAGAAGCTCCCTGCAACAGCATCAAGAGAGAAGGAAAAGAAAAGGGCCTTTAGCACATGAAATTGATTATGCGATCATAATGTGAAACATATCATGTACACATCAGCACTCACATGGCTACCAGACGTGCAAGCGGGTCTTCTGGGTGGGAGTTGCTGGTGGGGCGTCCTCTGCAAATCCTCACAATCAGCTCCATTGAATACATTTCATCATCATAAATCTATGAAATTAATTTGTTAAACAAAGTTCTTTCTATCCCCCTAAACCTTGCGTGGGGCATTTTGTAGAGAGTGGGGATGGGAACATAAGTATGGTGCACAATTACCTGTAGTTTTGGCCGCAATGTTTCTATTGCCGCCGTGGACTTCTGGTTCACTCCTGCTCCTTGCTGCGTTCCACACTCAACCATTACTATATATATATATATATATATATATATATATATATATATATATATATGAACAAAAAATTACCAAAAGAAAAGCAGCGAAAAAAAATAGATGTTGCATTGCGGGTGCTGCACTTTTGCAAATCATCAGGTATCCTTTAATACCTTTTGATGGCTTTCAAGCCTTGAAATCTATAATTTACAAATGCAAATCATGGTAATGGATAAGAATATATTCCGATGCACTAACCAAAAAAAAAAAAAAAAGGTAAAGGTGATGGATTGAAAAATGAACAAATTGACCTATCGGCTCTAACCCATTACAACTTGAAAAAAAAATAAAAAATAATAAATAAAAACCTTGCATAAAGCCCAGTCCGCCGAATCAAAAAAAGCACGCTCGTGGTCCTGCATGAATCCCAACATCAACGTCTTTTTAGACCCAGCCATGGAAACAAAAAAAAAAAAAAAAAATACAGCTCATTGCGCTTTTGTTCATTATCTCAATTAATGAAAACGTTAAGCTCACCTTTGAAATCAAGGGCTTCTTCTTCTTGGGCACAAGTCCTCCATACTTCTTGGTCATCGAAGAAGCCGCCTGTCATTCATGTAATTATTTGCCTTGAGAATTCGTAAATTATATTTTCTGATTATTATGCATAAGTACGCGAAAAGAAAAAACAAAGGGGGTCAAAAGTACCAAGAAATTTTACTTAAAAAATAACGTGGCAGGCATGTAATAACAAGGGTATAATAGTTTGTCTTTAATCTTGATTAAATGTTTGACATGAAACCTGTGAATTATATAATGTGTCTCAAGAATCAACTCCTCCTTTCTTATTCTTTTTTCTTTTTCTTTATTTTTTTAATAAAAAAATTGAAATAAAAACCAAGTGAATTACTGGGGTCGGACAAATTGTAGCGTTTATACTAGCGATTGTGCTATTTTACTGCCTCGCCAAGATAAGGATATCCCAACGAGGAATGCACGCTACTTGTGCAATGTGCCACCGTCCCCTGCCGACACCCGACATCCTCCAAGAATGTCAGCCAGTGTAAACAAATACATTGTCATCATGTCTGTGTTATAGCCGTTAGATGTAGGGACCGCAGACATTGCGTGATGATGATCGTCACGTGTAATCAAATTCAGAAATCCCCTAGGGAATATATATATATATATATATATATATTCAATTTAGTTAGAGATTTCGTGCCCCTTACTTTGAGGCTATTACGTGAATGATGTATCCTTTTAGGATGCACCTAACGAAAAAAAATCCAAAGTAGCCTAATTAATGCAAGGAATCAAAATCCAGTCACTGTAATACAACAGTTTTAATGGTTCAAAAATAATGCAACAGCGCCAGCAATTACAAAGTTATTTTTTAAAATTTAAAAAAAAATAAAAATAATATTTATAATCTTGAAAAAAGGTTACACTAAGTTTACAGTGTAATATGTTTAAGTGATTATTTTAAATTTATGAAAGATCGAATTTTATGATATTCAAACAAATTTGGATTATCAAGTTTCTCATCTATATTTTCCAATTCCTAAAATTTGAATTCTTGTTTTGGTTTTCCTAGAAGCAAAATTTTCCCATTTCGATGCACCCCCCCCCCCCACCCTTAAAAAAAAAGGCAATTTTTTCAAGGAGGAAATTGAAAGAGACATGGAGAAGAGAGGGAGAAAGAGGAAATAGCCACTAGCTGATGGGGTATGTAGAGACTGTACCTCAAGGTCTTGAGAACCATTATGATCATCGTTTCTGTTGCAATCTGCCATCTGGTTCCTCCTGTTCAATCAAACAAATATTTATCCAGAAACATTGGTAACGAAAAAAAAATATAGAATTTAGATGCTTAAAAAGAAAATTAGAGCCCATATTCAGACTGAGAGAGAGAGAGAGAGAGAGAGAGAGAGAGAGAGAGAGAGATACCAATTGAGACTGGTAACAATCAAAAGAAAGTCTATGGTGAAATGGGTGACTGGTAACAAAACCAAAAACCAGGTATATAAGGCCAGACACAACTCGCAACCTATGGACAAAAGGAGAAAAGCCCCTGTCTCTGTGGTTTGTCACGTACACAGAGAGAGAGAGAGAGAGAGAGAGAGAATCTTAAGCATTAGCTTGCACGGGAGAAAAGGAAGATGTGCAAGGGAGACAAACCAATAAAGAGAGAGAGAGAGAGAGAGAGAGAGAGAGGTGGGGTGGGGGGGTTGAGTGAGAAGGTGAGATAAATATGAGAAAGGTAATATCTGTGTCTTAATTATATAAAAGAGCGAGAGGGTGAAGATGCATGAGAGAAAATAATACAGAAGCAAACTTAATCGGAAACAAAAAGCTAACGAATAGCACCAAAAGGTAAGGCAAAGGGTGGGTAGGAATAAGGTTTATTGCTGGTGGGCAACTGCTTAGGAAAGGTGGACATTATGTTCATGTTTTCATGCATTAAAAATACATCTAAAAAAGATAATATTCTTTCCAAATTTATAAATATAATTCTATGGACATGGCCGGACAAAATAGCACTACCCAATACATATTTGTCAACGGATTTTTTCAATTTTTTTTAGTTTGAAGTGAGATGTATATGTATATATACATGTGTGTGTGTGTGTACGTATGTATATATAAGAGATAAAAACATGAGTTCTATACATCAGCTGCCTTAGACAACTGGGTTTTTGTCAACCGACATTTTAGACCATTGTACACCGGGGAAAAAAAAATTGGGCCAGCAATTGCGTATGAGTTGCTATTTTTGGGCCGTTAAGATGTCCACGTCAGCCGGTCCATGTCAAACCGACACCGTACGTTCTCCAATTGTAGCTCCCCTCTGTTACCGAAAATGCACGTCCGTCCTCAACTAATTTTGTCATTCCCTTCGGAACAAAATATAGTAATTAATAATAATTTTATACCCTGCAAAAATATTTTTGAGATTAATTTTCATTTCCAAAAAAGAAAAAGTGTTCAAAAGTTAGGATTTGCATAAAATTTGATGCAAGATGGGGGGTAATTCAATGCCGAGATATCAGATTAACGTCGTTCAGGTAAAGCAAACATAAGACTGGTTGTGGAGATTCACAGTATCCGTACGGAAGAGAGCTTGGAAAGGAGAACGCCGAGGGTTGCGTTCAGGCCAAAGGTTTCGCTGATTTCAGGGGGGCATGGTGCAATGTTCACTTCTCGGCAAGTGACTAAAAGGTACTGTTTTTGGTGTGGTCACTATCTGTGTATGCTGTACGAACTTAAGATTGCATGTGAAATTTCCTGTTGCTTGCCTATATAGAACAGAAACATAAACTTCTTGTAGTGATCTTCACCTATTTTTTTCTCCATACCGTGATATGAGGAATCTCAATATTGTGTCCCAGTTGTCCCAATGGGACTCCAGGTCATATCAATTGCACATTCCAATACTCTTTCTAGCAAGTTGTCCAGGAGTACCAGAAAGTTGCCGTATCTCAATAATTTACGGAAGAAAAAAAAAGGGTGCAATTTGACAGTGGAATAAAAAAAAAAACAGAATATTCCAATTGCGTTTGGGGAATAAAAAGACCGCCATTTGGACTAACACGCAGCAATCTGTTCAAGAAGATATGGAAGCAAGCTTGGTGATTTATTGAGGCAAAAGTTACAAACTTACAATTACCAATACATAATTGCACACAAGAAGCAGAATTACAGCCAGAAAACTTCAAGCTGGTGTTCCCATTTAACTCGAACTGCCTTTGCAGATTCAAGCGGCCCAATAACTATTATATTATTTTACACAGTAGGTGCTGGCTGATCTTCTCAAGTTCTATGTATTATTTTTTACAGTTGTAAAAGGTTTTTGTGTAGGCATCAGAACTTGATCTACACCAGATTTGCCTGGAGGGAAATAGAATGCTTGAGATCTCCAATGTGAAGCTGATGTTTGCCAATTGGAATTCTTCGGACTCCAAGATGGTCGACCACACTAAGGTGCTTACACACATCAATGCCAATTTTCACTTGTTTCTGGGAGCCAGTCACCAAATGAACCTTCTCAAAGCCAATTAATTGCTTGCTTGAGGACCATTTTCCTGCTGGTGGCTGAGAAAAGACCAGAACTGTGTGAGTTCCATCCATGGTTCCCGTGTTTGTGACATCAATGTGGACGCTTAGTGGGAGTGTGTCAGTCTCGCAGTTGGTGTGAGACATCCAGACAGCATTGCTTGAAGTCGTGTTTTCTAAAGCTTGGAGACTGGTGAGAGGTACCGAGAACTTTTTGGGAGCTTGGGCTAAACTATGAGCAAATGTGGTGTAGCTAATTCCATGGCCAAATGGGAACACAACAGGACCCTTGTAGAATCTATAGGTCCTGCCGGGATAGCCTCTCGAAGGCCTTAGTCCCATGTTTGTCATGGGCACTTTGACAACATAGTCCTGTGGATACCATGTCATTGGAAGCTTTCCACCTGGAGACATAAACATGGGAAAAACATTTGTCATGGTGTACTCCTGATTCCAGGTGAGAAAGTCTCTCATTATTCACGTCCAATCAATCATCCCTGACAAAGCATCATCGGAATATGTCTTTTTTTCAATTTAAATTTGAAATAAAGCTGACTAAGTTGCTGGTACTTTTGATCATTTTCTGTTTGTCTATGCTTCTCTATTGATAGGTCACTGTGGAAATTCTTTGGCTGTAATCACGTTCGGTTAACATCAGATTATGCCTCGTTACTGTTTTAAAACAAGCTGAAGTTTGGTCCAAGTCGATAACACACCTGGATTGGTTGTTCCAAACAAAACGTCAGCAATGGCGGCACCTCCAGCTTGACCAGGATATCCAACCCACAAAATAGCACCAATACGAGGATCGTTTTTAGCGAATGAGACGTCAATGGGACCACCGCTCATCAAGGCCAATATAGTAGGACCTCTGGCGGCTCTAGCCACTCTCGACACAAGCTCTTGTTGATGTCCAGGCAAAAGGAGCCCCGCCCTGTCCTTGGACTCTGCTTCTATGGATTGGTCAAGTCCCATTACCAGGACAGTCGCATCGGCCTGACGGGCTGCAGCCTCGGCTGCAAAAAATTGTTGGTTCCCTCCGCAAGCAACATTTGCGCACCCGGATTGGTGAATGGTCCTTGCGTATCTGCCAATACCTTGTACGGGTGTGGTGTAACCACAAGCAACACCTGGATAGAAAAGTAAAAATGTTACAATTTATCCATTTTCTTCGTAGAGCAAGCCATCATTCCAACGTTGTGATATAGGACAATTTGGTATGGGAGGACAATACATACCAGCATAATTGCCTATCATGGTGACAGTAACATCAGAATTGGGCCCAATGACTGCTACAGTACGGTGATGGATCCGGGACAATGGGAGGGCCCGCCCGCGATTCTCTAGCAGAACTATGCCTTGCCTGGCAGCCTCCAGAGCAAGATACTGATGGGCTGGCGTGCAAACATCCCTTGGGCCCAAGTTACCGAATGGCTGGGCTGATGGCTCTCCATCAAACATGCCCAGTCTCATCTGGACCGTCAGTATGTTGGCTAAGGCCATATTCACATCCTCCTCATTTAGCAACCTTCCCCTGACGGCGTTCTCCGTGTGGATTGCCAAGAATGCGCCGCAGTTCAAATCTAAACCTGAAAACAGGCGAGAGGCCCAAATGGGTCATTTCTGGAATTATGTTTCGGCCACATCGTTTTACTTTACTAAAACGTGCTCCATGCATCAATTATTTATTGAAGAATAAAGATACGATCATTTAAAGGTATAAATAATGGTGTCTCCCACAAAAAAACATGAAATGGATCATGGCGCATCAAGTCCTATGCAAACCCACCTGCCTTGATGGTGGCCGCAGCTGCCTCCTCTGGCGTCTGGGTGTAGTGTTGGGTATTATACAGAACCTCAAGAGCATTACAGTCCGACACAATATATCTGCTTGGGCCCACCAAAAGATATTAGATCAGGAATCGTATAGTCAGTTGACTCGCATTTTTTAATTCAGGAGATTTACATAATTAAGACTCAAAGGCTCCTATTTGTGCCCTGGCGCCCACGTGAGTGTTATAGAGCTCACCCATTAAGACGCCACTGGCCGCGGATCGTGGCTTTGAGGAGATCAGGGTCAGCACAGGTTGGCTTCCCGTTGACTCGATTGTAAGAGCACATTACGCTAGCCACCTTCCCTTCCACTACGCAGGCCTTGAACGGCACGTTGTATGTGTCCTCCAGGTCTTGCTTGCTTACCTGCACCCACCACACGGTTAGAAAAATTGCAGTTCTAGGTTATGCCTTTCCAATAATCCAATCTTGATCAACCAATAAGTGGAACCCATTTTTCGTGTATTGTTGGATAAAGAGACTACTTCGCCTTTGGCCTTTAGTAATTATTTAGTCCCAGCAATGCGTCTCCGTACCTTTTTGGCACAAATAGATCCATGCGTCTCTTGCAAGCAATTTGGAATTCATTTTCATGCCCCGTATCAACAGTGGAATGAGAAATAACGTACTTTCGGTTTGGTTCCACCGTCAAGTTGCACGAATACTTAAAAAGCTGACGGGGACAAATCTGACTTCATCTATGCTTTTTAGTGTGCTTAGTCAGACAACCAAGTTGATGAGAATAATTTGTAGAATAGCATTACACTGTGTAATGGAATTGAATTGTTTAGTTTATCCAAATCTAAATGCCCCTACTCGCTAATAATACTACTTATTTTTCTAATGGAGTAACATGTATTTACCAGGGCATTAAAATGGAACCGGTCCACGCCATTCCAGTTATCAAGATCATAGGCCGTGTAGTGCTTGCAACATGCAGCAACCTTCAATCTGTTGCCGGCTGTGTTACCCTGGAGCCCCCTGACATAGCTGACAGCATATTTTCCTGCTAGAACGGGGTCCTCACCGGGAGTTTCTTGGCCTCGTCCCCATCGGGGGTCCCGAAATATGTTTACATTGGGGCTCCAATACGTCAATCCCGCCACCCCACCATTATACATCGCTCTTGCTTCATCGGACACTACCTGCACTCCATAATGTTGCAAAAAAAATTAAAACTTGTGTAAAACCGATGGATCTATATATATATATGTAGAGCAGAGCATCCTATATGTTACCCTTGTATAGCTGGCGGATTGGGGATGGTGGGGGTTACACTACTTAGTGTTCATTTTCCTTTTTTTTTTCTTTGCCCCTTTTTAGATTCCTTTTTTTTTAAAAGGAAGAAAAAGAAGGCTATCAAAGCAATAATTCAACTTCGGGGCTGATAGGAAAGTTAATCTTTAAGCTAACACCATCAATGATATGTAAAAGTAGTTTTTGTTATCTCCATAACGTCGTTTCCGTTCATGTTCTCATGGAATCTGCATAATGTCTTCTTCAAATCATGCTTACATGAAGTCAAGCACTAGAAGTTAGATATTTGGGTGGCTGAAGTTCATACATCAATTCATTATCCTTAATTTCATAAGAAAAGTGGGACCCGAAGGTAATTTAAGCGGAACAATTGCACACGCAATTACACCTTGCAATCTTCATTTGACAAATCCTCACGCCTCTTTCTTTACTCTAATTGTTAGCATACTATCTGGGGCTATTAATTTGATTAAATGCTAGATTATAATTCACCATCAGTTATTAAAAACCATGTTATTATCTTATATATTGCATTTGGTAATCATGGAGTTGAGAGCTTCTATTTTTGTAAGCAATAACGTGTTCCGTGAAAATTGGCAAAAAAAAAAAAAGAAATATTTACCATAAAGAGCACTTTATAGGTCACATTTGATTGCAAGTTCGACAATTTTTGCACAAAATAACCAACATCACAGTTTTTTCAAATAAAAAAAAAAAGAAAGGAGAAATATTGTGTTGTTTTTAAAATTATTTTTGACCAGGTATATATACTTTATGGCCTTATCTAAAATAGAATCAATCCCACTCCATGCGAACTAATTTACACACAAATATAAGTTCCTACAGTGGACACAGGCGATATGGTCCCGCCCACCTTAACCATTTAATTGCAATAGAACAAAGCTGCAAAGGGACAATCAGATAGGGACTTCATATACAAGGAATATGTCTCAAACACCTAGAGGTGGGCCAAGGCGAAGGATCCCAGCATTGGAGCGCTCTGGTATGGGAACCATGAGATGCCCATATATCAAATTCACCCACTCTTTTGTCGCCCTCCGCCGAAAGTTATATTATGTTGGACCCTTTTATTTACTTCTTTTTTGAAAGACATCGGCACTTTCGAGACCATTGTGCCAGGCACGGAAAACATTGGAATAACAGTAGAAAGGGGAACAACGGCAACGATAATATCCTCACACTCGACTGGCTAGATTAGTAGGCCCTTAGGCTACGGTTATTGACAGAAAGTAACGTTTGTGGTGCAAGATTGACTAGCCATAAACCTAATCATTTGTTATAAGAATTAATTGTTTAGAGATCACCCTAGCTACTTAAGCGTTGAGGCTCATAAGTGGATTATATATCAGTCGTAACACTCTTCTACACGCATAAGTCTATCGAACAGATAGAAGTTCTGCTTATTTTGAATAGAAATTATCAATTTAATTATAAAAAATTCTCAATTTGTCATTTTCTATTATATCCCATGTAAACTAATTAATCAACTCAAAAGTTTAAGTTGTTGGGTGATATCTAATAACTGATTATATATTAACCCCAACATTTACAAAAAAAAAAAAAAAAGTAATGTTACCGGTGCTGAAGTTTTTCTTATGATTAAAATAGGACGGTATATATTCAATTTGAATCGCATGGCGTTGAACATTAAAATGTTGTACTGATTAAAAATTCTTCTCAAATAATAATAATAATAATAAAACAATTAAAAGAATGGACTTGCGAAGCAAAATTAATAAAAGAACTTTGAAACATCGAATTCTATCATTGGAGAAAAAGAAAAAGAAGTTGAAACCAAGCGAGAGAAGAATAATCCTTACCCGTCCGATTTGCTCCCACAAGGACTCGTTAAAGGAAGCAGCGGTGGTGATGACTTGAGGGAAGCTAGTGGCCCCAGGGAAGGCACCAACAAACTTGGTTCCAGGCCCCACATTGGAGACCCCGTGAAGAGCCTCGGACCACCACTCATAGCCCTGAATGCCAAGTCTTGGCACGGCAGCAGCATTGTTGACCAGCAGCCTGATCTTCTCTTGCAATGTGAGCCTCCCAATCAAGTCCCTCACCCTCACATGTACTGGCACATTAACCCTGCAGAACCTCAAGCCTCTAGTTAGCCCATTTGCGGGGTCGCAGGCAAAAGGGGCCCTGGATTCTACTCGGTTAATGCGCATGCAAAGAAGAAAGAGGAGTGAAAGAAGTGAGAACGTGAGTGTGGTTCTCTTGTGATTATTATTGTAAGCCATAGCGGGACTAGCTTATTAAAGAGCTTGGTTTGTATGCTCTTACGGGTAGATTGTTCGGGTGTTTATATAGAGGAAGGTTGCGTCTTGAACGCAAGATAATTAGTTTTTCGTGGTTAGAATTCCACGTCAATGTGATGACAACGCACACTGAGAGTCTTACTCACAGAGATAGCCTAGAATATGGCACCGGCCGTCTGATCACCGTTTGGTAACAGCCATACATAATAGTTTTTCATGATTAGAATTCCACGTCGATGTGATGATAACGCACACTGAGAGTCTTATTCACGGAGAGAGCCTAGAATTTGGCACCGGCCGGACTAGTAAACGACCATACATAATTGCCATAACCTGGGATGACCCAGAAAAAAAAAGAAAAAGAAAAAGAAACTTATTTTTAAGGTAATGGAATCGACCGAAAATGATTAACTTTTACCCTATACTTATTCATAGAAACAATTGTTTTCATTAAACATAAAATAAGATAAAATAACACCGTTAGGTGAGAACTCGGTTGGAAAAAAGAAGTGAAAGTGCGCTGGCCATGGCTGCTCTTTTTTGACAAATTTCTGGCCAATACCGAACGCTCACTGCAAAATGCAGTGTATAATTCATGAACGAATCAATTGTTAGATTTTAGTCTCCATATGCGAAAATGGGTAGTCGACTATTACACATATTTATAATATGCTCTTGTTTTTTAGTTATAAAAGTCACTGAACCCGTGAATTACTGGCTTTAAGACCTAGAGATTTAAGTAATCTCGTGAAGACAGTAGCCACAATTGGCATAAGAGCAAGAACTTTTGTCTTGTTGCTGACATTCTTTTTCAACTTGTGAACCGTGCGATGGAAGCTACTTTACCGTGCGATGTATAATCTACTCGTATAACATCATATTTAGATAACAGGTAGTCGGCAGGTTATTCAATCCGTTGATATCTTCTGTTCAATATATAAAAATAATTTTCAAGATTCTGTTTTATTTATTATGTATTAGTTATCCAATGAATAATTTGATTGATTGGACGCAGTTGCATGAGAAAATATGTCTCTATCATAATAAAATTTAAGACCAAGTATTCTAGAATGTCTTGTTAGCGTTTTGCTTACCTACCGAGTAGGTGGGAATATTAATAACAAACAAGACAGGGGGTCATGGAATACTCACAATTTTATTAAATTAAAAAAAAATCACGTAATAATTAAAAAAAAAATACCTCCAATAATATACGTTATATCTTTTGTATATAATAATAAATATATAATTTTATAAAATTATGTTAAATTAAATTCGATCAATCTAATTTGTACTATAATTTTAACTAGCTAATAATTTGAATTAATTTCAACAATCTCGTGTGTGTAAATTGGAGTCATGACGTTACATAACACCTAAGGAATCAGCTGTTTGCGTGTAATACTTTTCTTCTACGTTATACAATTGTTTATGTGGTGTTGAAGGAGGAGTCTTGTGGGGTCGAGCACTAGCTTTACAATGCCGAGAACCCCAGAATTTGAAGTAGAAGTATCAATTACCCGTGGTTAAAGAGTTAGGAAGTTGGGTTCAATTAACCTGCGCATAAACATAGTGGTGCGAAGCCCTTTTGCGAAAACTGTTCTGTTTTTTTTTTCCCGACTAAGTTTCGACTTTGCATTATTACGATTAGTGCAAAAGTTGCTATTTTTCTTGGAAAAGACATTGATTACCAAAATCTCTATCAGCCGTTTGCAAATGGTATTTGAGAGTAAATCGAGGGGAACAGAGCCATGGGCATAATTACTAAAATTAGATATTGATAATTGGGTGAAGCAAAGAGGCAGAGTCGACACATAAAGGAGTAAGCATCAGTATTAGTAAAATGTTGACATTCGCTGGAAGGTGTGATATGGAATTCAAACTTTATGTGTCAGTTATATGAATACTAATCTCAACTCAACTAACCCCAGAATTTTTTTTTTTTTTTTTTTTTAAATCTCTACAAAAACGCATCACTGAGAAGAAAATTGAATTAAAGTCAGTTTCAAAGATTAGTTATTGCCCACCAAGAAGGGAAAGAGGAAATGATGGAACTCGCTATGGTCCATTCGTCTACCCGCACCCGAACATGTATAGCTGTATCCATTGTTTATTAAAAGGAAAAAAAAGAAAAAGAAAAAAAGAAGTTCAAACCTTCAAGTTATATCCTCCTTTAGATTATAGCAGACGTAAAGACTCTGGATAGAAGAATAACAAACACTTTAAACAAACCTTGACAAATTCGCCAGAGTTGGCAGGCATTGGTGTATCAATTTATTTGTCACTACCTAACTCAATATGTCTGTGGAAGATGATAAAATGTAAAAACAATCATAAAAAAAAAAAAAAACCCTAAATACATATGCTTGGTTGTTGTATGTTAAACAATCTATATTTAACAAACTATATGAAAATAAAAATTTTAAAAATTCAAAAATATTAATAAAAAAAAAAAAAGAGAGATGGAGATCCATGCCACGTCAACGGGGGAGGGCCGTCCACGAGCCGGTCCAGGTTGCTATGATCAAATCCTGGCGTCGGCTTGCAGGCGTCGCCAATCCACAGCCGAACCATTTTGGGGCGACCAACATGATCACTTTCAGGACTACGTAACGTGACTTTCTTGCATGAAGGGGGGCCGAGACTTTTGGGATAGACGGGACAACCCTGGCAACTAACGAAAGCAAGAATTATTAGAGATTGAGAGAGGTGTAAGACGACTGGCTGGAGATGGATGTTGCGGCCCAACTTGGCCTATCTCGATCGGCAATAATGCATGTGGACAGCATCACCATTTATATTTTATGATAGGAGCACCATTACAGCCACACCCCACTTACAGACATATGACCCACTCGTGTTAAAATAATAATATTTTTTTATAAAAAATTATTCTTTTAAAAAGAAAATTAAATAATATACAAGAGAATAAATTTTATATCGCTACCCCCGTTGGCACTTTCATGGGCCAGCCAGCCTTTCCGTTGCGACGAGCATGCACAGCAGTTTTGATAGGGAGCGGACCTATGGGTCAGTAGACCAATTGAAATAAAATAACATCTTTTTTATTATTATTATTATTATTATTTAAAAAAAAAAGAAAGAAAGAAAAGAAAGAAATAAAAAGATGTATACAATCCTTTCTATTTTTTCTTGTGAACTGTGGATGGGTCGAGTCCAACATATCTGGATGACAGAGCCTGCTGCTGCTGCTTTTAAGCTTAGCTATAACAGTTGCGATATGTACATTGTCTTGAAATTCAAAGGAAAGATGATGTGGATGATTTGGAGATAGCATTCTTAACCTTAACAATTGCAATTTCTGACGTCCTTTAGAGAAAGAAAGATATAACAGCCACGCCAGCCCGCCGAGTATGAGCCCCTTCTTATCCTTCTTTGGCTGTCTCCTCCCCAACCTTGTTTAACAAATCCTACACGCAACGCCCACTCCCCACCCCCCCCCCCCACCCCTCCAATTTACTCTAACGTACCTTAGAGCTCTTTCGTTTTCAGTTTTGTTTTGACAGGAAGACAGAGACTGATAGTGTACACCATCAACAGTCAAGATTCATGGAAGAATAGGAGATTCAAGATTATTATTATTATTATTATTATTTCATTTGTTTGTTTATAACAACTAAAAATTCACAGTGATTGTATCCCTAACAACAAAGTTCTTTAATATTTTAAGCCTATAATAAGGGTAATTATACAGCAGCTGCGGCCCAGTGGCTTTTATGGGTCTAGTTCTAAGGCCTTGATTCGACTAAGTGGCACATTAATGGCTCTGAGACTGAGAGAAATGATGCGCAGTGGGTTGTTATTGGGATCTGTATATTCCTTCAAGTGGATCCAGCACATCCAATTTCACAGTCGCCCTTCAAGCAAAATAGACTACTTGTGCCCTCAAAGGACCCAGCCCCTCATTATATACAACGGACGGTCCTTCGTCCAGCTACAAAGGCCCGGGTATCCAAGGTCCAACGCTTGCACAAATATAGGGGCTTTAGCTTAAAGCCCCTAAAAATGGATTGGTGTTTTGTTTTTGTTTTTTTTTTTTTATGAAATAAAAAGTAGATAAATAAAAAGAGAGAGAGAGAGAGAGAGAAAGAGAAAGAGATGATTACGAAGAAAGAGAAAGACCTAAGGTAGTCGACATGTTAGCAAGCATTTCTCTTTCCACAGAATGCGTCGACTGAAACAATAAACAATGAAATCACCTATTCGGGAGGGAGCGTTATAATTTAATTTTCCTTCCTTTTGACTTAAAGTTTAATATCAGCAATAATAATGAGTCCACAGACCATTCTCTGAGACTTTGGTAATAACACCCAAAGCATTATTCCTAGTCCACTTGCAGTGCAAGCTTTGTAAAATGAAAAGTTATATAACAACATCTGAGGGTCGACGGGACTCGGGATTCAAGTCATAACCTACTCCTCTTCACGGGTCCCATCTCTTTTGTCTTCTGCCTTAGCACATGCTTCTGAATCTTCCCAGTAGCAGTCTTGGGCAGTGCTCCAATGACTACAGATTTTGGAACCCAGTAGGCAGGCATTTTAGACCGGCAAAACTTTATTATATCCTCAGCTAACTGCTGTTCATTAGACTTGTCCACTTCGGGCTTCAATGTTATAAAAGCACAGGGTGATTCTCCCCAGCGTTCGTCCTCCCTGGCCACCACAGATACCTCGTATACTGCTGGATGAGTGTATACTATATTTTCCACCTCCAAGCTGCTGATGTTTTCGCCTCCAGATATAATAATGTCCTTTGATCTGTCCCTGATTTCTATATAGTTATCTGGATGCTTTACAGCAAGATCCCCAGAATGAAAATATCCATTTGCAAAGCATTCCTCATTGGCTTTTGGGTTCTTTAAATAACCCTTCATCACAAGATTTCCCCGCATCACAATTTCCCCCATTGTCTTTCCATCTGCAGGAACAGGTTTCATGGTTTTTTGGTCAACAACATCTAGGCCCTCCAAGCCAACATAACGAACCCCTTGGCGTGCATTCAGACGGGCTTGCGTTATTGGGGGTAATGAGTCCCACTCAGGCTTCCAAGCACACAGAGTGGATGGGCCGTAAGTTTCTGAGAGACCATAAGTGTGCGTAACCCGGAAGCCTTTTTCTGACATCGCAAAGAGAACAGAAGGGGGTGGGGCAGCACCAGCTGTCATTACATGTACAAGACGAGGAAGAGGAAGGATAGCCTCCTCCTTGGGAGCATTAACTATAGAGTTGAGTACCACTGGAGCAGCACAGAAGTGGCTGACACCATCATTTGCTATGGCTGAATAGACTGCCTTTGCCGATACCTGTGTAAACAAGAAGAAAGGAGGATGATTAACTTCGGTGTCACAATTCACACAACAGCTTAAGATATAATAGATTTTGACATGATTCCTTAAATTTTAAAGCATTCTATTTAGAAAACTATGGCCAAGCTGACTTCTTTCCCAGATATCAAATGCCTCCATGGTCAAACTATTTCTGAAGGCAACTACAGACTGCTGCCTTCATCTGAAGAATGACCAAACCACCAAAGCCTAATGTAATGTAAATGTCCATAGATGTCTTGTACGATGGGAAATCAAACCAAAAAGAGCTTGCAACAAAATTAAGCTGCACTAGATCAACACGCTAAAATTACCTGGCGAAGGCATATGCTTGTCCCACAAATAGCTGCAAGTGTCCAAGTGAAACACCAACCATTGCAATGGAACATGGGCAGAGTCCAAAGGTATATAGCTCCATCACTTATTGGCCAAATTAAAGGATTAGTCATGGACATAAGATAGGCCCCTCTATGGCTTAGGACAACTCCCTTGGGGCTGGATGTTGTACCAGAAGTATAACCTAACGCAATGCTCTGCCACTCATCCTCTGGTGGTTTCCAAGCAAACTCTGGGTCACCACTCTCCAGGAACACCTCATATTCAATGGCCCCTCTGCCCAGAGCATGATTCAACAACTTGGGATCGCAACTTGCATCAGCTATGACAATTAAAAGCGGAGCCTTAAAACAGCCATCATTTTTTGTTAATATCTTCAAGGCTTCCTCGGCCAGTGGAAAGAACTCTTGGTCCACCATCACAACTTCAGATTTTGAATGATCTAGGAGGAAAGCAATGGTATCTGCATTGAGACGAATATTAACACAGTTTACTACAGCTCCAGCCATTGGCACTCCAAAGTGCGCTTCATACATTGCAGGGATATTTGGAGCAATAACTGCCACCTGCCAATGCAAAACAAGAAAGCCGTATTAATCTGCCGACAAGCTCCAACGGATCCTAATGAAGTATAAACTTAATTCAAAGGATCAAATCCATCCAATCAGATTGCAGTGTTCTCATTAAGCAGGCTAGCCAGTATGTTACCATCCAAGCATGTCAACAAACAGAGATCCATCAACATTTGACAATAAACAATTACCATAAAATCACATTGGATTTGTAAATTTCAAGCATGCAAATAATGAACCAATTTCACGCTTTACAAACAACAACGAAATCAATTTTAGGGGGAAATAAATCCAAAACCCCTCCATTGAAAAATGATGAACAAAACCTATTGCAACTTGTAATTGAACGAAAATATTACCGTGTGACTAATAAATTCCACTAGACGAAAAAAAAAAAATCGTTTAAAGATTACATATAGTCAATCAAATATGCCAGCACTCTATATGATCAATTTCGCATATATTTATGAGATTTATTTGTACATACAAGTTTTTCATTTTTCCAAAGTCACCTATTGATATTAACGTTGTTATCCAATGATCAAAGCATACTTGGGGTCTCCAATTTACCTAAGTGTTAACCGGGTATAGATTCAATAAAAATAAACATTTAAAATGTCTACTTTAGAGTTTAGAACCCATAAAATATTTAGGTCAAAAATTTCTCGCAACTCAACAGTTCCTGCAAGACTATGTTAGCTTTTCCTCTTTTTTTTTTCACAAAATGAAACCTCACCAATGTCTACTTCAGAGCTTATATCCTACAAGATTGATAGCATAATTTTCCCATGCACCAGGGTAAATCATAAACTCGCAAATTAACATTTTCACGACGAACCAAATGAAGCAGTGACCCGCCACTATTCATTAAGACGGTGGATCACACGCGAAGAGTGATTTTCGACCTCTTCTTCTAATATAACAGAGATTCAAGGCCCATCTGACATCGTGCGGGGCGCCGCATAGGTAGAATCTCACATAACCTTACACTCGCCTAACCCTTTTTTTAACAGTAGTGGACTTGCACGAATTTAACTAGACCAAAAAAAAAAAAAAAAAAGACTTAAACTAAAAAAAAAAAGTTCTTTCTTAATACTTTTATATTGTTAAATCAAATTCGATCATATCAATTAAAAATTATTCGTATAATTTAATTAACAGAACCAATATCATCATCATCCTCATTATTATTATTATTATTATTATTATTAAGACTTGACTCATCTGATTCTAATTTAAAAACACCGCGAGGAAACGGGCGTTTCGGACGAACGACAAACGGACTTGTTCCGGTTCCCAGTATCTCAGGAACAACTTATAAAATTCATTCTGACTTCGTTTCATAAGATAGACGAGCCCGAAACTACACCGTTTTCTTAATGTTCAAACTACCAATAATAAAAAATAAAAAATAAAAAAAAACATTAGCCACTGTCAAACTCAATCAGAAGGGACAAATCCAAATAAATATTTGTTTTTTGTTTTTTTTTTCAGTAATTACGACGCTTTCACAGCAACTAAAAAAGAAAAAAGAAAAAGAAGAAGAAGTTAGCGGAAGTAGATTGGCTATCGGAAGTGTAGGAGGTTACCGTACTACCAAGTCCGACGGAGCGTTTGTTTAGAGCGGAGGCCAGACGACGGCAGCGCCGGTACGTTTCTAGCCACGTGTACCGCACGGACCCATGGACCACCGATGGTCTCGTCGGGTGAACCGTCGCTGCTCTATCCAGCAGCCACAGCGGCGTCATCGCTGTGTAGTTCGCCTCGTTTTTTGGCAGATCATCGATGTCTCTCCCCATTTCAGCCACCCTCTCTCTCTCTCGCTCTCTCTCTCTCTCTATCTCTATTTCTCTGTCTAGCTTTGCGATGTTTAACACACGCATGTCTGTATATATATGGTAAGCTGTGTGGAGGGTCTAGTTATCGGGCCACGTCACAGTCTCGCCTCAGGATAAATCTACTCCTTTTACAAGGAAAATGTCTTTTTTAAGAAAAAAAAATTACATTATAATAAATAAATAAATAAATATATATATATATATATCTTATAAATTTAAGTTATGATTTTTTTAATTAAAATTCACTTAAATCTTTTGTTCTTCGTTATATTTGACATTAAATTAATTAAAAAATAAATATTTTATTTATTCTTTTTATATAATCAATAATTTTAAATAATTTATATAGTTTTTTGTCAAAATTTTTAATATTTTATAATCTTATAATGAGCCAAATTCAAATTATAAATTTGACTTGTAATTTTTTTATCATTTAGTTAATTTAAAGAGTAATTACAGCCTATTACAGCCCTGTTTATCAAGCCTGTTTAGCAAGCCACTTATTACTAATGAAGTGCATGTCTCAATTAAATTAACATGAATGAGTTAATGAAAGTCAAAATCAAAAGTCCGAGTCGTCTAATAAAATAAAAAATTAATTTTATTTATTATATTTAAATATTTTTATAATTATATTTATTTTATATATTTTTAAATTTATTTAATATATTAATTTAATTTAATTTATATTAAAAAATTTTCATTAAATATTATTACTGTCATTGTTACGTGATAATTATGTATAATTTTTAAAATAAATTGAATTTAATTAATAAAAATAATGTACTGAATAAATTTTAAAATATAAAATAAATATAAATAAAAAATATTTAAATATGATAAATATATATATATATTTTTTCCAACATGAACGACAGCCAAAATTAAATTTGCACTTGTCCAACAATGATTGCAACGTTCTCCACTTTGTTTATTTTAAATTTTTTATTGAAGGTCGGGGACAGTCACGGGAAGGACAAAGAACTGTCCTGTCAACCTGCTTACTCTCTCTATTGGATTTGGCATTTATATTTTATTCTTTTTTTTTTTTTCTTTTTGCAGTTTGAAGAATTTTAGAATCGCAATGACTAAAATAAGAGTGAAAAGCAATTGGAATTCTATTAGTGTTTGCATATTAGATTAACCAGTTTTACAATATAACTCATGCTAATCAGAAAAAGAAAAAAAAAACTAATATTTGCAAGATGTTATGTCACATAAACAAATCGAGCCGAATTTTATAATAAAAATTACGTCCCAAAAATAGTCATAGTCAAAGATAATTCCAGAATATAAAGTCTTCGATTTTTGTTAATATTCATAGTCGAATAAAAAAAAACAATAAGAAAAAAAAATCATGTAATTGTGCTTGTTATTATAAGTTGCACCTATTTTAGTTATTTGCAGTGTTTACATTTTTAAAACCCCAATCGAACCAACAAATACAATTTTACCTAAATTAGAACCGTTATTCAATTCTTGATCTTTTCGTTTGATTTTGTGCGAATTGATTGAGCAAGACAGATCGAACAATTTTCTAGACACTCTTATTTTCTTAATTCAATGATTTGACCTAACAGTTTGCTATTCGTAGGCACGGCTAATTCAATAAACGTATTTACGTAGCGATTTCTTTTTTTTTTATTTTAAATCATAGTTAAGGCCTTCTGTAGACTCATTTACCATTCCTACGCTTAAAAACTGCTGACTAGATATTTCCGATTGCAATTTGTACAGCCCAGGACCATGATTTAAAGGCCTGTCATTTTTTTTTTTATTATTATTATTGTATGTGCATTAAATATCACTTGAAAGTAAAATGTAATTAATAATATGTTATGGAAAACAGTATCTATAAGAATCAATTTAACAAAGGCAACTAATTCTTAGCAGCGTTTGTCTCGATCAATGCGCGTCAAAGTCAGCGAAATTTACAATTAAATATTTCCGAGAACGTTTCAATTCACCGAGTTGTTTACATTTGTCGTCACAGCGTTACTGTAGTCGCCCGCACATGTGATTCTAGGATTGTATTTTATGGTTATTTGTGCTTTTGACCACTGATTTCTATTAACTAAAAGTTGGTAACTATTAATTAACTTTAATTGATTGGCACTTGAGTTGTTTTAAAAAATGAAGATTCGATTTCCAATTTTAGTCAAAACTAATTAATAAAAATTAATTAATTAATTAAACCGATGTACAATACTAAGTCGGCACAAAACTGAAGACAGCATGGGTGTAAACAAGAAAATACATGGTGTTTTGCTTAGCTAATGAAGTTTCTTGATATTGCTTTCAGAATTCATGCGTGAAATCTCAGTTGAGAATCGTGGGAATATACAAGAGAATAAATACGTGTGGAAGCCATAATAACCTATCATAGCATTCGACCAGAAAGCGAGAGAGAATAAATATCGTATACCAATTTAGCCAGATAGAAGTTCTCTTGACCAAAATTTCAACTTCTCTAAAATTTTACGACTTCATCCATTGCACAGACAACCGCTAATCGCACACCTCACGATATACACAACATGGAGACATAACGAAGATCAAATTCTTCACGGCAACGATAAAAGACAGAAGAGGCTTAATAATTAATTAGTACGCGTGTAATTATCCAGAGTATAAGCATGGATTGAAACAAAAATACAAGTTTCCCATGTCTTCTGTGCTTGCAAGTGTCAAAATCAGGTAAAGGTTCCAATGGACCAGTAACTGTCATTCTGGGTCTGACCGCTTTGTTTTGGGCCTTAGGCTTACAGTCTGAAACAAACGAAAAATCCATTTGGTAGCATTTTTAAGGTTGCTGCAAGAATATGTTAAAAGTTTCTCAGTTCAGCACAAATTTGAAGAGTTCCCAACGAAGCACACATGGTTGTATCGTGGGGTCATTATTTTTTTCATAAAAAGTAACTCATTAAAATATGTATAGTTCACGTTTATATGATCTAAAATTTATTTCTTTTTATTTAATATAAAAATTAAATTATATTTAAAAATTAATTTATTATTATGATAGGTCGGTCTCACGCTTGGCTCTAGCTTAGTGGAGGGTTCCTTTTCTTCTCATTCTTTTTTTTTTTTTTCTTATTTTCGTTTTTTGAGCAGAATTATATCGAAGTTCACACCAACCGCTGGAGGAAACGTGTGAATACAAAGAATACAAAGGGTGTTGTCCACGCGGGGTTCATTAATTTTGTGGGCCTAAACAGTGACCATATTTTGTGATTAACAGCTTCCATCACCATCTCCGTCATAACTGTCCAGTTCTTTAGGTTGCAAATGGGTCTGTATGCTTATGGACAATTCGTCCAGTGTTTCTTGGTGGGCCGCGGACGCCTCAACATATAATTTGAACAGCGCTATTTTTCTCGATATAATTTGAACACTTTCCTTTCTTGAATCGGAATGGGTGAAAAAGGCCTATATGCCATCCTTCCAGAAAAACAGAGAGTCTAGTTTATTACCATTATTTCCTTGATAATTTGTATCACCGTGATTTGATGTTAAGTGTTTAGGAAGTCGAGGAAATCAGACGGAAGAGGAAATTTAATTATAACTTGTTTAACAATAGGAAACGAAGACATTAACGCAACTGTAACGGATTTAAGGACTAAAATGCGGCTTAAAATGCCACGCGGCAATTCAAAATCAATTATCATTTAGACAAAATCATCACTGAAATTTCTCCTGCACGAGTCCCCCCTTTCGAGCAAATCGATCGAGAACATCATCTGAACCTATCATGCAATGATATACCAGCAATCAAACGCCAGGTTAGTTGCCACATCATCGTTTAGCGAAGAAAATAAAAAACGAAATGAAAAGAATTAACAGAAATCCTAGATCTAGATGGGTGTGGGCCGAACACCGGCTGTGTGGTTAGAGTTACACTGTGGTGTCACCGTCTGTGATACTATTTATTTATTTTTAAATAAATAATATAAAATTAAAATATGTTAATTTTTTTATAATATATATATATATATATTATACAATTTTTTTTCTGGGAAAATATAATGCAGGAATGGATTGCAATTTGTGAAAAAATAAGTTACATTTTTTAAGCAACAATATCCGGTTTTTACGAAAACTAAAATGGACCGTGCATTTCTAAAGAAATATTATATTTATTTAATGATGTGTCACGGGGTTGGACTCAAGGTCATTTATATTTAATAAATTTTCTTTTACGGGAAAGATGACTGAGAACTCAAACTGTGAGAAAATCAAGATTAAAGGTCTCTAATTCTAATTGATACCGGAACGTTGTTTATACAGAATGTTCTGCTGGTCTCAGAAAACAAAAATAGAAAAAGAAAAACCAAAAAACAAAATATTTTTTAATCAATCAGGCAGACGCAAGATGGGGCCCACCTCCGCACACTGTTCTCCTGGACCGTCATTAGACGAATATAACCCCCCCTTCTCTCTCTCTCTCTCTCTCTCTCTCTCTCTCTCATGACTTCCTGTGTGTCGTACCAGAGCTTCCGCATCGCCCGGTTAGAAGGATAGATTGGCCTTTGATTACTCGGAAGAAACTTCTCTATTCTCCGCTCCCCCAGACCGTCTGATCAGACTCAGGGCAAAGGTCTATCTCTTTTCAGCTCGTCGATCAAAATTTCCCCAATTTTCCGTGATTAATATTATTCTTTTTTTTTTTGTTGGCCTGATTTTAATTTTCGATCAACTGGCAGATTGGTTTACTATTTGCAAAACGAAGATGGAAATTGGCGTCGGGAAGCAGCTTGTAGGCTCCGAGATTCATGGATTCCATACACTTGAAGGTACGGCTTAGCCCTCTCTCTCTCTCTCTCTCTCTCTCTCTCTCTCTCTCAATCATCATCGTGCGGTTGCACGCGCGCAGGTTCCGTGTAATTTTGTTTGCTTGAATTTGCGTGCCCGTGTTTGTTTGGCTAATGGGAAAAGAATAAAGAAACCGTAGGTGTATTAGTTTAAGTTCGGACGCCATAACCGCAGTTCAGTCACCAAGGTTTTTTTTTTTTTGGTTTGTTTTGTGGTTTTTGAGGGGCAATCACAATTATAATTTGATAAAGGAAAAGTTGGTTATTTGCAGTGAAGTTCAAAAGTAGATATTGGAGAAAATTGGATTATTGAAATTTATACCTTAAAAAAAAAAAAGGTGAAAAAATGATTGTGGAGTAGGTGGCTGGAATGGCAAAATGAAATCTCGCATCTGTGAAAAGTGTGATTAAGCTTCGTTAGCAGCATGGAATTGTGTCTTATTTTATTTTCGCAGGACATGCTTCTGTTTTTTCTCCTGTAAGTTTGAGAGTGGAACAGACTATCGTAGTGGCTGGCTTTACTAAATATTTCACGAGGCAGTGCCTAACTCACTGTCTCATGGTATAAGAAGTTGTGTTTACCATAAAAATGATGTTTTTGTTCGATTCGTCAGATTTGGATGTTGCGACCATAAACGAGGATGCCCGAACGAGATGGCTCCGGCCAAATGAAATTCATGCAATATTGTTTAACTACAAGTGTTTCCCCATTAGTGCAAAGCCAGTTCACTTGCCCAACAGTAAGCATCTATTTCTATGCTTCTACCTTAAGTCATGCTTTTTTTTTTTTTTTAATTTTATAATTTTGGCTCCCTTAGGAGTAAATTATTATGATCATTGCTTTTGTTATCTCATATGTGTGAAGTTTGCCTGCTATGCATGAAAGGCAGCATCTCTAACCTTTTGTTCAATTTTGCTATGTTCCTGAAAACCAGCGATGTTTATCCCTTCATCCTGATGTCTGATAGCTTATCCGTGAATGTTGAAAATGAAACTAGTTCTGATGGAGCACATGGTTGTCTAACTTTGTTTTTCCTATAATGTACAGGTGGCACTCTCGTATTGTTTGACCGTAAGATGCTTAGAAACTTCCGTAAAGATGGTCATAATTGGAAGAAGAAAAAAGATGGGAAGACTGTTAAAGAAGCTCATGAACACCTAAAAGTGAGATCTTTCTCATTTCATAAGGCATTGTAGACATGTTGACATGTTTTTTGTAGCTTAATTATCTTTTTTCTTTCATTATGTACTTGAGTGTTTTTTTTTTTCAATTTCTCACCATAATATTGTTAAATAATTGTCTCAATAGCAAATGATTGAGGCTCATTGTCAGTATGCTGCAGATGGTTAATATTGGATCCCCCCACCCTGTAAACCAAAATATAATTTGCGATACAAGCTTTTTTCTCTTTGGATTACATGTTTATGCAACATCATGTCCCTCTAGATGTCATTTTTCCTGCTTTTGACAAATTACATTGTGATGACTTTTCATTGCCATCGAATAATGTGCGACATAAAAAGGTATCTAGTCAGATGAAATTTATCAATTTGGTTAATATTACAGGTTGGTAATGAAGAAAGGATTCATGTGTACTATGCCCATGGGGAAGACAATCCAACCTTTGTTCGGAGGTGTTATTGGCTACTTGATAAGTATGTAATGGTTGACCATTTACATGGACTCTCTCTCTCTCTCTCTCTCTCACAGCATTGTATGGGCTGCCTGAGCATATTGACCTTTGGTATATGTATACATTTTTTGTATTTATTTCAGGACTCTAGAACACATAGTCCTGGTGCACTACCGTGAAACCCAGGAGGTTGGCTTCTTACCCATTGTGAGCTGCTATTAAATTGCTGTGTTTGGAAGATAGTTCTTGTCCAGACACATTTGTTTTTGTATTTTTGATGATATAAGAAGGCAATTTGCTTAAATCCTACAGGCTTATTCTTTTTCTTTTTTCTTTTTTCTTTTCTTTTTTTCTTTCCTTGACCTGTTGATTAATGATTGATCAAACCTTATTTTTTTGGCTGTGGTTGGCTTTGCAATACAGTTGCATGGTTCTCCGGGCACACCAGTAAATTCAAATTCAAGTTCTGTCTCTGACCAGGCTAACCCTTGGCTTTTGTCAGAAGAATTCAATTCTGGAGCTGCTCATCCATATAATGCCGATAAGAAGGGAGTTTTAGGTTCTGTTACTTGTCCAAAATATGGATGTCTGATTGTATTTTATGCGCTAAATAGTTATGTTTGGTACCTCAACTGAAACCTCTTTCAGTAACTTGGAGTTTAGCCACTTCCTGCCAACGTGCCTGCCTTGACTAGGATATATAATAGCTGAGGCTTAAGTTTCACTAGGTTTACCAAAAAGATGGAACTGCAGAATTATTCTACTCATCCTTTATTAACTGAGCCATCAATGTTGATTTACTGACCAATGAAAGTTGTCAATCCTCTTCCCACTGTTTCTTTAGAAATGCATGTAACATCTCACTCCTCCTTATTTTGGCAACTCAGCTGAGCCTGGTGACAGTTTAACTGTTAGGAATCATGAGATGAGGCTTCATGAGATTAATACGCTTGAATGGGATGAGCTGGTGACGAATGATCCCAGCAGTTCAATTGCTCTTGAAGGAGGTAACCAAATAGGCGTTAATTGTGGTATACAGCTTAGAAGTACATTAATACTGTTATTATCTTTGGTTGACTTCTTTTTTAAACTGTGACAGATAAGATATCATCCTTTAACCAACAGAATCAAACTACATCAAGTGGGTCTGTAAATGATGTAAGCAGAACCATTAATGCTTGCAAGCTTTTTGTATCCCTTTATCTATTTAATGTCTTTAATGTTTCTGTTATCTATGTTATGACCATTTTGAATTGTTTGACCTCCAGCTTTATGTGCTTGATTTTACTTTAGGGTGTTTGCAGTTTACCAGTCACAACATTTATCCTGTATTTGTGTATATATTTTGGTTCCCACAAGTGATGTGTTGTTCCACATGGAATAAGAAGTTCATCCAATTGTTAATTTGCAAGATAACTTAATTTTATGATGACTGACATTTCTGAAATGTTTGCCTTTTATTGATTCCATCAACTATAAGTTTCAGTGCCTTTATTATTTTGAAAGTTACAAAACATGCTTCCTCACTGGTTGCTGGCTCATAAGTTTTGGAGATATCAACCGATGGATTTTTACTCTTGCAGGGTTGTGCCTTTCCAACCTACAATCTATCCAATGAAATTTCTTCTTTGGATGATTTACCTCAATCAATTGTTAGGAGTGGAAACACTCATCTTAATATCCCAGCTGGTGGTTATAATCAGACAACAGGTATCGGACTAAATTTAAATGTGCAGAGCAAAGATTCTAGTCTCCTGGGAACTGTTGATTCTCTGGACACTGTCATCAATGACAGTTTACAGAGTCAGGATAGTTTTGGAAGGTGGATGAACTCCATCATGGCTGACTCTCTGGGGTCAGTGGATGATCCTGTGCTTGAATCTCCAATTTCATCTAGCCATGAATCTCTTGGTTCTCCATCAGTTGATCAACATCAATCTTCTGTTCCCATACAAATATTTATCATCACCGATGTCTCACCTGGATGGGCCTTTTCAACCGAAACAACGAAGGTGTGTTTCTCTTCCATACAACCATTTATCACTACTAAGAATTTTATTAGGCAATTACTTGGACCCCTGCTCTGCAAGGCAGGAACTGGTCAATGTGATGAGGAACAAGAAAATTTCTGTACAATTAAAACATTCAATTGGAAGTTGAACCCATGTTTGACTGTTGTTGCAGATTCTTGTCACCGGATATTTTCTTGAACAGTATCAACATCTGGCAAAATCCAATCTATTCTGCATATGCGGTGATGATTGTGTTTCTGCTGAAATTATTCAAACTGGAGTATATCGCTGCTTGGTATCGCCACATTCCCCTGGATTAGTAAATTTTTGTTTGAGTTTGGATCACCATAAACCAATCAGCCAAGTTTTAAACTTTGAGTACCGTGCTCATGCACTCCAAGATCCTATGGTTTCCTCAGAAGACAAATCCAAGTGGGAAGAGTTTCAGCTTCAGTTGAGACTTGCACATTTGCTTTTCTCTACATCCAAGATCTTTAATATCCTATCCACAAAAGTGTCTCCCGTGAACTTGAAGGAGGCTAAGAATTTTGCCCACAAAACTTCTCACATTTTTGGGAGTTGGGCATATTTGATTAAGTCAATTGAGGACAATAGGATTTCATTTGCACAAGCGAAAGATGGTCTCTTTGAACTTGCTTTGAAGAATATAGTAAGAGAGTGGCTTTTGGAGAGAGTGGTTGAAGGCTGTAAAATCACCGAACATGATGCATACGGTCAAGGAGTTATTCACTTGTGTGCTATTCTTGGGTATACTTGGGCTATCTATATGTTTTCCTGGTCAGGCTTATCATTGGATTTCCGTGATAAACGTGGTTGGACAGCACTTCACTGGGCAGCATATTGTGGAAGGTATGTGCAATTTTTTGTTTTAAACCATTTTGGTGGCCATTAAAGCTTTTTTTCTTTTCTTTTCTTTTCTTTTTAACCTTCACTGTCTCTGCTAATCCTATGGTTACAAATTCCTTACTTCCCCCAATGTTGGCTGTGACGCTGAGTATGTGTCTGCAAACAGCTCACGCTGAGTAATAGTTTACAGTCAATCAAGAAGGATTAGAAGCATTGATTATGCTTCATTTATGTTTTTGGAAATCATCCAAATTTCGAAATAACTACTATTTTGGTAATTTGAAAATATTTATGTTACAGGGAGAAAATGGTTGCAGTTCTCTTATCTGCTGGAGCAAAGCCAAACTTGGTCACAGACTCCACTTCACAGAACCCTGGTGGATGCACTGCTGCCGATCTCGCATCTGGAAAGGGTTATGATGGCTTAGCAGCCTTTCTGTCAGAAAAGGCTTTAGTAGCTCAATTTCAAGATATGTCTATAGCTGGAAATGTCACTGGTTCCCTGCCAACTGATGCAACTGAGACAGTGAGCTCTGAAAATCTGAGCCAGGATGAACTATATATTAAGGATACTTTAGCTGCTTATCGAACAGCTGCTGATGCGGCAGCACGTATACAAGTTGCGTTCAGAGAACACTCACTGAAAGTGCGAACTAAGGAAGTCCAGATCTCCAATCCAGAGTCTGAAGCTCGGAATATAATTGCAGCAATGAAGATTCAACATGCCTTCCGTAACTTTGAGGGGCGGAAAAAGATGGCGGCTGCAGCCCACATCCAGTACAGGTTTCGGACATGGAAAATGCGGAGAGAGTTCCTTAATATGCGTCGTCAGGCTATCAGAATCCAAGTAGGTGCTTTTGTACTTGCTCAAGTTGGACCTAAAGCATGCATGAACATTGGCAAAGTGGCAAAGAAATTAGTCTGAAATTCTTTTCTGAGTTGACCTAAGTGTTTTGTTAAGATTGATATGGCTATTGGATAAGCCTTGATCTGGCTGCCTAACATGGTCTTTCAGTAGATCATGTTATTAAGGACCAACATACTGTCATTTGTGCATATGGCTTTATTGAAAAACTAGTCTAAATTAACCAATAATGCAGCGACCAATTTAAGATTGTAAATTTTGAATCTTGTGAACATAAACTACAATAATTATTTTGTAGTTCGTTCTGACTGTTCCATGTTTATGTTTTGAACTTAAAAGATATAGATTGTAACATTTTTATTTATTTATTTATTAAATGCAGGCTGCTTTCCGAGGATTCCAAGTGAGGAAGCAGTATCGGAAGATTGTGTTTGCAGTTGGGGTGCTTGAGAAGGCAATTCTGCGATGGCGTTTAAAGAGAAAAGGCTTCCGTGGTCTTCATGTTGTTTCTGCTCAAGCAGTTGCTGATAACAATCAGGCAAGTGATGGAGAAGAGGACTTCTATGCAACCAGCAGGCATCAAGCTGAAGAGCGTAATGTGAGAGCTGTTGTCCGGGTTCAAGCTATGTTCCGTTCAAAGAAAGCACAAGAGGAATACCATAGGATGAAATTGGTGCATATGCAAGCAAAGGTGGGTAATTTACCTAGAAATTGATGGTTCTGAGACTCACTCATTTGAATTGATAATTTGATGACTTCAAATTTTTCTGCAGCTGGAATACGAGGGCCTCCTTGACCTTGAAACAGCTATGGAAAGATGAAGACAATGGTGCAGGTGTAATTTTATACTGCCATCGTGGACAAATTAAGTGTGTATATGCTTTAGATGTGCCAGGGAAAACTGCAGTTTTAAGAGCTTGTAGATTATGGTAATTGTGTAGATCAGTGTAATTATGCAGCCTTGCGAAGTGTTTCAATGATTTTGAGAGGGCTATACTTTCATCAAGTTGTGATGCATTTGGGATGCTCACAACTCGCAAGATACAAACCTCCATGGCTGGAACTATTGAAAGGACAAAAAAAAGAGGGTATCGCCCTGAATATATACAGACCGTGTTTTCCCTTTTCAACCCATCTTCACGCCACCTTCTGTGTTTATATAGACAAAATTTATAGGGATGTAAGTCATGGTCCTAGGTCCTTTTTGGCGCATGGAGAATGAAAGCTCCGCGTTATACGTGTGGGATGGTTGGTTTGAAAAGGACCGAAAATTTTTTTATGATTCTTAGTGCTTTGTTTCGTATGCGAGAGACTGAGGTCTCTCCCCATTTAATATTTTAGAGGAACATTTTGCTGAACGGGGACGAATGATGGTTCTCGTGGTCTCCGAAATTTTGTTTCTCTATATATTCAATACATCAATTAAAAAGCCTATCAATTCACTCCAAAGCTTGTGACGGTAACTTCAGTTTGTTTACGAAAAGCTGGCCAGAATGTCTTGAAGAGGTAATTGGTGTTGTCAGAGTAGATGGAACATGGAAAAGGACAAAACAAAAGGGAATAAGATATGGTAGGGATGAAGTTCGGCATCGAAAATTAACACGTTGGTTGTTTCGAAGAAAGTTTCTAATTTATCAGGAGATACTTGCGAAGTTCGAACTTTTGTTCAATAAACGCCATTTTCACAATGGCTAAGCTACGAATCGAATGTCACTGCACAACCAATCAAATTATGAGATGGCCAAACAAAAATTCCATTTTCCAATCTAACTGTAGTCAGACACTGCAAAACTGACTGGAATATTTGAAAACGATACAGAGCCAGACTAGGTTCCAATCACTACTTGATGTATTGAGAGAGCCACTTGAAGCCATCACCATATCCCATCTTGCGGACAATACTGCACATGAAAACCTCGAGGGGCCTAACATTGGAGTCTGTAAGATTCACCTTCCCCTTGCCAGTGGTGAAATTGGTGAGCCCCAGATGATAACGGAGCTCGTCTTCTGAAACAGCATAGGGAATGTCAATTTTGTTGCCATGAATGAGAAATGGGACATTGGCTAAGGCTTCATCAGACAGCAGGGCATCCAGCTCCTTCTTTGATTCTGCAAACCTCTCCTTGTCGTAGGCATCCACGAGGTATACCACAGCATCCACCTGTTCACAGAAATTAAACGTTATCCGGTCTCTACTCGTTATCAGCAGTGTGTGAAAATTAGATGGGTACACACACCAAGAAAGAAAACTACTATTGTCTGGCAATGCAAAACAATGGAGAAAAACACAAGAATCAGGTGAAATGCATGAAGCTTTTGAGGGACTAAAATTTTCCTGTGCATTTGAATTAAAAATTCTTAGATCCAGGAGAGAACCAGGATTGAGAGTTGAGAGGGAATTGATGGATCAGCAAAATAATCTTCGAGCTAAAGAGTTGTCAATCATGTGGTTTAAGACCGCAATTTCTCGCACTTTCTTGTTTCAAAAGCGAGAAATTGCCGTCTTAAATGAATTCTCCCTTGTAGACCTGATCAGAAAGGCAGACTGCCAATCACCAAAAGAGGAAAAACTTCAGCTTGATCTCTACAATCAATTGGCGATCTTATAAAGTAACCCAGACAATTGGCCTCCCATGAATCAGATAAACACAAGGAAAGCTTATCTGGGATAACGAAGGCACGCTAATGAGCTGAAAACAGAATTGGGCATCCCTTTTCCATTCAATGCAAAACAATCAATTCAATAACAAAATCTGAAGCCATCTATAGGCAAGAACAAAAATAGCAAAATTATGTCTTCTAGGAACATATATGGAATGTGCTGAACAAAATAACCAACAGGAACATCCATGGTGCTAGCAAAATTTAGCCAGATACAAGCAAATGTGGTAGACCAGAAATACAAAGGGAGGTAACTGGTGCAAATGCATTTATCCCAAATCAAGCTACTAATTGCAGTACGCTGGAAAGGTGAAGTGGAAATACACTCGAAAAGGACCAATTTTAGAACCAGGGCGTTTGTAGCTCATTGCAGAAAATGATCATAATCAATTACAAACACAACAATCAAGCCCACACAAGCACCATTTTTTACCTCATACTTAACTGATCCACACAGAAACTTGTTCATGCAATTGCACGGGAAGCTTGCAAGAAGCAGTCCGCATAAAAAAGGACAATAACAGACTCGGATCCATGTGAATAACAGTTAAAGCAGAACCTATGGTCTCGAATCACGCAACAAAGCCTATGAATAACAGTAAAAGCAGAACCTATTGTCTTGAATCAGGCAAAAAAAAAAAAAAAAACACGGCAAATCATATATTCAATACAAGTAAAATGGCAAACGCAGGAGTACTGACACCTTAGCATAGTAATCTTTCCAGACGCGGCGAGCGATATGATGACCACCCAAATCGAAAGCCTTGAACTTGATTTTTCCTATACTAAGCTCCTCTGATGTCGGGTGCTGTGTCGGCTGGTGTTGTACTAGTCTCTGCAAGCAGATCCCCAGATTAAAAACAAAACCCAAGTCCCAAAAAAAAAAAAAACCCGACAAAACTGCAAGAAGTTGCAAAAGAGAAGAAGAACATAATAATTGATTTGCTTTAAAAGAAAGACCTCGTCTTTCAACATGTGAAGGAGAGTGGTCTTGCCAGCATTGTCCAGACCCAGAAACAGAATCTTGGCCTCTTTCTGCCATAGGCCGAGAGATGCAAGAATTCCATAGAACCAATCAAATAGAAACATGTTGTGTGAGACTCGTAGTGGGTCTGAAATCTCAACCTAAAAGTGAAACTATCTTGGATGCCAGAAATAAATGGATCCCAACAGGAAGAAAAAACACACCGGTTGATACTTATAGTGTGAAAATTGTAGTTGGAATCGAGAAAGAAAAAGGCCGGCGCTTGATAGATGGGGATCTAAACTCTACATTCAAGGCAGAAGCAGAACACGGGCAACTCCATTTTCTGTCGCCTTTTGCCTTTCGCAGCTTACTCACTGTATTCGACCATTTTTAGCGCTCGTTGTGGAGGGTTTAGGGGTTTTTTGTTGGTAGCATGATGCAGCGCGAGTTCCAATTCTATCAAAATATAATTTTGAAAATAGTCAATGACCTACTATCCTACAGCCTCTGTACAGTATGGTTAATGGTTGATGGCCCGAATAATCTTCAACCTCATAGGCCCATGATCATGAGGAAACCGAATAGGCCCAGGTAGTCTGATAGACCAAGGGCACTTTGGTCACAATGATGATGTATAAGTACACTAGCTAGATTTAGGGTTTATGATTCCACCGAAAGCTAGACGGTCTCATTTTTCGACGGTTGCAGTAGCGCCTCGCCCAGAGTCTCTCAGGTCTGTTTCTTGTTTTCCGTCTCTACAAACCTCTCTATCTCTTGGATAGACCCTTTGTGGTTAGTACTAAGAGCAATCTTTAATGTGTTGTTTTTGATAAATTGAAGAGATATGGCAAAGTCAAAGAACCACACAGCACACAATCAGTCTTACAAGGCCCACAAGAATGGCATCAAGAAGCCAAAGAGACAGCGCCACACCTCCACCAAAGGGGTACTCTCTCTCTCTCTCTCTCTCTCTCTCTCTCTCTCTGTTTATGGTTGCTTTTTTAGGGTTTTTGGTTTTTAACATAAAATATTTGCAACTTATTTGGGGCTTTAATTTGGGTTTTTAGATGGACCCCAAGTTCTTGAGGAACCAGAGGTACGCTAGGAAGCATAACAAGAAGAACGGCGAGGCTGCCTCCGAGGAAGAGTAAACTCTGGAAGGGCGTGCCAACCCCTTCGAAGTGGAATTGTTTTTTGTTTTGAATTGTTATTACTGATGTTTGCTAAAATCCTGAAAGTCTTGAACTTTTATTGAACAATGAAATCTATCCTTGTTTACGCAATTTGATCTCATTTTTACCTTTGTTTCGTATTGTCTGTGTTTGTTGGATGCCATAATATGCTCTATTCCTAAGTTCTTTGGCCAATTGAATCTGAAGCCTTTTGGCTTGTGTATTTTGTTCCTCGTTTATTCTCAATTTCTACTGCATTATATTTGCTTATGGTAGCCTTAACAGCAGACTGCGGATATTAATACCACTGGAAATATTTTTCTGGGTATGCTATAGGCTGCTGAAATTCTTTTCCAGCTCACCACGTTGGGCAGTTGGAGCTGATAATTATCTGTTTTGCTGTCTATGTGTACGGACACTATTCCCTTCTTAGCACAGAGTAACTTGGGTGCTAAGAGTTCTGGTGCCTGGTTTAATTGTTTGCAAAATGTCTTTTGGCGTTTGCTGGATATTTATTTTCATTCATCCTCTGCAAACAATAAAAGGCTAATGGCTGACAACTTGGATTATTCTGTGATTTTGTTTGTCTCTAAGCACCTCTACATTAGTGGTTGTTTTGTGAAGCCAAATCAAACCTTCAGGTGCTACTTTGCTTATTGTAAGTGATTAATTGTAATCAAAGGCCTAGGTCCAAGTTGATGCTTTTGGCATTTCCTTACTTTGGAAATTACATGTGATTGCTAGAATGCATTTTTCAGGGTATATGTGTGGTTCATGAGTGTCAATTGAAATTGATGTTTCTGTATAGCTTTACTGGATTGAAACTGATGGGTTTACAGGTCAGAGGTAATACATGCTAATTTAGCATACATTTGAGTGGCCCTTGTTATTGCACAACTCTCTTGCTGGGCACCATATATAGGCTGTTGAGTTTCCTAGTTGGGTGTTATTGCATCTATCCTCGACTCTAAAGTTCCAAGATTTCATATTTATGGAGATGTGGGTTCATGTTGATTCGAGAGAACAATGTACCACTATGTTCCCACTTTGCTTTAATAATCTTCTGATATAAGCATCGTGCAATTTGGACATGCGGACGGGGAATTGACTCTGAGTAAATTGATACAACCTGTGGTTTTGTCTCTATGGCATCGTGTGGAAGTTTTAGGAAATTGGGTTTTCGCAAATGATTCGTCCATCAATAGTTTAATCATGATGTCATACAGTAACACTGCGAAGTTTTGCAGACGGCCTGATTCCTATTGAAATAAGAATGCCATGGCATGGGTTCTTCCGGCAACCACAAAAGTACAATAACCAGAGACTGATCGTTCTCTTGGGCTTTAAACAAAGAGTAAACGTATTCAAATTAGCAAATTTTTTTCATCTGATCATGGGGGAATAACAAGTCTCAACAAGGGAAGCAAGGTTCAACAACCAGAATGAAACACTTTCTATGAGGACCTTCCTAGATTGAAAAAGCTGGCTAGAAAACAACGGCAACTCTCGTGCAATAGTGACATCTATAAGGAATGATTGTGACAACGAAGGATAAATCCAGGAAGATGCTGCACAAAATTAACAGGTTCAAGCAGTCACTTTCAACTCTGCAAACTTCCTAAAGACGACATTCCTTTCAAACAGCAAATTTGTCAGACTTTTTCCTTTGCCTGGCCACGCATGATTTGGTGCTCTCCAGCGCAGACAAATAGCCCTTCAAAATTCCACTCTTTTTGAGTAGTTACGATGATTAGACTTCAACTGTTTCACTTGCTGGGATCGGAGTATGACCGGTGACCTGCCCCATGGATTAGAAACTTCAGTAACCAGCTTGAAGATTGGTGATGCTGTCTTCAGATTAGCAATGGTAAATACGTATCAGGATTTTGGATCGGCTTCCATTAGAAATAGTCCATTTTACGGGAGTGGTGTGGTGGAAAGAAAATTCAAAAGATGGTTTCTGACGTGACTGACAAAATTCTTTCACAAAGCCGAAGCTCATTACTGAGTGGAGGATCTTAATCTCGGAGAGAGAATTTTGTTAAGATCTTGAGTGGGTATGTGAGTTATGTAATAAAAAAATTTTATATTTAAAATAAAAGAGAATAATATATATATATATTAAGATACGTAATCATCATTTCTTATTAGACAAAAAAAAAAAAAAACCCCATGAATCTAATTAATAATTTGAGATGTTTTATTATGCATTAACCTAAACTTAAATCTCTTCATTTTTATTTGTCTTTAATAAACGAATATGTTATTAGATTCTAACTTGTTAATATTGAGATAAGATGTGAGGAGATTCTTCAAATTTTAGATAATTAATTTTTGCATTCATCATTTTTTATTAGGCAAAAAATATTTATGAGATACCACTCAAAGTGATAATTTTATTAATAATTTAATATATATATATATATATATGTTATATTTTTTTTCTGGTCTTGGAAATAAAAAAGAAACACACCCTTGAGATTGATCTAAGACTTATCCTGACAAGCCAGTCCAAAAAGAAAAAAGAAAAAAAGAAGAAAAAAGAAAAAAAGAAAAAAAGAAAAGAAAAGAAAAAATCTAGCGCAGATGGCAGAAAATTTATCAGGAGCCATTGAGAGTTGACACAGACTCCCGAGCCAATCTTTCATGATTTTCGCATTCAACCTTTTTTTCTTTTTTTTTTTCTCTTTCAAAGGACCAAAAGATTCTCCTCTTTTTATAAAATAAAGAATTGTCGCCGTCCAACCTGGTAACCAGTCAGATGATGCAACGTGGCATGCGAATTCCATTTTGACGGCTACTGGATCCTAAACAGCGCTGGTTCACTGGTCATTCGTGACACCTCAGGACACGTGCCTACTTTATTCATTTATTGATTAATCATTGGCAGAGCTTGTACCTCACCCGCATGTAACCGTAGCTCAGGGCCTCGATCCAGCTGTAACTTACCCGGGACCTTCCTGTGATTCTCGGGAGCCAATCAGACGGAGCGATTGGCAATCGCGCGGTGCGGGTAAACCGTTAACGGGCCCAAAAGGTCAATGGCACCCCTGCGTAATTTTCACGAAAACCACGAGCATTAACGAATTTCTACTTTTCGAAAACACACGCGTACGGTGATTAAAGATTTTTTTTTTAAAATAATTTTTAAAATTAAAAAATTAAATCGTTTTTCTTTTCTTTTCTTTTTTTTTTTTTTTTTTGGTTTGGGTTGTTTTAATCTGGTCGAGTGTAAACATTACCTAGAAAAGAATTAAAAAACAAAAGAGAGACGAAGCGAGGCGGAAAGAGGAGAGAGAGAAATCGCAGGTTCACTTCCCTCAACGGCGGCGGCGGCGGCGGTGGCGGTGGTGGTTAGGGTTTTCTCTTGATCTTCTAACGCCAATCTTGATGTTATTTGCTGTCGAATAGAACTCTAATTTAAGCATGGGTGCACAAGAGAAATCGCAAGATAACTCCAATTCGATGCAGGTCAGTCTTGTTTTTGGATGGGCTTTGTGCTTTTGCCCTAGAATTGGACAAGGCTTGGGTTTTTGTGGTTTCGAATGTTTGCTTGCTTCTTAATTACTTCAATTCTCTCGTGGAAGAGGTCAAAACCTTGGTGGTGGTGGTGGTGGTGTGAGTTTAACTTCGTTGGTTATCTTTCTTTTCTATTGGTTCGTTTTGCAGTTTTAATTTTGTCTTTTAAATGCTTTGCTAATACCAGAATTTCGTTTGCTGTTGGTTTATTTAGTTGGAGTAGGGTACACGCTGAATTCTGTGTTGTGGTTTTAGGGATTTATTTTAGCGATGGAGTCGATTGCTAAGTAAACCTGCCAGCATCAATTCTTTCAATGGAATAGTAATAAAAAATGTCTTGGAATTGGTATTTTTAACTTCAAATGGCTGTTTATGCTGTTAAAGTTTTTTTTTTTTTCTTTAAATGCAATACCATATTTTCTGGAGGGTGCAACTTCAGAATCAATTCCGTTGCATAAAAAGTTATCTCACAACCTGAGGTCCTAGCCTATGTGTATGATATACTGCATTCTGAGTTGTGGCAATTATATTGCATGTTGAAATACTGAGGCTTGAGTTTTGAAGATCAAATATGTCTTGTTGGTTTACAGAGCCAGTACTACACTTCTCTTGAGGGTTAAAATATTTGCGTCACTGGTTGAGTGGATGAGTTAGTTATTTCATGAGATTGAGTGTTTGTGTTTGTTATGGCATGGAGTTGGGTGTACCGTGTACATGTCTGCTTATGCTTGGTATTGTGTGATCAGGTGCATATACTGTGCTCCTTGATATCTGGTGAGTTAGGAATCTGAAGCATTTGCTGTGATTTTGGCAAATTGAGGACTTTAGAGGATTATTTGCCTGATTTTTTCAGTGCAGGGGCAGGTCTTTTAAAGCAAATTTCCATGTAATATGACAATTTAGTGATGCAGTCAGCATGATGCATTTCTAATGTTGTCTTTCTGGTGTTCTCTATTTACTATTTTTCCTTCTTCATTTGTTTTTATCCATAGTTACTGAACTTTTATCTTTAGATGACTGTACTTGGATTGATTAATAATTATTCTCAAAGAAAATTGATATCTTTAGGATTGGATGTTGTGCACTTGTGCGTTAGTGTGTAATGTTCCACTGGTCCAGCAATGTACCGATGTGCTGAGGATGCAGTGGTTGTTTGGTTGTATAAATCAATCAATGGAAACAATCATGGCATTCATGGTTTTGCATGGTTTTTGTTTCAGTTTGGATTTATCCATCATGTGGGGCCTTGTAAAGTTATATACAGGTAGCATAATATTGGAGCCACTACTCACCAATGCTGTCTTGTAGCTTAGCGGTTGGGGCTGATGCCCCAGGCAAAATTTTTGTTTGTGTGGCACATATATTTACTTGTTGGATAATCTAGAAACTTTTATATTTGCACCTAGGAGTTTTAGCCTGTGTTTCCTAGTAATCCCATTGAGATTAGATTGGCTATCTGATCTTTTATGTTCTCCAGAATACTTATTCTATATCATATCATTTCTTTTCTATAAAATCACTTTGAGGAAATGAATGAGTGTAATGGTCATTGTTTATCTGTTTATTGCTATAGAACTTAGGAATTGAGGGTTATACAGTACATAAATAAAGTGTTCGGGGCCACTGGTGGAGTGACAAGGATTTGATCTACAGTGAAGTTTGCATTCTTCATGTCTTGGGAGTTGTTATGTGAAAGGAGTGTAATTAGTTCACATGTTAAAATTTTGGGAGTGGTCATGACATCAACATTAAACTTTTGTAACCATGGTGGAAAAACCTGCTTCTAAGGCATAGGCTAGGTGTAGTATCACTCGAATTTCTTATGCTGTGAAGTTTTCTGTACATATTTATATTTGGTGATCTTGGGTATTTTCTTCTTCATATGACTGTTACATCTATGTTTTTGGTTCATGTATTCGATGATTTATTTTGTTGTCTTCCAGTTCCATCATTGTCTTCAGTCTTGCATTGCTTTCTCATTATGATTTCTTTCTCAATAAAATCAAACTATTCAAGAACTTTGCTGCTTTTTGTAATATAAAATAGCTTTTCTCCCTCTTTTCTTAGATTGTTAGATTACCATGTGACTGGTATTAGTTGCTGATTAAAAGTGTTTCATTTTCGTGCCTTTTTGTCCAAATTGCAGCGAGTGAAGGTCTATCGTCTCAATGATGATGGCAAATGGGATGACCAAGGGACAGGCCATGTTACAGTTGACTATTTGGAGGTCTGTTCAAGTCATTGAACTGTTTGATTTGATCTATATCAATACCATATTTTTGAATTTATATTTTGTTACACAGAGAACTGAGGAGCTGGGTTTGTATGTTATCGATGAAGAAGATAATGAGACACTACTTTTGCACCGTATCATGCCAGATGACATTTACAGAAAGCAAGAAGGTACTACTATTTTGTGACAAATTATTAAGTATTATTAAATAGTGTGTTTATTGATTTTTAGCTAATTCTGTGCCCTCTATCACTTGCAATATTATGTCCCCCTTGAATCATCTTTTTCTAAGACATGATTTCTGTTTTTTGTTGTGTAGATACAATAATAGCATGGAGAGATCCAGAATATTCTACAGAATTAGCACTAAGCTTTCAAGAGACGACAGGGTGCTCCTACATATGGTAAAAACAGCATGTTGTTTGACTTTTCCTTTTCCCTGATTCTCACAGTTACATAATGCTTCTGACAAATATGTTTGCTTTTGTTCAGGGATAATATTTGTAGTGTTCAAAGAGCTTTACAGTTTAGTACTCTGAATAGTAAGTGGTTTTGATAGTCAGTTAAAAATATGGTCTCATGCAATTTGTTTTTGTTGCTGGATAACGGTTATTTCTCATTTTACTGTTGTTAATCAAGGGCATTGGCTATTTTAAACTTCTGGGAACGATCCTGATTCTTTCTTCTCTGACTGAAGCCCATATTTCTTGTGAATTTTGTGTATGGTTTCCTGGACTTCACTTACCCTTGCATCTGTATCTCAATTTTTGTCCACAATTGAAATTTGGTATGCAATTAAATGATAAAATCTGCAAGGAGACTGAGAAGCCATGCTAAACATATTGCTGGAATTAAATGCATCTTTCTTCCCTTCCTTAAGAAGGATCTTAAACGACTGGATCAATTTTTAGGGATCACTGTCTTTGGTGTTCTCCATAACATCTAGAAGGTGCATGTGCAATCTAGCAATGTGCACATTCTTATTTCGTAGGGTACTTTTGTAGAATCTGTTGATCAATTTTCTCGTATTTGCAGATGAGACATTTCACAGCATGAACAGTGAGTTGAGGGAGCTGCCTCCTGTTGAACTTTCCACACTTCCTTTGATACTTAAGGTCTTGAGATCTGTTTTACTTTGCATCACCATTTATATCTGTTTTATTCGGTGAATTTTTATTGTTGGACATGGTGCATGCAGATGAATCCATTCAATTTATTCTGTGGTTCTTTCTGTCTTTCTCTGTCTCTCTTCTCCCTCCTCCAGTTTGAGATTTGATCTTGGGCATGATGTCAGTCAACTGTTCTTATTATTGGTATATGTAGTTTGTCCCTTCTTAATTTAGGTAAGAATTAGAACCAGTGTGTTGAGTTTGCATAGATTCTTATTTGGAATGTGTTGGAATGTTACAATAAGAAATTTGAAAAACAGAAAAATTGGTATGTTGGTTGGGATTAGAAAAATTGGTATGAAGGTAATTATTATAGAGAAGTTAAATTCTGTCTTAGGATAATCCTTTTTGAGTGTTCATTTTAGGACAAGGATCTTTTCAGATTTTGCCAGAACATTATAATAAAGAACAGCAGGTTTCCCATCAACACTGTTTACCTTTATCTGCTATTCATTATCCTCTTTCTTTCTTCCCTCCCAAGGCTTTTATATTTGGTTTTTTAGGAACATTATAGAAGACTAGAGTAGTTATTCTGATGGACTTAAGCCATGATGGCCATAACTATGGATTCTTTGGTCCTTGTGCCTTCTGTGCATTGAGACATTCATGTTTACCTATTGCTAGGCCTTCTGATGAATATTTTTCCAGATTAGATCCCACATTAATTTATTACATAGGTCCCTTGCCTGGTGTGGAATTGGATTCTGTTGGTTCACTTCAATATGGTATTCCATGTGTGTACTCCCATTCACTGGAAGAGAAGAATTTCTCACTTATCTCATCATGCATATATGTGTGTGAATATGTCATTTCTATTCCCATTCCCATTCATACTCATGGATTGATCTTCTGATTAAGTTGAATTGTCTGTGTTGCAGACTGTATCTGAGAGTGGCATTACAGATCATATGAGGCTGACTGAACTTATACTGAATGATGTACGGTTTTTTTCTTTCACTTTCTTTTGATGAGATGGAAGTAGGGTTCTCATCTAGATTAATTGATGACCCATTTTTGACCATTGTAAAAGTTGACTATCAGTTAATCTTCTTATTTAGTTTGTTGGAAATATAACCCTGTTATCTTATCCTGCCTTCTAATTTTACCTGTGAAGTTGATATTTTTGCTCAATAATCAAATTCTATATCTTGGTTTTGAATTTTAAAGGCATACATTGTGGAAGTACCAAATTTCAAATTGTGGTTCAAATCTGGGTTTTGGCCGACATTCAGCAGCTAAAATGAATTCTAGACATGGACTAATGATTTTGGGCATTATACATATGCAAGTCTTTGATATATAAAGTAAATCATATGCATGACTGTGATTACAATTGTTTCTTCATAGTTAAAAAATAATTTTGTCATTATGCTGTTAAACCTTTCTGGCAGATTGTGGATAGGAGGTGAAAAAATTATTTGATGTTGGATGACATGTATTGATATGTTTGATTTTTTTTTTCTCTGTAAGTCTTTTTTTCCTCATTCATCAAGCTAAGTTTTCCCTGAAATTGCAATCTGTTTCTGTCCTTTGCTTGAATTATACATTTAACTAAACTTTTGGTTTTCTAGATCATGTTTCTAAGGGAATCTCCTTTTATGGTGCAGCAAGTTTTTTTCCGGAAGCTAATGGACCTGTTTAGGATTTGTGAAGACCTAGGAAACATTGATGGCCTCCACATGATATTTAAAATAGTCAGAGGAATCAGTCAGTAGTCCTTTTTACTCCTAAATCAAGTTTTCTTTTTTATATATATACTCCTTGACAGACCATCCTTCATCAATCACAATTGTTTTTCTCATCACTTGCAGTCTTGCTTAATAGTCCTCAAATTTTCGAGAGAATATTTGGGGATGAATTGGTCATGGACATTATCGGCACACTTGAGTGTAAGTTATTGTTCCATTCCCAGTCACGATACGAGCTTTTGTGCTTGAAACTTCTGTGCATTTTAATTTGCATGATTAGTTAATTGAATGTTCTGTCATTTTGCTCCCAGATGACCCTGAGTTGCCTCATATTCAACATCATCGCAATTTTCTGAAAGAGCATGTAGTTTTCAAGGAGGTGAAATACACTATTAACTGACTATGTTTGTTCTGGGTTAGAGATAGAGTTCTGATGCTGTATGAAGGGTGTTGAAGATTGGATACTGAATCATTAGCATTACTGACACAAAGTTTTCTTTTCTTTCTATGTTTAAGGCTATACCAATTAAAGATCCACCTGTCCTGTCAAAGATACATCAGACATACAGAGTTGGTTATCTGAAGGTTGGATTGTGGATGGTGAAATCTATGGTGGCTTTGTTTCTTCTTAAGTGGCGCATTTCATATGCTTCTTGTTTTTACTTCTGGAGATAGTCTGCTGGCTATGGCATCTTATTTTGATGTGATTGCTTTATTGTTATGTGGGGGAAATCTTACCTCATTTATCTCTTTTAGGATGTTGTTCTGGCTAGAGTTTTGGATGAGGCTACAGTTGCAAACCTTAATTCGATTATTCATGCAAATAATGCTTTTGTAAGATTTTGATTTTTTTTTTTTAAATTGCTTAATTCAAAGCACAGTTTCTTTTATTTTATGTATGTCTCTGTTACATTTCAAGACTTAATATTATTTTTGCTCAATGTTAATTTTTATTGTAGGTTGTTTCTCTGTTGAAGGATGACAGTACTTTTATTCAGGAATTATTTGCAAGGTTGAAATCACCTGCCACATCTGGTGAATCAAAGAAAAATCTGGTAATGACGGACATCTCAGGACATTCTTCCTTTGTCTCTTATCTCTATCAGTCACTCTACCAATATGCTGCAACTTAGTAAAATGGAGTTTCTGTTCATAATTAGTCATTTGATAGGAATAACTCTTCTACACACTCACCTTGTCACCCATGGATAGTTCTTTTTAGGGGTTTTATGAATCAATGACGATAGCTGAAACTGGGGGTTACTGTTTCTCATATAAATTTTTAAATATGATCTGGGTGGCTGCACAGTGGCTTTTCCGTTTAAGAAATATTGCATCCAAATGCTGCCTTATATTTTTGACCTTTCAGACATTTTTTATTCCTATGGCAACATTATAAGCTTCTGGCCTTCACTTAAAAGTATTATAGCTAGAAGAAGAGATGATGCATAAGCAAACTGAAATAAAAGTCTCATTTATTACATGGTAAATTTCAAAACAATGATACCTTGCATTAAATTTCTCGGTACATTTGTGTGCTTTTTGATTCTTGTGCTGCTAGTCATTTATGAAATGGCTTCTTCAGTTACTTCCATATGTCAATTGATAGGCTCCTTTTCAAATTTCTTGTGATATAGGTATATTTTTTGCACGAGTTTTGCAGTTTAAGCAAGAGCCTGCTGATGGTCCAGCAACTTCGGCTATTTAGGTTTGTGAGACCAGAAACTAAATGTTTAATTGTTGTGGTTTCAACTTGTGCATCAATATCAGTGCAGTGCTTCATTTTGTTTACTTGTTAACCTGTTATGGTGCAAGAGCTAAGAGATCCTCATTTCTTGTAGGGATCTCGTGAATGAAGGCATCTTTGAAATCATTGCTGAAGTTTTGCAGAGTCAGGACAAGAAACTTGTATTAACTGGGTAATGATGGAACTTTCAGTCTAATCTCAAATTTTTGTATTTTCAATTATTTTGGTGTGCATTCTAATTTCCTTTCACTCATAGCTACTTAGCCTGATGGCAACTTATTCTTATGGATACAGGACAGATGTCCTCATTCTTTTCATGAATCAGGACCCAAACCTTCTGTGTTCTTATATTGTTCGGCAGGAAGGAGTTTCACTTCTTGGACTGTTGGTATGAGCTTTTGGTTTGTTGGTTACTGACCTGTTTCATGATATTCTGGTATATGTAATTTTTCATATCTAGACTTCCCTTACTGTTCCACAGAAACTTGATCACTAAAGACATGGGATTCATCAGTTGCCTGAAGCACTATTGCAGCTTTGTTTTGATGCCTTGAATGTGGACAAAAAGAATCAGAAACATATTTGTGTTGTCAATATTGTTTAGATTTAGCGGTTGGATCATATTGTTTTTTAGCTGGGGCAAGTGGTTGTCAAGGGGCTTTTTTTTAGGTGACATGGTTCTTCATCTAGATGTGTTTGACTTGCAGCCACAGTTTCCATTTGTTCTTCTCTTTCTCCCCATTTGATAACTTGGCAAATTGAGTGGAGTTGGTGAAAAGGATACATATAGTGAAGGTTTAATTGTGGGAGTGGTCTTGTTGATAAGTTCAATGGCCTGTTACCTCTCATACACCTAAGCTGTAATATTCTTCATATGTGACCTTGTGCAATAACTTTTAGTTGGAATGGATTGACAAATTGGCATTATGGTATTTTGCCTTCTGTAGTTGTGTTGTGCTTCTCTCTGCCTAAGCATGTTATCTATTCTATCTGGAAACTAAATGCTGGTCCACTGACAGGTTAAAGGAATGATAACAGACTTTGGAGAAGACATGCACTGCCAGTTTCTTGAGATTCTTCGTAGTTTGCTGGATCTTTACACATCGTCAGGAGCACAGGTGCGTGGATAATTCATGTGGTATGCAGCCATCATTTTTGCATCCCAGACTAGCATACATGTTATGTGGATAATTTGCACATAGGCTAGGTAGGTTTGTCAGATTCAATATATCAAGCAAAACAGTAAATTTGATCTCTTCTTTGTCTTGTATTGAAGCTTTCTAATATTTGGCTTTCATCCTTGCCATTTGCAAGATCATTTAATGTCTGTAATATCCCCAAAGGTTTAGGACTTCCTGAGGGCTTATCCCCATATATTGAGGCATATAAAACATGAACCAATTGGTGATGGTGATGTCATTAGTCAAGATGACTAGAAATGTTTCGAGAGGCTATGATGTTTGGTATTTACATAATGATTCTTTTAAGGGGAGTTTTAATGGTGTATTGAAATTTGTTGTAGTAGCTGTAATTCTTTCTTTTGGTTTTTTGGTAATGTTTCCTCAAATGCTGTAAAACCTGGAATGTTTTTCTGCTGGCTGCTATTGTTGTTCATTCCATTGATTTGTATTGCTGAGAATGCTATTTTTCTTATTCTCTGCTTGGTTGGGTATATCTACTTATTACTTTCTGGTTCTTTTTTTTGTCTTTTTGTGTAAAACTACTTTTACCTTCAGACTGACTGCTTTATAATAAGTTAATGGGTTAAATGGTTGCATGCCTCCTGTGGTTTAATGGTTCACACAAATATGCCTTGTGGTTTTAATTTGGCACTAGAAATTCATGTGCTTTCAATCAACACTCCATTCGACATCCACTTTATTTTCAACTGCAACTCCCAATCTTACTTAAGCTGTTCTACAGATGAAAATTAATTTTACTTTTCTTTTCTCTGGGATGATATTTGAAAATAGAGAAAATATAAATTATCTTGTAGAAGAAGTATCAAAATGTTGATTTTAATCACCAATGTAATATAATATTTATTTTATCATTGAGAAGTATATGGATATGTAACAGAGAAAGCAGATTGAACAAAATTAGAAAGCACAAGGATCTCCAAATTAAAACCAGTAAACCACATGAGGTATCCATGCATTTAACCCTGAATTCATAATTAGGTGAGGGTCAGTTTAGCATGTGTATAGATGTCATCATGTACCCATAGATGACATGAAGTAACTTTTTGATATAAACTGTAGACTATTAAGCATCCATTATGTACTGAGTTAACTCCATATCAGTTGTCTTGATGTAATTTTACTTTTCTCTAGTGTGTTGACTGTTGTACATTCTTCATACTTGAATATATCTGGCACAGTTCTAATGTGTGTATGCATTTTGCATATCTTGTCACTTTTTGGAAAATTTAGTATTAGAATTCTGTGGGTAATGGAGTTGTGAATCATATGCCTGAACTTGTTGACTGATTAATTTCATTTAATTTGTTGCAGAGGGATAATATAATAGAGATTTTCTATGACAAGCACCTGGGCCAATTGATTGATGTTATAACAGCATCATGTCCTGCTGAATCTGATGATCGTTCAAGTGGAAGATCTTCAGGCTTTGGTGGAAAAGTTGAAAATCCAAATAGTGTGAAGCCAGAAATCCTCTCAAACATATGTGACTTGCTATGCTTTTGTGTTCTACACCATCCTTACAGAATAAAGTAAGTTTTTGTGTGCCTGATGTGCAATACCACAGAGTTGACTTTCTGATACACTGTATAATATTAATGTGTCTTTCTTCTCTTTTCAGGTGTAATTTTCTTCTAAATAATGTTATAGATAAAGTTTTGTTACTAACTCGAAGACGGGAAAAGTACCTTGTAGTTGCTGCTGTTCGATTTGTGCGCACTATTCTGTTCCGTCATGTAAGTTACTTTAAAAGAATAAATTATTTTCCCTTTTCCAGTTGGAAAACTGTTCTTAGTTATTCGTAAGATATTTTTCTTCTTAAAAGTTAGTGTGACTTTTGAAGGTATGATATTTCCAAATGGAAATTTTGGGTGTTATAAGGAGTGGCTTCTACCAAATTTGCTCTTGGGAATTTACTTGGCTTCCACCATTATTTAAGATGAGTTTGCAATTGTGCAAACTCATTGATCTGCCTGACTGCATTGGAAGGGTTGGACACCCTGTCATTTAAATTGCTGACTCATTCCTGTTCCTTGGTGGGCTGTGGGCCTTGCAGATGCATTTAGTTCTCTTTGTTAGCCTGCTGTTAAAATTATAATTTGTAGAAGCTAGTTTAATTTTTTTGTGTTTGCAATTTGCGAAATTTCTTTTCCATTAGACAAAAAAGTAGTGGCTTCTTTTGATGGTCTATTTGAATAAGTTACTGATGCAACTCTAGCATAAGCAACAACTATGTAGTAATAGTAAATATTGTCTTGAAATACAATGGATGAGACTGGAAAGAGAGATTTGAATTTCTTTTCAGTTGTGTCATTGCCTCAAGACAACTATATAGCATATCAAAACTAGATACTCTCTATGTAAATGTAGTGTGAGAAGAAGAAAAAAAAATTGGCATATCATATAAAATAACTTGTATGATGAAACTAAGAATAACTTGTGCATAAATGGAAATGTTCTCTTAGTATATTTTAATCATTGTTTTGGCTTGGTGGTGATGGGGTCTGAACCTCGTTTGCTGGAACTAAGTTGGAACCAACAGTTCTACTACCATGCCACACGGTATAGGTAGCATAATATATTAGTCATTAGCAGCCTCAAATGTTCAAGTAGAATATTGTCATAATTGCTGCCCAATGATGCAACTGTCGGTATACTGGATATTGTCATTATCATAGTTTTGCTGAATTCCTGACATGACTTTCAGATGTGGCATTTTTAGTTTTGAGAACTGGTTTTCAGCATATTGTCTTCATTTGTTGATCACAGGATGAGCATTTGTTGAATCATTTTGTGAAGAACAACCTCCTCAAACCAATTGTGGATGCTTTTGTTAGCAATGGTAACCGGTATAATCTGCTAAATTCTGCAGTCTTAGAGCTTTTGGAGTTCATCCGAAAGGTATCTATCTTACTAAAACCTCTTTTGGGCACCTCTTGTGCACCAGGAGTTTGAGATCCTGCTTGCTTAATGCAGGAAAACCTAAGATCATTGCTCAAATATATAGTTGACTCGTTCTGGAATGAGTTGGCTAGGTTTGAGCATTTAGCTACAATTCAGTCCTTAAAAGTCAAATATGAGCAGGTATTCTCCACGTATGTTTCTCCTAATTTACAATCGTGACTTGTTTCTTGTTTGCTAATAAGTGGAGTTGCAGTGCCTGGAGAACAGTGGAACAAAGACTGCTGGTCCTGCATCAGATCTGAGGAGAAGAATTGATGAGCGTGCACTAGAAAAAGAAGAGGAAGACTATTTCAATGAGGACAGGTAGGTAGCTCTTGCTGAAAAAACTGAATTTGAACTTTTTGTGCAAGACATTACCTCAGTCACTGAACTAGAAGACATATGCAGTGATGAAGAAGATACCGCATCTGCATCACATACTCAAAAACTACAAGGTCAACCTGCTTTGTCCAATGGAGTTGCTGCAAGGTATGGCAGTCACCCCTTAAGTTAGGACCTAACAATTTTTAGATTTTTGGTATATCTTTATATCTCCTTTATTTTGTAGCCCAAGATCTGGTGGATTGGTTGACTATGACGATGATGAGGATGATGAAGATTACAGACCACCACCAAAGAAACAGCCAGAAATGTCAGAGGAAGACGAAGGAACCATGGAGTCCCTTAGGTTGAAGCGTAAACAGCCTATGAAGGACAAGGAACCTCAGCCACCAAAGAAGCAACGGTTAAGTAAAAGCCCAAAGTCAAGAGAGAGTGTATTTGCTGCTTTGTGTTCAACACTGAGTCAGGCTGTCTTACCTGGTAAGAAAAGTGTAGGTGCCACGCATGGAGCTCCTTGTAACAATGATGTGAGCAATGGCTCCGGTGAAGGAATTCATCAGGAGAAGGGACCCATCATCTGTAGTAATTGTCCTGATGACAGTTGTAGTTCAGGTGAGAAAAATCATAGAGAGAAGGAACTTGGTGCATCTAGAAACTGTTCTGATTGCTTGCTTAGCGCCTCAGAAAGTAGACCATTAGCTGGAGAGGATGGTCATTTGATACCACCAAGTTCCTCACCGGAAATGGCTGTAAATGGTTCATAATTTGTTTCTCACTACTAAGTACTAAGCTCCATTGGTTCTACGTTTTATTTGACTCCTGGATGTGGCAAATTGATGGTCGGACTTCTGAAGAACAGCGTGCTCCAAAAGAAATGAGCTGAAGGAGGATTGGTGAAAGCAGCTTATGACTTTCCATTGATTGAAGGAATTCACTGTACAGTGCCACTCAGGTCAGGAGGGAATAGTTCTGGCAGTGTTGGGCCTAGTAATGGTCGCGTTGTCAAAGAATTTGCAGCATTAATCTTCTTGTCCCATTTTGTTTTTCCCATCATATTGTTTTTTTTTGTCTCTGTCGTCTGAAATGTGCCTTTTTTATTCTTGTTAGCAGTGGGGACAAAATGATAGAAAGTGGCACGAATACTTTGTTGCCCTTCATAGGTTTCTTCTTCGTTAATTTTTATGCTTCTCTGTTGGTGGCTGTGGTTGTAATAGAGGGAGCTGTTGGCGAGTTTATCACGGGCCAGAGTTTCTCAAAGTGTAGTAAAAGTCTCATTTATAGACCACTGTAAATTACAAGTTGTAGCAACTCTTTCATCATTGACATTGGAAATTAGCTAGTTCCCAGTTTTGTCCACGATTTTTCTTTCTTAGGAGATTTTTTTCTTTGCGTTTAGCAGCAATTCTGTATTAACCTCTGCCTCTGTACACCAGACAGTAATTGTACCTAACTCTAACGGAATGTGATGATAGAATTTGAAATTTTCCGCAACTGGTAACGTAAAGGAACCATTAAAAAGTTTAGGATAAGGGTTTCGTTCACCTCACCGGCCCTGTGCTGCTGTGCGATTTGACTTGTGCGGAGCTGTAGGAGAAGACGAAAACTCTGTTTAGTAAGTGTGTATGACATCTTCTTTCAATCTCTTTTTCATAAGGAAAATTTATATATTATTACATTTAAGTAAATTCCTTAAAATTATGGTTATTGTTAATTTTAAGGTAGTGTTTTTCTCTTTTTTAAATATCTGGTGAATTTAGAATTTGGTAATAGTATTAATAAAAATAAAATTTGATATCATGATATTAAAAAAATAATAAAAAAAAAGGTTCATTGTTTGAAAGTGAAATTTTTTATTTTTTAAATTTTAGTCAATTTCTTTAATGGGTGGTCTTAATACTAATTCATTTATAATTTAATACTGTAGTATTAATAAATCTAGAATGTAACGTTGAGAGAGGACGCGAACGCAGTGAGATATTTAAGATGAAAAAAAAAAAAAAGATGGGAGTTAAAACACTAAGACTGTCCGTGGCCCATAATATAGTCTGCGAGTGTGTATCATCTGTGGAAAGGGAAGCAGGCCTTTCTGCTCTAGTGGAATTGTCAGCAGCAGCCGGCAGACCCACAATCGTAGCTTTTCTTTGTGATGACTGAGGGGTAAGCGAGAATGACACGCGGTCTAAACAGAAGCCCTGTGAATCGCCACGAAGTGCGCATCCTCGTAGCGGGAAGCAGCACGGTTTCTCGAACACGTGTTGCCTCCCCCAACTCTTCTGCCTCTTTCAGTTATCCCCGGTAACGGCCATGTTCTTCTTCTGCCCCATCAAGTCACCAACTCCTTTTACCGACTGCCACACATCCATTGTTGCGTGCAGCCACTTAGTTCTGCTCCGTTTCTGTTGAAGTTAGCGTTCTAGAGTCGAAAAGTGAGCCTTTTCGTTTTAAAAGAAAATATCTTTTAGCAAGGAAAACAGAGAAAGACAGAGAAAAGGAAAGAATGAGCAGTAACTTGGAGACAAGGTCATTGCTCGATGAGATACGTAGCTTTGACAAGGGATGCTTCTTCGACCTCGGCCACCCTCTCCTTAACCGCATCGCCGAAAGCTTTGTTAAAGCTGCTGGGGTTACTTTTCTTTTCTTTTTTTTCTTACTTCCTATTTAATTTCAATTATTATGTGTGTGTATGTGTGTGTGTGTGTGTGTGTGTTTGTGTGTGAGAGAGAGAGAGAGAGAGAGGGAGAGAGAGGGGGGTGGAGTGGAGGGCAGAGATGATTATGTTTTCTGACAAATTATGATGTTTGGTTACAGATTGGTGCAATTCAGGCGGTTTCCAGTGAGGCTTATTTCACGGCTGTTGAAAGTAAAATATGAGTTTGAAATTGTGTTTAAAGCTATCATCTTTATGACTGCATAAGAGTTAACATATGAAAAACTAAATTATGGGTTATCAACATTTGATCAGGTACTGGTCTAGATTCTGGCGGTATGCCACCAGAGATCTCCGGTAGTGCCAAGAAGCGCCACCGTTTCCCTGATCTCAGAGGTGCGTGAACTCTCTTTCATCTCACCGCCACTTTTATTTCTCTACTCTGAGCGTTTTTTCACGATATTTTAGCTACTAATTTATCCTCAAATCTTACCCTCTATGTTTGGTTGGATGGAAAGGAATGTGGATGGATAGTTTAGGGAGAAATATATAATTGCTGTTTGTTTGAACGGGAAGAATTCCAAGGGATGGAAAGAAGGAACAAAAAAAAAAAATGTCATTCTTCCCTTCCGTTTAAAATTATTCCTTTCAAGAAGAAAGCAGCTTGGTGTTTTTATTGTTTCGGCGCTTTTTAACTTTCGCTTGCAATTTATACACCCATTTCAAATTAATTCTGACCGCATGATTGCGTAATATGTATGCAACTTATCACTTGTGTCCTCAGGCATGGGAGATACATTTGCATACTTCCATCCGTTATCTAGCAGTTGGCTTTGTCTCATTGTTTTTCATGTTTTGCAGGAGAAAACAACAGAAAGTCGCTTGAAGCGCTGGTGAGTCCTAATCCGTTAGTCAGATGTGAACTTGTTTTTGTACATAAATCTATGGCATGTACTACTTTTCGTCCATAAATAGATACTTATGACTAGCTTGTAGTGCGTTAGCAACTTCAAGGCCTGCAAGATCCTGTTGGCTATAATTGTACGCTGATCGGTCTTGGATTGTTCAATGGTCTTTTCTTTTCTTGGATAGATCGTTTTATCAGTGCATTTTTTGTTTTAACGTTATATCTTCCATTGTTTATAGGTGAAGAATACCGGGAAAGAATCTTTACAGTGGGGTGAGTATCCATGACAATTGGACTATTTTCTGTTTCTGGTGGGTCGGGTTGACAAAATTTGCACCCTCTAAATTAAGGGCTCTAGGTTGTAGCTAATGCAACTATCAATGATAAATGGAGAGGGTTTAGACATATGTTTCTGCTGAATTGCTCATGGCTCGATGCGGGACGATTGTGATTCTGCAGGACTAGCTGCAGGGATGTATTCAGGTCTCACTTATGGACTGAGAGAGGCTCGTGGAGCACATGATTGGGTAAAGTATAATCCCATAACAAACACATATATTAATCATCCTTCACTGTAGAGAATCATGTCTTTAACAGTAAGTCTTAAATTAATCGTATTCACGAATATGACTACGACCATCGCCTGCAACTTTAATAGTAACTATGAAATCTGAATTGATATCACCTTGCTAGGAGCATCACCTAGACACACCAGTCATTTGATTTGGTTGGTGCAGAAAAACAGTGCAGTGGCCGGAGCTATAACCGGAATGGCATTAGCACTTACAACAGACGACACTTCCCACGAGCAGGTTGTGCAGTGTGCCATCACTGGAGCTGCAATTTCCACCGCCGCAAACCTTCTCACGGGAATATTTTGAAGGTGGAAGCTGGGTCTCGTCCGGCTTTGCTACTGCTCTTGTTTCTGGTTCAGTAGTACATGTCATTTTGTGGGTTCCTGACCATGTTATTCTTGCCATGGTTAGAGTTTAATATAGAAATAAATTCAAGAGTTTGCGTTTGTAGCACGGCTTCTAAAGAAAAATAGCAAAATATGTTCGGTAGAATTTTTAAGTTGGTACAATAATTGCATCATAATCTTCTAACAATGATCACCATTTCCATTGGAAAATAGGCTTCCGTGCTTCCATCTCTTGTGACGCTTCTTCCAAATTGCTCATCTTAATTCCTGCCATGCACGGAAAAAGAAATTGAGTTGCGTTTTCTTTTTCTTAATTTCTTTTTCCTAGTACAGAGAAGCAATTCAAAATTCCCATTGAATCGTTGAATCCAAACTTCTTAAATTTTTACGGCATTCAATTTTCAAATGTTTCGGAATTCATAATCCTTAAAATTTATAGAAAATAGGCTTGGTGGCAATTATCCATTAAATAGATTAATGGAATCTTCATTTAGAAAGTGTCAACTTGACTCGATTACATGAACACATACTGTCTAATGAGCAGAGTAATTTATATTATATAAATTAAAAAAAAAAAGAGTTATTATATTACCAATCTCAGGCCCAGTTGTAAGTGTGCATTGGACCAGTGGGCTGCAGAGTGGCTATTGCTTTGGGTCAGCAAAGCCAACCTTAATCCAGTCCACAGGTGTCGGTTTGTACCACCCTCGCTCGACCGCCCCACTAGACCGTCAATTGCGCGTTAGCGTTCCTCACTCTCTCTCTCTCTCACTCTATATATATATATATATAACAAAAGTAAAGAGCCCTCTCGTTGCCATCTCGGTCTCTCTGTCTCTCTGATCTGGGTCCAACGCGCGACTGAAAACTGGGCAATCTTCAATTCGGAGGTATTGTCTTTATCTCAAAGTAAAGTCTCAACCTTTCGTTCTCCAATCTTGAAATTTCTTTCTTTTTATTTTCTTTAATTTTGTTTTGGGCTTTGGTTTTGATTCGCAAAAATACAGATATACGCGCAGATCCCTGAGTATATTATCCATAACCCTATTTTGTAGATCCCCACAATTCTGGGTTCTCTCTCTCTCTCTCTCTCTGAAAGCAATTTCTCTCAATTTTTATGCTTCGGCTTTCGACGAATATTAGGCCTTTACTTTTCTTATTCAAATTATGCTTAGCTTATTTTGATATTTTACAAGATGACCAACTAGTTGGATTTTTTTTCACCTCTTTCTGAATTTAATTTAATTAATTTGTATAGAAGTGGAGATTAAATCTGATGTTCTTGTTGTTGTTGTTGTCGTTGTTGTTTTGTATTACCTGGGGTTTCAAGATTGTCGCGGATTAGGGTGTTTAGAAGATGTCGAAGAAGGAAGACAAAGGTGAGGCGGCTGCCGAGAGGATCAAGGCCGCAGCCTTGAGTGCTGCCAAAGGTATGAGCCGTACTCAGGCCGAACGGGCTGCTGCTGCGGCTGCACGTAATGTCAATGCCTATGGGCAGAAAGAAGAAGGGCCTAGCAGATGGCAGGAGAAGAGGGAGGCCAAACGACAGATGTATCTGATGAGCACTGAGAAGCAAGTGAGATTGGGTGAAAGAAAAGACCTCAAGTCCTCTATGTCCGCGGTTGGTGGCACTGCCCAATGCCAAAAATGTTTCCAGTCCGGACACTGGACTTATGAGTGCAAAAACGAGAGGGTTTATATGACACGCCCCTCGAGAACCCAACAGCTTAAGAACCCCAAGTTGAGGATGAAGCTATCCATCTCTTATGATTTGGACAATCCAGATGCTAAAGATTCTAAGAAAAGCAAGAGGAAGCATAGATCAGATTCCGATTCTGGTAGTGATAGTGAGGCTTCAGTTTTTGAGACTGATAGTGGGTCCTCATCTGTCACGGATTCAGAGTCTTCATCCGGGGAGAGCAGCTCAGCCTATACTTCGTCCTCTGATTCAGAGGAAGAGAGGCAGCGCCGAAGGAAGAAGAAGAAGCAGAAGAAGAAGGAGAGGCGTAGAAGGTATAGCTCATCTTCTGAGTCATCTGATTCTGACTCGGGCTCAGATTCTGATTCTGATGACAGGAGAAGCCGAAGGAAGAGAAGGCACAGCAGAAGGCGCTAAGTAGGAAGTAGAAGAGAAAAAACGATCAATCTGCTGTTTCTTGTGTGCTTGAAACTAGTAATCTCAGCTTCGCTATGGTTGTTAAGATAGTGTACTGCAGTAGTAACCTCAGAGCTTGTCAGTCGAAACTGTTCTGCATGTTGGCAATTAAGTGGAAAATAAGTTGGTATTTGTGTGTTCTTTTTGTTTTTTTTTCTTTTCCTTTTGGTGTTCCTTGCCGATGTATTAATCTGATTTCTGAATTTATAGCAGTTGCTTTAACGCATTAGACTTGATGCTTTAATTCTTCTTGATGATGGTTGTATGGTTTACTCACTTTTCTTGTGGATTGTTGGTCCAATTTTTCTTATCAGGGCTGTTATTGGCTACCGTATCAAGAACAATTATTGCCAATTTTATTTAATTGTTCTCTTCATTTTGGTGTTTTGTAGCCACGCGGTTTGCCAAGAGCTTATAATTTTTATTTGCTAACCTTTCTCCTTTTGGGATCCAGCGTTTTTCTGTTCTAGGGGCGTGTTCACCTCTGGTAAATATTTGTTTTTATGAGCTGAACCTCCCTAGCATCTTCGACATGTAAATGCCTTCGGTACACTAGAAATTGATTACTAGTGTCTTTGTAGCGTTCTAAACCTTCCAGAGTCCAGTTCAACTTCGATAGAAGTTGTAATTCACCTGAACAATGATCTTTGAGCTGTTCCACTTCATCATCTCAACTTGGCAGCGCCTACACATCCTGGTCATGTCTAGCACTCCCTAAACTTAAACGCCTCTAATTAATAAGTTACCCTGGTGATCACAAAAATGCGGGGACCCTAGCCGACGCTCTGGCTCGCCATCTAGGAAGCTATTATCTCGCTATCCTTGAACTGACAATTAATGTGTGATAACTTCCTAGGCAGGGTATGTTCATTTCATCCAAGTACGAAGTGTCTTATGGCTGCACTGAAACGAGCTCGGATCAGAATCTGATCTTCATTCTTATGAGCAGTTGATTGAAGCTTCAAGGTACGCATATGTTTTTATGGAGACTGCCTGAATTGCGTGTAGAAAATATGTAATGATATTTATCACTCCACATACGCAACACACATGATATAAATGGTATAGAAAGCGGGGAGCGAACTTTGCTGCCATTGCTATTCCCCGTATTGAGGAGTTAATAAATGATGCAACAGTTGAAAGCAAAACCAGGATATGGGCCTGGAGATACCTCTATGCAAACAAGGATGACAAAACCTCCAGGAATGATTTTACATTCTACATGAAGACTCAATGCCTTTGGCATAATGCTTGAGTTGTATAAGCATGGCTCCAGGTGATCCATCTATGCCTGCTCTATGCTGTCAGTTTGAGAGATTTAATTACAAGCCTTCTGCAATTTACAAGAATCATCTGTCATGTCAGAAGAACTGCTTAGATGTCTAACTCAGAGTCAGTGAACTGAAATCACCGGGGTTTCTGGGAACTGTTTGATTTGGTGTCAATGCGCACTGCCCTGGCAGAGAAGCAGTGGCGAACATGTATCCGGTGACTCGTCATCTCTGTTGAGATACTGCCTTGAACAGTCACTACCAAAATTACCTCCTTATCTCGCGTGTCTTCACACCACCAGTTTTGAGGAATGCCATCAACAAACTCTTCTAGAGTGTGGAACTCTTCATGATGTATTGAGACATCAGCAAAATGATCGGGTTTAATTATTCCAGCTGCTGGAGTGACCTATTTAGTCAAAAAAAAAAAAAACACAAGAACATAAGCTGCTTTGGAATGAAAGAACCAAATCCATATGCCTCTCACTTGCCCAAAAATAAATACCAACACGGAGTTAGCTACAGGATAATGCTAATAGTTAGCTACAGGATCTTTGAATTTGTGCTCCAGAATCAACATGACTGTTCTGTAAACCTATTTAGTCCAACTGGGTGGCTCAATAAATCTTATAATGCCAATAGTTAGCTCTAGGATCACTGAATTGTGCTTTAGGAAATTTCCTATGAAGCTATGAGCTATCACAGGTTTTTTCCTCTTGAAGTCCAACATACTCATTGGTGAATATAAATGTATAACCCAGCAAACACCAAATAAAAATTTAGAAGTGGGAAAAAATATACCTCAAGCCATCTTGGAAACCCATAGGAACCTCTCGGATGGTAATCAGCTTCCTCTTCCTCATCCTTGAAAGTGGACTGACCTTCACAATTGATTCTGAATATAGCATTTTCTTTGACACATTTGTTGGTGATTCGAAGAATGCACGTGTCCTGATTTTGAAGGACAATATTCTTGGTGCTTACAATAGTTTCTGGAACAACACATAGTTCTTCAAGTGAAGACCTGAATTGCTCATTAGATCTGATAATGTCCCCAAAACCTTGTCTTCTTATTGATCTATCAACATGAGCAACTTGAACATGGAATTTACAACGGACGGGTTTGTGATCACTCTCTGTGACATCCATGCAAGCCTCATACCTATTAAACACTGGAATCAGATTCAAGATAATAGAAGAAAATTGAAAAATCCAGTGAATCATCAAAATGTGACCATACTGTATAACTGATGAGACTACAGGGCACTCCAAACCACAGTCAGATGCTGAGGTTGATCGATTGTCACGATATATTACTCTGTCACACCAAGCAGGAATGCGCTTTTTCTCCCCAGAATCATAACCTGCAAAGGAGATTCATAATGAAAGCAAACTCGAGTGTTACAAGCCAGAACAGTGAGAAAATAAAAGGTGGTCCATAGAGAGAGTAAATCTGTCTGTTCTTGACGGTCTTCAAGAGGAACTCTTACTTGTATCCATCAAAGTGAAGAAAATAGCTCAAATGTTTGATGCTGAAACTTCTAACATTACTGCTATACTTTACCTCCTAATCCTGGTGTGTTTTTTTCAAACTTGTAAGTGGGAGGAAAAGTGATGATTGCTTCGCGCATTCCCTGAAAAACTTTCCCTCCTTCCATTTCTGCTCTGAGCTGATCCTTTTCTCTAAGCCAATCAAAGCATCTTTGAGAAACAAAGTCCCTTGCTTCATCATAAGATATACCAAAAAGTCGATAATTAAAATCACCAAGAAACACAACCATGTCTGCTTCAGACAAATCAGTCCTCAGGTCTTCAGAGTTAACAGTAACAGCCTGTAAGAGAGGCACAAAATTGTATCTCTTGGATTGTAGCCAATATAAATGACAATTAAAATATTGAAAAATGAGAAAATAACATTTGGTACAAGTACTAAGAACAAAAACCTACATTGGAGCCCTTAAGTGTATGAGTGGCAGTTGAGACACCAGCTGCAACAGATAGGACCAATGGCAGGCCAGAAATATAGAACAGCCAAAGTAAATATGCGGAGAGGACAAGATAGCAACACAAAAAAAGTATCTGCACCATACCAGCTGCTGTATGATTTGATGTCCGACTGAAGACCATTGTTCGATAAATGTGATCAAAATCAGCATTCCGACGATTGACTGCTTCCAGATGGGCAGCCAAGTGACAGTTCACAAAGCACATTATCCTGTCAAGAACTCTAATTCTCAAGCCTACACCTCCCTGCAAGCATAAAATAGCCCACTCATGTGTTATGTTGAAAAAAGTGCAGAGATTCAGGGTGTCGTCCAGAATAAACAGTGAATTTGAATGTTTGGGTTACGTTTACTGAAAATTTATGCTCTTAGATTTATAGCCATGACAGTGTATGCGTCAGTCTTTAGAATGGCCATGTTAAGGTGTCCAACTAGTATTGTGTCCAATTCCTCTCCCTCACCTTCCAGAACCATTGTCAGATGCAGGTGTTAAGAAGTGCTAATATCTTTTCATATAACTAACAAATTGCTACTGTCATCCCTAATTCACTAAAAACTGCTAGAATATGGCAACTCAGATGAAATGCTAGTAAAATTTTCTTTGAAGGGTAATGGTAGAAACTTGTAGCAACAAGATGTAGTAAATTATGTGCAAGAGATAATAAAAAATGATTTTGGGTTGCTATGTTGACCCCTTCACAAGCCTCAGAACGGAGAGAAAAAAGTGAGTTTGGATCTGACTTTGTTTTCCTAATTGGGGATAGGAACAGAGCATGGGTTTGCTACTAAACTTTAATGTTCATTTATGAAAATAAGCACCATTAAGGTAGGTGTACAAACCTTATTACCAATAGCACGTCCAAAGCCACATGGAACTGCTGCAGCATCAACATCTCCAACATGGGGTCTGAGGATCTTTCTGACCCTAATTTAGGACTCAAAACATAAGCTACAAAACATTAACAAGGACAAGGGACCCTTGGGTCACTAATAAGGCACAAAGAGGGATATGGACTGCATCTTTGCTGCATAAAGCATGTCAAATCTGCAGATCTAAATTGCAATTACTCACCAGAGGGATATGAGCAAGCCTGCCAGTTGCCTAGAACCCATACGCTCAAAGGTTGTTCCTTCTCCTAAGGCCTTTCCTATGGCATCCAACCACCAATGGCCAACAGAGCTCCCTTCAAGTCCTACCTACAATTGGGATGCAACCAATAAGTAAATCAGTGCAGCAAGCTATACAGAAATTCTGTCTGGGACAGATAGTAAAATGTAAAACCAAGAGCTTTACAAGTACAAGAACTGCCAATTTCAGACTACTAAAGGCAAACAAAATTTCATGTTAAGGACAAAAATTAAGTGTATTCCTGCCATTCAAAGTTTATCAAGGATAAATTTAAGAAGGGCTTCCCAATGCAAGAGACTCTACATTGTAGTAACCTCGTCATTACACCAAGGCTCACCATTTTTTTCAAAGATAAATGTAACTTTTATAAAGTGAATAAAAATAAGTCACTCTGCTACAACGAACCAGTAATAAGTCAATTTTTGGGCTATTAGATGGCAAAGGAACAAATAAAAGCAAACAAAGCAACCAAGCTGTCATGAATACCACTATATTAAATCAATTTGATCTTACAGTTTCTTTTGCTGCAGACATTGCAAGAAAACCTGCGCCCATCTCTACTTCTTGTAACCCAACAACAACAATGCCAACATCAGATACATCAGAACCTAACCATGCCATGAGTGCTTCATGAGATGCTCTTCCTTGACCAACATTCCATGTGCCAATTAGCATCCTTAAACGGTGCTTTTTTGTGTATGCCATATCTCTTTCAGCCAATTCCATTCTTAGAGTGTTGTCGAGAGGTCCTGGAGACATGATGCTCCAACCACGGATACCTCCATGAGTAGCCAAGCTAAAAATATAACCATTTCCGGCTGCCAACTTCAGTACGGGGTTATTGTGAGCAACCCAAGTTGCAATGACATTTCCCTCAAGATCTAGTGCTTGGATAGTGCCACTCACATAACCTACATATATCCGAGTCCCAAAAGCACAAAAACACTGGACAGCACAAGAATGATGGATAAAATCTTGTAAACGGTTTCCGTTTCCATCCCACTGTACAAGAAGGCCATTTGTACATCCACTCCAGATTATGCCGTCTGCAGTTAGAACCAGTGCTTCGGTTCTCTTGGCATCTTCTACAAATGCCCCTGCACCCCTTGTTGCAACTCGGCGAACAGCATCTGCAGCTCCTATTATAGCATTGCGTGAACGCTGCAAAAAGCCTTGGGGCTTCTCTTTTTTGGATGAAGAAACAAATTTTACCTTCATCTCATCTTCAATTGGTTGATCTTGCAGCTGCCCTGATGGCAGGTCAACTCGGTTCTCAATCTGGCCATCTATATTAAACACCCTTAAAAGCTCCTTTGTACGAGCATCCCTGCAGGAAGGAACAAAAAGTGATAATAAATATAATGCTTCAGGATACACTTCAATGTTTTTCCACAAGCAGACCACTCTGAAGCAGTTCTTTCCTGAACCTCATAATTGAAAGCTTCAAACTTATGACACAAATTTTTTCTCAACCAGCTCCCCAAAATTATCCATGACATGGTTTCTAGTGGACTTAAGTGTTAAAATACAAGTCATAATCTAGAGTTAATTTGGAGAACATGCTAATCAAAAGGACAAATCTGCAGGCAGACCCACCATCTAGGTCGAAGCATCATCCAATATATATTAATTTTCCAGTGCCTAAATTGAAGACATACCAGATAGAGAATGACAAAGGCTGAGCACACCAGACTTTAGCTCTAACATTATCAGATAACAAGCACTTTACATCTGAAGAAGATATACTACATTGACCGTTCACAGTGACTTGGTTCCTAAGATCAATATGCGACCTCTCCACCAACAAAGCAGCCATATGTTTTTCCCCTGATGAAAGAGACAAAGACTTTTCGATAGTCTCCCAGGGAAAGATCTTAACGACCCCAGCCTCAGCACCCGACCACAGATCCCCTGGATCAAAGCAAAATGCATTTGAAATCTTAGAAATTATTCTTTTTATCAACAAAGATCACCACGACATCATTTGAAAAGAAGAAAACAAAGGACAGAAAAGAGAAAAGAATAAAAAAAAAAGGCTTACAGCTTACCATAAGAACTCATAACCATAGAGAGGACAGGACCTTTATGGGCCTGCCATGAAAGTCCTTCTTTGAATGGAGCATTGTTGTTATTATTGTTGTTACCGTGAGCATGAGGATTATGTGAAGGCAAAGGCTGATGATTCATTTTCCAAGACCTGATCTTGCCATCTTTGTGCCCACTCCAAACCAACCTATTCCCACAATCAATCATCAAACACATGGTTGGGGACGTGTTCACCGACTCATAAAACGGCGCCGCATCCTCGTCGCCCCTCCTTACCCTACCCGACCTCAACCCACACCCGGCATCGTACGCATTCTCAAAGTTCCAGAAGCGAACCCCACTTTCTTGGCCAGCCCACAACTGGGTGTCCGTACAAGCAATATTCCTCAAGAACTTGCCCACCTGGGTTTCTCTCAAAGGATGGGGCCTCAGCTCCAGACACGGTGGCCGACCAGGATGGACAGCGGCGCGGATTGGAGGCTTGAAAATTCCAGCTTCACCACCACTGCCAAGGAACTCGGGCAATGGCTGGCATTGGCGGAGATCGGCGTGGAAGCCGAGGGTGGAGTCAAGCCTCTCAACACCGGGAGGAGGCTCGGCGGTGTTGGAGGATGGCAAGAAGTCGTCGTCGTCGGAGTCGCAGTTATGGTGATCATAATGGGAGACGGTGACGGCTTTGGGAGCGAGGTCATCAAGGCTGTGCTTTCTGCCCCTGTGGTGTTTCTTGAGGCCGCGGAGCTGCTGGCTATAAGAGTAGACCTTCCGAGGCGGGGTTGGGTTTGGACTCAGCCCAGCCAATGCCTCTTTGTCTTCTTCATCTTCAATCTCAACTTTATCCCCCATTTTATTTTTTTGTATTATCACTCTCGCTTCTTCTTATTCCTTCTTGTTTGATTTTACTTCTACAATCCTGAATATCTCTCTCGCATTACACGCAGAGAGATTGTTGTTTCCTTCATCAGAATCTTGAAAGTTAGTTTCTTTTTTCTCCGCTTAGAGGGAGGGGGAGAGAGAGAGAGAGAATGACAGAGAATTACTAAGGAAGAAAGGAAAGAATAAGTCCAACTCTAAACTGGGGAAGATCCGGGAGAGAAGGAGAGTGGAAAGCCACGTTCTTGATCAGCAAATGTGCATCGGGAGAGATTGGCGGGTACAACGAAGGCAGAGCGTACGGACAGGAATGTTTCGTTTTCAAGACTCATTGCTTCGGTTTATCCTACGTTGAAAGCCCGAGCGAGGGTCAGCGTTTGGTTTGAAATTGCCCCCCCCCCTTGCTATTATTTATTTTCCGAGTCTCCAAACTTTAAATTTAATCAAGTTTTTAACAAACCGAATAATTAGTAAGCATAGCAATTTTTAGGAAGAATTGTAAAAACAAAAACTTTAATGGAAAAGTATTTCTTGAGACCGTACATGCACTCTCACCCTTATTATTACAAAAAAAATAATCATTTCCACATGCAAAAAAATTCCTTTTGGTAAATTTCTCCGAAAAATTGATATTCATATGAGGCTACCTCCAAGGTTTCCTTGTCATCTCAAATGTATTCAACAATGATTTATTTTTTTTTTTTGATGAACCAACAAATACAAACCCATCCATTATATGGGGGCGAGAGATACCTTGAAGGGACATGGATTTTATTTTTTTTGTTGGTTTTAGCAGGCCATTATTTCTTCCGAGGAAGCAAACCACTGAAAAATGAGAAAATGCAAGCATGGCAGCTGATTTACGCCCGAAGAAAAGTCGTAGAACAGGATTCGAAATGAAACGTTTAAAAGTTTAATATTATATGCCTGGAAATCCCAAAAAGCAACATTTCAGTACGGGAAATTAGCATCTGGTTTACAATGAGCTTGGTCAACATCCCCGTATAGATCAACCCTCAGAAACACCTCTATAACTAAGGTCAAACACCAAACCCCGGCGGACGAATCATGGTTTGTTTGTTAAACACAAATAAACAATCGATAAATGATGAAAGGAAGAAGCGAGGGGAATGGAGTTCGCTCACTGCTTGGAAGTGGACTCATTTGCCTGCAATCCCTCCCCGCCGCCAAGCAATTTCTCCTTCTCTGTGCTGTGGGGTCCAACATCCACTGCAACTGTCTTGGTTTCCTCAACACTCTGAGACCCTGTTAACCTTGCCAATACAACAAAGGACATCCCGCCAAGAACATTATTCACACATCTAAGGACAACAACTGATGTCTTAAATACCAGTGGAGAAAGCCCTTTGGCCAAAACAAACTCTACTCCATTCAGAGTCTGGTATCTCAAGTTGCTGCTAATACCCATGTGAAGTGCCCAAGTTAGCGCATTCAGAAGTGTTGGAGGTGGCTTGTTCGGAGTTTCAAAAGTTGGATCCATCTTCTTTCTCATGCTGATCAACCCATTTGAGATTGCAGTACCCACAAGGCCTGCAGCAAAACCAACAGCAGCAAAAATTGTTCCTTTATAGACCAAGGTTCCAAGCCGGTTCAGGAGAGAATATGCACCAGGCTCAAACATGTGGCTCTTTGGACAACTGGCAAAGATGGCGGGAAGAGTGGCATTGGAAGCAGACATGGTTGGTGCCAATAGATACATGAGAGTAAAATTCAAAATTGAACCAACAACTAGAGTCGAGAACACAAAATCAAGCTCATTAAGTCCAAAATTAGGTCGTGAAGCCATGTCGCCAAGCATACAAGCAGTCACACCAACCAACTCCTCCATTAGAACCTTAAAAGGGAACTGTGGATCTGCAGCCACCCTAGATCTCCATCCATTCAAGAAAAGACCCAAAATCCCAAAACTCTGCCATGAAGACGAGGACGATGAATTGTCAAAATTGGAGTCACCACTCCAGCCTCCACTGTCACCACCCCCAAAACTGCCTCCATGACCAGCACCGTTGCCTCCAGCATGGGAAAGCTCAGGTTTGGAACGTCTGGTATGAAGAAGGTGAATAGAAGAATTCAAAGGTTTAGAAAATGGGAATGACACAGCAGGGCAATCAGGATTGGAGATACGGGAATTCCTTTTCGCAACGGAATTTGAGTATTGTCTTGTAAAAGAAGAGTAACGGAGTTGAGCAGCAGCAGTTGCCATTTACCCAGTCAAATAAAACACAGTCTACCTACAAAGCCAACAACTGATATAATAAGTATGTTAGAGTGCCACAGCCAGTGGTTATGACAAGATCAAGAACTAAATTATGGACATGGAACAGATCATAGAGTGCTACAGTAAGTGATTTCAACCATATTGACATTGCTTCAAGAGTAATAAGAATATTTTATCACAAATAAGAATACAAAGAACACAAGCAATCATGCAAACACTGTTCTTTGAATTTTCCAATAACATGAACCAGTGAACTTCCTATGCCCACCTGATGGATATTATAAAGTGCCAGTATGAATTGAAATTTAAAAGAAGATCATTATCAGACAATTGCTGCCCAAGGCACTCCTTTCTTGAACACTCCCTGCAAAATTGCTCGGCACACAAAACAAGTGCTAAACATCTTTAAATCTAATCACTTATATACAATATCAGAGCCAGTGAAACAAGAAGTAAGGCATAGAGTTGATCAATGCATTCAATTGAATACAAGCAGACATAACATAAACAGGAAGAGAAATTTCTGCTAGTGCAGAGAATATAGATCACAAGCACAGATGACTTGTATTAGCCCAAGAATCAAATACGAATTCACTGAATGCCAAAAACCCATATTTCACATCTATTGCTAAAAGCAGGGAATTTGAAGTTAAACCAGTAAATAATATTCAAAACCGGTACTTGGGAGGCTCATAATTATACACAGGGGAAAAAAAAGTGTTCAAAAAGAACAGAATAAACAGTCAGAGCAGATAGAAAGAGAGGACATTTTACCTTGAGTAACTCCAAGGCCTTTTTGAGCACTTCTGGGGTTTGTTTAGATACTGAGAAGCAATAATGGTAAGGAAATTGAGAAAGCACGCTGCCCCAATATCCAAAATACTCTAATGACTGTTTCTGGGGCTAATGATCACAGGCTAAACCATGAAGATACTCACAGAAATCACTTGCATTACAACAGAATATCTGAACCAGAAAATCATTATGAATGAATCACGTAAATATTCCTTTTCACCAGCATAAATATTTTCCACTGATCGTTACCAGAAACAATATGAACAAAATATTGTCAAAGGAAAAGGAAACATGTTTACCAAGCACATCGAAGAAGAAAAGAGTAACAAAAATAAGGGAAGTATCCAACAATCCTCCACAGTGCAGCAATCAAGGTCAAACACAAACACATGTAGAGAGATCCAATAAGCCCAAAAAGAGAAACTCAGAAGCGGACAATTAAACTAGGAAGAAAATACGAATCTGAATCACTTAACACTGCATTAAACGGAAACAAAGAAAACGAAAAAAGGAAAATGGGAATTGCAGTAAATGCTAACTGGGTCCAAATAAAACAGTGAAAACTCGCAAAATAAAAATGATCAAAAATCACCAATCCAAACATCAATAAGAAACATAAGAAAGAAAAAAAAAAAAAGGGAATCAAAGTACAATACCTGAAACTGGGATCTTGTGAAGTCAAATTAAATTCTCACGGATGACGAATGAAAAATGGTATCCTTTTTATTACGAATATGAGCAGCAAAGACAGAGCTGAAAATCTGTCTCAGAAAGTGAAACGAATGCTATTAACGGCTGAATCAATTGCGAATCGTCATAACCATGGTGTAAAGTATAAAACTTTCAAATTATATTGGCAGGTTTTGCCTGGAAAATAAAGGCAAAAAGGCTAAATCCTAACGAGGTATCATATTAAGACTAAAAACAAAACAAAAGGGAGTCTACAAACATTGAACTCATATTAAATGCACGTTTTAATTGTGATAGAAAAAAAGTGAAATCAACATTCATTGAACCTCAGTCCATACCGTCGTTTGAAAAATTTTACATTTCCAGAGAAGAAATTGAACTCATTCTTCCTTGCTTTTCTCTATTAAGTATTTATAGTTGAAAAAATTTAAAGAAAATGGAAGTAACAAGCGTTATTGTTTGTACCATCCTGTGGGTTTTAGTGAATTTTCATCCTCATCACGAGCTTGCCAATTAACTTTTGGTTGTGGGGGTACTTTTTTCTTTTAATTAGTTAACTCAGAGTGAAATTCAAACACATTTAACGAAATTGGAACGCGAGACATTTCATCGACACCCAATGAACCATAATTCATTGGTTTGCAAGCGCTTAAAATTACGGAGAAATAATGTTTTGTGCACAGATGTGCAAGGTACATACTAGGACGGCGTATTCGACCCGTAGCATGACTTATCAAGACTTATCAACGATTGCAAATATTCTTTCGGTGTCCATACCATATGCAGAATCAAGATCCATCAACAATGGTAAAACGAGTTAAATAGAACCCTTCAAACAGGGGTATCCCCAAGAAATACCACTACGTCCTCGTGCTCCGTGCAGCGAAGTAGGGATGATCTTGATCTTGAACTTTCATAATAAGGATAGTTTTGGAATCCTCTTCCATCTTCCGATCTTCTCTCTTCCAGTCTCAGTGCCTGTCTGGGATTGACTCTGACTGCGCTTTACTGACATAAAATGCAGGAACACGTCAGAAAACAGGGATAAAACCAAAATTAAACTCCATTAGCAATTAAAAACGTATTTACAGTTGCATTACAAATATATGGGAATTAGGAAAAACAAAAACGCCATAAACACAAAATCAACACCAAGGTTTCAAACTTTGGGTTGACCATAAAACAGAAACAACCGTTTCATTACAACTGAATTACGACGTGCCGTCCAATCCAAGATCAGTAAGTAGACTCCATCAGTTCCAGTAATCTTAATTTTGAAAGAAGTTACATGAAAAACCCATCAAACTAAAAGCAAAGCAAAAAAAAAAAAAAAAAAAGGACGACTCCCTGAAACGATATCGCGATGATTAAACAAAGAAAGAAAGAAAGAAAGAAAGCTAACCAGAAGGGTCGGCATGTACGAGACTTTACATTTGATAATTTTGAGGTTTTAGTTTAACGACACTACTACAACTACTAGCGCTCTCTTCGTCGTCATTTTTCTTGTTTTTCTTCTTCTTCTCCTCCATGTCTATCTCGGGATTAGGAGTATTAATCGCGTAAAAACGGAGGCCTCTCCTGATTCTTGACGAAGCAACTGCAACCTTGACTGCTCCCCGCCGTGTCTGTAGTGCGGCTCTAAGAGCCACCGCGAGGGCAACCATCGCATTTCTTATTTTTCTTTTTCAATTACATTTTTCATTGTTTGGCAACCTGGGGCTGGCTTACTTCCTTCATATTATTGTTTTCAATATACATTTGAAAGGGAATTTATTGGTTAAAGAAAATACTGTGATATATGTAGGCTGTAATTAAATGTAAATAATCCTAAGTATCATAAATTTATAAATAAATGTTGGATAAAATGGTGATCGTGGCCATCAGCTTCAATAGAAAAATCATTATTAGTTTACCAGCCATTGAAAAAGCTTTTTCCTCATTTAATTATTATTAAAAGTGACGCTTTTTTTTTCTTCGAAAAAGTCAAGCTCTTTATTTTACGCTCTTGAAAGGGCAGTTGGCGCAAAACTTTTTCTATATATATATATATATATATATATATATTTGCCAAGCCTGGCAGGGGGGCGCTGGATCTTGGATTCTTGGTAGACCCACATTTACGATGTGGGTTTAGTATATATATATATATGGGATTTGGGTAATTGGGTTGCCTCCCAGTGTCCAAATTGCTAACCGTACGCTCAACTTCTTGCCTTAGGCCTTAGGGCTTAACAATATCAAGTTCACTGTCTCTGTTTCTTGATTCTTGACTCTCTGGCTTTTACATCCGTTTTGTATTTTTTTTTTTTTTAGCGAGAAAGTGACTTTCTTGTTTTGAATTGAATGGAGAAACTATCAAAGGTGTTGGCTTTATCTCGTATTTTGATCTCAAGTCCACATTTCAATCCCAAACAAGTTTAAAGATTCTTTCTTTTTTCCCTTTAATTTTTTCTTTTTTCTGGTTCGTCTTTGTAATATTTTCTTGCAATTAACACCGACATGGGGGTGATAAAGGAGGGAGAAGTTTCAGGATTTATACCGAGCTTTGAGGGGTTCGCCGTGCACTATCCAGGCTACCCTTCTTCCATGGCTCGCGCCATTGAGACCCTTGGAGGAGAACAAGCAGTCGCCAAGGTAAACATCTTAGTTAAACCCCTGCTTTCCTTCGCTTAAACCCCAGAAGACAAAAAAAAAACAAAGAGAGAGAGAGAGAGAGAGAACAAGAAAAATTGGTGTTTTCTTTCTTGGACTTAATGTTCTAATTTGTGTGGATCTTTAGGCTCGTAGCTCCCAGTTGAACAAGTTGGAGTTGCGTTTTCGTCCGGAGGATCCATACTCTCATCCCGCATTTGGGGAGCTTCATCCCTCTACTAGTTTGCTATTGAAAATATCTAAAAACAAGCTCAGTTCCTGTTCTGATGAAACTCAATCACAAGTACAATCAGATCTTTCCGCTGATATTGTTGCTCGGCTGCCAGAGGCTTATCATTTTGAGGGTCTGAAATCAATTTTAGTTTCTTTTTTTCCCTTTTTTTTTAAATCCTTTTTTAGTTAACCAGCAGTTGCCATTCCATCATTATATAATTATTTGTTACTGACTGCTTTTTGAATCTCCGTAAAGGAATGGTAGACTACCAGCATGTTATTGCAGTTCATGCGGATGCTGCAAGGAGGCAAAAGATGGATCGGTCAGAAATGGAAAATGGTAAAGCTTTTGCATGGATTTGATATCTAGAGTTTTGAATTAACTGGCCTTTTTTTTTTTGTGAATTTCTTTTTTAAAGCACTGCATTGATAGGATATTGGGTATTGATCTCGTTCTGTAGAAAAGGCTGGTCTGATGGATTTGGATCAGGATGATTTGATGATTTTGGTGCCTCCACTTTTCTCACTGAAGGATGTCCCTGAGAATTTAGTGTAAGAAGCTCTATAGCTTTTGTTATTTGCTATCGTTAGGTCATTTCTTAAGTTAAAAGTTTTGATATACCTTGACACACAAACTGTTTCTAACTTCTTTGCTTTTAGTTAGTTTTACCAGTCTATAGCAATGACTTCCCAACATTAATGTTTTCAAAATGAAGAATAAGTATCTGAGTAAACCAGTAGAGGAAAACCCCTTAATACAGGTGGTAGCATGGCAATCCTTAACTTACGATATGGTTCAGTGTAAGCCTGTCAAGTAGGGTGTTGGGAGAGCATTCTCTCTTTTCTTGGGACTAGGACAGCTAATGTGATCCTAGTTTGTTAGATAATTTGGGAATTGAAATCTCCATTTGCTGGACTGATGGCAGTAAGTTATTTTTCTTTACAGGTTAAGACCGCCAGCTGCTTCACTTTCAAAAAAGAAACAGGCAGATTCTGTAGAAAACCATTTTGAGGTATTGACTAATAAATCTGATGTTAATGTCTCGAGGGTTTTAGCATACGGTGGATGTCAGTGCTAAGCTGAAGTTACATGATTTAATTGATCCCTGTTTCAAATCTCATTAGATCTTAGTGGTGGTTTGCATGTTTAGATTAACAAGGTTGCTACTTTCATTCATGCAGGTGACCATGGAGCCGTCCCTTGCTATTGATTTTAACATCAAAGATATCCTTTGCCTTGTTTTTCTATTTGAGCATTTTTCTCTTGTGAATGTTCTTGTCCCAGTAATTTTTTTTTTTATTTTTAACTTTTAGATGCACCTGCAATGACACATGCTAGACTTTTTCTTGCATTTTGAGTATTTATCTCCTTGTTAAGTTCATTGTAATAATAGTTGGTGGTCCAGTTGTTCACTTTATTATATCAAATGACGTGTGCCATGTTGTTAGGTGTGTCAGTGACTAACTTTGTCAGTTTGTCCCTTCCATGTTTAGAAACGTTAGAACTGTTCTCATCTCCTTTTTGCCTAGACCTCCAGGGAATGGTTGCTCCTCTTAGATGAGGTCTGGAGCATAAAACAGATTATGAAACATTATAAAGAAGATAATTTGACTGTGTCTAATCTGGATCACTTGAAAAAGCTGATGTGTTTCTTCCATAAACTTGTTCTTTTCATTGTGGAGCACTTAGCTTTCATACAGGTTCCTAAGGAAATAGATTGGAAGGCATACATAACACAAGGGTCAGAGCTGTGGGAGTGGCAGATGGCTGTGTCTGATCTGTTTCAGGAGCAACCTATATGGCACAAAGATTCATTGAATGAGCACTTACTTGATAAAGGTTTCAAATTTAACATTCAGATGCTTAGAAGGTTCTCTACTTTGCAATCTCTCTCCTCTAAATATCTTTATTGGATTTGTTGGGGTCGCTCTTTTAGGAAATTTCTTATACCTTGACTCCTGTAATGACCTTCAATTTGTGTAATTACTTTTGATTTGTCTGAAATTGCAGGCTTTTGTTAGCAGTTGCTTACTACTTTTCAGGTGGGCCATTTCAAAGGCTCTGGATTAGAAAAGGATATGATCCTCGCAAGGATCCCGAGTCTTGCATGTGAGTTCCTTTAGCCATTTTAAATTTCTGTTTCCCTTACCCCTACCCTCTCCACCTTTGATTAGTTATAGTTGGTCTTAATTTGTCTTATATTTCTCTGTTAAAATTTCTTTTACCTGTTGGACTACTTAGTTTATTTGGCAAATTGTCTCTACATCCAGTATGGGTTTGAAGAAGTTATTACTTGTTAAATGCTAAATGCTTGTTTATAGAGTGCGGATATGATATTTATATTGTGTGATATTGGGGGAGACATTGATTAAGCATAATTGAGCTGCTTTCACGCATCTCAAACTCAGTTGATTAACTGTACGGATTTCCTCTGCCAAGCCCTGTTATAGCTAATAATTTTGCTTTGCAAGTGTTTTGCTTCAATAGTTTGTCTCAGTAACAATTGAAGTTAATCAATGAATTGGGTTAATATTCACCTGTATATTGATTGACCGGTTGCATGATTCAGTGCTGGATTCTGTATTGATTGGAGAAAAAGGATGAAAGCCTTGAATAAATGTGACTTTTCTTTAGATCTATGAGGCAACTTTAGTTAAGAATTAGTGGTCAAAACCTAAGTCGCAGAATTTAGGAGGCCTTGATGCCCCAGTTCTTCATTGAGGAATGGGTGGCCTGGATATTTATCTTTCTTAACTTTGTATAAAGCACCTTCTTGAGGAGGCAACTTGAGAGGCAAGGGATCGTTCCTCTCTTTGTACTGGACATCACTATGGCAAGATTATGTGACTTTGGGGTTCAAGTAATGGTTAATCATCTTTGCAAGAAAGCTGCTTACCTTTTTGTCACTTTGGAAGAGTTAGCACCAAGGCCTTCAATGCTGTGGTTGGGAAAAGATTTTGCTAGTTCAGTACTTTGAGTTGACAGTAAGTTTGGAAGCACATAGTGACATGGGATGTTTCCACAAATATTTCTTAATACTACCTTGGTCTTTTCCCTTCGGAAGAGATATTTGGTTCTCTATGTCTCTTTCATCCATGCATAAGTGACAATTGAATGTGAATTGCTCCAAATTCTATTATTCTTCATGCATTTGCACATGCATGCATATTTATACTTTATATTGTGGATTCTGCATTGCCTTGATCGTTTTGCTTGTGGTACTTTCTTTTCCAGATATCAACGTATTGATTTTCGAGTACCATTGCCAATAAGAAGTTATTGTGATTCCTCCACCAACAAGTAAGTAGTTTAGCACAACTAAAACTTACAATATGATTGATGTTTCAAATTTCAAACTATAAGAGGGAAGCTTGCTTATCAAAAAAGGAAAAGGAGTAGAGTTTGTGGTCCTTTGTGAGGTAAGCTCAGCAAGTCGCAATAAATAGTTTCAGCAATTTAACTAAAACCATTAACCACCTCCATATGTCCACACTATTGCTCTCTATGAGAAGCTATTTTTCTTTCCTATAGAATGCTCATAGTTTTCCCTGTAAAATGCTCATGGTCTGCATGCTTATTATGTTTATTGGTGTTCAGTATGTAAATTTGGATACCTTTGTGCATGTGATTCCTGCAGGTTGAAGCATAGATGGGAGGATTTGTGCAAATTTAGAGTTTTTCCGAACAAATGCCAGACATCATTGCAGCTATATGAACTTGATGATGATTATATTAAACAAGAGATAAGAAAGCCTTCAAAGCAAACAACTTGCACTGTGAGTGTTTAAGTTGTGCTGCTATCTATCTCTTTGATTATGTGCCTATTATCACAAGTACTTACTAGATAGGCCGAGATGCACACCAGATTGCATGGCATACATGTGGAGTCTTGTGCCACACCCAGTGGTAGTTTTGTATTTTGCACCCATTGTTTCCCCTTACTATCTCTTTAATCATTGCACGTAGTGCAAATTGGTTAATTTCTACCCACCACAAATGCCAATCAGACATATCCAACAGCCTAGCTTCCGACTTTGGTTTCTGTTGCCTTTGTAGTAGGCAATTGATGTAGTTTGTCTATAAGTTATTGACTTCAAATGCAAAAAATTTAATGAACTGCAGGTAAATTGTTAAATGTCTATTTCCTGTGCCTTTTACAGTTTTTTTGGGCTGCTGCCCCGGGGAGGGGGAGGAGGGGAAGTGGGTGGGTGTCATGTTTAAAGCTTATATATTGTTTGTTGCTTCATTGCAGTATGAAACAGGATGGTTCTCTCAGCAGATGTTTGATAGCTTGAAACTGCGTGTAATGGTGAGGTTCCTAGGAGTGTATCCGAAATCTGGTGCAGAAAAGTTACTTAAAGCTACTTCTGAAGATTTTGAAAAGTCAAAGAGGGCATGCATATACAAAGATGCCATAAAACACAATCAAGAGAAACCCCAGAAAATTAATAAAGGTTCAAAATTACACCCTTGATTGTCCAAAATTATTATCATGCATACAGCATTGGCTTCAACATTAAGGTGCACTTACATAATACATTCTTTTGTGGTTTTCCGTTCTCTTTTTTGCAAATGAAACAACAAAGAGTCATGAAATTTTCTTGTCATTTTGACCTCTAAATGGCAATTAAAATTATTTTGCAATCCTTCAGGTTATTAATGGCATTTTCATTCTTACCTCATAACTTCTCTTGCTATGTGCTACTTGCCAACTTTGCACTGAAACCTGACTAGAGGAAGATAATTTTAATCATGGGTCTATTATATAACTCTTTCCTTCTTACTTCTCCATTAATTCAAAATCCTCTAACAAAGAGTTTCATGATGCAGAGGTCATAAATGATGAAGGCAATGAGAATCATGGTCATGTTGATGATGCTGATCGAGATGATATCGAGTCTGATGATCATGAAGAAGAATTGGATACATATGAGGCAATGGATCTGGTGATCTTAAAGCTGTTCTATGCTTTAATTTTTATTTATTTTCAATTTACTATATTTGACATCACTAGATCCTTTTTGTTTCTAGGGTGTTGAGGACGGTGAATTCTCTCTGCTATCACATTCATGTATCCTTGCATTACTCCTTACAGCCCTCCTTTTTGGTAGAAACTGCATTTCTACAAGTGAGAAATGAGGCATTGCAGGCAACTGTCACAAACCTGATACGCAGGCAGTTCAATCAGACTTTTCTCTTTTTAGTTATCCCTTTGATAGTTTCACAAACTTCTATGCATGCAGGCAACTCTATCAGATACGTTTCCACTTCATTTTTTTCTGTAATGAAAATTAACCAAGTCATCACCAGAACAAGTAAATCCAAAACTCTAGTCTGAAAGAAATAAAAGAAAGTCACCAAGCGTGAGAACCAACCGCCAATCCAAACACCAAAATGAAACTGACCAGACTCAGTTGCTGCATACGGTCTCAGGACCGTAGGACTAGTTGTCTAGCACAATATTTGACATATCCAAATCTATTGAGATGCTGAAATAATGAAATCAAACCACTAACATTACTTATTCATAAATACTCAAAAACACAATTGTAGGGCCATACAATATAACTTTTTATCCTTTGTAGGAGAAAAATGTTCTTATTTAGAAGAAGTCCCGAGAACTCTAAAGACCCATATGGGGCTTAATTTTGTGCCCTTCAGTGTGTGACAACAATGGTATTCAACTATAGTTTATCTTTCATGTGCTTCATTAGCTGAAAGCGAAACCTTTGCAGAAACACACTCAGGTATCTCCACATTGTTTTTTCCATCCTTTTCTTTGTCTCTGGGGATATAAAAATGAAGTGGAATCATCTTAGGATATCCATATGACTATATCGACTTCAAATTCTAAAATTGAGACCTGCTAGTCCTGTATGAAATTTTGGATTTTGCTTTGTCCTATATGTGGCTAGATCTAGATATGGGTACCAACTCAAGAAGCTATTTGCAAGAGCTGTTCGATAGCTTTCCTTTGGCAGATGCTGGTGTTGATAAAATGGTAGAAGATGCCAGTAGTGATGGAGAATTCCAGATATATGAGCAAGAAGATGATGAAAATTATCCTGATGGTGATGATGATGAATGACTTGATAGTCATGAGGCTCTATGTACATATGTAGAGGTTTGCCTCAATTCTGTTACCTTTTGTGTATTCTGTAATTTATAATATAATGTAATCTAATGTTCAGTTTTGTTGGTTTTTTGCCTTTTACCAACAGTTATCTACAATTTTGTAGGCAGAAATCTTCTGGAAGAATAGAGTTTACAGTACAGAGCTTTTAACAGTCGACTTGCAAAGAAAATAGGGGCTTTTCCCTGGTAATAGTTTGGAAGACGGAGGCATGTCTTAAGAAAGCCATTTAGCTGCCTCTTCTTTATGTGCTTCCCTCGTTAAATATGGTGAATTTGAAGAGAGGAACTCGTGAAGCTGCTGTATCTGTAACGTGCTCAGCTGGATGAAATCAGATATCATTTTCCTTATTAATGATACAATAGCTTCCGTGCTGTGTGCTAAGCTGCCCGTTTTGTTCTCTGTTACTGCTTCCAAGATCAGTGACAGAATTGCTTCAAAAGTTGTTAACGAAGTTATTCTTATGTAGAAGGAACATAAGGCTTTTTGTTCAAAAAAAGAAAACATAGGACTTGGCACATCATGTGGGGTGTTTGATATGTTTGAGATCATAGCAAGTTTACTCTTGCTTTGAAGCTTTTGCCCCAAGTAACTCAGTTTATTGTGAATGGCAAAAGCTTTGATGGTATTGTCTAATTTTACTCTAGAATCTGCTGTAGTTATTCTCACTTTGATTTTGATCTTCTCTTTCGGCCAACGGGTGTCACCCAAGGCTTCATTTTCTTCTTTCTTTAATTTAAAAATCAGTCCAAGTTCATGTTTGCTTTGATTTTGTTCCTCTTCATCTTGTATATTCCAAAGAGATCTTTCCATCAATGGTTGTCTTTCCAACTATAGTCGGATGCGGAGGAAAAAGATTTCTTCGAAACAAAAGCATCAAACTAGTTGCAGTAATTATGTCAAACACGTAGTCATTATCTCCGAAGACCTGGAACCCTTCCTATATCCGACTGCGTACCAGGATTCTATATGTCCCATCTCTTTTTAACACGGAACATCAATGCCGATGATTTAATGTCATCTTGTGGAACTTGTAGCATAAACTGGACTTTCATCTTCATTGGTGCACTCTTTGCCTTGCCTGCTTCATCTCCAACCTACGTACAGATATTGCATGTCATTGGGCCGAGTCCATGAATTCCCCGTAACAAACAGATTAATGTGCTAGCTTTAACAAATGCCAGATAGCATTGCACTAACTATTGCAATTACAATAATAACAGCAACAAAGTTTTAATACCAAATTTAATTAGACTTAGCTATATGAATGTTTTCTTATGAACAAAATTTAGCATGAGATTTGATTGTTATAAATTTCTTTTCCTAAAAAATTCTCAAGTCAACTTCTTGTACTTTCTCTTTCCCATCTCATAATCCACTTGGATTTGATCACCCCTCTTAATTTTAAAATTTTCCATTTTCTTTCACAGAGATTCAATGGAAGTCAATAAAAGCAGAACTCAAGGCCTAACTTAACGGTAAATAAGTGGCAAAGCAACTAAGAAACAGATGAAGCCTAGTGCTTTCCCAAGGTAGCTATATCATTTTCCTTCTTTCCTTTTTCGGTACAAGTGTAGCTGGTTTATTTATCGTGTGAACAGAATGATCTAGGCCATTTTGAGGGGTTGCTAACATCTTCACCGTTACTAGTTTATTGCGGCAGAAAAGAAAATGAAGTTTATGTACTTAAAAAAATTAGCGGTTCCTTATCAAAAACAAATAGTAACTAAATTGACAGACAGTCAAGACTCACCCAAAGTGATGCCCAACCAAGGCGCACCTCCGAGTCATAGCCAGCTTTAAATTTGAAATCCTTGCCATATGTGTGCTTGTACACCGCACTCCAGTTATTGGAATCAAAATTGTACCAATAGCTGGAATACGTTAACTAATCATAAGAATACTCATCTTGTGAAACTAAACATAAGAACAAAACAATAAATTAACAAGGCAAAAAAGATGGTAGCAATAGAATTCAATGAAGACAAATTAGTTTCTGAAACGATAGTTTCACACAGCAATCACAGCTATTGGTTTGTTACCATTGCCAATTCTTCACCTAACACATCGAGAAAGTAACTACAGATTGCCGATATCACAATCACACATTCGATTATATCCATCATGGCACACGTTCCTTTTAAGACATAAAAATCCACATTGTCAGTTTTTCCCACAAGTGGACATAAAACAAGCCCATCTATTTTTCCTATAAGAGATTAACTTTAGACATCTAGGCAAATTCCAGTTTGAAGACGACTGCATAGTCTTAATCTGTATCAACATACATCTATAGCACCCGCATGGAATAATTGAAGAATGGTCAAATTTTAGATATTATTGGCCCAGTATTAACCATCAGACCTCCAATAATGCTGACAAGCTTAGGTTGCTTCTGATTAGTTTCAACAAATCAACAGATCAGAAATTTTGACAATTAACAAATTAAATAGTTTCCTACAACTTTTAGAAGCAATGACCAATTTTGATTATTAAGTAATTGGAATAATGTAAAATTGTGAACTCCTGTCATAGTCATAAATATGAAAAAAGAAAAAACAAAAATGGTAGCAGTATCGTAGTATGCATCATGATGTAGCCAGAGAATCATGTCCCTCAGAAGGACAATGGTAAGGTTTGGAGGAAAGGATGGAGGGGGGGAAGGGAGGGAGAGAGAGAGAGAGATTTCTATGCTAACCTTAACTTATTTGAAGGATTGATCCGACGTTTGAAAGCAAATGATAATGCATTAGAAGGCAGTGAAAGGCCAGGGATAAATGCAACTGCCTCATCCTGTGTTTAATTCAAGCCATTAACAGCATATCTTATATATGGGAACTCAAATGAAAGCAAATCAACACATCAAGCATGCCAACAACCGTTGGTTATCAGGAAGAAGATCACGCAAGCAAATCCACAGGTTTTAGTCATTTATACTAGAATCTATGATGGGCCATGACCAAGAGAAGACACCTCAGCAATGAAAGTGAGTTGCAGACAACAATGATTCTGACATGATGTCAGAAAGAGAATAAAGCCACCTTATAGCAGTATCTCAGTTTCAAATCTTTGTCAATGAATTGAGCAGTGCATAACCCATTCGAAATCTGGCCTTTGACAATTCCACTTATTGCCAGAGCTCTCTTCATTTCTTCCTCTTCCTTCTCCTCCAATGTAACTTCACCAATGGGAAATTTTAGAGTTGCCCTAGGCTGTAAATCAGAACAGACATAAAAAGTGAACAAAATGGAATTTGCAATGATACCTAGCAGCCATACACTAATAATATTGTTATAACACCAAACATGTATAACGAAACCCGGAGTGTCTGTTATAATCAATGACACACTAAGGCTGATATTATGTCTGTATTCAACACAAATGAAGGTGTGTGCCGTGTCTGGTAAAAGCATGATTTATTTCTGCACAACCAAAACCCACGACTGTGACCTGTGGCCCATAATAATGGCTACAACATGCCAGGTTGAATTGCATCCAAACAGGGCTTAATGCAGCATCTGGCTACTAATGAGCAAAACGGGAAATGTGTAGCAATAATGTACTAAATGTCATACTGACCAGACCAATAGTTGGAAGAGGAGATGACAACTCAAGTGCATAGCCGGCATTGGCAAGCTTTGCAACCATTGCCACTTCCCCTTGTTGTGCCTGCAAAGAAAGATGTAATGCATGTCAAAGATGCCGAATGACTATATGGGGCTTTAACCGACAATTCAAATTGTACGTATGACAGAACAGATATATGTAAAGAAATGCGCTAGAAGTCAAGATATGGCCACTTTAACTGAAGATTTAAACTCCTATAATCGATTTATGCAGTAAAGAATCCAAAGAATAAAAAATAAAAAACTCTACAGCATCAAATATATCACAAAAGCTTGTCTAATATGACATAAGTTAGTGGCAGGCATTCAAGCCAACCGCTAAATTTGCCAGACAGAGTATACTGGCCCTCCCACTCCATGAAAAATTTCCCATGTTGGTCTCAAACCCTTCCAACAGTCCCCACTAAAACACTGGGAGATAAGAGTGGTCAAATCGAAGTTCAAATCAAAATCTTTTTCCTCTGCTCATTGACATAAACCAATTCTTTCAATTTGCTGCGGAAATTATTATATTTATGGATAATTTAAAAAAAAAAAAAACTGAGGGACAGATAGAGAGAGAGAGAGACAGAGAGGGACCTTGAGATCATGGGCAGCATCGAAGTGCAACCTGGGACCCACATCAAAGGAAGTCTTGAGAAAGGCATTTTGGTCTTCAAGATTAAAGTGGAGGGAGAGCAGTTTAGAAGAGACAGAGAAAAGGGGTTCAAAGACATCTCCTTTGCTGTTGTTCTGGAAAGAGAACTTGAGCTTCGCAAGGCTGTCCAACAACTTGCAGGATACCTTGTGGAGGAACAAGGAGCTTTCACTGTCAAACTCTGAGGTCACTCTGAGGGAGGGCCTCTCGGAGGACAGTACGGAAACCAAAGAAGGAGACGGTTGAAGGGCATGTTGCCCTTGATCTGCATCAGGTGACGGGCTTGGTGGCGCTACGTGCTTAAGGCTTGGGCTTGGAGCTGCTGATTCTGATTCAGCCATGTCTCCTTTCGTCACTCTCCACCAACTTTTTTTTTTTCTTTTACTATTGTTGACCCAGACACAGTGAGAGACGAGAAGCCCGAGGTGAAGTTGAATTTTTTCATTTTAATTTGGGTTTAAGACCGAAATTTTTTTTTTGGGTTGTTGGCCTTCTTTTGTTTTTCTTTTTCTTGTTCAGGGCTGGTATGGAATTGAATTTTTTTTATTATTATTATTTGAGAGGAGATGAGAAATTCGAAAGTGGAAATTGATTTTTAAACTGAAACGAATAAATTGGAAATTACAAAAATGTCTCGAACCTGCTAAATTCAACACATAAAAAATAATTTTGACACATTTCTGTACTTTTTTTTTGTGTCTATATTCCAGACGGAGGTTTTGCCCTTATTTTAGATTCTACCGTAGAGTGCACCCTGAAGGACCACCAAAAATATACAGAAGCCGCAGTAAATAATTCCTGAGAACTTCCACCAGGATGCCAACGTAACCCGTAGTCAACTAAATGTAAATTGATCCAATCTTATTTCCATTACTTTGATGATCTTGCTCCAAAGTCCGAACTCCAGTCGTAGCTACCCAGGACGTTCAGAACCGCCAGCCGCAGTTCTTGGCGGTAGAACTTAATGCTGATACTGCTGGGTGGTTTGTGGAGCTTGTGGCTTAACCGTGGTCGACAACTGGCAAAAACACTCTACTATTTATAATATGGCTGACAAGCCAGTACCTACCGTACAGATGACGGGTAGAAATAGTCAACCCAATAATTTATCGACTGATTCTCATAATCCAATATAGCATAAAGATCAGTTTAGAGAGAGAGAGAGAGAGAGAGTGACGGGTTACAGCTTTATTACTATGTCAAGTCCCACTCCACATTTATCTATAGGCATTTTTACGCCCTCCAAGGGCTTTTCTTCTTTCATTTCTACATGATACAGCGGCGGAAGTAAAAGAAAAAGGGAGGAACAAATGAATAAAAACATTTGCTCCTGGAAAATCCATACCAACATAAAAGATTGAAGCAGAAAAAGGCACTCAATCCTTAATACCTACATTGACCCTCGTACCAATTACTAGGCATGGACAGCCCTTTCCAAGACCCTGCCATCAACAGCATAACGCGATGCTTTGCCCATCCCCTAACATTCATCAGCAAGCTCGGTGATTGAACAAAATCTGCTATTTTCATAAACGGTCATGCAACATTGACAGCAGCTGGCTTCCCCCGACCCATAGAAAATCCTCTAGTTCCGTCTGGCATACGAGGCCCAGGAGGCTGCTTGGCCACACTTGGCTGCTCATTAACAACCAGGCTACTTGAAGGCAGAGTTGCCACGTGATTTCCGCGGTTGTTGTGATGATATTGAGGCCGCCCACGTCCTTTGCCCCGCCCCCGACCACGCCCTTTCCTTTGTGCACCTTCCTTGTCATTCGTACGATCCTCCAACTGCAAATGCCATTGTAAACTGAGCATTACATCATCTGTTGTGAAAAAAGCACATGGATGCAACTTGAGGCATGTGATAATGAAGCCCTAAATTCTTTAAGATACTATATCACAATTTATTTTCGTTTTTTTCTTGGGGGGGTGGTGGGGGGGAAGGGAATCTTGTAATGGGAATGACACAACTCACTTTTTCTCTTGATCAAAATAGCAAAACTGAATATCAGTAAATGAAGCTTTTATTCTATCATTGACAAATAGAAAAGATTTTTAAAGTGGAATCATAGGATGCCGTGGTCCACAACCAATTCCTTTAAGAAAGCCAAATAATACCTCCGTAAAAAGAACAGATTGTTAGTTTTTCCATATCCATGCACATTACATAAGCTTACTGGCTCTTACAGAATGTTCCTGTGATTGGACTTCCTCTTGTTGGGAATGATCTTCGATTTGATGTTCATTCGGCTGTTGCTCAAACATAGAAACCTCATCTTCCTCAATGTGCCCTTGACCAGTTTGCCCCTTCTTTCCCCGTGCTTGAGCAGGTTTTGACTAAAGATAGAGGAAGGAACCACAAATCAAATGACTAATATAAATCCAAAGATGGACCCAAGTCAAGTTTAGCAAGCCTCAACTTCAAATACATTTTGTGAACCCCACATATCTCAACTGAACAATGATTGTCATCATTTGCAGGACCGTTCAAAAGTATGTCAGCATGCGTGTGAATGCAATAGAGCAAAACTGCTGTTAGTATTTGTGAGAAACTACAGTCCATGCATCTATCTATGTTCTTTCTCACCATGCCTGTTCTTTCCATAAGTAATTAATTATTCCTGTATAAAAGTTGGTTATTCCAAAACTATTGTCCCATAGTTGACGCTTTACCGCCAAGTACAAATCTTACCTCAAAGACTGCCAAAAAGAGATGAAGTTGTGATCAAATTTAGTCAGTTAGTAGTAAAGCTTCCAACTGCAAGGGTGCCCACCGATGTGGGCAAGTGAATTTTTTTGTTACATACCGTATGTTTAAGCATTAACCTAAGCCTAAGACCGCTCCTCCAGTTCCCCTCATCATTCAGCTCTGCAACCTGAAAGATAGTGCATGCATTCAATTAGCCTAAGGAGAAAATTATAAAGAAAGGCACGGTCTAATTAAAGAAATGAATGATACTAACAGCCTTCTCAGCTATCTCAATGGACTCATACTCCACGAAGGCATGCAACTGCAAATGACATAGAAGTTCAAATATAATAATTATGTCTATCACAAAGAAGCAGCACAAAGAGATTAGCATAATTGTGAGTTGCTCAAAACAGGCAAGAAACATTGCTATTAAACAAGAAAAAGCTTGATACAACTGTAAGCAGGCCAAAGTAGTAACTGCTTATGTATGAGTATACGTGTGCAAACATGAGAACAGGTACCTTGTTACTGAAATGCATCCCATCAGCTTTAGCAGCTCTAGATGCTGAGGAAGCCCCACCACCAGCAGGCTGAGGAGGACAGGTGCGAATTGTCCTCACACTGAGAAATAATTAATTCAAGGGTATCAAATCTCCAAGTCAATCAATAATCTATCAGAAAGCTACTTTTTACCGTACATTCTTGCTCCAATAGAAACAATCTCGGTACCTTCCAACAGCAGAGAAAATTTTCATCAGATTTTGGTGGCAATGATCCTCGGGCAAATTTTCAGCAACAACTATGCGAGACTATAGATCAAAAAAATTAGTAAATAAAACCATGCATAATACCTTTTTTCCTAAAAGGAAAAGGAACGCAATGATAATAAATAAGGTACAAGTCTTTCATACAATACATGTTTTCTAAGGAGGCCTTAACTAGGAGGAAACTAACATTATTGACAAGAAATGTTATATCAGAAACAAAATGTTCTAGATGAAAAGGTGGCAGAACAGTGTACTTGCAACTCTTCCACATCCAGCTCAGTTAGGGGTTGCAAGCGTTTTACTTTCTTTCCGTCTTCACTGACAATCTGTAGGATATGTCGAGAATATTAAAGCAGTGAACAATAAAAAGTTAGCAAAGACAGAAATGTTAAGGAGACAAAAAGTACATCAATCAAAAAGTATATAGTGAACTTACAAGCTTTGAAGAGTTCCGTAGAATGGTAGCAAGCTGAGAATTACTATTTATAGCAGCTTTAATCTTCTTAAACGAAGCAACAACAGATATTGGCACTATATTAAAGCAGAAAAGGAAACATAAGTACCATGCAATAATTTACAAATCAGTTAAAACTTTAGTCATGGATTGATTTCCTTTTTACTTTTTTGGTTAACAAAGCAACAACAACAAATCGAGTTGAATTCCCAAGCTCAATCCCATGAACACCCCAGAAGGGTATACTGGTGAAAACAAAACAAAAACAAACATGTCCAACTATAACCATGAATACCATTTATTTCTCTCCACCCAATCACAGAAAATTACCAAATACACGGGCTAATGTCAATACAAATGATGCAGTAAGCTACCCCATCCTTGGCTAAGTGAATAGTGCATTGACAAATGTCAGTACATAATTCATGCTCCCAGCAAAATGTTGAAGAAGCAGCATACTTGAAGTGCATCATAATTCACTCTGATTTGAAAACTTTTTTTTCGTTTGTACGAGATCATTCCAAAGCATAAATCTTCCATATCAAGTTCTATGTGAACAAACTGGGATAGCACTGACACCAACTTCCTAGAATATTGAAAACCTTCCATGGAACACCAAATACCTTCCACATTGTATCACTCCATGGGCATCAAGAAAAGGAAACAATTACTATGAAAATCTATTAACCAATCCAAGGCAAGACCCCTAACACCTGCACAACAAACTGTATAAATAATAAAGAGAAACTTTACAAATCTAAATAAAATCTTACCATATCCTTCAGGATCCTTGTTTATAAACCTCATCAGATGATCAGTAGTTGCCAAGTTTAGATCACTGAAATAGTACTCCACCTGAATTAGCAGTTTGAAAGCCAACAAAGGATCACTTGATAATTTGAAGGGATAGAAAGTCTTGACTATAAAAATCCTCAAATATTATAGCCAACCTAAATGCTGAGAATAATTTAGTATTATTAGCTGCCATATGTGAGAGCAAGTACAATCCATAGCTCCATTGAAGGTAACAGATGTGTAACTGTCCTAACACTTTAAGCATCTCATTTAAAAGTAGTGAAAAGGATATGCGACCATACCAGATGCTCAAACAAAAACCAATTATTCTAACGCAACTAGAATGGCCAAAAGTTCACAAGCATCCAAGAAAAATTCACAAAATCCCTCTCCCATTACCTCTCCCCTAACCGAATACAAATGAAAAAGACCTCATCAACGACCCAAAGGGGGCAAAAAAACGACACATTACGTACAAAAACATAAAAGAAATAATCACAGAATCAAGAAAAGACCAACATCTCTAGCTGTACTGCAACTAGGTCTGCCTAAAAAAGGGAAAATTCATTCCCAAAATTCAAAGGAAATGCCAACATGACTGAAAAAGAACAAACATGCATATACTTGATTACATTCAACCACATGCACAGAATAAAGGCATAGACAATCTTGATTGGCACAACAGCAAACATGTACATACTTGATTACTTGTAACCACGTGCACAAAATAATGCACAGGTCTACAGAGCTCACATGGACAAGATTGCAAGGCCCCCCAAAAGCAAATGACCCAAAAAATTGTAATTGTACGGAAATTACAATAGTTCATGAGCTAATGCCAGTGAGCTCCAAGTTATTACACTACACGGAGCTGGATAACTAATAGCATAGCATAAAACAGAAGGAAGTTATTCAAATCAATAAGTTCAATTGCTCTTCTCTGTAAATCTTTACATTTATTTCCAGAGATTCAAAACCACAATGAGGAAAAAGGTTGACTGCAAGCCTTCCTGCTTTACACATGGTAACAAGAATAGATTAGTTTCACTTTCACATATTGCAACAAACTTTATTGTGGCCAAATAATCCTAGAAATCAATATCTTGTACTCTGTCTTATACATACAGTGAGAAATTCACATGTCCACAAGTCCCAGAGAAAAAAAACTACATAGGTAAGACAAAATGTAATTACATTAACCAAAGGACAGGGGAAACAAGGCCTATACAAATTTTATTGGTATGCTTTAAGCTGGCATACACATGCATTCAACTCTTGTCCCGAATTAAAATTCACACATGTTTCACCCAATCCAACACAATATCTTACACTCATAAGCATGGTAGCAATCAGACAATTCACAAGATCCCACGAGTATTAGAGACATAATGGTCTGCAAGCAACAAACACTACATGTGTCTGTTACCACCCAAAGTTGGATCAATCATCAACAGTTTCTACACTCCGACTACACATGCACTGAAAAGCATACTTTCATGGAAATCTAACACCATATCCTCATTCTATCCATCACGTAGCACTTAGCATTGTTTAAATTGTAAATAAGCTAATATTTAGCATTGCAAGTTGGCAATGGAAGTTGTCGACGTAGGTCCAGTAATAATTAGTAATCCTAGCTTATAAATATGAGTATTCAAGACAAATAGTAGAGGGAAATCAATTGGAAAAGAAAAACAAAGCGGGACCTGATTCAAGAGTTTCAGTGTAGCCTCATCAGAGAGCCCGTTCTTGTCGGTTTTGGACCGAGAAGCGGCGTCCTTGTCCTTGTCAACAGCAGCATCCCCCTCTGCATATTCCATCTGAACCACCTTCTTCCCGTAATGATGGTGGTGGAGGTGGTGGTGGTGGTGGTTGTGATTGCCCTGATAGTGGGGGGCGGCCACATAGGGGTTGTTGTTCTGATTGGTCGGGTTCCGCACCGGAACATATTGCTGAGCGTGATGATGTTGGTGTTGGTGCTGGTGGTGGACGGGGATCACGTGAGGTGCAGCCAAAGGGCTATGAATCGGAACATGAAAGGATCCCGGCGGAGGAGTATAGATATGCATCATCGGGGGGGCGGCGGCGGCAGCGGGAGGCGGAGGGGGAGGAGGAGGAGGTGGCTGTTGCTGTTGTTGTTGTTGTTGTTGTTGTTGTTGGGGGCGCGTGGGTACGAACTCCGGAGCCTTCGCATTGAGTTTACTGAAGGATACACTACGAGAGAGCGATGGATCTGCGGAAGAAGGAGGTGAAGCAGAAGCGGATCGATCTTCCTCTAGGGTTTCCTTTACCGATTCTACTACATCTGCTACAACTACCTTTTCTTCTTCTTGTGCCATTTCCAGTAGCCGATTTTCTTTCTCTTTGAATCTCTCTTTTCTCGGACCGATCTATTCAGACTAGGGTTTGATCGTCGCCTGGTAGGGGGCGGGCCGACGGAGGGGACACCGAGGGAGGAGCCCGAGAGGGGGGGGGAGGGGCTAGCGGGCGCGCGTGAGGACAGTGGAGAGGATTTCTCGGCTCTCAACATCCACCCTCCACCTCCACTTATACTGCTGATTAATCAATGCGTGGGCCCTCGTCGCCCAACAATAGAATAAACAGACGCTTAGCCGCAGAGACAAACCCATTGTTTTATCCATTAATTTATTTTATATATATATATATATTTTTTTTTTTTTTCAAATTCAATATATTACTATTTTGGGACACCCACTTCGTCATTACAGGTTTTTTCCATTAAAAAATAAAGATATATATATATATATATATATATATAACCCTTTTTGTGTCCAAGTAGGATAAAAATAAAAATCCTTGTTTATGTCATAATATATATATATATATATATATATATATATATATATATATATATATATATAGAGAGAGAGAGAGAGAGAGAGAGAGAGAGGCATGTTTAATCTAAATTTCTATATGAAATAGAGCAAACTATTGAGAATGAAAAAGAATTTGATTCAAATTTAATCTAACCAAACATATAAACGAATTGATCATTCCGTTTGTACATGAATGGGAAAAAAGTCCAAGAGTGTTTGTTATAGAAGTAGTTGGCAAAATTGTTTGTAATAGGAGTCACCAATGGAGAGATTTATGCATGGATATATTTCTTACTCCCCCGTAGTATGTAATTTGATACTTGTTCGTTTAAATTTTTCTCTTCGTGTACAATGGCCTTCTGTGTTGAGACCCCCTAGTCCAAGCAGAGTTTGTTGGATTCTTAGCCTATCCAAGACAGGGTACATTCTATCAGGCGGATCTATTGCCAAATACTGAGATTGGCATTCCATCTACCTGAAGACGGATGGACACTTATCAGAAGGATGCTGGAACATTTACTCCAGCAATTTGTTTGCAGCCTTCGGAAAAAAAATTTTATGCAGACAAATGACATTCAATAAGGAAATTGAGAGGTCCTGGAACATATTACTAGAGATGGAGGTCATGTACAGTTAAACAGTAATCAGTAATCCATGCTTATTATATTTGATAACTATTGTGCATGATAGAGGCAAGAGTAGCTGTCTTAGACCAAAGGTGATGTGTGCCAAACAGGAATTTGGAGGCAATGCCATGATGCAGTTGAAGTGAGCTAACTCAATCAAGAAGATATCCAATGATATTCGTGAGGATATATGGCTTATTGCTAAGTATCGAGGATAGCATTAGCCTCAGTGTAATTTTCCAACAGCATCAAGAAATCACAAAATCTCAATTCGTCCTCACTAGATAATGTAACAAAGATTAGTTCACAAGCTACCCTTGCAACTCCTGCATGCCTCTGGTAGATGTAATTCTGTTTTCATACACTGAAGAGCCACTTAATTGAACAGAAGCTATCTCATCAGTTGCCTTAAGCAGAACAACTTATTCGCTACTTCAATAAGGATCAATCCTCACCAACCTTTCTGTTTAATTGGCAAATCTCCTCAAGCTTAGTGATATGAAGCGTATCTGAGTTGTCATACGCAGCTGCGCCATCAATATCTGAAAGGGAACAAGAATTCACTTTCAGTGCATAACATAGTGAGAAAAGGCACGGAATCCTTTAAAAACTTTCAAAACATGAAAGCCTGAATTACCAAAAAATTCATTACAACACTAATCTATGCAACTAAATATATGTATAGCCTTGCATGGAGTCCTGCATAATGGAGGGGAAGTTACGCCATGCCAATGCCCACATAAACAATAGCACAAGAGCACCATGTGTTCATGCTCGCACACACGTTAAAAACAAACCACGCTAGCCCCCAATCTATTGAGCAAAAGGGTTTTCGAAGAGTGCTGACCCAAGACTACAATCAGCCAACCCAAATTGCTCGTGTGTTGAAATGTGCACGGCTTGCTGGCAGAAACAAGATACAGTACACTCCCCCCCCCCCGGCCATATCACCCCAAGCTAGTGTTATCTCATTGACAGCATCTTCAATGGATGACTCATTCGAGAGAAAGCAATTACGGGAGTATAACACTGCCACCTTCTTTAGCATACTCACCTATCAAAATCAAATGCCCTTGATTGTGCAGCAACATTTAGCTAATATCTTTTCCTAAATTTTTATTCTTTTTGCTTTTTATTTATTTAACCTTGTTGCTGATTTTAAAATAAATTTACCAACTACACCACCTTCTCATCTAACCCTTTTGCCTATCTATCTATATGTTAATCTATATATCTAAAAAGACCGAAACTGAAATTGAAGGAGTTGGACCTCATCGTCTGAAAGAGACGGTGAATAAGAGATTCCCAGCAAAGAAGAGAGAACGAAAAAAGAAAAAAAGAGAGAGAACAAGAAACGCACATGTCAGGATTAAATTGTTATTATTAGAGAAGAGTAATACGGGTAAATTAAAAGAATGAAGAGAAGAGAAGTACCAGGCGTAGCTTGGAGTGGCTTCCATCAGCACTGACTCGTCCACTGGGTTGCAGAGGTCAAGGTTAATGAGCAACAAAAGTGTCGATACAAACTCTTTTTTAACCAATCTACATGCTTTTTGCCCAACAAACAGCCGATACACATAAAGGCGAGTTGATGAGTTCAAACTGCAAACGACTCACTCCCTTTCTTTGGCTTCCTTTTCTTGTTCTGTCGTTCCTTTTTCATTTATAATAACTGTACCTACCTCTTCTACGATTGAAACTCTCTCTAACATAATTTCAACATTATTAACGCTATGTCCTGCCATTGTTCATAACGCATGGCCACTGTCAACAACATAGACATGCTTTTAAAGATTGACAGAATTGACGCAAGATCGAGACTTTTGAGTTTGTGGGGGTGCAGAGTTCCGAGATCCGTGTACCCAAAGATTATTGATCATTAAAAAAGATGCTCCATGGTCGGTTTATCACCCAAACAATTAAAAACTCCGAAGGAGAAAAAGAAAAAACTTTCACATCAATATCACTCCAACTAATAACTTGATTGGCCTTTTTTTTAATATTATTTTGTACAATAATCAATATATCAATTAAAATAAACTCACTTCAATGATAACTATTGTGAGATTAAATTCTTCTTTCTTAAAGAACTAAAGAAGAAAAAAGGGGACTATTTTGGTCAAATCCGAACCGTTTCATGCAATGCAGAGTAATTGACAAACACTGTTATTTATGAACAATTGTTTGCTGGGAAGAGATGAAACTTAAATACAAATCCCGTCAATGCAGTTATAATGCGTATAAAATTTAGAAACACGCGCAAGTAAAACTGATCAGGGTTGCATTGATTAAGAATGAGATCGCATTGCCACAAACTGTTTGAAAACAACATATTGGCCATGGCCCCATCAATGATTGGCCGGCTATGATCTGGTAATAGTATCGTCCATAAGCCGTTCCATGACCATCTTCAGGACGGTGGGAGCATCCACCGTGACGGCCACCTTTACCGTCGGTTTATCAGTCCACTCGGTGACTTCACCAAACCTGGTTTACATTTTCACACAAAGCAAAGGATCAGACTTATCGTCAGTTGAGGACCACAATGCCAATCCCATATCAACAAGGTCCATTTCTTATCAAGAAAAAAGCCTAACAATTAAGGTTTAAGGACCATTCTTGATCCTAATTCTTTTCTTACATTCTTGGACTAGTTATAAATTTGACCAATCTGAGAGTGGGTGCCGGGGTCTAAACGCCACCAACTAAAACACCCTGACACCAAAAAATGCGTCAAACGGCTTAAATGTTCTTTCGGTTGACAACTACCATAACAGTTTTTATATTTCCTTGAAATAACCTTGATTCTAAAAAGTTATAGGTTATCATTCTGAAGTATGCTACATAATGAGACATTCAATTCAGAATATATCAAGCCATCTGTGTCCTCAAAAGCCTTCTTAGGTGAGTTGATCTGAAATATTCAGATTATCCTACCTTTTCTGTTTGTTGTACAATATTGTCAGTCCTCTTGTTACACCGCTGGTTTGAACTCTGACAACACCCTCTGTGCAAGTGACAAGTGAAGGATTAATAGCTGCGAGAAGAGCTGTTGGATCATGAAGATAGACTCCTGTATGAAGAGTCAACCTAAGTATCAGAAATCATAAAATTTCTGTATACTTGATTTCAAACTATATCAACCCATAACAGTAAACCAACCTCTCATGCTGTATGCATCATAATGATAAGAGAAGTACAGGTCTAAAATTTTGCATAGGTACTGAGCAAATTTTCCATTCGATTGTGCCAATGTGATTCGATCAGCATCTACAATATGTCAGAGCATAGCACAAAACCATCAAAGTGAAAGAATGTGCCGGTTTGTCAAAAAGTAGAAACCGTAACATTAATTGAAAACCAAGAGTTACAAGGTTATGAGTACAAGTAATACAAAAATTTCAAATGCCTGTTTTTATAACCAAATGCTACCTGTCATAACAACTTGATGTGTAACATTTATCCCCACAGCCAAAATATCTGCTCCACTAGTAAAAACAAAATCAGCAGCATCTGGATCACCAGAAATCTGGTCATCCAGTCCTGGAGTTAGACATAATGCGAGAAAGAGTGAAGCAGACAAGGGGAAGAGTGAATAGTCGGTGAATTTTTGTAAGTTGGAATGCTACAACTTGTTAATAAAAATGCCAACTTAAGAAAAAAGAGTGCTCCTAAACAGAACTGATGCTTGCAGGGAGCTCACCCAAAGTAACAGAAGAAGAAATAATAACCCTCAATCTAAAGTCAATCAAGATAACAGCTAACTTAAAGCAAACATAAGAAAACTGATAGCATATTTTTCTTACAACATACGTTTGCCTCAGCAGCTGGATTTGCATTCCCATTTACTGCAAATGCACCGCCAAGAATAACAATTTGCCCAATTTTTTTGGTAAAAGCAGGATCTAGTTCAATAGCCTGCAGATTAGATGATATGTAAGGAACGCACAAAAATGAAGTTCCCAATCAGAGATTCATCACAAGTGGTACAAGAATATTACCAATGCAATATTTGTAAGTGGGCCTAATGCCACCACGGTGACTTTTTCAGGGTGAAGGTTTGCCTGCTCAACCAGAAAAGTAGCTGCCGACTGTTTAATTGGCTTTCCACTGGGTGGAGGAAAGTTTTGGTTGCCAAGTCCATCAGCACCATGGACAAAATCAGCAACAGAAAGTTTTGTACCTTTCTTTACAGAGAATAGACATGAAATAGTTGAGGAACCATGCTAATAAAACTATTAAAAAGTAGAAATGAAGGACAGACAAATTGGACTGACTGCATTATCGAAAACCTGGCAGTTCCACACCGGACATTAGATTAATTCATATAAAGTTGAACTTGAAATCCAAAAGGAGAATGCTATTATTTCCATGCAAAACCCATATAAAAGGAAACAATTAGGACATTGAGGAAACTTGAAGCAACTAACTTTACCCCTTTGTATAAAAAATGTTATCAAACTGATTTGCAGCTCTTTCTGTACCTGCTTTATACATGACTACGAAAAAAAATAGAACATTTTCTTGGAGCTCATACTTTAGGTGAGCTCCATGCTTTATTTTATCTTGAAAGCAATTTCAAAGTCTCAAATCCTGCACCTAGTGTTGTTCAGCCTAGTGCTGTTCCCTTCTCGTTGGGGGAACTATACTCACAGAAGAACTTTTCTCAGCATGAAAAAGAAGAGGTGAGTTCATCCCATTTCAGCCTAGTGCCATTCCCTTCTGAGCAGCAGATTACAATAACACAAAATTAGAAGTTTAATAATTGCTCCATAAAGCTAAACTTTTTAACCAAAGATGATGAGCTTTCTATTGCAAATGATTGTCAGACCCCCAACTGTTCCTCATAAAGTTGGCTTCCTAAGCAAAGCTAATGAGGTTTCTATTGGAAATGCTTGTCATCATACACCCAATGGATCTATAACAACTCTTTTCATACATAAATAATGAAGATTGCTCTTTTCTAAGGAATACTAGATGATCTATTCATCAATCTAAGATATGTATCCATGATTCACAATGCGACTTATTCTATTCCATAGCACTAAATTATAACACTGCTGGTTAAAAAAGTGATAAAGAGGAAAAGAGAAGATCCTTTGGCTTATCCAGATAATCACAGGTCAACAAAGGTTCTTAATTGTGCAAAGCACCTATTTGAGTCAAGTAATTGAGCCAAACTCTCATCCCAAATCAATCAGCGCACTTGACAAGAGAAATAAGACACACAGCATATGGTGAACTCACACATGCATTTCCAATAAAGTTCCTTTTAAATTTTTTATAGACAATCATTCTTTCCTCTTTTTTCATGGTTCTTTCTTTTCTCCTCAAAAGTAGACTCCCAAATCTTTACTTAGAAATGAGTGATAATAGTTTAAACTTTGATAATGACAGTACATTTTCTATGTAAGCTTTTCACCATAAGGGAAGAAAAAAACTTTGAACCAAAACTATGGAAGTTATAGAAGAAAAAAGTTTGAAAAGGAACAAACTGTTGTGCATACAGTTATTGTGACGTGAGATCCCTCAGCTACTGGAATATTGGTTCTTCCTGCAACTTCCAACTGAACATCCACAGAACATAAAAGGTTAGTACCTACACATTATGATAGTAGTTGAAAGCCAGTTCAGATTAGTTAATCAAATTTCCAAAGTTGGAACTTAAAAATACAACAAGAACTGAATGGATCAACAAAATAGTCAGTAACCGGAGATACGAGAACCTCAAAGTTACAGATAAAAGACTTACCAAATGCAGGGCATTCCTGGTGGACAGTGTGGTATAGACGTTGCCGTATATAGTAGTGAGTCCAATAACCTCCACCTCAGGTGATTGCAATGCAAGAAATATTGCCATGGCATCATCTGACAAGCCAAATCACAGTATTGACAGCCAGTAAACTTTAACCATTCAGTGACACAAAGTTAAAAGGCGTCAATTGGAATCAGAACCAGTTGTGCCATCCCCTTCAACTTGGCGAAAGGAATCGCCTTTCTTCAGTCCCAGATTATGTAAGATCCGAAGATTCAAGAATCGAACTCAAGAACCAAAGAGAGGAGACCCACAAACATTTTTTGAATGAAAACCATGGAATTAAACTGGAAATTCCATGACATGCAAATTTTCAGATTACCCAGATCGATATAAAAGCTTTCCAACACGAAACCTTCAAATTTCTTTTTATGGATAAATCATGGACCATATGATGAAGCCATATGTGCATATGATTGCGTACATACGAATACCAAAAAAGAAAGTTACACACCAATTCCGGGGTCAGTGTCGATGATGATCTTTTTGGGTTCTGGGGCCATCGCTTGGATGATGGTTAATCGATCAGAATGCTTGTGTTGACAGTGGACGGAGAGACCTGAGGATCGCAGAGAATAGCAGTTAATTGGAAGGGAAAGTCATTGACTGTTGCTCTCTTTCGGCCATCAAAATAAGCAGCGTATTACCTTATTTGCCCCCGAGTGTAGCTCCAAACTACGAATTCGTGGGTCTAATCTAATAGATTTTGCAAATAAAAAGTGGAAATGTTTTAGGGTCACATTACCAAGTGAATCTCCGTAAGAGAAGGACAGGTCTTAACACAGTGTTTAATAGAACGAAATGCTAATAAAAAATATTTATAAGTTGATTTTAATTAAATTTAATATATATTTTTTAATTTAATTGAATTAAAGAGAAAATTTATTGTGAATAAAATCTATAATTTAAAAGTAAAGCTTTAAGCTTGGGTATTAAATCTAAGTAGAATTAAACAATATTAAACTTGTGTTGACTTGGTTAGACAGATGTTCAGGCTGGTTTTCAAATTAGCTTCCTATTGACTGTTTGAAGTCAGTACTCGTAAAAATAAATAAATAAATTTATTAAAAAAAAAAAAAGGTGACTTGCCCTCCAATGCCATTTCAAACAGTTATTTCTCCTCACCACACATAACAGGGCTGTTGCAAGTGCACACGAACACATCTCAGATCTGACTCGCCGACCCACACTTAAGAACTAATCATCAGCATTCAGCAACGTCATCTAAAACCCACAAACAGGAAGAACAATAATGAACCAAATCCAATCGTCATCAACAACCGCAGCATCTAAAACCCACAAGCAGAAGAAGAGATGCTGGGAAGCTTCAATGCCACCAGAGATCACCAAGACAGAAATCAGAGTGAAGAAGAAGAAGCGGCAGCAGCAGCAACAGAAATGTAGAGACCCATTTCAAGATCTCAGTAATAAAGGTGGCATTGGCAGCATTGATGATGGCACTGCCAGCAACATGCCTTCTATGTCCTCCACCGAAGCCCCTAAGGGTTGCCTCAGGTTCTTGCAATCTGATTCTTCTTCATCTTCTTCTGTAAGGACTCCTTGTATCAATAGAAACTATCTTGCACTCAGAAAAGCGAGAGCCTTTTCCTCTAAAACCCCTAAATCGGCGCCTAATATAAGACCCGCAAGGGAGAATTCTTTGAAAAGAACGGTTTTTCAAGAGCCCATTTCTCAAAGATTGGGGAAAGGTAAGAGGAATCCTCCTCCATGTTTGTACCTTCGGCATTCTGGGAAAAAGCCCTTCAGGAATGCCGCAAGATCTAAAATTTCTTCAGTTTTAGGCTCCGGTAGCAGTCACAGAAATAAGCTGAAGGCTAGGCTTGGGGAGTCTAAACAGGTGGTAGTCGATGGATTTTCTGACTCTGATGCAACAAATTTGACTCCTTTGAGCAAGGTGGCAAGTGGGTCTGCCTTGAATCTCGCCGCAGATGGCAGGCCATTGGTTCATCATGGCGATAAAATATCAAAAGCTGACATGAACTCCAACTCGGCGAGTAGCAACACTAAGACCCCTCCAGTTCAGGCCTCAGTATCACCAGAGATACAATGTGGGTCAACTATGGCGTCAACAGCAACAACAACAAAAACATCCACACCTGCTTGTTATGCTGCTGGCCATGTTTTGTCAGGAATCATTGACAAAAGGAAGTGTAGGCCTAGAGGTTTACTCACTGTAGGAGAAGCTAAGGGTCTGGATAATTTTGATAGTGATGGGGATACTGATCAAGATAATGATCTTGGGCTCGCAAACAATTCTAGTGTTTCTATGTTACCTCTGCCTGCAGAGGCTTCGATGCATTGGCTTCTATCACCCAGCAATGAGGAGGATGGGGATCAAAAGGAAAATTCTGAGGAGCTGTATTATCATCAGAGATTGGAGGAGTGTAGCATAGACAACTGTCCTGCTCCACCGCCATCTTTGGGCAGTGGCTGTGCATCGTATTTGTGCAATGGCATTACCAAAGAAGAAGATAGGAAGAACCATTGCAATCTTGACAGCAAGAGCACTCAATTTTCATTTGACTCATTGGATGATGAAAATGTAATTCAAACCCCCCAGTCTGATTTCAGCTCAGATAGACTAGTCACCATGTCATTATTAGGGGCAAACAAACAAAACTTCAATTATGAACTTAACTTTGTGGCTGAGGATCTTAGGATGGCTAGTTTATCACCCGAGAGCCATGCATCAATATGGAATCCAAGAAGTTCAAGTTTTCAGTTTGAATCCTTGACTACACCTTCCAGTTCTGTTGACCTTTCCCAGTTTCAGAGAGTTTTAGATGATCAAGCTTCCTGGTTGACTAATTCAGCATTGAAGAATGTATCACAATCTCAGATGAGGATAAGCCGGAGGGAAGGACTGGTGAGCGGGATTTTTGAGATGGATGAGATTGATTGTTGTAGATGCTTATCTGACAAAGAGGATGATGCCCCTTGCTGCAACAATGACTCCTTAAAACCTGCTCAGAGCCCTGAACTCAACATTGACATGACAAATGATCATGTTCCCAGCGATGGCTTTGGGTCTGCCAAATTCCTAGTTGATAAGAATACAGAGGAAGGAACTCCTCCTCAGTTACCATTTTCATGTGCGGAGTCTATAAGCACTGATGGAGATGGTCTAGTTCGTTCAGATGACTTAGATTGGGCTGAATGCTACAAGAACCAGTTTTTTCGGTTATAATTGTTACTCTTTTTTTATTCCTTAATTAAATTACCGTAATTCTGAGTAATCTCAGTTCAAAGGGAGGTTCTCATCGACTACTGTGTGTTTCATGATTTGTATTTCAATTTAATTCTTCTTGTTTTTCTTTGTTTAAGAATCACTAATCATTTTGTCACCTAATATCTGATTACACCCTTTATGCTCTCTTGTTTTTGTTATAATTCAAGAAGAAAATGAAGGAAGTATGTAGAGCTTTGGATGTTATGGAACCATGAAACGTGTTTTGCTGATGTTTGCACTCATCAGATGCTGATCCTCTTAATCAAAAGCACTGTCTCGTACTTGTTGAGTTAACAAGAATTCAGCAAAATTCGCCAATTGCATATGACTATTGTAATTTTAATGAGCAGTAGATATTCCCGGTTGCTCGGGGTAGCCTTGCCTAATTTTCTGTGAAACGTTACCATCTTGTTCAGAGCAGATTATTGAGAAATGCGGGATATTGAGCTCCAGTATCAGAATAGAGAAATGAAGGGAAGATTGATCTGATTGAAAGCCGGACTGCATCCTCTCGCTTAATTCTGATGCGTGTTGGAGAAATGCTGGAAAGGGTGAGAGAAAGGCTCAATGGTTGATTATAAGTTTTCTCACCGGTTTGATCCATATCACAAAGCTTGGACCTTTTTTTTTTTTTTTTCCTTTCTTGACCATAATTGAGATTGGTATAGAGTTTTGATAATCTATTCAAAACAGTACATTGTAGAAATGAGATTTTGTTACGGAGGAGATAGATGATGTTGCTGTTCCCTTCCGGGATAGCCATGCTAAAATGAACCGTTCTTGCTAAATAAATAATGGGGTTTTGCCAGTCTAAGCTATTTTTCAGTAGTTATGTTACAACAAACAGCAAAGTCCGTGCATTACAGCTTATGGCAAGATAGGCTGACAATGAGGTTCTGTTCAGAGAAACGGCAGAAACCCACAAATTGTAGTTTATAGCTGGGAATTTTGGTCGTTAAATGGTTCGGAATTAATGCAAATATTCCATTCTTAAATCCGACTTTGATGCTACGATAGAAAGGTTGTGAGAGAAACTCTCAATCGTTCTCTGGCTGCTGGATGACCTATTGTGATTTGTGACGATTGAGGATTGCAAAAAGGCTAATTCTGCAGAAGGAAGTGACATCTTGTTGTGTCTTGGCGACAAAAAGATTGTGCACTTTTCTGGGAAGACAACAAGAATTTGAACAGGTTTGCCAGTAGAAAATTCTTCCACCAGATTCTGCTTTTCCTTCTTGTTTGCCATGGCTGATTGCTCATATTAATAGGCATTTATATTGCTTTAACCTCTTCTAGCAATTTAATGATTCAAACAGAAAAAGCTCAATGTGACAATTAAGCAGAAACGACGTTTCATCAATTTACACGCACACAAAAAAGAAAAAACGAATGTGATACAATTGCAATGTAAGAAGTGTAGATCCATGGCTATGTCGGTTGACTAAGTTCATCTGAGGGTTTTTTCTGTTCTAGAATTTTTGCCTCCTGCAATTTTTCTTTGTCCGTATTTTTCAGAACCGTGGCGATGTGCTGTGCTGTATGTTTTGCTTGGGATGAGTGTCTCTCGCACAATGTTACATAATTGCATTACAACCCCTGCCCCGGCATCATTAATTGTATGTTTTATCTGCATTCCCTCTTCTCACGAGCATGCAGTTATAATTCAACATTAGTTGTGAAAGATATGGACAGGCTTTCTCGAGGACAATGCTTCAGAAGATGACCCTAGTTAAAAAAGCTTTGTATTTTATGCAAATGCTGAGAAACTTACAATTATTATTACTCATATTCATCTCTGTTGGCTGAAGGTGGTAAACCCTTTCTTGCAGTAAAGAAAGAGTATATCTGTTTGTGGGGGTCCAGCTCTTGTTGCTGAATGCAGTAGCCAATCTGCTATTAAAGTCTATCAGCTGGGATACATCAGTCATTCATTTTTGTCCACGATGGAGTTCACTCCGGAATCTTGAAATAATAATAGGTAACTTATCCATTTCAAAATTCCAATATCTAATTCCATATGAAATACGGACCTCAAAAGAGAAAAAACTGTTAATTTGCTCTTTTTGGATGTGATAATCAATCTGATAAGGAAATGACACCATCACTAAGCACTTAAAACAAGAAAGGGAGTAACTAATGACATTGAAACAGGAGGCAAATATGGTTATAATAGTCGGATAAAACTGATCGCTGCACACGAGTAAATCAAATCTGAGGGCATGGTTAAACAGGTTTCTTTGGATTATGCATCTATCCCTTCATTCCTGTGACATTGTTCTCGCTGACATTTGACAACTCATTGGTCAATGCCGGTGATTAGATGCTATTTGTTTTGAGCTAATATATGTGAGGAGAAGTAAGAGTCTCGATGTAATAATAAGATTGTTCAATTTAAATAGAGACTGAATGCTAGAGAAGGAATATAAATGCTGTGTTTCTTTCTTTTTTTTTCATAAAATTAATCCATCTTGAACATTGTCCGCAAGTTTTTTATTTCTTTTGCGTGTTCAATACCATGCCCTATTAATGGCGTTCAACATTAAACTTCAGAAGTTCCCTGTACATATGTCAATGTCTAACCTGCCGATGGGTCCATGTGGATTATTAAAGTGCTAGTTTGATATTGAGAAACTTAAATTAGTCTTTGTTTGAACATCTTCTGCTTGTCTGCACCGTATATATGGCATCTCGTGCCACTTGACGTGCAACTATGTTATTATTTAATCATCCCGTATGGCTCTAATTTTCCTTTGTGTTATACGTGCTCCATTTGTCGATTGTGTCTGCTGAAGTCCAAAAATGAACGTTGACGTGTTTGACTTTTGCTACCCTCATTCCAAACCAATGTGCTCAACCAATTTGTCTTGTTCATCACCTTCTATATCAAAGAGAAAGAGGAGAAAACGAGAAAGAAGCAAAGGAAGAAATGGAGGGGCTGATACCTCTGGTTTACAAAACAATAAAGAAGAACAGAATTCGGAGGCAATACGAGCTTCTGTCATCTGGGGCTGCTCAGACTCAGGGCTACAACGTATCATCGGTATCAGACTTGTACAACAGCAACAACACTAAATCAAAACGTCACAGGCGCCACAAGTCGGTGGAAGACATTTCGGCCGCCACAGTGTTCGCGGATGATCATCATCACCGGAGCATGGGCAGCAGTGCTTCTCCCCGGCAAAAGCAACTCCTGAGGTTCGGCAGCCAAAGAATGTTTTCATGTATTTCAGGTTTCTAGCTTGCTGGTCGGTCCATCTCTTTATAGTGGTGTTAATGTTGTCACTCGTCTCACGACCACTTTGTGTACTCTTCTTAATTTGATGATGTGCTTCCAAGCAACGGTGATGTAAAAATGGATCAATTCAATAAGGAATACAAAGAGTGTCCCATTTGCTAAAACAATTTCAATCAATTTGGGGGACTCTTTTCTTCGTGCGTCATAACCATGGTATTGAAGCATGGATCTACTGCATTACTGCTATAGATATTGTTTTTTTGAACATTTGTTCTGTCAACTAATGCTTTGGGAGAAACACGGAAATGGGTTTCATAGATTGCCTTTATTTGTTTTCTTTTTTTCTTTTTATGAAAAGAAAATTTCATCATTAATTTGAAACACAATCCGAACGCTTAAGGGAAGTAACTTGGTGTGCGTGTGCGTGTGTTTCTTTCTTTTGATGCATTCATGCCATATCTTCTCAATTTGTTTCAAGTCCTGTAAAAAAAAACAGAGAGATCTCTCTCTAGATTTCTTGTAATAGAAAATTGATAATTAAAATCGACAATGACCAAATTAATAAGAAGTCCCTTGTTCCGATGCATCCAATTATGCTTCTCTACGCTACTTGCTGGTTTATGTTCAGTCGTTCTCGATGCCCTCTCATGTCGATTTTCTCCTTATTTATTTATTTATTTTACTAAAACGATATATATTGTAATTATATCCATCGGCAAACTTATAATTTAAAATTAAAATTATTCATCAATTTTTTTTTTACTTTTTACATTAAAGATATTGAAAAAACTCAACTCTAAACTAATATATTGAATTACAAACTAAACTATGACGTTAAAACTTTACATTAAATTTGACTTACTAGTAAAACTCAAAACAAGAGAATTCACAAAACGTTAAGTGTACTTATCCTTGTTGCTTGTTTTTATTCGAAAATAAATAAAAACAAGGAAAGAATATTAAATACTCGGTGAATTCTCTTGTATTTGAATCGAATGACTTGACTGGCCTCTACTGCATAAATACGTAGGTTGATGATGCAGATCCCGTGGCAGTAAAATCCAATACGCACGGTCAGGGGAGTTTGAGTCAAACATTTATTACGTGGAAGGATAGGGACAGAGGACGTGTGTCCGAGACACGACCGAACTAAAATATAGAGACAAAAACTACCCTTACGGCGGACAAGCGTAGCAAAGGTGAGCCTTCGTCCTTTGAAGTCAATGGAAAGTTTGGTAAAGGCTGACCGGACATCTTTCGATCCACCAAAGAACCAAGTGAAAAACCACCACAACGACCAAATGACTGCAGCCCCTTCCCCTTGGCTAGTGGTTATGTACTTCGCTTTTTGGCTTTTCCATCAATTGGCTCTGACTGGAGGTTTGAACTCAAGACTCTTAACCATGGAGACTACTGTTTGACTGGACAAACATAGTTGTAATCCTGCCCGCACTGCCTCATTCTCGCATTCAGAGTTCTCACCATCATCCTTCCCGAAGAGAACGATATTGGGTCCCTGCGCAATTAGGATCATCTTCTTCCACTACAAGAAGGTAATCAGCAAGAAATCTCTGCATTATTCATCGTCCTTCCTTCAGGGTCAGGTTGCTCCATACTTAAAGGTTGCTACGTTAGTCCCCATTCCCCATTGACGTCCTTCTATATCCGTAAGTTATAGGTCATTCGGCTTTCCCTTTCCTGGCCAAGAAATTATCGTTGTCCCTAATCATACCAACACCATACAAGCTAGAAGGAAAAAGAGTATCCATCAAACCAGAACTGCTCATGGAAATTGCCCCTATCTGAACATGTTGGTACAATTACTACTTTAGCATTATTGACTGCAGACAGGAACAGATGGGATTAATTCTTGCTCCTGGCTGTCTCCTATTCTGTCCAAACAAGGTGGCTTGAACGCTCCGTAATAGAAGTATGCCATTATCTTGGAAAGCTCCTCTGCAGTTCTAATCGCTGAACCACCAAAAATAGAAAAGGGAAAATTGGGAGAAATGAGTAAGATGCTCAGAAATTGAGAGAAACCATTTCTCAGACATATCCAATTACCTTTCTCGCGGTACAAGATCTTCCCTGCTTTAGTGAAAATAATTTCCGGGAATACAGACACTCCGAGAGCAGAGACCAAACTAGTCTCAACAACAGCATCAATTGCAACACACTGTACATGATTTTAAAAATATAAACATCCATACAACAATCACTATTGAGGCAATGGAGAGTATGAGAAGTATATCATAGTTTAACTTACCCTAGGTGAAGGAAGCCTGCAGTTCCATATGATGTGCACAGCCTTCTCAATCTCATCTCGAATTTTCTCATTCTCCTTTGGTCTAGAAGAAAATGGAATTTTGGAGGGAGATTAACTACATTTTAAATCTTAAATTGCAGACACAAATATAAACACATAAATCCAGATGACAACCAAGGAAAACGATCACTGGTTTCTCAAAGGAACCTTCAAAACCAAAAATTTGGATGTCTCAAGCATCTCTACATTTCTCAGTTGGAAAATTAACGGATGAAAGAGGAACTTTATAGTTCAAGCTTCAATTAGGCCATCTGATAGTCTTTGTTCAAGGTCAGATCTTGCAAAGATTTCGGATTATGCACAAGCCTAATGTGAAACGGAAATAAGAACATGCCATGAGTAAACACGAGACAGCAATTTACATAATGATATCATGAAACAGGATTATGTGGCCATGATGGCAATAGTCAGACATATCACACACAAAGCAGCATCAAACAGAACCCCACAAAAAAATAGGAAAAAGCCGACCTTTTGTACCGGTTGTGCACCAGAACAATCAACGGACTAATGTCTTTGAAGACGGTCTCCTCCCACTCTGCAGAAGTGATATCTTTTATCGGACGAATGTAGTTATCATCTTGCCACACTATTTCCTTCTCACTATCATAGTTCTCATCATCATCATTGTCCTTCTTGACATTCTTGATGGTGATCTTATTGAAGAACTGACCCAGATTGAATCCCCACCCATCAGCATCCTCGGGCCAATCAGGATCATCTTCATCCACAACAAGGGGGTAATCAGCAAGCAGCTTCTGCATCTTTATCCTCTTTTCTTCAGGGTCAAGCTCCTCTTCGACGTCGGGATATTTACTCATCACTTCTCTAATCTTCATTCTCCATTGCCGTCTCTCTTCAGCATCCATAAGATAAGGGTCATTCACATTACCCTTCCTCGCCGAGTAATCATCATCGTCCCCATCAGAATCACTATAGTCCTCGCGTCGTTTGTACTTTCCATCATCAGACTTGTGGGTTTCCGCTGTTCTAAAGGCTCCTGCTCTCCTACTACTAAGACCGCCGAACTGCATCATTGCAAACACAACTGCTTCGATGAATAATAAAGTAGAGAAGGTTGGTTAAATGAAACCTCAATCGACAAAATGAAAAGGGATGGCTAGGGAACGTGCCTGAAGGGGAGAATTCAAGAATTTTAATGGGATACCAGCAAATGAAGGCAAAGCTTTGAACTTGTGCACGTTTACTGGTGAAAACGGACTCAAACTCTGGAGCCCCAAGACACTTTGCAGTGCCATTTCTACACACGGGACATTTAGATAAAGCTTCATTTTTACACAACCCAGAAACACAAAAGAAAAAAAGAAAAAAAAACACAGATATGTTACCTAAACTTCCTTAACTTGAGAGGTTGAAACCGCCGGCGGTGGGCCTACTCGCAATCGGAGAGTGGCAACAAAAATGGAATTAAAAACCAAGAAATGTACAGAGAGAAAAAGCCAGAAATAAACAGATACTTCACGGTCGTACTTGAGCCCCAGCCAAACCATTTTCGGCCCGTCACTTGCGGAAGAAAAAAAAAAACAAAAAAACAAAAAATTGTTATCGAGCCGGGCCTTTAACAGAGCTAAGCCCACCTTCCGGATTAATCCTTTTCGGGTTCATCCAGAGACCTATTAGACGGTAAAAAATAATTCTTTTGATCCTTATAAAATTTTATAACTATTTTTCAGAATCAAAACATAAGAGTTTGAAAATAAAAATTTAAAATCTTAACCATCTCACGATTCTTAAAAGATACAATGAAACCCTGCTGTCAATCGAGTTAAACCGACATTAGTTTCTCTGTTGGTGTTTTAATCAGTGTCCAGTATAAATAAAATACAGATCCTAAGCTTCACCCACTCTTCAATTGAATTTTTAGATTAAGCTCGCTCGGAAACAATAGGCATATAAAATCACTCGTTTAAACCCCGTTCTAAATTCTTGTTGGGGGGGGGGTGTTCTAAACTCAGAGATAGAGGAATACACCGGGCATTTATGGAAGAAACAGGATTACCAGAGTTCTTGATTTCTCTGAATTAGAATTACCAGAGTCAGCATATATGATTTCATTATTGTTGCTGGCTTAATGTTACTGGCGATCATCGTCGCAATCGTTATAAATTTATTCATCCGACACTGTGAACAAGGCTAGATAGAACAAAACAATACAGAGAAGTGCAGAACAAAGATTATCGAAAATGTCACATAATGAATTATCTATCCTGAGGGGGTGGTCACCAGCAACATTAGCTCAGCCAATCAGGATCTGCTGCAATGGCAGGCTTACAGTTGCTAATTCTTTTATAAGCAAAATTTGGTAGTCATTCAACTTTTTCTCATCTCATTTTACCCTCCCGCAAGACATCAATCATATCGTAGATACGCTTTTCCGTCTTCGATTGAACCTGCACTTTCAACGCACCAGTTCAGATCAAGCTACTAGCAATCAGCGAAGAGAAGCTAAAAAGGTGAAGTAAAAGCTAATGTTAACACAAATTACATCTAGAGTAAGAAAAAAGTGTAAAGAGAAACTGAAGCACTTCCACCTTATTAGAAAGGAAAATTACAGCATCAACAGCACCCTCTGCATATACCGATCTACCACAAACATTATGCTGAAATTCCAGGGAAACTCTGCGCAAAAATAATTGATAAAGATATATATTTCTGTGCTTTCTCAACTAACAGAGAAAAAAAAAAAAGAAGCCAATTTATATTAAAAAAAAAAGAAAAAGGAAAAAGAATAATCCAACAATCAAAATTTGGAGAAGATGCCATTACGTTTGATCGGGTGATGTCAGATGATACATATGGAATGCATGGCCAAACAAATATTCATCTGGAACGCCAACCATCTCAAGTTGTTGCTTGGGATCTCGGATCATTTGCACCTGTATGAAGTCAGGAAAATACAGGACTAGAGTTTAACGGTAAAAAGAGAAAAAATCAAGTTGGGCTACTAGAAATAGCATAAAACCCCAAGCTAGACAGTTTTAAAAGAGCCAAAGATTGGGTAAGGAGTCGTGGCCTGCAGGCCCATGCTATAGATAGTAGAGAGCTTCACAGCTAGGCAGTTCAAAAAGTGAGCTTCCAAAGCTAACGAGAGGGTGGTGAACAATCTATGGGAGCTCCACTAGATCAAAGTTTTAGTTTTCATCAGTCAGTAAGATATTACTATGCAACCACTGTAAATGCAGTATGTCAATCACCAAATGGAATCTAACAGTTGGGCAATGGTGAAATGCACCACCAATCTTTTTAAACATACCTGATCCACGTCAAAAGACACTCCCATTTTCTGGAAGCAGGAAATTACAGCCTTCGCAGTTCCAGATGTGTCCAACTTCCCTGTTTGATGGGACTCCATCACCTAGAATTTTAAACAAGGGCAACTGTGAGTAATAGTCAGATATCCAAATCAGCTAAATTTAAATTGATTATCCTTGGTCCATGATGGGAAAATTCTTTGATAATTAAATAAAGTTAAAGAGCACCCATCTTTACTACATGCAAGTAGTGTGCATAGGAATACAAAGAAGTAGACGTAATGCCAATACTGAAAATCAAGAGCATGCATTGGTCAGCCATCACAATCACATGCAAAACTTTTTCCTCTCAACAAATATACATCACATACATGTTTTCCCTAAAGTCTATTGCCTGCAATGCTGTAAAATTTAGTTATTTGTATTAAGATGTTTTTACACTTTTTTCAATGTGCAGATAGCTATAAAGTGGCATTATATATATATAGCGAGAGAGAGAGAGAGAGAGAGAGATCATTATCTTTATGCTAAGATATGCATATGTGAAATTAAAAGTTTAAGAAAGTTGAAAATGAGACAAATAAAGTTAGTATTCCAAGCTTCTAGATCTTCTTTTTTCCTATGCATCAAAAGAGAGATCAACTATTAATCTGGCGTAGAAACAATGGAAGGAGTTACCTGTAAGGAATAGCCAGAGAAAACCCCAGGACACTTCTCGGCCATATACTCCATAGCTGCAAGAAATGCAACTACCTAACCAAAAACAATCTATAAGGATTGTTGAGAATGATAATCTATAAACTTAAGATATCTGACAATCATAATGATAATCTATAAACTTAAGATATCTAACAATCATGACCAATAAGATCTACCAAATTCGACTCACCGGTTTCCCCATTTGTGGGGAAATTACAGCATAAACCTGTGAGTCCTCCACAGTCTTATATAACCGATTCCTGTCTCCACCAGTGGTTCCCATAACAAAAGGCACCCCAATTTTGCAATATAGGTCTACATTATCTACAAAGCACCCAGAAGATATTTTGATTAAAAAAAATAGTGTAATCAGGAAAATTACATCACCTACAGAACACTGGCAAAGAAGGGTCCTAACAATAATATCACTAATATGAATGTTGATTTTGCCAAACAAGCATAGTTAACTTGTAGGCAACAATGATATGGGGAAGATGAAAATTTCCTTCTCTGGACAAGTCCTAGTATTTGTGATGGCATGATGCCTAATTTTAGCTAAAAAAGTTTGGTCAAATGATGTGAATCAGTTTTCTTTAAAAACCAAATTCCTTCACTCATGGACTATATAACTTGCAGAAATTGGGTTTTTCGCCATTGCTATTCAGAAAAAGAAAAAAAAAAAGGCTTATAGAAGCTTTGGCATTATTATCCACTTGTGGCCTGAAGAGGTGAGGCTTGTCATTTTAAACAAGTAGAGGGAACTGAGTGAACAAATCTGTGCATTAAATTTATTGCAATACAACAGGCATAGTTCAGGATTTTGGAAGCATATGAAAGGCGGCACATGCTGTCTGCTTTAACTATGCTCACTTGCATGCATATCTATAATACACAATCAAAAGTCAACAATGATATCAATCAAATGCAGCATATAACTAAGAATGACATGCACAACTATCAAAAATAAGTAGAAGTTACCATTCACTGCTGCAGGCACAGTGAAATCCACCACTATGAGGTTTGGATGTTCATTGAAAAGAGATGCAAGGACACTTTCTCTGTCTTTAGGACCAAGCATCTGAATCTTCTTTCCATATACTTGGACAGTATTCCCAGACTCTTCCGCAGAGCCAACAGATACGGGAAGAATTTGAAGACCTGCAGAATCTGCAGCTCTGATCACAGCCTTTCCCATTTGGCCATTACAACTATTCACCTACAATCAATACAGTGAGAATATCGAGCATTTGTGAGGACAGGTATAATGCATGAAAAAATCAGGCATTTTAAGGTGTATAGAACCTGAAAGACAAAGACCAAGGTTACAACCGAAAGATATTCCATAAAGTGGGTGAAGAAGAAGACACAAGGCAACCCATCCACACACAAATCTCTCTCTCTCTCTCTCTCTCTCTCTCTCTCTCACACACACACACACACACACACACACAGAGCACATACACATGCACACATTTGCAGGGAAGTGCAAAAGCATACAGTCACGTTCAACTTCTCTCAATTGCCTCACAACTACAAGTAGAGGAACTCCAGAAGCTGATACCAATCGTTCTAGATTTATAAAATTATATGGAAAATTATGAAGTCCATTGTTAGGCCAAATTTCTCTAAACAGGTAAAAAAAATATATACCAGTCATTTCCGAGAGTTATAATTCAAAAAATGTCATGTATTTTAAGGTGTACAGAACAGTGGAATCTTGACAAGGAAATAATCACAAAGATGGAGGCTACAACAAAAGATATTTCAATAAGTGGATTAAGAAGAAGACACACACCCAACCGCTCTAATTAGTAACCATATAGTTCAAAAGAATTATCATATAATCTGACACCCCTAAATTGACAATCTAAGCTTTAGATATTCTATGATCGCAATTTTCTATATTGTGATAAAAGATTATGGTATGAAAATGATGTCAGTGCAACCCACAAAAAAGGAAATCAGCAAGCAATTATGATATGCTGCAACATTATTAGCCCTGCTAGCTGCCACTTCTTTGTTTCTCCACCTTCCTCAGGAGCAACAGTCATTGTGCAGATGATTTCACATTTCTTCATTTCGCTAATCACCAGTTCACCACCATTACGAAATTAGGAGGGAAAAGAAAAAGAAAAGGGGAGAAAATTGGGGACTGGGATACCATGATGGGGATGGTAGCAGGACTGTTGGTGGACATGGACTTGACCACTGTAGACCAGGTTCGGCTGGGGAGTACAGAACCAGTTCTTCTTTGTCTAATAACTGAGCACAAGCTGAAATTGGATGGCTTAAGAGAAACCTTGGACAATCCTGTCATCTCCATCTTCTCTGCTGTTATAAAAGGTGCAAAAAAAAAAAAGAATGATAATAAAAATAAAAATAAAAAAGGGAAAGCCCAACACTAGTTGAGAAAATTGCGTAATGGGTATATTTTCCGGAGAAAATATTCTAGAAAATTTTAACAGAAAAGGAAGCAAAAGGTACAATCTTTCTTGTTAAACCCACGATTCTTTACCCTTTCTTGGTGGCTGCGATTAGACCCGTCGAAAGAAGAGACGAAAATAGAGCCAAAAATATAGACAAGTTGTAAAGATAAAGTATGCAGAGCGAGGAAGTACCATAAAAAATAAATGAAAAAAAAAGAAAAAAGAAAAAAGCGAGAGAGAAAACAAGGGACAAAGCGAAGTATTCGGAGGGTTTTTGGGTTTCCTTTTTGGTTTTTGGTGTTTTATTATCGGATAAACCTAGAACCCTAAAACCCTAATTGCCCCCACTCAGAAAAGCTCCTCCCATGTTGTGCCTTTAAAAAAAATATAATTTATTATAATAATTAGAAATAATTACTCATACGAAAATATTATAATTATTATTTATGATTAAAATAAAGTTACTTATTATAAGAATAGAGGCCACCGCCTCATCTGGCTCTTGGGTTTTGACGAGAACAAGAAGAAGAAAATGGCTCTTTCCTGTACTGCAGCTAATGTTTCGGCGGCGGCAGCGGCGGCGGCCTTTTCTCCTTCTCTGACTCATTTTCACCATCGCCGTCGGAGCTCCGAATTGACGAGCTTCTCTTTATGCTTTTCTTCCGGATCCATCCTTCCTCCGGCTATGTCCGTGTCAGGTCAGGGGTTAATTTAGTTTTAATTTAGTTGCTTCAATCCAAATCCCAAATGAGCATCTCATTCTTTATTTGTTTTGATAGTTTGTTTAATTTATTTATGAAGGTGGTTTTGGTAGTTACGGAGTCGCCGTCGTCGGGAGAAAGGATCACCGTTCCTCTTTTGTCGAAACGGCGGCGGTTCGGCATTTGGTTGGATCCCTTACCAGAGCCGAGGGCCTTCGTTTTGCCGTGGTCTCCTCTCTCTCTGCCATATGCTTTTAGTTCTGTTTAATTTATTTGCATATATGTGTGTGTGTGTGTGTGTGTGTGTGTGTGTGTGTGTGTGTGTGTGTATGTTTTTTTAATTAGTTTTATATGTATAAAAAAAAAAAGATATTGATAATGAGGGTAAAAAGAGCCATTATTTTGCAGTCTGAATATTGCAATTCACCTTGAATGTGCTTCAGGCTCTTTTTGTTGCTAACAATACTATGAAAAGATGAAATTTTTGACCACCCCAATTCAGCAAATTAATTTGGCCAATCATTTTCGAGTGGCATTTGTTATCAACTTTGTTGTTGTTTCGGCTTTCATCAGTAAGGTTGTGATCTGCAACGGATCATGCTGTATTCATTATCATTTTGTTACTTGTTTCTTTTTTCATCGGTAGTATTGGGATCCATGATGATGCGCATGATGGGATATAGACTTGTTACTTGTCCTCACTTTACTCTGGAAATTTTTATGTGTAGCTTCTTATAAGAAATAAGTTCCTGACTTTCAGTATATTAGTGTTTACCAAAAGATTGTTTAGCCGTGGCCTAATCTGATGTATTGATGTGTTCATGTGATCAATGTGGACTATTCTCGTTGCCAAACTTCATTTGGGGACAACAAAAGGTTGTTGCACGGTTTAATGAGATTGTGACAAAGCCACTTTTGGAAGGAGCTTTGGAAACTTTCAAGAAATATTCAGTAAAAGAAGAAGACATCGATGTATGTAACTCAGCGGAACATCTGAAACTGTTTCTTTTCTAATTACTTTACATCTGCAAATTTTGATTGGGCATGGTTGCTGTCTTCATTTGCCTCAAGGTTGTGTGGGTTCCTGGTAGCTTTGAAATAGGTGTTGTTGCAGAAAGGCTAGGGAGGTCACAAAATTATCACGCAGTTTTGTGCATTGGAGCCGTGGTATGATTCCTCACTTTAAGCACCACAATATTTGGCCATGGAATTAATGTTTAGTTATGTAGGGCAGCTCCTCATTGTCCCATGTGCATACTTATTGGCAAGCCCTAATGTAATGATTTTTTTGCATTATTAGATAAGAGGTGATACTTCACACTATGACGCTGTTGCTAATACAGCAGCATCCGGAGTACTTTCAGCTGGTCTAAGCTCAGGTCAGTACTTTCAGCGGCATCTATAGCAATAATTTAACATATCCTGTTCAACTTCAGTTGTTTATGCACATAAGGCTCTAAAATCAATTCTTAAGTGGTGCAAGATGACTATCTTTTAAGTATCCTTTTATTTCAGCTGTTTCTTTGTGAAGCATTATGGAGGCTTGTTTTAACAGCTATACAACTATAAAAGTTCTCTAAATTAGTCTCTTGTGCTGCACAACAGTAAAGCTATATAAACTATGAGAGCCTCCCGAATGTATGACTCCAAATTTCTCTACCAACGCAATTGAAGGTAACAGGATACAAGGTATCATATTTGGATGATATAAACTATGAACCATGAAGTCAATCTTCAAAATATATGTTTGAGGCTCGGAGGTGCAATCTTGTCCATACAATATCCCCTGGATTGGTGATATAGCAGATCTCTGTCCATGTCAGAATCTTCATAAGCAACTTAGAATTGAAGAAAGGGCTTCTAGCTCATGAATATTCAAGTCATCTGTAACCAGCAACATTAAATGGAAAAGAAACTTGAAAGTTGGGCTTGCTAGTGCAACAGTGTGAGTGGCACACAGCTTGCTCTGGAAAAAGCTGGAATGAAAATACTTTTTCCTGAAACTTGAAAGGACCTTTTTTTTATATAGTTGGAATGAAATTACCCTATTTCTGTTGGGGAATTTGACCCTGGAGCTTATAATTTGTTGAGCTTCTCAAACTCATTGGCTTGTTATAAGACATATGTGATTTTTATGTGTCAGCAACTGTTGATCATCTTACTGCTACTGTTTGTGGCTTAGTTCAAAGACTTCTAATGGAAACTGATGCTGCTTCTTGATAACTTTGAAGGAGTACCATGCATATTTGGTGTTCTGACATGTGATAACATGGAGCAGGTAAAATTACTATTCATTTGTACACAGCCAAAATCCAAGTTGCATATATGTGATGAGCATGCTGTGTGTCGTGAAAAATTGCAGGCTTTGAATCGAGCTGGGGGAAAATCAGGGAATAAGGGCGCTGAGGCTGCCGTGACTGCTGTAAGTTGATATTTTTACAATGGTTTGGCTTGAATTACAGTTTTGCAATTATTTAGTCCTTTTGACATTATTGGGATTGCTCTTTTGTCTACCCTTCTTTAGCTGTTCTTGTCATTCTGTGCCTGGCTTGTCCCATTCTTTAATATCTGGGAATTGGCCTGTCAAAAAAATATACTAACAGATACTTAGAAATCAGCTTACTCACTTGTCACTTGACAAGCATTAAAGCTGATTCGTGGGTCCTGCCAAGGTACAAAGATATATATCTATGAAGGTTGCAGTATATTTTGTTAGGTTAGCTCAAACTGAAGGACTGAATGCAACTGTATTTCTAGAGGGTCTGAACCTTTGCCCAAATATGATGGTGCAGTCCACTATTGTACAAGATTTTTTGGCTGTCATTATGTCTGTTGTTCTTTAATTTTTAATAAATTTAGTTAAGATTTTTTGAAGCTATAGTGTTTTTGGCTTTTTCTGGAATGTCAATTATTTAACCTTACGGAAATAGGTCAATTAGTGAAGGGGTGAACTTTAGGTGTGTGGTTAGGTGCATGTCAAGGGTTCAAATTATAGCACCGTGAATGTGAAACATTTCCATCTTTGAGCCACCCATTCATATGTTGGCTTGTGATTGGAATATCAGCCCACGGGTTAGTAGGTTCCTTGTCGTTAAAATGTGTGTGTGTGTGTGTGTGTGTGTGTGTGTGCGCGCGCGCACGCGTACATGTGCGCGCGTGCATGCGAGTGCGTGCGCATGCTTTTGTCAATCATCAGTCTTTTCCGCTAGTTGACTCGGTGTTAATCTTTGTGAATTGGGCATGCACTGCAGATTGAAATGGCATCATTGTTTGAGCATCATCTGAAGTAGTGGTGACTGGGTGAGTTGTATGAAGAAGAGTTGTGGGCTCAAATGCCACTACATCTAGCACCGTCTACGTCTAGGATTGAACTGCAATAAACTGCTGTTTTCTATAATAAACTGCTGTTTTCTATAATAAATCCGTTCACATCAAATAAACTGCCAGCCCTCTAAGTATACAATGATTATGTGAGTCTTCATGCGATATAGCTCCACACATGTTACAATGCGGTTAGGTTCTCATAACAAACTCATCAGAAGAATTTCATCAACCGGCGGAATGAACTGAGAAAGGCCTCAGGCAGCAGCACAGAGACCGTGTTAAACTTGAGAGCCACACAAAGCATGCAAGAAATTGGCTGGATGTCTAACGATGTCTTTGTGTTTTTTCCTTTTTCTTTTTTATGGTTTGGGGGGTTCCATTTTATGGTGTCTGAAGATGTTTTAAATACGCTCACAACTCATAATTCAACAAATTAATGGAGGTATGCAAATTTTAGACTTGTTACCCTGTTCGTCAAGTAGATGTGTGGTTTTTGGGTTATGGGGTATCTCTCTAGTTTTCTCTGGGATTTGGCCCATTTGACCCCTGTGGATTTCCCGTCGAATTTCTAATTTTGTTGGTGGGTGGCCTTTTGGGCTGTCCGCTGCGAAAAATCGGAACCGGCGGCAAAGTCAACCCCAAAAAACCAATATTAGGGAAATTTTTTAAATCAGAAGATGATGGATAAGGCAAAAAAATAAATAATAATATTTCAAAAATTGCAAAATTATCGTCGACTACAAAAGTACTCTCATTAAATGCAAGTTTTTTTTTTTTTTGTATTCTTCAAGAGATCTCGTCGGAAGACTCATCTACCCTATTTCCTATTATTATTCTTATTATCATCTTCTTTTAGTTTAAAGTAATACAATATTATTCCCGCACGAGAGTAATGTTCATCCATAAGGATGATACGATCCTTGATTAACCAATCAACAATTTGTTTGATATGGTTGAAATTTGAGGAATTCCACTCACTGTAATTTAGTGGAATGCATTATTTCAATTTCAAGATCAAATTATCATAAAATATTAAATAAATGAGTAACAATCTCATTCTTATAATTATAAGTAGCCAATTGCCTAGTTCTCTGTTGGATTGGTAAACATTCTAACAACACTTATTGATATTAATTATGGTGATAGTCTGATTATTAATTTATTGCATTTTTATTGTTAGTTTAAATTTAATTTTTTTATAATTATTTATTGTTTATAAAATAAATAAAAATTCATGTTAAAAAATATAATATTAAGCTTCGTGATCGTCCTGATTAGTACGAAGCAATTGAAGAATGGCAAATATTGCTTTAAAAAGAAAGAAGGGGGTGGATGGGGTAAAACATCGCACGAAATAGTGGAAACGGTGCCGTGTTGACGCCCCCTGGAGACCGAGAAAGTAATCGTTCGAGATTGCCCATAAACAGCCCGCCATTTGTCTTAAAAATGGACATAAACCTCATCCCGCGTCATTTAGGACAGCTTCTCTCTCTCTCTCTCTCTCTCTCTCTCTTTCTTTTTCTCTGTCTCTCTCCCTCTGTTGTCCTCCTCTGTATCCCATCTCTAGATCACCATTATTTCTCAGGTGCGTATGTCGGTGTTTTTTTTTTTTTTTTTGATCTTTTAATGTGTGGTGTTTTGTTTTCGTAGATCTGATTCAGTTTTAGATAGGTTTTGTTTTCATATGGATCTCTTCCCCTGAGTCTTGGGATTTGATGTCGGATCGGTCTGGGATCCGACATGAATGTCTCGTTTTTTTTTTTTTTAATTTTTTTTTAATTGTGTATTCTCTTCGTACACTCGTAATGTTGATGAAGTTGGAACTTCAAAACGAAAAGATTGATTTGCGTGTTTGTGTTTTATTTACATTTATGAGAGCTCGACGTACGAACAGAGTTTTTTTTTATCTTTCGTGATTTTGAAAAGAAATTAGGAACTGAGTGAGTCGGGATTAATTGGATGTTTTTGGCATCACAATGCGACCAATCGATCGACAAAAGACAGGGGCATACACCGTGAAACAACGTCGTACAACAACGTTGTACATCTTTTTTCACTCGGATTTGTATTCTGAATCCATTCTCGTCTTTTGGTTGCTACATTCCGCTCTCCGACATCAGATCTAGATGAAGTCGGGAGGCATGTGGCCTGTAGGACCTATCTCAGTTATCAAATATGCTTAGCAACCCAAGGGAGGGCATCTCCTTGTGCTAAGATTCGTATTTTCCTTCACTTTGCCGCACTGGCTACAATGATCACTTCAGGGTTGAATCAAGCCATGCTAATATGCCTCTGCTTCTAAGCACGCAGGCAGTCCCTCCTGTCTTATTCGACCCTCCAATTTTGCAGCTGTTTATTTGTTATCTATTATTAGTTTGTGTTAACTCGCTCTGCATTCCCACGTCTTTCTTGTTTTTTCAAACAACATGATCATTATGAGAAGTCATTCTCTAAGCTTCATATACATACACATTTTGCTGATATATTATTTGTACTCCTTCTGTAGTAGTAATTTCTTCTCAAGTTATCAAGTAATTCTGTTCCTGCACGATCTTATTGTTATGTAGTCATATGACTGGGCTACCAAATTGTTTTCCCATTTACTGTGCTTATGGAGTCGTGTCAGGTTTTCATATGAGAAGAATGTGGGATGTGTTTAATGTTTATTTCTGCTCGGAGTAGTTTGTTCCCCTGTGTTTGTTGCCATAGAAGAATTTTACGTGCCTCAATTTTACTGCTTAGCATCCTACCATGCCTTCTGTGTTCTTCTCCTCCCCCCCCCCAACCCCTTCTCTCCTTCTGGGGATCTTAAATGGGTTATGTGTTGCAACAAGGTATGGCGTCTTCTGACAAGCCAGAAATAGTCGATAGAGATGCCAAGGAGAAGGATCAAAAGCATGATGACAAAGATGAGGAGAAGGGTGGATTTATTGACAAGGTAAAGGACTTCATACATGATATTGGTGAAAAGATCGAGGGAGCTATAGGTTTTGGGAAGCCAACCGCTGATGTTACAGGGATTCACATCCCTTCGATCAATCTGGAAAAGGCAGAAATTGTTGTTGATATACTTATAAAAAACCCAAATCCTATTCCTATCCCCCTGATTGACATAAACTACCTCATTGAGAGTGAAGGTAGGAAGCTGATTTCAGGCTTGATCCCAGATGCTGGAACTATTCATGCACATGGCGAGGAGACTGTCAAAATACCAGTTACTTTGATTTATGATGACATAAAAAATACCTATGATGACATTAAGCCTGGAAGTATCATTCCTTACAGGATTAAGGTTGATCTCATTGTAGATGTGCCTGTTTTTGGGAGGCTAACTCTTCCACTGGAGAAAACTGGGGAGATCCCTATACCTTACAAGCCTGATATTGATCTCGAGAAAATAAAATTTGAGAAGTTCTCCTTTGAGGAAACAGTTGCGGTGCTTCATTTGAAATTGGAAAATAAGAATGATTTTGACTTGGGCCTTAATGACCTGGATTATGAGGTTTGGCTGTCTGATGTGAGCATTGGAGGTGCAGACCTTGCCAAGTCCACTAAAATTGACAAGAATGGAATAAGCTATATTGATATCCCAATCACCTTCAGGCCCAAGGACTTTGGCTCTGCCCTATGGGACATGATTAGAGGAAGAGGAACTGGTTACACCATGAAAGGAAATATCAATGTAGACACGCCCTTTGGTGCAATGAAGTTACCCATCAGCAAGGAGGGTGGCACAACCCGCCTGAAGAAGAGCAAAGAAGATGGTGGTGATGATGATGATGAGGTATGCTAAATCTATCCAGCCTTCAGTCAACTTCTTCTATTAGTCTTTCACCTAATGCATGTGCCATGGGGCAGAATTCTTTCCCAATATCCATCTTCTCTTTCTCATAGTTTTCTGTGGTCATTAGCCTGTGGCTCTGAACAGACATCTCAGATTAGTGGTTACTCAACAATACTGCAAAAGTTGTGCATGCAGCTTCTTCCACACGATAGCACCGCTATCAGACATCGATTATTTGGTTACTGTAATATCTTCCATATGGATATATCATTGCCTGGAACTTAGTTTTCCTTTAATTGCAGGACTAGAAAACAGCATCAAGCTTTTCTTCAAGTGGATGATACGTGGTTATCATTAGCGATCCAGTGAAATAATAAATTTAATAGGCTCTTGAAATGAAGGGTTCAACTTCAGCTGGCCATCTTCCGATCCATATGAGGCGGCTGTTGTTAGCATACTCAGTTTTATCTATGGTATTTTAACCGGTGCTTAGACTGTGAAATTTCTCTGTATGTGCCAGCTGGCAGCCCTGTTTAATTTTGCTAGTACAATGGTTTGGCATACTTGTTAAGGTGCTGCTTCTAAACTATTTGTGTTGTTGTTATCAGAATGCTTCCCTGTGCATCATTGGATGCTCTTTTTAGGGGCAACTCTCCGTGCATTGAAAATCAAATTGGATTGTGCTAACACAGAGTACCATGGAACGGACTTTATCTTTTGCAGGCTAAGTAGATCGCAGATCAGGAAAACACATGCGACTTTGTAAACCCAACTTAAAACCCCGATTGTCCATTTCAGTAACAGTAAAACAAGAGGTGATTGTCCATTTCAGTAACAGTAAAACAAGAGGTGATGTACAGGGCTGAACGGCGTCATTTTTAGGAAATTTTTAGACGGTGTCTGTTAGAAACTCATAAAAACAGCGTTGTTCTTATAGAATGCTAACTTTAGTGGCAACCCACTGATCCAGAAGTAATGCATGGTATGGATTGCAGAGATTTAATGACTATTTATTTGTTCAAATCCGATCAAATTTTTTGTGCCTTCAACGAACGGCTAATGATTTGAACGTCAGAACTAGATATGTTAGACGAAGCTGGTCGATTATGCCTGAACAAACGGGGAGGTCAGTAGTCAAAAGCACAGCCTCTACTCGATCAAAGAAGCATCTCCTGGGGCTCCCCGTTTTCTGGGGCAAGAAATAAATGCGATGGGGGTTGGAACCCAAAAGTTGCAAGCCTAATATAATATGGGTTCCATGCCACTGGGGTCCAAAACATAGAGATGGATTGATCCAAATGGGACTCCCGTGTCCCACGATGGCACGATAACGTGGAAAAGGCAAGGGGGAATGGGGGTGGCGGGCAGGGCTTTTCCCATTAAAAGGAAGCTTCTGGACTCCCGTGTCTTCAACTCTTCCAGGTGAGGTTTGGCCAACGTTTCTCCAGCTAGAAGTGAACACGTTGTTGTTGTTGTTGTTGTTGTTCTCTTGGGGGCGTCTGTTTATTTGCAATCAATTGTGATGGCTGAAAGAAACCGTCAAGTCACTCTCAACCTCTTAAATATTCAATGCTTATGAATACGCCTAACGTTTTCCTTGCAAAGCTAGAACTCTCCGGGTTTTGGGTATAGACCCTTTTCTAAATTCTAATTCCTGTCAATGGTCTGTGCTTGTGTTCCACATTTTGTGCTTACAAACAAAAGAGAAATTGTCGGCAACTAATTCAAGTCAAGATGAGGGTGTGCGTGACTCAAGGGGACACCTTAATTATCTACTTTTAATCTTCAAAACAAATATAAAATTTATAGGAATATAAAAAAAAATATTTTTATAATATAATAATTCATTACTCAATAGAAATTTTAGTGGGGGGAAAAAATTAAAAAAAAAAAGAAAGAAAAGAAGACATGCCTTGCGTTGCCATAAAAAATAGAAGAGGAAGAAGACGGGACTCACTTAGAATTATTCCATTATAACTTTTGAGAAAAATCAAAACTTTGGATATTATTGAAAATAAATAACTTTTGATAAAAGAAAAAAAAAATTATCATTCGGATCAGTTGAAAGTAAAAATGTCGAATCTTTGAATTAAAGTGGATGCCAGGTTCGATTCAACGCATTTAGCATGAAGAAGCGCACCATAATTCTTCGACAAATGAGATGCTAATCCAAATGCCCGAGTTGTTTCATATTTATTTAGTTTATGCATATTTATTTGCACAGACCATAGTAAATCTTTTGATTTTTTTTTTTTATGAGAACAGACACACCAAAAAAAAAAAAAGAAAAAGAAAAGAAAAGAAAAATCAAAGTCAAGAAGAAATTTCTCCTCGAAAACCGTTCTCTTGCTAAATTATTACGTAGAGATATTTCAACAGAATGTTTAATCCGGTTGACTACAAGAATAAAGTTTTTTGAGATGACTGTTTTAACTTCAAACTTAAAACTCCTTAAAATTTCCACAAAATGTGGATTTTAATTTTGATATAAAAAAAGAAAAAAAGAAAAACCTAAAAGGCAAGCAGTATAGATAAATGAAATGATTCCAGTGACTTGTACTACTTCTGAATGCATGAACCGTTATCTCTACGGACGGGAGGTGGGAGCGTAGATGCAGCGTGGAAACTGCACCCAACACGCGAATTCTCGCTTTTTTTTTTTTTATTTTTTATTTTCTTTCAATGATGGGGTTTTCCAGACATTAATAGTAATATATAAAACAGCAAACAATGATCAAGAAAATATTTTGCACGATCGAGAAATTAGCAAGCTCGAGGAGATACCATTGAAAATCGTCGTTTAGTAATATAAGAATTTGTAGGTGGGACTTGCGGTACCGCGTAGAGTACCCATGCCCATGCTTGTGTATCCGATCGGAGCAAAATGCCTTGTTTAGTAACCAATCAAATCATTGTATTTAAAATTTGTTTATACGTTACATATATCAGAGAGACTTTTTTGTGTGTAGAACATTTTCTTTTTACGAACAAACTCAACCCACCCAACCTACCAAATTTACTTTCCTTTTTTTTTTTTTTATAATCCTTTCTACTCCTTTTTTTTTTTTTTTTTTTGCTATAAACTTTGAATTTGATTCTTTAACACTTCCTTCATAATATTCGTTGAGCTATACAACAAAATCTCTTTCTTTTTTTCATGGGTGATTGACATTTTAGAACACAAAGGAAATTTGAGTTTTTGCATGAGATTAACTTGGGAGCATGTTGTCCCAACCCAAGAAACAAATTAAAATTAAAATGTGACATCCTTTTATCTCCAAAAATAATTAAAAAAAAGGGTCTATAGCAAAATAAAATTGGGAATGTGATAGCCAATGGGAGAAGAGGATATAGTTTAGGAGTGGGACTGCCCAAGTGGCCCCACCCAGCTGACATAATATCAAGTAATAACAAGGTTGGTGCTTGGACATGAATGTGGGGGGGGAGAGAGAGAGAGAGAGAGAGAGAGAGAGAGAGGTAGGTGTTGATATTGTACCATTAACCAGAGAAGCAGACCAGGGGCGGTGAACCTTGGATGACAAATAATCTTAATTTTGAAAACCAGCAAGTAGTACGCCCACAACCACAACCAGTTCTTCGATTTGAGAATTCACTGAACCTGACCTGCTTTCTCTGTCTTACCTACTTCCCCCCTTTAATTCCTTCATCTCTTCCTGTCTAGAATATTGAATTGAATTAAATTAGAGAGAGACATAAACCAAGAATTTAAATATAAAAAAAAAAAAAACACTGACAGTTGCAAAAGCTGTGGCTAATTTAAAGCTAGGACATGAAATGAAATGAAATGATTTAAATGATCATGGTTCATACAATTACAAATACAGTGAATGAAGCCAACATCCATCAAAAAGTTCAATTCAGTATCACATCCATCTCATTCAATCCCAAAATGAGGGGGACCAAACAACCCTTTTCCTTTTCAACTCCCCTCCATTTCTTGCTTATTGCCATTTTTCAGGAAGAGTGTATGAAGAAGTAAAGAAGGAATATCTGGATGAAAAATAGAGTCTTTATAGCTTAATAGTATTAAATATCTGTGCATTCTTTTTCTCTTGGGCATCTACTTTTGCCTCTACATCCTCCATCACCACCACCAGGCAGTCTGCAGAGCGCCACTATCAATTGTCCATTATCGACACCAGGTTATCACCCAGTACTCATCTATCATCTCCTCCCTTTCTTCCATATACCTCTTCCCTTCCATCTTTTTTTTTTGGTCAAAATTATTTTTATCTTATTTTTTTTAAGTCTCACAAGAAATTAAAGAAGCTAGCCTGGTTAGCCTGCCTGCTTTCAATTTCTTCTGGGTATTAAACATTTGTCTTGTTAAGAAAAAAAAGACGAGGAAGAAGAAGAAGAAAATCCAATATTTGTCATCGAAGTTTTCTTCTTGAAGGACGCTCAGGATTTCTTAGGAATCACTTATTACCATTTCTTGATTCTTTTTCTGAGGCCTGTCATACAATGCTCTTTCTTAAATTTATTAAAGTTTCTATCTTCTTCCTTGTATGTTGTACTAGGATTGGTTTGTCCTTATGTAGGTCCCCGGTGTAATCGATTCCTTTTTCATTTTTTGTTTTTTTGTTTTTTTGTTTTTTTTTTTATCAAATTGATTCTGGGTCTGGCTGAAATGGGATGAAAAGTCTGAATCTTTCCCTCTTTGAAATTCGAAATCCAGGTGAGGTGTTGGGATGCCAAAGATTGCAACTTTCGTGTAAAGTTGGAGCGGAACCTGGTTAGCATTTCCAGTAATAAAAACACTGAGAACTTCCACATTTGAGATCCCCCAAAGAGAAGATTTGCATTCTGAGCTGCTTGATAGAATCAGTGCAAGCGGATTCATTTTTGACTCTTCAAGAAAGCACATTGAATCAACAATTACTCGTATCTTCAACTTTGCCAATTGAGAGCAGCCCAGTTTAGAAAAAGAAGACTTGTGCTGTGTCAAGAATTGGAAGGGGCAGCAAGAGATCTGTGGCATGAATGCGGAGTTCTGTTCTCTCCTGTCCTTGAAGTAATTGAATCACTGATTGATACGGTCATTTGGGCTAAGTTTCGGACATTTTTTGCGAGCATTTCTGAGGCTATTTAGATGAGTTTTGGACATCCTGGGGCAAATAGAAGGCTGCCGAGAGATATAGTCAATCTGCAAGGACTTTGCCCTACAAGCGTTATCATGGATGCGAGAGCAAGAAACATATCTGCTACTCCACCTCCTCGCCATCTTTCTTCTGCATCAGCTGTAGCTACAGCTAGAGGAGAGGAAAAGACAGCAGTGGACTGTAATAATCTTCGTCGCTCGCGGTCTCAAGGGAGCGGCAGAAGGCTGTTGCCTGCAAGCTATTTTAGCCTGGAATCGTTGCTTTTGCTTGTATGCCTCACGGCGTCTTTGTTGGTTCTTCCTTTGGTACTGCCACCATTGCCTCCCCCACCATTCATGTTGCTTCTGCTTCCAGTAGGCATCTTGGCAGTGCTTATGACCTTGGCCTTGAAGCCTTATAATGCAAGAGATATAGCTCATACACATTTGTAAAATGGTGTTCTCGGAAAAGGATAAGGATCTACCACCTTTTCCTTCTCCTCCTCTTCATCCAACTTTTGTAATTCCCCGAATGTTTGAGCGCAAGAGAGAAAAAGTAGAAACAAGAAACCGGTTCTTTTGGCTTACTCGATCTGTTGACCATTTTTCCCCATCATTTGTTGATTTCCTTTTATATCTGCCAATCTCCAGTCGTAGTCTGTATACACGAATTTGAAAGTCGCGCCATGGTTGATGATTGCACTGCACTAGCTACCACGGCTTGGCTTTTGCAAGCGATGATGCAACAACCATTTAAGTTTTTAAGTTTGATTATTTATTTATTATTTATTTAAATACAGCATGAAATTACTAATGACTAAGAAATTTTGTATTCAAAAGAATACTGTTCAATGAATTTTTACGTAAAATGATATATTAAAATAATATGATATATAAATTTTAAATTAAATAATTTGTAAACGGTTCGCACAACCGTCCATCCAACCTAAAAGCCCGTTACAAAACTATCGTTTAAGGGTTCTAGAACCTAGGTTTTGGAGGTCGTACGTGGACCGTGACAGGAAGGTGAGTTGGACATGCACCGCAAGCAACCATCATTAAACTTCGATGGGATGTCATGTCGGGGTGCAGTGCATACGGGCGAAAAAGCATCTGCGATGCTTTAAGCAAGAATTTGCAAAGATACATGAGGATGGACATGACGCAACGCAACAGCATCCAATTAATTGCCGTTTAGTTGATTGGATCAAGACGTGCAATGTGCCACAAGGATTCGGTCGGTTGTTTGACCCCAAATTTTAAAGAATGAGAGGACCTTGCTTCGATCTTTCCAGTCTGTGGGGTTTGTTTAATTCCATCAGTTTCCGCCACCAGCCCTCGACCTCCTGACCTTAGCAAGCACGATAGGAGGGTGGTTGATCTTTCCAATCTCAGATGCAGACACAGACCATATTCAACAGGGATAGGCAGGCCTCTGTAATCTAAATTCTCGGATCTATGTTCGTTGGCAGAGCCGATGACTGCCGGTCAACTGCCCGTGTAAAACACAACTTTCAGACTGACTTTCCTTTGATGGGATTGATTTGGCGACCACTTCAAACTAAAATTCCAACCCACCAGGAAAGCTTCTATCGTACAATTAGTTTATCAAGACTTTCCAACCTCCATCGCCTCATGGCAACTTGCCTCTTCCATCGGAACTTGCCACTTCATTTATTAGAGAGGAAGTAACTAACGAAGAGATTTTTTCTTTTTTTTTTTTTTTTTTTTGTGAAAAAAAAGAAGAAGAAATAAAAGAAGGGAAGAAAAACAGGAAGACCGGCTGTTAATATACAATGCCTTCACATATCAACCTTTTTGTTACAATAGTTGCTCTCAGTGGTAAACATTAAACATCAACATGCACATCCCTTAAAAGACGATACATGGTAGAGTAATTGCTGAGAAAGCTATCATTTTAGCCAACCACATCATGGACGCAAAATTGACAAACCTTAAAAGCCCTGTCAACTTAACCAAAGTTGAAATGTTGTGTTTGTATGGCAGATAAGGGTTAACAGCCAGAGTAACTAGTGAAAATCTCCCTCATAATCTTCTAGCAAATGCTGTGGGCATGAACCAAAAATGGAGGAAGGTGATGCTCCAAACTAGCCAAGAGCTCTGTTCCCTGGCCCACCTCAGCCGTGAATGCTCCCCCAAGCCTTCTTACAGCTTCAACAAGCTGCCCCCTTAGCCTTTGTGAGAACAAAGGACCACCTGCAGCAACACACTCCCTATATAGTGGCAGATAAGCAATTGCTACCCTTAGAGGCCCTGGCAGATCCCTTAAGCAGATAGGAGATCGTCCCAAGTTCAAAATCCTCATGAGATTCATGTAATGTGCTCGGCCTTGCCTTACTCCATCTAAGAAAGCTGCTTCTGACCAGTGGTCATGAAGAAAAGATTTCAGCTCAGGGGCAACAGCCTCATCATCAGATCTGGCAATGCTGTCTGCAACAGAATAAGTAGCAGATGGGTCACCTAAAAAGTCAGCACGGAGAAGAAATGCAACACCATCTAGTGAGCCACAACTTCTTTCACCAGCAGCCTTCAGAATTTCAATGCTGAGTGCTGCAAGAACTTGCTGAGGAACATGAGGAAGGAGATATGCAGCAACATCAACTTGGCTACTGGAAGTAGCAGCTGTAAGTGCAAGGCAGAGTTCCATGTCACGGCAACCCCTTTTGACAAACCAAAGGACAACCTGCATACAACCCCTTTCTGCTGCTCTCATCAAAGGGCCTAAGAAAGCCATAGCATTGCCCTCTTCCACTAGACACTCCATAGTGCCAATTTTGCAGTAATGTGAAGCAAAACCTAGTGCCAGATCAACATCCACATCCAAGCTGTTCCTTTGGGCAATCTATTCAAAAACATTAAACTTTGATGATTGAATATAATAAACAAAAATGTCAGAAATGCTGGAAAGAAAACCAAATTCTTAGAGAATCTCACTCATGCACACTGTGTAATACAGGAAAAGTTGCACAATGAGTAATTTCCAATGGTTGAAAAAAATTACTCATGCACACTTCCCAGATACTTGAAAAAATTACTCTTCATAGTTTTCCAATGGTTTGATTAATTTCTAGAAGAGAGAAACTAGGATTTTAATTGTACCAAATTTCAATGCAATTGCAAAACTAGTAAACAATTTTTACTTCTCAACTCTAGATATTCCAGATTCAACTGGAAAACAGTTGACAAATTCAAAGGAATATGAAGAGAGCCTTCTGAAATCCCTGTCAACGTAAAATGGAGAAAAGAAAAGATCAAGAGAGGAAAATAGAGTTCCAAGAGAGAATAAAAAAGATGGAAAATCAAATAATTCTGAGAAACCAAACAGTGCAACTGATGTTACCTGCAACAAGATGCGCACAAGTTCAGTACTTCCAAAACGAGAAGCCTCAAGGAAACATTGATTGACATTGTCTGCACCACCTTCAACCAGCATACCCAGCAGCCCTTGTATTGCAGTAGCAGATATCCCAGATGCCCATCCAGGATCAAATGAACTAGAAAATAGGGTAAGGGGAAAACAAGCTGCATCAAATGCCTCAGTAAAATCCTTCCCCGTGAGTTGATTGCCAGCAAGATCCAGAAATGTCTTGAATGCAGACAATTGTAGTTGAATCTCAATGGCTGAGCTGTGACTAACCCTATCCCAATTTCCCTCACAACGTGAATGAAAGCCTATACATTTTAGAGCCCAATCAGTGAACTTTTGAACCTTGGTACCTGCCTCTGCCTTCAAGACTTCATCCCCATTGCATTCCTGAAGACGCTCATGCAACCTGATCAAGATGAATCCAGCCAAGAGGACCATCAACAGGATTCTAAATTCCAAAGTAAGCTAACAGTCTCGACAAGATGCAGTCTTTTTTCTCCCATTATCTTGTTCTTGTGGTCAGATTCCAAAGGAAAAGAACACATCTTTCACGGTACACTTTCTAGTTTGACACAGCTAATTCCTGAACCACTCCAAAGATACTCTACTGACAACCAAAAGCTCCTTAGTATTGATTCTAACTAAACGATGGATCTATAAATATCTAAATTTGCATGCAACAGATATATAGACACATGTCAGCAGACACACACTTGGCCACTAATAGGCTCTAAAGTGGGGAGAGAAAAAGACACAGAGATCAACAGATGACAAAAGCAACAGATTTGTGTGCAGAAATGCAAACACTATTGCACCTGTGGACATTTACACTCCAAGTTCCAAAGACGTCACTTACTTAATAGGGAGGACATAACAGTTTACTTAATAGGAAGGATATAACAGTTTCCCCTATGATTTCACCCTTCTTAGAATTGAGATGTGAAAATTCATAGAAAAATCCAGTCTTTCAGAAAAGATAGCTATTCTATGTCCATCCTCTTTGTTTCCCAAAACAACTAAGGATTGAACCTTCTTTGCGAGGGATTAATTTTCCTCCATCAATGAACTGACCACATGAGTTTGTCAAAGGAAGCAAACTAACTGTTGTATAATGTATGACCTGGTAAATAATGCACAGCACTATCAATGCATCTTCCTTTAGCACATACACAGCACAGCCTCATTGCAGACAAAAACACTAGATGAAAGAGACGGACAAGATGTTAATCATTTTTTCACAGTGCCAGAAGATGAGCTTTCTTACAGAAGTTGGATGGAACGGGAAACCACAATTAACAGTGGATATCCAATGGGAAACAACTCTAGAAATATGAAAAGTAGAGAGTTTCTACTTCAATATAACGAAATACCAGAAGATCTTTCCTTGCCAAGAGAAGCATCCAAAGAACATGTTCAGCAAGGACCACTAAAAAAGGCCCAAAGAATGAGAATATATGCGATGAAATGTAGCAGGCTAAAAACACCCCATAATCAGCAAAGCAAAGATAAAATTAAAAACTGGGAAAAAAAAATTCCTAGAGGCCCAATAACAGGGGAAGACCAAGTCAAATGATACATGGGAGCTAAAGAAAATAAAGAACAACTTCTGAAACCAAGTACAAGAGATCCACACCACGATTTGATACAAATAGATACATACACCAATGCCCACCTCATCCAACTACCTACGCACAAAAGCATGTGCAAGTAAGCACACAAATGACTCTTTAACTCTTTTCAAATCTGACCAAGTAATTGATTAGAGAAAACAAAAACTGATTCACCCACAAAAAAACAAAACAAAAAAAAAAAATCTGAGAGCTTTCCCCTTCTCTATGGAATGAAACATACCTTTGGGCCATTACTTTTACAGTATCTGCGAGACTCAGTGTTCGACTCTGGCAGGCAGAAACACAAGAAGCAAGAAACGAGGTCCTAAGAGCAGCTCTAGTGAAGTCATAAGCACCATTAGCAATAATCTTCTTGATCAATCCAGTTACTCCATGAAGCTCTTGATGTGTGCTCAAAAACCAGATAGAGTCCAGCGTGATGCACAAGGCATCATTAAGGGTCTGTGGATCTGCCAAAAGTATCAAGCTCTCGGCGAGCTCCCAATTATGGGAACTCACTGCACCCTGAAACAAACGACCCAGCTCAATCCTGTTTTGTCTACTGAGTTTCTTGTCATGACCGGCATTCTCCTCCTTGCCGATCTCAGACTCCATCCCAACCACATGTGGCTTCAGTTTCTTTGCACTGCAACCACAAACACCAGATCTTCTTGACTCTTTACTTACAAGGGGTGCTTCTCTCGAAAATACGACATTACTTCCCTCACCTTTTTCGGGAGTAGTGTGCAGTACCTCACTCTTTGGACTTAGAGTTTCACTCTCTTGGGTTTCCATCTCAACAAAATAGGAGTCTTCTGAACTGATTCCATTCCCCATATGCAGATCAGCGCCCTCGACAAATCCTACCTCTTCTTCTTCCATTCTTCCGCACTATAAAACCAAACCAGCACCTGTCAAAAGGACCTCACTCAAACAGCTCTTATTTCTCTCAAACAACAAGAGAATACATTGTTGGAAAAAGATGTAATCTGCGGTGGCACCATCTACAGTGATAAGCACCAATTTCTCCTCCTTCCAGAGACCAACACCAACTTATTGACCACAAAATGTAACCATAAAATCTATTCCCTCTCCATCTCTTATTCTAATAGAATTTCCACTCCAAACAAAATGGTCTCGGCCAAGCCACAAAAAAAAAAACAAAACTTCGGATTCAAAGTAAAGAAAGGACCCAATTCAAAAACTCCAACAGGATAATTTAGCTTATGGAGCAAAATTACGCATCTGGGTCTCTCCTCAATCGATGCAGATGTAATCCAAACAATCACCAGACAATCAAAAGACGAAAACCCAGTAAGTATCATCAAGGGTTCGGACGATTCCACCAATAGAAAACCCTAGAAATCAGAAAGCCGTCCACCATGAATCCAATCGGAAGGATCCAGAGCCACCCAAACCATCAAGGAAAAAACCCAGCTGCATCCACATGAAGGTCTATGGCTGACCAACAATGCAAAATTAGTTTATCGCATCGAAAGGGGGAAACTGAGACCAAAAAAAAAAGAAAAATCCGGGCAACCGTCTTCCAGTTCAAAACAAATAAATAAAAATAACAGCCAGATGTTTGGGAAGCAAGAAAATAGAGGAAAGAGAGAGAGAAAGAGAGAGAAAAGAAAAACGAGAGACAAAGGAGAGAGAATCTCAATTGCAAGAAATTGAGAGATGGAGAGTGGGCAGTGGGAGGAGTAATTAAACAGTCAGCCTAAAGACATTTGGATTCTTCCAAAATTTTATTGTATTATTTATATAAATAATAATATATTAAGTATATTAAAAATGCCCGTTATTTATATTGTTTAATTTTATTATATATTTTTAATTATATATTTTTTACATTATTAATTATAATTATATATTTAAAAATAAAATGTCTCTTAAATTAATAATAATAATAATAATAAATTATAATTAAATTATTTTATATAAAAATAGTGTTTAAAAATTTTAAAATATTTAACTGATAGAAAATAATTATATTATTATATCTTAAATATAAATTTATAATTTATAATATTTTAATATAATAAAAATATATATTTAAATTTTAATAACGTCATAAATATTTATATCATCAGTTCACCAATTGCAACTTCCAATACCAATGCCAAGCAAATCCACGATAATATAAAAGGAATGGAAAGTGCAGAAACATGATTTTTTTAAAAAAAAAAAAAAAAAGCAAAATGTAAAAACATTGGGTTAATTATCAAAAATGTATCCTTTGCTTTTTTTATATATCTATTTTTTTGTGGTTAGGGTTTATCTTTTGCTCTAATCGAATAGCACTAATTTTAATTCCCTAGTAAATGGGTTTATTTGAAAATTGTATGTCAACAGTCGTAAGTGGCCGATCAGTAATGTGAGCTCGAAGGCTTTGCAAGCACAGTGATAATAATGATTAATGCCCGCTCGGGAACATGAACGTGGAAATGAAAAAGAGAGACCGAATAAAATTAATAAAAGAAAGTGGGGCCCGGTCGAGGAAGACATTGGTGGGGCCCATGTTCCCCGCAATCATTGCGTATTGCATATTCTCCCGCCCCTCCACGCGCACGCGCACCCACGCGCACACACACACACACACACACACACACACACACTCTCTCTCTCTGTCTCCGTCTCTGTCTCCGTCTCTCTCTCTCTCTCTCTCTCTCTCTCTCTCTCTCTGTGGGGACCGCACCCCACCACCTGCCATCTCTGTTTTGTCCCTTTCTTTTCTTTTGTGCCTTCCATTTATTTAATTCCCTTTTCTTTTTTTTTTCTCTCTTTCATTTTAATTGCACACGATTTCTTGGATTTTCAAAAATTCTTTATTTATAGTTTCAACTTTAATTTTTTATTTTAAAAAAAAAAGAAAGAATCGTTGATTTAGACATTTAATTCCAACTTTATTCTCTTTCGGCCTCAATCCTTTTTTTTTAATTATTAAAAATTAAGTAAATCATGGTATTAAATTAAATTTTAAATCATTTTTTTTATTATTAAAATTTTTAGGTTGTTATTTATTTTATGATGTCATTTTCATTAATGATGTATCTCTTTTACACAATGACATGGTGCCCGAATGTCCCATTCAGTGTTGAAGAACTCGAGAGGGATTTTTATACTTTGTGCGCACATCACAACTAAATCAATAATACGATACTTCAGTGTCATATGTAAATATGCATTTGATCGAATGATATGCCATTCAAATATTTTTATTTACTTGTATAATATCTTTGAATTTAATGGTAACTGTGAACTCATTTGAATTTATCCGAATCAAATCTCAACACACTTTGAACAATCGATGTTCTTGTTTTGTTTTGAGCTCCAATGGAAAGGGGAAAAAAGCCAAAAAAAAAAAAAAAGCAACATCTTAACTCTACAATCTCAAATGGGTTAGGGTCGAGAATACATACTTTCATCAAACTTCTCAATTCTCCCAAATTGTAAATTTTGCATGGCCACTCAGTCTTCGTTGGCTTATTAAACAAAATGCAAGCTGATATTCTCCCCCTTTTTTTTTTTTTTAATCAAATGAAAGTGGGGGAATTTTGCTTTGGGTGGGTGGGTGGGTCCTTTTTTTTTTTTTTTTCTTTTTGGGTCATTTCAATTCCTAATGTTTTTGTTCTCTTTGGTGTCAGCAGGCAAAAAAAAAAATTTTATCAACAAATTTATTAAATTATAAATTATAAGTACTTTTCTAATTTATAATTTTTTTTTCATTTTTAAATTAAAATTTTAAAAATAAAGATTTAAATTTTTACCTGCATAAAATACTTTTTAAATTACAGTTTACCTAATCTCCACTTCTCTGCAATGAGCCTAAGAGCTGTCCAGCATGGTTGACGTTTTTTATGCCTCGTCATTTTTCGACAACCGAAAAAAACGGTTTGACTGCAACTTTTGTTTTTTGTCTTTAGCTGATAAAATTAAAAGTATTTTTTAAAAAATATAAAATAGAAAAACCTCATTTTGTTGCCCACTTAAGGTTTTTCATTTTGAATTTTTTTTTAAAAATTTGTTATCCATTCACAAAGTACATCTATCTTTATATTTTCAATTTATTCATTTTTTATACTTCCATTTTTTTCTCTCCATTATTCTTTTTTGTTCATTCTCTCTCTCTCTCTCTCTCTCTCTCTCTCTCTACTCTTTTTTTTTCTCTTTATCTTTTATCATTTTACTATTTTTCTCTATTCATTATATTTCTATTCTATCTCTTTTTGTTTTTTTTTTCTTTTTTTACTCTAAAATAATAAAGTTTGAACAATAACCCTAAATAACAATTAAAAACTGACAATTCAACTGAATAAATTCTAAATTTGGAAATCTAAGTATAATTTAATTCATCTCAATATCTATTGCAATAAAATTTTAAACCCCATTTCACCTCATGTTTATCCAAATTTTTTTACTTTTAATAAATATTGCATCAGTTTCAATTCTTGCTACTTATATTAGTATTCAAATATATATATATATATATTTTGTATCAAAAAACAAAATGGGAATAAAGTAGATGCTTTATTTACTTTTGAATAAGGAAAAAAAAGTGAGAACTTGTATGCAGAAAAAAAAAACAAAAGAAAAAAAGAATAGAAAACCGAAAAAAGAGGCGAGATAATAAAAGGGGAGTGCAGCGGAAGTTTGCAGAAAATATATTATTCTTTGCATTGGAAACCTCTTAGAAATGGAATTATTGAAATCAAACTTGAGAGACCAAAAAGAAAATCGGTTTCCCATTTAACGAACAAAGCATCTCCTTTTCATTATTTATTATTATTATTTTGAGAAATCTTCTTTTCATTATTATTATTATTATTACTAGAGTTGTTGTTATTATTTTGATCCTTGGCTTTTGCTCTCTTCTCACAGCCATGCCCTTTTTCTAATTTTCAGATTCTCCCCCCCCCCAAACTAAAAAGAATCTGCTATTATTCCAACAAATTTCTATCAAATCGCACAAAAACCGAATCTTGCATTGCAAATATGTCATTTCCCACTGCATTGTAACAAGAAACAATAGATTTAGCAGAAACAAATCAAAGAGAGAAAGAAATGAAAATTGTTACAGGGATGAAAAGCGAACCAAACTGAAATTTTCAAGAAAATTCGGGGAAATTTTAAAATTTGAGGAGAAATATGCACACCGGTTGGTTCAAGCAAAAAAAACAAAAAAAAAAACAAGAGAATGAAAGAATTTAAAAAGGGATAGAAAAGGGGAGGTGCGGAGGCAGAAGAGATGTGAAGAAAAACAAAACAAAAGAAAAGAAACAATGGGGGTGCGTAGTTAACACCTTCAAGGTTAGGTTTAATTTAAAACGGACCCCAATGATTGGGGTTTATTAGAAAATTAACCCTCATTTTTATGTTTATTTAATTTGACTCACGTTGCTTGCATTCACGACTCTTCTTCTCTGTCTTCTCTCGCTCTCTTTTCGACAGTCTCTGGCTCTCTCTGTGAACGTATCTATAAATCTCTCTCCACCGATCGTCGAGTGCAGAGTTGCGTTTGGGCCGATCAATCAGAATCATCAATTGCCGTTGATCATTTCAATTAACCGATCAAGAATCGAATCAGATGGACGAGGAGTACGATGTGATCGTTCTGGGAACTGGTCTCAAAGAATGCATCCTCAGTGGCCTTCTCTCCGTTGACGGCCTCAAGGTCCCCTTCTTCATTCTCTCTCTCTCTCTGTTTTTTTTTTAGATTTTTTTTTAGTTTTTTTTTTGTTGTCTAGGGTTAGGTGCTTGTAATTATATAATTTAAATGGAGTAATAACCAAGGAAAATGCGGCATGTCGCGACTTGGTTCACTGATGTGAGATCCGATTCTTGCATTTTATCATTTCGGATCCTTCTTGCATAGTAGTGGGGTCTGGAGATCTTAATTTGGAGCTCCATTTTAATGGGGTCTTCGCGTGTTTGCACGTGAAGCACAATTTGAGGTTAGATTTAGGATAGGGGCAGTTCTTGAAATATTTGTAGAATTTTCAGTTATGAGGTGCGACTATTGCTCCCCTTCTTCGTCATTCATTACCGTGAAACTGTGGGCGGTGCTGCCCCTGCAAATGGATCTGTTTGTTCGCAATCTGTCCAGTTTTGTTCTTAAATTTATAGATTTATTATAACGCCTTTGTTCCTTTTTTATAGTTCTATTCCTTTTGATCAACTCTAGTCATCTTCATCTTCTTTACTTTCTACTTGTTAATCATCGGGATTGGTTTGAGCACGTAGCAATGGGTGAATAATTCATCTAAAAATTCATAAATCCAACTCGAGGATCACCTTGTAGAGTTTGTGAAACTCCATCAATGTTTGAAATTTAATCTAACGGATAGATTTTTCTAGTTTCTGCAGATTAAAAACAGAATCTGGCCTTGATTCAGGAGGAAATCTAATTGGGCATAACGGGCTTATATTTATCAAGATTGATATATTGGTTTTTTCCCCCTCCCCCTATTTGGGCTGTTAGAGAAATGTTGGTTATATGAATAATCATGACCAACCTCAAAACACAATTATGAATAATCATGACCTGATTCATCTTAATTATTGCATGCATTTGCCGGAGCATATGTTTTTCTTCATAATTGTGTTCTGAGTCACTATGTGCTTGTGTTTTGAATCAGGTCCTGCACATGGATAGGAACGACTATTATGGAGGAGAATCTGCATCACTTAACCTCATTCAGGTCCCATCACGTTGTATTATCAATCATATTCAAGTGTTCTTTTGTAGTTGCTTTTGATTGAAAAAGTTATTTACAGCTGTGGAAGAGGTTCAGGGGAAATGACAAGCCTCCAGCACACTTGGGCTCTAGTAGGGATTACAATGTGGACATGATCCCTAAGGTGGATCACTTAAGCAGTTTCCTCCTCTTGTCATTCAATCTTACTTTCTCCCTTTTCTTTGCCTGATTTACAATGTTTCTTTGTTTGCCTAGTTTATGATGGCAAATGGCAATCTTGTTCGTGTCCTCATTCATACAGATGTAACAAAGTATCTCTATTTCAAAGCCGTGGATGGAAGCTTTGTGTATAGCAAAGGAAAGGTAATATCGTTTTAGCTTCTTTCAAATTTATTCTCTTTGTTTTTGTTTATGCAACTTCTTAACTTGAATTTACTGGTTTAAAATACTGTAACAGGTATACAAGGTGCCAGCAACTGACATGGAAGCACTGAAATCTCCTCTGATGGGCATTTTTGAAAAACGCCGTGCTCGTAAGTTTTTCATATATGTCCAAGATTATGATGAAAGTGATCCCAAAACACATGAGGGAATGGACTTGACAAGAGTGACAACCAGAGAACTGATTGCGTATGTTCGTACTGTTTTTTTTCTTTTTTTTTCCTTTATATATATATATATATATATATATATACCCATTGTTTAGTCATCTTCTTTTCCTAAGAAGAAAAAATCTAAATTGCAGCTTTCTAAGCTCATCATGTTTCCAGTAGCATCTATAGATCAGTCCAGGGCAACTTCAGTGAGAGTAATATGTTGTTGCTGTATTGTATGGTGGTAATTGGGGTAAAATCTGGTTCTTCTTTTGGGTGGGGTTGCACATATGTGCCCAGTGCCCCTACACAACTTAAGCTGAAAAGTGGGAGATGGTATTTGTCATACAATGTAGTGGATGGATGTTATCTTTGTTTCATTGTGGCCTCCCACATCTTTTCTATGAAATGGAAGATTTACTCAGTTGCTTATATTTGTAATTTACATTTCCCAACAAATTTGTTGAGGACCCTTTCCTGATTCTTGTTATATTGTCAACTTTATGGCAGAAAGTATGGTCTTGATGACAATACAATGGACTTCATCGGTCATGCATTGGCTCTTCATAGAGATGATCGTTACCTAGATGAACCAGCTCTGGATACTGTGAAGAGAATGAAGGTGAATCCTGCTTCCCCTACTCTCTTTCCAAGGTTCAAGATTCTGTTTTATGGAACTCTCAGTTTCATCATACACTTTTTGAATTTTTCTTGCTCCTGCTTATTTCATAGCTCTATGCGGAGTCTCTTGCCCGCTTTCAAGGAGGATCACCGTATATTTATCCATTGTATGGATTAGGAGAGCTCCCTCAGGTCTCTTGAACTCTGCACTTGGCATTTCAAAATTTGTTTTGTTAAAGTGCTACAGCAGTCAGAGGCTGGTTGATATCTCTTACCTGTTTGATTTCTCTAAAAAAATATTTTTAAATTTATCTTACAGGCATTTGCACGGCTTAGTGCTGTTTATGGTGGCACCTACATGTTGAATAAACCTGAGTGCAAGGTACATGTTGTGTCTGAAGCTCCAGGTTCTGAAATCTTAAATTGTGTTTCTTATTCTATTGCATCAGATTGTTGGACCTGGTATTTGATACCAGAGTGTTAATCGTTTTCCAGGTAGAGTTTAATGAGGAAGGAAAAGTAGTTGGTGTTACGTCGGAAGGGGAAACTGCAAGGTGCAAGAAGGTTGTATGTGACCCTTCCTACTTACCCAATAAGGTATTGGTTATGAACTACCTTCATTATAGTTGATTTGAATTTAAAGCTTGATGTTGATTATGTAGAAGAATTGCAGAGGCCTGACTTATCTTTTATTTCTCAAAGATATGGGTTGGATGTCCCATTACTTACGGAGATGTGTATGCATATAAACAGGTTAGGAAGGTCAATAGAGTTGCAAGGGCAATTGCCATTATGAGCCACCCTATTCCAAATACAAGTGATTCACACTCGGTGCAGGTGATTTTGCCACAAAAGCAGTTGGGTCGCAGATCAGACATGTGAGTTTGTGCTACCTCTGATCATCTTTTACTTCACAAATGATTTGTCCAACTTAATAACAAAAGAATGTTTGGCAAGAGGATATACATAGAGATCCTTGTTTTTGTGCCTTTAATACTGTTCTTCAGCAAGCATTTGTACTTTTCCTACAAGGAATGTTTTGTAATTCTTTTGGTTGATTATAAATCACTGTCAGTACCCCCAATGGCTGAAATTGTTGATGATCGGATTTAGTTCCCAAATGAAAAGGCAAATAGTTTAACCCCCCACAAGGTTGACCCCAACCTGTGTTATTGCTATTTTGATTATCAAGAAAAATTGCCTCCAATATTAATGCATCAGAGCTTCCTAAAAGGATAGTTACATCCTCAATTTATCCCACTAGAAATTACTCATCTAAGAAGGAAGCTTTTATCTGGGTGAATTTAGTGGTCAGAATCTGATATTTACTTTCTTCCTTGTCCCTGTACCTACTTAACTTTGAGACACTTTGATGTTGAGCAGGTACCTTTTCTGTTGTTCTTATTCACACAATGTAGCTACAAAGGGCAAATTTATTGCATTTGTATCAACAGAGGCGGAGACTGATCATCCTGAGGTTGAACTGAAGCCAGGAATGGACCTTCTAGGTCCTGTTGACGAGATATTCTTTGATATGTATGATAGATATGAACCTGTCAATGAGCCCTCTTTGGACAACTGCTTTATATCAACTGTGAGTCTTTTTCTGATTTTCTTTACCTTTGCTTTGGCATCATTATGACAAAGGTGATTTCTTCATTCTTTGCTAATTTTATCATTTTGATCTTCAACAGAGCTATGATGCCACCACACACTTTGAGTCAACTGTCACAGATGTTCTGAACATGTACACCATGATAACTGGAAAGGTAAGCATCTGGTGTTATCCTTGTCAAAGTTTTTTGCCCAAACAATATGGGTAAACAGTCCTGTCAAGGGAAGCTTCATTATTTCATTTGAGTGCATGACAGTATCAGCCATGAACACAATACCAGGGTGCAAAACACGATTCTTTAGGTGGCTAAATTCAGGAAAATTTGCAAAGTGCGGTGTTTCTGAATTTTATTGTCTTTCTTCAGTATGATTCTCTGCTGATTCCCACTTCTATGGCATTTCCATATGTGTTGGACCTCCGTTACTCTAATCTTATTTGCAATGTGCTAATGCACAGTTTCTTTGAGCATCTCTTGGAACCACTTCATTGTTTTGAAGAATATGGTGATTATTCTGGGTGTTCTTTGGTTTTATTACAATTTGGATTACCCAGGGAGAAACAGAAGAACGTTCTTTTCTTACTTGCACTAAGATAGTTCCACACATTTCTTATCCCACATTTCCACCAGTTTTCCTTTTGTGGGTAGGAAAATGTGGTGGGACGCCTCAGAACTGGGCACTTCCAAAGCTACATCCAAAAGTTGCTGATATTGACTAGGGAACTTGTTTCTCCTTTTGTTCGTTGAATATCTACTTAAATTTTAGATGCTAACAAATTCTGTTGCTTATGTTCACTATCTAGGTCCTTGACCTCAGCGTGGATTTAAGTGCTGCCAGTGCTGCAGAAGAATGAGAAAGCTATGTTTTTGGTGCAATGATGATGCGCCTTGCTTGGAAGGACTTTGAACATCGATGTTGCTGGTGAAGTTCACCTTAACACGGGTGGGATCAGACTTGTTTTGGTTTCAATGTTTTCATTGCAGACGGTATTGTGTGTAATAATGATAATAGGATGCTTGGAATTCCTGCATGCCTTTTTACGGTGACTATCCTAGCCAAATATTTACAGCGTCCGATGAAGAGACTTGCAAGTGGTACTATAGATTTTTGCCGTTGTTTTTCTGAAATTCTCGTGTTCGACTGGTATGAACGTGTGTTCGGAAAAAGCTGAAGGATTACGTTGGCCGGAGGGGAGACTGCTTTACTTGGGAGAGTGTATTTTCATTCCTTTGGGATCCACACGGAGCGTCTCCCTCTTTCGGCTCCTCCTCTCCCAGGAAGGCCGCAGTTTATAGACCATCCTTTAATCTATCTACATCATTACTTCAGTAGAATCATGGAAAAGGATCTACGTCATCACTTTAGTGGGATTGGAATAAAATCTAAAGAGGTAGTTGACTATTTATCATTACCTTAAGAGATTATAAGTTGCTGTTAATTGATCTTTTTCACCATGATTTATGATTTATGGAATTGAATTTCGTTTAAAAATTAACATGTGCTCAATGGTTTGTATTTACGAAAGAGTCGTCTTATTTAAGTGTAAATATAATCATCAATTTTATGTATTTATTTATTTATTTATTGGATCCTATTAAAACTAATACAGTAATTGAGACGGAATGGGTGACTCGTGTAAAGCCTTGACCGAACGAAAGTAATTAAGAAAGAGAACACAAGAAAAATAATTTCTTGAAAGATAAATCAAATGAAAAGTCGATCAAGATTATCATGGTTGTGTTGAAGGGCAACTGAATTCAATTTTTTTTTTATATCTTATACGAGATACTTATATTTAATTCTAGAGTCCTTGCCCAGTCATTCATTAGGCATACTTGTCAACATGCGTTTTTGGACAAGACTTCTCGTGATGAACAGAATGACTTTGATTTTGTGCGATTTCAATCGTTTGTCGTTGCCGTCAACCCCCTCTCAATTGAATCTGCACCTTGGATAGTTGTGAGTATACCCTGCAGCATTCTTTTTAGTAATATAGCAGAAGGTCTGTTCCCTTCATTGCGTTAGATTTGGGAGTGAGAGATGACATGACCAAACATATCTCCATGCAACAAATCCTGTTCACAGATCGAAGAAAGTGTATGTTTTTATATTTATCAGCTTAATTTCTCAAACAACCTAATGCCAAGCAGCATATGACTTGAATCTGGGAAGATTGGTTGAGACCATGCTGTTGTTTTTGGTCAGCCTGAAGAATTTTCGTGCACAATCTCTTCTGTTCTCTTTTCTTCAATTGGAGAGTCCTTCGGAACGACTTTTACCAGCTGAACTGTATCCTCTTTAGGACCACCTTGGCTAGAGCCATTAACAGCCTTTCTCAAAACTGTATTCTTTTTGGCTTGCTTAGCCCAACCAACGAGACCCTCTTGAATGTGTTCTTCAAATATTGCCTTTTTGAACGAGCTTCCCATCTGCATTGAATTAGATAAGCATAGATGCATCATTGTCTACAGTGATTTATTAACTTCATGGGGTAATTAGTTCAACTTATATACCTGCGTTACTATTGCATATAGCGGAAGAGTACTGTAGCTGCAAACGAACTGAACTGATGCCCTGACAGAGAAAAATATGATACAAATGAGATTTTGTTTCATCTCATCCACTGTCAAGGTTCTAAACCGTGGAACACTCTGCACGCTAGGTAATGCAATGCTGCCTTAGCTATATTTACAGCTACAATAGCCAAACTTGCAGGCCGCAATGATGGCAACTAACTATAATAACACGATCCCCAGCAACCCTCAATTTACGACATAGAAACAGTAATAAAGTATGAACATGCTAAAAATGCCAAGAAGGTTAAAGTGATTTTACCCGATTACAATTCTGGGGATAATGTAACCAACTGATCCCATCATGCAGGAGTGAATACCATATTGCACCTGCAATAGATTTAATCACACCATGACTATTTCTAGGAAATTAATTAATGGATGGTGTTGGGTCTTTTGTCTTGGTTACCAGTATCCAGAAGAAATAGGCCAGTTCAAAAGAATTTTGAAATAGGATGACATGGATCAGAAGAAGAACAAGCTTGGGCCTATTGAACCAGAAGTGATCATCTGATGGTTTAACAACTAGGTCCCCCTGGACTGCTACATGCTTCTCAGCAACCTCATGGGCCAACTGAGTTATTACATGCTCCAACTTTGTACCCACGGCTAGCAGAAGCTGCAAGTTAATTACAATCACCACTTATTACCGATTGAAGTAAATGCCATGAATGTAGCAGATTGTACCACATAATTGGCTGGTCCGTTGATAGGGCAGGAGGAAGACAAGACAACTTACAATTAAGGGAATGAATGCTACCCAGAAGTATATGTGCCAGCCTGCACAGCAAGATTCAGAAGTACATCAGCGTTCTTCTTCGCATTTAAGGGCAAAAAACAAACAGAACATGGCACAAGCTTGAAAATTCAAGCTAGTTAAAGGGAGCAAACAAAGATATCAGAGTCAAAGGGAAGTGAATGCGATCTAACATTTCAATATCAAATTCAGATTTTTAAATCCTATAACCAACAATGGATCTTCAGTTTTCACAAGAAAAAATAATAGTACTAACAAATGCTTCACTTTTTTTTAAGCAGCAAGGAACAATGTTACAAGTTTATCAAAAGAACAGGCTTTAAACATAGAACAAAAGCAGGACAATGCTGGAGCAATCAACTAACTTTGTTAACTTACCAGCAACATTCAGCAACAAGAAAAGAACTACGAATAACCAAAGATACCAGCTGCAATCAACGAAGTCAGAAATTACTAGAAAGTGGCAAAATTTTAGCTAAAAGGGAGACCATTGTTCCATGAACATAACAGACCTTATTCCAACAACTTTCTTAAAGTCAGCTTCAAGGGCACGCATCATGTACTTGTGGAAATCGAACTTTGGGTTTCCCTTGCAATGAGTCTATAGAAGAGAATTAGTTGGATGTGACAAGGAGGGTATATTTCCAAAGTTAAAAAAAAAAAAAACCTATAAGTATTGAGTACAGAAATAAAAGATTTAAAGAGAGGGAACGGACAGGCCTCTAAGTAGCATACCATAATAAATCCTAGGCGCAGTGTGACATAATCAGATTTGGTTACAGACCCATAAAACTGCTTGAAAAATGAATGCTGTAAACAACAGAAGAAGAGAGGCCATTATAAGCTAAAAGTACTAAACATACTTGTGAATATTAAGCATTCGTAACTGCTGTCAATCTCAGTATACACCTTATCAAACTTGAGGAGGGCTTAATAGACTTACTAGCCAACCTAGAAAGTAAGAATTCTTTCCAAAACCCTGAAATCGTTTCTTGATAAAGTCATGCTCCTGGACATGTGTAAGTTTTATATCCTTTGCTGCCACATGATAGGTGTGTGTAATTAAATTGACACAAACATATAAAGATATTTGTAATTCATAGAGTGCAGGATATACATGCAAAGTTGATCTTTTGACAAGCATTACCTTGTTCTAGATCCTGCCCACTTTTTGAGACAGAAGTCTCCCAATGTTTCCACTGTTTTATCTGCCATGTTCAACAATGTTCAATCATAACCCGGAGATAAAGTGCAGAGAGGTATGGAACTAAAACTTAGAGTACAGTGATACTAAAATTAACCCCACTGCATTGCCCCCAACCCAAAAGGATACAAGAAAGCAACAGAAAAAAGTAAAATAAAAAATTAAAAAAAAAATGACAAACTTATTACCTTTGCACTTCCAAAAAGAATGGTAAGGGCACAGAAAGTTACGTGGACGCATGCTAGCACAAAGATAAATATGTGAAGATGATGCAAAGCAGTTGCAGACAAAATTGGGACCTTTCCCTGAAATGAAGTCAGAGTTTATTTTCAAGTGAGAAGCAGTTCATATTCACATTGTGATAAGATTATTCTGTTGACAGCTTGAACACTAAAGCACAGTTCACAAACTTCAGCAGAAAAGTGCTCACATCCTGTACATGGCTTGTAGATTACTCGGAGAAAAAACTAAAACCGGAAAAAGCAATATTCACACCAGAAGCAATGGACTATACTAATAACTTAATAACTTAATAGTCAAGGGCTGCAGATGCATCACAGGACAGCACCGTGGTCCAGACCATTTTTTTTAAAAAAAATTTTTTTAATCCATTTTATCCTAGACAGCAGACAACATACTTTTATTAACACAAGGCAAAAGGATTCATTAAGCAATTATCACTCGTCGCCCAAGTGTTTTCCATTTCTTTTAAATGTGAACAGTGAGACAGACTTGAACCTGAAGCCTTTGATTTCAGACCCTGGCAGATAAACGGAACAATAAGGAAAATTTGAGGGCAGTTAAGTATGTATTCCTGTTAATCAGTTAGCCTACACTTCAGCAGCAGAACTGTTTTTCTGGAATCCATGCACATTTTTAGGATGGACACATAAAGAAAAACAAGTCAAATGTAGTTACCCACAATCTAGTTCTGTAGCTTACTTAAGATTTGTTAGTCCCAATTGATCATGAAATACAGTATTTTTTAAGAACTTTTCTCTTAATCAGGTAAGGAGACGGTTTTGCGAGGTGGCCTCTCCTGTACCTAAACTAAAACGGGGAGAAAAGAAAGAAGGAAAAGTTGGAGAACAGAGTTGTTGGCTTAGTGGGTATTTATGATCTTAGTCAACTAACTGACCAAAATTAAATTCAGTTGATGCATTAAATATCTAAACAAAATGACTAGCATGGCTGGACCAGCCAGGGCATGGACTCTTGAAGTCCTTAGACGACGGTCCAGGAACTCCTGACCAGTGACCACAGACGAAAATAGAGAAATGCTGGATTTTGACATACAACAAAAAATAGAATCAGTTACCGAAGCACAGCTATTAGTGGACTCCTCGGCTAGAAGGCGACGGCCAATCCCAGGAGAAACGAATGAAAAGAAAGTCTGAAAGTGGGCATTGGTATTTGTGGTTTCTGATTCGATCTCGCAGGGCAGCCATTTGTTAGCTAAGTTCTGAGATATGCAGATTGTGTTGATCCTACTCTGAAAGACTGTGAGTAGCAGTGATATGAACCCCAGAAGCATCAACTCTGCATCATCAGGATCATCACGAGACGCCCCCCGCCCCACCAAAAAAAAGAGAAAAAAAATGGAAATGAAACCATCAAGCCTTCTCAGTTCACAAAATATATAAGAGTCAGAGCACACGTCCTCGAGCATGAAATCGAAATGAATAAAATTATCAGAAGTGTCTATGCAATACCTTCTTTTATTTTCTGCAAGGCCTCGAAGAGGGGCTTTTGATGTTTCTTCTTCAACAACTGTAAGCCACATCGGCATTGAATATCGACAGAAACGAGAGTTAAAACAAAACTGTGTGGGGAGGGGGGGGTTAAACCAATGATAAGAGGACATGCCTTGCCAAGGTAGTGTAGGAGCCTTTCAACAGCGAGAGAGATAGCAACAATAACAGTGCAAACAGTAGCCACCACCCATGTCGATGTATACTCCAAGGTTGTCCCTCCTTCTGCCATCTATCTCCAATACCCCCCTCTGTTCACCTTTTGTCTGTCTTCTTTCTCTTCTGAATTTCCTGGTGGATCGGTAGGAAAGCAAGGAAGAAATGGCAATTATTTAAATAAGAGATTTGGTGTAACCAACCATGCTGACACCAAGAATGGACTTTTCCTTGTTTTGTTTCAATTTTTTATACTGTAGTGCTAGACCACTGGACGGCGGGGCAAGACCAACGTTAACGTTATATTTATATTTCTATTTCTATACCGTGTGATTTGGTTATTCGTTTACTAATGTCTAATACTAACTGGAGAAAAAGAAGAGGAAATTGCACCAAAAAATAAAACATTAAAAACAAGAGAAGAAATGGAAAAAATAAAAATAAAAAAAATTGTATCCCAAGTTCTTGATTTCACGCGTACTATCCGCTGATGTGGCTTGGAAGATGGTTTGAAAACGGGAAAAGGTTGGAATCTAAAGCCGAGACTCACGGCGGAACTTGGAGATCGTGACGGGGGCTTTCAGATTTTAAGGATTGTTTGCCCGCCCGCTCCTACTAGTGTAGTTTGGAGCGTCGAGTTCACGTTTATATTAGATACGATATAAAATATAAAATATTTTATACCCTAATTACAAAATATTTCATACCCGAATTCGAATAAATTTATAAAATTTATGTCTTTTTAAGAAGATTTTCCAAAACGTAGACTGGCCGGGCTAACACGATCCATCGGGTCCGCTTCTCACCTCAAGAAAAAGATCTAATTGAGGAAATGATCCGATTGTATGAGTTCGCCGGCCGACTCGTCGTGCATTGATTAAGGACGCGTGGACGCTCCCGTGTGTGCAACGTGTCCCGTCATTCCTTGACGAAGACGACGTTGACTCGGCCCGTTATGGTGTGAAGCAGTCAGGGGTGGCTTTTGGGTTAGCCACTTTAATTGCCATTTGGGACTCGGGGTTATCTCTTAATCTTTTTTTATTACTTGTCGAATTGTCGCTGTTTATTATTTTCCCAGCATAAGAATTGTCGCTACAGCCAGGTCAGAAGCCGTTAACGCGTAATTAACGACAAGTTTCTCATATTATCTTTAGCTTAATTATGGTGGTAATAAAAGTCATTTAACTGATGTCACTCGGTGTTTTCTTTTGTCCGTTTCAAACCAAGGGTTGGATCTGTCTGACCAAACTCTCCAACTGAGAAACACGCAATACCTTAAATACCTTTCCCTTCCTCTTTTTACCATATAAAAAATAAAAAATAATAATAATAATAAAAAATACTAAATGACCCCTCTTCTTCCTCTGTCTCTAGTGGGTATTCGGATTTTAACTTCTTTTAGGCACTGTTTTAGAAACTGTATAGCAGTCTTTCAAGAGACATCCCGTAATTAAATATTTAATTTTTTTTATATTTTTTTTTTGTCTTAGTATGAATAGAAATTTATATTATATATATGCATGTATATGTTCTAATGAACTTAAAAAAAAAAAACAAAAAGAAAAAAACACAACAGTTTGGCTGAAATTTGAATGAACCACTGAGATGACACGCAGAGGCCACTTTCAAAGTGGCCTGAAGGAAGCATGCCCGCGTTTTTGGGCCTTTTGGGCTTGAACCGAATACGCATGCAGATACTGCTGCTTGGGCACCCCGCGGAGGATGGAACTCTGCAAACCCTGCCTGTTGTCACTTGATTTTCTAAAAGTTCTCTCCACACAGGAATGAATATGTACCCCCCAATAACACACAGCAACGCTCAAATGAACGGGAACACCATGTTTTTATGAGATGGAGCAAAGCATGTTGCATGAATAAAAAATGTTAAATGCTAGCCTTACAAAAGTACTGCCAGCCAGTGAAGCCAAGTGAATTTTATCTTACAACATAAATACGTGACTAGAAATATTGGAAAAGAATGGCAACCATAGACTGTACTTTCTACAAATGTTGGATTCAACAGCTTACGAATGGCAACAAGAGGAGGGATATCTAGTTAGAATCACTGCAGAGCTGGACGCTCAACCCTCAATAAGCCGAAGAACATACAGCTTCCATTCCCCCCCCTCCCCGAAAGATATCTAGTTAGAGTAGTTGCCAATCATCTTCATTTGTACAGCCCTCTGCATCATTGATGGACATCGTGCCATGCAATGCGTCCTCTTGACCATTGCCACTATTTAACATGTCTCCGTGGCTGACTGGCTTTGACACTTTATGAGAATGTGCTACTGTAAACAAAGGTGCGCCATCTGAATCATTGGCCAGCTTAGTTGCCAATGAGCAAAATTCTTCGAAATCACCTGCCCAGCAGAATAAGGTAAGACACCCTAGTGAATGAGGTTCATTAAAAAGGCTTCAGTAGCAAGACTGCAAAGCAGGACATGATTATCTAGCAGACCTTTTTCTCGACAATAAAATCCAATTGCGAGGGATGGATCAATCGAGTTGAGGGGAATGTGTCGTATGATGCTGGTAAAATCATCCAAAAACAAAAGGCAATGCTATAAGGGCTTTGACTTTCCCAAGTATAGAAGAGAAATCAACTTAACAATGTGCTTACTCGGAGTGGTATGATGATGAATCAACTTCTACATCTCTGCCAATATTTAATGCCTGAATATGAAAATGTCAATGAGAATGTGACTATGCAAACATCAAAGTTTTTCAGACCAAACAGATATAGAGCAGCAGGAAGAAAAAAAGAAAGAAAAAGCAACAAAAACAGAACTACGCTAAAACCAAGATTAATTAAGAATGGGAATAAATGCCATTATCCATGACCCTACCAATGAACACTGGAACAGTAACTAGTAAACTATGTTCAAGAAATTTGATTTTGCCATGGAAGAAGGATATATGGAACTGGGGCACCATATTTTGAAGGATACGTTGATCAGTGAAGGGTGGGATTTGAACTTGAGACCTTTTGTTCTCAAGCTTTAACTTTAACTGTAAGGCTCAATCTTTAGTTCACTGGCTCCTTCAGATATTTGTTCAATGTCCATCCAGATAGCTCCCAGAAAAAGGATCTTTAATTACTTGGGAAGAGATTGTGGAATCAATTTATATTAAAACCAATGCAATTTTGCATTGCATGCATTTGCAAACAAAACGACTGGTTTGCTACAAAAAAAGGCACAATTGTTTTGTTCTCTAGCGTACTCCACAGATCAATATATGTGTAGATGTCCTGCAGTACAGTGAACTTTCAAAATTAAAAGGCCAGGAAGGGCAGCTGACTAGCTTTATTAAATGGGAAGAAGCCACAAGCTAGACATACAGAGCAATTTTTGGCACATTCTCATCAGCATTAGCAGAAATAAAAATAAAAATTGACAAAATATGTTGATACCACATACTAGTATAGATTAATTCAGTGACGTTTAAATGAACAGCTGGATGAGTTTTACCTGCTGAACTTCATGCGGATCAAGAAACAAAGCATTATCATCCTGCACACCAACAATGTAAGTTGAGGCACCAGGTTTTCCACCTACAAGTCCAAGGCTTTGTGGGAAAGTGAATGTTGCCTGCAGAGATGGGATATACCTGATAGCAATGGAACAAGAAAATGAAAAGAATAAGCATCCAAACTAGTTATAAGTTAATTAATATTTCAACTTCCATATTTTGCTAATCACATCATATAGAACAGCAATGAGAGAGGGCAATTAAGCTCTTTAAATTCAAATGGTTATGCAGGTCCCCTATTCTAGTAACCACCTCAAATAAATATTGTACAATTATACAGAAAGATCAAATGAATGAAAAATCATGTTATCAAAGTACTAAACATAATGCTTTGTTTCCATTTTGCAGGACTGCTGGAACTGCATGTCACAGAGGTGCTCATAAGAAGCTAATGGAGATGATCCTTAAAGAAGGATAAGCACTTGGGTCTAATTTGAAAGACAAGTAATGGAGATTTACTTTGCAACTGCAGCTCAGACCTTAAGTTTGCTCCTACAACTAAAAGCAGTTAATTCTGTGCACATTTGGGTATTAGCAAAGATAATAACTCTTCAACACTGAATAATAAAACCACTACTAGAGGAGGTTTGATCTTTCCAATGTAAAATCACCATTCTTTTAGCAGGATGAGCATCATGGTATATATAAAAAGTCAAAACCTCTAGGATAATGGTCTTCAAAAAATTGAGAGAGAGTCAAATGTAATCCAGGAAGCCTGATAAACATGCACTTAAATTTAAGATGAAGGTCTGGATACCCTAAGATATATCCATCAAGGGCTTCCCAATAAAATTCAGTTTTGCTTAAGTCTTAGAGGTGCCAGGATAACATCACAAGATATGACATGGAAGCCCATAATATGCAATTCGCAAATAAGTCAAAATAGAGTAACTGGGCAACACAAAACATCCCATCTCAAATCAAAAAAACAACTCCTCGTAACTTAAATATAATTAGCGAAAAAAACACACTAAGCAAATAGATTTCCATCTCAAGCACTCAAAATTTCATTATGAAGAATAAAATGCAGGCACAGTTACAAACCTGGGATTGATTGTTTCAAGTCCAAGGACCAAAGGAACCAAAAGGAGAAGAGGGGCCCAAGCTGATTGACCTTTAGAGAACTCTAGACAATGCCTAGAAGCATCATCAATGAAGACAATTGGTGCTCCACCTCGCTCACCATCTTCATCACCGGAAACAACATATACAGCCATAGGAAATGACTGGTTTCCAAGGTTAGTTTCCTCAGCCTTTGTGCGGACTAATGATTCCCATGAGCGGCACATGGCATATGGTCCAACCCATGACCCAGCTGCAAGCCCGTAAGCCTTGCCAGCTTGCAGAAGTTCGTGGATGGAGAATGCAGATGCTTCAGAATCACTGAAAAGGTGCAGGATTTCAACATATTCTGGATCCAATGGCTGTGGAGTTGATCAAAGAATTGTCATGAATATTCCTGATGGGCCACGAGATGGGGTTCATGAATCTGAAATCTAAAGTGTATCCTACTTCCATGTAGCCGAATGATAAAAAATAGTAAAATTTAATGCAAAAAATGGTAGCTGACAAACAGAAAATAATGCAAGAATGCCAATATGATATTCGACTTACCTTCTGCAAAGGTTTTCTCCAAGATCTTCCTAATCGATGAAATAGCAATGCCTGCAGAGCGAAAAACCAGCACTCACTAATCAATTTGAAGCATCTAGCAACAAAATGCCCCAAAGGTTTACAAGAACAATTCTTGATCTGTTATCGGAACTAAGCAGATGCAGCACCAGAAATTAAAACAAGCAAACAAGAAATAGCAATAACAGAAAGCAGCTAAGATAAAAGCATCTAAGTAAAAAGCTGGGAAACAATGCTGAATGCCAATTCCATCATCACAAAAAATCTCCTTTCTACTTAAAGGGGGTAACTTGAATATAGATAAGCTATGAAGCAAACAAGTTAAAGAACATTTTCTATTTACAGTTGACACCAAGAAAATATGAGTCCAAAAATGTGATTGATGTTTTTGTACCAAATGTTTATATAAAAATTGAAACAGCAATATACCTGAGCAACAAGCATCTGACTGCTTCGAAGCATGCAACCCCAGCCTACATCACTGGTGTATTTTGAATCTCCAATAGCGCTAAACCCTGTACAAGCGAACAATTTACAAAGGATCCCTCTAACTAGTTGTGCTATACAAGCTCTACTTGGATCTTAAAGACTACTTAATAAGACAAACCTTTTCGATATGTCATCAGAATTCGTGAAGAGAAATCGTGTGTAAATGCAGCTAATCCGCTACTACTAGCTGCATCCTCAGAGGACCCATCATGTGAAATTTGATAGCAAACGCCCAGAAGCCATATATCACTAGTTGCACTTGGTATACCCTTCTTGTTAGGCCCTAATACACGTTCCTGAATTCTCCTCATTGAGCCACTGCCCAGAAATTTCTTCACAGCTGATGTCCAGCCATTGTTTCTAGTAAGAACTGTCTTCTTTTCACAACCTGATGAGTCACTGTATGATTCAAAAACCGAAAAAGCAGATGCAAAGAAGCTTGACCATAAGCAGTCCTTGGAAGACTTTAAGTTGCTGGATTCTGATTCTAAAGAATCAGATGCCAAAGATCTATTTGATGTATCAGTTATACTTTTAGAACACCATTTCGAAGCAACAGCCCTGTCATGAAATCCCTTCATTACCTATCATGAAGAAGCACATAACGATGGAATTGGCTCATAGGCAGAACCACTTTGACACCTTATCTGCCAATGGGAATCCAACGACAACCTTAGTATTTGAATCGAAGTGCCATCATATCAATGAGAATTGAAGCAGCAGATGCAGACACACTAGATACTAAAACTCTCCGCAAAACTCTAACCACATAAATGCCACTAAAAGATTTACACATGAATCTTTAATGAATCGCAATGGTTGACAAGACACTTCTCTTCTATAACCCAATTAACTAAATTTTAATGAAAGAAACAAGAAACAGAACAAGAAGGATGCAAAGGGAAAGACATGTGTATCTACCTTAATCTTGCTTGTCACTTCCTAAGCAATAAAAGAAGACGAAAAGTGGAACTGAAAAAAGGCAGAATCAAAAACAAAAGAAAGGATCTTGACTATAAAGTAACCATCTTTATGTTCGTATTGCCTAACAATCAATTCCTTGATAATTTCTCGCAACATAGACGATGGGACCAAAGATTTGCAATCTTGGGCTTCTCTTCTCCACTTCTTTTTTAAACACAGACATATATTAATCCATACCATGTTCAAAGTAACGAAGAAGAATTAGAAGAAGAAATGAGAACAAAAGAAAAAGGGAAAGTAGTCAATTATTGGCAATTAAACATAGGAGAAAGATGGGGCCAATAGACATAATAATAAGAATAATACCTAACAAAGCGGCGGGAGAAGCAGAGAGAGACCCAAAGCATCCAAGAATCTAACTTCCCTCGATTTGAGATTTTGCACCAATCCCAATTGCCAACGTGATTCAGATGATTCATTAACTGACTTGCTGGGGCCTTTGCCTTTGTGTGTTTGCAGAGAGGAGAGAGAGAGAGAGAGAGAGGGGGGGGGAGCAGAGACGGAGGAGGTACACCCACAAACCCAAAAACCGAAGCAATATGACAAGAAGCTTGAGCAAGCAAACGCCGGTTTGTTTATATATTTTATTTATTTTTGTTCTGTGGAATTAATTGAACTTTGCATGCCGACGTAATACTACGTCGTAGCATGTCCAAAACTAGCGGAAAAGCCACGTGTTTAGGCACGTGCTATTGCATCTACCTTTTTTTCAACTAACGTCCGAGGGTGGTGGGCCAGCTTCTCTTAATCTTCGCGGTTAAAAACGTTGCAAAGCTTCAGCTCCCTGCCAAACATTTCACTTCGATTTCACATTAAGCAGAATCCATATACCGTAGTGGGAAAATCGCTGACTTTTGATTATATTTTTCTAAATAATTAATAAAAATATGTACAGTGCCATCAGCCAATAAGAATAACACATTATATATATATATATATATATATATATATATATATATATATATTTTACGGATACATCTTGTAATAGATTGATAATTAAATAATGACAGGTATTATAATTGAAAATATAAAAGATTATTTTGTTGACTTGCTTTTTAATTTTTGTGTTTTTATTTATTAATTGTACATAATAAATATACTCACCGAATGTGTGTCTAGCTAGTAACTCCGATAACCAATTTAGATCAATTTGGGACCAGTTACTGTAAATTTACATGTACTCAAAATCAATTCATCCCCTAAAAGGCCCAGGCCCAGGACCAGGCCCGGGCCCAGGCCCAGGACCAGGCCCCGGCCAGCAAAACTGGGCTTCTTAATAAATCTGCCCACTTGATTTTCAGCCCACCAAAGATACACTTTTAATGATTCTAATGATATAATTTTAATGATTGTTATTTACAGTTGTTCAAGAAGTAATTATGATTGATAATAAGAATTACTAATATGTAAGCCTCAATTCGGATTGCTCTCATCCGATCCCTCGTAATTGGACCCATTAGAAGACAATTATAATAAAATTCATATAAATAAATAACTATTGTACTTTTCCAGATCGTTTGAGTCTCGACTCGAAATTCAAAATAATAAGGTAAATTTTAGTTGTGGGTTGCGTGGCGAGGAATTGGCGAGGGGGGAGGGTTAATCGGGGGTTGGTGTGGTCCGGATGCTCGGGCGGACGTTGGACCAGTGTATGTGGGTCCCACCCAGCAACCAACCGCATAAAGACCCATTCTCTAAGTCCCGAAACTCCGACCCGGCCCAAGCAAAGCCCCGGCATCACGATTTCGAGTAAATGCTATTTTAAATCTCTTAAAATACTTTTCGAGAAATTATCTAATTGTCTCTGTGTGTGTGTGTGTGTTTTTGTTTTTGTTTTTTTTTTTTCTTAACAAGTCATTTTTCTAAAAAAAAGAGAGAGGAATGGGTTATCGCTCTGTTGCTGTTGGTGGGTCTTGAAACTCGTTGCGCCTCTCCTCGCCTCCGCGAGTCGCTGTGGGTAGTTGTTGATACCTACCGCTACCAACCATTACCCACTCTCTCTCTCTCTCTGATATCTTCTTCTTCTTCTTCTTCTTCTTCCTATCATATATACACTAATAATTTGTTTATTATATATGTTCTATATCATATTGCTGTATATATACATATATATAGTGAAGTGAAGTGGGTGTATTTTGATCTGCTAAAACCTCTTCTTTTTCATCATTGGTTTTCCTATATACGGTGCGTTTTGCTACTTTCATTCATTTTTTGTTTCTTTTCCTCTTTTCTTTTTTATTTTTTCTCTCTTTTAGCTTTTTATTTTTTTTTATAAAAATGTTATATTAATATTACGAGTCTGGAAATGGGAATCTGAATGAGAATCGCTGTGAAGCGTGATTTGAAGTGAGTGAAATCTTCGAGAAGAGGAAGAAAATGAAGGTTATAGAGAAGATAAAGGCGGCGGCGGCGGGAGGAGAGGCAAACGGGGGAACGGGAGACGTCGGCGGGGCGCAGAATGTGGTGTTCTCGTTCGAGTTCTTTCCGCCGAGGACGGAGGAGGCCGTCGACAACATGTTCGAGAAGATGGAGCGGATGGTGGCTCACAACCCAGCGTTCTGCGACATCACCTGGGGAGCGGGCGGTTCCACCGCGGATCTCACTCTCGAGATCGCCAACAGGATGCAGAACATCATCTGCGTCGAGACCATGATGCATCTCACCTGCACTAACATGCCCGTCGAGAAGATCGATAACGCTCTCGAAACCATCAAGGCCAACGGCATCCAGAATGTTCTCGCCCTCCGCGGCGATCCCCCTCGCGGCCAGGACAAATTCGTTCAGATCGAAGGCGGCTTTGCTTGCGCCCTCGACCTCGTAGGCCTCCCCCTCCCTAACTTAATCTTAATCTAAAGTTTATTTCTTATAATTTTTTTATTGGTATTTAATGTTAACCATTGACGTGTTTTGTCTGTCTTTGTTTGCAGGTCAGACATATCAGATCCGGATATGGTGGCTACTTTGGAATTACTGTTGCTGGCTATCCAGGTTCTTCCCTTACACAATCTGTTTTTCTTTTTAATTTTTCCCTTTTCACAATTCAAGTAAAATTTTATTCTCTCTGCTTCATTTAGTACTTTGCTTAAACACCAATTATCGATCATCGCATTTGTTTCATTTCAATTTTTTACTTGCACAGAGGCTCATCCCGACATGATCGGCGACGACGGTGTGGCCACATTAGAGAATTACCACAAAGATCTTGTTTATTTGAAGGAAAAGGTTTGCTGCTATTACTTCTCTTCCTTTTTGCAGGGCTTCTTGTTTTACAAACAGAAAATTTACATTTATAATTGCGTGCTGTTGATTGGACTTCAATCCGCAGGTTGATGCAGGAGCTGATCTAATTATTACCCAACTCTTTTACGATACTGATATTTTCCTCAAATTTGTCAATGACTGCCGCCAAATTGGAATAACTTGTCCCATTGTTCCGGGAATCATGCCCATTAATAACTACAAGGGTTTCAAGCGCATGACGGGCTTTTGCAAGACAAAGGTATCTTTCGTGCAAAATAGAATTTGCCAGTATTGTGACAATCTTATTCCTTTTCTTCAATTACTTCTTGAATTTCTTTTCTAAAACGCAAGAGAAGTTTAGTAAATAAAAAATCTGAGTAGTATCAAGCAATAAACTTTGAAACTTTGACTATTGTTGGGGTTACATAATTTTCATTTGACATGTTTAAAGTTTCACGTATGCATACTCTGTTCTTAAAAAAAAAAAAAAAGTATTGGATTTTAATGATTTTTGTTTGAGTGGTTATGTCAGATATCTTTCACAACACATGGATATGAAAACTACAAAATATGATCAAGCTAGTGTGCTACAAACTCAATATTGAACCTCAATACAAGTTCTTTATGTGTTTTTTGGTGCTTTTATGTTATAATATTGATGTAAAACACTTTCGCATCTATTGCCCTGTTCTAGATACCATCTGAGATTACTGCTGCACTGGACCCTATCAGGGAGAATGAAGAAGCAGTCAGATCCTATGGAGTTCACCTTGCAACAGAAATGTGCAGGAAGATTTTAGCTCATGGAATTAGGACTTTGCATCTTTATACACTGAACATGGAGAGATCAGCACTCGAGATATTGATGGTTCTTTTCTTATATCTGCTTAATTACTGTGCATTGACTATGCACGAATTGTTTGCAAAATAAATACTCTGTGACTGCATCCAATTCTGGTCTTAAATTGGCAGAATCTTGGTTTGATTGAAGAGTCAAGGATTAAAAGGCCACTACCCTGGCGGCCGCCTACAAATGTCTTCCGTGTAAATGAAGATGTTCGCCCAATATTCTGGTATGCAATGCATATGAATTGCCACTTTGACTCAGTTATTTAATGTAAGTGGTGTTGTATGAACTATGAAACTCCTTTATTTTTTTGGACCAAATATGATATTCAAGCCAATGATTACAGGGCTAATCGTCCAAAGAGCTACCTTTCAAGGACCATTGGTTGGGATCGGTACCCCCATGGACGATGGGGTGATTCTCGTAATCCATCCTATGGTGCTTTGAGTGACTATCAGGTGCAAATCTAATTCTTTACCATCTTTCAATAAATTTAGAATATCATGAATGATATCTATGTCTTGTTCGCAAAATTTATTTCTTCAAATTTAATTGATATTGTTGGTGAATCCCAAGAAAGGTGAGCCTTGGTGTAATAGTAAGATTATATCATTGTGACTGAGAGGATACAAGTTCAAGACTACATACATTTGATCCTTCCTCAAACCCTATAAGGTGGGAGCCTCATATACGAGGATGCTTTATTTTTTAGTGGTTGGTGAATCCCAATGGTAATTTTTTTTTTTTGGGTGGGTGAGAAGGGGGGGAACCTTTTGAACCAAAATTTATAAAAAAAAAAAAAAAGGCAAAAAAGCCATTCCTTTTTCTTTAACTGTGGCTAATGTGCACTGAGATGGCATATCTACTCTCTTTTTGAATCATTAAATAGGAACATATATGGTATATTTTGGAGCTGCAATATTCTACAATTCATGTTTACTTTCATAAAATGAATGTTCCAAAATGAAGTTGAACTGTGTTGAGGGTTCATTTTATATTTAATGTGGCATTGCCTTGCATGACCCTAGTCACAATATTTTTTGCAGTTCATGCGACCACGTGCACGTGACAAGAAGCTTCAGGAAGAATGGGGTTCTCCTCTAAAAAGTGTTGAAGATATATACAAGGTAAGAGTGTTTGGGCTGCAATGTATTTGGCTTCTCTAGTTTTCTTGCAATCAAACATAATAAGAACTGTTAATTGGTGCAACTGGAACTTATAAATATCCAGAAATTCAAGAGTTTCTGCCTGGGGAAGTTGAAAAGCAGTCCCTGGTCAGAATTAGAAGGCCTGCAGCCAGAGACAAGGATCATAGATGAAAAACTGGGAAGCATAAACTTGGAGGGATTCCTGACGATCAATAGTCAACCGGCAGTAAATGGAGAGAAATCTGACTCCGCATCTGTTGGTAAGTCTGAAGCTGGTGCATAGTCCTGTATTTCTTTTTTTTTTTCTTTTTCCTTCTTCTGGTTTGACACAAAAAAACACTGAATTATTTGATAATTGGCATGACTTTATTCTAATTCACGTGTACAAGTGGAGGCATGTGCACATGCAAGAGAATTGAATATTGGAAAACTAGTTGCTTGTGTATCAAATAAACAATGAAAGAGACAAAAAAGATTAATGTATGTTGACCTGGAAAAGAAACCAAACGGTTCTGTAGTTCACTGTGTCAAATCCTGGGGAGGGGAAATGGACCAATATTCCAAAAATTAATGATATCTTGTTAAGAATTTCTTATTGTGCAAATGGTGGTCATATGTTTCTGAGTTTGTAATCAGATTTGAAGTCTTTTTAGATTGGGCCTGGGGGCAGCATGACATCTCTGACTTATTCATATGCCTCATATGTTGCAGGTTGGGGAGGGCCAGGCGGTTATGTTTATCAGAAGGCTTATCTAGAGTTTTTCTGCTCTAAGGAAAAGTTGGATGCTCTTGTTGATAAGTGCAGGGCATTCCCTTACATAACTTACATGGCTGTGAACAAAGGAGATAGTTGGATCTCTAATGTAGGCCTTAATGATGTCAATGCAGTAACCTGGGGAGCCTTCCCAGGAAAGGAGATTATACAACCAACTGTTGTGGATCCTGCCAGCTTCCGTGTGTGGAAGGATGAGGCATTTGAAATTTGGTCAAGAGGCTGGGCTTCAATGTACCCCAAGGGGGATCCATCCCAAAATTTGCTTGAAGAGGTAAATCCTGTGATAAACATGGCAACCACCCTCCGTGGTACTAATGTTTCATATTTGTATTTGTGTGCACAACAGACGCATGCACTCTGTTGACAAGAATTGAGCTCAAGTAATGCTGTAGTGTTCATGGTTGCAGATGCAGATCAGCTACTTTTTGGTGAGCCTGGTCGACAATGATTATGTTCACGGTGATATCTTTGCTGTTTTTGCGGATCTATAGGCCATATCCAGCTTCTATATTGTTTAGTTGCCCGTTGGAGCCACTCACAATGGTGCTTTTATCCTTGCTTGAATTGTACTTTTGTTCTCACGGAAATGTGCTGTTTTCCAATTATAGTCTAATAATATGTAAGAATAATCCATTTGGATGTTGATTTATCCATACCATTGTGCAAAATGCATTTGGGCGTGGACCGAGCTAGATTAGCTCTTGCATCCTTGGATTTGCCCTGCTACATTCTGTCCTTTGTAACTTTGTTACTTTTCATTGTCTTCATAGTTAGATGCCCTGGATTCATTGCCGTGCCTACTGCCCTTATATGCCCATAAGAGGTTCTATTTATACCTTGCTCTTAAAGGCACACGTGTTTCTCAAGCAGTCCTAGGCTTTTGTTCTACCACAGAAGTGAATCTTTGGATTTCATCAAAAGAGCATCATTTCGCAAAAATGCAGGCAAAAGATCTTAAAGTGCCACCGGACCGTTTGTAATTGTAAGTTGGAATGTTAGACAGGTAAGAGGAAATAAAGAATTTCAAATGGCTGGTTGGGACTAACACTAAAGTGATACCAAGAAGCCAAACCAATCGAACCAAGACAAATGGTACTTAAAAATCGAGTCTTGGGGTCAGTCAGGACTCGAGACTGCAAGAGCGAGCGGTTAGACCTGATACTTGATAACGAGCCCCATCTTTTAATATAAGAGCCCATTAGTCACTTCTATAAAGAGAAAGTCCATTACTCTCTCTGTTGCTGTAGATTGGGCATGAATCAGACGGCTAGGATTTTTTACTTTCGAGACCAAAAATCCCGAATGCGGTGGGATTTGGCGCTGGGGTATGGCCTATGATCTGTTTTTGGGGGGAGGGGGGTTGAGTTAAAATCCCCAATCCCACAAGAATTAGGCTCCAATCCCAATTTCCTATGGATTGTGCCAGTGCGTATTCTTAATGCAGATGCGGCGTATCCAACGGACGGCCATGATCTACTTGGTTGGTTCTGTCTTTACCTTTTTTTTCTTCTTCTTTAGTATGTAGGTCTAATGTGCGAGTTTTATCACAATTATAAGGATCTTGATCTGGGGTTTGAGTGAACAAAATTGCAAGCTTTCCTCTCGAATAATAATATTCCAAGCTTATCAATTTCAGATGAGTAAAATTGGGGATCCATCCATAAGCGGGGCTTTGTTTGAGAAAGCAAGTAGCCCCAGACAAGGTGTTTTAAGCTTTACAAGGTTGCCTATCGTTCTCTTCTTGAAGGCGAGATTGTCGAGATGATTTTTCGAGTTCTTAGTGACATCATCTCCTGGCTCGATGAGCGCCGCATGAGAGGCAAGCAATAGCCGGAAAAAATTGATTCATGTAAGAATGCTGGACTAATAATATGATAACTAGCACGTTCTCTCCAGTAATCCCAACATGGCTCATATCCAGTACAGATAAATATACATGGAGAATAATCCTTCTTGTTGTTTAAAAGTTGATGTATGGGTGTGAAATTTTTCGAGTTGCAGTCTGGTCAGCAAACGCAGCCTAAAGCACAGGGGCCTGATGAAGCTGTTAAAAGTACGGTTGGCGCATTCAAATGAGAGATTTATGCATCTATTGTGCAAGGGGTAGTTCATTATTTCGTTTATTTTTCCCTCAAATTTTGGCTTCACATTACTTATTAGAGCTGATTGTCAATATTTCCTTCAAATTGAAAGAGTTCTCATTTATACTGTCACGTAGTCTTGGAATAAGCAATATACTTATGTTCTTTTTTCATTTTTTATTTTGTACTCAATTTACAACCAATGAGACAAATTAAATTTGATAATCATATAAATACTTACAAATTTCAAAGAGAGAGGCCTAATAATAACTTTATTAGTAAAAAATAAATGAATGAAATTATTTTTAATATAAAAATTATACTGAATTAAATTTAAATTCAACCTCAAAATGTATATCTCATTCCCTATGATTCAGTTATAATCATGGCCCAAGGAATGTTTAGAAAGCCTACTCGCGACCATGTTTCCACGCAACACATACAGAATCTAAACAAACCGTGCTAAAACCACGGGGACAATGCCGCACTTGCTTCATTGCGACAAATCTTGACAACTCTTTCAATTCCAATGCCAACAGAGGGTAACAATGTGCATCTCTGGCTTAATTAAAGGGTGATTAACGCGTGTTGATGTTGAGAGAAAATACTTAATCCGGTGACAGATTTAACAAAATTGATATTAGGAGATCCATTAATTTTATACCATATCAGAGTTTGGGACAAAACCTCCAATGCATGAAGTCTAGGAGGGACAGTGTAAATCAAAAACACAAACTATATTCCCTGGCAAAGAAAATTTTCTTTTTTAGACGAAATCTACGGAAAGAAACTCGAACGTAAGCCCTCATTGTCAGCAAAGTCCTCCCCCACCCCCCTCCTCCACAAAGACAGGGGAAAAGGGGATGGAGGCATACAAGAATTTTGCTCTATTAAATGAGCCAATGCATAAATACTATTGTTGGTAAAGAGAAAATTGCGCAGCAACTAGGCTCAACATAAACTTAAGCATGGAGCCAAGTCATCCAAAAGTGAACCTTCATTCAAACTTGGAAGTGGTTGAAAACAGGGAAAATTTCTTGCTTCTTTGATCATGCTAAAACTAAAACAAGTATTGTCTTCTGAAGCTTAGAGAGCATTTGAACAGTGTTCAATTCATGGCTTTCCCAAGAAAGACCCTACCAGACGCATGAATACACACCAATAAGTCCATGTGCTTGTCGTCACAATATGAGAGCTTGAGAACCCATCATCTTTTTTTTTTTTTACAAATGTCTAGCTTTTATTGGAAAAAAAAAATGTCACTGAGTTACTACAATTTTTGAGAGCTGATAGATTTTTTTTCTATGTTTTGCATCTTGCAAAAATAATGTGATTTTATATCATATTCTTATTTATTTATTTATTTATATATGAAAATAAAAAAGCATTACTCTAAAGTATGCTGCTTTACCTTGCTTTAGTACTACTGCATATTAGTAACAAGGATTGTGGCTTTCTTTTGCATTGATTCCTACCAGTACGGGTATAAGAATGACCCCAGAAAGCAACTTGGCTTGTGCTTAATTTGGATAAATCGATATTATGAAGCTGATATTTGTTAATGTAATTGCCATTTTCTTGACGTGACAACAAGGTAAAAGTTAAAATTTTTACTATTTATTTTTAAAAATATTATCAATTTGTCGACTCTAATGCCCAATCTTGTTAAATGAACTAATAGTTATTTCTTGCCGATCCCCCACCGGGTGGAAGGGGACCACATGCTATTTCCTTGAAGCTTCCTATCCGACAAGGATGAATTTTCTCCTCCGCCTCAGAAGTTGACCTGTCTACATCTCAACGCCCGGTGTATGCAAAAATTATGGCCATGGTGGCACACATGTATGTATGTATGAATGTATGTAATGTGTGCATGTTGGTACGTTTATGTGAGCATTTAGATGATGCTCATTGGATTTGAGATGCGAATCTGCGATATTAAAAACCATGCTCTCCGTCCATATCTTCATCATCGAAACATAAGCCTCTCTGGTCCCAGAAGTTATCGGTATACATCTCACGGTTCCTTAACCTCTGAGATTGCCTGCCATTATCACTTCAAACGCAACTAAAATTCCTTACTTTTCAGCTTGCACCCAATAGGGATATGGCAGAAGGATTACTGTTCGATGTTGCAGAGGGAATTCTTGGAAAATTGAGCTCCCTTGCTCTTCGAGAGATTGGCCTGTGGTGGGGTGTCAAAGATGAGATTGAATTGCTGCGCGCCACAGTTGTCGGTATCAAGGTCGTGCTTCTTGATGCAGAAGGCCGGCAAGCACGAGGTGACGATCAAGTGAAAGATTGGCTCGAGTTGCTGAAAGAAGTCGCGTACGATGCAGATGACTTGCTGGATGACTTCTCCACCGAAGTTCTGCGCCGACAAGTCATTACGGGGAACAAAGTGACAAAGGAGGTACGCCTTTTCTTTTCAAGTTCAAACCGGCTTGCATATGGCCTTAAGATGGGTCACAAAATCAAGGCAATTCGGGAGAGACTAGATGCTGTTATGCGCGTCGGAATGAAGTTTGCGAGCTGGCTTTCTTCCCTCACGAATCTGGTCAGCCTTGGGTTGTATAGCTGCTGGAAATGCCGAAGTCTTCCGGCATTGGATCAATTCCCTTCGCTAAAAAAAATACACATAGGTGGATTAACTCATTTGGAATACATAAACGTACGGAGTTGTTGTGTGGTTGGAGGAGGAGGAGGAGGAGGATCAGCTTTCTTCCCTTCCCTTGAGACACTGCAACTCTCCTTCTGTCGCAATCTGAAGGGATGGCGGCCATCATCACCGTTGTCGTCGTCATCATCGTCTTTGCTTCCCCAATTTCAGTGTCTTTCTGTGCTGCGGATTGATTCCTGCCCAAACCTGACTTCAATGCCAGCGTTCCCCCCATCCTTGGAAGGACTGGGGATAAGTTCAGTCAGCTTCAAGTCATTGGAGCAAATGCTCAAGGGGACGATTTCTCCAGCACATGAACCGTCGTCTTCTTCTCTTCCATCTATTCTCTCTTCGTCTTTGAAACTTCTGTACATTGAGAGAATTGAGCATCTGCCAGAAGATTTTCTGCCGGTGGAGTTGCTGCAAACCCTCACTTCTGTGGCGGATTTAAGAATTGCGAATTGCCCGACATTAACCTGTCTACCTCATGCGAAAATGCTACTTCTCACTTCCCTCAAGACGCTCCAAATTAGGGATTGCGAAAACCTAGATCTGTCCAATGATGATGATGACAGCAACAGCAGCAACAACGATGCTATTCTATGGCAAGGGCAAGGCCTTAGAAGCCTCACCTCTCTTCATATTGATCGTATTCCGAAGTTGGTGCATCTCCCAAGGAGGCTTCTTCTGCATTCAATTGTCCTGCGGAGACTCGAAATCAGGGATTGCCCTAATTTGGTGTCGTGGCCGGAGTGGATGCCCAACCTCACCTCATTACAACGCTTAGCCGTTTACAATTGTTCCCAACTGTCAGAAAGATGCAAAAACAACATGAGCGAGGATTGGCCCAAGATTGCCCTCATCCCTGCCATTAGAGTCGATGACAGATGCATCCAGCAGGATGGCTGCTATCAACTTTGATTTGAGCAGAAGAATCCGTCCACCTTTCCTTTCCAGATTCAGCAGGTTCATCCTCCTCCTACTGCTCTCTTCTTTGTATCTCCATCTCCATCCATTTTGTTTCTATTAAAAAGAGAGCCTGTGGTGCTGTTTTTCTCCTACAAATTAACAGATTTCTTCTTCCTTTTTTTTTCCAAAAAGAGAAAAAAAAATTGTAAGCATCTTCAATTGACATTGCAGCTCTCCTAACCGAATTTTATCATCAAAACTAGTACCATCATCTTGCAAAACACTCATATTTCATCCACTGGAGTTTCTCATATATCCAAGTGTGTTGGGCTTGTGAGATTCACAATTTGGGATATTTTGATTTTTTGTTTTCTCAGTATAGCACAAATCATTTTATGTGCAAATCAATGCTGAGGTATTTTTGATTTTTTGTGTAGTGAACAGAAATTGCTTCAAAATGGTGAGTCCTCTGGTTTCCAACAGAAGCCAGAAAAGAGTAACTGATGTCTGAGGACCGGCCCAAGATTGCTCACATCTCTAATATCCAAATTGGAGAGCTATAATTTCAGTTTCGTGGGATTTACCATATTCACAGCAACCCTTTGCACCTTGCGTTGGTTTGTAGTTGTCTTTTTCAGTCTACAATATTTTTAAGTAGAAAAGCCTATGCTTGCTCTTTGGTGAACATTGATGAACCTTTAATTTCAGTTTTCATGAATATTTTGCAGGTCTTCTAGCAAATCTGGCGATCAAATTTTTGCAGGCACTATTTATACTCTACTGGATTTGTTGCAGGTACCGGGGCTAAAGGCTTGAATTTTGTTGCTGTATTATTGTGAAAAGTAGTGAAAATGGTATAACAACTGTAGCCATGATGGGTTGGGGGGTTTCCGAGCAAGGGTGGAGTTAGGGTCCTTGGACTCCTGAAGAGGATAAGTCTCTTAGTGAATATGTAAAGTTGTATGGAGAAGGACGGCAGAGTGCAGTGGTCAGGTGCTCTGGCAAGGCATTTATTATCAGTATAATGCCACGGATGGGTATGTTACAGACAATGATGGGTTATGTCATGAATGGGTTACGTACGACCTAACTCTTACATCGAATAGGAAGAGGGGATCTTAAGTCATATAAGTGTGAGTACTGTACACCCTAATAGGTTGCTTTTTAAGGAGAAAATAATGACCCCGTGACAATAAGCCATCTAAGAAGAATGATTTTGCAATTTTTTTTTCCTCTGATAGTGATTTACAAAATATGTTACTGCTGTGTTGCTGCCAGGTTTAAACAGAAGTGGCAAGTGCTGCAGGCTGAGCTGGGTGAATTACCTTAAGCCTGTGCTGCCTGACCCTATAAGAGGTCTAATTACTTCGAGGAGTGAATTATTATTGAGCTGCATGCTTTCTGGGGTTAACAAGTAATGCATCTCTCTCAAACTGCATCTTTAAGTTCTAGTTTTAGTTAGTTACTGCATTGATACAATTGCCATTCATAATTCTCCTAAAGTGCTAGTGAAGAGACATTTTTGGTTAGAGAAACTAGTTGCAGTGGCAAAACTATATTGATTTTCTGTGATTTTATGCAGATGCACAACTATTGCCAGATACCTGCCTGACAGGACATACTGGAGACCCCATTTCAAGAACAAAAAGAGATACTCTTGAATATGAGAGAAGCAAAGAGTTCGAGTTTTAAATCAGAAACGACATCAACTACAGCGAGAGCAACAAAAGACAGAAGATCACATGAAAAGTTTTGACAGTGCACATGATGTATCAGGACAGGAAGAGAAGCTTTTTATGTACAAGAAAGAGTCATGTTGTTTCAAAGTTCCCCTTTCTAGTCAGAGACAAATCCAAATCACTTAGCAATTTACAAGGGAATTGAGGGCTATGATTGTGTATTTTATCAAATTCCCAAGGGGTGGGAAGCAACTGGCTCTGCTGTATTCCAGGCATTGATACTTGGGGTCATTTACACCCCACCAATTTTGAAATAGTTGTCTAATTCATATAGTCAGGCACAAGTGTTGCATCTGGTGTATGAATATGTTATGAATCCATGTTAAAGACCGTGCCATTGTCTCTTTCTTCTCCCCATTCGTAGAAAGGAATATTCTTTTTTTGCTTTATTCTTCTATTCATGGACACAGCATGAACTGTTAAATTTTAAGAAAACATTCTTGTAGATTGAGTACCCAGGGCAGACTCTGACACCTTCGCATATTGTTCGGAAGGATGGAAAATTATCTGCTTCGCTCAAAAGTAGTAGCACTAACCTTTTTGACCGACACATAGCAAGAACGGGAGCTGATATATGTGAATGGAATTTTCTCAGAGGTTCAAGAAATAGCATTCAGCCAAAACTTTCGAGATTCTTTGTCTATCAAAAATGCTTAGGAGTATGCGCATCATGTAAGTGTTTTTGGCCAATAGTACAGTCTAGTATTCTTTTGCTGTTAGTGTTTCATATAATTCTTCGAGTAGTTTTCCTTCTTCGTTCTTTGGTTTCTTTGTAGTGTTTCCCTATATAATGATCTCACCGCCTGCATAATTATGTCGGTTGTACAATTTGTGGCACTTGTGCGTTGGCTTGTTGCTGAGGTCTCTATGGGTCTAAGACTTTGGAATAGCTTCTGCCTCCTGTTTTAACATGTGTAATGTCAATCAGTTACCATTGGATGACTTAAGCGACTCATTGTCGACCAGTGACTGGACCCAATAGTATCAATCTATGCAGAGGTCCACTAGATTATCCATGATCTGCTTCAAGTGTTCTGTAGTTACATCATATGCATCTACCACTTGACAAGAACGTATTGTTCATGCACTTAATCTCCTCTCAAAATTGCCAACCACCACCAAAGCCTTGCAGAGTAGTGGTTAAGAAATATCAATTCGGTCTCTTTAGGCACAAAGTAGTTCTCTCGTACTTCGATGTATACTTGCCATATAATGCTTGGGAGAAAAATGTTTTCCGTGTGTCATATGGTTGGAGTGTCGGTGGCAAAATGCTTTACTTGTATGCATCACTCTCTGCCATGCAGTTCTTAAAATTGTTCTAAGTCATCTTGTGAAACTTCACAAATAGCAAGGAGCATATTGACTTTTGGAACAGCAGGTGTTCTTCCGTTTTATGCTCTTATGATCTTGGCTCCTATGGACTTATCCTTTCAATTTTGTCTGGCTCTTAAATTATCTCGAGTGCAACTCTTGAACCGCATAACCTTTACTTATAACTTGAATTTCATGGCATTGCAAAGTTGATGCCTTTTGTTATTTATGAACCCATGTCTATTTCTTGTCATCAAGCAATAGGAATGAAAATATTGATCTGCAATTTTCTCTTCTGCCTGCTCAATGCTGCAGCTGCCTGGTATAGCTAAGATGTTCTCCAGCGAGACAGACATTAGCCTCCAGATGGATTCACTCCTTAGCTGTAGAGCAAGGTCTCCTCCTCCTTGCCTCCTCTGTTGCCCTATTGGAATTGTTACCCATTACGTTACTAAAGCACCGACCAGAAAGGCTGAAAATAGTCGGCGTGGCATATAAATTGTTTTCTCGTGAGGACCAATTAAACATTGTATCAGAATTGATGTAATGGGAATTGCCATTTTCAGACGACTCTGCAAACCATATCGCCTGTGCATCTGGTGAACGTATTTTTGCATTCGAGCAAACTCTTCTTTGCTCTTGTTTCAAGCAAGCTGTTGGTCCTTACCATTGCATGGGTGATGGCGCGTTTCTTTTGGCTGGCATCAAACGAAGCGGGTGGATTGAGAATGTCCATTCTTTTGTCTGCAGCTAATATTTGTAGCACTGGGCAGTAACAAAATACGAGAGCCAATGCACCACTAGGATAGGATGATTTCATACATGCTTGATTTTATCATCCGAGACCCTGTTCGATATGAACATATACAGAACGTAATCTGCGGAATTAAAGATAGAATGTGCGCCGGAAAAAACGAACACAGTTCATTTTCAAGGTCAAAGAAATGCCAAATACAAAGGGATTAGGCGTTGGGCTGTTGGGCCCCAATCTATCTCCAATTTCCTATGGGTTCATCGTGCTAGTGCGTATTCTTGATGCGGCGGGCGTATCCATCGGACGGCCAGGATTTATTTTCAAGATCAAAATCCGCCCATCAGCATGCTTGTATGCATATGCATATGCATGGCTAGAAAAAGAAAAGCAGCTGCCACAAGGGGAAGACGGCCGAACAAGAGAGGATGGAGAAGCTGAAGTCAGCTGTGCCAGAGAGGCTGAAGCGGATGGTGGCTGACGGCAATCCGGAGGGTCTGACTTCCACGACCTCTTCTCTTCTTGACTTTCTCCTTACTTTGCCACAATTTCACCAGGTTATTTCTCTTCTCTCTGCAGACCAAACATTCTGAGGTTCTAAAAGATTGTTTTTGATAAGCCTTTATCTATCTATCTATCTATCTATCTTTATATATTTAAAAAAAGATTTTCGGGATACGCTCAGATGGTTAGAGATCTGGTAGATCCTGAGACTGCTCTTTGTGGAAAGAACAAGGGTGCTGCTTTGGCATCGAAACAAAAGGGCAATCGATGCTATTCCACCGGAGATTACCAAGCGGCTTTGGCTTGCTATACCCAGGCACTTGTCTTGCTCTTTTCTGGTTTCTTTTCTTGATTTTTAGTGCTCTTTATTTATTACTACCTGTTTGTTTCTATTTTTTACTCCCTTCAAAACTTTTTAGATTTACCCACTTGGTGTAGCCAGTTATCTGGTTTGGAATAAAGTTGAATGTCTTCACCTCTTGGAAATGACAATAAAAGAAATGCCACTGTTGCTGATTATCATATAATGCCTCAATTTTGTTTTTGTTTGCTGATCTATGGACATGGTTTTCTCTTCCTCCAACCCTGAACCCGAATTAATCCGGTACAGGCACTTCGTGTTGCCCCAGTGGATGCTGCCGACATGGACAAAAATCTGGTTGCGACATTGTACCTGAACCGGGCTTCTTTACTGCAGGTATGTTTTTTTTTATTGTTTTTAAGTGAAGAATGCTTCTTGCCACCTCCCCAATTTCCAGTTATGATTATGTCCATGATCATGGAGAATGTAAAATAAAGAGATGAAAGACAATGAATCTGATTATGTTCATCACAAGGCTTCTCTGAACACGGCCCAACTCTTACCTGAATATTTGGATCTAATTCGGATCATTATACAAGCATGATTGTAGCCCTTGTTACTGACTTCTAGCTGCTCCAAATATCATGCTAACTGATATTGAATATGAAGTCCAACCATTAAGTTGCATGACTTATAGAAATGTCTTCTTAAATATAAAATAACAGATTTGAGAATTGTCTAGATGCTAAATATTTTTGCAATTGTTATGCTGGCATAATGGTTTTTTGTATTGTCGCAATTCTTTGTATGTTTGTTTAGAAAGTAGGTCTTCTAGCAGAGTGTCTACGGGATTGCACTCGAGCCCTTCAAATTTCTCCAGACTATGCAAAGGTGAGAAATATGCTTATTTTGTTGCCGAAATTTTCCATTCCTTATCATGCTAACTTCTGGTAGATTTACATCTTGTTTGAAATAGGTTGCCTGATAAACTATTGGCATCTGTTTGATATACGCTTGTTTGCTTTTTTCCCTTTGCTTGTAAAACATCTTTCCATTGTCTGATCTTTAAAATAGAAATGTTCATATGTGAGCTTGATATGCTCTAAAAATTTGCATCTTTAGTCCATGAAATCCTTCATTCGCAATTTCACATTTGGTCACATTTCACAATGGCAATTATATTTTTAATGGTAGAGAGAGGGAAAATAGAAAAGAAATGGCAGTTGGGGGATATTTCAAAATATTGTGCAGAAATGGAACTCAGTTTTCACAGAATAGAGTTTCTTCTGCTCACAGAGCCATTGGATAAGTACTGTATTTTATTTGAGACATTAAGTATTTTACCAGCATATAGTTTTCATGTCTTTGTATTACAAGCAACCTATTCCTTTGGTGTATTTTTAATTTGCACATATGCTTAATGTGACTACTCAAGATTATCATATTTTGTATCTTAGGAAAAGCTATCTAATGCTGAATGAAGTAATACAATACAGGGAGATGTAGTAAAATGAGTATTCAACCTGTTGCTAGTTTTTATGAGTGGCTTTTTAGCTGTAATTATCCATATTTTGGCTGATATGTACATGGGTGCTCTAATACTCAAGACTGTGCCTGTGGATATGTGAGAAATTGAATGAAAAATTTTCACTCACGCAATTCTAAAGACCATGGTCACTAGCAACACGTTTTAAAGGACACTGTCTGTTGCAAGTATTATCATGTGGATACTCAATGCTAGAATTTGCTATGTCCAAATGTGACAAACCTGTGCTGCAGGCTTGGTACAGAAGGGGTAAAGCAAAAGCTGCTTTAGGAAATTATAAAGATGCTTTTGATGACTTGAACATTGCTAAGAGCACTGAGTTGTCATCGGGTGGGAAAAGACAGATAGACAATGAGCTAAAGCTTCTTGTGGACCAGCATAACTGTACATCCAGCACGCAAATTGAGTGCACTGAGAACAAAATGGGAAATGTTGGTAAGACATCCATTTATATGCCATCAAAGATTTTCTTTTTGTCCTTTTACCATTCTTCTATCTTTTGTTGCAATCCACGTTTGAATATTTTGAAGTTAGACATCCAGCGCGATACTGCAAGCCTGCCAGTTATTGTACTCCTTTATAATCTGCTTCCATAATCTTAGTTGCATACCTTTTTCATGTGTAATACAAAGCCTGTTCAAGTGTAATACTCCTGGAATCTGTATGGTGTATTGCCAAGTGATGGGGGCTTGCATGTTGACTATTATATTTTTATGTTGGCAACTTTTGGTTGGAAAAGTAATGTTCTGTGCTGGCTTGGTAGTGGCACAATAGTAATACCACTGTTTACAATAGTAATACCACTGTTTTACCTACTATTGTGAGTCATTTGTTGAAGAAACTTGTGGAATGCATTATTAGTGTTTCAGTTGTCTGGGAGCCAGAGATCATCGCTTAATATTCCTGGTTATGACTTCTACTTATTAATTTATTTAGGCTCCACATGAGTATACTAGAAAACTTTTGTTAGGGTGTTTTTTTCCTTCTTATTATTGGTTTGCATAATTTCTAATGTTATCTTAAAGTGCAAAGATTCAGTAGTGATTTCATTTTGGTGCTACCACTGATGAGTTTGTTTGGAAGGATGTGTAATCTCTTACAATCTTGCTTTTCCTTCTGCTAGTTATAATGTCAAACAAACATAGCCTAACACTCATAGTCCTTCTGTGAAACCTTTTCTTGTAGTATATGCTCAACATAATTTAGTTTTCAAAAATATAGTAGTGTGTGGAATGTTCTATCCTGGGGTGTATGCTTTGATTTAGACAAGAATTGCTTATATGTATCTATGGTGCTCTTTTAAGATGTAAGTGTGAAATGAAAGGCAAGTACATCTTTTCTGACAGATGAGCTGCATCAAAATAAGTTATCATGTGTCAACATGCCTGGTAAAGGAAGGGGCATGGTTTCCCAATGTGACATTCCTCAAGCCTCCTTGGTTCATAAGGAAGAACCCTATACCTTGGTATGAAACTTACCGTTTTTCTTTTACATTGGCACAACTCCTATACTCATTCAATTACATTGCCTAAAATATTTAAGAGTTAGATGCATAAACACCTCCTGAAGCGTGATGGTGGTAGTTTGGGTGTAGTAACTTGAGAGCCAAGCCTTTGATGAAGAGTGTGCTTTTCCCCCTGATGTGGCTGTATGAGTACTCATCTTGCATTCATAATGATCATGTTGCTTTATGGCTGCCGGACAGTGCCTGCTATTTGGTGACAGATATGAATATTACTTGGCCTTTTTTGTTTGCAGGTTATATTGAAAAGTTGCCGAGAAACTCATTGCCATTACTGCTTGAATGAACTACCTGCTGATAAAGTCCCTTGTACAGCATGTTCAATACCACTATACTGCTCACAAGATTGCCAAGTACAAGCAGGAGGAGAAACATTGTATAGCCATCAAAAGAAAGATGGAAGTGATTTAAATCATTTGAGCAATCCTGAAGTGGATGATGCAAAGGTCATGTTATGCTGTGATTTGGCCATTAATGTTGAGTCCATTCCTGAACATAAGCATGAATGCTTAGGAGTGAACTGGCCCGTGGTATTGCCAGCTGATGTCATTTTGGCTGGTCGAGTAATGGCTAAATTCATATCTCAACAAAGGGGTGTCATGCAGTCCAACCTCCAGAGAATTCTGGTATATATGATGGCCATATTCCGTATGCTCAAATTGGGTGGTGTCTGTTTTTGCATGAGAATTTGACTTGCCAGCTTATGGCCTTTGTAGGATCTCTCTCACAATTATTCACATATCACCCCAGAAAGCAAATTGGAATTGCACATATATGCAATTGTGTTGTTATGCTGTCTTCAGCATGCTTCTGGGTTTGGCCTTCCAGCAAATGGAGTCTTTTTATCACAGGTTACCATCTCGCTCTCGCTCTCTCTCTGCTACTGTCTTGAATGCACGTGCACTCTTACATATGTAGTGGGACAATAAGATATGTAATTCTATATCCTTAGAGAAACCTTATCCAGAAAGATGAATGCTTTCATGGACTTGTCTCTGATTAGTCCATTGTTTGCATGCTTGGATAGCTTGGTCTAGGTGCTAGGCAAAGGAACAGGATGCATCCATTGCTATTATCTGTTAGGAAGTTTCATATCGGTTAAATATAGAGATGTGATATAGCTTGGTACTACTTATAGTTTCAGCTTTTAGGTTAGTATGAGGTTTCATAAGATGGTGTTTAGCCTAAGTTCACATACTTCATTATTCCCAGTCAGTCAGGCTCTTGTAATTCAACCTCAGTTCAGGCACCAGGCTGTAGTTCAAGCACCACTATCAATCATCAAACATCTGGATTCTTTTGAAACTTAAGAGCCTTCTGATTTTAGTTTTAGTTACATTACATTTACCTTTTCGCCAATAAAACTGTCTTCACCTGTGGGGTAGCTATATTATACCTAGGAAATCTCTTGGAGTGACAATTTTCTTGTGATTCTACATTGTGAGGCAGTTACTGACAGTCAATATTTTCCATCTCTTTCATTTCTTGTTTGAAGAGTCATTTAACTCTGTGCTTGGAGTAGCCAGGATTATGTTGTTTGGGGGAACTCTTTAAGGATTATGGCAAAGCAAGTGTGTTTCAAGTAATATGTTGGAAGCGGGTTGTGCTGGGAAGACTAAAGAGGAGCAAGTAGGGTTAACAGACTTTGTGACAGGCCCTTCTGTCATGGAGTTGTCAAACCTTCAAAACTGCTTAGAAATTTAGTTATTTGTTCCCTCCTTTTTGCTCTATGTTTCTAGTACATTGGGTTGTGCTGGACTGTGCACTTTTCCTTCTTTTTTTATATGCCAAACCAAGAAGTCTGAAAAGTTCTTCAATTTTCTTTTTTTTCTTTTTTTCTTTTGGTGACAATCCATTTAAAATACCTGCAAAAATGATGGAATATTCAATTGCTTTCATGATACTTTTAACACATTGCAGGGATTTTTATGTTTTGGCATACTTGCTTATAGTTAGCAAACTCATTTCACAGCCTGAAGGAAAAAATTGAAAACTCACACTTTACACAAGCTAATGGTTTGCTTTATTCTTCCCATGAGAGCATGGACTTACTTAATATGTGGACTATTGATGCTACCTCTGTATCATGCCTTCCAAGTTTCAATAAGTGACGTGCTAGATGTACATGTTTTGTACAATTAATCCATGATCTGAAATTGGCGTCCTTATTATCCTGATTCCCAAGTACCAGTACTTTCTCGGTCAAATTTGTATAAGGACCATTGATATAATCATGGATTTAATTGCTCATAATACTATTATAATCTATTTGCTGTTACACCTTCTTGTGTCTATGCAGATGGTCATACTGATATGCCAAATAAGGGTGAATTCTATGGCAATTGTTCGCATGAAATCTATTGATGTTAATGGCCTGGAAGATCAGTTTGGAAAGTTTTCCTCTAATAGAGACATTTCAACTTATAGTGTGGAGCAGGTTGATGTTTATGCTATGATTTCCACCCTTATGCCATGAAGTTGGATTTCTATGCATATTCATATAGAAGTGGTTTTGATTTATAACATGCTTTACCATTTGACTCAAATTTGTCCCTCTATTCATCCTGTCTTTAATTGCTTGTAACATTGTAGGTCAAAGTGGGCCAAGCTATCTATGCAGCTGGCAGCATGTTCAATCATTCTTGCCAGCCAAATATCCATGCTTATTTCCTTTCACGCACTCTCTTTATGCGCACATCAGAGAGTGTGGAAGCAGGCAGTCCTATGGAATTGTCCTATGGTCCTCAGGCATCCCCAAATCTCCTCTTTACTACTGATGAAATAAAGGGCAGTTCAAACAGTAAAATACTGTTCTGTTTCACAGGTTGGGCAATGGGACTGTAAAGACCGCCTCAAGTTTCTGGAAGATAATTACTCATTTCGATGCCAGTGTCATGGTTGTTCAGAGTTAAATCTCTCTGACCTGGTTCTAAAAGCTTTTCATTGTGCCAACCCCAATTGTCCTGGCATAGTTTTAGACAGCCACACATTTAACTGTGAAATAAACAAACTAAAGAACTTTTCTGAAGCCTTCACTCAAGGGGGCCCTCATTTGCAGGTATTATTTATGTCTGTTTCCCAAAACTTACATCTAGTGTATCATTAAGCATGGTTGTGCTGTTGAATTCCAAAATTTATATTAAGGGGGATTGAAGGGTAATAACTCCTTTTAACCTTTTTTATATCTTTAAAATATAGGGATGAACTTTTAGTCCTTGGAGATCTTTAAAGTTCAAATATTATTTCTCCCTTCATTTGCTTTTGAAATCGACATCATCTTGTATCCACTACTGGAAGCAAGCAGAGTTGACAGCAATTTCAGCCCTTAATATTGAAATTAAGAAGTGCTACTCTTACTGCATACCACCCTAGCTTTTGAGTTATAGCAAAAGCAACCTGATCCAATGTGATATTTGTGATATATTTTTATAGGTTGGGTATGTTAATAGTTAATAACTTCTCACCTTTGGAAAGATCAAATAACAAAATTCTCCAGACGAGGTTCGTTACAGTTAGTGCCACAGGCTTATGCAGATTGAGGCTCAACAGCTTGCTACTCTAATTCTCTATATCTGTTTCTGTACTGGGATGCATTGGTGGATCATAGTTTATTCATGTCATAAATCAATCATCACTGCTTCTGTTGTGTGTTACAGTTGGAAGTCATGTCTTGTCCTACTTTTCATCAAATTTGCTGATGTTGACAGGTTAACAAGCTCAATAATATTGATATCAATGATTTGGCTCACTCTGTGCTTAAGCAAGATAGCTCTTTCTATCTTCTTCCTGGATGTTGTTTAAATTGTGGTTTGCATTGTGATGTAAAAGCTTCACATGAAGCCGCAAACAAAGCTTGGGTTTCTATCAAGAGGTACATTTCATGTCTTCAACCTGCGTGAATTTGCTTGTATAATTCATGCAACCCAGAGAACACTGTTAAACTTCTGAAAGTGGGAACACATGCTTAGACACACATATATTTGCACCTTGATTTCTGCACTGTTGAATTATCAATTCTTGGCAGGTTGCAGGATGCAATGTTCTCAAAAGAAATCTCAAATACTGTCCTTTCAGATGCTTTAAGAGCTCATGGAGTTCTGAGATCAGTTTTGCATGCAAATAACAGAAGTATTGCAGAGGTGAGCTGGTAACTCTAGTTCCACTTATTGACTTACTGTTTTCTCTGAAATCAACTTGATCCACAATCCTATTATTGCAGTGGCATCCTCATTCTGTGGCATTCCATTTGCAAGGGCTTTATTTGTAGTTTCCAAACCACTATTAAATAGGAAATAAATAAGTACATTTAACTCAGTATTCCTTGTCACTGAATTAAGTCCATTCAACTGGAAGATGCCACTGTATCTTATGGTACTGGATACTGTTCCATAAGATATTATGCCACTGTATACATGATACAACAAATAAATTAGAATATGGAAAATAAAATCTTAATCATTGACATTATTATAACAACCATATTTTATACTCATCATACTATTTGATCATTTCATCGGGCCCACAGAAAAGAAGCTACATCATGTAATTTAATAACCCTCACTATCCATGGTGTAAAAATTCAGGCTGAGGATAATCTTGCACAGGCATTCTGTTTGGTTGGAGACTTAAAATCTGCAAGGATTCATTGTAAAGCGTCAATTGCAGTAAGTAATTTGGCCATCGAGCATGGTAAATCTGCTTTCAATTTTTTGTTTTTTTTATAATTTGAATGACAACCCATTTTTGGAAGTCTCCCAAACTTCTAATGCTCTAGAATTTATTGTCTTCTTTTGATACATAAAATTTTTGAACGTGGCGTATAGGGCATGCAGCAATATTCTGAAATAACTATGTTTTGCAAGCTTTGTCACATATTGGGTTCAATGATTTCAAGGTTTAGGAAGATGATTATTTGTAGTGGCTTTGAGTTTTATAGCTTTCTGTTTGTTGTGGACTAATTTCATTTTCATTACCTATCAATTACTAGTGATAAATCTTTGTATCTGTTAGGTAGAATGGGATAGGTTGCAGAGTAATATGATGGAGTAATCTTTTTTTTTTTACAGTTTGCTTAAGAAATTTTAACCAATTATATTCAATTGGACGCCATTATATTCAACCAAATAAATCATTTTCTCAATTTGAAACAAGTGGTTGAAGTTTCCTCTCGGTTCTTAATTGCAATGGTTACTTACTGCTGTAATATATTGTTTCACTTGGGAATTCTGAATATCGTTTGCTTGGTTTTGATCCAATGTCAGATACTTGAAAAGCTTTATGGTCCTGATCACATTGTCATTGCACATGAACTGGTCAAGCTTTCAACCATTCTGCTATGCATGGATGACCATACTGCTGCCGACATTATAAATAGACTATATTTACTATTTCAGCAGCATTACGCATCAGATGCATGTCTCATTTTTCCTTACCTGAAAGCCCTTAAAGGAGAAGCTTACAAAGTAATTCGGTAGAGCGGTTGACCCCTGTGGTTGGTTATCTTTTCGAGTCTTTAGTGGGCTGAACTCCCTGTGGCTTCTTTACTCGATGGTCTCTTTTTCCGTCCTGATTTTTTCATCCATTATGTTTTTTGTAGCCCCTTAAAAGGAAACTTCTTAGGGGCTATGCTTAGCGCAGTTCAGGACTTCTTGTGTAGCTCTTTTATGTTTTTGTATCAACCCATAAGAATAACAGTTTATTCCATCGCCATGTTTATTGTCGAATAGTTGATAATCTGCTTTAGCCAATACTATATCTTACTGCTATTTTCATTGTTGAAGAGCTGTAGGCAAAAGGTTTGTGTGTTCATGTTAGACATGACACTGGTCCTACATGCCCGGGTCACATTTGGACATCAAAGCCTCTCTAACAAAATAACTAAATGAATAGAAGTTATAAATAAAAACTCTGAGTGCAACAAGGGCTGCTAAACGATTGTCGGACGCATATAACTTCTTGGATTTTAAGAGGGGGGATCGAAATTTCTTCATTACCTTGATAACGACGGTAGAAAATTTTAAGGACGGGAATAATTTGTTAACTTATTCATCGTGCAACCAACCATAGAATGAATTAACATTATAATTTACGATTCTTTTGCCACTGTATTGGCGATACACGGCCAACATGGCTAAGAGAAATTTTACAATTTATTTTCCAAGGATGCGCATCCAAGTATAGAGCCAAGCGCTGAGCTGCACATTGGCCGAAGTTCTCGCCATTTTATTGGACTGGTAAGCGGATTACAAGATCTTGCCAATCCCAACCTGACAATGTCAAACCTTCCGGTTCCTGCGTCTTCCCACTTGAGAACCTTTCCACCCAAAATGTATAACTCACCTCTTAGGGCAGCAAAACCATAACTAAATGCCTCCAGTGGCCGTCTGTGGTCTGGAAGAAGAACTGGTGGAACTGGACAAACATTATACCAATCTCCTTCTTCCGAGTCCCTTGTTTTAATCAAGCTCTCACCCCAGTCAACAACAGTGTAAATTCGATCACCACCCACAACCTGAACTGCAAATTGCATTGCTCTTGAGAAAGGCCAGCTGTCCTCCACCGTGCACCATGTTTTGGTTAATGGATTAAAAACCTGAGATGTGTTCATGGCTGACAGGCCTACCTCATCACTCAAAACGTGAAATTTGCCTTTAAATGAGAAGCCTAGGCAGTCCATCTGAGGTTTGGGCATTGGCGGCAGTTCCTCCCATCTGCAGTGTTATACAGTCACAACCAACACCTCGTCAAGGAAAGAAGAGAATGGCAGTCCAACTGAAGCTACAATGTTAATTGTCAAAGAAATATCTTCGAACATAAAATAAGTACCAAAGGTTACCAAGGTTGCAGCAATAAACGTACTTGTCTATTACTGGATCATAAACTTCAGCAAGGACAAGCCCCCCAGTGCAAGATAAGTTGTGTCCCCCAGCAACATAAACCTTACCGGAGATGACACTGCAGGCAAAGTGAGAACGTGGTGCCCGCATCTTTGCCACACCAGTCCACTGTCTCTTAAATGGATCAAACTGCAGGACATGATCAGTTATCAAAGGCTTTGGATGAGGTCGCGACGAGACTTGTGGTGCATAGGATCCGCCAATTACGAGGAGCCGATCACGAACACAAACACAAGAAAATCCAAAATGTTGCCAGTCAGCATGGTGCCCTGAAACTTTTGGCAGTGGATGCCACTTATCAGCTTCGGGATCATATGCAATCCACTGATTGTTAGATTGCTCGGTAAGAACAAACAGCCAATCTCCACACCTTCCTTCTCTAGATATATAGTTGGCATATTCTGGGCTACGGATTAGATCTCTCCATCTCTTGGAAACAGTCTCAAGCGTTCCATGGTATCCATGAGAAACCTTTGCCAGACATCGTAAAGCCAGGTCATCCGGCAATCCATGAATAACGGGTTGATGCCCAGATTCCCTGAATTGCAAAGTTTGGCCAAAATCAAAGTAACAGACTGAAGTTAAACATCTTGTTAAAACATTGGGCTGCAAGAACGTAAAACTTGGAGATGCAAGTATCAAGATCTTATACATACAGATCTGAGTGGGCAGATGGCAATCTGTTAAGAGGTTTGGGGAACTCAGGGAGCTTCCAATTATTTTAAAAGAGGATTTAAGACCCAGATGAGATGAGGATTGAAAGAAAGCAGAGCGCACAGATCCCCATCTGCCCCCACCCCAAAAACGGCAGCTTTTCAAGAAATCGAATTCTACCAGGCAATAATAATAATAATAATAATAATAATAGTAATAACAACAACAGACAAATGAGGCAGGAACTGTGCGACTCACATGGATCAATGCGCCGATGCTAAGATTTCGATAATCAGAATCTGAATCTGAATATGGGTCTAAACATGGTCATCACCAACCTCACTCCCTCTGACTCGCCGGAGCATTTCTTCTTTCCACCCAATGGGAGACGCCGTTTTGTGACGGGCAAGCGAGACATTTCGGAGTAACTTTGAATGCTGCCAACGACCTGTCGGTTGTCCGAGATATCTCCGAGGAGCCGACTTATCGGGGTTTTTCTGAATATCTCGGATCACCGACTTGTCGACCCGCGTGTATATCTGTGTGTCCCAAATTATTATTATTTTTTGTTTTTTTTTTTTTTTGTTTTTACAAGTCCGACGGTGGAGGGGATTAGCGGGAAGGTTCTAGAGAGCCATGGGACTCGGAATCTAGATTGCTCTGCCCGCAAGCAAAGCAATTGGTCAGATAATCGGGTAGAATATTGAGACTGGGTTGATGTTGGGGCGGGGAAATGGAGAGAAGAGGAGGGAGAATGTTGCCGTTACTGGCACTTCACGCGGTGACCGAGTACTACCGGCTGCCGTGGAAGCCACCTGTTACCGCCGGCCTCCTTGCCGCCAACACTCTCATCTATCTCAGGCCGGCCTTCCTCCATCACGTCCTCCCTTCTATTGATGAAGTTTGGTTCAACCCTCATCTCATTCTCAAGGTACCTCTTCCGTTCCCCTGTTCACTGCCCCATTCTTTACTTAGTTTGATTAATTTATTATTGTTATTATTGTTGTTGTTTGTTTTTTCGATTCTTGAAACTTTGGAGTTGATTCGAGGATTTCAATTCCATATTACACTCTGTGAGTGTGTGTGTGTGTGTGTGAGAGAGAGAGAGAGAGAGAGAGAGAGAGAGAGAGAGAGAGAATATAATGAATTGGTGGAGGAGACTGAGATGAGGTCGTGGTGGGAATGGCGAGGGTTTGGGGATAGACATACGGGAAATCCCCCAAGAAGTGAGAAGACAGAAAGCTATGAGTGAAGGATGTGTAGACTATCCTAAGACCCATCCAAGAAATAGAGAGGGGTTGCTTTTGACAATCAATTAGAAATTTAGAATCTCATATAAACTTAAGAACTATAATAATGATGGATTTGTTCTATCTGTCTAGGTTCCGACCCAGTAAAATTATCATGAGTTATCCAAGTTGAACTCAATTATAAAGCTTAAATTTCACATAGAGACTTTTGATTCATCTTCTTAGGTTCTTCACATAGGTCGTTTTTAGCTTCTTCATTGGTATGCTGCTGAATTAGATTCCTCGCCGCAGAAGAAAGAAGAGCAGCTGGTGCTTTTACTCTTATAATAGACTTGCCTGTGTATTTTGCCATAATATAATTGGCACTTACATGTCATAGCAGAAATGTTTTGAGATACTTTCTTTGGCTGTGAAATGTATGGGTTGTATTGTGATATGCTCTTGTCATTGTTGTAGCATTTTTCTGTGCTTTTGGTGCTAGGGCTTTTTATGTTGATTATCTGACGGCATTTCCCATGTGTTTTTTGGTTGAACAGTACAGGGACATGAAACGTTTCTTCCTGTCACCATTTTACCATGTCGGTGAGTCCCACCTGGTATACAACATGACCTCACTCTTATGGAAGGGTGTCCAGTTGGAAACATCAATGGGAAGTGTGGAGTTTGTGTGTACCGTTGCTGAGTTGCTTGCTATGTCACAGGGTATCACCCTGCTGCTAGCTAAGTCCCTTCTCTTGTTCTTTGACTATGACAAGCCCTTTTATTCTGAATACGCCGTTGGATTTTCTGGTGTCCTCTTTGCTTTGAAAGTTGTCCTCAATTCTCAATCTGAAAACTACACCAACCTGCATGGAGTGGTGGTACCAACTCGCCATGCTGCCTGGGCAGAATTAATTCTTATTCAATTGTTTGTGCCTGGTACCTCATTTCTTGGCCACCTTGGTGGGATACTTGCTGGAATTCTTTATTTGAAGTTAAGAAGAGCATATTCAGGTTCAAGCCCATTGACCCTTATTATCAAAGGTTTCACAGATGTTCTAAGCTGGCCTTTGAGGTTCATAAAGAACTTGTTTCCTCGCCATGGACGGATCTCGGGGCGAGGAACTGTTGGTAGAGATCAGATGGCAAGAAGAATGTCAGGCATGTGGAGATGCCAAGCTTGTACATTTGACAACTCCGAATGGTCAAACCTATGCGAGATGTGTGGAACACGTCGTAGTAGCCCTGGACGGTTGTCACGTGACTCTGATGACCTTACATTGGAAGAAATTCGCCGCAGAAGGATTGAAAGGTTTGGCTAGTTGTTTTACAACGTTAATGAAAATGATCAAACCACTAAAACGTGTGTATTGGCCTGCACTGCATCCATGTTTCCCACTGTTAAAACTGTCCTTGATGTTGTTGGCGAAACTGGTGACTCGTGAACATACTGCTCGGATATTCTTTCATTATAAATTTTACATCGAGATCCATGTGACCATTATCTTGTATGCCAAAATCTCCCCTGCCTTTTTGTGTTGGTTACTGGAATGGACAATTTGGTCAAGTCTGTAAACTAATCTATTATTCACAGATATGCGATAGTTCATATCAGAAGTAACGATGGTAGAGGGACAGCCACGACGACAAAACAGGTTTATTGCGAATTTAAAAAACTGCTCATTATAATTGACCGAAGAATATTTAAAATTGTACGAATTAAAATTCCAAGCTATTTAGTTGGCTATGAGTTTAGAACAGGAAGTATATAGGAAATTTTATCGACAGACACAGAGAAATTAATTCACATTCTCTTCATCCTAGTTGAGCTTGAAGGTAGATGGTAAGTGGAGCTCATAATTATGCCCATGGGCAAGGTCTACTCAAGAACATCCTAGTGTCTTCCGCTGACTGTTCTTCGGTTTTGGGTAGCGCCCGGTAGCAGTGGACGGGTCTTATATATCATATTGGGTCTCAGCTGCTATAAAAATTGTGTCTATTTGGGCCTGGGCCTGGGCCAGTTTACAGCTCAGTCAAAAATTTACATCTAAAATTTGTATCTACCCATGCTTGTGGACCAACGAAAAGAGGATTCTTGTATGTTTGATAGCTCGCCATAGGAAATCAAAGTCGAATTCAAGAAAATGTTGGGTAAGATATCGATTTCGTCGGGAAGAATATCGACTTATGCTTAAATGCAAAACAGAGACAGTCTGAACAATCAAAAGGGTCCATTCACAGGCCATTAAATAATGCAGTTATAACCAAAGTTCATTGCCCCAACAAAGTAATAGAATCCATTTTATTTCATCAACCGTAGAAGAAAGATGCCAATCTCTACATGCCGACAATGACTAGCTGGTTTCATTTTGCAGTTCCAGTCTTCTGCATCATCGATTTCCATGATTTTGCACACTGCTGCAAAAATGAACAAAGGGATTGTATGATGTCAGGAATTATCTCCATGTATTATTTTTTATCTATTTAACAGGGAAAAAATTGCTGGCTTTTGGAACAAAACTGTTATGACGCCAAATGGGATGCCAATTAGGGAAAGGGAAATGATATTATGTAACTCTCACTTATGGATAAGTTTCAGAATTGAATTGGGTAGAGGGCATCCTTGGTGTTTCAATCAGGAATGACGGAGGTACCGCATGGTTATGGAGGAAGAAATCCTAAACAGCGAAAACAACCTACTCGAACGATTTCACAACAATAAAATTCTTTTTAAGTAATTAAGAGGCAGCAAAAGAGAACATATTACTAACCCCATTTGTCTCCGGCAAATTATAAGGAAGCTGCACTGCAGAGCCTCCAGTATTTTTCCCGGGTTGCTCATCCTAGTTCCAATTCATCGCTCCATAAGTTAGATTTCCCTCAAAATTAACCACTCTACACCATGTCAAAAACGTTCCTTTTTTATATTATAGCCACATCGTACAATAGGGTCAACTAAGAGATCACGGTACTAAATTCATCTTCTCAATCTGATCAAAATAGCAAAAAATTAATATAACACCACTTCATAACTTTTTTTTTTTAATCGTGTGAACATTCAATCACTAAAAATAAGACGTAAGGTGTACATGAATATAACAATTAGATGAGCCATATTATTATTATTATTATTATTATTATTATTCTTAATTAGGTCAAAATAGCGAGAAATTAATACAACACCGCTTTATAACTTTTTTTTTTTTAATCGTGCGAACATCCAATCACTATAAATAGGCCGTGGGGTGTACATAAATATAGCAATTAGACGAGCCATATTATTATTATTATTATTATTATTATTAATCAAGTCAAAATAATGAGAAATTAATATAACATTACTTTATAACTTTTTTTTAATCGTGTGAATATCCAATCACTATAAATCGTATGTGGGGTGTACATGAATATAGCAATTAGACGTTATTATTAGTATTATTATCAGTTTTATATAATAATGAATTTCTTTTAAACCACGGTGTAACAAATGACCCTTTTGTAATAGTTTTGAGAGAGAGCGGAGGGAACAGAGATGCACACCTCTTGCTCACAGGGCACCAAATCAGTCAAGAAGTCAAAGATTCCGTGCTGCCTTATTGCCTTACCAACGTCGCTGGGCTGGATTGCTCGGCGGCCGCTCGCTTCTGTTTGCGGCCACCCGCGAAACGCGAGCTCTAGAATGAACAGCTCGCACGCTTTCGAGAACAGAACGGGGGTTTCCGCGCCAACCATCTAAATTTTTCACATCTTAGTTCAAATATAAGCAATAAGGTCGGATGAAATATATAGTGGTACATTATATAAATATATATATTTTTTTATTTTATTTACACCCAAAAAAAAAAAAAAAGAAAAGCAAAGCTATGTACCTTTCTTTTTTAGCTAATTTTTTAATGAATAAGAACTTATCAGTGTGGTTTCTTGAATACCTTTGATAAATGTAAAGGCCCCAACAACCCGTTTAAACAATTTTCAACACGAAACGTTAAAATTTCCTGTTAGCACACGACACATTCGAACAAAATTATTGTGAAAATGTTCCTTTTAACATTCAAGTGACTTCTTTCGGGACATCAAGAAAAAAAAAAATCTTATGTAATTTAAACATATGGACCGTTGCACTTAGAATTCGTTCAATTCATCAATGGTACTTGCAAATTATGCAATCGCTGAATTCGATTAGAGATGTATTAATCACGTTGAAGCGCTTAGCGGGATATACGTCACTTTTCTCTTGCCACTTTACATCTTAAAAACGAATTCTTGAAAAAAGAAAAAAAATAGAGAGATACTTGGAAAACAATGATAATCTAACATATTCTTATAGTGACGGGATGGTATTCTCCATGGGTAGGGTGGTCGATTATGGATCTAATATCTTAATTGGTTCTGATTGCTATAATTTTGCTAGTATTGGTAGTCAATTTAATAAATTTAAGTATGGACCTATGTGAAAATTTTTGCTTCTATCGTGGGTTTGATTCAGTTTTTGCCGTCTACTTATATCAAGATAGGTAATGAAATCTACCTTCTTCTTTTTTTCACCCCCCCCCCAAAAAAAAGGGTTTATGGAAGTTCTGAGCTCAGGTTTTAGGGAAAATCAAAAAAATGGCAAACCTGGAATTCTTTGGTGGATTTCACGATTCTTTTGATCCTTGCAAGAGGTAACCCATTCTTGCTTTTAAATTCGGCATCCAAGCATACGGAATCGTACGTAGAGGATTTAAGCCAGGAGTCAAAATTATGTATGAAAAATTATGAATAACTCAACATAAGCAATAAACCCTTCATGTTGTGAATGTTCTTCATCTCCTGCTTCCAAAGCTTCTCCAAGTTCTGTTTTTGCAGCTGTTCAAACTGAGAATGCTGGTTTTGTTCACAAGACTATGATGTGTTAACACAATATAGTGTGAGAAACTTTGGTAAATAGCTTGAATACAATACATAAAAAACACAACTTAATTATCACTGTGGGGGATGTCACCCGTGTCTTTGGCTGTTGGCAACTTGGGAACATCAGAGAGGATATGGGCATCATACTGGGGCGAACCTGCGTGGATGAAGTTGTAGAAGGGTTGAACTCAATAGGCTGATTCCAATCCATGCCTGGCGTTTCTTACATCTCTTTTCATGTCAATCGGTAGCCCTTAAATAGTGTGATATATGTTCTTAGGGACTATATGTGGGCAACTATTAAGTCAAGGTAAGAAACATGAATGAGTATTAAGTTGTGCATTTTTTTAAACTGAAATTAAATTAGCTTATATGTCTCTAAAAACTTGAATATTGAGTGATATTAAGTTAGAGAAAAATAAAAAAGAGGTTAATGTGTGTATGAATTGATATTACAAAAATTATTTAATATTAATTGTCAATCGAAAAAAAAAATAAATTCTCAAAATTTATAAATAATAATTTTATTTAACAACTATTTAATAGTTGAATGTATGATTTTTGAACTTTTTGATATTTTCACTTTAAGGACAATATCTGTTTAATATTCATATATTTAAAAAAAAAAATCACAAATATGATTGAATTAAAGTCAATACATGAACATTGTGTATACATGCACCAAGAGTTTGATATTTTTAAGATATTAGATATTTCAACCATTTTACTTCATTCATTTGGTCTTAACATTCAACCAAAGTATTTGGAATTTTAAGCCAACTTTTATTTGATTAATATTTCTTTTAGTTTGTAGGAATGAAGAATCATAGATTTAAAACTTAGAGTTTATATAATTCTAATGTTAGATTTTGTGACTAATGACATTTGATTAATATTTTAAAATATAGTTATCTTTTAATAAATATTTTATTAACTACAAATTTAAATATTTATTTATAAGATTTTGATTTATAATTTTTAAAATAAGAATAAAATTTATGAAAATAAAAATTATTATCTCATTATATAACTCAAAATTTAATAAATTTTTAATAAATAAAGAGATATTTTAAAATATGCCCAAGTTTTTTTTTTCCAAAAGAAATTTGGTATTCAGAGATAAATGTTTGATAACCTTTGCATACAGTCACTTTCGGATTTTTTTCTTTTTTCAATCTCAAGGTGTAAAGTGCTTAAAATTATAAGTTAATATCCTTGAGTCTACGGAATCAGAACTCTTTGAAGTTTTTGTAAATTTCTGTTGTTTTTTTTTTTTTTTGGTTCCTTTTCATAAGTTATTAATCCAAAAGGTAAGCATTTTCTCTGGGAGTTCTTCCATGCGAATTTCTTCAAAGAATGGGTGAAGTTAAAATTATATATAAAAAAAAGGAGGGTTATTTTGTTGTGTGGCATTCCTCTCTTTACCTAATAGATGAAAGTTGAAAAAAAAAAAAAAACAAAAGAAGAAGAAGAAGAAGAAGAAGTTGCATTCATTGTGACAGCTCGTCATTTGTCAACAAATATGAAACGAAGCTTCCACCGGAGCACACACATTTGTGAAAAGGATCCAATGGAGCATTGGATTTTAATTCATGGCTTGAGAAATGGCGTTCGGTTACTGCCTTGTACCGCACTTTTTGGCACTTGCGGTTAAGTGCATGGAAACACATGAAGCAAATAAGAATGAGTTATTTTATTATAAAAATTTATTGTGTCGTAAATTATATAAATAAATTTTATATTTTTTATGACTAGTTAAAATAAAAAATTAAATTATTAATTACTAACTTTACAAAGTAAAAAGAAGAGACTCGGATTTTTATCCCAACATTCCATGGAATACAGGAACAATTAAACAAATCATAATAAAGGAAGTATGAGCTTGGCTAAAAATAACCAAATGAATTTAATCTTCCTGATTGATTTGGCGAATCAATGATCAACATATAGTTTTTGTTCTGAAAGGGGAGCTAATTCACGAGTTGCTATCAAGGCCTTGGAAATCTCGTAAATCAGCCTATTCTCAAATTCATAATTGGAATTAACCACTGGACCAACCTGCCTAGCTTTTGGAATCCGCTTGCTTCCAAAGTAATTGTTGGTGTTCAAGGAACCCACGTTGCCTGCTAGGCCAAGCATCGCGTCCACATAAGCATTCTTCAGCTTCTTCCAAAGCTTAGACGGTGAGATGATCTTAATTTTCAACTTGGGCAGCGCTCTGATCTTCCATACTCTACGTTGGTTTCCTCCAAATCTTACAATCTTCATGTTCCTTGGGCATGTGATGGTGCCATCTAGGCGTTGGTACCCCTTTCTTCTCCAGTATCTCTTCCACGTGCTGTAGACTGGCTTGGGAAGCAACTCCATTTCAGTTATTGCAATAGAGGGAAATTGAGATTAGAGGAAGACCAAATTAGAAAGACTTGGTTGAGTGTCCCAACTCCAAAGAAGGGTAGCTTTTATAGTTCTGTTTGCAGTGATGAATGGTATGCATTCGGTGAGGTCAAGAAACCTGTAGGAAGCAAAACCTAGCCAAGGTCAACAATGCCGGTTGGACCATTAAAATTAGTGCAATATTGATGAGTCCGGGAAATAGTACTGAAATTCTTATTGTTTTGACTTTAGTTAAAAAAACCCAGATATTAAAAGTGGATCATCATGTGCCCCAGACATTATAAACGTATTTATGTCAATTATCGGGCTCATTAATTAAATTGGATGCTTGAACAAAGAGGAGCCTTTATATTTATGTGGGCCATGGCCGTGTAATGTGAATTTTTAACGTGAACGATGGTAACCAGGAAATATAATGGTGCCAGATACCCGAAAATTCTTGGAGAGTGACCTTAAAAATTGAATTGTTTTTTTTTTTTTATTTCTCTTTTAGTGGCTATTCAAACAGAGACGCATTGACCCAAAAGAACGAAAAAAGAAGCATGAAACTGTCTTTTTTTATTTTTTATTTTTTTTAAAAAAATATATATATAAGGCATTTTAAAGTCCTCGTCTTATCTTTGCAAAATTTGACGACTTCCAAGAGCATCAAGAAGATGAAATCACGACCAGGTGGATGCATTAACTGCTTTTTATTTTTTGATGACAGAGAAGCCGTGAGTTCATATGGATCGTTTAGGTTCCCTACTTTTTTGGGCTCTGCAATGGGAGGCTGACTAATGTCTACTGAAAACGTGACACACAAACAGACTTCCACGAAGCTGCAAAGGCTTGATAACTCTATTTCCTGGAAACTTAGCAATAAAAGAAAGAGGACGCAGACACCCTAATCACTGCTGGATTTGCAGTCCATTTAGAACAAGAAATGCACACGCCCTATTTGACTGCCAAATTTAGCTTGCCCTAAGCACGAGATAACTACACCCAATAGTCCACTTGTGCTTTTTTACCTACCAGCGAACCGATGGTAGATTGCAATTCAACAGATGCACACTCCCTTTGACTGCCAAATTCGACCGTACTAATTGTTTGATTCAACGGCATACATGTAATTATTTGACACATTTTTACTATTGTAATTTTCAAATGTATATTTATAGTCCAGTAATTTTTAGTTCTGATATCCTTGTCCTCTCCTCCTCCTTATCATACATGCATTGAAGCCCAAATCAAAACACCGAAAACACACCCTTGACCAAGATTGACCATTCCAGCACACTTTGGGAATGGAACAAGAAGGAGAGGCAGAAGAAGGACGGTGGGAAGCAATTCCCAGTAACTGATTTCCTCCAAGAGAGCTAAATTGGGATTGGTCGCCCAATTGGAGCAGGCTTTGGGTTGGCTGGTGGAGTTGGAAACATCTTAAGGTGGTTTTTGGGTTTGGAGCTAGTTGTAGAATTGGGCTTGGTTTTGGTTATGGGCTTCGGCACAGTTTTGCTTAGTATGGATCCATTAGTCTTTTATGTCCAAGCGAAGGTCAGATTAAAAAGGGCATTTAGTTCGGTTGTGATTAAGCAAATTAACCCAACGAGTTTTAATTTAGTAGATTAGAGTTGTTTTTAGAATTTAAAGTTTTGAGTTTAAATTCTAAACACTGTCAATTAAAAAAAAGCTAAAAATAAACAAAATTATTATTATTATTTAAAATAGTCTGAGTACCAATTAGTTTTTGCATTGATTATAAATTCATGTTTTAAACAAAAGACATATATAAGGAGGAGCAATTTTTTTATCGAAAAAAAAAAAAAGAAAACAAAATCTTTTCTATCACATACTTATGCTCATAATCTAAAATTGAGCCTCAAGAAAAAGAAAAAGTGTAATAGAATCGATGACCATCAACACATTAACATGATAGTTTGGGGCGTGAGTTAGCCACTCATGGTTGCAGGACAGTTGTTTCTCCTTTGGTACTGGATGTACCTTCTATTGACCACCAAAAACAATTGACAATTGACATGATTGCAATTTGCTGTCTTCGTCAAACTTCAAGTATTCGATACCCAGTCATCTTCCAATGCACTTATTCTTCAGTATTGTCGTTAGCTTTGTTAACTTGGGAGGGACACATATGAGATGCAGGCCTCGGCATCAATGGGTATCCCATTCCCAAAGGTGGATAAATCGGCTGCATCACCGGAAAAATGCGGCTCAGCCCAGACTTAGGATCATGGTAGATCATTGGCTGCCATGTCAAAGCAGTTCCACCATAGTAGGCCGGCTGGTTCACTGAAGAAACATATTGAGGGGCAGCATTATTGCCTGGGAAAAGCCCAGATTGGTTACTATTGTCATTAGCATTCAGCATTGTCACCGGCCAGGTCCCAATAAAACTGGGACTGATGGGAAGCATCCTACCATAAGCTTGATGATAAGCATCTTGAAAATTGTTGCCTTGTTGAATTGATATTGAATCTGCATCAGGAACAGGTTGTTGCCTTATTGAACGACCAGGAGTGTAATTGGCCCCTTGTTGGCAGTCCTTCGCCGTGTAATTAAGGTCTGGAATTTCTTCCCTTGTTTTCGATCCGTCATTCACCATACTTGCACATTCTTCCCTCAAAAGCTGTGCTTCTTCCATCATACCAATCTTCTCATCCACAGCTTTAAGCTTAGAGTCCAGTTGACTAATGTACCTTTCAAGTAAATCCTTTGTCAAGTTATTGAGACAGCCACCCTTATTCGGGTGTGTTTGCTTGCCAAATTCTGTATGTTGATTAACCAAAACCACCTTCTTTTTACCCAACAAATGGTCAGTGAGGTGACTAATTTTCCTCGGTTGATCACTCAGTTGGTACTTGCTGATAATATGCTTAACTTGATCATACTCTTCAGGCCAAGTTGTTGCCTTTACAACTCTGCCATGTTGTCTTGGAGGAAAAATGATGATGCATGCATCGATCCCACAAAGCGTTGCAAGCTCGAATGTCTTCTTCAACAAGTTCTTTTTCCTCTTCCTGAAGGATATAGCAGACAAAGATGGAGATTTCACCCTTTTCAATTCCGTTCCCGGCTGCCCACAATCCATTGTCAAATCTGGCAAAATTGGATCATATCTTTTACAAAATAATTACTGAAAAAAACAGAGAAAGAAAAGGGCTGAAAGTACCATAAGGCATAAATTGCACATCTTGGAGGACAGGATCCCAAAAGAAAAAAAATTACAGAAACAGTACACCCAAAATTAACAAGAGAGAGAGAGAGAGAGAGAGAGAGAGAGAGAGGGAGACAAAAGAGGAAGCCTGTATTCCAAGAACAAGTTTTTATGCTGTAACCAACACATAAACCCAGTTTGTCAACGAGAACAAGAAGTAATCCTACAGGTTTCTTACTTACTATGCCCATCAAAAGTGCAAGAAGACAGAGAGTCCTAAAGTATCAAAGTAATTACAACCCAGCAATCCTTGTAAGATCATTGCAATAGAAACATAAAACAAGTAATGGACGCCGCTTGAAAAACCGCAGAAATTAACCGTGAATACAGTATATAAACGTAAAAAGGGCAAAGAACAGACGCAGAAGACAAAGAAAAACCGTCAAGAATAAGCAAAGAAGCATAAAGAACGCGATTCAAAGCATACCCTAGTTTTTAATGGAATGCCGCAATTTCCTTTCTAGCCAAAGATTGTTCAAGAACAAAGCTTGGTGGTGCGTGTGCATTACCCTTTTTATAGATCACTTAAGGACGCTTACTAGTCCGCTTTGGCTTAGGAAAAGCATTAAATTGCCAAAAAGTTCTCGTTTTGATGTATGGGAAACAAGATCTTGGTAAGATCTTTCCAATTCTAAAATAATATTAAAATAATTGCCCCGTTTCCCCAGAGGCGTCTCTTTCTCTTTTCAGTTCAGGGTACTCCCTTTTCGGTGCAAACTCCCTATTTTCAGTTGGTGACTTGAAAACACCTTTCCCAAGTAAGGAAGGCAAATAAATAAATTCCTTAGCCATCAACTCGATGCATTCTTGACACAGGCAGATTACATTGTCACAATAACAGAATACACATTTGTGGATGTAACGTGTGCCTTATTGTCCCAGTCGTGCCTCTCAGAACAAATTATTAGTTTTGCTGATACGTAGCTTTGAAATCAATATTGCAGACTTTGGCTTAAATGAGCAAATAGTGTTGGATTGAAATGTCAATGAAAAGAAAAACATTTGCTTGTTTATCTAACGTTTATAGTATGCATAGTCGTACTTATGAGTCAAGTCCGAATATCATTTTGATTAACCTCGATTGAACGCCTGCGAGATTTTCACGAACCCGGATAGAGTTATGCAGCTCTAATTAATTTTATTGACTTGGTCGCATTCAAAGAGTGAATAATGGGTTCGAATCATGATACTTTCCAAATCATATTTATGAAAACTCTCAATACATCCTCCAGAAAATGTGGGTTACAAAATCACTAATAGTTCACAAATATTTGTCATCTGGGGTATCGTATAAACACATATAGGAGACAAAGAACTGCAGTATGCATTCACCAGTTTCACAAGAAGGCAGACACACTAGTATTTCAATGTCATTAATGAACCACCACGTCTCTATGTTGATCACCCCAATCTTTCCAGAGTATCACTTACATTCCTCATTGAAGGCCTTTTTTCTGGGCTCACATTAACACAGGCTAAAGCAATCTTCAATACAGAAACTATCTGATGTTCCTTGTCCATGTCACGAGCTAGGAACGGATCCAAGACGTCAGAGAGCTGTTTAACTTCAATGCTAAGTTTAATCCATTGAACTAGATTTACTTCTGGTGAGCCTATCCGCATAGATGTTGACTTGCCAGAGATCATCTCCAGTAAAATCACTCCAAATGAGTATACGTCCCACTTCTGAGACGGTTTCGTGGATTTTGAGACCTCTGGAGCCTCGTAATAATATCCACTTGTGCTTGGATTTGTTGGTGTGAACAGGTACGGAGGAGTCTGTTGCGGGGTTCTGCTTGTAGTTTGTTCCAGTTGAGATGCCAAGGATTCTTCAGCGGTATACGCAAGGCGGCTGAGACCAAAATCTGAGATGCGTGGCTCCATGTTGTCCCCAAGCAGTACATTGCTAGGCTTCAAATTCCCATGGACATACCTTTTAGGACTAAATTCATGTAGAAAGGCCAACCCTTTGGCTACTCCTTTCATAATTTTCAGGCGAGCAGACCATGAAAGGGGCTTAAAGTATGTTACTCCTGCTCTTCCTGTTCATCCAAGAGAAAATTATGTACAGAAGAATTGGACGAGAAGCTAAAGATAATGAAAAGAAAAAAAAAATCAATTTCCTGAGTAGAGAATCAACTTACCATGAATTGCTGAGCCAAGATCACCATTGGATACGTAATCATAAATTAGCAATTTCTCATTGATACACCAGCAATAAGCTAAGAGGCTTACAATGTTTGGATGCCTGATTTTTCCAATTGCTTCTACTTCACATTGAAACTCTCTAAACCTCTGAAAACCTTCATTTTCGAGTCTTCTCACTGCCACAACCGGTCCCTTTTCAAGAACAACTTTGTAAATGATCCCCATTCTACTTTTTCCCATAAGAAATGCGGAAGCTTTCAAAAGTTGCTCTAGATCAAAATTGATTTGTGAGTCTAGTGGAACGAAAGTGTACTGCTCCATATTTTCAGACAGAGACTCCAAGTCGTCCGTTTTGAAGCAGAACATCTCCTTTCTAATTACTGATTTCTCATCAAAATAACAGCCTTCAATGCATCTGCCAACTTTAGGAATGTAAATCTTCCTGTACCAACGAGAGAACAAGAAGACAATGAGGCAAATTCCTACCAATGTACTAGCAACAGATGCGATCACAGCATACTGACTCCAACCGTGGCCTTTTCCATTTTTACCACAGCTGCTTCCTGATAAATCACCTGCGAAGGGTTTAGCACCAGGATTTTGCTGCAAAGTCCCTGAAGGGCATAGGGTTTTCAATGGAGGGCCACAGAGAAGAGGGTTGCCGACAAAAGCTGTTGGTCCCGCATCCGCTAAGGCACCATTTTGTGGTATAGGGCCACTAAGATTGTTGTAAGCCAGATTGATATAAACTGACTCACGAAGATTTCCAAGGCTTGTTGGAATAAGACCATCGAATAGATTGTGAGATAGATCAAGCACTCCTTGCAAGCTTGACAATTTTCCCAGGTCATTGGGGATTGGACCACTAAAGTTGCTAAAAGAAAGATTCAGTGCCTGCAGCATTAACAAATTGGTTCCTAGCTCGTCTGGTAGAGAGCCTGTGAAACTGTTTTGACTGAGAGCAAGGCTTTTCAGTCTCCTGCATTCGACCAGAGATGAGGGTACTGAACCCGTAAAAAAGTTTTGAGAAAGATCCATGCTCTGCAGGTTCTTCAGGTTCCCTATCTCGTTAGGAATTGGCCCAGAAAACCGATTTCCTGACAGGATCAAGGTCTTTAACCCCGTTGCAGTAAAGAGTCCTGCTGGCAAGCTTCCAGAGAAGTAGTTGTTCCGCAGATTTACATGGCGCAGAGCAACGAGTTTTCCACCATCAAGTTGCAGAGAGCCGTTAAGTCTCATATTTGGCAAACTGACAGAAACTACTTGCTCTCTGCTGCATTTAACCCCATTCCAAGAACATGGGTTCATGTCCCATATATTCCAATTGCTGAGATACCCAGCTGATGAGTTTTCCAAAGATTGCTTGAAGGATAGGAGTGCAAGTCCCTCATCATTTAGAGAACTCACTAGAGCAATAAAATGGAATATAGGGAAACCCAGGAGAAACAATTTTGCTGTCATCTCTCCCGTAAAGCAACACTTTAATGGAGTTCAAAGGAGGACTTAGGCTTTTTCTGGGATGAACTCGCTAAGCTGAAGAAAGAAAAAAAAAAAGTAACAAGAACACTAAGTTTTTTCACTTGGCAGACCTTGCAGACGAAAAAGAAAGGCTCCTCTGGTACAATGCCTTCACTTTGCGTAACCTTTTATCTAACCTTTTAATAGATAGGAAGCAGCCAGTTTTGTGGTTAAAGCGTATTGACTGGGAGAATAAGGTCAATGTAAATTGAAAAGTAACTTTGGAGGTTTGAAAGTGAACATATATATATATATATATTTCTGCCTACTTCAAACTCTTAGTTGTGTACAAAATATGCCCCGAAATGAGGCAATTATGTGCTTTTGAATTTTGATCAAGATTTAACTCCAACCCTTCAACCATCACAAAGAACCAAAGCGAAAGTAATGATACTCTTTCCCGAATGCTTGAGCAATTCAATTAAAATCCAAAGCATGAGTCCATCACACCTCCTTTATCTCAAAGAAAACTCAAGTTTGAATTCATTACTCAGCTTTAATTGCTTTCCATACCCTGGCAACCAGCATGGCTTCCTTTTACCAGACACGTGTGTGATTGTCACGTCGAAGCAGTCCATTATAATTAATAAGTACATGCAAAATACTCATCAACACTTTAATCGTCTCTAATATGGGCATCTTTCCAGCTGCAATATTTGGTTGGTTGTGGTTCAAGTTTTGCTTAAAATTCAATGCTAGTTGAGTACATATGCTAGTTGTCACATTAAAGTCTAGAAGGGTGGTGGTCTTTCAATTCAGTTTAAGCGTGATTAGCGGCGTTATTGGGTGCATGAAATAGAATGGCGACTACTGCGTCAGGTTTGGTGTAAACGGTTTGACTATGTTAACTTGTATAATTCGGTAGAGTAAGTCTAACAATGATTAAAATATTGACTTTGGCTTTGCCCGGTTGCTGCGGTCTCACAGTTTGGCCCTAAGAATGCTATATGATAAATAGGAATGTGGCAGGAAAAAAGAAGGAACGACTAGTGCCAGACATAGTAATAGACTAATAGCGAAGGCTCAATGATCTGAAGGCATAATTTTCACAATGCTTTTCCTTTTCTGATGTGCATTTGTCCAGCTGGCCAACGCCATAAATGGTGAGCTGTTGCATTTTTTGGTTACATGGTAAGCGATTACTTTATTGGGACCAAGCAAGCAAGTACGGAATTCTACCACCATATATATATATATATATATATATATTTGTTTGGTCTACATTCTACCAAATATTTTGCGGTAAGCCATTCAACCGCATTTGAAGATTGGAATAGACCAAGGAACAGAACAACCCGTAATTGGGCCAGCACTGACTTGCATATTTGGGCGTGGTGTGTTTTGGAAGAGCCCAATATACTGGCCGGGCCGCCTAGCTTCGTTCCTTCCTATTCTTCTCCTTCCATTTCTTTTTTAATTTTTATTTTTTTCTTAGCTAGGACGTAGGCATAATAAGCCAGGATCCACAACTGGTAAACCAGAACAGCAAGAATCTTCTACTTTACAATTGCAATGAAGAGGCTCCCGAGTAAAGAAATTTGAGAATTGATGAACCTATCTTCTCCATTATAATCATCCAAGACTGAAACAATTACAATGTAGCCAATTTGCCAAAACGTTGTCAGGACTCAATGATTCAAGCCTCAAGATAAAATCTTTATACTTGAGCAGGTCTGTTACTAAAGAAAGCAGTGGAAAGAGCATACAACAGAGTGAAAGGCAGAACAGGGAAAGATTAGACATTCAAAATCAATTTTATTTGTATTTCATAATACTCCTTCTATAGGAGATTTGTATATCTTCAAAGTACTTATAATCATTGAATAAAAACATCTTTCCCATACTCTTTTGGCCATCTACTTAAACAAACTAATTACCACAACTTTTTTTACCAAATCCTGCTAACAAGTAGTTTACTGATAAACATTACAGCAAAAGCATGTCCAGCTAGGATTATCTAACACTATCAAGTACAAAGTACAATCTAACTAGAGCATTACAATGCAACTAGAGATTAGTAACAGCTAAAAGAGACATAGAAACTGCTTCCAGTTTCTTCTTCTTCCTCTGCAGACCACATCTTCCTTGCAGACCAGCTTGCTTCCTTCTCAAGACATCAAGATTGAGCTTGAACAGGATGAAACTGGGTTCTCTGACAAGGTCCAAGCATGGCTGCCCTGTCGTAGACCACAATAACAGCACTTTTAGTCATCAAAAGCTGTTCACGTTGGACTTAAAAAGTTAAGAGTACAAGTTTCCAATCCTTGAAGGTAAAGCTGAATGGGACCTGGAAGACGAGCATTTAACAGAAAACATTAGACATCACTGTTAGCATTCAATGCTTAATGAATGGAGATTTTATTTTCTTCTTTTTTTCTCCCAAATTTAAGGGCGGGTAAGTTACAGCAACTTCGAAACATCATCTTCCTTTTCAATTTTCTTGCCGTGAAACATCCTCGATAACTTTGGCGTTGCGTTTGCATCTTTCTTCTTATTCTTCTTGGTACTAAAGGTTGATGTTGGAGATGCTCGTGCTGGAGAGATGACTGAAGTTCGTAGCTTCACACCTCTGGATGGTGTCAAATTTCCGTTAGTTTTTGAGGAGTTTCTCCTCAGTGCCTGCGGCTTATTCTCTCCTCCTGTGCTTTTCTCGCGATTATGTTTCTGGTTCCTTAGCTCTCCCTTTGCCATTCTTTTTGCAGTAAGTGACCTTGCAGTTTTAAATACCTCTTGCTCTTCCTCTACACTCATCTCTCTGGCTTCTCTTCGAGCTAATTCAATTTTCATCAGTATCTCTGTCTCACTTGCCTTCAATGTTTCAATCCATGCCTGAGCTGCAGCAACCTTTTTATCTGCAGTTTCTTCGGCCATGGCAGCACGTCCAACCAGGTAATCATACTCAAATTTTGAAATGGTAATTGAGGAACTATGCTGTGAAACTGAAGCCCTGGCTCTCACAGCATTTCCAATAAGCTGCCGTAGATTTTCGAAAGCTAAATCTTCTGATAACTTGACTGCTTCAAGCTCTTGCACTGCAGCCTGCAATCTCTCCTCCGTTAACTCCATTTCAGTCTCGGTTTTCTGTATTTCTGCCTTGATATTAGCAGTTTCTTCGCCAATAAGCCTTTTCTCTTTCTTTGCCACTTCTGCTTCAGTCTTTAATTGTTCAAGGGTGGCGGATAGATTGGATACAATTGATTGAGCTTTTTTCTCGGAAGCAGTTGCTGGTTCTAATTTGGATTTCGCTCTGAGCAGCTTTGCATTCAAGTTTTGAACAGTTAGATCTGCCTTTTCGTCTGCTTTCTGCAATCTAGCTCTTTCTTCTGCGACATGCTTGAGCTCATCTCTTATGATATCCATTGAGGCCATGAACTGAAAACCCTCTTCTCTAATTGAAGCAAGTTCTTTCTTTGCTTCATCCAGTTCTTCTGTAATTGATCTCAACGAAGGCGAGCCTACTAATTCTTCATGTCTTCTTCGAGAACTGCCTTCTCCATGCTTCAAACTGTCAATTCTTCGTACCTTTTTCTCTGTCTCTTTAGCATGGTTTAGTTCATTCTGTAACACATTTGCATCATATAAGGTAACAGCCAATCTAGACTCAGCCTCCTCGATGTTATTAATCTCCTCGACAGCATCCTTCATTCTCTTTTTATTCTCATCCATCCTGGATAAGAATTCACCGGCTTCGTTTTCTCTTTGAGCCCTGACTTCTCCGTACTCTCTCATGGCCTCAATCCGAGCCAACTCAGCAAGTATGTGCTCCTCATTTATCTTATCAATCTCCTTCCTGACTGATTCCAAAGAGCTCAAATTGGAGGACAATTTTGAACTTGAGACTTCCATTTCCTTCTCTGCCCACGTTTTCTGTTCCACGACAGATGCCATATCTAGCTTAAGTTTACTCAGTTGTTCACTCACACGCTTCAATTCTCTCATCACCGCTGCATATTGATGACTCTCAACATTCTCAACTGTCAAGCTTTTCTCTTCGAAGGTAATTGATTCCTTTAACCTTTTCATATCCCTTATTTGTGCTTTAAGCTTTGAGTTTGATGCTTCAATTTGCAAAGCAAGATCTTTTACTGTTTTTTGGGCCTCTGTGAGCTCGGATTCTGCTTCAGCCTTGGCCGACTCGGCCACCCGTCGACCCTCTTTATATCTAGCCATGTTTTTCCTTGCCATGTGCAGCTCTCTGGCTCTTGAAGAGGACTTCTAAATGAATTAGAAAATAAAGAATTTACAATTATAACTGCAAACTGAACTTTTTTGTAAACAAAATTAACATCACAATTTGGGGTCTGATTTAAAGAAATTTTCAGTGATAATAGTAATATACCTCACGTGATTCCATTTGGGGCTTCATCAGCAAAGCACTGCTTTCAGGAGCTTTGTCTCCATACATATTAATGGCATGTCTGACTGTCCCATTTCTTCTCCTATCATCCAACACTCTTCTATCCATTTCTTGTCACCTGTTCCATTAAACGATCAAAATTCATGAGCACATATCAAATAGGTCAGAGTCTGGGTATGCTTCTTTAGGACAAATCACCACTGTGCACAGCTATACAGCATCACGGACTGTCCAAAGAAAAACATTCTTGGCGGACAGAGCCAAACACATAAGAACTAGATTGAGGATTCCAAGAAAAACTCACCTGGCAAATGCTGTTTGCTTAGTTATCTTCTCTCTAGGTACTTTTTTGCAAGAAATTTGAGTCCTGGAGAATGAATCTTTCGCTGTTAAAGGAGAGGGTTCCTAGTGCAACTGAGAGGATATACCCAAGAAAATGGAATCTATGCAACGAGAGGATAAAAGGGCAACAAGGAGGAGACGTGCTGAATTCTAATGCTTGGCTGGTATGGAAATCATCGCTTCAGAAATCATCGTATGGAGACTTGGAATCCATCAGCTGAACTGCTGAATTGGTAAGTCAACTGTCGGATACTAATTTCATCTTATAAAGAGAATAAATAATAAATTGGCGGCCTAGTTCTAAGACACAAACTTATTTTGGACCCCATTTTTGTCAGTTTCGTTGGCAAATTTCATAAATAAGAACTTTTAGTTGCGGGAAAATATGGTAATGAAACAGCGAAGCAGCGCCGCGGATTGAAGGAGTTTCGAAAATGAAAAATCAATAACCTTCCAAAACGTGACATTTTGTGACTTCGTACGTGATGATAGGGTGTGTGTGTCCTGCAAACATCAGTGGCAGCTGATCTTCCGCGTTTTTGAACGCCAGTCCACAGGACCACCAAACACAAACCCGCATAGTATTTGGACCACAGCCTTAAACAACATACCAGAGAAACTTACAGAATATTACGAGAAAAAGACTCGTTGTGTGCCACAGAATGGCCATTTTAGCAATATCTTTCATACTTGATCGTCTTTTTTGTTGTCATATGCGTTGTTCCACCTAGAGAGAAAAGATCTTTCGTTACAATCAAAAAGGTACTCTTCAGTTTGAAATTACCAATCAAAAACACAGATACTCAAAGAAAAATATCTCGAAATAATATGTAAGCAAGATTTAAAAAATAATAATAACTAATTTTCTCAACCAAAAAAAAAAAAAAACCTCAATTATCATGATTATCTCATAAAATTAAAGTTACTTAATAAAAATATATAATCAATCATTAATAAAACAAGAAATTACCTCATAAGAAATCAAAAAAATGAAACTCGCTTCTTCTTGAAATAATAATAATAATAATAATAAACCTTCTTTCATTGTGTTGGTTTGCACTTAGCGTATCACACAAGACAAATCAAAGGCTTCTCCTTCGTGCCTAGCGTTTGGACGGTGTGAGAGAATATTGCATGCATACGGCAGCGATGTTTTCATCTTCTCTTTTGGGCCGCGTCTCGGCCTCTCGGGGGTGGTTCATGTAACGTTTCGCGGGATGTCCATTTATTGGCGGCCAATTCTCCCCGTAAGGCCCTTTTAAGTGGCTGCATGCAAGTATGTCAGTAGGGAGTCACCGACGGTGAATTTGGGTGAATTCCTCTGTATCTGGTTTTACTATGAATAAATTTAAATTTTAATATTATATTTTTAATGTACATTTTTTAATTATAAATAATAAGAATAAATTTAAATTCAAGTTAATATGAAAAAAATATATCTTATTTTGAAAATTTTCTTATATTTATACACATTTTAAATGTGAAAAGGTTTTTTCTCGTTATAAAAAAAGGGTTTTTTTCTCATTTTTTATTAATTTTTGTACATATTTTCTTAAAACTCAATTGATTTTAATATTATTTTTTAAAATTTATATAAATATTTATAATTTTATTAATATAATAAAATCCAACATAATAATTTAATCAAATTCATCAATTACACACACTTAAAATTTTATATATTATATAATAATAACATATTTTTTAAATTAATCCAAAATTTATAATTAACTGTCAAAATTATATTTGAATATTAATTTTTAATATATGCCAAATTTGAATTAATTTTAACATTGCAAGTAATGTGCAGTGTTGCCAACAGAAAGCCAACGCATTCTGTGAAGCAATTCGTGCCCTGCGTGCAACAGGTTTTGACCATTTCTATTTCCCTTTGGTCTTTGATTTCCCACTTCGAAGCACCTGGACCCATTAAACTATCGTTAGGTAGGCAGGGCAATCCATCCATACAAAAGGAAGGAAAAATCATTTCTTAGTTCCCATTGGTCTAACATTAAGTAACAAAATAACAACAAAGGGATAGCCGCTACCAGCAACAGAGCAAAGGACTTCCATTTTCTACGATTTTGGTTTGATGACAATTTGGTTCTGCTAGATTGACATGGTTTCTGTCCATCGAAATAAGCTCTGTTACATGGTACATGGTTGACAATTTTTCATTGTTTGATTGACTATTTGACACTCTCGGTCTTGTATATCGATTGCAGATCTTTCTTCATCAAGCTTACAGGAATTCTTGCCACCTGCTACACAAAACCTGTTGTAAGACCCAGATGCATTGGATCCAGCACACAAAGAAGCACTTGAGATAATAATGAAGGAAAGGTCGGGCGGAACTTTTGAGGCCATCAGTAAGGTGATGGTGTTCATCTTGGACTGGCTGAAAGTAAAAATGCTGAAGTTAGGTATATTTATAGGAATGGAAAATAAATTTAGCGTTGACATGATTATACGACGCCGTAGGCCATGAAGCAATTAATGAAAAAAGAAAAATAGAAAGTGGCGCTGCGGGAATATATATATATTATTTATTATTATTTTTTTTTAAGAGAGAACTATTGTGTGGCGGGAGTTTCACGCGAGATATAGGGTGGAAAACTGGAAATTCCTGGGACTTACAATTTAATAAGCTCTAATTTCTAAAATTGGAAAACTATCCGTTATAATGTTTTCAAATGCGCTTTGAAATTTGAAAAATTATCCGTTAGAAAAAATCTTGGAGAATCAGCGACTTTGTTGTCACTGCTTCCTTTCATCTGTGGCCAAAAAAAAAAAAAAAAATCTTTTTATCACTGCTCCAACAACCAACGAACTCTGTGCACGTTTGCAATGCTCAAAAATTCCAAAGCCCCCAAAATTAATACACGAAGTGCACAGTGTCAAAAAGAGCAATCTGTGGTTGGAGTTGAAGAGGCACTTAAATTTTTAGGTTAATTATTTGGATTGTTTCCTGCTCAGTCCAAGACCAAGTGCACATACACGCAAAGGGCAATTGCATTGAATCAGAAGACAGAAATCCATGAGATATAATGGTTTGCCTGCCTGAGACTCGCTGCCTTAACTCTGTTGAAAATTAAAATAACTACGTGCCTAAAAACTTTCGGTAAGCAATTGCATCTAGATTATGAAGTCAGGTGTAAAGGGCCAAAAATCTGACCCTTAACCATTCAATTTTTAGTATTGCCTTCCATTCTGTATTATGGTAACGGGCGAACTCAGTTGGAGGAGGTACTAAGGAGTCTTTCAATTCTCTTTTTTAAATGTTAATTCTTGTCATCCACTCCCAAAAAATGACACGATATTGAGCAATCCTGTGCTTAATATTTCCAACTCAAGCCAAGCCAAAATCAACATATCCTTCGAGGCGGGGGGTAGCTTGCTTTGTATTTTTGTGTTTTGTTATCTCTTGTCTACTTTTGGGTCCATGAGATTCCGGAATACTCGGACAATGTTGCATTTTCTGTTTCACGACGTATCACTTGTAAACTCACCCCAATAACTTGAAGGGTTCTAACGAAATGGGCAAAAGTGCATGAAATTGGAAAAAGAGTGACTCTCGTAAGAGGGCAAATTGACCCATGTAACTTGTTATCCCGTAAGGTTGCGGCAGTTGCAGCCACACGGATGAATGACCACAAAATTTATGCTTCTTAATTCTAGAAGAGATTTTGACCTAGTCTCAACAATGCACGGTACATCAGAATTAAAGTTCATATTACGTGACATTTTAAATATGGTGGAGATTTGAGTCACAGCCTCGCTCACAGCGTTTTTTCTCTTGTAACCAAGTTAACCTAGTTAGTTGACCACATTTTAAATTGATTTGAGAACTACATGCCACCCTTTAGTCTTATTCTGTTCAAACACTTCACATAGGTGATAACCAGCTTTATTTTACGTTAGACGATCCCGGTACAAGGTTAATTATCCAATCTGTTTTTAGGGTAATAAGGAACATAAATGATCCCTAATGCCAGTGATCTTGTCGCTCTCAAAGTAAATAAAAAAAGAAAGAAAGAAAAAAAAACAGAGAGAGAGAGGTGGACAAATTTCAACGAGAAGACAATTCTTGGAAACAATGCAATAACCCTTGGCAGGGACTAGGCAGTGTACAAGTGACAGTGAATATATTGGATATATTTTTCATTGGTCTTGGGAAAGGTCGTGGGTTTGTCCTATTATCATTTCCCGATTAAATAGAATTCATAAAACACGTTTAATTAATGATACTTGACCTAGTTAAAGCTAATACATTTTTCACAAACCTTTTTTTTTTTTTTTTTAAACAACGATTCACAAATGATTCGAAGCAAACAAATGTATCGCATGAATATATGTTAGATCGAGTGATTACACTATGTGTCATCATCAGGTGTGTGGTATGGTGAGAAAGCATTTCAGTTTTTAGTCTTTGGTAATGACGAGTAATAGAAAGCAATTATATGATTTTTTTTTGGTAAGTAATAAAAAGTAATCATATGATTTGAGATATTCTAATTCCGTCTAAATTAATATGTTTGTTCGTCAACATTTATGTATTTGTTTATTCGTTTATTTTGTTTTCACCTTGCTTTGGCGATAATCATAAAACGGATCATCATAGTAAACATCCCGCCCGCACCTAACAGTCGACACCTACCTCATTTGACTTATTGGACCCCAATTGACTGGCCGCCTTACCTACCAGCATTTCAGGTTAGAGTAGTAATTTTTTTCTTGTATAATATTATACAAAAAATAATTTTTCGTCTTTTTTGATATACCAAAAGAGGAAAAGCAGTAAAAATAAGTTTACAAATTTTTGAAGTGGAAGGTGAAGATTTTATATATTTTAACATTAAATTAAGTCTAGGAGAAATTTATTTAAGTTTAAAATATTATAATAATAAATTTTTTACATAATATAATATAATAAAAAGAGAAGATCTCGAGTTATCAGTGAAAAAAAATTAAATTTGAGTCAAAATAATATAATAATAGAGTCTTTATTATTTGTATTACTAGTTGACAAACGGAAAAAAGTAATATTAAAATTTAAACAAAATTCAATTGTTTAGAAATAAAATATCAAAATTTAGCAGTGTCGTACTTTAAATCTCATTTTAATTCTACGATTATTTATTTACTTATTTAACCTTATGTGTTACGCTGGCCTAATTGTGCCAAGTTTCAAGAACGTCTACAAAAGTCCCTTCCGAAAAGACTATGTATATCCTTACAAGGTTGCATTGGAGTTTGGAGGCCTTTTTAAAGAGAAATAGGGCCGGCAATTATTGCTGGGGTGCTTTAAAGTTTGAGCAACGCTCCTTGACCCAAGAGATGGCTTTTTTTTTTTTTTTTTGTTCTCTCCAAATGATTATATATGGAGCAAGCCTAAAAGTCCAAAAGCCCCACCCATTCAGTGTACACCGCTCTCCGAATTTATAGTCAATGTTCACTTTCACATTATCTTTCTTAATCACCGACTCGGCTTTACTAAGGTTTTAGTCCCCGTGAAGCCATTAGGAAAAAAAAAGAAGAAGAAGAAAGTTTAGGCAAAGAAAAGAAAATAAGAAATAAAATCAAAAGAGGCAGCAGAGGAATTAAAATAAATAAATAATATATAATTAATGTAGTGTGGTATTCAAGCTTATGTAACGTGAAAATTCCTCTGATGCAAAATTTAAAAAATTATATATATATTAATAAAAGGTATTGGCACGTCAATATGCGTAAAAATTCTACTAGTTCAACAATAATATTTTTTTGTTCTTTATAGTTCAATTAGTTTAAACATTTTAATTAAAATCTCTTTAATTTATATTCAAATTTTAATTATTCTAGGTCTTCCTTATAACAAAATTAATTATATGTTTTAAAATTTTTAAATATTGCCTAATCTTAAAATTTCAAAACTTAAAAAAAGATTTGAAACAAATAATATATATAATTTCTTCCTTGAAATGACATATACGCGATTATTTTTATCTGCTGCTAATAAAAATAAAAATAAAATAAAAATAAAATAAAAGTAAAAAAATAAAAAAATAAAAAACAAGAAGAAGAAGAAGAAGGAGAGAGGTTTCTTTATTTGTTTGTCTGCTTGCGTGAGAGTTGCTACTCGCCATAGATGCAAGAAGAGATTTACTTTCTTTTAAGGGATTCTATTTGATTCAACAACCCTTCCAAAGCTGTGCAATAAAAGACATAATACCCAAAATCGAGCCAATTAAATGTCAACATTTCCTTTGAACTAGTGGCAGTTTGCTTCACGGTCTTGTGTTTTTTCGTATCTTCTGCCTGTTGTGAGTCTGCGAGCATCTGAGATTTCTGTTTCATGACGTGTCGGTTCTTAGCTCACCACCACCAAGATCAATGGAAGTTTGGGTAACGTGATGGGCAAAATGTAAATCGAATTAGAAAAGCCAAAATGGCCAAAAGGGCCAAATTGATCGAACTGACTCGTTAATGTGAATAAGCTTGGTGCAGCTGCATACACACAAGAGTCGAGCATAGCGCGCTTATGCTTCTTAATCTCTGAGAAGACTTTGATTAAGCTTCGATGATGACACTTTAACCCACCCTTACGAGAAAAGAATGACCGTGCACCATTCCTACATACCCTTTCAAACCATTGACGTTTGGCCCCAATCCCTTATAAGGGTTAACGCTCAAAACTACGTGCCATTTTGTGGTTGAACCAGTATGGCCAGTGTCGAGGTACGAAAGAGGGGACAACTTTCGACGAGAAGGCACCCTAGCCACCTGTCTCGTGTCTTGGAACAACTTATATAATTTTTCTATAGAGAAAAAGGAGGTAGTAGTATTTAAAGAGCTTTGTAATAATAAAAATTATTAATTAATTATATTTTACTTAATTTTATATATAAATAAAGTTAAATATTAAAAAAATTACTATACAACTTTTTGATTACTCTTATATTACTCTTTATGTATTAAATTACTATGTAAGAGTGTTCCCTCTAAAATCATTGCCCAAGGCTGATTGGACGAAGATTACGATGTATAAGACATCCACTAATAGGAATTGATCGGAGATATTTTTCAAGCCTGTTCCAATGGCTCTTCGGTTCGACTACCGTCGCATCATGGCCGAATTATTATATAGAGTTTTACCATGGACAGTGTGGGGCCAAACGTCAACGGTTTGAAAGGGTATTTTGTTTTGATTCCAATTTTAACAAAAATATATTCATACAAAAATTGAATTTTGTTACGCATGGGAAGGCAATTGTTTGTAAATCTTTCTAATTAATTAGCTTAAAATAGAGGAAAGACCTACCTTAATGTGGAAGACTTTGAGTTTTGTCTTGTTTATTAAATATTTTTTTAACGTTTATCACTTTAGCTTGTGTGTGGACTGAGAGAATCAGGAAGGAAAAGAAAGGCACGAAAAGAAAATGAGATAGGAAATTGATTTTCCGTTGTTTGGGGGAAAATAAAATAATGGAAAAGAAAATAGCACAAAATCCAATGTAAATTTTCTCGTGGAACCCCCAGAAGGCAATCTCACCAATTTGGGAAGAAAGTATGAGAAAATGCTACTGCTGGACGAGTTTTGTTAACGAAAGACTTTCTTGCACAAAGTTGAAAAAATATTTTAAAATCATTTAAATTTCTTCCCGAAGAATCTTTTTTCTCTCAAATTTTCTTTTCCCGTACACTTTGGACCAGACAAAGTGGGCTATTTAGAAGTTGAAAAAGTCGGGGGAAAGGATATCGTTTTCTAACAATGAATCACACAACCTAACAATGAATCACAACCCGACTTTACCACCATAGAAAATATGAGACCCAGGCAAGCGTGTTCATGGCGATAGAAAATGGGTGGGACCTACTTCCTTCATTCCGACCCGCATTAAATTCCCCGCCGCCCACCTAAATGGGGCTCCAATAATTCAAGCAAATAAATTTCCCTGACGTGTCCAAGACTCCACCCATTGCACATTCTATAAATTCCTCCCTGGAGTCGCTGCCCACTGCACCATTCTTCTCACATATTTTTAATTATTGTTTGAGGTAGACCATAAAAAAAAAACAAACAAAATGAAGGTGTCTTGCTTTGCAGTGTACCTGATGCTGGCGATGGTCTTAATTGAAGTTCATGTCTCTCAAGCAGCGACATGTGACCCGTTTCAGTTGAGACCGTGCTTACCGGCGATCTCCTCGCCGTCGACGCCGCCATCTGGCATTTGCTGCAGCAAGTTGAACGAGCAGAAGCCTTGTCTTTGCGGCTACCTCAGGAACCCGAACTTCAGGGGTTATATTTCGTCTCCTGGTGCTCAGAGGGTTGCCACTGCCTGTAAAGTTCCCTTACCCAGGTGCTAAATCTATAAAAGTCAAATAATAAACGAGAATGATAGGGAGATGGGAGACCAGTAGACAAGGAGAACCAGACGGAGTTTGAATCGTTTGATCATCGTAATTTCGTGATCGTTTATCTCTGCATCTGACGACTTAGATTCCCTTGTGTCCACCTGTCCACCAGTCTTTCGTCTTCCTAACGTTGCTCTATGGTAAAATATAGTAATTAAGGCACGTATTAGTGACCTTTAAGGAAAAAATAAGAGAGGGTTATCAAAGTTTTAGCAAATAAAGGCGCATGAAAGTACCATTCGGTAGACAAATTGATGTGAATCAAGATGACTACCATCATGCTCCTTTTCTGTTATGAATAATTTATTACCTGTATGAATATATATCTACTCCTACTCCTAATTTCGCTTTTTTTTTTTTCTTTTTATTTTATAGATATCATTCTCAGAGGAGTTCGAATGACTTCGAAATGCATTTTTTCTTATACTTAATTATTTGAGAGTCATGCGTACAATAAGTCCAGGTAAATTGAGGTTCATTTTGCAAGACGGACGTGTAAATTCAGCACAACAACAACAACAACGTAAAGACTCCTCTTTGATGAGACGCAGGTCGGGTCGAATACTGTTTTAAATTTGATCCCACGATTCTTTGCCTTGGTCTCGCAGGTCTACATTAGGATATCATTAAATACAACTGCGCGTTGAAAGGCCAAAACGTCATTGGTCTGTCGGAGACTATCTTCCATGTCTCCGTGACTTCGTGAATCTTGTAGTTATTATTTCATTTTCCTTTGTGTCACTACCGGCGGAGGAGGTTAACGGGTTACACCTCAAGAAGTAGCTCTGCGTAATGCAAACTCCGCAATCTGCTTTGCTAACGCTGAAGGCCAATTCGAATTTCACATCTCACCCAAGTCAAATTTTTTTCTTTTCAAATTCAGCTCAACCAAAACGAGGAAAAAAAATTTTGCTTTAGCCCCACCAATGGGACAGATCGTGAGGACCTTAGAAAAGGATGAAAGTTCTATCGTATCTGTTCATAAATTGTGCATTCGATACATAAGACAGAAAAAATATACTATAAAATTAACAAATTTTATCTCATTGTATATGTAATAGAATTAGACTCACCTATCTTATTCTACTATATCACATCTCACGTATTGAATTCACCCGGTACGAGTCCCACACAAAGGGCTATTCACTTTGCAATAGAGCATTTCCTTGATAATTGCATAGCTTTGTCTGTGTTGTGACGGATTCACTAACATGAACATTTCAATGCGTTCATAAACTTCAAATTACGCCCAAAATTTCTTTAAAATAAGGAAAGAGTCAGACGCATAAAGGACTTGAGAGTGTTTGGAGTGACTAAAGTAGATGGATAGGGGACAGAGCGACCGACGCGTTTGGTAGGTACGGGGCACGGTGCATCAAAAACGTCACCGTTCACTTTCACATTATCTTTCTTAATCGCTGACTCGGCTTTATTAAGGTTTTAGTCCCCGTGAAGCCATTAGGAAAAAAAACAAAGAAAAAAAGAAAAGTTTAGACAAAGAAAAGAAAATAAAAAATAAAATCAAAAGAGGAGGCAGAGGAATTAAAATAAATAAAAATATATAATTAATGTAGTGTGGTGTTCAAGCTTATGTAGCGCTAAAATTCCCCCAAATCAAAATTTAATAAATTTTAAAATTTCAAATCTATCAGTTATATATACATATATATTTTAAATATTAATGAATGGTATTGACACGTTCATGTGCGTAAAAATTCTTCTAGTTCAACATAAATAATTTTTTGTTTCTTGTAGTTCAATTAGTTTGAATATTTTAATTAAAATTTCTTGATTTTATATTCAAATTTTAATTATTTTATTTTCGTTTATGGGTCTTTAGGCCTTCCTTATAACAAAATTAATCATATGTTTTAAAATTTTTAAATATTGACTAATCTTAAAATTTCAAAACTTAAAATAAAATCTGAAACAAACAATATGTATAATTTCTTCCTTGAAATTATATATACCCGACTTTGTGAAGGTTATTTTTATCTGCTGCTAATAAAAATAAAAATAAAAATAATTAAAAAAAACAAGAAGAAGAAGAAGGAGAGAGATTTCTTTATTTGTTTGTCTCGGTTAAGGCACTCTACTGTCTGATTGCGTGAGAGTTGCTACTCGCCATAGATGCAAGAAAAGATCTACTTTCTTTTCCGGGATTCTATTTGATTCAACAACCCTTCCAAAGCTGTGTAATAAAAGACTTAATGCCCAAAATCGAGCCAATTAAATGTCAACATTTCCTTTGAACTAGTGGCAGTTTGCTTCACGGTCTTGTGTTTTCTCGCATCTGAGATTTCTGTTTCATAACGTGTCGGTTCTTAGCTCACCACCACCAAGATCAATGGAAGTTTGGGTAACGTGATGGGCAAACTGTAAATCGAATTAGAAAAGCCAAAATGGCCAAAAGGGCCAAATTGATCGAACTGACTCGTTAATGTGAATAAGCTTGGTGCAGCTGCATACACACAAGAGTCGAGCATAGCGCGCTTATGCTTCTTAATCTCTGAGAAGACTTTGATTAAGCTTCGATGATGACACTTTGACCCACCCTTATGAGGAAAGAATGAGCGTGCGCCAATTTGGGAAGAAAGTATGAGAAAATGCTACTACTGGACGAGTTCTGTTAACGAAAGACTTTCTTGCTCCCTTTTATTTATTTATTTATTTATTTTTAACAATATGAAAGATATAAATATAATTTTACTATTTCAAATTCTTTTTTCAGCCAAACAATTTTCAAACTTTTTAATAAAAACAAAATTTTCTATCCTTTTTCATTCTCTCAATTTTGTCTAACCAAACAGAGTTTAAAATCATTTAAATTTCTTTTCGAGGAATCTTTTTGTCTCAATTTTCTTTTCCCGTACACTGTGGACCAGAAAAAGTGGGCTATTTAGAAGTTGAACAAGTTGGGGGAAAGGATACCGTTTTCTAACATTGAATCACAACCCGACTTACCAACGATAGAAAAGACGGGACCCAGGCAAGCGTGTTAATGGCGATAGAAAAATGGGTGGGATGGGATCTACTTCCTTCATTCCGACCCGCATTAAATTCCCCGCCCCCCACCTAAACGGGGCTCCAATAATTCAAGCAAATAAATTTCCCTGACGTGTCCAAGACTCCACCCATTGCACATTCTATAAATTCACCATTCTTCTCACATATTTTTAATTATTGTTTGAGGTAGACCATAAAAAAAAACAAACAAAATGAAGGTGTCTTGCTTTGCAGTGTACCTGATGGTGGCGATGGTCTTAATTGAAGTTCATGTCTCTCAAGCAGCGACATGTGACCCATTTCAGTTGAGACCGTGCTATCCGGCGATCTCCTCGCCGTCGACGCCGCCATCTGGCATTTGCTGCAGCAAGTTGAACGAGCAGAAGCCTTGTCTTTGCGGCTACCTCAGGAACCCGAACTTCAGGGGTTATGTTTCGTCTCCTGGTGCTCAGAGGGTTGTCACTGCCTGTAAAGTTCCCTTACCCAGGTGCTAAATCTATAAAAGTCAAATAATAAACGAGAATGATAGGGAGATGGGAGACCAGTAGACAAGGAGAACCAGACGGAGTTTGAATCGTTTGATCATCGTAATTTCGTGATCGTTTATCTCTGCATCTGACGGCTTAGATTCCGCTGTGTCCACCTGTCGACCAGTCTTTCGTCTTCTTAACATTGCTCTATAGTAAAATATAGTAATTGAGGCACGTATTAGTGACCTTTAAGACAAAAAAGAGAGAGAGAGAGAGAGAGAGAGAGGGTTATCTAAGTTTTTGCAAATAAAGGTGCATGAAAGTACCGGGTAGACCAATTGATGTGAATCAAGATGGCTACTATCATGCTCATTCTCTGTTATGAATAATTTATTACCTGTTTTTGTGTTTTTGTTATCTTTTGTCTACTTTTGAGTCCACGAGATTCCGGAATACTCGGACAATGTTGCATTTTCTGTTTCATGTACACTGACCCCAATAACTTGAAGGGTTCCAACGAAATGGGCAAAAGTACATGAAATTGGAAAAAGAGTGATTGGTAAGAGGGCAAATTGACCCATGTAACTCGTTAACCCCTAAGGTTGCGGCAGTTGCAGCTACACAACTTACCACAAAATTTATGCTTCTTAATTATAGAAGAGATTTTGATCTAGTCGCAACAACACACGGCACATCAGAATTAAAGTTCATATTACGTGACATTTTAAATATGGTGGAGATTTGAATCACAACCTCGCTCGCAGAGTTTTTCCCTTGTAACCAAGTTAAATTAGTTAGTTGACCACATTTTAAATTGATTTGAGAACTACATGCCCCAGACAGAGACATTGTCAACAAGAGAGGACTTCATGAATGGATTCTGCCAGCCTAATTTTGTCAACACCACGCTCGATCCTGGTCTCTTTGAGTACCTTCCTGGTCATAACAATCTCACTTTTGTTTATGGCTGCTCGACTTCTTTAATGCCTCCCCTTTTACAATTCAACCGTAATGTCAACGGGCCTCTAAATGGAATTGCTCTTGTCCAGCCAGGAGCTACCGGCCCCGGCCTTTGTTATAGCAGTGTCTATGTGCCGGTTTCAGGAAGTTTGGCAGTATTTTTGGACTTGTCGGTACTGGAAAAGAACTTGAAAAGAGGTTTCCAGGTGAGATGGAAAATTGACGACACAGAATGTAACGACTGCTTCAGTTATAAAGGAGCTTGTGGTTATAATTTGATCTCTAATCAAACTATTTGCTACAGCCGAGGTCAATCAAGTGGATCCACGGCTTGTTCGTCATCATCCCCAAGTCCTGATAATAAGCCAGGTATGAAGCTGATTTACTATTTCAGAAGGTTGCATAAAAAATTGGTCCGTCTGTCAACACTGCATGCTAAACGATCGGAACTGTTAATTGCGTGCAAAGTTTCTCGACCCGGTACTACGAAAATGTGTCACCTAACACTGTTATGCCTGTCGGTAGCAATGAACTGTCGTTATAGTATCACTGCCACAGCAAGGAAATAATAGTGTATAATCTTTTTTTTCCAAAACAGATCGCGTTCAGGTAGTTAATGTATGTTTAGCTAGAGCAGGAACATTTTAGTTTCTTCTAGAACGGCTTGTAGTCCAATATGGAGGCTGAGACAGCCGAACAAGACTGGTAAAACAATTTCAACGATGTCGCTGTAAGATCAAACAGTCATAATTTCGTTAATGTCTATGATATATATGTTTTGACTAAGTCTCGGAAAACAGAGAGCAGCCTTCGGCTAGGTATTGTGACGGACCATGTATTTTTTTCAAGTGAGGCATCTAACAACTGGAGAGACTCCTCACGAATTGGGAATTGACCAAAATGCCCATTTGGTAGATTATGTCAGTTTTTAATCCCGTAGAATTTGCCATTCCTATGTGGTTCTTTCGGGTGCTTATTTGTGAAGCGATTAGTCCTCGCGAGTGCCCTCAAGATCAGATTAGCTCCACTTGCATTTTTCTAACCTTCACATCCCGTTTTTGCCACTTGGTTAGCCACCGTCTAGTTGCAAGGGTGGGGGATAGCTCTCTACCTACTATAGATATTGACTAATATAAAGAAATTACTATCGACTTGAAAATCTTTCTTAGGAATATCGTCCACTAGGCACTTGGCAACTAGTACCGTGTACTTTAATCCACGGAGTGCCAGCTTTGGATGAAATAATCAACCAAAAAATTCTCGATTATTTTTTTTCTCTCGCGATAAATAGAAAGGGACACTAGGTGGATCTACAATGTCTGGCCTGCCCGTGAATGTTGGTATACGAATCTGAAGTGAACGGATTGACAGGGAACATGATGGTGGCTGATTGTTTTGTGTGCAACCGATGACCATTTGGCCCTGAAGGGGTCCATCAGTGGTTTGACTAAAAGGGCATAAGCTTTAACTGATCTGACAAGAATTAGACAATAAAAAAATGAAAACTTTAGGTGCTCCTTTACCTTTTTTAATGGGTCAAGCGTCCGATGAACGATGGCCTTAGCAACGCACTGATGGAAACAACGTCAAAGCGAAACCATAAAGAACTTGCACGTTCTGCCACGGTAAATACACGAAGTGAGCTGATCTAGAAGCCTATATCATAGTCGACTGTTGGACTTTTCCTCTTACATTCGCCTTTTCCTTCTTTCTTTTTTCTTCACCGCATACCCGTTGTTTAGGCCCTTTCACATTGTCTATAGTCAATTTGACCGCCTCCCGCATTTTGAATGACATTTTTTTCCAAGCTCCAAACATCAGGGCTAATGCGATGTGTGAATTTTGGTATGGAACATTGAATTATAGGGATACTGTGATGTCATTTGTTCCAGAAATTCCAAGCAATAACTTCAAAACCTCCATTGTTTAATGGTCGTTGCTTCTTAGCTAAAATACGCGTTGCAATGAATCAGCTATAATACCTAATTATCAATGAGTCCGGGCGCGGAGAGTCCTTTTCAGTTCCGTCATCCTCTTCATTGAACTCTGCATCCCCTGTTTATTCCCATATTCTCTATCCTCGAAAAATTTAGAAAAATGCATGCTAAGAATCATCTCCACACCTCTCTTTCACTTTTGATGATTTCTTTGGCCTCAATCACCGTTCAAGTATCTTTGTGTGATGATGATTACCGATATACAAACTGCAGTCGGCCAATTGAATGCGGAATCATTAGCGATATTCGTTATCCTTTCTGGGGAGTTAACCGAGCAGATTATTGTGGCAGACCCGGATATGAGGTGGATTGCCAAGATGATGTCCCAGTGCTCTCGAATGGGCTCAGAATTCTGGACATCATGTACGAAAATCAGACACTTAAGGTAGCCAGGGAGGACTTGTGGAACAATACCTGTCCGGAGGGATTCTATAACACCACTCCTAATTTCACCATCTTCAATTACGCTCCTGGCCTTACCAATCTCACCCTACTCTTTGACTGCCCTTTTAGTTATTTTACTAAAATACCAGGTATTGTTAGCCTAAATACTTGTTCCATAAAAGGCCAGACAATAAATGCTTTCTTTGTTCCATGGAATCTTACAGTCAGTCAGTGCAATTACAGTGTCGAGGTTCCAGTTCTAGAAACAGTTGCTCTTGCGTTGTCCGACAATATGATAACAATTGCTAATGCATTAGACGAGGGGTTTGGATTGCAGTGGAAAGACAGTAATGACCAATGCTACTCGTGCACCGAGTCTGGTGGAAGTTGTGGATTCGATTGGAGTGCAGCTCAATTTACTTGCTTTTGCCATGATCAGCCTCCTGCAATTGAATGTCATCCCAGGCATGGTATGTGTCCTGTCCTTTTTATATTTTTTGTTTGCTCTCAGCAGTCAATTTACCCATCTCGTTTCTGCAACATGAGATTAGACTGTGTTTCCAACATAGACAACGACATCAGACTAACAAAACTTCCAAGAACTGTGGCCTCCATCAGTACACTAAGTATCTATTGACATAAAGGTAACGGAGCGTCCCACTGTTTCACAGAAGTTAGCACCCTAGGAACCTATTCTTTCATCAACAAAATCCTCTCTAGCCGTTCTCTGCTCCTTCTCTCTGATGTAAGGCTCAACAACTCCATCTGTTACAGCCCTGCTAAACCCATATCCTGGATGATGTTTTTGAAAGACTTGATTCTGAAAAATAGAAACTCATCGGATTTTCTGTGCTTTAGCGGACCACATGAAGGCCGCACAAGCAGAAGAAAGCCACAGAATACCTGTCTAATTAAACAGCTGGTTGTCATCTTCTCTGTTCAGTATGGGGTTAAAAAAAAAAAAAAAACTTGTAGTTTCAATTTTAATTTCAGGTTCTGGTCTTAAAATCCATGCCTCGCGCCCTCTTACATCTTTTACATCTAAGGGTCGCCCTTCCACAAATGAACCCACCACCGCTGCCCACCCTCAATAGCTTCTCTGTGTTTATCTCCCACACATTCTCTACCTCAACTTGGTTTTTGTCCAAGAGAGACCAAGTTCAGCCCAAATCGAGAAGGTTTTCCCATTTTCCTTCTTTTTTTCCTTATGTGTAGGTTGCTAATTAAGCTTTTTGGGTCAAAAATTTTAGAGGCTGATTACCACTGATCACTTTCCTTCACGCCAAAAGTTTCCACAAAACAAACCTCTATTTTTGACTACCTAATAAAAAAATAAAAAAAAGCAAAAAACCCTTGTGACGTTAACCAGTTGGCCAAGCACGTTTACCTTTCACCGGTGGAAATACATGGTCAGTCACCTCCTTCCATTGATTCCAGTCCAGTCTCTCTGTTTCAGACATGCTGTCAGCCTGTCATTAGTTCCTTAGCTAAAACTAGTTTAAATGTCAAAAACCCAAGAAACACGTGTTTGATCTCTAAACCTTGTACCAAGCTGTTTTTGTCCTTTTCTCCAACTTTTAAAACTCCGATAAAAAAGCAAAGTTGAAAAATTCGGTGAACCAATAATCATATAGATTTCAAGACTTTTTCCCCCTCCAAAGGCCATCCTGCCGCATCCCCATCTTTCATCCCCTCTCTCCTTTCTCCTCTCTTTCCAACTCTTGCACTCCAAATGGATCCCCAAAGCTTCTTCACCCACAAAACCCACTTTCAAAATTGCATCTTTCTCATCGTTTTCATCACCTTAGCCTACCAATCCCTGTCCCTGAACCCAAAGTTCCAGGCTTGTGAACCAAAATCCTGTGGCAATGGCCCCTACATCAGCTACCCTTTTCCCCTGCCCGATCAAGGAACCTATTGTGGCCACCCGAGTTTCGACGTTACTTGCCAGGATAACAACACCGTACTATCTCCGATGACCAATACATCATTAAAGACATATTTCCAGTAAACTATTATTTTCGGGTGGCTAATGCAGTGGCCTACAGCAACTCATGTCCAACTCCTTTGAACAACGTTATCCTTGATCGAACCCCATTTAACATTGTCCCTGGCTACCATAATCTCTCCTTCTTCTATGGCTGTAACTCAAATCCTCCAGATCACACGTACCCAATAACTTGTGGTGGGCATACCAATGATACTCCCTTTTCTTTTGCCTCTTCAGACATCGAATGGTTGAAATTGGTCCATTCCTTGAATTCATGCCCCCATCTCGTTAATGCTCCTTTTCCATAATACTGAGGACCCGTATGCTAGAAATTACACTGAGATTTTGCAGTTGGGGTTCATGTTGAATTGGACTGCACCAAATTGCAGCACTTGTGGTAGCAGTGGTGGGCGATGTGCGTTTGAGAGGAACGAAACTAGCAATTCCTGTGGTAACGGTAACTATTCTTGAAATTCGATTTTATGTGGCGTTTTCTTTCCCTTTCTTTTACCTCATCGGAGTAGAATCGTTGGGATGACGAACATAAAATTCGGTTTCCGAGATTTAGAATAGCTGTTTCACACTTCGCTCTGTTCTATATTTCTGGTTAGAATGGTCGGGAAATGTATCGCTGCTTTTTCCATCTTTCTGGTCGACATAGTCAACAGAAACGTTGCCCGCGGTAAATTGGACGAATCACAATTGGTTCATATCTAGTTTTTCAATGCATACTTCTAGTTTTTCGATGTGAACAGCGTCTAAAACGCATCGTCAAGTCGCTCCCGTCGGTGTCATATGAATGCCTCAACCAGTGAACGAGCATTGGATTGGTTGGATGCCAGTAGGCAGTAGTTTTCTGGATTTCCTAGGAGATGAGGTTGGCCATTCCTGCTTCTTCTGCCACGCGGTGAGGTTGCAGTGTAGTTGAAGTTCAGTTCGCTTGCTGATATCATCAGAATGGTCAATGGAGTGATGTCGAATAGCAAAATTTCCACAACCACCAACCCCTTTTTTTTTTTTTTCATTGAATGTTCCTTTCTTTGATGCTTTGTTAAATCCTAAGGGCTCAGCACGGTTAGGTTGGGATTAGTAATTCGGAATTTAAATATAAAAAAATTATATAAGATGAATTATTAATTATTTAATATTTAAAGTATTTTATTAATATTTATATTAATAATATTTTTTATCTTTAGAATACAAAATGAAAATTATATATATATAATAGTATTTTGATTTAATTTGGTTAGTTATATTTTTTTAATATTATAAATCGAAACTGAACCAAAATTTTGGTTTTCGGTTAACCAAAAATTTGGTTTAGTCTTATCCGTGAACCGAAATTTTAGGTTTTTTTTTATTCTTTTTTCTTTTCACTTGAACATTTCGAGAATTGAATCCATGTGATGACTTCTGGGTCTTTGTTGCTCAGACGTCTCGATTTCTCGGTTACCAGAATACAGGCTTACTCAGGTACGGCAGAGTCTAATGTAGCAAGCGAGATTCGTCATTTCTTCTCTTTCAGTGTCGCCTAGTCATTGGTTTTTTTTTTTTTTTAATTAATTCCAACTCAAACTCATACTTTCAACACTTAAAACACACTCAAGTATTAATAAGATGGAGCTCATTGGTTAGTTCAGAAGGACTTTTGCCGAGAAATTTGTCTCTCCATCAATCCGTATTCTTCACTTCAATGGCTGGTCTACTTAGACAAAGTCAAGTAAGGTTTTCATTAGACTTTTTAAATTACAGCCATACGCGAAACCCACCCTAACCCGTATGAGAAAATTAGAATCAAGTTTTTGGATTTTCAATCCAAAGTTGAATAGTTAGTATTACATATGATTCAATGTACACCCTCACGCGAATGTTCATCAAGAAGAGGGAAAATGTTAAGGAAATGCCAAATATTGAAGAAATGTTGGAAGGCACCAAAAGTCTTGGCCTTTAAGTTTTGTTGAATCTATATTAATAACCTCTAGATGTTTGGTCGGTCCCAACTGTAAAGTGTGAGATTGACTTGTGTAGTCATCTTATCAACTGTTTAGGGGCTTATTCTTCACGTAATCGCCTTTCTGTTCTGTGCTCCATGGCAAGTTGTTTAAGACTGACCCATGTAATCGTAGCCTGCGATTCTTTTTGAGTTTTTAGATGGACAAAATCATAGAACCTCTGCAAAGCTGCTTTCTTTTAGTCAACCTGCCACCAACGCCAAGCTTGTAGCTTTTCACTGTTTTCTTATCTCATTCCATTGTCTTTGGCAAATTTGCATCACAAACAATCAAATACTGTTTCCTGAGGAACAAAAGTTATGGAGATGAAATGGGGATTTATGATTCAGCTTATTATTTTCCTTTCATTGTTCGCTCAGTTGCACCAACAAGAGCTTCCATAACAAGAAGAATTGTGATCATCCTGGCAGCGGTTTTTATTATTGCAATGATCGTAATTTTCAGTTCGATCCGCATTAAATCCGCAAGAGCAAGAAAATTTGAGAAGGAAGGTAGAGAAAACAATGTGCATGCAGAATTACTTCGCGTAAGAAACTTGCCTAGAAGATTCACTTATCGAGAGTTGAAGTCCGCAACAGATAATTTCTGTAAAGAGCTTGGAGGAGGAGGATTTGGAACAGTTTTTGAAGGGACTCTGAGTGATGGCACAAAACTTGCCGTAAAGCGATTGGATCAGTGTGGCCAAGGAAGAAAAGAGTTTTTAGCAGAGGTGAAGTCAGCAGGCAGCATACGTCACATCAACTTGGTGACACTTTTGGGGTTCTGCGCCGAAAATTCACATAGGCTTTTAGTCTACGAGTATATGAACAACGGATCATTAGACAAATGGATATTCAACACAACTTCAGAAAATTCACTTGAATGGAAGTCCAGGAAAAAGGTCATTTTGAATGTAGCAAAGGGCCTGACATATCTTCATGAAGACTGTGAAATGAAAATAGCCCATTTGGATGTGAAGCCTCAAAACATTCTCCTTGATGACAAATTCAATGCTAAGTTATCTGATTTTGGTTTGGCAAGGCTTATAGACAGGAACCAAAGCCAAGTGATAACGCAAATGCGGGGAACGCGGGGGTACATGGCTCCTGAATGGTTGAGCAGAAGGATAACAGAAAAAGTTGATGTGTATAGCTTCGGTATCGTCATCTTGGAAATTGTTTGCGGGCGAAAAAATATGGACTTCACTCTGCAAGAGGAAGACGATTACTTGCTTCTACCAATAGTGAAACGGAAGGCAGAAGAGAATCTTCTGATTGACTTGATTGATAAAGGGGTTAAAGAAATGCAACAGCAGCAAGTAGAAGAGGCTGTCAAGTTGATATATGTTGCAATTTGGTGCCTGCATAATGATTCAGCTAGGAGGCCTTCAATGTCAATGGTATTGAAGGTCCTGGAGGGTGTTACAATGACAAGGCTGGAACCTATATCTGATTTCAGCTTTTTGACATCTACAGTGGTGGAAGCTCCTGCAGATGTAGTCGTAGTTCCTTCATCTCCACAACCAGCGTCAACTTTATCAGGACCAAGATGAAGAAATGAAGGTAACTTTTTCCGTTTTTAAAACATCTATTTTTATTTCCAACCTTTTGTAAGCGCTACAACATGAACATTTCAAAGTTCACGGTAGCTTGGCACACTTTGTCACTTAGCTGGAAGAAATTGAATAATCTCCACTGTTGCTTAGCTTGAAGACATACCAATTATGTTAATGTTGCTAATGGCTTTTCAATTTGTTCAGACTGCTCAGAATTGTATAAACTATAAACACCATCACCATATGGGAGCATTTAATATCTCTAGATGGCAATTATGAATTGGTAATTATGTTTTTGGCATGTTCTTATACCCGTGCCATCCTTTCTCCTCGTCCTTCTGATTGGGATGAAGACGATATTGTTGGCTTGTTTTTTAACATGAAAAACATTCAAGTCTCAAGAAAATTTTGGGATAAATATATATATCTTCACTGATCATGGCATAGGACTAATAGACATCACTGCTTGGCCTCTTGAATGCTATTTTTCTTTTGTGTGTTTCCGGGGTTATTTTTCAGCAACATCAGTATCTGCAAGTCTAACCATACTGCAAAAGGCTCCAAACTATCAAGTGAACAACTTCACTTAGCTAGTTCTCGAACTGCAGAACTGTTCTTTGACACCAAGTCCACCCCATTGTTGCCAAAAGAAAGCTGCGTCAATATTCTTTTTTGTACTACCCCCCACGGCAACTTATTCAGTTCCATCAAACTGCGCTAAATAGATCTCAAAATCCGAGTGACCATACCAATTTTCAATTTGTGTCACTATTCTTTGATTTCTTTGATACTTTGTTTGATTTTCTTTTCAACGCATGTCCCCCTCTTCCTGAAAGGGAAAAGGAAGCTTGCTTTAAGAAAGATACACATTGCTCCTTCGCAGAATGAGGTACCTTAAGTCACTCCTTCTTAGAGGGTGCTGAAGTTTAGTTCTATATTTTCCAATACAATATCAGTTGTCACTTCTTTTGGAGAAAGGCAGTTCATGGAAAGAGTGGATAATTCGCTATTAAACCGAGCCTACTACCGCTGCATCATAAATTGAGCAGCAATGGGATCACCAACCATGGCTGCCAGAGGGGCAATTTGAATCCAAATGTCCAGAGGTATTCTTTTGAATACCTTTTTTTTTTTTTTTTTAACGAATAAATTTTGTTTCAAAACACAGTGACAATTAACTAAGCAGGCTGGCAAGCTCCGCCTCAAGCCATCTTAATCAGTTGAAACACTAGTGCACTAGAGGCCTAATCTCATTTCCATATTGTAGGAGATAACCATGGCTATCTTAATCAGATGATACTCTGTTCCTAACTTCAAAGTCAATTAAGAGTTATCAACTACTGGGACTAAATGTTTTTTGTTTGGTAGTCGCATATCCTTGACATTTATAATTAGTAGATAAAGATGTGTTTTGGCGCTGAGTCAGTGCCCCATAAGAGCTTAAACCAATCCAACTTTCCAGCTTTGGGTCTAATTAGCTCCCATGCACTGCTGGCAGTAACTCAGCCAGCAACCATTCAACTACGATCTTCACTGCACTAATTATGTTCAAAAATCCCACAAATGCTAGCTAACTCTTCTGATCTAACTTGTCCTCCAATGCCAATGATCTCCCTTTATTATAGCTTTAGCCTTGGTTTGAAGATGAATGCCGTCATGGATGACTCTATGAGAATACATTACGATACCTTTATGAGGTCCCACGAGACTATTATACTGTAGGGTTTGAAGAGGTATCAAATGCATGCAGGGTTACCTTTATCTTCGCAAAGGGGTTGTTTCTGCTATGATGCCTTAATAAGAATGTGAAAAATTGTTTCTTTTGAACACCTCGCACGCGCAAATCCTGTAATTTCTTTGATTGACATTTTTTGGATTATTATAGAAATGGAACAGAAAATCTGAATCCAAATAATGCCAGAGAAATTGGCCATCCTACTTAAAGTATATCTAAGGACAGAGAAACTGGCCTAAAACTTTATGTTGTTTTGTCCCCATTGCTATAGTCGTTTGATCATTCAGTCCTCTATGGTGGAAATGCTCTGGAGAAGCCACAAATTTTTGCAGTGATTTTTTGGTGAAGATGATTCACAATCCTGAGCACTTACCAATAGTGTAGACACTGAAATAAGTTTCTTGCCCTTGCAAATAGAGCCTAATCCTATGAGAATGTTTTCTACAGAAACTTAATAAAAATTCAATTTCTGTTCATGGCAGGCCATGACCTTTTTTTTTCCCCTTCCTTCTTAGATGATATGAAGTTCTTCCGATTGTTTTTTTTTGTTTTTTTGTTTTTTTTAATGTCAAATGGCTTCTTTGTTAAGAAATAGGGGACTATGCTAATATTGATTGTGAGACGTAATGCATCGTAGTCCATAACATGTTAAAAAAAAAAAAAAAACCCAGCCCCGTTGGACTAAAAGCATGAACACAAAACATGTTTTTCTTACTTGCAGAAATTCATGATTAATAGAAAAATGAGGACAGTCTAATTTGAGCTCATGACTTCTTGGTCATAAAGATTCCATATAATATCAAGAAGTTATTTCATCCAAAAATTTAAGTTATAAGATGATTTCTAAGAATGGATAACATATTAAACTTCAACAATAAATGAGACATTGTTTGTGATTCCTGTGGATATCTATGCCATGAAACAAGGGGCTCTTTTCCTCATATCTTGTGTCTATACTTTGTTGAATGTTTTTCGTGCATGAATGGTTTAATGCTTTCTCCTGCGCAATCTATTCTTTGACTGCTTAACAATTGTCACTTTCCCCATGAGAAACTGCAAAATTATTATACTTTATTTGCCTTTACTTGGCTACAATTTCCACAAAAATCTTTCCTTTTACTTAAAAGAATGGTTTAGTTAGGCAGGCCTAATGTGGCTAAGATCATGGAATGACTAGTTGTCATTAGTATTCAAAAAAGTGTTTAATATGTTTTCTTCCTTCTTTTCAAAAATATATTATCTTGTGAAAATCCAGCTTGCATTGCTCTGTATAGGTGACGGATTGGACTTCTGGGGCCTGCATATTTCTGTTAGTTGTAGACTGGTAGTTATATTTTTCACCCTTTATGGCTGCGAAGAGGAACTACTCAATGGAAATACATGCAGTTTGGTGTGGAAAGAATGCTTATACAACTATACAAGTATTATTGGATTTTCCTTTGTATTCTTAAGTACTTTAATTTGGCCTAACATTAGTGTTTATGAACCTTTGAGCTCTGGTTATGCTTGCTTACATTTAATATGAAGCACACCTAATATAGGCTATTAATACGGTTTAATTTGCTGGCTGTTCTACATGCTGTAGTCAGGTACTGACAGGTTGGTTTGAAGTAATTTTATTGCAATTTACTGCTTCAGCCATTTAACTGCATTTTCCAATCTACCATTTTTTATCTCTTGCCAACTCTTGTTTTACCACATCATCCTGGCAAGGCCGGCGCACTAAGCCGGGGGGAAAGTGGGGGGGGGGAACCGGTGGCGTGGTGTTTCTCAAATTAAATAGCTGAATTGCGAAGAATGGACAAGCAGGAAGCAAAAATGGGCCCTTTAAAACGTGCATGACCTAAAACCTGATGTTATACCAATCCGTTTTATGATCGAATGGTATTGAGGGTCATCTCTCATGACGTGAAAATGAGTTCAATTCTCAGTGTAGTATTCTCAAACACCCCCCCCCCCAAAAAAAAGGGCTATAGGGCATTCTTGAATTAATGACATAGATGGTTTCTGAAAAACCTACTCCATAAAATTTTGATAACATTTATTTGCATTTCACTGCTTTCGGTTCATTATTCCAAGGCATAATTTGATAGCTTCTCACCTGACTTATGAAGACATGCTCTACTCTTCAACATCTAACTGTCTCTCTCAAAGTTGGATAAACAAAAACTTGAAGCCATTTTTTACAATGCAAAATCTTACCGGTTCCTGTTAATGATGGTTGAATCAATCTGTCATGCCCTCCTTATTTGATTTGATTTCCAATACGACAACTTCTTTATTAGGATGGTCTCCCATGGTGGATATGGGCACGGTGAGGGCCACAACAATTCATTGCTGATTGCGTGCCGTGTCATGTTGAAATTTATGTGTTAGCTTATAGATTGGAATTTGTACTTAATTGTTGTTTAGCTCGTCACAGCTTATGCAAATAACTAAATTGGGGATCGGTCGTTTAGGGTGTTCTAAAAATGCCTTAATCTAAGGGCAAACAACTTTTTTGTAATAATAAAATTACTCCATTATAATTTAAAAATCATAATTTCAAGTTTGAGTCGCAACCTATAAAAATAGAGGTAAAACTGTTGGCAATTCCTTGACCTATACAGTGTGAGAGTCTAAGACTCTTATTTGAAAAAGGATAAAAAAGAAAAAAAAAAAAGACTTAATCTTTGTTGGTGTGAGATAACTCCAAAGATCTAACAGTAACTACATAATTGGAAAAATGGCTTAATCCTTGTTGGCATGAGATGGCTCCAAAGATCTAACAATAACAACACAACTGGAAATAGTTAGTTCGAACATTTGAATTCATAATTGTTAATTTGGTGGGACAGAGGGACCTGAGAAGAACCGCTTTGCCACTCGGAGGTGATAGTTTCGAGTCTCAAAAACAACCGCTTCGTGAAAAAAAAAAAAAAAAGGTTAATGCTAAGGTAAACCGCTTGAATTTGTTATGATATTGTGAACTGGTGGGTTTCAACATCAGTTACTGAGAAATCGAACCAAATATAATTGGTTTACAAGTCATGTTCTTGGCTTAAAAATAATAAAATAAAACAAAACAAGTTTTCTTAAGAATTAAGAAAATTTATCTTCGTTCGATTAAAAACGTGCAATTAGTATATAAGTCATTCTTAACATTAAAAAGTATAATATATAATTTATATTTTAAATTTTATTTAATAATGTAAATTTTTAAATAAATTAATTTAGTAATATAATATTAAAATTTTTATAATTAAGTAATTATAAATTTAAATTTCATTATTTTTATATTTAATTGTAATTAATTATAAATTTTTGATTTATTCATACTTTAAAACTAAGTCAAATTTTTATATAAAAAATGTGCTAAAATATAATATATAATTAATATTTTAAATCTCACTTAATAGTTTAATTTTTTTTAAATAGATTGATTTTTAGATACATAATATACATGATTATTTTGTTTGTCATTTTTCATAATTTAGTGATCATAAATTTAAACTTTGATATTTTTATATTTAATTATAATTTTTTTTATTTGTTTATACTTTTGACCCAAATTAAATTTTTACATAAAAAAGTGTATTAAAATATAATATATAATTTATATATTAAACTTTATTTAACAATTTATATTTTTAAATAGATGAATTTATTAACACGTAGCATTCACGATTGCTTTGTTTGTCATCTTCTTTATGCATGTAAGCATGAACTGATGCCAGCATTCTTTCATGTTTTAAAAGTCCCTAGCCAAATTATTAGCTTAGCGTGTTTAGTTTTTGCAGTAAAGTTGAGTTGGAGTTGAGACAATTTACATTTCGATCTTGAAATAGAAGTAAGAATTGTTAACTAATACGCTAATTACAAAATTTAGCAGTAAAATTACTTAAATTTAAAATTTAAATTTTAAAATTTGGTGTTTAATAAGACTAACAAACTAGCCCATGATACTTGTAGTGGGTGCAACCTTTCAATTCTAGTCCTATCACATTCCCTCCTCCCCGGGCTAAATGCCCTCCAAAAAGACCAAAAAATAATAATAATAAAACAAAACAAAATAAAGTTGTCTTTCTACCAATAGCTCGGGCTTTTAGTTTAATGACAAACTTTTGATCTTAACAAGAATACATGGTGATCCCTTCTGATATATATAGTATAAAAGTTTCTTGTAGTGGGATGTATTTTTTTATTTTCATTCTAAACTACCATTGTTGGCCTTGGCCTTGCACCTTAAAGCAACCCCATTTTATGATCAACCCCAACGGGGGAAAGAAACCTCCAGAGGTTTACAGTGCCATCCCATGGCCGTGGACATGTCTAATAATCCGCCAACTTCTCGTACCAAAGACTTCTTTGCCTCTCCTGCTCTCTCTCTCAGTCTTGTAATAATTTCCGTCTAACCCCACTAATTATTTTTCTTTGTTATATATTTTCAGTCAGTTCGATTTCTTATTTTACATGCACAAAGCCATTGATTTATATATATATATATATATTCATAACTTGGGTTTTCTTTGTTTTCTTTGATTGTTTTAGTTACCATATTCAAAAGTAACAACCAATGTTATTATTTTTACCTGTTCAATTGATATTTCAATAGTTTTTATAAGCATTAAATTTTTCCTCAAAATTTTCCCTTAATGTTTGTGTTTTCTTTTGTTGTTGAAGGCTGGAATATTCCGCGCAGCCAATGTGGTGCCCGGAGGGGCTGCGAGCGTGGAGGTGGAGGAGGGAGATGAGGGAAGTGGAGGTGGAGGAGGAAGAAGAGAAGAAACAGTGGAGATTAGTAGCGAAAATTCAGGGCCCATGAGATCAAGATCAGACGATGATTTTGAAGGTGAAGGAGAGCATGATGATGATGATGATGATGATGGCGATGGTGGTGACAATAACAAAAGGAAAAAGGGAAAGAAATATCATAGACATACGGCTGAGCAAATCGGAGAAATGGAAGGTATGCATATAAATTTGACAACTGACTCTAATTAAATTTAAGATTAAGATTAAATGAGTTGAGTTTTACATATTTATCTATATGCCTAAAAATTTATTATATTGTATTTTGAATTTTTTGAATTTTAAATTTAGACTATTCAAATTTAGAATTTTTAAAAATTAAATTATTGTAATTATGAGTTAATTAATTTTTAAATTATTTAAATTTGAGACTATTTTGATTTTGAGTATTCTAAGTTAACTTTTTGAGAAAATTTATATCAAATGAAGTTGAGTTTTGAATAGGTTAAATCATATAATTCAGAATAAAATTTTAGTATTTATGACCCGACAGTTATGTTGTTAGAAAGAAACTTTTGTTGCATCATAAATTCTGCAACTCTCCGTCTAGTGATTCGATTCTTAATCAACTGAGATGCCCATTTGTGGAAATCTAATTTCAAGCTACGATCTAATTTTTGTAAAGATGGCTGGCACTAAAATTTTGTTCCCTAACGAATGAGTTGAGGTCGGCTATCCCATTCACATTCCAAAGAGGACTTGGCAAGTCAGTCACCAATAAGACCGGCGCCGGAGTCAACAAGTAGTCGACGTAAAGCCCCGTGGCCTACCACTGCCGAAGTCCTCCACCTTGTGCCCAAAATTCACCCCATATAATGGTATCATGACCCAGATAATCAATGGAAATTGGCATTAACTTACAAAGACCATGCCCACTAGATTGCCCAAACAATACCACTATGAGTCTTCACAACTTCCATAATTATAAATATATATATATATATATATATATATATATATGCACAACTTAGATTTCTTAACATAAAACAAACGTGCATTCATAAAAAAGTGGCACATTACATTGTCACGACCATTGTATATTTGTAACCGTTTCAATACATGCAGAGTTACAAATAAAGATGAAGAGCACCCTTTCTTGGCCCCTGTCTCCTTCCGAAATTGTTACCCTAACCCACCCATGCAGGTCTAGGACACCAAGATATTAATTGACATAGTCCATTGCACCAACCCAGTACTCGGATATTCTGCCCAAATTAAGTCACAACATGCAACCTTTTTACCTCTATGTTCCCAAGAAAATAATATTTTCTTGACCAAACTATACCTAAGTCTTCTATGTCGGGGCTAAAAAATCCTTGGTAGAAACTTGATGTCTGAACTCAGCCAGATTCTCGTCCTTTACAACACTGGAAATTGAATGGCAATCCGTCAATTTCAATTGTTTGGTGAATTTATCCTGTTTATGCGTATGCAATAAGTTAACATGGTTACCCTATTGATGTTCCAATTAAGGACGACATAACCGGCCAGGTTGATCAAACGAATCAGGCTTAGATATTGCAAACATCATCGTTACTGCTGTCATAGGAAACTAACAAACAGCCCCCCCCCCTTTTTATTTATTTATCTAGGGAAGCACCACAATGACTTCAATGTTGAAAACATCTTTATGCATTTTTCCTTGGTCAATTCCATTGTCCTCTTAGCTTGCATGAGAACTTCCATACTAGTTAATTATAAAGTTCCATTTTTCTTCCGCGACTTGTTGACTATAGCGGTAAGGTCTCCATGTCTACCCACTAAATTTATGAATATTACGCAACTTTCGATTGGTTTCTAGCAGACTTTTGCGACTCTTGACTAGTAATCTCTGGCAGTTTTTTACTCACTGTTTTGAAACCTAAATGTTATCGGAGCCGTCCACCTATGTTTGGACCTTATGAGTAGAGGTGGCTGATGTACGAGTCAAATTAAATTAGAGTTGGGTTGTTGTGGATCTCAATTCATTTAAATTTTGGTTACGGTAATCAAGAATTTACTAACCTGAAATACATCAAATTTCAGAAATATTGAATTTTAAATTATTTTAATTTTTATTTATTTTAAATTTTAAGTAGTTAAAATTATTCAAAATATCAACATAAATTAGATCAATTTCAATTTGTACATATTCAATTAAATTATTTGGACGAGAACAATATTCGTCCTTTCTACTTGGAGCATAGTTGAGTTTTCAAAAGCCAACCAATGCCTAGGTAGCAATCATTTTTTTTTTTAAATTGAATAATTTAACCCTAATTTTTTCAAGTGAAATATGAAAGAGAATTTTTTTTTTCGGCACAGCAACAAATATTATTCATGGCGTCCTTTCATAAAGGAAAGGAGACGTCAAGAAAAAAGATTAAGAGACTGTACCCCTGCTGCAAAATTGAAAATATGAACCCTTTATTTTATTTTAGACACAATTTACGCGCACATTAAAAAAAAAATTACATGAAAAATGATATGGGTTTACATGAACTTTGACGGTATTATAGAAGTTACAAAAAAAAAAAAAAATCATTAACAAACGATAATAAAATTTTAATTTTAAATTTAATTAAAATTTAATGCATAAAATTTTCCTTATTGTATTATAAATTATATTTAGTAGAAGATTCAATTATTCTAAATTAATTCTAATCAAAGATTTTAAAGTCAACTTGGATCGTACCCTCTCTTTCTCCTCCGACCGACCGTATAATAAAATATTTTATAAATGCACTTGAAAATGGTATCTCCCCTTTTATATTTTGCATGTCTTTTCAAAATTTGTGGAAGTTTTTTCCATGAAATTTCAATCTAGTTGTTTATAATGTTGCGGATAAAACAAATAAGGAAACGTTTGTCTGCATAAGAAATTTACATAAAAAAACATGGAAAAACACAGGAGGAATTTAAATAACGTAGCAATCAAACAGCTCCATCAAAAGAACATCAATATTCAAGTGGCCAAACTTCAAAGGTGAAGCAGTGAGAGAGAGTGAGAGAGAGAGAGAGAGAGGGAGGAGAAGCGAAGCAAATATGATTTTTCTTTGTTTGTTTAGAGTGTTGTTTTAGTCACGATTAGTCCACTGCTCATGAGGAATCTGCTCAGTTATTTCTCTCAAGGGTGTTTTTCATTCGTTTTTTTTTTTTTTGGTTAAAAAAAAAAAAGAAGAAGTGATTCGTTTATATTACAACTTGCGGTATTATAAAATGTGAACTAAACTTCGCATGCAAATGTCACAAAATTTTTTAAAGGGTTTATACGTAAACAACACAAGAGATGTTTTAATTGGCAGTGAAGGGACACTCCACATGTACCCACTTTTCCCTTTGGTTACTACCTGACATCTACTGCTTCAGTTTTCTCCTGCAATTACAATCACAGTAACTTCATTTTATCTTATAATTGCTAATAGTCGTTTGTACAATTAAAGATGAGTTCTACTTTAATAATATAATTATATGACTTAAAGTAATTCTGAATTTTCGCTAGCAACCCTCCTTATTTGAATGAGGGGAAATTCAAAAGGGAACGCAACAAACAACTTAAAGTAATTTTTCTTTTTTTCTTCCATAATCCCAACATCTCGTAACGCCTAAAGGTGCTAGCCGCGTTAATGCGGCAACTTAGTACTCTGTGCTAGTCAGCTAGCATTATTTTTTTTTCTCTTTCATAAAAGTATTGGTGGTTACTGTACCCCACAAGAACAGTAGCGTTTACAATATATGGGCAATGAATTGATAGATTGTTTATGTTAAAAAATAGAACTTTTCTGAGCACTGTCAAATGCTTCAACCAAAACACAGTATGCAAAAACCTCATGTTCTGACAAGAATGTTTGCTCGCATAGACTAATTTGGCAATATTATAAGTATCAGTAATTACCTTATATGGATTGAAAACTGAAAGATTAAAGAGTAAGTTAGAGAGCCAAATCATCTGAACATGAGGCTTGTTATTGTCTGCTCCACCTTGCAGCTGTTCCTCTTGTTCTTCAGTTGTAAAGGGTGCTTGGAGGAAGAAAGGGAAGCTTTCCTGCAAGTGAAGAGCTCAATAAACAAGCCAGAAGCAAGTGTTTTCTCAAACTGGTATGGCCAGGATTGTTGCCAATGGAAGGGTGTTTATTGTGACATGTCAACTTCTTATGTGGTCAGAATCACGTTCGGATACATAAGCATCTCTAACCAGCCCTGGTATCCGAATGCCACGTTGTTTGCTCATTTTAAATACGTGCAGGAGCTTTCCCTATCAGGAAATCATATCGCAGGATTCATATCACCAACAGGTAAAGTGCTCAGCCTGTTTTCACATGAATCCTGTGTAAATAACAAATTCAATTCATAGCACGCGCAGGTGGAAAAAATGATCATAATTTGATAGTAAAATTGATCAATCGGAGATATTTAGCCTTATAATTTTTCGTAATATTACACAGGAATCATGTGAGAACTTGCACGTTATTTTCTAACACAAATCTTACAACTGCTGCAGCGCTGCAGAAGTTGAAGCACCTGCAAAAGTTGGATCTACATGACAATTCCATCGCAGATGGTTCTATCTACGTTTCGGGGATATGCTTAATCTTCAGATTTTGGATCTTGCGTGGAACCGATTGCAAGGTCCTATCCCAAAGTGCATTTGTGAAAATCATTACTATACCAGACTTATTCTGTCTTACAACCAGCTGAATGGAAGCCTTTATGAATGCTTCAGCAACTTGACTTCTCTCAGGCATTTATTTCTCGCGGATAATGATTTCGGTGGCAAGTTTCCTTCCTTATTGTTCAAGAACCTGATAAATATTGAGTCATTCTCCGTCTCAGGCAATAAGTTCAAAGATGTTATCTCGTTTTCCATTTTTGGCAATCTGTCAAAACTCACTTCCTTTGATATTTCCTTCAATGATAAGCTAGAAGTTGAAACTGAATTCCCAACTTGGTCTCCATCCTTCAGCCTAAATGAGCTTAAGCTAGCTGCTAGCTATCTCAACAACCGAAGTGGCAACGTTTTTCCAAGCTTCTTGTCTACACAAGACAGTTTGCAATCCTTGGACTTGTCTTACAATTTACTTGTTGGCAGTATTCCTGCTTGGCTCATTTACAATGTTTCTTCACAATTGGTGATAAGGGGCAACAAATTCACAGGCTTGTTTCCCATAAGTCCAGTAAACATGAGCTCGACGCTGTCTCTTCTCGACATCTCTGACAACGAGCTTCATGGTCCATTGCCTGAAGACATCAGATTCCTTTTTCCAAGGTTATCCCAGCTGAATGTTTCCACAAATGCGTCCAATGGCAGCATTCCTCAATCATTTGGGGAAATGAAGCAACTTTTGCTTCTGGACTTATCAAACAACAATTTCACTGGAGAGATGCCCCGTGGCATATTAACCAATCTGACTTCTCTGGAATACTTGAGTTTATCCTACAACATGTTGCAAGGTGAACCACTCCCTTGGAATTCCAGTTTGCCTAAACTGAGATGGCTAGTCCTAGACAGAAATGATTTCTCCGCATCACTCCCGGATAGCCTCTCAACATATTCATCTCTACTCTATCTTAGCCTTGATTACAATGACTTGTCAGGTGATCTTTCAAAAAACTTGCCGTTCTTCCCCCAGTTGAGATCACTAACTCTGCAAGGAAATCGCCTCAAAGGGCAGATCCCTCTTCAAGTTTGCCAAATGCAGCACTTGCATTTTTTAGACCTTTCAATGAACGTACTTTCAGGAGACATTCCCTCTTGCCTCGACAACATTACTTCGTGGACTGAGGAATCTGATGACAATGACATTGCACCATCTGATGGCTCGCCCTTCCATCTTTGCATTCTTTGTTGTTGTTGTTTTTTTTTTTTTTTTTTTTAATTTGGGTTTATGGGTCTTGGCTAACTCCTTTTTAAAAGAATTCTTTTTGGGCTCTTTAAAAATAAAAAATAAAAAAATAAAATTCTGGGGTTCGATTGTCACTTTATCAGGCATACTTCTGAATTTGTTTGATTGACTAGTGCCTTGGTGTCCAATTTATGGAATGGTGAATGTAAATTTGTGGCTACGTTTCGTCTTCTTTCTGAACCATTGGAGAATTTATGGTAACTTGTGTTGGTTTCGTGTTTAGAGGGAAATTTGCGAATGGGATGTGTCTCAGCTAATAATGTAGGCTGATTTAAGTTTCCATGGTTATGCAGGTATGGCGCTTGGCTCTGGTTGTCTTACCGGCACGGTCACATATAGTAATGCGTTTTGGATTAATAGTTTTCATTGCTGTTCTATCCATGTGGATACTCCCAAAACATGTGTGGATGGTAAATACTTCATGACAACTGAAAAAAGTGGTTTTATTTTGAAAATGTTGTGGGCGTACTGTTACTTCTTCTTTTTTTTTTTTTTTTTTGTAGATTCACATCACTTCATTTATTTTCATTTATTTATTTATTTTCTGTAACTCTGGCTGCTAGTGCTGCTATTCTTAACTTCCAGCAATCTTTGTAGGACCAATTAGGAAGAGTGTCATTGCTTTCTGGAATTCTATTCATAATGTTGGGTCTGGGTTCAGATGGAGCACCTCCACTTGTGCAGTTACGAACCCCACCACCTGCTATGATGGGTTTGCCTAAGCTTCCTGTCTCCTTAGGAGGTTACTCATATTTGATTATGAAGTTGGGTCCTTTGCAGTTCACAAGGAAGGGCTTGTCAATGGCAAGCACAGCTGCATCCTTAACCTTCATTGTAAGTCAGATTTCCCAGCATTCTTTCTCTATCTCTTACGTTCATGATAATTAGTTCATTACTAGTTTGTTTTGGAGCAGCAACATTGCTAATGCACTGCTACTTGTCAGCATTGTTAACACGGAGGGATGCGTCATAGAGCTTTAGAAAAAAATAATGGTCAATTACACCAAGAAAAAAAATAAAAAAACCATGTTCTATGACTTTTGTGGGTCATAGTTTAGCTAAGATGAATTAAATACCACCCTTTTTGACCTTCATTCACAAGCTAAACAAAGAGTCCAAAGCTGTTTGCTTACCGTCAATTTTCTTCACAACTGTCAGTTGTTGCCACTTTATCCTGGGGGATACAATTCCTAGAGCAACATTTCGAACCTTTGAACAAAATGCATAACCATTGAAAGATCAAATGACCGATGATATGGATGATAATTGATTTCACAAAAGAGCAAGTTCAATTTGGTGCAGAATTAATTTATTGACCAATCGGTCCTCTTACCTCATCAAACACTAGATTGATAAATCTTAAAGAAAGTAACAGAGTAAGAGTAATTCAGCCACTGGTACGCCAATGTGTCCCAACGGGAGCATAAACCACCGTAAAGCAAACGCCAATTGTTCTGGGGTTGTGGTAGCTAGGCAGAGGCTTGCACTTTGAAAAATCTGTTAGAAAACAAAGACCTAATAGTCAGAATGATAGAAACTTTTCTTGTTTATTGAAAAGGTTGTCAATAATCTAAAAATTGATGGTTTTTTTTTTTTTTCATACATTTTCATCGTCCAATCTCCAAAAATTCAGGGCTGCAAACCTCGTTGCTCACTCCGAATATGTTCAACTTGCTAGAAGCACTTTTAAACTTATTGATGAATGAAATTCCTGGAACAAACCAATGTTTTAACTTGACAACATCTAACACACCAAACTTGAAGAACCAGTTACTCAACTTGAAAGGCTTGTGAAATAGCGAATCTGTTTATAAATTGTGCATTCGATACATAAGGCAGAAAAAAAATACTATAAAATTAACAAATTTTATCTCATTGTATATATATAATAGAATTAGCCTCACCTATGTTATGCAACCATATCATATCTCATTTATTGAATCACCCGGTACGAGTCCCACAAAGGGCTATTCACTTAGCAATAGAGCATCCGACGCGTTTGGTAGGTACGGGGCACGGTGCAGCAAAAACGTCACCGTTTTTCTTTTGTTTTTTCTGGTTTTTTGGCATTTGGAGAAATAAAGTTCATTTACTAGAGAATGCAGTATGTTTTCTAAACAATACAATATTATATAATGGTAAATTTTGTAAGAAATGCATTATACTTTGGTTTTTGAAAAAATTACAGATATTGTAGTTAGAAAAATTGAGTAAATTCTTTTAGAGAATACAATGCATTTTTTTCTTATCAGTGCAGTACATTTTCTTAGAAATATAGCACATTTTAATTTTGCAAAAAAAAAAAAAAAAAGTTACTCTGTATTACTCACGCCCACCACGCAGCTCCCTAAGATTTTCATGGAAGAAATGCATACAGTCGAAGACAAAAAATTTTAAAACATAATCAAATTGTGGGACACAAACGTCAAATCAAATATTAATTTAAATTATTTTATATTATACTGTTCATATGTCCACCATCACGAGTGTTCTCAATTAATGCACGGAGTCTCTCTCCTTGTAGGCAAAGCTTATGTTGCTACTAAACTCACAAGTATATGTTCTACGTCCATATATTTTGCTTTTTTTAAAAAAATTAATTAATTATAACAAAAGGGTTGAAACCTAAAGGAATTGAGTGGCGTTTTTATGTCATTTCAATTATTCTTCCTTTTTTTTTTTGTTTTCTTGTCATAGTTTTCCTTCCAACGAACAACTTAATTAAAGTAAAAAATTTCTTCGCTCCAAAACTCCAGATAATGGCCCCGAAGATTTATGTCTATGGTTATAATGATAGTAAATTTATGTTTACTTGAGCAATGACAAGAAATTGCAAGAATAATTGAAGAGGAACTCCAAGGTGCATAATTGAAGTCAGTCACAGAAGTAGAGCAAAATTTCAAGAAAGTATTTAACCAAAATTATTTCAGATAAAGTTTGATAAATGTATATTAATAAACCATCTTGGCATGAACTGCACACCAGTCAATGAATCATATATAAATTAGACCTAGATTGAGAATCCGATTACTTTGATTTTACGGTGATTTGTCCTTCAACTGGGGCTAAATTGACCTTGCATCAATTTCATAGTCGACACTCGGCACCAACTCAGATGGGCCTCTTAATTACTGGTCCACCGCAGTTTTCTGGGCAAGCCATTTCATTTGTACGGTAAATTAATTCACAAATTAATGCAAACAAGCGTGCCACTAAATTCCGTATTCCACGTCTTCTGAGAAATATTTTTATAATTAAAAATATAAATTTTTATTTAAAAATTTTAAATTTTAATTTTTAAAAAATAAAAAATTACTTTTTTTATATAATTTAAATCTTAAAAAAAAAAAAATTGTATCATGCGCTTGTGGAAAGCAATGCTGATAGTGACTGTAGAATCCCAGCTGTGTGCTTTATGGTTCAAGAAGAGACAGCTAAAAGTGTCAGAGACTTCCAAAGATGGTATATATTATTAATCCTGAATTGAATGCCCTATCTAATTTTACGGGGTCAACATTCTGCTCTCGAAATTATTTATCAAACAAGAAAAAAAAAAAACAGAACATCGCGCCTTCAAAATTAATTCATTTTTAGTTACAAAAATCAACAACTCGAAATTTTCTTTTTCTAGCATGATGACACTAATTGTGAACACGGGGTATTATTCTGCCTAAAAATATTTTCTGCAAAATGGGATCATGCTAATAAATTGGAATTTGCTTGAAAGAATTTGTTGTCATAATATATATATATATATATTTAATGAAATTGAGATCATCAGCCCAAACCCTGACGTTATGGTAATGTAACCCAAGACAAAGCATAAAATAGCAGGCAAATATCATGAGGTAGTTGGAGCAAAGAAAAAAAAACAAAAAAGGTCAGATAAAGACCAAGAGTTTTCATGGTGATTTGTGTAGCGGTGACATAAGGGTGAGAAGGTGTCATCGTGTACCCCTCTTGTTTACCTTCATTTCGCCTCAATTAATTGGACTCATCAGTGAATTCTCTAGACTATTAGTTTTTTATCTTTTTAACTGTGAAACTGAAAGTCTTTCTATATTAATACTACAGCCACATATAAACACATCCAAAAGAATATTAGGTAAAAAAAAAAAGAGGTTCTGTCAGATTCTGTATCTAACAGACCAACACATTTTCACCGCGCGTCCCGTCCATCGGCGGATTGGATCCAAATGGACCAAAAATGATATGGCACACAACTAACAGAAGGACCATTTTTAATAAATGACGCAGGACATTTATCTGTCAAAGGCCTATTCGTTGTCATTTATGGGCCGCTGTCAGACCGACTGCAGAGTTAGTCACCTTGGTGCACCACCTCCAAAAACTCCTAAAATGTGACCATTTTAAGTGAAAGAAAATTAAAAATTACACCGTCGGGCACATTACCTAATAAAAAATTACTTCAGAACTTTTTCAGCAATTATTCAGATAGGTAAAACGGGGTTGCTTCATATTGCTAACGAGGCTGGTTCTTTATCAATTCAACATGCATATAAGTAAGCGGGTCTACTGCTACTGTTCGTGCAGCAAGATTGAACGCGAGAGAGAGAGAGAGAGAGAGAGAGAGAGAGAGCCAAATGGGAAGGAAACCTTGCTGTGCCAAAGAAGGGCTGAACAGAGGTGCTTGGACTGCGCCGGAAGACAAAATCCTTATTAACTACATTAAAGTCCACGGAGAGGGGAAATGGAGAGAACTTCCTCAAAGAGCTGGTACACATACATATCACACATCCCACACGTGAACACACACCCCATCTTAGTTTCTTGCAAATCTTCCATGTGACCCTTTAGTTACATATACAGGGCTGAAGAGATGTGGGAAGAGTTGTAGACTACGGTGGCTGAATTATCTAAGGCCAGATATTAAGAGGGGTAACATTTCTGAGGAAGAAAATGAGCTCATTCTCAAGCTACACAAGCTCCTTGGTAACAGGTAACTGCTCATCATCACTGTAATATCTATTTATCCACACACACACACACACACACACACACAAGTTATTCTTTCTTATTTTCCTCGCACTTCTTTTTAAATTCTATCATTGATCAATGACTCCTTCTCGGTGCGTTTAGACTCAAGCCCGTCGTACGTTGGTCCTCCCCCTTAATAGTAACAACGACTCCAACAAAACAACAAGAAGTACACGACAATTGAAAATGGGGACATCTTATTTAGAATAAGATGGTAATTGGGGAAACAAAAATAGACTACCTGCGTTTTGCATTTATATATAGTAATCTTCGTTCATCAAAAGTAACAAATTACCTACTTCTTTAATGGGAAAAATTATACAATAGCGTTGTTGGCCATTTAAACCTTCCTACATGATACATCGGACAATGATTGCATTTGTGTCTTTGAATTAGTGAGTAGTCAATAAACTTTGTAAATCAGTTTGGTGACATGGCATTTCTAAAACCGCATGCTACACTTTGAATTAGTTGGGTTTCCCAAGTGGTGAAATGCTGCACTCCGACCAATGAATAAGTACCTCTGTAATGGTGCCAAGACTAAGATCCGTTTAATATTGTGAATCATTCCTGAACATTTATCTTTAGTCATTAAAGAAACATGTATGCCTTAACTATTAATGGAAGGGTCAGAATTCTCATATATATATATATATATATATATATGCAGTTTTATAAAAAGATCGTTTCTGCAATTGGGAGTTACATTATGGTTAAACCAAGCTCCCCTTCACTGCTAGTTAACAATCAAAATTTCACTTCATTCAATGACCGATCTTATAGATGTTAATTGTGGTCTTCGTCGATAATTTATTTCATATTTCTCCATGTAATACAAGAAATAGTTTGAGCCATTGCGTAAACTAGCCAATTAAATCGGGTGCATAATATGTCTGCAGATGGTCACTTATAGCCGGGAGATTGCCCGGGAGAACGGACAATGAAATCAAAAACTATTGGAACACCAATTTGAGCAAGAGGGTACAAAAAATCAAAGACAAGGCAAACTCCCAAGAGTTGAACGATTCCAAGCAAACTTATCTGCACCGTTCGAGGAAATTAAAACCACAATCGACAACTGCAGAATCGCACAAAGTTATTCGAACTAAAGCAAGACGGTGCACCAAGGCCATACTTCCTCAACAACAAAGCAACCATGTGCATTTAGTGGAAAAAGATGTAGAAAATGGCAGTCCATCGGATTTTTTGCTGAATTTTGACGAAGACGACCTCTTTTTACCGGAGGCGGAGGCTTTAAATTACTCCGAATCGGCCCCAGAGAGAGACATTGTTAACAAATGCGCCGAGGAGGCAGCAGCCGGAGGATATGGTGGCGCCCTTTATGACATCTCAGGAGGTTATCCGGAATTCACTGTTTCAGGATATGAAAGCAAACCGATGGATCATGCAAGGCCGGAATGTTATATGGGGAGTCCATACGACCCTTGCCAGTTAAACTATGATAATGTTTTGGAATTCATGGGCTTAGCAGCTGTTCCGAGTTCAGAGGAGGAGCATGCAGTAGGTGACCAATTGCCGTCACTTTAGCTAATGGAATCGCTACCATGATTCCCTTTTCAGCTGTTAACGCATTGTCACGATCTTAAACCCACCGCTATCACGGGTTAGAATTGAAGTAGCAGATTCCTGTAATATAAGGGCCTAAAGAACAGTTGACCTACAAAGAGAACAGATGAACACCTACCCATGCAGTTGCTAATGCAGGAAATATTGCTAATTTATATTTTTTGAGTAGCTTGTAACTTACACGTACCACTGACATGTTGAACCGATCAGACCGTCCGGTCCATTCGGTTTTGAAAACACTGATGTCGTATGTAGTAAATTAATTAATTTACATTCCATGTTGCCAGTGCCACTGTACATTTCTAGACGATATACGTGCCTGCTGCAGCAAGGAGACTGGACGACTTACCATCAAGTTAATTATTTAACAGAGAGAGTGATCGGGGAAGAGAAAGTGTAGACTTGTGATTCATCCCGACAGGTTTGGGATGTCTACTTTTATAATTAACCGAAGTGGCCAGTAGAAGGTAGCGTTTATGAATATTAAATTATACAAGGGGTATAATTTTAATATGTTATTCACACTCATTTCTTGTACGATTCAAATCGGTATCTATAGGTTATCCAATTTTTTCAATCAACCTTTTCGTGAGCCCTACATTCGAGTGCTCATTGAAAATTTCGCTGTAATTTTATTTTATTTTTTTAAAGAGCAATTTTGAGAACATCTAAAAATTTTGTTCGGGAAAATATTTTTGCAGAAATGATCAATTTGTTATCTCAAAGATGGAAATAATATAATATCGATACAATACAGTTTTTTTTTTTTTTTAAGATATTGTAATGAAGAGAATTGAGGAAGGCAAAGAGAGTAAACCACGCGGGGATCTCTGAGGACCAAAAAAATAAAAAAAAAAGGAAAAAGAAAAGGTTAAACCATAAGAGGTATATATATGCACATTAAACTTTTATAATAACTCTGCAATGTTTTCTTTTTTTTTATTATTATTTTTTCGATATCAAACAGTCTCTCCCACCGGACGATGGGATTGATGGAAATGGGCGGGGCGTAATGATACCAATGGAATTGCTGGTCCACATACAACAACTGGGTCAGAGCTCAGAGCTCTGTCGCTTCTGCCTCAAATAATAATACACGAGGCAATTTAAGAGGTGCCGGGGAGGGTTAGCCGCAGCTTTCCACTATTAAAAGAGTGACCCCCACAGAATGGGCCTTTGTGCTGAAACGAAAAATAAACTTTCTCCTTTTTTGATAAAATATGCACAACCTGATTTAGGCCCACCAAACGTTGAAATTTCTGATTGATGGAAGTTTTTGTCGGTGCATGGGACGTCTCACCGGTTGCATTCTTCTTCTTTTTTTTTTGAAGAATTAAGATTTTAATTTTATACTTAAAATTAATAAATTAAATAATTTTATCATTAAATTTTGTGATCGGTCGATGTTCTCACAATATCTTTTTTTTTTTTTGCATATATATTTTTTAAAAAAGGAGTATACTTCTAATATGTATGCCGTAGGTGAAAAGAGAGGCGGCCTTGGAAAAAATAAATTTCACGTTCGTTGCTCGGCCACAATGGGGTGGAACTTGAAGTCTTAAATTAAGAGGTTCAAAATGAATATAACTTGTGTGTAAATGAGAACTAATATGACATTGAGGAGCCCAGAAATTTTAAAGAGGTCATGGCCCCCCAGGTGTCTTCCTAGTTCTCTTGTCTTCCTAGTTCTCTTCCCCCTGACTGACCATAATGCCGGGGATCATGAATTCGATTGTGATCTATATACAGTGGCAACAGGTCTCCATCCAGGCCTTTTTTTTTTCTTCTTTTTTTGGGGGGGGGGGAGGTCACTCCATCCAGTCATTTTGGTGTAATGACGACCCAAATCTTGGAGGAAGAAGAAGAGGCTGCAGTAGCTCTAATATGTTGATAAGCGGAAGACTAATCTCGAGCAAAGGATTCCTAATATGGATTTGCGATTTTATGGGTCAATATATCTTTTTGGGTTCATAGCCACGAATTTTCCTATTATTTAGGCCGCTATTACACAGCCAGATGGTTCGCACATTCCCATTAAATCCCACAGTTGAGCTCCAGATGAGATCGCAATTTAGGTTCTATTTTGAGAGGCAAGTGCGGTCCAGATTCAACTCACTGGAAGAGGCCAGAGGGGGGCCTGCCCCAAAGCAAAGGTCAGATTTTTTTTTTTTATTTTTTTTATTTTTTAATGGTAACTGCCTACATGAGCCGAAGCCCAGAAAAGGATCTCCTCTTCTGCTCTACAGGATAATGATGCTCCGGGCCACCAGATCCCACTCGGTTCGCGCTGCAGAATCTGACTGACCCAATTCTCTTTGACGCTCCGTGATGGCAGCCTATGTCCATAGACAGTGCGTGCTTGGATAATCAAGCCTCTGCCCGATTAACCTTTCGATAGACACGTAGTGGCCTAGTCTCTCTTTGCTGCCTCAAGATACACTCGCATTGTAGTTTTTTTTTTTTTTTAACGTATTTTTTTTTTGAATAAATTTTTATAGTGTAAAAATTTTAAATGTGAATTACAAAATTTTATATTAAAAATAAATAAATAATATATAAAAAATATAAATTTAGTATTTTAAAATAAAAATATAATATAATATTCACAGTAAAATTATTTATTTAAATTTTATTCAAATTTTTATTCTTAATAATGTTGGATTGGCAAGCCAAACCCGGTTTTGGAGAAACTCGCTCCGGTTACACTTTCCAGTTTGACTGAATTAATTAATTATTTATGCTAAACTCACAGCTCCGCGGCTAAATTAGTAAATTGCCGCCCCTTAGTGGTCTCTTTCCTAAGTTAATAAACCTGTTAGTGTCGTCCAAAGTCTCTCGGCGGTTGAGAGTCTGGAGCGTAATAAATTCGGTATCTATCGTTAGGTGGGGAAATTGGATAAACAATGCAAGCTAATGTAACAACAATCGCTTGTCTTGCCTCTTGAAATATCTAATTTAATTCCAGGAGAACAGACCATCTTTGCAACTAGAATCATAAATGGGAGAAAAACTGCTAACGTGCAACCAATAGCATTCAAGTCAACCAAACAACCGATGTCCTTCGACCAACCCAAAAGAAGTCCATTTTCCATTATGTCCAGTAGTCCCCATTGAAACATCCAAAATCGTATCACAATTGCCAATACCTCAATTTTTCTCGTAGTACCACTTGCTCAGTGCCTGAGATGAGCAACCCACTCCTGCAATTTTCTCCACCTTTGACCTTGGCTATTGTGTTCTTGATCTTCCTTGATATGCTTCCTTCATGTCTGTGTGACCGACATACGGACTGCAGCACTGACTTCATCTGTGGAAATACTAGAGCAAGTTTTCCCTTCTGGGGAAATGGACGCCCCCATGGCTGTGGCATTCCTGAGTTGGAGCTCAGGTGCAAGAACGGCGCAACCTCGATACGACTTAACGACATAAACTTCCGAGTGTTGCAACTCGATCAAGCTACTCGAATTCTGAATATTGCAAGAGAGGACTTCATGAATGGATTCTGCCAGCCTAATTTTGTCAACACCACGCTCGATCCTGGTCTCTTTGAGTACCTTCCTGGTTATAACAATCTCACTTTTGTTTATGGCTGCTCGACTTCTTTAATGTCTCCGCTTTTACAATTCAACTGTAATGTCAACGGGCCTCTGTATGGAATTGCTCTTGTCCAGCCAGGAGCTACCGGCCCCGGCCTTTGTTATAGCAGTGTCTATGTACCGGTTTCATTAAGTTTGTTAGCAGTTCTGGACTTTTCAGCACTGGAAAATGATTTGAAAAGAGGTTTCCAGGTGAGATGGAAAATTGACGACACAGAATGTAACAAGTGCATCAGTTATAAAGGAGCTTGTGGTTATGATTTGAACTCTCATCAAACTATTTGCTACTGCCGAGGTCAATCAAGTGGATCAAAGGCTTGTTCGTCGTCATCCTCAAGTCCTGATAATAAGCCAGGTATGAAGCTGATTTACTATTTCAGAAGGTTGCATAAAAAATTGGTCCGTCTGTCAACACTCCATGCCAAACTATCGGAACTGTTAATTGCGTGCAAAGTTTCTCGACCCGGTACTACGAAAATGTGTCACCTAACACTATTATGCCTGTCGGTAGCAATGAACTGTCGTTATAGTATTACTGCCACAGCAAGGAAATAATAGTGTATAATCTTTTTTTTCCAAAACAGATCGCGTTCAGTTAGTTAATGTATGTTTAGCTAGAGCAGGAACATTTTAGTTTCTTCTAGAACGGCTTGTAGTCCAATATGGAGGCTGAGACAGCCGAACAAGACTGGTAAAACAATTTTAATAACAAACGTCATATCAATTTCAACGATGTCGCTGTAAGATCAAACAGTCATAATTTTGTTAATGTCTATGATATATATGTTTTGACTAAGTCTCGGAAAACAGAGAGCAGCCTTCGGCTAGGTATTGTGACGGACCATGTATTTTTTTCAAGTGAGGCATCTAACAACCGGAGAGAATCCTCACGAATTGGGAATTGACCAAAATGCCCATTTGGTAGATTATGTCAGTTTTTAATCCCGTAGAATTTGCCATTCCTATGTGGTTCTTCCGGGTGCTCATTTGTGAAGCGATTAGCCCTCACGAATGCCCTCAGGATCAGATTAGCTCCAGTTGCATTTTTCTAACGTTCACATCCCGTTTTTGCCACTTGATTAGCCACCGTCTAGTTGCAAGGGTGGGGGATAGCTCTCTATCTACCATAGATGTTGACTAATATAAAGAAATTAATATCGACTTGAAAATCTTTCTTAGGTCTATCGCCCACTAGGCACTAGGCACTTGGCAACTAGTACCGTGTACTTTAATCCTCGGCAGATGTTGAAGGCAGCCACAGAGTGCCATCTTTGGATGAAATAATCAGCCAAATAATTCTCGATTATTTTTTTTCTCTCGCGATAAATAGAAAGGGACACTAGGTGGATCTACAATGTCTGGCCGGTCCGTGAATGTTGGTATACGGATCTGAAGTGAACTTACCATCCTTAAGGAACGGATTGACAGGGAACATCATGGTGGCTGATTGTTTTGTGTGCAACAGATGACCATTTGGCCCTGAAGGGGTCCATCAGTGGTTTGACTAAAAGGGCATAAGCTTTAACTGATCTGACAAGAATTAGACAATAAAAAAATGAAAACTTTAGGTGCTCCTTTACCTTTTTTAATGTGTCAAGCGTCCAATGAACGATGGCCTTAGCAATACACTGATGGAAACAACGTCAAAGCGAAACCATAAAGAACTTAACACTTTCTGCCACGGCAAATACACGAAGTGAGCTGATCTAGAAGCCTATATCATAGTCGACTGTTGGACTTTTCCTCTTACATTCGCCTTTTCCATCTTTCTTTTTTCTTCACCGCATAACCGTTGTTTAGGCCCTTTCACATTGTCTATAGTCAATTTGACCGCCTCCCGCATTTTGAATGACATTTTTTTCCAAGCTCCAAACATCAGGGCTAATGCGATGTGTGAATTTTGGTATGGAACATTGAATTATAGGGATACTGTGATGTCATTTGTTCCAGAAATTCCAAGCAATAACTTCAAAACCTCCATTGTTTAATGGTCGTTGCTTCTTAGCTAAAATACGCGTTGCAATGAATCAGCTATAATACCTAATTATCAATGAGTCCGGGCGCGGAGAGTCCTTTTCAGTTCCGTCATCCTCTTCATTGAACTCTGCATCCCCTGTTTATTCCCATATTCTCTATCCTCGAAAAATTTAGAAAAATGCATGCTAAGAATCATCTCCACACCTCTCTTTCACTTTTGATGATTTCTTTGGCCTCAATCACCGTTCAAGTATCTTTGTGTGATGATGATTACCGATATACAAACTGCAGTCGGCCAATTGAATGCGGAATCATTAGCGATATTCGTTATCCTTTCTGGGGAGTTAACCGAGCAGATTATTGTGGCAGACCCGGATATGAGGTGGATTGCCAAGATGATGTCCCAGTGCTCTCGAATGGGCTCAGAATTCTGGACATCATGTACGAAAATCAGACACTTAAGGTAGCCAGGGAGGACTTGTGGAACAATACCTGTCCGGAGGGATTCTATAACACCACTCCTAATTTCACCATCTTCAATTACGCTCCTGGCCTTACCAATCTCACCCTACTCTTTGACTGCCCTTTTAGTTATTTTACTAAAATACCAGGTATTGTTAGCCTAAATACTTGTTCCATAAAAGGCCAGACAATAAATGCTTTCTTTGTTCCATGGAATCTTACAGTCAGTCAGTGCAATTACAGTGTCGAGGTTCCAGTTCTAGAAACAGTTGCTCTTGCGTTGTCCGACAATATGATAACAATTGCTAATGCATTAGACGAGGGGTTTGGATTGCAGTGGAATGCCAGTAATGACCGGTGCTACTCGTGCACCGAGTCTGGTGGAAGTTGTGGATTCGATTGGAGTGCAGCTCAATTTACTTGCTATTGCCATGATCAGCCTCGTGCAATTTCATGTCCTGCCAGGCATGGTAAGTGTCCTGCCCTCTTTATATTTTTTGTTTGCTCTCAGCAGTCAATTTACCCATCTCGTTTCTGCAACATGAGATTAGACTGTGTTTCCAACATAGACAACTACATCAGATGAACAAAACTTCCAAGAACTGTGGCCTCCATCAGTACACTAGGTATCTATTGACATAAATGTAACGGAGCGTCCCACTGTTTCACAGAAGTTAGCACCCTAGGAAACTATTCTTTCATCAACAAAATGCTCTTTAGCCGTTCTTTGCTCCTACTCTCCGATGTAAGGCTCAACAACTCCTGATTGATGTTTTTCAATGACTTGATTCTGAAAAAAAGAAACTCATCGGATTTTCTGTGCTTCAGCGGACCACATGAAGGCCGCACTAGCAGAAGAAAGCCACAGAATACCTGTCTAATTAAACAGCTGGGTGTCCTCTTCTCTGTTCGATATGGGGTTAAAAAAAAAAAGAAAACTTGTAGTTTCAATTTTAATTTCAGGTTCTGGTCTTAAAATCCATGCCTCGTGCCCTCTTACATCTTTACATCTAAGGGTCGCCCTTCCACAAATGAACCCACCACCCCCGCCCACCCTCAATAGCTTCTCTGTGTTTACCATCACCACCATTGCCACCCATGGCGTTCTCCATGGATGTTACGGCATCGTTCTCTCCCAACGACTTTCCAACTCCCTCCAGACCCTCTCTTTGCTTTTTAAAAGTCTCGTTGGGCATAAGCTACACAAAATCATTTTTTCAATCCTCATAAATTTCCTGGATTCTTATAAATATCGTTTTTTTTTTTCAAATTAAAATAAAAATCTCTAAAATAGGCATCTACGTGTTTAATACTCGGTGTTTTCTAAGGGACTCCTCCTAGACCCTTCCGGGTGGATGTGGTCCACTCACGAACATTTCCTACCCTTTCACTGTTGCGGCCGACCAGGCTTCCACCTATCTGTCTTAAATCACTCTGTTCCGATTCTAAAGATTCTAATTCCATTCCGATTCTTGGAGCCCATATGTCGTAGCTCGCTTCTGGAAGAGGTTCTGAAAGATGAGTTCTTTTGCGACTCATACAAATCCGCAAGATGACGTTTGTGCCCGCCTAGTTTTGTTAGCTCAAATAGCCAACGCGTGTTTGATGCAGAGCTGGGAAAGAATGTCCAAAGCAAGAGTTGTTTCTTGGGGTTGCTCACGGCTTCTCCAATTTAGCATCCAGGCCAACCAAGAACCTGTAAAAGTCTCCAATCCGAAGCAGTCTTGTCCACAATCTACCATGCGACTTAGCGTTCGACTTCCTGAGCAACTGGTAGAGATAGAGAGGTGGACCAGGTTTTCAAGAATTACATACCAAAAAAACAAAAAAAAACAAACCACACGTATATCCACCTTAACGAGAAGTCGGGGTCCGATATATCTCGGTCAACCGACTTGTATGGTGGTCGAGGTGAGGCTGTTTTTGCCTTAACGGCCTGTCACCAATGGGTGCTGCTCGGCATTGAGATAATTAATATGCAAATCCTAGAATGCCTGTGGATAATTGATTTTCACTGTGATAGTAAATGGGTGCCCCCTGAACAATCATTTCTGTGAGGTCATTAATTGGTGTGCTTTCTTGATTTTTGCAGGGAGCAAATCTAAAGGAGTATCAGTTGGAGTAGGTAAATTTATGTACTGCTAATAACATATTCCAAGTCTTCTGACATTCTTGCCTAGGGTAGTAATAGAGGAAAAAACCTGAGCAATCTTTTTCTTTCATTCAGGAGTTGGCGTAGCAGGTGCAGTCCTGGTGGGGATTTTGCTTGGTGGCTGGTACTTGGTTAACATGAAAAGGAGGAGAAGTAAAGCTGCCCAAACGGAGATCCAAGACACGCCTGAGCCTTCTCCTCCAAGCAAAGGCCCTCCCACCTCGACAACTTATTTTTCTCGAAGCATCTCCTCTTATCCTTCCTCGACGTCTGACATTGAAAAGGGAAGTTCGTATTTTGGAGTTCAGGTTTTCAGCTACAAGGAGCTTGAGAAAGCCACTAATAATTTTGATTCTTCCACGGAACTTGGGGATGGGGGCTTTGGCACAGTATACCATGGTGAGAAGACAGCATGCTTTTATCTACCCGATTATCCTTGTCACATGCTTTGTGAATCATGATATCCTTCTCTAAAGTGTGGTTGTTAATTGTTTGATAATCAGGTATACTCAGAGATGGGCGTGTTGTTGCTGTGAAGCGCCTATATGAGAGCAATATGAAGCGTGCTGAGCAGTTTATAAATGAAGTTCAGATCCTTGCTCATTTAAGGCATAAGAATCTGGTGACACTGTATGGATGCACCTCAAGGCGTAGCCAAGAACTGCTACTTGTCTATGAATACATTCCTAATGGAACTTTGGCTGATCATCTTCATGGAAGAAGAGCAGACTCTCGATTGCTCACTTGGCCTCTTCGGCTGAACATTGCTATTGAGACAGCTGATGCACTGGCATATCTCCATGCTTCAGATGTAATACATCGGGATGTCAAAACAAACAACATCCTGTTGGACAACAAATTTTCTGTGAAAGTGGCCGATTTTGGTTTGTCAAGATTGTTCCCAAATGATGCCAGTCATGTGTCAACTGCTCCCCAGGGGACGCCTGGCTATGTTGATCCTGAGTACTACCAATGCTACCAACTAACTAGCAAGAGTGATGTTTACAGCTTTGGCGTCGTTTTAATTGAGCTGATATCTTCTTTAGAAGCTGTGGACACCAAAAGGACAAGGGAGGATATTAATTTAGCCAACATGGCAGTCAGCAGAATCCAAAATCATGCAGTGAACGAGCTAGTTGATCCATGCCTTGGATTTGAAAAGGATTTTGCAATAAAAAGGATGGTAGCAGCAGTGGCTGAGTTGGCTTTCCTGTGTTTGCAGCAGGAAAGGGTAATGAGGCCAACCATGGAAGAAGTGTCGCGGGCTCTAAAACGTATTGAGAAAGAATATCTTGGATCAGGGAAGGCGAAGGCAGTGGATATCAGGAAGGATGATGTTGGGCTTCTGAAGCATGTTCCTATCCCATATTCGCCGGACTCCGTTGTGCAGGATAAATGGGTTAGCAGCTCCACTACGTCTGATTCCTTCTAGCAGTTGAGGTTTCCTTTCTTTTTGGGCTCAACATCTGAAATATTGTACACCCATTACTGTAGCCCCAATGACTGGGTTTAGTTTTCACTCTCTTTTCATTTCGTTGGTGTTATTTTTGTCGCCTATATGTACTACAGAACTTATGGATTTAGCTTAGGCCATATGTGCACACGAAATACAGTCAGTCATTGCGACTACTTGGTAGGATGATTTTGAGCTAGACAAGTTAGGGTAGTGAAAAGAGAAGGCACCGAGCTTTACTAGCAAGCTAAAATTTTTCTTGGCCTCTTTTGTAGCAGTTGGAAGTGGAGGGACCAACTTGATCCAGCTTTGGGGAGCTACCGACGCTGGTCAACTTGTTCAGATATTTGGCAACTAAGACTCAAGTTGATGCTCATTGGGACCGGCGTCGCAGTCTCCTGCTCCAGAAATAAAACCACTATTCACTTAGGATCCTCTTCTTGATGCTTACTAATCTTGGATGGAACTGTTTGTTGCTGTACGAGTATATTTGGTAAAACTCCGGGAAGATTGGCAGGGCTTGCTTGCTTCTGAGTGGCAGGTTACCGCTACATTCTTGCCAATCCTTAACAGTTGATACGGGCCTGTTAGAATGGCTGAGACTAGTAGTGTCTGTAATTGGCTAATTGCATGTTTACCAGTCTAAAGAAATAGAAATGACAGGAACATTCTTTTTTCATTCTTTTTTAAGTTTTCCCCTGTTGAATTTCACGAAACCAACGAATATGTCCGTAACGATAAGGGGAAACGGGCGAAAAATTGGAAAATACATTAGCAATAAACGACACCATATGCGTACCGTTGGGAATAATAGTTTGGAGCGAATTGAGCCAATTGCCGATTTGCCGTCTTCTATCAATTTTGGTCTTTCGTTTGTTGGCTTGGTCATCCGACTAGTCTCACGTCATCTTCGTTGGCAAGGATTGAAAATGGACAAGGACTGAGAACTTGAGCCCAACGGCATCATCCCTGAATTAAATACAAAACCCAAGATGTTCCATACTAATCCCCCGCTGCTTGCCACGTGTAGCCCCCCCATTTCCCATCCCCATCCGCTCCTATCGCTCATTTTGTAACTTTCAAGCCGAACAAGCCCACCCAAATACAAACCCTGGCAAACAGAATAAAATCAGACAAATTGAAAAAACAAAAACGAAATAAAATGGGCAAGTCCAAACACTGTCTTAGATCTCACCCACTCTATATGGCGAGATGGAAGGGTACGCCTTGCGCTCCCATGGCGGCTCCGCACAAATCCAAGCTCCTAGGCTTAGCCACTCAATGCACGGTCTCGCGAAGCCCCACGCAGAGCCCGACGACGAGCCCCGTCATCCACATCCGCCGCCGACGGAAGACTCTCCGGATGCTGCTCTCCGATCGACGCCGGAGGTTCCCCAGCCCGGACGACGAGACGGAGATCCAGGAGGAAGAGGATCCGCCGGAGAATCGAATAAGGAGGAAATTGAAGGACTTACTCGTGTCATCTCCGCCGTTTGAAGATGAGGACAATAGCCGGGATGGCAGTGAGGCAGAGTTGTTGCCGGTTACAGGAGCTGTCCGCGGCGGTGGCAGCGGAGGCTTCGCAGGGCGGCGCGGTGGAGCTGGCGCGCTGAGAGCCGTGTCGACGACGTTTAGATATAGGTTACTGAAGAGAGCGTGGCGACCGGTATTGCTTACGATCCCGGAGTAGTTTGGCTAGTGGACAATCCTCTCTGGAAAATTTGTACGAATAATTCAAAAAATATATCTTTTTTGCGCTTTTTCTAAATTTTGAAAATTATTTTCTCTTAAAAAAGAATGCATAGCGTTATTTTATTTTTCTTCTTGAGGAGTATACCTTCCGTAGTACTTTAATTTAATGATTATTTGAAATTACAAAAATTTTCGGAGTGAAATTAACAGTTTGGTCTTTGGGCTGCTAACATGCACCGGGGCGGTTTGATACCGCAATTCGTTACCTTGGCTTTGGCCTGACGCGGCGGTCGAACTTGAAGGGGGAGGAGGGAGCATTGTCGGTTAGGCGCATGTTAGCATAGGCTCTGTAAAATTATATGGGCGCTTAAAGCAATTTCCAGAAAAGAAAAAAAAAGGGAAATTAATTTATTTATATGTAGGTACTTTGGGGGGGGGGTTTGGGATGAAACTTTTAATGTTCATATTGCACATGATGCCAAGAAAAGTGGTGGCTCAGCAGAAAAGAGAAGACCAAGAAAAAGGGCTTTTTCTTTCTTTTTTTTTTTCACTTTTTGTATGGTTTTTCCAGTTTCAATACTTTCAAGTAATTGAATAGGTGAAATATACAAGTATTTCTAACTCTTCTTTTTTATGCATATTTAATTTTTTATAAACAAAATTATAACACAAAATAATAAAATAAATATATTCGTACATACTGTGCGTAGCAAAATTAATTTTTAATGTGAAGGTTAGTCTGTCTCAATCGCAACTTGCATGTGTTATGGCCAGGAGATGTCCCGTTACATTGCTAAGGTGCAGAGCAGTTGATTCCAATCTAAGTTTCCACGTTTCATTTAATAAACATATTTAAAAAAGCATGTTAGGTATCGGTATTGTTGAACAACGAATCAAATATCAAACTGAGCATGTGTTTGCTTCAATTCAAGATCTGCAGTCGCGGACACAGATCGTTTAATAGCTGAAATATCTGATGAATCCGACTAACATGGCAGAATAGAGACAGAAGGTGGGGGCGTGGGGGGGAAGCCAAAGGAGAGAAAAACAAGAGCTGTCCAAATCGAGAAGCTTTTGTAGGGTGGTTATCTTATAGCAATGACCAACCCTCCGCCGTTCTTCGGTTCACCCAATGCCCCCTTCTGTTTTCCCACCGTCCACGGGCATTAGTGGGAGGGGTTGCGTTGCAGGCTTGCTGGCCACTGCCCATAACTGGAAAGGCACTTTTTTGAGATGGACAGAACACATGAAATTTGATGAAAACAACATTTGGTTAAAAAGTTTATAATTATTAAATAGCTTCGTGAAATCTACCTCTATTTACCTAGAATATGCCACCTAACACCTACTATGCTAATATCTGTGACGTTGTCTTTTTTTTTATATCAGCTGCCAACAAAAGCGTGACGATTAATCCACATCCAGCCCAAATGTACCCCAGAAATTATACAATAAATGTCTTTTTAGAGCTTAAGAAACGGATTTTGGGGAGCAGAAATAATCTCTTAGAACAAACTTCTAGGTCAAGGGCACAAGACCTTTGGAAAACCAAAGAAAATTTACACACAAAGACTACAAACACATCAAAAGGCGTCTTCATCAAGAGGTAGGCATCTTTAACCAAAGGGCAGAAAGCCTACCGAACGAAGCACTGAAATGTAACAGCGATCGAAATGGGGCATGCAAACGACTATTATTCCACCTTCTTGCCTTCATCTTCATCCGGTTCGCGAAGGGTTCCTAGCATCCAATCCATCCATATGGTATAATGACCATAATTGTGACGGTATGTAGTGTGGTGAATTGTGTGATAGCCAGCGCCCATTACAGGCCACATTTTGGCATGGATGCAATCATGAATATTTGCCGTCCATACGCCCTCGAGGAATAAGAGGCCTATGTGCGACCTAAAATGAGTTGGGATAATGAAAAGTGCCATAACGTGTGGTACTGCTTGAAGTATACCATCAAGTGGATGAAATGCCAGACCTAAAAGAAAGCAACCTCCGATTAGACAACCAAATAAAACCTTCCATATAATATAAAAGGAATATTGCCATCTCACAGAAATGAAAATAATTCAACAAATTAGGATGACCAAGATAAGATGATACCATCCACATGATTTTTCCTTTTTAATGATCCATTCCTGACTTGCCAATATAACTTCTATAATGAAAGCAATTCCCGGGATGTTGATGCCGTTCAGAAAAAGTTGCTCTAACCTGGCTTTAATATCTAGTGGTTTTACAAGAGATGTTTCATAAACAATAAATCTGTACTTAAGAGACCATCTCCCATGGTCTACCCTTTTTCCAAACAACAATTGTTATCTAAAAATCACACCATTCTTGATAAGAATTCAACTTCAGCCAATATCACCTCACAGAGGGAAAATAGGATTTCAGATGAAAACTGACACCTCTAAAGAGACCAGTCAACAGTTTATAATTCTTTTTCCTCTCACTTCTAGGATTTATACATGCTACATTCAAACTAGCTAAGAAAATAATCCAAACAGCATAACTACAAGATTAAAGGTCCCATACCATAGGTACAATGTTAAATCCTTCTTCATTGCACCAAGAAAAACATAAATCTCAAGCAAAGTGCCCATTTATCAATTTCTCCGAACACCCAATAAAAACAAAAAGATTGAAAGTAAAATCTGTCATATGTTGCAAAGATTCCCATTTCATGGCTTAACTCCACTTAAGACCACTTTTCATCAACCAACTATAATGGCCACATTATTGGTATGCAGAATGCAATGTTTTTCTAACCTCATAGCCATCAATAACCCAACAGACATTCAAATCAACCAAATTCAGCCATAACATGAGTATATTAGGAACTTACCAGCAAAGGGAGAAAGAGTATTCTGCTTGTTGTAGATATGATGGGTAGCATGAAGGTACTTGTACAAAGGTTTTATATCATGCAATTCTCTGTGCATCCAATAGATCCCAAACTCCACAAAGACAAGATAAAGGACTAAATAAACAATGTAGGCAGACCATCCAACATCAGATATATTACCAAAACATTTTGTCCAGCCATTTTCAATCATATACTCAGAAACAGTTGGAAGAGCTGTGTACCATGGCATTGCCTTCATAGCAACATATATCTGCAAAAGCATGGCTTTGTTTGAAGGGATAGCATCTGCAATAGAAATGTTTCAAGTAGCATAAAAAAAAAAAAAAAAAGGTGTCATTGTAGCAATGTAAGACTACAAATTTTAACTCAGAGGGAATGGAAAAGGTTTTAAATGAGATCCAAATGCTACATCGTGGCTCTGCATCCTAAGGTGCTACCATTGCTTATGGTCCTGACTCTGTGTCTAAGAAAACAAGTGACCAATTCTGATTGCACTCACAGAAAGGAAAAGGTGGCAATTCATTTCTTACATAAGAAATTTCCACCAATCAATTTGCAGCTTTCAAAAGTCACACTTGCTAAGGTACAAAAATCCTAGAGATATTGATCGAAGAGGAATAGATGTAACATGAATGTAAATAGAGAAAATGAAAAAGGCTATTTTCTGTGCACATGATAACTTTTAAGTTCATAAACAACTAGTAAAAAATTGCCAGAAACAGCAGATGTACAAAACAAAAGGGGGAAAGTTTCTTTTAAATGATATTCAACTTCTCAGGTATAATAACTAGCCCTATGGTGAAAAAGAATGCTATTGATAGTTAACATGCATATGAATTTCTTCATCACCCTTTGATTGATGATAAAACTTGGGCTGCTATACTTTTTGTAATTTTGTTGATTTCTAGCAGCTGCAAACTTATCTAAGCTAGATGCATTCACTGCAAACCAGAATCTGCGGTCAACAAAATGGCTTCACAAATAAATTTTCAGAGCAACCATGTTCAAACAAAAACAGAAACTTAACAAGTCCATTGTCTGTACACAAAGTGAAGGGGAAATCATTGATATACATCGTCATATTGCCCCACAAGGCCACAACTGATAGTCTATCAACCACAAGGATGGCCAGAGTGAGATGTTATGGAAATAGGTGCATTGCAGCTACCGAATTCATAATTTTGACATAAAGAGTGTAAACGAAGATTCGATTTTCTTTTACAGAGAATAAATCAATAGCACGAAGAGTGAGATAGAAAATAATAATAATAAAAAGAGAGCCATCTGCTGACACTAATCAATGGAACAAGGGCTTAACAATCCAGATTTGATAGGCACCAAATCACAAACCTCTCTCACATTGAACATGCAAACTTCGAAAGAAGCCACGCTCAAGTAATAGAAAAGGATATACAAGGAGGAAAGTAGATAAAGAAGAGAAAAGGAAAAGAAAAGAAAAGAAAAGAAGGAACAGTAAGATACGAGAAAGAAACGAATCGACGATAAGAGCAAGATTCAAAATCAAAGGGATCTTCACAAAGAAAAACGAGTCAAACGCTGTCCATGAAATTGACCAGAAAGAGATATTTCCCAAATTCCCAATCAAAAATGAAAAGGAAAAGCAGAACCCATATTCGAAATCTAACAACAGAACCAAAAGCAAAACCCATATCGTATCAAGAACATACACGATGCACAGACAGACAACGTTAACGAGCTGTCTACTGTACCAACCAAAACAAAAAAAAAAACAAACAAAAACGCAACGTAATTACTTGTACCTTTGGGGACATAAACGTTGCGCTTCAAGTAGTAGATATAGAGGCACCAGAGGAAACCGGAGGCTAAGTAAATGAGGGTTCCGGCAATGTAGTTGCGGAGCCACGTCCGGAAGAAGTGGGGCAGCGGGGACCACCAGCTCGACGGCAACAGGTGGCCCAACACTATGCTGTTATACAGTGTGGTCTCGTCCACGAACATCGGTAGGTAGTCTTTGCCGCCGCCCATCTTTGGGCACCCAGATTCTCCGGCCAAAATTCGCCGCGGGCGGCCGCCCACAGATAGCTAGAGAAATACGAGAGATCGCCACAAGAAAGACGCTATCTCTGAGGTGGAAACATCATTGACATTTATGATAATGGAATGGCACTGGACTGGAGTGGCTCCGTGATTTTTTTTATTTTTTATTTTTTTGGGGAATTTCAAGCGCTTTTTGTTTTTTTGTTTTTTGTTTTTTTTACTTTTTATTTTATAATAATAATAATGCTAATGTTTCCAAATTGTGTACATGTGCAGGATTCTGTTGCTCGTCATTGTCATTGGGCTAAGTCTGTAAATATCCAACTCCACTGTTTGGAGCAATTTTATGGTGAAGCGGCGGACCATCGTTGGCCTGTGTTGCCTCGGCTTCGGCTTCTTTTTATTTTTATTTTGAATTCCATTAATTCGATAGAGTTCATTAGATAGAAGCGCGACAACAAGTAACACAAAATTATTTTTTAAATAAACAATTTAAATTCTCATTTTAAAATGTAAAATTTAAATACCATTTTATTTCAATTAATTCTCTCTTTTTTTATTAATAGTTATCTTATTTTTTAATGAAATTTAAATAAATGACAAAATTATAAAGTTTTTGGATGTGATCACATTTATTGTTGAACAAATTTAATATCAGATTTTGGATTCTTTTCATAAAAAACTTAGAAATTTGGGTAAGGTTCAAAAAAATTTTTTTTTGACAATTTAATTATATCTTGTATTTTTATCTTTCTTTTAAGATAATTTCAAATTGTTGTTGATTCTTATTTTCTTGTCAGCAACAAGGCCATTCCATACATTGTGTTACACTCCAAGAAATAAATTTTATATTGATCTATGTCTTCTTTAATTATTAAAATTTAACCCTTTTTTTTTTTTCCTGCGACGTCTTGCATTCATTATGGTGGATTGTTTCAAGAATGCTTCAATAATCTAAGTGAAAAACAAGTTGCACATTTGTTTTTTTCAAAAAACCAAAAAAAATGGTAAGAAATTTTTTTAAAATCGTTACACTAATTTTAAAGTCTGAACTTAATCATAACTAAAATTGTAATCTATAAGTAACAGAAATTTAAGTTTCATTGTTTCGATTTGCCACTTACTAAATAAGCGGTGACAATATGAAATGATGGACCTCTTTTTTTTTGTTTTTTTTTTTCTCTTGGGGTAATAAAATATGTCCCTTTAAATGGTTTATGTCCTTTCAGGGCTTTCTATACGGAAAATAATTTTTATTGTTATTGACAAATCCGACTCGAACGCAGAATTACAATATAAAATAGAGTATTCCAATTCTACAGTAGCTTAGTTTCCTTATTTTAAATTTTTACAAAACATGAAGTTTTTATGAGAAAAAAAAAGTTTAAGATTATATCCTTATCATAATTTAAGTACAAACTCTTAATATGAACATTAAATAGTTGTTAATATAGCGATAAGAACAGTAATTGGTTTCTAGAAATTCCAGATTCTACAAATATTGTTGTTGAATTATTAGGTATCCGTCGGGGTTGGAGTATGCATAGAATTTCGAATAATTCTGAAGATAAACTTACTCACAGCTTTGAATTTGATCTACTACCATTCTCCACCGTCTCATCTTTTGGTTGGGCTATTAGTGAATATTGGGTCTCGCCCATTGCACTTGCAACATGTATTGCGGGTATTAAATTGGTAGCTGTGTACTTACTTTTGACTTATCTGGTGAAGTGTTTTTGCGAGTGTACTTACTTTCCTTTTCTGCTACATATGTACCAAAACAAAAAAACAAAAAAAAAAAGAAAAAAAACAAAAAAACAAAAAACCCAGTGCCATGGAAGTGATGATGTTTAAAAGAAAACGAAAGGAATGATTCCGGAAGGGCCACCATAGACCATGAGATATTCGCACGTAATGTTAAGTGCCTAATATTATAAGGAGGGTACAGTTGCGACACATGCATGAAACTGGTTGTTTAGCAGCTAATGGTGCTTTTTTTCTGTTTAAGGCTTAAGGCAACGTGCCGAGGCCAAAATTTATTGGATCAAGAACTAGGGAAGCGACAGCTTAATAATAACGATATTGTCGACAAATATTTTATCGTTTATTTCTCTTGTCTTATTCAATTGAACGTGATCGCCTGAACTGATGACGGACTCGGGTTACCATCTCATTTCTGTTCAAACAATACACCCAATAGACTTCATCAATTTCAGCGTCAGTTCTAAAAAAAAAAAAAAAGCCTATGGTAATTTCAGCTTTTTGAAATATATAACAATTTTTTAATTATATTGCAAAATTTTTAATTAATTTTTAATTTATTTAACTATTTAGTCTAAAATATAAATTTATACAATATCACATAAAATTATTATGTGATAAGGTGTAACTTTGATATAATTTAAAAAATTAAAATAATTCTTCAAACGTGAAATGAATTTTATATTAATTAGTAATATTTATATTTTAATTATATATATATATATATATATATATTATCACTTAATATTTTTTATAATATAATATATTATTTCAAATTGTTTATATTAAAATATTAATATAATTTATTAATTAAATTTGATGATACGTGAATAAATGTAAAAATAATTGATAAATTTTTAATATATTTTAAAAATATATTATATATTTTTAAAAAATAAAAATTTCACGATTTTTTTAAATTAAACCCTTAATTTATCATCTTTTTAAAATGTCAAGAAGTTAGGAATAAATCTGCATGCCAAAGAGTGGAGAAAACCATGAATTTATTGGAGAGGTTACCGCTGCCAACAAGATAGGTTTTGACTCTAGGTCAGGCCTAATGGGTTAGGCCCGATTCAAGCCTGTCCATCCCACTTCTGGATCTTGCATTCTTATTTGTTGGCCCTATGTTAATCGAACAGATTTGTGCATTCTCTCTGCATCACGTACGATTTGCATGAAAAAGAAACCAAAAGATTTGTATAAGCTATAGAAGTTCATTTTGATATACAGCAACGTTTCAGGGATAATTGTTCAAGGATCAAAACCGACGAGTAAGGGGGCAATCCACAGCAAGGGCCCCAAAGCATTTGCCAAAAATTTTCTAGCTAAGAGAAAAAACATTGACTTCACATTACCATTATAATCACATTCCAACCATAGCGGATACGATTAATGAGTTCATCTGTCATGTCACCCCATCCAAATCTCTCAGGATGGGGCCTCCTCTGGACCAATCGACCCAAGTAACGCTCCGATTCGAACTCAATTCCGGGTATAGCATTTTCACCAAGGTTGGAAGATAATGTTCATCAATGTGAATGGCAAGGTCACGGTGCACCTCGAACCACTGCAGCCCTTTTCTCCAATTTGTGATGTTAATTATAGGCCACATTTCGGGGTTGTATCGGCCGCGGCCGGCATTTCTTGGATCATCGAATGATCCCAGGAAGCTTAAGTTTGAATTATGGAGGTAGTCATATGCTGTTTTGAAGTCAAACAATGGAATGCAACCTTCGGAGAGCAATACAAATCTTTGATTGCAGGCGTCAAGAAGGGCGTTTGCTAATAGGCGTCTCTCGGCATCAACCATTGTTGAAGTCCCCTAGTACACAGGCCGCAAAAACGTGAATATAAGTCATCGTTCATGGTCCAATCACTATTATTAAATACATGCCAGTGCAAATAATAATTTACCAAAAACTTTTTCCATCTACCCAAAAATTATTGAATAAAAATTGGACGCTAACTCTCAATCTTTACTCAATATTCTATAAAAAAAATAAAAAAATTCTCTATTAAGAAATCTGAATTCTTATGATAAGAAATTACTATTTCTAATAAAATAAAGTCACATACAAATTAATTTTTTTTCCTTTCATTTTAATCTAGAAAACACATATTTTAATTACATTTTTTTTGTAAAAAAATAAAAATAAAAATGGGAAGCCTAAAACACCCTTTTCTTTTTCTTTTTTTTTTTGTACAGTTTTACGACCCTTTTGATTAGTACAATATGTATATTTGGGTTATAAGTTAGAATAGGAAACATAGATTTCGAAACTAAAAGCAGCCAACCTTGCTAGGAATTCTTCCGCCGTAGAAGACGGAAAGTTGAGGCCATGGATCATTCTGAGAGGGATGCGGGTGGACATAAACGGAGAAGAGGCCTTGATGCCCTTCAAAGAATTTTTCCCACAAAGGAGCCAAGGGAAGTGGTCCATGTGTCCGAAACATAAACGGGACTTTGGGAACATTCTGCCCCTTATAAGGTAATTCATGAGTAATTGGAACCTTAGATGCTCTCAATGGCAACTCCATGCCAGTCATATTGTGCATGAGTGGGCGTGGTTGTGGTGGGGGTGAAGATGCAGGGTAGTGGATGGCTTGTAAAGAGGATGAGAAGCTTTTGAGATATGAACAAGCTATCATTCCGATTGAGAAGCCAACAACAAAGGCAATGGAAGACATGAAGTAGCTGAAGATGGGTTTGGCAATAGTTCAAAGTCGAACAAAATGGTCGCCGGTCATTTGCCATTGTTGTTTGCTATTAATCGGGTTGGACATGGAGGGAAAGGGGAAGGTAGAAAAGGTCTGGAAGACTGAGAATAATTCTCCGTTTAAACGGCAAGAACTAGCAGAAGCACACTCGGAACCTAAGGTTAATGGGGGTGGTAGCTAAGGCTAGCTCTTGCCTGTGTTTCACTTCTCTTCTAGGAGACTCTAATTACCTTATTGAGCTCTCCCTTCCTCGGATGCTGCTAAGCGTGTCCTCTCTGGAATAATACTCTTATTGAAGCTATTTCTCTAGATCAGCGTCAGCACATCAACAGGTTAAACTGGTTTAAGTCTGTCAAAAACCCTAAATCATGAAATTGCCAGAAAAACCTTTTGTCCCCAAGTTGGGAAGAACAGGACGCCATAACCATTGCTTGAATTTTGGTAGGTAGCCACATTGGTACTCTTCCTTTGCAGGTATGGACCCAACCACAGATTCTAACTGAGGTTATTAATGCATAAATTGGTTGCTTCCGTATAATATAATAAGCTCATATTAGCCATCAATTTGTCGCCTTGTGCCTGAATCCACGCGTAGGTTGCATATGCGATATTCTCATCTTCGTCCTTACAAGAAAAATATTTTGTGGTACCTTAGTTTAATCCTTTATGTTTTGGCTGGTTGAAATGTATTTTATAATCTATTCAAAAAATTTTGTTTAATGAATTGTCGACCATGATATGATTCTTCCTATTGAATACAACCAGATTCAATAACTGATGATTTTCATTCGTGTTTCGTTAAAAAAAAAAAAAATCTTGTATAACTAATGATTTTTAATGAATTTTTTTATTCATTAAATTATAAATTATATAATAACATAATTTTTTATATTTATACACAAAATTTTAAAAAAAATTAATTCCCTACTTAAAATTAAAATAATTTTTTATATCCATAAATTTCACATTTTTAAATTAAACTTTAAAATTTCATTAATACAAAAGTGGTGAATTTTGAGTGCAGATTTTTGTTGGTTTTTGACACTTCAACTAGATTTCCTTTCTTTCTTTTTCATATTGTTTAAAATCTTTATGAATTGTTTCTTTTGTTCCCTTTTCCTTCTCTTATTATATTCTTCTTTTCAGTCTCTCACCTAATTAAATCCCCTCAACCCGATTGTGTTGTTCTGTTTTTTTTCTTTTTTTCCGGGAATCTTTTTCAATTTGGGTTTCGGATCGTTCTTCCTAAACTCTCGTCTTATTTCACCCAACACGTACGTTTTCTTAATCTAACATTGTCGGAAGGCCAAGATGCCTTGAGACTTGTCTGCATTCTCGCCTGCCTTCTGTTTAGGCACGCAAGAGAAATTGTAAAGGTGGAGTCTTGGAGAAAGCTATGATAATTTTTGTCCCTTTTTCCTTATTTCCGTGTTTCGTGGGAGAGCAAAAACGAGGAGAGAACAATAATCACGCAGTGGTACGCGAACAGGAAAAAGAAGAAGACGAGAGAAGAGAAGCGGCAATAGCATCAACGCCTGCTTTGCAAACCAATTTCAAGCCCACAAGGGTCACTCAAGACCAGCTTTCCAAGCTCCAGGTACTCATTCACTACCTTTCCAATTTACGCATACACACATGCATTGCATAAAATATTGCGAATTTCTGATGTTAGGTTTGATACCGTATGAACACTGTTTCTGATCCTCGATGTATTTCTAATAATTGGGTGTCTTTTTAGAGCTTATACAATAAAATGCACCCCAGAAATTATGCAATAAACGTCCTTTTAGAGCTTAAGAAACGGATTATGCGGAGCAGAAAGCATCTCTTAGAACAAACTTCTTAATCTAGGGCACTATAGCTTTGGAAAACCGGAGATAACTTACACACAAAGACTACTAACACATCAAAAGGCATCCTAATTAAGGGGAGGGCTTCTTAACCAAAGGGTAGAAAGCCTACCCAACGATGCACTGAAATATAACGGCAATTGCAATGGGGCACGCAAATGACTGTTATTCCACCTTCTTGCCTCCAACTTCATCCGGATCGCGAAGGGTTCCTAGCATCCAATCCATCAATATGGTATAATGACCGAAATTGTGACGGTACGTAATGTGGTGAACTGTGTGGTGGCCAGCGCCACAGAGAGGCCATATTTTGGCATCGATGCAGTCATGAACATTTGCTGTCCAGATGCCCTCGAAGAATAAGAGGCCCATGTGCGACCTAAAATGAGTTGGGATAATTAAAAGTGCTATAAAATGCGGTACAGATTGAAGTATACCATCAAGTGGATGAGATGCCAGACCTAAAAGAAAGCAACCACCAATTAGACAGCCAAATAAAACCTTCTAAATAAAAGGAACATTGCCATCTTGCAGAAATGAAAATAATTCAACAAATTAGGTTGACCGAGATAAAATGATACCATCCACACGATTTTTCTTTTTTAATGATCCGTTACTAACTCGCTAATATCACTTCTATAATGAAAGAAATTCCCAGGATGTTGATGCCGTTCAGAAAAAGTTGCTCTAACCTGGGTTTAATATCTAATGGTTTTACAAACAATAAATTTGTACTTAAGAAACCATCTCCCATGGTATCCCCTTTTCCAAATTACACTTGTTATCGGCAAATCGCACCATTCTTGATAAGAATTCAACTTCAGCCAATATCACCTCACAAAGGGAAAATAGGATTTCAGATAAAAACTGACACCTCTAAAGAGGCCAGCCAACAGTTTATAATTCCTTTTCCTCTCACTTCTAGGATGCATACATGCTAACATTCAAACAGGCTAATAAAATAATCAAAACAGCATAACTACAAGATTAATGGTCCTATACCATAGGAACAATATTAAATCTTTCTTAATTGCACCAAGAAGAACATGAAATCTCAGGCAAAGTGCCTATTTACCAATAAAACACAAATAGGTTGAAAGTAAAGTCTGATATATTGCAGAGATTCCCATTTCATGGCTTAACTCCACTTAAGACCACTTTCCCTCAACCAACTATAATGGCCTCATTATTTGTATGCAGAATGCAATTTTTTTCTGACATCCTAGCCGTCAATAAGCCAACAGACATTCAAATCAACCAAATTCAGCCATACCATGAGTGGATTAAGAACTTACCAGCAAAAGGAGAAAGAGTACTCTGCTTGTTGTAGACATGATGGGTAGCATGAACGTACTTGTACAAAGGTTTTATATCATGCAATTCTCTGTGCATCCAATAGATCCCAAAGTCCACAATGGCAAGATAAAGGACTAAATAAACAATGTAGGCAGACCATCCAACCTCAGATATACTAGCAAAACATTTTGTCCAACCATTTTCAATCAAATGCTCGGAAACAGCTGGAAGAGCTGTGTACCATGGCACAGCCTTCATAGCAACATATATCTGCAACAGCATGGCTTTGTTTGAAGGGATAGCATCTGCAATGGAAATGTTTCAAGTAGCCAAAAACAAAAAAAAGGCGTTATTGTAGCACTGTAAGACTACAAATTTTAACTCAGAGGGAGTGGAAAAGGTTTTAAATGAGATCCAAATGCTACATAGTAGCTCTGCATCCTATGGTGCTATCATTGCTTATAGTCCTGATTGTGTGTCTAAAAAAACAAGTGACCAATTCTGACTGCACTCACAGAAAGGAAAAGGTGGCAATTTCCTTCTTACATAAGAAATTTCACACCAATCAATTTGCAGCTTTGAATAGTCTCACTTGCTAAGGCACCAAAATCCTGGAGATATTGATGAAAGAGAACCAATGTAACATGGACGTAAATAAACTGAAAAAGGTCATTTTCTGCACACATGATAACTTTTAAGGCCATCCCCTAAACAACTAGTAAAATTTTGAGGGAAACAGCAGATGTACAAAACAAAAGTGGGAAAGTTTCTTTTAAGTGATATTCAACTTTCTGGGTATCATAACTAGCCCTGTGGTCAGAACGAATGCCGTGGATGGTTAATATGTATATGAATTTCTTCATCACCCTTCAATCAATGAGAAAACTTAGAATGCTATAATTTTTTTAATTGTTCTAGCAGCTGCAAACTCATTAATGGTTAAAGTTTAGGTGTTTCTGTATTCACCACAAACCAAAATCTGCGGTCAAGAAAATTGGTTCACAAATAACTTTTCTGAGCAATCTTGTTCAAACAAAAACAGAAACTTAACAAGTCCATTGTCCGTACATAAAGTGAAGGGGAAATCATTAATATACATCGTCATATGGTCCCAAGAGGCCACGACAGATAGTCTATCAACCCCAAGGATGACCAGAGTGAGATTTTATGGAGATGGGTGCATTTCAGCTACCGAATTCATAATTTTGACACAAAGAGTGTAAACGAAGATTCGATTTTTTATACAGAGAATAAATCAATAGCACGAAGAGTGAGATAAAAAAAAAAAGAGCCATCTGCTGACACTAATCAATGGAACAAGGGCTTAACAATCCAGATTTGATAGGCTCCAAACCACAGACCTCTCTCACATTGAACATGTAAACTTCCAAAGAAGCCACGTTCAAGTAATAGAAAAAGATACAAGGAGGAAAGGAGATAAAGAAGAGAAAAAGAAAAGACAAGAAGGAATAGTAAGATCCAAGAATCAACGTCTGAAGAAACAAATCGACAATACGAGCAAGATTCAAAATCAACAGGATCTTCACTTGCCAACCAAAAACTCCACCGCAAAGGATGATATAATCGGAGGAAAATAGAGATAATTAAAAATATCTTCACAAAGAAAATTAGTCAAAAAGCTGTCCATGAAATTGACTAGAAAGAGATATTTCTCAGATTCCCAATCAAAAGCAGAGCCCAGATTCAAAATCTAACAACGAAAAAAAAAAAAATAACTAGTAGGCAAAAAGGCTCATTTTACCCGTTAAGGTGAAGGATTTCCGTAATTATATTTATTTTATTTTTTATTTTTAAAAAATTAATTAATTAATTTTGCTTTATATTTAATATTTTTAATTACATACACATATTGTATTTTTTAATTATTTTTTCGTTAAATTTATTAATATATTTATTGATATAGTATAATTTTAAATTTTTTTAAAAAATTATAATTTTTATCAAATTAACATATTTAATAATATAAAAATATATATATCTGTTATATAAATGACTGAGAAGTAATTGTGCTTAACAAAACATATTTAATGAAAATTAAATTTAATAAATAATAAATATAATTAAAAAAATCCCAGGTGAAATTAGTCTTTTAGGCTATCAGGAACATACACCATGCAAATACAGACGACGTTGAGGAGTTGTCTACTGTAAAAATAAAAAAAATAATAAAAAAAAAAAACCCCAACGTAATTACTTGCAGGTTTTGGGAAGTAAACATTGCGCTTCAAGTGGTAGATATAGAGGCACCAGAGGAAGCCGGAGACCAAGTAAACGACGACTCCGACAATGTAGTTGCGGAGCCACGACTGGAAGATGCGGGGAAGCGGTGCCCACCAGCTCGACGGCAACAGGTGGCCCAGCACTATGCTGTTGTACAGGGTGGTCTCGTCCACGAATATCTGTAGATACTCTTTGCCGCCGTCCATCGTCGGCCACCCAGATTCTACGGCCAAAATTCGCTGCCGGCGAACGCCCCCGGAGAGCTAGAGAAAGACAGAGATATAATAATTGATAAGAGTGGGGGTGGAAGTCTCACTGATATTTATAGTGATGGAGTGAGACTGGACTGCACTGTTTCATTGTGTTTTTTTCCTCTTTTTTTTTTTTGGAATTTAAAATGCCAATTTTTTTCTTAATTTTAATTTTGTAATAATAATGCTAATGATTCCAAGTTGTGTTACGTGTGCAGGATGTAGCTAGTTAGTTAGTTGTTGTTGTCGTTTGCCTACGCCTATTAATGGCCAACTACACAATTATGGAGCAATTGCATGGTGAAACGACGGACCATCTTTGGCCTTTTATTCTTATTTTGAATTTCATTAGGCGGATAGAGTTCATTAGATACAAGTGTGACAAGAAGTGAGATACGTGTGCTCGATGTGATCACATATTAAATAACCAAAAAAAAAAAAAAAGGAACAAATTCGGACGATGTTGAATTTTGCTTTTATTCGAAAATCTAATTATATCTTGTGCCTTCGTCTTTCTTTTAAGGTAATTTCAAATTGTTGTCGATTCTCAATAAGGCCATTCCATACACTGTGTTACGTTCCAAGACACAGATTTTATATTGATCTATTTAGTCTCTAATTATTAAAATTTTATGATTTTTTTTCCTCCGATGTCTTGCATCCAATATGGTGGATTGTGCTAAGAATGCTCTCAATAATCTAAGCTAAAAACAAGTTACTCTTCTTCTTTTTTTTTTTTTAAATAAACCAAAAAGAAATTATTTTATATTAATAATATTATTCACATTTTGAATTTTTTCAAAAAAAAAACTGACAATTATATGTGATGTGGTATTTCTACTTAAACTAAAACAGCTCCATAACTGTGAGATGAATTTTATATTAATTAATATTATTTGTGTTTTGACATTTTTTATATAAATATATATCACATATAACATAATGTGCCATCTCAATTACCTATATTAAAAAATTAATAAATTTTATTAATTAAACTTGACCTAGTGATAAATTTAAAATAAATCGGAAAATTCTTTTTTTTTATGGGATTAACCCTTAATATATTATCTTTTTAAAATGTCATTATAATTCAAGAACTGGGAGATAAATGTGCATACCAAATAGTGGAGAAAATCATAAATTTATTGAGGAACTGCCTACTACCAACAAAATGAATTTAATTGTTGGCCAAACCTAACAGATTAGACCGGACATCTGCCCCATTCATCTCATCAAGCCTGTTAGTTAACCTTGCATTCATATGTGGTGGACCTATGTTAACCACAAACTCGTGCAGTTAATGCCTTGATGTGCACAACGCCCCAGCAAAACGGACTTAATGCGACATCCGATTCTACATTTAATGGGACATCGTTATTGGTTCAGACGATCTCTTTCTAAATCCCTTGTTGTAAATTAGACGAACAATAATTTTATGGATTAAAGTAAAGAATCAAGCGAATTGAAGTTTGAATTCAATCTAAACAACAACAACAACAACAACAACAACAATAACTAAATTTTAATTTTTAAATTCAGTCTAAACTATGGCGCTTTGGGGTGCTTTATGGAGGTAAAAGGAATAAGCTATTTTGAGTATGAATTTCAATTTGGTGTGCATGTCCCCACACGCAAATACAATAGAGTACAATTTCAAATTTCCACTTGCCCCCTTTTCTTTTAAAGGACAAAATCATAAAATGAAAAGCAAGAAATGCAATTTATCCAAGTGTCTGAGGGGACAATTAAATAGGGTTGTTACTATTTTTTTTTTCTTTTCATCTGTTAATTTACAAGTGGGTAAAATATTTAAAGAAAATAGAAATTAAACTCTATATATTTGCCTAGACAAATTACATTATACACATAATTTCAACATCACGTACGATTTGCATGAAAAAGAAAACAAAAGATTTGTATAAGTCATAGAAGTTCATTTTGATATACAGCAACGTTTCAGGGATAATTGCTCAAGGATCAAAACCGAGAAGTAAGGGGGCAATCCACAGCAGGGGCCCCAAAGCATTTGCCAAAAATTTTCTAGCAAAGAGAAAACACATTGACGTCACATTACCATTATAATCACATTCCAACCATGCCGGATACGATTACTGAGTTCATCTGTCACGTCACCCCATCATAGGAAGCTTAAGTTTGAATTAAGGAGGTAGTCATGTGTTGTTTTGAAGTCAAACAATGGATGCAACCTTCGGAGAGCAATACAAATCTTTGATTGCAGAGGTCAAGAAGGGCGTTCGCTAATGGGCGTCTCTCGGCATCAACCATTGTTGAAGTTCCCCAGTACACAGGCCGCAAAAACGTGAATATAAGTCATCGCTCATGGTCCAATCACTATTATTAAATACATGCCCGTGCGAATAATAATTTATCAGAAACTTTTTCCCATCTACCCAAAAATTTTTGAATAAAAATTGGAAGCTAACTCTCAATCTTTACTCAATATTCCATTAAAAAAATAAATATTAAAAAATATTTTCTCTGTTAAGAAATATAAATTCTTATGATAAAAAATTGTTGTTTCTAATAAAATATAGTCACGTACAAATTAATTTTTTCCCTTTCATTATAACATAGAAAACACATATTTTAATTACAAAAATAATTTTTTTTGTAAAAAGTAAAAATAAAATTGGGAAGCCTAACACACCCTTTTTTTTTCTTTTTTCTTTTTTTTTTTTACAGTTTTACGACCCTTTTGATTAGTACAATATGTATATTTGGTTTACAAATTAGAATAGAAAACATAGACTTCGGAACTAAAAGCAGCTAACCTTGCTAGGAATTCTTCCACCGTAGAAGACGGAACGTTGAGGCCAAGGATCATTGCGGGTGGACATAAACGGAGAAGAGGCCTTGATAACCTTCAAAGAATTTTTCCCACAAAGGAGCCAAGGGAAGTGGTCCATGTGTCCGAAACATAAACGGGACTTTGGGAACGTTCTGCCCCTTATAAGGTAATTCATGAGTGATTGGAACCTTAGATGCTCTCAATAGCAACTCTCTGTCAGATTGTGCAGGAGTGGGTGTGGTTGTGGCGGTGGTGAAGATGCAGGGTAATGGATGGCTTGTAAAGAGGATGAGAAGCTTTTGAGATATAAACAAGCTATCATTCCGAATGAGAAGCCAACAACAAAGTAAAGGCAACGGAAGACATGAAGTAGCTGAAGATGGGTTTGGCAATAGTTCAAAGTCGAACGAAATGGTCGCTGGTCATTTGCCATTGTTGTTTGCTATTAATCCGGTTGGACATGGGGGGACAGGGAAAGGTAGAAAAGATCTGGAAGACTGAGAATAATTCTCGGTTTAAACGGCAAGAACTAGCAGAAGCACACTCGGAACCTAAGGTTAATGGGGGTGGTAGCTAAGGCTAGCTCTTGCCTGTGTTTCACTTCTCTTCTAGGAGACTCTAATTACCTTAATGAGCTCTCCCTTCCTCGGATGCTGCTAAGCGTGTCCTCTCTGGAATAATACTCTTATTGAAGCTATTTCTCTAGATCAGTGTCAGCGCACCAACAGGTTAAACTGGTTTAAATTTTTGTCAAAAACTATAGATTATGAAATTGCCAGAAAAAACTGTTATCTCCAAGTCGGAAAGACAGGACGCCATAAACATTGCTTGAATTTTGGTAGGTAGCCACATTGGTACTCTTCCCTTGCATGCATGGGCCAATCCACAGATTCTAACTGAGATTTTTATATTTATAAATTTCCCATTCTCTTCTTAAAATTAGAATTTAAAATTTCAATAACAAAAATGTAGTGAATTTTTATTGCAGATTTTTGTTGGTTTTTGACTCTTCAACTAGACTTCCTCTCTTTCTTTTTAATATTGTTTAAAATCTTTATGAATTGTTTCCACTGTACCCTTTTCCTTCTCTTTTATTTGTCATATTTTTCTTTTCTCTCACCTAATTAAATCCCCTCAACCCGATTGGGTAGTTCTGGTTCTTTCTTTGTGTTTTTTTTTTTTTTTTCCTAGGAATCTTTTTCTTTTCGGGTTTCGGATCGTTCTTCCTAATACTCTTCTTTCTTATTTCACCCAACACGTATGTGTTCTTAATCTAACATTGTCTGAACGCCATGATGCATTTAGACGTTGTCTACATTCTCGCCTGCCTTACGTTTAGTTACGCAAGAGAAATTGTAAAGGTGGAGTCCTGGAGAGCCAAAACGAGGAGAGAACAATAATCAAGAAGTGGTCCGCGAACAGAACAAAGAAGAAGACGAGAGAAGAGAAGCGGCAATAGCATTAACGCCTGCTTTGCAAACCAATTTCAATCCCACACGGGTCATCCAAGACCAGCTTTCCAAGCTCCGAGTACTCATTCACAACCTTTCCAATTTACGCATACACGCGTGCATTGCATACATATTGCGAATTTCAAATGTTAGGTTTGATACCGTATGAAAACTTTTTCTGATCTTCGATGTGTTTTTAATAATTGGGAATCTTTTTAGAGCTTAAGAAACGAATTATGCGGAGCAAAAAGTATCTCTTAGAACAAACTTCTTAGCGAAGGGCACTACAGCTTTGAAAAACCGGATATAACTTGCACACAAAGACTACAAACACATCAAAAGGCATCTTAACCTAAGGGTAGAAAGCCTACCCAACTAAAGCACTGCAATGTAACAGCGATTGCAATGGGGCATGGAAATGACTATTATTCCACTTGCTCGCCTTCATATTCATCTCGATCACGAAGAGTTCCTAGCATCCAATCCATCCATATGGTATAATGACCGTAATTGTGACAGTACGTAGTATGGTGAATTGTGTGGTGGCCAGAGCCCATGACAGGCCATATTTTGGCATGGTTGCAGTCATGAACATTTGCTGTCCATATGCCCTCGAAGAATAAGAGGCCCATGTGCGACCTCAAATGAGTTGGGATAATGAAAAGTGCCATAACATGTGGTACTGCTTGAAGTATACCATCGAGTGGATGAGATGCCAGACCTAAAAGAAAGAAACCTCCAATTAGTCAACCAAATAAAACCTTCCAAATAACAGGAGCATTGCCATCTCGCAGAAATAAAAATAATTCAACAAATTAGGATGACCAAGACAAAATGATACTATGCACATGATTTTTCCTTTTTAATGATCCACTACTATCTTGCTAATATAACTTCTATAATGAAAGCAATTCCCAGGATGTTGATGCAGTTCAGAAAAAGTTGCTCTAACCTGGGTTTAATATCTAATGGTTTTACAAGAGATGTTTTACAAACAACAATTGTTATCAACAAATCACACGGTTCTTGATGAGAATTCAACTTCATCCAATATCACCTCACAAAGGGAACATAGGATTTCAGATAAAAACTGACACCTCTAAAGAGGCCAGCCAACAGTTTATAATTCTTTTTCCTGTCACTTCTAGGATGTATACATGTCAATATTCAAATAGGCTAATAAAATAATCAAAACAGCATAACTACAAGATAAATGATCCTATACCATAGGAACAATATTAAATCTTCCTTTATTGCACCAAGAAAAACTTGAAATCTCAGGCAAAGTGCCCATTTACCATTTTCTCCGAACACCCAATAAAAACAAAGAGATTGGAAGTAAAGTCTGATATATTGCAGAGATTCCCATCTCATGGCTTAACTCCACTTAAGACCACTTTCCCTCAACCAACTATAGTGGCTTCATTATTTGTATGCAGAATGCAATGTTTTTCTGAACTCATAGCCATCAATAACCCAACAGACATTCAAATCAACCAAATTCAGCCATACCATGAGTGGATTAAGAACTTACCAGCAAAAGGAGAAAGAGTATTCTGCTTGTTGTAGACATGATGGGTAGCATGAACGTACTTGTACAAAGGTTTTATATCATGCAATTCTCTGTGCATCCAATAGATCCCGATCTCCAAAAAGACAAGATAAAGGACTAAATAAACAATGTAGGCGGACCATCCAACGTCAGATATACTAGCAAAACATTTTGTCCAGCCATTTTCAATCAAATACTCGGAAACAGTTGGAAGAGCTGCATACCATGGCACGGCCTTCATAGCAACATATATCTGCGAGAGCATGGCTTTGTTTGAAGGGATAGCATCTGCAATGGAAATGTTTCGAGTAGCGAAAAAAAAAAGAAAAAAAGAAGAAGAAGAAAACAAGAGGCGTCATTGTAGTACTGTAAGAATTTGCGGCTTTCAAAAGTCTCACTTGCTAAGGCACAAAAATCCTAGAAATATTGATCGAAGAGGAACCAATGTAACATGGATTTTTTATACAGAGAATAAATCAATAGCACGAAGAGTGAGATAGACAAAAAAATAAAAAAATAAAAAGAGAGCCATCTGCTGACACTAATCAATGGAACAAGGGCTTAGCAATCCAGATTTGATAGGCACCAAATCACAAACCTCTCTCACGTTGAGCATGCAAACTTCGAAAGAAGCCACGTTCACGTAATAGAAAAGGATATACAGGTAGGAAAGTAGATAAAGTAAGAGAAAAGGAAAAGAAAAGAAAATAAGGAACAGTAAGGTCCAAGAAAGAAACAAGCCGACAATAGGAGCAGGACTCAAAATCAACGGGATCTTCACTTGCCAACACAGTAAAGATATAATTGGGAGGAAAATAGAGATAATTAAAAGTATCTTCACAAAGAAAAACAAGTCAAACGCTGTCCATGAAATTGACTATAAAGAGATATTTTCCAGATTTCAAATAAAAAAAAAAGAAAGAAAAGCAGAGCCCAGATTCAAAATCTAGCAACAGAGAAAAAAGAAAATGCAAAAAACCTCATATCGTATCAAGAAGTTAAAATAAATTAATGCCACCCATTATTGAGAGTTTTTTAATTACTTTTACTTCTTTTTCTAAATTTATTCAATATATTAATTTTAATAATTAAATTTTATTTATATTTAATATTTTATATTAAATATATTTATTTTATAAATATTTTTTTCTTATTATTATACTATTAAATTTATTAATTTGACATAATTTACAACTTTATAAAAAAATTAAAAAATTAATTTTTAAAATATTATAATTATTTTTATGATTTTTTAAAATATTTTCTTATTATATTTTTATATTTTAAAAAATTAAGATTTATATTATATTAATAAATTTAGTAAAGTAATAATAAAAGAATTATATTTGACACGAAATGTATTAAGTAATTTTATTTAATTAAAAAAATTAAAAATGAAATTTAATTAATAAATTAAAAATAAAATAAATATAATTATAAAGATTTAAATATTATAGATAGGATTAGTCTTTTAACCCGTCAAGAACGTACGCGACGCACAGGCAGAAAACGTCAATAAGCTGTCTATCGAGCAAAAAATAAAAAAAAGCGCCGCGTAATTACTTGCAACTCTAGAGACATAAACGTTGTGCTTCAAGTAGTAGATATAGAGGCACCAGAGGAATCCGGAGACGAAGTAAATGAGGGTTCCGGCGACGTAGTTGCGGAGCCACGACTGGAAGATGCGGGGAAGCGGTGCCCACCAGCGCGACGGCAACAGGTGGCCCAGCACCATGCTGTTATACAGTGTGGTCTCGTCCACGAACATCTGTAGATACTCTTTGCCGCCGTCCATCGTCGGCCACCCTGATTCTCCGGCCAAAATCCGCTGCCGGCGAACGCCCGCAGAGAGCTCGAGAAAGACAGAGATATAATAATTGATCAGAGTGGAAGACGCTATCTTCGAGGTGCGAATCTCATTGATACTTACAATAATCGAGTGGGACTGGTTCGGTAGTGTATTGGTTTTGTTTTTTGTTTTTTTGGAATATAAAAAGCCAATATTTGTTTTTTATTACTTGTTATTATTTTATAATAATAACGCCTGCCAATGATTCCAAAGTGTGTGCACGCGCACGATGCAGTGGCTTGTTATTGTCGGTTGTCCGCGTCTGTAAATATCCAACTCCACTATTTGGAGCAATTATATGGTGAGACGGCGGACCATCATTGGCCTGTGTTCCCTGCCTTCGGCTTCCTTTTATTTTTATTTTTGCATTTCATTAGGTGGATGGGGTTCGTTAGATACCAGCGTGACAAGAAGTATAAAAAAATCATTTTTTAAATGAAAATTTTGAATTCACATTTTAAAAAACTAATTTTTAGATCAAAAATTTAAAATTTCAAAAGGTATAATTTTTTAAATGTAAAATTTAAATGTCATTTTTTATTTACAATTATTTATCTTAATTTTTAAATAAAATTTAAATAAATTAAAAAATTATAAAGTGATGCGCAATGTGATCACACATCAAATAAAAGAAAAAAATAAAAGAACAAATTTAGTATCAAATTACAAATTTTTCTCATTGAAAATCTATATGTCCCGGGACAATGACGAATTTTTTTTTATTTAAAAATTTAATTATATCTTATGACTTTGTTTTTTTCTTTTTAAGATAATTTCAAATTGTTGTAGATTTTTTTTTCTTGTCACTAATAAGGCCATTCCATACACTGTGTTACACTCCAAGAAATAGATTTTATATTGATCTATATATTTTATAATTATTAAAACTTTATCATTTTTCCCTCTGGCAGAGTTATTGGTTCAGATGATATCTTCTTAAATCCCTAGTCGTAAATTATACGAACAATAATTTTATGGATTAAAGTAAAGAATCAAGCAAATTGAAGTTTGAATTCAATCTAAACAACAACAACAACAACAACAAAATTTTAATTTTTGAATTCAATCTAAACTATGGTGCTTTATGTAGGTGAAAGGAATAAGCTATTTTGGGTATGAATTTCAGTTTGGTGTGCATGTCCCCACACGCAAGTATAATAGAGCACAAGTTCAAATTTCCACCTGCCCTCTTTTCTTTTAAAGGACAAAATCATAAAATGAAAGGCAAGAACTGTAATTTATCTAAGGGCCTGAGGGACAATTAATTAACCTTGAGGCTCTTTTCTTTTCTTGTTTCTTTTTTTTTTTGTTTTTTTCTCTTTCAATCCGTTAATTCACAAGTGGGTAAAACATTTGAGGAATATAGAAATATATCTGTATAAAAAAACTATATTATAAACGCAATTTCAGCATCACGTACGACTTGCATGAAAAAGAAAACAAAAGATTTGTACAAGTTATAGAAGTTCATTTTGATATATAGCAAGGTTTCAGGGATAATTGTTCAAGGGTCAAAACCGAGAAGTAAGGGAGCAATCGGCAGGAAGGGCTCCAAAGCATTTGCCAAATATTTTCTAGCGAAGAGAAAACACATTGACTTCACATTACCATTATAATGACATTCTATACCATACCGGATACGATTGATGAGCTCTTCTGTCATGTCACCCCATCCAAATCTCCTAGGATGGGGGCCTCCTCCTCTGGACCAATCGACCCAAGTAAGGCTCCGATTCGAGCTCAACTCCGGGCATAGCATGTTCATTAAGGTTGGAAGATAATGTTCATCCACGTAACACGGCGGGTGACAATGTTCTTGAAAGACTTGGTAGTACTTATGATCGGAAACAATGTGAATGGCAAGGTCACGGTGCACCTCGAACCACTGCGACCCTTTTCTCCAATCTGCTGTGATGTTAATTATAGGCCACATTTCGGGGTTGTATTGGCCGCAGCCTGCTTTTCTTGGATCATCGAATGATCCTGGGAAGCTTAAGTTTGAATTAGGGTGGTAGCCGTGCTTGTTTGGAAGTCAAACAATGGAAGGCAAGATTCGGAGAGTAATACAAATCTTTGATTGCAGGGGTTAAGAAGGGCGTTTGCTAATAGGCGTCTCTCGGCATCAACCATTGTTGAAGTCCCCCAGTACACAGGCTGCGAAAACGTGAATATAGGTCACCGTTCATAGTCCAATCACTCTTATTAAATACGTGCAAGTGCAAATAATAATTTACCAAAAATTTCTTCCCATCTACCCAAAAAATTATTGAATAAAAATTAGAAGTTAAAACTCAGAGGGTCATTCGTTAAAAAAATACTCTTTATATTAATGTGTCTAAATTTTATAATAAAAAATTAATTTTACTAATAAAGTTTATAATTATTTATAAAAACAAAATAAAGTAACGTGCAAAATAATTTTTTGCCTTCTATTATAATATAGAAAACACATTTTAATTACAAAAATAATTTATTTGTAAAATAAATAAGAGTATAATTGCGAGGAGCCTAAAACACCCTACTTGTTTTCTTTTTTTTAGCATAGTTTTACAACCCTTTTAATTTGTACAATATGTATATGTTTGGGTTCTAGAAAACATAGATTCTGAAACTAAAAGCAGCTAACCTTGCTAGGAATTCTTTTGCCATAAAAGACGAAACGTTGAGGCCATGGATCATTGTAAGAGGGATGCGGGTGGACATAAACGGAGTAGAGGACTTGATGCTCTTCACAAAAATTTTCCCACAAAGGAGCGAAGGGAAGTGGTCCTTGTGTCAGAAACATAAACGCGACTTTGGGAACATTCTGCCCCTTACAAGGTAATTCATGAGTGATTGGAACCTTAGATGCTCTCAATAGCAACTCTATGTCAGTCATATTGTGCATGAGCGGGTGTGGTTGTGGTGGTGGTGAAGACGCAGGATAGTAGATGGCTTGTAAAGAGGATGAGAAGCTTTTGAGATAGAAACAAGCCATCATTCCGATTGAGAAGCCAACAACAAAGTAAAGGCAATGGAAGACATGAAGTAGCTGAAGAAGGGTTTGGCAATAGTTCAAAGTCGAACGAAATGGTCGCTGGTCATTTGCCATTGTTGTTTGCTATTAATTGGGGTGGACATGGAGGGAAAGGGAAAGGGAAAGGTAGAGAAGGTTTGGAAGACTGAGAATTATTCTCGTATTAAACGGCAAGAACTAGCAGAAGCACACTTGGAACCTAAGGTTAATGGGGCCACTAGCTCTTTCCTGTGTTTCACTTCTCTTCTAGGAGACTCTAATTACCTTATTGAGCTCTTCCTTCCTCGGATGCTGCTAAGCGTGTCCTCTCTGGAATAATACACCTATGGAAGCTATTTCTCTAGATCAGGGTCAGCGCACCAAAAGGTTAAGCTGGTTTAAATCTTTGTCAAAACCCATAGATTATGAAATTGCCAGAAAAACCTGTTGTCCCCAAGTGGGAAAAACGGGACGCCATAACCATTGCTTGAATTTAGGTAGGTAGCCACATTGGTACTCTTCCTTTGCATGTATGGACCCATCCACAGATTCTAACTGAGGTGTTATTAACGCATAAATTGGTTGCTTACGTACAATAAAATAAGCTTATATTAGCCATCAATTTGTCGCCTTGCGCCCAAATCCACGCGTAGGTTGCTTATGCATTTGTGGATATTCTCATCCTCGTTTTTCTTACAAGAAAAGTGCCTTACATGTTAGCTGGTTGAAATGGATTTTATAGTCAACTCAAAAAATTATGTTGAATGAATTGTCAAATATGATATGATTCCTCCTGTTGAATTGAACCAGATTCAATAACTAATGATTTTCATTCGTGGCTAGCTGGTCTCAATTCTCAATATAGCACATCTACCAACTTCAACCTCCTTACCAAAAAAAAAAAAAAACAAAAAGGGAAAAGGAAAACAAAGCATTAATCAATTACATTGGTCTAGGAACGGAACCCAGATGGCTCCACCAGCCTTTGTGATCAAGATCCTGCCTCTGTGATCGTTACAGCTTGCGCTAAGCTTTGATTTTTTTTTAAAAAAAATTATTTAAAGAATTATTAGACTATAAATTAAAATTCAAAACTACCCCAATAAAAATCTAAGTCATAATTGTGTTCTCTTGAAGTTGTGAATTTTGATTGCGGATTTTTATTGGCTTTTGAGTCTTAAACTAAAGTTCCTCTCTGTCTTTTTAATATTATTTTAAATCTTGATGAATTGATTCTTTGTGCCCTTTTCATTCTCTTTTATTTGTTATTCTCTTCTCTTCAGTCTCTCCCTTAATTAAATCCCTCAACCCCATTGGTTTGTTCTGGTTCTTTATTTTTTTATTTTTTATTTTCTTTCCAGGAATCTTTTTCTTTTTGGGTTTTGGATCGTTCTTCCTAAAACACTTCTTTCTTATATCACCCAACTCATACGTTTCCTTAAATTAACATTGTCGGAAGGCCAAGATGCATTGAGACTTGTCCACATTTTCGCCTGCCTTACATTCAGGCACGCAAGAGGAATTGTAAAGGTGGAGTCTTGGAGAAAACTATAATAATTTTGATCCCTTTTACTTATTTCCGTGTTTCATGGGAAAGCAAGAACGAAGAAAGATCAATAATCAAGAAGTGGTCCGCGAACAGGACAAAGAAGAAGACGAGAGAAGAGAAGCGGCGATAGCATCAACGCCTGCTTTGCAAACCAATTTCAAGCCCACACGGGTCACCCAAGACCAGCTTTCCAAGCTCCAGGTACTCATTCACTACCTTTCCAATTTACGCATACACGCATGCTTGCAAACATACTACGAATTTCTAATATTAGGTTTGATTCGGTATGAACCCTTTTTTCTGATCTTCGATGTGTTTTTAATAATCGGGTGTCTGTTGCACTGTGTGGGTATCATGAAACAGCCTGTGAAGGGCCTAGTGAAGTATAAGTCAGTGATTCTTGGTTAGAATTTTCTGATGTCGGTTACTATGTTTTCATGACATTTCCGTGCCTTTGAGAATTCTGGTCTGTTGGATCGTGGGTTAATCAAATCCATTTAAGTGAATTGAATGTAATATGATTTCGTGGTAATGCACTGTGGCCTGTGGATCAGAGTTTGTATGTTGGAGTGAGTAACCATTACTGGTTCCCCTATGGGCCTGGGTTGAAATTTGGAGCGAGGGATTGTCATCTAGTTGACATATGAGCGTGGAGGATACTTGTGAATGTTATTGCATTTTTTGTTGCTGAATTGTTTGATTTCTCTTTGGGGTTATGTTATGTGCTTTTTTCCAGTATTTGTAATTGCACAGCTGTCACCAGCTTTCTTCGTTGAGTAATGTTTATATGAACAATTCCTGTAGTAAATTTTGAAATGGTCAAGTAAAGATGGAACTGCATGGTAAATAAACACACAGTGAAACAGATGCACTTAATCACCAATTATGACCTGCATTTTTGACTTTGATTGGCTGCTGTGGAGACTACACATAGTTTTTGTGTTGGATGCTTTTATGATGTTGTGAGTGACATGGAGTTCTAGTCCTTTGAAAGATGGTTTGTATGGGCAATCAAATATTGAAGGTAGTCATGTCTAACCTGCCTACAAGGAGCAAAAAGGCCCGGGCAATGTGGTGCACATGTTGGATTGTAAATTTTGTTTTTCGAGAGAGAACTCAGTTGTACATATGTTGGCATTATACTCCCAGTTTTAAACACAAAATCAATATGCACAGGGCACAGTAGTACCTTCAACTCTTATAACTTTCATAGTTTCATGCTCTCAACAAGTTTGTTGTGAGCTACATTGCACTGTTGTGCTGGCCCTTCAGATGGTATGGGGGCCAATGGATGTTTGTCCTATATTTTTACAAGTATATATACATGAAAATAGACCACTGCAAGCAAGTTAAGATGACCGCATCACATTAGCCTGCAATTGGAGTTTTGATCATGAGGGTGATATTTTGATGGTCATGACAGGATTATCAATGTAGTTGAAAGATTGAGGACTAATGCCATTGAGTTATTAGGAAACACTGTGCTAGTTTGATAACTGTTATCTAATTGTTGTTTGGAATAGAAATACAGATACATAATAGTCCAAAACTTGTTAAAGGCACGAATGGCTATTAGTTGCACTGCTGCAGTATCCCAATGAGATTTGGTCTCTAGTGCACTCATGTTGAAAGTTGAGACTGGGTAGGATTGTTTGTAGCAGGCAAGGCATCCTGCTTGATTTTTGTCTTTTTTTTTTTTTTTTGCCAGTTTTGAGAAATGAAATGAAATTCATTCATCTAAGATAAAAAATAAAATAAAATAAAATAAGTTATGCTAAGCATGATTTTCTGCAATAGCATCATATACCTCTCAGTGCAACTTTGGCTCTTCTATCCAGTCAGTTGGACTCTATTTTTTCATTTTTCCTAATTATTCATTTCTTTGTACAGGAGCTACATGAAAGGCGCCTGAAAATAAAATCAAAAATTCAAAAGAAATTAAAAGGTACGTTTAAATTTAGATGTTGCATTATTCATGTAATTTTTTTTAAGAATCTAACATCTTGCTGGGGTTCCAGGTGGAACCAGCAAATCTCTTGGCAGAGATTCCAAAAATATTGATCATAAAGAATTGGCTACACATGTTGACGACTCTGTTGTTCCCAAGTTGAGTTGCAGTGATGATAGTACTAGTTCATCTGTAAGCCAAGAAGACCCAGAGGCAGGTCATGCACCAAAGAAGCACCAAAAATTGCATTGGGGGTGTGTTTTTTCTTATATTCCAGCTCTATATGTGTGAACTTGTGTGTACAGGTATTAATGGTTCATTGAATTCCACACACAGCCATCCACTGCATGGGAGAGAGAAATTGTTGTCTGCCATGGTGTGCTACACTTATTATTATTATTATTTTTTTTAATGTGGATGCCTATGAGACTCCAATATAATAGAGATAGGTTGTCAGAAACACCATATAGACATCGATTAATTCTTTTCTCAAGTTGCATCCCCTGTTTTTCGTTGCTTCTCATGCTAATGGGGGAATGACACATAGAATCCCTTTAATAACTTGTTTTCTTGGCTCATTTTTTGGCTAAATGAATTCTTATATGATTTTTGATGGTAAGAATGCATGAATTGTTGATTGTCACTGTTAGTACGTATTCAAGAACTTATTGGTGCTTCGAGTTTTAACCACTCTTTCGGAGGATTTGAGTTGAACCGCTTATATGTTGAACCTTTTCTAATTGTCCTTCAATTTAATGTTGGACACACTGCTGGTGAGATATTACTGTCTATGCTTCAGCGTCTTTTTTACATCTAATTTATCGGTTCCTTTTGTGTTATTCTGTTCATAGGCTTGACACAAAGGAGAGGTGGGAAAGGAAGGCCAACATGTAGATATGTCAGCCAATAGGAAGAGTGCAGCTTGCTGATCTATGAAGTTTCCCTAATGTTGTACAGTGACAGAGAAATGGACAGGAGAGCTTTAGGTTCAAAGACTGGAACAAACCTTTTCTGCCTTGTTTATTTTCAGTTCGCTTGGTGTCATGAGGACCATTGAGCCTTCTATCAAATGCTGCTTGGGGGGCCTCTTCTGTGTATGAGTAGCAGTCGATGATAGTCCATGTCTAGCAGCTTACCAAATTTCCAATTTCTCATAACAATTTGATAATTTTACTGATTCTGGCCCATTCACATCAGTATTAGCAGCTTACCAAATTTGCAATTTCTCATGCTTCCTAAGTCTAATCCATGACTACCACCAACAGTATTGAAAATATAATCCACCAGTCAATGATAAAAAAAAATTTATTGTTAATCATTCAGCCGCGTTGGACCCAATTAGTGGAAGAGTGATTTTCAACTTACAACACAAACTATTCACTAATGCTGATTACAACTGAAATTAGAAGGGCTCACAGCAAAATGGGGTCTAGAAGCCAATCCCCAACACTCGTACCGACAAAATCATCCCCCGAAAGGAAGGCATTGGGCATTCTGAGCGTTAGTCATCGTGATATTATCATAACAGGTAACTTTTGACAAATATCCATGTCAAGTTGTGGGGTTAAGAGCTCGTTCTATTTCTTCCAACGATCGTCCCTTTGTTTCAACAACGTTGCCTGCTATGTACAAGACACCAAGGAGGCAGACGGCTGCGAATCCCAAATAAACAGAGCTGATTCCAAACTTGTTTACAACGCTCAAAAAATAAAGGCCGATGACGAAATTTGAGATCTGTTGCCATTGAAAACCAAGCCACTATTAAAAAAACAATGGTATAAGACATCAATGCATGTTCAGAGAAGCAAGTTTAGTAGTCCTACATCCTCCTCTGAGTGGACAAACCTGGATGTTTTCAGATAGATTGATAAAATGCATAGATAGATATGCTATGCATATATGTACATGGTTGTAAATATCTATGACCATTAAAACCCACATGATGGGAAAGTTGTCCCATCATCCCTGCTCCATATATATGCACAAGCAAGTGTTTTCCTGCATGCAAGCATGTGCGACTTTATCTACGGATGATTTATTAGCTATTTGGCAAGAGTCCAAATGGTAGAATTTTCGGTTTTGACCTCCCCAGGTCAATTTCTCATTTGGGAATTTCCCTTTTGTTTCTCTTCATAATAGATTAGAGGCAGCAATTACAGTCAAAAATCAAATTCTTTAGATGTTAACTCATTGCTATACACAGTAGTATGAGTAAATTATTAAAACTTTTCTTTTCATGACTTACCCAATGCATCCCCAAGGATAAGGCAACTGCTTTTGCTCTGATCCTGGACGCAAATATCTCTGGCAGGAGGAGAGCAGGCACAGGACCAGCACCAAGTGAAAAGGACAATACATAGCTGGATTATGAGAAAAATCCACATTTAGAATGGTCTAAAATGGACAAAATTGAGCAAACACCAGAGTAAAAGGCGAAGGAAATTGTGTCCTCCCCACCCCAGCTCCCCAAAAAAAGAAAGGGGGAAGGGTTGAGAAAAAAGAAGTAAAAGGAACAAGAAACTGAAGAAAAAATGGCAGCAGCTTTGCTGATCCAGGAAGGAACATTATTAACTTACCAAACTGTCCCAAGAACAGCAAGGGTGCCAGAATATGGTGCCAGAACCTTCCAAGTCAAGGACAATGAGAGTAGCAACATTGAAGCAGCCTTCACGACCAAAACACATGAAAGGGCAGTGTATCAGATTCAAAGTGACGTTGAGGATCAGTCATCATTTTTCACATGTTAATCATACAGCTTAATCATGCAAGACACAAAAAAGACAGAAAAATACAATCATCTTATAATTGAAACACCCATGAATATGGATTCTAGCTATGCCATGCAAAGTTATATGTGAATCAAACCCTGTGCCAAACCCAATAGGAGAAACATAGTAATAACAATATAAGTAGTTATCTAGCAGCCTAGCCTACCTAAATCCAGAATTTCAGATGGAACCTAAACATTGGAAATTGGAAAACAACATTTTCTTGGGGGAGGAAAACATGATTGACAGCAAAGACAAGAAGAATGTCATTTTCCATTAAATTGGCTAAGGTTCAATTTTCTGGACTGGTGCAAGGAAAGGGGTCTCATGTGTCATGTCTCATTTAGATGAAACCTAAAAACACTAACAGAATGAACAGATTAAGAAAAGGTACAAATCCAAAAATTTACCCAAATGTCGATTTAAGTTCAGACAAGAAGACATGAATAAGTGAATCAGACCAGTGATCCTCCTCCAGATAATTTGCCCCAATAGTACATGTTTTCTTGCGCTTTTTCTTAACAGATTTATAATATATTAGGCATTGGACTGATAAAATTGATAGGTCCATTTAAAAATGCAAGAGTACTTGTTGATGAAAACCTCAACTTTACGGGGAAAAAGATGACTACTCCTATTACTAAATGTGGAGTCAGAGGGTATGAAAAAGACTTTATATTATGTGAGATATGCCAAATACAAAAATTTGTGCTAAAAATAACCCTACCATTCCACAAAAGCTTGTTATTAAAAGGCTTTTCCTTCCTTGTTTGTCCATTAAGGACGATGCAACAGTGGTGCCTGTAAGAAGCCAATATTAAGAAATAGTTTTGTGCAAGGGTCAATCACTGTTTGCCTTATAATCTTTAACAGAGACAGCAAAATGTTACCAAAGACGTTTGATGCCCCAACAAGAGCACTTGCTGCAACATCAGATGCAATCCCAACACTACGAAACACAGCAGTGGAATAGTACACTACAGCATTTATACCAGCCATCTGTTGGAAGAAGAAAAGTGCTACACCAACACTGACAACTGCATCAAAACAACAAAGTTAAGGGAAAGAATATCATTTATCCCAGCATAAAACAGAATGACAAATATTATGAGGCATTGGCAAGGAAAATTGGTTAAAAAATGTGTGAGAGTTAAATCATGTCACACATCAAATTAACTAAAAAAAGGAGAGATATATCACATCAGGGATCTTTTTATGTTCAAGGAAACCATATGTTGCAGTTAGCCATGAACACCATGAGTGTGAGGTTTTCAAACGGAAAAGTAGGTACAACCCTAGCTTGATTTGCATTTTTCCCAGGTGTTATGGCTTCAATAGGGTGGGTGATGACAAGTGAAATCCTAACTTTTGTACATTAAAGACATGCTTTCTACCTCAATAGATATCACAGATGAACTATTACAAAGAGATACAAAGTTGCATTTGTGTTAATGTCAGAAATTTTGCAGACCTCTGAAATTTCAAAGGAGACAAAGAGCACAAATCCACAAATCAGAAGCACAAAGGTCCAAAACATTCCAAGTCAAGTGACCCAGATCTTCATTTCCTTACTGAATCTCTGGTCAATGACCTTTCTTATTACCTTTCCAATAACGGCTACTAAATAAATCAAACCATCCAGCTTCAGACTCCACAGAACCTTGACCAGCCACAGTTAAATCATGCATAACCTCAGCAACTCTCTCTTTCCCATAAAGTGTCTTTATTGATTTTTCAGCTTCAGCAATTTTTCCTTGCTACAAAACAAACACCTCGGTAAATGATGTGCATAAAATAGTGATTAATCAGGAAGGAAGTGCACATAATATACCCTCACTCATATGTACAAAATAAATTTTTCAGTGTTTCTGTTAAATGAGGAAAACCTGAAATAGCCACCGAGGGCTTTCAGGAGAAAATGCCATTCCCAGTGCTAACAGGATTGCTGGGACAGCCGCAATGGCAAACATTGTCCTCCACCTGAGGATTTAAATAACACTGGAAAAATTAAAAGAACAAACTGTTTGTTCGTGAAAGATAATGTAAATAGAAAGGATTTCTATAACACATGCAGACATAGGTAAGCATCTAGACACACAAGCAAACACACATATAGACTAGACACACCAGATAGGGTTTCCTGCTAATGGTAATCCAGCCACCAATGCCAAAAGGATACCAATACATATGAACAGTTGGTTTACAGAACCCAATGCACCTCGGACTTCAGTTGGAGATATCTGACAAAGCAATGGGTGTTAGATGACTTCTGCTATAAAAATTACTGCCATTCATAGTGAACTTACAAAGAGTTTCAAACCTAACAACCTCAGAAATGTAAAGTGGCACGATAGCAGAAGATATGCCAATTCCAATACCAGCAAGTAGACGACCAATTATCATAGTCTGTACACTCTGAGCTGTAGCACTGGAAACATGAAATACAAAATGGAACATTTATTTTTTTTAAAAATATGGATGATTATGGCAAAAAACCAGATGATAAAATACAGACGCAAGGATTGCTCCAACTGTAAGTGGAATTGCATCTAATTGAAAAGTCTTTGTTCTGCCAAATTTGTCAGCCAATGCTCCTCCAGTAAATGATCCAACAGTGGCACCGGCTAGTAGTGTGCTAACAACCCATCCTAATAATTATTACAATATAAAAACTATTAGCCAGGTTCTTATGAACATTGAAATTATACGAAAACTTACCTAACAGCTAAGGAATTGAGATAATAACAATTTGAAGACTGCAAAAAGCTCCAGATACATTTACGAAAATCATTGCCAATGGACAAGGTACAATACCATCATTTATCTTTTTCCTCCACTTTTTCTTCATTTAGGAATAAATAATCGAACAAAATAAACTGCCATTCTCCATTATATTTGGCAAGGGGTGTTCTTCTTGCTACCTCAACTCAGGGTATCTTGAATTTCATTAACTAGGCATCAAGAAATAGAGAAAAGGGGGACATGGAGCACCGATGTTAAGGATGAAAAAAATGTCAGACAAAGATTCCCTTCATGGCCTAGCATCTCTTGCCTTGTAAGACAGTGTTTTCTGCAATCCCAAGATCCTTGGCCAGGTACTCCAGAGCACCATTCACCACTCTGAAACAGCAAAGCAACGACTATTGTAAGCCTCGCCTTATCAAAATTCATGCTCAGTTGCACTATCCAAAGTTGCAGTCAATGCAATCAAACTGCCATCCTGGATTCCTGATTTAAACCTTAACCAACTGCCCGTAAATCAAAACTCAGATAATTGTGAAATCAAATGATTCAAAGGCAGGTCAACTAATTGTGATATGACATCAAACTCAAGCTATACCCGAGATGGTAACCAAACAAAATGGCACCAAGACAAGCAACGCCAACAAACGGCAGAACGGTCCCCGAAGATTTTCCGTGCGGCTTCACCGGAGAAACATCCTGAGGTTTCAGCGGACTAACATCTTCTATGTCTCCGTCTATAATCAAAAACAGTGAGCACTAGAATTATAAAAATATAAAAAAATGAAGAAAAAAAAAAAGGTAATGTCTCACAAAATCTCACAATTCATGAACTAATCTAATTATAACAGCAAACAGAGAGCTAACTTGGATGAAATCAACGGGCAGAGAACGAACCGGAAGCGAGAGCCTTGACCGGCCGGGACCTGAAGAAGCTCATACGAGCGAGCTCGGTAGCCATAGGCACCGAATCGACACGCAATCCAAAGCAATTCCTCCTATTATCACTCATGGAGCAATTCTTATCACTAATACTGTTCAAAGACGACAATGACACAAAGGCACCGCCACCAACCGCCGGTCTCCTCCGGTTGCTTAGAGCATCCGCGCCGGCTAAAGTTACGCTCCCGTTCACTGCGTACATCGACGCTTGCATCTTCTTCTTATCGCTTCACCGGACCTTTAAAAATCCAAACCACAAATTTAAAAAAAAAAAAAGGAAATATCCGAAGTCAAAATTAGACATTAATTACCAATTAATAACAGCAAAGTCAGATCAAAACGCAACCGTTTAACGAAAGAGCGAAGTTGAATTACCGTAACGAGAAAAGAAGAGACACTGGGAAACAACGATCAAAGCACTATGTGGAATTTGAAGGATTTTTCTTTCTTTTGCGTGTCCACTACTTACAGTAAGCCTCTCTCGCTCTCTCTCTCTCTCTGGGTTTTCTTTTTTACTTTTATTTTGTTTTTTTTTTTATAAATTATGGAGGCAGGGGGGACTTTGTAAATTCCGTCGAGAGAGAGTGAGTGTGTGTTTGTTTCTGTTTTGCTCCCAGTGAAAGAAGAACGAAACGTTGGTGGAGAATTCACCTCTCGTTCTCTTCTTTTTTTGCTCTTGTTCTTTTTTTTGAGTATCATGATAATTAATTTTAGAAATTGGCAAAATAAAATAATAATAATAATAAAGAGATGAAATGCAACGTGGATGATTACGTAGGATTCGGGATTGGATAAATGGATCGGCGTCCGATGTTCCGCAGGTGGGCGGGCGCACGTGGAGACACCCCAGATGGCTTGGCCTTCGCGTTTCTCTCTGCTGCGTTTCCTTTGCTCGTGACCGTGCATGTGTCTGTGTTCCGGGCAAGTGTTCGGTTACAACAGAAATAGGAAATGCATGAAAAATCAGAATTAGAATTTTTTTTTTCTTTAAAAGAATTGTGATTTATCCGGAGTAAAATGACTATCAGAAAATCTGTTTCAAAAAAAGAAAAAAAAGAGTTGTACGTATTTGGCATGCCCCTAACATTCTAATGCAAAACTACAGCTTGGTGGAGCTTGTTCCCTCCTGATAACCATGTCATTACCAATGGCTGTATTATATAAGATAAAAGTTGAGTAATAAAAATAACAATTGAAATAATAGAAACTATGTCTATCCCTTCTATTTTATTTCTTTTTCTTTTTCAGATTCCAGTGAAAATACAAGATCCTATCCTTTTTTTTGTTCCCAGTTCACAATTCGGGATTCCAAAGACAATCCTTGTTTTTGTTTTTTTTTTTTTCTGTTAGTTTGAATTCCCTCATAATCCAATTCCAACCAGGAATAGGAATCAATACACGGAACAGCCTGTAAAGGCATGAATTGGGCGCCTGCAACTTAACAGTCAGGAAGGATGCTGACCTGGGTTCGTTGCGTTATCTATTAGAACGCTTTTCATTGAATGATCCGCGTTCGGCCTTTAGATACTGTACCGCCGCCCGATAAAAGAGCATAGAAATCCAATCAAAAACCATCGCACCCAGATCAGGCGGAAGATATAATGCATCGTGGAATCCAACGTCATTCAAAAATCTTTTTATGCTCCTCGAAAGGGACCCACCTCAAGAATAACGTTGAAGTTTCAAGAAACAGAGCAGGAAAAAAAAAGAACAAGAGTTAAAGAAGCAGACCCATCTCTCAATCCATCAATAATGGCAGAGATAGAGGGGGTCAGCAAAACCCCACTCTCCAATCTCTCTTTCATGCTCTTAATCCCATCTCTCTAAAACTTTCTCAAAATTCCTCAAACTCTGACCAGCCAGCCTCTAAGACTCGCAACAGAGAGCTATATCATGGAGAGAGAGGACCCAGATGCAGAGCATATGCAGAGTTGAGGGAATCAATGCTGAGAATGAAGAGCTTAAGGCCACAAGAACTTGAAGAAAGTGATTCCATGCAAACCCCACCAAGAAAGCAGGTCGAGTTCCAGACCAATCTGGCTGGTTCAAGAAAAAGGTCCTCTGTTTTAGCCCAGCCTGTGCCTGATTTCTCTGCTACTCTGAGAGAAGAGAACCGAAGGCCACCTCGGGAACTGACACCCCCATCGAAGAATTGAGGGAAAGTTCTGGAATTTCGTCGAATTCGAGAGGAAGGAAGTCTGCGAATGCGGGAGAGAAGAAGAGTGGATTCATGGCGAGAAAGAGCTATGCAAGTGTTGAGGAATTGAAGGGGTTGTCTGTGGCTGCTGCTAATGCTATTAATGGCGAAAACAGGGGAGGCAGAGGTGATAGATGTTTTGGCAAGGCTGTTTTGGGGTACAGGCAGTTTTGATCTGGTTTCGTCTGAGATTTATTGCTTTATTAGTTTTTATTCTTTCTTGTTTTTTTTCCCTATGGCGATTTGCTTTTGCGAGGGATTGTTTTAGCACCACCATCTCTACTATAGTACTACTGCTCCTACCACTTGTTAGTTTTCTTTTCTTTTCTTTCTTTTTTTTTTTTGAATGAAAAAGGAAAATACTTCTGTTGAGTTAGCTGGGAGAGAACTGTTATGAATGAATATTGCTGTTCTTTTGATTGGATCTAAAAATCTGGATGTAAATGTGTTTCACAAGACCTTAAATATTTTGAGAATTAATATATATTACAATAAGTGATATAATATATATTTTTTATTAATTTATTTTTATTATAATATCTTATTATTTTATTAATTATTTTTATATAAAAATATATCAGAAACATATTTTTCTATTTGATAATTTTTGTTGGGTGTTTCTTTTTGTCCTTATTCTTGCTTTATTTTCCCTTTTTACTAGAACTCCAAGTCGGTCTCGGTCCATATGATCAAATCATCTAACCGGGGCTTTATTTAGTGGTCCATCTCTAACCGGGTTTATGCTTGTGAATTGGCAGCAAATAACGAAAGAACAAAAAAAAAAAACAAAAAAAAAGATATACAACATATGAACGTTGGTAGGTCCTCATCATATATCAGATAACTCTAGTATTTGTGGCAAAATTTCCAATTCATTGGTTTGTCCTTCCCCCCAGTTCCAGCATATGGCTTCATGTCAGCACTAGTTATGCTTCAAACATGCAATATAAGCATGCAATCAACCAACTCGGTTAGCCTAGTTTGCTAAAAAAGTGAAGTTTTTGTAGAGGGATTGATAGTTCAAACCACAGCTTCACACAAAATGTTAATTCCAGTGTACCACAAAAAAGCATTGTATCCAGTTAGATATTCGTTCGAAACCAGAAGCATTCTTCAAAAAGTTAAGCTTTCCATGCCTTTGTTCCTTGGGCAATGCTGGAAGTCCAATGACTGGATATTTCCGTCTGGTTGATTACGAGCAGAACTTCAGTTTGTGCAATACCCCGTCTCACGGAAAAATAGGTGCTTCTTCTAGCCTTCAGGACCAGTTACAACTTACAAGCTACTGACCGAGAAAGCACCCATAGGCGCATATACAACATCCATTAAGCATTGGCGCCATCCTTCATTTTAGACAAAATGGCCTAGTCACCTAAAGTCTTAGAAACACGTTAGGTTGTTGCATAGCACATAACAATTATATTTACAATTTCTAAGGCCAATAGACATTTTCAACAAGTACCTGACCGGCACATCCAAAGGTCTGTCACAATTTCCCCAACCAAGGCTTCAAGTATGCTAGAGTCCACATCCATGCCAGTTTCAAATGCTTCAATTTCAAAATCGGTCCATTTTCCCAACGAATGACCCATCTCCCACCCTATTATCTCATCTGGAATCATCCCAGCCAAAGTTGTCCACCTTCTAACTTCCTCCCCAACCTCTTGAACCATCATTTCTGCATTCTTGCATAATGATACCCTTTTCCATGCTTTAAACCCAGAGTTGCAGAACCGACCATACTTTAAATCTAGGAATTCTATAACACAATCGAAAAGGAACCTTCTAAGCTTGTCACTCTCTTTGCTCTCGTCAAAACCAAAAAGGTGGTTAAAATTTGTCCACATGGCACCAGCAAGAGTTTCAAGTTCACCCAGTAGAAAAGGACCTATGAGGAAACTTTTAGTTCTATCTGAATTATGAGGACTTGCATTTCCAAATAAAAGTTCAGCTTTCAAGATAACCTCCTTTACATAGGCGAGCTTGCTATCTGTTAATCCACCACCTGCAAGATTGATGCTTTGCAATATCTTTGATATGTGGCTGAGAAGATTGGTCACTATCTTGCTATCTATTGTCCCTTTGTTGCTTGAGGTTGCAGAGTCCAGAAGATCCATTTCTGTTTCTACAGGGTGTGGTTGATTGCATATGTAATCCGCTGAGTCTGGAAGTAAACTATGCCCTGGAATCAAAAGCAAAAATTGGAAGAAATTGTGATGATTGCCCACAATAAACTGAAAATCAAATGTTAAACAGCATTCACGACTTTCTGTTTCACAGTGAAAAGTGCATAATAACACTGTAATGAAAGGCATTCAGCTGATGTCAAGACCTGAATGGTCCAATCAAAAGTATTTACCAACTTGCCATTATAGATTCAAAAACTGTTCAATGTCTTACCCGAGCAATCATTCAGACTGCTAGACAAGCAACTTTCATTTGAGAACGATGCCTCAAGAACAGATCCAGGACTAAGATGATCACCATGATGTGCTGATTTGGAAGCTCTTATCTTTGCTTCAGTCTAAGGAAAGTAACACCAGAAGCAAGACTTGTCAGCAATACAGCACATCAAGTTTCAAGAGGATGAAAGGTAGAGGTAGTTTCATAGATCATGTATGCCACCATGGCACCACCAAAAAAAACAAGCACATGAGCAGAAATGTTAACAATAAAAGCCTAATTTGACAGAAGGGGTAAGTTGTAGTTTTCCATGGGAATCCAATCATGAAGTACTTTAGGGTACATTTCAGGATATAGCTTTGCTGAAGTGTTAAGTGGTACAATCTCGGCATTTAAACTAAATAACACTTCCACAAACTCACGGAATCTGGTACACAAGGTTTACACATCTAACCTGAAAACCTGCAGAGTAAAAATTGACATTTTGAGAGAACTAAAAATCAATAACTAGTTAGACACAAAAGTAGCCACCAAAAAGACCTTAAATTGGGTACAGCAGTAGAGAGAGAACAATTTGTTGAACACTTCCACATCCAATTCTCTACCACTGTTGAAGTTGTCATTATCTCAGCTTCAGCAAGAGAGTTTATCTTTCTTCTTGGCCACTCCAATTTCCATATATAATTTAATACAATCAACAGAAACATGTATACAGCATGCTCTTGAGAAATAGTTTTAATGGGACACGATTATTTTTTTAAGATTTTCATGTAACAATGCTCTATTCAGTCACAAATCTAAACAACCATAGATACACAAAAAGTTAAGTAAGACAGCCACATGCCAAATAGATAGCGAGCTAACCTGAACAAATGGATCTGCACTTGAGATATGACCCTTGCAAGAACTAGGATTCTCGGCAGTTAAGGCAAATATTATATCTTGGAGGACCATTGCAGTTGATGTCTCACCTTCTTGCGATGTCAGTTCCTTCAGTTTTTGCTCTAAAAGCAAGCCTAGAGAGTCTCCTCTCAATTGCCATTGCTTTTGAGACATTGGTATGCCATCATGTTCGTCCATGACTAGCTTTCTTTGGTAAGATCTAGTCATATTGATTTGATCACTCCTCTCTTCCATCTCTGTGGGAATGAAAGCCTTCTTCCCTGATGAGGAACTAAATGTAAAGGATACAACATCATTGTCCTCAATTGCATTGGCTTTATGGCCTTCACCTGGACAAATGGGTCTGCTTTTAACACATGTATGGTTCTTGGAGCGAGCATTGAGCCCAGATTCATTTCCACTTGCAATGGCGCACCTGAAATTTCTTTGTCTCACAGTCATTCGATTGGCAGATCCAGTACTTTCAATTTGCACATTGGCACTTACTGTCCTCCTCTTACGCACTGGGCTCTTTAATTGGGAAGAGAAGTCATCTCTCCTGATGCAAAACTTTCCATCTGTGTCAATTGTAGAATTATCCAGTCCTGTGGACACCCTTGACCGGCTGCGGCCACTTAGACTTTTGTTCAATGCAACAAAATCTTTAGTCCCACTAAAAGCATTTGCGGCTGAAGAAGCTCTATTGCTTTGCACATCAACTAATCTAGCCCTTGATGGAATTCTATCCCTGCCTTCCACCATCTCACGTTGGGGATGGGCCCTCCGCTTGAAAACAACAGGAGATGACTCATCCTTCAGAGGCCTCCTTAATTGCTGCTGCAATTGACCTTCATGCAATAAAGGTAGCACATCAGTAATGGATTCACCATGGGGTTGTACATTATGCTGTCTTTCGGCAGTAATAGACAGTTGGTCCCCATTTTTCTGATAAACCATATGTGTTTCTTGCCTAGGAGAGGATACATGTGGCCTTGGCTTGATCCTTTCTGATTCTTGCATGGAGTTGTTGACCAAACATGTAGCAGGAGCAGGAAAAACAAATGACTTTTTGTCCAAATTTGGTTGGGAGTCCAATATATCAAGCAAATTCCCACAATTTCTGCAAGAAGCCTGGCCCATCGAAGACTTGCTGACACCCACAGTATTGCAATTAAAATTATTTTGTTGCTGTTTCACATCTGATGGCATAACTCTCAATCGCTCCATCACTTCATCCCTGGGAGCATAATTCACAGAACCTGAATAAGTAAGAGCACATTTTGCTCTGTTGGTTGCCTGCAGCCCTGGCTCCAGAATTCTAGTGGCAGCATCAATCAGCCGGGATGCCCTGCTAGATGCATTCCTGGAAGAAGAAATTCTAGGACTCTTCACCGGTGAAGCAAGTTTGTGGTGATGATGCTTTCTTGATCGTGACAGAACATTCCTAATTTGCAATGCATCAGTACCGATCCTTGTCACTGCACGTCTCTCAGACAGTCCAGTCTTTTGAAGCTTTTGGGGCCTTGAGTCAACCTTTGCACTTCCCTTCTCTAGACTCAAACTCTCCTTATCCGCCCCAACACGAAAATTAACAAATTTATCCTCTCCAACATCACTATTGCCAGAATTTGAAGCTTTCCTGTGTTTATCACGAGTGACTGCCGGCAAAGAATCGAGACCCATAAGCCTAGCAACCAATCCTGGGGCTCGCATTTCATTCTTTTGCTCCATAGCATTAAAACTACTACGATGGCCAATTTTCTTTACATTTGGGAAACCTCCACTGTTCTCATCATCAATCTGTAACAATAACACGCAAACAAAACAATCGAACTTGCAGACAAAATATTGGACTCAAACGTGCATGAAAAGCAGGAGCTCAAAGTACATACCAAATGAAGCTTGGTCTTAGGCATCTTTTCATCCACTCCAAACCTCCTCGACGCCTGCTTTGCACGAGCTATACGAAGACAAAAGGCACTATCAAAAGAAAAGGTACACAAAAGATGCAACTTTATTGCTCGTAGTTAAATGAGTTGAGAAACTAACATGGAGGGAGCAATTTCTTGGAGGAGAACAATTTCTTGGCAAATCTCCGATTCCAATCAAAAAGCTGAAAGAAAATACCGGCACAGCCACCAGGCCTGTGAGCTCGTTTCTCAGTTATCGCCAAGCTCGTCGCTGATTTCTTCGTCGTTTCGTTCATTTCTACCAACCCAAAAAAACAACACCAAATCTCGCTACAGAGCGAAAAATCCTGCGCAAACCTCTCTCAAAACGAAGCTCATTGATCTAAAATCTCTTCCATTTCGGAAGAATCCCAGAAATCCATCAAACCCATTTCAAGGAAGAGCCCAACTGTGCAAAGATAGAGCCCGAAAGAATAAAAAAAATAAAATAAAATAAAATAATAACATACACGTACCAATGTAGCTAAGCTATCCAATCCGACCTCCGAAGAAAGACAACGGAACCAAGAAAAGGAAAAAGCAAAGAAACACTGTTAAAAATAGAAGGAACTTCCGTACCGCGAGCCGCTGAGGAAAGACAACGACAGGACGGAGGAGCAAAACGACGGCCCAACGCTGCGGAAAGAAAAATGCTGACAGAGAAGGGAAGGGTAAGGGAACAGTGAGGACCTTTTCTGTTGGTTAGTTTGTATCTAATTACATTGTCTTCACTCAAAGACCAAGTGATTCTATCTTTTCACGCAGAGAGAGAGAGAGAGAGAGAGAGAGAGAGAGAGAGAGAGAGAGAATCAAGTGATGGGATGGGTTGTGTGCGATGGCCAAGAAAATGAAGCTCGAGGGGCTGCCATTTTGGCCTGCAAACAGCAGAGAATCTGAAGAGAGAAGAGCGTTATGAGAACCCAAAAATAATAATAATAATAATACTAATAATAAAACAAAATAAAAGCAAGCTCCTCTTGCGTTTCTACTCTATGGAGTGAGAGAGATGCAGCTTGTGAAGAGAGAGATGGAGCAAGAGCAGAGCTATCAGCCACTTGCAATGCACTGATTCAGTGGAGGAGGCATGTATGAGCGGTCAAGCATGAAAAGACTAATATGACCATTGCAATTATTTATTCATTTCTTTTATTATTATTATTATTATTATGACTTTTTTATTGATATCGAGACTATTCGTAGATCGTTATAACATTTATAATTTTCACTTTAATTGTAATTATATATTAATAAATTATACAATAAACAGTCATTACAATTTTTTGTGACTTTTTTCCCCTCATTTAAGCAAATTATTTAATTGCAAAATGCAAAAAGGACATATATGCTTAATAATATTTTCCTGGCTAACTGTCCTGTCCTCACTAAAAAAAAAAAAAAAAACATAAAAGAAAAAATAAAAATGATTCCTGAAGCGTATTATGAGGACGGACATTAAAATAATGAGAGCAGAAAGGTGGCGTGAAAGACAAAACAATAGTAAAGATTAAAAATAATAATAATAATAATAATAATAATAATAAACTTTAGGGGGCAGATCGATAGAAGCTAATCGGCTAAATAGCCCCTTTGTTTTGGTTTTTTCGTTAAGTCTACATCTGACTGTCTTCTTTCCTACGCTGTCACCACATGTCTCGCTATCCCTGCACGGGAGCGTCTTGCTCGAACCGTTTCGATTCCCACGCCAATTCTCACTCGCACCACCCACTCACACTCTCTCACTCGCCACCCGGTAATTTTTTCTTTTTATTATTTATTTATTGTTTTGTTTGTCTTTCTAATGGTATCCTCTTTCTTCTTTTAAGCAATTCTGGACAGAGTTTTTTTTTTTTAATTAATTTTTTAAGGGAAAATTCAATATTAACATTTAATAAGTAACGATAGTAATAAAAAAATATGGATTTATTTTATTATAAAATTAAATATAACAAATTAAGTTATATAATTACATTTGTCTATATTTTTTTATTTTAATTCTTAAAAGGCTGGGGGTGAATTAAATCCCACTCTTTTGAGTAAAGTAAGAATTAAAAAAATTCACGATGTTAAAAATCTCACGTGGTTCGAATTCCAAATAAACTAAGCTACATGACATTGCGTTCTTCAACATGGATTGAGGTTTGAAGTTCGAAGTTTGAAGTTTGAACACGCCTGTGAGCTGTAGAAAAGGTTGCTAGGGTATTCCGGGGCAATGAAAAGATGAAGCAGGGCAGTCTCGCATTTTGAAAATCCGGGTCCACGGGAGTTTCCATGGACCCCGGCAAGTCGGTAACCAAACCGAGGAAAATGTTGTCCGCATCGATGAGGCTGTGCATTATTATGGAGGGAGGCCATGGCAGTGGCATAGAAGATGTTATGAAATTGCAGTCGCAACGTGAGGACGCTGTTTTGACCAACTGTTGGTTTGTGCTGGGCCCAGCGGAGAAGGGGATTTGCATAATTTCTTTAGCATTTACCCTGCACACGTGACAAGCTTTTAGGCTTTTCACTTTTTTTTTTTTTTACTGCAGCTTGATGGAGCCAAAAATACGAGAGTGCTTCATTAGATTTGGGTGCCACCTATTACACACGCAAAACAACAAGAAAATTAGGCAAACTATATATTTTAATAATTTGCTCCGGTCAACTTTTTGGAAAGAAAGATAACAAGTTCAACTTTTGTGTAAAGTTGTGCAACTGCTTGTAAGTGATTGAGATCCTTGCCCATCAATAGAACACCTAAGAACCCAACTTTCAATTTTCTTACAAATTTGAAGGATTTTCAGTAGGGAAAAATGAAGTAAAATTAACAACTATCCATTGTCCAGCCAGAAATTCCCAGTACCGATTCCGGAAATCCAGAGGAATTTGACAAAACAAACAACTGGGGTCAGCCATCGTCTGCACGTTAATAGGAACAGTCCACTCGTTATGGCATGGACAACGATGTAACTTTTTCACCAAAGTGAATGCACCCCACAGAACTAGACATGAGAATGGCGAGACCACACCTGCTATGGCCACTGGCGGATTGACCAATATGTTGACTGCACTGCACAAAGCGACCTACAGAGATCGCATTGCACTAATCAGTTCAAACTTTTGCTAAAATAATGTTTGGGTGACATAATAAGAAGCCAGAGCAGTAGGGATTGGGATTACGTTCCTTAATAGAAATTTTTGACCTCTCTGAGGATTACGGTCATGATTTTTAACAACTGATTTAACATAGATCGCTGGAATTTTCATTATGAAAAAGGAGGACAAACATGATTCAGATGAGGACCCTCGTGGAAGCCAAATAATTTGCTTCCAGTGCGGCAGCATCTGTTGTCTTGTTTTCGGGCTTGTATGACACTTGTCTGTAAATAGCCGGATAGGTCGGCCCCGGCTAATCGCTGCTTCAGGCCACAAAAGCCCGGTTGGGCCTCGTCCCATGTAACCATCACAAACAGTGGTCCTAGGCTATAGCCTTTTCCGCGGCCGACGGAAGCGGATCCTCTGACTTTTTCACCCGGTGCTGTGCTTGATGATCCACTTCTTCTTCCATCCGCGTCTGGGCCGATGCTATTCGACTGGCATAACGGTCTTGACTCGACACCCACTCAGCCTTTCATCGTCTACTAGAACAAGAAGTTAAGTATATTTGAGTAGTCATCGAAAATAAAATTTAGGGTGAAATATAGAGTTTGAATTTCAAATTTAATTTGTAGTTAAAACCTCCTAGGCCAAAAAAAAGAAAAGAATCATTTACTGGAACAAAAGGGCCAGAAAGTACGATTTGCATTGTTCTCTATCCACGGTAACGCAAGAATAGGAAGGAAGACAATATGAATTTCGTTGATAATCTTAACAGTTGACAAGAAGAAAAAAAAAAAAAAAGATACAAAGAGGGCTCAATCATATTAACACCTGTTGGCACATGAATAAGCTATGCTATTTACTCCTTGTTACATTCTGTTTTCAACCGAAACGAAATGAACCCAGAAAAGGTAAATTCGTTTTAAAGTGCAAACAATAGGCAGGGAAACTGATTCCCTTTAGATCCTGTTTTTTTTTTCGTTAAAGGAAGCTTCTTGTGAGCAGGTGCAGAGGCACATTGCTAATTTCTGCCAGCTATGCTTCTGACAATGATCATCTTCTGACATGGCCACTTGCTGCACATTTGTCAGAAAGTGGCATGAATTTCCCCCGTCTCTGCCGGCCAAATCGGAGACAGTGGTCCTCTTCTAACTCGGAAAAGTTTTCAAGTTTATCATCTCTTTTATCGGTTAAACATCTCGATTCTTCTTGATTTGCTTTGAGCACTCTTGCTTTAAATCTACACTGCGATCTTCATCCTCCTCCAGAAGAAGTGCACTTAGAGGCCTAAGCCTCCGGGAAGCTTTATTAGAACCTTCATCTTCAGAAATGCGTAAAGAGGCTTTAGTCTCAGGGGAGGCTCTTTGAAATCATCGTATTGAAGAAACGGAGCAAAAGGACGCCTTCGTCACGGGAAAACAATCCTGCGCTTGTATGGAGATAAAGATTCTTGATTGATGCTGCTCTGGCGACCATCTACTTCTTTACTCGGATTCTTGAGTTCCTTCAATCTTCCAATCGCGACGTCCTTACTAAAATGTCTAGTAGAGATAATAACATCAAGGGATGTGCGTTGAGGCGGGAGAGGTGGTACGGCTGCCGGTTGATGTATATGGGTTGAGGAAGAAACAGTTTTCTTTATTTCAATTGGAAGGATCTTTCCATTGAGGAAAAGGTCGCAGGCCGATGGAAATTCATCAGGGCAAATGGTGTTGCAAAAGGAGAAATCGTGATCCATCATGGAACCAAAACCTTCAAAACTTGAAGTGTATGGTCTGCTAAGGTAATGAGAAAATGAGATTATTTGACATGCAAAAGGAGAGCTGAGAGAGAACAACTTTGTAGCCATTGCATTGCAGCCTGTTGATACAAAAACATATGCAATTTCGCTGTCAAATTTACATTAGAGTATTGCTCAGATTTTTGTTTAAAGTAAGCAGAAAGTGGAGTTATTCAACCGAATTCATCAAACGCTCCAATGGCTCTGAGAAGGATTGAAACATATTGATGGGACTTTGATCCTTGTTAATGAAAAGAAAACGTTTTTAGCAGGGGTCCCGCGATAAATAACACTTTGGTAGTTTCCTGTTCTGAGCAGCCCATCGCAGGGAACTTTTTCTGCCTTAGCAGTAAATAACCGGTGCAAAAGTCATCTAAATGTTGATGCATGTCTGAAATTTAAAGGATGATATTGATATGAATGTTTCGATGTTGGCTTTCCAGATATAATTCGATTGTTAAGCAACTAAACTAGAATTGAAAAAGCATTTCACAATTGACAAATCCGAATGCAGGTCCAATTGGAGCCTTTCAGGATATGACCGGCTTGATATACAATGAGAAGCGGGCGGCTAACGGTTAGCTTACAGATCATCGTCTACCAAGGCGAGCAGACAATTAATGAGCCTGCACAATTACCTAATCTGCGCAATGGTGAAATTTACTCATACAGTTAATGGGCCTGGACAGAAGATGACCCTCTCCAAAAACTAGCAACAGCTGGTAGGTGTCAGCGTAAAGCCACTAATGTACACTTCTCCAATTAAAATTTATAACTGTGTGAAGTATCACCGTATCAGTTAGTTTTCTTTATGCAATTTGACTTCATTAGTATCCACCACAAAAGGCCTAAACCAACCAGAATTGAGTTCTGGTTCTGATGATTGTGTTGGGGTCCATAGTGGGGTTCAAAACATTGGGGCTCGTGCCCCTTTTATTAAGCGAGGGAAACATAACCTGAGACTACCATGTTCATACCTGCATGATAGGACAAAGGCTATTAGTACCTGGAGGGAAAGAGAGGCAAATTATTATTTCAATATGAGCAGACCAGAAAGCAAAGGAAAACCAGAAAGGGGAGCCACTGCCATTTTCTAAAGGTACATGTGCATTTTCTGGTGTCCCACAGCATGTGAATTGTTAAGCAACCCCAACCCCCAATCCACCTACACAAAAAAGAAAGGAAAAAATAATTCCTTGTTGTCTTGCCATTGTTAGTGAAGTTTATGCAATTGTAGCCAGAGAAGCTCGTTCACAGCTTTGTTTGTCACTGGCAAGGATCAAGCACCATTCTCCTGTTTCGGCCTAAATACATTCTCTGATTATAACCTCCTATCCGATGCACATGCAAAGACATTTATAATATTGGAATTCATCATGAAACAACTGATGACGAGTAGTTGTCCTCGTATCAGGATCCAAATGCAGATACCAACACAAAAATCATATTGGCCTCAAACCAAAAACATCAAAAGTTACATATCACAAACTTACTCTTCTTGTATAGAGAGAAGGAATCAAAAGTATTTACACAATATGAGCAAACCCAAAAATTCAAAACGACAGAAACAGAAAGTGACAACCATGAAAGCAATGGCTACCTTACCTGTCAAACTGTGCTCCACAAGCATGTGCCCTTGAATTATATCATCCAAACTTGTTCCCCCCCTAATGTCTAAAGCAATCCCACCTGGCTACCTCTCTATTTCTTTTCACTCAACGTACTCTCCTTACTCATCCGGCAAAACAAGACTCAAGAGTAACACTAGTCCTATCCTATGTGATTAATAAAAGAAAAGAAACACCCCAATCCAAGAAAATTGAAAAGGGCAATTCAGACTGAGAAAAATCCGAGTTATTAGAGGTGATTAACTTGTATATAATCAGTCACTTCTTCTTGTTCTTATCCTTGGCATTGGAGAAGATCGAAACCAAACCAAACAAATTCCCTGACGGAACATTTAAAACAGGATTAACGCGAACAACGTTGCCATAATTCTTCTTCAAAGGAGGCTTTTGATAACCCATCGAAGCCGTTGATTGTGATGACTTCAAGAACGCTTGTCTGTGCTGCTTGTGATTGATACCATTGATATCCTTTGACAATGACGCTCTCTTAGAGCCTGGCGTTGACCCAGTAGAGTTGCTTCTTGACAGGAGCGGCAAAGGACACAAACTCCTCCCATACCCACTTCCACAATTCAAGCTACTGCTCCTCTTGAACCCCCAAAATGATCTTGAACCTCCGCTTTGCTTCTCTTCTGCTTCATCACTTCCGCTCTTCGTTTCTTTCAGCGTCATCTCCCTCTTTGACCCATCGCTGCTGCTCGAAGAACTATCATTGCGCAGAGACTGCGCTGCGAGCAATAAGGATCGATCTTTTAATTTGGTGGGTGTGGATTTCTTCTTGATTTCGGTGGGGAGAATCTTTCCGTCGGAGAACAGTTCTTCGGCCGACGACGATTCTTGGTCGAAGCTCTTGCGCACGCAGAAGTCGAAATCTATGCTGCTGCCGGAGGAGTTTGATCGAAGAGGGTGTGGCTCCACCGGCACAATATCGGATAGACAGAGATCGTAAGAAAATGAGATTCTTGGACTTACGCCAGAATTCTCTGAACAAAGTTCCACTGCCATTTCTTGTATTCAACCTTTTCGAGAAACCAAGAAAATTAGTCGTCCAATAGAAGAAGACAGAAAGGCGGCAGCCTGTAAGATTGTGATACAAAATGGTCACATTTAAATGTCCTTAAAAAAGGAAGTTGAACGATAGGGTTTTTCGCTTTCTTTTTTTTTTCCTTTTTTTTTTTTTTTGGTGGGTTTATGAGATTATGAGTGGAAGCCCCTGAAGAGACCTTTCAGCACCGAAAACCGGCTCAGTTGAGTCTATAGGACTATAGAACACGTTAGCACGTTGATTTTGATCTATATCCATTATTATAACTATTAAATATACATTAATAATTTTTATACTTAATTATAGTTTTATATTAAAAATTAAAAATACACAATGAATTCATCAAATTGAGCAGGTTCATATTGCTCTTTTTTTTTTTTTTTCTCTTCTTCTTCTTCTTCTTCTTCTTTTGAGAGAAAGTATTTCCAAATGGCGTACCTAAGCAATCTTTTAACTTTCTGGGCGAACCTCTACGAGGGAAAAAACGGAGAGAAAGATAAATTCTTTTCGGCAAAGACAATAATGGTGTCGAGAAACTTTGCGAGGTAGGTTTAAAAAGAAATATTTATTTGAATTGATGCGAGGGGAGTTGGAAGATGGAGTTGATTATGGAAGTCAAAATCGAGTCGGAAAGACGTTCATTCTCTATAGAAGTCAAAATTGTGGCCAACGGGAAGCCAATAGTTGGTAGTGGTTCAGACCCAAATACGCGTATATCATTCAAAATTTATGGTAATTTAATGGGGTCTGGTTGCTCGGAATTGCCAACCTGCTAACTGCTCATCTATTCGTTAAACGACATAAGGTTTCCCGTTGAAACATAATTAAATTTTTAATTATCAGTACGTCGGCTCGTTTTTTGTTGTTTTTTCATTTGTTTCCATAAAACTCGAGCAGACAAGCAGTGCTTCCTCGTGAACTTCGGGTTAATTTGATCCGCTTTTGATCTAGTAAAATATATTAAATAATTTAGTTCTTTTAAAAGGATGTATTGGTAATTTACAATCTAATATATTTCTTAAAGAAAGAAAAAAAATAAAAAAGAAGGTTTAGCGTATGCAAATTGATTTGCAACATAACAAGTTAGTATACAGGGGGAAAAATAAAAATCCCTTCTGCACAAAAGGAAAGTGTTTAAGATTGGAAGTTCAGCGCCCTGGATCTTAAGGATCAAGCCAAGGGCTCGATGTTCATTTCTCAAGTCCACAGGAGAAGTGGTCACTGGCGCAATGTCGAGCCTTGTTTCTCATTGGCATGGCTAATTGTTTTTCTTCTTAATTAAAGGGTTTAGCTCGAAAAGACAAGAAAATATTGGTGGTCTTCTATCACCTTCCAGGTGTCCCCACGGGCTAACCACCACGATAGCTTTAAATAGGGTGACCATTGAATTTGACAGACGTGTGTCTAACAGAACGCAGGCAAGCACACCCATGTCAGTGAGGACCCAAAAGACCAAATGATTCTGACAGCTGCAAAAGTAATGACCACTACACAGTTTGTATTCTCAATTTGAGGCCCTTTATGCTTGAATGGACTGAAAGCAAGTGAATAAGAGAAAAAGATCAAAGTGACTAAAATGTCAAAGGCTAGCAAGATGTGAGCTTCACCTTGTCAAGTCTTCGCTCAAATCTTACTCTAGATTGGGCCCCTTTTCCAATCAAAATCAATTGATTGATGGGCTCCAATGCACATAGTTATTTTTTCTTTTAAATACATATCGTGTAAATAATTGAAATGAAAATATACATGTAAATATTCTATTATGTATGTTTAATACTTGTTAATGGTTTGTAACATTTTCCTTTATTGATAGGTATCTTTAGTTTGATCAACAAATGCACGTGGAACATCATCGACTGCATGCATACACCCAAAGTCCTTGTCCCCATTAAATTTTCTTTTTGATTGAATAGCACGCGATCATTTGTAGTAATTAACTTTTAACAAAGTGTAGTATTTCATTATTAATAGAGTGTCTGAGCTTTGTGGCATTTGGGTCTGAACCTTCTAACCGTATGTACTGACTATAAGTGTAATAATGCTTTTGGAACAACTATAAGTTTAATACTCTGATAAACTATAAAGTCATTTTCTTATTTCTCATATTGTTTAAGGAAAGAGATCTGAAGTATGATATTTTCTCCCTGCGGCTTTCTTGTTGAACAAATTAAATTCTCCTGTAAGTGAAGTAGGATGACTTCATGAGCCTGGTAACACCTTTCAGTTACCTTTTTTTTGTTTTATTTTTTATTTTTGTAAGAAATGTTTGTTAATTGCTGTTAATCCCCTAACGGTGATAAAGGGCGAAGGGGATGGAAATGCCTTTTTCCACCCTCCTCGACACCATTTGTAATTATTTTCCATTTGACAAATATTGTCCGTGATCGTTTGTTTTCGTTCCAATTATTTGGCTTTCGGGGTCTTGGGATTGACTGATAGTTCTTTTTTTTTTACGAGAAAAAAAAAATAGTTGATTTAACTTTGACGAGACATAAGGAGTCAAAAAAAAAAAAAAGTAATTAGATATGATTTTTCTTGTTTTTTCATTTTTTAAAATAATCAATCAAAATTATTAAAAATAGTTTATTTTTATTTGTATCTCTGTGACTTACATTCGCATAATAATTTTTTTTAAATTTATTTATTGGCTGCGGTAATGGGCCCATGGCATACCTTTCAACCTTTATTTTTATTTCAGTTTCCATACAGGGCCACTTCTTGCTGTGTGCGACATCCACCAAAAAGAAAACGACCGAAGATAAGTGATCTGAGAATCTCGGGTGTGCTTTTTACGACAATCAAATGGACTCTTGTCATTGTCTAATGTGCTGGGCCTTGTATTTTGGATCGTTGGAATGACAAGGTAAAGGGTTACACACGCTGTAAAGCTGCCGTGCCAGCGGCACTTGAACCAAATGTTACAGCTTCTGACAGGCAATCTGAAATACCTCATATTTGCCCTGGCAAAATGGCAAAGGTATACCGCCAATTCATGGTTTTGATTGGCTAGTTGTATATCCTAAATTTCTTTTAAGTGTTTTTAATAAAGTTCTTTTTTTTTTTTTTTTTCTGCTTGGCTCGAACTTGGATTGCGTCTTCTTAATTCTGAAACTAACCCTTTAGCCAAAAGGTTGCCTCCTTTTTGTTTTTCAAATGGTTAGTTGAATGGTGGTCTTTCACCATGGAAAAGAATCGTAGGGGACCAAGAACTATACAGCAGATTATTAAGGAAAAGAAAAAGGGAAGACTAATAACGACAGTCTTATTTCACGTTTGGCCCAACGAGAAGTTGGAAATAAAGCATTTATCACCAAAAAAAAAAAAGAAAAGAAAAGAAAAAGCTTTGAATAAAAGGCAGAATAAAGGCAAAGAGAGGAAAGAAGGCTTTTGTGTTGAGAGGTTTATCTGTTTTTACTGTTTGGGGTAGGCCATGAGGGGCTTATGCTTATCGAAAGTGGTTTAAAAAGCTTATATTCGAAAGGATAAGGAAAAGTAGGCATGTTAAAAGCATCTCGCAAAGTGACAACTTCACCCCCTAGTGTGGATTGGAAAAGCTTGTTTGGTCTGCGGGCCAATATTGCATTGAAAGAAATGCATTTGAGCCTAGTTAATTGCAATGTTTCCTGTCATAGGAGAGGATAATTCAGTCTCAAAAATTGATCAAGCCAAGCACTATCTCGAGCTAGTGTTAACCGACGTGATAAAATTACAAATCAAACTGTGATTTTTTTTTTTTAATTTTTTTTCCGTGCCCGACATGCATATCTGTCCCTATGTCCTTCCACAATCATGCAACTGCATGTTGTGTGTACTCTTTTGCCCCACCAGCACATTTCAATTATTTCAACGAGATTGAAGGGAGATCTGTTCATCTACTTGTAGGGGTTAATCAACTTCAGATTATATATGTTGGTAGCCAGAAAATTGTTCTTCCTCCCCCCCCCCCCACCACTAGTTGCGATTCTTGTTAATTAAGTTTTTGTTTAGGTTACGAGTGGTAATTGAGAAGGATTCCTTTTACACAAAAATAGCTGCTAATGATACGCAGACATACCTCGTCTTTCTTCGCCCTTTCCTTTGTTTACTGTCTCCCGCACCCTCTCTTGTATAATCTGTATTTTTGTAAATTGTTCCTTCATGCACACGCACAACCTGTCCCCTTTGTTTTTCTTTTCTTTTTCTTTTTTTTTTTTTTTTAAAGCTGCAGTCCCTTTTGTTTTCAAGCACAAACAATCGGGTAAAAAGAGTAACTTGATATACTCTTATTAATGATTGATTAACTTGAAACTGTTATAAAAATGATCTTTGTATTACGAGTATGAATGCGTGAAAATTTCCATGGCAATCGAATCTTAAATGGGTTCTATGAAAAAATAACAGTCAATATGTTCATGAATTTTCGGTTTAATAGAATAATATGTTCATCAATTTAATTATTATTATTATTATTATTTTGTTTTTCCTTCTCATGAATCTGGAGTACATCCTATAGTCATGTTAATATTTTAACCGAAAAAATCGAATTCACTACGGTACAATGTTTAACAATTAATTAATGAAGGAGAAAGATTCAAGAAACAAAAATTGATTAACAACATTTTAAAAATTGTTAAACAAAACAAACGCCAATTTGATGTGTAATCTTCGAATTATATTAATTATATTTTAATGTTTTTTTTTTTTCCAGTCATGGGACTAATGCAAATTTTGAGAAAGAAAATACAAACATCGTTTCTTGCAAAATCAGCCAAACACGATTAGGTCAATCTTCCAATCTACCAGAAAAACTCTTATATCCCATTAGATCAAAAACAAAAAAGAAAAAGCAGAAGAAAAGATGAACTGTGATACGCTACTGGCCATTTGTTTATAGACTTTTCTAAGAAATTCAACGTCTACCGTTTTTTACCCGGTAAAAGTCAAGACAAGCCAAGAAAGACAAAAGTCCTACTTTCCCTAGATTTTCTCTTCACAGCCTACCTTTGTAAAGATTTTCCCTTCACTTTCTCACCTCCCAAACAGCCACCCAACCCTGTAAATCTAAATCAAATTGAGAGGGAGAGAAAAATGCCAAATTGGGAACTGAAGGACTGTTGCAAGCACGACCAGGTGGTGTTCTTAGTCGTTATTGGTGTCTACTCGCTTGTCATACTCCTGGTATCTTTCTGGCTTGAACAGATGATTTGTTATTACTAGGTTTCTTACATAAGTTGCTTGCTTTCTTTTGACGGTGTGTTTGTGGTCATGCTCTTTATGGTTGTCTGGAAATTTTACCATCTGGGCGTGCGACAATGTGGTGAAGACCACAGATTGTGGACTATTTACAATGTGTATTGTGTTCACAAGCACTTGATTTGTTCTAGTTAGTAGGAATCCGGATCTGGGTTTGGATGGAACTGAGTTTAAACTGACTTTCGTTGATCGTATTCAATATGCTTTGGTTAGTAAGAAACCAGATCTGGGTTTGTATGGCACTGAGTTTGTATTCGGTTGCATTGATCCTGTTTGGCAAGACATAATACGATATCAGTGAGACGCTTCAGTCAGTTTTATTCACCATTGCAGTAGCGATTATGTAGTTTGCCATCCCTTACAGGTTGAAAAGATATCAGGAAAATTTAGATACAATCACAACCTAACGAAGATTATGTAGTTATTGTTAATTTTGGAAACAAGAAATTGAAAGACTAGCGTGTGTTGAAGAGCATAACATGACAGAAAATTGTTTCGTTTGCATTCCATAGTAGCAACTTTACAACTTATGACTATCAGAATCATGAACAATGGCAGAAGAACTAGAATTAGGCATGAATGCTGTACCTATGTTCTCTGTCTTTGCTAGCACTCAAAACAAGCTTGATCATGCAAAGGTAGGATAAAGAAGTAAAATATTTGATAAAAACATTTGATTGTTGCTGCTCTGTTGACCTGGATTCCTATGTCAAAGCTCAAGCCATTCCTGGTTGGGTATGATATAACTCAGCTTTGAGGGACATAGTAGAATGACTAGAAGCATTCAAGCTGTTGGGTTCAAAATGATTAACATGGCCTAGAGTTCATTCTTAAACATCTGCCAATGCTATTAGTATGACTATTGGTATTATTATTGTAGTAGCTTCATTTGGTAGATTGGACATGCACTGATGCACACTTGCAGTGTCCTTGCATACTGTTCACGTCAGACTTCCTCTGCTCAACTAGGCTTTTGGCGCTTAAATGTTTTTGAATTGCTGTAGTTATGGAGGACTTTTCTGATGACACCTTTCAAGCTCATTGCCGTATTTTTACACGAAGCAAGCCATGCAGTTGCCTGTAAGCTCACTTGTGGCCAGGTAAGAAGCTCTTTGCTTTCCTCTTTTATGACATTGACAGAAATGACAGGAGAAGGGAATCTACATGCAGTTAATTTAGTAGTTTAAGTACATTCATTTGGTAGGGTGTAAATGAGTGTAATAGAGTACAATTTCTTTTAAATTCTTTCAGGAAAATCCAACCCATTACATTCCTTTGTGCTCCTTTGCATTCTGCCAAACATTCTTAATAGTACTGGGTAGCAGCTTTTGTCTATTGTCCCCTTAGCTTCTTTGATCTCGATGCCGTATTATGCAGGTGGAAGGGATGCAGGTTCATGCAAATGAAGGTGGTGTGACACTTACCCGTGGTGGTGTGTACTGGTTGATCTTGCCTGCAGGATGTAATTCTCTCGTGCCCTTGATCCATTTTTTCCCCTTTTTGCCACATATGTTCTTGGGCTATAAATGGGGCAAGACAGGGGGGCTATCATCTATATATGCTGATGTATCTATGCACTGATAGGCTGGGCAAAATAATGTGCTTATGTATGCTTAGACAAAGTCATTATCTTAGGGACATGTAACTTGTCCTCTGGTTCTGTGCTTTTCTTCTTCCTCCTCTTATTGAAAGCTCAATCTTTGTTACCTGTTGACTTTAAACATGAATGGCTTCCTCAATACCGTCCGAACTTCTATTTACCTGCTAATGAATTTGTGATTTGCATAAATTCTATGGGTGTTGGACTACTTGTGAGGTAAGTTTCTCCAAGTTTTCAAGTCCTGTGTCAAGTCTCTGTTCGACAGTGCTGAGCTTCTGAGCTTTAGTACACTAGAAGTGCTGTAGAGTTACCAATGAGAAGCATTAGGGTTTCTAGTGCACTTAATATTTCCCCATGTACAGACAATCGCAAGATTTCATGATGCACAGTTTATATGATCTATTAGTTTTCTGAATATGCGAATGCTGCAACTGTTTATTCTTGATTTTTATGAGTGTATGGTTCTTTTTGTGTCCAGATCTTGGTTCATCATTTTGGGGAATGGTTTTGGTACTTGCATCTACAAATCTCGTTACCGCAAGGATAGCCGCGGGTTGTTTTGCTGTTGCGTTGTTAATTGTGCTCTTTGTTGCCAAAAATGTAAGTTAGAGAGAACATGTTGATGCTATATGTCAGAAATATGATGCCTTTTGAATTTTTTCAGATTGACTGGAGCACTCTATTAAATTCCTACATAGCATTAAGATTTTATTCCTGCTAATTAATGTATCTCTTTTTTCTACGGAGCTTTATTAATTATCAACAATTTAAGAATGGTATGATATTACTTGGGAGAATTTGGCTGAGAAGGAAAATAACTTAAAGGCTAATTGATAAAAAGTTGAATATTACTTCTTTGAAATATTAACCTTTACCCATCCCCTTAGGTACATTATCATTTCGTTCCTATTTCTGTTTTCCAATTCTTGTCAAAGATATTTTACTTTTATCAAAACACCTTTTAGCAACTCAAATGAGCACATATCTGTGTTTCTAATGATCTTATTACAAAAGAGTTTGTGTATCATAAAAATCTCTGAAACACTGATTTTTCTTAAGTTTGAAATTTTTGGATTCTCACTTGCTATTTTTTTTATTTTCTTGAGCAGTGGACACTTAGAGGGCTTTGTATTGGTAAGTACTCCCATTATTTTCCCTCCTCTGCTTCCTATTATATTTATTTAATAGCATAAATCCTCACCTTTATCAATCCAAATACTCCATTTTCAGGATTTATTGTCTTCCTTGCTATTATTTGGGTTTTGCAAGAATTTACAAAAGTACGGATTCTTCGATATGTGATTCTCTTCCTTGGTATATGCTTGTCTCATCATAGCTTTTCCTTTCATTTGGTGAACTTGCTTCCATATGATAACATTGATAAATAAATAAATAAAGTTGATATTCCGTCTGGCCATTGCAGGTGTAATGAACAGCTTGTTTTCAGTTTATGGTATATATTCTACCATTCCTCTTCCTTGTCAGTTTGCAGTTTTTCTATTCTGATAATTATGGATGCCATGGCAATGCAATTGGTCTGCAGATATTTATGATGATCTAATATCTCGAAGAGTCAACTCAAGTGATGCTGAAAAATTTGCTGAAGTATGTCCATGCCCTTGTAACGGTCCCAGTTGGGGGTTTATCTGGTAAGCTTCTGAGCTTCAACAAGAGCATACATGGTTGAATATTAAGAGCATCTGCATGTTATGTGGATACTGTTTTAAGTCAAATGTTGATTACAATTACTTTTTACTCTACTGACTTAAGTATGACTTCATATATTGGCAGGGGACTGATATCATTCATATTTCTCTGTTTGTCCATCTATCTTGGCCTCGTGATCTTATCTTGAGGTATATATTTCAGGTTGAACGAAGTTGCACCAACTGAATTTGTGGCATTTCAATTCATTGACAAGGATAGTTCATGTCTAAGAGTTATCTTGGCCTTTTCTTTTCTTTTTTTTTTCCCCTTGGGTTTTCAGATTGGAACTTGGGAATCGAATACTTGTTGACATGTTGCAGAGGCTGTGGCGGTCAGGATTTTGCTTCTCTAGAAAGGTTTAGTTTTGGGACACTTCCATTTGATTTATCTGAAACTTCAGTTTTGTGCTCCCGCCACTGTCCTGTATATTCCTTCATTCTTTTGACCCTTTTTTATTTGGGTTTACATAGTAATCTTTGATTGGTTTCTGTGCTGAGTGGGGAAAAGGGTCACCGAATATTGTCACAAGAAATGAGGCTACTTGCAAAGCCGGCCAGGTTTAACAATAAAATACTGTTATTGGGTGTCACAAAGGAGTACGCCTCCCCACATTACACTGAAGTATGATGTCTAACATAAATGGAGTCTAGACTATTGGAAGCCTTTGAGGAAGTTGGGACCTCTCCCCGCTCGCTCAAACGGCCCCCCAGAACTACCAATCTCCATTATTGGGTCTAGATAGCGAGTGGTCAAGATCCATTTTCTTTAGAAAATCTAGTCTACTCTCACGTTCTATAAAACGAAATTGATATTAACGGCTTATTCGGCTGTATAAAATCTGCTCTTGGGGTATTTCTCGTTAGGCCAATTTGCCTTAGTCCTCTGTGCCGGAGCCCTTAGACCTGTCTGAGAGATGAATTGATTGGACTGTGGGTTCCGCTTTTTTGTCTTTTATTGCATGGGAAAAGGAAAATGAAATCAGAAGATGTCTAATACAAGCATAATTTTGTACAACTTTTGATGCCATTCACTTCAGCAGTGAGGCAGGCTTCTCGGACAAGGCTTTCTGTACCGGATTCGTTCGCTTTCAGGTACATCACGCTTGATGCTGATGCTGATGGCGTGTATGCGTAACGTGAAAGTTGCTGTTGCGTTGGTTCTGCGGCACTGGTGGCGCGACGTGTTACGTGGAGTTGCCAGTGCGAATTTCACGCGCCCATTTGCTTAGCTCAAACCTCCAAAAAAAATAAATAAATAAAAGGGTTTTTCTTATTAAAAAAAATACAATAATTTTAATTATGGCATTTATAAATTAAAAAAATTCGTTATATCTTCATTTAACTTTCATCGTTTCACGTGGAGTTTTATATTCGCACAATAGAACAGAAGAGTAACAAGAAGTTGGTGTTCGTTTGGTCCATCAACCATCTTGAGCTTCAGCCTCTGGGGTTAGGGAATTAACTCAGATACGGTAGTTTACTTTAGGGTGTGATGACATTGATATATCGTTAAAACTCTTCTTGTTTGAAGTTTATATATCATTAGATCTTTAAACTTTCAAGTTAAAAGAATCCCCCACTCTAGCGACGATGTGTCAATCAATGTTATTTGTACTTATTACTTAAATATGTCACATCTATAGTTAATGATTAATTTTCACCATGTGTTCCCAATGCGCCAAATGCCAATATTATATATATATATGTATATAGCATTATTCTTTCTTCCAGTTGGGGCTGATTTGAAATTAGACTATTTGGTTCTTTTTATTTTTTATTTTTTTGGGGCCCTAACCCTATTAGACGAATTCTATCTTTCGTAATTTAGTAAAAACATAACCGCAGGTCCGCTGCCGACATTCTTCCCCGGAGGGAAACCGCAGCCAAGCCAATCTATTCTTTTATAATAATAATAATAATTATTATTATTATTTTAGACTTGTAAGAAATTTATTAAATTGTAAATTATATAATAAATATATATTTTCGTTCACCTAAATTTTATATTTATTTTTAAAATTAAAATATAAAAATTTGAATTTTGAATTATTAAAATATATATGTAAATTAATTACGGTACATATTCAAACAAACAAAGGGTTGCCAAATCAAAGCAAGGAGGCAGAAACAAACATAATCTACGTACATTTCGCCCAGGTTTTTAACATTGCCTCCGTTTTATTATATTTTGTGATACAAAGGTATGAATTAAATTAAAATATGTTAAATACAAATTTTATTAACAATTTTGTTTTGGTGCAATAACTTATACTAGCAGTTACCCCCGACAGAAAGATTCGCATCAAAATTCTAATTACAGTGTAACGCACTCTCCTTCTCCCTCTCCCATAGTTTCATGGAGTAGTGGTGGTAGAGAGCGTTGGGCATCACATACCCAATCACGAGACGAAGGCAGGTTTTCCAAAAGGTAAAATTCAAGGTAACTTCAATTTTTGACCTCAGTTAATTAGTCTTTCCTGTTCTAGATTCTACGACGTCGTTGAAGGGGCGACGTTGTCTCGTTCCGCATCCTACAACCAGCAACCGCAACCGCAACCACCACTAGACACGAGATGAACGACCGAGTCTTTTTTCATCAATTTCTGCAGGTTTCGGTTAGTTTCTCAACTGCTCTACTTGTTTCTACATTTACCACCAAAGGCATTTATAAGGAAATTTCCTAAATTTGGCATTTGACAACCAAGAATCAAGATCCCCCCCCCCCCAAAAAAAAAACAAACACTTGGCGAACGAGGTCATCTCAGCCACCGGCTCGCCTCAAGTTGAATTTTGTACCATTGTGGAAGGGAGTTGGCTATGAGTTGGATTTGTACCTGCTCTGAAGGAAGCTTCTTGAGTAGGTCAAAAAATTTACGCAACGTACATTTGCGAAAAATAAGGCTTTGGAAGCGAAGAATGAATGAAATACGAGAAAAAAGAGGGAGAAATTGGAGGTTAGATTAGATCAGACCCCACTCACTTTCCCAGTTTCCTTTTGTATCTTTCCTGTCAAGTCTCTCTCTCTCTCTCTCTCTCTCTCTCTCTCTCCAACTTGTTTCTCTGTCAGGGCTGTCTCTTTCCTTTGTTCTCTCTCTCGAACTCGTTTCCCTCTCTCTTATTTTCCTTCGAAACTCTTCGAAAAACCAGTAATAAAGACACCATCTTTGTAATGGCAACCATACGCCCTTCTATAAATTCTCGCTCTTTTTCTCGACTCCTGCATCTCTAAGTGTTGGTAGCGTGAACCAGTGCCATGGACACTGAATTGAAGCACCCGAGACTTCTGAGACTGAGGTGTTCAGTGCAAAACTATGATTGGGGCAAGAGAGGGGCAGAATCCCGTGTTGCGAGGCTGTATGCTTCGAATTCCGGGTCTACCGTTGAGGAGAACAAGCCTTATGCGGAACTTTGGATGGGGACCCACGAGTCTGGGCCATCTTTTGTGGTGGAAAGTGGGGTGGACAATGGAGTTGCAATGGGGTCTCAGACTCTCCGTTTGAAGGAGTGGATTGCTAAGAACCCCAATGTGCTTGGGCAGAAGGTTCTTGATAAGTGGGGTTGTGATCTCCCTTTCTTGTTCAAGGTATAGTTCTTGTTCTCTCTATATTTGTGTATCTTTGAGAGAGGTTTTGAGTTAAATATTTTTTCCCCAACTGTGTGATCGTTAAATACAATCCGACTGAATTTCAATTTTGTAATTTTCTTTTTATGTAATCTGTTCAAGTTTGAGTCAGAGAGGTGGTTTTTTTTTTTTCTTTAGGTGTTAGAACATCTATGTTAACTCGCGTGGGTAAGTGCTATTACTGTCGATTGCTCTCTGATGTTTGGTTTTGTGTAACTATTTTTTCAATTAGAATGCAATTGTGATGCTTGATTAGATGTTCAATTTGTTCTCTTTGATTATTGTACCTACAATTTGTGTTGCTACAAATACTTTGATCTTTAATTCGGCTTTGGGAGTTTGGGGTACTTACCCTCTTCCATATCTGATAGGTGCTTTCTGTGGCTAAAGCATTGTCAATTCAGGCTCATCCAGACAAGGAATTAGCTAAACAGCTGCATAAGAGGTGGCCAGACTTTTATAAGGATGGCAATCACAAGCCTGAAATCGCTTTGGCAATAACAGACTTTGAGGCCCTTTGTGGCTTTATCCCTCTTCAGGTGCTTTACTGATCTTCATGATGATTAATGTACTTGGAAAATTTTTTAAGCGTGATTTTGGTTGTAATTTAGTGTTTTTGTCATGGATCACACCTGATATTATAATCATTTGAAAGGGCTGCGTAAAGACATTACACGCAAATGGACAAATGGGTTAGCTCAAATTGTCTGCTATGGTTGTTGGTGTATAAATAAGAGATTCATAGAAGAGAGTTTATAATATGTTTGTTAACCAGTCATGGTACTAGTGAAGGCCCATGTGGTTGTCAATGCAATAGTTCCCAAGTTGGAACGATTGTATATCTTAACAGGATTAGTTTCCTTTTTTTTTTTTTTTTTTCAGTTTCATGTGGAACCCTGAGTTATACAGAGTTGATTGCTTACACTGTTTTGCTGGCTATGCTTGTGACTGCACATTTACCCACCAATAACTTTTCCTACATGGCTGTCCCCTTAAAGAAGCCTCACATTGGAGTAGCTTATATGTGGTGATTCACATTTGGACCGAATCTGTTTTAGAAACATATGTTTGTAATTCAAAATTTGCAGGGTGGTTAAATGCTCATACTTATGTATAATGTTTTCTCAATTAAATAAAGTTACCAGAAATTTAGAGCTACCATAGAGAAGACAGTTTTCTTTCAGTTGAACTCAACATTGGTTTTTAAGTATGTGACTTGACCTTTTCTTTAAAATTTTTTGTTTCTCCAGGAGCTTAAGCTTGTTCTTAATGATGTTCCTGAGATTGTAGAACTTGTTGGCACTTCAGATGCAAACCGAGTCTTAAACACAAAGGAGCAAGATGAGGAAAAGAAAGTCAAATCACTTCTGAGATCAGTTTTTACAAAACTCATGTCTGCTAATGAAGAGACGGTTACCAGAGTTACATCCAAACTCAAAACTCGACTGCAAATGGAAAGCCAGGTCAGTTTAAATATCTTTCCTCCGGCTTCTGCCATAGGGTGTTCCACACATAATGACTGATTTGTGCAACTGAGTTCCATTTTGCCCTCATTTCCCATTTTCCCCCCAATGAAACTGCTGCATATAACCAGGGATCTTTATCTTTCAAGGTCTTTGCTGCCTCTGTATTTCATTGCAGTTGCTATATTATTACTTTGTCCCAAACGGAAGATATCTGAAAATGCATTAGCCGTTTTTACTTCTTCAAAATTTTCTTTGGCTATGAAATAAAGTTAATGAAGAATTACGTTGATGACATGGTAATCTTTTTTTTATTGACTAGATTAAAAACTTCGTTATTCTAATTTTCTAATTCCTGTTCTTTATATTTCCATGATTTCACCTCCTTAACCCATCTAATATTCAATCAGGCGAGACAATTGACTGATAAGGAACAGTTGGTCTTGCGGTTAGAAAAGCAATATCCAGCTGATGTTGGTGTAATATCAGCCTTCTTTTTTAATCACGTGAAGCTTCAACCTGGTGAAGCATTGTATCTTGGGCCAAATGAACTGCATGCATATATACTAGGTGAATGCATCGAATGCATGGCAACATCAGATAATGTTGTGCGCGCCGGCCTTACTCCCAAGCATAGAGACATTCAAACCCTTTGTTCCATGCTTACATACAAACAAGTAAAGAATTCTTTCTTTTACCTTATTTTTTGAGGTTTCTTAATGTGAATTATATTGGTGCGTGTCTATTAGAGCTCTAAATGGTTCTTCCCCTGATCAAACCCAATGTTTTTTCAACCCCAGTTCCCAAGGTTATTTGCCCTAGTAGTGTGAAATTATTTTGAGACATAAACCTTTCAGCAAGCTAACAAATGATATGTTCCTCCATAAATTCAATGTGATAGTAGATGTATCATGATTTTGTTTTATTATTTGCAATTGTCAAGATGACAGCCTTCCTCTCACCTATGCATTTTATTTGCAGCACAACTGTAGTATTTTAGGACTCCCATTTTCCCTTATTTCTTATAGAGATTTGGGTTATTCTTTGATTCTAAGCAAGTTGTGACCGTTTTGAAGAGGTCAAAATGTGCAACTGTTGCATAGAAAAAACTAGCCTCATCTCTATGTATGAAAGGAACGGCAACCTTTCTTTTAGAGGGGCTGAGCCGGAGAGGTTTTAATTGTAATGGAACTGATGTGACAAATTCTTATTTATGCACCAAAATGTCCATGTCAAGGCTGGGTTGGTTTTGTTACAGTTATCTACCATTGTTATGTGCATTCATTGATAATGTGTCAACAAAGTGTTCAGTTGTTTGTTCCTTTGAAAGACAGTGCTACTGACTGTACCTTTTCACCAAAAGAAGAGTGGATCAGACCCTTTATGGGAAAGGGATAATAGATCCAAAATTTTCTTTTATTGATTTTTCTTGTAAGGTTAAACTATTTTACAAAACACTCGTGCTGTTATTGGTTCTTATCCAGGGCTCTCCTGATATCCTGAAAGGATGTCCTGTGAAGTTGAGTTCATATGTAACACGATATTCTCCACCGTTTGAGGAATTTGAGGTTGATCGTTGCGTTCTGCCCGGAGGAGCATCCACGGTATTTACAGCAGTCCCAGGTCCTTCCCTTTTTATAGTAGCATTGGGGGAAGGGACAATGCATGCGGAATCCTCCAAAGGCGTAATCACTGAAGGAGATGTCATGTTTGCACCTGCCGATACTGAAATCTTCGTGACCTCTTTGTCTGAGTTGCATTTGTATAGGGCTGGAGTGAATGACGAGTTCCTCCAAGAACAATGAGTTGGAAGAACAAAAACTGTCAGTTCTAGGCGTAAGAATATAATGCGAGGACTTGCGCATAAATGGAATAAGATTATTATAATAACAGTTGTAGTGGCCAGAGTCGTGCCGCTCCTTTGCTTTGCATAGTTTTCTACGTTTCAAGTGCTTTTTGGAGCATTAAGATTGCTCCTTCTTCTATGGCCTCTAATCTTACAATTTTCCAATAAAAAAAAATAACGACAGTTACTAAAATTCAGATTAGCAAGCAGAAGAGCACTTTCAGGAAGTATCATGTTGTTCAACCAAAACAGAACATGGAATTAAAAGCGAACATCTCGATGAAAGTTGGATTCGTCCTATGGAAATGTATTTGTTCAATACGGTCCGTTGGTTTCCAGTAAAACTTTTTGTATTAATTTTTTTTTTGGGTACTTTTTTTGTTAAGCAAATTGAAAAAAATATAGTTTAAATAGAAAATAATTATAAAATTAATAAAAAAGTATTATTATTTTTTTGATAGAAAATAATTTCAACTCAAAACAATTAGAAATTATTTCTCATAAATATTATAATGACACAGGGCGCAAGTTAAGGAGAAAAAAAAATATTTTCAGATTATTCCTAATTTCAGTCTTTATTCAATTCCATGGTTGTTCTTATTAATTTTAGTCATCAATAATACATTAATTTTATCACTATTGTATAAAGTTTTTTTTCTTTTGTTTTTTATTTGATATCAAATTTTGTTTTATCTAGTAAGAAATTCATCTAAGTTCTTAAAATATTTATATATAATGATAATTATTATTATTATTAATTTATATTAAAATTCTTGATTTTTTATTTTTTTAATGATAATTAAAATAAAAAAGTAAAATATAACAATTAAAATCAGAGCAATAAAATTTTAAAAAATATATTTTCAACAACATTATTAATAAATATTTTTTATAAATAAATTATTTTTTAACAAACAAATAAATTATAAATATTTATCTGTGTATAGAAAAATAAATTATTTTTACAAAATATTTTTTGAAATAAATTTAAAGAGATTAAATTATTTTTTATTATTTATTTGTGATATTAAAATAAAATTTTCTTTTATTTAGTGTGCATTAATTATTTACTAATTACAATTTTAAAGACAAAATAGCAAACAAGTAGTGTGCATTGCCATTATCAAACAAAAATTCCAGGTTGTCGCCTTCCTCAACTCTTTTATTTGTCATGACAAGTAAACTAATCATAAGAAGAAAAACTAACCTATTTACCATAATATTAATTTTAGAATAAAAAAACAAATACTTATCAGAACAATGGAGAATCGAGCTTTACAAAAGTAAGACTAAAATATACCGACAATTTTCTAATCCGATGAACAATAGGTTTAATTTTGAAAATTAGAGTTTTGCAGTCTTTTCTTGTAACAACAATTGAGAGGCCATCGAGTGAGGGCTGACGACTTGCGACATGGCGAACAGCTGCGCTTCTAGCCATGGAGCAAGCCAATGATAGCGACGGGAAGGCCAACGACTGGCAACTAACAACACAACAGCCCACGACTAGCGACACGAACTACAGAACAAGTCAGTCCGACAGCCTTCACTCTAATTCGTGCCCTCTCTCAACATCTCAGGTTTACTTTGTTGTCATTGCGAAGAATGACTTCCAACTTGCAATGAGCAAAAATCATTTTCAGTAAAAATAAATTTATTTTCCGTGAACTCAAGTTTTTTATCGTGCCGAGGGAGAAAAAAAAAGCGAAAAAAATAAATTCTGAAAAGTAATTTTTTTTTTTTTTATAACAATCAACAGACCCTAAGTCAAAATCTCGGAAAGTATCCTATTTGCTGGGATTTATCAATTCTAGAATAAAAACGACAGCCCAAGAAATTTTAACAGCTCTTCATGCCTCCGACGCTGGATAGTCAAAAACTACATCTTTCCCGGTAAGCTTCCTGTAAACTCCAGAAAATGTCTCCAGCTTGTATTCAGTGTTGTTGCGCTCCTTGGGATCCAAGAAAATCTGATGAGAATATAGCGAATCAGAGATTGTGTTAAGTGCAGAGAATATGGTGGGGAGATCAGAGATTTCCGACCATGGTTTCTAATACCATTAATCCAAGGCCTCGAGACTACCTTGACAATTTTGGATCCATCAACTCTGTAACGAATGCGTTTCCCAACAATCTCAGCAGGATAGACAACATCCTCAAGCATGGCATCATGCACGGCTGTTAAGGTACGGGTGCGAGGTCGCTGGACAGCAGAACCCTTCTTTGGCGGACGCAGGATCCTTCGGGTAGCAATCATGACAACATCCTGGCAAACAGTGAGAGAACAGCAATTAAGTTACTTAGCAGAACCAACATTGAAATGTATGTCTGACTAAAACAGCAAGCACACAATGTAAGGAATAGTGATAATCTCGACAGATGAAATATATATTACAATGTGTAAGAAACAGACACACTATTGAAAGATGAGACAAATGCTCTTTACATACTTACATGTTAGTATATACATGTGTGCCTATCGTATACTACAACCTCCAGCCATCGTCACTTGCAAACTTGCCAACGTGTCTCTTTACATACTTACATGTTAGTATATACATGTGTGCCTATCGTATACTACAACCTCCAGCCATCGTCACTTGCAAACTTGCCAACGTGTTATTATACTTTGTGCTTATTTTTAATAAAAAAATAAAAAACAATAACTTTTGATAGGAAAATAACAGCAGTGCCATACCCATTGGGGCTTCATTTCTTCAAAGTAATTAGAGAACATGTAAACAGTAAACAACACTATACCTTCCCACTGAACTTTTTCTCCAGCTCCCTAACAAGGCGGAGATGAATCTTCCTGAAAGCCTTCCTCAATCTGTACGGCACATAAACAACAACAGCCTTGCGATTCCCTGAAACATCCATTTGACTGCAAAATTAAAAGATTCCATTCAGGTATGTCTTCAGTTCAGATGATGATTTAAAGCTCTGAAGGAGAACAGGACAGTAATCCAAGAACAAGCATGCAGTTCCATACGCTGCAGCATTTATAAAGAGATCTTTTAGTTCACTTTTCAGGTCCTGGTTGGTATTTTCCAAATCAAATAATGCCTGCAGAAGGGAAAAAAGTTTGCAATTAACATACTAATTTTCTATAGACCATTAAAAAATATATATATATAAACTTATAGAACTGACCTGAGCAACCGTCTCCTCAAATTCAGTAGGTTCAGCATCCTTGTCTTTTTGGATCTTCCTTTTTGTCGTAAACATCTTGACAAATCTAGCTTAAACATTGAAAGATTAGAGATAATACAAACTGGAGTTGCATCTTTGAAATACATGTATATAGCAACTAAAATCCAGAGGCCCAGAAACATTATCTTGACATTCTGCTATGCACAGACAGTACTTTATCAAACCTAATGACCTGTAGAGCACTCATAAACATGCTCGCCACTCTATGACATAGCAAAGACTGAAAGTTGAAAAATAAACAATCAATGAATAACAAATCCAATATATTTCCGCATAGAAAATTTCACTGGTGAGATTGAACAATATTGATCCCAAATTGCACTCCTTTGACCTGATTGCAACTATTAAATATCCGTGCTAAATGCCTTTCCTTCATTCCACAGAAAGCAAGCATAATATTCCCAACATCAACAATTCGACATGTCTTTCTTTTCCAACATGTAACGGTACCTTATAGAACCCACCTTTATCTTCTTTCGATTCTCTCAATTTGGCGGAAACTCAAATAATGAATTCTCTAAGCTATCAATTACAAGTGCATGTAAACCAAATCATTTGAGAAAATACAACAGTAATCTCACAAGGAAAATACATTAAAAACCAAACGTCCTATTTGTTCTATGGATTAATCCGCCGCTAAATAAAGTTTAGTTCAAGACCACAACATATAAATGATAAACCAATCCTACAAGAACATCAAATGAAAGATCGGGCTTGCTCAGAGATTAATGAATCGATACACTGAAGTGCCAGACATATCACAGAAGGCAGTAATAAAGAGTCCATTTCAAAACAATTAAGAGAAAAAATAATAATAGAGACAACCCAGGTCACAAAAATGGAAAATAAAACGATCCGTTTGACTTGGTATCGATATCATCAATCCGGCTCATAGTTCCACAAGGAACAACCGGCACACAGAGAAGCATCGATCTAGGATAAGCACGCACAAAACAAACGAAAATGGCACGAACCCAGTCAACATAATCGCCAAAAAGGACAGCCCATTTGGTTTATGGAGGCTTACCAAGCAGCAGTGGGAGCTCAAGATGGAAGCAGGAACGGCTTGCTGCTTCTGCTGCTGCTGCGGGGAAAAACAGAGAAGACGAAAGGCCGGCGTTGACGAGGGTTTTAATACTTAGTGGGAGAGGGGGTTTATAGATTGCCCTATTTTTGACGGTTGAGATTTCTTACATGGAAGTTAGGTGGGTCCCGCGGTTTCTAATCCGAGCCCACAATCCCTTTAGCCTTAAGTTTTCGGCCCGCGCCCACTTGAGCCCATAAATCTTATCATATCATACTGGTCTGGTTTTAGACTCACCTGAGCCCATTACCTTTAACAAGTTAAGGATAATAGTTGGTCCTGCTCAAGTAAGGCATGGCCCATTAGGCCCGCTAAACTGCTTATTTAAGCCCAAGCACATTTTTCAGACAGAAATGGGGTGAGGCATGCTGGGCATGGGAGTTGATTGTTCTTTAACCTGTACATGTGAACTAAGCCAACCGCAGAGGTTGATATCTGACATTAATGCTATGGAGCTCGTGTTTGTTTCCTACACACAAGAAACAGATATGGCAATCAGCCTTGGCGACCATCATTCTTCTTATTAGAGAAAAAAAAAAAATGTACTCGTTCAATGTTAGTTAAAAAAAAAATGTACTCGTTCAATGTTAGTAGCAAAAGGAATAACGGAGGATTTAAGTAGGCTCGTTGATACAGGACTTATTGCATCTTAGTACAACACAAGTTTTCAGACACACCAAGAACGTTGCAGTGAGAAAGATACGATGTCATTCAATCGAAACCTCTGTGTTGTGTGGACATGCTGTCGACCCAAATGGCACAGTAAACCTCTATGAGCACTTTCCTGTTCCTATCTGCTTCGATCATTTAACCATGCAAAGATGACTTCAGCTCCTTTCTCCCACGAACAATCTAACATCATGTCATGGGCAACCCCTTGAACGCTGATTGGCGATACACCATAAAATCTGGCTGTTTCATTGTGTCCTTCAGCGTCCTAAAAGTGTATTAGAATTATTACTAACTCAGTTTGAAATGATCATCAAATAGCTTGTCTGAAAAAACGGAGAAAAAAAGGTTCTAACCCAGAAAAAAAAATTGGTAATCCTGAGGAGTGGAAATGAGCGGAAATCATGTTCTTGGAAGAATGCCCAGAAGGCAGCCTTGCTAGAGAGTAATTCCTTATTTTTTTCACTGTAGGTTGTTTCCTAAAAAACACTTTTGGTTTTGAGTTATAGGCTAGCCATATAAACTGATACTGTCTAAGACAAATAAACAAGTCAAAAAACAAAAAGGGTGCTTTAGTGCAGACTCCCACAATGTGAGGTTTATGAAATATTAAATATATGCAACTTTACCCTTATTTTCACAAAGACACTATTTCCACAAGTTGTGACTTTCAGGTAATAATGAAATAACCTTACCATCACAATGAACAAATAAACTAGTAGAGAAATGCAAAATGGAATCAACAGTGTTAGCTAGACATGGAGATTACCACTATGAAGTCATCATTTGCACCCAACACAAGAACCTCAATAGAAGATTTTGGCACTGAAGGCACCGGAAGAGATGCATTAAGCTTCCTTAGGTCAAACAGTGGCATCCTTGAACTTTCTTTCATTTGCTCTTGGTACCTGAAAGAAATGAAGTCTAGTCAAACCATCATGTTCATCAAGGATGAACTTAGAAAAATCATCAAGAGTTTGGGCATGCATGTGAGAAGACAATCTCCCGGGCTTAACATGGTTAGCAGACACTGAAAGATTTACAGGCTACATTTGTAGAGTTAAGCATTTGACTCCAGCAAATCTTTGTATTAAATGTGGGCCTTTGATGGAAATGGACACACACATTTAAGACAAGTTAGAAAATAGAAGATAAAATATTTCCATCACATGCAATGAACTGTATCCTGTTTCTATTTAGTTTTGTGAGGCTGGTGGATTTTCTAAGCAAACCAATCCTCACATCAGCATAATCATTTGCAATATTAATTACATAAATGTGAGTTCTTTGTTGTCTGTCATTCAAAAAGCATAAGGCTACAAATATACATAGCAAAGTGAGAAGATCCTGTAACAAACCGTGCCACAAGATGATCCTCCATGGCTGATGAAAAGAAAGTTTCCTTGCAGAGAGAGAGGTCAGTTTGAAAGGCTTTAGCCGCCAAGCTCAGTGTCACCTGATCAGAATTTATAGTCAATTTGAAGAGGTTATATTATTTAAGTTGAAAGCTTTAAGATTAGAAATGCAACCATAAATTGCAATGTCACAAGCTGAATTTAATCCTGCACTTCACGTAGAAATGTAAGAGCAAATTGGGCAAGATATTGTCTAGGGGGATTAAGAGGTTCACTAATATTATTCCTTAAATCTAAAAGCAAATACCTTGAAAGCAGCTATAGGTTTGGAAAAAAGATATCGCCACACTAACCCACTGGAGAAAGAAAACAACCATTCAATCTGGGTGATTAATTAAAAACAAATGAGAATAAACTAATATACAATGTGCAAAATACCTGTTACCTGACGGAGGAACAGAACAAACAAGCACAGCTCCGGTGAGATCAGGGAACAACCCATTATTTTCTAAAATTAGGCCCGGCAAGTAAAGAATCAAAGTTAGGAGAACTGAAAAAGTAAATTTCCAAACAACAGCACAACCAAAAATGCTTTTATTATGGAGATTTGCATCTTATAGCTGATAAATATGGTGTGGGTGGCTTTGGACCATAATTTGATTCTTGATCCTACAAACTAAAGGGACAACTGTTATTCTGTATGCATTGAATGTTAATATAGAAGTGCACACATGCACGTGCGTGCACGCACACAGAAGCTTGTCTAAAGACCCCATCACCCTGTTGACATGTTTGAAGAGATCTGAAATGCAGCACATTATTCCAAGCATGCCTCATCACCTCAAACATAAGTACGGATAAATGAGAAAAACAAGATTACCTGAAATTTGTTTGTTTCTTATATTTGCAATGTAGTACTGAATAATTAGCCCACCGAATGAGTGTCCAAGTAAGACTGGTGGTGACTTGAGTGTTTTCTGGATGAAATCAGCAACATCACCTGCGTGTGTCTACTGCAGAATTTGAAATCCAACAGCAAATAAGAGTATCATTTTGATATCTACCTGCAACATGGACAAAGGAAATCATCATTTAAATGAGCCCAACAAGGATTTACAGGTACCTTGAGAGAAACTTCAATGGAACCAGCAGGCGCATCACTTTCACCCTGTAAACACATAATCAGGCTAAAGCATATCAGTTCATTACAGGCAGGCAAATCATTCCAGTTTAGTGCCGCCACATATCGATTCAATTGTCAAATCAATACTTAAAAGTGCTTAGATGATAAAAAAGAAGAAGATGATGCTTGTGGCATATGCACACAGCAAGCAGTTACAATAATTGGAGTTGAGGACATCTTAATAATGTTAAGATGAACTGCCAGAGACCCGCTCAATCTAAATGTTTAAGATTCATTCATTGGTCGAAGTGAGGAAAGGAGCAGGAAATGACTCCCTTACTTAGTTGAAAGGAATAACTTAGGACTCAGCTTTCCTCCATATCCATCAAAAGCATTCGGCCCATAAATAGATAACAATGGAAAGCATAGAATTTAGATCGAAATAAACCTCAATGATTTGTGCAAAATAGAAATGTTAAAAACAAACTTTTTCCTCTCTGGCCTCAGATCCACATATTGAAAAAGTACAGCAGGAAGCCTTTTTACACAGCAGTAAGTGTTGTATAGAAAGAGAGATCACCTGACCCAACAAGCTAAGAGCATAGCAGTCAAATCCACAGCCTGAAAAGAAGGGCAGCCAGTGCTCAGCCCAGCACCAAGCTGCATGGTAGCTTCCATGAACAAAAACCAGAGGTGGGTTTTCACTGCTTCTCCTATTATTAGTATCCCTACTCTTATCTATAACTCCCTTTTGCGCAATCACCTCCATGTTTAGGCCAGAAGGGAGCTGGTGGAAAAGACGGGTCTGCCCAATCTTCAACTCGTAGGGGATCCTCATTTTGTTGAATTTATCGGAAACAGCAAGAGGCTTGGTGGTCATTTTGGGAGCGAACCTTGGTTGGAGAAGAACGAGAGGAGAAGCAGCCATTGCTGTCAAAGCTTACCTTACCTTGGATTTTTTTTTTTCCCTTAAATAAAAGTAACTAGTTATTGTATTTATAAATTAAAACTAAGAATTATCTATTTATGTTGTTGTTTAATCTTTTCTTTAATAAGATCTACTACCTGAGGCTTTGTCACCTGATTTTGCGATATAAATTTTGAATTCTTACAAATAAATATCAATAAAAATTTAAATTTAAATTAATATTAAAAAAAAAAGATTTACTGAATGTCTAACTAACTATCACCTCGAGCAGGACTTATTCCGATGGATGGATGGGTGATTAGCCATGGTTTTTATCTCATTTGTACTTTGACCTGTTGTTATCTTACGTTTTTATCTCCGTAACATTTTCGTTGATCTTGTATTTACTCACCACTGTAATTTCTGGTCATTACAGACTTCCGATCTGGACTTGGTCTTAGTTCTACTTCTAGTTTCCACAGTAATTAATCTGCTTAAAGGGACTTCATTTGACTTTGCCGCTGCCGGATGTCGAGAAGTAATTTGTCCATTTGTGTAAGATCGGAAATTAGATTCGTAGGACACACTTGAATTTATGAGCGGGCGTTTACCCATCCCATTTTTACATCCTCGTCTGGTCTGAGTGGAAAGCAAAGGTTATCACTGACAGTCAGGAAGACAATGACTGATCCTCGTTTGTTTGGGTCCTTAAACTGAGTTGGGGGGGGGGTTGGGTGGGGGCAGGAGTTTTGTAGGGCAGGCCTAGGTTTGAAGCAAAGCCTTGCTTGGGTGGCCGCTGGGCTAGCCCAACCGGTTACTGAATTCCACTTTTGAAATCCCTTGTGTACCTCTGTCTAAGTTTCTAACCAAGGGCTGATTGCTTTTTGTATTTGGTTGGAAATGTACGTAGATCCTGTAAATGCATTTCAAGGACCAATTCTTGAAACGGATTGTAGCCTTGACATTCTGAAACTTCTGAATGCCACTTCTCTCTCTCTCTCTCTTTCTCTCCTGCACAGACACGGAGGTGGGAATTATTAATCTATTTACTATATACATTATTCATTAATCTGATGCCTAGGCACAGGTTTTCTGTGCTAAATTGTGTTCGTTTTCTCTGGCGCACATTCTACCTTTAATTTCGCAGATCACACTCTCTATATGTTTATATCGAGCAGAGTCTCGGATGATAAAATCAAGCATGTATGAAATCATCCTATCCTAGTGGTGCATTGGTTCTCGCTTTTTATTGCTACCCAGTGCTGCAAAGATTAGCTGCAGCCAAATATGAGACAAAAGAATGGACATTCTCAATTCATCTGCTTCATTTGATGCCAGGCAAAAGAAATGCACTGTAACCCATACAATGGTAAGGACGAGCAGCTTGCTTAAAACAAGAGCAAAGAAGAGTTTGCTCGAATGCAAATACGTTCACCAAATGCAGACGATGTTGCTTACAGAGTTGTTTGAAAAAGGCAATTCTGTTACATCAATTCTGATAAAATGTTTAATTGGTTCTCATAAAAAAAACAATTTATATGCCACATTGACTATTTCTAGCCTTCTGGTCAGTGCTTTAGTAACGTAATGAGTAACAATTCCAATAGGGCAACAGAGGAGGCAGAGAGAAACGGAACGCCGAGTCTCAATTGCATTCTCTAGGCCATCATAGAATACCTGCCTGCACAAATCAAGAAGACAGATCTTTTAGAAGTTTGTTTGTGTGTGTGTGTGTGTGTGCGCGTGTGTGTGCGTGCACGTGCACGTATTTGCCAACATCTGCACATGTCTATGTGTCAGGGTCTGAGAGAGAGAGACTTTGTTTGGGAAGAGGGAGAGAGTAGGTGACCTTGCAGCAGAGAGATCTACAGCTAACACGTGAATCCATGCAGAAGCTAATGTCGTCTCACGGGAGAACATCTTAGCTATGCCAGGCAGCTGCAGCATTAAGCAGGCAGATGAGAAAATTACAGATCAATATTTTCATTCCTACTACTTGATGACAAGAAATAGACATCAGTTCATAAATAACAAAAGGCACCAATCATTAATTTATGCCATATCGCATACTAACCTCTGGTAACCAGTATTTACCAGGAAACAGAAGCCGTAACTTGTCTGGTGTGCAGGAGAGGAATAATAGAAATGCATACAGAAGCCCAAGCACAACATGGGGAATGCTACTTTCCATAGACTCCCTAGTCTGCACTTGCACATACCTCAGTATCTTATTTAATTCCATAGCTTAAAAGTTGAAAACAAAGGAATAACAGATTTTCAAGGAAAACAAAATGATAGCCAACAGTTCAGGCCAATTAAGGCTTAAGCAAGACAAGCATAATAATTGGAGGTATCAACTTCGCAATGCCAAGAAATTCAAGTTATAAGTAAAGGTTATGCGGTACAAGAGTTACACTCGAGATAATTTAAGAGCAAAACAAAATTGAGAGGATAAGTCCATAGCATACCATTTGAGATTTCGGAGCCAAGACCATGAGAGCATAAAACGGTAGAACACCTGCTGTTCCAAGAGTAAATATGCTCCTTGCTATTTGTGAAGTTTCCATCCCTGGTATATGTAGGAATAATGTACAAGATGACATAGAACAATTTTAAGAACTGCATTCTGAAAGAATGGACACTCAGTGGCAGAAAGTGATCCATACAAGTAAAGCACTTTGCCACCTACACTCCAACCATTATGACACATGAAAAACATTTTTCACCCAAATACCATATGGCAAGTATACAACGAAGTACGAGAGAACTACTTTGTGCCTAAAGAGACCAAATTGATATTTCTGAACCACTACGCTTCGAGGCTTTGGTGGTTGCCAATTTTGAGAGGAGATTAAGCGCATGAACAATATGTTCTTATCGAGTGGTAGATGCATATGATCAACTACAGAACACTTGAAGTAGATCATCATTAATCAAGTGGACTTCTGCATGGATTGATACCATTAGATTATGGGTCACTTAAGTCATCTGATAACTGATTGACATCACACATCGTAAAACAGGAGGCAGGAGCTATTCCAAAGTCTTAGACCCATAAAGACCTCAGCAACAAGCCAACGCACAAGTGCCACAAATTGTACAACCAACGCAATTATGCAGGTGGTGAGATCATCAAGCATGTGCTCTTATAGGGAAACACGACAAAGAAACTGAAGAATGAAGAAGGAAAAGTATTCAAAGCATTATATGAAACACTAACAGCAAAAGAATACTAGACTGTACCATTGGCCAAAAACCCTTGCATGATGCGCGTACTCCAAAACATTTTTGAAAGACAAAGGATCTCGCAAGTTTTGGCTGAATGCTAATTCTTGAACCTCTGAGAAAATTCCATTTACGTATATCAGCTCCCGTTCTTGCTATGCGCCAGCCAAGAAGGTTAGTGCTACTACTTTTGAGTGAAGCAGAGAATTTTCCATCCTTCCGAACAATATGCCAAGGTGTCAGAGTATGCCCTGGGTAATCAATCTAAGAGAATGTTTTCTTAAAATGTAACAGTTGATGCTATGTCAGACAGAAGAAGAAAGCACAAAAAGAATAATCCTTTCTAGAAATGGGGAGAATAAAGAACCAAAATGGCATAGATTTTAACATGGATTCATAACATATTCATACACCAGATGCAACACTTGTGCCTGACTATACGAGTTATACACCTACTTTAAAGTTGGTCGAAATGACCCAAAGCCTCAATGCCCGGAATACAGCAGGGCCAGTTGCTTTCCATCCCTAGATCAATCTGATAAAATACACAATCATAGCCCTCAATTCCCTCGTAAGATCTGTATTTTGTATTGCCTGCTCTGGTTGCTGTCTACGGTTAAATCAAATTATCCTGTGAAAATAAATAGTCTCTTTTTCTCTTCCCAAATGGAATAACACGCGTTGAAGTTTGCTTCTTTAGGCTATTCTGTTACATTCTAAATACAAATATCTGTTTTTACATATTGTGACAGTGTCCCAGAGTGCATAGTCCGAACCTAAATGCTGATCACTCCAAATGCAGTTTGGCCCAAAAATTAGGTGCCAGCTCTGCCAATGCCTGGAAATAAATGGGAGACAATACCCCCCTAAGATATGCAGAAATTCATACAAATGAATATTGAATATGTCCCTATTATGTTATTTCAAGACGATGAAAAGAAAAGGTCATGTGGTTTCACAGTTCCCCTTTCTAGTCAGAGACAAATCCAAATCACTTAGCAAACTGCCAAAAGAATAAGGACGGACTTTCTGCGGAACGGTCAAATTTTCAATTTGAAAAACTGAATAACTCGACCACCATAACATAATCATATTACAAGATGTACCCATCCAATGAGGAAGAAGAACAAAAATTCAAGCACAACAAGATGTGGCAAACAAATTACAGTACACCGGTATAACTAACTACATACGTGAGAGAGAAAAAGAACTGAGCCTGAGAGCCCAAAAGACTACACCTTGAGTGGGAACTGAGAATGGCAAAAGCAAGAAGAGTAAGCCATATCTGTTGCAAAACAGAGATACCCAACAAGAGAGAACGCTTCTTCATCCTGTTTATAAGCACTAAAAAGCAATGCTAAAAATGGTGAGGTGGGTATTCCCACTGCCCATCGCTATTCTGGGTGCACAGAGACAGCAAAAGGAAACTCAAAGAAAGTGTCGTTGAGTGCACCCCAGAATACGGAATGTAATACAAACAGGACTCCTACAACGTACAGAGGATATGTTCGACGCGATTTTAATTCTTGATGTGTTTTTTTTTTTTTTTTTAAATTTACTTTATGGCTTGCGTGACTTTAACGCACCCCTGAAATCCAAACCCAGAATTAAAATCTTTCAATCCATCAGAGAGAAAAAAAAAATCACATTGAAGTAAGAAGTATCCATTCATTGGCTAGCCGAAAATCAGGCTATCCATTGGACCTTGGCTAAAGATTGAGACGATAACCGAAGTGAAGATTCAGTGCTTGAGTAGTAAATTACAACATTAGGCCTTTAATGTCGACTATGATCAAGCAACACGAAAAGCACAAAACACGAAGGGCGAGAAGCCATGATGAGGGTAATTTGGGCATTATAAAAACTACATAACATGCAACATGGTTTGTAGTGGACTTGAAATTATATAAATTAAATACATAATTTCAAATTTAAACTTTTTTTTATTGTATTCTACATTTAAAGTGGGAGTCGCATATATTAAATAATGTACTAACGATTTTGTTCGAAATAAATTTTTTATTATATAAAAATTAAAAAAAAAAAAAAACTGCAGAACAAGTGCTTAAAGCTTAAGCAGCTCATCTCCTTTTTCAAATTGTGCTTGGGTTGCCTTATGAGGAGTGTTGATAAAGAGTTGCTCTGGATTATCATCATTTATGAATGTACGCGCAATCGGTGTTTTTTCTTTTCTTTCTTTTTGTTTTTTTAGCTAAGGTGTGCTGGTTAATTGCACATGGTTTCCGACACGACAGGAGAAAATGTCACACGGGTTCCTGGCGAAATGCCCTCGAATCATGGCTTTTTTTTTTTTTTTTTCTTCTTGAATAAAAGTTCATGGCTCAAAAAATGGAGAACATTATGTGGATGTTATTTAATAAAAATAATATTTCGATTTTTTAAAATATTTTAATTTTTTAATCTAAAATTACATAATGTGTGTATTTAAAACTACAAAATGTGTTAAAAAAAACAAAAAAAATGCAACTAAATATTATTGAATATTTTGATAATTTGTTGTACATTTTATAATCTTTAATATATATTTTTCCATAGTTATATATTTATTAATTTTTGTTACAAAAACTTAAAATTTAAAGAAAATCCAAATATTAGTTTTTTCTGTTAACAGGGATCTACGCTCATGTTGTTTTTAGGTTTAGTGAGGGAAGAATTATGGGGCCGGCTTTTTAAGTATCCGATCATCCGACGAGAGCCGTCCTCTGTCGCCGATCAAAGTCGATGTCTAGAGCTTGTCAATTTGCAATGTTACGCAACGAGAGCCGAGTACGGCCTCAGTACAATGGCCTCATTAAAAGAAGCCCAAATTGGATGGAGGCCCGTAAAGGTTGGTGAGTAAACTCAAAGCAGTTAAAACTCGTATTAACTTTAATATAGATTACGCACCAACTCCCCTCTTTTTTTTGTTTTTTCTCTTTGTTTTGTGGGAAGATGAAGTTATCATTTAACATTGAGTCAGATGTCAATAATCTATATAAACTCGAATTGGTGAAGTTAGTTATTAAATATGACCTAATTTCGAACCAAATGTTCAATTAAATTTTCACGATAATTTTTTTTTAGTATTAGATATCTAAAAATTATGGAAATTCTTTAATTATATTCATCCAAATTTAACTTATTTTTTTAGAAAAAAAATTAAATTATCTGAGTTTTTGACAACTATAAGTTATATTATTTTAAATTCGGATAACTTAAATTTTAAGTTATTTAAAATTTTGTTGAACTAAATCGAAATTCAAACCAAACTCATTTTGAATCACTTAAATATTATTTCATTTAAAATATCAGTTATTTTAGCGTCCGAGAACTGTCTCGTAGAAGTTTCCATAATAAAAAGGCTGAATCGCTGGAATCACCACCAATCTCTGTATTTTTTGCAACGTTGCATTTGTGAAATGGGGTTTGTTCAAAAAATAAAAATTAAAAAAAAATTGAAATGGGGCCTAACGTGGGCTGACCACGACCAGGAAAACTGACAGATAACACATGCAGTCCTGACGTCATCTCATGGGTCTTGTATCTGTTTTTTCAGTCGAACTAGTGTCTTCGAAAACAAATGGAGAATCAGCGATTGCAATCTCGCCATCCATATCAGATCCGGAGTAGACAAAGATATTATTATTATTATTATTTTTTTTTTTTTTTCGAAAGTGGAAGGCATGGCAGAGATTTTTCTTTTCCACGTTTGGGCGGATAGAGAAAGACTTTAGGGGCAACCTCTCACCGGAGAGGGTGTGCTAAGTGAATCCCTCCTCTTAGGCCTATAATTTTTTGGGCTAATGTCGGATATTAATCATTTTTTTTTTTTCACATTTTCTCTCCATTACAAATTACTTTGAACATTAATCAAGTTTTCTTTGTCCATTAAACGACATATTTTTTTCAATTAATTTGATTTCGGGTATTTTATAGTAATTTTATATTTTCAAAGTTTTACAATCATGTCAATTTTCTCATTAAAATTTAATAGGAAAAACTTTAAGAAACTGACCAACAACAGGTAAATTAAATATTATAGCCCAAAACGGCGAACAACACTTAACCCAACTATCCAGTCGGTTCAATTCTAACAAATAACAGTATGTGAAAACAACTATTAAAACCACAGGTTACAGATTAATAGAAAAATTTATAAATTTATAAGAATTTAACTTGCGAAATAGACCTGAACCTACCACACAAGGATAAAGCTACCGATAACCCAACAACAAACGCGACCCTTCATTACCGACACAAGGAAAAAATCACGAAATCGTGACACCCATTCGGTAGCATTGGATAATAAAACTGACCAGAAGGAAAGACACAGAAAAGGTCTATTAGCTTAGATGAATTAAGCGTTGTGCTAATGTTTTCCTAAAGCCCTCGGGTTCGAGAACTGAAAGGGTCGGCTGGAAATTTTCCTTTATCGCCTAAAATTTCGACCTGAAAGTTTTGGGTGTAGGCTGAGTACACTAGAAAGTGACTTGGATTTACGAGGGTGCAAGAGGAAGATGTTCTCATTCTCCAACTCAATTTGCTTGAAAGAACACAAGTCGAGGTGGTGACACCGATAGAGTAAATGGTCCCAGAAGGAAATTTCAGCTATAAAGTCAGGTTAACGATTTAGAACAAAAATGTTGCCTGAAGTGAAAACTTTGAGGAAAATTTCAGAGTCATTTACAAGTAGCTGATACAAAAAAACGTTGTTGCACTTTAGCCTAACCCAATCATATGAAATTAACTGCAATCGATCAGCCATATGTTCAGAAACTATACCCTCAATTGTACCCATATTTTGGAACCCTCCAAAGCAAAGATTTGTTGCTTGGTTTTGCATGGCCATCTTGTAGCAGTAATTACTTCTGTATGGTTCATCTAGAGATGTAATTAGACCTCTTATAAGGCCAGCCGGAACAGGCTTAAGGTGATTCACCCAGCTCAGGCCTGCAGCACTTGCCACTTCTGTTTAAACCTGGCAGCAACACAGTAGTAACATAAGTTCGTAAATCAAAATCAGAGAAAAAAAAATTGCAAAATCATTCTTGTTAGATGCCATATGCTGATAATAAATGCCTTACCAGCACATCTGACCACGGCACTCCGCCTTCCTTCCCCATACAACTTCGCATATTCACTAAGCAACTTATCGTATTCAGGAGTCCAAGGACCCTACCTCCACCCTTGCTCAGAAACCCCCCAACCCATCATGGCTACAGTTGTTATTCCGCTTTCACTACTTTTCACAATAAGACAGCAACAAAATTCAAGCCTTTAACCCGTGTGCCTGCAACAAATCCAGGGGTATAAATTGTGCCAGCAAAAATTTGATAGCCAGATTTGCTAGAAGACCTGCAAAATATTCATGAAAAGTGAAATTAAAGGTTCATCAATATTCACCAAAGACCGAGCATAGGCTTCTCTACTAAAAAATATTGTAGACTGAAAAAGACAACTACAAACTATCGCAAGGTGCAAAGGGTTGCTGTGAATATCGTAAATCCCACGAAACTGAAATTATGGCTCTCCAATTTGGATATTAGGGATGTGAGCAATCTTGGGCCGGTCCTCGGACATCAGTTACTCTTTTCTGGCTTCTGTTGGAAACCAGAGGACTCACCATTTTGAAGCAATTTCTTTTCACTACACAAAAAATCAAAATACCTCAGCATTGATTTGCACATAAAATGATTTTTGCTATACTGAGGAAACGAAAAATGAAAGTATCCCAAGCTGTGAATCTCACAAACCCAACACACTCGGATATATGAGAAACTCCAGTGGATGAAATATGAGTGTTTTCCAAGATGACGGTACTGTTTTGATGATACAATTTGGTAAGGAAAGCTGCAATATCAATTGAAGATGCTTACAATTTTTTTTTCCTTTTTTGGAGAAAAAGGAAGAAGAAATCTGTTAATTTGAAGGAGAAAAGCAGCACCGCAGGCTCTCTTTTTAATAGAAACAAAATGGATGGAGATGGAGATACAAAGAAGAGAGCAGTAGTAGGAGGAGGAACCTGCTGAAACTGGAAAGCGAAGGTGGAGGGATTCTTCTTATCAAATCAAAGTTGATAGCAGCCATCCCGCTGGATGTATCTCCCATCGACAATAATGTTAGGGATGTGGGCAATCTTGGGCCAATCCTCGCCCATGTTGTCTTTGCATCTCTCTGACAGTTGGGAACAGCTGTTAATCCCTAAATGTTGTAATGAGGTGAGGTTGGGCATCCACTCCGGCAACGACGCCAAATCAGGGCAACCGAAGATTGAGAGACTCTGCAGGACAATTGAATGCAGAAGAAGCCTCCCTGGGAGATGCACCAACTTTGGAATACGAGAAATTCTAAGAGAGGTGAGGCTTCTTAGGCCTTGCCCTTGCCATAGAATAGCATCGTTGTTGTTGCCGTTGCTGTTATCATCATCATTGGACAGATCTGGTTTTTTGCAATCCCTACTCCAGAGCTTCTTGAGGGGAGTGAGAAGTAGCATTTTCGCATGAGGTCGACAAGTTAATGTCGGGCAACTATCAATCGATAAAGCCTCCAGAGAAGTGAGGCTTTGCAGCAACTCCACCGGCAGAAAATCGTCTGGCATATGCTCAATTTTAAAAATCCACAGATGTTTCAAAGACGAAGAGAGATTAGATGGAAGAGAAGAAGACGACGGTTCATGTGCTGGAGAAATCGTCCCCTTGAGCATTTGCTCCAATGACTTGAAGCTGCCTGAATATATACGCAGTTCTTTCAAGGATGGAAACGCTGGCATTGAAGTCAGGTTTGGGCATGATTCAATCGACAGCCCAGAAAGACACTGAAATTGGGGGAGCAAAGACGATGACGACGACGACGACGGTGATGATGGCCGCCATCCCTTCAGATTGGGACAGAAGGAGAGTTGCAGTGTCTCAAGGGAAGGGAAGAAAGCTGATCCTCCTCCTCCTCCTCCGACCGCACAACAACTCCGTATGTCTATGTATTCCAGATCAGTTAATCCAGCTATGTGTACTTCTTTTAGCGAAGAGAGTGGATCCAATGCCGGAAGACTTCGGCATTTCGAGCAGTCATACAACTCAAGGCTGACCAGATTCGTGAGGGAAGAAAGCCAGCTCGCAAACTTCGTTCCTCCGTAATTCCTTACGGTTAATCTTTTCAAATTTGGGTGTGGCCGCAGAGCTTCCCATGACATTTCATCTTCATCGTTACCATCCATACGTACCCATTCTAATCGCAACACTTGGAGACGTGGCTTCTCTCTCAAATTGGCATTGCCTCTTCCTTTCCCATGACGCGGCAGATTCTCAATGCTTAGCTCTCCTTCCAACTTGTTCAAGTCATGTAATTCCCCCAGTCCCCCGCTCTCACTCTCCTCCTTCTTACTTTTAGGCAGTACGAATCTCGTTAATCTCTCCAGCGAAGTCAACTGTCCAATCCCACGCGGCATATGCGTCAAACTATAGCATCCACGGAGGTCAAGTTTCTTGAGGCTGACCAGCTTTTTTATGTCCTTGGGTAATTGTCCAAGCCCCTCACATCCTTGTAGTTTAAGCACTTGCAAGTTTTGTAGTCTGGTAATCGAACGGGGCAGCATCTTGATCCTATTACTCCAAGACAAATCAAGATACCTTAACTGCTTCAACTTACCGATGGAACGTGGCACTGTCTCAGTACCCAATCCTTGTAGATCCAACTGCCGTAAACGCCTCAACTTACAAAAAATTGCATGGCATTGCCCTTCGCCTATTTTCCAATAACCTCCTGCTGGTGCCAAAAATGTCCGCAGACTTTTTGCTTCAAGCACGGATTCTGGAACTTGCCGAGTGTCACTGTTTCCGTTTATGAGACTATCAAATGAGATATGTCGAGTTTTCTCCCCAACTTCTATCGGGTTTGAAATCGACACATACGCACTTTCAGCTCCAGCTACTGAGGAAGCAAGATCGTGCATTAAGTCATGCATTTTGCAACTTTCTATGTTTCCCAACGAATCTTTTTTCACATCTTGGAAGAAAGATCCCCATAGGAGATCCATGAAACACTCCCAACCAATATCTTCAAGACACTGACTCTGGTCTGATAACTTAATATACCCTTGCGCCATCCAGAGATCTACCAATTTGTCCACATAAATTACATGGTCTTTTGGAAACAATCTACAATAAGCAAAGCAGTGTTTCAAATGTGAAGGAAGATGGTCATAACTCAACTTAAGAGTTGCCATGATCCCGCTTTCTCCTTGATCCATCCTCGCCAGTTGCTTACTTCTGAATGATTCCCATTCACGTATACTTTCTTTGAAATACATGATACGCCCAATTGCTCTTATTGCCAGGGGAACTCCCTTACACTTTGCCACAATATCCTTTCCAATTGCTTCGTGGCTTGGCGTCGGTGGTGCACACCCTTGTTTAAATGCCATTTGAGCAAATAAAGACCAAGATTCGTCCTCAGATAAGCCCTTTAATACATATTGTGATTGTGGCGCAGGGCTTGTAATCTCTGCAACCTTGTTAGAACGTGTAGTTACTAATATTCGACTTCCTTTTGAGCCACCAACTAGCAAATCTTTTAAAAAATACCATTTTTCAGAATTTTCGTTCCAAATATCGTCTAATACAAGTAAATATTTTTTTTCATTAATTTTTTTATGAAGAGACTCTTTTAAGGTATTCAATTCCCTCATATTAAGTCTTTCTCCAATTGCAGATTCTAAAATTTTCTCAACTATCAGATTTACGTTAAAATCCTCAGACACACAAACCCACATCCTTAACTCAAACTGTGACTTCACTTCCTCATCGTTATATGCGAGCTGAGCTAAAGTCGTCTTTCCCAATCCTCCAATTCCAACTATGGAAATGACAGATACATTATTCTCAGAGTTTGTGGACAAAAGAAGTTGTGTAATTGCGTCCTTGTCAACTTCTCTGCCAACAACTACTTCAGGGACAGAGCTGTGTGTTTGCTCTCTTTTCTTAGCCATCACAAACATTGACGTGTCTACAGGACGTTGCCGAAAGTTAAACTCCTTTCCGACCTGCATAACAGCATCTAGTCTCTCCCGAATTGCCTTGATTTTGTGACCCATCTTAAGGCCATATGCAAGCTGGTTTGAACTTGAAAAGAAAACGCGTACCTTCTTCGTCACTTTGTTCCTCGTCATCACCCGTCGCCTTAGAGCTTCTGTGGAAAAATCATCCAGCAAGTCATCTGCATCGTAGACGACTTCTTTCAGCCTATCGAGCCAATCTTTGACTTGGCCATCACTTCGTGCTTGCCGGTCTTCTGCATCAAGAAGCACGACCTTGACACCGAGAACTTTGTCGCGCAGCAATTCAATCTCATCTTTGACACCCCACCACAGGCCAATCTCTTGAAGAGCAAAGGAGCCTAATTTTTCAAGAATTCCCTCCGAAACAATGAACAGTAATCCTTCTGCCATGTTCCTATTAGCTGCAATTTGAAAAGCAAGGAACTTTAGTTGTGTTTGAAGTGACAATGGTAGGCGATCTCAGAAGCTTAGGTGCTATGAGATGTATACCGAGAACTTTTAGGAGAAGGGAGGCCTTTCGTTTCAACGAGGATCATCTAAATGCTCACATGTGCCAACATAGTCATATTTTTGCATGGACCAGGCGTTGAGAGGTTGACAGGTCAACTTCCGAGTCAGTCGTGAAAATTCATCCTTTAACATGCATGTGGGCCAGCCCCACCCGGTAAGGCGTTAATAAGAGCGGAAAAGTTTCGCAGGCGGAGGATTAGAGCAGGAGACCATCCGGGATGATGCGGCACAAATTAAATATTATTTACTAATCTTCGCGAAAGAGCAGGCTTTGATGTGTGTGGACTGCTTGTCTTCGGAGAGAAGACTGAACCGTGGCATGAAAGTTTGAAATTCATGCATTAGGAAGGCGCACAGTGTCCGTTACCGTCGAAGGTGGTGCACTGTAGCGAATGGGGCGAGAAGCCAGTAGAGGTAAATATCCATCCCTTGGTTTGATTTGCGTAAAGATTGAATGTCTATAATTAAAGCACTGTCCAATTTGTGTTTCACTCTTATAAAATAAATTGGTGTTAGAAGTTTCTCCATCTCCCCTTAACCAAGAGTTGGGAAGTAATTAAAACCCATTATACTCTTGTCCACGCTCGATGTTGTCTGCAAAATATATGACTTTTCCAATTAGTCTTTATGGATATTGAATTTTCTTTAGTCAAAATAATCATGGAAACGACGGGAAACTGAAAAAATAAAATATGAGGTGGGTACAGGGATGATGGGAATTCAAGGAAACTAGTCCGAACTTGCTCTAAATTTTTCCACACTTGATTTATCCAACCTGCTTGTTGATTTCCTGTGATTTGATCAGAAGTTTTGGGGCTGCATGCTTGAATTTTTCCACGCTTCCACACTGACGTTTTCAAAAAACGCGTAGAAAGCGTCTTGTTCAGAGTTTCCGGGAGAAAGATATCTTGGCATACTCGGGATATTCAACACGTTTCACTATCTTGAAAATAAATTTAATTGTCACTTATTATCATTTTAAAATATATTTTTAGAATATATTCAATAGGTAACTTTCAAAAATATAATTAAATTTTAAATTATTTATATATTAAATATAAAATATGTAAAAAAATTAAAAAGATATATCAAAATATTTTGTTGTTTAAACGTCCATATCATGTGTAAAAAAATAAATATAAATTAATATTTATAATTAGTAATTTTTTTGATTGAATAATTAAAACTTATTATTTTATTACATTTTATGTTAAATAACATTCTTGTGCGACTAATAGTTTAACAATTGGTGCATAGAAGTTATCTAACCCATAATAATTTATATTTAGTCAAGTGATTTTTTGTGATAAAATTATTTAATTTACATAACTTTAATTTTTTATGAATACAAGAAAACAATAAAAAAGACCGCAGTTCGCCTCGTTCTTTGTTACCGAAAAGCTGACGAAGAAATGAGGACAGAAAATATATAAAATACGTGTGAAATACATTAGCGTTGAAATAATGACAATTACATTAACAAAGTACTTATTAGCTTCATAATATCGAGTAATCGTGTTTAAAAGAGTTCGAGTAATTCACATTAACCACAAACCAAGTTAATTTCTCGAGACATTTTTATACCTTTACAGGTAACAAAGAAAGTAGCAACCCTTGTTACTAGTTCTTAGTAATAGATAGGGTCAAACAACAAATTTTAGAATAATATTTTTAATTTTTATATGTACAATAAATAAAAAATATAATATAAAATCTAATAAATTAAATACATTATTTTTGTAAAATACATAATTTAAAATCATTGACGGTGACTTTAACTCTCAATATATATTATTATTATTTTATTTTTTTTCTGGACGAGAGGAAATAAAATATTCCACGCCAGTCTCTACGTCTGACTTTGCTTGTTGATTTCCACGGACTTGATTGGATCTACGTCGAGAAAAGCTTGAAGGAGTCTTATTCAAGGGTTGAAAGCAAAGACCCCTCAACGCCTAAATGTATGTGTGAAATAGGACGTCGCATCACAATTACGGTGCCTTTGGTATATAGAATTAAGATATACATATGACATTTGATATATCTAATTAAATTAGAACAAATGTTAACTAGATAGATTCATTAAATATAGTGTTGCACAGTAAAATTCATTAAATGCACATTACATTTATAAATTTTATTTATATTCAAAATATTTTATAAATGTATGTTCTCGAAGGAACATCACGTTGGTTGAAACTTTGAATTTAAAGGTGGACTCTGAGAACTTTTAGGCCGGAGAGACTAATGTTTCAATGGCGAAGATATGGATGCAGAGCATGGTCTTTAATATCGCATATTCGCATTTTAAACCCAATAAGCATCATCTAAGTGCTCACGTAAACCTACCAAACGTGCACACATTACATACATACATTGCATAGGGCAGGCGTTGAGGTGTCGACCGGTCAACTTTTGAGGAACAAGCATGTGGCCCACCCCCACCCGGTAGGGTATCAACAAGAAATAACTATTAGTTCATTTAACAAGATTGGGAATTACAGTCAATAAATTGATAATATTTTTAAAAATAAATAGTAAAAATTTGAACTTTTACCCTGTTGTCATATCGAGAAAATGGCAATTATATTAACAAATATCAGCTTCATACTATTGAGTAATCCAGATTAAGCACACACCAAGTTGCTTTCTGGGGTCATTTTTATACCCTTACTGGTAGGAATCTATGCAAAATAAAGCCACAATCCTTGTTACTAATCTGCAATACTAAGCAAGGTAACGTAGCATACTTTAGAATAATACATTTTTTATTTTCATATATAAATAAAAAAGAATATAATATAAAATTCAGTAGGTTAAGTACATTATTTTGGCAAAATGCATAACATAGAAAAAATCCGTGGTAATTTCAGCTTTCAAAATTTGCAGTAACTTTGTGACATTTTCTTTTTCAATAAAAGCTGGAATTTTTTATTTTTTATTTAAAGAAAGACAGTAGAAATTTGCTGGGATATTGTGTGGATATGGGCTTTGGTCCGGTCCATATAAAGCAGGATCTGTGGCATAAGTTCCAGATTGGGACTGAATGATCAATCAACCAGCCGAATGGATTGCTACATTGAACACCAACATTTTTGCATGGCACATAGAAAACTAGAGTCTCTGGAAACTCTGACCCAACTGCTATTCGATGTTCTACAGCATCAAATGATTGAAGAATAAATGGAGCATGATTAACTTTAAAGTTAATGAAGGAAACTTGGTTGCAGAAATCAATACAATGGTTCAAAATGCATCGCCGGATTACTGGAGAGAACGTGCTAGTTATCAAATTATTAGTCCAGCATTCTTACATGAATCAATTTTTTCCGGCTATTGCTTGCCTCTCATGCGGCGCTCATCGAGCCAGGAGATAATGTCACCGAGAACTCGAAAAATCATCTCATCTGTCTCGCCTTCAAGAAGAGAATGATAGGCATCCTCGTAAAGCTTAAACACCTTGTCTGAGCTACTTGCTTTCTCAAACAAAGCCCTGCTTATGGATGGATCGGTTATAACGTCGGCTTCACCGTGTAGGATCAATAACGGCAGAGAAACCTGCAAACCGTAGCCAATTTTACTCATCTGAAATTGATAAGTTTGGAATATTATGATTGGAGGAAATCTTGCAATCTTGTTCACTCAAACCCAAGATCGAGATCCCTATAATCGTGATAAATTTTGCACATTAGACCTACACACTAAAGAAGAAGAAAAAAAAGGTAAAGATAAAACCAACCAAATAGACCCTGAGGACCTAACAGAAAAAAAAAAAAAAAAGGCTAGAAAAAATAGAGACAAGCAGGGAAGTGCATTTAATACAAAGTTCAGATTAAGACAAAGGAAAGAAAAATTAGGAATCAACATGCCTCTTGTAGGCGCCTCTCCAGCTCTTGGGTCGTTCTCAGGCACTCTAAAGCTGTCCATAGGCGTGCTGTATCCTTGTAAGCGATAACATTATATACTGCCTGCAGTTAGAGGAGAAATTTAATGTCTTTAAAAAAAAAGAAAAGAAAAAGAAAAAAAAACATACAGGGCAGATTGCAGGGGGAAAAAGATGCAAACTTACAGCCTGAAATACTTAAAACTGCATTTAATTGATCTTTGCAGTACAATTGAAGATCTAAAGAATGGTGGTAAGAAAAAATAGAAAGACACAAACCAGCTCTCGCTTTCCTAAGTCTCTGAACGCCATCTGGACAAAGTTCTGGTGTGGTACAATCTTCAGCTTCGGAAAAAGATGAGCTATACCAATGAGAATTTGCACCACAAACCATGGCGGAATCATGTTATCTGCAAACTAAGATAAGGCCATCTAGTTTAACGAAGGTGAAAAGGCATGGATGTGGTTGCGGGGTAGTCTGCTATCTAGCAGAATGAAGTTTAAGAGCATACTTTGCACATCGGTGCAACAAGGATGGCACCATTCCATGCATTAGGTTGTTTCAGGTGCACCTTCAGGGCCACTGCTCCACCCAGAGACTGTCCAAACAGGTAACTTGGAAGATTGCGGAATTTGGGGTTCTCTGCCACCAAATGACAACCAGTTGCATTAAGCACCTAGTTAAGGATAATGAGCTCTAGCAGACATTATCTCTGAATACAGCAATACGTAGAGAACAGTCATTTGCTGGCTCGAATTTTGTTAATTCATCCACTATTAGTTTTCGCACAAATATCGGATTATATTCGAGACAAGACAATACACCTTTGACTTTCGAATAACGCTCCACAACGTCGCTAGAAAGGGTATCAAGGCTTGGGATATAGCCATGAAGTCCATCTGAGAGTCCAAATCCAGGATAATCCATTGCAAAGACTCCATAGCCTGATAATGCCAGCTTCCTTGCAATTCCTGTGGCCACATTGACGATGTTAAATAGACTCCATAGCCTCAACATTAAAGTTTCCTCACAAGCTACATACCCTCAAATGAAAAAGTGCAAGTTTCTCCATAGCCGTGACAGTAGAAAACCAATGCCGTGGGGCATGTACTTTCTGGAAGCCAGCTTTTCAAAAAGATTTCCAACCCCCTAGAATTAACTTCATATGACTGCACATAAAATCTAAAGGTCGGCTTCATTTGAAATAATGTACACCAACAACAGTGCTACATGTGCCTGGTTCTATTTTGCCTACAAATAGGAGAATTCATGCAGAGAAAATCACTAACAACACCCAATCCAGGGCATCTCCCACTGACTAATTTTGCAGCGCAATCACAAATTTAAACTCACAGGGACTTCAAGTCTCAAATGGCTACAAATTTGACATATGTAGGAGAAGCGAGATGCCAATTTAGTGAATAACAAATTTGCAGGAAAAACTTTAGTAACAAGATAGTGTGCTTGGTGAAAAGTAAATAGAAAAACTGAGGAGAATTAACTGTTAGTTCGTCCTCTCAATAACAGGGCATGTCAAGTCAGGGTTGCACAATAACATCCCTGATATGCAGACCATAATTGAAATGTGCTATTTACCTCTTCTATCTTCAGCCCTTCGTAGGGTATCTGCGAGACAAAAAGTACCAACATCAAAATTACCAATCACTGGGAATTCTAACTCTTAAAGCTACAAATCCAAATCCAATGAGAATCTTCTGTATTATAAATCCAATGACAGCAAAAGCAAAAAAGACTCATATAATTGACAAGTAAGAAATCTTGAGAACCACAAAAAGGTCGACAAATGTTAAACTTGCAATTGCATCACTCGCTTCCTCGTTTTTCTGATTACCCGGTAAAGGTACACCAAGTCAATTGTACACAAAATCCATACATCCCAACACCAACCTTTTTCCAATCTTCCAATCAACATTCACGCAGCTAATTTTAGTCCAGCGCGAACATGATGCTTCTAAAATGAAACAAGTATGTACGTACATAAATACACCAAAACTGGAAAAGCATGTTTGCTTTGACAATGACTCAGTAGCACCGACTTGCCAATGTGAACTTTAGGCAAAATTCAATGATCACAATGAGCATTTGCGCACGCAAGCCAACCAGATATGTTAACACCAATTGAAACACACACACACAGAGCCTACACGCGCGCGCATTGACAACCTTCATTAAGCAATGATTAATCTGATGCTGAATCTCCTTGAATGCCTCGCGGGCAAGCCGTCTCTGGGGTGGTTGGTCCATATTGGAATCCAATATATTCTGCAATTCATTACTGGCTACCTGCAATTTCTGTGGCTTCACCATGATTTCCACCACTCTCTTGGGCCTCTCTTTCTTCTCTTTTAGTAGTTGTCTCGCTATGTTTTGTGCTCCCGGTAAGACAAACTTTTGCTCAACCATATGCACTGTCCTTGTCACCTGGCAAAGTGGTTGGAACTTTAAAAGCAGGTAATAAAAGTTGCAATTAGTAGGAGTGCTGCAACTCTCAAGTTTGATCTTGAAAATTAAAATGAATGATTAAGCAACCAGAAACAATTAAAAAAGGGTTTTAGTCGAAGGTACCGTTCCGGAAAGTGTGTTACAAGATGCCCGCAAATGAAACTTGTGTTACAGAGCATTAATAGTGAGCCTCTCTCCATTATTTATAAGCCCCTCTGGTTAGGTTTCTGTTTTGATGATACTGATGCCCACATACATGGTAAACGTTAGAGCTGAAACTTGGATTACCTGTCCTCGAAGGCAGAGGCCCCGCATCACCATGATTGCAAAGTCCAAGTTTGGTACACTCACACGGAGGAAGCTAATTAAGCATGTCATTTATATGCTCTACCTGCATTAGTAGTTGGCTTCCCAGATCTACATTCTTTTAAAATGGAAATGGATTTACAATTTTGTGCCTTTTTTTTTTTTTTTATGTGCCTAACTATACTGACTTGCAATCATGGGGCCTTGATCTTCACAAGTTGTATGGAGACCATATGAATGTCCATCTCACCGAGAAACCGTGGCTACATGGCCAACTTATGTCATTACATTATACAATCAAAGGGTCGCGACAAAAGGTTCTTGTTGTTGAAGTTGTCTGCATGTTTTCCACAATCTTGCCCTTTTGCTCTTCTGGGCATGGCAACAAATAGCAAATTCATTGACCCGGGTATATAATATCCCGAAACGGTTGGGTGCTGCGGTCCGTGTTATGATTTCATTTTTGTTTTTGTTTTTTATTTAATTTTTAAAATTTATTTTATTGAAAGGATTTCAAGTAAATTCTTAGACAAAGCTAATCTATTAACGTGGTTATAAACCCGAGTTATGGAACTTTATTATGTACATCAAATAATTGACATTGCGGGAATTGCATGGGAATCTAGTCGCGTTATGTATCAGGCATCTTTAAAGGATGCTTGTTTTTTTGTTCCAAGTGTATTTGCAAACAAATTAGCTGTTAGTAAAATGTGTAAACGTAGAATTGCAGAGGAATTTCAGTTTAAAGACTCTACGGAGGAAAGGAAAAGTAAAAATTCGAAGGTAGGACATCATTGAGCTATTGGAGTAGTAGCAAAAAACGCACAGCTACTAGGATGTAAGAGTGCAATACGGTAGGTTCCAAGGAATTACAATAACCATAGAACAAAAACTGGATCGGGTTACTTCAAGAATTACTGCGTGTCCCAATACAGTGCAATAGACAGTTATGTACATGCCATGACAGCCTTATTGTTCTCAATCAACAATAATCCAATAAATACTTATTCCCTTTTTGCTTCTCTTCGATTGCACAGAGAGGCAGAGGATCGCGGACTTACTGGTAACCACCAGTTTTTCTGCTGTGCTCATCAAGCCATGAAATGATGTCCCTAAAAACCTGAGTTATGGTTTCATCTGACTCGCCTTCGAGAAGGGCATGATAAGCATCTTTGTACAGCTTGAGTGTCTTGTCTGAACTGCTTGCTTTCTCGTACAAAGCTTTGCTCACTGATGCATCAGTCACAATATCAGCCTCTCCATGCAGAATCAGAAGTGGTAAAGACACCTGCAATCACAGACACTGTAAGTTATAACACAAAGACTGCTAATGTAAGAATATTCTGAATCAACAGAAACTGCTATTTGTAAGCAAGATATTTGATATCTAATAAAAAGTTCAAAGCAGTGTGTCCACCGGCATCATCAGTGGAGTGGCAAATTTATCGCTAATTCAAAAGAACAGTAAAGAACTATTTCCTTTGATTGGAGTAAACAAATGCCATCATGTACTCTAGCCAACGCCTAGTTACAAAACCTTCATTTAATGTTATACAGCACCTTTAAACAGCCAGATGAGTCCACATAATTCAGGATTTTCCACAATTCAACAACAAGAGAGCCAGCCATTAGAAAACTGATGGTATCATAAACATGTGCAGGAAAAAATGCTTGAAGAGGAAAGTAAACATCATATGACATGATAAAAAGGCAACGAAAATTGGAGTACCTCTTGCAATCGACTTTCTATTTCTTGTGTGACTTTGAGCAATTCTAATGCAGTCCTCAATCTTGGCTTATCCTTGTAAGCAATAACATTATAGACTGCCTACATTTAAGAAATGAAAAGTTTTCAGCAGATTTAAAAAAGAAAAAGAGGATAAACATTCCATCAAAGGGTAGCAGAGGTATCTAAACACAGTGGATGCAGGATGAGAACAAAACTGAGCCAGTTTAGGGAAGAAGAGAATGACAAACCTGTTCTCTTTTCTTCAAATCTCTGAAAGCTGCCTCAGCCAAATCCTTTTGAGGAACTAATTTTTTCTTTGGAAGAATATTAGCTATGCCAATCAAGAATTGCTTCACTGCCCATGCTGGAACCATGTCATCTGCAATCTACAAAATGTAATTAGGTTACTATATCACAGCACCAGAACAAAAGAAGGCAGGATAATAACGTAAGTCGAGATACACACCTTGCACATCGGTGCAACAAGAGCAGCACCATTCCATGCATTTGGCTGTTTTAAGTGCACCTTCAGAGCTACGGCTCCACCCATTGACTCTCCAAACAGGAAGCTTGGAAGAGTAGAAAACTCTGGATCCTCTGCCATCCAAATGAAACAGAAGCACACAATAAGAGCAAACCTAAATTTGAAACCATGCTGTCTCAATTACAAACCAAAATTAAAAGGCAGATAATTTACGACTAAATGCTTGAATAGAGAACATTTTTACTTCTGTTTTGGTATTCCAGTTAAAGACCACAAACATATTATCAAGTGATAAATTGCAACTGCGAGGAGGTTCTCTGTTGAACTGAGATTTATAAATGTTGAGAGTTTTCTGCAAAAAATTAAAAGGCCTAACGAACCTTTGACTTTAGAGAAATGCTCAACGACATCATCAACAAGCATGTCAAAACTGGGAATATAGGCATGAAGACCTTCTGAGAGACCAAAACCTGGGTAATCCATGGCAAAGACACCATATCCAGAAGTTGCCAGCTTCCTTGCAATTCCTGCAAAAATCCCAGGAACTATGTCTGTCTGGTCTCAATGACATCTGAATAATCATAAATACTATAATTAAACAACAGCCACCACGTGCCTTCAAAGAAAAAAGTGCAAGTGTCTCCATAACCGTGACAAAAACAGACCACTGCCTTTGGTGTATGAGCCTCTGGAAGCCAAAGTTTTGAAAAAATTTCCAATCCCCTGGAATTCACCTCATAAGACTGTTGCAAAAAATCTGGTCATAATCTCCCCTCACAGTGCAGAGAATAGCAACTCATAAAACCAATGGCACATTAAATCTCAACAATTGCTGAAATAATAACCACAGGCCATGTAGAATCGTTTGTTTGATTCTGCCAAGGCAGACTCAAGAGCCAAACTAAAAGATAAATACTGCAGCATAGCAAGTCGTGTAAGAGAAGACCTCCTCTTAAGTTCTGAACTAACCTATTTACTGAAGCACATACGAGGAGACAATAGACTATGAATAACAAAGAAAACTCACCCCCAACAACCCCTCCTCCCAAAAATAAAACAAGTAAAAGAGAATGAATCATCCATTTTCTCCGTAAATGACAATCACTGCTTTCTCTCTAGGAATGCTTTTAGCGCACCTGGTGCACTGCAGATGAGAGCGACAATGCAATTTAATGTCTTTCACAACTAGCCGTTCAAATATTTAGTACACTGGGTCCATGTCTGTTGCCTAATTTCTTCACACATATATGCCCAAATGGTTAGAGGTAAGCAACATTCAATATGCACTTATGCACATAAAACTCAAAATGTAAAAGCTAAAACATTGTAGATACAGCAAGTGATTTAGGTAAAGCCGCCCATGGGGAAGAAACACAATAAATTCTCAGCATGTCAGCTTCAGCCGCATTTATTCCCATCTTCAAAGCCAGAACATACACACAGGAAAACACACTATATATGCATAAACCAAAAACTAAAGTTGATGGGAATCCTGCACATAAAAAGGGAATACAGAAAAAAAAAGAAAGAGTGAAAGATCGAAGCTTTATAAATATATTCACCTCCTTGATTTTCAACCCATCACACGGTGTCTGCAACACAGTTTAAAAAACAATAATCATCACCACCATTGAAATCACTCAACAATTCAAAGAAATAATAACTCAAAAACCAAAGACGAATATTGAAAAAAGAAAACACACAAACGATGCCTGGAAATTTAAATAAATAAAATTAAAGAAAAAGGAAAGCAGTTCCCTTCATATTAACGGAAAATTTACAATAACAGTCAACCGACATGGTCAATTCAAAATCACTTAAAAATTAATCAAAAAAGAAGAGGGAGGGTGGGGGACCTTAAACAATATATGGTCAATTCCAAGCTGGATATCTTTAAACGCATCCCGAGCGCGTCGTCTGGCTGGGGCCTCGTCCATCTTAGCATCAAGAATCTTTCTCAGCTTTTCGTCGACGCCGGGAAACTTTTCCCCGGGTGGCATTGGTGCTTCCCCCATTTTCATGCACTTTCTCTGTAAACAAAAAACACCTGATAACAACCCACCCACACCCCCCTATCCCCCCGCACCCGAAAAGAGGTAAGCTAAATACTGAAAATTAAATTTACAGGTTGGTTAAGCAGATATAAAAATAAGGAAAGTGAGTCGACCATTTAAAAGATTGGTGGAGGTGGAGGCGGTGACGCTAGTGGACTTTTCCGGGCTTCGAAGCCATCGGGACAATTTATTTATTTACTTTTATTTATCGACGAAGGAATCGAATCTGAGTTTTCTATCTTTCTTTCTTTCTTTCTTTTTTTTTAATTATATGCTGTTTTAAAGTATACTTGTCTGGCTTTGCAATATTGTATTAATTTTAGTTGCGACATTACGTTGTTACTTGTCGTTATTACGATGTAGTTGTCGTTGGTTTTTTGAATGGGTCGACTCGGGAAAGAGGTTGAGGCTTTGAACACGCCATCTACTGACTGGTCTGATCTGGGTCCCAGGCCCGAAGGTTCTTCTGTCCTTTTAAAAGTCCACCGTGAGGGGGACGGCTGACACGAACGGATTATGTATCGGACACGGATACATCCTGATTCCCACAAATCTGACGTTGAATAAAGAGAAAAAATTTTTAGTTACCTTAATATAAATACTGTATATTTATATAAATTATTTTTAAAAAAATAATAATAATATAATGATAAGTAATATTAGAACTAATTTCACTTCAACTCTAATATCTCTCACAAGTAAGAAGTTTTAATTTTTGATAAGAATATTGATATATTTGATGAGAAAAAAATCACAGATAAAATATAATTTGAATATAAAATTTTACTCCAACTCTAATATCTCTCACAAGTAAGAAGTTTCAATTTTTGATAAGAATGTTGATATATTTGATGAGAGAAAAATCACAGATAAAATATAATTTGAATACATATGAATTAGATATAATTTCATTTTTGCATATTTCGATAAAAGAAAATGTCACATATGAGATATATCTTGGATATAGATAAGTTAAGTATAATCCGACTTTCATATATCTCACGTCTCAGTGAAAGAAAATATTACAAATGGATTATATTTGATTTACTCAGATAAAAAAAAGAGAATTATGAGTCCTATAAATATGAATATTAAACACTTTAACAAGTTATTTTTTAAAAAAAAATTAATAACTCCATGACAAGCAAACGACAAATCATAACCTTTTTGGCGACAAGCGAGCACTTTTTTTTTTATTAAGACATTTGTTCAATCTTGTAGAGAAGTGATGGTAATTTTTGTTTTCTCATAAATATTATATTCATAATAAAACATATTAATTAATTGCCAAACATTAATGCTAAAATAAACCAAGTATTGGAGTAGCATTATCTTATCACCAGCGTTGATAATGACAAGTTGGTTAAACAGGATGAGGTTTTTGCCCAAAAAACAAAGGGACAACTATGGGAGATGGTAAGTCCTCGCCTTAATTACCATGGACAGACGAGATGACAAGTGTCCTGGGCACGTGTATAATATAATTTGTTATATTTAATTTTTTATTTATAAAATTAAATAAAATACAATTAATTAATATTTATTATTATATTTTTTTTAGATGTTATTATTTAATTTTTCGTTTTTTTTTAAATATAAGACTAAGTCTTATGCATAATTGTAAACGAATCTGGGTGTACTTCTGCTTGCGCAAGAATCTGTAAGAATCAAAAGCTACGCGTACTACTAGTCTGGAAAAGTGTGGGGGGGGGGTTGCAGCTGTACTCTTTTTTTTTTTTTTATTTAATCTCTAAAACGGTGAAATAAAGACGATGGTGCCTGTAATTTCGCGAGGAGAGATCACATGAACGTCATCACCGCGCTAGAAAATTAGGAAAATAAATATTCCCAGACATTTCGTAGCTGGACAGGACCGAGGCCAAGATCGTGTTTCCGATGGAACGGGTCACGTGCTAACTCGAACACACACCCCCCCGCCCCCGAAAAGTCCAATCTCCGGTTCGGATATTCGGGTCAGAGAAATCAACGTCCGTGACGCATACACGACGAAAGTGGGACCCACTTAGTCGCCTTCTTGCCATTTTACAACACTCCGGCACTTTTCACGCCGCGCAAATGGTGGGCGTCCCGCTCTCTCTCTCTCTCTCTAACGGGTCTTTAGTCAATGATTTCCCAGAAAATAATCATTTCTTTTTCGTTTTTTTAGTAACATTTTGTTGGATGGAAATGTCAAAAGTTGTGGAATCTTTTTTTAAGTCCAGCCAAATGAGGAAAAGGAATTTAATTTTTTTTTTAAATAATAATAATGAAAAGCAACGGCGGAGATACGGCAGCCAGCTTGACGCGTAACTGAGTTCACGTTCTTTGATGTGATTGGTTCCTACTGGTCAAAGCACAGATTAAAATCAACCGATTTCCATTTAATAATATTATTATTTTTTACGATAAAAAAATACATAAATCGATTATTATATACATTGATTAAAATTAAAAATTATTTACTTATTATTATTGTTGTTTGTATTTAATTTTTTTATAAAAATTTGTTATTAAAATTTTTATATTTTATTGTAATATTAATAAATTTAAATATTAAACTTCATTTATTATTGTATATTTAAATATTTAAATTTATTTTTTATCATAAAAAAGTTAATGCAAAGATTTAAATTAAAATTACTATATTAAAAAATACAAATTTATTAATTAAATTATAATTAAAATATATATTGATAATATAGAATCTTTCAAAAAAAACATATTTTGCATTAATATTAATATGCTTAAATTGTGAATAGTAAAATGAGGGAGTTTAGATTTTTTTTTTTTTTTTGGGTCAATGTGAAAGAAGGGCCCTTTTTTCACCTGTTACTTTGGTTGTAATTTCCTTGGAGTAAATTAGTAGGCGAAATGTACAACAAATCAAAGAGCTTGATACTGAACTCTTCTTAATTTGTTTAACTCTCCTCGTTAACAACTAAGGATTTAATCACCTATAAACGAAATGCCTAGGACTCGATTGACTTATTCCCCGCTGGCTTTATTTTTTAGTACATCGAAAAACTAGTTTAGATGATCATAGAGAGTAATTTAATTTATAAATGGTGGGATTGATAGAATATCATAGCCTTTAATGATATTGCAAAAGCAACATGAATGTAATGGCTGAATTTTTATTTTTATTTTTTATTTTTTTTGTAAGATAGAGTAGATGATAAAATTTTGCATTTCTGACTTTTTTTTGGGGGTATATTTCTAACATATCTTGCTTTAAAACCCATACAATTGATAAAAGCAAAAAATGGTACCCTTTTTTCACCATTTATTACCACAACAACTACCAAAATTTGCAGCCTTTCTATAAAGCGACTCCGCCTCGTCAGCCCTCGTCTTCCTCGTGGCACTGCCTCCGTCTCTCGCTTTCTTCTTCCCGGAGGTCCCCTTCAGGTTCTTTCTCTCTCTCTCTCTATCTCTCTCGCAGAGCATGTGTATGCATATATATCTTAATATCTGTTTGTAAATTATACGCGTAAACAGTGGTTTGTTACTGGGAGATTAGAGATCAGATAAACGTTGTTGGTTAACAGATCTGGCATTTACAGTCTGTTTTAACATGCCAAATTTAGATCAGATCTGGTGGGTCTTACTTATTTTTCCTTTTTTTTCTTCTTTGGGTACGTGGATTGATATGCTCTGAGGTGTTATTTGCACTGTTGGTGCGATTTCTGTGTATAAAGGATGGTCCTTTCTGGTTCTTTTTTATTTTTACCCAAGAGCAGAAAGAGGGGTCTTCGATTATTGGTTTTGGAGCTTTTGGCTTTGGTCAGTTTGGCTTGGTTGAGTTTTTTTTTTTCTTCTTTTTCTGTTATTTTTTGACTGGGGTTGTGGATGTAATTGAGGAAAGTTCTGGGTTTTTCACTTTTTTGAGGTTTGTGGCTCAGATCTGTTGTGTGATTGATTGGATGGCGTGATCTTTGTTGTTTTGTTGCTGGGAAAGTGGTTCAGAGTGAGAAAAGAGAGAGAGAGAGAGAGTAGGAAATTTAATTGGATTTGAAAGGTTCTACCCTTTTTCATTTTGCAAATAGATATGTCCTGTAAATTACGAGAATAAACAGTGTTTAGTGTTTGTGGACATGGCTGACAATTCTAAGTTTTGAATTGTTGCTTTGCTGGGATGTTAAAAGACGTGAAAATCCATCATTCTAATGGATCTGGATATATGATGCTGGAATTTCTATATTCAAGGATGAATTATCGAATTTATGCAAATGATTATATCGACTGCAAAATCTGCCTTTTTGCAAATTTTATTTTATTTTTGCCATTTTCTCCTTAGGATCTTCATTTTCTTTTGTTCATTGGTTTGAAGCTTTTTTTTGCCGCCCAGAAAGACTTTGCTTATTTTTTTATTGTTGTATGCATATGGACAGGCCAAGATGGATAACTTTAATCTTCAGCAGAAAGCCATCACCTCCTATGAGGAGGCCGGAGGCTTGTTCTCAATATCTAACCCCATAGGCCCTGTTGTTTGCCCTAAACCACAGCGAGTTGGAATCCTGGCTAACAGTCCAATCAGGCCTTTATGGTGGCAGATGAGGTATGTGTACGGTATGATTTGGTCTTATCACAGCTTCTTTGAATTTTTCTACTCCAGAGTAGTCTAATGTTTATGAGGTCCTTCAATTCACAGCCACCAAGCTGAGACGTGTGATTCAAAAGCTGGAGCAGATCTTCTTGATATAATACTCACAAAGGTACTGTGGTTTTTGTTTGGTTTTCAGTTTTGCCTTGGTTTTAAATATATGGTGAGATATAAGCAGTTGATGTGGGAATTTTGGTCATTTATGGTGCTCGGATGATGAATTTTATACTTATGGATATGCCTACATAAATTTTATTTGAGACAGGTTCTATCTTTGAAACTGTTTCTGCTACATGAAATGATTTGGCTTCAAAAAAATCTTTCTTTTCAGTTGTTTTCTTGAGAATTTTGGGTCTATGATTTGTTTTTACTTTCTATGTGCTTTGTTAATTCAGAATTTCTCTTATTGATAGCACTGGGTAGGTTGTCTTTTGCCTTTCAGCAATTTGTGCAGATTTGAGCTTTTGATTGATAGGATCTTTGTTACTAAGCAGGAATGTCATGGGGCAGAACACCAGAGCCAGGCAGCCTTCTCTCCACCATTTTTTCATGGTTCACCTCCTATCAGGACTGCTAATCCACTAATCCAAGATGCACGATTTGCGGATGAAACACCATCGTTAATTCCATCTCCTTCTGGTTTATCATCTCCATCATCATCATCGGCCCGCAAGGGAGGGTGTGCAAGAATGAAGTTTGGGCTTAAACCAGCTGCCGTTAGAGTAGAAGGATTTGATTGCCTCAATAGGGATCGCCAGAATTCTAGGATCCCTGCTGTGGCCTAACTCATTTCAAGTAAGTGTACATAGGAAGACCTATTGCGATCGGAGTCCTAATACAGCAGACTTAGCAAGATGAAGGAATTTTTGAACATTTTTTTGGGAGTCAAAGTCGGTATCAGTAGTGTGTATATAATATGTTCTTGCTGATTATCATTGCTAAATGTCTTTGTAAGTAGTTTGATTGAACGAAGAGGAGGGGCAAACCATGTTCTTAAGTGAAGGTCTGAAAATGTTTCAGAGCATAGCCCTTTCTGTAAAATATAAATGTGAAGATAAGATGGGCTAGTCTTTGGGGAGTCTTCAGATTTCATTTGGTGGTCACCATGAAAAATTCTGTATAGAGCCCAGTTGGTGATTGAATTTTGATCTTTCTGGCCTGTAAATGTACTCTCGTAATTGTTAATAATTTTGCGTCTGTTTTAGCTATGCTTCCGTTCTTCGCACTTAAATCATTTATTATTGGGTTAATTATCATAAAATAAAATAAAATTACGTTCTACTTCTACTAGCCCACCCTTAAAGACTGACGACTGGGATGTCTTAAGTCTTTCTGTTAATGGGTTTTAATTATAATTAGACCCATTAAATAATTATCATAAAATAATTAGCCCACCCTTAAATATTTTATTATTGGGTTAATTAGCATAAAATAAAATAAAATTACGTTCTACTTCGAATCAGGTATTTGTTCAATTTCTTCAACGAGAACTACTATAGCCCACCTTTAAAGACTGACGACTGGAATGGCAAAGTCTTTGGGTTAATGGGTTTAGTTATAATTAGAGGGTTAGGTTAGCAGACTAATTGACTTATTAACATTAATAATCCAAATTTAAACCAAATCAAATCCCTAATTAATTCAACATAATTTGTTTTTCTTTTTTCTTTTGTTAAAACAAATCAACCCGGAAAAGTGTCTACCCAATTAGGAACCCCGCTGCTCTCCTTCGCCAGCTACGGCCGCCGCTGCCATCACTTGACGCGGCATTTCCTTCCCCAACCTTGCCCCTCTTGCCCCCGTCCCCGGTTCGCTGCCAGCGTTCGATTTAGGCTGAGCTTTCCGACTGATTTGCGATGTGTTTGCCGGTGGTATTCAGGCGCGTCAATGTTTGGTACGAGTGGATCGGCTGCCTTCGAGTTCGAAGGCACAGATTTTAATCAACTATAATGCGGGGTGGCGACAACGGCGGCGCGCGGTTGAGCAGAAAATGGGATGTTGAAACGGTTGCACGGGGAGAAAGATAGCGATGATAAAATTGTTGATGGACTGCCCGGGTATAAACATGGGCTAATAAGCGATCGAGTAGCCCCGGTTTCTAATGGTGGGCCGCCCGTTTGGTTACGCCCAGAAGTCCTGAATCTTATTTTACGGGCCGACCAGAACTGTTTATGGGCTTGGGGGCCTCAAAAGATCAACAAATTTTCCTTTCATAAAGTAACGAAGCGTTTTATTTTAGGAACCCCCCTGCCCAAAAAAAAAAAAGAAGCCTTTTATTATTATTGCTTTATTTTTATTTTTTATTTTTTATTTTTTATAAATGAACTAACAAAATTTACCTCTAATGCCTTGAACAGGACAGATTGTTAATGGAACAAGAGACTTCTCTCCAAATCTGACCAAAATCTCTATTTGGATCATGCTTTACTTATATTAAGCCTTGTAAAGGTGACTCATTAAGCCAGGAATTTGTGCAATAATACCTGTTACCTACCCAACCTTGCTATTTCTTTACACTTTTGCGAGGAAAACAGATTTAGGTACCAAGAATTTAACCCAGTTCTTATGTGATGATTTTTTCAATGCCTAGTCTGTTTTTTTCTATTACTTAGAAAAACCCAGCTTCTGTTGTCCCACGGCACATATCTAAGTTAGATTAGATACAAAACACTCGACTTTTTTTCTCTTACAACTCACAGTACATAAATCCGAATACTTTTCAGTTGGATAACGAGCTTTCACAATCCGTTTCCTTTTAGTTTTTCTTTTTTTTTTTTTTTTTTGGGTGATAAGTTAAGAGTCCTTTTACGGTATGTGAAACAAGAACATGTAACGCAAACAAAGAGACGGTCCCAAAAGGGAATGCAAAATTTCATAACCGACTTCTATTCAATCAATACGGGTTCCACAATTGGAAGGAATGCATGGCTAGCTCTCCACGTGTCTTATGTGCATGGCCAGAAAACACCCATTACACGTAGTCACCCACAATCCCATTCTCATTTCCTCGCGATATTGTGTCATTTTCTCGTCACAAATACCTACTGGGAGAAAACCTTGCAGTCCCGGCAAGGAAACTAGACTTGTTTCCACTTCTGACCTCCCCCTAACACCCCCCCCCAAAAAAAAGGAAAAAGTGTTCTTTCCACTTATTGACTTCATTTCCAAAAGGGCCACAACGCCTTCAATGGCTTATGCCTATAAATATGCACTACACAACAAAACCATACTCACCAATCACAGTCTCTCTTAAGTCCCCATCCAAAGATATCTGTCTGCACTCACACAAACACACACTCTGTCTCTCTTCTCTCTGCGCGTCTCTTCTTTTTCTCCTCTCTCGAGATCATGGAAATAGCAAAAGTGAGCCCAGCGTATGAGAGAAGGAGATCGAGAAAGAGAACCGCAGACGAGAAGGAGGCGTCAGGAAAGGCAAGAAGGGCCCGAAAATATGCATGGAAACCATATTGGAATGCCCTTTGCTTGGCTCTCCCAAAAGATACTGTAATGAGCAGATCCATGACCAAGGTGAAACAAAGTGAGACGCAGAACGAAAAGATAGTACTATATGTCGTTGTTGAGAATCCAGAAATAATGGACGACCCTCATGAAAATGTCGTCGTCGAACCTATAGTTGGCCGGGCTGGAGAGAGAGTTGCTGCGGAGCCGCCGGTGATAAGTGCTAATGCTACGATGGAGAGATGGAATGGGGAGACGGAGTGGTGGGAGGAGTGGCCTTTGAACTGGACCTATGAGGAGCAATGGATGTGGTGGTCCCCGGAGGGAGTGTGGCCCGACGTCGGTGGCCGCCCTTACTGGGAGCTGCCGATGAGTGGTACTTTTGGTTGCGTCGCCGGAGATGACGGAGACGAGCCCTGGGGTGATGACATTTGGAATTTGAGAGGCAAGAATTGAGAAAGACGATATCTCCATGGTTATAGTGTCCTAAAGACAATGTTTCAGCGTGCGTATGATACTGCCGTTGGATTTTTTTTTTTTTGTTATTAATTATATTTCATTTTCAGGATTTGCAATAGTCAACGGTCTTATTAATGATGGTTAATCCAATAAAAATCCTTCTGAGAAAAAGGTTAATTAGATTGGTCTTGCAATTGAAAAAAAGGAAAGGAAAAGAAAAAGAAAAAAAAAAACAAAAACAAGAACATTGATGGTGACTTTCAGTTACACTTAAAACAATCCCCAGTGTGAAATGTTCTAAAATTTCCCTAGGTCCATCGATCCAAAGAAAAAGGGCCACAATCTAATTTCATATCTTTTACACATACATTCTAATACCAGTTGCATTAAAACTTTCTAAACTAATTCCAAAAAAAAAAAAGAAAAAAAAAAACTTCCCGCGGCGATATTGCTCTTAAAATATATATTTTCATTTTGGTTAACTTATATCTAACGAATTGTGGGCTTTGATAACCCCCGATTCATTGTGAACTTTGATTGTATTTTAATTTGGGAATTCTAATATGAATATTTAAGTGCTAAATTAGTGTTTTTTTTTATATAACTTTTTAAAAGAAATAATATTACCCTTATACTCCCATCTTTTTAATCAACCATTACAAAGTACATTTAGATTTTATGAGTTATAAAAAATAAAACAGAGAGGGAGAGTCCTATACTTAAGCAATATATACGCAGTCAGGAATCTTGCGTTCGATTTTCCAAACCATTATTGTGCAACCGTGGAATGTATTAATTTAAAATAGCTGCTCGTTCGTTGGCCTTGAGTTTATTGAATTTAACAATTGAATTTACGCATCTCAATTTAAGCGATGTCTCAATTTGTGGGCTATCCTGTATACATTCATCCTCTTCAAAGTAGCTAGTTCCTTAATTGAGACTTTCAATGTGGTGTACATAAACAGCTATAATAGTCTAATCCATTCACTCTCTTAAGGCAGGTCATGATTCAGAATTTAACGGCTTTTTCCATAATCGCTCGGGCTCCTCTTATAATCAGTAAGTTTTCACTGGCAATATAAATACACTACTGGGACAAGAGGCGACAATAAGTTACTAGACTTTATTAATTCTTGCAGAATATCCTAACCTTAACGGCAGTTATCCACATTCAAATGTTGGGTTTAGTCCCCTGTATAATGTTAGGCTTGCAGTGTTGTTATATGTGTTTCAGATATGTTGTTATGTCGAAACAAGTCATGTAATTCTTTATATATATATTAATTTATTTTATTTTATTTTTGTGTATGTGCTTTGTGTTAAAATATGGTGAAACGCGAAGAAAGGATGTCAAGATTTAAACCTTCGATTCCTCACACATGCAAGCGACATTTCCTGAAGTCTGCAAAATCTATCCATCGGAAAATGTAAGAAATTGCCTAGAAATCCTGAAAATATTCGCAGAATAAAAGTGTTGTAATATGATGGATAGACCAACTTGCTATTCTCATTTATACAACCAGATTCGCTTTTTACTATTGTAATTAGAATATCAAAAACAAGATTAATGGCTAAAAACCTACGTGAACATTAACAGAAAGTTTCGTTCATCATTACTGAAAAACACTTTAATTCATATAAAATAATTAGAAAATTTTTCACAGTGTTAAATCTTTACTAAATTAAGCCTTATGGATGAGATAATATTAACTATAAATTACTCTTAACACCACGATAAATTATGTCAATAATTTCAATTTTTTTGTCCTATTAAGGTAATAAAAAAAATCATACGCATACATATAAGTGACAAATGCTCTCCCTTACGTGGACAGTTATCCTTATTTCTATGAGATACGTGGAAAATCGATAAATAATAGCTTTAACTTTGTGTTGAACCTCTTCCATGCTTTATATTAATATTTTATAGAATTTGAAAACTAATATTACTTTCCTACCGGCTAATAATATATTTTTCATTATCCCCCTCAAAAACAAAAGAAATGAAAGAAAAGAGAAAATATAATCCATTTGTGAGACAGATTGATTGCAAACAAAAGAAAACACAAGTAAACCAGATCCATTCAAAGTCTATTTAATGTTACCCGAAAAGAAAAAAGGAAAAAGTCTACTTAACGTTACTTGTCTAACAAAAGTTTATTAAAGAGCCTTTGTGGAAGGCCCTTGGGCATTCTTCGAGGACTTTTGAATAAACAGCATTTTGCCGTCTGGCATAAACCTAGCTAATGTGATGTGCCCCCCCCCCCCCCAAGAAAAAAAAGAAGCTAATATGCTTTGCTCCTATGAAATCCAAAGTGCTCCTCAAGAAACACCACCTTCAAATCTTCCACACCCGCTTGTATCATCAAATGAAAGTTTATTTATATGGCACCTGATGATAAGTAATATTACGTGCAAAGAAGCCTAAAAGGGTCTTTTCCGCAGTGATAAAAAAAGTATTAAAATAAAAAAAACCATAATTTTTAGCTCTCATCTATCATTTAATCCAGTTCAAAGCATGCCCGCAAATGTGGCTATTAATATCTGAGTTTTATGGCTGTCATAGCCAGAGAGCATTACGAGATTATGGATATGTATTGTCCACTCAAAGACAGGACCTTCAAATGCATGCGTCCCTGATGTCTGGCTCCATAGTTTCTTTGTTTTATGGTTCCTCCGGTAATACCTCGTTTGGTTGGTCATGCTTTGGAAACACGTACCTTTCCGAACAACAAAACAATGTGTTTCACTGAAAATGAAGTTTAATAGCTTTTCATTCTGAGAGTGAGCTTGGACTGTCCCCTGATTGCCCTCGTACCACGGGACTAAATATTTCATAAAACGTGAAGCGCCATCATAGGAGGATCCGAAGAAAGCAAAAAATCTAGAAAAGAGTACCCATTATTTCACAACGTTGCAACAACAAATAGGCTGAAGTCTTTATCTAGAGTAATGACAGATGTTAATACAGCGAACTCTTGCTCTATTTGGGCTTAAATTTATCTCATATTTAGATATTGCAGAATATGGCATGCTTGAATTTTACCGTGTCCATTTGTGCTCGAGCGTTTTTAATTAAGAGTTGCTGGTTAGGCAACCGCGTAAAATTGTACGGCAGTGGAAATGAAAAGACAGAGATACAACAGACGAATCTGTTTTTCCTCCTTTGGAAGCCATTGATTCATAGGCTAGTTTTTTTAAATGGGTTATTAAATTTCCAAAAAGTTTGATCCCACTCTAGTTAATTTTTCACATAACAATTAGACCGGTAAACTCAAGAACGTATTTATATGGTTAATTATGACAATTTTTTGCATATTATTCTGTCGGTTTAAAAAAAGAAAGAAAGAAAAAAAGAAAAAAGGTAATAGCTTGATATTATTTCATTATAGTTTCTAAATAGCTTTGATAATTTATTTTTCGTTATTTCAGAAAGATTTAAAAATGGAATTTCGCTTGAAATATGAGAAAAAAAAAAGGGGGGTCAAACAAAAAAGAAAAGAAAGAGAAGAAGAGACGTGGATTTTGTAGCACGGAATAGGTAGGCTAGTGGGCCATGTCGAGAATAGTAGACGTTTCAGATAATGGGCCCACTCCTATTTGAGCCCGTTGTGAAGTAATGCATGGCGGGGCTCTAACGGCCCAATAATTATAGCTGTACTGCAAAAACGTTAAAAGACATCAGCCCAATACTGCACGGAACTGAAAGCAATTTAAATCGGCCCAAAGTTGAGTAAGGCTGTGCACTTGAGCCGACCATAAGCAGCAAATCTCCCACCCAACGAATTTCGCACAATGCCCACAAAAGTATTATAGAGATGATCATGCTACTTGTTGGTCATCGTTCTTGAATTTTAAGGCAATTTGTAATGAATTATAGCTTGGTTGCGGGATTTATGATCGGGAACTCGTATAGGTGCGTTGACAAATTGAGTCACGTTTCGCCATTAATTGACAAAATATTCACATGACTTGATTCTTGTCCTTTCGTTATTTATTGCTAATAACAACACTAACAATGAGCAAGGACAAATTAAAGTGTTAATTAGGTTGGTAATTTAGTTTTTTTTAATAATTAATTTAGATTTGAGTTTTTTTTTATTGACACTTATCTTACAAAATTTAAAATTTAAAATTTATGTCCAAATTTAGTGTTAGGTTCTAAATTTGTTGTATTAAGATAGTGACTCCTCTTTACAAAGAGATTAAATAAAAAATTTATAACCTCGATTTATAGGCGTTATATTTGATATATTCATGATATATTTTTTCTGATTAATAAAAAAAAACCCATATTTTTTCCTCTCTGTTTAGTATGGTTTTTATACACAATTGCACTTTCTATCTTCTGAAGGTTGTTGTTTTGTCTTCGGGTCAATTGAGGCCGAGTGGCCTAAGAACTAAATAATGAGTAGAGCATCTATTCCTTTTTCGTAACATTTCAATTTCGGGCCTTTTTTTTTTTTTTTTAAATTCTTAAACCATGTGAAGCTGGCCTACTTGTGAAGGTCTGGGCAAGAGTGGGTAGCCTGGCACGTTGTTTAGGTTATAAAAAGCTTACATTTCAATCCTCGGGCAGGGCACAAACATGCCGGCCAAACACAAAGAACCAACATATTTATTTAATATCCGTCTGCCTAATTAGATTTGTCGATTTAGCTACACGATTAGTTAACTCTTTAATTTTTTTTATTATTATTTTTTTGAATCTTTAGCACTTCAATCGTGAATAACGAAGTCCGCGAGACAAAATTTATACGAGGTTTTTCCATTAGTTAAAAGGGCAAATGGAGAAAAGGAATGCAACTATATTATAGTTTTTTATGTTGCGTTTTCAGCCAGAAGTTCGATGACTAGTCCAAATTGAATACGGAAGTCCTTTTCTCAAACTGCTTCTTTTTTTTTTCTCTCTTTTTTTCAATAATAATAATAATAATAATAAAAAAGCACTAGATTTATAATTTCTTTTATATTAGAAACTAAAGAGCACGACTAATCAAATCTTCGACGCGTGCTTGGATTACCGCTAAAGATTTAAAAGCCCTGTTTTTTTTTTTTGTTTTTTTTGGGGTTGGTTCGGTTTAGGAGAGTGGGGCAGGTGAGGGCAGGGCTCTGTTTAGATGATTGGTTTATTGGACGGACATCAATCAAGGTTTTCTGCCTCGCGAAAACACATAGGATAGTTTGCAAGATTCAGTGGTCCTAAAACCAGCAACGGGTTTTGACCAAAAAAAAAAAATGTGCCGTTTCCTAAAAACAGGGAGATAATTACGCAATTGAGTATCTCTCACGTCTCCTGGTGCAGTGTTGTCACGACGCCTTGCCCGTGCCCCACCTTGCTTAAAAATTTTAAATTCCGCGTATAAATCCAAAATAAGCGCTGCTAGGCAGACCCAGTCTCGTAACGGATTACGTCAATTTTGTGTAAATTTTATTCATTATTTATTTATTTATTTTAAAAAAAAATATATATATATATATATAATGTACAGTTATATGCATCTAAGAAATTTTTATAATTATTTACATATTTTAGGTTTCTTTTTTTGATAAATATTCTACTTTATCTGTATATACATCCCACGTCACTATGTCTCCTGGCAGGGCCCATCAACCGACTTCTTCGTCCACTAACTTTTCTGACCCAAAATTTAGCACGTGATCATTTTGGGTCCCCCTGGCATTTTTGGTTTCTTCTGTTAGATACTTTTTGTGTCATCTTTGAATGTTTTTCACTTTGTATTTGCAAGCAAGCGTTGTGTCGGTCTCTACTCAATCTCTCTCATTGTTTCAGTCCTTCTTGTTACAGGCTTCGGTCCTGAAATCACGGGTATCAGTCAAATCCTTTCGAATCTACCCCGAATACAGTTTTTGTTGTAAAGGACCTGACGGATAACTTAAACTGATGCTTTTTCTTTGTTTGGCACATTTGATTGTTCTGTATACTCTACTTCAGCCTCCGGATCGATACTTCGAGTGTATTTAGTGAAATTCAATTTCTACATATTAAAGTGAGATCATTGTGCCAATTATAGTTATGTGCGACATCCAGAAGCCGTATACCGAAGCTATAAAAATTTGAAAAAAAAAATCTAGTTAGATTAAACCTTGGAGGGCTATAGAAGCCATAAAAATAAAACAATCAATAAGAATTCTACTTTTTAAATTTTATTTTTTAAAAATAGCTAATCAAAATTATTGAAACTTTTTTTGATTTCACTTGTATTTTCCTAACTTATATTCGCCTAATAATGCTCTAAAAATTTTTGAATATCTTAAGACTCGTTATAGATGATTATCTTTGACCTAATTGTAAAAAATAAATTTAGTACAATTTTTTAAGTCTGGTGTATTAGATATAATACTTGCTAATTGGCACGGGAAAGCTGGATTAATATTCGCTTCTTACCCACCCAACTTTCGTCTAGTAAACCCCCGAACTGATAAGTTGTTAACAACATATGCTCTATATAGCCTGTCGATAAAATATTTTGATCTGTTAAAATTTTAATTATATCGTAAAATTAATGAAGAATAAGATAATAAAATTGAGGGCCAATATAAAGTTACGTATAGAATATGTATAGTATGTGTGTGTGTGTGTGTGTGTGTGTGTGTGTGTGAATATAATATAACAATGAGGAGGGCCAGCATGAACAGTTTGTTTGGTTTATTAGAAAACATATGGGAAAGAAACTAATTAGAAGGAAAATGAGGTTACAGAGGAATAATCGTGTGTTTGAATATGATTTGGGAAAGAAAATGGTTTGAAATTCAGGAGAAAATAAGTGGGAGGTCCCAGTATAAAACTTTCTCGAGAAAATAGTGAGAAAATCTCGGCTCAACAAGACTCGAGCTTTTATTCGGTATAGATTTGATGTTGAAATACTACCCTTATCCTTATCATCAACGCCAGCCAGGTACAGTGTACTTTAACCAAACCCTGAATAATTAGTCACTTTATAGCTGGAAAGGAGACTCGAGTGCAAGTCTCAAATTGATGAAAATTGAAAATTAGCGAGAATTAGATGATTATAAAAATGATATTAATTAAATTTAAATAATTAGTAGAAAAAATCACTAAATAAATAAGCAGAAAAAATTTTGACTGCCATTTTCCGATTGGACATGGTAAAAGTTTATAAATCAATTATTAGGCATGATCTAGTGACAAATATGTATAAATTTTAACTTTTTTTTATATTTGTCCTGAATCAAGTAAATTAAAACAAAAAATTTAATGAAGAGACATAATTGTTATTTTGTACACATATTCAAACAAAAAAAAATTAATTTTTAAATTTTTTCTCATTTATTTTTATTTATCTAAATAACTATTAAAAATTATTTTTTTCTCGAAACTTTTTTTTTCAAAATTTTCTTTTACACCCCACTTTCAAATACAAACACATTGTAAAAATAATGATAAATAAATAAAGTTTGGGGTGTCCTATAAAATAACGTTACAAATATGACTGCTCGGTACAGGAACCGAGGGAGGTGGGGTTAGACTTCTTGTTTTTGGCCCAATAAAATAGGAAGTCGGATTCAGAGTTAGAAAAAAAAAATTAATGTTTTAATGTATTAGGTACACTGCACGGAACACTTTTTTACTTTATAAGATTCTCAAATCAAGTTCTCTGGGCCACAGTGGTCCAACAAAATTCATGGCAGCCATATTAGAATTACAAGGGGGACTGGCAAAATGAAAATTGATTCCGCTTGTTGATCGTACATTTGAAGGGGGAAAAAGTGAATTTGAAGCTATATGCAAGACTGAATAAATGATCGCTCGCGATGAAGGATTCCTGATACGTTTCCAACGGGAAAAATAAAAAAAGGAGAGAGAGAGAGAGAGAGAGAGAGAGAGAGAGAGAGAGAGAGAGAGGTGATTAGATCCAATTGTAAAGGAAACCGTGATCGTTGTGTTCCAGGCGTCCAGCAGCAGCAGCAGCCCACATGTGTTGAAAATTGTTATAAAACTCGATTGTCGGTGCCTAATTGCCAAGAATATGAATCCGTGGCCTGGCGATTCCTTTTCGGTGACTCATGTCGCGCAAGGAAATTATTTGTACTCCCTTACATTCTTCTAATTAATTAATCAATTTTAGCCTTGATAAGGTTGCTAGATTGACGTAATTTGTACGATCTTATTCCATGGCCTGTGAGGATTTAGCATTTAACAAGCATGTGCGAGGGTAATTGTTTGTAGTCAACTTGCCGTGATTGGGGCCCATAAAACAAAATTCGAAGGTTTGAGACTTTAGGGGTCTGAAATATTTTGAGCAAAATATATCGGAGAAAAATACCCCAAATGGCATAAACAACGCATATATCACTGTTAATTCCCCAACACCCTCCCCCCAAAAAAACACCCCAAAAGTTATCTTATCAAGAAATGGAATACATCTTTGTTTGCACACCAACAACTTCAATTCAATCCTAAAAATGTATTTTTTTTGTCGCACTTTTGTTTACGCACAAAATCAATTGAAATCTTGCTAAAATTTGGAATCAATGAGTCAGCAAAGAATGTCCATTGATTGATCTTTGAAAAATGCAAACATTTTGAGGAATCCTTGGCTGCCACAGGCCTCCACATCCTGAAGCTGACTTTTTGGCACAACCACAATTGATCTTATGCACAACTCTACTGCGAATTCAGCAGTAGAATTTATCATAATATGGATATTTGGGAAGTTGGGGCCGGTGCACAAGTTGGTGTTGTGGAAACTACATAACAGAATATCAGCTTAACAATATAAATTAAGTGACATTAATTACTTATTAAACAGTCTGTCGTTCAGCTAACGAAGAGAACTAGGCGATGGCTTCTTCAGCCAGCAATTTCTGGTCAAGGCGGCTCGGTCATCCCAAGGCTCTTTTTAGGTACACCACATATTCGCGTCAGTTGCAGCCACTGGTTTCGCACAAGCAGTATTGCTTTCCCTAAATACCTGGAGCTAATGACAATGATGGCTTCACATTTAAAATGATACGTGTACATTATCGCATTGACTTATTTCATTCATCACGCAGCCTTGGAAACTCTTCTTTTTAATAAATTCGTCAAACGTTTGGCCCACAGTTTCTTTTTGATAAATTCGCAACCATATCCTCCATGATGGTAGCCCCAGAACAATGGCATTGCCAATGAAGCCTCAAATTCCCGCATTTCCAGAAAAGCAGGCAGTCGTTGGTTTTAATGCACTGCAGGCCCCTGTGGAGGCATTTAATCATTCAATTTGACGGTTCGCACAAGAGTTCACGCATACAATACAACAACTTGCCTCCTGATGAATAATTTTTTTGGCCATTTGATTAACATATTCAGGGACTTTCCTGGTATAGGTGTTGGTACTCTTTGGAATTTATAGTGTCAAATAGTGCAAATCAGTGGTTAAAATCTAAATATTTATCAACCTTAAAAAAACTTTAAGATGCTCATTTCTATTAAAAATTAAAAGTTGCTTAAAAATTATAGCGAGTAGGCATTACACTGTAAACTTTTCTTTTACAAATTGTGAAAAGCTACCCAAGATATCATTTGCTTAACTCGCCCGAATCGAATTGGCACGAGACTATAATTTTACAGGGACAACGAGAGTTCACCCCCAAAATCATCTACAATTTATAAGATTTCTCGTAAATATGGGTTGAGCTGTGAAGTATCCTATGCAGTGTATTTAGACATGCATTCTTCTTCTTCTTTTTTTTTTGATATTCAATTAAATTAATTATTAATTATTAGAGGGTTAAAAAATATATTTCATTGGCTTTAATTTTTCATTTAAATTTTCAATTGAAAGAATGGCATTAGCAAGCTGAGCTTGTACAGATAGAGATAGGCAAATGGGTGGTTCTGCTCAATTTCCAAGCTTTGTAGGCCTGCCCCTTTTCATTTTCTTGTGACAATGCCGTCAAATCAATTCTTGCATTTGCCCCCCACTAACAATCTGAAAAAGTGAACGCCACGCGCTGCCTTCATATTTTGCATGATTTTTTTGGGACACTATTACATGCAAGTTACCCTACTTTTCTATCTCACCTGACAACATTCAGATTCTCGTCCTTATTTATTATACTTTTATTTAATTACATTTAATAGTGATTTTCTAACTATCTTCAGTTTATTTATTATTGGCAAGTTTGTCATTGTATGGTATGAATTCTTTTTAGATAATTTTTAAATTTTATCTTCTTAAACAGATCAAAAATTTGTAATTTAATCGAATTCTTAATTTATAATTTAATTTATATTCTGATTTTTAAAATATTTACACAATTTTTTTAAATTGTTCGAAAACTTAATATTTTTATTAGTTTTTTTAGAAGAATTATCTTGTGATTTTTTTTCAAAATATTTATTTAAAATTTTCATGATTCAATGAAAATTTGTTAAATTTTATAAGTTTTAGTCCAATTAAATTGAAAAATAAGTATTATTTTGGCTATTATACAAATCATTGGATGGCGATTAAATTATATTTACTTGTTATAAAACTTTATGTTACTATATTTTGTCATATAAAAAGTCAATTCTTCCCCAATGGTAACTTTTCCTTTATTTTTTTAAAAAATACATATATTATAAAAATATTAATTATTATACTTATAAATTAAAATTAAGAGTTACCCGTTTAATATTTTTATTTAACTATTCTTTATTAAAAGGACCAATTGCTTAAATAGTAATCAGACTGAACGAAATTTTATCACAAGCAACTACATTGTTTGCTTTATCGTAATTATATATAAATCATAAATAGAACGAATGACTAAATGGAAGGCAAAATTTTTTCCTGAATACCAAAATAGAGGCGAAATCGAAAATTCAATCAAAGTTTATAAACTATACTATATTAAACTTTTGGCTGACGTATGCATATGGTTGTCAATTTCTTTTGAAATTATGGCCAGGGAGCCAGGCCATGCCAACTTATTCCTATTAGAAACTTTTGCAAGTAACAATTTGTCAATTTGTGGCTTAATAATCTAAATAAAGTATGGAAAATAACTGCTGAATCATGAATCTGAAGGAAGCAAACATGCCTGCGAAAATGAGTTTTTATCCGTGTCCGCTCGGGGGACAGATGCCAAATAAGTTCGAGACATTAATTGTCCGACAGGGAACGAGAAATTTAGCAAATGCAGGGGCTAGCTGGAAATTGAGAAATGACAAATTAAGGAAAAGTACAGGCTGCACTGAAGAAGGTTGTGTTGCAGTCCCTTCTTCCGAATTCCATGAACTGGAGCCATCCAATCAATAAATGTTATGATCATAATTTGCATGAACAATTGAGATTGGAATTAACAATCTGCATATAAAATTCATTTTCGATTCTCAATGCCTTTTTAAAAAAAAAAAAAAAAAACTTTTATACAATCAATCATCAAGCATGTGGTCTAGGTGGGGAAGGAGGAGCCATCTACTTTTTTCTTTTTTCAAGGCTCGAAATTGAATATAGAATTCATTTTCGATTCTCAATGCTTTTTATTTTTTTTAATAATTTATATACAATCAACCACCAAGCATGTGGCGTAGGTGGTGTAGGAGGACCTTTTGTACGTGGTCACCACGCTCTAATTCTGTTTTTTCTGATCATATGTTCTCTTCCCATTTTGGTATACAAGCAGGGAAAGCAAGGGACAATTTACACCCAATAAACCCAACCCGTTCCAAACGAGGAATATCTGCTGGCACGCAACATGATATCACTGTTTGTATCCAACTCGGAATCCTTTAGCGAATTTCCTCTCTTTGTCTCATCTGAACTATTTAATGATCACTGGTGAGAAATTGGTAACTGAGCCCCAACTATATATTCTTTATAACTAAAAAATTAAATTCCATATTTAAAATTAAAAATTTCTATTACTCTACCGTGAAACCCTGAGGTAAGTGTCACTCCTCATAGCTTCTCTGCTCTATATGAACGGGACGCCAGACAATGTCGCGTACATGTCGGTTAGTTGTCGTACGCAAATTATTAAAACTAATTGATTTAGCCCACAAAATAATTATAAACGCTCAGAACGCCCAAAATTAGTTCCTTCGCCACTCGACTGACTAATCGGTTCGGTTCACTCCAAATTAATGTTCCCAAAGCTAGAAAAATAACGACCTCAAATCCCCAAAACACGCTTGAGCGCGAGAGGTGAATCGGGTCAACTGACTAATTTAATTCCGAGTTAAATCAAATCTAGTTCTTGTAGATTTCCGTGTGACTCAAAACTCTCGGAAGATAAGCACAAGACAACAAGCGAGAGAGAACTCCAAAACCGTTGGCTAGCGAGTCCTGTCGTGCGCCCACAGTCCCAAAACCAAACCCCAATTGAACCCGGAAACTAGTTAGCGGTTTTAACTTAAAAAGCGGGTTTGAGAGCTCCCGAAAACCAGGAGCTTTCTAAAATAATTTTTTTCTTAAAAAAAATAAAATGACTTACAGCTACATGGAAAGTATATTGTTTTGGCTCAAGTGGGCCCTCTGTTTTTTTAAACCAGAATGTGGCGATTCGACCGCCTTCTGACACCAACACGTGCATTCCACGCGCTCCGTTTATCCTCTCGTTCTCCTCGAGTCTTGTACCCGCCTGCATGGGTGTTGTGTCCTTTTCTAACGCTATCCAACACACCTGTCCTCTGCTTTTTTAAATTACCGTTTTGCCCCTATTCTCCATTATATGTTTTTTTTTTTTTACCAGCAACAAAATTGGAACGAAATAAACACTGCGAAAGTACGAGAAAAGATATATTTCGAATTTTAAATAAATTATATTGTTTTTTATTTTAAAACTAAGAAAATAAAGGTGATATTTTATAATATTATTGAAAAAATAAAGTTGTGTTAAATACGTATTGTAAAATATGTTAAATTATTATAGCAAAGTATGAGATAGTAGATTATAAAATAAATAAAAACCACTAATTATTCTAATAATTTAAAAAACTAAATACATGTTTAACTTAATCAAACGACTTAGCAGAAGATTTAAGCTCATGACCCATGGAACTACTTGAACACCGAATAAATTATATTGTTAACCAAGGACGCGGCAGCAATGCAATTGACATGCGTTACATCAATAGCCTGCATATCAGTTACGATAAAAGGAGTCTGCGAAAGTGTATATATATATTAACAGTTAAGATTAATCGACAAACATTTTGCATGAACGATAGATATGTCTTTGAGTCAAGTGCACCAATATATAATAGTGTATTCTGATAATAGCGTATTCATATTTATAAATTTTACTTAATTACTTGTTTTTTAACTAGTTTATTTACAATGTGACTGATTGTTGACTAAAATGGATGATCTTAAACAATTAAAGTAAAAATGTATGCTTTAAGTTTTGCAAATAAGCCCACCACAGTTCGAAGTACCGATTTGTTCTATACTTCATAAATGGAAAATTAAGTTGTTGAATTAGCTCGTGCTTATGTTAAACTCAATTACTTTCATTTGTTTTTGTATCCCATTATTAATTAATTGTTGATCTATACATCAATTTTATTTCTGGTAATGTTTAAGTATTTAAGACTTGCGGGTACGATATATTTACTCTTGTCACATTAGTTAAAACTGAATCGTGGTTAGGGTTTATTTACAAGGATCATTATGCATGAAGTTGGACTGCCTGCTAGATAACCTAAGTTAGTTCTTGTGGACGATACCTGTTCTAAAATTATATATCCTCTGCAGTAATTTTGGCACCCAACCTCTATCAAGACGGACTATTTAAGTTCAAATTAGTAATTTCGATTCTACAAAATTAAGAAGAAAAAAGAAACTTTTGTCTGTAGACAAAAGTAAAATATATCACAGTGGGTTTATGCCAAAAAAAAAAAGAAAGAAAGAAAAGAAAAAGTGGCAAGCTAATTAATAATCACAGAAGGCCAAAATGGATTTTACATCCGCAACCAATTGGATTCCGACTCTACTTCTATGCATTCACGCAAAGCAATTTACAGTACTCACCAATGGCGACATCGACAATTTTCTTGGGATTGGGTGTTCCGCCCACGCTGGAATGTGAGAGTGGGGGATGGGCTAAAGGATGGTTTTGGCATACAATTAATATTTTATAATTAAATCCAAAACCTCTTCCTTGGTTGCGGAAAACCAGGGTTCTGGACATACCAAAAAAAAAAAAAACAAAAAGCCAAGTTGCGTCCCCAGTTCCTTGTAAACCCAGCGGCTTCCTTTTCCTCTCATATATACCGCCCCACCTCATCTCCATTGTACACAAGACACAAACTCTCTCCGACTATAAGAACTCTCTCTCTCTCTCTCTCTCTCTCTGTCCAAAACAAAACCAAGTGCAAGGCAAAATGCGGATGAGTTGCAACGGATGCAGGGTTCTACGAAAGGGCTGCAGCGAAAATTGCAGCATCAGGCCCTGTTTGCAGTGGATCAGGAGCTCTGAGGCACAAGCCAACGCCACTGTCTTTCTTGCTAAGTTCTACGGCCGCGCTGGACTCATGAACCTCATCAACGCCGGCCCTGAACACCTCCGTCCTGGTAATAATTGCTTTCACTCCAAATTGATTCTACACCTCAAGATTCCACATGCATGTGAATTTTAGCAACTAGCTTCTAATTTTACTAATAAAGACCGTTTCTTTCTATGATTGCTTGTGATCCTTTTCAGTTCTGGTTTCAGGATTTGGAAATGATGATGGTTTCCTGTTTGTTTTGTTGGTTTTTGCAGCGATTTTTAGGTCTTTGCTTTATGAGGCATGTGGCCGAATAGTGAACCCGATTTATGGGTCGGTCGGGTTGTTATGGTCCGGCAGCTGGCAGCTCTGTCAAGCCGCCGTGGAAGCGGTGCTAAAGGGTGCCTCGATCACGCCAATCAACTCTGAATTGGCGGCCAGTGGCCAGGGACCGCCGTTGAAGGCTTATGACATACGGCACGTCTCCAAGGACGAGAACTCGGCGGCCTCACACAACCCCACCCGAGTGAAGACTCGGAGCCGGGTCAGGCGGGTTGTGAAACCGAAGACATGCAAGCCGGTTGGTGGGCTTGGCTCGGCTGTTGAGTCGGCTGCAAGGGATGAGTTGACTCGTTCGGCGAGTCACGAATCATCGGTGAGTCACCAGTCCGACTTGGCTGTGGTGGATGGAGAGAGCAAAGAGACCGAGAGCATGGTCTCCGAGGAAACGGCTGAGGCCACGTTGCTGTTCCGAGCGGACCCAGAGTTGGAGCCTCAGTCGGTCATGAAGCGCCATCAAGGAGTGCACGGCGCCAATGATACCGAGATGGTTGGGGTTGGACTGGAGCTGACTCTGGGGCTCGAGCCGGCGTCACGTGCCAGTCACGTTGTTCCCGTCAAGAAGAGGAGACTCGAAGCGTGTGGGTCGTGTGCTGTTGCCGTGTGTAACATGGAGCTGGGGCTCGATTGCTCGGCTTGAGTATGGACCTTGAGAAAAATGCGAAGATGTTCCAATTTTGGTGGCTCGGCGGCTCGGCTTTTTTTAAGAAGAAGAGACGTTACCTCGTGGTTTTTGGCTTTCATTTTGTGTAGCTTTTTTCCTTCTGTTCTTTTGTTAATTAGGGGACACCCTTATGGTGAAGATATAAGATGTACAAATCTGGTCTCTACATGAACATAAACGTTAAATCAATCTATAGAGGGATATTTTTTAGTTTTTTCTCCATATTTTTTCAGGCGATGCATGCTTTTTATTTTGTGCAGTTAATGGGTGCGCCAACTAACAAGGTCTTCCAGTGACAAAGGATTGAGGAGTATTTCATGGCATTTAGAGTTCTAATTTAATTTAATCTATCATGGAATTAGGGACATAATTATATTCTATCTTTCCCGTCGCGGATGCAAGCGGAGGTTTACCTGCTTCCAATTTAATGTTACCAATTGACGTCTGTGAAAGCAAAGTGTTTGCCTCTGAAGTAGAGTGTTCTCTGGTCAAAATCCAGCGGCACGTTTTTGTAACAACTTGGCCCCAAAGTTCACGGCCGTGTTTTAAGCAATTTGTTGAAGCAAATAGTTTCTGTCTGATAGGCTCCGACTTTCCAGTACCATATCATGGGATGCTTTCGATGCTGTTGTTTCATGCGACCAACGTTTAGTTAAGTGAAGCTCTATGTTTTTGTCTTAGCAAATGTGCTTTTGGACAATAAATGAATTCGGCAGCTGGTGAATGCCAAAATAAGGCTTCCGGGAAGTTGTGGGTACCAGACTGCCTTGATCGCTCTGCCACGTACTTCGCTTCATCGCATGCGTTTGCACTTGGCTTAGAGTGCTGTTTCAATGCTCTGTATATACACATGAGTGACGCACAGGGGACATTATTAGCATAATTTGATTGGACGGTCATAAGCGAGCAAGTTTTGCGAGTGGCAACTTGACGGGTGACGGGTATTCAAACCCTTTTGGCTCTTACTGTTGTTTTGGCTACATGGGAGCCCCATGTTTTATCGCATGGGATTGGGACTGGATAAGCTTTCTTCGATATTTGCTGATAGTGAGGTTTTTGTTTCATTACACCATCCGTTCTTTCTTTCCATTATAAAACTCTAATTTGGCTCTCAATTGTCCAGCTCTCTTTTTATCAGTGAATTGTTCATCAACTCATCAAGTATCTAATTATATATATTATTTTAAATTAAATTTTACTTAATTAATATTTTATTTTTTCTCACACGTTGTATTCACACGTTACAACGATCAGCTATTTACAGGGGGATGAAAGCTGGCGAAATTTTAGGGCCAATATACACCTTCAGAATTTGGGGACTCGTATTGATTGGTGGGCTCCGTGAAGGCTGTGATTAGGACTACGCACATGACATCAACTTTTGCTCGGTAAATTGCATTAATTTCCTAATGGGAAGGAGATAGACTCATTAATGTTTGACGTGCTTATTCAACTCGGAAGTTACAAATTAATTGTTTGGGCTTAGCTTAAATAATGTTGATAATGGGGTGTGAGATATACTTGAGTTTAGCTTTGGATAATGGCACCTAACCAGTCCTTTTTAAGCCTCAAAACTAGCTTCAGTAATGTATTTGCCTATCATATTTGACATTTTTACGTAAACGTTTGAGTTCTACTTCGCCGTCTCATCCCAAGGAATTAGAATGGAAAATTACTAAAACCAGCAAATGGGGTGCATCATTTCTGCAGCCAACCACTAATTGGTGGATGCTACAGTGACCGTGCTAGAAACCTTAAATCAAGCGTCTTAAATTGCGAGTGTCTTTATGTGACACAGGACTTTACAGATTAAAAATTTTCTACAATGTCTTAATATTAGGTGTTCTCAAAATAAAATCATGAGTGTGTGAGTGTCACGTCAGATTGAAAAGTTCCATGATCACACAATATGGCGAATGCCTTTATTTGAGAGTGGTCTAAAAGAAGGAAAAAAGAAAAAAACTCTATAGGCTTATCCAAAGCAGCAAGTTGCGTTGCCTGGCACCAGAAGCCCAGACCAGTTATATTGGGCTCAATTAGACCGAGCCCCTTGAGCACTGTTTTCTGTGCAGAAACAACTATTGGCCTAAGTTGGGTCGCAAATGGCTAAACAAGGCCGAGTCAGGTTCAAAAACAAGTATAAATACGCCTATAGTGCAAGAACAAGACGACAAGGTCCCAGGTAAAAGTATAAACAAGTCTTGCCTACGGTCTGTTGTTGGAAGTGGTCTAAACCGAAACAGGTGGCCCAAGCCGAAAACCCAAGAAAGTAAACGACCCGAAAAACAGAAGAAACAGCCTCTATGGCTTCCGCGTGATGACTGCGCCCAAATCCCTCGTCCCTCTCCAACGCCAGCGCCACGGTACTGAGTGGCAACAACTCTTTCGCTTCTCAAGCTATATTGCAGCAACAATTCTTTGTACTGTAACTCTCTCTCTCTCTCTCTCTAAACCCTAAATTTTTCCTGGTCTTTGGGCCCAAATTTGTGATTTTAATTGATCATTTCATTTTCAGTGCCCTCCGTATTACCTTGAATCTTTGGAGTTCTTTTCATTTATTTTTTCTTTGTTTAGCATTTGGATGTAGGTAGGGTATGAACGTGTAATTGTACGGCTACTCGCGTCTCTTGCAGTGAGAAAATTGGGGGGATTGTTTTTTTTCTTTGCTTTTGTTTTCTTTATTTTTTCCTGGTAATGTTAGCATTAGTACTTTGTGGGTTTCATAATCCAACACTGGGAAATGTTTCTGTGAATGAGATTGTTAGATTACGGAGTTTATTAGATTAACCCAGATCTTGATTTTTCTTTGTTGTATTTTTAGCTGGTCGTAGAAACATAGGGATTGCAAAATTATAGTTATTTATTGAAATGGGTGTGCATAGTGATTAAAAAAACTGGAGTTAACAAAGCCTTGCAGCTGTGGGAGGATACTTTAGGAATTGTGTTTTTTTCTCCCGGGCCTTCTTGATTCCCACATCATCAAAAATTTGAGAGTGGAAATCTTTTTTCTTTATTCTCCTGTTACAAGACCAGTAGGCTACTCTAGATTCTGTATTTGTTGTTGCCACAATGTGATAATTGATTATTGATATCAACTTGCTTTATTGGTAATTTTGCATAACATAAAAAAAAAGAAAGTCTGGCCAGAAGTCATTTCTGAACTGTTTGCAAGTATGTTTTTGTTGTGTACTTGATGCCTCTAGTTTTATGATAAGTAGGAAACTTTTTCCTGCAGGTTAAACCATCACAATTTTGATAGCAAGTATTGTCGTCTAATTATGGATGGAAACAAGCGAAAGTTCTTCCATAAGCATCAAAGTAATCAATTTAAGAGAAAAGTGGTCAGCAAGAAAGGAAGGTGGAACAATTCTAGCAGTGACCAGTCTTCAGGGAGTTCTCCTGCTGATACTGTCTATAGGATACTCTGCCCCTCGAGAAAAATTGGGGGTGTTATTGGAAAGGGTGGTGACATAGTCAAGGCGCTGAGGGAAGAGACCCATGCCAAGATTAGGGTTGCCGATTCCGTTCCCGGGTCAGATGAGAGAGTAATTATCATATATAGTTCTCCTGAAAAAATTTCAAGGAAACAAGATAGTGATGAGGATTCAGATACAGATAATGAAGGCGACCGCATGGAACCTCATTGTGCTGCACAGGATGCCCTTTTAAAAGTTCATGAAAGGATCATTGAGGAAGACCTTTTTGGCGGCATGGCACCTGATGAAGATAATGAGAACAATGTTGTCACTGCAAGACTTCTAGTTCCGAACAATATGGTAGGATGTGTTCTAGGTAAAGGCGGAGATGTTATCCAGAGATTGCGGAGTGAGACAGGTGCAAGCATTCGTGTCCTTCCAGCCGATCATCTTCCTATCTGCGCAATGAGTGGGGATGAGTTAGTCCAGGTTCTCTAGCCCTCTTTACTTGTTTTAGTTCATGAGGCAGAGACGTCAACAATGCGCGTGTGGTTCTTGATATTATCTTAATATTCTCTGCTTCTTTCCTTTAGTGTTGTTTCATTGCCTTCATATAAAATGTTTTCTTTTTGTTTGCGCTGAGAGTTGTTTTGGCATGATGCTGTGGTGTTCATATTTGCTATACAACGATCTCATATATTTAGATGGTTTTGAAACATCTTTACTAGTGATGATCACACTAATGGAAAAGCAACAAAGAGAGAAAAAATCTCTAGGCAGCATTTGAACTTAAATTTTTACAATGAATTGCCCATCGAGTCATGTTTCGTCATTTACAGAATTTTATTGAAGCTTGCAAGTGTTACAATGGCTAACTAAACAGCTTAATAAATTGTAAAGTGAGATCAGTCGTGGCTTGCATTCATCACTGGAATTTCAGACTGATGCTTTAAAAGGTTGTCCTAGATTGGAGAATAAGAGATGCTTACTGAAATGTTTGGGCCTTCTTAGTGTGTGGTTATCAACCGTAGTCAGCTATTTTCTGACTAAAATAATTGCTAAGATGATACTTGTCTGTTTCTTTGGTTTTTCCTTCTGAAGACTAATTGCCAGTTGCTTCAGTCTGGATAGCAAGATTCCTTTTTTTTAAAGAATCCGGTTATGCTTGGGCCATACACTGAGCCTGGCCACGCCAAGTTGCTGTTATGTCATTGAGACCTTTTGGAACCCAAGGGAAGCCATGCTTTTTGATTAAAAATTATCCTAGGATAGATGGTGTAGTATATCTCACAATTTCCCGCTTTGCTGGTCAAAAGCAAGGCAGCTATGCTTTTTCCTGGTTTTAGCAATGACCTTATATCTCCATGAACTTCGATGCTGTTTGGGTTTGAGAAGAATTGAAGAAATTATGATTTAAACTTGTTGAAGTCCACAGTTATCATTTGTGGCACAATGGAATTAAGTTTGCATTCCTCTGGCTTGTAAGGACTCGGGCATTGTTTTGTAATGAGAGACTAAGTGTTGAGATGCTATGATTAAGGACTTAGCAAAAATATTTATGCCTGCAAGTTGTTAATGAAGCAGTATTCTCGGGTCATGTGGATGAAATGCTTTGGCAGAACATTGTAAGAGGGACATTGAATGTTTCTTGGCTTCTTTCAACACCTTTGGTGTTAACATTTGTTCAATTTCTACTGATTTCAAGGCACTCGTGAATTTCTCACATGAGTTCCACCTTCTTAATCAGCATGGTGGAATGCAGGTTCTCTTGCTAACACAGGTCTTCCTCAGGTATTAACCTGCTTATTGCTTGCAGCTGACACACCTGGAAGGTGTCATGATTATGGTTTTTCTGAGCTGAAGTGATCCATTTTGCTGAATGTATTTTGTATTGCAAGTTTCTAGGCTCAAGTTTGAGTTCACAAGTTTATGTTCAAATTTTAATGCTCCTGTAAGATCCAAGCATGCCTTGATTATATCCTGGTTCATGGAGGACGCAATGGATAAGTCTTGGCATGAGAAGAGGTAGGTGCAGTGACCTTTGCTCATTGAATTGTTACATTGAGGATAGGAACATTCAGGAAGTGGGAGCAAATCATTTTCTTCTCATACCTTTTTGTTTCTGCATTCTCCGTTCCTTCTTTCATCGATGGTTGGAATTGTCATGCTAGTGTTCGAGTGAGCTACTAGGTGTCACCATTGATGACTTCAATTCCCAAATGTTGTGGTGATTTGGGTGCATTTGTCTCGTTAGATTTTCCCATGCTGCTAACCTCAGTGCTTTGATTGATGTATTACCATCTTGACCATGAGCCCTATTTCCCAAGTGTTAACCTCTATCCCTTAAGAAGGGATGACTCTGTTTCCAGGTTCACCCATGATATGTAGCGGATTTGGCATTGAGCAAGGACCTGATTAGAAAATAAAATTCTGGTGAATTTTATCTTTTTTTGTAAATTTTCTATTTGGAACTAATTCCACCTTTTCATGACATTTTTTTGTATATTTTGTGTCTGTCTGCATTTAAGTTTGTCTATCTGTGTAGAGGCTTGCATGTTCACATGTATACGGGTGCAAGCGCAGCTATGTGTTGCAAGGAAGCGAAGTTTGACCTGGAAATTTCAATGTTTTAATTCACATAATGCCCTTTATACCTCAAGTAGCATTCTTGGAGGATTGGTAATCATGGCATGTAACATATTCCATATTATGGTGTTAGTCATGCCCTTGGGGATCTCACATTGTTTGGATTTAAAGAATGTAATTTCTCTCGGTGGGCTTTCAGATGGTTATTTTGGAAAGGCTTTTACCTACCATGACCAATAACATGTTATCTAAGTGACCTTGGAGCTGGTGTGACATTCGTGCATGTTTTCACCATGCTTTCTGAGGTTTTGAGAAACCTAATTAAGCATCAGCTTGTTTGCCCTGTTGTAGAGAAAGATTCAAGAAGTGGAACCCTAGGATGGCAAAATTTGTGGCTCGATGTACAATCTAGCTTACAAGGAAGACTGGATATCTCGTCATCTGACTTTGCAATTGTGCAACGCTAGTTGACTAGTTCTTTTTGTTGATTGTTCATGCTTGCAATTTTTGAATATATGTGATTCACCAACATCCTTGTTTGTTTATTGTAGAAAAAGGTTCAACTGAAGTGGAAACCTAGGATAGTAGAATTTGTTTATAACCTTACTTACAAGGGAGACTTTGAATACATGTTTGACCTACAATTTTGGGTTAGTTGATAATTGGTTTAATGATTATGCATGCTTGCAAACATGCTGTGCAATTGACATTGAATGGCTAATGCTGTGACATTGTTATCTGCAACACCCCTATTTGCTGGGGGGGGTTTCTCCCCTTTCATTCTCTAGTGTTGTTTAAATATCTCTTTTTACTCTCCTCCCTTCTTGAATTTTGGAAGAAGAGGAATTCTCTTTCCACTCCCAACAAATTGTAATTTTTGGAGGTATGTTTCAGATATCTGGAAAAACAGATGTGGCAAAGAGGGCCCTCTATGAAGTTTCCACTTTATTACATCAGAATCCTAGAAAGGACAAATATCCAAATGTTCCTATGCCATATGGTGGCCATAACCTTCATCCTTCTGGTCCCATGACAAATACACTTCCTCCAGGAAATCGTATGTGGTCTCACCGTGACTCTGCTACCCATAGCATGCCTCCCATGCCCTGGATGGGAGGTTATGGCAATCAGCCTTCAGGATATGGGCCAGGTGGCTTTAATGGTGTTCCTCCTGGACATGGTGGGGAACCTCAAGTTGAGTTTTCTATGAAAATTTTGTGCTATACAAGCAAAATTGGTGGTGTAATTGGCAAGGGTGGCTCAAATATAAGAGTAGTTGAGCAGGATACAGGAGCAAGTATTAAAGTTGAGGATACTTCAGCTGATTCAGATGAACGAGCAATTCGTGTCTCTGCTTTTGAGGTAACTTCTATGTGTAACTATCTTTTGATTGTGCCAACATGCTTGTATACTACTGGTACTCTGACTCAGATTCTTGAACTAATGTCAATTTAGACCCTGTGGAATCCAAGATCACAAACCATCGAGGCAATTCTTCAGCTTCAGAATAAAACCAGTGAATTCTCTGAGAAAGGTGCAATCATCACTAGACTTCTCGTTCCATCAAGTAAGGTTGGCTGCATCCTTGGGCAAGGAGGTCAAGTTATTAATGAAATGAGAAGGAGAACCCAAGCAGATATTCGTGTTTATTCCAAGGATGAGAAACCCAAGTGTGCATCTGAGGACGAAGAGCTTGTACAGGTGATACGATTAGATGGAACATTTTTATAGTTCATACTTGTCACTAACTGTCTGATTTGTTTATAGGGTGATTGTGTGGATGTTTAAATTGTTGGCTTGCCTACTCCTTAATTAGTTTTCCTTTGTTTTTCAGATATCTGGAAATTTTGGTGTTGCTAAAGATGCTTTGGCAGAGATAGCATCGAGAATCAGGGTGAGAACTTTGCGAGATGCAAATGTAGGAGCAGAATCTGGACATGTTGGATCTGTTCGTGGATTTGGGCCTGCAAGACCAGGCAGAGGACCCCTGCCATCCAGCATGATTGGAGGAAGCATCTCCAGTAGATGTGAACCTCTCATGGTAATTTTTCCTATATTGTCCCATCTCTTTTTGCTTTATATGAACTTACATTTTTTGTATAGGAACCAGAGTAGTTTTTAGCCAAACATTTACCTGGTCAGTCTCTGGTTGACATTGTATTGCATATGAGGTCTCCCTTTTACCTTTTTCTACATCTATATGTAAGTGAGTGTATGCATGTATGCATGGTGCTTGTGTTGTGGATACATGAATCTTTGTATTTTAATGAATTATAGTGCATGTGATTATGCAAAAGAGAACTGTGGAAATGGAAAGCTAGCTCTTAGAATTGAGAACATTGGAAAAAGGATTATTAATAGTGGAGACTAGAGGGCTTCCAGTTTTCTAAGTATTTGAGTTTACACTTGAGCAGTGTTGATGATATTCATTAAATAGTTGATTTGATTCCTTAGTTTCACAACGCTATCCCCTGTACTGTTATTCATTGCTGAAGCCATTTGCCTTGATAGCACTAGCTCTCTCTCTCTCTCTCTCTCTCTCTCCCCAATAATTTTATGGAATTATGGTATGTGTGATTCACCAAGCCCAGCGGTTGGTACAGTTTGATATGTTATCCATGCACCTATTATTGTATAGGTGTAGTCTACATATGAGCCACTGCACAATGGGGCATGTATGTTCTAAAGATGATATTTAATTTTGAATCTTGGCATTCTTTGACACTTTGCTATAATGCAAGTTACTTCTAATTTGTGGCATCTGTGATGCAAAATCAGCATTCTTGAGTGAATGGAGTTATTTGTACTGTTATCAAGATATTTTCTGGCAGTGGTAATTTTTCTTTATGATTTTCTGAAGGGTGGTGGGCACGAGTATGAACCCCAGACTTATCCTGTTCCTGCGTCTGCAACTGGGTACCTGTGCTCTTTCACCTTCTATGATTGCAGTTTAATATTTGAACAACGTAATTAAGTTCTTTGTTATTTTCTTCAAATTCCAGATACTCAAATGCAAGCAATCTGTGGGAGAGTAATATTTCAAACAATGGAGTAAATTATGTTATGGGAGCCGGAGGAAGCAACATTTCAAACATTGGTGAGGTATGTCCTTCAGTTGTGCTTGAGCTCTAACAAGGGTAGATAATTGATCGGATCTTGGAATTCTTCTTGTTCTTGCTCTTCTTTGTTATCTATATTACCCTATTTACATGCTTCGGTTTATTTGTCTTTCTACTATGCCCAGTTATCCACTTGGATGTATCTTATCCAGTCATTTAAGTGGGAAGCATATTTTTGGTGTAATATCATTGTGGACATGAAAACACTAATGGGATTTTTTGATGTTGTGTACAGCCACAATATATCCTTCTTAATATTTATGTAACATCCCAAGATCTGAAGTTTCCGGCTGTTGTGTAGTAGTCAATTTTTTTTTTCTTGAAGAGGATAGCTTTGTAAACAACTATGGTGTGAAGGGACTCCTTATGTTATCTGCGTAAACAGAAATACATAGGCCCATTTTGAACGGGACCAACACTTGGAATTGAGTAGTTACTCTTGTTTGATGCTTCTTGATGAAGTTTGCACTGCTCTGTGTTTCCACTGCATTGTGCACCATACTGAAAGGTGGTGTCATTTTCAATAGTGTTTCGTATGTATTCTATTTTAAGAAGACTGTTGTGACACTTATTTTGAATTTGTAGGGTGTGGGTACGAGGGTGAAGCTCCGAGATTCTCAACCTGGTGGCTCTGAAAGTGTGGTTGCTGTTCGTGGAACTTCTGAGAATTTGACTGCTCCACAAGGTTTTCCTCAGGCATGGTCTTCTGTTGGACAGAACATGAATGCCCACCAAGTTTCCCACCAAAATAACATGGCTGATAAGCCAAGCTCTTACCAAAATATGAGTGCTCAGCAGAGCACCTACCAAAACATGAATGTGCAGCAAAGTCCCTACCAAAATGTGAATTTGCAGCAAAGCCCTTACCAAAATTTGAATTTGCAGCAAAGCCCTTATTCAGTTACTGCTCAGCAAGTTGCTTACACAAATGCCGGTGATCCACATGGGGTGTACCATAACATCAGCGCACAACAAGGCGCATACCAGTACTGACCCTGGTTTGGACACTTTGTACCATATCTTGTCGGCAAGTTTCTTATTTCTAACCATAGGCTCTGCATCCCTATAGGATAGAATAGAATTCTGCGAACTTATTTTTTGAACAGTTGTCATCCTGGGGATTTTAGGTGTAAGTAAATGAACAGGTTCGGCTATGCTATGCTCATGCACAGTGTAAGCATCTGAGAGTAGTGGAATACGTGGTATCATTCTTATAATTGTATCCTCTATTAAACATAACAAATCCTGAGCATTGTTTTTGACCATTGAATCATCATAATCTCTTCCTTAGGAGAGTTTGCTACCGGAAATTGGTACGGTTCCTAGTCTGCCTTCTCTAGCTTGTGCATTAAACTGGAACTGCAAATATGAATAATGATGAGAAATACTATCACCCCTTTCTCCTCTTACTTGCTCTAGACACGAAAGGAAAATGTGCATTGTTCTTTCATTTTATCTCTTTTTATGTGCATATATTTACTCGCACACGCAGAGTACAGTCCTGCGTTTTGATACCAAGCGGTGTGGGCACCAACTGCTCATCTCGTCGCCATAAAAATCCAACCTGTAAAGGATGCTACTTGGTGTTTGTGGAGACTGCAAGTTCTAGTAACCATGACAAAGTACAAACAAGCGCCATTCCGATGTGCTAATCCATGGTTGACCATCTACTGGCATTCCATTGGTGCCAAAAAGTGCAGCGATGATTACAATGTGCATCTTCTAGGCCATTTTTGCGAATGCAGGGCGCAGATGGATGAGGTCCAGTTAGCAACTGGGGTTTCTTTACATTATGTGTCCATTTCTCATCTAGAAAAAGAAATGCACCTTCAGATTGTCCACTTGTGTTTCTGCCTGATGTCCCCCGCTAATAACTCAAATGTCGTTTTGCCTTATCATCCAACAAATCTAGTCCTGTGTTAAACACTAATAGTTGTACGTCAAAGGGTGTGCAGTGTTGTGGGTGGATAATGTCAATTCGAAGAAGGATACAACCACAGAGATTTCATTTGTGGTAGAACTTTCATTTGTGGTAGAACTTCACATTTTAAAGGTGCATGCGAACTCTTACATCACCACAGGAAGAGTCACCATTTCCTGTGTTTGGCTGATAACTTAAATAAACTTAATGCCCCGTTCACGGCTATGCAATGCAATTCGTGCATAAAATTGGTCACAGATTGGCCCGATAGCATATGCTCAACCGCAAGCCCCAGAAAAACAAAGACGTGCCACTGCCAGGTGCTTTCTTGCATTAACTTGTATACGAGCAGAACCTTATCCAAAGCCATGTTTGAATGATGTTAGGACTTGGATTTGGCATGTCCTCAGCGGGGTAGTCTAAAGCCACAAACAAATGATAAAAATGAACGCTACCTTCTTTGTGTAGTTGAGTTAACCAATCGATCGAGATGCACCCCCCCCTTTTTTTTGTAAAAAAAAAATTATTACCATTCACGTAAAAATAGCTGGAAAATGTTTGCTATAATAACTCTGTTTGTAAAGATGTTGTCATAAACGCAAGAGGAAATGGGTTCAGCTTAAAGATACCAGCACTGAACTCCCTCTGCTACATGGCTACGGCAGTACGCGAAACTCCTTCGTTTGTGACATGAAATGCAATCATCTTTGTCATCAGCCTAGCAAACAAAGTGGCACTAGAAACGGAGGTCCATGATCATTGAGCTTTGACTCATCGTTTATGCCTTACGGGGTTAAGTCCCTTTCATATTTTTCTTCAAGGAACGCTCTCCTTGTGCAGTAGCTTGTGTGTTTTGACTTTCCTGTGAGAGTAAAGAGTAACTAGTGCCCTCATCTTCGCAGCAGATTTTGTAGTGGTGGCTTCATCCTCAGCCGACATATTTTCCACTTGGTCAAATATCAAATAATTCAGCCGTCGCCAGTCTCACATAACCTCTTTTTTTTTTTCTTTCTTTCTTTCTTTTTCAAAAAGGGGTTATTCGACTGCCTACACATTAGCAAATTTCTTGAAATCTTATCCAGTATTTTAAACTTGATGTTTAAAACCTCGCGTCCTTCTAGCCTAATAGTAAGGCATCCTTTTCAAAATTTGTTGGTTTTAGGTTCCAGTTTTGATGACTCTATATTGCAAATACTACCAAAAACAAGAAACTTGATCTTTAATACTCCTGTTGAATCGAGCATGAGCATATGTTAAAAAAAATTCTCATGATTATACCAAAAATAATTCAATTAAAATATTTAGCATGTTGGCATGCTATACACACGATTACCTCATACATAAATCTTTAACGATCAAAATACTTGACATTTTGAGTATCATATACACCGTCACCTCTGGAATTAATATTTAACAATCAAGAAATTAATTAATGGTAAAGATATTAATCTTGTAGTATCGAACACAGGGCCTACCGAATTCTTCTCTCTGGTGGCGCCACCAAAAAAATTTGTATATATGAAAACAACTTGATGTGAGTTTAAATTTAGTGCATGGAAGATGATCCATAAATATATTTGCACGTAGATACAGCTATGTATGATAAACTTTTACGCCCAAATTGATTTTCGTGTCGGCAAAACTTGAACTTTTTATCAATGGAACGTCAAACAGAAACTGTTCTAATTGCTCTAAGAGGTCACCTTATCCTCACAAATCTCTTTCATGGTAGCTTAAACAACCACAAGAAATGATGGACTTTTGGAAAATCGACGCGTATTAGTGTTTTTTTTTTTTTTTCCTTTTTCCCTCTCGTTGAATTGAAAGGGAATAATTAATTATGAATGAGGTCTGAACTTGTAATTTTAACCAAATAGATAAGATAATTTTAGTTTCATAATATCACATATTCGCGTAAAATGATTTGAAAAACACAAGTTTGTAGAAAAATTTTGTAATAAGCTACAATCATAGATGTGTTCTAACTCTAATTGGTCTTCTTTTTATTCCTTTTATTTTTTTTTAATATACTTTTTGCTCACTAAAACTCAAATTCAAAATCTCAACAAATGATTTTATTATTATTATTATTATTATTAGGATAAAGTTTATTAATTTTTATTTTGTCTATTACTTTTGCCACTTACACACTCAAACGCAGCGAAAATCAAGTGGTTTATTTATTATTTAATAAAGAAAACCAAGGCCAAGTGCTACACTTATTATGCAACAACAAAAATGGCCAAGGTTCTTTTAATCCAATTCCTTCGTAAAGGAATTAACATCTCTCTTTCCCTTGAAATAGAAATCATTGTTAGTCATAATGTCCACGATAATATACAGAATTGAAATCCAAGTGGGATACTCTCTCATTTCTGTAACGTTCTTTTCTAGTGACGAAGTCTGTGTGCTTGTATTACATAACCCTAAAATATTATGACATTTACAAGACATAATTGGTTTCCGAAATGGGTGAAAATGTATTGCACAATAAAATTGGAGTTGAGCAATATCATAAAAGTGAAAAACTAACCAATTAAAAATTTTATTTTATTTTTTTTAATTTTTTAAAAGTAACTAATTATAATTATTAAAAAATATTTATTCTTACTTGTATCTTCTTAATTTACATCCATATAGTGATCTTCTATTATAAATATTAATATTTTTTCATTATCTTTATTTTTTTATTTCTTTAATTTACATCCACATAGTAGTCCTTTATTAAAAATATTAATTTTTTTTTTTCACCATCTTCAAAATGTTTTATTTCCATTGATTAAAAAAAAAGTTAAATAAGATTAAATTTAGCTTAAAAGTGAGATTTATAAGGTTTGAATGTTTGCGTTAGGGCTAAAACTTCCTAAAAAATATGCATTTGACTAAATTTTAATTAAATAAAAAATAAAAATTATTTTTATCACAAAATTTAAATTCAGATCTCTTAAATCTTATATATATTAATTTTATACATTCCTGTGGTCTCTACTGATTTTCTCTCTCTTCACCTCCACAGGCGCAACCGTAGCCCCTCCGTCGCAGCACCAACATCAAAAAGCTCGACGGCTATTTGCCATCGTCCACCATCAAATTCAACCCTGCTGCGCCGCATGCAACGCTTGCGAGGGTGCAAGCATGAGCAACGCGAGGGCAGAATTTAGGAAAAAATATTTTCTGATTTTTCTTTTTTATCTGATTAAATATCATGTATGGTATTTGTACCCAGTTAGGTACGACCCCCGAGGTTCTAGAAGCTGGAAAATTAAATACTATATGCGGCACGATCTTATTAATTATGGAAACGTTTCTTTTTTTAGAGAGAAAAAATCAAAGACAATCAAAATAAAATCTCATTGATTTTAGAGATCGGTAGGTGAAGATATTGGCAAGATTTTCTCCTGTAAGCAATCAAACACAACGTTAATTAAGCGTTCGGATTCCCAACGTCGAGTTGAACATTTGAAAGCGTCAAATCGTTTATAATCATTTTTTTTTTTATTTTTTAAAAAAATTTAAAGGATCAAAGAAGATTCTATAGCATTTTGAATGTCTTAAAGTGTCTTTTCCATTACAATCTAATGATAAGGAATTCTTTATTCAATTACACTTCTGTATTTAACTAACGCCCTGTTAGGTGTTCTAAATGGGAACTTAAAACGAAAAATTATCAACTCTTCTAAATAAACCAAACTAATTTAAATATGGAAACATGAGATGTGGTCTACCTAACAATTTCTGTTTTTTAATTTATTTTTTATTTTTTTAATTTATTTTTTATTTTGACAATAGTGCCTGCCTGAAACACCAGAGCCTCGCACGATACACAACCAGTAGAGTGACCAAAAGGGGAAAACCCCACTAATATATTTGGAGTGGAGAAGAATACTAAGAGGCATCGCGTGAATCATTATAAAACAAAATGAGTTCCATATCAAGACGAAAGCAAGGCTTGGCTTCCAATTCGCTCATCCTTATTAAGAGGAAGAGAGCGAGGTTCGTTATCCCCACGCCCCCTTTTTCGTTTTTTTTTTGGTACTTTGAAATTAAAAGTTTGTAGATTTTATTACTGTGGTCTTAAGTTTTTTCAACTTTTTAAAATAGTCATATCATTTTAGATTTTGTTTTAGAATGGTGCTTTTTATATAAATTTTGGTTAAACTTTTCTTTTTAACAAGGAAAAAAAAAAACTTAGTGGGTATTTATAAGTTGAAGTTAGATTAATATTTCTATTTAATTTTTTAATAAAAAATATTCATCACTTATTTGATTATTCTTAAATTTTAATAATTTTTTAAATATTTTTAATTATAATTTAAAATTTAACGGAAACACGTAAATATAAATTCTTTTTATTTATTTATTTATTGAATACGATACTTGACTTGATGAAATATAAATTAAAAAGATAAAAAATACGCGTCGCCATGTTTCAAGCTAATTTTCCTCGTCCAGAACCCTTTTCCAGAAACCACTGAAGCCCCGTACTACAGAAAACCCTCAAAGCCGAAGTCAAAACCCCCAAAATCATATTGCTTTTTCTCTCTTGAAAAATGGCTGATTTGAAAATTGGAAAGTGAAAGTGAAACCACTTTAATAATTCCGACAATCAGTGCTCCCCCTTTTCGTTCTTAAACACATTTCTCTCTCACAACCTCAAGCGATTAGAATTGGGGAAGACATACATTATTGAATTGGGGTTTGTTTGTCGGGAATTGCAAATGGGCTGTGTAAGTATGAGAATTTTCCTTTTCTTTTTCTGGTTTTGACCAACGGAACCGACGTTATCTCCTCGAACGGCCTGATGCCGGCTAGTGTTTCTTTTGCATGGCCGGGAGCTCCTCGTTTCCGGTGGGAAAGAGTCGCCGTAGGCCTGGCAAAAGGAGCAATTTCACAATCCACTTGATGGGTATCAATGCCCTTTGAAGCAATAAAACTATATTTGGCCTAATTTGATTGGAGAGCACAGGTGGCAAATGTTGTCTGGGACAAGAATTCTCATGTTTTGCTTCTTTGAGATACCCATAGAATGGACTACGAATTTTACTGGCCATGAGGACTTTATGCCTTTGTTGGGCTTCCTAGAAGCTTACGAAGAGAGACACAGAGAGAGAGAGAGAGAGAGAGAGAGAGAGAGGGGAGACACAGAAGGTGGCTAGAGGTTGATGATGATAAAAAATGACATCGTATCGCGTATTTTTTAGGACTAAACGACATAGTTTTACTATTTGCCTTTTGTATGTTTGGAACTTTTGAACACTTAATTAGTATCCGTAATTGAAAAAATTAATTTGGCTTCAAATACGTGTATTTTTTATTTGTATTTTATTAGGTTAAATAACGTATTTAACTATTTAATCAAATTTCTTTTTTTTTTTTAAGAAAATACCATTTTAGAATAAAATATAAAATTATATAATTATTGTGAAAATTTTAAAAAATTTAAGATTATATTTAAAAATTCACAAAAATTTAAGACCTGGAAATTAAAAAAAAAAAAATCCCATGAATTCACCATCGTTGTCCTTAAAAATAACCGATGCTTTCACTCTCACGCTTGATGGGCACCGTAAAAGCTAAGTTATGGATTGCACTTATATCCTAGATGCTAAAGTATGCCAGTGTATAAATCAAGGTCTCTACAAGTCAACGCGAACTTTGAGTTAATTAGGGTATTGCTGATTTTTATAACACCATTTGCACACGAGTTATCTATTAAAGTGCGTGCATGTGCATTAATGGAGGGTTAATGGTGTGCCACTCGAACTTGTAGCTAGCAAAGGACAAGTAGATATAGATATATATATAATTATGGTAACCTTGGTCACACGTCTTAAGAATGGAGACAGCCTGTAGGAAATCTGGCAAAATTTTCAAGTTGTGGCACTGATGATTATTATGCTTTAGTAGTGTCATATTATTATGCTTTTGTAGGGCAACGAGAGACACTGGTGGGGAGCACTAAGCGGTTGATGTGCCAGTAATGGTGGGGCATGTGTACGTATAATTCGATAACTAATGCAATTGTTTCTATACATTAATTGTCGTTAGTTTACGGAAGAGGAATTTTAATTCATCTTTGACTCCTTTCTATATGCTTTTAGACGAAGGACCCAACTTGCATAATTCGTGCCACTACTTTCTTCACGGAGGGAATGAGAGGGAGAGACGCTGCTTCTTGGCCACTTAAACCCACTCGTGCAATGAGGCGAAAAAAATTGAAAAGACTCGCAACTAATCATTTATCATAGTATTATTATCACTTTGAAGCCCGAATGCTATAAACCATAAAGTATACATACGAATATTATATTGTGTTTTAATTCTGGCCCCATTATTTTTTGTACGGAAACTGTACAGGACCCCAGGAATAAGCACATCGTTTAAAACCTGCCGATGGCAAATGCCTTTTGCCGCTGTTGTCTCTTTTCTGCAAAAGAGCTTCAACGAGAGATTCATTTTAACTCGATCAGTTATTTCAAAGTCATTCTGTCATTTATTCGCATTGTTGGCTCAACATAATTATCCCATGCTAATTTAGTAATACAAGGCATTCACGGTACAGAATTTCTGGTCCGCGCCAGTGTCCCTGCCGAGAGCTGAGACAGGTAAAACGATTAATTAAAGAAAGTTGAAGCAAAAATAATTAGAGAAAACAGGCGCGGAACCAGCAGAATCACAGACTGTTTTCACGTGCATGATATTGGGACGGCTTAGAAGGCACGAAGTCCTACTAATTAAGTCCTCGAAGAAAAAGATCCTGTACCACTCTCTGCAAAATACAAACTGGCTAATCAGTTTGTTTTTCAGCCGTCGATAGTATGTTTTCCATCAATCGAGCTTCATTCTATTAAATGGTTGTGATAAACTTGACGCTTGTAATTATTGAATGTACATCATTATTTATTAATGATGATTATGTGTCAAAAAAGTTAAAATATATAATTAATAATTATAATAATACATTATATCAATCTGTGTTTGGAAAAATTAATTTAATTGTCTTTATATAACTTTACTACAATGATCATTACTCGGAAAAGATGGAACAATCAAGCCGCTACTATGAGTTTTATAAGCATCAATGATAAACAAGACACCTCTTTTTTTTTTTTTTTCTAAATAAAAAGAAGAAAGTTGGCAACCCTTTTTACCTCCCCACGCTCTGCATTATTGTTATTCTTTAACCTTTTCGATGGGCATCTCATCCAACTTGTCTAAAACAGCAGTCAACTTTTCACGATCCTCGTTACTTAAAGTGCTATAGTTTTGGCTCCTTAACCATATCAATGTCCCATCAATTTTGTTTGGATTTTTTTTTTTTTTTTGCAACGAGACTTTTTTTTATTAGAAAAATTAATTTTACTGACATATATAAAATCGTATGAATTATGAGAATGTATTAAATTATTTTGTATTTATAATTTTAAAAATATCATGTTTAATATAAGTTTTATTAATTATACTATTTATTTATTTATTTTTGTAAAATAAATCAATTTTATAAAGTTATTTAAAATAACTCAAAAAATAAATTTTTTTATATAATTGAAATGACAAATCACTATTTATCTTCTATAATTAATATTATTACCACTTTTTTTTATAGGTAACGAGCATCATTTCATGTCTATCTCTTGACCATCATATAAGCAAAAGTATAAATGGGGAAAATGTGATAATCTTTATTAAAGCCTGATCTCATACTTCCTCATATAGGGCTATAACAAACTCTCACATTAAGACTTTTCTTGGATTAATTCAAAGGCTTCAGACAAACTTGGACACCATATTTAGGCTTTATCGTTAGGACAACAACAGGAGCATGGCGATAGCTGTCTGAAATCGTGAAGTTAAACCGGGAAATCAATGCGGCCAATATGATTTTGGCTTCCATCATTGCAAAAGATTGGCCTATGCAATTCCGCGCACCGGCAGCAAAAGGGATGAAATGCCTGCCGGGGGCGAATGTCTTAGAAGCGAACCGATCAGGATTGAATTCATTTGCATCTTTGCCCCATAGTTCCTCACTGTGGTGAATAGCAAGCACAGGAATCCATATTGATAGGCCTTTTGGAATTTGAAGGTCACCTAGCTTAATGTCTTCAAAGGCCATTCTAGGGAGCAAAGTGGCTGGTGGGTATAGCCTTAGAGATTCAAGTATAACCATGTTTAGCTGCAAAAATATAAGGAAGAGACACTTTTTAAGTTGATCACAGTGTGTTAGTGCAGAATAGTATCCATAAAGATAAGGCAAAGACATGGGGTGGAAAATACAGCTAGCTTTTGGCTGAATGGAATTTTATAAACCTTTTTATCATGCCACTGGGTATAGACATAGTTTTCTTGACCATCCCACCACGTAGGTACGTTTGTGTGAGCAATTCAAAAATCAATTTTGACTTCCTTTGACGATACTAATTATAGTCATCACCAGGCTGGTAAATGATCAATCATTGGAATTCCTTAACTTTTTTATGAGACAAAAGCTTCTGAGCAACTAGCGGATAACAAATACTGAAGTGGACAGTCATGAACCGAGGTCTTGCCATATGAGATTCATGCTAGACACCAGGCTTATCTAAGCAGGAAGCAGCAATCATCATCTTAATCATCAATTTTAGCCAACTTAATTACAAGATTACTAGGTAGTTAATTGTATTCTCTCAAGAGCACTTGTTTCTCTTTATAATATGTTACACTGAGCTTTCCTTCGTGGCTTAAGCCTTATGTAAGTTGGATTTTAAAATGCACGGTATGCAGAATTGAATTGAGTCTATATTCTGATATTACATTTCCAGTAATCATACTCTTGAAATTGCCGAAAATACTGATGTCAAAACTCCTTTTAGATGTAAGAGAAAAGACTTCCTGACTTACCAGAGTGAGTTTAGAGAGATGATCAACTGAAGGAGTTTCACCATTGCAGACATTCTTCACCTCAGCTCTAACCTTTTCTTGCCAACAAGGGTTGCAAGCTAGAAGCATGACAGTCCACGTGAGTAACAAAGCAGTTGTTTCATGTCCAGCAAAGAAGAATGTTTTGCATTCATCCATGATCAGCTGCAGGTCCAAACTGAATCCACTTCCTCTCTTTGTTTGCATCTCATTTAGAAGAATGCCTAGCAGATCCTCCCCATAAGAGCTACTCCTGCCAATCTCCACACAATCTTTTCGGCTTTGTATGATCTCTAATAGCAGCCTCTCCACTTCCCTCTTCATTGACTTTATTTCTCTGTTGTATTTACTGGGAAAAAACCTGTTTTAAAAAAGAAATTGTTATTGAAAAAGACTGAAATAGGTGAATCTATTAATGGAACCTGCAGCTACAGTCGAGAACGACACAAGTTCATATGCAGGAACTTGGGCTAACTTGAAAGTGACTACTGGCCAGGATGTAAGGATTTGAAAGTTACACAAAAAGGAGGATTATTTAAAGCAGAAATCATATTTTGATCAATTAAACATCCCTGCTTATCATGTTTTGAATCAAGACAACAGCAGAAAGAAAAAAAAAAAAAAGTAAAGAGGAAAATTCTTGCTATTTAATCAAGCACCGACCGGCTTCCAGGAAACCACAGCTTCCTACTTGCTTGAGCAGAAAGGCCTTGTAGATTTGTAAGGAGATGGAATATTTGCTTCCCCTTCTCATAGCTAGAGCCAAACTCTGTTCTTGAAATTATTTCGGCAGTGAGTCTAGTCATGCAATCACCTATTTCGAACTCGGTTCGGCCTGATTCTACTGCATCTTGCAGAGATTCCATCATCTCCTTCGTGCAGTCCGCCATAAGCCCCGCGTAACTCTTTGTCATAAAGAAACGAATCCAAGTCAACCATGTTTAACATACATTTCAAGTCACATAAATAAACCAACAATCGAAGAAAGAAAATTCTATATCACATCAAATGCAGTAGTGCCTACCTTTAATCTGTCCCCCATGAAGGCAGGAGCAGCAATATGGCGTTGATGATACCAATTTTCTCCGTTAGCCATTAGCAAACCGCGGCCAATGAAATGTTTTGTCCCTTGTTGTTGCTGCCAAGATTTGCCGGCCTTGGTGCTGTACTTGGTCAGAAGTTCTTTAATCAGTTCAGTCTCTGTCAAGCACATCCTGGGTTCAATCCCGTTCCAATATATGAATCTTTTCCCTGAAAAAAGAAACAACCCAGGATTGTTCAGTAAAATATAATGAGATATGTATTGTATAAACATAAAAAAACATGTACTTTGTTGAATGATTATGGAATGGAATTGGCTTATGCTACATATGCAACAACGTACCATATAGTCTGGACCAGACAACATAATGTGGAAGGAGGCGATCGACGATGTCATGGTGGATATGATCCATGTCCTTGGAGTTTGATTGGGAGACTAGAGAGCCCATGTCTAAGATGTTGCCGATAAGGGGCCGAGGCTTGGGGCCATGCACTCCTTGCTTCTCCATGATTTTTTTTATGCGTAGTGGCGTTAGATAGTAGTATGAGATGGTGTCGTATGCAATTTTGAAGAACAATGAGAGAAATACGACCACTAGAATTGCCAACACCTCCATAGCTTTGGTCGTCACTGACCATCCAAATGGTAAAACAACTTTAGGAACAGACAGAAAGGAAGGGATTCAGAGATACAGAAGAGGCTTTTTGTTGGTGGGTCTGTTTGTTGGAGCTCTATGGTTTATGGAGTCTCAGCAGATGCATTAATTTATAGTTATTGGCATTATGACAACGGAATCCAAAATTTTTGTTTTTTTTTTTTCGAGGGAGACTCACTTTTATTATTGACGTTTCCTAGTTTTAATTATATAAAGAAGACTTAAAATTTATGACAATAAAAAAATTATTTTTATTAGAAACTCAGAATTTTTAAATTTATTGATCACATTTATTATTTTTTCATAAAAAATTACAATATACTGTATTTCCAATAAAATTTACTTGATTTTTCAAAAAATCTACTTCATTGTCGAAAAAATATATTGTATATTCTATTTATAGTACCCTTTTAAAAAAAAAAAAACTAAAATATACTCCCCTCCCTAAAAAATATATTGCAATTTTTTCCTTTATTTCCCTATGTGACACTTGAACTATACACTTCACACCCACCAAAAGTCACATAATTGCGCTCTACATGAAATTATGACCTAGTTATCCTGTTTTTAAAGAAAGCAATCCTATCCTGCGTGCCAATAAGCCTCAAATGGAAAATATATCAATTAATTGACCGAGCAGTCTGGATTCCGTTATCATGTATTTTGTGCTTGTTACTTTCAATGAGGGAAGAATATTTTAATTATTTTTTATAACAAAATTTCTTAAAAAATTAAATTCAGTAATTAAAAATATATATTTTAAAAAAATTAACTAAAATTCATGTTAACAATCTAATCAATATTCTAAATTCAAGGTGTCACTTAACTTAAGCACGTGATGGACTTAATAGAAAAAATAAAAATAGAGACATTTTTTAACTAATAGTGTTAATTAGAGAGCAATTTTTTTTTTAAAAAAGTCTTTAAATTAAAAAATATTGCGAGTAATTCTTGATTTTAATTAATTTTAAAGTGGACTCAAAATTCATTACAGTTATGAGTGTGAAACGTGTTCAAAAGCCTATGGTGAAGAAGTTAATACAGTAACCATTGGGTTGAACTGCACTGTTTCTTTGCGAAAATGAAAATCTAACGTATGGGGCAGCTGCATTAAAGATCAAATCTGACAATTGTAGGAAAAAAAACATATTTTACTATCAAAATTGTACTCTAATTTTCTAGTTATAATACCTTAAAAAAAAACAACTAACTAAAATATACTGCATTTATAAAAACAATTACTCCGCTCCCTAAAAAAAATATTGCATTTTTTCTAAACAAATGTACTTTATTTCTCTATGTGACAATTGAATTATACACTTTTTTTTATATGGAATAAAAAATAAGAGTTATTCTTACTATAAAAGATTATATTGAATTTACACTATATAGTATAAATATATTTAATTCTTTTAAATGTTTTGAAGAAAGATATCCCCCAGTAAGCCTTAAATGGAAGATATATCAACTATTTGCCTGAGTAACCTGGATTTTGTTACCATGTATGGACTGGAACTACAAATTTTAGAGCGCACTCAAATTTCTTCCCAGCTATGAGTATGAAAAATGTTCAAAAGCCCTGGTGAAAATGTTAATAAATAGTACTTACTATTTTGACTTACTTTTTTTTTTTTTGAATGAATCAAAAGAATTTATTACAAAAAAGTCAATTATTTTTATTTTTATTTTTTTAATTTTTTGTGTTAAGTTATTTTTATTCACTAAAAAAAAAGGAATCAAAATTAAATTTTCTTAATAAAATAACCATTGGATAGACCTGGACTGTTCTTTGGGAAAATGCAAATCTAACATATGGGGCAGCTACGTGAAAGATCAAACGCGACAGTTGAATGTAAAATCCTAAATAACTTCTTATTTGAGAATGCATACTTTACATATAAAGAATTGTACATAGATTTCCTATGGCAAACACAATTGTGTTTCACTAAATTATTTAACCCGTCTAATGCTTATCAACATCTTTTATTCAATTTTGATAAGTAAAAGGTAGAATTTTGATCATTTTAGTCACAAGTCTCAACTTTAGCTACGAGGGTAAAGCACAAGCCTCTCTCTATATTTTGACAAAATTTAAAATAGTTTATTTTATGTTCTAAACTTTATTAATTAAATAGCATAATCTATGTAAATTGTTGGCACGTTTGACAATAAAAAATGTTAGTTTATTTTAAGAGAGACGAGTAATTATTAATCCCACTTCTCTTTTTACTTCTTTTATTTTTGTGGGTGTATTATGTACTTAACTATCTAATCAAGTATTCCTATTTAAAATTGAGTTTTGGTTGAATTTAAAATTGAGTTCGAATAAATAACATCATAAATTATATTGAGTTAATTTAAATTGTTGATTTAGAAATTAAATATTGAGATCAATTAATTATTTGAATCATTTTGAGAAAAATGATCACATTTCAACCTTTAATATGTAGGTTCGCTTGACATGATATATCATGTTATCCCCAACACGAAAGAAGCCTAAAGTCTTGTTAAAAATTAAAATAATAATAATAATAATAATAATAATAATAATAGAAGATTAAGGTGTATATGCTACACGTTTGATTATTTTTTAAATCATTCATTCAGTCTTATATATATATATATATATATATATATATATATATATATATATATATATTGTTATCCTCAATAATCGAACATGTCCCATATACAAAACTCTTCGTTGGTCAGTTTCAATCAACGGGAGTTTTGTATGTCAATCGAACCCCATAAATCTGCTAAGCTTTGTTCCCAATTTGCTGTTGCCTATTCGCCTGTGTCCGTGAACCACCCATCTTATACTCTTTAATATAGCTATAATATATGGTCTTCGATAAGTAGTCTTTTTTTTTTTTTTTTTTTTTCCCTTTGAGAGACATCCTTCTAATAAATGCAATATGAATTCACATCCTAATAATTAATAACCGCAATGATTTATTTTCTTTCTCATCTTGCTGACATTTGTTGGTTAATGGCTATTATCGTTTTTCTTTTTTTTTTTGGTTCGAGGAGGCTAATATTTTAGATGCGACACTTTGTAGATAAAATCTAACTTTCTTCTTCATCCTCATATTTCTGTATATATTAATTTAAGAAGGAATTGAAGCCATTATAAGAGATGCCGAGGAAGTCCAATATACCTGCACGGCATGGACCATTATCAGGTAGTCACTTCGGTATAATAAACAAAGCAACACTAAACAGAACTGCTAAGACAGCCCCGTTATTTGCTAATATTGTAACTATAAAATAGAAGTCTAATGACTGCCGGAAAGTTCTTCGTGGAGGAAGCACTTTTTCCTGTTACGACGGAAAGCAGCATTTCATTGAAATGGGGTTAAAAATTCAGAATAAGTGACTCATAGTTGCCATCAACGTGCATACACATATGTGAAATATGATTGGGACAGCATTTGATAGGACTTCTTTTGGTCGTTTTGTGGAGCACTAATTATGAGACTTGAGACCCGCGAGGGCTCATATATGTGCCAAGCAGAGGTTGGCTATAACAGCACGAACAAATTCAACTTGTCCACGGAAAAGAATTTTGGATAGAAACCTCATATTATTTTTCCAGAGCTTCACTTTTAGAATCACTGCCCAACCAGAAGCGGAGTAATCTAATCCATATTGTGCTTTGCCTGCCTTAAAGCAAAAAGGGCGTATTCCTCTCAAGTCTGGAGTGGCCATGCGCAAATGCATATAGAAATATAAGGAAGAATATTACCTCAACTTTAGCCATATTTGGTCTGAAAAATGATCGTATTGTTGAACCTTACGTCGATTGATAGCCGCTCTTCCGAAGGATTTCTGCAGTACTAAGAGTACGGTCCTTGTTCCACTGTCAAAGTTACGGAAAGTCTGCTCCTAATCAAATCCATCTTGATTTAACAAGGTAAAGCTAATGGATTGATTTAACAAGGTAAAGCTAATGGATTTCAGTGACTTTGGAGCATTTTCAAGTCTTATCAACAATATTGGAACCTTTCTTTATCTTTGGTGATAAAAAGGTAAAAACTAATGCCCCCAAATGATCCTGTGCGCGAACAAATAGGTTGGTTGGCACTGAACGGCATGTACCAAACTGCGTACATAATATTATGTTCTTTACCATATTGTATATTTGAACAAGTGGTGCCTAACCATAATAAACATATATAGATTAAGGTTTGAGCCTTGGGACGTGACACAATCAAGTCTACCGATTACTTTTAAGGCAACAACTTTGATATCATGTCGAAAATCTATGATCTTGAGTTCTTGACAACGTTATCTTCACTGTAATACCAGCAGGCGATGTGGAAAATGAATATGGGATGAATTTGATGGTCCATAAAGTTGAAGGAGACTGGCAACACAGAAGTTGAATTAGCCCCTTGGGCCGCACGGTTCTACTTGCTTCTCGAGTAAATGTGACTGGTTGATTCCCTCAAAACTGTGATACTCGCAATGCAGACGACATTTCCTTAAGTTCCCAGACGGTTGATCGCCATTAGATTGCAGAATAGTTTACAAATGAGATTCCTGCAAACAGAACAATCGTTTTTTTTTTTGGGCGTTTGTGCCCACAGATGCGCATGCACAATACCATACAAGCAGAGCCTCATTGGCGGCTTCCCCTCCCCAACCCCCACGGTTTTTTTTTTTTTTTTAAATTCTTCGTAGGCGACATTGCATAATTTCTCCGGTAAAAGAAAGTAACTTACCAGGGAATTGGGGGGAAAATATCCCGACATGCCAGAAAAAAATGAATCCCAGGAAAGAGCGAAATTCAAATCATATACCTTTAAAAGGTTCAATGGAAGGACAGTAGACTGCTTCAGGTTTAATGGTCAGACAAATGCTGATCCATGCATTTGCATGCCCCTGAATAACTAACATCAAAAACACATAAATCAATTTTGTTTCTTTTCTTTATCTCTTGATGCAGATTGTCTGGGCAACATCCATTGCCTTACATTGGTGTAAAATGTAAACAAAATGAAGTGAATGAAGCAGAGAAGCATAATCACCGCTTCAAAAAGGAAAGGGTACTTCTCAGGTGGACGAATGGTTAAGTAAATAATATGCAGAAAAAGGGAGCAGATATACAAAAAGGTCATCCCAATTGACAGTGGGATAGGAGTCACAGGAAGATGAATTTTTGAATCATGTCTCCCACCAGGTGCATGATAAAGAAGGATGAAGAGGCCACAAAGGGCAACATATGGCACAATCAATTTGTCACGACAGAGAAGTGGAAGCATAGAGAACAATGCGTAATGCATCAATAATTTGAATGGACTCCTCAACTCCATAGCCAATAGAGTGGCCGGCAGAAGTGGCAGGAGAATGGACTTCTCATGCACTGCAGAAATTTAAATGTTAGGCATACACTTGCAACAGAAGACATAAATTAAATTTATAATAGATTTAGTAAAAGAAAAATGTATTGCTTACCTTGGAAAGAAAACAAGTAGAACGAGAAAGAACTATTAAGAAGCCCATAGAGGAAGCCCATACTACTGGGAGCCAATATTTGTTGCACCATTGAAGGTAGACAAGCTAATACAGTAGCAACTAAGCTGAGAGACTTCAGTGATTGTGCCGTAAATAATCTTTTCCATTTAATGAGAACTGAAGTAGTGCACCAAAAGTTGGCTACATAATCCTCATAAATCCCTCTCTCAAAAGGAGCAAGACGCAAGAGAACCTATTGCAAGCACCACCACATTAGCATTGACATTTATAATTACCAACTTCAAGGAAGAACAACAAATATAAAGTCTTAACTTATATCTACAAGCTTGATCACAGTTTCCATACATCCAATGAAAAATATGTATTAACAGTAAGACTATATAATCCATAACAACACCCCTCACGTATAGCAATGCCAAGGAGCCTGTAGATACTAGCACATCTCTACTCAACCAAGGAGACAGCAGACTACCATACATCCCAACCCAATAGCAGACTTATCTATGCATTCAAACTGGTCTCTGTGGAAAAAGGTGGTTAATAAGGTACTCCCCTAAAAGTGCCTGGAATCATATCCCTAAACCTATGGTATTCAGTCATTCATATCTCAAACCATACAGGTACTCAATCATTCAAAAATAAATAAAATTGATATATTCTATTAAAGCTCAATGCAGATTGAAAAATGTTATGATTCATGAACATTAAAGGAAAAATTACCCTATAACGCCAACACAAAAGTAACAACGAGGCACACAAATAATGCTCAAGTCACAGAAGATGCAAGCTAGTTTGATCTTCGGCCCAAGAGCAGCCTAAATGATGATGAAAGAGAGAATTATGCATTCTAGAAAGCAGTCACCAACATGCAACCTCCCAAAGAAAGCACAGAGAGCGACATTTTTTCTTTTTAACTTTTTTTCTCTTTTATTTTGATGAGTAGCAGGAAGAATTATATCGATTAACAAATGCAAGACAACTATTGTTTTTTAAGTAATGTACCCTTAATTCATCATTTTACCTCCAAAATGGCATCCTTGGAATGTATATATGGCCACCAAACAATAGCGAATGTTCCTGAGACAACCAGGCCCAGTTTTAAAACCTCAAGCAGGGGATTGTTACGCCTCAGGCATTTACCCAAGAGATGGCTGAAAAATGCTGGTGCAAAATATGCACTCATCTGCCACAAAAAAAAAAAGAAAAAAAGAAAAACCTTAAAACATGTATACAAACCACAAAATAAACCAGCATCAACATAAATTGCTTGTCTCCAATTAGCAGAGGATCAGAAAAACTGACCTTAAGCCTTACAAATGAGCCACCCAACTTCCTAAACCCAGGGAAAATAAAAATACAGAAAATATAAAACACCAACACAGAAAATTACCTGTTTGTGATTGAGAGAAAGACAGAAAAGGACAGAAGCTATAAGATCTTTGTGAGAAAGAACAGCAGCAACAGCGCCTAAAGCAAGGCCCAAGCTGATGCAGTTATACTGAAAAAGCACAGTGCGCATAAGTAGGCTACAACAGTTCAAGAAAAAAAGGCTAATTGGTAGGTAAAACAAGAGAGCACAAATTTTTTAACCTGAAAATGACCGTGATCAATTAAGATCAAACATGGATTGATGAGGATGACCACCATGTGCCAAGCTACATTACTTTTATGGGGGATAGGGCAGGTACGGTAATGTGCAAGAACAAAATAAAGAACAGCCGGAAAAAAAATCAGGGCATCAGACGATAGAACTGTCCACCTCATAAGTAGCTTCCTGCAAACAGAAATGTAAGGTAAAGAGACAAGAAAAACAAACAATACCACCGTATCCATATACTACTGGTATTAAACATTTCATTTGGACAAAGAAACAAAACCGAGTAACTGGAAGATTATTTTACAGTCTCAGGGAAAAAAAAAAATTATTATACATACCCAAGATAGGACTCATGTCCCCAGGAATTGACAAGCGAAACTGAATCGGGATCAAAGTATCTCAGGAAAAGACCATGAAAATAACTCTGGTAGGCGGTAAGGGGAGGATAATCAAGACCCCAATAACCCATATCGTTGACAGTGCTGTTGCGATACCACTCCTTAACAGGAAGATTAAGCGTGATCTCCATCCAATGCCGCTGTGCCTCATAGTCACCAAACCTAGGGGGATTTCCAGCACCAGAATATGGATGGAGCGAAACAGCCGTTCGAACCAGCAGCCCAAATACAGCAATACATAAGAATAAACCCACAACCCCTTTGCTTACAAGAAACCAGCACAGATTATCATCTTCACCATTGTTACCAGTTTCTACCTTGTCATTTATCACGCTGTTTCTCCCCTTCTTTTCCATTTTTCTGACCTACTTGTTTACAATTCACATAAAGATTCAATCTTTCTCAAGACCAAGGCACCAGGAACTGAAATTTTACATCCGCAGAGCATTAAAGAAACAAGAAAATCAAAGCCCCAAATGAGGACTGGCATTCAACAGTAAAGTAAAACCCCAAATCTAAAATCACAGAAATTTCGAGTATATTGACCTGTTTTTGGGAGATCATTGTCAATAGGAGATGGTGGGTATTTTACCTCGCGACTGTTTTTAAGGCAACAATGACAGTTAACAATTGCTAAAGGCTCCAGGCCGAACCGCAAGGGATCCCTCTGAAGCCGGCGCTGGGCAGGCAGAAAATTCCCAACCTGAATTTTGTGTTGTTAAATTATATTTTATCTTTTAAATTCCGATATACAATTACATTTTAAAAAAAAAAACTTTAGTGAGGTTGGAAAAACAAGTATGTGAATTTTTCTATAGAAAAATCAAAGCATGTGAATTTTTTTTATGTAACTTTAATGTAATTACCTTTTATTTTATGAAGCTTTCTGAAACATATACTTCATTTTTTAAGGCATTTTTTTGTTATGTGAGTTTTTTTTTTATTTTTTTTGTAAATAACTGAGGTTTTTGTTTCGTCTATTATCCAAATTCACTCTCTGTTACTTGAAGCTCCAGTTCTCTATCGACAACCCAATTGTCACTGTGCAGAGTCAAGGTCTCGTGCCGCGCAATTGCCCAATATGCCATCTACTTTCATTTGATGATATACGTATGTAAAATTTTCATACTTCCTACACAAACGGGAGAATTTATATATTTCTTTTACAAATTTCCTTCTTTCCACCAACTTTCCGATAATCCAAACAAAGGGTTATTCATTTTAAAGTCATTTACCCTATATTAAATCTTTAAGGCATATTTTCAGAATATGTTTTATCTTTTTCTTTTTTGTTGTCTTAAAGTAAAATCATATAACTTATACATATATATTAAAAAAATAAAAAATAATAATATTTAAATATTTATTTTTTAATATAAAATTTATTGATTAATTATTTTATATGAATAAACTATCTTTTTGTATTTTTCTTTTCCTTTTTCAATAATCTACGCTTGATGGGCTAGACAAGTACCTACAACGCCGAATTAGACAATTCTGGGCCGGGCCGGACCGGCTGGGACTAAATTAATTGAACCTCGTGTCGCCTTGTGATTGGCTTTTATTAAACCTCCATTTAATTATATTTCTTTTTTCGAAAAAAAAAACAAAAACCACTTCATTGATTTTGATTATAGTGACTTCCTTCGGCGTTGGCTGTGTCTACCTAAATTCTTCTCTGTGAAAGCGCCATCGCCGGCTGCCCACGGGCATAAGGAGCTCGTCGGTGACGAGAATTGAATAGGGGAAGTAAAGTTGGGGAACGTAAATGAAGGTTTTCGTTAAGACTTTGAAGGGTACTAACTTCGAGATCGAAGTGAAACCCGAAGACACGGTTATTGCCCATATGCTATTTTCTTATCTTTTTAATTCTCTGTACCTTTTCTTTTCATCTATTTCAGATGGGTATTGCGTATTTGGGTGTTTTGATTTCTGGGTTTTTTTTTTTCGGCTTGTATTGCTTAATGCAATACAATTATATTGATTCAATGTGACTTAGATTGTCTGACTATGTCGGTTCTGTAATGCTTTTATTGTTTCTTGTTTGGTTGTTAAACATGCATAAGATAGTCAATAGATGGGAGTCTATAGTGTTTTATTATTTGAGTGACTTTATAGTATCAATTGTGGTTTGAATTTATTAGGTTGACACTTATAGTCATGGAGTTTCTTTATGCAGTTTTGTTAATTGAGCTATCGTGTAACAGTCAGGACCTGAACCGCTATTAGGTTAGTCATTGTGTGGGATGTTTAGGCTGAGTAAGGAATGTGCTATACCTAGATTTTGGGTGTCGTGAGACATTGCCAATTGAAGGACTAGAGAAGTGAAGATGATGAGTGTCAGGAGGAAGGAATGAAAGATTTTTCTATGCCTAAATATAAGCAGTTAGATGTCGTGCATTCGTGGGCATGGCATATTCATGTGACATTGGGGGTTTTTGAGTTAAGTCTGTTACTATTTATTTTAACTGCACCTTGAATTACTAACTTGGTGATTTTCAGATTGGATTAGTTGTTGACCTTCTTTAGGCGATTCAGCTCAGCTTCTGTGGATATTCTTATTCTGATTTTCTATGACTGGTTCCCTTGCATCATTGAAAACATAGTTTTATTATTTTATTTAGGTTGCTGATGTCAAGAAAAATATAGAGATGGTTCAGGGCATAGATGTTTATCCTGCTGCACAACAAATGCTCATCCATCAGGGGAAAGTTCTCAAGGATAACACAACACTGGATGAAAATAAAGTTCCAGAGAACAGTTTTATTGTTGTTATGTTGAGCAAGGTGAGTGTATCTTGTGTATTAATTGAAGTGGTGTACTGTCAAGCATGCATAACATAGCACACCATATCTAGTAAAGGGCTGCCTAGCTGCAAGGTCACAGAGGCTCAATACTAAGTGCCTCGGCCATCCTCAGATGAGGCTCTCTAACTGGGTATGCCGTTTTTGTCAATTCACATAGATGAAAAATGAGTCAATTCCAAGTATTGGCATAGTCAATGTGAATCTCATGGGCTAATAGATATGGTCCTATTAAATTTCATGTCAAAAAGAGTACTTGTAAGGGTGAATTTTGATTTTTGGAAGAAGGAAAAGGCTAAGGAATTTTCTTTATGGAGAAGTTTCTTCAGCAATTTTGTACTTCTAATCCTAAGTTTTCAATTCCATATTGTGGTTTTGCAACTTCTGTCATTTCAGCAAATTCTTTGTTATCCTTTCGTTCCTTATAATGATTTCTTACGTGATAGAACAATTTTGATTAAAGTATGAATTATAAAACTGAACATGTCATATTCATATGGTAATAGTATATACCTTGTAGTGGGAATCTTGAAGGCTCTCTTTTTTTATCATCCATGCTAGGTCATAACTTTTCTCTTGTTATAGTGATAAAATAAGGTTACATATGGCCATTTTCAAAGTCTGTTGTTAATTTGATATTCAGTTTTATGTAGGGTTATTTGAGTGATAAAAATGTCTAGAAGTTTGCATCCAAATGTTGACATTTATGCATGTTTGACCATTTGTAGAGCAAGGTTTCAGCAGGCGGAGTCTCAACTGCTTCAACTGCTCCTCCTAGCCAAGTAAGTATGCAGGGTATAACTTTTGTACATCTGTGCAAAGCATGCCAGTGTGCTCTCCCTTGGAATTTCTATGTGAGACATGTGCATGCAAAGTCATTGTATTAAAAGATTTTTCACATTGCACTCAATGTGTACCACCTTTTTTGATGACCTATCATTATGGTGTGGTGGATGAATTTAGAAGTAGTTGCTGAGTTTATGGCTTTTAGGTGAGGGTGTTTGTTCTATTGTAACTAGCTTTAAGGTCCATTGCTACTCAATGAGGAGTGGAATAGGAAATAAGGTGCAGAGAGGCTTGAGCCAAATCATTAGATGAATGAATTTTAACTAAAGGATGCAACACATTGCATAAAGGACATTGAACACTACAAGATAAGGTTTGGGTCTTTGATTTTGATAAGTATACAAATGCTTCCTTTTTGCAACTAGTAAGAAACAAGACAAATGAACTTGTGTTTTCTAGTTGCATATGAGGTCCAGTTAAAAACAACTACTTGCACATGCAGGTGCAATCCACAAGTCCTTTGCCTTCTAGTGTGCCACAACAACCATTGACAACATCTCAAGGTCCTGCTGCTACTACAGCACCGTGAGTCTTGAATTCATTGTCTTTATCCTTCCCCCCTCCCCCCTACCTCCAATATGCTGCTTCAGATTTCTCATTTCTCTCTTTTTTTGGGTTTTTAAATATTTTTTGGATTTTTTCAGGCCCCAACCTGCTGTTGAATTCATTCCTCCTGTAGTTGCACCTGTTTCGTGAGTATTTTCTTGTACTATTTCTATCCTACTTTTCCTGTCAAGGATTGATATTTTGGCATTGAATAACATATACATTTACCATATTATTTCCTTGATCTGTGATCTCTGGAACTTGATTCATTTGTACTTCTTTTGGGGAACATCGGAGAGTAGTTTGTATTTTATTTAGCCAACTGATTTTATTGGCTTTTTTCTTCTTTTTGATTTTTCTTCCTTTCTTTCTTTTGTGCTGGAGTAGTTCAGAAACAGATGTGTATGGGCAAGCAGCATCTAACCTTGTTGCAGGAAGTAATTTAGAGGCTACTATTCAACGGATTCTTGATATGGGTGGAGGAAGTTGGGACCGGGACACCGTTGTCCGTGCTCTGCGTGCTGCATTCAATAACCCTGAAAGAGCTGTTGAATATCTGTACTCTGTAAGTCATAGAGCAATTTTGGGAACCTCATTCTCTGACTTGAAAGATTCATATAGCTGACCCCAGTTAAATTTGGGATAAAGTCTTTGTTATTGATGTTATTATTGTCAGTCTCTGATCTGGCAACTTTTTCTATTTCTTCCCTATCTATTTGTGGTTCTTGGATGTGATTATGTTGAATGGCAATGGGACTATGTTGACCAGTTTTTTTTTGTTGAAAAAAGAGAGAAAGATCAGCATTTTGCTTGTAGTTGTTTATGTTGTTTATTGAAGTGGGCTGCCAATTTTGGTTTGATGGTAGTCATTTATGAGTTTCTGTAAAACTTCTTATAAAGTAATAATAAAATAATGTTAGGGAATCCCTGAGCAAGCTGAAGTTCCACCTGTTGCCCGGGTTCCTACAACTGGGCAGGCTGTAAATCCTCCAGCTCAGGTGCAACAACCAGCGACACCTACTACTGGTCCAAATGCAAACCCATTGGATCTATTTCCACAGGTATATGCAACTCTTTTTACTTAATCCTGGAGGTCCATCACAGAGTAGCTGACATATACCATTCTTTTGGAACCAGGGCCTTCCCAATGCAGGTTCCAATACTAATGCAGGAACCTTGGATTTCTTACGCAGTAGCCAACAGGTATTTAAGACGTTTGATCAGGAACTAGTTCAACATTTATTTGTGTTTGCTCCAGTTATTGAGGTATTTAACCCTTTTTCTATATTTCAGTTCCAAGCCTTGCGAGCAATGGTTCAAGCAAACCCCCAAATCCTGCAGGTGACTTTTTATCCTTTTGCTTCAGTATCATTGGCTGATTATAAATTTGTACCACTAACCCTCTCAATGGACCATGTGTCATATTGCAGCCGATGCTGCAGGAGCTTGGGAAGCAAAATCCACACCTGATGCGTCTAATTCAAGAGCATCAGGCTGATTTCTTGCGCTTGATAAATGAACCTGTTGAAGGAGAGGGGTGAGATGAATCTGCTGCATTTAAGGATTCAGAATTCTCTTCACTTAATACTAATTTGCTTCTGTAATCAATAATCAGGAACCTTCTAGGTCAGTTGGCTTCAGCAATGCCACAGGCTGTGACTGTCACACCTGAGGAGCACGAGGCAATTGAGCGTGTATGCCTCCTTATCTATAGAGTTCTTTTTGTTCGCTGCGCTACATTTTATTGTCAAGGAAAGCATAATCAGTCTCCTTGCGAGAGATTCTTCGTTCCATAGTTTCAGGCTTCCATTTGTGTGCATGCGTGCATTCTTACAGAAAAATAAAAAAACAAAAAGAGAAGAATGCCAACTCCATAACACTAACGTTTTCTTCTTTATTGGTCTGGTGTTGGCTGCATGATTTTGACAGCTTGAAGCAATGGGATTTGATCGAGCTATGGTATTGGAGGTATTCTTTGCATGCAACAAGAACGAAGAATTGGCAGCCAACTATCTATTAGATCACATGCACGAGTTTGAGGAATGAGCCTAGTATTCCCTGCCCGTGTCATCCATGTTGAGGGAGTTCCATTTTACCACCATCAAGTGTTCTATCTCAATTATTCATAATATTGTGGTCTCTCTGGAACGTTATGCGTAGAGACTTTCATGTCACTGTTTAATCCCTGTGGACAAGCTGCGCACGGTCCCGTCAATTCATTTGGAAAATTGGTTGCCACATAAATGGATACATGCCTTGAAATACCCCCCCTCCGCCCCTCGGGGGGATGATTTGCATTTGCATGGAGGCATTCCCACTACGAGGGCGTTGATAAGAGAGTCTTGGCTTCTCTTTTACCCGCCCCACCATTGCCCGCCAGCCACCATTGGGTCTGAAAGTACAACTAAAACGATACAATCCAGTCCTGAGTTCTTGAATTTGTGGAGAACTCATCACTCTTTGATTGATTTTCTGCCGTCTAAGAAATTCCAATAAATGCACCCCAAACCTCCTCTCCCCAAACAAAACCCAAAACTATGTTCTATTTCAAGGTTTTCCTGGGAAACAAACGAGGTAGCCGTTTAGACACGAGCCTCTTGTACGCCGCGAGGAGCAAGTGTGGATATCCATCTGCCTTCAACGCGCGCGCTTCAAAGAGAGTCGAAGACTGTTGGACAAAGATCAAAATGAGAGCGACTTGTAGATAACGCAATTTTATAAATATAAAAATTTTATATTATATTTAAAATATGTTAATATTTTATGTGATATAAAGAGATTTTACATAAGTTCATATTATATTATTATAATTTTTTTTGTTAATGCAGTATAAAATATCTTGTATGTAATACATTTGTTTTTTTTTTTTTCGGTGTTTACTTGTGTGTGCACAAAACATTTTGCCAAATGGAATTACCAGGACAAGAATCAGTTTGAAGATCCAGAATTGTCGAACTTGTTTGACAACTTTCCATTGGGAAATGGCTTGTTTTTGCTGATACACTTGCGACCCTGTTTGCGAGCTATGAACGTTGGACGCAAAACATTTTCAGTTCATGAAAAAAGAACATTAATTTTCTTGCATCTCTTCTAAAAGTCATCGTAATATGTTAATGAGTGGTCCATCATTCGACCAGGTTGCGGGATCATTTGAATGTTGCTGGGTTTGGCTCGTCAATCCCCCTAAATTCAGGCAAATTACAGTTTTTCATCAAAATGGTGCAATCATATTGCCTTGAAAGTAACACGAGGTCATACATCTCAACCCTTGTGGACAAGTATGTTTGAAATAACAAACTGAGGAATTATAGAATTGGACCTCTCCATATCCACTATTAATTGGTGACTCGCTTTCATGCCACGGTTCTCAAACTAATAAAATACTTTTCAGACAGTTATTTGTGTATGCGTAACAAAATGTAGACTCATCCAATTGTTCTTCTTCTCAATTTCTTAGAAGGTTTGTGATGGCATTGGCATAACAAAAACAAAGGGTTCAATCCATACTTCACATTGTAAGTTACGCAAAGCATTTTCCACACTTTCTTTTAGAAAAGGAAGGCCATTGTTTCTGCCGCTTCAAAATAAAAGGTTCCGAGCCTAGAAATAGTCCGAAAATCTTTTCTGTTTTTCGTTGGTGCTATTGTCCGGGGGGTATTCAGCCAATTCAAAACTAGGGACCAAAAGCTCAGAGAAAACCTGTACCCACGTGTCAAGCTAAGAAGGTGCTGTGAGCCTGTGACCTAGCGGTCCAATCAGCAAGTTATAAAATTGGCCTCATGTAATCAACTTCTTTTGGGGGGTGCTGAAGCGTTTGAGCTTCCTCGGGCTCTCTTGGTTTCTAGAGACACATATCCAACATGGGAAGGACACTGGATGCTCTTCTTGGGAGGAACTTCAAGACCTCAGGATTCAAGACTCAGGCAAAACTTGCAATCTCGAGGATTGCCATTCTAAAGAACCAGCGACAAGTTCGGTGTGCTCAGGCAAAATCCGATGTTATTAAGCTCCTGAAACTGGGTCGCCAAGAGAGTGCTCTTCTTCGTGTAGTCCCCTTCGACCCTTTCTTTCTCTCTCTCTCCCAATTCATTTCCTTGTTATCTTTCTGTACGTGTGAAAATGATTTGGCTTGACAGGCCGAACATTTGATCAAGGATCAGAATATGATGGATGCGTTTGCTATGATAGTGGACTACTGCCACCTTCTGGTCGAAAGGGTCACGCTTCTTAAAAAGAACAAGTTGGTTTCTTCAATTATGGTCATTGATCATGTTCTTATGTTGTCTGTTCCGCCATTAACATCTGTGGGTGTGCCTGTGTCTATGTAGGGAATGCCCCGATGAACTCAAAGTGGTAGTGTCTAGCATGATCTTTGCGTCTTCAAGATGCGGGGAACTCCCTGAGCTTCAGGAGATTCGGGGGATCTTTGCATCAAGGTTTGGTAAAGAGTTTTCTGCTCGTGCTGTTGAGCTGCGCAACAGCTGTGGGGTGAATCCTAAGGTAAAAAGTTGCCTGCTGTAGCTTACATTTGCTCAAGAAAGACTTTTGGTCTCAACTACTGTCTTTGGGGGTTAGATTATACGAAAGCTTTCCGCTCAGCAGCCAAGCTTGGAGAGCAGAATGAAGGTGCTGAAGGACATTGCAGCCGAGGCTGGTATCACCCTAGAATTGGAAGGAAAATGCTCCTGCCGTTGATAAAGTACGGAACCATACACTACATAATAGTGCAACGAGTACAAAGAGTGAAATTTGTTGTTCAACTGTGTCAACGGTCACTTCAGGAGAAATCCAATATTAGCCAGAAGCAGAAGTGGCAAGAACCAACCAAACCAGCTAACTTGAATGGTGGGGAGCCTCAAGATGAAATCAATGATCTGCTTGAGGAGTTTAAACCTAATGAGAACTGCGAAACTCATCAACCAAGGCAGTACAGAGATGTAGTAGCGGCTGCTCAAGATGCTTATGAATCAGCCGTCTCTCAAGATCTTAATCTCCTGACTAAGACCAAGGTGGCTCTGATGGTCCTAGTCATCAAGAAGGAAACTTGTACAACTCTGAGGGGACCTCAACACCTCCAATTCTAACGTACGGGCATGAAAGTTTACAAGAAATGAAACAATCAGATTCTAGATTGACACTTGACAAAGCATATTCCATTAAAAACACGAGAGCTGAATTATATTGTCGAGATATTGCAGGAAATAATGGTAGAATGCATCTCAAAGAATTGGGAGGGAGCAAAAAGATAACAAGAGTAGGCAGGACACGATCTAGTTCAGATTCGGATTTTGACAGCAACATTATGTATGTGAGAAAACTATCAGATTCCCTGTTCCAAGTTGAGTCACTAGGTAATGAAGCTGCCTTCTATGCAAACTGAACCACGGATGTTTCCATCAATAATGCACCTTGACTTGGATTCTTATGGAAAGCTCGATCTTCCCGTAAATGAACTTCGGTGCCATATCAACTGCCTTTTCCATCCAAATGAACTTCGGTGCTACCTGGTTTCTCCGTTGGCTTCACCACCACTCTAGCTACTATTTTATTTCAACACCACCAAAAAGCAGGGCAAATGTCTGGAAAAGTAGACTATTATATTGAAATGGAGGTGAATTTTGTTGCCTAATTATTTTCTTTAACTTAAAAAATCGAATAGAAATAATAAAAAAAAATGTACCTAATAAATTAACCCACAGAAACTCAATTGGGCTCTCAAAAACAAGAAAAATAGAAGAACAAAACAGCAAAGTGTGTTAAGGAGATTTGTCCGCAAGTACGGGCTCAGATGTTGAAGAAGCGGAAAGTCTGGTTTTCATTGTCGTTTTGTAGCCAGAAAGCGAGGAGGAGGGTTTCGGTTTGACAAAAATGGTCTGGGCTTTAAGGGGTTCTGCTGGAAGGCTGCTTTGTTATGGACACCGTCAGTAATTCTGGGTTAGGTTGCCATGGATGCTAACAAATGTTTCCCGTTCAGGTGGTCAGTGTTGAGGGAAGAAGAGTCGAGGACTAAGGAAGACGCCAGTTTCAGCCTTTGGGCCTCGTTTTGAGTGGTTCATTTGGTCCGCCCCCTTGAAGACAAACTTGAGATAACTTAATGACATTGACATTTGTTACCTCCAAGTTCAATGAGGATAACTCAGTAATTCAATGATACAACACGTATGACTGACAAAAACCACAAGAAACAGGCTTCCAAGTCCTCATTCTGCGTCAAAAAACAAGAGTAGCCTAAAATTAAGAGAACTTAGTAAACTTGTCGGTGTATTCTTCCTGCCATTGATACAAATGGTCTATCAGACTGGTATCGTCAATTCAGGATTCCAGTACCATCACAAGAAACTGGAAGCTGGTTTTCCTTCTTCATTTTTGTAGTAAAATTGCCCTGAAATAGAAAGAACCTAGCGGAGCTCAGGACCATGCCTCAACATGGTATCTACCTTCTTTGTCCAACTTCCTAAGCCACATCGTGGCAGCTTCCCTTGGAACACCAGCCTCTTTAGATATGATTTCCTCCAATGCAGACATCACATCTGAAGGCATTTTGGTTGAGGAACCCGCAACATAAATAGCAGCCCCCTCTGACAGCAATTCCCAAATCCTCTGGCTGTGTTCCCGCATTTTATGCTGCACATAAACCTTCTGTGGTTGGTTTCTTGAGAAGGCAACAAAAAAACCTCCACCTCTTGCTTCTGACAGCAACCCACCATCCTGTGTGTGAGACAACCAAAAATCTTTGTACAAAAAGTCATTCTCATTCCGGCAACCAAAATAGAAGATCATGGGAGCAGCTGAACCAGATACATCCTCTATGGCTCTTTCCTCTACAAATCCACGAAAAGGTGCACATCCAGTTCCAGGACCAATGAGAATAAGGGGAAGAGCTGGTGGAGGGGAAGGAAGGGAACCTTTGTGAAACCATGCTGGAATACTCACACCTACCCATTGCAAAAATGTGTTACACAATAATTGCCAAAAATGATGCTTGACCAAAAATTGGACTAGAATTTTACGTTATTGACGATACTTACTTTGTTGTGGATCAAGCTGAGCCAGCCACACTGAGCAGAGACCATTCCGCTTCCTCTTAAATGGTGTTGTGCATTTCACTACGTTCACAGTCAAGTGCACTTGATTAGGGTGAGCAGAAGGGGAAGAAGAAATGGAGAAAGCCCTTCTTTTCAACGGGGGAATCAACTGCACCAGCCATTCAAATGGCATATGCACAGAGGGGAAATCCTCCAATACCTAGATCCACAAAAACACAAATTAGCTCCTAGAGGGAAGAAAGGTACACTCCCTTTGATGTGTAAAGATAAACTATATAAGCAGGTTTAGGTCATTTGAAACAGGGAAACGGTCTGCAATAAACTTAGTTAAAATACCACTTAGTACTCTACATGCCTTTAAAGACAGCAGATGCATTATCTGAAGGCCCAAGTTTTGTATTACTGTAATGTTAATGTTCACAAAGAACAATGTGCCAAAAGTCCTAGTAATGTAGATTGGTTACTTGGTAAGTATGGTAAACTGAATTGATCATGCGACATGTTTCTCAACCTTCCATGAGACCTAAACATACAGGATTATAATCTATATGAGAATCCTGCAAAGAGGAATTACCATGTTATACAACTTCAACGCTTCTCATGGTGCATTACCATGAGACTGAACCTCAATTTTTCATTCGATTAAATTTTCTTTTCCTGCATAATCTAATCAAGGACACATAACACACAAAATGACACAATGGATCTAATATGTCCAAACAAATTCACCTCCAAGACAGTTCTTCGTTCTTTCTGGTTGTATTGGTACAGATCATCTCTTCCTTCAGATGAGGCAAAATATTGAAGTCTCTCCTTTTCATGTTGAGCTGTTGCAAAAAAGCTCATAACCTAGAGAAGGCAAGTTATATGCTTAGCATGCAAGAAAAAGGAAGCACACCAACTCATTGCAAAGGCAGATTCCTTCGTTTCATTTGCAATAGGGTAGTTAAATCAGTTGATTGTTTCAAGTCAAGCTCCTTGATAATCAACTTCTGATTACTTGGCAAGGCTAACATATTTGGATAAAGAACAAAAACCAGACATCAAGCAATAAATAAATAAGAAAAATAAAAGGACCTAGACAAGCCAAGAGAATGGTAACATTGATAGTTGCGTGATTGAAAAATAGGCAGAAGAATATAAAACATACAGGATTCTTGCCTCAAAGAAATAGCGTCTGGGGGAAGCTGATGCAACATCCATTGTCAATTCCACAAAAGTTTTTAATTTTAAAGGGGTCTTTGAGGCATAGCTTTGATAATCCAGAAGGTGGTTTTCAAAATCTCCACAATGTACCTGTAGAACAAAATCCTCATTGATGAGAAAAATGAAAGCAAAAGGCTAAAATATAATGCACCTAGATCAAGCAAGCATACACTACACATTCCCAAAGCTAATAAAACAGTCATTGCATCAATTGTGGGGGGCAGGAGAGAAGAGATTAAGCTTCCAAGGCAGGCTTGCATATTGACCTCTAAATGTGGGCACTAAAAGCAAAGTGAAAGAAAGTTTATATAGGAACAAAATATAGGTGAAATGAAAGGCAGAACTGTCTTATAATGTTCAATCTCAGTAACACCTGCTTCTTACATTACCTATTCCCTTCCTGCGGCAGCAGTGAATTAGGAAGCCACCTAACAGCTTTCAAATTTTAACCAAAAAATGTGGCCATCAGAGCTGGAAATTACCAGTTCAACAAGTTTTGGAAGGCATATGACAAAATTAGGGTGGATTTCACAAGCTCAGATTATCCAGTGAACAACGTCAAGCTTCTCTCCTTTGAAATATCAAATGCACTTGAAAAAGAACTAAATGAGGCATGCACAAACTGCTCACTAGTGGCTTGCTTCCTTTATTTATTGCTATCCTCTTGTGTGCAAAATTTACAGCATTTGCTAATATGGATGTCTCATAAAGAGAGTCAACCTTGGCACAAAAGTAAGGTTGCTCCTTTGTGACTGGAAGGAGGGTCATAGGTTTGAATCCTGGAGACAGCCTCCCTGCAAATGCAGGGGATAAGGCTGTGTATGATAGATGATCCTCCCCCAAATCTCGCATGGAGGGGGACCTTATGCACTGGCAATGCCTCTTTTTAAATGAGAATTTCATAAATTAAAGCCATTGTAATACATAGGATTCACTAGAAGCACAAACTTAACACATACGGTTGAAATGTTCAGTTCAATAGCCAATCAGTTGTCCATTTACTACAATTTTGATGAGGAATGTAACTAACAACTGCAAAAATGGGGCACAATTTTTGGTCAACCACCCAGATACAAGCAACAATAGAAAATCAGCATCGTACTGTTATCCCAAGCAGCATCAAAACATTTAATATATGATCATACAAGCTCAAAAGATATACAAGGGAGACTTACGGAAATGAGAGATTCAGGGTCCAAATTACAACGCTGAATGAAAGTATCCACCGCAGCAGGATCTTGACCAGGGAGGATTTCAAGAACATCACCTACTTCATATTTAATTGTCTGTCCAGAGAGGAAAACATGAGGAAAAGACAACACCAAAGTTGGCTTAATCAAAATAAAATTACTTAAGGAGGCCCAGCATGGAAACAAACTTGCAGTCAAAACAGACTCTAATAAAAATAACTTACAGATGAAAGAAATTCAAATTCGAAGTGGCGCACATCTTTTCCACAATATGGCCCACACAGTGGCTGATTATTGATCTACACAAATCGAATCAAATGAACATAGCAACAACAGAACCAAGTGCACTGAGCCAAGCAGGAAACCAAGCAACAAAAGGAAGAAAAATAATTTAAATTAATAAAGCAACGCAGGAAAATAAGCACACTGTGCCAACATGGGAACTAAGCACAAGAAAGATGCAAGGTTAAGTAATCAACCATAATTGGCATTAGAAAGGCCACTAAACATTTTTTTTAAGAAAAAAGAAAATCAGAAGGAAGGGTATCGAAACCAATCATTTCCAGATATAAGTGTCTCTATGACACCCAGAAAGTAAGGAAAACTAACAGGTCTATCTTTTCCACCTTTTCACTTGTACCAGTAGAGAAAGAATAAAAAATTAGGTATCATTATAACAAACATAATCTTTGTGGATGGACAAGGAAAATATAAAAAACAGAAAATAATAATAATAACTAATTTTGCAACCTGTTCCATAGCCCTGGGGGGGTGTGAGTGGTTACCACATAGTTCTTTGAAAAAAAAAAAGGAAAGAAAAGAAAATCTATATCAAAGTATACCAAGCAAAAATTACAGATGTGCATAACTAACTTTAAGCAAGCCATAAGCATTTGTTAGAGATATTGGAATGTGACTGCATTTCAACCAGCAAGGTAGCACTAGTTTCTACCATGTTTTGTCCCATCTTGATTAAGAAGTCATTTGGAACTTGGAAAAATAGCATAGACTAGCATCAGAATGGATTGCAACATTTATCGAATCACAAAGATTGAATTGTGCCAATTCTTCAGTAAATAAAGAGGGCACACAGATAATACCATTTTGAGAAAGCAGTCAGGCATATTCTTATCATGAGAGAATTTCCCTGGAGACATGGAGAGAGCCCTCTCAATTTGCATCTGCATATACTTAAAACCTGGGAGAAATATGAAGAAATTAAAAGAATCAATGAAAAACCACTATTATAATCAACAAAGATAATTTCTATTTTCTACTCACTTGGTTGACAGATTTTCATTTAAAGAATCAATGTGTTTATTATATTCTATTGTGAATTCCAGTTAAAAGAAAACAATAGATACCTGAACAGTATGCATATCCTTTTCAACAGAAGAATTGAAATATCCTATTTTATACAAATGTGAGAAGCAAAAAAATTGCACAAGAAATATCTTCAAATGTAAAACGTTGCAGTGCTGCCGCCACTGCACCCAGGCAACAGACTCTATAATTACACTAGAGGGGTTTCTCAATAATGATAACAATGAAAAAGTACTGCATGACCACAGGCTCAAACAGGCACAACATGCCTTGGCATCCTACCTTTTGCCTTTTGCCAATTCAGGCAAACAGAACATTAATTGTTTTAAACCAAATATATAACAATTTGATATATCACTGGAAAGACTAACATTTTTCCATTAACATGTTTTTGGACGACAATGACAAGAAGTACACACACAGAGATCCAGATAACAATGTTTCAACTTTTCTACATGAAATTTAAAGCAACTATTTGTATTAATGGAAGGGAAAATAAACTATATGAGCACAGAATTTTTTATGGCAAAGGCCTTGGATGACAATAACATAAAAACTGTCAGGAAAATCCAATCATTTATATATGAGACAGAGCATAAATGAAAAAAGTCATAATCAAATACAAACTATCCTGAAAATTTAAGGTACCTGAAGCAGTAGGTGACTTTAAGTCTGCATTCTGACTTTTGTGATATTTTATGAGAACTTTTGGTCGATCAATCAATTTTGAGTCTAGGATAACAAAATCAGGACCCTTTGGGAAGAATTTAGGATTGATCTTGTACAACATAGGCCACAAAGCTGACATCCAGGGATCTAGAGCACCTTCATACCTGGACATAAAATTCAACAATAGAAGAAAGTTCAATTTCACAGTTATCACCACACTGATTTAGAAAAACCCACTGAAGCAAGCTTTACTCACAATAAATAAATAAATAAACTACAAAGATTTTTTTTTTATTGGCAAAATGTCAGAAAACCCAGAAAATGTAGGGACCAGCATTTTAACTTAAAGGTTAAAGTTGAGACTTAAGATCAAAAGGTGTCAAGTTTAAGCCCCAATCTTCACCTATCAAGGAACCTGACCACACACCCCCCCTGCCCCCAACAAAGATCAACACACAAACACCTTGAATGATATTGCAATCATACCCTGAAGGTTGCTGATCGTCTCCCAAACCCTTTTCAATAATAGTTGCTGCCCCAAGATCTGAGAGCCTATGGTCAAGCTTTTTTGCCACAAACTGCAGCAGAATAGATTTCATTTCAAATTGAAGCAAAATAAAAAAGAAACTACTCTATCTCATTTTCATTTTATGATTGATGACTCATGGGTATACTATCATTGTATGTTTCCGAGAGGCATATGAAGCACATTAACAAAGATTATCAAAAAAAAGCTTGCAGATTGATAATGGTATTACCCACACTGAGTGAGAGATTGATATATACAAACAGGGATCGCACAATTAGCTTTGCTGAAAACATACGAATTTCATTGCAAAAAACACATTGTAATTAAGTTTGCAGGTCACTAAATTAAATAAATAATTAAAATGTGAATGACCAATAAAATGAAAGACAAAACACTCCACAAAAGACCACGACACTCAGAAATGACTACATTATATTTTTGGTAACTAGAATCACCCAATCCAAAGACAGCATAATGAACTCCTTCCAGCCAATGCTTAGCAAGACTCTTTTGCAGAAGAAATTTCCAAAAGGCCTAAATACATAGAAAGAGAGTATTAGAAAGAATAAAGGACAAGTCAGAGAGCTTTCACTCTCTTCCCAAATGAAAATATCATATAACTAATAGAACTAGCAAGGCGAAAATTTGGCAAACCTTCATGGAATCAGGCGTATCTCCTTGGCCAGTGGTAGAAACAACAAAGACTACAGTTTTCTCAAGAGGTAAAGAACTCTGCAACAGTCAAAAGTAAGATGGGAATAAGCAAATGTGCTCAAGCCCAATCAAAAATCCACTAGAATATAATCACAAATTGCAACCATAATAAGCAATTCCTTCATCCATAATGTTTGGCAAGAAAAGAATACATAAGAAAATTAGGAAAAACAAAACAAACCCATAGATGATTGAAGTTACTAGTGCATTTGAAAAAACAAAAAAAAATTCTGCATATTTTCAGCAAATGAACAAAATCAAAGAGTGAGAAATATGATCCAAAATTGCATGAAATTTCACGGCAGGCATCAAGTAACAGAACAAGAAACCAAAACGGAGTACTCATTTCCAGATGGCAGTAATCACATAGTTTCTAGGACCAGCGTTACAGTTTCCACAACTTTCTTGCATTTTATCAGCAGCAATCACATAGTTCTTAGACACTGAAGCTTGATTCTCTCTCGCGTTCCCACATTTTCTACCAGATCAAACAGAAAATTCCTATTCGACGCATAAAAAAAAGGAAAAGAAATTAAAAAAGCAGAGAAAAAAAAAACTCACGGGATCAAACTGGTCGATGGGGCGAAGATCGACTGGGCAGCATCGACGCTCGGCCTCACGGCCAATGCGCTCCGCCGCGTCCAGCGCGTTTCCGGTTTGTGTTGCGTAGAGGACCAAGAGCTTTCTCGAATCCTCTTCCATCTATCAACCAAGCAATCACCGCAACCAAAAATTGCAATTTGAAAGAACCTTTTATAAATTTTCAAGCAGATTTTTTTCCTTTCTTTAAATTTGCGTTTTTATTTCGCCATATAGAGTCTCTCGTCAATTCTCTTTTGTTTAAGAACCGGCGAGGCGGCGGCCGAGAGGAGAAGGCGGTGGAGATGGGCCTATATGGGCCACAATTTTTAAATTCTGGGCTGCTTTCCGGAGGCCCAATTAGGTAAATAGGACGGCAGGGCCGTATGGCCTAAGGCCCATTCTTACAGAAGTGGGCTTTATGATTTATATCAACAAAGATATATGGCAAGAGTTTTAAATACTTTATTTTATGTTTTATAATTCGTCCTTGGGATAATCCGTTCTTTTTTTTTTTTTTTTAATTCGAATTTTCCATGGATGGGACGTTACGTGACATATCAGTTAGACCCTTCGCGAGCGAGGGATGGGTGAGGTGACATATTAAATTCCCGCGGGGGCCCGTTCAAGTGGAGTTAGGCTGTAGATAGGAGACGTTCACGTGGTGATGTTGAGCCATCAGAAAAAACGGCCCAGTCACTCAGGCCCACCAAACCTGACACCACTTCTGAATTTTCCATTAGGGCATATTTGGATTATAGTTGCATTTTGTTGTTGTTGTTGTTAATAAGTTAATAAATTGGCGATTGTAAAATTTATTATCAATAAATATGATTAATTATTTAATAATTATTTTTAACATTTAAAAAAATAAAAAAATTTAATAAAATAAAAAATAATCATAAATTTTTTTTGTGTAACTAAATTATAATTATCTTATATAATAATAAAAATTATTAAATTATGATAAGCAATATCAAAATATAAATTTAATTTGTGGTATATTTCTATCAAATGTAAATTTTACAGTTTATTAAATATTAACAAAATTAATTTTAACTTAAAACCAAAATTTTAAACTCTAACTACAATTTCCAACGAAAGTGACAACAGAAAAAAAAAAAAACATAAAGATGCATTATTAAAGCCTTAACCATAGGTTCAAATATCTTTAAGAATGGTAATCAAATTAGAATTTTCCCAACCGAAAGAGTTTAATTATTAGTATTAATTATATTATAGTTGTACAATAAATATTAATTTATTATACCAAAATTAATATTATATATTACACAATTATCATTTTATATCACATGAAAACGAGTTAATATTATGAAATATATTAAATATTTGTTTAATTTAATAATTTTTTAATAATAATTATACCGTAATAGAAAAATAATAATAGGATTATTTTTTCCTGTAATACAATCAATCGAGTCCATAAATATTGAATTCAAAAGAAAATCTCATTATTAAATTATAATTTGGATGAATCATTCGTGTTAATGTGAAACATCTTTTAGATTTCTTAAAGAATACCCAGTAGGCTCCAATATATTGCAATGACACGTAAAGTGAATTTTCTTCATTTTTGGTAGTAAGACTAACAAAAAGTTGACGAGAGCAACACAAAAAATACAGGCTTAAATGATCCATTGCCTCTGCCGTCGACCAAGCTTGTGGTGGCTGTAGGCTCGTTTCTTAGGACCACTTCACCGGTTGTTGGAGCAGTTATTATATATGGTAGGATTAGCTGTGATCCATTCACATCAAAGTCAATGAAACATTGAAACACTGGACTCTCCCATGGCATGTCCTTATATTCCTAATTTTTAATTGGGTGTTAACGAAAATATAGGTAGGGTGTAAAAGCATTTCTATCTTGACGTGGACGACTGCCCATCGATGACATTAGCAATGAAGTTGATAACGAGGTCTAGGAGTTCATTGTTTTATTATTTTCATATTAAGATAATTCTATATTAATAAATTTCCGATTGTTACATATATACTTAGGTGATTTTAAATCATTTCTTGAGTTTAACATACTTAAACACTATCCTTGTACATATATTGATTCTTATGCAACTTCCTGCAATTAACTTCTTCAAGGAGTGAGCCATTCATTCGTATTTCCTTTTCTCGAATAGGGTCCATTTATTTATTTGCTCACGAAAATGGCTCTATTGGGGAATTATTAGGACAGCTTGAAGTTGTGTGTTTTTCCTCTCTACGTTGGCCCCAGACATTCCTTTTTTTTATTTATCGGTCCATATTTTAGCTATATTTCTTTTTTCTTTTTCTTTTTTTTGGTTACGTTATTTTCCAGATCTTACAATGCCTGTTTCATTGAATTAGATGTGGATGGATCAGCTCCTTTTTTATTTTTTATTTTTACACCCGATACTATTATGATTGCAATTCGCAAGTGGCTTATAAAGTCGGATGAAGATGATTTGATGCAAACACATTTGCTTCAACAAAATCATCACGATCGCAAAAACCTTCGTGGATGAACAACAATCAACTGATCTTATGCTCGTGATATTTATGAACACATATGCGAGTTCACATTGGATGAAAATCTTATTTGAATTTTAAGACAATTCTCGAGATGCCCTTTTTAATGTCCGAACAAACTTAACTTTATCTGAAAACGAAAGGCAAAACACAAAGAACAATCTCCAAAAATGATGACCCATCTGTAGTTGATATAAATAGACAGGAGTTCAAGGTGACCCTCGTGCTTCCTTCTATGTATGAACACTTTCATCTCTAATTGCTTGGGTGTCTACATCTCTCCCGAAAGGTTTCGGAGAAGGGCAAAGAAGGAGAAGAAGAAGAAAAAGAAAATGTTGAGGGTATTAGAAACGTCTTTGCATGGAGGGGAAAATATCAGGTGATTTTCCAACTTTTCCCGGGAATTTCTTCTATCAGGTTCAAAATTTTCAATATTCTCGCGGTCTTCCTCTTCAGACAAGTTAATCCTGTGTTATTGTTTTCGATCTCTCTGTTTCGACCGTGCGGCCCGTTTTCTTGCCTGTCCAAACATCCATTGTACTTAATTATTTTTAGGTCCAGGATGAGCCCTAATTTACTTTGTTTTCCACAGGGATCTATACGAATTCTCTTACCAGTAGAAATTTAAAGAGTTCAAAGTCATTTCTTTTTAACCTTTCAAAATAGCTTTCGTACAAGTCTCTCCACAGGGGTTTTCATATGTCGTTCACATATGAAAGGTTATGGGTCTAAAAGAAAACTCCTTGCTATTCACACCAAATCATAATTATTCTTGTTATCCCAAGAAAATATAGCCAAAGATATAGAAAATCGGTTCCTTATTAAGGGTTTAGGATACATAATATTTCTGTTCTTTTTGACATCTATATGACCAAACTCTCATTTCCCTTTCTTCATTATGGTTTTGTATTTCTGCAGAGAATCTACGTTTAAAGCTATGCATGAGAATGGTAATGGAAGCATGGAACACTCATTTGAGCAAGACATTGTTACTGACCTGTGATCATTATGAATCACAAGGCTTAGAACAATAGAAGGCCTCGACCTTGGCCCTTGAAATGCATGCAGGGTCGTGTCTTCTTTATTGATCCTACAATATACAAGTAAACTGAATAGTATGTTAAAGTAGCTTTGAGTGCTCATTAATGTTAAAATTAAATCAAATAGACAAGATCTTTAGTGCTGAACCCACTAGTATAAGGCTAAATTGAACTTGCACTGTGTGGAAGCCAAGACGACGGTGAACAAACTATGATACCATGTCATAAAAAATCTTGGTTCACAACGTGCTAAATATCTTCAAGAGCATAAAATCCGTCTTTGCAGAAATACGTTGACTTTTTCTCGTTTATGAAGTTGTACTTTATGTATTACTATTCGTAAATCCAATGAAGTGACATTTTGAGATCCGAGTTGTTTAAAGGATGTTCTTTCAGTGTTCTCTCCAAAAATGGGCTTCTCCTCCCCTACCCAATTGAAATTAGCCAGCCACAAGATTGTTCTGCATTACAATACTGCTTGCTGGTAGACCGAATTATCTGAGAATTTTCCTTTTTCTCGGGAGGGCTGAATTCCGAGATAATGTTAGAGACGCTTGAAATAAAATAGAGGAAAAAGATGGGACAAATCGAGTGGACCTTGTTAGAAGATATAAAAGAGGAAAAATAAAATAAAATAAAATCCCCGTGCAGTTACGGCAAAGAAAAAAGTTGGCCAGCACGTGTGCTTGCACCTCGAGGCTCTATGTTGTACTTCTGATTTATAAATAAATAAAACGGCCTACCGAAGACACTAGGAAGGGTATACCGAAGACACGAGGAAGGGTAAATACTAAAACTTGTATTGTACTTCAGTTTACCACGACAAAAACTTCTACAATTGTCAATCTCGCCAAATGACAGCAGTCTAGCATAGTCGTACTGGCCTGGCGGTGATTCCAATTACCAGGCCTCGTCTTGTTATTGGTCTCATTTCGGGCCACTTCGTTCATAGCAACTTCTTCAGTTTCTATACGCTGTTCTGTATTGAATTTACTGTCTGCTTCTTCCTGGTTTTCACTTGCTGGTAATTTCAACTCGTAAGCCTCTTCATCGTGCTCGTCTAGCTCTTATTTTCATCTCTAGTCTTGTCCACAGCGTCCCTAACCTCCCTAAGCTCTTCGAGGCTGGCTTTATTGTCGTCCTCCGATTGGGTCTCATAACTAGAAAGCCTCTCAGGAGACAAACCATCTGATGACGCGGGAAAATCATTTTCATTGCTGTGCTCTTTGGGTTGCTTATGGTCCACTGCCACGTTCAACTTTCCCGGTCCTTTAACTAGCTCACTATCTTCTAATGTTACCTCACCAATGTTTTTACCTGGGCTCTCCTTGCTTTGTTCATAATTCTCCGCTACATTCCTTTGTATGGATCCTGTTGTATCTTCAGAGACTTGAAGGTCAGATGCAATTCTCATATTAACTTGGCTTGAAACTGCTTCATCTTCTACCTCCTGATGTTTGTTTTCACATGGCTCGCTATCCCCAATATGAGTGTTTACTTCCCGGTTACTAGCATATCCAGGGCTACCAGAAATAGCCTCCTCTTCACCAGGCTTTTGATGGCCTGCATTCCAGCTATCATTACCGCCACTACTGGATTGGAATATGGAGAGTTTGCCACTTCCAGCATTCATTTCCAAAACAGATTTCTCAGCCGAGCTATGTTCTTCTGCAGCACTCCCCCCTTCTAACTTGATTGCAGCTACATTTGTGGTGGCAGGGAAAGACTGGAAAGCATCCCAATCGTCTTCCTCTTCTTCATCATCTTCTATAATGTCCTGGTCCAGGGGAGCTGAGGAGGCTGACTTCCGAGGGCTTTTGTCTTTACTTTCCTCTATTGGCAGTATTGAGGTGGCCAATGGCTGGGAAGATTTCGGCGCTGGTATTTTTATTTCAAAAGGGGTCGTGGACTTCATCTGCATTGCATTGTGATCATGTGCTACAGAAGTGCGTATGACACTCTGAAAGTAGAAAGAATATAGTAAGAAAGGGAAACTTATTTGTCAAGTACCAAGTGAAATCTGAATCCCCAGGAGAAGTGATAAAATATGGTTTGCATTAACAAGCAGCCTAACGGAGTCAAAATCCAGAGAGAGAGTTTCTAAAAAGAGGCATTTTTGGAAGCAAAAACATCCTGAAGCAAATTGAATTTCTAAGACACACAGCATGCACACAAATGAATCTAGTTCTTGAAGAACATTTGCAACCTGCAAAGTACAGAAACCAACTCAAAAGACAAGCAATAAGAAGGATGCTGTCATAAATCAGCTCTCCTTTACAAGTCAAACCATCTTAAGTATAACCATACCTCCTATCCAAAATTGAATGCATTCAGGGAACCTATTGTCCTTAACCCAAACTCAATGTGAAAAAAAAGGCTGTGAACATAATCGATGAGAAAATAAAAGCCAGAACTCCATATCCATCAAAGAATGTAGTAAATAATGGAAAAGCAAAATCAATCACTTGTAGATGATGGATACTTTCTCGCTGTTTTGATGCTTCAGTTACTCAACACATGCATAATGCATTAAACAGAAAATGAGAAATCATAAGCATCCTAATGGAAATGTATAAAGGGTAGAAGGCTAGTCAATAAAAATAGAGCACTGAATGCACCAGAAGTTGCTGCCGATGTGCCACAGGCATCGACAACAAAACATCCTTGAAGAGAGCCGTGGAGGAAGGTCTCTGAGCAAGATGAGAAGCAATCTTCATAGCTGTGGTTCTTATATCATTAAATTCCTGTTTATTGTCAAGTAAGATGCATTTAAAAAAAAAAATCAGTAAATCTGAGGAATTTCATATTTCCAGTTACAATTTCTGCTGCATTTTCTACGAAGTTCATCAACAATTATCAACCTTTGCAGACTCGTCTTCTGATGCTGATAACACCATGATAATGGCTTTCAGGAGCAAATCCATAAAACCCTGCTGACATTCACTAGCCTTTGATAGCATTTGCAGAAGCACTAGGAATCTCAAACACTCACCAATGATAACCCCAGATTCTTTGCTTACAGGTTTCTGTTATGAAAACATAACTTGTTCAGAAGAACAACTATCAATATTTATGAGTTCAGTTACATTTTCTATTAGGGAGGAGAAAAAATAACCTGCAGCATAGTCTGAATTAAGGTTAAAATATCTGTAGCAATCTCCCCACTAAAGGACATTAGGAGAGGAATATGTTCTGTATTGGCGCTAGTCTGAACTGCAGTTTTAAGGACTTGCAGTCCAATTGCTTGAACCTGTCCACACATAGTTTATCTCAGCAGGCACATGCAATGGTTGGCAATAATGACTGATAATACTTCCACAACCAAAGGCCAGTTTACTTACTTGCAGACTTTGATCATTCAGAACCATGTGAATATGATTAGAGCAGTACTTGAACATAGCAAAGAAGATGGGGCAATTGCCCTTGGTTTCTCCAAGACAACCAATATCATAAGCCAGCTTTGCAAATGAAACAATTTGCTCAAGAGAGAAGGAAAGTTTTAACTTTAGGAGCTTGCGTAAATTGGATCTTGTGTTTTCTAGAAGACGAATGCCCTTGACACAATCTTTGGCCAGATCAGCAATCACATTCAGACATGTTCCAATGATCACCCTCAGCTGCAGAACTGCATCATCACCATGCTTGGAAGAATCTGCAATCCAAACAACTCTCTGTAGAGATTCTTTGCTTGAAATAGTATTAAACAGCATCAAATAATGTTAGTAGAAATTGAAGTTGTGCCTCCTGGAGAATTTTATGTATCTATTGTGATGACTAAAATTCTTCTTCTGGGAGACTATCACTCTGGACAATGATTGACACGTATCAAGTTAAGCCCCACTGATTGGTAACAAAAGCAGGGAACCACTTGTCTATTCCAAAATGAGGAAAGGAACAAGTGAACTGTTGCTGTATCTATTAACCTAAAGAGCTGCAATCCAAATGCAAATGAGCAAATTTTCTAACATACCCCAAAAAATGCATATGAGCAAGATATTGAAAAAAGAATTTTGCACTTGTAGATTCCTAAAAAGGGAAAAAAGTTATAGCCAGTGATTAGGTGTAAATGGTGCAACTAATCCTTGCTAGATTTGCCTGTTTGCAATTTGCAAATACTTGCCCTCTGTTATGTCTTCTGTTTAGGTTCAAGTTTCCCAAGGAGTATGAAAGTTTCAGTCATATCTAACAGCACATGAGTTTTAACTTCAGAACTCATTATGCTGTCAGGTAAATTTACATTTCTGTATTAGTGGAATCACCAAAAATAGTTTCTTCTGGGATTTAGTTTCCATAAATCTCTAGAATCAATCAGCAGAGAATGAGTGCAAAATAAAAGCAACTTGCTATCAAGTACCAAATACTCACCATCAAGAAACTTCGTCAGGAATGGACTGGCACCATTGAAAATATCATTAAGTGTCAAGAAGCATGACTCAGTGGAAGTTTCTCTGATGCACTTGTAACCAATTAACAAAAAGGCCAAGACAACAGACTTCAATTGTTTCTGCATTTTGAGACACAAAATCAGACCAATATTCGTCACTCCAAGTCAAAGATAGTAACAGCAGTAAAGCAATTGAGAATTGTGAACAGCATGTTCCACCATGCAAATCCTAAAGCAGAACATAGCCACCACAAGGACTGCGTGGCAGAGATCAGAAGAAATATCAAACATACCTTTGTCTCAAAACGACTCAGAAGTTTCTTCAGTGCTATAAACAGTGGAGATATAAACTCTTCCCAGTTTGGGTGATCTGTCATATCAGCACTGAGCACCAAAAAGGAATGATGAGAATAAATAAAACTACTTTTTCAAGGAATTACCTTCATTTAAAAATTTTCCAATAGGATTTCATCCAAATTGAATGGTTGACTGACCTCTGAAAAACATTGAAGATATAAGTCAAAAGAAGTTCAACAGCCAGATAAACGAAGTTTTCTGTCTCAAGAAAATCTTCAGGGCAATTCTGCACAATCTGTTAAAAACAAAGGAAAAAAGAAAAAAAGAAGCAGACTTCTTTCAGCAGCACAGACCAAATCCCCAAAGAAAATGTGGAATTTACTAATTGTGCAAATATCATTTAACATCAAACTACAAGGCAGCAATTCTGTTGCACATTCTATCTAATGTATGTGAACACAAGATGACAACTTGTTGAGACACAAATCTGAGTGTGTCAGAGTAGGACAAAGATCTCAAAAGTGTTGCTTGTTTGCTGGCAAGTTACGTGCTGTAAGTCACTAAAACTACTAATGTATGTGAACACAAGATGACAACTTGTTGAAACACAAATCTGAGTGTCAGAGTAGGACAAAGATCTCAAAAGTGTTGCTTGTTTGCTGGCAAGTTACTTCCTGTAAGTCACTAAAACTACCATAAAATCACCTAGATTCTAATGCCTAGAACAACAGTGTACATGTGTTAGTGTATGGATGCCTGCATTGAATGCAACTGGAAAGACAAGGCAGCCTATTTGGTAGTGTAACCTTGGTATTCTATCATAATCCAGTTTTTTTTAAGTAGTTTCCCCAAAATTTCCGCTAAGCAAGAAATTTCCAAAGAAACTTGAATTAACAGTCAAAATCTTCAACTATTCCAAAAGGCTTATTAAGGTTTACCTGTGATAGAACTGATATTGCAAGACTGTTCCAAGAATTATCCGAGCACATGGAATATAAAAAAACCTGCAACCATGCAGGATAATTTGATGACTTCAAGATCCTTTACAGTTTAAAGCCCATAGCAATTGACACTGAACATAAGAATGCAGTAATCCTAGAAGAACAGTCAAGGTTAGAGCACATGACAGGTAAAGATTCACATGTAAATGGACAATTGACATTGACATGCTGAGCAATGCTTGCTATTTGTTTATGATGTGGCATGCAAAGTCAAATTTTCACATCTCTCATGTGCAGTTTCATAGCAAAATGGCATGAAAATTGAACTCCTTGATGTGCAGGATATGGAGAGTTTTTTTTTTTTAATTTTTTTCTTTTATCTTGCAAACAGGACTATTTTGGGCATTTGCAGATCATGCTTTTATAAGTACATACTGCCCTCAACTTTCTAACATGAGATGACTTCAATAATTGGGTATGCCAAAACAAGCATATGGGGAATCTGGTAAAGCAAATAAGAAATCTCTGCTTTAAGGACAAAAGGAACAGACTCAGGTCAGCACCTGCAGCAATTCTTGGCAAATGTCCACAGAGAGAAATGCAGCACTGAAGAACCTTCCTGTTAAGAGGAACTGAAAAACTGGTAGCACGATTTCATACAACTTCAAGTCTGTATGATTGATTTCTTCAATTGGTGAGTCCCAACCATATCTAATTTTAGCAGAACTTAGTGCAATTATTTGTCTACTAGGTGCTGAATGTTGCTGCTGAAAGAGAACAAGAAGAGCAAATCCCCATAGGAAATGATAATCTTCCAACTCAAGTTCAACCATTCTATATCCAGATATTAAATCATTTCTCGAGGTATCATCAGCAATTCTCTGAGAATTCCCGTCAAACTTAGCAGGAACTGCATCCAATGCAACAGCTTGCAGAATTACAGGCCATGCTTCTTCCAACGTGTGCTGCAATTTTGATGAAACTAGTGGTGATTGAATTCCATCAAGGAAAGGATTCCACTGTAAAAGGAGACCCACATACTCATAAGCTCGCCTTGGCATGTATATGTACATGCACTACACAGGTAAAATAGTACAAAGCTGAAGATTGGCAACAGAGAAAAAACATTTTATTCTTACATTTTTCTTGAGATTCAAGAACAAGCAAATATGACTGTAGTCCTTCAGAACCCGGATCCAATATTTTCCCAGAATACTCGAGCTCTTTGAAAACAGTGGTAGTAATGGCAGATACTCGTCTGGAACACCAGTATGGTGTCTTCTCAAGAATGCAAATGTGTAACATTTGAGGGATGCATGTGCAGCCAGAAGTCTTATTTTGATCTATCACACATTTGAGATGTTAATAAACCTCACCAAATTCTCAGAAAAAGTTAAATATCTAACACACAGATGAAGTACACATCAGTAGCACAACTAATTTAATAACTCAAATTTTTTGAACAAAATGACCACCCTCTCCCCCCCCCCCCCAAAAAAAAAAAAACAAAAACAGCAGGGTCCTAAAAACCCAGGCCAACAAGGAAACAAGGAAAGGGGGGAAAAAATTGACAAATGGTATACCTTGCATGAGACCCACTCTGCAAATGAAGGATAATATATGTCATTGAAGTCTTTCAATGGCTGGGAAATTAATGAAAATATTCGTTTAACTGCAATTTGATCGCTGCCCAGTATCCCACTTGTCATTATCTGAGAATGAACAAGTCAACTGAGCCACTGACAAACAAGCTGTTGTTAAAAAACTAATGAATCAGTAAAACCATGTATATGCACTTAACCTTAGTAGCTAGCTGAAGCCCAGCTTCCAGAAGAGTGGGGCCAGAACATGAGTCTAATGCAGTGCGAACAGCTGATACCAATTGGGCCTACATATCAAAGAACCTAATCAAGAGATATCAACAAATTCACTACTAAGCCACACATATAATACATGTTTCTCTATGCATGTGAGGTAACTGGCACACATGCATTATTGTCACATATTCACTCAGTTATACCTTAGCATAGAGAGAAAAACCATTTAGCATGCCACCATTAAAAATTGTTATTTAATCAACATGCAGTATTTCAAAACTATTTTTAATATAGTACTCATTATTTCAAGTAGGCTTTATTCAACTTCTAATGTTAGCATAAAATTTCAATAATGTCTGACTTGTCCATTAGCAAAGAAGTTGAACAAGTGAGTTGGTCCTTTAGTTGGCCCAATACTGTGATTGGGTTGACCACTGAGGTCCCAATACCTGGAATTGTTCCAGTAGAAAGTGGCCAGGAAGCTCTGGGTCAGGGGTTGCTACAAACTGTATTCAGAGAAGATTAGACTGAATCAAACATCAGTGTAAAAAAGTTGTGCATATGATGCAAGAAACATTAAAAATACATAACATATCAGCAATAAGAAAAGACAAAGGAGCACTAACTATTTGAGCAAGTTATTTCTATCTCATATGGCACTTACAAACTAATACTGTAATTTATTCAATTGCACCTCCATATGGTGTATATGAATGCCATTTAAAATGGAGGAGAATAAATAGAAGTAACTTTTGATTAGCACAATAATCAAGACCAGATATGAATAAATTTTGAAGTGAAAACCACCTTGTCCACAATAGTACTTAGAAGCATGACACCAATTGGCCGCATATTTTCGAACTGAATTGTGCTTATCTATGATACAAAACATGGAAAACACATCAAATTTTGCATTTCAGAATTTTGATATTTACTCAAAACCAAAACAGCATTCAACTTTTCTTCCAGTACCTGATAAGCCAATGAAATTAGCTCTTGTAAGTGAAGGACTAGCCAATCTCCCGAGTTCTGTTCATTGGCAGGTTGATCCCTTGCCAAAGAGAGGTCAAAATGAGCAGAATTCTTTCCAGCAGCTGTAGGCAGATGACTCAAACACCTATGTTCCAACATGACAAATCTTCAAATTAATCCGATGATGACTGTATGGTCAATCTACAAAATGAGATTTGGTGTGCACTAAACTTTATGGTCATTGCTTTCATGGGCAAGAGAAACTTGACCCATTATGTCTAAGTTCAAACTATGGGTTCACATGAAAAGCATCAGTTGTCTGGCTGCTCATACAATGCATTCCTTTACGCCATTCTTCAAAGGCAAGCATACTGCCTCAATTCCATATTTTTCCATGATTTGAGATCAATAATTGACATCACAGTATGACTAACTGGCCTGTTAAAGCAAGTTTGTTAAAAGCCCATTACATAAATCATGACATGCTTTAATGTCTCTCCCCCAAATCATTTTACCATTCCTGCCATAGTATCCTGACTTTTTTTGTCCATCAGGAAGGCCCATTGGACAATGAGTACACCACGTGGGGTAGCTCTCCACTTTCCCATAAATGCCGCATTCTGTCCCAAGATTTGAACTCGAGTCACTTAACCACTGGGGTATACCCTTAAAGACATAATATCTTTTTTTTGTCTCAATTCACATATACCTCATTTACCGAGAAAAAAATATATATAGTAGAAACAGAGAAAAAAAATTGAGAAATAAAGGCAGGCGGACATACTCAGCAGCAAAAACTCTGGTACGATATCTAAGGTGCTTATCTCTATTAGGATTAACATTTGAAGCCTCTAATGCATATCTTTGGACTGGCACGTCATTTGAGCTGGAGACCATATTTTCATCATCTTCTCCAAAATCCAATCTTGATTCATCACCTGGATCATTTCCTGTGCTCTTATTAGTTTGAGAATCTTGTCTTGTTGATGTAGCAAGAACCTGAATAGGGTTTGAATAACTAGTTTAATTAAAGGTAGTCTCAACTTTCTAGTGTCCAATCATACAAATCCTCATAACATTATGCAGCTGCCATTCAAAGAATGGTACACACCCTTTGAAGCTGGTGCACTACAAGCACATGAGAGTCCTACTCAACAGATAACTAACCAAGCTACTGTAATTAGAAACCATTGGCAGAATCTCATTCAGGAACCATACAGACCTCCTAAAAATGAAAAAGAAAAGGCAGATATGACAAATAAGTTCCTACTAACAATCCAATGAATCTACCAATGGCGATATGTTGAATATTAAAAGCTTTGGATGCCCTCAAGTATACAAGATTCCCACACAATAGGAAAATCAATCCATCAAAGTCCAATGCTACTCAATTTAGCAATAAACTCCCACATACGTGCAACATAGTACAAATATGCATGACCTATTGTGCCAGCATCAATCCACTTTAGAACAACTTCACACATGGAAATTTTGAAAAAGGCTAATATCAGACAGGGAAATTATGCCCAGTCTGTAAACAGTTGATGACTGAACAAGGAAAATACACATGCCACCACAGTACTGGAAAATTTGAAAAGACAAGAAAAAAAAAAAAAATCCTCATGTTTTGGTTGCAAATTTTCCTAGTTTTCAGATAAAATTTATACCATGGACAATAAAGTATTCACCTAATTGTCTGAAATTTTTCTTTTTCCACCCACTAAACTTTATTTCAAGCTGTAAGATTTTGATATTGGCAAGAAATAGGAATATGAACAAAGTTGTGGTGTACCAAAAAATTTCAGGGGCATAGTCCATGGCACATGAAGAAATGAGTGGATCTAGATTACTGAACAAAAAATTGCAAGACTAGAAAAAGAAATTGAGGTCAAAAACACATCTCGCTCACCCAGCTTGATTTATCCTACTTGAGAAACAAAAAAGGCATAGAGTATTTCCTAACCAAGCAGGCCTTGCCTTTGAACTCTTCTTTCTTTGATCTCCCACCGGTGTGCCTCTGATTTTCTTTTTTCATTTTTTTTTTAATCTTTTTTTTTTTCAAATGAAGCTTGTTACTAATCTAACTTAATTAATGGATTTCCCTTGAATTTTCCTCTCATTTACTCATACAAGCTCCAATCATTAGGTTCTTATTCAAAATATTTCATACCATCATCTGGCTTGTTTCACTATGAAATCTGACATGGTACAAAAGAAAAGTTAGTGTTTGCAGATCACAGAGATTACCATCTTACGGCATGTCAATATCCAGTGGGATGGACACGAAGGACATGATGCAAGGAGTAATCGCATAATTGTGGCACGCACCATATTCCCAATCCTGCAAGAATGAAAGCAATTTAAATTCCAATATTAAAAATAGAAATAAGAAATTTATATGTAAGTCTTAGGTAAACAATTGTACTACACAGAAGAAAAGAAGGAATTCTGGGAAAAGTTCACTTGGTGGAGATTTCTTGATGACAACAAAAAAAAAGAGAAACTGTTGAGTAACTATATTTATAATCTGATAATTGAGGTATCCAAGAATTTTTTTTTTAAAATCCAAAGGTACTCAATGCTCAGGAAACTAAGCTCATCAATTGACAATGTTGTTCCTCAATCTTGAAACTTGATACGTAATTGCCAAGATCTGTGACTTACCAACATAAATATGTACTAAAATCTAAAGACAACTAATATCCTTTGATGATAGACTGAGGATGTAATATATCTAATATACCCTATAAAGAAAAGATTGACAAACATATTTCTCTCCTTTTCTCCCTCATCCTTCTTTTTGTAAAATCAAATTCTCTCTTCCATTGGTTTTCAAGAGACATATAGCCATTGATGGAGTTTACCACTGGGTTAATAGGTGTTCGAGACAACCAAAAAATTTTTAAAAGGAAAATTGAAGCATTTATACCAATACCTATGAGTTGATTCACAATGTCCATGTAACCAAAAACAACAGTGTACCAATAGATACCAAAAATTATACTAAAGAGAAACTGAAAGGCAATGGAAGACAAATAAGGAGAACGAAAAACAAGAAAAAACTTGGGGATATCAGTTGCAGTTTATGAATGAATGAGTGAAGGAAGAAAGAACTACACAAGATCACTAAGAATTAACGTGCACCATTTATTTATTGCTTACTAGCATCATATAATTTCTAAACATAGAATTGTGAAATACCATATTTAAACCATGAACCTAAGCTTGAGAAAATGAAGGGATGATACTCTGTTATTCTATGTGGATGCCATGTGGAAGAAAATTTGCACAAGGATGTATAAAGCAGCTTACTACAGTAACTTCCTTGTCATGGCTTCTGTCATCCTTAAGGCTCATATTAATAATGCACCCAAGAAAAGTAAAGGATAAGAGCTACTTCAATGTTTTTTCTTTTTTAAGTAATTTCTAGGAGATTTATATAGATTTTTATAGTTTTCTTACCTAGAAGCATTATAGTTTTCTTACGGAAGAGTTTTAGTGAAATCTATTCCTATTTAATTTAGTTACTAGCCTCATTTCTTTAAGAGACAAAGTCCATGTATAAGAAAGCACATGGAAAATGAAAACAGTCAGTGTATTCTCAAAATATTCAAAAAACAAAAATGAAAAGAGAGCACAGCTAAATGCCATTGTTGCACACAGATTTCCCAAATATTACATCCTATTAACTGAGCAAATACAAAGTTTAGAAGATTATTGCTAACTTACTCAGGATCAGTTTCATCATCCAGCATGTAGAACAAATTTTCCTCTATTTTCTCAGAGGTAATAGAAACCTGTAATAACTTCCATCAGCTTTCATGCATCAAGTTGAGGGATTTTAATTAGAAGATCCAAAAAGAACTAAAACTACAAGTCTCAACTACTCACTGGATCCTTTTCAATAAGATGCCGTAGGGTAGACACAGCAATGTGTCTTAGAGTTGGCTGTATCCAGTGAGAGAAAGGTGTATTAGGTGACAAGCTTACAGCTATTGGAAGGAGAAAAAAGAGCTTTAGAGACATAAAACCTGTCTTGAGGACAGAGTTGAAAGAAGGGTCTGCAAATGAGTGTGCACAGAAACAGCTTGAGGGGCAAAAAGAACAAGTTGTTGTGTGAAACGAACACTCCTGCAAGATGGATACAACTCAGTTAAAGCCTCTGCATAATGGGAAGAAAATGGTGACCAGCCAAATGGTTCAAGTCCTTATTTTTCTAAACAAATTTTTAAGGTGCCACTATTCAATAATAACACCCAAAAAAAAAAAAAAAAGTAAAAGTGAAATGCTAACGTACTCCAGCAACGTTGCAGTTTCATGCCATGAGCTTATCTCTGCAATAACAGACTGCATAAATTATGTTAGATGAATAAGACTTCTATCGTGAACTATGATAACCAAATGAAAAGTTGAGATAGCTTGTTCGGACTGATAATTCGTAGTATTGATCATTATAAGAAAACCAGTTGCAGATATCACCAGTATGCATGCCAATGAAAGAAGGCCCAAGCTCAGAAGTTCTGATCTATGGAAAGCACACCTTGCATCGAGAGAAAAAGATGCTCCCTGGGGCAAGTTCGGGGCCTAGGACTGCTACAATTGCATTTATAAGGCGACCCACTCCTTGCTGAAGGTCCACCAAACCACTCTCCTCGGATAAAAGAATGTCCAAAGCAAGGCCGAGTGTCGCCTGCATGAGAAACAGTTCACAATGACAAAAAGAGATATCAATAAATCAACAAAGAAATAAAGTGGATGGTAGCCAACTCAAATTATAAAAGTAGCCAGTCAAGTCAAAATTGCATTTGTTCTGCAGAAAAAGGTAAAATTGCACTGGATAATACATTGATATCAATTTAGCCACATGCCATAGAACCAGACAACCACACAGATGAGCAAAACCAAACAACCATTTGTGTGGTCTAGTTCTAAGTGAATTTGTCCACCAAATCATAAAAAAATTCAATCCAACCAAACCATATGTTTCAAGGTACCGCACTGACACCATAACACAAGGGTTGGAACAAGTTTCTTTACCTCAAGAATGTCTTCAAACTCATTTAAAATGTTTCAGGTACACATTCAACCAGTCTCATATCGAAATGCTAGTACACCCATCTAAGACTCAGTCAGAAGAATATCACTTTCCCAATCATAACAGTTTCTTCTGAATCCTTATTTGTACAACAAAAGTTGACCAACATTGATACAGGTACAATATCAAACAGGTAAGAGTTCCTGTTAATTGACAACAGTTCTGTGGCATAAATTAAGTATTACACATTTGATTTTAATGGTTTCTTTCTAAAATAACATGAAAGCATAGAACTCTTGAACCATAGTACTGATAATCATGAGAAGCCATTGATTGCCAATGGCAATGGGTCCAAATTGTCATACCTGGACATGAGATACATATGAGAAGCCAGCAGCTTCAATGGTCAATAGAAGTCCATGCAAAGCCCATATCTGTAAGCCAGAGATTGTACTTTTAGCCAGCAAAGATACTGAACTTACAGTTGCAGCCACTAAACTTGACAATGCCATTCCTCCCGCACTGCAGGTAAGCAGAAAAATTAAATAAGACTATGAGGGAAAAAATATAAAGAGTTGCTTTACTCTATAGTCAATGTTAACATAAAACTGATGATATAAAGGAACATCAAAATGGAAATTTGAAAACAAGTGATGCTACAGAGGTCATATAGCTGGCATAGCCTAAGAAACCAGAAGGCTTTCACATACTTTCACAAGAAACCAGAAAACAAGTGAATGTGCAGTCATCCATGTTCAAAAGAAACCAGAAGGCATTTACATTTTTTCAAGAACATGAGGAGATCACCTGCAATGTATGCAGCCAAGTGCAAAAGCAACTGAGCCAGCATAACTTGAATCAGTGGCCCCAGCAAGGTCACCAATAAGTGTCCGAGTCTGTTTATCATCAAGAGAGAGTGCAAGTGAGAATGTGAGTGAGGACTGCTAGATTAGTACCGGAAATGGAGAAATGTACTATGTTCTTAATGGGAGAGTAAAATATGAATTTCTCCATGAAATATATAAGTCACCTTCGTCTCAACAACTACAAATTAGATGTACAGCATAGGTTTCACCATGTTGAGCTTACCATTCTGGCTGTGAAGATATCATTTCCTAGTCGAGCTAAAAGACCAAGGCCTTCTGATGATGCTCTACGCTGGGATGCACAGATATCACCCTCTGCCAGAATACTCTGTCAAATTAAAGTAATAAATGAAAAAATAAAAAAAGAGCATTATACAGCATATGTTCATCAACAAGGTATTTAACACTATCAAAGTCACTAAGTGAGTAATTACCTGAAAAATTGCCTGTGCAGAATTTAATATCTCAAGTCCAAGAGGTTGAGGACGCAAAGCAATCAATGCCTGCAGAGAGCACAGAATTGCACATAGGATGTTAAACCTTACACATGGAAAAAGGAAGATGTACAAAGGATGGTGAGCACCTTCAATCCAGCAAGCAACCCCACACATATATTGGTAACACTAGCTGCATGCCACATTTGCTTCTTTCCAGCTTTTAAACACTGGTCCATCATTCCAAGAAGTGAGAGCATCCCACCTTTATCCTGAGATATTAAGGTATAAGATGTGGGAAAATTAACATTCAGTTTTCCAGCAGAACGATAGTAAACAAATTCTAAATACCAGATCCCCTACCTGGGATGCAAACATGATTCCAAAGCAGAGAAGCATCTGGTTCACCAATGTTTTGTTTATTGTCTCTGGCTTCAAGAACAAATTAATTCTCAGCCCAAGGATTTAAGTAAATATAACAATTGAGAATAACCATCAATCAAAAATAAGATATCTTGGGATGCAAGTGTAAAAGACATGATATGCACTAGATCTGTTCTGAGCATGCTTGGCATCAGCAACATGACCAACCAAATGCATTTTGTTTTGTTTTGTTTTTTTTTTTTTTCATGGGGGAGGGGGCAGAGGAGAAGGGAGGGGATACAAAGAGACTTAAATCCCTCTTTGGCCTTAATTTTGACATGAAAACATGCAAGGAAAAAGAATAATTCACAAGCATAACATTTTATGAAACAAAATAAGTGCAGAAAACTGCAAAACAACCAATGACATAGGACATAAATCAGCTATATATAAAAATAAAAATGGAGAGCAGGCTGCCAGTGAAAGAGAGGAAAATATTCAATGAAAATAAATAGTTAGTACCTGGGGAAAGCTTGAGGGTTCGTCCTCCCATACACAAGGCACAAGGCCATCTTTTCCACCTTGAAAAGCACGAAGTTCATCCTCAAACCAATCTCTGATTGAAAATATCAGGAAAAAGAGGGAGAAAAAAGAGATTTAGAATTGCAATAAATGAATAGCAAGCAGAGCACATTGTACAAACTTCTAAAGACAATTAACAAAAAGGCACTAACTAAAATATTTATGAAAACATAATAATTAACAAAGCTCAAAATGCCAAATATCAAAAGCTAGAAACCTTCCAGGAACCAGAGGACCCAACCAAGCATCTCTTTTGTTCAACAATGATCTCAAGCATGAGCTTTCCTCACATTTAGAAGCATCCCTTTTATATTTAACAACACAAAGAGACAAACAGCTCAATCAGTAACATATGACTCAAAAGAATTTTAGGATAAATGTGCTCGTGAAGAAAAAATATAGTATGTTTAAAATGAAAGAGCCATAAAATGGAACAAAAGCATAAGTTAAACACAGGGAATCATTACCTATAAGGGATTGTGCATAATTTAGTAATCTGGGGATGTTCAAATTTATAGACCATGGGATCAGGAAGAGACTGATAAGCCATTAATGTCTTGATGATGAATATGTCTGCTGCAGGCTTTGCATTTGGCAGTTCTTTGCTTTGGAGCAGTAATATATAAGACAGAGCACTGCTTTCCAATAAACAAGAAAAGCTTGAAGGACATGTGGACCAAAACAAACAAATCAAAGGCAGAATCAATTTGTCACAGTAATCTTACCTACTTAGATATACCACCACTGGTTGAAGTAAAATCCCATTGTTCGAAGCATTGGGAACAATAAAGCATCGTATAAATGCAGCAAGAGCATCAACAGCAGCAGACCAAATCCTACAAAGGGCAAAAATAAGATATCAACTATAAAAACAAATAATGGCAACTTTATTCAAGAGACTATTCTGAAAAAAGTATCAAGTTTTAAGAGCTTGGTTAAGTATGCACCAGGATTTAATGCTTTTTTATCTTCAACATTCTATGTGGCTTTCCCATATGCACAAAAGACTAGTGCCTAACTTACACAACCTAGTCCACAAGCAACAAAGCACTAGTACATCATCTCAAACACAAAGCACAATAACTATATATGACGGCTTACCGTATCTTAGATGTCAGATCTCCAATTTGCTTAATTTCCTGTCCTGGATTCCCACTAAAGAGGGCAGCCCATAAGGAAAGAATATCAAAAACCTGGTCTTCTAACTCCTGCATGTCTCACAAATGCAATCATCATTACAGACAATAGTGACCATAGAAACTTAGACACATACAAAATAACTGTACACCACACACCCCCTTGTCACTACTCAGAAATGATTATACACCTGCTTTGTCATAGCAGACAGAAGCGAGGAAAGAAGTAACCAGCCAGCTTCTTGTTCAACTGTTGCAGCCATAGGATTTCGGCTAGGCTCTGTTAGCATTTTCCTTGAAAGTTCAAGTACCAACTTAGGCAATCTGAGCAGGACAACAACATTGACTATGAGCTTTTGACTGACTGAACCTGAGATAACAGTGATAATAATGGCAAGGGGAAAAAAAAAACAACAAGTAAAGCACAGCTGGTGTTATATGTGCCCAAGTTGGGAAGAAATAAAACATTTGTCATCTGTGAAAAAACTACAGCCTGAGGCCAGGGACAAGGAATTCAAAGGAGGTGAATGACTACACTCCATTGTGTAGCCAGAGGCCCAGCAAGCAGCCATCAGACCCAAAGAAAAGAAAAATAAATAAATAAATCATGTTCCTTACAACGGAAAAGGAGGAAAAAAAAAAAAAGAGGTACTACCTAGCTGGATAACCAAGAGGCAACTTCGGTGAAAAGGACACTAAGGCTGCCAAAACAGTAGCTTGTCCATGCAACAAATCAAGCTCAACTCTCAAATCGCTTCCCTGTAGGGAAAAACAGGGATTAGCAACAAGATTTAGAGGAATATACAATATCCTTAAACCAAAAACAAATTAATATTTCACGTATCATCCCACATATTCAATGGGTAATTGGCTTTCAGTGTAGAATAGCGTGATAGGTCTCCATTGAAGGAAGATAATCATAGGAATTGGAGCATTCATGACCAATGAGCTGTTCACATGTTTTCAGTAATCATGAAGCCCATCTGTGCGTGCACTTGCATGCAAATAGACTTCTATGCAAGCCAACAATGAAATTGTTTTATTGCAAAAAGCTCAAATATCAGCATGCCTTTCTACAACATACAGTAACAAAAACCAGCTCGAGCACACTCAAGCATGAAATAAATGCCATGAAGAAATAAATGTTTAGTATCCAACTATGGGATTTAAGAGAGCATTTTTTGCAAAAATCCAATATGACAGTATCAGATAGAGCCTAGTCCTCCAGCATGTATGCCATAACCAATAGGAAGAACCAGTTAGATCTTACACACTAAGAAGTAATGTGGATCAAAAGAAAGAACAGAAACTTAATGTTCAACCATGCTAAACTTGAGAAAATACCATAGTTTGGACGACAAAAATGTAAGAGTAAAAGCGACAGAAAACAAAGTGAAGAGCAGATCTCAGCATGGTTAAAGGCATTTCAGATTGCAATACCAACAGAGGAAAAATATGAAGTTTCACATCAAAAACATTAAATATACCTTTCCAAAAGAAACATTATCTCTTAAAGCACTCAACGTGGTCACACCATAAGAAATCAAACCTCCAACACAGGTAGGATCAACTTCAGCCAACACTCGTAATGTCAAAGCAGTCTCAATCCTTACCTGGCCACAATCCCCAATTCATGTTTAACTACAATAGATGCTGCACAGAAGTTGAAAAATAAAGAGAGCTAGAACACTGAAACATAAATCTGTGTCATTAAGGGAGACAAATTTTTGCATTGCAAAATTTGGTGAAAATGAGGAAAATCAACAGTTCTCCTACCAATCCTGCTTCGTGTTATCATTCTATGACACATAGAACATGAATTGCCAACATTTTACTCCTTCCAATTCTTCCACAGAGAAACTTTGCATTCTTAGCTGTCCTCAAGTGCATGCAGCCAGCCACATTAATAGAACAGTATCCTACTGACTTTACCACTTTCCATACAAAGCTTTTCCATCAAACTACTAAGAAAAATTGCCACAGACCACTGCTAAAAGGCATAACTTTTCAATCATACTCCAAACAACCATTTTCACTTGGAAGCTTACAATCCAAAAGTTCATAAACCAAAGATCAACAGGAGCTCTCCATTGCAATACTTATGTTGATATTCATCATTAGTTTTATTGCATGTGTTTCTGGCCACCTATTAATTCAAGGGATACAATCCAACATCTAAAAATACTTACCAGGTGAGAAGAATGAGATGTTGCAACATCAACTACTTTATCAAAGACTTCCTTGAGTTCTGCTGGAACCTGTAAATGGACAGGTCAAGCACCATCTTCAAACATTGCATGGTGATCCTTGTTTAACATGCAAGCATCCATGTCAAACAACAGTGAACAAAACAATTTTTGAAAATGATTTTCACAAAACTAAATGAAACTTGCTGAGAAATTTTGTTTATGATATGTGTTTGTTTGTTTAACAGAAGTAACTCTGATCAACTGCATGGGCCTGATACATATCTCAATCTGTCACAAGGTTAAAACAACATTTAGTAAATTAAACAAAAAAAAAAATATATATATATATAGATCAACACTTTACGGATAGACTACCTTTTAAAAATGGTATGTCCCTGGTGTAACAATGGACTAGATGTATGGGGTACAAACTACAAATCAAACATGAGATTAATCATTCAACAAAATCTGCTGTGCTATTCCACATGCTTGTATTGCCATATTCATACAGAGTTGATGACTTTTAAGGGACACACCTGTTTTCTGATTCCTTAAACTTCTCAAATCTTACTCCAAAAACTGAAATCTTGTTCATTTTTGAGAACAAGACTCTCCAGAAAGAAAGAAAATTCTGGTGAGTTATTTAGCTTAGTGTTTTATACAGAGCATTTCATCTTTCAGAATTGCGGTAGAAATGAATGGGAACCATACTAAGGAAAAAAGTAAAGTGATGCCTCACCTCGCCTAGTGTTTTCAATGTATATGACAAAGTACGAAGAGCAGCAATTTTCATGGAGGGACTGACAGTAATAGACTCGAGCTGCAAGTCTCCATAACAGCTGAGTCAAGACAGTGGCCAGCACATGATGGCAAGATAGGTAATTTGAATTATTTTACAAACCTGCTTTCCCAGGAAAACTGAAAAGTCCCTCTGAGTTGGTTCAGTCATCTGATCAGTTACACCTACCCGCAGGATATAAAGAATGCATGCCTTAAAAACACCAAAAGAGTTGAAGCAGTCAGTTATTTTATCAGCTGCAATGACCACAACCCATCATGAAGACTCAGACTTAGAAAATTCAAGAAAAAAAATGAAGGCTAATTTAATAAATTAGTGCTGATATATTTGTTCTTCCAGATAACCCACATACAGCAGAAAAACTGTCACTCTTTAATCAGATCCATATAGCTGGAACTTACTAGTGCAGTGTTCTATAAAAAGTCTTTATCTTTGATAAAAAGACTAATTAAATAATACATAGAATCCAAACAACCAATATGCAATAGAAATGAATTATGTTACAGAAATGGAACAAGATTACAACCAATTGTTAAGCAAGTGAGCACTTATCAAATAAGTACACAAAATCCCACTTCACTTTCCATCTATTTAACCTCTTTACTGATCTGTCCTCTCTTTTCAATTGTCTTATCCATAAAATATGCTAAATAACAACAGCAAACCACTTTCCCTACACCAAACATGTCACTAAGCAAGAATAATAATAGCAAACAGAAAAGATATCCTTGTAAACAAAAGTACCAGGGCTTGGGCATCAAAAGCATCTGTGTTAAGCATTTCCATAACCTGCAGAGCATAGCTCTGAAGCTCAGTGTCTGGGCAAAGATACCTTAGACGAATTGCCTGCAAGCCAATCCACAAAATAAATTAGAAGACAAATAACAACTTTCAAACTAGCCTCAAATACCATTTCAAACCCAGCTTAAGCACTAAAAACAGATGGTTCATACGCATCTATAATGGATAATGGAAAGTGATGATTATAACAAGGCACAGAACAAAACACTACTCACATCTCCAGCATTTAGTTTCCATCATAATGCAATGATCTAGCAAAAATCAAAATTTTGATGGACAACAGACAAATTTTAAGTCAACAATGAAAACAGCAATATTTTGGTGAGGAGTTGCTGTCCCTAAAACAATGAATGGATGACTCAAGCACACAGGCAGATACAAGATACACAAAGGAGGTGAGGAGTTGCTGTCCCTAAAACAATGAATGGATGACTCAAGCACACAGGCAGATACAAGATACACAAAGGAGGTGAGGAGTTGCTGTCCCTAAAACAATGAATGGATGACTCAAGCACACAGGCAGATACAAGATACACAAAGGAGGTAAGGTGTTTGGTTATAACTGGTAAAAAGGGCAATAAAGGAGATGAGAGAGGGACAACCATGGATTGCTACATTTACCTGTAAAAAGGACACCCAAGATAAAGTAATGCCCATTCGAACATCCTTTGATCGAGGTCCAGTTGCTGCAGAGGAGCAAGAATAAAACCTTTTACATGTGGCTTTCAAATGAGGTTATAAAACTAAATCACAGTGATCATACAGAAATCAGAGAATAAACCTTTTCTTACCAGAAGTCACAACATAACAAAGTGACACCTTAAAATTCAGCAGCAGACACACATAACATCATGGAATTTTATTTTTCAAATGAAATTAAGAGTTTGCTGAAAAAAAAAAAAAAAAAAAAAAGCTATCAAAAGCAGAAGATGAGAAGGCATCTACTAAAATAGAAGTGCAACAAAGAACAGAGTCAAGCTTTAAAGCCCCACAATCATACCATTATCATCTAAAGTCTAACCATCCGAGACCCTGAAAGTCAAACACTAAAGTAATGCACCAAAAACTATCATATCCCTATCAAATTGCAAAATTCAGGTTTGACAACAAAAAAACCATATAATTTTTTCCACTAAAAAACACCAAACACAGCACATATGGCACATTATTAAAGCCTCTATCAGTCCTTGCTGCCTAATAAATCAATGAAATTAAAAGAATTCTCAATCAAACAGGATGATATTGGAAACAATTATGACAAGTATCAATTGAGTACCTCTTGAGAAGGGCAAAGATAAATGCCTCTGCAAACAACCTTCCAACTTCTTTGCTGAAGGAAAAGAACCTTTTCCTCCAGAGTGAACCTAGAGAGATTAAAGAAAAGAAACTGAGAATACATAAAAACTCAAACAAGAGAAACAATCTTTCAGTCTGCAGACAGCAATCATTGAGAGAAGAGGAAATAATTGCACATATATACCTGTGCCTCTGGATTCATTCCAAGAGCAAGTAATGAACCTAGAGCTTCAGCAAATGCATCCCGGACAGATGACACTGGATCTTCAAGGGCCTAGAAAGGAAAAAACTGATATTGGCATGGGTAACAAGCATGAGCTTCTTAATTACTGCAAGTCTAGTTAAGTGAAAGAGTGACACCATGAAAAGAATACAGAGACACCTGCCTTGACACAATGAGATGCTGAATTGTCAAGTTCTACTGCTCCTAGACCTGGTCCCCCAATGCTAGCAAATGCCTTCAGACAATGCGCAGCAGCTATTCTGACAACAAATGATTTATCCCCAATAGCAAAACGTGTAATGAGACGGAAGGCCTCATTGTATGCTGAAGAAGCGGCATTGCCACATGAGCCTTCTAAAGCTTTTTGAAGCATAAGTAGAGCTTCTTGTCTCACAAACTCCTGGAATTTAACAAATGCAATAAGGGAAGCTAAGCAAGAAGAAATGTTTAGAAACAAAGGGAGGAAATAGGACTTATCCTATGCAAATCATAACATACGTAAAGCCAAGAAGTCCCCTATAAAGTATGATTTAAGAAATTCATAAAGAAAGTGTAAACTACTGTGACATCACTACAAAGAACCCAAAACAAACGAGAAAAAAGGGAACCTAAGAATTACCCTTGCAGCTAGAACGTCTTGTTAGTGTTCATCAGTATGATACAATAAGGGCCAGCTAATAGAACTTTAGAACCTTGTATTTTCTTCTACACCAAAAAATCCCCTTAGATCCTTGTATTTTCTTCAACAATACCAAAAATTCCCCTTAATGTGTACATCACTGAAAGTGGAAAAGAACGAGTTCTCTTCATGTAGACTCAAGATCAACAAAATTTCCCCTCCAGTCCACCATATGGTATATTAATATCCAATGCACTGACATGCAGAAGCCAGTTGAGCAGAAAACATGGACAAAGCACAAGCATACCATCACCATTAACTAGATAAATGGGGATAGTCTGGCCCCAATAAGTGACCACTTGATTATAGAACCTCTGATACCATATCAAGGAAACATTCAATTGAAGAGATATTCTTTGGTGAGACCCAGGACAGATTTGCTCAGATATTAATAACTAATAATAAGATTGACAATATCATGACAATAACAATAACAACAACAACAACAACACAATATCATGGCAATAACAACAATAACAACAACAATAATAATAATAATAAATATATTGAGATACTGCACATCAAATGAGACTACCTCATAAAACTTCATAAGCTTGGTCGCAATAATTGTTGTTTCAAGCAAACCTGAAGTTATTCTTCTCCCAAAATACCGGTATAACTCCCCCAGGCATTGTGCAGCACCTACACGGATTCAGCACATGGTAAAAACAAAGCAAACAGAGCATAAACAGTAAAGCAGGAGCAAATACATGAATGATGGACTGCAAAAACAATCATAAACATACTTTTAGTGGCCACATACTGCTAACATTACACAATAACAAAGGCACAAAAATATTGATGAAGAGTACAACCAGCTAAATAATGTTACTCATGTGGCAAAATTAAAAATAGCTTAACATGACAAAGTTCAAGAGAAACAAATAATGAGTATACTAACTGAACAACTCCAAAAAATTTATTATCAGTAAAGCAAAAGTGAAATTTCAAAAAAAAAAAAATCCAAGGGATAAAAAATAATTGCTTCTAATTGAAAGAAAAAATATCTTAATGAAAAATTCTAACCAGCAACTTTTTGAGGTTCACTCCTCTTCCCATCTGAAAGAAACCCTTGGAGACTGCTGACTCTAGAATATATAGAAATGTCATCTCCTTTAGATATAATATTTGCCATTGCTACAGATGCCAAATGACGGACAGGCCGCCGCGCACCAAGAACAAGCAATGAATATAATGCATCCTCACATTTTCTTTGCCACAACAGAATGGAATCCTGCAGACCAAAAATTTTCCAGAAAATCTTACCCTCAATAAATCACACGTTATGGAACTTCCATAAAAAGAACACAAGCAACCAAACAGATATAGGTTTCATGATATATGACACTTCCAAATCAAGATTACAAAATTAAAATGCAGTGCGTGATGTTAGATTCTAGTAAAGAACCACTGAGTCCTTCCCAGTCAACTAAATTGAGTTCAAGCTTTATCTTCTTGTTCTTTCGGCGCCTGGATGCATCTTCGATTGATGACCTAAAACATTCCAAATTTCTTGAAATATTGCTTCCAGGAACTTGAAATTTCTATATCATAAATAAAACTTGCAAGCCAAAGCACCCGCACTCTACTTTAATGCAACCATCAAATGACAGAAGGAGTTAATAGTCTTCAATAAAGAAATAAAGAAATAAAGACAGACAAACAAACGGCAAGAAGGGAATACAGATAAAAAAAAAAGGAAAGAGAAAAAAGAAAAAGAAACAAAGAAATAAAGAAAGAAAGAATAGCGCGGAAACACAGGGTTAGGAGCAGTTGAGATCCGGCGAGAGAGAGGACCCGAGGTTCTTCGTCGACGGCGGTGATGAGATCGGAGAGGAGATCGAAGCAGAGGAGAGGATCGGGGGATTGTTGCGAGGCGGAGGCGACTATGGACTCAAGCTGCGCCACCAGGACGCCGAATCGCGAGAGAGGCACGTTTTCTCTCACGTAGTTCTTCGCCATTGCAGAACTGGCGATTCTTGACCCTATGAATAGAAAGCAACGGCCGCTACCATAAAGGTACCGGTTTATAAGGCAAGCGAGGGAATGAAAAGTGAGTGTCCTGGAGTCTGGACAGCGTAGAGACCGGGGGTTTGGCCTTTTATAGCGTTTCTTGATTTCGATCTGTTCCTTTTTTTTGTTTTTTTCCTTACAACGGAATATTTAAGACATAATAAAATAATAAATTATCTAACAACGTGTCCCAAGTGATCAGCACAAAAGATCGTCTGCACGCACCCTCTGGCGATCTGTTGTCTTCTCTAAAATAAAAGGAACTTGGGTAAGGTACCGTGCATCGTGTGTGCGGGGGGCATCTTATAATTTCCTCTCGCATTGGATTTGCCGGTCGGATACAACCGCTGTAGAAAAGAGATTTGAAAATATTGAAAGCGATTTACCCAGGACGTAGCCAACACAACTACGACAGCCTGTAAAAATAAATAAACTAAAAAAGCATATTTAATATTGCTCGACTAAATAAATTACTAACAGGAAGTGTCGGTAAAAATGTTGATGCACCTATCATTACTCAAAAGAAAAATCAAGATTATTAAAATGCAATTTTATCATAAAAAACAGAACAATTGAACGGCTCACATCTTGAAATTCACAATATGTTTCCCTTTCAATTTTGAGTTTTGAAAAAGCAAGGAAGAAAAAAAAAGAAAAGAAGTTTAACTCGTGCGAATCCCAAAAATGGATTTTATTTAAAAGTTATATTTTTTCTAAATATACAGAACTCCTCACCAATTTCGTTGTAGATATTTCAGGTAATTTATAGAAACCATGCCAGTCAATTTAATGCATGTAAATTAGATGAATGGAGTTTAGCCATCAAAAGTTTGCTTGCACTTGAAAAGTAAATTTCCATCCTACATATGAAAAAACACCATAAATAAAAAAATAAAAAGCAAACGCATAGGGTCTATTGTGTTGAGCAAGTTAGGCGCATAAAACGTTCCCGTTTACTTCTGTCTTTGAAGTCTGTGGGAAGGGTCTTCGGCCCAAAAGAAAGAAAGAGAAGTCGATTGCGATTGCCTCCTTATGCTATTCGGCTAGAAGTGCGGCCCAGACTAATGACAATACTTTTTGGTCCAGCCTCATTGCAGACATGGAGACACAAATACGCAAGCGAACCTTAGCGGATCGGAGCTTCGAGCTGCGACGAGCCTCGGCTCTTCAAGACTTAACGTATTGAGTTTGAGCTTCAGCGGGAGCTGATCAGTTAAAAAACAACGAAGGTCTTTCCTTTAATACGACGTCGTTCATAACACAAACGAAGCGTTTGACTCCCACGGCAGGATGGCTCTCGAATCCGACTTTCGCGTACAAAACAAGAGGGAAGAGAGGGCGAGTTCTGGAAAGACCTAAAACCCACACGTCCACCCTTCCGTCCCTCTGAGTTACTACTGAGCAAGTACTCAGATTCTCTTCCTCTCAAGAACTGCAGAAACACGATTGCACGCACCCAGGCTTCTTATCCCTACCAAGAAAGAAAAAAATAACAAAGGCAAAAAAAGGGAAAGGAAGTGAAGAGAAAGAGAAAGAGAAAGAGAAAGAGGGAAGAAGATGTCGCTGAGAGTGTTGAACCCTAATGCGGAGGTGCTAAACAAATCGGCGGCGCTTCATATGAACATCAATGCCGCCAAGGGCCTTCAGGACGTCCTTAAGACCAATCTCGGCCCTAAAGGCACCATCAAGATGTATTCATTCTTCTTCCCGCTCTCTTCCTACTTTTTCTCGATATAGACCTCTGATTTTTTCTTCTTCTTGTTTTTAAGGCTTGTTGGTGGAGCTGGAGATATCAAGATCACTAAGGATGGCAACACTTTATTGAAAGAAATGGTTAGCCCTCTTTCCTCAACTTTTCTTTTGTAATTTGAATCCCAAGATCTTTGGATTTGTATCGATTTTTTTTGCCTCAGCTAAGTGTAGCGCCTGGTACGAGCACCTTAATTTTAGAGCTAGTGTGGTTTTGTTTTTCTATCTCATTTCATGTTTTGCTTCAAGTTTTTAGATTTGGTCATTTACAATCGATGTCACTGTGATCTCTTAAGCTTGTGTTTTTTTAACCGTGTGAAATGATGATTTCTGGTAATGGATCAAGCACGAGCTGGCATGTTGAGTTGTCTGTGTTTGTAGATTTCATTTGGAAATGTAACCGTGGGTTAAGTTGAAAGAATGTGTGTTTTATGCTAGAACAGGTAACAGCAGGAACATTCAACATGAGAAATACTTCAAATTTTTCTTTGGCGAACACTCAATAATCAACAATTGTTTAAAAAATTTTGTTAGATGCCTAGATGTAAATGATTGCTGCTATCCTTTCTGCTTCAGGACTTGTTTCTTTACTGTCTATAGTGTTCATGAGGTATCTGTTTGCAGCAAATTCAAAATCCTACAGCAATTATGATTGCAAGGACAGCTGTTGCCCAAGATGACATAAGTGGAGATGGTACAACTTCTACTGTAATATTTATTGGGGAGCTGATGAAGCAATCTGAACGATACATTGGCGAGGGTAGGTGATGCCTATTTTAGCTGTACTCACTTTTTGATTCATTGTCACACACGTTTTAATTATTGACAGTATATGCATGAGAGAAATGATTTAGTGAACTGTAATGAACAACAGAAAATAGCAACTTGAGGAAAATATGGTGATGTTGAACAATTGCATGCTAGAACCCTTTTTTTTGGTGGACTTCCCCACATCAATAATCTATTGCAACTTTTCCCTCAAAAAGAAAAAATCTTTTGTAACTTAGCCCACTTTGGTTGATGAGATTTTTTTTTTCAAACATGGGCTATATTTCAGTTCTTCCATTTTTGTATGTATGTTTTCCAGAGTGAAATGCATGATGGGGACTTTTTGAAGTGAAATGTCTATATTCCAGTTGTAATATCCATGGATGGGATTTTTGTATGTTTCAGGAATGCATCCACGTGTTTTAGTTGATGGTTTTGAGATTGCAAAAAGAGCTACTCTGCAGTTTCTTGATAAATTTAAGACTCCTGTGGTGATGGGTGATGAACCTGACAAAGAGATGCTGAAAATGGTAGCAAGAACAACGCTAAGAACTAAGGTATAGCTGTGCTTTTTGTTTGTTCTTTGATACAGATATTGTGTAATTTATATTGGTTTCAAGTTAAAATTGACAACTTGTTTCCTCACTCAGCTATATGAAGCATTGGCAGATCAGCTGACTGACATAGTCATGAATGCAGTGAGTTTTCCTGATGATTTTGGTATCTCTTTATAGGGTTCAAGCAAGGATAAGAAAATAAAAAAAATAAAAAAAAGGAATTTGCCAGATTGTTATTTGTTCTAGCCAATTGCATTACTTAACAATTTGTCTTAAAACCATGCAGGTGCTCTGTATTCGAAAGCCTGAAGAACCAATTGATCTGTTTATGGTGGAGATTATGCACATGCGTCACAAATTTGATGTTGACACACGGCTGGTAATTTTTATGTATTTTCAAATTGTGACTGGCCTGTCCTCTCTCTCTCTCTCTTTGTGTCTTCCCCCCCCAGACACAACAGGCATGTGCTTGCATGTTTTACTTGGAGATGTTTTATATCTCTTTTTGCTGGTCCTCAGACTTCTACAATTATGGGGAAAAGGAAAAAAGAAGAGTCAGTTTCTTCCATTGCCTAACACCACACATCAATGCTAAAGTTAGCAAAAGCAGATCATTTATGAAACCCAAAGGAAAATATCATGCTGCCTGCAACAGAATGTATCACATCAGTTTGAGTACCATGCACAGATGAAGATGCATATTCTCTAACTGAGAAAGTGAAGGAATTTGTTATCACAATTGATGTATTAATTTTACTTTCATTGTCCATCATTATATACTTATGTGATTGTTCATGAGCAGTCTCTGTTTAAATTATATGCGACAGAGTTTCTTTAAGCACTAGGTAATGCAAATCCCATGAAAGGCTTATCTTGTGTGTCACTAGTTTTGGGGCCCTCACTTCCACCAAAAGACCCAGAGTCAATTTTACTTGAAATGGAAGTATGAAAGTGTACTCATCATTGGTTGTTGAAGGCATTCACTGTGTTGAGATTCTTATTCATGAAAATGGTGTGACCCAGTGATTATCTTCCAGTAAATTGTCAATTAGTATATGCATGAAAACAGTATACTTCTGCAACAACATTTGATCAGTTTTGCCTTTTGTAATTTCAATATTCACTTGTGTTCTTTTTCTAGGTTGAAGGTCTTGTCCTTGATCATGGTTCTAGACATCCTGATATGAAGCGACGAGCTGAGAACTGTTATATCTTGACATGCAATGTTTCTTTGGAATATGAGAAAAGGTTCTTCTTTGATATGTTTACTTCAAACAATTGTTAAAGTTGATATTATAAAAGTACCACTTGCATTCAGCTATGGAACTTCTCTTTGCCACTGTAGAGTTCATGGGCATTATAAAACTAACATCTTGTCTTCCCCAGTGAAATAAATGCGGGATTTTTTTACTCAAATGCGGAGCAGAGAGAAGCAATGGTTGCAGCCGAAAGGCGGCAGGTGGATGAAAGAGTTAAAAAGATCATTGAACTAAAGAATAAGGTTGAACCACTTAAGTAACTTGTGCTATCACACATTGGTTCTTATAAGTGATTGTATAACATATCACTTATACCCTGGTTTGCAGGTTTGCTCTGACAGTGACAAGAATTTCATTGTCATTAACCAGAAGGGTATTGATCCCCCATCACTAGACCTTCTTGCACGGGCAGGGGTAAGACCTGTGACAATTTTGGACAATTATTTGACCTTATCATTGAAAGTCTGATGAATTAATGAGGTGTAAAATGTAGATTTTTTGAACTTTTGTGTATTAGTGTCATCTATTGGGAGTTCTGATTTTCATTCGTTTTCAGATGGTTGATACCTCACGTTTCTTTCTGATGAGTGTTATTCTGTTACTGCTATCTGTGTTTTTTTTCTTCATAGATTAAAACTTAGCCTTCTCTATCCCAATGACATTCTTGTTTATTTAACACACTAAGAATCAAGGACCCTTTCCTTGGATTTTTCTGTTTTGTATGAAAACAGCCATTTGCACTTTGTCCAGGTTTTTAGTTTGTAATGTCATGAGTGTTTGGTTATTTTTTCATATTCTCAAATGATTTTCTGAAAACCATCAGATGCTGCAGTTCATGAATTAGATTAGGTTTTATTTGACATTGATGTCACTTGTTTGTTTGTAATCTGTTCACTGTGATTCTGTAATTTGGTTAGTGTAAATTTCGTTGTGCTCTGTCTTGTTTGCGGTATATTGACCCTGGTGCTTTGTAGATTATTGCCCTTCGAAGAGCAAAGAGGAGAAACATGGAACGCCTGGTTTTGGCCTGTGGGGGAGAGGCTGTGAATTCTGTTGATGATTTGACCCCCAATTGCCTTGGGTGGGCTGGATTAGTTTATGAGCACATCCTTGGTGAAGAGAAATACACATTTGTTGAAAATGTAAAAAATCCCTTTTCTTGTACCATCTTAATAAAAGGTATTGGATCCTTGTTTTCACCAATTTTTAAACAATGCTTTTATTCCTTTTTTTTCCCCCCTCAATTGCTACTATAAAACCTGTTAGTCACCAGGCTCAAGGGTTTGTTTTGTTCATATGTTACACATGAACTTCATCATTCCTAATTTGATTCTTTGTTTTGCAGGACCAAATGACCATACAATTGCCCAAATAAAGGATGCTGTTCGAGATGGTCTCAGAGCGGTTAAAAATACCCTTGAAGATGAAGCTGTTGTTCTTGTGAGTACTGTTTGGAAAAATTTTGTAGGACTTTGTCCACAGTGTTCGGTCATTCTTTCTCGTGGACGGTGACATTTGTTTCTTATCTGATTCAGGGAGCAGGTGCTTTTGAATTTGCTGCCAGAAAATACTTAATCAACGATGTCAAGAAAACAGTTAAAGGGGTATCACTTTCTAGACTTCTCCTTATTATTGCTAAAACACTTATTCTCCATTTATTTTAAACATTGCAATACTTGTGAACTTGGTACAGCGTGCTCAGCTGGGTGTTGAAGCTTTTGCTGATGCTCTTCTCGTGGTGCCCAAAACACTGGCTGAGAACTCTGGACTTGACACTCAAGATGAGATTGTTACTCTTACGGTACTTGTTCCCGCAACTCATGGTCCATGTCTTTTAGTCTTCCTGTGTTCTTTACATAAAATTTAATAAGAGACTGATTTAAGCTTTCTTGCATACTTGCTTAGGGGGAGCATGACAGGGATAGTATTGTAGGAATAAACCTTCAGACGGGAGGGCCTCTTGACCCCCAGATGGAGGGCATCTTCGACAACTACTCTGTCAAACGCCAAATCATAAACTCAGGGTACATGAAACTCATAACTTTTATCGTTGCTCTCTTCACCACTTACATTATTTCTGCATGGTTTTCCCCCCTCGATGGGAATGATCTTTTAGGACTTCATGGTGTATCACATTTTCTTCCTCAATTGTGTATGCTTGCTTCGATGTAACTTTCGCAACTGCTTATCTTGCAGGCCTGTGATTGCGTCCCAATTGCTATTGGTGGATGAGGTGATTCGTGCTGGCCGAAATATGAGGAAGCCAAATTAGCCCTCTAATGTGCTTCTTTGTTTCCCTCCTTTCCTGTTTTGTTTTGTGGAGACATTTTGTCTGTCTCTGCACTGAAGTTCTTGATAGCCTTGATGTAAGGGAGTTGATTATTTGTTAGAGGAAATTATTGTTCGTTATCTTGTGGAATTTTGACTAAGAAGAATCAATTAGCACCAAGTACCTAGCCTATCGTATTGATACTTTCTTTCATGAGTTTTACATGCATTAGTAGGCCGTGTGTATCCTTAGGTCAAGATTGCACTTTACGGGTGAAATTAAACTCAATGGGAAATTTCCGAGAGTCTCGACAGTAGGAACTTTATGGTTAAAGACTACCGAAATGGAAGAGCAAAAGAGAAGAAAAAGTTGCACTTAAATTTCAATTCCACGAGTCGGGGTTCTGTCCTTCGCAACCCCTTTGTTTAGTTGTTGCTGTGAGTTTGGAATATTTAACTGACTATTGGCGATAAGCTGGATGAAGTTAAGGATGACGCCGAGTTATCAAGCCCCTTGTGTCCTGGAAACACGTAGAATTGTTACATGCTGTAGTAAACGGTGAAAGTTCATCAACATTCATAACCGAAGCTTACGTAGAAAAATGATTTATAGTATGCAAGCATTTGGAGGCTTCTCCTATATGGACGCAGGGAGGCTTTTGCAACATTACTGCCAGAGACATGCTGCCCACTCTGTTGCACCAGTTCATTCTTTAGGGCCATCTGGACATCCGCAATTAGAAATTAGTATCGGTTAGGAAGTTTGTTATTTACAATTCTATAGAATTACTTGTGAATTCTAAAACAGCATCTATTTTGATAAAAATTTAGCACAAAAGTATGAATTTGGATACCTTATTTTCTTTTTCCTTTGTGGTAATAAGTTATAACTCATCATATTATAATCATTTTCAAGATCGAAGGTTTCAAATTTGTGTTTCAATGGGAATCAAATAATAAAAAAATAAAAATAATCCTATTTCTTCAAAAAAATTTTTGCTCCATCACGATTCACCGATCCTATTAAAACATATTTTGGCAATTAATTGTATCCGATTTACAAGAACCACACAAACATTTGCGGGGGAAAAAATTTTCTTCAGCCGTGGCACTGACGAACATACATTTCAGGGCCCATTTGCTAAGTCAGCCTTCCCCAAATTTCCTCGGATGAAACTTACAATCGTGGCATCATGCAGAATTTTCCAATATATGGGTCTTTTATTGTGAAGGCTGAAGCTCCAAAGGACAAAAATATCCAAATTGGTCCGCATTGAATTTTTCATTTTTACAAACTACATTTTAAAAGTCTACAATCAACCCTTGGCCCGATACTGAAATACTTCCTCATGGCAGATGACAACAGCGGCCAAGCTGCAAAATTTTACAGGTTGAATGATCCAAACTGCAACCAGCAAATGCATTCGTCCAATAGATAGAATGTGTCGATATAAGCTTTATGCTAGTACTCTCTTTCAGCAATTTCAATGTCAGGGTTTTAGGCTTGGGTGCTGAGAGAACCCTGGCCTTCTTGTTGAAGCATGTATTCCTTTTTCATTTCCTCCAAGATGGTATCGTTGGTGCTGCAAAAGAGAGTGATGATGAACAATATGAAAAGGCTGTAGTAGAAGTTTCCCATTACACAGCCGAGACAATTCCTATGGAAATTACAAGTAGCTATCCCCCATTCTAGCTCACTATCACTCAACAGAGGCTATAAATGTAGAAAAGATCAGAGTCAACAGTTATTTCACACTTGAGCTTATCAACCATCTGAGATACCAAACATCCATTGGATAACAATTAGATACTTGAGTTCATAGCAAGCATATGTTCAATATATTCTTTGAGGAGGGACCTAAAGTCTAGTTACACTAAAGTTAGCCGACCTGAAGAAACCGTAAAGAGCCATTCTATTATTTGCAACACACAGTTTCAACTCTAATAAGCAACTTTCTCAAAATAATCTTTAAGCAGGAAAATTAGAGAACATCCTGAGAGGGATCAAGTTGAAAAACTACAGGCAACTGGTTGACCAGCATAGCACCTTTAGAAAGAACTAATAATAATCTACTTCTTTTAGTGCTCTCTAAACATGAACAGCCAGATGACAATTCCAGGAATTACACAGCATTGAATGTATGCCCAAGCCAATTTATGAGGTTACTAAGATACAAGCTCAAAAGTGATTGAAAGTGTCGCTACCACTGAAGCTCTAAATAGCTTATAAAGAAGAAGGTTATTGAGAATGCATCCCTTACAATTCAGTCTCCTCCCCCCCCCCCCCAAAAAAAAAAAATCTTAAACAGAAGATCCTGCCTTGCTCTTAAAAGATGATCATTATAAAAGCTCCAATCTTTCCTGAACAGTCAAAGCAAAAGTAAGCTTATAAAGGATGAAAACCCAATATCTCCAAAGTTGAAACTCTCAGGCACTCAATTTACTCAAATAGCAGCACAAGGAAACTTAATGCAAGTTATTGAAACAACATACAGAGCGGCCAATCAAGCCCACATTACATTAGCGGGGATGAACAGCAAACACAAAAGTGAACTCAACAAGTCTCTCCAAACAATGAAGAAACCAACAAAACTCTGTCCTAATCCGTCCAATACTGGATTAGACTCCAGAACACACTTATCACTACAACTACTTCACTAAGCACATTCATAGGTGAGCATGCGGATGTTTTCAATCATTGGATTGGTTTGCGTGGTCAACCAGAGTGTGTAAATATTTTCCAATCCAAAAACGAGGAAAAAAAATTTCTTTATTTTTTTTAAATGAAATAAAGAAAAACTCACTTGATAAACCCCAGATGCCAACTTTATCGAACAAATCCACCGAAAAATAATTAAAAAAAAAAAAGGAGAAAGAGAGAGAAAACAGGAAAAAGCAGCAAATCAAGCAAATGGGCATGTGAAAATACGAATTTATTAAAATAACTTACAACTGATGAAGGCATTCATTCAATTCTTTAGCCTGTTTCCGGCACTGCCAAACAACGGAAATGGTTCTTCCGAACGCACATTGTGCGTACTTTGAGGAGTATTGATCGCATTCTTTCAGTGCCTTTTGCTTCATTTTGCTCCTCAGAGCTTAAAGTTCCACCCAAAAAAATTTTTTTAAAAAAAGATTAAAAAAAACGCATTAATTTCATTTCAAGCACCCAATCAAAATGATCGAAACGAATGAGAATAGAAAACTCGAATTCAACATTTATTTACATTTGCTTTACATTTGTTCAAAATAGAACAAAAAATTATCCCCATTAAATTCTTTTTTTTTTAATTTTTTGGTTGATCGGAATTATCCAGATTCATTTGAACCAACAAAAAAACCAAAAGAATAAGCCCAAAAAAAAAACATGAATTAAGGGCTAAAATTTTATCGAGGCATAGGCAGAATGTAATACCTTCTTCGACTTTCTTCTTTACGTGATTCTCACGTGCTTCCTGTATGTATCCCATTTTCAACGCCTCCTCAGCACACGCAGACACACACACACACACTCTCTCTCTCTCTCTCTCTCTCTCTCTCGCTCAACAAGAGGAAGACGAGGAAGCAAAGGATGCAGAGCAGCAGTCAACAGCGGCTCCCTCTGGATTTGACGGCTGGCTGCAACTACTGGGCCAGTACAGTCATATTGTCAACTGTCTTGGGCTCGGGTCACTCGCACCCCCAAGCCCAACCCATCAATTCTATTGATTAGAATTTAAAATAATTATGTGACCAACAAAAATTTAAAAAATAAATTAAAATATTACTATATCACTTATGTTCTTATTAGTCTAGAATTTTTCTTGATAAATTATCAAAATTAAAGTTTATATTTTGTGAGAATTATGAGGTAAGACTTCCTATAATGATAATTTAGTATATTCTTTTATATTAAATTAAATTAAAATATTTATATTAATATTTATCTTGATATAATTAATATAGTAATATGATTGAGTGATCAAGTATAATATAAAAAAATTAAATGAAAATGTGTAATAAACTATATTAAGTATTTATGGTAAATATACGCATAATATATTTTTTTATGTTAAAGAAAGATAAGGAAAAAAATAAAAAATAAATAAATAAATAAATAAACGGAGAGCAGGCATGTGCTACTTGAAAAGCATTGCTGCTGGCAAGAGTCCGCTTGGCCATCTCCCAAGCGACGAACAGGAAGCCTTCTAGATCATCCTGTCCCACACAAAGACAATGGCTCGCGCTCTTCGTCTGGATGCGCACGCGTAAGTTCTTGGCCGTTGCGTTGACGGTCAACGCCATCGTGTCTCCCCGAGAGAACGCATGGGAATCTCCGCCACCCAACGCTTGTCACCTCCTCATTGGACGTCTTCTTACTCTCTCTCTCTCTCTCTCTCTCTCTCTCTCTCTCTCGTCCCTTCTCTTTTTAAACCCCGATCTTTCTGGATCGTTCATTTTCTAATTTTCGCGCTTTTCATCTTGACTTCGTAAAAAGACGGAGACCTTCTTCGATCGATCCTTATTAGGTGCGCTTATCGATTATTTTCTCTGTAAATTATCCTTTTTTTTATTTAAATCGTTTCTAGGAGTTTTTTTTCTCTTTAATTAGATTGCATTGGCTCTGTGGCTTCTATCCGATTATTTTGCTGGATTTTTGGTTTTATTTTCTTTTTATTTGTTTTAGATTGTGGGCTTAAGGTCCAGGAGTGCTTTGCCTTCTAGTTGCGCATTTTACGCCGTTTGATTGAGGGTTTTCTTTTGAACCGTTGTTGTTTTGATTGAAAGATTGGTTTTATTTTTTTTTTAAGCATTTGCGGGGTGTTTGGGGGCCGAGAAAATGGGAGAAGTCAAAATGAATTGATTTTTTGGCTTTGAGAGTTGGTGGGTTTGGTTTCTCGATGGCTGTTTTGGATCAGATAAGGGCATAAAGTTTGTTGTTTTGTCTGCTTGATTGACGAAAGACTATGATGTTTTCCATCCGTATGCCTTCTGAGAAATTTTGAAACAAACCGGATCGGGTCGATATGTTGATCTTTCAGTTTTATGGGAAGTGCAAATGAATTTGTTGCATGATGCTAGTGGGCCTAGTTGGAAGTTTGAGCTCTTTTCTTTTCCAGAGCTTTGCCTTTTTGGAGCTGGAGATTATCGCTGGTGTCTGGCTGTTTGGAGAGATATATTAGATACTCCAATGAGTCTTATCTTTAAGTGACTATTCATGTTGATTATATCTTGCAATTCCTTGGTCCACTTAGTGGCTCTTTTTGGAAATGTTTTGCAGGGTGTTGCATTTTAGTTTGATATAGCAAGGATGTCTCCAACTGAATCATCTCGTGAGGAAACTGTCTACATGGCCAAGCTGGCTGAACAGGCAGAACGTTACGAGGAAATGGTGGATTTTATGGAGAAAGTAGTGAAGATGGCAGACGTTGAGGAATTGACTGTTGAGGAAAGAAACCTCCTCTCCGTAGCATACAAGAATGTTATTGGAGCCAGGAGAGCTTCATGGAGGATTATCTCGTCCATCGAGCAGAAAGAGGAGAGCAGGGGCAATGAGGATCATGTTGTGGTCATCAAGGAGTACAGGGGCAAGATTGAAGCTGAGCTGAGCAAAATTTGTGATGGAATATTGAAACTTCTCGACTCTCATCTCATTTCCTCCGCTTCATCTGCCGAGTCCAAGGTATTCTATCTTAAGATGAAAGGTGATTACCACAGGTATCTTGCGGAGTTTAAAACTGGAGCTGAGAGAAAGGAAGCTGCTGAGAACACTTTAGTGGCTTACAAGTCTGCTCAGGTGAGTGATTGAATGTTCTGTTGCCACTGTGATTATTGTTATTATTATTGGTTAATTTCTCTGCTACCTTGTGTTTTATGTATGTGGATTTTCTTTGCTTAATTTCTGTTCATTCACTTTTCACATAGGATATTGCTCTGGCTGAATTGGCTCCCACTCACCCTGTAAAGCTGGGGCTGGCACTAAACTTCTCCGTCTTCTACTATGAGATCCTCAACTCATCTGATCGTGCTTGTAATCTAGCAAAGCAGGTATGCAGTATCCTCAGCTTAGTTTTGTATGGAATGTCAACTAGCCCATTTTTTTCTTACTTTTAGGGAAAAGTTGTGACAATATGTGTGCGTGTGTGTGGAGTAAACCATGTTGAGATCTTTCTTATAGTTTATGAATTTTTCCTGTTCTCCTGAATGTTGCAAATAAATGATTGTGCCTAAATTTGGTATTACCAACTGGTCATCTGTTGTCTCTAATCTTGAACTGGAACTATTTGAAAACTCTTCCGGATCTTTCTGGAGAAGAATTTGGTCCATCCATTGAATATTGTTGGAATGCACAACAATCATGGATCCTTTGTCAGCTTATTATGGCCCCAAATTTCTTATAATCATTAATATAACACTCATTCTTTTTTGGGGCAGGCCTTTGATGAAGCCATTTCTGAGCTCGATACACTGGGTGAGGAATCATACAAGGACAGTACACTAATCATGCAACTTCTCCGTGATAACCTGACGCTCTGGACTTCTGATATCACAGTCTCTCTCTTTCTCCCTCTCTCTCCTCTCTCTGGGTTACTCTGCCATTTTCGAGTCTCTCCTTTCTCAAGTTTTGTGGTTTTTTTTTTTTGGTCCTTGGTTGTCAATTTCAGGACGAAGGTGGGGATGAGTTCAAGGAATCATCAAAACGCGAATCCAGTGAGGGGCAGCAACAGCAGTGATGAGCTGAATTCATAGGATGCATTTTCTCCGTACCACTGTCTTTGGACTTCTCCATAGATTCCATGTGTCCATAGATTCCATGTGGGTTGTTGTGGAGGCATTTCTTATTGCATTTGATAAATGAGTGCCTCGAGAGTTGGAATGCCTGGACAAATTATCTAGATACTGCTTTGTTTAGAATCTGTGTTCTTCATTTCTCCGCTATGTGATAGTACTGAACTAGAGTTTTATCTGTTTGCACCGAATTTCACATCGCTGCTGAGAAAGAGTTTGGTGGTGTTATTGGTTCTGAGTTCTGCAATGCTTTGAGCTCTATGATTCACTAGAAAAGCAAAATCTTTGGTATCAGTCTCAGCCATGCAATCGGAATCATTCCCACATAATTTGCAATCTGTGCCTGTTTTGGTTAACATTCAATCAAGGTTAGAAGGTAAATAATAAAATCCTCCGAGCTAGGTTATGCGTAAATTTTAATTCAAGATGCTCCTTCCTTTCATATCTACGTCTAAATGTGGAAGTTCAAGATATTCGAGAGGTTTGTTGCTTATATTCACAACATTCCAGTTATCAGCCATTATTCACAACATCAGCAGGAGGTTCAGTCAAGAGCCCGGAACAAGACTGAAGATGGTAAACACTACGAGTGATTTACAAGGGTCGACTTATCGTCTAGCAAGTGCAATTCCTTTATCTCCGCCAGTGCCCTGAGACGCAGCTCATCCAATTGCAACGTTGCGCGAAAGTGGCATTAACTATACTCGTGAAAGCTGCCCGGAAATGTGTCCTATAGAAACTCGAAAGTAAACCTCATTATCAGAGAAGCCATTAAAGTTCATTATTAAAGTTGCTTAATATGAAGTTAAGTGCAGTAATGAGCGGTGCCTCGTGAAAATACGCTCGGAGACATTCTTTGCTATTTACATCTTTTTTTATTCCTGAGACTATTTTTTTGTTAAAAAAAAAAAAAAAAACCTACATAATAAAACCAACCTTACAGATCGGGAAGATATCCTAGTATAGATAGACTTCTACCTCCTATCAAATTACAGGGTAGACTTGCAAAAGTAACTTTTACAGCGAGGAATTACAGCATGATTAAGAAATTTACGAGTCTCAATCTGTGTCCCGACATCAATCCATTTATTAATTGAGAGACAGACTTTTGTGTTTTATCTGTTAAGAGTTCTTACTTTTTAGTGTATTCTTAATTGGTTTGCTTTTCGAAACCTTAGAGAACTGATATTCTTATGACAAAGAAAAGAATAAAACAACACGAATTCTAATTTGGTACAACTCTTTGCGGCCAATCATTAGTCTTGTATTCCGGATTATGCAGGCAATACGGAATCGGTGCGGACTTCAGTTTCTAAGCGGATGATGACTAATCATTCGAAATCACTATAAATAGACTCGCTAAGCCAGGCTTGGCTTCTCATCATTCAATAGCACCTTTCATGACTAACTAATCTTCCATAAAGCGCTAGTCTATTATCTTCTTCTTTCAATTGTTATTGCTTGGCGCAGTGTAATTGGTTTAGTAGACATGGCTCCTGCTCTTGTTGCTGTGAGTTGTGGTGGTGGCGAGGCAAAGAACTACCCCGGAAAGCTCACACTCTACGTGGTGTGTACTTGCCTTGTTGCAGCCATGGGAGGCTTGATTTTTGGTTATGATATTGGTATCTCTGGTAAGCACCTGCTGATCAATTATTCACCATCCTTTTGATTTGTTTTAAATTTTATTTGATTAATCTTCTTATCACTGTGAAACAATAATGATTTTGTTTTTTTTTTTAATGGTGAAACTAACGGGGTTTTGAATTCAATTGTATAGGTGGTGTCACGTCCATGCCTGCTTTCTTGAACAAGTTTTTCCCGGCGGTTTATCGCAGGGAAGAATCGAACACGGACACCAATCAGTATTGCACGTTCAATGATGTACGGTTAACTATGTTCACGTCTTCTCTGTACTTGGCTGCCTTGGTTGCATCCTTCGTTGCATCCTATGTGACCAGGACGTTGGGTCGAAAGAGGTCCATGTTCCTTGGTGGGTTGATATTCTTCATCGGAGCAGGCTTGAACGCCGGGGCTGTAGGTATCTGGATGCTTATTTTGGGCCGACTTCTTCTTGGTATCGGCGTTGGTTTTACCATTCAGGTATGGCATCTGTTTTCATGGATGCAAATTGTAATACATGAAGATCTCCTTATCATAATAGCCCGGATATAATTGCGTGTGTAAACACACGCACGCACACAATCACGATAAAAAATAAAAAATAAATTATGCATAAATCCTTAAGTCTGCTATAGATTTAAATAAGTTTTTTTTTTTTTAATTCCCCACTCTTATCTGATCATAATAATGCAAATTATTATTCCTATATTAAATAGATATATGTGAATATCAATATGTTTAATCGCATATCCATGTCAACTTCGGGCTATAAATTCCAGTAGAATAAAATGATATTGAATTGGCAATTAGTCGGTTTAAAAACTTTTTTTTTTTTAAATGCCTCAATCTTGAAAGAAACATTTTGGAGAATTTGGCCTCTGGTTGTATGTAAACACCCTCTTTAATTATTTAGGAGGAATCAAACGTATAATATCATATTGCTAAACTCTTCACTACTTCTAATAGGCTAGCATGCTGGCCTTTGCATATTTTTACTTTATTTGGCATCCCCCCAAACTAGCTTCTAATGAATTAATAATTAATTGTATCTACGCAGTAATGGGTGGTTTTCTGAGCACTAATCTTCGGTATTAATAAGTGGGTGATGAACCAACTAATCACTTTGGCCACATTGAATTGCAGTCTGTGCCTCTATATGTCTCGGAGATGGCTCCATACAAGCACCGTGGTAAACTCAACGTGGTGTTCCAGCTGAGCATTACCTTGGGAATTCTATTCGCTAATATCGTCAATTACGTTACATCTAAAACACTTGGGAACAATGCATGGCGGGTGAGCTTAGGTGGCGCGTGCGTCCCCGCCGGGTTCATCTTCTTATCAGCCTTGATTCTCCCCAATTCACCGAATTCCATGCTAGAGAAGGGCGAGACCGAGAAAGCCAAAGCTATGCTCCAGAAGATTCGGGGACTCGGCGAGAAAGAAGTGGAGGCTGAGTTCCGAGACTTGGTGGCAGCGAGCGAGGCCTCCAAGAAGGTGCAGCATCCTTGGAGGAATCTGATTCAGCGGAAATACAGGCCGCAGCTGACAATGTCGATTTGCATTCCATCTCTCCAGCAACTCACTGGGATAAACGTGGTCATGTTCTATGCTCCTGTCCTCTTCAGAAGCATTGGCTTTAAAAACGATGCCTCGCTTATATCTGCAGTCATTACTGGCGGAGTTAACGTGCTTGCAACCTTTGTCTCAATTGCTACCGTCGACAAGTTTGGCAGAAGGTTTTTGTTTCTCCAAGGTGGTGCCCAGATGTTCATATTTCAGGTAACACATTACCATTTGTTTATTTACCCCGTCTCTCTCGTATCTAATCCAAGTACATTAATCAATGTTCGTTCCGCATATGTGTTTTGCAGTCTTTGTTGTCAGGTCTAATTGGATGGAAATTCGGGCTGTCAGGACAAGTGAGTAACCTGCCAATGTGGTACGCAATTCTGGTGGTGACATTCATCTGCATATACGTTGCAGCCTTTGCCTGGTCGTGGGGGCCATTAGGGTGGCTGGTGCCTAGCGAGATATTCCCACTTGAAATCCGGTCCGCCGCGCAGAGCATCACCGTCTCAACGAACATGCTCTTCACATTCGTGATTGCCCAGTTTTTCCTCGCAATGCTTTGCAGCATGAAGTTTGGACTGTTCATCTTCTTTGCCGCCTGGGTGTTCATCATGTCACTCTACGTCTACTTCCTCTTGCCCGAGACGAAGGGGATCCCAATTGAGGAGATGTCCAGAGTCTGGAGGGATCACCCGATCTGGAGGAATTTCGTGCCTCAACACGACCCTACCACCCCACGACATTTGGAGATGGTTTAGACTCTATTTATTATTTTATCATAATTTGTTGGTATAACTTAACAAAAATAACACAGATATTCAATGGCTTTTATTTGACGCTTCCATGGAAATAATTTTTCTTTATACGTCCGAAAATCTTGTGTTTATTCCATTATTTCTATTCAAAATCAACTTCATCGCAAGATCTAATCCCCTCAAAAGGAACTGCTAATAACAATAACTACGATAAATTAAAGTTTCGTTTGACACGGTTGTCGGCGAGCGGAAGCTAACCGCGCTTGCTCTCCTCCTCCTCCTCCCGGCCTTTTAGTCCACCTTGTTCTGGTTTCCATATTTTTTTTTTTCAGTTAAACAATATAAAACCTGTTTTTTGCTCTAAATATGAAAAATACTTTTCAGGAAAACATAATACCAAATAATTTTTATTTTTATTTTTTAAAAAAGGTAATCCATACCCTTCTTTTTTCACCCTAATTTCTATTTATATTTTCTTTCTCCAACATCGTAACAAAACAAATCATAGACATATTTATCGACACTAGTGACCACCATACTCAATAGGCAATGACTGACCTATCAAATCGCTAAGTTGACCATACAATACAACACCTGACTCTTGCTTAATTATCTAATAAAACATCAAATGTTAATATACCACCGTGCAATAAATTCAAATGACATGATAGACTGTAAGTCCTTCACATGTCACAACTACATAATGAGATTTATTATTTATAAGACTTATTTACACATATAATTTTTTGTATACTTTTTTTTCTTAAAAAAAGAAAATTTTTTCTTTATACAACTGTAATGATAAGCTGTCATGCGTAAAGGTGTATGAAAAGCATTAAAGCAAAAAAAAAAAAAAAGGGAGAGAGAGAAGCAAAAAATTATATTAAATATAAATTTACACGATGTGGTGCCTTAAGAGAAAAAAGAGAAAAAAGAAATAACCCTAGAAAATTGAGAGTGGCGCCCCAACATGAAAATCCCCTAAAATCCAAAATCAGAGAAATTCATTTCTTGCCCTCACCCCCCGGCCCGCCCCCAAAATTTCAATTCATCTCTTACATCTCCCGCCAAGAGAGATGAGTCAAAATTTTTGAAACAGTTGAAAGTATAATCTCATATTTCTTTGCCCTCTCAAACAATTTAAGAAAGATTAAAAAAAAAAGACCATTTCTTGAATTTCTTTCTTAGAACTGTCAATTTTCTTTACAATCTGATTAGGGTCTTTGGTTTTGGTCTGAAAATAACCGCGAGGAACAGTGACAGTCATGGCTGTTACTTCGGAAAGTACTGCTGCTGAAGGTGAGGTATCTGCTCAGAATGAGAAGAAGGGTCGGTCCAAATGCCCCGGTGTGCGCGTAGTTAGCGGAAGAATCTATGATTCCCAGAACGGGAAAACTTGTCACCAAGTAATTCTTTGGATCAAATCTTAAATAGCCATTTCTTGATTTTCTGCTTGGTTTGGAGATGGTGCGTGAAAATTGTAAGAAATTCTTACGAAGTAGTCTCTTGAACGGTTTCTTAAAACCCTTCGCTCGATTTTCTGTTTGGTTGAGCAAAAAGTGCAAGAAATGTAAGATAACGGGAAAGCTTGTTAGGGATTAAATATGTTGACGAAATTCCAAGATATACATATCTTTATGCTCCGTTTGATTGACCAGAAAATGCAAAAAAAAAAAAAAAAAAACCCCGGGGGGGTGTTGAAGATCGCACTTGTCAGTGGTTCTATATTTGTTCTGATTGGTGGGGGTGTTTGATCTGGTTGTTTTGCATGGGGAACATTTTCACATAACTTAGACCTCTTGTAGTTTGAGTGTTTTGTATTGCTGGCTAATATGCTTGGGGTTATCCTTTAATTCCATTTGGTTGATAAGAAATTTAGGGCACAGGAAATAAATTGGAATATCGGATGTTGGTTTTTGACTCTTTATTTTTTTATTTTATTTTATTTTATTTTTTTGCTAGTTGTTGATTATTCTGTTGAAAACAAGACTGATGAATTAAGAGTTATATTTAATAATCTTATTTGATCCTAGTGGATTTTCCGGCTTTGGTGCTATTAATCTTAGCTATTTTAAGATTAAGGATTGGAAAGATACTTCTTTTAAAAAAGTATTTTATTTATTGTTTTATTGTTGTGTTTGTTTTTGTTTCTTTTTTGCTTGAATTCTTAATCATCGGCATTAATTGTTCCAGTGCCGACAAAAAACGAGAGATTTTGCGGCTACTTGCGATAATCAGAAAGTGAACAAGCAATGTACCATTACTTACTGCTATAAATGCCTACTTAACAGGTTAGCCTCGGTGCTGTACTTATTGTAAATTGCATATGTAGAACATTTGGTAATGCATGCAGTTTGATAATGAACTAGATATGGAGAAAAAGTAGAAGAGGTAGCATTGTTGGGTGTTTGGAAATGTCCTAAGTGTAGAGGCATTTGCAATTGCAGCTTCTGCATGTAAGTTCACGATACCCGAATCTCTATGTAATCATTTGCATGGCCAGTGTTCTTCATGAATCTCACAAAATAATGTGTCTACAGGAAGAAAAGAGGTTATAAGCCTACTGGTATAATGGTGCGCACAGCCAAGAAAAATGGGTTTTCGTCTGTCTCTGAACTGCTGAGCATTAAAGGTCCTGACAGTTTGAATCATGGTAAGGATGTAGAATGCGTGGATGCTTCACCAATGAAGCCAACTGCTACAGCAAATGTTTCACCGAGGAAACTGGGGAAGGAAAATCTGTTTGATGGAAACATCAACTTGGACTTCCCTGCTACTGATTTAGCACTGATTCCAGATGTTAAAGAATCTAAGAAAACAAAAAGAGGATCAAGGGAAGCTATTAATGGCAATGTTTATGATGAGGCAAGTTTAAAAGAGAACTGTTTGAAGAAGTGTAAAACTACATTTGGTGTTTCCAATAATGAACTGAAGACAAATGGAAAGGAAGATGCTGCTTTGGCTGGAAGGAACATTTTAGAGAAAGAAATAAATATCAATGCCAGGGCTAAAGTTGCTAGCTCTGTCCATGATGATAAAGAACCTATAGTCTCAGTTGGAATTTTGAATCATGCGAATTTGAAGCATGGGGGAGAATTAACTTGTATTGAAAATAGCCCTGAAACCAAGATTGTCTTAGCTATGGAGTTGTGCACAATTAGCCAGGGCCCTCCAGAGCTTCAGAACAAACAAATTGGGCCCAAAGTCAAATTGCCTCTAGGGACTTGCTTAACAATTGTGGCAGGCATTGAGTTGCCTGCTGAAGGTGTTGGGCATGCATTACAGTTCTTGGAATTCTGTACTTGTTTTGGGAAGGTAAGAGTAAACCTGGTTATATTAGTTCCAAACATGGCTTTTTTGCATATTGTTATAGTGGATTGGGAAATCATGTTTCTTAGTTGATACCCAGTATTTGATGTCTAACATATTATTTCTCGTCAGTGAGTTGCAGACAATATAATTCCTATGATCATAAAATTGTGGTTCATTCGGTTAGAACGTATTTTTTTGCTTCATCAGCATATACATTCTTTATTTTTTGTCTGCATCAATTTCTGAAAGGCCAAAGGGCTCAAGTTATTTACATTGATGTACATTGTTTTTAGTTTCATCACTGAAGCTTGCATCAGTTTGTTGTGTTCTTTTTATTCTTCTTTTCTTCTGTGGTGTTATTAGGTTCTTGATTTGAAGAAAGGACAACCCGAAGCTGTACTTAGGGAAATAATAAGTGGCAGAAAAGGGCGTCGGTCACAATATTCTTTGGTAGCACACATTCATATCCTATTCTTGTCCTTGATACACCGGGACCTTGGAGAAGAGTATAATTTTCTTCCATATTAAATTTATTTTTAAAATTTTTGTGATCGACAGTGATAATTTACTGCTGACTTGTGCAGGCCTCCAACCTTAAGTCCAACAAAGGGCCAAAAATCATGGTTGCAAGCTCTTGGAGAATGTGTTTCTAAATGTCAATTCATATCAAATGAATTCCCCTCTGATTGTTTTGATGGAGGAAATGAACAATATGATGAGTTAAACACCTTGAAGAAACTTAAACTGCTGAATTTTCTGTGTGATGAAACTCTTAATACAACGTAAGTAGCAAGGACAAATAGTGGAGTTTATTCTTCCTATTGCTTAATGTCTTTCCTTGTTAGATCAGTCTGTATATAGAATCTGATCTGATCTTTCATGTTTGTTGCTTTTAATGTTTTTCCTAGTGACCTACGGAGTTGGATCGATGAACAGAAGTCAATATTTCGTGAGGAAAAGAAGGAAGCCAAAGAAAGGCTTCTTGCAGCAAAGAATAAGGTAGCACAATAAATTTTTAATGCATATTTTGACCTCGAAAAGATATCATTGAATTGGCCTCTTTGTAGAAAATGGTATTTCATTTGTGTTGTTTGTCCAGGAGAAACAGTTAAAAGGGAAGATTCAGGATGAGGTGGCCAAAGCTATTATTGCAGAAGCTGCTACTCCATCATCTGTATCTGAACATGAAGCAATAGTTTCACGGATAAAAAGTGAAGCAGCTCAAGCTCATTCTGAAATGCTGGAGGCCATGGGAATTGTATCCAAGAGTAAGCTTTGACTTGCAATTTTTAAAGTAGATACAGTGTTCATGATAACTATATTAGCTGGGGCAGGTTAATTGCCATAGGGCCTTCAGGACAGTTACTACATCATAAAGGAAATGCTAAAGATAATATTGGAACATTTTGCTTGGAAACCCTCAATGAAGATGGTTGCTGGCTGTGTTGCCTGCAGCTAGTAGTTAATAAGTTTTTTCACATTACAAATATTGCTTATAAATATGTTATGCTCATGAATATCTGTGTCTAACTTTACTTCATGCCACAATTATAGAGCTTCGAAGATCTGATGCAGTTAGAACAGATCCTATGCTCCTGGATGTTAATGGACGAGCCTTTTGGAGATTAAAAGGCTATGATGGTCAGTCTGATATCTTGCTTCAAGGTTAGTTTACATTTTTTTAGGGGGGGGATTTGTGTTGACATTCTAGTGTATAATTATGTTATCGCCATTTAATTTTTCTTGGACAGATATTGGGGCCTGGGATTCAGATGCATTCTATGAGAAATGGTTTGTTTTTGATACTGACGAACAAAAAAGAGGAATTGAGAAGTATCTGTCTTCCTTAAGGTAAGTTTGGTACGATTAATAATGTACCCTCGCCATTGACCAAATTTAAGGTAGATAATTTGGTGGCCTTTTATTATTTTACGTACGTACGCTGAACTATTTAAGGAACTTAGTTAAACAAGAAACCCTCTTAATACCGTATCTTTACATTTTTCTCAATTCGGTGGCGTCGCCATTATATTGTGTTAACCCCAATAGTATTATGCCCGTGCATATTTTTCACCTAAGCCTGAAAGCTCTTGGTTTTTTCACATGAGAAAGAGCTTTTTGTGCTCTACTAAATTAAGATAATCGGGCTTTGCTAGTGGGTTGTCATTATTGTTCTTATGCCGTAGTGCCACCTGCTCAAGTGCACTTTGATCTTCACTATTTGATAATTCCTGCATTAACTTGTGAAACCATTCTGTGAGCCCCTCAAAAATACATCTCAACCTTCTCAGAAATACACAGAAAAGATCATTTATTTTAATGTGCCAGCTTGGCATGATGTGCCACTTTTCCTATTTCTAATTTTTGACATCCAATTCCAGGGTGAAAAGGGTTAGGGCTAAAAGGGTTTGCTAGAACAAGCTCCTAGCTCATGCCTTATTGACGTTATCTTTATCGGGAACAGCTTAGAGGTAAGAAGCTGTTTCTTTTACAGGAAGTTGAACGATGGGTGAGCTTTTTTTCTTTTTTTCTTTCTTTCTTCATTTTTTCTTTTTCTTTGAAATGAGGCAACGATGCATTAGTTGCATTACTATAGTAAAGGCGCATTAAATTTCTTGAAACTGCGTGTTTTTTGTTTAGTAATCGGCACGAATTGGCAAGCAAGACATGTCATTTGTTGCAGTTAAGAGAAGTCCAACTGCTACAACGTCTGCCTTCTCATGCATTAGTTTTAGAGTGGCCTTAACTAAAATCCGTGTATCAAATAGCTTAAACTTCAACTTCTAATTTGTTTTGTTTTCTCATGGATTGAAACAGATCAAGGAGGATATCGGAAGGCGTTAAGCTGCATGGTTGATGATGATGGCATCCAGTGATTTGGTCCATTCGCCAACCCAGGGTCACAAGTATTAGCACAGATGTTTCGTCAGCATTTTCTTTGTTGTACGCTTCACAGATTGGTGAATCTTCACCTTTTCCGGAGCATCTTGTTGTTGTCCTGTGTCATTTTATGTTGTATATGAGGAATCTGCAGAACCCATTTGCCCGGTACACCTATAAATAAATAGGAAGTTCATGGACGCAACGGTTTGGTCCTTTGGTTGGAAATTTGCCGCTGGGATGGAGGATATTTTTGGAATTCTATTCGGACATTTTATTTTGATAAAAGTAGCTTTGCCATTTTGCTTTGTTTTCATTAATTGTAATCTTTTTTTTTTTTTTGGGGTTTCCCCCTTTTTCACAATCTCTTCAATAAAATTAAAATAATATACTGAAAAATAATTTTCGAAATGGGAGAGAAAATGAAGAGTGCCACGTAATCCACGTTTTGGCGGTTGAGCCATCGGCCAACCGCAACCTCTCGTTTCTCTCTCTACAATCCACAAGGTATTCAGAGAAACGCGAGTCTCTGTTTTTTTTTTCTTTTTAGAGCTTTGAAGTAGAGCGAGAGAGTCATGCAAGCAATAACAGTGCCGGCAGCGGCAACGGCGACCGTCTGCAAATATCAAAGAAGCTCCAGCAGCAACGACAGCCACCACCATGGCCAATTGTGGGCGATTTCGCGTTATCACAACCGTTGCTGCTTCCTCTCCGTACATACCCACTCATCGCCTAAATCTCCGCCGGCGACACCGAGACGGACTCCAGGCCGGCGGTATAATCAGAAGCTCATGTTCGTAACCAAAGCCGTTGATTCCACTCAGCCTACTACTTCTTCCTCCGCCACAGATATTGCTATCGACGATGGATTCTCTCTCGCTAAGGTGCCCGCTTTTTTCTTCTACTGTGGTTTTTTCGTTTTTTTATTGGAATAATTTAGCTTGCGTTTGGTAAACCTAGCTGAAAAGCGCTAACTTTTGTTTTTTTTTTTTTCACATTTTTTATTTTGTGATTATTAATTGATGAAAAATAGGTGAAAATGTGATTATTTATAACTCAACTCTATTAATCGTGTACCTATAGACCCTTGAAGAATGAAATTTTGGTGTCCTCTTTCGTTTTGCAGGTCTCGTTTGGTGTCATTGGATTGGGTGTTGGAATTTCGCTGCTTTCGTGAGCATGTTCATCGTTTAGTGGTTGCCTCTGACTTTACTGTGTTAGTGATTGTTACAGATTTGTGCACAATCTGCAGGTATGGATTTGGGGCATATTTTAACATCCTCCCTGGTTCTGAATGGTCAGCGTTAATGCTAACCTATGGCTTCCCTCTTGCCATTATCGGTATGGCTCTCAAGGTGAAATTTTCCTTCCATGAGATGCTATTTACATGGTTATTTCTGAACTTGTGTCATAATCATACATTCCTCTGTTTGAGAACTTCGTCCCCGCATATATTTGAAGTGAATGGTCTACCAGCCACATCGAACTGTGTGTGCAATCATATGCACTGATGGGGAATGCCACTTGCATTTTCATAGACAAGGTTTTGTCTGGCTTGAAGGTTCCAGATGTGTGTGCTACCAAATGTCTGTCTACTCGCAACTTTATTTGCACTCGTGTAGGCATAGATAGCAGACTCCTAAGTTAGTGGCAAAATATGATGTCCAGATTAGTGAGTTTAACAAAAAGAGGGTAGGACAAATTGTCATTATTTAATCAATCAATTCATCATTTGGGAGAATATGTTATAAACATCTATTTATCCTGTGCCACATGGATCTTCCACAATCCCTTTTTTTGGGTGGATGTGGCATCATATATGAAGGAGCTAATTTTCTTATCTCTCTGCTTCTAGTTCAATTAGCATTAGGAAATCAAACCTGAGAAGTTGGATTGCTTGTAGTGTATTTAATCTGAGAGGTAACTGTTATCTTCGTTGCTCTCCTTCTGGTTGGGTTTTGGTCTGAACAGATGATAATTGAGTTTTGGAATGGAAAAGTATTCTTTTATTGAAAAAATAGGAGCTATAATGGTTGCTATATATGGTTCTGGCAATGAAACTGTGCTCACTTCCTTTTGACTGGCATGCAGTATGCAGAACTAAAGCCGGTGCCATGCCTGACTTTTGCCAATGCTCAAACACTAAGGGAAATGTGTGCCACTCCAATTCTTAAACAGGTATGTGTACTGATAACTTTCTTTTATTGGTAGGAGAATAATGAACCTCATTGACGTCCGATAAGAGATTAGTGTATGAAATGCCTTCGTATAACTTAGGTCAGGAGTGATGTTACGAGATATCGATATGGAGATGAGCAACATTTGGATGAGGCATTGAAACGAATTTTTCAGTATGGTCAGGTATGTTATGTACATATAAATGTCTCCCGGTCTTGTTTCCTGGATTGCCTGTGATGTCAAGAAAATAGAACTAATCAGGTTACAGGGGTCAAGAATGAAAATTATAATTGTTTGTAGGCTTCTTCTTGAAAAAGATAAAATAAAATAACATGCTGCATACCTTGTGTGTGAATTTGCAAAATAAGTGATGAGAATTCTAACAATACTTCCTGCTTTCACTAGAACCAACAAGATAAAATTAAAGTTAATTCTCTATTTGTGTGTTTGAAGCTTCTTGTATGCAAATTAGCAAAATTGGTGCAACTATCAAATAAATTGCTGTATCAGAACACCCCCTTAGTGACGGTTAGGGCTTGCACAGATGTCAAGAAATTGCTTTATCAAATTGGTTAGTTTTGTTTGTCATCGGTTGCTTGAAAACACATGCTCTATTATTTTTACTAGCTCATTTTTTTAATCTCTTATTGCTCTAAAGAAATTACAATTATAGAAAATGTGTCATTGTCTTTATTTGGTGCTTTAGATAGAATCATTGAAGATTCTTTATCATTGCTTTGTCTTTAATACAAAATTTCTCTGCCTTGCATTTCAGGGCGGAGGAATTCCACGGAGGAGTGCACCAGTTCTACAAATGATCCGTGAAGAAGTATGTTACTTTAAATTAGAACATTTTTATCATTTTCCAGAACTATTAAAAAGGTAAAGAATGTTGTTTCCTGCCAAATTTTTGGTTCATTATTACAATGATTTGTGTCTTTGCTCACCAGAAGATGGTGACCATTTTGATTCTTGAAGTATAGACATCTTCCATTAGTTGAGTGTGTTCAGCATTAGATAACTCAGAGTCTTGAAAATTTGACATGTACTTCATTCTTTTCATATTAGTTTCTGATTGTCAGAATGGTGCAATTATTAGATGCAACTGCTAAGATCCAAGTGTCTCCACCTTGGATCATTTAGGATGAAATTTTCTCTCCTTCTCTTGCCGGGTGTTTCTAAGCTAGCGAAACAATTTGGACAGAACCTCGCCTTCTGAAAGCAGTTTCTGGTCAAGGCTTTCAGTCACTGATATTCCATTAGTAATCTTATGTTCTTCACGTTGTTGCAATGTCCCAGGTCACAGAGGATGGTAAATACTGTCTAGTCCTAGTATTTGAGGCAAAAGCTTTGCAGTTGTCGGATTTTGAACGAAGACAGGTAAATGACTCCATGAGCTTGCACAAGTACACTTTGCATAATATTTGTAACCAGTTTAGTGCTTTTATGTAGAGCCTGAAAATAGTCTTTGGGAATTATAAAGAGTGACTGAATTTCAAATTAATGGTTTAGGCAAAATTTGCTTCATTCTTTGGACCAGACATCACAACTGAAGTTGGTAAGTTTCGCTCTTCATGACTCTGAAAATGCGTTCTGAGTCTTTAGAGGCCAGCATGGCCTTCACAATTGCTTATGTTAAGCTGCAGGAATGAAAGAGGATAATCTTTATGAAGTGAAGCTTATTTCCAACTTAAGTGCCAGAGCAACATCTTCCTGAAGTGCTCGATTGTGTTATCTGAATCTTATCTGCCATGCCATCTACTTTAAGTTTCTTTGTAACACCCTTTTGTAATAGTTTTGTACGATGATATATAGATTTAGTTTCTCATTAATTTCCTTACATTGTATAAGGTTCCTCAACTTTTCACTGGCAATAACAATTAACAATAGAGAACCACCCCGGTTTCATATACTTACGTTGCATGTTGCTCTTTGCATCAAGATTCGCCCACTATGAACGCAGAAAGAGTATCTTTAGTATCTGAACAGAAATCATTGGATGCATGGAATAAGCTTATTGTGTTGTCAACTGCAACGGCAAACCTAATAACCCCAAGAAAACTGACAACTCATTGTTCCTCCTAGGCCACCGTTGAATCCGAATACAACTCCACCGGACATGACATTGTGCACGCCTCTATCTCTGTGCCGCCAGCAACCAAATTCAAATACTCTCCAAAGCCGGGGCCACCGGCGGCCGCCCATAACGGTACCAAGTTCTGTTACTGCCAAACGGCCGGCTTCTAACTTCGAGCGAGATGCTGTTGGGCCTCTCTCGGTAATTTTGATGCCATTGTGCATGATCGCATTGGAGGGTTAAGGAGAAAAAAGATATATGGGAGGTGGGCTTTGGAAATTAATAAAGAGTTACGAGATATTTCTGTCCTTCCGTAATTATATTATCGGTGGTTCTCAAAATCAGCGGCTGATGAGCGACTATCAACTGGAAACTTGGGGTGGTCAAACGATTTTTGTAGCTGTTGAGCCAGCAGCCGATGCAAAAGGTTGATCTAAACAGGCACTAAGTAATCAATTTTGCTGGACTTGCAAAATTTTTCTTACATGCAAAGCATTTAGCAAGCAATTCGTCTTGTCCAGGCACGTCGCCAAGGATAAACTCTTACCCTAGATGAAGAACGATATTAAAAGATTAGCAGATGCCTTGGGGGCCGGGGGGAAGGAGGTGGGAGAGAGAGAGAGAGTGTGTTTGAAACTTCCACCTTCTCCATTCCGAAGCCACAAACAAAAGCAATCACGTGAACCCAAAGCTGTCAGCCCCTTATACATAAAATGTCAGCAAAATACAGAGGAAAAACAAAACAACGTGGGACAGCTTATCTTGCCACTTTTCCGTCGTGATCGCTCTAATATTCCCCACCACAGAGGGAGAGAGAGAGAGCCTCCAGGGCCCCTCCAATTGTGCTTTACCCATATCCTTGGCACTGGCAGACTGGCAGCGTCAATCTTTTTTAGCATCCCTTACGATTAAGAAGAAAGATATTCTTCTTTCCTGGTTTGTTTTTATCTCTCTGCCGTTTCCTCATCCATGACAAGCACCCCCCTTGGCCGCTGCTGCTGTTTCTGCTGCACCACCTCCACGTTTGCTGATCATCACCCTTTTTCTTTCCCTCCTGCTTATTTCCTTCTCGTTTCGTTGTTTCTTCTTTCGCACTTGTTTCTTTCTCCTGAACCTGCACTCGACCAGTATTCACATCATTCGCTCGTGGGTTTTTGATTTGGCATTCTGATGATTTCCTTTTTAAACTCTGGTTTCAAAGGGAGAGAGAGGGCTTCAAAATGTGAAATTTTGCTTTTGGAACAACAAATTTTCAATTATCTGTTCACCTCCAAATAGATGTGAGAGTGATTAATACTATGGATACATATAAAAATATGAAATCTAAGTTTAGTTGCTTGTGGTTAATACTGTGGATACAGATAAAAATATGAAATCTAAGTTTAGTTGCTTGTGGTTAATACTGTGGATACAGATAAAAATATGAAATCTAGGTTTAGTTGCAAGCAAACGTCACACGACTAGCTCAGACATGCACATGACCCCACTACCGAACTGAAGTAACATAAGTTCAATGCCACAATGAGATAATTGTGTGTTTAGTCCGCGTCCGAAGAGCAGTTTGTAACAAACAATTAATAAGATACATATATGGTTGAAGTCTAGGCTATTGTCAATTCAATGCAAGACATAATTGTCGAATCTCAAGCATAACATCATCTCATTCCTTATTTAATTTCGCAAGTACGTCACTTTAAATTGAGGAACTGAAAATATAGTCGTCATTAATGTGACCACGCTTGATACCCTAGCGATTATAATGCACCCCAATACAGTATCTCAAGATTGCAAAGACTAAATAGACGCGTCACATCTTCCCCTTCCTGACGGTACAGAGCTAACTATAACCGTGTAACTTCAAGGTCAAGTGGGGGATGGCTTCACTCTGCTACAAATTGGTATTTGGTAGTACCATGATGCATGATTACCCTATACAATAATTTTCACGATTACCCTGTACCATAATTTTCATGATAAGCCCGAAACACTTGGCTGTTATTTCCAAAAAGAACGAAAAGAAAGTGAGACCGGCAGTGATATGCCATTTTCAATGATTAAACCAAAGTATCCAGAATAAGGCGATTTGAAACAGAGGAGAAAGACTGAAGCATCTTCAGTGCCACCAAATAAAACAAAGGAAAAAACACAAAAAGAGCCCATCAATGATTCAAAAAAAACAAAGAAAGGGAGAGGAAAAGTTGATGGCTTTTTCGAATTACTTAATTTTGCCACTTTCTTTGAAGTCCCAAACTGGGTTAACCTCGAACATGCTCTCAGCTTGAGAGGAGAAGAACTAAACTGCCTTTGTTTTTGCAAAAGATATTTCTGAAAATCCCAGATAAGAACAACTCTTAGTGTTTAAAGAGTTGGTCTGTTAGGGCTAGAATGGAGTGGAGTGCGGATGGTGGCATCTGCAGCTAGCTGTCCACACTGGGCCATATTAAACTATGCACGATTGTTATTAGTTCCCCCACAATGAATGGGCACACTGTAGAAGTATATGTGAAACTGAACTCACAACTTTTAATTCGTTTGGAGCATAGGTGCTCTGGTACACATGCCAGGAAAAGTGACCAATTAAACCATTACTAAGCCCTGAAACTTAATGGGGCTGGCACAATCTAATTGTATCCTATTGTTCAGAGTATCCTAATTGTGCGATCTCGACAATCAAGCAATTGGGTTTGGCCATTGGCAATTAAATGTCAATGAGAGACATACAGACAGCCTCAACAATAATTTTTTTAAGAAATAAATAAACAAATAGACAGCAGTACTTGGCTCTCTGCTTTGTTTTTCTGGCTAACATCATCCAAGTACTAGGTACAACTTTCTAAGTTTCAAATCAATGATTTTCTGGAAAGCAGAGAGCGTTGAACAGCACATTATATTTCCCGATTTCCATGCATGGCCGTCTACCAGGTTTGCTATTTTGTTTCACAAGTCGTAGATATTCTCCTCCCCCAACACAAGAAAAATAGGAATTTTTGGAAGTCGAAAATTTTGGTATTCGAAACTGCCTTATTGAGACAGAATTTAATTAAGCAAAAAAAAAAAAAAGTTCCTGGGATTTGATTGACAAGAATATTTTCTTCTTTTGAGTTGGACTTTGGAGAGAAGAGAGGTGTTGGACAAGTTGTGGACTGTAGCCATATGACCTTGTAGCCTAACGGGGCATTGACAAGGAGATCACTCAAGTTTGTGATACTCCAAATATTCCCTTTTGAAAAGAAAGTCTTTCCCTTGAGAACACATATGTAAAAGTGGAAATTGCTGAGAGTAACGTACCTTGTCTTCAGCTTTCAACTTTGAATTATTAGAATTAGGTGAGTCTCCACCTTCTGTTTCGCATCTTTTTAATGCTCTCTCCATAATTGAAGGCGTTGACGCTGGGCTAAGACTGCTTGAGCTAAGTTCAGGCGGTGTGCTCTGAGTCCCTACATCTCTAGTCATCCCTTCTGTTTTGTTCTCTTCTTATAAAACAAACATAAAAAGGAAAATTCCAAGCCAAAATTAATCACGCAATTAATTTAAGAAAAAAAAAAAACAAAAGAAAGACTAGAAATTAAGTAATTGTGTAACTACCTTTAATGGGAAGATGAGAACTAGGATCTTGTTTAGTACTAGCCAAAGCAGGCTTGGCTTGGACTTGTGGCCTGATATTGGATGGGTAAACAAGAGGTGCAGACATTGTAATTCTAGTAGTTAGGCTGCGAAACGATTTCCCACTGAGCGTTTTTGCTGATAAACATTCCATTGGTACCTCTCCTGAATATGGGTTGCTTATGTACTTCTCTGCTTCATTCCACTTGGAATGTAAGGCAAACCCATCTGGTGACAAGCACTCCCAACTGTTATACACTGACCTTGCTTGCAATGCTGCATTAACAAAATAAATAAATAAAATAACTACCCAATTGCTAATTTTAATTAAAAAGTTTAAAAATTTAATCTTTTGGGTGGCAGCTAAGATTGAAGGTTTACCTTTAAGTGCGGTGGTGAAAGAGTAAGTTGATGGGTCAATCTCTTCTGCAAATAATTCAAGGGAAAATCTTAGTTCAGCGTGGAAAAAGTTGATTAAAGTAACAAAGGGAAGCACGGAAAGAGATTTAAAAGGGACCTCTTAAGGTGTAGCCAGGAGAAGAGGCAGTGCTAGAAATGGTGACACTTGATCTAAAAGACCTTGCCTCTTCTCTAAAGCTTCTGATATGAGAACCTGAAAACCTTCTTGACTTGGTGTTCTCGCGGCTGATTTGAGCCCTCATGGCCCATTCTCTCATACTCAACTCTGGCTCCTCTCGCCGTCGAGAACCATATGGAGACTGTTCCATCCTGGAAGTTTACGAAATTGAGTTATGTGATTTTCTTTCTTTAATGTTGCTTTTATAGGTGTGTGAAAATGTTGCGGTTTTACTTCTTCCCACGTTGGCGGATGATGCCAGCTAGGCAGCAACATTTTAGTCCAAGTGTTTCAGAATCCAGATTCTTGGTTTTAAAGCAGTCTGCCTCTTAGCTTGCTTGGATTGGAAATATTTTTAGGCACATTCATTCCACTTTGGTGACATTGGTTATCAGTTTATTCAAAGATCGACGGGACTCAAAAATATACTTTTACTTAATAAATTAAACTGACCCAGTCAAATAATCCATAAGATGATCTAACTCCATTTCATAACCCTTTAGCATTGTGGGGTTATACGCATTACGAGCGTTATAGGTTGGGCCGTTAAACCCACTGCAAAGAGATTGATGGTCTTTTTTAAGAGAAGTTTACTCTTAGTTCGATTAAAGAATATCTCTAACTGTTACATTGATATTATAATATATACTCCAACTGAGGTTGACCTCTTTCATGCATTTTTAAATTAGCAATATCCTACAAGTGATACCTACCTACTCAAACGGTTAAGTTGTTTTCAAATTTGAAATCTCGTCTTATATATATATATATATCTCACATACTATTTGATTCTTTAGCCATTAAGCAGCTGCTGCCATATCGTGCAATATTATACACCAAACTGGTGCCACAGAATGGGTATTCGACAAGATTCACAGTGCTCCTGGCTCGTAGTTTCTCGGCCCGAAAAAGCAATACCCATATAAAGTTCTTACTCTGGACAAACAAACAATTTTAGACTCCAACCCTGACTCTCCTTCCGCTGCACAATTCCTCAATCATCAAACGAACAAACAAAAAGCTTTTACCCACAAAGGGTTAAAAAAAACCCTTGTAAGCATTAATTGTTGGAAATTCAAATATTTGGCGAATCATTATTATATAGTAATGAAATTGTTTTTGCTGCATTCGATATATGACATTTCGAGAACCGTACTGACCTTCTGTTCTAACGTTATAATAACTTTTTCTTTCCCCCTTTCCCTTTTTTATATCAGCAGTCAGATTGCAATAATGCAGGGTGATGGAAATATTCGCGAGTATGTGTTTGTCATTAGCTGCCAATTATTGTACCAGTGTTTACGTACCTCAATTTGGTGGGTCGCTCTTTTGTTGCATTGCTTGAATTGAGGTTGACGTTAAAGTTTCAATGGTTTCTATAAATGTTACGGTACGATTGTTTATGTCAGGGATCAATGCTGAATCGATTCCGGGGATTTTTTAACAAAGATATTTGGATTGAATGATTTTCTCAAACAGTATCCAAGTTTTCATGACGACCTAAGCTCGATTCATGGCTAATTAAGTGTATTCTCCACCTTATTGATAAGCAATCTGATTCTTAGGATCTTCCTAGAAGGAAATACTTTGTAAAATTTTCAGTTAGTTTTGTTATGGATATCGGTTTTTGATTAAATGATTGTAGGGAGACCTACGGCTGTTGGTGAGACGGAGTATCAAAATGTTAAAATTATCGATTACCATTACACGGATACGATTAATTTGACACCTTATAGATCTGATCTACCTTATATATCTTTATTATTCGATGTTTATTTATTACCAAACAGTTTAAGAGTTCAAATTAATCGTACCATCTTTCTTTCTCTTGGTTCTAAAATGTGAATTAATCCACGTTTATAGAAATCCAACTAGGGTGTGACGAGTCTCGTTTGAATATTGATTTGTATAATGTGATGCACGTGCTCATCCAGAGGTGGATCCATAAATATATTTTTTTTTTGGCGGGGAAATTATAAGTACATATATAATAACAAAAATAATACACACTCACAATCCAAAAAAATTATTTGCACATTTTGTAATACCAATAACCATATAACTATTTTGTCATTTATCTCACATGCAATTGCATCAATTCTCTATAAATTTATTAAGCAAAATTCTTTTTCTATTGTAGTTAGTTATTACAATCATTAAAATCAAACTAATTCTAAAAGAATAGATATTTGTATATATAATATATTTTATTATCTCATGTGAAAAATTAACAATTTCTTTTAAATCTAAAAATTTAGTATTTGAGTAAAAATATTTATAATATAATTTTCAATTTTATTATTAAATCTTATGAATTTATTAAAAAAAATAAATGATAATATTGAGCGAATTGATTAAATTTTTAATTGTCATAAGTAACAGAAGAAATTTTATAAATAAATAAAAATTAGAATATTTTTAAAAGAAGTATGGACCAAAAATTGATGAAATTTGGAGTAAGAAAGATTTATGAAAATAATTTAAAAGGAAAGTAGGGACAAAAAGGACGTTTGGTGGGACATTGCAAAAATTTAGGGGGAGGGGGGGGGACATTGGTCCCCCTCTAAACCCGTCCTTGAGCGCATCAAGCACTTGATATGGAACCAATAATAGCGAGCCTGTCCCGAAGATCTAAAACCTTAAATTATTGGGGGTTTGCAGCATTTCCTTGGAGACATGCCACTCCAACTTCGGATCACGAGATTCAAATACTTCCAAAACGCTGGGAGGATAAATCAAATAAATAGAAACTCGCCCCTCTACTTGGTTTCAGAATTGAGACATTCTTCAATAAAGCTTGTCTTGCTTTGTACTCGATAAATAAAGTTGGAACTTATAAAAAAGTTTCTCTGTGACAATGTTTTTGTGGGTACGATACAGTTTTACTTGTTAGATCCATTGCCATTCACTTGAGAACATTTCAACGAAATTATATCTTTCCATTTTATAAGAGAATTGTGAACCAGAGAAAAAAAATAACGAGTATTCTTAGTATCTCAAACCCCATTGTTGCATCGAGGCAAAAAGCGAAAGTATACAGATTTCAAGCTTTTAGAGGGTGGAAACTAGTGTTATGGTGTCCTGTGTGATTAAGAACTGAATTGCAAACTTCACAATCACGATTTGAAAAGTCAAACCAAATTAGAGTGTTTACTCGGATCATTTGGATGCTTTTTTTACTTTATGAAGTAATCTCTCCTATATTTAGTTTTGTTTATATATTATTCTTTAACGACCGTCATGGTACACTACCCATGTGAACTTGAAATCACTCAAAATTGAACTTAAATGTTGGACTTGGACCCAAGGAAAATGAAACCTAAAATGTTAAACCCCATTTCCGGAGCTCTAAGGCACGGACGAGTCAGAGAGCTTAAGTTCTATGCCCCTTTAGGCATAACGTGGTATTTGAGGTATTTAGAGATTTACACAGTTAAACTGCACAGCAATTAATCATTAAATGCATTCTAGAAGTCAAATTAGTTTTCTATCCTTTTGACTTTCGAATTTTAACTAATGTGACTGAGATTCGTGAAATGTGGTGGGGCTCTAATCATGCTCAAAGGCTGTGCCAGTCTCTGGCATGGACTTGCAAGTTGGTATTGTTGTAGATAACTAGATAGATATCATTGTTGGGTTGTTTTCAGAGGTGGGTCGTTTGTTTTGGATTGGGAGAGCAAAAAGGGTTGAGAATAAGTGAGGCCCATATGCGGATTAGCCTTTGTGGTTCTGCGTAAGCTTCTCCATGTGAAGGTCCATGTGCAGGTCCATGTCACGTACCTGTCACCATCTTCTTGAAAATGAGTGAAAGCTAGAGGTCTTGATATTGGGGCAGCAGGAGGGTCCCCTATGCCTGAGCTCATCATAGCCATCAGTTTTTTTCCCTTTTTTTTTGTCTGATGTGCATGCAACGTAGGTTTCACTGGTAGGGATGGCGTTCTTCCGGTGTTGGCAGTAGTTTTCTTAGGCCATTTTGCTTCATTTAATCTGTAAAGTTCCGCAAAAGGAGATGCGTTCTATCCCATTGCTTCTATGTCACTTGTCTTATTTTCTATCTCGGACTGGCAGAAGCTCGCACCGACGTGGGTCATGTCATGTGCCAGAGCTTCATGTCTTTAAGCAAGAAAATCCTTTGCTTTCTTAGAAAACTTGATTGGATGATTAATCATTTTGTACCCAACATAGGACTGCGTGCCTGCCTAATGGACCTGGACATGTTTTCCGCGGGGCCTGCGAATTCATTCTTTTCATGGCCTGCCTAGCCCGTAAGTTGCATGCCTGGTACAAATTTTATGACTTGTCGTAAAGCTTGAGTACAACCACCAATCTAAAGAAGGTATTAAGAGATCACAGGTTTGTGTAAATTCCAGCTACTCGATTACCACTCAACACTCATCCATTAAAACCCATCATTGAGCATGCTGAGACTGTGATGACCGATAACAATATCGCGAGAAACTAGTTTCTAGGCATTAGGTTTATCCAGAAACAAGCCAAAAAAGTACCAGACTCACAGGCCTGAACAGGAAAAGACACGAAAGAAAATGACCAGCACAAGTTGAATTATGTGTTTCTGCGGGCACCCAACCCATATTAGTCATCAACTAAGCAAATTTCATCTGTGCACCAGAATAGCAACCCGAACTCTCATGGCTTGCTGCCACTCATTAATTGCTGGTTTCGGTCTTTGGTCAACAATGCAAGGCATCGCACAAATTCCACAGAAGTGTACCGGTCAAATCACTGTCCAGACGGTAACATCCAACTCATGGAAATTGGCCATGCAGCAGAGCAGAAGACTTGAAATTCCAAGATTCAAAACTCTATGACAAGCATCCAATATGTTCTGATTTCACCTTTAGAAGGGAAGTAGAAGAAAGTGAATTCTTCATAATTCTATTTTGAGATTCAAACGAAAATGGCCAGCAACCCAAATAAAGTCAGCAATGGGTGCAATTGGCATAACATCATCCTCTCTACCACGACGGGTGAAAAAAGATAAAAACAAGTAAAATGCAGAATATTAGAGCAGAAACGCTTTAAATGTCCAAATGTACTAACAAATCACAAATGCATGACCACTAAAAGAGAGAATGTGCAGAAGAGTTAAGTACAGAAATTGCAAAACAGAAAGAATCTAAATTTCAATAAGAGGATATACAAAAATTTTGTCTTAAACCTTTATAAATTTTTATAATTAAGTTTAAATTTTTTCATATTTTCATTTAAATTTTATATTTTTTAAATTCATTTCAAATCAATCCTTTTTGGACAAAAAGAAATTAAAACCATTAGAAATTGTACATTGATCAAATAAAAATTATTAATAATTTGATTGTTTGTTTTTTTAATCTAAAAAAGACCAATTTCAAAAGAAATTAAAAAGTATAAAACTTAAATAAAAATGTAAAAAAGTTAAAGATCCAATTGTAAAAATTTACAAAACTATAAAACACTTTTTTTGCATATCCCCTTAAAAAATCTCATCCGGCCTAGGACAGTGATGGGAAAGAAAAAAGAGCTTTTAAAGGAGAGAACAGCTCAATCACTGAATTAAATAAAAACTTTCTGAACTATTTGTGGACTTCACATGAGCCAAAATCTAGAAATAATATATTCTCATTTAGCTGTCTGGTAATCAAGATATCCTATGATTACTCTTTTTGGGTTATCTTAATGTTGGACACATGCAGCCTCTATAAGTAATTAAAAACATTAACCAAAAATAAAGCATTTCTAGTGCTCAACATTCCTGCATTGGAAGGCTGCGGAAATTAAACGAGTATGGGTCTTGTGACTTGAGTCATGATCTCTAAAAACCCATCTAGATTTTAATTTTCAGCACACTAAAAATGTTGGTTGTTGAGGCATTTTGTTTTTGAATGAAATTTCAAGTCCTAAAATTCTCAGGCTCAAAATAAAACTTTAACCACCTAAAATGTTCCAGCTTGAAATGCCAAACTTTTTAGTGTCTTGCAAAATTTGAACAATTTGCAATTTTATATCCCTTCAAACTTGAATCACTGGATGTATTTAATAACACAAACAAGACAGTGAAGAATAGAGATTACCTTCAAGAGCTCAGTATTCTCCAGAATGTATTGAGAGTTGAATATGAAACAATTGCAGCTCATTAAATCAGCAAAATATAGAACAAAGAAACCATGGGAAATCAGAGAGATGGCGTGGTGGCAAACTGAAATTCAGATTATATTGAGAGTTAGATCATGTAGTGGCAGTAATAAATTGAATATTTAAACAAACAAGGACACATTTCAATGACTAATTCAAAAGTACCTACCATTCAAGAACAATGATCCCAGAACCCAGCCAAACTGACATTGATAATCAAGTAATATGACCTGGAACATAGACTTCCTATAAAAATATTTGGCCCATATTAGAGCGCACGAGCAACAAAGACAGATTCATATCAGAGAAAACATACAAACCTCAAATACTTACCGCTAAAAGGGATAACTTCCAAGTAACTTCAAGAAATTGCATATGCATATAAAGTTCCTGCTTAAGAGGAATAACACAGCTAAAATTCTTCCAGATTCAGTGAAATGGAGGAAAAAGAGAAAATATGTTTACTTTGCAATAGCAGCCTAGACCAAGACAAAGACATCCAGTTTAATTAAGTAAGATAACTATTTTTGTTCATATGTACCCTTATCTAAATATGTAGTTTGGACAACCCAACATCGCACAACTGTTCATAATACACACAGAGGAACAACTTATCATATCTTAGGAGATTATTTACTTCAAGGAACAAGAGTGATCAAATACCATGCCATAAGAAGTAGATTTTGGACTTCATGTTAGGTCAGATATTGTTAGGTCATTGTTTTTGTTTTTTTCCTTGTTTTTTGTTTTTTGTCTTATGCTTGTTACATGAGGCAGCTGTCCAGTATCAACAACAGAACTGAGGCAATTGCCATTCTCTCTGAAACTTCTTGCTGGAAACAGCAAAAGCAAATCCCTCTCTAAAGCTAGGATATTTTTTTATTTTCTATTATTATCTTTTTACCTTAACACATCAGTATACCCCAATATGGAACTAGTAGACGATGAAAGACAAAACATTACCTTGTCCAAGGATCAAAATGCTGCTTGCAGCCAAAGGTTTGAGGTCTTTTACCTTTTCACCTGTAAAAATTGCTTTAACAACTAGCAGGGAAAACATGATTATTTTAGACGGCATCAGCATTAAAAGTAAGAAAAAGGATTGAAATTGAAGAAATCTTAAATTCATGACAAAAATGTAAATTTTAATAGAAATGGAGACACCAAAATCATTAAAGCCTCCAAGCAAACAATTAGTGCACAGTAATTTATCAGAAGGAATTTTCAGCTGCAAACCTAGTATAATAAGGGAATGTCCACAAGTTTTCTCCAAATTTTAACCAACCAACAATAATTTATAAGTCATAATAAAAAAAAAAAAAACTTAAATTAGCAACTAAAGGATAAAGAAAACCTGAGGTATCTGTTAATTTTTCCCAATTTTCGTCATCCTCTTTTTTGTCAACACCATCATCAACGTCACATACATTCAAAACGTGCACAGAATGGAAGCCATCTGACACCCAAAATATTTGTGTATCTGAAAATTGATAGGAGTTCCTTCAGTTTTGCAAGGAATTGACAAAAAATCCACAAATAATCATATAGATACCTTTCCATAGGTCAAAAGCCATTAAGTTTCACACAAAACTGAAAAATGTAATCTCATTATTCTTATATAATTTTCATTGTTGTCTTCAATCAAACTTGACTTCCATTTTCCCCCCTGAACGATGCAAGAATGCCAAAGGTATAGATTGGATTCCTATCTTGCAGATATACACAATGTAAGTCACCAGTTAATCACACTGTTGAAGATCCCACAAACACTTTGGTCAAATGATGCCTCTTTTAACATGTAAATAACCATAAGTTTTGAAACAAGAAATTAAGCAGCACATACTTGAACCTGAGGCAACATCAGGAAGAACAGCCAGCTTTTGCACTTTCATACTGTGTGGCAATTGTGTCATCTGAGAGAGAATCTCTGATCTGCCAAAAATCTTAGAAATGCGTAAGACATGCACATCACCATTAGAATCCAGAATTATAAACTTTCTGGGGGAGAGTTCCTGGATGGATATTGCCTTCACAGTAGTAGCCTTTAAGCCTTTGACCTCCTTGCTCTTAAAAGCCACATGACATTCACCCCCTTCAAATGAGTCTTGTCTGCATCTAACAGACTTCTCCTTTACTGCAAGTTTAAATGCATAATCATCTCCGAAAGCCATTGATTCCATTAATGAAATGGAAAGTACTCCTAGTTAACTTATACAATAACCCAAATATGATGGTGCAAATGCCACAGATAATCTTGTAGAAAAACTAGCAAACATAAAAAAAAAGACTAAACAACCTTCACTGTCTAGAGATCCTTAAATCAAAGATACTCATCTAATAATCAGTAAATTTACCATCTAGAGGCATCCTTATGAATTAGAGCAAAGGACAGCACCTCAGCTTAATATGAGTTGCACCCATTTTCTGGTCAAAAGAAGTTCCTTAAGACAATCTGTCGGAGTAAATTGCAAATGAAGGGAACAATATTATATTCATGAAATTTCGGCACATGTAAAAGGAAGCAAAAAGGATTTTGTTGTCATAGTGGGAAAACCATATGATGACACAAATATGCTGCAGTGTAAGTGGATACTAAATGAGCAAATGTACTTAATCGCCAAGCCCTTGAACAGCAGCGAGAAACCCAATGCAAGGATTTGTGGGAGAATTTTGGTTCTGTGAGAGGTGGCATGGTGGCGTACGTTCTAATTTTTTCAATGCCATTTATATGTCATTTCAGATCTTCATTAATACAATGTATTTGGATAAGGACCATTTCAGCGTTCAGTCGGTGTTCTTGTAGCACCAGGTCACCTACTAAGTTCTATGATAAAAAGCTATACACAACTCTCAACAATCAAGATTAGCACATTGTGAACGTATGCACAACCCAAAAGTAACAGGGCATCATACCAGAAAAACAATGCTTATCGCTCTTCCCATCCAAGGCATCATTGGAAGCTGTCTCCAAGGTCAAACGACCAAGATTATCATTCCCAAAAACCCCATTTGGCAGTCTCAATCCTTTAGCCTCAAATTTCTGATTCAAATCCAAATTCCCACTCGAATTTAAGCTCTTAACTTTCTTAGCCTTACCTTTCGCCAGCTGCCTCAAGTTAAAAACTCTGACCCCATTATCTTCCCCAAGAATCAAGAAACCAAAAGAAACACTCATAGACCAAACTGGCACGCAGCACTCAATCACGGTACACCTCATCAGCTTGACCACATCACTGTCGCCATCATCAATCAGCTTTACCGCAAAGACCCAAACTTTCTTGCTTGAAACAGAATACATCACAAAGAAATTAACAGACCCAACAATCTTTATAGAAACCCCATGATTCACGTCAACCAAAGCACCCAACTTTGAATCAAAACCAAGACCCTTTTGGTTGCAAACAACCTGAGCCCTTGTAAAAAGATTGTTTCTTTGGAGGATATAGAACCTGAAGAGAATCTGGGACCCACCCATGTGCGGGCCGGCAGCAAGAAAGAGCACAGTGGGGTCAGATTTTTGGTGGTCTCGGAGGAGAAGAAAAGAAGAAGAAGATGAGGGAGAAGGGATTAGGGTTTGGGCTCTGATTGGGGGAGAAGAAAGAGAGGAGGAAGGAAAGGAAAAGGAAGGAAAGAGGGAGATGGAAGAATCAGAGTGCATAAGGGCTAGAGAGTTGGAGTTTGGTTCAAAGAGAATTGAAGTGGTTTGTGGAAGGGAAGGAGGGAGACAAAGCTTGGAGGATTGGACAGGGACCATTGGGGCAACTGCATGAGATTTGTTGCTATTGCTAGGCCATTGGAGAAGCTGAACACAGGAGATTTGGGTCTGGCCTTTTTGTGATTTACGAAGTACCTGTGCGTGTCGTTGGTTTTAAATCTTTATATGGTTTGGGGCTTCTCGAAGAGTAATTAAGTGTTAATTACTTGATGATTTGGATTCCCAACACTGAGTTTTAATTTAAAATCCATATGTATGGTTTCGAGTAATAGATTTATTATATTTTTTATTTATTTAAATTAATTTTTTTATTATAATTCTTTTAAATTTAATTATTGAATTTTAAATTTCGTAATAATAAATTAAATATAAAAAATGTATTTAAATTTAATAATATTCAATAATAAATTTTTTATAAAGAGATTGAATAAAAAATTACTATCTTAATTTTAGTATATAAATATAATAATTAATATATTTATTATATTTTTATAAAAATATATAAAATTCATGTTTGCAATAAGATTAAGGGGTTGGCAAGATTATTAGTTACTGATCAAACTCGAAAAGACCATATTTATCGTTATTTTTATTTTTGGAAAACGCTTTCCTTTTTATCAAAACATGTTGTCTGAATAGAATTTAAAGTCAATAAATGTTTATTTATCAAACACCATCCAGACCTTTTGGTTAAAAAAAAAAAGAAAAGAAAGGCAAAGTTTGAATAATAAAAAGCCAAAATTCACGAATGAACTTCTCATATCTGCTCTTTTTCAAATTGCATTTGTATATAACCCTTCCATCTTTCGGTAATTTTATTTAATTCAATACAACAAAACAAAAGAAACAAAAGTCAAAATTAGAAATTTGATTTTTTGTGTTCATAAAAATAGAAAATTGTTAGTTGAAAGGTGTAAGTCAAAATTCTAGAAGTCAAAGAATGTTAGTACTGTGGGTTTTTCCAGATTTATTGGGCCGAACCGCTTACCCGGCCCAATCCTTAAATAAATATATATTTATTACCGATGGATTTGCATCTCGTCTCCACGCCTCCGCCTAGTGGGAGCGGGGACCGCATAAAACCCAGTTGCCCACGTGGTCATTTTGCTGTAAATGTCAATTAACAAAACATGATTTGTCCAAAATTTGCGAATTGCTCCTTCACATTTGTCAATTCATTCAAAACAACACCGTACTTTAATCGATCAACGAGAGCAACATTTCTTTGTTTTTGTTAAGTTGAGGGGTTTATTAAAACACATACTACGTGAGATTGAGATCTCACCATCTATTTTTCCCTCTGCATCTAAATTTTATTCATTTAATTCAAAATAACGACAAATAATTATATAATTGAGTTTAAAATCAAATTATAATGTTAAATTTGAGTTATAATTGGTATAATTCAGAAATTATTGTTAATATTCTCAAACTCAAATTGAATTGAATGAACCAATAAATGAGAATTCAAATTAATTCAACTTTTTTAAACATTTAGATAGTTTTTTTGACCTATTTTTCACAATTATAATTTACATGAGTTGAAATTCAACTAGAACAGAATTGTTAGTTGCAACATAAGATGGTGTTGCAATGATGATCATCTCAGGTTCCTATCAAAGTCTTGATTATTTCTTTCCTCCGCAGAGATCATTGGTTATGCTAAGAGCCGTTTTTGATATTGTAATCAAACAACATTTTTAAGCAACTCCGTCAATCACACTTTCCTAATCTGATTAAATACTAAGAATCATATTAAAAGACTTGCAATGAACAAGCAATTGATTAAAACAAGAAGCAAAAAGAGATCATATGTTGCCAGTCACTTTGCATCAAATACCCAGCATGCCTTCCTGGAAATCTCAACCGATTGACGAATTAAAATAAAAGCAACATAATATGGTCGGCTTCTAATGATTAAAACTCCAGTCTGCCTCCCTCACCATATCATTAATGCAACTTCTGATCATGTCTCGGGGTCTTTACAGCCAAAAGATGATTAATGACTAATCAGTGAAATTAGTAACAATGGCATGTGGCTCACATGCCTTGGCCACTGGGCTTGGCTCGACAGCAGGATGTGGCTCAACCGGCTTCCCGAGCAGCTCCTCAGGCAAGTCCTTAATGCCTTTCAGGTAGAAAGTGTAGAAAAGCTTGAAAGGGAACACAATTTGCTGCAGCTTAACCTGACCATACACCCCTTCAAATATGCCTGATCCACCAGTCACAGCGAGATACGAGTCCTCGTAGGTCAAATATGAGCCTTGCACTGATATGTGACCATGGTCACCGAAATAAAAGCTGTATATGGCTTCATAGCGATCGCCCTTTTCATCTGCTTTGTGTTGGACCAGCACGCAGATTCCTGCTGTTATTCCAACTCGCTTTTGCAGGTCTCCACTGTAAAGCTGCAATAGCGGTAATCGAGATGCTACAATTTTCCCGTCAAATATTTAAAAAGCTAAAAACATTTGACCTTTCTTAGACAGGAGGAGATGGATATTACACTTATACCGCAATAGAAAGAACAATGTTGTTGAGGGTACAAAGGAATCAAATTCATTTAAAAACTCTTCTTGCATAATTGTCCAAATCAACCTAACATAAGTCAAAATACACTTTTTTTTTTTTTCATTTATGATGATACATCCATTTTAGTGGGTATACTCCAGACCCACAACCTGTTAACTCATCAGTCCCTTAAATTGTGGGCCAAAATCAAGGGAAAGGGCTCAAACATCGCAAAACATTCTTGAGGCAAGAAATTCCTCTAGTTCAATGTTGTGAGAAGAGGATGTTGCACTCGGAAATTAATGCATTGCTTAACATGAAATCTGATTATGCAATTGTTATGTACCTATGAACGGAAAGAAAGTTCTTCTTAGGATTGATAACCTCAATAACATTAGCATCACATAAATTCATGATGTTTCAAAGTGTTGCATACTTGATCTTAATGAACGAACCTCTTCTTTAGCCATATCAACACAATGTCAAGTAAATAAATATTTTTTTTATTAGCCGTCGGCTTAGTGTTTACCTTTGCAATTAAACTAAGCAAATCACTAGAGAGTTGAAAAAATTTGCCCAAACTGCAGTTTTTCTTTTTTCCTCTTTCTGAAATGAATGGGAATTAATTAAATAAAAATTACTTTTGCCAAGAAATGAGGGTCTAAACTGTTCTATCCTAAAACTTTTTCCTGGGAAAAAGAAGTTAGCACCAGAATTTTGACTGGAGACTTCGGTAAAAAGCAGAGGATCAGACGCCAGCATGACAAAACATGCTAGATTTTTGCAGGAAACAAACACAAATCAGGAAATAAAAAGCTCAAAACTTACTTTGTTACTGAAAGGCACAAGATCACCAAGAGAATTAACAGGTTTCTGGCTCAACCGGAGGTAAGCAGGGCTTTCACGATCTCTCTCATTGATCTCATACACGCTCAGCTCTTGAACTTTGGCTGCAAAAAAATTAGCCAAATATACACAAAAAGAATAAAAATTAAAAAAAAAAAAAACAAACTGGGTCACTAGATAATCGTCTCAAAAATTCCTTTTATTTAGTGTGAAAAAAGGAGAGATCACTTACTGGGTCTGGAGTCATCAGATGGGGTGGCTTGGCTCTTGCAAGAAAAAGATCTTTTGGGGACAGAGAAGCTGTCAAAGCTTGAATCTTTTGAGAAGAGTCTTGGATTTTGGTTGATCAAGGATGGGCTCATGAGCTTTAAAGGCAATCCTGTTCTGGTGGCTACAATAGCGCCCTGCGACCTTACTGGGCTGGCTACTTTCCCGGGACAAAAGATGGTTCTCAAAGCAGCGCTCGAAAAAGCCATTTCCTGGCTGATCTGGTGATTCCTCTCTGGCTGTTTGGACGGCGAGAAAGTGAAGGAATTTAGTGCGAGAGTGACTGAAAAGTAGTGGGTAAGAGCCGAGCCAAAGTGGCTGTTAAATAGAGCAGCGAGCTAAATGTCTTGTGGATCCAATTTGACCGTGGGGACGTAGATCCTGTGATGGCATTTTGGTACGGCGCTTGTGTATTCAACAGTCAATAGTAGACTACGTTCAGCGTCTTCCTCTGTGGACCGTTTATACTTGGAAAATTGTTCCCCTCTAACACGTGTTTCTGTTCATCAGTCGGAGAAATGAGAAGTTTCTTTGCTCGAGAACTTTAAAAATGCATTAATTACAACACATTTTAGACAGACTATCCCAAATTGTCACGGTCACCAACATTCTCAATGCCGTTCGAAGTCTCACGTGAGTCACATTGGTTTTAAATAAGATTTGGAAAGTTCATATGATGTAATTTGAGTTTAATTCCTGCATTCGGTTTGTTTTTAGACAAAGTAGATATTTATAACAATTACGTAAAAGAATTTTCAAGCAACAACAAAAAAAAAAAAAAAAACTACTAGCACACCTAACACTTGTGGAGCATAAAGTAAGTCTACTTTAGCTAAAATCAAAGTCGTCATAGAATCTTTCTAAATACAAAGGATATACCCTTTGTACTTTAGCTAAAATCAAAGTCGTCATAGAATCTTTCTAAATACAAAGGATATACCCTTTGTAGGATGACATGGGGCATAAAAAAATAACCAGTTGAGTTTCATTTAAATTTAACCAATTATATTCCGCAAATTTTTGGGTCGCGTGGCATCATAAATGCAATTTGTTTGGTGCGGGATTGCACGGCGGTCAGATTGGATGTTGTGTAATATTTATTGAGTATTTTTACATCAATCGGATGATTTTCTTTTTTTTTTATTATATAAATTTAGACCATATTAATTTAATAAATTAATTTTTTAATTATCATAATTAATTTATATATATATACAAAATACGGCGATGCGATTTATGATTAAGAACACTTCGCCCAATACATTATTCTCTATATTTTTTTATATATGATCAGAACATGTTCCAGTCTAGCGACGTCAATACCGGTGATCGTATGTCGATGTACCTCCTCGCTTACCATTAGTAAAAAAAAAACAAAAACACTGACAGACCAGCGACTGAGATTGGTATCAACAGCAGGATACCGATGACCAGTGACGGGCCACTGACCGGCATAGGCGTGCGACCAAAAAATCGACGACCGGCACAAGACTGAGACCGTGCGACCTTGGACATTGGCGTCAACAGCAGAGTGCCGACGACCAACAACAGTCCACCGACCGATATAGGCACGCTACAACGTCGACAGTAGGATACCGACGACTAGCAACAGGCCCTTGACTGACACAGGCACATGACTAGGAGATCGATGACCAACACAAAGCTGAGACCGCGCGACCTAGACATTAGCATCGATAGCTGGGGGTCGACGACCAGCAACAGGCCACCAATTGGGCTAGGTGCGCAAACAGGAGAGTGACGACCGGCACAAGGCTGAGACCGCGTGACCCAGAAAAGGAAGAAGGACGAGTGAAGGAAGAACGTGGAATCTTTTGAATCTCAGGGAGAAGGAGGGACCAGTGAAGGAAGCAGTCAGCTCCAAACTATGTTGGACCCTTCGGACCACCCTAATCTTGTTTTCACCCTCAATTTATTTGCAAGGGACGCTTGGAAACACTTCATTAAAGACGACATTGTTCGCAACAGGCAAAGTAGCATTCATCAATGGAGACTTTGTCATCGTCACGAGACACAACTCTTAAAACTTCTATTATGACAAGTATGAATTCACAATTCTTTGGCCTCAGAAATTCAAGAGTGCCTGATTTATACTAACACTACCTAAGACTTATGGAATGAAATGTGTGAGTGGTATGGATAGAGCAACACTTCTCGACTCTACAAGATTAAAAAGGAACTCTTTAATCTGACTCATAAGGATGATGAGATCATTACAAAATACTTTATGCGATTCAAGACTTTCTAGCAAGAGATGGAGGTATGTGGTCTATTACCCACCTATCAATGCAAAGCAGCAAAGGACATCAATTCCTTCTCAGTTTGAATAGGGATTATGACAGATTTAGGTCACAGATTTTGTCCATGGAACCAGTCACATCGTTCAATAAGATTTTCTCGCTCACTCTGCAAGAGGAGCAACAACTTGTGATGGTTAAAGTAATATTTAGATTAATGATGCAGGGAGCTGCTCTTGCCATGACTTCAAATTATAAAGACACTAAAAAGGAACGCGGTAGAGGGTTACAGTCTGCTGAGGATAATCGTCATATTAAGAAATGTGACCACTGCAGAAAAACCAAGTGCACGAGAGAAGACTACTTTGAACTCATTAGTTTCCCTCTAAACTAAAAGGGTAATTGAGTAAGGGTTACCCCGGACTTGTAACAAACCAGAAGTGGACAACGCCAACCTGGGCACGGTTACTCCACACAAATGGACGTAAGTGTTGGCAATAATGATGCAGGTTGTGGACATATCGTGTTCTTAATAAGGAGTAATATTCGAAGTTGATCAGCTTGCTCGATAGAGCAGGGGGTTAACATTAGACAAGTAATAATGAGGTAGTGACCAATTTTACAGTTAATTGTACTCTACTAAATAAATCCCGGATGATAAATAGTGGTGTCTTAGATTATATGGTAGGTAATGATAAGGTGCTAAGTGAGATTGAATATGTTTCAACCTATAAACCAATCAAGATGCTAGATGGAACAATATTACCTGTCACCTTTATTGGCAAAACCCAAGTGACTTCAAACATAAACCTCTAAAACATCTTTCTCATTTTAGGTTTCCAAAGTAATCTTATGTTAGTTGTCAAAATCACTCGTGACCATAACTACTTAATCACTTTTTTCCATAACTCTTGTATCTTCCAGAACCTATGTACAAAGGTGTTGATTGGATGAGACTAGTTTAAAGATGGGTTATACCAATTAAAAAATAGTTCTATAATGGTCAATTAGAGTATTTTTCAAGGAGATTCCAACTTATGGCATATGTACCTTAACCACCTACCTAATAACATATTCTATTTGTTACATAATATTTCTCATTCAAATAAATTAATAGATGTTTGTGATGTCTGTCATAAGGCAAAACAAACTTATTCTTTGTTTCTACTTAGAAATATATATTATGTATCTAATTTTAATTTTATTCATATGGATATTTGGGGACTCTATGTTGCACTTACCCCAAGTAGAGCAAAATGCTTTTTGACCATAATAAATGATTATTTAAGATACACTTGGATTTTTTTCATGAAAAGTAAGAGTGAGACTTTTGATTATTTTACCTTATTTCTTTGATTAATAAAAACACAATTTCAAATCAAGATTAAGGTTATAAAAAGTGATAATGGTCATATACCAATTTCTGGTCGTACATGACATTGATCATCGAACGAGTTACACTAGTACACCTTAATAAAATGGGAAGGCAGAATGCAAACATCATCACATTTTAAAAGTACTTTGAGTGTCATATATCTTATGAACCTTATGCCTACATTTATTTTGGGAATAAGAGTACTTATAAGGTCTTTTTCAAAAAACCACCTAACTATAAGAAATTAAGAATTTTTGAATTCCTTTGTCATACTTATAACCATGATAAGTTATGGGATAAGTTTACTATAATAGTATATCATTACATTTTCCATAAGTATCCATATAATAAGAAAAAAATATAAATCGTATAATTTAAAAAAGAGAAAGATGTTTTTCTTAAAAAATACTGTGTTTTATAAGAAAATATTTCCTCTTACATTGAATATAACATCTCTACTTTATCGTGAATATGCATATTTTCACATATCTATACTAATTCACTTGTTAAGGGTAGCTCGTATATTAAGTATTCACATATCTAACCCATTTACAAGAATTCACTATATCATGATTGAGTTACACCACCCACCAATATTAGCCTTAAAACTATAAAAGTCTTCAACCCACTCAATTTTTCCATTAATTGTAGCCCAACACCTAACCTTATAGGAACAGTGTCACCTCCAACTCCAAAATGGGTCTGAAACATATCTCACAAACTAGTAAGCTTTAAGTATACTCCACTGCCATCTTTAATCACAAACAAAAGTTCTGTTCGTGTAACGAGGTTCTTGCGTTTAATAGATTGTAAAGAATTTGGTAATTATCTAGAAGACAAGAGGTTTTCATGGATAACTTCGAAGTTGCAATCACCAATTAAATACCAGAACGGAGATGGCAGGTCAAAGATGAATTTTTTTCAGACCAAATTGAGAATCGATTTTTCTTTTGATCTGACCTATTGATCCGTCGGTCACACAAAAGGGGCCATTCTTCTTCTTTTTTTTTTTTTTTGCATAAATTCTAGGCTCCTCTCAAGACTTGAAATTGAGATGTGTAAGATGAACGTATGAAAGCGTTTAGTAGATGAGAGACTTGAGATCCAGTGCTTTTCACTTTTTTATTTTGGTTGTTGGTTTTGTCGTTTTTTTGCAAATATTTTGTCCAGGTGTTGCAGTCCACCATCATGTTTCTTCCATCCTTCAAAGCACCTGCGCATTTGCTGACGAATCGGGCCGGATCCATGACTTGACCCAGAAATCATCGGCCTTTTGAAATTGGGCTAAGGACCTAATGCAACCTGAGGCAGGCAAAGATTCGCCGTGCGAAGTAGGGAACGGCTTCGCATCGGCCAGATCCATTTGATTTACTACTTACTAGCCCATTTTATTTTTGGGTCTTGGACTTTTAACTTTTTCACTGGTTAAAAATTTATTTATTTATTTATTATTTTACTTGAATTTTATTTTAAAAATTTGTATATTTGTATTTAAAATTGAGTATTTTAAAGATTTGTATATTTATATTTAAAATTGAGTCAATTTAACTTATATTTTAAATAAATCAAATTAAAAATTTTTTTATTGGAAGAAAAAGGAACTGACCTCTTAATAATTTGTAATAAAGATTCATTTCTTATTAGAGAGTTGGGTCGATTCCATAATTCCAATTAATTAATTTAAGATTTGGCACAAATCTGCTCAAAGACCAGTGAGCACACCCGAATTATTGGTGCACCTTGTTTGTGTGTGTGTCTGTCTATATATATATATATATACTGTGTCAAGCTTTTAACAGTCATTAACTAATGTAGTGAACCGAGCTCAGAATTGTCTGAAATTTTACAACAAGAAGACCAAAACAAGAAATTGAGGAGCATACTGGATAAACAGAGCAGATAAGCGATATGTGCGATACGGTTGGCATGAAGATTGAAGAATCAGTGCGCAGATTGATCGAGTCATATGGGCATCATCATTTAGATTGAATTCGGTCCTCCTTAAAATTACATTGCACGAAATCCGGAAGATTGGGCCCATGCTGGGTCGGAAAACGCAAACCAAATCACGAAGTCCCAGCTACCGTGGATGTCGGTGACCCGGCCTTAAGTATTCTCTAGTACTGGTCCACTCAATTTGAATCAATCGGCACAGTTGATCTGAGCATTGCTGGCTTACGTTGCGTTGTTTGCCGAATGCCCAAAGTCCTAAACAAGATGTCTCGTGTCTCGGGGAAAAGCCAGACCCCTCCCAAGTAGCCCCCATCACAAATTTTCCTATACATATTGGCCTTATTTAGGCTTGATTATTGTTTTGGAGGTAACATGGGCTTAATTGCATTTGATAAACACTTTCCCTTTGCTTCTCGTAGTAACTCTAAAACTTTTATCTTTGCAGTGGGCCTCCTGACTAACCAGACCAAAAAAAAAAAAAAAGAACTTGAATATTATTATTATTATTATTATTAATTTGCCTTTGACTGAAGGGAGAAGATATTATTAATACGGCACTCACGAGTTGACTTGTATTATTACTTGGTCGCAATACCGAAGAATAGTTTAACAACTTATAGCATAAAATTTAGTATCAAATTATTGGATTAGGGGGGCTATGTTAACAACATCTTTTAGCTGTTTTTTTTTTATTATTTTTTAGTTTTCTTCAAGTCACACAATCCCCAGCTCATCCATCCTAAGCGAGTCATTCTTCAAGATTATTATGATACACTTAATCTTCCATAATTCCATTAAATAAGCGAAAGAATCAAGCCCTTAGTTAATTGCATTAACTCGATTTATAGTTCACAATCTATGTTACTCGATACAGTGAACCGTACGGTTTGGCAATGTCCGGATGTCGCAATCTTCGAATAAACCGACGAGGGTTTACATTAAATACGAATTTTTGCTCGTTGAATATATCCCCCCAGTTCCATTTTTTCGAGTCAAAAACATGAACAAGCGGTGACATAATTTAGAGAACCGTACAATGTCGAGGCTTCCGGAAAAGGTTAATCTTTCATTAAACCAAAGGAAATATACTGTGTAATTAACTATTTATTACTAAGAACTAAGAATTAGGACATCATTCGTGTGTAAAATAATCATGGGTTACGAAGTTGTCAAGAGGGTTCCTAATGCAAGTGGCCAAACAATGGGCTGAGTAGCCTAAAATCTAGGTTGTCCACTACACACAAGGCAGTGGCCACGTCCCTCACGAGAATATCGCGTGCGACCATGTCTTCTATATACGGTACAATCTTGTCATTTTATGTTGGATACAAACCAAAACCAACACCCGATATTTGGCGAAAAAACTGATCCATTGCTCCATAATGGTGATAGAATTTGAGATTAATTTAGCAAGAGACTGACTTCTTCTTGTTATCTAACCTCTCTCTTTAATTTAGTTGGGGCTTTTTTATTATTTACTTAAGTTCTGTTCAGTTTTTTTTTTTTTTTTTAATTTTGAACTCTTACACTTTTTCATAATAGAAGTGTCATCCGACAAAATCATATAACACTTGCCTAATTAATAGGACAACTCTTATGGGCCAAGGGAACCTTTCGATAAGAGTTCATTATGCTTTCTTAGTTCTGGCCACCTATAGAACTGAAGGAACTGTAAAAATGGAATGAGCCAATTCGTCAAATCAGCAAAGCCAAATTACCAATTACAGTTTTTTTGCGCAACCAAAATGCAAAAGGACATATTTCTAATGTCTTGTTGTTGAAGGGTCAGGTTTGGTTACGTGAATGTTAGAATCTACGTTGTGCCTCTTTACAACATATTGCCAAAACGAAAAGCAATAACCAAAATACCCAATAACTGGGTTGGATGTTGACAATTAAGAATTTGAAGTTATAAGCTGTCTTTTGCTTAATTTTTAGTCACTGAATTTAAGAAAGATGTTGACTACAATCGGGCACAGATTCTCCTAGTGTGGAACAATGGGGATCAATTACAGGATTCACTTCACTTTCGTAAACCTTTCTACCGGGCGAAGGGGGGGAAGCACGAGGCAAAATTTGTGGGGCTGCCTTTGTTTATTTGTTGATTAGGTTAATCACAACTCCCAATTCCCGTTGGGTTAGAAGAAGTCACCTATATTGAGGCAATCTCTCGAGTTTTGAGCATTTGTGGAACAACCGGCAAAGCCTAAAATGTTCACTTGACGCTGCTCATTTTTGTCGTGAAACAAGGAAAATTCCCTCGTAGCTTCAATTTATTGCTAATTAGCCAGCTGGTAACTATATTATAACGTTCATTGGGAACAAGTTAAGCTTATAGCAAAGTCCAGTTATCGCTCATACCTTGCTATCCATCGTGGACTACAGTCAATATGCATGATACAACACAATGGTCTTATTACGTGGATGCAGATTGATGGACATTGTAAATAGAGCAGAATCTGAATCGTCGATTATGTATACAAAAATTAAACGACTATGATCATCAACTATAACTGATAATTTATACCTCATTATATTTTATTTTATCCCTTGATATTTTTGCACAACATAAGGTAATGATATTATTGAAAAATAAGCTTAAAAGGGAATTCTATGGCATTGCCGACATTGATTACATATGCACAATGCTATTCAGTGTAAGCCCAAGTGATCAATTTCTTCGTGGCATATAGAGTCATGCTTATGCGGTTTAAAATCAAATTGCCTGTATGGCTAAATTATTGCATAGTACGTGTTTCGAGCAATTTGTTCGCCGATTATCTTGGATTTTTCTGCCAAAATAGAGCGTATAGGCGCCAAAGAGATGGTTGCTAGTACAGGCATGTAGCATATGCCTTCAAAGAATATGACAAGGAGATGCATACTGTCTCACTGTCTCCCCCATCTACTAAAAATTGTCCATGAAATAAGCGTGGCAACTGCCCCAATAATCTAAAAGAACTTTGCTTTCAATTCATTTTTTCCCTTTTACTCTATCTACAAAGAATCCATGGCCGACCAATTGTCTTGCCTGTTGAACCACACATAAATGTTGCAGAGAATGATGTGGCACAGAGAGAGGGTGGAAGAGGAGAGAGAGAGAGAGAGAGAGAGAGAGAGAGGGAATCAAAGTGTGCTTGCATGTGTGGGGGCCTAGGTGCATGTTATTTGGAGGCACGGACCACAACTTCTGTCTTTATAAGGATGCTCTCCTTAGCCACTTTCACTTCACTAACTTCAAAAGTATTACTCAACACTCTCTTTTCTCCCTCTCTTCCCCCTTCCCTCTTAGAGTGCAAAAGAAGCAGAGGAAAAAAAGTGAAGTGAAAGATGAAGATGAGCAATGCAGCCATGGCAGACTCAAAGAAGAAGATGTCATGCAAAAGGCTGAGTGGGTACCTCAGAGAACAAAGAGGAAGGCTTTACATTATTTGGAGGTGTGTAGTCATGCTCCTCTGCTGGCATGACTGATCCAAAGACCGTGGAGCGTGCTTTTCTTTCGACATCGTCCTGCAGTAATTGGAGCAATTTAAGTGTTGATCTTTGATCTATCTGTTAACTTGGAGCTGTTCAGAAGTACTAACTCCCGCTCCCTTCTTTCTGCCAAAAGTAAATAGTAAAGAAAAATTAGTGCTAGTCTAAGATTTTTTTTTTTTTTTGGGTTTGATTGCATTGGGCTTTTGTAGATGGAAATGTTTCAAATCTAAAGCTTCGACATCTTGAATCATGAGAAGCAAAAACTTGCAGCTTCTATGTTTTCTCTTTCTACCTAATGTCATTTATCTGTCTAATTAACTTATAATTAACTTAGAGTTACTTCCGGTGTTTCCTAAAGTACTAAAAGATTGGATTTTCATGGAGATATTTGAACCGAAACATATATAGGTCGACCCAGATGTTTAATATCAGCTCAAATGGGATCAGCAACAACCTTCAATAGTATGGAGTAGCTCACTGTGCAACCTTAAGCCCCATGTTATAGTCCAAGGGGTAAGCCAACCGGCTTGCGGGAAAAAAGGGAAAGACGTGGCTGGTTTTAATAATTTAATAACTTACCCTAACGCCATGTCAATTCGTGTCCCCAAAAAGGCTAAAGACTATAGGATATAGAGGTTAAATCTCTAACAGGTAGACAAGGGTGCTGCCCTCAATTTGAGATGGGTTTAGGTGCTGGAGAGTGAAAATTAATTAACCAGAGCAAGTCTCTTTGTGGGTCACCTAATGAAGGTAGGGAAAAAAAATGCAGAATTAGAAAGGTAGAAATTACCATAGGAAAGCAACTCTGCAGTTTCACTTTGCTGTTGACAGTTGGTGTCTTTGGGGTAGGAAGCATACATTGAAGACTTGTCAACTCAACCTTGATATTGAGGGTCACATGTAGGTTGTACAGTCTCATTCTCATTGGAATGATGCAGGGATAGTGTTGAGGTTAATTAACTTAGTTGACAAGGTATTGTTAATTGTTACTAATTAATTTGTTCATCACTTTTGAATCTCTCGTTCAAGACAAATCAATGTAATATATGCACAGTAATCATACTTGTTAATTAAAAAGATAAATTTTCACTTAAATATTATTTGATTCGCATAAATTTTTTTATTTGATTTTAATATTAATAATTTTTAAATTTGATCACAGTATATTTAAATAATTAAATTTATTTTTTTTTGTCAAAATAAGTATTATCATAAAACTCAAATCTATATCAATACAAAAAAAATACACATTAAATCACCAACTAACTTATTACTTCAAGTAATAAATCAATGATATCACAATATGCACAATTGATGCCTGCGTACAGAAGGAATTAATGGCTAAAATGATTTCCTGCCCTAGCTAGCTTTTCATCCTTTCTTTGATCTCTACATATGTTAGCTGGTTACAACGTACAAAACACGAATTTAATATAAACCTCCTCTATTATTTTTACCAAAAAAATAAACCAAAAAAAATATATATATATAACCCTCCTCTATTATTTTTAGTAATGCACGAGTTTAACAACCGTAGTAAAGTATCAAAATAGATTTCATTTATGCTAACGGTTGCATGTCCGTCAACGAATAAATGAAGCATTTACTAGTGTTCTACGATGGTACAATACAAACAAATGGGAGGCATTCATGAGGAGGAAAGTCCTGCGATAGAATATGCTAATTCCAACTACATTAATCTCTAAATCGCTCAACTAACGCATCGCTTTAGATTTAATTGCAATTGGAGCAGGCTCCAAGAAGTTAATTTTTCGCAAATTTCTGGGCATACTTTGACCAAATTTCAGTCACAAAAGTTCAGCTACATCATGCAGAGAATCGGGGAACTTTCAATGCTCCCCATTTTAATTAAGCATACATAGGTTTCATGTGAATTGCGGGACGGTGTGTACGGAGTGCATGGACTCGAAGACCGAACGATCACTGCTTTAACACTTTATTTTGAGTCCATAATGGACTTGTTAGGCCATGGGCTCTGTAATCCGAGTAATGTTTTCCAAGTGACTTTAGCGTCTAAACTCGATGCGTGATTGATGGATGGATACGTATTATCACTAGACATACCCAGAAATTTTCTCTTATTATATTCTTGGATAATAAAAGAACATCATAAGAATTTTATCGAAAGGTGATGATGGGGTTTTCCATTTTCTTCCACTTAGTATCATCTCCATTTCCAGCCGACGTGTTTAATATTTTTGTTTTCTCACGGTTGTTAAAAGGCAACCATCTTGGGATCACTGCGCAATTCTTTTGGCAATTTGTGACCAATTTCAAAAGTGGGTCTCCCCCAAATTTATGGCATCCCAGCACTCCCCGCACGTGCGACGCGTGTGATCATTATACATCAGTCAGAATCTACCAGTCTGCTTCCTTACTGTTTGCTACTTGCCTTTGCTTTGGTCCCCAAATAATAAAAAAAAAAAAGGAAAAATTAATACCAGGAATTTGAATGTGAAATCAAGAGCCTACCCAATCAGGCGTTTTAATTTTATATTTTAACGATCTGATTATACGCAAGCCACCCTATCGAAATTAAGAAGTTAATAAAATATTATTTTATTATAACGCAATTTTAAAAATCAGACTTTGATAAATAAAGAAGAGAGCATTTTAATTTTGTCAACCAAAGTTTTTTTTTTTTTTTAAGACTAATTAATCAACAGTTGTGAACAGTCTACAAAGACAATAAATAATTAAAAAAAAGTCATTTCTCATCCAGCAAGACCTGCCACCTCATGATCAGGGACCAGACAAGGTTGGATTGGTCAAAATGGCAGCCTTATCATACCCACGTGCACCTCCAACTCTCGGGCCCCACCTCACCCACAGCTGTCCGATTTGTTTGAACTTTGAAATCAGAAATGATTGGGCCCCATTTGGGAATCGGGCGCGTGGGTCCCGATCATAATGGCAGCACATGAAGCGACCCTGCAGCGTTTGTGTTTTTTTTTTTTTATGGGTTTGGCGTTGAAAGCGTTTTCCGGCCGATGACTCGCCTGGGCCCGTTTGAGGGATTGGGCTTGATTGAAAAAAATAAAAAGCCTATTAATGGTAAGTAACAGTTGAGCCTCAGGCCTCTTTGAATTTACAATCGAATTTTCTTTGGGTTTTGCATCTTTCATCTTTGGCCCACAAATTGGCCATAAAATGAATAAAGGTCCCAAAATTACTGCACACTTGCATTTGTACAAGGAAAACGGAGGGGGAGAAAATGGGCAGATTGGGTAATCTGGCTTAGCAAAGCGATTCTGCCCTTTGCTCGAGTAATGGGTTCAGAGCATTATTCTGCCGTGGTAGTGGCACTTACAAAAATTCTGTATAAACTTCCTGCATCTCCAATATTTCATTGGTGGGAAGCGATCATCCGACTAGGTCTACCATAAATCCACCTCCGGAGAAAGCTTATGCGAGCTTGACATCCAGTGCATTTAATGAATAACGAATATGCTGGTACCCAAACTCATAATTCGTTAAATCTGTTATAGATGGGCCGCTCAAATTAATTCGCCAAATGGGTTGAGACAAAATAACTTTTTTCTTTTTTTTTTTTGGATAAGGGAAAATAGTTAACTCGACTCCTAAGCAGCTTTCCAGCCAACTTATTATTATTATTATTATTATTATTATTATTATTATTATTATTATTATTATTGTTGTTGTTGTTGTTGTTGTTGTTGTTGTTGTTGTTGTTGTTGTTGTTGTTGTTGTTGTTGTTGTTGTTGTTGTTGGGGGTAAAAACAGTCACCTTATTCTTCTTTTCAATGATAACTACTTCAATTATGAGACAGTACTGACGTGATGTTGATTAACACCCTACAGGATATGAGGCCCAGATTTGAGTTGAAACATATCATGACCACATCATCCACCCTACTTTTGGTCGTAAGCTTTAAGAGAATTGAAATGCTGAAAGCAATTGTTGATGATAGTGCTGTTTGATGTAACGCTGTTTCACATAAATTCACTGGACTGCAACGAGGCATGGTTTACAGTTCGGTGCACATGTATCTGAGCTAGCAATTTTTTATACTATCATTCACTTAATGATTCTTCCTATGTTGGATCCTCTCTAAGACCCTGTCCTCTCTATTCTGCATCAACGATCAAACAATAACGCCACTAAACAAAACGAACTGGGACAAAAATCATTTTGGAAAATAATTTTCAGAGACACCAAAAGATTTCCTTAAACCTGTCGAGAGGAATCATATGGTCATCATATGCTCGGAACTTTTTTTTTTCTTGTGATGGATTTGTTATAAAAAAAAAAAAAACCCTTATTTGTTTGGCTTGATGAAAAGTGGAAAAACACAGCATTGAAATTTTCTATAGCAGTCCACTCAAGTATTAAGCCACCATTAATCGAACTGAAAAATAAATATAAGAAAGCAAGAGGGTGTGTGTGTGTGTGTGTGTGTGTACAAGCGAAGTTAAGAATTTATTGTTTCTAGGTGGGCGGCTATGACATTGTAGATCAAAGAGATAGGCGTAATCAAATAAACAAGTAAAAATGGAAGCATCAATTCGGGGTCACTCTCAAGCTTCACCCACTATTCAATCACCTTTAACGTACACATAGATACATACACCGTCTTTCCACAGAAAACATTAGAATCACAGGGTTCCCCTGCTCCCCAATTTTGAGCCCAGTGAGAAGGCGAAAGAGAGAGGAAAGTAGACATTAAACGGGGAGTAGATACGGTGCAGGGACACATAGAGGGGCTAAAGCCTCGAGCATAAATCAGACGATGCAGAACTGATCAGCGGGAAACACGGGCACGGATCTATGGAAACCCCAACGCTGTTGGTGGCATAATATATAATCAATGTGACGTGCTCGAGGCTATTAACGACTGACAAAAAAGCGTAAATGATTGCTGGACTACTTCCGTTTGGTTTTTTCTGTAATTGGTGATGGTTGAACATGCTGTCGAACCACATGTAAGTGGGCGCTGCGATGGAATATTTATCGTAACTTTCCATCTTTCCTTTTATTGTTCTTTCTTCGGAGGGTCGAAGATGTTAGCCACAAGGCAGCCCCTAGTCAGGGATTAGTCTTCTGAAAATTCTAAATTTTTGTAATTAAATTTTAATTGTTTTTGGTGCTTCAAATCAATTTTAAACTTTTAATTTCATTGCATATAAGTTCTTTTAAAACATAAATTAGCTAACCTATTAAATACATAATTTTATTTAAAAAAGACTATAAAAATATTTAAAATGCATTCTAAAAATATATGTATGAGCTTCTTTTATTAATTTTTTTCTTTATGTTTAGATATAAAAGATAAAAATATTTTTTATTTTATTTTTTTCCAAATTTATGGAGAAAAAATTTAAAATTGTTACTTATATATATATATATATATATATATATTAGAGAGTGAAATTTAGTGATATAGGCACATAAAAATATTTATGTATTTTTAAATTGCATTTTGGGATGATATTCATGAAATTAAATTATGTATTTAATACTTTAATTAATTTATGTCCATAAAAAGGTCTCATATAAAATAAAATTTAAAATTTAAGATTAATTTACATTTAAAAAAAAATAAATAAATATTAATTATAAAAAGTTTTAAAATTTTAAAACTTTCTTAGAATTTATCTCAATATAGTAAGGCGGGGGAAGATTGGGTTCTAAAACATCAACAGAAATGTGAAAAGGATTAATGGATGCTAGAGGATTGAAAATTTAAAACTAATTATATCATAATTTAACGCATGTTTTTACATTGGTTGAAAGAATAAATGAAGCGAGCGAGAAGACAAGAATAAACGCACAATTTAAAATTCGAATATCCTTAAAAGTGGCTCGCGGAAAATGCTCGGTGGGCATACTGAGAGCTACAATCCTTTTCAGTGTTCGCTTCGGTATTAATTACCAGACTTTTTTGTCGTCTCTTCTTTTTGTCGTTTCTTTGAAAGGGGAAAAAGTTCCTTTCGGACACACCCCATGCACCGCACCGATGATCACGTCCAACGGGATTACACGAAGGAGGGCGATTGTCGGCAAAACCTTAATTGGGTTACCTTTTCCTTGAACAGAGTTGGGTTGTCCAATGCGCAGCTTCACATGTACGATTAGAGGTACTTATTCTTTTTTGATTCACCTAAAACAGTTGACTATATAAAAAAAAAGATAAAATAATAATATTATTTTTTTAATTTTATATGCTTTAACTCATATATAAAAAATGAGTTAAAGTAAAATTTCTCATAATCTTTTATTCGATTTTAATTGGGAACGACATGCTGACTCGAATACATAGAGTATTTCTACCAAATCGTTGAGCTCGTCCACTTATGCCTAATGTGCACACCCAGAGGCCTCCAACGGCCTAATCCCAGCGGTAGTCACTTCCACGTCAAGTCCCCACACATTAAGTGGCACAAAAAAAACAGTGGTTCCAAGTTCAACTTACTTACATTTTGCATGATCCACCTCCCCGTCTCTCCTAGATCTCTTTGATTCTATGTCGAAAATTATTTTACCTTAAAATGAAGAGGAAAACACCCTGCATTTAGTGTCTATAATTAAGTGAATCTCAGCTCTAATGTCTCTATCTCTCTTTCGGTCACTGTACCTGGTTGCCTTTATGTCTAGTCGTTCCAAGGTAGCACAGGAAGTGCACTTGCAAAAAGATAAAAATGTGTGGAGCTCCTTCAATGGCAGACACCCTTTAGCGGTTCTCTTGCATCAGAGGTTAGATTTTTGGGAAAGCAAGGGTTTTCTCAGTACAATTAAGGCGACAAATGTTCCCTTCCACTAGCAGTATCGCTCACCTCTCTTCCCCTTCTCACCCTAATCCTTCTCCTTACATTACAGACCTTGTACCTGGTGATATTTTCCCGTACCAGAATCCATCGGCAATCCCTTCATTGCCAACCAATCCCGCAATCTCCGAGACTTTGATAGACCTGGTAGCTTCGAGCAACATTGCCGCCATGAACTCTAAGCAGGTTATGTGTGCTTCAAATGCATACCCGTGTAACCCTTTCGATCCCATTCCTTGCAAAAGGCCTGCAAAGAAAGATCGACACAGCAAAATTTGCACTGCTCAAGGTTTAAGAGATCGGAGAGTTAGATTGTCGATCGCGATTGCGAGGAGGTTTTTTGATCTCCAGGACATGCTAGGGTTTGACAAAGCAAGCAAAACCCTAGAATGGCTTCTCTCCAAATCAAGAAAATCCATTAAGGAACTATCTGAAAATGGAGCTGCCAAAACTGGGTCCTCCAATTCTACTTGTGAAGTTGTATCCGAAAATGGTTACAGAGAAGGGATGCCTTCGAAGACCGAGTCATTAGCTGCTGTTTCTAATGGCAAAAAGATGAGAAGGTTGCAAAAGGCTGCTGTCAAGGTCGTCCTTGCAAAAGAGTCTAGGGCAAAGGCAAGAGCAAGGGCCAGGGAAAGGACTAGAGTAAAGATCTGCACTAGAGGAGCTCATGAGTCAACCAAATGTCCTGACCCTGGCCCTCATATCTGGAACCATCTGGCTCGGGAGGCATCAGATTCATATAGTAGCCACAACATGACCTCTTCATCTTCCTTGAAAGTTGTGTCTCATGAAGTTAAACATCCTATTACCCACTCAGTCCTTGCCAATCAGGTGCCCCAGGGAGGTGTTGTTGAGGAGTCAATAGTGATTAAAAGGAAGCTGAAGCCATCTACAGTTATGAGTTGTCAGCAAAACCTTGTAATTTCAAAAGAAGTAAATTGCAACCCAGCAAGCAGCAGCAAGTACTACTTACCCAATCTACCTCCGAGTCGGGACATTAACAGCAGTACAATTGCACATTCTGGCTTATTCAATGTGAATCTATCTGCAGGTAGTGTATAAGAAAACAAATAAGAATTTTTCAAATTTTTGAGTCACAGTAACTCAATGTAAACTTTTGCCTCAATTTGCAGGGTTACAAATTTACGGCAAAATCTGGGAGACTGACTACAACCAATGTTATGAGTAATTTTGTGAATACATGGGCAATAAACATGTAGCTGTAGTTCTGTTTGTCGTGCTTTTGATATATCAGAATGTGGTACGTTATCATTCCTTTGATCCTTTCCATCACTGTACTGTTCAAGCCTCTCTATATATATGTTGTTCTGCTACGTCTCCTCAATTCAAACTATTAATCAGAATTATCACTTAATTTAATCTATCATGTCAAACTTGGCCATGGAGTTGAAGCTGCACAGAGAAACACCAGTGCATTGCACAACTCAGTTTGTTCATATTTTTTTAACATGTTTTTCGTGGCACAGATGATCTTTAGTTCTGCCGTGACCAATACTTGAAACATCTCACAATTTATGGTCGTAAAACTGAAATTTCATCTAAACGGCGAAATGTATGTGCGAAATCCAGCGGTAAAAGTTTCTCCCCTAAATACTCATCTAACCTATCCATAACGAGAGAAACTCAAAAGAATGGAAACATAATAGTTCTCATAACACCGCTCTAAGTCTGATTTTGTTGCAGATGATAGAAAGGTAAAGGAAGTCATTCTGCAACAAGTTATGTGTTCAAAAGTCTATGTAAGACTATATCTTTTTGTTGATTTCAATCTGGGTTTTATTTAGTTTTTCCGTATACTAAGAGCAGTATAATTGCAAGTGTGGGTGTGTGTGTGAGTGATTTTGAAGCCCTTGCATGTTGCTAAATATCAAGTAACTAAATTGCTTTTGATAGCACAATTTACTTGATTTAAGGATTAAAGCTTTAGCTTAATGGTCAAAGTTGAGGTCTGCGATCAGGAGGTCCTAAGTTCAGGTAAAAAAAAAAAAAAAAATCATAGCATCCATCCTCCGTGTTCACAGATTCCATTGTCACTGAACATTGCATTTTGGTTTTTTTTTTCCAATTTTCTTGTCGTTGGGCAGATATGAAATCAAACAAGCTTACACTTGACATTCGTTTAACAGCAATGAATACTATGCACATAAATCCTATCACTAAAACTTCTCTCAGAATTAGTGCCCTTCCCTTTCTTGTTGTTGAACACAAATGATATCTGTGTTAACGCAGATGAAGAATTTTCTCGTTGATGACCTGAAAATGTTGGCTTTGTATTATGAACAGAAGTTTCAACTGCTAGATTTTGGTTTTGCCATTTACATCGATGCTCAAAGTTCATTATAAGTTTGGAGCCCTTATTCATCAGTCTTGAGGCCAGAAACCTTTTTTACCTCTACGTGTTTGAACATAGATCATATATAGTGATTAGCAATTCGGGAACTCAATTGTGAAATATGTGCCAGCAGTTTGCTGAGAAATACAATTATGTTCGAGACAGACTGATCTTGGCATCACTCCAAGAATCACAGAATGCAGATGAATGTGAAAACTAAACATATAATATGCCCGTGGTATGTGATTAGCTAATGTTGAGAAGGTGGTTAATTGAAAACTAGGCTTGGAAGTTTTCCTCATTCAATCAAGTTTGCTGGATACTTAGATTTTGAAGGTGCTGGATGGGAAATTTCGTTTTTTTTTTTTTTTTTTTGTGGTGATTTTTTTTTTTCTGGGTGACGACGAGATACACATACACTGTAAGCATGACCATTATATGGACCAAATTAAAGAGAGAGGCTATGTAATGTACTTGCATTTTCAACTAATTCTGATTATCTTTTCCATTATCGATTGATAGAGTTTGAGCTAAAATTAATGAATTAAAATTTTTAAAATCTAAAAGACACACACTCGCCGGTTTTTCTTTGCTTCTTTCTCTATTTTGTATTGCACCACTCTTCATTATGCAGACAATTCCATTAAGTTAGCATAATATTGACCAATTTTGGTTTTGAATTTTTCTCTTGGTACATTAAAAGACTCACTGGGTTGGGAATTATATGATAAAGATTCTTTTTTTAATTTTTATAAATGTTATATCTTCATTCTCAAGATAAGAAATTAAAATTGGGATAATAAATGTCTAAATTTTGAATGACTAGAATGGTCTGAGGGACTAGTTTCGGAGTTTTGAGTTGTGTAGGGAAAGTTACGGCCAAAAAAGAAAAAGTAAAAAAGATAAGAGAGTCAATTATAACAAGTTATTCACCAAGACTCTGAATATCTGTTCTATGTGTGATAATTGACGCGAGTCAGCCAATGACACGTTAATTTCCACTGGAAGATGGTCCCCATGCAATTTTTGATTAAAAAAATCAAAATAAAATGTGCAATATTATATATGCAATGCAGCAATGTAGTGTGATGTGTCAATCTTGCATTAGAAGAGAAAAATTCATTTTCCTTGCACACCTTATTATTGTCCATTCCATCTCCAATCTGGGGTGCAAGATTTGATACACGCCTGGTAAATTTTAGGACATTGTCATAAAAAAAAATGCAAAATAAATGCTGAAGTATAAGATTAAGGTTTGTATAGTCGGAAAAAACTAATATTCAGAATATTTTCTGTTTGAAAAAACAAAAAATTAGGGAGGACAGAAATTCTAAACATACTTAAGTATTGACCGGCTAATTAAAAGTGGTATATCCATCAAGCTTTGCCACTTGGAATTAGGAAAACAAAACAAAAAAAAAAGTAGAGAGAGGCAATCTTGCTTCCAAACATTTTCCGATGTACCCAAAAAAGAGGCTATCTATGCATACATATGTATGCATACATTTTTTTTTTTTTTTTTTTTTGCAATTTGTCTTCATTCAATTTCTTAGCAACCAATCTGGCAATCATTGCAAACTTAATTACCATGTGCCTCTTTCTTTCCTTGTTTTTTTTTCTTCTTTTTAGCTCTTGTCAGATAGTCAAGAGTTTTTTTTTTTTTTTTTGAGATGCGTATTACAGCGAAGAGTTACAGTGAAATGAAGACAAGAACAGTAGTGTCTAGTTATCGTGCAGTCCAAAGATGAAACGAAGAAAAGAGAATTTCCATGAAAACAAAAAGAAATTGTAAGCTGAAACTGTGGCACAAAGGGACACAACAGAGAAAAAAGAGACGGAGAATTGACTTACGCTGTGTGAGCGACTATAACAGTGATCGGTGCCCTCGTATATGGTTCCAGCACAGTAAATACTGGGAAGCTAATTGACTAAATGTTCTGTGGCAGAGATGGGCATTCAGTATTTCATCTTTGCTTTCCTGCCTCTTCTCCCTGCCTTCTTTTTATAGAAACAGAAAGGTTAAGTTGCACGGGGTCATGAGTAAGCTTGAGAAAGAATCCATCGTTCTTTGCCACATAGTAGCTTTTGGGTTTTGTTACATAGTTTTGCTCAGCTGTTTCCTGGATCCGAAAGAGACCCCTTGGGTTCTCCCCTAGAAGTATCGGTAGAAGACTAGAAGTATGATCTTTCAGTGATAAGAAAGAAATTAAGACTAAAATGTATTGTTTGAATTCCTCTTTGTTTTTTTTTTTTTGTTAATTTCCATGAAAATTTTATTCGGTCTATGTTACTTTACTCGTCAGTCTTTAATCAAATAATGCACTTTATATAAATTTTGATAGGCAAAATATGTATTACTAAGAAGGAAAAAAAAAAAAAAAGACTGGAGCAAGCACCTCATTTAATAAAATTTTTAAATAAAAAAAGAATCTAACACTCATAGCGTTACTCATCTCAAATGAGATTCTCCGGCAATATCTTTTGACAGAAACTGATAGATAAAATGCATTTGTTGGTTCGAATCTATGGCAGGCAGCAGCTGGGATTCGAATCAACTGTCGAAAGCCAAAAGAGGGCAGTAGGTACTCCAAAATTCGGACCTATCTGATTCTTCTCCGGAAGTCAATAGCTTCTGACCGTCAAAAAGAAGCTCAACGAATAAATCGATCAGATCTTCTAACCATGCTGTTCGTACCTACGTTGTCCTCGTTTTATCTGTAGCCCAAGGGTCAGACGTGCGGGTTCAAGTAGTTTTTTAAGATGGCACAGTACATCGAAAGGTACAGAGCAACGAAAAATTGATATGGGTCTTTTTTTTTTTTTTTTTAATCAAGGTCATGGTTGATTTTTTCTCTTGCTTGTTTTCAATTGAAGTTACAAATTGCTAGTAACATTGTTTTAAAGATCTGGGAATTTTTGTTCCAAGCTGCCCCTCTTTAGTTATTTCTTGCAACAACAAAGTATGCGGGAGAAAAATATGAAGATCTTCACCTCGACTGCTCGGTTTGTTATCCAAGGAAATAAAATTTTGATCAGTAGCAACTACTTCTTTTTTTTTTTTTGAACAAATAGCATATTAAATTCTTACAAGATTAAGCTAATAAAGAAATTGGTAAATTTGCATTTGGGCCGACTGGTCTTTATCTTGGGTTTCACAACCCATTTTGTCAGACTCGGCCGAGCCTGCCTCAAAAGAGGAAGAAGCAACCCATGCCCAAACCTATGAAATACATCGAGGCCCACATTGACCCAACAGGTCGTCAAAACGACACCGCCTCATCTGCATCTGGACCCCGTGAAGCTGAAGTTTACTTTCCATGGGTAAAATAGGTATTTGGAACCTCTTTGTTTCTTGCGGGTGCGGCCAAACGCAGGGGACGAAGTACCTATACGTCGACGTTTTGTTGGGAACCGCTTCGGTTCCTTGGCTTGTTTACAAAGTCACTAGCTCGCGCTCTCTCGGTGAACGGTGAAGGAGAAGGTAAACGAGGCCGAAGAGAAGAGAACAACAATAATAGTTACAAAGAGAAGGAAAGATGGAAGCGCCAAAGACGATCGTACACGACATCGGAGGAATCCAAAACGACGCGCTCCGATTTGGTCTCCACGGCGTTAAAAGCGACCTCCTTGCATCTCATCCTCTCGAATCGGCCTATCATTCGGTCTCTCTCTCTCTCTCACTCTCTCTCTCTCTCTCCGTTTCTTGATTGCATCTTTTTCTGTTAGTTTTTTTTTTTTGGTTGGGGGGGGGATATCGAAGGAAAACAATGGGAAAACAGACTGCTATTTTCCCATGTCTATTTTGTATCGTGGTTTAGTTTTGTGGCAATTGAAACCCTAATGTCGAATCGAAAGTTTTTCTCTTAATATATTGATAATTATTGAAATGGGTTTGTGTAGACTAGGAAGAATGAAGAGGAGATGAGGAGAAAAATTCTTGCTAATACCTATGGGTCAGCCCTTCCGCTGAAGATGGACCTCGACAGGCAAATTCTTTCACGGTATGAGTCCTTTGACTGTTCGATTTCTACGATGAATGGCTATTGGGGGAATTTCGGTGCGTTGGATTACCTTAAAATAAAAAATAAAAAATTGCTGGCGCAGAGCGGTGGATCCATTTTATAATTTTGTGGTATAGGAGCTTCCATGCTCTTTATAGTGGATTTTAGGGTTTGATTCCGGTGTTTGAAATGAGGTGACAATTTTTTTCAGAGGGTCCACGATAGGTAATTACATCGGATGACTTAGGAAGACAATTTAGACGAAGAAATTGGAGGGCCAACATTGGATCCCTCAGTCAATGTATTGACCTATCTGGAAATTCAGACTGGAGAATTGAAAGTATCCCCTCTTACTTGCTGGCATCAAGTTTGGAGAATATGCCATAGTAGATTTAGTTATGATTTTTAGCTTTTAGTCTTTTTATTTCTATTAGTCTCTTCGGATTAATCAATCCAGTAAATAAGTCCTTAGTGGTTGATTTCTTATCTTTTCAAGATATATTTTATGTTTTAAATCGGCTTGTTTGGACTATCTCCTGCTGCTTGGTCATAACTTTTGGATTTTATGGGCAAACTGAAGGATATTTTTTTCAAAGATTTGCTGGTACTGAATTAGGAGGGAGCACTTAATGTTTGGGGTGTTCATCTTTTATTGTTTGCCTTTGATTAGGTTAGAACATTTTCCCAAGCTAATGTAGTAATTTTGAGGTGCTATTTCTACGTATGCTTTGTTTGTTAAACGGGTTGCCTTTGACCTATTTCTTATATTCGGTCCGTCCATTTTCTGTGAATTGTGGCAAAATAATTGTTGATTAGAAAGGCTTTCATGTTGATGATCAGTTTCCTTTTGGACAAAATTTCATGACATTTGAATATCCTGAACAATGGAAGCACTCGAGTGCAAGTCAGCTATTGAGATTAGTTTTATCATATGTTTTTGGCCTTGGCAATCAAATATGTCGTATATTCCAGCAAGTATTCACAATCTAGGGAACCCAATAATTTTTAAAACTGATAATTGACTAATTGTAACTTCATTGTAAACTTGCATAAGTAGCTTTTGGTTTGGAATATAGGATTCTTTACCTTCAAATCATTGTTAGACATTCAAAATTTAAACCCACCCCTAGAAATCCAAAATGAAAGTCTCTCACTCTAGTTTTGAATGATCAACTAATTGTTTGGCTGTGCCACATGGAGGTGTCTATTTACTCTATCTCTTGGTAAATCTGTTTCACAAGTTAGTTTGTTGATTCAAAGATGGGTATGTCCATGCTAACTCGGTGTTTTCAGTTTGAATTCTCTCTCTCTCTCTCTCCCTTTCTCTCATAACATACTCCTATGCTATTCTCTTTGGGAATTTTGCAGATTTCAGAGGCCACCAGGACCAATTCCTTCTTCAATGCTAGGACTGGAGGCTCTGACTGGAAGCTTGGATGATCTTGGTTTTGAGGATTACCTTAATGGTAACAAAATCTTAACCTCTTTAAAGTTGTTCTATTATAACCTTAAAGTTTCATTTAAAATTAACCTTGTTAATTTTTTGCTCATCATGGCTTGCAGATCCTCGTGAGTCTGAAACTTTTCGACCAGCAGACATGCACCATGGGATGGAAGTTCGCCTGGGGATTTACAAAGGGCCAGTGTGCCCAAGTTTCATATGACTGAAAGCAATGGCTAGGGTGTGTAAAACAGACGGTGGCTTCATGTCAGTTGATCTTGGACTTTGTATCTTCATAATCAAGGTTATTGTTAGTGCCGTTAGGCTATGAACATTTTGTACCGTTGAGATCTGGAGGTTTGAGTTGATTTATGTGTTGGCTGCTGTCTTGGAGTTGTTAAGGGCTTGGCAGGGGTCCGGTTTCCGCCGGGAGGAACTTTTGAGCAAGCTCCGTCTTCTTAGGTGGTTGGTTTTTCGATGCCCTTAAAATAGGGTGAAACAATACCGAGCCTCGGTAGTATTCTTGCTTGCATCTATTATGATGTCTCACAGCAGTATTCTGGATGGACTGATGAATACGACGGTGGCACGCATATGTTTGGAAAAGTGAGCCTTCAATATCGAAAACCAAAGACCTGGAGAAAGAAAAGGGTCAATGGAAATGGAAAAGGAAAATCAAAGGAATGGAAAATACTGAATGCTGCATCCGAAAGTAAATAGGAACATAATATGAGTTTTCTTGAAACATGAATAACCACAACATTATTTTCAAATTGATATAAAGAAGCAAGAAAACAAAAAAAGAAGAAAGAAAAGAGAGAACTCCCTCTTCCATTGTTTTCGGTTGCAGTGCATCTGCATGGGTCCGGTCCAGTGACACCGGTCACTCGGAGTCACTGTAGTCTCAAACTCCAAGACCCAACAAGAATACGAGAGCCCTTTCCGCTAGGCTTCAAAATCACGCAAATACCCAAATCCACGAGAATCTTTCGTTACAAGATTAGAACTCCTCCCTTCTGATGTGCTTGTATCTGCACGATGGACGCTCGGCGATCCGCTCGCACCGTTATCGACCCAAAGGTCCGCCAAGTCGGTTTCTTCGCTCCCGGAGCCGCCGCTCCTCTCAACCGCTCACAGTCCGGACCACCTGACCCACCGATCTCCTCTTCTACTCCCACCATCGCCGACCTCTCTCCCGCCGGCGGCAACTCTTCCTCCCCCGTCATGATCCCTCCGCATCGCCACTCCTCCGCCCCCCTGTCCTCTCTCCGCCGCGACTCCCTTGTCGTTGGCAGCTACACCGCCTCCGACTTCATGCCAGCCACTTCGCCCACCACCACGGCGTCTCTCTCGGACGAAGTCGCCTCCGTCGGCTTGGCGGCCGGGAAGGGAGGGAAGGTTTGGGCCTCTTCGAGTTTTTCGCCTCGAGGAGGGTTTGACGCGACGACAGCAAAAGCGGCGGTGCCGGCGAGTGAATTGATGACAGTGTCCGTTGTCAATCTGCCTCCCGGTTTATCTGGTATGTTTCCAGTAGCTTCGTGTGTTGATTCGTGCACAGTGTCTACTATAGAAAAGCTGTTAAAGTCAGCAAAATGGATTGAAATCGAGATTGAATTAGCTATACATTGAGATTGCATATTCGAATTTGGACTCGAGTTGGAGCTGGATGAGTCGTTGCATTTATTTCTCATCATAAAAACCAGGAGGAGAGTGGAAGTCTACGATAATGGTTAGAAGAGTCGCCTGTTGAATTACAATTTGATGGGCGTTGTTGATAATCTGGGTGAAATTTGAGGGATTCTACTTTAATCTTTTGCTTTTACATTCGTTCTGCCCAGTTTTTGTTCATAGCAATGATTCTATAAGGTGATATTCTTCTTCCTCACTTGGACTTTCACTGTTAGTTTGAGTTTTCCCGGGTTGTTGTTTCTTGTGTTTATTTTCATCCTTATGGAATGAAAATAAACTAGAACTTATGAAATGTGTAAAGGCCATGAAACCTCTCTCACTTAAAAACCATGGGTTGGCAAGATAACCCATGAGCAAATGTGTCTGCATTATATGTATATCCTTTCATTCAATATCCATTCAATCCCTCAATTCACAAAGGAGAAATTTGTTGATTTTCCTATGTTGAGGAACCAAATGGAAGAAATCTGAGAGAAAAATGATTACGTATTCTTCATTTTGGCATACAAGAATGTCTATTGACTGCTTTTTTCTTATATTTGGGTTCTCCATTGGATATCCTTGTTTCACATGCTATCATGGAGCAGCAAAAGAGAGTACCCCCATTTATGGCTTCCAATCTTCTGCCATATATTGAAATTTCCATGTATCATTTGATGATGCCCCTAGCATACAAAATCCTCTGATATTGCTGATCAATGAAAGCACCAACTGACCAAATAAAATACTTACTGCAGAAAAGGACCGTGAACAATCAGGTGAGACACAGAATGACCAATCTACACATTCAAAGACATTAAAAGAAAAAACCACTAAAGCTGAGAGGCGTGCCCTTCAAGAAGCTCAGCGGGCTGCAAAAGCAGCTGCAAAAGGTGTATATTAGTTATTTCCTTGTGTTATAAAACGGTGGCAGTTGTTTTTAATTTTTTGTCTTTTTTGCTTTTTGTGTCAATATCATGCCAAGGCCATCTGATTGCATTTATGAAATGACTCAACTGGATATTGCATCAGTGTAATGACTGAGATTAGCTGCTGGTATTTACTAGCACACTGCAACTCCTGTTCCTTGATCCAAGACAAAAGTTGAGAGTTCTGGTGGTCAGCTGTGATTCTTCTGTAATGTTTTAATGTCTAGTTTTGGCCTGAAGCAGTTGTATGATTATTGGTTTTCTTTTGTCCAACCTAGCCTTGTTGTCCTACTTGCTCCTTCTGAATAACCTATGGCCTAATTGCTAATTGTGGTCATTGCCTGTGATTAGCTGAAGGAAAAAAGACGCCTGACATTGTGCCTGGGTCCGTTTCTTTAGCAAATGCAAAATCAACTAAAGGCACAAAGGCTCCTTCAGAAAAGCATGATAGCACTCCCGCTGCAGCCTCTGAAAAGAAGGGAACTGATCGCTCATCGGAAAAGGACAGAAAAAAAGATGTTCCTCAACCACGCATGCAATATGATGACCAAAGTCGGGTAGAGAAGGCAAAAAGACGAGCTGTGGTGAAACAAATGGAAGCTAGGAACAGAGTTGAATTGTTCAGGCATCTGCCTCAATATGAAAGAGGAACACAGCTGCCTGATCTTGAGTCCAAATTCTTTCAACTAGATCCAGTACATCCAGCTGTTTACAAGGTGTGTCTCTAAAGTCAGTTGGTTTCCCTCTGTAATTTAAATAATGTAGCTGTGATGTGCTTTAGTATAAATTCGGCATATCTGCATCAGTGTCAACAAATTTAAGTTGTTCAAGTCAGTGTAATTGAAAGTAAGATTTAACAGTTGATGTGTGGTTTAGTAGGACATTTGCTCAACAGCATTGTATGAGAGATCAAGGATTTGTAGGATCCAGTCTAATTATGAGCTTTCACTTATGTTGGCAGGTTGGATTACACTACTTGTCGGGAGATATATGTGGTGGCAATGCTCGATGCATTGCAATGCTTAAAGCATTCCAACAGGCTATTGAAGACTACTCTACACCACGTGAAAAAACTCTCATTAGAGACTTAACCACAAAAATTGGCAGTTATGTTTCTTTCCTCATTGAGTGCCGGCCCCTTTCTATTAGCATGGGAAATGCAATCAGATTTCTTAAGAATCAAATTGCTAACTTACCATTGACTATGTCTGAGTCAGAGGTAAAAGCAACTCTTCAGTTGGATATTGATCGATTCATAAGCGAGAAGATCATCCTTGCAGATAAGGTGATAGTCAAGCATGCTGTTACAAAGATAAGGGATGGTGATGTTCTTCTTACATATGGGTCATCCTCTGCTGTTGAAATGATACTATTGCATGCTCATGAGCTTGGCAAACAGTTCCGGGTAGTTGTTATGGATTCCCGTCCAAAGCTTGAAGGACAACAACTGCTTCGCAGATTGGTGGGGAAGGGCCTCAGCTGTACATATACCCAAATAAATGCAGTTTCTTATATAATGCATGAAGTTACCCGAGTGTTTTTGGGTGCTGCATCAGTGCTGTCAAATGGAACTGTGTATTCAAGGGTTGGGACGGCTTGTGTTGCTATGGTGGCTCATTCATTTCGTGTACCTGTCTTAGTCTGTTGTGAGGCATATAAATTCCATGAAAGGGTACAACTTGATTCAATATGCTCCAACGAGTTAGGTATGTGTTTCTGTCTATAGGAGGTGCTTCTTAAGTTAATGACTTGCTTTATATTTCATGCTCAATCAACCGCTCAGGGAGCTTTTATTTTTTAACTCAGGTGACCCTGATGCCATTTCAAAGGTACATGGTAGAGAAGATGTCGATTTCTTGGTTGGGTGGGCCAATAGTGAAAGTTTGCAGCTTCTTAATCTGATGTAAGTTTTTGTTTCGTTGGATGGCCTGAGAAAGTGGTTGGTAATCCAAGCTGACTGTGCATTTCTTATGTTGGGTTCTTTGTTGCAGTTATGATGCAACTCCTTCAGATTATGTTTCCATGATAATCACAGATTATGGCATGGTACGTCATTTTATATATAAAGCCTCTGTCCTTCCACTGGGACTGGGCCTGGGCCTGGCCTGATAGTTTCTCTGTCATGGAAATTGTCAGGTGCTTCCAGTTGTTTGTATCATGAGAATTAGTTGCCACTGAATTATTTCTACTTATACACAGAGATATTTGCCCCCTTCTTAAACCCCTCAACTGCTAAGCTGGGTGGTTAGGGTTTTTTTTCCAGTTTACTAGAGGGTATTTCACCCATATAAACTCCTTCCTAGTAATCATCCTTGGAGAACATACCCTACTAATGTCTCGGAGAATGACTGGTAAAATGCCCTACGGAGGCTTCTCAGGCAGATGGAAGCCCATAGACAGGTTAAGGGCAAAATTTGATAGGCTTTCTGCCACCCTGTTAGCCTCACGATGATGTGACCAAGGCAAACCTTGTAACTTCTTCACTCGACTAGATTTGTATGATGGTGTAGTCTGCCAACCCCTTCTCTAACACTGCACAGTGCAACCTCCAAATTAATTTCTAAAAGTTGTTTTTTTTTTTTTTTTGGGTACCATCTTGTTGATTTACACGTTGTGCTTTTCTCAGGTTCCACCCACAAGTGTGCCTGTCATTGTGCGAGAATATGGGAAGGACCAGTTGTGGATATAGGAATGGCCTATTACTGGATCATGGAAGCATTTGGAGAATTTTATACCGGCTGTGTCCACTGGACTAGCCAATGCAAACTGAGGAACAAGTCACTGATTTGTTTTTTCAGCTGTTTAGAATAATCTTTTGATTTTTGGGCATTATATTCTCTTATTTCCTGACTCCGTGAAGAGTGCCTTTTTGCCTCTCCGGGCAGATTAATGGTTCCTTGCCTCGTGTGTTGTAACAATTTTTGAATTTTCCTTTGAGAGCATTGTAGGCTGATCGTTTAGTCTGCAATTTTGTTGCTCAGTTGCTTCTTCACCAGTTGTACTTGGCACTTTTAGCCTTAACCTCTAATGGAAGAGCACATTTTTCACACCTGCTCTCCTGTACGCAGGTCAAAGCAACCATATGGGTTGCTTCTGCGAATGCATATGACACTGCTACTGGGGGAACCTGCAATTTTGTGATATCCTGTCAAGTCCAATAAGCATTCTGATTCTGTTTCCTAATTTAGAGTAGCTTTAGTTTTTTGGTGTCTCAAGCATAAATACGTCCTTTCCAGTCTGAGCAAAAAAGAAAATTAATTATATAAAGTAGAAAAGAAACGGGGTATAAAAAGTACGTTGGCCAAGAAAATGAATGGAAACAGGATCCGACACACGGATGTTTATCTGCGTGGTGAAGATAACCAAAAAGCGAACAGCAAAACGTCTAGATAGCAGCATTAAATCTCTGTTTTATCTGCTTCCTTCAATCAATAAAATGGGCCATTCAAGATGCTAAGCACTGCTTGCTCAACAATTTCTATCAATTCCTAACTCCAGTTAATTCTGTAAGAAGCATAGGACGCATGATCTGACACAGAAAAGATTGTACATGACCGTACAAGAAATAACAGCATCATGGCATGACGCAGGTGGCTAAAAATGCTTCATGCTTGATTTCAATTAACAAATTGGCAGTTCATCAACTCATCTAAAAGCATGTGTTAATCTCTTCATCAATGTCTCTATGAAATCAACTGAGTTTGTAATCAAAGTTTTTGATCATGTATTGATGTTGACTAGAGTACACCTGTGATTCACAGGCATTGAAAAATTCAACTCTTTGTCGTGGTCAACAAGGTCATACATACAGAATATGACTACTCTATGGGATTTCTTGTGACGTCACCTTTGCCACTCAGAGGAGTGATTGTTGCAAGAGTCACAAAACCACCCAGAGCAATGATCAAGATGCCCGGTGAGTTCACCAACAAACTTTCAGTAGAATAACGCAATATTACTTTGTTAGCTTGGAGGAATGTTAATTTCTCTAAGATACTGGTAGTAGCAGTAGTGATGCCCAGTGCATAAATATAAATCCCAAAGAAAATGTGCCATGGCAGCAAGGTAGCTCTGCTATTTTTGAGCCACCTGGGTACCAAAAGGTTACAAATCCAGCAGCCCACTGTGAAAAGGAAGTAACTATGAGAAGTTTCACAACCTAAAGGACAACAGTAAAGTGTGAGATCGGTTGAACAGGGAAAGAAAGTATGGGAAATAGCTGGGTGCTGAAGAGGAAAAGACAAGCCAGACCCAACCAGGAATGCAGCCTGTAAAAATTGTCAATGCCCCTATCAATATGTGGAATTTCGGAGCAGCCCATACTCCAATCAAGCTCAAACAAAAAGCAAGAAACTGTAATGTAAGATGGACCAATTTTTTAAAACTTTTTGTTCCTGGAACTGTCTTGTAAGCTAGCAATGCTGCAAGGTTTCACAAAAGGTAATCATAGATTCAGAAAACACCAGAATGGCATAAGTTACCAATTTGTTCAAACCCAAAAGATAAAATTCAATGATTAAATGACCACGTTCAAGCAATCAAGAAATTATGTTAACTCTCAAGCATCATATCTGCAACAAATTTTTATTTTCATTTCTAAACATGAAACTATAGCAGCATCCAAAAATAAAAAACGTTCACAAGACCAGACATTCAACCTGAAAGCAACCACTTGGCAAAAACACGAAGAAAGGTCGAATAATGTTTTCTAGGTACATGATGTCTCAATAGTCAACTAAGATTCATAGACCCAATTCAAGCCAATCTTGGTTAATCGTCTTCAAAATTAGCAATTAGAAGCAGGTCCAAGGGTCCACATTCCATCAATTAATTACCAAAATAAACAACAATTACATCAATGTTACAAATATTACTGACAACTAATAACTCCAGAAAAGCGACTAGTTGCCTTCGTCATTCATGAGTACAAACCCAATCACCATCAAAACAGGATGTACCTACAAAACAATGGGACAGATAAACTACCACTAAGTTCACCAACCGCACAATACACGTTTACAATATTGTAAAAAGAGGGGAAAAAAAACACCATTGTCACACACAAGGTGACAAACCCAGTTTTTAGAAAATCAGGAAAAAAAAAAAGAGTTGAGAATTTACATTAAAGATGAGATCTTTGTTGTTAGAAACAAGAGACAATCCTCCTCTGTAATGCACCGTCCATGTCAGCACCAAAGCCACCACTATAACTCCCAGTAATCTCACGACTATAAATATCGGGAATTTAGTCTCCGGAACCGCCATTTCCTTGAACCCGAAAGAGAATATGAGAGAGATATGGACTCCTAAATGCACCAAAATATATTTTATGAAGGGGTTTTGGATCTAATGCCGTTCTTTTTTTCGCACATCAGACCAAGCTCAAGGAAGAAAACCCATCTTTTGAAGGTTTTAGTCTACGAGGGAGCATGCAAATTGAAATTCATTTAGCATATATATATAGCGTTTTTTTTTCCTCCCTATTTCAAAAAAAATTTAAGTATGAATAATTTTATTAAAAATTTGATATTAAATTTATACTATACCTAATGAATTAAATTGTTATATAAATTTTATAAAATAATAAAAAATATTAATTATTTTTAAAATTATACATAATTAAATACTTAATCCACCTAATATTTTAACAAAATTTCAAATTTATAATTATATAATAAAATAAAAATCATCAAATTAAATTATACGAAATAAAAATTTATAACATAATGATAAATTAAAATTTTTTTTTAGTTTTTTGGAAAAATGTGTTACATTTCTTAGCTTATTTTTCCCACATTTTTGTGTTGGATGAAGTGTACACTTGGTGCCTGCGGTACAAGTTCTTTTTTAAAATAAGTCTCCCGTCTAATGCAAGCCCTATAACAAGGAAACTTCAATAACTCACAATTGAGATGTCAGATATACATTCTTCCTTACATGTTTACTCAAAATTACTGGTTGATAGAAACTTAGATTCAATCTAATTATCACACTCGGAGTCATAAAATGCAGAGAGTTTCAAGGTTAATAGGAAATCATTGTGCTATATAAATTCGTGGGCAATTATTTCATCGAATGACCATATTCATAATAAAATAACATAATTGTGTACCCAAAAATTAAAGAGTCATCTCAAAACCAAAAATGATGTTCCTTTTTTTCTTTTCCCGCATATGGCTGAACTATTTTCGTAATTATTTTATAAGAAAAAGATGCGATTGATTGAAAAATGCTTATCCTATGTTGATCTAGTAGAGGCTAGACAATTTCAAGTGCCCTTTCTTTGTACGGGGACAAGCTTTTCTATAACTTACCCAATTTCCGTTTTTTTATTGTTAAATAACTTCCCAAGTATCTCCGTTAACATTGAAATTGATGTCATATATGTCACACTCACTTTATGTTGGATGAACTATATAAAGATCGGTGACTATGAAGAGATAGCCAATGAAAGAGCTGTCAAAAACTAATTTTTTTTTCTTCTTAAGAAAAAAAGAAGAAGAAGAAGAAAACCCCCCTTGTAAAATAGAAGAGTGTATGAGTTTTCCATAATCATCCTCTGATGTTCATTTAATAAAACGTGTAGACTTTGAAATTTGACGCATGATCAAAGCATAGCCTCCTCTCCAAGCCCAACTTCCTGTCTTTTCTCTTCCCTCAACTCCGAGGAGAGAGAAAGAGAAGTCCGTAATGATGGGCTTAAATGAACGCCACGTCATGGGACAAAAGCCATGTGCTTATCCCCGAAATGCCCAATTGGCTTCCATATTGCCGAAGTTCTTACATCCCCCGTATACCATGGCATCTCTCAACGCCAGAGCATGATGCTCGCCATTCCATTCCACTGAAATTCCCAAAACACCCTTCCCCCTCACCCTCTCCCAATTCATTTCTTGTGGGTAATTCCGTCATATCACACCGAACTCCCCAAATCCCACGTTCCGTGCCCAAAAAAGGCAAGCTCTAAATCCTCACATTACCCCTCACGTGAGGAGAAAAGCATCGATACGCTAAGGGTAAACACGTAATTTGACAGAGGGGCGGACCAATGATAAAGATGACGAATAAAGGCGGCGCCGAGGGGGAGGCACACTGAAAAAAGGAAGAAAAGAGAAAAAGAAAAGAGTTCGTTTCGGGACGTTATCGGACTCGAAATCCACATTTCGCCGGATTTTGGGAACTCGGTTTCACGTCCGGACTAGGGTTTTTAAATTCTGGGGACAAACAGAGCGGAAGTTAATTAGCGGCTTTGAAACCCACTACTTCAGTGTCCGAGTGAGGATAGTTAGGGTTTCTTCTTCTGTCTTTTCTTTATTATTATTTTTTCTGTTTGGCGTCTGATTTTGGTGAATTCTTGGGAGTTCTTTTTTTTTTTTTTTTAGCTTTCTTTTGGGTGCATTTTCTTGGGGTTATTTTGGTTCTTATGAGGTTGAAATTGGGATCTGTAAATTCAAGAATCGCTGAGGGGCAATTGTGGAAAGTCTCGTGATGTTTACGCCGCAGAGGAAGGTGTGGTCGGGGGCTTTGTCGCTCACGCCGCGGAGCGACGCCCAGAAGAAGAGTTTAGGAACTGGGTCGGACCCGAATCCGAATTCCACCGGTCCCAGTAGCCGCATGAAATCTGGAGACGGCAGTGTCTTGAAGGGAAAGAGTGTGGCTTTGGCGGCAGAACCCGCGACGCCTAATGGTGTCGGCCTTGCCCTGGACGGTGAAGGTTTGGCCGAGAAGGTTTCCAGGCTCGAAAGCGAGGTTTGGTGTTTTTCTTTTCTTTTTCATTAGAAATTGGGAATAAAGTCTTTTTTGGATTTCCGATATTGGGTAGGTTAGTTTTGTTCCATTTAGGAATCTTATTTTCGTAATTTTGTTGGGTTCCTTACGTCGGCAGATTTTTTTTTTTTTTTTCGGTTGTTAGAGTACATGGCTCTTTCATTAATGGGTGCTTTAGATTGCAGGATTTTATTACTGGGGAATTATAAATTAGGTTTAATGCAGTTATGACGATTGCCTTATGAGAGTGAAAAGCGGATTCGCAGATAGTACCGCAGATGAATATACCAGGATAATGTGTTTTTGGTGTCATGTTTAGGTAGTGGATAAGTTAACTTAATGGTTTGGATCTAATTGCCTTTACCATGTTTTGCACCTTGTGTGAAGTCTGGATATTGAATCAGATGTCTAATTAGACAAATTATGAATTCACACCATATATTATTTAAGTTTTCAATATTCAATGATCCATAGGACTCTCGCTGAGATGCATTGGGAAGACTGGAAGTAACAACCTTAACTAGGCTGCTTATAATTCTCCCTTATAATTCCTAGGTATTGTTGTAGTATGGCAAAGCCTGTTGGATATGTATCAAAGTAATTCTGGGAATATCATGGTCACATTGGTTGACAGGGAGTCAAAGAAAAAGCCTCTCTGTAAAAATTGGGGTAAGGCTATGAACACCAGACCCTTTCCCAGACCATACAGTGTGGGAATCTCGTGCATTGGGATGCCTTTTGTAATTTACTTACTCTCCACTGAGTAATGTTATATGTTCTTCAAATGCCGCATGGCATACCAAGATGCCAAGCATTTATGCTGACAGCAGATTTCATGCATAAAATGCAAACTATTGATGCCCATATTTTTTGGTAAAAAGTGGTAGTGTCTCTAGCACTATACGTTCTGTTTCTATTGGTGCTTTATTCTTGCTGCAGTATTTTTTAGTATACTTTTTATAATAAGGGAAACAAGTCCCTATAATAATGTCCTTTACTCCCTGCCACTAGTCATGCTTGATATAGTCCCAGTTCCTGTGAATTCTAATTCTATTGTTTATACATTGTCTGTTGGTAATTAGACCAGTTGATCCATATTGCAGCTGTTTGAGTACCAGTATAATATGGGGCTCCTTTTGATTGAAAAGAAGGATTGGGCTTCAAAGTATCAAGGACTTGAGCAAGCAATAGCAGAAGCAAAGGATGCACTTAAACGAGAGCGAGCAGCCCATTTGATTGCTATCTCTGATGCTGAGAAGCGGGAAGAGAATTTGAGAAAGGCATTGGGAGTTGAAAAGGAGTGTGTGCTTGATGTAAGATTCTTATTTTTCCTCTTCGGTTATGCATGTAAATAAGTTAATCGAGTTTTCCTGGCAGTGAAATAGATGGCTTCAACAAATAATCATTTAAGTGGGGACCATGGAGGTGATTTTCCTCCTCCCCCCCCTCTTTTTTAGCTCTTTTCATTGATTTATTGCTTTTTCTAAAAATTTAGTACCTGTTACAAAGTCTTTTTAGAAGCCACACTGCTTCAAGGTTGTTTTTTGGTCCTCCTAATTTGATGGATAAAAATAGTATACAATGAGTAGAGTAGGGTAGAGTTTTAGGTGTTAGTGGGAAGAATGTCATGAGCCCTAATTATAAGGTTTTGTTTGACTAGTAATTGTGTGCCAAGGTTTAGTTGCTGCATACTTGTCTAATTGGCCTTTTTATTGAAACGCTTGCCACTTCAAATCTTATATGAGATGATTCTTTGTAATCTCTAGAGAAGGCTGCTTGTTGTATGCACAAAACTCTGCAGTGCATGTTAGTGTTATAGGAATTTGTTAGGCACAGATATTCTAATTTGCTGGTTCAAGTCCTAGGGTGAACAATGAATTGATTCTTTGTTTAACCTGTGGAGAATGTTGCTTGCTATAGTTGGAGAAGGCAGTGCGTGAGATGCGTTCAGAAAATGCAGAAATAAAGTTTACAGCTGATTCAAAGTTCGCTGAAGCCAATGCACTGTCAGCAAGCATTGAGGAGAAGTCATTGGAGATAGAAGCCAAATTGTACGCTGCCGATGCTAAACTTGCTGAGATAAACAGAAAGAGTTCAGAAATTGAGAGGAAATCACAGGAGGTGGAATCTCGAGAAGCAGCACTTCGGAGGGAGCGTCTATCCTTTGTTTCAGAGTAATCTTTAATACTCCTTTGAGCATTACTAACTTATTTCTTTGATTTTATTTGTGGCGTGGTTTTTGCAGCTTTCAAAAGTTTTTAAATTTTAATTAAGCTGGTGTTGGCATGCTCAGGAGAGAAGCACATGAGGGCGATTTGTCCAAGCAACGGGAGGAATTGAGAGAATGGGAGAGAAAATTACAAGAGGGAGAAGAGAGGCTATCTAAGGCTCAAAGAATTATTAACCAGAGAGAGGAAAGAGCAAATGAGAATGATAGAATCTTCAAGCAGAAGGAGAATGACCTTGAAGAGGCACGGAAGAAGATTGACGAAGGCAACACAATTCTGAAGAAGAAAGAAGAAGATATAAGTAGCAGGCTGGCTAGTCTAACTCTAAAAGAGAAGGTAAGTTCTTCTTTAAGCCGAGCTGCTGACGAATATGTAATTAAGGCTTATATTAACACACATCCTGTTTGATTGCTGCAGGAGTTTGACACAACAAGAAAGAAAATCGAGAAGAAAGAAGAGGAGTTGTGTGCACTGGAGGAAGAGCTGAATGATAGAGAAAGAGTTAGTCTCTGCAATACTGTTTTGTGATTGGATATTTTCTGATTATAAGGAATATGGTTCTGTTTATGCCATGCTTGTGCTTTTGGCTTTATATGTTCTAAGTTATTCTCAGGTTAGTCGTGGATAATGGATAAGTATGCACCACCGATAAGAAGATAAAACTGAGAAGCAAGCCAGTGCCAAAAAGTCACCACGGGTGGTGACTCAGTTTTATCTTCTTATCCAGCATGGTCCATAACCAATGAAGCCAATTTAATGGATGTTGAAAACTATTATACCAACCATGGATGGGAATTTTTCCTTTCACTCACTGGCTTTTTATTTTCTCTTTTGGTGGAAAAATGGTGCGAAAATCTGGCTAGAAATTTTTTTCCTTCAGGAGGGTGGGTGGACATTCATAAGCACTTAATGAGGTTTTGAAGCACAAGAATGGTTCGCTCTTTTGAAGGTTTCTCATTAAAAAGGATTTCTTTTCAAATTGTACCTTGGGCATACTACAAAGTGTAACCTATTATGCATGTTTTGTTTTTCATTGGCATATTACATGTACAGGTTCAGATTCAGAAGCTCATTGTTGAGCACAATGCCATTATGGATGGAAAGAAACGTGAATTTGAGTTGGAAGTTGAGCAAAAGAGGAAGTCTGTGGATGAAGATCTGCAAAGCAAGGTGACTGAGGTGGAGAAGAAGGAGGCTGAAATCAAGCATATGGAGGAGAAAGTTGTGAAGAGAGAGCAAGCATTAGATAAGAAATTGGAGAAGCTTAAAGAAAAAGAGGAGGAGTTTGAATCAAAAATGAAAGCTTTGAAGGAAAGGGAGAAGACCTTCAGATCTGAGGAGAAGAGCTTTGAAACAGAGAAAAAACAACTGCAGATGGATAGAGAGGATCTTTTGAATCTCAAGGCTGAACTTGAGAGGATAAGGGCTGCCAATGAAGAACAGTTAATGCAGATACATGAAGAGAAGGACCGGCTTAAAGTGAGTGAAGAAGAGAGGTCTGAACATACCCGCTTGCAGTCTGAACTGAAACAGGAAATAGAAAAGTGCAGGCTTCAGGAGGAGCTGCTTCTGAAGGAGACAGAGGATTTAAAGAGGCAAAAGGAAAATTTTGAGAGACAGTGGGAAGAGCTGGATGAGAAAACGGCTGAGATTGAAAAAGAGGCAGGAAGCATAAGTGAGCAGAAAGAAAAATTTGAAAAGCAGAAACTCTCAGAAGAAGAAAGGATAAAAAGGGAGAAACAGACAACAGAAGATTATGTAAAAAGGGAGCTAGAAGCTCTTGCGTTGGCCAAGGAGTCCTTGGAGGCTAATATGGAACATGAACAATGTGTGGCAGCTGAGAAAGCTCAAACTGAGAGAAACCAAATGCTTCTTGACCTTGAGCAGCAGAAGTGTGTGCTTGAGAATGATATGCAGGAAAGACGAGAGGAGATGGAAAAACTGTTGCAAGATAAGAAGAAATTGTTTGATGATGAGAAAGAGAGAGAATTGAAGAATATTAACTTCTTAAGAGATGTTGCTAAAAGGGAAATGGATGATTTGAAACTGGAAAGACTTAGGATGGAGAAAGAAAGGCAGGAAATTGATGAAAATAATAAACATATTCAAAAGCAGCAAATTGAAATGCGAGAAGATATTGATAAGCTTGGTGGGCTTAGCAGGAAACTGAAGGACCACAGACAACAACTTATTAAAGAGAAAGAGCGCTTCATATTATTTGTTGAACAACATAAAAGTTGTAAAGGCTGTAGCGAGATAACCTCCGAGTTTGTGCTTTCTGACCTAATATCTTCCCAAGAAATTGAGAATTCAGAGGCAATTCCAGTGCCAAGGATGGGTCTTGTGGTAGGAGGTGCTGGTGCAGATGTGGCTGATTCCAAGAACCAAGAGTGTGAGATATCCCCCACGGCAGTTCAGTCAACATCTCCGGTTTCTTGGCTCCGACAATGCACATCAAAGATATTTAAGTTTTCTCCAAGCAAAAGGGATGAACGTGCTGCTGTACAAGACATGAACAGGGGATCATCTGTTTCTGCCCTGCAAGTTAGCATAGAGGAGCCTTCAAAAAGATTAGATTTTAAAGACAATGAAACAGATCTATCCTTTGCAATTGTAAACAATTCAGTTGATGTGCAGGGGGTACAATCTGATAGAGATGCCGAGGCTGGCCAGGATCTGTCTATTGAATATCAGAGCAACATCAATAGTAAGGAACCAGAATGTCAGGAAGACTCCCAGACATCAGATTTGAAGTTTGGTTACCAGCCTCGCAAGAGAGGCAGGCCCAGAGTTAGTAGAACACGCTCTGTGAAGGCAGTTGTCCAAGATGTGAAGGCTACCCTAGAGGTAGCTCTGGAAACAAATGATACGGAAGATTCCCGCTTGCCCAAGGCTCAAAGCCGTTATGGGTCTAGTCCTGCTGATAAAGAAACTCTAAGAAACTCAAGAAAGCGGAATCGTGCTCACACATCTCAAGCTACAAGGAGTGAGCATGATGTTGGTGACAGTGAGGGAAACTCTGATAGTGTAACTGCTGGAGGGCATAAAAGAATACGCCAAAAAGTAGCTCCAGTTCGAGCTCCCGGAGAAGCACGATATAATCTTCGGCGACGGAAACTGTGAGTTAATCCAAATTGTGAGCATGAAGGTCTCTAAAAGTGTGCCTTTTATCCAGCATTGTTTATGCCAAAGCAAGATTATCGGAGATGCTGTTGCATGCATGCAGTTGTTTGGTTTTTCATTTTACTGGCTTTAAGCTAGAGTAGTATATTTGGACTACTGCAATACATGACTGATTAAGGCATTGTATGAATTTCTGCATGGTATTCCTGTTTATTGGCTTTTTAGACCTGTCTAAGTGGGCTGTTTGTTAATGAGTGGTTGGAGTCCTTCAAAGGAAGAATTTATTTATTCCTCTTTATTGTTACATGTGAATGCATTTCAATCCGTAGTTTAATGGTTCCTCTTTTGGGTTCTGATGCAATTTTTATAGTATTGCTGGCAACCAACATTTTATTTGTCCTAAATATTTGTCAGCGGAGGCAAAGCTGTTACTTCTAGAGCCTTAGGAGACCTTAACAAAGACAATGAGAAAGAGAATGAAGGTGCTTCAGGTCCAGACCACGGAAGTATTTTTAGAGCTGCTGCAGCAGCTTCAACAGGGGTTGCTAGTGATACTGATGGGAGCTCACATTTTGTACGAGTGAGTGCTATAAATCATTATTGGTGTTGTTTTATTTGACAGAACAATTGCCACAGAATCTATTGTTGAGGTTTCTGGTTGATTCTAAGCAGGTTTTGCATATTTTGTTTTTCTCATCTTCTCCTGTGCCCTTTGGTGGCAGTGTGAGAAGGCTCGGAATGGTGATGCCGATACAACCAGAAAGTTGGTTGAGAAGGCAGCATTGAGTGAAGAGTTAAATGGGCCAACAGAGTATGCTATTGCCGAACAAAATGCAAGCGAATCCCTTAGGGACAACGATGATGAGGATGATGGTTATAATGACGAGGATGAGTCTGAGCATCCAGGGGAAGTCTCAATAGGAAAAAAGCTTTGGACTTTCTTCACAACATGATTAAGTGAATCTTGTGCCAATTGTGGGAATAAATTCATGGATTCTTGGTTGCCTCAATTATTGTAGGATTGGTGTTAGGGGCTCTTTCGTGTTTAGTCGTTGTGTATTGGCCATGTAAACGTAGTTACCATGCCAGGTGGAGGATAGCGTGTTTTCTGTGTCCCCTTCCTTTTGATAGGATTCGGCATTTTGGGATGTCTTCATCTTCTAGCATACAAGGTGCCAAAAACGCTAGGCACTTATTGCACATTTAACTAGTTGGTTGTATCAAAATAAAAAAAGAAATATTGGGCGCTTTCCGCTCTTTGATTGTATCAAAATATTCTTTTGTCTTTGTTGTTTGCCGGGATCACATTCTAAAGCCTAAGATCTCCTTTTCCAATCGGGGTGAAATGTGTGCAGAGGTGGGTAGAGGAATGAGGGCGTGGAGCCAGTAAAGAGATGAAAATGGGTAATAAAATGTAAGTAGGCCTTCATGTTTTCAGATTAGAAAGTTGAAACCAGCCGCTGGCAATACTGGGTTGAATAATTCCCTGGCCAATGAAAAGTGAACGATCCATTGGCTCTTCTTTTCTTTCATTAATAGAAAGGAAGCCCATCTAATGTAAAATTAAGAACAGTCCACAAAATTAGATCAAAGGAAGGCCAATAACATGTATATTAATAATTTCTGTACAAATTATACAAGCCCGAGCGGATCCGAGGAGGACAATTATCTGACAGGCTAAAACCTAAAATGCACCCAAGACTAACAAAAACTGCATCAACAAGCTTTGGCCCATCATCCGTCCCAACAAAAAATTACTGTTGTGGGTCTAGTATCAGAAGTTTAACAAGATTCCATGACCTCAAAGCTTCGCTCTGTACAATGGGTTCTCTTTGTTGACAAACTGTACACTTGGGTAGTGATGTTGACTAGCGTGGCCATCTATACGGTTGGGAAAAAATTTTGAAATTTAGTCTAAACATGGAATTTTATTTCAAAACTATTTAAATGATAATTTAAATGGTGTGTCAATAAAAGTAAATTTTGTTATTTACATTTTCTTATTTCTCGACTGTATTGACTTATTTTCAACTTTAAACCATTTTTCGCTCTTAACTATATATGTTTTTGACCGATGTAATGACCACATAACTTTCGTTTTTGAAAGAAGTATAAAGCATTCATGATTCAAGACATATTTTTACTTTTTCAGAAAATTTTAATTCACAGCCTCAAGAATTAAAGGGGCTTAATTAAAAAAGAATAAGAATTAAAAAATTTTAGTTGACACCCATGTTCAATGTTCAATGTTCTACCGAAGTTGTCAATGCGAATCACCTACAGCAATTAACCAATCTAGTAATTTCTATAGCAACCCTTTTGTCTAATTGGAAATCAGAAACAAGCCTTGTGCCAAATCCTGTCCTACAAAATCAAAATTAGGAAAAGAAAGGATCGGAGCCATTCTGTCAAAATCATATGTCCGCACAATTCACCTCCAACTTGGATAGCAATAAAGGTCATACTCAGCTTCGTCGAGCTGAATGATCCATGCTATGGTATCCCAGCTGTCATTTTCATTCTCAAATCTGGCTGAGCCATAATCATAAGGCGGAAAATGTTTTTGGGAGTAAGCTGGGACTTGTGAAATCATCATATGCAAAAGTGCTTCTCCCTCTGTCAGAACGAGACCTTGCAAGAATATGCGTCAGACCTATAGACCTACACAATTACCAATTACCATACATTGGAGGGTAATTTGACGCTGAAGGGCTTAAGCACTGAATCAACCCCAGAGGGACCATCATCTATGAGATCTCTATAACACCTTTGCTCGTAGTGGTACCATCTACTCATGGGTTCAGAAGAATAATCATAACTATGGTGTAGTTGGTTCCCATGTGAATCAGACTTTAAGGCCCAGGCGACCAAACCCTTTCATCAGCTTTTCTGGGATTGGAGCATTAATTCCTGGGAATTCAACAGACTTTTTCCTCCAGGGTTCAGAAATTCTTGCTTCAGCAATGTCGCCATCTTCATGTTCTTCCCTGACATTCCTATTACCAAATATTGTGATCCCTGATGGCTGATCATCATCATCTGGATCTGAAATATGAAGGTGATGTGTTACAAAAATGTAAATGGAAGATGCGTACAACACACAAACCATTATACCAAATGACTCTGGAATTTGATAAAATGGACTAATTGACATTTCTTTTCCTGTATAATGGAAATGACACTGAAATATAGCAAAGCATCAGCAAGCGAACTTGTTGGGTTGTGGCACATGGGAAAACATCATGTAAAACCTGTAAACTTGGGTGCAATTATCTCAATCATGGACTTGGATTATGGTTATTGCTATAGCTAACTCCAATATTTCTGGGAAATGATCCATGGTTTATACCTTAACAATATCTACGAATTTCACCAGCGATATGCAAATAAAACTGCAAACCAGGTTGACATGTTCATCTCTCAGTCAAAAACAAACTGCAAAGCTTTACAAAATGGTCCTTGATTGTACAAATATTTTAACTCCCTGAAATAGCCTACTGGTCCGGGGAATTTCAGTCTACCGATCAGATTCCCTGTACCATATTTTCCAGTTAGAATGTTTATTTGGCACACAAGCTAAGAACAAAAAGACTTGAAGTCCAAGAACATTGGGCATAGAGCTAAAATAATTAGTTACCTTGATATCCTGGAGGGTATCCCAATTCTCGCATTCTGTTAAGCCATGGTGGCGGATAGAACTCCTGCATCACAGCAAACCAACCACACCCGCCCCCCCCCCCCACCACCACCACCCTGAATCAGAATTACGAGCTTCACCATTCTCACTTCTATCTCCGAAATTACTAGAAACCAAGAGGCTAATCATATCCTCAGTTCCCATTTCCCATATCGAAACGCCCTGTCAAAACTAACCTGAATGAATGAACTCATCTCACTCAAGCAGAAACCCCAAACATTAAAAGTAAAGAAACCACTCAAGTAACCATAAATATAACACTACTGCTCAGAAATCAATCTTTAGAAAAAAGCTAACCAGAAAAAGGAACAGACAGAGACAAGAAACGCTCAGATTGCTTTTGATACAATTTTTATAAAAAAATTTACCGTTTTGATACAATTAAGTTTGGACGAATTTCTTTTTATGATATTATATTTTTAATATAAATTCTCCTTCTTTAAGAAATGGGCATAAACGGGGAATTCAAACTTAAATCAATATAAAGAGAACACAAAATAATTATTAAACTCTCACCTCAAATTTTAAATGTATATAATTATTGCAATAGTTAATTTGTCTGTGGATATGTAATTGAGTTTTATTAAAAAAACATAAAATGTATATTTTTAGAATCGTCTGTTACAATTAATACGTTTTTTTCCAAACATAATAATTTTGATGGATATAATGGGGTAGTGTATATTTCAAGTATTTTGTTAAGTTTTTATGTGATTATTGCAGGTGACGCTTGTATTCATAATTATTATCTTTAATTATAAATTTTAATAATTAAAATGATTATAAAAATTGTTAATTATACACTAGTATTCCTGAATTGGAAGGCTACCGCCTTAGCTATCTACGAGGATGAGTTAAATAAAACAACCGCATCATTAAGAAGTGTTGAGTTTAATCCGGTCCTTAATTTATTCGAATTTTTCACATTAATAAACTTCAAGTCCCAAAACGGCTCACTATATGACGTAATAACTCAATTAACAGTTCAATATATTTTATTTTATATTAATTTAAATTTAAATTTATTTATTAATATTTATTTTTAAATATAAAATAAAAATTTATACCCAATACATAATATTTAATTTTTAACTTATTAATAATAAAGTTAAAAATGAAAAAATAATCAAATAATATTTGAATAATTAAAATTTTATATAAAAAATTAAATTATTTGTACTGATCTATAGATATAAATATAATAATTAATATGTTTACAAATTTTTTCTCTTACAATAAAATTCCAGAAATAACTTACTCGACTAAATTGGTGGGTTTTTCTATTCTTATTACGTGAAAGTACACAGATTGGTTCTATCGAAAAAACGGAGATAAGGAAAAAAAAAAAAATAGTTGGCATACCACTGGAGTGTTTTCTGTATAATTTTTGCTTTAGGGGTCCTGATGGGAATTGTTTAGCAATCCTTGTCTTAAAATATCTTGAACATGTCTTCAAACAATAGGCCGTCCCAATGAAAATCTCCCTCCCTCAGCGCACGCACTAGGAGATTTTCTTTAGCCTTTCTGATCCATATTCACCATATTTCTTTTTATTTTCTTTGGTAACTGGGAACAATATTTCTTACATTTTTCCTTTGTAACTGGGGCCTTGAAGGGAGGAGAAGGGTTTGGTGGCTTGAAACGGGAAACATCTCCAAGGACAAGGTTCGAGTCCATGCTACTCAGACTATGTCTACTTACCTGGAGTTTTCTCGTATAGGAATTAATCTGATTTCCAGCAATCATTGTAAACAAGTAAACACTATACCAGTCCACTTTCAAGGACTTGGACGAAGTAGCAGGATTTATTGTTAAATTGGCACGAATCCATAATCTGTCAAAGGCAGCATATTTTCCATGTTCTCACAACATTTTATGAAAACATGGATGCTAGTTTTATTCATAATTCTTGTCATTCTCACTCAGTACGTTATTGTGCATATACCCCACGTATTCATCGAACTACAATGCCAAAACAGGCCTTATTCTTTGTCACTTGACTCTATCACGATATTGTCGGCTGATACAGAGAACCAATGTGTCCAGCTTCGCTAGAATTTAATCACCTGTATTGGGCTCGACACTACGTGGTTGTGCTGATCAACCCATTTGAGATAAGCAAAGGGCTCAGCTCTAACTGGAACTGTTTCATCGATCTCTACACTCACAGAAAATCCTTGCTTCTGATATTTGTGAGTGAATGACAAAGTATTGGGCTCTATTTTGATTTTGATGCCACGAGGAACATGATCTAGAGTTGCCTGGTATACCGTCACGTCATTTCCAACATTAGTCACCACCCTGCTAAATTTCTTCACAGTTGAAGAGTTGGATCCACCGGTAAATATGGCCATAAAAGAAGGATAATTTAGCTCGCTTGGCTTCGCACTACAATTCCAATGACTTCGTCTGAGGATGACACTCATTTGCTTTTTATTGTAGCCGAGGCCACAAATGAAGTCAACATAATCTTCGAAACCCAGCTCATAGATGAGTCCAGGATCCATGGCCTTGTTTGGGTCAACATGTCCCGCTCCAAAGGCTAGAGGCGTGGCAGGAAGGCCTATCTCTTGGAGATTTATGATTGAGCCGGTGTTATCTAGGCTGTATGCCGTGGTCATAATCGCAGATCGGATTGCTGCTGGATTCCATTCAGGATGGACCTTTTTGAGCAAAGCTGCAACTCCTGCAACATGGGGTGTCGCCATGGATGTGCCTGACAGTAAGGCATAATCTGTCATCAGATCATATTTGCCTACTCTTGCGTATAGAATATTTGGCGCCATGGCTGCCAGAATGTCAAGCCCCGGAGCTATAATATCCGGTCTTAAAATACTTGGACTGATAGGATCCGGCCCCTTCGAAGAAAAAAGAGCTACTTGAGGTGCTGGTTTTATTCCCAAATTGGTGGATTTGAACTTCAAGTTTTTCACCTTCGGTGCGGTATTTTGTCGCTTCAGGTACTCTGTGAGTGAAACCCCAGAGGAAACTGGTACAATTAAGCCAGGAATACTGTAGTTAACTGGAGCCCAAATTTGTGAATCCGATATATATATTCCCGCAAAGGCACCTACCCTGACAAGCTCCTTCTCTTGCATCTCGAAACTAATTTCAAAGCTGCTATCACAGAGTACTATCTTTCCACGAACTTCTTTCGGATCCAACTCACCATTGTAGCATATTGATTTGTTTCTGTGATCTTTTCCATAGTAAAGAGGAACATCAGTGACTTGAACGTTCTTTGGGTAGTATGAAGTCCCTTCCACAGTCAACCCATTTTTTAGAGTTGCTGTAGCAGTGAAACTCCGGTCAATTGTGCTGGCTCCTACTGTTGTGATCCATGGAGCGCCATTATGGGTCGTATTTCTGGCATAGCTGTTGCCAACTGCACAGACAACAAAGATACCTTTCTCCACTGCTGAGAGAAACCCTATGGCAATGGGATCACTGAAATAACGAGATTATGGAAATCCAAGAGACATAGACAATACATCAACACCATCAGCAATTGCTTGGTCAATGGCTGCAAGAACGTCAAATGCTGAGGCCTTCAATGTGCTTGTTGCAAAAACTGCTTTGTACATGACAACGTGTGCCCTTGGTGCTACTCCTCTGGCTGTGCCTTTCGCATAACCAAATAAGCTCACACCATCAACAAGGCTACCCGCAGCTGTTGATGATACATGCGTTCCATGACCCAGAAAGTCTCTGGCAGAGTCATAATCTCCCTCCATTGAAATATTTCGGCCTGAAGCCAGGAGTGCTTTGCTGAAAGACCGAGCTCCAATGAGCTTCCTGTTGCACATAGATGGGCTAAAGGCCGTCCCATTCTCACACTCTCCCTTCCATCTTTGAGGCACCGGTGGCATCCCCTTGTCATCAAAACTCCGACTCTCTGGCCAAATTCCAGTGTCAATAATTCCTATGATCACACCATCACCGAACGAAGAAGTAGGCCACAAGCCATAATTTTTGTTGAGACCAAGGAACGTGGGGCTATGAGTGGTAAATAGCTTGCCAAAGGTCTCTTTTTGAGTGGCAATATGAAGCGGAGATTCCTCAATTTCTGAAAGCTGTGATTTTGTGAGCCTGGCACAGAAACCATTGACAACATGGTTGTATGAGTAAAGCAACATATCCTGATCATTCACAGGATTGGATAAAGATTGAAGGATGGATCTGTGCCATGACTCATGTGTTAAGAAGGAAGAAGGCTTTTGGGAATGGTCCAGGTGGATTATGTATGTTTGCAGCTCCTCTCCAACAGCTGCCACTGCATAGGTATTGCGCAGTAGCAATAGGAGTAGACAGGGCACCAAACTGCGTAACATGGTATTGGAGGAAGCCATGTTATGGGTCATAGATTGAGGAGATAGCTAGAATTCAAGTGTACATTTCTGCCGAAATTAGTGCGCATTTCTTTAAATGCAGCGATGTTGGTTGTGTAGTCAAAGTCTATTTGGTTTGGCAATCTTCCAGTGCCACAGGCATAAACAAGATAAACCCAAAAAAATGAATGAGAAAAAGAGAAAATATTGACAAGCAAGACTTGGGTCTTTTGTTTTTTTTTTTTTTTCTTTCGGAGGTTGTGGATGAAATTCCCATCGAAGTCCTTATATTTAATGCAGCGTTGTTGGTTGTGTCGCCTAGACTTGTAGTCAAGTCTACCGCAGGAATAAACAATATAATCCCAAAAAACGAAGGAGAAAAAGAGAAGATATTGACAAGCAAGAGCCGGGTCTTTTTTGTTTTTTTCAGAGGTTGTAAATCAAATTCCCATCGAAGTCCTTGTCTTTGTCAAACGACCCTCCCATTTTCTTCTTATATATGTATAGACTTTGTGCCACCAAAATTGAAGACCATAAACGGGGGATATGGTAAACGATTCAAATATATTAATAATTAAAATTCAAATGAGATGAAATAAATTTGAATAATTGTTCACTAACTCAATGCAAAAGTTAACTATGCATATTTTCTAAGTATCGAACGGGCGTTTTAAAATTTATTGTAAAAAAATAAATATATATATAAATAATTTTCATAATAAAAATAAAATTGATCAATTTTATTGTTTTAATATATATTAATGTAAAATTTATTATTTAAATAATAATACTTTTAAACATATCTCTCTCACATATTATATTTAAAATTTTGTAAATAAAAAATAATTTAAATATATATGATAAAATAAATATTTTAAATATTTTTTATTCATAATTTTCTAAGTATAAAACAAAAAAATTTTGTCCATAATTTTCTTATACATTAATATCTTGTTATTTATATATTTAATTAAAGATTCCTAAATCAGAAAATTATGATATACATATTAACCGGGCAGAAAAAGTAACCACATAATAAGGGAGAAATACTTGCACCTTTCGGCGACACCCTTATGTCTAATCAAGAAGGACCTCCCGTAAATTTTGAACTTCACAATGGAAGTCTCTGAGATGTCCTACATCACGTTGTTTAATGTTGAAAATATTTCTTTTTTTTTCCCCCCCCCCAAAAAAAAAAGCTTGTTCACTATTCACTCCCTCCAAAGAAACTATTTCTTCTCTCAATTTGAGCCAAAAAAAAAAAAACAACAAAAAAGAAAAACAAAAAAAAAGGAATTTTGGGTATGGACGAGGAGGGGCTGCACTTATCTATCATCATAATTACTGCGAGTAGACTAGAAACCTCAAACCATTGCAATATGACAAACTCGTACTTTCATTTATTAAATCACTTGTACACTTTTTTTTTTTTTTCCTACCTGAACTTTTATTTATTGCTAGTGTTTCATTCGATTTCAGATGGGCATGTAATAGACGACAATGAATAAAAAATTATTCATAATATAAAGGCCAGGACTAAATTATTAATTATTTCAATACATTTTCACTGAGTTTAGCCCTCATTATTAAAAAAACAAAACAAAACAAAACAAAAGAGCTCACCATATTGTGAGATCTAAAAAAAGCATAATGGAAAAAGAAGATGAGAGAAAAGAGAGTGACCGTGACTCTAAGCACGCAGAAGGAAACAAGGAGGGTATCATGAGAGGAGGGAGGCAGAAAAGCAAACAAAGACACATAAGAGAGGGTGTAGTAATTTAATAGATAATTTAATATGTATTTTTTTATTATCTCAAATTCGGGTCTTCTCATAATAAATGAAGATTGTGTAAAATATTTTAAATTTTTTAATATTAAAATTATATGAAAATATATTTAAATTTAATAATATTTAAATAATAATTTTTTAAAAATAAAATTTAAAAAAATATCAAAAAATAACTGTCTTAATTTATAAATATAATAATTAATATGATGTCTTAAAAAAATAAAAAATATATATATATAAATGGTGTAGAGAAAAAATAAGTGCATAAAATATAGATGGAGAGAGAATTTGAGCAATTTAGAGCCTAAAACAACTTAATATTTCTAAAGTGGGCTTTTGAAAGATGTTAAAGCAAACTGATTCAACTTGAGCCCATAACGGGCCTGGAACCAACTAGAAAAAGCCTGACCTACAATTATTTTTTCCGTGACAACCTTTAGAGCTGCTTACAAAAAAAAAACAAAAAAAGAGCCAAGGAAGCATGATTTAATTATTTTTCTTCACTCCACTGCTCAGTGATAGAAAACAAAGTCTGATAATCCAAATGTGGCAGCTCTATCTTCCCACTCCACATAGCAAGATTGCTACTAGCTATATCTTGAGAACTTCTATGGGGCTGGACACCACATGGTTGTGTCGATCAGTCCATTTTAGGTAAGCATAGAACTCAGACCGACTTTTAACATTTTTATCAATCTCTATGCTCACAGAAAAACTCTCCTTCTGATATTTTTGGGTGAAGGACAAAGTACTAGGCTCTATTTTGACACTCATTTCTGGAGGGACACCCTCTAGAGTTGCTTGATAGACTGATTCACCAATTCCCACATTAGTCAATACCCTGTTAAATTTCTTCACCGTTGGAGAATCAGCTTCCTCGGTGGTAAATATGGCCATAAAGGATGGATAGTTCAGGTCGCCTGGTTCTTGGCTGCAAGTCCATTGACGTTTCCTGATGATAGCTTTCATTTGCTTTTTACTGTAGTCAAGGCCACACAAAAAGTTAACGTAATCTTGGAAGCCCATGTCGTAGATTAGTCCAGGATCCATGGCTTTGTTTGGGTTGATATGCCCTGCCCCACAAGCCAGAGGCGTGGCAACGAGGCCTGTCAGTTGATCTTTCAGAATTGTGTGAGTATTATCCACGGTATAAGCCGTAGTCATCATGGCTGATCGGATTGCTGCTGGGCTCCAGTCAGGATGGGCTTGTTTCAGCAAAGCTGCCAATCCGGCAACGTGAGGTGTTGCCATTGATGTGCCGGACTTCAGTTCATAATCCGTCACCAAGTCATATTTTCCTACCGTCATGACTGGAACATGGGGTACCGTTGCTGCTAGAATGTCCACGCCAGGAGCAAGAATATCTGGTTTCAAAATGCCTGGACTAATTGGGTCCGGCCCTCTTGAAGAAAGTTTGGCCACTTGAGGTGCTGGTTTTGAGTGAAACTTGGTGGACACAAACTTCATGCTTTTCACCTGTGGTGTAGTGCCTACTTTAGCAAGGTACTCCCCAAGTAGAGCCCCAAAAGTGGTTGGCATGATCATGCTGGGAATGCCGTAGTTGATTGGAGCAAAAACTGGTTCATCTGAGATGAAAATTCCAGCGTATGCGCCTGCCCTTACGAGCTCCTTCTCTTGCTTTTCGATCTCAATCTCCGTGGTATTACCACAGAGGACTATCTTTCCATGAACCTCTTTCGGATCGAGTTCACCATAGTGGCAAATTGACTTGTTTTTGTGACCTTTTCCATAGTATAAAGCTATATCAGAAAGATAAATGCTTTCTGGGTAGTACGATATTCCTTCCACAATCATCCCATGTTCCAAGGTCATTGTAGCTGTGAAACTCCGATCAATTGTGCCGGCTCCGATTGTTGTGATCCAAGGTGCTCCATTTCCAGTTTTGTTCCAGTTCCCATCATTGCCAGCTGCGCATGCAACAAATATCCCTTTCTCAATTGCTGACAAAGAACCTACTGAAATAACATCTTTGAAGTAAGGGCCTGGAGTAAACTCCACAGACAATGACAGAATGTCAACTCCATCTGCAATTGCTTGGTCCATAGCAGCAAGCACATCACATGCAGCAGTCTCCTCCGTAGTTGTTGCAAAGACGGCCTTGTACATGGCAATATGTGAGCGTGGCGCAACACCTTGGGCTGTGCCTCTTCCGTATCCAAAGTAGCTTACACCGTGCACAAAGTTTCCTGCTGCTGTGGACGATACATGTGTCCCGTGACCAGAAAAATCTCTGGCAGACGCATAGTCCTCCCTGGAGGAAAATTTCCGTCCTGCAGCTAGTAATCCTTTGCTGAAAGACCGTGCTCCAATGAGCTTCTTGTTGCAGAAAGAAGGGCTAAACTCAGTGCCATTCTCACACTTTCCCTTCCACCTTTGGGGCACTGGCGACATTCCCTTGTCATTAAAACTTCCACTTTCTGGCCAAATTCCACTATCAACGACTCCGATGATCACCCCTTCACCATATGAAGCAGTAGGCCACAGGCCATACTTGTGGTTTAATCCGAGAAACTTTGGGCTGTGAGTGGTGAGTACCCTGCCAAATGACTCGGGATACGTGGCAAGATGAGCTGGAGATGTTTCAATTTCAGATAGTTGAAATTTTGTGAGCCTGGCACTGAAGCCATGCAAAGCATGACTGTAAGAGTATAACAGCATTTGTTGATAGTCAACAGGATGTGAGAGTGAGTTTAGAATTGACCAGTGCCATGACTCGTGGGTTAGAAACGAGACAGGCTTGTGGGTGTGGTCCAAGTGGATGATGTATGTCTGGAGCTGCTCATTTTTTGTGACTGCATTGCTGGTTTCCAGTAGTAGCAATAGCAGTAGCCAGGGCAATACATAGTCTGAAATGTAGCCCGAGAAAGTCATCCTTTTCTCTTTCAAATGGCTGTGGTGGTTTCTTTCATTCTTTCTGATGCTTTTATAAGGAAGAAATGTACATGCTAATGCCTCAAGACGGTTAAAATGAGTTAATGGTTAAAGGAAGAAATAATTTAGGAGAGTAAAGCAGTTGATGCTGTCACTCTACTTTTTTCTTTTCCTCCAAATAAAAATAAAAATAAAAAAATCTCAAGGAACAAGACATGGTTGAATGAGTATGCTTCCCAGTCCATTGAAGTCAAGAAGTGCTTCTCAGCCTGTGTAAATTTTTTTAATTAAATATACTTTAGTTTTAACTCTGTTTTGTTGGGAAAAAGAGAAGCAAGAGGTAAAGGATTATTGCCTCATGGTGTCTATTCCTTCTCATTGTTACTGCTCAATGCTCAGCCTCAAACATTTAGATGACATTTAGATTTCATGATTGCATCCAAGAAATTTACCCAACTTTACTTTCCCTGAAATAGATGCCACTACTAGGAGAAGAGCCAATGCCATACTGTCACGTCTACTTTTGCTGCTCTCATTGGGTCGCTGGGCCTCAAAAAGGTGGCAAACGATATGGAGATCTTGTCCTCCAAAAACAAGTTGTGGAAGAATAATTTGTACACAAAATTAAAACCCCTTTTCCTTTCTCCCCCTTTTTTCCATGAAAATCAAGATTTCACTGAAAATCGAGGGTATATAACGCATTAAGACTAGCTATTACATTTTAGATCATTTTGTACATCATTTCCTTGCGCGAGCTATGCAAGAGAAATATCTGTTTAATGAAGGATCACTAACTTCAACGTGTGCCCAATAAAAGGTAATGTGATGTCACCTTTATCTTCTTTTCCTTTTGGCGAAGAGACCCTTTATCGTCTTCTTTACACTCCACCATGTTCTTTCCCTCGTATTGCAAGCACAGCGTGATTTACATGTCCATGTCCATATAAAATATAGTCTTAATAACATCTAAAAATAAACTAGCTCGAACATGATTTCCAAAAATACCCGACTTCATCGTAGCCCCCCCAAGTACTATATACTCCATGATGCTAATGCTACTTATAATTAAGCTAAATTGGATGATCTGTCAAATTAAAATTGAGTACGACTACCATTAATTAAAACAGAGCAAAATTTTCATGATCTTGGAAAGAATGTGATAGAAACCAAAAAAAAAAAACAAGTAAAATCTTAAAATGGGTCTTACGAAGCAATACAACGGACCCACAATATTCTTCAACAATCCTTGTCCTACAATGAGCCCAGAATATCTTGATCCGGCAGAATAAAGCCGGTCTGCAGAAGGCCGGTCGATTATGACTTGAGCCTAGGCTTCTGTTCTAAGCTGTTCTAAGGCTCGGATCCGTCCTAGCCTGACTCATCATAAGCTTCATTTTTGGGCTAATTGTAAAAAAAAAAAAAAAAAAGCATGTAGACCCTCATGGTCCAGTATAAATAATAAAGCCCATCTCAAGTTGTTGCAAAAGTCCAAATTCTCTAAAATTATTAATTCAATTAATTATGTTATTAAATTTTGTAATTAGTAATAATAGGACTTAATACGACTTTTATGTAGTGACGAGATGATTGTTCTGTCATCTATTGGCATGATCTTCAAACAAGCTCACTTTCTTTTATTTATCAAGATAAAATATATGAGATTCCTCTTGTAGTCAATTAAAATAGCTTACCAGGTGAAGTAGGGTATTCTCACCTCACGGAGTAGTTTTCCAATTTGTTTGTCGCTATCGAACTTTGAATCATAGAAAATAATGTATTGTAATTAATGGACGTCGGCGATTAATTCAACACGGTCTTGTGACCATCAGTGAGTTAGTCGACACCTTTCTTTTTCTGATCCGAAGTCGACACTTCCTCAGTTGAACTTTAATGGCCACCAAGATAGGACTAGTGCGCATTGATATCATTCTGCTGCACAAAAGGCTCCAGTTCCACTTAAGGGCCAAATTTTCTTCATTTGCACAAATTTTAATGGCCACCAAGAGTAGACCAGTCCGCATTAATAAGCAACATGAACCGTGTTTTTCCCTTTTTTTTTTTCTTCTTTTTTTTATTCTTCATAGCGAATGATTATCCATTACATATAAAGTTCTGATCGTATTGCATGTACCAACAAGAATTGCAGAGTATATGCTGGTTTATAACACTGAACTGGGGGACTTTAAATTACCTATTCTCCAACGGTTCCCTCCAAGATATATACAGCGTTGGCTGGCTAGTTGAAACTTTTAAGTAGAGGTTTGATCCACTCGGAAGGCGTCCACTTTCAAGTCTTTGGATCACGACAGCCACCAGAATAGGGATGACAGAGTCTTGGAGTTCCAGACAGAAAGCCTCGCTTGCTACGGACGCATCCAGCCTTGGGTAGGTTACATGGCCTCCACCAGCAGCGACAGACAACGGTAAAAATGGGATCGTATTAAAATCATGATCAACTGATACTGCTTTTCTTTTTTCTTCTATCAAAAGGCCGGCAGTGAGGTACACCGTAGAAAGTGTAGTTCTTGTGATACATAGTGGATTTAAGTTCGAAATATGAATAAAACATAGTTGAAGCCTACAAGAATGAAAAATAAATGTTCTGTATATTCATCGACTTCATACAAAAGCTCGTTAATTAGCATGCTCTGGTTGTAATCAAATGGTTGGGAGAAAAGAGATAGAAGTGGTGATCACACTGTCATCCTTTTCGGCTAATTCTCGACCAATGGTGGAGGGTGGAGAAAAGAGAATGGTAGCCAAGAGATAATTAGCAGGAAAGCCTTCATGTTGGGAGTAAATATGAGTTTATGTTGTCCACTGCTCCCTCTATACCGTCATATTTATAGTAAAATGATGAGGGGACTTGCACCCAGGAGCCAAGCAAGGAAGGTTGGTATCTAATGTAGTAATTGTTTGATCAAAGCCAAATTTGAATGGTGTAAGAGTAACTTCCAAGTTCCACCCACATATAGAAAGATAAAAGTACCAAGTGATAGGGATGTGTGCAATACGATAACAAACGACGGGGCCAAATACTTCTTGTTGACTCGGGAGATAACTCAGTTTCAAAGCAAATATAGGAGAAACACGATGCCAAAGACTTGTCGGGCCACACAAGTGGTGACGCGATGGATGGCTTCGATCATCGCTTTCAAATTATTGAAACCTTGAATCTTTATGCCCGGTAAATTCTGTTTAGAATGAAATCCCCATGAACTAGATGTTTAAGTAACCCATAACCATCGACTTCAGGATTCAGCCAAAAACGCACGCCTGAAAACGCTGAGGAAAAAAATTTGCACTATCCTCATTAATTGCGGATCTGATCATACTCTGATGTTTAATAAAAGGGATGACTACTTTGCAGATGAGGATCCTTGTCAGTGGCATTTTCCTGACACGAATTCAACGAAGAGACAGAATTGCCGGGGGATAGTATTTCTTTCATAAGATAAAAGTGAATTATCAGTATCTGTAATGTTAGATGATTGTTCCCCCATAGCTCCTCGTACGGTATAACAGAGGAAGCACAAGAATTGCCGAAAGACGAATGGAAAGAGAGTTCCTAAAGGAATAACATATGCCCAACAGCCACGAAGCACATAGGCTGCTGCAAGAATAAGATACACAACAGAACTTGCAAGAAATGAAAAGGGTAAGAGAAAATGTGTTCAGTTGAATCAATCCTCCGAATTTTATGAACTAAAATGGGCTGATACGACTGGCCAGCCTTAATAAAACCTCAGGAACAAGCCGTCTGCTTGGTGGTGCCATAGCATCCTTGGCAAGAGCTGCTGTATCACCATCGTGTATAACAGCTACTATATGCTCAAACAGGTCATCTTTACCTCCTCTGAGAGGATCCTGCATAGCACGACCTTTATGTTAATACAGGTCTTATGTGTTGAGAACAAGTGTTGATGGCAGCTTCAAATAGCTTGACATCAGATAGGAACAAGCAAAGGCAAAACAAAGATACACAATTAAACTCTGCTAATGGCCCAAAGCTTGGCATGGTCAGCTGAGTTTGATCAGATTCAATGTCAGGCCTACCCTTCCAGCATATGTAGAAGTTCTAGTGGGCAACAGATTAGTAGAAATGCCCCACGTATTTTTTTCTCATCAGGAATTAAGCTTCCAAAGAAAACCATCAGGACGTCAGAGTGAGTACTTACTTGTAGGAATAAGTCTGTATGACTTTTTCCATCATACAAAATCAGCTCAGCGTGAGCTCCCAACCTCCAAATAGTCTCTATGAATTCTTTGCTGCAGAAAAAAATAATTCACTTCTAACTGTCCAAATCAAGATGGATGATGGTGCATCTAAGTGTTTAATTATTAATTGTTTTTTTTTTTTGAGATATCAAGGGCACAACTCATGAATGGCATGCATAATACCAAGCTTGGCTATCACTCTTAGCATATATGCATGTGTGCTTGTACATATCAAACTTCAGAAAGCAAACACAAATTTGCTATGTCATTTCACAGTATCAGTGCATAATGCATGTCAGAGAGGAAATTCTAACCTGGAAGCAGCTGGTATAGAGTTATCGGAAGTTCCATGAAAAAGCATTATAGGAGGTAGGAGAGAAACAGCATCTCTGATGCCTGGCTCCTGTATTCTAACTTCAGGAGAAAATCTGTGTAAAGATTCTTCACCTTCCATAATGCTGTAAAGCAATAGGAGTAGTTATACAAGGCAAGACATATCATACAAGAAAATGAACGATACAAGGAATGAGTCTGATGATTGGCAGCCAGAAGAAATTATTTAGTGATACCTCAAAAATAGGGAGCGATAAAGGCCTCGACTATCAAAGTGATCAACTAACTTCAACAAATTGTACCTGATCAAAATTACAGAGGGAAGTAGATGAAGCATGAAAAACAATGCATCCACGCACTAGAAGTTCGGCAAACAATTTCAGAAAGATCATGATTCTCAGTCTACTGGCTCCACAACATCAAGCATGCAAATAATTCTTAGTCATATCTTTCTAACATTTCTTAAAAATCACTTAATAGGCAGAAGAAATGCCAGATGCCCTCATTTCATTTCTAAACATCATCATTCAGAACAAGGCCCTCAATAGATATAATGCACAATTGGTGTCCTCCGGCTGGTCTGTTTGCATTTCATTATTTTCTGCAACTGTGTTGAACAGGCAGAACTGTTGTTAAAAAATATATTAAAAAAAAAAAGATAGAACAATGATGCTACTTGGCAAAATGTAGAGAGCTGCTTCTTGCTGTCTTGCTTCCTTTTTTTTTTTTTTTTCCTTTTTGATAACTAAATCTTTTAGCAGTGGTGATGCAAGGAAGGATTGCTATTGATAGCATTGAGAAGATGCTAGTCACTAACCATAACAATTTTGTGTGTGGACTAGCATTTCTCTGCTTTTCCAAAAACCTTGGATTCTCATTGTATGCAAAACTCACCAGTAGTTCAGGTCTTAGCTAGAATTTCAAAATGCATCAATCACACATGATTCTTATCCAAAGCAAATGGCCAGGTACACATTCCTTATGTTTATCAAAGTTCAGGATGATCTATAAAAAGGCAATCATTGAAAATTTACCCTCCAGATAGACCAAAATAGGCTTTTATGCGAGTGACACTCCAGGATATGCTATCTCCTTGCTTAGCTTCTTTGATTGCTTGCTCTAAGAGAACACAAGAAGAAATATGTGCACCAGCTGACTGTCCCATTAGATAGATCCTATTCAAAAGCAAAAGTATATCGTTGAGCATGTGAGATATGTTTAAGACAAGATTGGAAAAATCCAAAAGATGCACCACATTACCTGTTGGGGTCACCTCCATATTCAGCAATGTTGTTAAAGATAAATGAGATCCCCTGTGAAGCATCTGCTACCATATCACTGATGGTTCCCTGGGGAAAATTTCTGCATGGGCATGTCAGCCAATTATGATTGATGAAGGTTGATGAAACATTGCCCATATATGCAAAATTATACGCTGCCAAACAAAGTAGACTACTCAATTTCTTTTGAATGTTATATGCAGACATAATGAACTATGTGATCAACAGATTTGGAACTGACAGACTATCAGTAATTCAGGCATTCTTCAGTGCAGATAGACATGTTCTGGACTAGAAAGACGACACCATCAATGCTCTGTGTATCAGGTAAAATGTGTAGCCTTCAATTTTCACTCCCACCAATCTGATAGCCAGATAAATGAATGAGATTGATGTTCTAACTGAAACAGCATACCTGTAATCAATACATGCCACTATTATGTCTCTTTCTGCCAGCTTTTTTCCTAAAAGAGAACCCCATGCTTTGTACCTAAATTAAGAGGTGAAGCTATATAAAATTAATATCGGGTACAAAAAAACAATGATTCAATGCAGCAAATGAAGGAATTATGAACTATTATCAACAATGCCTCATATAAGATGTCTGAGGTCAGTAGGTGGAAGAGAGCTTATAAAAATGCTATTTTCATTAAGATTGATTTCAACTCGATTCCCTCAACCTATCATGGATGATCTCAGTTAGGACTTTCATACAACCCTTTAACAGAGCTTGGTATTTCAAACTACCTCTTGTTCAAGAGTGTGAAATGAATATTAATCACAGGACAGCTAAATAATCCCTATTTTTATAGCTAAAAGTGTCAGATATGGTTTAAGGTATCCTTACTACCATCAGATTAAATGGGAGATTTGAGTGGCAACAAAGGTGAAGAATGTCTCCTAGTATAAGAATTAAAGTCATACTGATTTCACAACTGAATTGCAAAGTAAAACAAAAGCAGCTACTTTTATATCACCAACCCTATAATCCAGGCACCGCCAGTTACAAATGCCACAACTGGCTTTGGTCCCTTCATGTTTTCCGGTAAATATAAATCCAACCTGAAAAGCCAACATTGCACCAGCAGCATACTGCATTTTAGTCTATAATATACAAACAGCAGGGAACATCCACAGGATTCAGACCTGTGTCACAGTTTCAAATACCTATTTCTAGGTTGATCTCCATATATAATACTCCGCCGCACCTTGTTTGAGAAGAAATAATAACATGCAACTGCAGAGATTAAAAAGCAAAGTTATTTTCATCAGTTTAAATATTTTTCCCTTATTATGAAGAAATAACATGTTTAAAGATATTAAGCTATCATGCGACTAATGAATAGTATAGGACATATGACTCACATAGCAAATGCAAGATATCTCCATGCACACACACAGGATGAGAATCACTTTGCATCAAACATCAAGGAATTCAAAATAATCAAGCAGTTTTTGTACAACACAACGCTGACCTTGAAGGAATCCAGGCAGAAGTAGAGCTGCATAAAAGGCAAGCCCAGCTAATCTTGTGAGCCACCGGTAGCCTATCCTGAATGAAAGTAAATGATTACAAGATGACACAATGCCAAAAAGAAGCTAAAAAAACAATAATAATAATAATAATAAATGAAATTCCACAGGGTATAGCAAAAAGAACATGAGTACTTTCTCCATCACTTATATTTAAGTTACTAATATTCCAAAACAATATGATCTTAAGAACATCCAAGCCAAGAGCCATTTTAAGATAATCAAATTCTTATATGCCCATGCGCCATCATGCACAGAACACCCAGGGACACATATTTTTTAGCTAGTCAAGAAAATCATCAGTAACATTCACGCATCCCTATGACCTAAATACTGCACCAGCCAGGGCCACTGATGTGCATCTGGTCCTGCTGGTATAAATTAGCTTTCAAATAAAATTATGTCAATTGTTAATGGCAAATAGATATTTAATTTCAGTATTTCACGGGATTGAAGGTGCAAGCAATTGAATTACAAGAAAATAACAGGAACAAGAAATTAACAACAACGAGTAATAGATTTCTTCGCATTTCCAATAAAAACATATAAAAGAAAAAAAAAACACACACACACACACACAAGACAACCGTTGGTTGCAATGGCAGCGAGTAACCGCCTCAACTCTTAAATGATAACTCCTCGCGTTACAGGAATATAAACATCTACAAGAACTAATAATAATATGCAACAGAGTCCGAGTGCGCGTGCGCGCAGAGACAGAAAAAGATACCCGAGATATCGGAGAAGAATGATGGTGAGGCGAGTGAGCAAGTAAGTCTCGGATGCGGCGTGGCCGATGTCTCTGCCAAGCGACCGCTGCCGCTCGAGAATAGCAGGCTTGCCGGCGACTCGTCTTCGCGGTTGCGGAGAGAGCAACGGTTTCCCGGCGTCAGTCATTTCGAAATCGTTGATGACGACGGCGGAGGGAATGAGCGGTGGCGATCTGCCGGCGTTGGACGCGATTTCCTTTCGGACTTTCCGATATATATACAAATCAAAAAGAAAATGCGGAAGCGCGTTTTGCCTTTTTGTTTTTCTGCCTTTGGCTCTCTTTGTTTTATTTTTTATTTTTATTTTTATTTTTGAGTTAAAAGCTCTTCCGCGTTGCTCTGATACTTCTACCTTTACATTACAACGGTTGTCTTTGAAAACTTCGGGAATCTTTTTTTTTTTTTTCTTTCCTGGTAATTTTCCTTTTCTTTTTTTCATTTAATTGTGTTAATTAACTAAATAAATGCTTTAACACTTTATTTTTCCTCTTTTGTTTTTCTTTTCTATTTCTCTTTTTTTGTTCATCGGCAACTAATATGGGAATATTTTCACCCACATGTTTGCCTAATTACGATTTAAAAAATATATTTTCCTAATTTTTATAATCATAGACATAAAAAAGCCAATGGTCAACCTTGCAAGGTGTGTTCATCTCATGTAGGGGTTTGTTCTAAATTTTTTATAGAAGTTAATTACTTAGCAATTCAATAAAAGATTAACGAGAAATGTATAATTTATTTAATAATCTAAATATTTTTAATTTAATAATTTTTAATATAATTATAATTTTTGAATTATTTTTATTGTATTATCATTACAATTTTTTTTTAATAACGTGACATTAAAAGATTAATGCTAGATAAGTTGGGAGTAGATTTTTATCTTTAGATTTGAATCGAATCAAAACCTAATCAAAAAATTTTATTCGAATCTTGTTTGTTCTTTTATGTCTTGGAGACAGAACAAGATATTGTTATTGCGTGAAACCGGTTGCTCGGCACGTGGTATGTTCTGAGCCCGCACGAAACGGGCCTGTGCGGACCAGAAAACTTGTCAGAAGATTAAGTTATAGAAATATCATCGTTTTATTCAACAAAATTAATTGTCTCCTTTTTATTTCATTTGGTAGCAAAGGGTAATCAAAAGGGAAAAAAAAAATTATTGATTTGGCGAGACAAATTCATCAATCCACAACCACCACATATTAATTATCATTTGATTTTACACGCTATGTTTGGTTTATTGGATTGACTGTTTTACATACGTAATTGTGTATCTATGTGATAGATGAATACAGGATCGCAGAGTAATATATATATATATATATATATTTAAGAAAAAGAACAAAAAAAACGAAAGTTACAAACGGAGACAGTTTTCAATTGGTTCCAGAAAAGAAAGCCATGTTCGCAAAATAAGTGGACAGGAAAGGGAATCCAGGGAGACCATGTTCTATTTGTCCACTAATACTTATTTTTTATCCGTGCATTAGGCATATTCGCAACACATATTTTTGTTTTAATAGCTAATGCAGCTTTCAGCAGATGCTAAGTCGTCCCTCTCTAAGTGATTTTACAAGCAGTCTGAAATTCGAAGCTGAAATGATAGGGGTGTGAACAAAACTCTGTACCACGTAAGCGGATCTCCCAAGTTTCCACAAAGTACATTTTTCAAGCTGGCCACCATTTTAGTGGCCAACCCAAAAAAAAAAAAAACCCAACTTTAACGTTGATTTCATCGCTCTTGCATGCAATCATGTGCATCTTCCATTTATTTATATAATTGTTCTTCCTTTTAATCAGCAAACTAGATGTATGGTAGAGGTCATGTCGTTCACATATGATGGACGATGCATGATGCATGCCACCTTCCCTAATAATTGACAAAAGAAAAAAGCTGGACTCCGCGTTCACAAAATAGATGCAAATCTCTGAACCTTCTCTCTCATATTCTCAAAGTTGCGTGTTGCTTTTCAGTCTTCCATGTCTTCTTATGATGAACGTTATATTTTGCAAACAGTAACATCCAAGAAAAAGTTTTACCACTGAACCACACCGATTCTATCTGGTTTAATTTGATAAAGGGATATGCGAACTTGTCTTAGGTATCACTGTCCGGTAACAAAAGTGAAAACGAGGGTATTAAGCAATGTCTCGGACATTAAAACGAGTGGGTTAGGGATGCAGTATTATGGCATGACCACGCATCATACAAAACAGGAAATTAGCGGAAATTGAAATGAAAATTTTAAAGAGCCACGCATCATATGGCCGTGCCGAGATGTCATTTAATTAATTGGATTGAAAAGCACATGCATATTTATTATAAAAGAAGTATAATTCACCATAACCACGTAAATTTCGCTTGTCTCTGTTGAGTCGAATGATAAGCAAGGATTCCGTGACGTGTCAATTTGTTGCTGATAATGACTTGGCCTTTTCTGATATATAACACTGGTATACGTCAATTATCATTTTCTTAGTTTCATAGTTGGTTTTCCACTTATTAAATCATCGTTTGGCGGAGTATAAAATATTATTTTTGATAGCAAAAATAATAATAATAACCAAGAAAACACAGACAATATACAATTGAGAGGATATGGCCATGTGAGGATGGCCTTTTCCTAATGGACAAAAGGTCTCCAGTCTTCGCAATTGGCCTTGAATAGAGCCAGGGGTATAGGCTGGTGGGTTTACACTGACACTTGCGTAATTTACGGATGAAGTGAGACTTTGGCAGCCCCAAAAACTGCCTTCATTAGCTTCACTGCTTATAACCACACAAGCGGCACATTTTGAGAGCACAAAAGTTCTGGCACGGGATGAGACCCATCAGTCTGTCAGCATCGAATCCAAGGCAAATGACTATTTACTTATTGCACGACATATGGTGGGAAAAGGGCATATGAAAAATAGAAGAGATCCCTTTATCGTATTAACATGGTAGAAGACATCCGTTTATGTTATTAACGTAGTAGCCTACAAAATGCTTTATCAAGTAAAAAATCAATGGCAAAAAGGAATTTAATATCATCCTCATTTGTCTCCATGTTCAACGCCAGCCCCATAAAGAGGATGACGACCTTTTTGATGATAATGTACCCAGCAAAGGAAACGTGAGACAAGTCAAGGTTTTATCACTCCAAAATCAATATGGAAGCTTGGCATACATCTAAAGTTAGTCCCAGAGGATGATGACAATGATAATAAGCTCCATGAAGATTAACTGACATTCTCCATTCTCTTCTTTTGATATTTATCTGAACCACCATCTTTGAACAGCAGAAATTGGGGTTCTCAAAAATGGAGAATAACGTTGGATAAGTGGATTGAAAGTCCTTCCAATCTTAGCCCACGCGCTCTGATGGTAAGCAGCAGTGACAGGAGCACGATACATGAGCTTCAGCAACTGCCAGAAAGAAGAACACATAAGATTGCAATAAATGAGGTAAGGATTAACTTAATTAACAGGTGGCCAGGAAGAAATTTTTCACAAGGAGCTTGGTTTTCAAATTCCTCAGTTATTTCAAGAATGCAGTGCAACATAGAGTGTTATCACTGATATCATATCTTAAATTTTCTGTATATGACTGGATGGCGAGATGCATTTACAAACATCTGAACACCTATGCAATGTCTGTGCTATTCAAGTACTTTACCTGCCAGTACATGAATGTTTGTATAATGTTGCGTTGCCACCTGCGTGTTTATATGAAATTTTAGAAATAGTCCGACTGTGAAGGAAAAGAAAAATTTGCACTCAGCAAGTAAAGAACTACAAATATTTAAAAACTCACGAAAACAAAGAGATGATCAAGAGGAAGCCAAGTCCAATCTCTGCATGTGAAGAGAGAATGCTGAGGGTAGTTGTATTCGACTCCACCCACACACAAGGGTCCTCAAGGTACTTCCTGCTCAGCCAAACACAAGGTTAATTACTAAATAGGTGCAAAATGCACTACTGCTAACATAAGATATGCAGGTTGAGGGATGCCACCACTTCCAGAGCACTGGCAGGGTCACTGGGTTAGGGAACAGCAGTTACAAGTCCACTGTTCAAGGCTCTTAACTCAAGGTTAGAAATTACTATGCCTTTAAAAGTTTTATTTTTTTTTATTGAATCCTTTTATTTTTTAACTTTCATTCCTTTTGCTATTCCTTTTTGTCCACAGTGCCATCTCTTGTTTTCCCTTTAACTGCTTGCACATGTTTCATGGTTTATCACTAATTTCCCCTTTTTTTGGGTGGAAGGAAGGACATTGAGGATATGGATCAGTGATGAAGACATGGGTGTCAATCTTGCAAATGCACACTGCTTCAGAATAATCAAGGTTTAATTCTTGGTTACTTTGATAGTCGCATATTTGATTCCCAAAAGTGACAGAAAAAACAAAAGGTTATAGTATCATCTTTAGCAGAACCATGGGTTCAAAATAAAATATGATGAGCAGACTCCCTGTAACACCTGTTAGCAGCATTGTACTAGCAATATGCATGACAAGTGAACAGGATATTTTACTTAATAATGCAAAGGTAAGAACCATAGCAACAGTAACAATTAAACAGCTGTGAACCAAGGAACTAACTATGAAGCAAAAATACCCAAACTACAGGTCCTTGAAACCTATAGAAACTAAGGATGTAGATCGTGATTTAAGAGAAAATACCTATATAAGGTGGAACGAGTGAAATTACGCCTTAAGAACTTGGCAACGTGCTGCAATGCTCGGCATAAAATGGGAATTAAAGCAACTGCAGAAAGATAGTCATCACAAGTCCATCCTACTTCACTGACCAGACAGAATAACTAATACAGATTCACAATTGAAAAGCATTGTGTAAAGGAAAGAAGTGTGTCATTAGGAGACAGGCAATGCTCACATTTGAGGCAAAGATGTGAAGTAACAAAGGTAAGACAATAGATGAAGTAGATAAAGTCTTTGGTTGCAATTATTGACTGAAAGTAAACTTGCACAGCCTGCAGATTCCAAGCTCTGGGTCTCTGCACAACACCAAAAGCTAGTTAATCATGCGCAAATGAGAGCATAACATGGTAGCATGGTTAAAAGCAGAAAACATAAGAACTTTAGTTTACCCCATATAGTGTGTACAAAGAATACAGAGATGAGCATGCAATGCCCATAAATGACAGCCGATAGGCCCTACTTGACAGATTTTGAGGAACAAGAGGAATGATTGCAAGCACGGCAACAACAAATACCTGCATGCATTAGAGCTTAGAACCAAATTTAACAAATACTAAAGCTGGAAAGTATGCAATAGCCAGGTTAATAAAGACAAAAGTTCAAGCTAGTGAAAAGATAAGGTTCATTAATTAATACAAAGAAATGCAAACTGATTAAATGCTAGAAATATTTCTATAAATACATCTCAGTGGCCTGCAAATAGGCATACAGTAGAGAAATTAATCCACCATACCCAAGCATTGATAGAAAATTGTATAGTTTGTCGATCCCAGCGGACGGAAGTTGGATTTGAACCAGATGCTGCAGATGTTCCAGAAGTCCTATTTGTTGAACCTACAGCACACACATCAGTTCAATTCAGTTAAAAGTGCCTGACTGGAAAAAGACTAGATCACCTATCTACTGGTAACACAAGTCCAGTAAATTTATTAAATTTGCATTGCTTAAGTAACTGGGCCTAAAAAACCAACAAACCTATGTTACGTTGTCGAGGTTGATCACTTGAAGTTGCGGGTGATGCTGAGGACGACGCAGATGGTTTGGTTGATTGAGATGAACCAGTTGATGGCATTGCCTCCACCACCAGATCATGATCCTGCCAATGAAATTTGTCCAAGTGTAATTAACTGCAGGGCATGACTTGAAGTCCAATAAAAGAGCAGTGCCCGCATTAACGGGCTGGAAGAAAGTCATGGACAAAAGAACAAATGAGAAACACACTAAGAATAAAGTAGAACCACACAATTTCAGCCCACATGTAAAGTAGCCTCAATCACAGAACCATATAGAAATGGAATTAAAACAACGCTTCACCAATGAAAAAGCACATTCCGATCAATTTATGCCATACGGATCGCTCCCTAGCACCCAAGAAATGAGGTCTAAATAGCATAAAGGAATAAAAACCAACAGCAAGATAAAGGCACGTATGAAAAGAACGGAATACTCAATAAAAAATCACAATTCCCAAAACCTAATCAGGAAGCTGCGTAAGAAAACCCTAAATCCCGATAAAAGAATTTCTTGCAATAAAAGGAAGAAACCGTAAAGATTAGAAACCCAAACGGGAATTCCCAATTCCAAACCTGAAAACCCCACGAACCGAAACCAAATCAAGAAACTGAATACGCATACGCACGCGCACGCGCACGCGCACGCAAAGAGAGAGAGAGAGAGAGAGAGAGAGAGAGAGAGAGAAAGCCCAAAGAAAATCAAGAAACCCAGATAGGGATATGTGTTGGAAGTATTTTAAGGAAAAGAAAGAGGGGGAGAGGGGGAGCTGTACGGACGATGTAGCGCTGGTAGAACTTGCGCTTGAAATGGTCGACGACGTCAGAGCGGGACGCCAAGTGGGGAGGGATGAGGATGTTGGACCAGTACTCTGCCCATCGCGCGTCGTTCTCGTAATCGTATGCGGCTGCCGCCGCCCTCTTCATCCTCTGCGCTTCCTCTCTCTCCTCTCCCATCTCTCTCTCTCTCTCTCTCTCGCTGATTGATTTTGTGTGCTGATAGCTAGTCCGGGCCGAAGGGAACGAAATAAGGAAGATGCTTCTTTAGGCTCCACCAAAACGACTACGTTTTGTCCTTTTTTTTTAACCTTTTCCTCTTAGCGCTATGGTTGGTATTACTTTCCGGTGGGAATTATGAGCGTATTTCGGAAAGGGAAAAAGAAGATAAAGGAAATTGAGTGACGACGAGGAGAAACTGATTCAATTTTTGGTATTATTCTGAAGTTTCCCCTATTAGATAAAAATATATTTACTTTTCAATTCAATGCACATTTAATTTTTTCACGTATACCATTGAACATAAAAATTTGGTAGTTATTTTACTTAATTTTCGCGTACTTAACCTACGTTTGAATCCTCTTGATTGCACCCCTCTCGAATAAACAGAAAATAAGATTGTGTAGAGACGATTATGACAATCACTTAAACGATAATTCACATTCCTACTATTACCACTTTTTTTATGTTAATAGCCGTCACTGGAAGCAGTACTCTAGAGCTAATATGGTTGCACTAGTAATTTTTTGATCGACCAATTATATTAAGAAGAGCTAGGCTTCTGTAAGCTCTCAGAATTTCTAAGCACAAAAGCTAATCCCTGTCCCTTGTGACTTACTGTAAGCTGGTCACAGGGGTCAGCTAGATAAAGTCGAAAGACTTCAATGGCTAATAACTTCAGCTACAGAAATGGAGAGACAAAAACAAACAGTGAAGGAAACTTATAGGATTGGGAAAAATTGGGAAAAAGGAGACTTTGCATCAATATAACATGTAGTTACAAAGCAAAACTGAAAGAATGAGGCAACTAAGGCAGTATCATGCTAGCCAGGAAGGGATCCACAGAACCAAAAAAAAAAAAAAAATTTACAAGAAATAGAAAGGAATGGGAGTGTCCATGTGGTGGGTATCTAACTGATAACCTCTTCAAATCAATTGTCATTGAATATCTTATGTGCCGTATCTACGGTTTAAAGGTACTACTGTCACGGTGTTCTTAACTCCTCCAGCTACTCTGACTATGATCGAAGAAATCAGAACTATGGTCTTGACTACCAAATGCCAGCCTCTGAAACATTCTGATTTGTGCAGAATGCTCTCTTGAATCAATTATCTCACTTTGGCCAGGTTTCATTCCATTGGAAAGATCTGACAACTCATCTAGCGAGTCTAAAGCTCTCACCACCTAGGAAGGTGAAAAAAGATGTAGTGAAACATCTACAATTAGATCTTTCAATGAAGAGATGAGAGAAGAATAGAATAGGAACTATGATTACCTGACTCATTCGTGGCCTTTTTGTAGCTGAATGACGCACACAAGCTGCAGCAGCCTCAATTATCCTGAACATCTCACTCGCAATATAGTTCTTCCCGAGTCTTGGATCCACCAATGCCTCAAAGTCTTCACTATCCAGTGTTTCAGTAAGCAAGGGTCTAGCCTGAAGACAAGTTTGGGTAGAATTAAACACTGTGCCTGAATAACTTGTCAGAGATTCAGTTCCATACTGACTCTTTCCGACCCATCTCTTGCTTTTTTTTAACACGAGAAAATAAGCTAGGTTTCTTCAATCAACGTCCCACAAAAAGAATTTCAATGCCACATTTAATTGCAAAACCTTTTCTAGGTATAAACTAAGGACCCAAACAAAAGATAGAATCAACATGTGCAGGATAAAAGCTGCTATTCAGGTAAATTGAGGTGCACATTCAGGACTAGACCTATCAACCCACTTTTTTCCTTGAAGAAGGGTGAGAATGTTTATGTTTTCTATTTTTTGGAGACAAAGCACATGGCAATGGTAAAATATGTAGTCAACATGATAATGGGCCAGCCTTGTTGTAATTGGAGGTCAATTTGTGTACACTTGACCCTTCTAGGACCCCACAAAGTGGGAATCTTTTCATAAAGGATTGCTAGTCATAAATATGCTAAATAAATTTGGAGATATTTATGGCAGCTTAGGCAGCATTTGAAATTTGAAAACTGGAGAATGTTAACAAACTTTGCTTGATCATCTAGCAAATAAGAGGCAAATGTTCACATTGCTGCAAAAATTAAACATGAGATGATGATTCTAAAATGAAATTCCACCATCTCCAACAATTCTAAGATAGCAGTAAATCACACAATATGCACAGCACTAGAGGTAACATCTAGATTTACACAGCGACTTACCCATTCAACCAGACTTTCATCTCCCAGTGGCTGAGAAGCATCTACAGACTTGCGGCCTGTAATTATCTCCAACAGCACAACCCCAAATGAGTAAACGTCAGATTTTTCAGTCAATTTGCCACTTGTTGCATATTCTGGAGCCATATATCTGGAAAATCAGAGTTCCACTCATGAAAAATGAATAGGAAATAAGATCATGAGCAGACCAGACAAACAAGAAATCTATTGGCGTGCATGCAACCGACAGAGTGAAAATTTTCATTTCAAATGCCATTTGATATGAAAAGCTTATCAAAACGTGTGCTTTAAACAAAATCAGACTGGTAAAAGTAAATATAATGACACAATTTTGGACCAATACTAGCTTTCATTACTTCCTTCTCCAAAGCATGTATATGGTACCCACACAAATATCCAGCAACTTATCAGAGAGAATCCTCACAGGTCACCTACCCAAAGGTACCCATAACACGAGTGGTTACATGTGTATTTGATTCCAGTTCCAGTGCTAACTTTGCGAGTCCAAAATCAGATACCTGCACATGAGAAAATCACACATTACAAGAAACACAAATTGGTAGGTAGTAAAGACTGTAAAATCCAGCATATTTTTCAAGTGCATTGCTAAGCCCAGATTATACATTGGCTCAACTGTAACACTACCAAGAAGGCCGTTTATTTAACAAAGGCTCTGGAAAAATACTCCAGTAGAATTGGGATGGCATAAAGTGGACAGTCATGCGAGTAATTCTTCCTAAACTCAAGTGTGGTTCTTAATAAAATCTATCTTGAAAAAACCGACATACCTGAGCTTCAAAATTGCTATCAAGTAGGATGTTTGATGACTTGATGTCCCTGTGAATTATGCGAGGATGGCCTGATACATAACAAATAATCAGCAAAATAAGAGAAAAATGTCTCAGTAGAGGTTCTAAGTAGAAATGAGGTGAGAAGGGAAGATGCAATGCAGAGGAGCAGTACAAATATGTGTATTTTACAGATGGTACAACCTATCTTCGTGATAGTATGCCTTAAAATTTTCATGCTCACAGGTTACAATTGGAACTTTTGACAACTCAACACTATTAGAATCTTTTAAGGTGTCATCCACAAGTTCTCAATCTTGCAATAGAACGTGCCTATAATTTCCACTTAACTAGTACACTGTTTCAAGGAAAAAATATTGCCCAAAACAAGAGTGAAGGTTGCTATCTCAGGAATTAAATAGAAGCAAGTTAAAATGGGCGGGTATAAATTTTTAGTTGCGAAATTATTGCAGGAATATAGAGAGGAAAAATTACAGTCTTCGTGTAGATAAGCTATGCCACGGGCTGCCCCAGCTGCTACCTTGACTCGTGTTGCCCAATCCATAACTGGCCTCCCTTCTCCTGCAAAGGCAAGTAAGAATGCAGGAAATATAATAAATACAAATATGATCACATTATCAGATAGTTATTTGAATTGTGTGTCTGCCTCTCTGCAACTCTGTGTGTGTGTGTGTGTGAGAGAGAGAGAGAGAGAGAGAGACGTGTCTGCAAATACTATGCATGAACATAAGGAATTTATGAAAATTTACTCAAAATGAAAGATCTCTCCTACTTTAAATTCAGATATGTCTTACCATGAAGATGATAGTGAAGAGTATTGTTTGGGACATAGTCATAGACAAGTAATCTTTGATGCTCAGATATACAATAACCCACAAGTGAGACCAAATGGCGATGGTGTACTCGACTAATAATCTCAACTTCTGCCCTAAACTCACGCTCTCCCTGTGAGCCACCAATATTCAATTGTTTTACAGCTACCTCTCGTCCATCTGCCAGAATGCCTTTATACACAGAGCCAAAACCACCTTCACCTAAAAGATTCTGTGTAGAAAATCCATTTGTGGCTTGGACTAGTTCATTGTAGGTGAACCATGATTTTGAATTGTTTACTCCACCTGGTTCAGGAGGGGAATACATAAAATCACTGCCAGAAGGGCTTCTTCCTCCAAGGGGAGCTGGAGGATGTGGCCTCAGAAACAATGACTCTGAAGAGAAAACACAAATTTCAGTACTTTTCACACATTTGCAATAGCATTTAGCAATGCTTGCCAATTTACTAAAAGTATCCAGGACAAAAAAGTTAAGAATCCAACATAATTGAGGAATTAAAAGAGTAATTGATTTATATTGATGCCAAGATATGCCAATGCACAAAAATCACCTTCCATTAGACAAAAATGTAGGGAAGGTGAAATAAGAAGAGCCAAGGTTGAATAAGAACATTAAGGAGATTATCATTTAGCCATTGGCATTGGATTAATAGTAGCAAAGGAACAGAGAGTGATACATGAAACCAAGGCCAGTGGGTCAGATAGCTTTCATGGTTGGTTTGAGTGGCTTCAAAACAAAGCCAAAACCATGCATAGACAGTAAAGAATTTAGTTGAGTGACTAAATTGTCTCTCAACAATGGGGATCAAAACCTTACTGTCATTCAAATTAGTGTACCTAGATAGCCCTTTTCTTCAAGGTCAGCAATAACTTGACTGCTTCAGATTGAAAAAAATTTTGAAGAAGCAGCAAGTAGCGAAGTCCCAATGAATTAAAAAACAGCAGAATTGAATCCATTACCCGAAGTCTGGGAGGAGGAAAATGGTGAGGGCATAGTGTACCCAATATTTGATTTAGCTCGCCTTCTCTTCTGTTTACGTACAAACCACACGGCCATAACAAGAAGACTGAGCAACACAAAACCAATCACAACAGCTATTGCCACTGCACCTCCAGAGTTTAGACGCCCTGTATTTTTGGATGCTGTATTTGCAGAGACATTGGTTCCGTTAGTTGCCCTTTCAGTCGGTTTTTCTGTGGGCTCAGAGGGTAAGGTTTCAGAAGAAGAATTTTGATTTGTTGATGAATTACCTGGAGGAGACAATACAGGCGGAAGTGAGGGTGCTGATCGGACTGAAGGAGGCGGTGGTGGCCATGTGGATATTGAAGGAGGTGGAGAATTAGGAAAAGATGGAGGACTACCCGGTTGAGCACTTGTTGGTGGAGAAGTAACTTGAGGAGGAGCGGGGGAGCTTTTAGGAGACTTTGCTACAGGTGGAGGTGGAGAATTGATAGAAGGTGAGCTGGGGACATTAGCAAGAGGAGGTGGAGAAGGAGAAATGGCTTGCGGGGGAGGTGGTGATGTCACAGGATTTGTTGGGGAGGCTTGGGGCGGAGGGAAGCTGTTTACAGGTGGTGGAGACAATGCAATTGGAGGAGGTGGCGTATTAACAACAGCCGGTGGCGGAGTAACTACAGGTGTTGGAGGAGGCGATTTTGGAGGGGATGGTGATGGGGACACCGGAGGTGATGGTAGTGGTGCAGATGGTGGCGGGTTGGTTAATGTTGGTGAGGGTGGTGGTGTTGTTAATGTTGGTGATGGTGGTGGTGACGGTGGTGGGGCTGGAGGGGAAGTAACGGGGGGCACTGGCGGGGGTGATTGAGGGGGTGGTGGTGGGGACACTGGAGTTGATGGTGGGGGTGCTGTTAATGTTGGTGATGGTGGTGGTGACAGCTGTGGGGCAGGAGGGGAAGCAACAGGGGGCGCTGAAGAATTAGACGGAGGTGAGGAAACCGGGGGAGTCGTAGAATTTGATGGTAAAGGAGGGGACAGCGGTGAGGAAGACATTGATGGAGTAGTCGGAGCTGCAGAAAGGGAAGAGCTTGGCGAAGACAATGATATCGAGGCAATCTACAGCAAACTACACTTGCATATCCAATTTGGCAAATCAATGCCACAATAAGAGCTCATTGCCAAAACATGCAGTAACATATCATCCCAAGCCAGAATTCAGGCCCAGAAATGAAGTATCCGATGCCAAATTTTTCAAGAAATGGCAACACATACGAACCCAATTCAAAATAGTGGCAAAATCAACATCGTTTGACTTCTTGACTGGGAGTACCCAGATCCTCCAATCACGGACGGACTAAATCCACAAAAATAACAAGTAAAACCCCAGTTCACAGAGTTCCTAGCGAGCAACAAAATCAAAGAGTTGACAACAATGAGATTAGCCCACACAATTCTATCCCTGAACAGGATTTTCTTGGACCAAAGTCCTGTACTTTAACCTCGGATGGACCATTGCGGCATTACCCTCTGATGGACCATCGCGGCATTACCCAGACTACCAAGAATAAAGCTCAAGAATATCTTACCTATCTCTCTCTCTCTCTCTCCCTCCCTCCGGTTCAAGATTTTTTGCGACTTTTTTAGCCGTTTCACAAGTGGGAATCTTGGAATTTTGGTGGGTTTAACAAGAAAAAAGCGCTTTCTTGCAAGGGGAATTGGAGAAAGAAGAGGCGTTTTGTCCACCAAATGTGCAAAGAAACGTGGGCGCCACTTTGGCTCAGGCTTTGATGTCTTAAACTCTTCACTCCACGCGTCCGAAACAGTGCACAGAGAGGGGGTAGAATTGGCATTTTCGAGCCATTTTGCGAATTCAACTCCACCGGCTTATGGAGTTAGTGGCATCACCATATCTTAGCTGTTCGTTTTATTTTTTTTTCCCTTTTTTCCCCGTTTTTATTCCCTGTTGTCTTTTTATTAATAGAATTCTCCCTTTTCTCTCCTAGCTGTTTATTTTTTGCTTTTTTTTTTTTAACAATTGGAAACTCGCAGATGGAGGGGGAAAAAAGAAGTAAAAACAGTGAAGAAAAAAGGGTTTTAGCAACATAAACTATTGTTTTAAGTTACGTTTTTCTGGACCAATTATGTCTTGGGTGGGATTGCATTGAACCGCGCTCACCTTTTACCCGGTAAAAAGAAATCGTTTTATTTTCTTTTGTGGAACAAACCTTCATACATTTTACCTTTATTTCCTACATCATACATGTTTGACCTACTAATATGCCAATTACAACTCGTAGAAGTCAACAACGCGTACGCTAATTATCTATTTTTGTAAGGAATAATTCGTCAGGAAATGCTCTGCATAGTATGCGAAGGATTTTTCTTGATATTGAAATATTTACTTTTTTATAAATTTGCCCCGCCTGTTCCTCACTGTCGGAGAATAATCAACTCCTTAGTTGTCGGATTGCGAACGTGTTGACTGGGAAAAATTATATTAAATCAAGAAATAAAAATCCTCACAAATGTTGTGTGTGATTGATTTATCATAATTTGTTTTGTAATTTCGCATCTGGTGTTTTTGCTTGCGGGGATCCTCAGCACAAAGAGTTGCTGGTTTCTTTACGTCTCAAACATTAATATTCGACAAATAAGTAAAAGGGTTGTTGAGCTAATGATGGAAATTGAGTTCTCTTGCTTGGGGTTTGAAGCCCGCATTGGTGCAGACGTCCCTAGCCCAATTTAGAGTCTCGGGTTTGAATTTTGTTTGTCTAATCCATAATTAGTTGATGCACAGTGCATAAGATTGTACGCATTGAGGAAATGTTTGTGCATGTTGCGATGAATTTTTTTTTTATTTTTGTGCATAAATGCTTCAATTCTGAAGTCTTGGAATCATGACATATCCCTCGTTAAGCCGAAAGTTCATCATTTGGTTAAACCGTAACAAAAAGAGTTAGAAGGAAATTAATTTCCTCAACCTACGTAAAGATGGAAGAGGAACAAATTTAACTTGATCCAGATACGAGGAAGTTTGGAGGCTCACAATGGCATTATAGAACACAAATATTATATAGACACAGAAAATAGACGTTTAAGTTAGTATGGTGGCTTTTGATTTTGATGATGCATCTTGGTATTGGGGACCTCAATCTCAATCTTACATGTTTCCAGCACCAGCACAAGCAGGGGTATGCCACCGCCATTCCAATCACAGCCAGCACCAGCAGCGCATCCTCCTCCACCTCCGCTGCCGCCTCCTCCTCCTCTTCCTCCCAACTCTTTGCAATTAACGGATGCCACTAAGTCCTTTCACGTTGACCAGTTTTAAAACAATAGCATAAGGTCATTGATGGAAAGTGAGATCTCGCTCTTTTGTGAATCGACAGTCTAGAGGGATGGGAGTTTTGGCAGAACTTGACATATAAATCACATATTATGGGGCAATTAAGAATGCGTTATATCTGGTTTGATGAAAACAGACAATAGATTGACCAAGAGAATATAGAAAACGCAAAAAAGACAAAAGACTACAATTGAACCGCTCAATAAAAGACGATTGACCAACAATAATACTCCAACATTGACTTGCAAACAAAGAAAAAAAGGCAAAAATTGAAATATCACAACGTGTTAATCTCACAAAGGCAACATACATATAAACAGACGATCATTGTAGAGATCGCTTGCTAGATTGAGATTGTTGACATCGTCACGGTGTCTGTGCTACCCCTCACTTTGTAGATTTATGAACGACTCCAGTGGGACGAAATACATACGAGTGTTTTGCAAGAGGATGATGCAATTTCTATTGGACATACCTGTAACTAAAAAACCGAAAGAAGAAAAATCTGTCAACTTGCTAGATCAAAAATGTCTCCGCATTGATTTGCACATAAACTGATTTGTGCTATAGTGAGCAAAACGAAAAATCGAAATATCCAAAGCTGTGAATCTCACAAACCCAACACACTCTCGGATATATGAGAAACACGAGTGGATGAAATATGAGTGTTTTGCAAGATGATGATACTTAGTTTTGATGATACAATTTGGTAAGGAAAGCTGCAATATCAATTGAAGATGCCTACTATTTTTTTTTCCTTTTTTGAAAAAAAAAAACAAAAAAGGAAGAAGAAATCTGTTAATTTGTAGGAGAAAAACAGCACCGCAGGCTCTCTTTTTAATAGAAACAAATTGGATGGAGATGGAGATACAAAGAAGAGAGCAGTAGTAGGAGGAGGAACCTGCTGAAACTGGAAGGCAGAGGTGGAGGGATTCTTCTTATCAAGTCAAAGTTGACAGCAGCCATCCCGCTGGATGTATCTCCCATGGACAACAATGTTAGGGATGTGGGCAATCTTGGGCCAATCCTCGCTCATGTTGTTTTTGCATCTCTCCGACAGTTGGGAACAATTGTAGACGGCTAAACATTGTAATGAGGTGAGGTTGGGCATCCACTCCGGCCACGACACCAAATTAGGGCAATCCCTGATTTCGAGACTCTGCAGGACAATTGAATGCAGAAGAAGTCTCCTTGGGAGATGCACCAACTTTGGAATACTCCAAATATGAAGAAAGGTGAGGCTTCTAAGGCCTTGCCCTTGTCGTAGAATAGCATCGTTGTTGTTGCTGTCGCTGTCATCATCATAATTGGACAGATCTAGATTTTCGCAATTTGAAAGCACTAAATGTTGTAATGAGGTGAGGTTGGGCATCCACTCCGGCAACGACGCCAAATTACGGCAATCAGAGATTACAAGACGCTGCAGGACACTTGAATGCGGAAGAAGCGTCCTTGGGAGATGCGCCAACTTTGGAATACCCCAAATTTGAAGGTCGGTGAGGCTTCTAAGGCCGCGCCCTTGCCATAGAATAGCATCGTTGTTGTTGCTGTTGCTGTTGCTGTCGTCAACATCATTGGACAGATCTAGATTTTCGCAATATAAAATAGCGAGAATCTTGAGGGAAGTGAGAAGTAGCATTTTCGCATGAGGTAGACAAGTTAACGTCGGGCACCTATCAATCAATAAATCCTCCAGAAAAGTGAGGGTTTGCAGCAACTCCACCGGCAAAAAATCTTCTGGCAGATGCTCAATTCTATTAATCAACAGCTCTTTCAAAGACGAAGAGAGAATAGATGGGAGAGAAAAAGACGACGGTTCATGTTCTAGAGAAATCGTCCCCTTGAGCATTTGCTCCAATGACTTGAAGCTGCCTGAATCTATACGCAGTTTTTCCAAGGATGGAGACGCTGGCGTTGAAGTCAGGTTTGGGCATGATGTAATCCACAGCTGAGAAAGACACCGAAATCGGGGAAGCAAAGACGATGATGATGATGACGACGACGACGGTGATGATGGCCGCCATCCCTTCAGATTGGGACAGCCGTAGAGCATCATTGTCTCAAGGGAAGGGAAGAAAGCTGATCCTCTTCCTCCTCCGACCGCACAACTCCGTATGTCTATGTCTATGTACTCCAGATCAGTTAATCTTTTGATTGTTATTTCTTTTAGAGAAGGGAGTTGATCCAACGCCGGAAGACTTCGGCATTTCCAGCAGTCATACAACTCAAGGCTGACCAGATTCGTGAGGGAAGAAAGCCAGCTCGCAAACTTCATTCCTCCGTAATTCCATACGGTCAATCCTTTTAAATTTGGGTGTGGCCGCAGAGCTTCCAATGACATCTCGTCTTCATTTATATCAATATCATCGTTACCGTCCAAATCTACCCATTGTAATGCCAACTCTTGGAGACGTGGCTTCTCTCTCAAATTGGCATCGCCTCTTCCATTGCCATGGTGCGGCAAATTCTCAATGCTTAGCTCTCCTCCCAGCTTGTTCAAGTCATGTAATTCCCCCAGTCCTGCACTCTCACTCTCCTTCTTTTTACTTTTAGGCAATACGAATCTCGTTAATCTCTCCAGCGAAGTCAACTGTCCAATCCCACGTGGCATATGCGTCAAATCACTGCATTCACGGAGGTCAAGTTTCTTGAGACTGACGAGCTTTTTGATATCCTTGGGTAATTGTCGAAGCCCTTCACATTCTTGTAGTTTGAGCACCTGCAAGTTTTGTAATCTGGTAATCGAACGGGGCAGCATCTTGATCTCTCTATTCCCAGACAAATCAAGACACCTTAACTGCTTCGACTTACCGATGGAATGTGGCACTGTCTCAATGCCCAATCCTTGTAGATCCAACTGCCGTAAACGCCTCAACTTACAAAAAATTGCATGGTATTGCCCTTCGCCTGTTCCCCAATAACCTACCGGTGCCAAAAATGTCCGCAGACCTTTTGCTTTAAGCACGGATTCTGGAAATTGCCACATGTCTCCGATTGTAGGAGGATCAAATGAGATATGTCGAGTTTTCTCACCAACTTCTCTCGGGTTTGAAATCTACACATAAGCACTTTCAACTCCAGCTACTGAGGAAGCAAGATCGTGCATTAAGTCGTGCATTTTGCAACTCTTTACATTCCCATACTTATCTTTTTCCACATCTTGGAAGAAAGACCTCCATAGGAGATCCATGAAACACTCCCGACCAACATCTTCGAGACACTGAGTACTCTGGTCTGATGATAACTTAATATACCCTTGCGACATCCAAAGATCTACCAATTGGTCCACATCTATTACATGGTCTTTTGGAAACAATCTACAATAGGCAAAGCAGTGTTTCAAATGTGAAGGAAGAATGTCATAACTCAACTTGAGTGATGGCATGATACTGCTTTCTCCTTGATCCATCTCCGTCAGTTCCTTACTTTTGAATAATTCCCAGTCGTGTATACTTTCTTTGAGATACATTACAGCCCCAATCGCTCTTATTGCCAGGGGAGCTCCCTTACACTTTGCAACAATCTCTTTTCCAATTGCTTCGTGGTTTGACGGTGGCGTACACCCTTGTTTGAATGCCATTTGAACAAACAAAGACCAAGATTCGTCGTCAGATAAGCCCTCTACTGCATATTGTGCTTGCGGCACAGGACATGTTATCTCTGCAACCTTTTTAAAACGTGTAGTCACTAATATCCTGCTTCCTCTTGATCCACCAATTAACAGATTTCTTAAGGAATGCCATCTCTCCGTATTATCATTCCAAATATCATCTAATACGAGTAAATATTTTTTTCCATTAATTTTTTTATAAAGAGAATTTTTTAACGTATTTATTTGATTCACATCAGATCTTTTTCCACTTACACCTTCTAAAATCTTCTCAATTATCAGTTTCACATCGAAATCGTCAGAGACACAGACCCACATTCTTAATTCAAATTGCGACTTCACATTCTCGTCGTTGTACGCGAGCTGAGCCAAGGTCGTCTTTCCCAATCCTCAAATTCCAACTATCGAAACCACAGCCACATTAGTCTCATAGTTATCTGACAAAAGAAGTTGTGTAATCGCGTTCTTCTCAACTTCTCTGCCAACAACTACTTCGGGGACAGAGGAGTGTGTTTGCCCTCTTTCCTTGGCCATCACAGACGTTGACGTGTCAACAAGACGTTGCTGAAAGTTAAACTGCATTCCGACACGCATAACAGCTTCTAGTCTCTCCCGAATTGCCTTGATTTTGTGACCCATCTTAAGGCCATATGCAACCTGGTTTGAACTTGAAAAGAAAAGGCGTACCTCCTTTGCCACTTTGTTCCCCGTCATGACTTGTCGCCGCAAAACTTCTGTGGAAAAGTCATCCAGCAAGTCATCTGCATCGTACACGACTTCTTTCAACGTACCGAGCCATTCTTTGAGTTGGTCATCAGCTCGTGCTTGCCGGCTTTCTGCATCAGGAAGCACGACTTTGACACCGACAACTGTGTCGCGCAGCAATTCAATCTCATCGTTGACACCCCACCACAGGCCAATCTCTTTAAGAGCAAGGGATCCCAATTTTCCAAGAATTCTCTCTGCAACACCGAACAGTAATCCTTCTGCCATTTCCCTGCTGGGTGCAAGTTGAAAAGCAAGGAACTCTAGTTGTGTTTGAAGTGATAACAGTAGGCGATCTCAGAGGCTTGGGTGCTGTGAGATGTATACCGAGGACTTTTGGGGCGAGCGAGGTATATGTTTCACTGATGAATATATGTACACATAGCATGGTCTTTAATTCGCATCTCAAATCCACTAAGCACCATCCAAATGCTCACATAAACATACCAACATGCATACATTACATACGTACATGTATGCCATGAAGGCCATATTTTTCCATAGACCAGTCGTTGAGATGTTGACGGGTCAACTTCTTGCAGAAAGAGGAAAAATTAATGGAATGGAAACTTACGAGGAACATGCAAGTGCCCCGCCCCCACACTACGAAGAGCAATTAACAAATAAGAAATACCTGCAGAAAGTGGGCAGACACGTGGGCGGTGGGAAGTGGGAATCAAATACCAAGTCCGTCCAAGCCCTCCATAACCTCTACCTGACTTGGTTGTCGAGTTCTCCCATCTCGCCCCCCACCTAACCAAGAGTAATGAAATTTTTAGTGATTTAAAGAGAAATCAGTAATAAGGTTGAATGAACATAATTTATCAAAAAATAACGAAAATAGTGTGAACCGCGAACTTCAAGTGCCCCGTCAAAGTATTTGATCAGTAATTGGCTAGTTTTTTTTTTTTCTTGATTTTTGCTCGACATACCTAACAGTTCACTTGAAATTTTATAATTTAACTTACTTTTTAAGTCAATTAAATCACTGAACATTATATGTTAAAAATAAATAAATAAAAGTGAGACCTATTAAAATAAATAAAAATAAAATAAATTGATATAATCTAAGATAATAAATATTAAATTGACCACAATTTTTGTTATTACTTTATAATAAAATAAAGCAGTTATAAGTGTAAATTATAATTTTTATTTTTATAAATAAATAAATATAATATAATATAATATTTTATAAATTAAATACTTTTTTTTTGCAAGATATATAATGTAAAAAAATTACCATAATTTTAATTTTTTTTAATTTTTGTCATACTTTAATTAGAACTATTTTATTACCAAAAGCTAAATATTTGTATAAAAAATAAAAATAAAAATAAAAAACATTATACTTTCTCCACTTTGTGATAGAATTCCTTTGCGCAGCAGTGGTAAACTAAGAAAATGAAGAACTTGACGCTTTCTTCTTCCGATCATGATTTTTTGGGTACGTCCGAGTTATTAAATTTGACTCTTCCGATTATTACTACAATGTTATTTAGCGCCTCATATTTTTACTTGGATTTACTCATACGAGGAATAACATTTATCAGGCCACAGAATCTGACTTTGGGATGCTTGTTAACACGTGATCGTTTCCGTGTTGAAACATTGTCCGAGAAAAAAAAAAAAAAAAGAAAGAGCATCATATGCATATATGGAGAAGTTAATTATTACGGAGTTACCGAGAAAAAATAAAATATGAATTAGGTGCATGGAGGGTTGGAATTCGAGGAAGCCCGTCTAGGATCCACCACCTCTAACGGTTCCCATCTCCACTGCCCACATAGTTCCGCGCGATTTATGACCGAAGTATCCATACCCATACAAGAGTCCCATTCACAAGAAAATCACCATGGCATGCCATATAACGAGGACTTGTTCTCTAATTTATTTTAAATGGATTTTTAAGTTGTCAAAATTTCACTACAAATGTTTTTATGGACTGTGAACAGAACCCAGATTTGCCCGTGAGAATTCAAGCGATTCTGTAAGTAGGACATGGAAAAGCCAGAAAGAAGAAAGCAAACTAAAGCCATTTTAACATAAAACTCGACTCGGTTAAACTTCTACCGACTATGGTGGCTGAATTTCCCAATCTCATTGACGGCCAAACAAAAATTTTCTTTCTATCGAAAATGGTTTGCTGAACAAAAGGGAAAACCCTGTCAGATAAACTCCCTCCGAAAAAAGTCTCGATCGCTAGGTTTTGCTTAAAAATAGATTGAGAATTCATCGGGCAGTAGTGAAGAATCGGTGAAGTTCAAATAATTATCTCGTCAAGAAATTGATGCCAGTTGAGGAAATGACATGTTTGATCAATCAAGTTTGCACACCGATCAGGCCAAAATGGTGTTGTAGACGCGTGAAAGGCTAGACAAGTTCACAATGCGAACACTAGTGTACATGACAGGGTTAATGAAAGGGCTCTCTCGAGGCGCATAGTTCCAGAGGGGTGCCAAAAACAAAAGTTCAATAAGTGCTACCAGCGAAGTCTGATGGAAATGCTCCGACTAATTAAGATTCCTGTCCTGTGTGAACAGCCCGTATGCTTTAAGAGAAGTTTATTACCATGTATGACTTTAAAGCATCTGGAGTCTCTTGCAGTGAATGCAGGTTCAAAACGACGTCGTCCCTATCTACTTTATGCGTCCTTTCGTTCATCCTCCATCTCAAGCTTCAAGCATGAGGATGGGTCCTGTGTTTAAGTCCGATACTGTAAGTCCGTGTATTCAGATATCAAGATTTCAGCCTGGGTTCCACAAATTTATGGCTGTGAATTTTTCAGATTTTATTTTATTTTTTTCACAAATTTGGCCTGGTTCTGTGATTGGAGAGGGATTGAGTCTCTGAAACCACATGAACTTCTTCCACGGCCACCGCCTGATCGGACTTTCTAAGCATCCAGCACTCAAACACTTGACCGTTTGCCACCATCTCAATCAAGGTCTTGCTTCAATTGCTGTCCCTCTCGCCACCCGCTTTCTCAAAAACCCACATTCATCCTCCGCCGCCAAAGCCACGTCCCTTCCATTATCAGCCTGCGCCAACTTGCAACAACTCGATCAAATTTACGCTCACATAATCCGCACCCGCATGCTCGAGTTTTGTGCCGCACCATTCTACTGGAACAACGTTCTGAGATTGTACACTAGACTAGGCGATCCCGTCAAAGCATTGCGTGTCTATGCATTTATGTCTCGAGCAGGGGTCCTGCCTGATTCTTACACGATTCCAATTGTATTAAAAGCTGCCTGCCAGCTTCTCGCCACTGATATTGGTGTTCAGCTTCATTCTGTTGCCATCAGGATGGGCCTGGAGGCTGACAAGTATTGTGAGAGTGGGTTCATTAGCCTGTATATAAAATTGGGAGCGATTGAGGATGCTTACAAGGCGTTCGAGAAAAGTCCCGGAAGAAAGTTGGGTTCTTGGAATGCCATCATAGCAGGCCTTCGTCGGGGCGGACATGCTAGGGAAGCGATTAAGATGTTTATTCAGACGAGAGAATGGGGTTTTAAACCTGATGATGTGACCATACTTTGTGTGACGTCGGCTTGTGGGAGTATAGGAGATTTGAACTTGGCACTTCAATTGCATAAATATGTTTTTCACGCTAGGTCTTTGGGGAAACCGGACATTTTGATGCTGAATTCACTCATTGACATGTATGGCAAATGCGGTAGGATGGACTTAGCTCAAAGGGTATTTTCAGAGATGAGCCAAAAGAATGTGTCCACTTGGACTTCGATGATTGTGGGTTATGCTATGCATGGGCATGCCGACGAAGCTATTGAATGCTTTCATTGCATGATAAAAGCGGGCGTGAGGCCTAATCATGTGACTTTTGTTGGTGTGCTGAGTGCGTGTGTGCATGGTGGTAAGGTCCAAGAGGGGAGGTATTACTTCCACCTGATGAAGAGTCTTTATGGAATAGTGCCGCAACTGAAACATTACGGATGCATTGTGGATCTACTTGGCCGTGCGGGGTTGCTTGAGGAGGCCAGGGAGCTTGTGGAGGGGATGCCAATGAAGGCGAACGTGATTATATGGGGCTCTTTGATGGGTGGTTGTGAAAAATATGGGAATGTGAAGATGGGTGAGTGGGTGGCAAGGAACATGCTAGAATTGGAGCCATGTAATGACGGGGTTTATGTGGTTTTATCAAATATTTATGCAAGTAAAGGTTTGTGGAAAGAGGTTGAAATGATGAGAAAGCATTTGAAGCAACAGAACGGGGCTAAAATTCATGCTTACAGTTTGGCGACTAGTTCAAAGGGAAGTCCATCATTTGAGGAATAGTAAAACGAATTCATGGAAGAAGGATGATGGGATAATGGTGAGTTCATTCTTTAATTTAGCTGTCCGTGTTTTCTTTATAAAATATATCAGAAAGGCTCACACAGTTAATCTTCTCTTTTGTCTTTTGGCTTCTGTTTAAGTGGTTGGGTTGGCTAACCTTATAGCACTTACTGAAAGCTCCAGTTGGTTTTGTCTGCAATAGGATTTATTCAAATGCCATACATTCCTTGTTTGGCTATTTTGCATTGTTCATTATTCCAAATTCCGTGCCAAGTTTGCTGTGGGCATACAGGTGATCTTAATAGTAGTCACCTTTTGAAGTGCAAACCTTTAATGTAATGATAAAATTATTCTATTGCAACATTAAAATTATAGATTCTCACGAAAGCAATATCTTTGTGGAAACTCATGGGTGTGGGAGGCTTGTGCTCTCAAGCACTGGACGACCTTTACGATAAGATATCTTTTGCTCTACAATGGCAAATCAGTGCTATTACTTGTTTGATAGCTGGTATTTTAACGTGTCTTGTGTGTAACCGTAGCAACTTCTAATTCCTTTTGGCCGTTTGGAGAAGCTGCACGTGAGCTATCGCCCTTCACCTGATGGAAATGGGCATTTGTTTACTTGATTTTTTTTTAATTTTTCCAAGGTATACCTCGTGATTTTTTCACTTCGATGCCAAGTCCTAGATCTCTCCGATGCAAAAGTTGAGCATTGATCGGACTTCCTTTACTTTATGCAGTTATCAGGTTGTAGAAATGTGCGGCCAACTGGCTCCTAATCTCATCACGCTTGGTGCTGTAAACTCTAATGTTCAAGTGATCAAGTCCCTCGAAGAAAATTTGTTGACGAGGGGAATTTACGGAAGGTTAAAACTTGTATGGTTGTCCTTTTGCCATTTTTGGTTACTTCATTCCAATTTTGTTTGGAACGAGTAGCATGGCTACTGTTTTTGGGTTTGAATCGGAAGTTCCTTTTTGTTCTTTCGCAATTGGGCAGTTTCAGAGTGTTGTTCAAAAATGACCACCTAAACCTTAGCAGCACACCATACGTGTAAGTAAATTGTACTGCATTGTAATCGAAATCTAATAAAGCTGAATTAAGTCAAATTGTTATAAGCTTAATTTGAAAAGAAAAAAATCTGCTAATGTAATTTGCCCGTAAATGATCAAATATATCTGTACCATCAAATCAAAACATTGTAATTCGGAAAGTCGATTGAAAAAAAAAGAGGTGCTTTTTCATTTTTAATCCTCCACTGAAATATCTAACTAGTTGGTACCCAAATTTCAGTTTTGGTTTGTGAGTCTTTGCATGCAGACCAAGCGCATCCTACCAAAGCAGAACAAAGAATAGTTAAGAGGAACGTAAAACCAACAACAGAATGGAAGAGTTTTCCGATGTACCACGAAGAAGAAAAAAGAATGGAAGATGGTTTCTTTGATTGTCACACGAAGCCATGCAAGCACAAGAACCTTCGTTTGCTTTGATTAAATTCTTCCTAAAAACTCAAGAAATCCGATTCTTCCCCGGCTCAAAAGTCTTAAAATTTTATAACTTCCCCACCGGCCCATCAGGCCAGAAACAAGTAACAACATGAAGACCATCATGCCACGCTTCGTGTACTTACTGTACCCATTTCGTAGATTTTGGTAAGTGGGCATTGCATTTAAGTCCTGATTGTGATTTCAGACGTAAACACGGTTTCTTCTCACCTGGGTTTTGGCTAATATTCCATAAATTACATAGTTAGTTTAAAGATGTTATACTGGGTTAGTGGAGAAAATTTTGCTATGTTTGGGCCGTCTTGATCGATAGTTTTTTCTTACAGTTATTAGGTAAATTGATCGTGTCAGTTTAGAGACACTCGATTTAGCACCCAGAATTTATCCTGCTTGCTTATTGCAGTTGCTATGTTTCGTTCTGGTCTTAAGTAAGAAATGCCTTGTTTTGCTCTCCGATAGTCTGCAAAGAGAATTTTCTATATCATGCCTTGCCGTTTAATGTACAATCATGCGCAAAAGTTGCAGGCGCCAAATTGCAACAAGAATTCTACAATTAAAGACTCGAGGTTTCTTGAAATTGCATCGTTGCCCACTTGGTGGCTTTGTAATTCTGAGTTGAAACTTGCTCTGCATTATTCAAGCCTTCAGCCCTCGTGCCTACAACAAATCCTGTAGGGTTTAAATAGGGCCTTCAATAAGTCGGTAGCGAAATTTGCTGAAAAACCTGCCAAATATTCCAATTTTCATCAATATTCAACAAAGAGTGAGCACAGGTATCTCTGCTATAAAATAAGGTAAGAATGTAAAAGACGAGTACAAAACTACGCAAAGTGTGGAGTGTTGGAAACCAAAGTTTGGAAGCAATTTCTTTTCACCGCACAGAAGGATGAACAATAATACTCCAACATTGACTTGCAAACAAAGAAAAAAGGCAAAAATTGAAATATCACAACGTGTTAATCTCACAAAGTCAACATACATACAAACAGAAGATCACTGTAGAGATCGCTTGCTCGATTGAGATTGTTGGCATCGTCACGGTGTCTGTGCTACCTCTCACTTTGTAGATGTATGAACGACTCCAGTGGGACGAAATACATACGAGTGTTTTGCATGTCTACTGGACATACCTGTAATTAAAAAACGGAAAGAAGAAGAAATCTGTTAACTTGCTAGATCAAAAATGCCTCAGCAACAAGAGTGGATGCCTAATCTGTTGCTATAGCGAGGAAACGAAAAATCGAAATATCCTAAGCTGTGAATCTCACAAACCCAACACACTCTCGGATATATGAGAAACACGAGTGAATGAAATATGAGTGTTTTGCAAGATGATGATACTAGTTTTGATGATACATTTTGGTAAGGAAAGCTGCAATGTCAATTGAAGATGCCTACTACTTTTTTTTTTTCTTTTTTTGAAGAAATCTATTAATTTGTAGGAGAAAAACAGTACCGCAGGCTCTCTTTTTAATAGAAACAAAATGGATAGAGATGGAGACACAAAGAAAAAAGCGGTTGTAGGAGGATGAACCTGCTGAATCTGGAAAGCAAAGGTGGACGGATTCTTCCGATCAAATCAAGGCCGATAGCGGCCATCCCGCTGAATCACTTTCAGATCGACTCCAATGTCAGGGATGTGGGCAATCTTGGGCCAATCCTCGCCCATGTTTTTGCATCTCTCTGACAGTTGGGAACAACTGTTAATCGTTAAACTTTGTAATGAGGTGAGGTTGGGCATCCACTCCGGCAACGACGCCAAATTAGGGCAATTCCTGATTGAGAGACTCCGCAGGACAATTGAATGCAGAAGAAGCCTCCTTGGGAGATGCACCAACTTTGGAATACCCCAAATTTCAAGAGAGGTGAGGCTTCTAAGGCCTTGCCCTTGCCACAGAATAGCATCCTTGTTGTTGCTGTTGCTGTCATCATCATAATTTGACAGATCTAGATTTTCGCAATTTGAAATGCTTAAGTTTTTTAATGAGGTGAGGTTGGGCATCCACTTCGGCAACGACGCCAAATTAGGGCAATTCCTGATTGAGAGACTCCGCAGGACAATTGAATGCAGAAGAAGCCTCCTTGGGAGATGCACCAACTTTGGAATACTATCAATCCAAAGAGAGGTGAGGCTTCTAAGGCCTTGCCCTTGCCATAGAATAGCATCGTTGTTGTTGCTGTTGCTGTCATCATCATAATTGGACAGCTCTAGATTTTTGCAATTTGCAATGCTTAGATGTTGTAATGAGGTGAGGTTGGGCATCCACTCTGGCAACGACGCCAAATTAGGGCAATTTTGGATGTTGAGACCCTGCAGGACAATTGAACGCAGAAAAAGCCACCTTGGGAGATGCACCAACTTTGGAATACTATCAATTCGAAGATAGGTGAGGCTTCTAAGGCCTTGCCCTTGCCATAGAATAGCATTGTTGTTGTTGCTGTTGCTGTCATCATCATCATTGGACAGATCTAGATTTTCGCAATCCTCAAACACGAGACGCTTGAGGGAAGTGAGAAGTAGCATTTTTGCATGAGGTAGACAGGTTAATGTCGGGCATATACCAATTGATAACTCCTCCAGAGAAGTGAGGGTTTGCAGCAACTCCACCGGCAGAAAATCTTCTGGCAGATGCTCAATTCTCTTAAAGTACAAAAGTTTCAAAGACGAAGAGAGAAGAGATGGAAGAGAAGAAGACGACGGTTCATGTGCTGGAGAAATCGTCCCCTTGAGCATTTGCTCCAATGACTTGAAGCTGACTGACTTTATACGCAGTTCTTTCAAGGATGGAAACGCTGGCATTGAAGTCAGGTTTGGGCATGATTTAATCGACAGCCAAGAAAGACACTGAAATTGGGGAAGCAAAGACGATGATGACGACGGTGATGATGGCCGCCATCCCTTCAGATTGGAACAGTTGTAGAGCCTCATTGTCACAAGGGAAGGGAAGAAAGCTGATCCTCCTCCTCCGACCGCACAACAACTCCGTATGTCTATGTATTCCAGATCCGTTAATCCTCCGATTGTTATTTCTTTTAGCGAAGGGAATTGATCCAACGCCGGAAGACTTCGGCATTTCGGGCAGCTATACAAATCCAGGCTCACCAGATTCGTGAGGGAAGAAAGCCAGCTCGCAAACTTCATTCCTCCGTAATTCCTCACGCTTAATTCTTTCAAATTTGGGTGTGGCCGCAGAGCTTCCAATGACATTTCATCTTCATTAATATCAACATCATCATTGTTACTGAGCCATACCCATTCTAATCCCAACACTTGGAGACGTGGTTTCTCTCTCAAATTGGCATCGCCTCTTCCATTCCCATGATGCGGCAAATTCACAATGCTTAGCTTTCCTCCCAACTTGTTCAAGTCGTGTAATTCCCCCAGTCCCCCACTCTCACTCTCCTCCTTTTTACTTTTAGGCAGTACGAATCTCGTTAATCTCTCCAGCGAAGTCAACTGTCCAATCCCGCGTGGCATATGCGTCAAACTATAGCATCCACCAAGTTCAAGTTTCTTGAGACTGACCAGCTTTTTGATATCCTTGGATAATTGTCTAAGCTGATAACAAGATCCTAATTTGAGCACTTGCAAGTTTTGTAATCTGGTAATCGAACGGGGCAGCATCTTGATCTTTCTGTTCCAAGACAAATCAAGATACCTTAACTGCTTCAACTTACCGATGGAATGTGGCACTGTCTCAATACCCAATTCTTGTAGATTCAACTGCCGTAAAAGCCTCAAATTACAAAAAATTGCATGGCATTGCCCTTCGCCTATGTTCCAACCGCCTGGTGCCCAAAATGTCCGCAGACGTTTTGCTTCAAGCACGGATAATGGAAAAGTGTCACTGTATCTGAATAAACAAGGATCAAATGAGACATGTCGAGTTTCCTCACCGACTTCTCTCGGGTTTGAAATCGACACACAACCACTTTCGGCTCCAGCTACTGAGGAAGCAAGATCGTGCATTAAGTCATGCATTTTGCAACTCTCTACATTCCCATACTCATCTTTTTTCACGTCTTGGAAGAAAGACCTCCATTGCAGATCCATGAAACACTCCCGACCAACATCTTCAAGACACTGACTACTCTGGTCTGATGATAACTTAATATACCCTTGCGCCATCCAAAGATCTACCAATTCGTCCACATTGATTCTATAGTCTTTTGGAAACATTCTACAATAAGCAAAGCAGTGTTTCAAATGTGGAGGAAGAATATCATAACTCAACTTAAGAGTTGCCATGATCCTGCCTTCTCCTCGATCCATCTCCGTCAGTTCTTTACTTTTGAATAATTCCCATTCAGATATCGTTTCCTTGAAATACAAGAGACGCCCAATTACTCTTATTGACAGGGGAACCCCCTTACACGTTGCAACAATTTCCTTTCCAATTTCTTCATAACTTGGTGGCGCACAACCTCGTTCAAATGCCATTTGAGCAAACAAAGACCAAGATTTTTCCTTAGATAAGCCTGTCAATTCATATCGTGATTGTGGCAGACTTGTGATCTTTGCAACTTTTTTAGAACGTGTGGTTACTAGTATTCGGCTGCCTCTTGAACCATCAACTAATAAATCTCTCAAAGAATCCCATTCTTTAGCGTCATCATTCCAAACATCATCTAATACGAGCAAATATTTTTTTCCATTAATTTTTTCATAAAGAGAATTTTTTAACGTATTCATTTGGTTCACATCAGATCTTTTTTCACTTACACGTTCTAAAATCTTCTCAACTATCAGTTTCACATCGAAATCGTCAGAGACACAGACCCACATTCTTAATTCAAATTGCGACTTCACATTCTCGTCGTTGTATGCGAGCTGAGCCAAGGTCGTCTTTCCCAACCCTCCAATTCCAACTATCGAAACCACAGCCAGATTAGTCTCATAGTTATCTGACAAAAGAAGTTGTGTAATCTTGTTCTTCTCAACTTCTCTGCCAACAACTACTTCAGGGACAGAGGAGTGTGTTTGCCTTCTTTCCTTAGCCATCACAGACGTTGACGTGTCAACAAGACGTTGCTGAAAGTTAAACTGCTCTCCGACACGCATAACAGCACCTAGTCTCTCCCGAATTGCCTTGATTTTGTGACCCATCTTAAGGCCATATGCAACCTGGTTTGAACTTGAAAAGAAAAGACGTACCTCCTTTGCCACTTTGTTCCCCGTCATGACTTGTCGCCGCAGAACTTCCGTGGAAAAGTCATCCAGCAAGTCATCTGCATCGTACACGACTTCTTTCAGCTTACCGAGCCAACGTTCCAGTGGGTCATCAACTCGTGCTTGCCGGCTTTCTGCATCAAGAAGCACGCCCTTGACACCGTCAACTTTGACGCGCAGCAATTCAATCTCATCTCTGACACCCCACCACAGGCCAATCTCTCGAAGAGCAGAGGAGCCCAATTTCTCAACAATTCCCTCTGCAACACCGAACAGTAATCCTTCTGCCATGTTTCTGTTGGGCGCAAGTTGAAGAAAGGAAATTTAACAGTGTTTGAGTGAACTTATAGATCTCGCTCAGAGGCTTAGGTGCCGCAAGATGTACACCCGGAAGCTTAATTATGTTTCAAGGAGGAAGGTAGGTAACACAGGGCATGAACTAATCAACAAACGGGAAGCATTACAGAACAAGCATGTGGCCCATCCCTACCGACGACTGAAGAAGACACGAAGTGAGAAGATTCGATCAAAAGTTGATGGAACCCAATTTGTCAAAAACAGACAGAAAGAGTGTCCCCCAAAGCATTAATAGTTGTGGACTTGTTTTTTTCTTTTTCTTTCTTTTCGCGATTTTTCTCTTTGTGGCACACCCCCACCAACGAGGCGCATGCGCTGTGAGATGTACGCTCAGAGCTTTGGGGGCCAGAGAGAGGCTTATGTTTCAATGAGAATGCATTGCAACACAGAGCGTGGCCTTCAAACTCGCTTTTCAAATCCATAATGGTAAATTTATCAAATGGGGATGCTTCGACAAGCCCACCCCCACCGCCAGTGACGAAGATATGAAATGATAAAAAAGAATAAATAAATAAATATATATATATAAATAAATTGTTGTCGGTTTTATTGTTTAAATTTTACAAATTTTTAATTAAAATTTTTGATTCAACAATTAATTTATGCATAATGAGCGCAAACATATACTTACTTATTTTCATAGAAAAATAATACTTGTTAAATTGATTTTGGTGTCACCTATCCACTGTTATGACCTTTTTTCATTAACATTACCAGCTATCTTTAAATTTCCTTTCTGGAGTGAGGTACAGATCAACATTTTTTGACCCATTGCCGGCCGAACAAAGTCTATTCGTCTAAACTAGAGACTTTGGTGAGCATAACGGGCCCATGAGTTAGTACCAAATTCTTGACTTGGGTGTACAGTGTATGACTCGAGGTCTACAAAGTTTCCCCCTAGACGAGTTTTCCTACGTAGCAATCCTAAAAAAAGGAAAAAAAAAAACAAATATTAGTAAATATATAAAAGAGTCGGTATTTACATGGTATTTAAATTTTATATTTTTAATCAAATTTTTTGATTTAACAATTAATACCATATTTGTGTGTACAAACATACATTCCTACTTATCTTCATAGAAAGAATAATACTTGTTAAATTGATTTTGGTGGCATCTATCCACTGTTATCACCTTTTCTCGTTAACATTAGCTATCTTTAATTTCCTTTCTGGAGCGAGGTACATACAGATCAATATTTTTCGACCCATTGCCGGCCAAACAAAGTCGATTCGTCTAAACAAAGTCCATTTCATTGATTTGTATTCAAGTTAAGTTGAAATATACTTTATAAATAAATATAGGTATATGTGGGTGTGTGTGGATGGAAACAGTATGATATAAAACTAGTAGATTAAATATATTATTTTTGCAAGATGCATCACCCAAAAAAATATATGCTGACCTCTGTTAAAAAAAAAAAAGCAAATACATCGTATGCACAGTGTTATTATATTCCAGAAGGAATGCATGCTTCTTATATATATATATATATATATATGAATGAAAATATGTACCAAACAAAACTTACGAACAAATAGGCCCCATATTATTTTTGTTAGCAAAAACTATAATTTAATGGACATTATGTATCCTTGCAAAGAATCCGATCGCTTTCACAAACCAAACTTAAAAGTATATTCATACATAAGTCAGTACTTCGGAAAGTAATATTCTTTCAAGTTGCTGCAACATTCAAATTTGACATAAATATCATACTTATGAATTAGCGAGAAGACAGGACACTGGAGCTGAATACTAATACTATTTTTAGCCCGATATGAGAAAAAGAAAGGAAAAAAAAAACAAAAGAGAGAGAGAACGAATATCCATATTACCACTTTACCACTTTATTGATCATGTCTGTGAAATTGGGATTCATTACAATGAGCTTTCTCTTGCAACAAGTAAAGAGCGAATACCCAAGAACAAAAGTTGGAGGTACACCTTATCCTTTCACGTTCCATATTATGGCGAATACCCATATCCGACAGAATTCTTTATACACTTTTTTTTTCTAGGTAATTTGTTTTATACCATTTTACTGGCCATAACATTTCAAAGCCTCATAAAAAATCCGCAGGCTAAACAGAGCTTGCATTCAACCGCAGATGTTGGTGAACAAGGACATGGGGTCGCCCGAGAACCTACCCGAATCATTCCGATTGGGCAGGCTTGGGTTGAGTCCACAACGACACAGGTTTGGGTACTAGACCTGGGAGGTGGAACTGGTGTATGATTTTTTAGCAAATTAAAATAATTTTTAAAAGTTTAAAATAAAAAATTATGAAGATAATAATTAGTATTTTTATGGTGAACCAATTTAACTCACTAAAAAAAGTCAACCACAATAACAAACACTGCAAGTTATCCACCAATAGGGTAGACCTAGTGAACCGGGCGTTGTGGGACTTACAATTTTAATGGACTTTTAAAGTAAAAGGGTTGTTGAGCTAATGATGGAAATTGAGTTCTCTTGCTTGGGGTTTGAAGCCCGCATTGGTCCATATGTCCCTAGCCCAATTTAGAGTCTCGCGTTTGAATTTTGTTTGTCTAATGCATAATTAGTTGATCCACAGTGCATAAGATTGTACGCATTGAGGAAATGTTTGTACATGTTGCGATGAATTTTTTTCTTTTTGTCCATAAATGCTTCAATTCTGAAGTCTTGGAATCTTGACATATCCCTCGTTAAGCCGAAAGTTCATCATTTGGTTAAACCGTAACAAAAAGAGTTAGAAGGAAATTAATTTCCTCAACCTACGTAAAGATGGAAGAGGAACAAATTTAACTTGATCCAGATACGAGGAAGTTTGGAGACTCACAATGGCATTATATAGACACAGAAAATAGATGTTTAAGTTAGTATGGTGGCTTTTGATTTTGACGATGCATCTTGGTATTGGGGACCTCAATCTCAATCTTAAATGTTTCCAGCACCAGCACAAGCAGGGGTATGCCACCGGCATTCCAATCACAGCCAGCACCAGCAGCGCATCCTCCTCCACCTCCGCTGCCGCCTCCTCCTCCTCTTCCTCCCAACTCTTTGCAATTAACGGATGCCACTAAGTCCTTTCACGTTGACCCGATTTAAAACAATAGCATAAGGTCATTGATGGAAAGTGAGATCTCGCTCTTTTGTGAATCGACGGTCTTGAGGGATGGGGGTTTTGGCAGAACCTGACATATAAATCACATATGATGGGGATATCTGGTTTGATGAATACAGACAATAGATTGACCATGAGAATATAGAAAACGCAAAAATGACAAAAGACTGCAATTGAACCGCTCAATAAAAGACGATTGACCAACTTACGTGAAAAAAAGAAAAATTGTTTGTGCTTGAATGAATTTAAGTTTTACGTTTGCTTATTCTGTGTGATTCTCAATCTTCAACATCTCCAGCAAGAGTTGGTTCCATGTGTCAATTGGTCCAGGCAAGCACCAATGCACACAATCATTATATAGTGTCACATTTTCTTGAGGCCAATGCCCATATCGACTGGGGTGACCATCTGGTCTCAGCCACATAGCGTTTGTAGTATCAAGTAACCTAAACCTCTTGCCCAGCTTCCTCCCTTTCCTCTCTGCAGCCCTATATTCCTCCACTTGTGTTAAGTAAAGCTCTAACTCAGTACCCCCTAGACTCGTCTCATTGCTCCCAAAAGGCCTTGTCCTCAGACAATTGCCCCCTTTATTCCACTCCCCATTTTCAAAATGTGATGGTGCAAATGTCCTAAGAAACGTTACCCCCTTGAAATTTTTCAGACTATTGATGAGTCTAAATGCCGTCCGAAATGCCTTGCGGTACCCATAGGACATTGGCAAGTCAATGACATTGTCTAGAAGGCAATAGCGGCAGCCTACAAGTTTGTGATCTTCGTAATATATGGACGGACGGAAGAACCAGTGGCCGACGCCGATGATCACGTAGTCGAACTCCTCGATCTCCGAGGCCCATTCATCGTCGAATTCATCCAGGTAGAGGTTGAATAGGCCTGTGTGGGTTGGCCCATCAGCGTCTTGTTGTGTCAACCTTACTAGCTGTGGGGACCAAAATTCGACAAGGTTGAAATCGTACGTTGTGTATCTGAAACGCTTAAATTCCTCCCTTGATGAATAAGATACATCTATGGGATATTCCACCTGAAAAGAAAAAAAAAAAAAAGGATAAATTCTGTACTCTCTCTAGTATTACTCGTGTTTTTATTTAATGTAATTTATATCAAATTTTTTAATTGTTAATTATCTTAGTGGAACTGGCCGGTTTCAAGAAACATTGTGACATGTGCATTAAAAAGAAAAAAGAAAAACAAAAAGAAATAATAATGGGAACTGAACTAAGCTGGCATTTAATAACTTTCTGTGATATTCTTTGGATTCTTCCAGGATAAAGAGACCCATTAACTTCTTCATTCATTTTTTTCAACAAAGATTCACGTTTCAGAAATCCATCCCTTTGCAATTGTTTGACAGAAGCCACTCAAGGCCAGGGAACCGTCAATTTACTTGGGGTGTAATATTGGAAACAATGTTTCATACCAAAACGTTAAAGAAACAAAGAGATTACTTATGGAATAATAAGAAACAAGAAAAATTTCTCATACAATAGTTATAAGTCGCTTTCGCAGCTCAAATTGTCAAAACTATATTTTTGTTGGCAAGTCAGCACAGAGTTTTTACAAAAATTATTTCATCACTATTTAGTTAAGTTCCGCCTATTTTATACAGTACACATACATGCTATACATGTATATACGAAACACTGAAATGTTTGAAGCCAAAATTTGAAATTATTAATCGTCGAAATTTACAAACACATCTTGTGAGATTTTGATATTTTTTATGCTCTTAATACATTGTTCAGGGGTTAAGCATAAGCGTAACTAGCATGTTAAATAACCAATTAAATACGAAACACTGTAATACGATGAAATCTTATTTTATTATGGGTTTTTTTGTCCTATTATTAGATGATAATGAAGCCACCTGAAGATTTCATCCCGTGCCATCTATCTGCTGGATCGCCCAGCCCAAGTGATATTCCATGTGTCTGTGCCCAACTAGATGTTTACCAAATCAAGGAAAGGTATAATTATTTAGGCCCAAGTGATATTCCATGTGTCTGTGCCCAGCTAGATGTTTACCAAATCAAGGAAAGGTATAATTATTTAGGTCAACTAATAAACGTGGTGCCAATCTAAAGTGTTATATTAAATCAAACTAAAAGATATATGTGAGAGAAACAGTTAAAGATTCATGCGACACCAAATAAGTTCATTTTATCAAATTTATTAGGAAATTTTATAATTAATAGATATAATTTACCTAATAACATATTTAAAAACTAAAGGTGATCAAAATTTGTGTATAAAGGTTACTCAGATACGATTGTTGATTTCGTCGACATAATTAATTAGCTTTTGAGTGGAAACATGAAAAACATGAAAGCTATATGCAATTGTTTACTCTGCCCTCTCTGCCACGCAAGGATGGATTTAGTCGATATTGAGAAGATTGCTGACTGTACTTCAAGTAATTTAAACTCGAAATTGATCGCCGAAATATATAGTTACGTTCAACGATTTCTTTTGTTGCATAATTGCATTTTACTCGACTTTATATATATCGATATAAGTAAAACTTACAAATTGACAGGATGATGCAAATATGGAGTAGAGGGATACTTACCTTAGAGAGGAGGCATATTAACGACTGCATTTGGTTTCGACCCACTGAGTCTCCCAACAAATGCCATGGACTTGCCTCTAACGATTTCTAAGAACTGAACCGGGTCAAAAATTGGCACACTCGCAATCCATGTGGCTTCCATCTCCACTTCAAAACCCGGCATCGGGTCTTCCATATTTCATGCAATTTTGATGGTCCATGTATCGCCCAACATGTTTGTGTTTTGTGTAGTACGGCGCATCAGGATCTGGCACCCATTCTCCAGAGAATAGATCACATCCCTCGGTCATTGGCGCCTTCGTTGAGTCATGTCTCGCATGGAAGGTCTAGATGATGATTTCGAAAATTTTTCAACAAATATAAGGGGTAACCCAGTAAAGGATAACATAGAGAAATGAATATGACTAAGGTTACTAGAAGGATTATTAGTGATGTCTTTCGTAGTTTTGAGAATTTCCTGTAGGGAAGCTCCCATTGCAAGAAGCTTAATCAATTGGGTAGCGAGGAGAGAGAGAGAGAGAGGGGCAGGGAGAGAGGGGGAAAGAGAGAATGGAAGGACTCAGGAAAAACGACTTGTTCACGTATATATTGCCATGTGGCACTTTGAAAGACTGGTGTGTTGGTTGCGTTTAATTGTTTCCAATAAGCATGAGATGGGCGATTATGATGTGCAACCCCCCACCCCAACTCTCGAAAGACTCGTATTAATGATGTTACAACCCCCCTTCTTCGAAAGACTCGTATAATAATGTTGCAACCCCCCTTCGAAAGACCCTTTCTTAGAGTCTTGAATATGACTGACGTACACATTTAGCGGGTGACAAAGGGTCATCAGGCTTCCAACAGAATGCTTGCTGCAATTCTGAATAACCAATTGTAATTATAATCTAAATTGGATTATCCTTTTATCTTCTATATTGATATTGGCCAGTTGGGACTAATATTGATCTCCATCTATGTAATTGCCACCAAATTACGGATAATTGTTAAGCAAATTACAATTATATCCATGCTATATGGTGCCGTAGTGGGTGGAATATGAATTCCCTTCGATAGTCTTTTTTTTTTTTTTTTCCCTTTTATTATTTTGACCTTTTGTCCTATGTGCTTGAAAGGATTCATATTCTCAATTTGGAGTGCAAAAGGTAAGTTGGGCAGGTCAACCGAAAAAGTGGGATGCGAGAATCTTGATAATGATAAACTTTTAATTTCTCATTCTTTTTCATTTCCGTTTAATCAATACTTCTGTTTTAGATGAAGTTAAAACTCAAATTGATGGTCATCAAGTCATAATAATCTTATAAAACAATGTCTTCCGTGTGCACTTTCTATTTGTCACTAATTGGTATTACATTCCAATCGATCTTTGCACTTTAAGGTAAACCAAGAAAAGAAATTAGCTGGCTCTCATTTTCATACACGCAAATCTCCGGATTAATTAGTTAGCTATCCAATGGCCAGTTCTTGCTTCCAGTTGAGCTGTCATTCTCCGAGAAATCATTTAAATGTAATTGAATATGCTTTTCATTGTACACATTAATATTTCTTTGATAGAAAGATTGTTCGTAGAAGATCAAGTAACTAATTAGAGATAAACAGAAGATAAAAGTGAGAAATTCAAGGAAAGAAAACTAAAATCTCACGTAAAAATGAAAGGGAGTTGTAAAGTAACATATAAATAATGAAAATTTATAATTTAATATCTTAAAAATTGAGATAAAAAATAATATTAAAACCTCGCTCTTACTCTCTAAATAAAAATTAAAATATTCAATAAAAAATAATGTGATTTCAAGAAAAGTAAATTTAAATATTTTAAATTTTAAATAAAAGTAGTGTTAAAAGATTTAAATAAGAAAAAGAAAAAATAAAAAACTTGCTATTATTCTCCAAGGACTGCTCTCCATAGGACCAAGCCTACGCATTCTGTGTCCGCAAATATCAACATTGTTTAAACAAGATCAAGCTTTGAAAGTATGTTTGTTACTCAGTCCGAGAAAGTCAAGAAAGAAATAAAAATGCATCACATGGTAGGTTGCAAAGATAGTCAAGACACATGACAGTGCATCACATGGTAGGTTGTATAATACACATGGAGACAAATTCTAACACTGTGTTAGTTGTCTGACAATGGGCCAAATTAAATCGCATTCATAAGTTACTAAACCACTCAAGCAGTCTAAACTGAAGATTCTTCTTTGAAAGTTATATTTCCATTTGCCGTTATGTTTTTGTTCCTCATGAAGCATAGACACAATAGTCAGCCGACTAGCCTGGGCTGGCCACCAAAGTAGGGTTAAAGCCTAGCTTCGGGGGTAGCGAAGGGTGCATCCCATCGGTGACAAGCCTACCTGTTTCTCTCTCCCCTCATTAGCAGGCTAACTATATTGGGGCTAATAAACTCACAGTCCTGCAAAACATGAGGTTAGAAGGATCATTAGTGAATTAATGTCCAAAACACATTTTCTAGAATTTACCCATTTTTAAAATTTATTAATCCATAGAAAAATATACACAAAAAGAAAAAAAAAACAATGGTGATTTAATTAAGCACAACCTGTTCTGTCACATTACATGTGAAAGGTCCATGTCACCGCACAATGCACATTTTGCTTGCTTAGCAAGAAGCGCCACCTTAATATATTAACCCTTCTTTCCAAACTCGGAAAAATAAACAAGAAAAGAAAAATTAAGGGCAGGAGAGAACCATAATAAAAAATTAGAATCGCCTGGGCTGCGTGCTTACAAGCAATTGGGGATGGGCTCGATGCAGTTTGAATCTCAATGCATGCATCGTCTGTGAGCCCGGCCCAATAAATGCAGTGGCTGGCTGTCTATTCGTTTCTTGGACAGTCAAGTCGGTGATTTAATGACTTACATCTTAGAAGAGTCTAGATCTCGGCCAGAGCTTAAAACCCTAAAGTTCTCGCAAACTCGCGCCGCCGATAATGCCTGATTTCTTGTTTTAATATTTTTATTTTCGTAGATATTTGAAAGACACGAGATATATAAAAAAAAAAAACAATTACTTGATTTTCTTTTCACCGTAACATAATTAAAATATGTATTTTTTATATTTATATAGATCCGATATCGTGTGAAATATTACCGCAGTCAGGTGAATAGCGTGCCAAACCCCACCTTCTTTTCTATAAATCGTCTCTCAATCCCTTGTTCGCAGGGCTGTCAGCCCTGTTTCTCTCTATTCAGCTTCTCCTCCTAGTTTGTTTTCTTCTTTTTTTGTCTTCGTATTCAGATACGAAGCAACCGAAGGACGCAGCGATGTAGATTCTATTTATGTCCGAGGTAAATGACGCGCCCGCCGTTATTTTCATTTCTTTTTTTTTTATTTGTGTTTGCTTTTGACTTGAAATCTACTTGTATAGTTTTTGGGGCTATTAGCTTATATCTTTCTCATTGTAAGTGCGCATGCTGTGGATCTGTTTTGCAGATTTTTCTTCAGATGGCGGTGTATTAAGGGACTTTTTTTTTCTGTTTACATGGATCAAACAACCTAGGTTGAAAAATTTGTGGATGGAAGTGTTGTAACGTTGATGTTGCCCTAACTTTGTTCAATCCGATGTTGAGTTGTTTGTCATACACGCTACTTATTATTTGGTATCCAATGGCAATTGATCCATCGTTTGAACATAGTTAGGGCATCATCAAGATTACTGCACTTTTCTCTCACAATTTTTTTAAGCTGGGTTTGTGAAAATAAATTAGAGGAAAAAAATGAAAATGATGGAAGGAGAATTAGGCTTTTGATGGAATCGGCATCTTCAGCATTTAGAATTTGTCTGTTGAAGAGGACCCAAGAACTGCTGTGTTCCTCCTGCTTCTTGATTGACTCTTTATTATGATAATAAATTCCATGGAAGCGCTCGAAGTGAA